>CM042685.1:221867272-224548939 GCA_023614405.1 Avena insularis | reverse complement strand
AGCGGTACTATGACATCTTGTTAATAGGCTAGTGCCGAGAAAACATATAAAATCATCTCAAAGAAGAGTAGCCAAAGCAAATAGCAAAGTAGATACTACAAACATGGAACATCTAAAATTATGGGCTCGATAAGAAGCGTACGACCTCTCGATCTCGATGATCTCCTCCTCCTTATTGCCATAGGAGCGTCTGGGAGGAAGCCCATGCTACCTTTACGCTGTAGTGATACTAAGGTGTGTGCCTCGGTAGGTTGGAAGCCAAGCCAAGGGGGAATATCACAGGGGTTGGATGAGTCTCGCAACAAGTGGTGCATATGGAGGAGAATTATTTTGCTGAGAATGGCATGGAACATCTCTTCATATGAAATCCATCACATCAATAGGATTTGCATCTGCCTCAAGGGCGAGTGAAAACATTGTGGATCCTGTGGGTATCAAGGTGTAGTGGCGAATTACCAGTCCACATGTAATGGCATCATCATTTCCAGCAGACTTCCGAAGGGTGAGATGAGTATGTCGGAATATCCTCAACATCGCAGATTGTAGAGGGCGATTCCCTTGGACCTCCCACAACACCCTCGCTACCATACAAGGGGGAAAGCTTCATGCATTGTTGACTTCTCCCAAAAGGGCTCTTTGAGTGCATCGCAACTCCAACTTATGAGTGGATAAACCACATGGAAGGTCTGAAGATGAGATTAGCAAAGAGTCGTAGAGAGTTCTTGAGCAGCCGGTGGTTCTAGTCATCCAAGTCATGGTCCTAGATTGGTCAAATCCGACACAACGGTGATTAGCTGATGAACCGCTGCACAAGTGTGATGTTGTAGTCTTCAGGAGCTCCATCAGGTTGAACAGCCCCAACTTCTCCTTAAATCCACGGTGCATTAGAAGTAGGGAGTTTGATCCTCCTGTCTTCAACAATCATATATTTCTAGGGCTACAAGATGACTTCTTGATAACTTACCGTAAACATCTTTCATGAACACAACATGCCTCCTTCCTCCAAAAGCGTGGGATCCTCATTTGCTGCCGGCACGTGGCAAGTCATAGAAATAAATATTACGCAGCTCCACGATACTCATTCTTTGACATGTGGGCCAAAGACTAAAAGATTGTCATACTTTTCCCTATTGGCACGGTTCTCTTGCTCAGCCTTTCCTGCTCCCTCCTCACGTATGTTGCATCACGGGCATGATGTCTGGTTGGATGGTGGCACAACATACCCTTCCGACTCATCAAATCACAGACGAGCCCGCCTTGTTGAGGACTTAGTGTGAGGAGGCGAGAACTAGCACATGTGAAAAGAAATGAGGAGATAGCATGGAGGTAAGCATATATGTCCCAAAGATGTAGCCAAGAGTCTTGAGGCATTTCAACCTGCTTGAGTCACCCCATTCTTGAGTCTCCGCACCTCACACCGGTGTCTCCGGCCTGGACTAGAGTCTCCGGCCCTGGGGCCAGAATCTCCGGTTGGGAGGCTCGGGCATGACCTGGGAGGCTGCTGGAGGGGGTGATTCTAACAGATCAGGCAAGGCAACAAGACTAATGTACAAGTGTGCACGCATACAAGTGATTCCCGTGGGCAAAATCATCACCAATCCTCAAAAACAAATCAAGGGATGAACCCTAGAGAGAGAGGAGGAGAGGCAGATCATCCATGGGATTGATTCCATCGGTGGGAATGGCCTAATGGTGGAGGGGAGGAGGTGGCCCCGGCTTGCACGCCGGATCCTGTGGGCTCTTGACCTTCGGGGAGGAGTTTTGGAGGAGGAGGTGACGGGGGTGGATGAATGAAACTGATGTTTCAGTTCACCCCGTCCTCCCCTCTAAGTGCCAGGAAACCGTCTGGACCAGAGAATCCGGTCTGCACCGGAGACTCCGTCCTACACCGAGACTCAAGTGCACCTGGGAGACTCAGGTATCTCACAAAAAAACTCTAGGTTTTGTATTTTGGGGGCATATATGAGAGAGAGTGTTTTAAGACAAGGTATAGGCTTGGGTTAAGATGTCACATGTGAAGAATCAATAAGAACGATAGAAATCACTAAAATATTCAAGAAAGCTCCAAATAGACATGAACCAAGAACCAACTCTTCACTAAGAAGAGGGCGGTGGCCGAGGCCACCATGTAAGAGTTTGTGGCATGACACCGTGAAGAATTATCCTTGGGTTCATAGCCACTACTCATCAATGAAGCTCACATATCACAAAATTATATTAACAGAATTGAATTTCTTAATTTTGGCATTATGGGGGGAGGGATAGCCCAATGTAATAGGACCGCACTCCCCCTATTTCCATGCCTGCACCTAAACCACATAAGAGTCAAGACATAGGTGAGTATGCAAGGTGATCAAGTCAATCTCCTTGAATATATGATATTTAGTTCATTCCTAAAATAACAAAACCTTGCTTCATCAAGTGGCTTCGTGTAGATGTCGGCAAGTTGGTCTTTGGTTGACACATAAGATAGCTCAATATCACCTCGAGCAACATGATATCTAATGAAATGATGACGAATCTCAATATGCTTTGTCCTTGTGTGATCCACCGGGTTGTAGGAAATATTGATGGCACTTTCATTGTCACATAGAAGAGGCACTTTGTCACAATGGACACCGTATTCCTTTAAAGTTTGCCTCATCCATAACGAATTGAGTGCAAGCACTAGCAGCAGCCATATATTCGGCTTCGGCGGTGGAGAGAGATATACAATTTTGTTTCTTAGAAGACCAACATACCAAGGACCTACCAAGGAATTGGCAAGACCCGGATGTTGATTTTCTATCATACTTATCACCAGCCCAATCTGATTGTATCCCCAAAGAGCAAATGTTGACCTTCGAGGATACCAAAGACCATAGTGTGGGGTATGAACCAAATATCGATCCATTCTCTTGATTGCCATTAAATGGATTTCTTTTAGAGTCGGATATCATGCACATACTCCTACACTCAACACAATATCGGGTCTATATGCACAAAGATAAAGCAAAGAACCAATCATGGACCAGTATACCTTTTGATCCACATCTTTACCATTTGGATTTAGTTCGAGATGAGTCTTTGTTGCCATGGGAGTAGGATCTCCATTTAAATCTTTCATGTTGAATCTTTGAGCATATCTTGATTATACTTGGCTTGGTTGAATAATGTTCCTCCTCTTACTTGCTTGATCTCAAAACCAAGAAATACTCTCAACTCCCCCATCATAGACATCTAGAACCTATTAGTCATAAGCTTTGAGAATTAATCACTAAAATCTTTTTAGATGAGCCAAAGATAATATCATCAACATATATTTGGCATACAAAAATCTCCCCATTGACCTTCTTAGTAAAAAGAGTGGGATCGATTTTCCCAACCTCTCTAAGGTGCTCATACCACGTGCGTGGGGGCTTGCTTGATCCCATAGAGCGCCTTATCAAGTTTGTAGACATGGTTTAGAAGTTGGGATCCTCAAATCCGGGGCTGCTTTTACATATACCAACTCATTTAATGGACCATTAATAAATGCACTTTCTACATCCATTTGTTGCAACTTAAAGTTATGATGTGCCGCATAAGCAAGAAGGATACAAATTGACTCAAGGCGAGCCACACATGCATATGTCTCTCCATAATCAATGCCTTCAATTTGAGAGAACCCTTGTGCAACCAATCTTGCCTTGTTCCTTACTACAATTCCATGCTCATCTTGCTTGTTCTTGAATATCCACTTGGTGCCTATAACATTGTGACAATCCTTTGGCTTCTCAACTAACTTCCATACTTTATTTCTCTCAAAGTTTTTGAGCTCTTTGTGCATTGCTTCCAACCAATCCAAATCTTCAAGAGCTTCCCATAATTTATTTGGTTCAATCATGGAGATGTGTGCTTGATGTACACTAAACCTCTTCAATTGTGCTCTTGTGGACATTCCTCTCCTTACATCTCCAACCACATTCTCAAGGGAGTGGTCTCTTAGTTCCAACATTCTATCCATTCTAGCTTTCTGACGAAGTTTCGATTCACTTGTTGTTTCTTGGGGACCTCTTCATCATTTTGGTCCTCGTCTTGACCATCAACTTGACCTTGATCAATATTGGCATCATTTTCTTCATTAAGAGGCATAGATTAACATTGGTCTTGATCAGGCACACTACTAGAATTGAGTTGAGCTGCTCTCACTGCAGATTGTATAGATCTTCCTTGTGTAATAGACCGAGCAACACTTGACATTCTGGAGAATGGTGACTCAAGCTCCACCTCACTAGAAGTATCTTCCCATCAACATGTTGAGGTTCCATGACTTGTCTTTATTGGGTCATTGTCCTCCTCGATAGATGGAGCTTGGTGGTGCCGTGAAGATGACGGCTCCACTTGAGTAGAGCATAGTTCTTCTCGATCCGCCATAAGGGGTTCCTCAACAGGGAGGATATATCCCACACCCATTTTGTAGAGGTCCCAACCTTTAATAAGGTAGAGATCCCTGTGTTTACAATGCTAGTGCCTAGATCAATAGCTAGCATCCACAGTTAAGATGTAATATCAAGAAACAAAGGTCATACTACAACTTTATAACTAGGAATAAAATAATTCATCACATCTTACATAGCTCATTTGGCTATCTCATTACAATGGAGCAGAAATAACTATAGCATGGAGTCGCTCATCTTCAGTGCCACATGCAAGCATGTTGGTTGTAGACTTAAACCTATTCAACACACTTCACTAACATCAAACAAACCTGCAACATAATAAGTTGCAGCCACAAGGGTCAATACATTTGAATTGTATTGGCAAGTTTCACTACTATGTAGAAATAAGTGGAACCTATCAATATATGCATATTTGGCTAAGTAGGTTTAGGCTCATTTGCGTAAAGCAATATAGTTTTATCCTATCTTTTCCAAATAGTTTAGATCTTTTGACAACCTTTCTGGACTCCTTCGAAAACTCCAAGTGCTTCGAATCCCTTGTTGACACCATCAAGTTTTACTTTGAGAAATTGGAATGTCGAGATCTTCCATAGCTTCAGGCCTTAGTAGCTCAGAGTTGTCCGTAACTGGGGACACGGCTAAGTACTTAGAATTTTGATCTTCTGAAGTTGTACACTTTACCCACATGACACAATCTCGTCTTAACGCCACCAGTGGCCGCTGGATAAGTACACACCAAATGGAGTACCGGCAGATCGAGAATGTGACAAAGTCTTTCCATAGAAGTCCTCCCAATACATAATGCTAGCTTGTCTACCAGGCACCAATGCAAGGATATATTTCAATACATGAATCCAGTTAACCTGAGTAGGTGCCAATGCAAGGGTCTTCCACTATGTAATTGAGTAATCCAGAGCCCATTTAGCATGTGGCTGTACACGGAAGCCACTGTACCAGAAACATGTTCAATCTCTAGGTCCCTAGGTGGTTTTATTCTAGTGCACATACAAAAAGATAGCCATATAAACATGGTTCCCTTTGTTGCCACCTTATCCAAAATTGAGTCTCCACATTCCACCCAGGTGGTTCATTGAGTACTTGTTTTATTATATAAAACATATATTTTTCCAACACTTCATATAATCATATCATGTATTCCATCCCAAGTCTATAGCAGGGCTAAGCATACTACAACTATGATGTTTTCACTAAGGAAGGTATAAAGGATTTCCTAATAGGACATAGCATATCATAGTAACATAGTAGCCCTATCATGCATACTACAAAAATACCACTAAGTGTAATGAAAATAGTATGGACATTGATGATAGTGTCACTTGCCTTTTTAGTAGAGAATATTGGTTCACTCCTTGATCTTGCAAATATCACACTCTTCAAATTTCACTATAATTCAATCAATCAAGCACATATTCAAACTAGCATTCAAACAATTCACCACATAAAACAATAAAATCAAGCAATGCATGCATGCAAAAGATTGTTTTATTTGGAAAAGTGGTTTCTAGTAGGCTCTAAACATTTTAAAGCTCCTATTGGTCAATTACAAAAGTGGTAAAACCATTTAAATTCAAGTTGGTGAAAATGGCCATTTAAATCATTTTTGTTTTGCTAAAAATGATTTAAATCAAAGTAATATTTTGTAGTGTTAGTCAAATATATTTTTAAACACAAATGTTAGTGTTTATGGTCAAAGTGTTTAATATTAATCCATTTGCAAAAGGTTTTATCCAAATTCCATTTTTAATTCAAAGCAATATTTTATTTGGTGTTTAGGGTTAGAGGTTTTAAATCAAATCATTTTCGAAAAGGTTTTACTTAAAAAGCATTTTTAAAACATAAACAACATTTTTATTCAACTAGAAATGCTTTTGTTCAAAGATTTATTCCTTTGCATCACAAAATATATTTTTAAATCTACAAGTTGGTTTTTATGGTCAGTAGGTTCAAAACAAACCTTTTACGAAAGATTTTACTCTAAAATCATTTTTAGAATAATTTTTATACTCAAATTAGGCCTACACATGTTTCTACAAAAACAACCAATATTACAGAAGCAAATCATTAAACAAAGGGCATGGTTGGGTAGAATTCTTTTTCCTGATTCCAATGATATAAAATTTACAAAATTTGGACGTGTAGATTTAAAGTTATGAATTTTACAAATCCTATCATCTAATAGATCAAATTTCTGTTTTTAAAACAATCACTGGCCACGTTGTCTGCTTCTAAATGGTGCGTACCAGTTCGTGCGGATTGCGCTCTGTGGATTGTTGGATCTAAATAAGATCATGCGGCACAGAGCACATGATACCCCTTCAATCTAAGATCTAATCTTAGCCAGGCATTTCAGATCTAATGGCTACCAACAAGACCGCTAGAACTGGCGGCTCGACTATATGGCCGGCTAACGGCGGTTCCGGCGATACAAGAAGCAAGAGAGAGGATGGAGTATCTCACAGGGTTCGCAGGTGTACGGAGAAGCTCGACGTGGTCGTAGTAGTCCAAGGGGCGCACGATGGTGTCAGGGATTGTCACGGAGTAGCTCCTGGCGACGGGTGCTCTCAGATGAAGACGGAGGCGAGCTTGTAGGTCACGCGCAGATTATTGGAGGGCACCTAGAGATGCACAGGAAGCAGGCGAACCAGATGGCGTAAGTCGTAACTCGAGACGCGCACGAGGTTGAGGGTTAAGACTCTCCGGAGATTCGGCAGAGGGCGGCGATGCTCAGAGGCAGACTGAGGCGAGCTCCTGGGGCACGCGCCGGCGAGTGGGAGGCACTGGCAGGTGCGTGAGGTGGTGGCGAGCACGCTCGTGGAGTCCAAAGGGCAAGGGGAGGTCAGACGACGCCGGATTTCTCCGGAAAAGCTCGTTGAAGGAGGAGGTTTTCAGCGGGCAATTGGGGCAGCCCAGTGGCAGAGAGTGAATGGCGTCTGGGGGAAAATGAGGAGGAGGGCAAGGCGATTTATTGTGCGTTATCACGGACGAGTTTTACTCATGCATTGATGCGAATTCACGTCGCGGATTCAAAGCAGGAACGACGAGGTGCGAGGGGGAAAACGGTCGCGGCGGGTGAGAACGATGACTCATGTGGGGTCGCTACTGCTGAAGAAGGAGAGGGTCATGCGGGGTCATCTCACAAGATATAAGGGGTCAAGTTTGCGGTAAGAAAACCATTCGCGTTGGGGGGAAAAGTGGGCTGCGTTGCTGGGCTGGACTAGCCTTGTTTCTGGGCTGGGTTTGTTTCCTTTTTTTATTCTGAATCTTTTTCTTTTTCTGTTTCTTTTATTCTGTTTTGAATTTATTCAAATATTTTAAACACTATTTTTATTTCAAAACTTTTCCAAACTTTGAGTATATTTTTAATATTGTTTATTGATATATTCTAAAGTCCATTTTAGAATATTTCTTTTATTCTTTTAGGGTACATTATTCATTTAAAATAGGCATTTGTCTTTATTCAAATAGGATTTTAAATATGTTTTCAAACTTCTATTTGAATTCCAATTTTTTTGTCAAACCTTTTTCAGTAGATTTTATTTATTCAATAGTACAAACAATTCACTTTGAATTATTATTTAAAATACTTTAATATGATTTAATGTTCATTTAAATTGGGATTGTATTTATTTAAATAAAATTGATATTAATCAATCCTTATGATTTTATTTAAATAATCCTTTACTCCTTTTATTAATCAATAATCTTTCATTTCATTTGTTTGGCCAAGATTTAATTTGGCTTTTAAATATTCCTTATTTATTTATTTCTTCCTTTGCCTTACAAAATCCATATCTTTTTATTTAAAGATCCAAAATTGGTGATTCCAATTTGCATAACTTTATTTAATATTTGTTTATCTTTAAATTCCTTTAGGATTTATTTGCTCAAGATTTGGCATGGATTTTAGATAGGGCTTTATTAGCTTTGGAAATTAATTCCTTTTATCTTAATAAATTCATAAGTTTTTATCTATGACTCCAAATTGAGTGAAACCAATTTCTATGGTTTTATAATATTTTACTTTATCATTCTTGATCATTTATAAATGTTTGTTGACAAAATTTTATATGCATCAAATCCATAGTCTTAGAGAGATCTTGGAAATGTATTATTCCATTAGGGTTTTAGGGTTTTGGTTTAACTTTTCCAAGTGTTTAAATTTCAAGATACATTATTGATGAATGCATTTCACTTGATTGTAATTTTGTTTGATTCCCTTTTCATTCAAAGTTTGTTCAAGATGGGTTTCGATGTTTCCATTTGGAATCAAAAAGTTTCTTTTCACCCTAAATTTCAACAACCATTTCTTTTGTTTATTTATTTTTCACATTTCAAAATTTGGAAAATTTTGGGATGTGACAGGCTACCACCCTTAAAAGAAATCTCGTCCCGAGATTTGGGAAGGCTAGAGGTTACAAGTTGGCTTGAAGACAACTAGGGTACTAGCACCCTTAAAATAAAGTTTTGTAGGGTTAGATTGATGGTTCACTTGACTATGGGTTCAATAATTGATATCCAAACAAGGAATTCTTATTTGACTCAACTGAGTTAACTAATTCCTGCCATCCACATCATCTAATTCTTCAAGGGTTCCATACATGTCGTTGTGGTTCACATGTCCTTTCTTGGCCACATTGGAATTGCTTTCATTGGAGTTTCTAGCATCCTTTTTCTTTTTCTTCTCATGACAGTCTGATGCATAGTGTCCAAGTTCCTTACAATTATAGCATTGCAACTGCTAATGTCTTTCTTCCTGGATTTGCCATGTTGGTTCCGACTAAGGTAATTCCATTGTTAGTATCATTCCCATTATTATCACTTCCATTGTTGTTGTGGTGATGCCGATGTGGTCCGAATCTCCATTGCTCTTTTGATTGAACGCTTCTTTTGTGATGATCCCGAGTGATACTTGAGGCTATGCTTCCTCTTTCTTTTCTCAACTTGATTCATCTTGTTTTCCAAGATGGTGGCTTTGTCACAAAGTGATTGGTAAGTTGGGACATAGGCAATAGATAGCTGCAGGTTCAACTCATCATTAAGTCCTTCGAGGAATTTATCCTTCCTCTTAGCATATGTATCAACTTCATCCGGTGCATAGCATGCCAGATTGTTGAACTCCTCAATGTACTCAGCCACACTGAGGTGACGCTGTTTCAGGTTGTGGCACTCCTTTTTCTTCAACTTCATCACTCCGGATGAGATGTGAGCTATACGGAAACCATCCTCAAAAAATAGCCCAAGTCACATCATTAAGGGGAGTGGTGATCTGAAAGTTGTCCCACCATGTTGCTGCTAGTCCTTCGAAGTATATGTCGCAAACCTGACTTTTCCTCGCCGGTGGCAACAAATACTAAGTCCTTGTTCATCGAACGAAACCAAATATTGGCTACCATTGGATCAGTTGTTCCAGAGAACCTTGCAGGCCTTAGTTTCAGAAATCTGGTGAGCATGTCACGTGTTGGAGGATTATTTTGATTGTTGTTGTTGTTATTGTTGTTCTGATTCTAATTTTGCACAAACTGCGTCATCATCTGCATTAGTTGAGCTTGAGATGTCATCAACTGCTTCATCTCGGGAGTGATGTTGTTGTTGTTTTGGTTGGGGTTGGCACGACAGGGAGGCATCTGTTGGTTTGATAGGGATAAGTAATGATAGATAGATCTAAAGAAGTTCTAACACACAACCCAAAACAATTAAGTTCAAACAACAATCAACAAGCAACTATTCACTTAACAACTTATGAGCTTAACTCATGAGTTGAAGGAAACAAAAAGTTTTCTTGAAACAATCAACCTAGTATAGTCATATCTCATAGGTCAGTATGATCCATACTCTAAGATGTCATCAATGTCTTAGATAGTTGGTAGGCAATCTAATGTTCCATTGGTTCTCACTTGTAGTCCTTAGTGATGTCTAAGTTGAAGTCCTTGGTGAAACTAAAGTTGAAGTCATTGGTCATGGTGGAGGCTTTGTCCATCAAGTTGAAAAAGGAAGAGATGTAGAATAAAAACCAAAAAGGTTGAGGAAAGAGTTTACAAGATTGTTTGTAAATAAGTTTTGGAACAAATACAACTCCTATTTTTCTAAGTGGTTTTGTCCAATCCTAGGTTACAATCCTACAGCAACACAGTGCTCGATACTATCTGTAGAGGTCCCAACCTTTAATAAGGTAGAGATCCCTATGTTTACAATGATAGTCCCTGGATCAATAGCTAGCATCCATAGTTAAGATGTAATATCAAGAAACAAAGGTCATAATACAACTTTATAACCAGGAATAAAATAATTCATTACATCTTACATAGCTCATTTGTCTATCTCATTACAATGGAGCAGAAATAACTATAGCATGGAGTCCTTCATCTTCAAAGTGCCACCGACATTCATGTTGGTTGTAGACTTGTAATCCTATTCAACACACTTCACTAACATCAAACAAACCTATAGCATAATAAGTTGTAGCCACAAGGGTCAATACATTTGAATTGTATTGGCAAGTTTCACTACTATGTAGAAATAAGTGGAACCTATCAATATATGCATATTTGGCTAAGTAGGGTTTAGGCTCATTTGCGTAAAGCAATATAGTTTTATCCTATCTTTTCAAAATAGTTTTGATCTTTTGACAATATTTCTGGACTCCTTGGAAAAATCCAAGTGCTTCTAATCCTTTGTTGACACCATCAAGTTTTACTTTGAGAAATTGGAATGTCGAGATTGTAGCATCCCAATTGTCTAACAATTGTAATGCTACTTGGTCTAGTAATATAATGGCTACTTCATATATATAATTGTTGCATCATAATTATATCATGCTCATGTCATCATGCCACCTTGCATTTTAGCATCATAGAAAACCCTTTTTGTTTTGGTTCTTCTCTTATGCATTGTAAATTGTATTTGCCTCTTGATATTGAAATTGGTTATTGATATATTGTATAAATGCCAAAGTAGAGTTTGGGGCATAACTTTTATACAACTCCACCACCCTTTCTTTACACCACCTTATAATAACACCATCACATTATCCATGAGCTTGTATTTTCTTTTCTTTTGGTATTTAATCTAGCTCATGGAGATAGGATGGATCCACTTCTACAAATTCTTTGCTTGGCTTTATTCCACTTTTGGGAATGTAGAATAATGCCATGTTAATATTATTGTTTTCACAAGAATCAACATGGCATTAAGTATTTTGCATGGGCCATGCAAGCACCACCACATTCTAGTCCTTTGGGATTTTATATGAATTTTTGAGTGGTGTATATCTCTTGGAGCTCTCCTTTCTCTCTCAAATCTTTCACCTTGTTTGGTTTATTTCTTTTTGTCTAGTGCTAATCAAGCTTTTCTCACCTGTGTATGCCATGCAACCATCTCCATCTTTTGTCCTCCTTTGTTTTTATTTGATCTTTTGTGTGAATCATCCATCTCCCTCTCTACCACTCTTTTGGCTTGATCTAGTTTGGTCTTGCTAAAAAGCCACCACCACATCTCTCTCTCTCTCTCTAATCCTCACTCCAAACACCTAACACCTCATCTAAACCCTAAACCCCCTCTCTCTATTCCTATCTCTAAACCCTACCCCACCATGATCTACCCCATCTACCTCTCCTCTTTAAACCCTAAACCGAGCCCTCCCTAGCTAACCCTAGCTCCCTCCCTCTCTCTCGGCCTCTCTTCCTTACTCTATGCCATGCATGCCCCACCTGGCCACCCTTCCTCCCTGGCCCACACCTCAGCTACCCCAACCCTAGCTCCAGCCCTAACCCGAGCCACTACTTCCTCCTACCCGAGCTCCCTACCCCCTCTCTTTTCTCTCCCTGCCGTGCCAGCCCCACCCCGAGATCCCCTCACTCCCTGACCCACCTGGCAGCCTCCACCTACCCTGCCCTGGCCACCCATGCCGAGCCCCTGCTCCTGCCGTCCAGCCCGAGCACGTGAGGAGGAGGGAAAAGGTGGCACCCGAGCCACCTTTATCTACCCCTTGCCACAGCTGGTCGCCTCCCTCTCCCTCCTTTTCCTCCTTCCCCACGACTCTCCCGCATCTCCTAGATCTGTCCCGAGCCAGCCCTCCCCTCCTCCTTCCTCCTCTCCGACCACCAACAGCCAACGCCGCCAAGACATCGTCCCCCCTGCTCCGGCCAAGCTCTTCGTGGAGGTGATCGAGGAGATCGAGGAGTACCCTGCGCCTGCACTCCAGCAGCGAGGAGGAGGAGGCTCAGACCTCTCTGACGACGCTTCCGACGAAAACCCTAGCCCGCTCGCTTTGCCGACGCTCCTGCTGCTCCCCAAGCTGATCCGACCACACCAACCCAACCGCTGTGAGCCTCTCTCCTCCCCGACATGCTCCCTCTCAGACCGCTTAGCTCGCCGCTTTCTCCGAACACCCTCGGTGCTGGTCATGAGCCTCAGACGTCCATGCGCCTCACACTCTTACCTAGCTGCTGCTGTCTCTCCTATCAACTCCCTAGCCTATCAAGACTGATCCGCCACGCTCAAGGCCTGCTGGGATCGAGTCCTGTCTGCCGCTCTGCGTGTGCTGTTTTTTCTCCCACGATCGAGGAGAACGGGCATGCATCGCGGGCTTTTTCTCGGATAGCTCTCCGTTTTTCTCGCTACTAACCCATTGTCCACGACCCCACCTGCCAGCCAGTGTGCTTTTTTGGGAAAGCACTCGTTTTAGAAGCTCTCAACCCGCTTCCATCAAGGCCCCGCTTGTCACATCAAGGGTTTAGTCAGTCATGTGGGCCTGTGGGTGACCCCACCCATTCGCAGAGTCTAGGTAAAGCCGCTGGGAAAAACTTCTGGCGCTGTTGTCCCAATCAGCAATCGCCCACCCACCGCCGATCGGGTCAGAATCGGCTGAGTAACAAAAGGTGTCTGTTTTTCTGTTTTAATTTAAACTTTTCAAATTTGTTTTAAAATCCAAATTTAAATCTGTTTTCAAATATAATTCCATATTAAACATGTAATATATGTTTTGAAATCAGAAAAACGTGAGGATTTCAAATATGCCCTCCAAAATATATTTTGAACACTTTAAATTTCGAGTTGATTAAAATTACAATAAAATGCCCTTTTCCTTAATTAATTAATAACTTTTGTTTTATAACTCCAAATTTGACAAATAATATGTCTAAAATGATCAGCTCGACGAGACCTTTCTGTTTATGCATTCTATGTTCTGAATTGCAGCATGCATCATATAAATAGAAGTATACATTAACTTATTTGAGGATAAAAGGTGACTAAAAATCAATAAAAGGCTTTATTCTTGTATTCCACACCTCACCCATGCCATGCTGCATTAATGCCATGCAAACTGTGCATCATTCATCATGGCATGATTGTTTGCTTGTCACATTTTATTCATATGCTTGAGCACTTTATTTATGTTGGCCCTTGTTTGTTTGGTTCTTCTTCGAATAGACGCTGAGCAGGGGATATATCAAGAAACCCAGGAGCACTACCCAGATCATTCTCTCGCTTCAACTGAGCTGCCAGGCAAGCACTACCACATGCTTGCATACATATAGTACCTATTGCCTCTATCTTATTCTTGCACCATTGAGTCGCGATTGCATTAAACTGAATCCAAGTACTGCATAGCCTTTACTTTTAAACCCCACCGAAGATTTTTCCTCCATCCCATGAGCCATTACTACAGGAGTTGTTTGAGCCATGCGGGTCGTAGAACAGCATGTGTAGGGTATGTGAGTGTCTGATGGATAACGAGGTACCTAAACAACTTAACCTGAGTAGTAATGGGATAACTAATGACAGTGGCACCGGTGAGCAATATCTGCTATTTGGTTTTCATGCTCACTTGTGTCCCGTAGGACCCCGAGTACTTGATTCCTGTTCCTTGAACATTCGCGCTATCCACATCCGGGAGGCTTATGAACCCCCCTGAGCCAGAGCTTGATTCATTCTTATTTCTTGGGGCCACAAGTAGTTTGGGGCTTTATTACTATCCTGTACTTATGCCATGCTTTACTGCTTTATTTAAGATTGTGCGTGAGCACCAGACTGCTTAGGGCGTGACACGTTTTGTATCGACAAGCCCCACACTTTCGTTCCCAACAGCTTACAGCCATCCACAAACCTTGAGTCCGTCTCGAGCCTGCCAACTTCGCTATGGTAGCTTAATGGGGTGGCCCCTCAAATATTTCTGAACTCGTGATCGCTTGTCGTGAATGCCTCGTTGGGTTTTGATTTGGTTTTTCCGAGGTTGATCGAGTGTGTGTTGTTATTTGTGCACCCCGCAGGTAAAACTTTCAAAGCCGTGTCCGCTGTTATGGACGACTTGGAGCACAGCTTCGATCATAGACAAGTATAACTAAAGTACCGCTTTTAATTTGACTAAGTACCGACTAGTAAATAGTGCAACACTCACGGAATGGATAATAAAACTGCCAATGGATGGGGGTTGTTCGTCCTTCCTCGCTGGTGTTTAGGAGGAGGATGGATCTGCATATTACCGCTATAACTGCCGTTATTAATTCACGGACATCCGCTCATCTTTGGTTAGGCGGATGGTTAGCGAGCATCTATAGAACTGTTAGGTATTATCTTTTGCTGCAATTGCGCCACCCTGTGTTGTGTCCCTTTAGAGGCATAAAGACTTGCCGAAAGTATTCTAGGGTCTCACACGATAAATTGTTTGATTCAGATGAACAGGTAAACTCGCAAGATGGATACTGAGTGGAGGAGGCGGACGATGTTGGCAACGATCTTTCGGTGTAGAGATTCCGGGAACGGGGATCCGTGAGATCTGTGGGCGGGATGTGTTTATTTATGGGAATCTTATGCCGATTTGCTTCTTATCCGTACTCGGATCTTGTTTTCGCTCACCGATACTGATGTTTGATGTATGAGGAGCTATCCTAAAATATTATATCTATCTAGGATATTTGGATCTTGCCGTATGGCGTTGCAATATTTCTATTTCTTTTAGATGGAATGGCTCTGAGGACTGTTGTATGGTGGCTTGCATACGTACTCATTTGTGTATGTAGTTGATCCCTTCGCCTGCCGATTACGCCGCTCGTTCTTGTCCCGATGCTTGGAAATGGTTAGGACGGCCGAAAGGTCTACCTGTGAGTGGCATTTGGCCCCACCATACTATTTTAACCATTTCCGTTCATCCAGGCTTGTAACTAAGAGCATAATTCACTGAGGTAGTTACAATTGGTATCAGAGCCATCCCGCCCTTCAGGGTCTCAGCCAAATGGTCGTTGTCAGTCTAGCAAATATTTTTGGTAGCTATGTATACTAGGGAAAAACAAAACGCGAGAGTAGGACTGCTTCCATTTTTCTTCTTAACCACCCACCCACCCTTTTCTGGTAAGGAAGTGTAACGTTTTCAATCCTCTTCTTAAAATTCAAACTAGGATTCACGTGTTCTGGGTTTCCGTAGTACCATAGAAAGTGTGTGTGTGTGTGTGTGTGTGTGTAATTCCTTGTCTATCTGTTGCATCCAACATGTTATCTTTATCTGCCTTTTGGTTATCAACTGTTGGTACATTCCATACCGACAGGCTTTTGCAAACCGACGCGATCTATCTGATTTGTTGTATACCGTCGCGATCTGTCTTACTCTTTGTTATCCGACGTTATCTTGTTTGGGGTGTTCGTTTCCGTAGTTACTAATCTTTAGGTTCATCTTGAGAAGAAGGTGTTGGGATACGTGTTCTACTTATTCATGTGCGGAGTAATGATTTGAGTGCGGGATGGAGTCGCGACCATACCATTACTTTTATCATTCGCCTGTATACTGAATTGGTAGAGTCACTAATCTTGATTCGCTATGATTTTATGATCTATTGGTATTTTAATGCCGAAATTTGCGGAAATTTTTTCTTTGTTAAGTTGTGTACCACACTCCTTTTCAGTCTTGTGCGATATGCTTAATATCTTCTAGGTGCTTTGAACTTTGTTGATATTTTAATATCATCTAAGTAAATTGTATCCTTTAATCTTGGTTAATTCCATCTTGGTACTATTTTGGATTATTATTATTCTCCATTATAGTACTGACTTGTGTTTATATCAATCACAGGATGGCACCACCACGCTCGAGGAGGACATACAACCTGAACTGGGGGCCGTTGTCAAGCATCGCCAATGCCTTGGCAGCAATGCAGTAGAACCAGCAGCGTTTTGAAGAAAGTGTCAGGAGGAATGAGTTTGTTCCGCTACCTCCACCTCCCAAGCGAGGAGACATCAAAAGCTTCCTGAAGTTCAACCCCCGACAATTTGATGTGTCCGATCAACCACTTGATGCTGATGATTGGTTGCGTGAGATGTCAAGGTTACTGGTGACTGCTGATGTTCCTGAGCAAGAATGGGTAAAATGTGCCACTCACCTTCCAAGGAGATGCAGCTGCGTGGGAGAATTACCTTAAGGCAAACCGTGACCGGTTTTCAGCCTACTTGGGGACAGTTCACTGGAGCTTTCAAAGAGCAAGATTGTCGAAATTGTCATGGAGAGGATGAAGGAAGTGTTTTCAACCTCAAGCAGGCAATGACAATGTCAATACCTACATCAAACTTCATGAACCTTTCTCGTTATGGTGGCGATGAGATCTCGATGACAAGAAGAAGCAAAAGAGGTTCCGCAAGGGCTCAATGCATCGATTAAATATGCAATCACACATGCAAGGCCGACGCCTTTTCCTGAACTTCAGCATACAGCTCGCAGAAGAAGCAAGTAGGCAAGTGTTTGAGGAGTCAAAGAAACACCACCGTGATGCAGCAAGCTCTTCACTATGTCAACTCCTTCTAAGCGCCGTGTCTGGTTCCTAACACCCCACCGTCGCCCCTGCTCCACCAAGACCTTCGCTACGCTGCAAGGCCACCAAACTTCCTCACTGCTGCTCCTGTGGCTACAACCACCACTACCTGAGCGCTCAAGGAGTCCCTGCCACGTTGCTCCACGCCCACCGGTGCTTGTTACACTTGTGGAAACACTGCATCAATATCGAACTGTCCAATGAAAACAAAGCTCTTCCTCCACCACCTCCAAGACTCGCGGCAAGCTCTCCTTTGGTTCGTGCACCACCACCTGCTCTCAACATCAACACCAAGCCCGGTCTATCGCTGCTCGTGCTAACTGTGGTCAACGCCGCTCAAGCTGAGCATGCACTGAGTTGTGATGGGTATGCTTCCGTTAACTCAGCCCCTGACGAAGTTTTGTTTGATTCGTGCTTCGCATTCTTTTGTTTCCCATAAGTTTGCTCATGAGCATGATCTGATATGGTTCCCTTATTGCATCGTCTGTGGTACAATCTCCGGATCAAACATGAGGGCTGCTCATATCAGCCATGGCAATCAAATTGAGATTGGTGGCTCTTAGTTCTCGGCGCCCTTAATTATTCCGGGCAATTCGACATTGATGTCATCTTGGGCATGGATTGGTTGACAAGAAATGCATGTGATTGATTGTGCTTAACGCCGTTTCTCCGAAAATTCTCAAGGCCATATAGTCTATTCTCCAAGTCCGACTCGCTATTGAGCTTTTTCTTTGGCGGCTCAATGCCGATGCTATGGAAGCTATTCAGAGTGTTCGTGGTCCGTGAGTTCCCAGATGTCTTTCCCAAGAGTTGCTTGCATGCCTCCGGATCGTGAGGTTGAGTTTGTAATTGAGCTTGAACTCGAACGGCTCCTATCTCCAAGCTGCCTTATAAAATGGGTCCTGCTGAGTTGGCTGAACTCAAACGTCGCCTTGATGAACAAGATAAGTTGGGTTTCATTCAACACAAGACTCTTCTTGGGGTAGCCCAACCCTCTTTGTGAAGAAGCGAGACAAGACTGATAGACTTTGTGTTGACTATCGGGCTCTCAATGCTAAAACCATCAAGAATAAATATCTCCTTCCGCGGATTAATGATCTCTTCGATCAGCTAGTCGAGCTGTGGTATTCTCTAAGCTTGACTTGAGAAGTGGTTATCATCAAATCAAGATTCGCAAGGAAGATGTTCCTAAAACAGCTTTCACCACCCGCTATGGCCTGTATGAGTACACGGTCATGTCTTTCGGTCTCACCAACGCACCGGCCACCTTCTCGAGGCTTATGAACTCGGTTTTCATGGAGTATCTTGATAAGTTCGCTAGGTCTATCCGGATGACATCCTAGTCTATTCTAAGTCAAAGGAAGAACATGAAGAACACCTTCGTGTGTCCTAAACAAGCTTCGTGAGAACCTACTGTATGCAAAGTTCTCCAAATGTGAGTTTTGGCTGCCTCAAGTCACCTATCTTGGTCACGCCATCTGCCAAGGGCATTGCCAACCCGAAACTGTAAAGACAATTGTTGATCGCTTCCTCCAGAAATGTCAAAGAAGTTCGAGCTTCCTTGGTTTGGCTAGTTATTGTCGCCGCTCGTAACTTTCAAGATAGCGAAGCCTCTTACCGATCTCCTCAAGAAAGGCAAGAAATACCTTTGGACTCGCATGTCAAGCAAGCTTTGAAACACTCAAAGAGAAGCTCACTTCCACACCAGTTGGTTCCTCCAGATACATCCAAGCCTTTCCAGATATTCTGTGACGATCTTTGCAAGGATTGGGTGCGGTCCTTATGCAAGAAAAACAAGTTGTTGCTTATGCCTCTCGACAGCTGAAGACGCATGAGATCAACTATCCTACACATGACCTCGAACTCGCTGCAGTTGTCTTTGCTTTGAAATTATGGAGGCATTACTTGTCGGGCAACGCTAGAAATCTTTTCGATCACAAGAGTCTGAAGTATATCTTCACTCAGCCTGATCTCAACCTTCGCAGAGGAGGTGGATTGAAGTAATCAATGATTTTGATTTGACAATCAAATACACTCAGCAAAGCTAATGTCATGGCCGATGCTCTCGCAAAGCTTATGTCAAGAACCTCATGATGGAAGAACAACAGGCTCTCTTGTGCGAGGAATTCCGTCACCAACCTTGAAATTGTGGATTAAGGGTATCTTCGAACCTTCCGCAACCCTCTCTTGGAAGAAAAGGTTCGCTACATTCAACTTGGCGATCCAGACACCAAAAGATCATCTCCAACATGCAGCTTCGGTATGAGTCCTTCCACGTCGATGACCAAGGCACGCTTTTCTTTTGAACACCGGATGTTTGTTCCGAACTACCCGGTTTGAGAGAGCAAGTTCTCAAGGAGGCGATGATTCTTCTTTCTATCCACCGGCACAAAGATGTACATGGACTTGAAAACACAATATTGGTGGCGGGATTGAAACGATATTGTGCCAAGTATGTCTCGGAGTGTGATGTGCCGCAGAAAGTTAAAGCTATCCATCAGAAGCCTTCCTGTCTTCTACAGCCATTGAAACCCCCGGAATGGAAATGGGAGAAAGTAGAGATGGACTTCATCACTGGTTTTCCAAGGTCGCAGAAGGTCAACAATGCAATCTTTGTTGTCATTGACAGGCTTTCTAAAGTGGCTCACTTCTTTCCCGTCAAGGAAACAATTTCTGCAATTCAGTTGGCTGAGCTCTATATCAACAGAATTGTCTCTCTGTATGGGGTTCCGCTTGAGATTAGTTCAGACCGTGGAAGCATCTTCACTTCCAAGTTCTGGGAAAGTTTCCAAAATGCTTTGGGAACAAAGTTGAACTTCAGCACAGCTTACCACCATCAGTCGCAAGGACAAGTTGAAAGGATCAATCAGATTCTGGAAGATATGCTCCGTGCTTGCGTCATCTCTTTTGGCATGAAGTGGGAAGAATGTCTTCCTTATGCTGAATTCTCTTACAACAATAGCTTCCAGAAAAGTCTAAAGATGGCACCATTTGAGGCTCTCTATGGTTGCAAATGCAGAACTCCGATCGGTTGGTCGGGTGCAGGAGAAAGAACATTGTTTGGCCCCGACATTGTAACTCAAGCGGAGGAGAAGGTTCACATCATTCTTGAAAATCTGAAGATTGCTCAAAGTCGCCAGAAGAGCAATTATGACAGAAAGCACACGGACATGGAGTATGTCCCTGGTGATCTCGTTTACCTTCGTGTCACTCCCATGAGAGGCACGCACCGCTTTGGTATCAAAGGAAAGCTGGCTCCTAGATACATTGGTCCATTCAAAATTCGTGGAAGAAGAGGAGAAGTTGCTTATGCTCTTGAGCTCCCAGAAAAACTCAAGGTCCATGATGTTTTCCACATCTCTCAACTCAAGAAGTGTTTCAAGGATCCCGGCAGGACCGTGGACCATGAGCTTATCAATCTCCAAGAAGACCTGTCTTATCAAGAACACCCCACAAAAATCCTTGAAATCGCAGAAAGAAGGACTCGCAACAAGTCCATCAAGTTCTGCAAGGTGCAGTGGTCGCACCATTCTGTTGATGAAGCCACTTGGGAACGTGAAGATGAGCTCCGTGCCAAGTACCCTACCCTCTTTGAGTCTTCTTCTTCTTCCTAGAATCTCGCTAGATTCGCTTAGTGGGGAGAGTTGTAGCATCCCATTTGTCTAACAATTGTAATGCTACTTGGTCTAGTAATATAATGGCTACTTCATATATATAATTGTTGCATCATAATTATATCATGCTCATGTCATCATGCCACCTTGCATTTTAGCATCATATAAAACCCTTTTTGTTTTGGTTCTTCTCTCTTATGCATTGTAAATTGTATTTGCCTCTTGATATTGTATTTGGTTATTGATATATTGTATAAATGCCCAAGTTGAGTTGGGGGCATATCTTTTATTCCACTCCACCACCCTTTCTTTCACCACCTTATAATTCCACCATCCCATTATCCATGAGCTTGTATTTTCTTTTCTTTTGGTATTTTATATAGCTCATGGGAGATTGGATGGATCCTCTTCTAGAATTTATTTTTCTTTGCTTTTATTCCTCTTTTGGGTATGCATAAGAATAATGCCATGTTAATATTATTGTTTTCACAAGAATCAACATGGCATTAAGTATTTTGCATGGGCCATGCAAGCACCACCACATTCTAGTCCTTTGGGATTTTATATGAATTTTTGAGTGGTGTATATCTCTTGGAGCTCTCCTTTCTCTCTCAAATCTTTCACCTTGTTTGGTTTATTTCTTTTTGTCTAGTGCTCATCAAGCTTTTCTCACCTGTGTATGCCATGCAACCATCTCCATCTTTTGTCCTCCTTTGTTTTTATTTGATCTTTTGTGTGAATCATCCATCTCCCTCTCTACCACTCTTTTGGCTTGATCTAGTTTGGTCTTGCTAAAAAGCCACCACCACATCTCTCTCTCTCTCTAATCCTCACTCCAAACACCTAACACCTCATCTAAACCCTAAACCCCCTCTCTCTATTCCTATCTCTAAACCCTACCCCACCATGATCTACCCCATCTACCTCTCCTCTTTAAACCCTAAACCGAGCCCTCCCTAGCTAACCCTAGCTCCCTCCCTCTCTCTCGGCCTCTCTTCCTTCCTCTATGCCATGCATGCCCCACCTGGCCACCCTTCCTCCCTGGCCCACACCTCAGCTACCCCAACCCTAGCTCCAGCCCTAACCCGAGCCACTACTTCCTCCTACCCGAGCTCCCTACCCCCTCTATTTTCTCTCCCTGCCGTGCCAGCCCCACCCCGAGCTCCCCTCACTCCCTGACCCACCTGGCAGCCTCCACCTATGCTGCCCTGGCCTCCCACGCCGAGCCCCTGCTCCTGCCGTCCAGCCCGAGCACGTGAGGAGGAGGGAAAAGGTGGCACCCGAGCCACCTTTATCTACCCCTTGCCACAGCTGGTCGCCTCCCTCTCCCTCCTTTTCCTCCTTCCCCACGACTCTCCCGCATCTCCCAGATCTGTCCCGAGCCAGCCCTCCCCTCCTCCTTCCTCCTCTCCGACCACCAACAATGGCCTGGCCAAAGACATCGTCGCCCCGCTCCCGGCCAAGCTCTTCGTGGAGGTGATCGAGGAGACCGAGGAGTACCCTCTGCTTCGCCCCGTACCCAGCAGTGAGGAGGAGGAGGCTGCCCTCTGCGTGACGCCGACGCTACCGACGAAACCCCTAGCCCGGCTCACGCTCGCGACGACGCCCTGCTGCTCCCCAAGCTGATCCGACCACACCAACCCAACCGCTGTGAGACTCTCTCTCCTCCCGACATGCTCGCCTCGCCAGACGCTCTAGCTCCGCCTCGCTCTCCGAACACCCTCAGCACTGTGGCGCGCGAGCCTGCACGTCCTGCCGCCTCACACCTTACCTAGCCGCTGCCCTCCTATCAACTCCCCTAGCCTATCAGACTGGATCCGCCGCTTGGCCAGCCTCCGTCGCGGGATCGAGTCCTCGTCTGCGCTCTGGCGCGTGCTTTTTTTCTCCCGCTGATCGAGAGAGAATGCCGGCATCAAGGTGGCTTTTTCTCGATAGCCCCTCCGCTTTTCTCGCCCAACCGCGGTCCCCGACCCCACTGCCAGCGCTGTGCTTTTTGCAGGAAAGCACTCCGGTTTTAGAAGCTCTCAACCCGCGCTCCATCGCGTCCCCGCTTGTCGGGCCATCGCGGGTTTAGTCATTAGCCGGTGGGAAAAACTTCAGGCGCTGCATGTTGTCCCAATCAGCAATCGCCCACCACAACATCGGGTCTCAGAATCGGCTGAGTAACAAAAGGTGTCTGTTTTTCTGTTTTAATTTAAACTTTTCAAATTTGTTTTAAAATCCAAATTTAAATCTGTTTTCAAATAACTTTTCAAATATAATTCCAAATTAAACATGTAATATATGTTTTGAAATCAGAAAAATGTGAGGATTTCAAATATGCCCTCCAAAATATATTTTGAACACTTTAAATTTCGAGTTGATTAAAATTACAATAAAATGCCCTTTTCCTTAATTAATTAATAACTTTTGTTTTATAACTCCAAATTTGACAAATAATATGTCTAAAATGATCAGCTCGACGAGACCTTTCTGTTTATGCATTCCATGTTCTGAATTGCAGCATGCATCATATAAATATAAAGTATACAGCAACTTATTTGAGGATAAAAGGTGACTAAAAATCAATAAAAGGCTTTATTCTTGTATTCCACACCTCACCCATGCCATGCTGCATTAATGCCATGCAAACTGTGCATCATTCATCATGGCATGATTGTTTGCTTGTCGCATTTTATTCATATGCTTGTGCACTTTATTTATGTTGGCCCTTGTTTGTTTGGTTCTTCTTCGAATAGACGCCGAAGGTGGATATATCAAGAAACCGTGAGCACTACCTGCATCATTCTCTCGCTTCAATCGAGCTGCCAGCAAGCACTACCACATGCTTGCATACATATAGTACCTATTGCCTCTATCTTATTCTTGCATCATTGAGTCGCGATTGCATTAAACTGAATCCAAGTCTCGCATAGCCTTTACTTTTAAACCCACCGCTTGTTCCTCCATCCCATGAGCCATTACTACGAGTTGTTTGAGACATGCGGTCGAGAACAGCATGTGTAGGGTATGTGAGTGTCGATGGATAACGAGGTACCTAAACAACTTAACCTGAGTAGTAATGGGATAACTAATGAGTGGCACCGTGAGCAATATCGCTATTTGGTTTTCATGCTCACTTGTGTCCCGTAGGACCCCGAGTACTTGATTCCTGCTCCTTGAACATTCGCTATCCACATCCGGGAGGCTTATGAACCCCCCAGCCGTAGCTTGATTCATTCTTATTTCTTGGGGCCACAAGTAGTTTGGGGCTTTATTACTATCCTGTATTTATGCCATGCTTTACGCTTATTTAAGATTGTCGTGGAGCACCTGTCGCTTAGGGTGACACGTTTTGTGACGACAAGCCCAGTCACACTTTCGGGTTCCCAAATACGTACAGCCGTCCACACAAACCTTGAGTCCGTCTGAGCTGCCAACTTTGCGGGTAGCTTAATGGGGTGGCCCCTCAAATATTTCTCAATCCTGTGATCGCTTTGTCGTGAATGCCTCGCTGGGTTTTGATTTGGTTTTCCGAGGTTGATCGAGTGTGTGTTGCTATTTGTGCACCTGCAGGGTAAAACTTTCAAAGCCGTGTCCGTTATGGACGACTTGGAGCACAGCTTTCGATCATAGACAAGTATAACTAAAGTACCGCTTTTAATTTGACTAAGTACCGACTAGTAAATAGTGCAACACTCACGGAATGGATAATAAACCGCCAATGGATGGGGGTTGTTCGTCCGCTTCCTCGTTGGTGGCGAGGAGGAGGATGGATCTGTTAATATTACCGTTATAACTGTCGTATTAATTCACGACATCCGCTCTATCTTTGGTTAGGCGGATGGTTAGCTTATCTATAGAACTTAGGTATTATCTTTTGCTGCAATTGCGCCACCCTGTTGTGTCCCTTTAGAGGCATAAAGACTTCTTTGAGTACCCTAGGGTCTCACACGATAAATTGTTTGATTCGGATGAACAGTAAACTCGCAAGATGGATACTGGGTGGAGGAGGACGATGTTGGCAACGATCTTCGGTGTAGAGATTCGGAACGGGATCCGTGAGATCTGTATGGATGTATTTATTTATGGGGCATCTTATGCCGATTTGCTTCTTATCCGTACTCGGATCTTGTTTTCCGCTTCCGATACTGATGTTTGATGTATGAGGAGCTATCCTAAAATATTATATCTATCTAGGATATTTGATCTTGCCGTATGCTGCAATATTTCTATTTCTTTTAGATGGAATGGCTCGAGGACTGTTGTATGGTGGCTTGCATACATACTCATTTGTGTATGTAGTTGATCCCTTCGCGACACGCTCGCTCGTTCTTGTCCCGATGCTTGGAAATGGTTAGGACAGCCGAAAGGTCTACCTGTGAGTGGCATTTGGCCCCACCGTACTATTTTAACCATTTCCGTTCATCCAGGCTTGTAACTAAGAGCGTAATTCACCGAGGTAGTTACAGAGATCTTCCATAGCTTTAGGCCTTAGTTTCTCAGAATTGTCCATAACCGGGGACACGTCTAAGTACTTAGAATTTTGATCTTCTGTAGAAGTTGTATACTTTACCCACATGACACAATCTCGTCTTAACGCCACCAGTGTCCGCTGGATAAGTACACACCAAATGGAGTACCAGCAGATCGAGAATGTGACAAAGTCTTTTCGTAGAAGTCCTCCCAATACATAATGCTAGCTTGTCTACCAGGCACCAATGCAAGGATATATTTCCAATACATGAATCCAGTTAACCTGAGTAGGTGCCAATGCAAGGGTCTTCCACTATGTAATTGAGTAATCCAGAGCCCATTTAGCATGTGGCTGTACACGGAAGCCACTGTACCAGAAACATGTTCAATCTCTAGGTCCCTATGTGGTTTTATTCTAGTGCACATACAAAAAGATAGCCATATAAACATGGTTCCCTTTGTTGCCACCTTATCCAAAATTGAGTCTCCACATTCCACCCAGGTGGTTCATTGAGTACTTGTTTTATTATATAAAACATATATTTTTCCAACACTTCATATAATCATATCATGTATTCCATCCCAAGTCTATAGCAGGGCTAAGCATACTACAACTATGATGTTTTCACTAAGGAAGGTATAAAGGATTTCCTAATAGGACATAGCATAGCATAGTAACATAGTAGCCCTATCATGCATACTACAAAAATACCACTAAGTGTAATGAAAATAGTATGGACATGGATGATAGTGTGACTTGCCTTTTTAGTAGAGAATATTGGTTCACTCCTTGATCTTGCAAATATCACACTCTTCAAACTTCACTACAATTCAATCAAGCAAGCACATATTCAAACTAGCATTCAAACAATTCACCACATAAAACAATAAAATCAAGCAATGCATGCAAGCATGCAAAAGATTGTTTTATTTGGAAAAGTGGTTTCTAGTAGGCTCTAAACATTTTAAAGCTCCTATTGGTCAATTACAAAAGTGGTAAAACCATTTAAATTCAAGTTGGTGAAAATGGCCATTTAAATCATTTTTGTTTTGCTAAAAATGATTTAAATCAAAGTAATATTTTGTAGTGTTAGTCAAATATATTTTTAAACACAAATGTTAGTGTTTATGGTCAAAGTGTTTAATATTAATACATTTGCAAAAGGTTTTATCCAAATTCCATTTTTAATTCAAAGCAATATTTTATTTGGTGTTTAGGGTTAGAGGTTTTAAATCAAATCATTTTCCAAAAGGTTTTACTTAAAAAGCATTTTTAAAACATAAACAACATTTTTATTCAACTAGAAATGCTTTTGTTCAAAGATTTATTCCTTTGCATCAAAAAATATATTCTTAAATCTACAAGTTGGTTTTTATGGTCAGTAGGTTCAAAACAAACCTTTTACGAAAGATTTTACTCTAAAATCATTTTTAGAATATTTTTATACTCAAATTAGGCCTACACATGTTTCTGCAAAAACAACCAATATTATAGAAGCAAATCATTAAACAAATGGCATGGTTGGGTAGAATTCTTTTTCCTGATTTCCAATGGTATAAAGTTTGCAAAATTTGGACGTGTAGATTTAAAGTTATGAATTTTACAAATCCTATCATCTAATAGATCAAATTTCTGTTTTTAAAACAATCACTGGCCACATGTCTGCTTCTAAATTGTGCGTACTGGTTTGTGCGGATTGCGCTCTGTGGATCGTTAGATCTAAATAAGATCGTGTGGCACAGAGCACACGATACCCCTTCGATCTAAGATCTAATCTTAGCCAGGCGTTTCAAATCTAATGGCTACCAGCGCAACTGCCAGGAACTGGCATCGCTCGACGGTAGCGCGCGGCGGAGACGCTCGGCTAACGACGGTTCCGGTGATACAGGAAGCAAGAGATGGAGTAGCTCACAGGGTCTGCAGGGGTGCGGAGAAGCTCGACGTGGTCGTAGTAGTCCAAGGGGCGCACGGTGGTGTCAGGGATTGCTCGCTGGAGTAGCTCCTGGCGACGGGTGCTCTCTGTTGAAGACGAAGGCAAGCTTGTAGGTCACGCACGGATTATTGGAGGGCACCTGGAGATGCACAGGAAGCAGGCGAACTAGATGGTGTAAGTCGTAACTCGAGGCGCTCATGAGGTTGAGGGTTAAGACTCACCAGAGATTCGGCAGAGGGTGGCGATGCTCAGAGGCATACCGAGGCGAGCTCCTGGGGCACGCTCGGGCGAGTGGGAGGCACTGGCAGGTGCGTGAGGTGGTGGCGAGCATGCTCGTGGAGTCCAAAGGGCAAGGGGAGGTCAGACGACGCCGGATTTCGCCGGAAAAGCTCGTCGGAGCAGGAGGTTTTCAGGCAATGGGCATTATGGGCGGTGGTGAAGTGAATGGCGTCTGGGGGAAAATGTGGAGGAGGGCGAGGCGATTTATTGTGCATGATCACAGACGAGTTTTACTCACGCATTGATGCGAATTCACGCGGTGGATTCAAAGATGGAATAGCGAGGTGCGAGGGGGAAAACGGTCGCGGCGGGTGAGAACGATGATTGGAAGTGTGGGGTTGCACTGTCAACGAAGGAGAGGGTTGCGCGTGGGGTCGTCTCGTCAGCGTCTAAGGGGTCAGGTTTGCGGTAAGAAAACCATTCGCGTTGGGGGGAAAAGTGGGCTGCATTGCTGGGCTGGACTGGGCCTTGTTTCTGGGCTTGGTTTGTTTCCTTTTTTTATTCTAAATCCTTTTCTGTTTCTTTTATTCTGTTTTGAATTTATTCAAATGTTTCAAACACTACTTTTATTTCAAAACTTTTCCAAAATTTGAGTATATTTTTAATACTGTTTATTGATATATTCTAAAGTCCATTTTAGAATATTTCTTTTATTCTTTTAGGGTACATTATTCATTTAAAATAGGCATTTGTCTTTATTCAAATAGGATTTTAAATATGTTTTCAAACTTCTATTTGAATTACAATTTTTTTGTCAAACCTTTTTCTGTAGATTTTATTTATTCAATAGTACAAACAATTCACTTTGAATTATTATTTAAAATACTTTAATATGATTTAATGTTCATTTAAATTGGGAATTATCTTTATTTAAATGAAATTGGATATTAATCAATCCTTATGATTTTATTTAAATAATCCTTTACTCCTTTTATTAATCAATAATCTTTCATTTCATTTGTTTGTCCAAGATTTAATTTGGCTTTTAAATATTCCTTATTTATTTATTTCTTCCTTTGCCTTACAAAATCCATATCTTTTTATTTAAAGATCCAAAATTGGTGATTCCAATTTGCATAACTTTATTTAATATTTGTTTATCTTTTTAAATTCCTTTAGGATTTATTTGCTCAAGATTTGGCATGGATTTTAGATAGGGCTTTATTAGCTTTGGAAATTAATTCCTTTTATCTTAATAAATTCATAAGTTTTTATCTATGACTCCAAATTGAGTGAAACCAATTTCTATGGTTTTATAATATTTTACTTTATCATTCTTGATCATTTATAAATGTTTGTTGATTTTTTTTATATGGATCAAATCCATAGTCTTAGAGAGATCTTGGAAATGTATTATTCCATTAGGGTTTTAGGGTTTTGGTTTAATTTTCCAAGTGTTTAAATTTCAAGATACATTATTGATGAATGCATTTCACTTGATTGTAATTTTGTTTGATTCCCTTTTCATTCAAAGTTTGTTCAAGATGGGTTTTGATGTTTCCATTTGGAATCAAAAAGTTTATTTTCACCCTAAATTTCAACAATCATTTCTTTTGTTTATTTATTTTTCACATTTCAAAATTTGGAAAATTTTGGGATGCGACGCATTATTCCTATGGCATCATGAGGCATTTTATCATCTGAATCAACACGCCCCCCTTGGGGACCATCATATTCTTTGAAAGTCACACTACTAGATTCCATGATAGCTCCGGAGAGCTTATCATAGATTCTATAAGTGTGAGATTCGAGACCATAGCCAACAAAAATACCCTCTAATGCTTTGGAATCGAATTTGGACAAGCGAACACCCTTTATCAGGTAGAAACACTTACAACCGAACACCTAGAAGTAAGATACATTGGGCTTGTTACCGGTAAGTATTTCATATGGAGTCTTGATCAATTCTTTGCGGAGGTAGAGCCGGTTTGATGCATGGAAAGCGGTGGAGATTGCTTTGGCCCAAAAGTTGTATGGAGATTTAAACTCGGCCAACATGGTTCTAGCCATATCAATAAGAGTCCGGTTCTTCCTCTTGGATACACCATTTTGTTGAGGAGTATATGCAGTGGAATATTGGTGTTTTATCACCTCATCACTAAGAAATCCATTCTAGGTGTAGTTCTTGAACTTGGTGCCGTTGTCACTTCTTATAATCAATACGGGAAGATTTCATTGACGTTGAACCATGTTGATGAAGTCGATGAAGTGCTCTTGGGTCTCACTTTTCAACTTGAAGAAATATACCCATGAGTATCTTGAATAGTCATTAACAATCACAAAAGAATATTTCTTCCCACCAAGACTTGCATGAGATGGAGGACCAAAGAGATCCACATGAAGGAGCTCCAAGATCTTCTTGGACTTGATTTGGTTATTTGGCTTGTGGGGAGAATCATGCATCTTTCCTTCAACACAATCCTTGCAAACACGATCTTTGGCAAAGGAAACATTTTATTTTAGTCCAACAATATGGCCATCCTTGTGGAGACTTTGCAAAGTTCTCATGTTGACATGGGCTAGACGGCGATGCCATAACCAACCCACATTGGCCTTTCCGAATAAGCACATCGCACTTGTAGTGGTTTGCCCCGAAAAGTCCACCACATACAAGTCATTTTCGACGTACCCAACGAAAGCGACCTTGAGATACTTGCTCCACATGAGAACCACAATATCATCATCAATAAAGATGGCAAAGCCCATCTTTCCAAGAGCATGGAATGAAATTAAATTATAACCAAGGGTCTCAACAATCATGACGTCCACGAGTGTAATATCGTGGGCAACTGTCAACACCCGGATTTTTCAATCCTAGATGCCTGTTATGCCATACATCGCAATCCCAGGATTACCATTTTTGCGAGACATAACAAAATTGGATACCATAGTACATCATCCATTACAAACGATACATAAGTTCTTACACAAATAGGGATCTCATGATCCAGTTCTTAATACAACATCAAGCAGCGGAATACGTAATAATAACGGTAGCGTAGGCGAAGCTCCATCTTCGGGTCACAGCAATGCTTGTGATGGGAGATGATCCTAGTTGTCGTAACCTTCCTGGGGTCCATCTTCCAGGTACTCCTCTTCATATTCTGGACATGGGAATAGCCAGGGACAAAGCCATGAGTACTCTTTAAGTACTCGCAAACTAATACTAATAGGTAAAGGGTTTTTTTGGATAATAGGACACTAGGCTCTAGGGTTGTTTTGCAAAAGACAGATTTATCTCTACTAAGTTCTAAAGCTAGTCACAATTTTATAACTCCTAACTGGGAACTTGTATTTCATATCACAACTCTGTTGTGGTCAAGTCAAAGTCTTGGTTCATTTCACAGGTCATTTTGAAAAGTCTGACCGGGGAACAGTATGGCCACTCCAACTGTCCATAATCATGACGCCGCTATTCAATAGTTTGACACTCTGCAGAGATTGTACACTTTCACCACAACATTCGATACATCCGTCAGAACAAATCCTGAATTCACCATACTCGATGTGGATAATCAATCCTAACCTTTCGATTACACGCCCTAGTATAAGCACCTCTCCTGTGAGTTTGGCCTCCCAACCATGACCAACTGTCATCTTGGGTACTGCACAGGTGGACAATCTTCACAAGGTAGCCTCAGCTCAGACCTTGGCCATGAGGGAACTAATACTAAGGAATATAAGTTTCCAGTCAAGCCCTACCCAATATTCGGGTATTGTGGTTATACGATAAAATTGGAATGGTATCGCATCCAGACAACCATCAGTTTTATAAAGGGCTAAGGCTCATGCCTCAACATTTTTATCACCAAAATTCTCAAGTGTTTGGAAACACATGTCCAAAACATTTCAATAGAATGATCCATCATTCCAAGGTTTTCATAACCATTTTTCCACCAAGTATTCCCATCTAAAAGTTGATCAAGTTTTATGCTTAGCACTAGCATCTACAGGTGGGGGTAGTACTAATGAGGGTTGGTAACTAGTGGAGTTTCAACTAAGTACAACCTCATGTCTCAAGCTGATGTCAAGGTTTCTAACTTAGGCCAAATTTTATGCTCTTTATGCAACCTTCAGCATCTTTCCAATATCTACCAGTCACTTAAGTAAACTCTAAGTAAGCTTTGATAAAGAAATAGAGTAAGAAGCTTGCACATAAAACTAGGATTGGTTTATCAAGTGGGTATGATCACATATGCTTAAGGCATATAGTAGTCATAGAACAAGTATGGGTTTGTTGCATCAGTAGGGTATCTTGCAAGGGTTAGCTTGCATAGGTATAGTATCACCTTGCATCAATATCAGTATAAGCTTGCTAAATTGCAAGTGTTAGCTTGCAAGGTTACTAGCTTGCCTTGTGCAGAGCAGTGGTTGAAGTTCTCCTCGGCTTCTTCTTCGTAGTATCCTCCTTCCTCCTCGTATCTTTGGTCGGTACTAGTGTCTATGAATAAATACGAGGTACACAATCACCAAACAATACTTAACTACTTGCAATCATCACACACAAGGGTCCTATGGATGATCTAGCATCATCCCTAACATTACAAGGTTAGGGCTTGATTTAAATCCTTTTATTTTTAGAAAAGTAATTTCTACTCATTAAAAAACTACTTAAGATTTAATATTATCCAAACCCAACATGGGATCATGTTGACACATGTCATCACCACATATTGTAGTCCATGGGAATGTGATTTAAAGTGGTGTCACAATTTAATAAGGTTTTACCCTTTTATTTTAATTAATTAAAGTGGCTAGAAATGCTTATGTAGCATTCTTTTATTACTTGAACATTATTTCTGCAAGTTTATTTTTATATATTCTGAAAGGTATGGTTAAATGTGATTTTTGAGAGTTGGAATCAACTCAAAATCTATTATGGTTTAAATTTGAAAAATGTTTGAATGCAGAAAAGCTTCCGCCTTGTTATTTTTACCATGGGTGATCTATAGATCCAAATGACTTGAATCCAACGGGCTTGGATTCAGCATTCACAGACCTTTCCAACAAAATTGGTTTCATTCAATTTGGTGCACTGAATAGATCTGGGTTGATTTTTGAAGTTGGGTACAGAAGTGTGTTTGAATTGAAATAGAAAAAGGTTTAATTTGAATAACTAGGCTGCGCGGGAAAAGTTACTGGGCCGGCCTGCTAAGCGCAGTGCTCCCGTGGGCTGCTTAAGTGGGTGTCCCCACTCGTCAGTGACACGGGGCTGGGCGAAGCGGTATGGGGCGATGTGGATCGTTCGATCTAGTTCTAATCTAACGGTGAGTCATCGTCGGACGCGAGACAACTCGGCGAGAACGAAACCTAGCGCCGTGAGGGTTGCTGGGGCTCATCGGGGTCTTGGCGAGGGTCGGCGAGGAGGGCGACGAAAGTCGACAACGGCGAATCTCCGGTACCGGTGGTTCTCTGGGCGGCTCAATTGGCTCCTTCTTCTCCAGAGGCGGCGGGCTCCGGTGAAATTCTGGCGGGGTGGTGCTTGCCTTGCTCTGAGAACGGTGTGGCACGATCAGTGAGGATAGGGGAGTGAGATGGTGTGAAGAAATCGTGCGGGGTGGCCTCTATTTATAGTCGAGCGAGGGGATCGTCGGGGCGCACGGTGAGCTCGTCGGGGGCAAGGTTACAGGCGTCTAATGGCATGGGCAAGGGTAGGGGACGGTGCGGTGTCTCCTGGCGATGCTCAACGACATGGTCTCGAGGCATGGGGCGGTGTGGTTTGGTCTGAAACGGGCGGTGCTCTACGCGGCAGAGGCGGCGTCTTTGACGGCGGGCGGTGGCTGTGCGGCACGGGGCGGCAAACGGGGATGTCTGGCGGTCTCCTGAGTCGGTGGGGATTGTGTATGCACGCGGCGAGGGCGGCGCGTGGTCTGTGGGCTTCAGTCGAGGGTCGTGATCTGGCGCATGCTCGGCATGGTCTCTGGCGGTCTGGGCGCGGCTTGTGCGCGTGGTCCAGGGCTTGGCAACGCTTGCGGCTGGGACAGGTAGTGGTGGTGGACGGTGGGCTACCTCCCAGACAAGGTTGGCAAGGCTAGTTCTTCCTCTAGACTGTTGTCCACAATGGGGTGACAAGGGGGTGCTCGGCTGTTCACCATTGATGGCAATGGCAAGCTCACAGGGGTGCTAGTCCTTAGTTAAACTTCCTAGATGATCTACTGAGCTGTGTGTGAGCTAATTAGGGAACAAGTTAGGCAAGAATCACTACTCACAATAGTGTTTGATATTTTGTTTGATTTGTGTCTGCAACCTGTTTGATGAAAATATTTTTGGTGGGTTTGCTAGATTGGTGCTGGTGAGTCTACAGATGCTTGGGTTTTGAAAGTTGAGCTTGTTTGAGTGGTTTTTGAAAAAGTGGGATCTTCCCATATGATAAAGATTAAATTTTGAATTGTCATTTAAACTATGCATTTGAAAGTTTCTGGATGATCACAAAGTGGGCCTTGATACCTTGTTATGAGTACATTCAAGGGGTGCAAAGATCCAGAAAAGTTTCTGTTAGGTTCTGAAAGTTTGAGACAGCCAAAGTAGGCATGGGAGTTAAATTGGCCAAAATGACCATTCATTTCATATATGTGTTTTGATTTACTTGTCTTTAGGAAAGGTGTGGGAAATGTTTTAGATGATGTTTATTTCACCTAAGAAACATTTTACAAGCAATGAAACAATCAAACAAACAAGGTGGTTTTAAAGGATTTCAAAATCCATGCATACACATATGCATGCATTCATGATTTCATTTAGAAAAGTTTTTGTTAACCCTGATTTTGATGATTAGAATTTGATGATCCAAGCTTAGTATTTTTGGGATGTTACAAACCTTCCCCCCTTAAACAAAATCGTCGAGATTTGAAAAATCTGAAAGATTACCTAGGATTTGAAGAGATCGGAAACTCCGTCTGATGTGATCTTCACGCTCCCGGTAGCTTCCTCTTACGTGGTTGCTCCACTAAATCTTGAGAAACTTGATGCTTGGGTTCGGTAGTTCAAAAGCTTCTTCCAAAATGCGGATGGGTACTTGGGATAGGTCAGGTCATCGTTGATCTCTATGGTCCGGTGATATTCTTGAACACTTGGTCTTCTCGGAGACTTGAGACATTTGCGAAATGTGAGATATGGAACACATTGTGCACAGCTGACATCTCTTCAGGTAGTTCCAATTGATACGATACTTCTCCTCGATGGTTCAGAATTTTGAAAGGTCCGATATATCTGGGGGCTAACTTTCCTTTGAGTTGGAAACGCTGCATTCCCTTCAATGGCGACACTTTCAGATAAACAAAATCTCCTATTTTGAAGGCGAGGTCTCTACGTCTCTTGTCGGCGTAACTCTTCTGTCGGGATTGGGAGGTCTTGAGGTGCTCACGAATCTTGTGAACCTTTTCTTCTGCTTCTCGGAGGATGTCGGGTCCAAAAATCTGACTCTCTCCTACTTCCGACCAGTTCAAAGGGGTGCGACACTTTCTTCCGTACATGAATTCAAATGGGGCCATTTGCAAACTGGCTTGGTAACTATTGTTGTAGGAAAATTCTGCAAACGGCAGACAGTCTTACCACTTGGATCCATATTCTAGCACACAGGCTCTAAGCATATCTTCGAGTATTTGATTTACTCGCTCCGTTTGTCCATCGGTCTGAGGGTGATACGTGGTACTTAAATCTAGGCGGGTTCGTAAACCTTCTTGGACTTTCTTCCAGAATCTCGAGGTAAACTGAGTTCCTCGATCCGATACTATGTTCTTGGGGACTTCGTGCAAACTGACGATTCTAGCGATGTACAACTCCGCTAGCTTCGAACTCTGATAGGTGGTTTTGACGGGCAAGAAATGGGCGACTTTGGACAATCTGTCCACTACGACCCAAATAGAGTCATTTCCCCTACTAGAAGTAGGTAGTCCAGTGATAAAGTACATTCCTACAGAATCCCATTTCCATTCCGGAATTTACAAAGGTTGCAACAATCCAGCGGGTCTTTGATGTCCTGCCTTGACTCGCTGACATATATCACACTTGGCGATATAGCTTCCGATTTCTCTCTTCATCTTATGCCACCAAAATTGCTCTTTCAAATCTTGATACATCTTAGTTCCTCCGGGATGGATAGAATAAAGAGTATCATGAGCCTCCTTCAAGATAACTTCTTTCAACTCTGAATCTGCTGGTACACAAAGGCGTCCTTTGTACCACAGAACTCCTTCTTCGTCCTCGGTGAATCCGGTACTTTGCTGTCTGCGTCTGACGCTTGATTCCGTCGATACTGGCATTTCCCTTTTGCGCCTCCTTAATCTGGCTGATCAAAGTGGGCTGAAGTTCTATGCTAGCCAAAAATCCTTCACTTACTAATTCCATTCGAAAATCTTCCATCTCCTTGTGCAAACTTGGTTGCTCCTTCAAAATCATGGAGTTCAAGCGGCACGACAATCTGCTAAGGGCACCGGCTACCACGTTGGCTTTACCAGGGTGATAGTGAATGTCCAGGTCGTAATCCTTGATTAGCTCAATCCATCTTCTCTGCCTCATATTCAACTCCTTCTGAGTTAATATATACTTTAGGCTCTTATGATCCGAATAAATCTCACAACGGTTTCCCATTAGGTAATGTCTCCATGTCTTCAGGGCTAGGACTACTGCTGCGAGTTCGAGGTCATGGGTTGGATAGTTTTGCTCATGTTGCTTCAATTGTCGAGATAGATAAGATATAACTTTGCCTTCTTGCATTAGCACACATCCGAGACCAATCTTGGCTCCGTCACAATACACATCGAAGGGCTTCGTGATATCCGGATTGGGGCTGAAATCAACCTCCTCTTGAGTTCTTGAAAACTCGCTTCACATTTGCCGGTCCATTCAAACTTCTTGTCCTTCTTCAGCAATTGGGTCATGGGTCGGGCGATACTCGAGAATCCTTCTACGAATTTGCGGTAATATCCCGCCAATCCGAGAAAAGCACGAACTTGGGTTTGAGTGGTTGGGGCTTGCCAATATTCTACATCTTTCACTTTGGCAGGGTCAACGGCAATTCCTTCGGCTGATACAATGTGACCGAGGAATCCTACCTCCTGTAACCGGAATTCACATTTGCTAAACTTTGCATACAGCTGATGCTCTCTAAGGGTTCCAAGAATGGTCCTTAGGTGTAACTCATGTTCTTCTTCTGATTTGGAATAAATCAGAATGTCATCGATGAAAACAACGACAAACTTATCTAGGAAGTCCATAAAAATCTTATTCATGAGGTTCATGAAATAAGCGGGGGCATTGGTTAATCCAAAAGACATGACTGTATACTCGTACAATCCATATCTGGTGGTAAAGGCAGTCTTTGGAATATCCTCCGCACGAATTTTGAGTTGGTGATAGCCAGTTCTAAGATCAATCTTAGAAAACACCTGGGCACCGATCAACTGATCAAACAAATCTTCTATCTTGGGCAAGGGGTACTTGTTCTTGATGGTGACATCATTTAACTTCCTATAATCCGTACACAAACGGTTACCTCCATCTTTCTTGTCCACAAATAAGACAGGTGATCTCCATGGTGACGCACTTGGTTGAATCAATCCAATTTCTAGCATGGAATCCAGTTGCTTCTTCAGTTCTGATAGTTCCGACGGGTTCATACTATAGGGTCTCTGGGCTATGGGTCCTGTTCCAGGGATTAGTTCGATGATAAACTCGATATCTCGATCTGGGGGCATACCGGGCAAAACATCTAGAAATACATTGGGGTATTCACAGACTATCCAGACTTGGTCAATGGTAGGTTGGGCTAGACTCTTGTTACACTTGAATTGGCGAGGTAAGGTTTCAGATATATGCTCGTGATATTCGGTGGTCTTGGTCATGGTGATGGCTTTCTTAGCACAGTCAATCAATCCCTTATGTTTGGACATCCAATCCATTCCTAGTACTACTTCCAAACCTTTAGTTCTGACCATTAGATTAGCATAAAAATCTATGCCATGGATTCAGATAGGGACGGCTTTGCAAATTTGCCTAGCCTTGGTGGTTGATCCGGGAATTTGCACAATCATAACATGCTTCAGTTTGGTTGGTTGAATTTTACTAGTGCAGGCAAATTGTTCGGTGACAAATGAATGCGAGGCACCAGAGTCAAACAACACTCTTGCAAGTACTGAATTAACAGAAAACATACCCAGCACGACGTCTGGCGCTTCCTGAGCTTCTTCAGCATGCATGAGAAAAAGGCGGCCAGTGCGGGTGTGTGAATTCCACAGGGCAAATCTTCTCCCTGGCTGGACACGACGCTGCTGCTGAGCTGGGGCATTGGCATTAGGGGTTGTAGCATTCTTCTTGTTGGGGCACTCGTTGGAATAGTGGCCTTTATTTCCACAGTCATAACAGGTCACTTGTGACTTGTCCTTGGCTACGACAGGCACCACATTGCTTCCAGTCCTCGGGGCAGTGTTGGGGTTGGCGGTAGCATTGTTGGTGTTGAACTTGGGTGGGGCACGGGTGAAATTGCTAGAGTTGCCGGGGTTGTTGTGATTTCCTCCGGGTCTAGGGTTTCCACGGTTGGGGTAGGTCGGACGGGTCATAGGGGGTCTGTTGGTTCTTGGGGCAAATCCTGGAGATGGGTTGGGGCAATACTTTGGGGTCTGATGGGTTCCTGGTTGATGCATCATGCGACGCTTGCGGTTCTCATTGGCGTGGTTGATCTTTCCTTCCATCTGGATAGCAGAGTCGACAAGGGCTTCAATATCAGCAAAGGGGATATTGACTAACACCGTCTGCATCTCGTCATGCAGACCATTCAGGAATCTTTCTTTCTTCTTGGCTTCGGTGTCTATCTCGTCCGGGGCATACCTAGCTAATGACAAAATTTTGTCATGGTATTCCACTCTGATCATCCTTCCTTGCTTTAGCTCTCAACTCGTCTCTCATTCTCTTGATCAAACACAGGGGCACATGGGTTCGCTAAACTTGACCTTGAATTCCTCCCGGTCATCATCGGCCTCCGGTCATTGCTAACACTGTTCCACCATGCCCCAGCATCTCCGGCTAGATAATGGGTGGCGAACAGGACTTTCTCGTTGGCTTCCACTCCGGCGACTTCTAGGTTGTTTTCCATGGTTTGCAGCCAATCATCGGCATCTAGGGGTTCTTCTGACTTGGTGAAAACGGGTGGGTTGGTATTCTGGAAATTCTTGAGCTTAGATCCATGGTTGTCCTGATTTCCGTGGCCTTGGTTGTTGTGGGCTAGCTGGGCTATCTGTTGCAGAGTGGCTAGGTTGGCTTGACGTTCCGCTCTTTCGACTTGCGGTCAAGTCAACATTTGCGTGATCTGCAACATCGGTCTGAACCACTTCCTCCACGTGGCATCTGAAGATTGATATAGATCATGAGAAAAGAGGGAAATTTCTAAGGTTTTGGGTCTTTGAAAAGTTTTCAATGTTTGACTCAGATTTTTCTAGCAACTTGATTTTTCATTCATTCATAGCACACAGTACAACACACATCACAACAAAGAAAAACAGATGGTTTTAAGAACCATTCTGGAATCTACGATACAATGGGACCGACTACTACTCACTACGCTAGTGCTCAGTGCTACTACTCCTCGGAGTCTGTGGCTTCATCATCTTCATCATCATCGATGAAGGCGAAATCATCCTCATAGGTGAAGAAGTCCATGGCCTGATCCTCCAGAAAATCATCGTCATTGCTGAGATAGGAGTAAGGGTCTCCACGAAGATCCTCTCGACATTCTCCCTTTCCTCCAAGCGCATGTCTCTCTCGTGGATGGTCTCCTCCGGAGATGAGATGCGATGGCGAAGACGAGCAATAAGGCGCTCCTTCTTGTCGAAATGACGGCGAGACTTGCGATCCTTTGCTAGCATGGCTATGGTCGATCCTTCGTCTTGATGATGGCGGACTTGTGGTTGCAATAGTCACGGCGGTTGTCCAACTCTGTGACGATCATACATCATGAAGCTAAGGTGGTCCAATTGAGTCTTCAGCTCGGTGGTATGGGGCTTCCGGTGGTTGTCCATTTGCATCACGCCTTGGGCAAAACTCAAAGCGAGTACCCTTGATCGATTGATGCTCGCCCACCGCAGACGAAATAGCTTCCTACATTGCTCGCAAGTCCATCGAGCCGTTGTTTTCCCTCAAGGTAAACTGAATTCCCTCCGTGGGAGGTTCAATCTTTCCTCGGAGACTTGCAACAATTAGCCACCGCAGATCTTCTCCTCCTTGATCATTGAGCTGAGCTCCAAAGAACTCAAGTGCGGACGCTCGGAAGTTCCGAAGCTGATCCAGATCCCTCTCAAAGATAAGGTCTCCTCCATTCCCAAGTTGGTAAAACTTGTTATACTTCACGTCCATCTATAAAAATAGAGGATGAGTAGATTAGCAGAGTGATCAAGTGTGTCAAAATTTTATGTATTTTGCAAGAGTTTTTGAGGAACATGAATTTTTATGAAAGAATCAAAGAGATAAGAATGAGAATAAGTTTTTGTAAATATTTGTTTTCTTTGGGTTTGAAACTAAGTTTTTGATTCAAACGTCCAGTCTAACTAGGGTCTCCTATGGTCAGGATGGCTCTGATACCAACTTGTCAACACCCGGATTTTTCAATCCTAGATGCCTGTTATGCCATACATCGCAATCCCAGGATTACCATTTTTGCGAGACATAACAGAATTGGATACCATAGTACATCATCCATTACAAATGATACATAAGTTCTTACACAAATAGGGATCTCATGATCCAGTTCTTAATACAACATCAAGCAGCGAAATACGTAATAATAACGGTAGCGTAGGCGAAGCTCCATCTTCGGGGTCACAGGCAATGCTGACAATGGGAGATGATCCTAGTTGTTGTAACCTTCCTGGGGTCCATCTTCCAGGTACTCCTCTTCATAGTCTGGCCATGGGAATAGCCAGGGACAAAGCCATGAGTTCTCTTTAAGTACTCGCAAACTAATACTAATAGGTAAAGGGGTTTTTTGGATAATAGGACACTGGCTCTAGGGTTGTTTTGCAAAAGCCAGATTTATCTCTACTAAGTTCTAAAGCTAGTCACAATTTTATAACTCCTAACTGGGAACTTGTATTTCATATCAGAACTCTGTTGTGGTCAAGTCAAAGTCTTGGTTCATTTCACAGGTCATTTTGAAAGTCTGACGGGGGAACAGTATGGCCACTCAAGCGTCCATAATCATGACGCAGCTATTCAATAGTTTGACACTCTGCGAGATTGTACACTTTCACCACAACATTCGATACATCCGTCAGAACAAATCCTGAATTCACCATACTCAGTATGCGGATAATCAATCCTAACCTTTCGATTACACGCCCTAGTATAAGCACCTCTCCTGTGAGTTTGGCCTCCCAACCATGACCAACTGTCATCTTGGGTACTGCACAGGTGGACAATCTTCACAAGGTAGCCTCAGCTCAGACCTTGGCCGTGAGGGAACTAATACTAAGGAATATAAGTTTCCAGTCAAGCCCTACCCAATATTCGGGTATTGTGGTTGTACGATAAAATTGGAATGGTATCGCATCCAGACAACCATCAGTTTTATAAAGGGATAAGGCTCATGCCTCAACATTTTTATCACCAAAATTCTGAAGTGTTTGGAAACACATGTCCAAAACATTTCAATAGAATGATCCATCATTCCAAGGTTTTCATAACCATTTTTCCACCAAGTATTCCCATCTAAAAGTTGATCAAGTTTTATGCTTAGCACTAGCATCTACAGGTGGGGGTAGTACTAATGAGGGTTGGTAACTAGTGGAGTTTCAACTAAGTACAACCTCATGTCTCAGGCTGATGTCAAGGTTTCTAACTTAGGCCAAATTTTATGCTCTTTATGCAACCTTCAGCATCTTTCCAATATCTACCAGTCACTTAAGTAAACTCTAAGTAAGCTTTGATAAAGAAATAGAGTAAGAAGCTTGCACATAAAACTAGGATTGGTTTATCAAGTGGGTATGATCACATATGCTTAAGGCATATAGTAGTCATAGAACAAGTATGGGTTTGTTGCATCAGTAGGGTATCTTGCAAGGGTTAGCTTGCATAGGTATAGTATCAGCTTGCATCAATATCAGTATAAGCTTGCTAAATTGCAAATGTTAGCTTGCAAGGTTACTAGCTTGCCTTGTGCAGAGCAGTGGTTGAAGTTCTCCTCGGCTTCTTCTTCGTAGTATCCTCCTTCCTCCTCGTATCCTTGGTCGGTACTAGCGTCTATGAATAAATACGAGGTACACAATCACCAAACAATATTTAACTACTTGAATTCATCACACACAAGGGTCCTAGGGATGATCTAGCATCATCCCTAACATTACAAGGTTAGGGCTTGATTTAAATCCTTTTATTTTTAGAAAAGTAATTTCTACTTATTGAAAAACTACTTAAGATTTAATATTCTCCAAACCCAACATGGGATCATGTTGACACATGTCATCACCACATATTGTAGTCCATGGGAATGTGATTTAAAGTGGTGTCACAATTTAATAAGGTTTTACCCTTTTATTTTAATTAATTAAAGTGGCTAGAAATGCTTATGTAGCATTCTTTTATTACTTGAACATTATTTCTGCAAGTAACCTATATATTTTTATATATTCTGAAAGGTATGGTTAAATTTGATTTTTGAGAGTTGGAATCAACTCAAAAGCTATTATGGTTTAAATTTAAAAAATGTTTGAATGCAGAAAAGCTTTTGCCTTGTTATTTTTACCATTGGTGATCTATAGATCCAAATGACTTGAATCCAACGGGCTTGGATTCATCATTCACAGACCTTTCCAACAAATTGGTTTCATTCAATTTGGTGCACTGAATCGATCTGGGTTGATTTTTGAAGTTGGGTACAGAAGTGTGTTTGAATTGAAATAGAAAAAGGTTTAATTTGAATAACTGGGCTCAAGGGAAAAGTTCTTGGGCGGCCTGCTAAGCCTTGATGCTCCATGGATGCTTAAGTGGGTGTCCCCACTCGTCAGTGACACGGGGCTGGGCGAAGCGGTATGGGGCGATGTGGATCGTTCGATCTAGTTCTAATCTAACGGCTGGGAGTCATCGTCGACGAGACAACTCCGGCGAGAACGAAACCTAGCGGCCATGAGGGTTCTTTGGGGGCTCATCGAGTCTTGGCGAGGTCGGCGAAGGCGAGCGACGAAGTCGACGGCGAATCTCCTGGTACGGTGGCTTCTCTGGGCGGCTCCAATCGCTGGCTCCCTTCTTCTCCAGAGGCGGCAGGCTCCGGTGAAATTCCGGCGGGGTGGTGCTTGCCTTGCTCTCAGAACGGTGTGGCACGATTAGTGAGGAGAGGGGAGTGAGATGGTGTGAAGAAATCGTGCGGGGGTGGCCTCTATTTATAGTCGAGCGAGGGGACCGTCGGGGCGCACGGTGAGCTCGTTGGGGGCGAGGTTACAGGCGGCTAATGGCATGGGCAAGGGTAGGGGACAGTGCGGTGTCTCCTGGCGATGCTCAACGACATGGTCTCGAGGCATGGGGCGGTGTGGTTTGGTCTGGAACGGGCGGTGCTCTGCGCGGCAGAGGCGGCGTCTTCGACGGCGGGCGGTGGCTGTGCGGCACAGGGCGGCAAACGGGGATGTCTGGCGGTCTCCTGGGTCGGTGGGGATTGTGTATGCACGTGGCGAGGGCGGCGCGTGGTCTGTGGGCTTCGGTTGAGGGTCGTGCTCTGGCGCATGCTCGGCATGGTCTCTAGCGGTCTGGGCGCGGCTTGTGCGCGTGGTCCAGGGCTTGGCAACGCTTGCGGCTGGGACAGGTAGTGGTGGTGGACGGTGGGCTGCCTCCTAGACAAGGTTGGCAAGGCTAGTTCTTCCTCTAGCCTGCTGTCCACAATGGGGTGACAAGGGGGTGCTCGGCTGTTCACCATTGATGGCAATGGCAAGCTCACAGGGGTGCTAGTCCTTAGTTAAACTTCCTAGATGATCTACTGAGCTGTCTGTGAGCTAACTAGGGAACAAGTTAGGCAAGAATCACTGCTCACAATAGTGTTTGATGTTTTGTTTGATTTGTGTCTGCAACCTGTTTGATGAAATGGCCGCATGAACTCAAGTTTTGAATTTTGAAAAGAGTTTTGGTGGGTTTGCTAGATTGGTGCTGGTGAGTCTGCAGATGCTTGGGTTTTGAAAGTTGAGCTTGTTTGAGTGGTTTTTGAAAAAGTGGGATCTTCCCATATGATAAAGATTAAATTTTGAATTGTCATTTAAACTATGCATTTGAAAGTTTCTGGATGATCACAAAGTGGGCCTTGATACCTTGTTATGAGTACATTCAAGGGGTGCAAAGATCCAGAAAAGTTTCTGTTAGGTTCTGAAAGTTTGAGACAGCCAAAGTAGGCATGGGAGTTAAATTGGCCAAAATGACCATTCATTTCATATATGTGTTTTGATTTACTTGTCTTTAGGAAAGGTGTGGGAAATGTTTTAGATGATGTTTATTTAACCTAAGAAACATTTTACAAACAATGAAACAAACAAACAAGGTGGTTTTAAAGGATTTCAAAATCCATGCATACACATATGCATGCATTCATGATTTCATTTAGAAAAGTTTTTGTTAACCCTGATTTTGATGATTAGAATTTGATGATCCAAGCTTAGTATTTTTGGGATGTTACAGCAACCACAACCTTGCCAATACTCATTACCCGAGACTTTGACTTGTCGGCATATGTCACGGATATTTGATCATGATTTGGCCTTAAATTCTTGACAATAGAAGAGGTTCCGGTCATATGACTTGTGCAACCACTATCAAGCACCCACTTTAACCCTCCGGAAGCATAGGTCTATAAAAGATCAAGCTAGTTTTTAGGTACCCATTTTTCAATGGGTCCTCTTTTGTTAGCAACAAGGGGTCTTAGGGACCCAAATAGACCAAGCAATGTAACCATCAAAGGGACCAACATATTGTGCATACACATCACCATAATAATCACGCATTAGGACATAGTGGGGGTTAGCACTTCCCGCAAAATCATCATGAGACATAGTTTTGCCACTTGTGGTCTTACTACCCATAATGGCTTTGTCTTTTTCTTGTGCGGGCTTGGCCTTCTTCTTGTTGTTGTTCTTCTTCTTAGCTTTGGAGACAAAGCCAAGGCCTCCTTTGTCACCATTTGACCTTTTCTTACTCAAGAGGTCATGAATGGACTTGTTCCCTTTTGGAAAGGTGGCCTTTGCTAGCTCCCCCTTCAACCTAGCATTTTCTTCAAGTATATTTGTACTACTAGAAGGAATGAAAGTACTAGGTGAAGCAATATTGGTCAATTGAGTTTGGAGTTTTTCATGTGACTTTGTGAGTAACAAGAGTTCACTTTCCAAGGCCTTGTGAGCCTTGTCAAGCATACCAAAGTCCTCGGCAAGTTTGTCATGAACAACACCAAACTCAATCTTGTCCTTTTTAACCATTTTATGTTTAGCAATAGCATGGTCTCGTTCCTTGATGAGTTTATAAACAATTAGGTCATTAGCCTCATCGAGCCCTTCAAGTTTTAGTTCAAGAGACAACCTAGTCTCTTGTTCTTCTTCTAGAGCATTGTTTAGAGATTCTACCTCAACCAAGTGTTCTCTTTCTAATTTACATCTTTCATCAAGAAGCTCTTGGGTGTGAGAAAGTTGATTTAAGAGGTCCACAAAATGTCTTTTGTGTTCCCCTTGCAAGTTATTCATGAACTCATCAAAAGAAATTATTTCCTTTTTGACCTCAAGAGACATCTCATTATCAATTTCATCATTAAATAAGGAAGTGGGGTGAGATGATGATGATACCTCTGTTCCTCTTGCCATAAATCAAGTGACGTTCTTGTTGGGAGTATTCTTATTTGGAGAATCTAAGAGGGAGAATTTGGGAGTAGAAGTAGTGGCTAGAGAGGACACACCACTTGATGTTTCCTCTTCATCATCTTCATTGTCGGAGCAGAACTCTTCATGAGTGATCAATACAATTTCACCCAAATTCTTATTGATGGGATTCTTCTTGATGAAGGGTTTATTGTAAGGAGCTTTGGAAGTTTTCTTCAACACAAGTTTACCCCCATGATCTTCTCTCTTCTCATAGGGACGACCCGCCACAAAGTGATAGCAGTCACCACAATTGAAGCAAGTTCTCAATTTAGTGACATTGTCTCTTCTTCCATTTGGGTTGCTTCTTCGTTGCATTTCCATCTTGGCCTTGGCGGGGTTCTTCCAAAAGTTCTTTGCATAGAAAGCCATATATTCACCATCAACAATCTTGACATCATCGGGGTGGCTCATGGAGAGGCCTTCATCAGTATCATCTCCATCCCCATGTTCCACAAATTTGGCCTTTAATGCAAGGTTGACAACATTGCTCATTCCAAGGGCTCGAGCACGAGCATCTTTGGCATTCTTGGCGGCAACCTTGAAAGAGGCCATCTCTTGCATAACTTCATTGGAGGTCATGCGGTGATAGTTGTGTCTTCCTTGTAGGCTCTTCAAGTCGGTAGGCTCAAAAGGCATGAGTGCACTCACATATTTCCTTTTTATCCAAGCATCATCCACATGTGAGGCACCCACATTCCTAAAGGCGGTGGCGGTGGACTTGAGCCTACGGTACATATCTTCATGATCTTCACCATCCTTCATATAGAAGCCTTCGGCTTCATTGCTTAGTGTTGGAGATATACCCTAGAGGCAATAATAAATGTAGTTATTATTATATCTTTGTGTTTATGATAAATGTTTACATTCATGCTATAATAGTATTAACAAGGAAACATTAATACTTGTGTGATTTGTAAACTTAATTTGAAGTCCCTAGTAAAGCCTCTATATAATACTAGCTTGTTGGTTAATAGATGATTGTGGTTTCCCTATCATGAACATTGAGATGTTATTAACAACAAGATCATATTGTTAGGAGAATGATATGATGGACATACTCCTATAGATAAGCGTAGCATAAAGATCAAGTCATTTTAATAGTTCAATTGCTATATGCTTTCTGATACATAGTAATCTAATTCCTTCGACCATGAGCTCATGCATATCACCTTTACCGGATGGATGCTTTGATGACATCAAACACCACACCGTAACTGGGTGGCTATAAAGGTGGCATTGAGTGTTCGAAAAGTATTGGTTGAAACACATGGATCAAGAGTGGGATTTGTCCATCCATATGACGGATAGATATACTCTGGGCCCTCTCGGTGAAATGTCATCCAATTAGCTTGCAAGCATGTGACTGGCTCACAAGGGATCACATATCACGGGAACGAGAAAAGAGTACTTATCGGTAACGAGGTTGAACTAGGTATGCAGAGATACCGACGATCATAACCTCGGATAAGTAAACTATCGTGAGACAAAGGGAAATTGATATCGTATGTAAGTGGTTCATTCGATCGCAAAGTAATCGTTGAAATATGTGGGAGCCATATGAATTTCTAGATTCCTCTATTGGTTATTGTTCGGAGAAGTGTCTCGATCATGTCCGCATAATTCACGAACCGTAGGGAGACACACTTAAGGATTCGACGTTGTTTGAGTAGTTATGGAATGATGAGAAAGAGACCGAATATTGTTCGGAGTCTCGAATGGGATTCGGGATATCACGAGGAGATCCGGAATGGTCCGGAGAATAAGATTCATATAAGGAAAGTCCCGTTTTGGAGTTGGAGAATGGTTCCGGTGTTTTCATCGGGAATGTTCTAGAAGGTTCCGGAATGTCCGGCACTCCGAAGGGGGGAAGGGTACATGAATGTGTCATTGCAAGTTGGAATGATTGCATCATGTACTAGGTGTCATTGCTGTCCAAAATAAAGGGTTTATTCAAATCCTAGTTTGAAAGTCAAACGGCAAGTTTTGGAAAGAGGAGGAGGAGTGGGAAACCGAGTTGGGGAGGAGTTCCCTCCTCTAACCGCCGGCCCACCTCCAAGCCGAGTTGGGGAGGGACTCCCCTCCCCTTGGCCGCGCCTCCCACCTATAAAGGGAGGGGCAGGGCTGCTCCTCCTAGCACACAAGTACCTTGCCTCGAAAACCCTAACCCTAGCCGTCGCCTCCAAGCCCGCCCGCCTAGGATCTCCTTCACCGACTTGGGCACCTCCAAGCCCTAGCCGCCAGCCTAGGACCTCTTCTCGGCGTGTCTAAACCCTAGATCGTCGAGGATTTCTCATAGCCCACCATACTCGCTCCGGCTTAAGCGAAGCCTCGAGATCTCCCTCTACTTCGGTACCACGCCGTTGTCTTTGCGGAATCGCGAGGAGAGTGCTACAACCTCCGCTGCTTTGGAACAAGGAGAGGAAGGTCTTCGTCAGTACCGAACGTGTGACCGATCAAGGAGCGCTTCTTAACGCAGCCGGAAGGATCGTCTACGCGATCTTGAGATCGGGAAGAGTACGACTACATCACCCACGAGAATCCGCTCTCGTTAAACACTATGGAATCTTCGAGGGTGAGTTATTCCATCGACTCGTTGCTACAATCTAGTAGATAGATCTTGGCTTGTTTGTTTGTATGCGGTAGAAATTTTTTGTTTTCCATGCTACGAATCCCAATAGTGGTATCAGAGCCGTGTCTATATGTAGATCTGTTGCACGAGTAGAACACAATGGTCATTGTGGGCGTTGATGCTTTTATTGTCGATTGCTTCTTGTGTACTTTGCATCTTGCGGTATGTTGGGATGAAGCAGCCTGGGCTAACCTTACATGACATCGTTCATGAGACTTGCTCCACGCTTGACATGCAACTTGTATTGCATAAGTGGCTTTGCGGGTGCCTGTTTCTCCTAGCATAGTTAAGATCCAATTTACAACGGGTGATTAAAAATACTAGTATCAATGTTGTGGTTCATGTTCGTAAGTTAGAACGACACTTATTTAAAGCCCCAAACCACGTAAAACATGCAAAGAAAGTAGAGGCGTCTAACTTTGTTTTGCAGGGTGTCTTGTGATGTGATATGGCCATGATTGTGATTATATTTGATGTATGCAATGTTCCTTATTGTAAGTTGGCAACCGGCAGGAGCCATATGGTTGTCTTTAATTTCTGTTACGACCCGCATGTCTATTCAAAGTAGTTGTAATAGTTGAAGCCGGTGGACGACAACCATGGAGAAGCGTCATTGACCTTGATGCAATGCCGGTGATGATGGAGATCATGTTCGTGCTAGAAGATGGAGATCGGAAGCACAAAGAAGAAAGGCCATATCATATCACATATTATGAATTGCATGTGATGTTAATCCTTTATGCATCTTGTATTGCTTAGTAGACAACGGTAGCATTATAAGATGATCCCTCATGCACATGAATTTCAAGTTATAAAGTGTTCACCCTTAGTTAGCACCGTTGCTAAAGCTTGTTGTTTCGAAGCACCACGTGATGATCGGGTGTGTTAGATTCCGCAAGTGTATACAACGTGAGCAAGCCAGATTTGCTCATGCGGAAACAAAGGTTTGATCTTGACGAGCCTAGCATGTACAGACATGGTCTTGGAACACGCATCACCGAAAGGTAAAGCATGAGTCATATAGTAGATATGATGAACATGTCGATTGTTCGCCATTGAAACTATATCAACTCTCGTGATGATCGGTGTTGATGTGGTGGATTTGGTTCGTGTGATCACTAAAACAATGTGAGGGATATTGTTTTGAGTGGGAGTTCACCTAGATTAATTTTATTATTAATTTGAACTCAATTTGTCATAAACTTAGTCTAAACTATTGCAAATATGTTGTAGATCAATGGCAACCCCTACCATCAATTTTAATGCATTCCTAGAGAAAGAAAAGTTGAAAAACAATGCAAGCAACTTCGCGGATTGGTTCCGCAATTTGAGGATTGTCCTCACAGCTGGTAATTTGACCTATGTGCTGGATGCACCGCTGGGTGACCCACCTGCAGCTGATGCTGCCGATGAAGTAAAGAATGTTTACCTCACTCGGAAGACTCAGTACTCCACAGTTCAGTGTGCTATCTTGTATGGTTTAGAATCAGAGCTCAAAAGGTTTGAGAATTCAGACCCATATGATATTGTCGAGGATCTCAAATTGATCTTTGAGACTCATGCGGCAATTGAAAGCTATGAGGCTTCTGAAAAGTTCTTTAACTGCAAGATGGAAGAGGGCAGCTCCGTCAGCGAGCATGTGCTTAAGATGTCTGGGCACGCAAACAAACTTCAAAGCTTGGGTATTGTGATTCCTAATGCTTTGGGGATTTACCGTGTCCTCCAGTCACTACCACCAAGTTACAAGAACTTTGTGATGAACTACAACATGCAAAACATGAACAAGACGTTGCCAGAACTCTTTGCCATGTTGAAGTCTGCAGAAGTGGAGATCAAGAAAGAGCACCAAGTGTTGTTGGTCAATAAGACCACCAAATTCAAGAAAGGCAAGTCTAAGCAGAAGGGACACTTCAAGAAGGGTGGTAAGAAAGTTGCCACGCCTATGAAGAAGACCAAGGCTGGACCTAAGCCTGATACTGAGTGCTTTTACTGCAAGGGAGAAGGTCACTGGAAGCGGAATTGCCCAAAGTACTTGGCGGATTTGAAGAACGGCAACATCAAGAAGAAAGGTATATCTGATATACATGTTATTGATGTGTATCTCACTAGTACTGTAGTAGTGCACGGTATTTGATAATGGTTCGGTTGCTCATATTTGTAACTTTCAAACAAAAAGGCAGAATAAAAGCTAGCGAAGAACGAGGTGACGGCGCGCGTGGGAAACGGATCAAAGGTTGATGTGATCTGGTCGGCACGCTACCCCTTCATCTACCATCGGATTAGTTTTATACTTAAATAATTGTTATTTGGTGCTCGTTAATCATGAACATTATATCGGGATCTTGTTTATTGCGAGACGGTTACTTGTTTAAATCCGAGAATAATGGTTGTTTGATTTATATGAGTAATATGTTTTATGCACATGCACCTTTGATAGATGGTCTATTCTTATTGAATCTCGATAGTGGAAATACACATATTAATAACATTGAGGCTAAACGTTTGAAATCGAGCGATAACTCGACATATATGTGGCACTGTCGTCTTGGTCACATTGGAGTGAAGCATATGAAGAAACTCCATTCCGATGGACTTCTTGAATCACTTGATTTCGAATCACTTGAAAGATGCGAAGCATGTCTGATGGGTAAAATGACTAAGACTCCATTTTCTGGTATGATGGAGCGAGCTACGGACTTATTGGAAATCATACATACCGATGTATGTGGTCCAATGAGTGTAGCATCGCGTGGTGGTTATCGTTATGTTCTTACCTTCACGGATGACTTGAGTAGATATGGGTATATCTATTTCATGAAACATAAGTCCGAAACTTTCGAGAAGTTTAAGGAATTTCAAAGTGAGGTAGAGAATCAACGTAACAAGAAGATTAAATTTCTACGTTCTGATCGTGGAGGTGAATATCTAAGTTACGAGTTTGGCGAGCATTTGAAGAAATGCGGAATACTTTCACAATTGACACCGCCGGGAACACCACAACGTAATGGTGTGTCCGAACGTCGTAATCGAACTCTCTTAGATATGGTTCATTCTATGATGTCACTTACAGATTTACCGCTATCATTTTGGGGTTATGCATTAGAAACAGCCGCATTCACTTTAAATAGGGCACCATCTAAATCCGTTGAAACGACACCGTATGAATTATGGTTTGGGAAGAAACCTAGATTGTCGTTCCTTAAAGTTTGGGGATGCAAAGCCTATGTAAAGAAGTTACAGCCGGACAAGCTTGAACCCAAAGCGGAAAAATGTGTCTTCATAGGATACCCGAAGGAAACTATTGGGTATACCTTCTATCATAGATCCGAAGGCAAAATCTTCGTTGCCAAGAATGGATCCTTTCTAGAGAAGGAATTTCTCTCGAAAGAAGTGACTGGAAGGAAAGTAGAACTTGACGAGGTTGTCGAACCTTCTATCGAAATTGCGAGTAGCGCAGCATCGGAAGAAGTTCCTGTGGTGCCTGCACCAATTAGAGAGGAAGATAATGATGATGATCATGAAACTTCGGTCGAAGTTGCTACAGAGCCTCGCAGGTCAACGAGAACTCGTACCACTCCAGATTGGTATGATCCCGTTATGAATGTCATGTTGGTGGACAACACCGATGACCCTGAGACATATGAGGAAGCAATGATGAGCCCAGATTCCAATAAATGGCAAGAAGCCATGAAATCCGAGATTGGATCCATGTACGAAAACCAAGTGTGGACTTTGGTGGACTTACCAGATGGCCGGAAGGCTGTCGAGAACAAATGGATCTTCAAGAAGAAAACAGATGCTGATGGTAATGTTATCGTTTATAAAGCTCGACTTGTCGCAAAAGGGTTTCGACAAATTCAAGGAGTTGACTACGATGAGACTTTCTCACCAAGAGCAAGCTAAAGTCTGTGAGGATTATGTTAGCAATCGCTGCATATTATGATTATGAGATATGGCAGATGGATGTCAAAACAGCATTCCTCAATGGAGACATTGATGAAGAGTTGTATATGATGCAACCCAAAGGTTTTGTTGATCCTAAAGATGCTAACAAGGTATGCAAACTTCAACGGTCCATCTATGGATTGAAGCAATCATCCCAGTTGGAATCAACATTTTGATAAGGTGATCAAAGTTTTGGTTTTATACAAACTTATGGAGAAGCTTGTATTTACAAGAAAGTGAGTGGAGCTCAGTAGCATTCTTAATACTATATGTAGATGACATATTGTTGATTGGGAATGATGTAGACCTTCTTAATAGTGTCAAGGAATATTTGAATAATAGTTTTTCAATGAAAGATCTTGGCGAAGCAGCTTACATATTAGGCATAAAGATTTATAGAGATAGATCGAAACGCCAAATATCATTGTCACAAAGTACATATTTGGACAAAGTTCTAAAGAGGTTTGGAATGGAAGAGAGCAAGAAAGGGTTCTTGCCCATGTTGCCCAATACGACCTTGCGTAAAACTCAAAGTCCGACATCGGCAGAAGATAGAGAAAGGATGAGTAAGACTCCCTATGCCTCAGCCATAGGATCTCTAATGTATGCCATGCTATGTACAAGACCCGACATTGCATATGCTGTTAGTTTAACTAGCAGATATCAAAGTGATCCAGGAGTGGATCATTGGACAGCGGTCAAAAACATCCTTAAGTACTTGAGAAGAACTAAGGATATGGTTCTTTCTCATGGAGGTGATGAACACTGTTGTTAATGGTTACACCGATGTTAGTTGGAACACCGATCCGGATGATTCTAAATCACAACTGGATAATGATTTATTTTGAATGGTGCAGCAGTTAGCTGGAGGAGTGCAAAGCAAAGCGTTGTGGCGAGATCTTCAACTGAATCAGAATACATGGCTGCTTTGGAGGCTTCACAAGAAGCGATATGGATGAAAGAGTTCATTACAGAGCTGGGTGTGGTTCCTAGTGCGCTGGACCCAATGTCTATCTACTGTGATAACATGGGCGCCATAGCCAATGCGCAAGAACCAAGGTCACACAAGAAGCTGAAGCACATCAAGCTACGTTTTCACGCTATTCGAGAACATATCCAAGATGGGGATATAAAGATTTGCAAAGTATACACAGATCTGAATGTGGCAGATCCATTGACTAAACCTCTCCCGAGGGCAAAACATGACCAGCACCAAACTGCCATGGGTGTTCGGTATATTACCATGTAATCTAGATTAGATGACTCTAGTGCAAGTGGGAGACTGTTGGAGATATACCCTAGAGGCAATAATAAATGTAGTTATTATTATATCTTTGTGTTTATGATAAATGTTTACATTCATGCTATAATAGTATTAACAAGGAAACATTAATACTTGTGTGATTTGTAAACTTAATTTGAAGTCCCTAGTAAAGCCTCTATATAATACTAGCTTGTTGGTTAATAGATAATTGTGGTTTCCCTATCATGAACATTGAGATGTTATTAACAACAAGATCATATTGTTAGGAGAATGATATGATGGACATACTCCTATAGATAAGCGTAGCATAAAGATCAAGGCATTTTAATAGTTCAATTGCTATATGCTTTCTGATACATAGTAATCTAATTCCTTTGACCATGAGATCATGCATATCACCTTTACCGGATGGATGCTTTGATGACATCAAACACCACACCGTAACTGGGTGGCTATAAAGGTGGCATTGAGTGTTCGGAAAGTATTGGTTGAAACACATGGATCAAGAGTGGGATTTGTCCATCCATATGACGGATAGATATACTCTGGCCCTCTCGGTGAAATGTCATCCAATTAGCTTGCAAGCATGTGACTGGCTCACAAGGGATCACATATCACGGGAACGAGAAAAGAGTACTTATCGGTAACGAGGTTGAACTAGGTATGCAGAGATACCGACGATCATAACCTCGGATAAGTAAACTATCGTGAGACAAAGGGAAATTGATATCGTATGTAAGTGGTTCATTCGATCGCAAAGTAATCGTTGAAATATGTGGGAGCCATATGAATTTCCAGATTCCTCTATTGGTTATTGTTCGGAGAAGTGTCTCGATCATGTCCGCATAATTCACGAACCGTAGGGAGACACACTTAAGGATTCGACGTTGTTTGAGTAGTTATGGAATGATGAGAAAGAGACTGAATATTGTTCGGAGTCTCGAATGGGATTCGGGATATCACGAGGAGATCTGGAATGGTCCGGAGAATAAGATTCATATAAGGAAAGTCCCGTTTCGGAGTTGGAGAATGGTTCCGGTGTTTTCCATCGGGAATGTTCTAGAAGGTTCCGGAATGTCCGGCACTCCGAAGGGGGGAAGGGTACATGAATGTGTCATTGCAAGTTGGAATGATTGCATCATGTACTAGGTGTCATTGCTGTCCAAAATAAAGGGTTTATTCAAATCCTAGTTTGAAAAGTCAAACGGCTAGTTTGAAAGTCAAACGACAAGTTTTGGAAAGAGGAGGAGGAGTGGGAAACCAAGTTGGGGAGGAGTTCCCTCTTCCAACCGCCGGCCCACCTCCAAGCCGAATTGGGGAGGGACTCCCCTCCCCTTGGCCGCGCCTCCCACCTATAAAGGGAGGGGCAGGGCTGCCCCTCCTAGCACACAAGTCCCTTGCCCCGAAAACCCTAACCCTAGCCGTCGCCGCCCTCCAAGCCGCCGCCGCCTAGGGATCTCCTTGCCGCCGACTTGGGCACCTCCAAGCCCTAGCCGCCAGCCCTAGGACCTCTTCCTCGGCGTGTCTAAACCCTAGATCGTCGAGGGATTTCTCATAGCCCACCATACTCGCTCCTTTAAGGCGAAGCCTCGAGATCTCCCTCTACTTCCGGTACCACGCCACAGTCCGGGAATCGCGAGGAGAGTGCTACAACCTCCGCTGCCTTTGGAACAAGGAGAGGAAGGTCTTTGTCGAGTACCGAACGTGTGACCGACTGCGGGAGCGCTGCCGGAACGCAGCGCCGGAAGGATCGTCTACGCGATCTTGAGATCGGGAAGAGTACGACTACATCACCCACGAGAATCCGCTCTCGTTAAACACTATGGAATCTTCGAGGGTGAGTTATTCCATCGACTCGTTGCTACAATCTAGTAGATAGATCTTGGCTTGTTTGTTTGTATGCGGTAGAAATTTTTTGTTTTCCATGCTACGAATCCCAACACTTAGTGCATCATACCGGTTCCTTCTCATGCTCCCATTTCCAACATACAACTTCGTGAGAACATCTCAAGCTTCCTTTGCGGTGTTGAGGTGCTCAATGTGAGGGTGATCTTTTGTACCCAATCCTTGTTGTATCATGTGCAAAGCGGTGGCATTGAGTTGGCTATTGACAACCTCTCTTCTAGTCAAGTTGGAGGGATCCCCAATATAGAGTCCTTCTTCAATGATGTTCCATAACTCAATATAAGAGCTGCGCACATGAGATTTCACTAGAGATTGCCATTGAGCAAAAGTAGATGCATGTAGCTTTGGTGGGTCTCCTCTATTATTTATATGAGGGCGAGGAATTGGAGGGTCGGGAGTGTACCATCCATGAGAGTCATGGTGCTCTCCCTTCCTACCATCCCTTTTTGTGGTGGAATTAGTGTTGTCTTGATTACGCCCCCACCACCATACCCGTGGGTGATACCGGGGCATTCACCTTAGGTAATGGTGGAGGTTCCTCTCGAGGATAAGGGGATGATGAGCCACCTTTATATTTAACAAGTTGCTCAAGTAACTTGTGCAATTGTTTGATTTCGTTTCCCAAGTTGGAGCTCAATCTTATTTCCAAGTTATTGAGATCCTCCATGGTCACCGAGGTGGTAGGCTCACCATCCTCATCCCCTAAGTTGCTACCCATATACTCTTAGGCGGTAAAGCCCGAATAAAGATCCGAGGCTCTAATACCAATTGAAAGGATCGTATGGGCACCTAGAGGGGGGGGGGGTGAATAGGTGCTACTTCAAATTTTCTTATTTTTAAAATTAGGGTTTGACAAGAAAGGTAAATACTCTAGATTATGCAGCTAAGGTGAATTTACCTATATGTCAAACAAGCACCAACCAGCACAACACTAAGCAAGAGCAAGTAAATAAAGTGTAGTAAAGGATAGAAGTAACCAAAGTGGTGGACACGGAGACACAAGGATTTGTTTCCCGTAGTTCCTTCCTTTTGAGGGGAAGTACGTCTACGTTTGGAGAGGGGTGGTTTAAAACCACCAAGGCCACGAGAGGCCTCCCTTGTTCTCCGAGGAACCTTACCCCAATGGGTTCAATTCACCTCTTCCACTATATCGGCAACCTTCGAGGTGGAAGCCGACACCTTTACAACAAGTTTGGGGCACACATCCCTGTCAAAAAATCAAAGACAAGCTTGTAAGAACAAAATCAAAAGCTAGGGTTTCCAAAGAAACACTAGAGCATGGGGGCCCTCAAGTGAATGAGGGGGAAATGAAGATCTCTCTTGGTGAAGCTGTAGATCAAGGCCTCCTTCTTCGATTCTCCAAAGATCAATGACTTTGGATGGTTGGATGAAGAGATCTTGTTGATTTGGTGGCTCAAATGGGGGTAGAGTTCTTGAGTGGGTAGAGCAGCTGGAGTAAGGGGATAAGGTCCCCTATTTATAAGCAGCCCCCTCCACTGAACCGTTTTCTAACCGTTGGAGAAAAGTCATACCGGAGACTCTGGCCTGCACACCGGAGACTCCGATCTACACCGGAGATTCCGGACCGAGCTCCGGACCACCATACTGATTAAAAAAGCCCTGCTGTGAGCCAAGTGGGCAAGAGACTCCGGTCCAGCGGCACCGGAGACTCCGGTCTGAGGTCCACATCGGAGACTCCGGACTAGTCTCTGGACCTTGCTCCGGACCCCCTATCAGATTATCCCAGACAGAAAACTAGAGCCCCCTCCGGGAATTCCTGCGGAAAATCTAGTCCACACCGGAGACTCTGGTCCAGCCAAACCGGAGACTCTGGTCTGGAATTCCCAGAAACATGTAGATCTTGCAGGAAACTCTCCGTAGAGTAAGGGTCCTTTTCACTTTGCATTATACCAACCTGTAGACAGTAGCATACTATAAAATGATCTACTTGTTGTTAACGAACACCAAAAGTGATTATGATAGTAAATATCCTTTCAGATGTGCGCCATTGTCTATATCAACTTGACACATAATGGGTAGCTCGTAGGGTGTGTAAGACCACTAGAATCAAGCCACTCACCATCCAACATCTATCTTGACATGCAAGTCAAATGAAGAACTTCCCCCTGAATCAGTCCCCACAACTTCGAGCTAAGTTTCCACGATCTCAAAACAACCGCTCCTTGGAAGAAGATGTTGTAGCATGATCTTACTGAGTACTAGGAGTTGGTCAATGCCAAAACCACGTGTTTTACTCCATCGAGAGTAGCATATCGGAAGTCAAATCCATGAATGTACATATTGCAAAAGGGCAATAGGGATCAAGGCGCCCCTAATATCGGTGATCCATCAGCGCTCCACCAGCGCCTCTTGCATCGAATGACGCTTTTTAGGTCATCTCGGAATTAGCGTGAAAAGATGTGACACTATATTATAGATAAAGAAAAAAACTTAGGATTTAGAAAGATTTCATCCAACATGTGGAGTTCTCTTACAACCACACCAAGCATTGCATAATGATGAAGAGTCCATTCATGGACGTCTAAGGCTTCTAACCATACACCATCCTTGATCTATTCCGACTCCCACTACATGAGCATGTCAACATGGACGTCGACAAGCGTGCCACATACATGAAGAAACTTCCCGAAGAAATAAGGGCTACACTCGAAGAACAAGTACAAATATAAGCAACACTAATGAACAAGAACATGATGATATTTGTAGAATGCAGCCTCGTGCGGATACACCTCCAAAAGGATAAGTTCCCTCAAGAACGAAGCTCCAAGCTCAAGTTGCGAGGTGACAGTCCATTAAAGGTCCTCAAACGCATCATCAATAACACGTACGTCTTCGACATACCAACTTCGAAATACTTCATGAGCAACACTTTCAATATGGTAGATCCCTTGCCATATCTTGGAGATGGAGAGAGTTTAGATTCGATGCTGACTCTTCCGTAAGGAGGGAGATGATGCAGGCAACCATAAGGACGACGTTACTCCAATAGCATTAGGTCCCCCATGTGGCCCCATGATGTCGTGGTATTGCCGACGAGTACGCCATGGAGGGGTCCTCATAGTGCATGTCTAGAGACGTGGGGTAAGGCGGAAGGTTGGCGGGTACGAGGTAACACAGCTTACCCAATTTCAGATACCACGATGGTGGCAGAATCCTACTCATGCTATAAATCACTATAATGAAAATACGCCGAGTTATAGGGATCGGTTCGCTGTGCGCGATATGAGTTGAGTTATGCATGCCCTAAAGGCTCCCATAGGCCCGACTTATATAGTCGCCAGGTCCTATGGTTATAGGCAAAGTCCTAGCCAGACAGGTTATAGAGTCCTACACGGTATACAATCAGTCTAACGTGTCTTGCACTCCAAGGCTCCGGGTACGTCGGTGACTCCTCCATAGCATTCCTTTATCCGGCATGGGCCTCTCTTCGGGATCCATCTAACTAGGCCGCCCAGCAGGCCATGGGCCATGCTACCAACTATGGGCCACCCGGGTTATCCGGATAAGGGACATGCTATGAGGATACCCATATAGCATATCCCCAACAGTAGCCCCCAGAGAACTCTGAGATTGTCACATCCCAAGATTTTAGAAATTGGGACTAGAATTCTTTTTTGCATTTGCATGATATTCATCAGCATTGCATTGCATATTTGCATCAAGAAAAATTCCTAAATAAAAATAAATGACTAAAACCCCAAATAGTATGTGCCACTTTGTCCTTAAAGGGAATTAAATTGGTTTTCTAAAAACCCACTATTGCTAAGGCAGCAATTATTGCTAAATTATAGCCTAAAAAGATCCAATTAATATTACAAAATTTTAGGAACAAAATTGAGCTCATTTGGAGCTATTATGAAAAAGTTATAAAATAAATACAAACACATAAAGATATAAATAAAATTAAATATACAAGGATTTATAAATCCACTACTTCCAAACTAGTAAAAAGATTACAAATTTGATCCTATAATGATCTATTCGATTTTAGAAAATTTTAGAAATAAGAATCATGTCATTTGGAGTTCGTATGCAAAAGATATGAGGGAAACAAATAAAAAATAAAAAAAGGAAAAAATCTAACGAGCCGACCCACCGGACCGAACCGGACCAGGCAGCCAGGCACACGCACGGATCGATCCCAGCCCTGCTTTAAAAATCGTGCGAAAACACGTTTTCTAAACCTATCTCTATTCAAACTTCTATATCTTTTTTATCTACAACTCCGAATCGACTTCCGTTTGTTTCTACTTGTTCCCTACTTCAAGAACTATCTCTACACCATCCTAAATCTCCATATAAAATCGTGGAGACACAACTGTACGAGTTTCCCTTCTCGAAATACCGAATCTACACATATCCGAATCTTATTTCGTTTATTCGCCCATCTAGACTTCGTCGTTTGCCTTCGGCCAAAACACGAAAGTTGTAGATCTCGTCGAAATCTTTCAATCCTGACAAACCTCACCTCTTTTCATCCACCACATCCGGATAATTTCACACCGCAATATTTCAGATATGACGGTGTAAATCCAAGATGTACTCGCGCTCGTTTCTTCAAATCCAAATTCCTTTGGTGAGAAGGTAGGGCTAATGATTCCCCACAACTTTCATGTTGTAAGTTTTTCAATTTGACCTACGGATTTGTCTCTCTAACATAGATCTATTTCTTATCTATTTTGAGCCAAAATCGGGTCAATCTCCTCTCCAAACCACTGGATCTCATCCCAACGGCCAGGATTAGATCGATTTCGTGAAGGGGTACGAGCCAACCGGATCTCGCCACGGGTCAATGTCAGGTCAGCCATGCGTCCCAGTCAGCATAGAATATTCCCAGGGAATATTCCTTGTAGATTTGAAATTGAATTTAATTTTGCAGAAAATTGTGCAAACTTGCAAAAATCATATAAAAAGATTCGTAAATCCAAAAATATCAAATAATATATCAATGGATTCATAAAAATGTGTAGAATATTAATATGGCATTAGATTCAACCTTTACAGTATGCGTTCACTGCAGTAACTTAATTAGTTTTAATGGTCTTTTAGGTTAATAAATTCATAGAAAATTATCTGTAACTCCGAAAAATATGAACAATATATCAAATTGAAGCTACTATAATGTAGATTAATAATATCTGGTTGGATCCAGCTTTTGCAGACTATTTACCACGTAGAAATTTAATTAGTTTTAATGTCTTTATAAATCATTAAATTCATAGTAAATTAGTTGCTTGTCACAAAAATATAAATGATATACCGATGGAAAGCTGGTTCCATGTAGATCATCAATATGCAAATGGTTCAGGAAAATACTGTATGGTTTCGCAGCAATTAAATAAATAGATTAATGGCTTATTTAGAGTATTAAAATCATAGTAACTCGAATACTACTCAGAAAATTACAAATAATATGTCCATGGAATCACAATTCCGTGGAGATTACAGATATAATTTTAGTTTGATTTGTAGGTAAAAGAAACTATATGAATCATTTAAAACCCATTAAACACTATTTAAATCATACAAAAAGATCTATAACTCTGATTAGGTTGAATCCAACGCCTACCGGTTCGTATTAACGTCCTCTATCCAGTGAACCCAAGAAACAAATTTAATTCGACAGTTAGAACAGGCGTTACAACAGAACTATTAAAACCCCTATATTGGCAAGTAATTATTAATAACATGTACACCATTGCATTAATTGGTCTCTTTCATGCATCATATACTTCAGTATTGTTTAGAGAACTGAAATAACAACCATTGTGATTTATTAAATTGTCATGCATGTATTTGTTGTATTTGTTTGATCTCTATGTGCTATTGTTTATGTTGTATGCAATTGTTTGATCGATAGATTGCGAGGAGTGCAACGTGTGCGATTGCAACTACTATGATTGCAAGTATCGTGGTTATGACGAGTGCAACCATTATATCTATGAGGATTGTGAGGATTATCTAATCGACTACATCTACAACAAAGGCAAGTGGTGCTATCTTGGTCATAAATCTCCAACTGTTTTCCTATGCATTGTAGTTATTTTTGTAGAATTGCATATGTAGGAATTGATGTGTATATGCTATGCTATGTCCCATATTATTCCCTAAAATTCCTTGTTTATGATCCATCATATTGGTAGATTGCTTAGCTATGCTATTTAGAAGAGGAAGGGAATCATACCATAAAAAGATATATGTTTTGAAAGGAATTTATTTTGTTAAATGACAAACCAACATGATTTTAATGAACCATCTGGGCGGGATGGCATTGATTGGGTCATCGAGTGTGGATTATGGTGGGGAATGCCGCTGTAACATCCCCAAAATATCAAACTTAGATCATCAAAACACTAATCATCAAGTTTAGGATTAACAAAAACTTTTCTAAATGAATTCATGAATGCATGTATATGTGTATGCATGGATTTTGAATTTCTTTAAAAACCACCTTGTTTGTGTGAACCATTGCTTGTAAAATATTTCTTAGGTGAAAAGAACATCATCTAAAACATTTCCCACACTTTTCCTTAAGACAAGTAAATCAAAACAAATATATTAAGTGAATGGTCATTTTGACCAAATTAACTCCCATGCCTACTTTGGCTGTCTCAAACTTTCAAAACCTAACCGAAAATTTTCTGGATCTTTGCACCCCTTGAATGTACTCATAACAAAGTATCAAGGCCCACTTTGTGATCATCTAGAAACTTTTAAATACATAGTTTAAATGACAATTCAAAATTGAATCTTCTTCATATGGGAAGATCCCACTTTTTCAAAAACCCCTCAAACAAGCTCAACTTTCAAAACCCAAGCATCTGCAGACTCACCAGCACCAATCTAGCAAACCCACCAAAAATCATTTCAAAATTCAAAACTTGATTTCATGCGGCCATTTCATCAAACAGGTTGCAGACACAAATCAAACAAAACATCAAACACTATAGTGTGCAGTGTTTTGAGCCTAACTTGTTCCCTAGTTAGCTCACACACAACCCAGTAGATCATCTAGAAAGATTAGCCCAACACTAGCACCCCTGTGAGCTTGCCATTGCCATTAATGGTGAACAGCCGAGCAACCCCATGTCACCCCATTGTGGACAACGGGCTAGAGGAAGAACTAACCGTGCCAACCTTGTCTGGGAGGCAGCCCACCGTCCATCGCCACTGCCTGTCCCAGCCGCGAGCGTTGCCAAGCCCTAGACCACGCGCACGAGACACGCCCAGAACATGCCGAGCGTGCGCCAGAGCGCCACCCTCGACCATCACCCACAGACCACGTGTCGCCCTCACCACGTGCATACACGATCACCACCGACCCAGGAGACCGCCAGACACCCCCGTTTGCCGCCCCGTGCCATACAGCCACCGCCCGCCGTCGAAGACGCCGCCTCTGCCGCGCAGAGCGCCGCCCGTTCCAGACCAAACCACACCGCCCCATGCCTCGTGACCATGTCGTTGAGCATCACCAGGAGACACAGCACCATCCCCTACCCTTGCCCATGCCTATAGCCGCCTGTAACGTCGCCCCCGACGAGCTCACCTTGCGCCCCGACGGTCCCTTCGCTCGACTATAAATAGAGGCCACACCCGCACGAATTCTTCACACCATCTCACTCCCCTCTCCCCACTGACCGTGCCACACCATCCTCAGAGCAAGCCGAGCACCACCTCGCCGGAATTTCACTGGAGCCTGCCGCTGTCGGAGAAGAAGGAAGCCAGCGATTGGAGCCGCCCCAGGAGGAGCCACCGGTACCAGGAGGTTCGCCGTCGTCGACTTCGTCGTTCGCCCGCCTCGCCGACCCTCGCCCGTACCCCGGTGAGCCCCCAGCACCCCTCACTGGCCGCGCTAGGTTTCGTTCTCGCCGGAGCTGTCTCGCGTCGACGATGACCCTCAGCCATTGGATTAGAACTAGATCAAACGATCCACGTTGCCCCATACCGCTTCGCCCAGCCCCGTGTCACTAACGAGTGGGGACACCCACTTAAGCAGCCCGCGGGAGCCCTGTGCTTAGCAGGCCGGCCCGTTAAAATTTCCCGCGCAGCCCAGCAATTCAAATTAAACCTTTTCTTTTTAAATTCAAACACACTTCTGTACCCAACTTCAAAAATCAACCCAGATCGATTCAGTGCACCAAATTGGATGAAATCAATTTTGTTGGAAAGGTCTGTGAATGCTTAATCCAAGCCCGTTGGATTCAAGTCATTTGGATCTGTAGATCACCCATAGCAAAAATAACAAGGCAGAAGCTTTTCTGCATTCAAATATTTTTCAAAATTTAAACCATAAAAGCTTTTGAGTTGATTCCAACTCTCAAAAATCACATTTAACCATACCTTTCAGAATATATAAAAATATATAGGTTTACTTGCAGAAATAATGTTCAATTAATAAAAGAATGCTTCATAAGCATTTCTAGCCACTTTAATTAATTGAAATAAAAGGGTAAAACCTTATTAAATTGTGACACCACTTTAAATCACATTCCCATGGACTACAATATGTGGTGATGACATGTGTCAAAATGATCCCATGTTTAGTTTGGAGAATATTAAATCTTAAGTAGTTTCTCAATGAGTAGAAATTACTTTCTAAAAATAAGAAGTTTTAAACCAAGCTTTAACCTTGTAATGTTAGAGATGATGCTAGATCATCTATAGGACCCTTGTGTGTGATGATTGCAAGTAGCTAAGTATTGTTTGGTGATTGTGTACCTCGTATTTATTCATAGACGCTAGTACCGACCAAGGATACTACAAGGAGGAAGGAGGATACTACGAAGAGGAAGCCGAGGAGAACTTCAACCACTGCTCTGCACAAGGCAAGCTTATATTGACACTGATGCAAGCTGATACTATACCAATGCAAGATAACACTTGCAAGATACCCTACTGATGCCACAAACCCATACTTGTGATATGAATACTATATGCCTTAAGCATATGTGATCATACCTACTTGCTAAACCAATCCTAGTTTTATGGCAAGCTTCTTACTTTATTTCTTTATCAAAGCTTACTTAGAGTATACCTAAGAGTTTGGTAGATACTAGATATTGTTTCAATGCCCAAGTTGAGTTGGGGGCATATCTTTTATTTAACTCCACCACCTTTTCTTTCACCACTTTATAATTCCACCATCCAACTAAATATGAGCTTGGCACTTATTGGTTTTACCTCTAGCTCATGTGGGTTGGGATGGATCCAATTCTTGTCCACATGCTCTCATCTTAGCATCATGTTGTTTTCACATCATTGATATATGAGAGCCACATGGCCACCTTTGCATGCCTTGTGAGTGGAACCTTTCTCCTAGCTTCCATATGGTTCATCATGGAATTATGCTAATGTTGGAATATTTTGGGACTATTGATCATCTAGTGGAACATACACACTAGCATGTCCCATTCTATTTCAAACATGGCTATCTCCATCTATTCCACTTGGAAATTCTTTCTAGATTCTTTGCTTGGGCCTTACTCCAATTTTGGGAATGCATAATAATAATGCCATGTAATAACATTGTTTTCACAAGAATCAACATGGCATTAAATATTTGCATGGGCCATGCAAGTACCACCTTTTGCTTGTCTTTTGGTTTTTACTTGTTTTTGGTTGGATCATGCCATCTCTCATCTATCTCTCACCCCTTTTAGCTTGATCTTAATTTGGTCTAGCTTAAACCCTATCATCACATACCTCTCTCTTTTCTTGTCTTGTTTTTGTTTGAGCTTGGTTAGTCTTGGCTTGTCCTTGTCCATAGCAAACCCTAGCTGCAAATCTCTCCATCTCCTCTAATCTACCATACCCCCCCATCTAAGCAAAACCCTAATCCACACCTAATCTAGACCAAACCCTAACCTAGCCCGAGCCTACCCCCTCTCCTTTCTCTAGCTCCCCCTCTCGGCCAAGAGGACCCCAGCCCGAGCCTACCCTCCCAGACCACCATGCCCCACCTGGAAGCCCCCTCCTCTCTACCCGAGCCTAGCTCCCAACCCTAGCCCGAGCTCCATGCCACACCTCCCCCTCTCTCTCTGCCATGCGACCCCACCACCCAAGCCTCCCCTACCTCTTTTGGCCTCACCCTGCCGTCCCTACCTGCCAGGCCGCCTGCTCGCTTGTCGTAGCCGAGCACGTGAGGAGGAGGACGAAAAGGTGGCCGAGCCACCTTTATCGTCTACCACCTCCCCACGGCACCACCTCCCTCTCCCGTCCCTATCTACTACCCCACGGCACCCCTCTGCCTCTCCAGATCTGGCCCAGGACGCTCCCCTCTCTCCCTTCTTCTCCACCGCCACCAGCCACCCCATAGCCGCCACCGTCGGCCTCCACCGCGTCCAGTCGACCCAGCCAGCGGGGCCGTCGTGGAGGTCGCCGGGAACGTTCCTCTGCTTCCCCTGCATTGTCCCGTAACCGCCGTCGAGGAGGAGACGAACCGGAGCCACCAGAACCAGCGCTGCACTGACGCGCCTCGCCGAAACCCTAGATCGCCGTCCGTCTGCGTCGTCACCGATCGTCTGCCCGCCGACCCGATCCAACGCCTCCGACACACTCGCGGTGAGCCCACTCCTCTCTCCTGCCTTGCGGCTTTCTGTGGTCCCGGGCGCGACGTTTCTCCTGGCCGATATTCTCAGGCCTCACTAAGGCCTCTGCTCGTCGGCTCATGGCCCAGACAGCTCTATTCAGGCTCCTCGCAAGACACCTAGCCCCAGCCCACCGCTCGGTTTCACCCTAAGCAGCAGCGCCTGCAGGTCCCGGGTTCGATCCCTGCCCGCGCCTGCTGCGCATCAACTGTCGCCGAGCAGAGAAGATCAACAAGACGCGCGGTCGTTCGCTTAACCCCCTGCTCTTTTTAGTGGCCTAACCCGCGGTCCGCCTGGCCCACTAGTCAGCCGCGCCAGCGTTTTGCAGAGAACCCCCTAGCCTTTTCCTACCTCAACCCGCGCTCCAGCCTAGCCCCACCTGGGTTCTGGTAGCTCGCCTGTCGCGTGGGCCACGTGGTTCTTGGTCCCACCTGCCGCAGAGGCTAGCGCAGCTCATGTAAAATGTTTATGCGTCTTGATGGAATCCCGATCAGCGAGAGAGGCCCACCCCAGTATGTGTCTAGCTAATCCTGAGTAACAAAAGTATCTACATTTTTTTAAATTCAAATCTTTTTCTAATTAATTCAAATTCAAATTTAATTCTGTTTTTAAATATCTTTTAAAATATAAACCCAAATAATACAAATAATATATGTTTTCAAATCAGAAAAATATGAGGATTTCAAATCTTTTATCCAAATTATATTTTGAACATTTAAAATTCCAAGTTTATCTAAAATTACAACAATTTTCCCTTCCACCTTAATAAATTAATATCTTTTGTTTTATAAGTCCAAATTTAATAAATAATATGTATAAAATGATTAGCTCGACGAGACCTTTCTATTTATGCAATCCTTGGTTTGATTTGAAGCATGCATCATATAAATATAATGTGAACAGCAACTAAAATGGGAATAAAATGGGGCCAAAGCTCAATAAAAATGCTTCATTATTGTTTCCACACCTCACCCATGCCATGCTACTTTATTGCCATGCAAATTGTGCATCATTCATCATGGCATGATTGTTTGCTTGTCGCATTTATTCATATGCTTGTGCTCTTTATTTATGTTGGCCCTTGTTTGTTTGGTTCTTCTTCGAATAGGCGAAAGGGGGATATATTAAGAGAACCGTGAGCACTACCGATCCATTCCTTGCTTCAAGCGAGCTGCTGTGCAAGCACTACCACATGCTTGCATACATATAGTACCTATTGCCTCTATCTTATTCTTGCATCATTGAGTCGCGATTGCATTAATCTGAATCCCAAGTATTGCATAGCCTTTATTTTTAAACCCCACCGAAGCTTGTTCCTCCATCCCATGAGCCATTACTACAGGAGTTGTTTGAGCCATGCGAGTCATAGAACAGCATGTGTAGGGTTTGTGAGTGTCTGATGGATAACGAGGTACCTAAACAACTTAACCTGAGTAGTAATGGGATAACTAATGAAAGTGGCATCGGTGAGCCATATTCGCTATTTGGTTTTTAGGCTCACTTGTGTCCCGTAGGACCCCGAGTACTTGATTCCTGTTCCTTGAATATTCGCGCTATCCACATCCGGGAGGCTTATGAACCCCCCTGAGCCAGAGCTTGATTCATTCTTATTTCTTGGGGCCACAAACTAGTTTGAGGGTTTATTTACTATCCTGTACTTATGCCATGCTTTACTGCTTTATTTAAAATTGTGCGAGGAGCACACTGTACTGTTTAGGAAAGCGGAGTGTTTTCGCGGTGTCGACAAGCCCAGTCACATTTTCGGGTTCCCAGTCGTTCACAGCCATTGGCGCAAACCTTGAGGCCGTCTCGGAGTCAGCTAACTTCGTTGCGGGTAGCTCAATGGGGTGGCCCCCTGAAATATTTCTGAATCCTGTGATCGCTTTGTCGTGACTGCCTCGTTGGGTTTTGATTTGGTTTTTCCGAGGCATATCGAGTGTGTGTTGCTATTTGTGCACCCTGCAGGTAAAACTTTCAAAGCCGTGTCCGGTTATGGACGACTTGGAGCACAGTTTCGATCATAGACAAGCATAACTAAAGTACCGCTTTTAATTTGACTAGACTAGGTACCTAACTAGTAAATAGTGCAACACTCACGGAATGGATAATAAACTGCCAGCGGATGGGGTTGTCGTCCGCTTCCTCGCTTGGCGAGGAGGAGGATGGATCTGTTAAGATTACCGTTATAACTGTTATAACTGTTGTTATGAATTCACGGACATCCATCTATCTCTGGTTAGGCGGATGGATAGCGAGTATCTATAGAATTGTTAGGGTTTATCTTTTGCTGCAATTGCGTCACCCCAGGTTGTGTCCCCTTTAGAGGCATAAAGACTTGCTGAGTACCCCTAGGGTCTCACCCGATAAATTATTGGTTCAGATGAACAGGTACCCTCGCAAGATGGATACTGGGTGGAAGAGACGGACGATACGAGCAACGATCATTCGGTGTAGAGATTCCGGGAACAGGGATCCGGAGATCTGTGGGCGAGATCTGCTTATTTATGGGGCATCTTATGCCAATTTGCTTCTTATCCGTACTCGGATTTTGTCGTCCGCTTCCGCTTGATACTCTGTTGATTGATGTATGAGGAGATATCCTAAGCTATTATATCTATCTAGGACATTTGGATCTTGCCGTATGGCGTTGCTATATTTCCTTTCTTTTTAGATGGAATGGCTCTGATGTACTATTGTATGGTGGCTTGCATACATACTCATTTGTGTATGTAGTTGATCCCTTCGCCTGCCGATTACGCCTGTTCTTGTCCCGATGTTTGGAAATGGTTGGGACGGCCGAAAGGTCTACCTGTGAGTGGCATTTGGGCCCCACCGTACTATTTCAACCATTTCTGATCATCCAGGCTTGTACTAGGAGCGTAATTCACCGAGGTAGTTACAATTGGTATCAGAGCCATCCCGACCTTCAGGGTCTCAGCCAAATGGTCGTTGTCTGTCTAGCAAATATTTTTGTAGTTATGTATACTAGGGAAAAACAAAACGCGAGAGTAGGACTGCTTCCACTTTTCTTCTTACCCACCCACCACCCTTTTCTGGTAAGGAAGTGTAACGTTTTCAATCCTCTTCTTAAAATTCAAACTAGGATTCACGTGTTCTGGGTTTCCGTAGTACCATAGAAAGTGTGTGTGTGTGTGTAATTCCTTGTCTATCTGTTGCATCCTTTTGTTATCACAATCGCCTTTGGTTATCAATCGTTGGTACATTCCATCTTGGGCAGCTTTTGAAAACCGGCGCGATCTATCTGACTCCTTGTTGACCGGTGCCATCTTCTTAAGGGTGTTCTTCCTTCTAGCAACTCCTCTTTCTGTGTAACCATCTGTTGCTAATCTCTACCTGATAAGTGATTTTGCGCATCTATCGGTATTTTAATGCCGAAAAATGCGGAAAAATTTTCTTTGACACATCTGTGCTTCCACACTCCTTTCAGTCGTGTGTGAAACATTATCTATCTCCCTTTTATCAGCATGTCCATGCTAACTCATTCTTTTGTCACCGGCGCTTAATCCTAGAGTTTTGTTTCATCTCCTTTTCTCTTGGGCTAATCACATAATGTGTGTCGATCCGATGCTGATGATTGTAATTTGGCTCTCGGCATAGCTATATTCCACTCATGATAAGTGTCGATTGGAATATGGAAAATGCTATCAACCGTCACCATCTGGAGGATAAGGTTATCTCCTGTGATTTTGAGTACACCGTGATCATATCTATGCTTTTTCAAGCATCTTTGGCAATCCGGAGTTTCGCAAGCACTACGGTGATCTATCATCTTCTCTTTATCCAAGCTCTCTTTATCTTTGTAACCGGTGATCCGATCGACAATGTGAACCAGGTGACATCTCTTTCCTTCAGAAGGACCAGATAATCTATTCTTCCCGTGCATCTTCTTCAACACGAACCCGTGCTCTTAATGTTGATCTTTCAAAAGAGCGTTGAGTTCAGAAAGTGTTTCGAGCATTTGTTCGTTTCTCCCGCCTCTTGAACTTGATATTCTGGGAAAATCTTGTTAATCCTTGGTGGTATATGTTGTTAATATGCTTGCCTATTCGATATCAATGGAAGGACATGGAAGATCATCTGTGTCCCTTTCTCTCAAGCTTCGTGAGCACTGCCTGTGTGCAAAGTCTCAAAGTGAGAACTCTGACTTTTTGAAGTCACCTATCTCGGCCACGTCCTTCTGCTAACTAGATCGCTTCAATTCTGGAATTAGCAAGTCCATTGTTAATTCCATCTTACATCTTCAATCAAATCCGGAGTTGTTCCTTGTTGGTAAGTTATCATCGTCGTTCCGCTAAAGTTTTTCCTCAAGCCTGCTAAATCTCTCTCAATCTTTTCAAGAAGAACATGGAGTTCTTTTCACCTCAGTCTCGTTAAGTAATCTCTTGAAACCCTCTCGCTCTATCGTCTATGCTCAATCCACCGGAGGCCATGAAGACCTTCCAGATCTTGTATTCCTTCCGTTCAAGTTGGTGCTATCTTTTCTGTAGCTGTTGAATCTTGCAGTTGTTCTCCGTAATCTTCCTTCATATCTTTCCGGTGGCTTGGTACTTTCGACATGACGACAACATCATCGCCCTTATCTATCCTGGATCCGGTGAATCGTTTGCATCAATCTTTGTTTCTAACGGAGGTCCATGAGTTTTGTCAATACCTTCAGTCTGTTTCCGTAGTGGGTTGCATGGTTTTCTTATTCATGTGCGGAGTAATGCTTTGAGTGCGGGATGGAGTAGCTACCATACCACTACTCTTATCATTCGCTCTTGTACATTGAATTGGTAAATTAATGTGATTTCACTCACCCCACGGAAGTTAGAAGTGGCCTTTATCCCTTGATACTTTACTTCCACCCTTGTTTTTCCGGAGTGCTCTCTCGAAGAAAGTAATCAATAATCTCTTGTTGGTGGTCTGTCTATTCTAGATGGACCAAAAATCTTCAGCTATCTGATGGAAACAAACGCAAACTCCTTTCGGCTCTCGTCTTTCTACCGGTGCCCTACATCCACAAACAAGATGGAAGGAAACTATCTCTCTCTGTGTTTCTTCAATTCTTTTTCTGTGGTAAAGCCAATTATGGTTGATGCCATCAGACGCAAATCTATTGCGTTAGCCTCAAGGCTAAACAAAGCAATAAGTATCTCTACAATAAACTCCAGACCTTCCATATCCTTTGCTTCTCGAGATTCCACCATGATCTAGCTTCACATCCGTCTCTGGAAGTTATATCCGCGCACCTCAATTGCGTGATCCTTTGGTTCTTACCGGAGCAAGAAGAATCTAATCCGACGATGTCCATCTAAATCTTTCGATTGATATCAAGGGACTATATTGTTTGAAGGCAATATTGTTTCCGAACTTCATATCTCAATCCGAGAGAAGGTACGATGCTATTGTCATAGTGGTTCAACCTCTCCAATCTAGCTCTTTTCTTCCGGCGAGACAAAGATTCATCCTCTCTAGTATTGGTAAATCTTTAATCTTAACGGTGTCTTTCTTTATCCAGGATACATCATCTTGTCCTTTCTTTCACAAGTGGTTCTATTCTTTTATCATGTTTCTCAAGAAAACCGGAGCCATGTCCATCCTATCCTTCTTGTCTCACGACAATCCTTCAACTCTTCTGACCATTGTTTCTCAAGCAAAACGCAATACTCGCAACAAGTCTAGCAAGTTTTGCAAGGTGTGGTGGTCGCACCATTCCGTTGTTTAGCAACTTGGGAACGTGAGGGTCACCTTCGTTCGAACACCCGTCTCTCTTTGTGTTGTTTTCTTTTTCCTAGAATCTCGAGATTCTGTTTTAGTGGGGGAGAGTTGTAGCATCCCAATTGTCTAACAATTGTAATGCTACTTGGTCTAGTAATATAATGGCTACTTCATATATATAATTGTTGCATCATCATTATGTCATGCTCATGTCATCATGCCACCTTGCATTTGAGCATCATATAAAACCCTTTCTCTTTTGGTTCTTATCTCATATGCATTATTAATTGTATTTGCCTCTTGATATTGTATTTGGTTCTTGATATATTGTTTCAATGCCCAAGTTGAGTTGGGGGCATATCTTTTATTTAACTCCACCACCTTTTCTTTCACCACTTTATAATTCCACCATCCAACTAAATATGAGCTTGGCACTTATTGGTTTTACCTCTAGCTCATGTGGGTTGGGATGGATCCAATTCTTGTCCACATGCTCTCATCTTAGCATCATGTTGTTTTCACATCATTGATATATGAGAGCCACATGGCCACCTTTGCATGCCTTGTGAGTGGAACCTTTCTCCTAGCTTCCATATGGTTCATCATGGAATTATGCTAATGTTGGAATATTTTGGGACTATTGATCATCTAGTGGAACATACACACTAGCATGTCCCATTCTATTTCAAACATGGCTATCTCCATCTATTCCACTTGGAAATTCTTTCTAGATTCTTTGCTTGGGCCTTACTCCAATTTTGGGAATGCATAATAATAATGCCATGTAATAACATTGTTTTCACAAGAATCAACATGGCATTAAATATTTGCATGGGCCATGCAAGTACCACCTTTTGCTTGTCTTTTGGTTTTTACTTGTTTTTGGTTGGATCATGCCATCTCTCATCTATCTCTCACCCCTTTTAGCTTGATCTTAATTTGGTCTAGCTTAAACCCTATCATCACATCCCTCTCTCTTTTCTTGTCTTGTTTTTGTTTGAGCTTGGTTAGTCTTGGCTTGTCCTTGTCCATAGCAAACCCTAGCTGCAAATCTCTCCATCTCCTCTAATCTACCATACCCCCCCATCTAAGCAAAACCCTAATCCACACCTAATCTAGACCAAACCCTAACCTAGCCCAAGCCTACCCCCTCTCCTTTCTCTAGCTCCCCCTCTCGGCCAAGAGGACCCCAGCCCGAGCCCCCTCCTCTCTGCAGAGCCCCACCCAGCCCGAGCTCCATGCCACACCTCCCCCTCTCTCTCTGCCATGCGACCCCACCACCCAAGCCTCCCCTACCTCTTTTGGCCTCACCCTGCCGTCCCTACCTGCCAGCTGCCCGTGCTCCTGCCCTGGTCGTGCCGGCCGAGCACGTGAGGAGGAGGACGAAAAGGTGGCCGAGCCACCTTTATCGTCTACCACCTCCCCACGGCACCACCTCCCTCTCCCGTCCCTATCTACTACCCCATGGCACCCCTCTGCCTCTCCAGATCTGGCCCAGGACGCTCCCCTCTCTCCCTTCTTCTCCACCGCCACCAGCCACCCCATAGCCGCCACCGTCGGCCTCCACGTCGTCGGCCCAGCCAGTGGGGCCGTCGTGGAGGTGGGGGCGTTCTCTGCTTCCCCTGCGTCCGTAACGCCGAGGAGGAGACGGACCGGAGCCACCAGAACCAGCGCTGCACCGACGCGCCTCGCCGAAACCCTAGATCGCCGTCCGTCTGCGTCGTCACCGATCGTCTGCCCGCCGACCCGATCCAACGCCTCCGACACACTCGCGGTGAGCCCACCTCCCTCCTGGACACCCTCGCTTTCACCGTCGTGTCCTGGCCGCGACGTTCGCTCCGTCGAGCACCCTCTGTGCGCCGGCGTCGTGAGCGTCTGCTCGTCCCCGCGGCGCGCAGCAGCCCTATCTAGGCCCCGCCCGCTCTCAGGACACCTAGCCCCAGCCCACCGCACTGGTTCGCCACCCTAGCGCGCGCCCGCAGGTCCCGGGTTCGATCCCTGCCCGCGCCCTGCTGCGCATCAACCTGTCGCTCGAGACAGAGAAGATCAACAGTACGGCCACGGTCGTTTTCTGCTTAACCCCCTGCTCTTTTTAGTGGCCTAACCCGCGGTCCGCCTGGCCCACTAGTCAGCCGCGCCAGCGTTTTGCAGAGAACCCCCTAGCCTTTTCCTACCTCAACCCGCGCTCCAGCCTAGCCCCACACAGCCGTCACTGGGCGCTCGCCTACTCGGCGTGGGCACGTGTTCTTCTTGGTCCTTTGTGCCCTTGAAGCGGCGCAGCATGATGTAAAATGTTTATCTTGTGATGGAATCCCAGTCAGCAGAGAGGCCCACCCGTCAGCGTATGTGTCTAGCTAATCCTGAGTAACAAAAGTATCTACCTGTTTCTGTTTTAAATTCAAATCTTTTTCTAATTAATTCAAATTCAAATTTAATTCTGTTTTTAAATATCTTTTAAAATATAAACCCAAATAATACAAATAATATATGTTTTCAAATCAGAAAAATATGAGGATTTCAAATCTTTCATCCAAATTATATTTTGAACATTCAAAATTCCAAGTTTATCTAAAATTACAACAATTTGCCCTTCCACCTTAATAAATTAATATCTTTTGTTTTATAAGTCCAAATTTAATAAATAATATGTCTAAAATGATTAGCTCGACGAGACCTTTCTGTTTATGCAATCCTTGGTTTGATTTGAAGCATGCATCATATAAATATAATGTGAACAGCAACTAAAATGGGAATAAAATGGGGCCAAAGCTCAATAAAAATGCTTCATTATTGTTTCCACACCTCACCCATGCCATGCTACTTTATTGCCATGCAAATTGTGCATCATTCATCATGGCATGATTGTTTGCTTGTCGCATTTATTCATATGCTTGTGCTCTTTATTTATGTTGGCCCTTGTTTGTTTGGTTCTTCTTCGAATAGACGCTGAGCAGGGGATATATTAAGAGAACCAGGAGCACTACCCCGATCCATTCCTTGCTTCAACTGAGCTGCCAGGCAAGCACTACCACATGCTTGCATACATATAGTACCTATTGCCTCTATCTTATTCTTGCATCATTGAGTCGCGATTGCATTAATCTGAATCCCAAGTATTGCATAGCCTTTACTTTTAAACCCCACCGAAGCTTGTTCCTCCATCCCATGAGCCATTACTACAGGAGTTGTTTGAGCCATGCGAGTCGTAGAACAGCATGTGTAGGGTTTGTGAGTGTCTGATGGATAACGAGGTACCTAAACAACTTAACCTGAGTAGTAATGGGATAACTAATGAAAGTGGCATCGGTGAGCCATATTCGCTATTTGGTTTTTAGGCTCACTTGTGTCCCGTAGGACCCCGAGTACTTGATTCCTGTTCCTTGAATATTCGCGCTATCCACATCCGGGAGGCTTATGAACCCCCCTGAGCCAGAGCTTGATTCATTCTTATTTCTTGGGGCCACAAACTAGTTTGAGGTTTTATTTACTATCCTGTACTTATGCCATGCTTTACTGCTTTATTTAAAATTGTGCGAGGAGCACACTGTACTGTTTAGGAAAGCGGAGTGTTTTCGCGGTGTCGACAAGCCCAGTCACATTTTCGGGTTCCCAGTCGTTCACAGCCATTGGCGCAAACCTTGAGGCCGTCTCGGAGTCAGCTAACTTCGTTGCGGGTAGCTCAATGGGGTGGCCCCCTGAAATATTTCGGAATCCTGTGATCGCTTTGTCGTGACTGCCTCGTTGGGTTTTGATTTGGTTTTTCCGAGGCATATCGAGTGTGTGTTGCTATTTGTGCACCCCTGCAGGGTAAAACTTTCTGAAAGCCGTGTCCGCGGTTATGGACGACTTGGAGCACAGTTTCTCGATCATAGACAAGCATAACTAAAGTACCGCTTTTAATTTGACTAGACTAGGTACCTGACTAGTAAATAGTGCAACACTCACGGAATGGATAATAAAACTGCCAACGGATGGGGGTTGTTCGTCCGCTTCCTCGTCGGTAAGCGAGGAGGAGGATGGATCTATTAAGATTACCGTTATAACTGTTATAACTGTTGTTATGAATTCATGGACATCCGTCTATCTCTGGTTAGGCGGATGGATAGCGAGTATCTATAGAATTGTTAGGGTTTATCTTTTGCTGCAATTGCGTCACCCCAGGTTGTGTCCCCTTTAGAGGCATAAAGACTTGCTGAGTACCCCTAGGGTCTCACCCGATAAATTATTGGTTCAGATGAACAGGTACCCTCGCAAGATGGATCTTTGGGTGGAAGAGACAGACGATCTGGGCGATCATTCGTGTAGAGATTCCGAACGGGATCCGGAGATCCGTATGGATCTGCTTATTTATGGGGCATCTTATGCCAATTTGCTTCTTATCCGCATCGGATTTTGTCTTCCGCTCGCTTGATACTGTTGATTGATGTATGAGGAGATATCCTAAGCTATTATATCTATCTAGGACATTTGGATCTTGCCGATGTATGCTATATTTCCTTTCTTTTTAGATGGAATGGCTCTGATGTACTATTGTATGGTGGCTTGCATACATACTCATTTGTGTATGTAGTTGATCCCTTCGCCTGCCGATTACGCCGCCCGTTCTTGTCCCGATGTTTGGAAATGGTTGGGACGGCCGAAAGGTCTACCTGTGAGTGGCATTTGGGCCCCACCGTACTATTTCAACCATTTCTGATCATCCAGGCTTGTACTAGGAGCGTAATTCACCGAGGTAGTTACAGGCTACCTTTTGAAGATTGTCCACCTGTGCAGTACCCAAGATGACAGTGGTCATGGTTGGGAGGCCAAACTCACAGGAGAGGTGCTGATACTAGGGAGTGTAATTGAAAGGTTAGGATTGATTATCCGCATACTGAGTATGGTGAATTCAGGATTTGTTCCTGACGGATGTATCGAATGTTGTGGTGAAAGTGTACAATCTCTGCAGAGTGTCAAACTATTCGAATAGCCGCGTCCGCGGTTATGGACATTTGGAGTGGCCATACATTTCCCCCGTCAGACTTTTAAAATGACTTGTGAAATGAATTGATACTTTGACTTGACCACAACAGAGTTGTGACCGGAATTACAAGATCCCACTTAGGAGTTATAAAATTGTGACTAGCTTCGAAACTTAGTAAAGATAAACCTGGCTTTTTGCAAAACAACCCTAGAGCCTAGTGTCCTATTCTCCAAAAACCCCTTACCTGTTAGTATTAGTTTGCGAGTACTTAAAGAGTACTCATGGCTTTGTCCCTGGCTATTCCCATGGCCAGACTATGAAGAGGAGTACCTGGAAGATGGACCCCAGGAAGGTTACGACAACTAGGATCATCTCCCATCGTCAGCATTGCCTGTGACCCCGAAGATGGAGCTTCTCCTACGCTACCGTTATTATTACGTATTCTGCTGCTTGATGTTGTACAAGAACTGGATCATGAGATCCCCATTTGTGTAAGAACTTATGTATCGTTTGTAATGGATGAAGTACTATGGTATCCAATTCTGTTATGTCTCGCAAAAATGGTAATCCTGGGATTGCGATGTATGGCATAATAGGCATCTAGGATTGAAAAATCCGGGTGTTGACAAGTTGGTATCAGAGCCATCCTGACCATAGGAGACCCTAGTTAGATTGGACGTTGAACCAAAAAAACTTAGTTTCAAAAACCAAAGAAAACAAATATTTACAAAAACCTATTCTCATTCTTATCTCTTTAATTCTTTCATAAAACTTCATGTTCCTCAAAAACTCTTGTGAAATAGATAAAATTTTGACACACTTGATCACTCTGCTAATCTATTCATCCTCTATTTTTATAGATGGACGTAAAGTACAACAAGTTTTATCAACTCGGGAATGGAGGAGACCTTATCTTTGAGAGGGATCTGGATCAGCTTTCAGAACTTCTGGAGCGTCCGCACCCCGAGTTCTTCGGAGCTCAGCTCAATGATCAAGGAGGAGAAGATCTGCAGTGGCTAATTGTTGCAAGTCTCCGAGGAAAGACTGAACCTCCCACAGTGGAGGGAATTCAGTTTACCTTGAGGGAAAACAAGCGCTCGATGGACTTGCGAGCAATGCGAAGCTCTTTCCCGTCTGTGTGGGCAGAGCATCAATCAGATCAAGGGTACTCGCTTTGAGTTTTTCCCAAGACGTGATGCAAATGGACAACCACTGGAAGCCCCATACCACCCCGAGCTGAAGACTCAATAGGACCACCTTAGCTTCATGATGTATGATCGTCAACAAGAGTTGGACAACTGCCGTGACTATTGCAACCACAAGTCTGCCATCATCAAGACGAAGGATCAGACCATCGCCATGCTAGCAAAGGATCGCAAGTCTCGCCGCCGTCAGCTCGACAAGAAGGAGCGCATTATTTCCCGTCTTCGCCATTGCATCTCATCTCTGGAAGAGACCATCCACGAGAGGGACATGCAGTTGGAGGAAAGGGAGAATGCCGGAGAGGATCTTCGTGGAGACCCTTACTCCTATCTCAGCGATGACGATGATTTTCTGGAGGATCAGGCCATGGACTTCTTCACCGATGAGGATGATTTCCCCTTCATCGATGATCCTGAAGATGATGAAGCCACAAACTCCGAGGAGTAGTAGCACTGAGCACTAGCGTAGTGAGTAGTAGTCGGTCCCACTGTATCGTAGATTCCAGAATGGTTCTTAAATCCATCTGTTTTTCCTTGATGTGGTGTGTGTTGTACTGTGTGCTATGAGTGAATGAATGAAAAAGCAAGTTGCTAGAAAACTTGAGTCAAACTCTAAAAACTTTTCAAAGACCCAAAACCTTAGAAATTTCCCTCTTTTCTCATGATCAATATCAATCTTCAGATGCCACGTGGAGGAAGTGGTTCAGCCCCGGACCCGATGTTGCAGATCCTGCAACAGATAGCCCAGCTAGCCAACCTAGCCACTCTGCAACAGATAGCCCAGCTAGCCCACAACAACCAAGGCCATGGAAATCAGGACAACCACAGATCTAAGCTCAAGAATTTCTAGAATACCAACCCACCCGTTTTCACCAAGTCGGAAGAACCCCTAGACGCCGATGATTGGCTGCAAACCATGGAAAATAACTTAGAAGTAGCCAGAGTGGAAGCCAACGAGAAAGTCTTGTTCGCCACCCATTATCTAGCCGTAGATGCGGGGCATGGTGGAGCAGTGTTAGGTAATGACCGGAGGCCAGATGATGACCAGGGAGGAATTCAAGGTCAAGTTTAGCAGAACCCATGTGCCACCAGGTTTAATCAAGAGAATGAGAGACGAGTTCAGAGAATTGAAGCAAGGAAGGATGACTGTAGTGGAATACCGTGACAAATTTTTGTCATTATCTAGGTATGCCCCGGACGAGATAGACACCGAAGCCAAGAAGAAAGAAAGATTCCTGAATGGTCTGCATGACGAGATGCAGACGGTGTTAGTCAATATCCCCTTTGTTGATATTGAAGCCCTTGTAGACTCTGCTATCCAGATGGAAGGAAAGATCAACCAGGCCAATGAGAACCGCAAGCGTCGCATGATGCATCAACCAGGAACCCATCAGACCCCAAAGTATCGCCCCAACCCATCTCCAGGATTTGCCCCAAGAACCAACAGACCCCCTATGACCCGTCCGACCTATCCCAACCGTGGAAACCCTAGACCCGGAGGAAATCACAACAACCCCGGCAACTCTAGCAATTTCACCCGTGCCCCACCCAAGTTCAACACCAACAATACTACCACCAACCCCAACACTGCCCCAAGGACTGGAAGCAATGCTGTGCCTATCGCAGCCAAGGACAAGTCACAAGTGACCTGTTATGACTGTGGAAATAAAGGCCACTATTCCAACGAGTGCCCCAACAAGAAGAATGCCACAGCCCCCAACGCCAATGTCCCAGCTCAGCAAAGAGCGTCGTGTCCACCAGGAGAAGATTTTCCCGAATTCACTCAACCGCAATGGCCGTCTTTTTCTCATGCATGCTGGAAGCTCAGGAAGCGCCAGACGTCGTGCTGGGTATGTTTTCTGTTAATTCAGTACTTGCAAGAGTGTTGTTTGATTCTGGTGCATCGTATTCATTTGTCACCGAAGAACTTGCCTGCACTAGTAAAATTCAACCAACCAAATTGAAGCATGTGATGATTGTACAAATTCCCGGATCAACCACCAAGGCTAGGCAAATTTGCAAAGCCGTCCCTATCCGAATCCATGGCATAGATTTTTATGCTAATCTAATAGTACTTAACTAAAGGTTTGGAAGTAGTACTAGGAATGGATTGGATGTCCAAACATAAAGGATTGATTGATCGTATAAGAAAGCCATTACCATGACCGATCACGGAATATCAGTCGAGCATATATCTGAAACCTTACCTCGCCAATTCAAGTGTAACAAGAGTCTAGCCCAACCTACCATTGACCAAGTTTGGATAGTCTGCGAATACCCCGATGTATTTCCAGATGTTTTGCCCGGTATGCCCCCAGATCGGGATATCGAGTTTATCATCGAACTAATCCCCGGAACAGGACCCATAGCCTAGAGACCCTATAGTATGAACCCGTCAGAACTAGAAGAACTGAAGAAGCAACTGGATTCCATGCTAGAAATCGGATTGATTCAACCGAGTGCGTCCCCATGGAGATCACCTGTCTTGTTTGTGGACAAGAAGTATGGAGGTAACCGTTTGTGTACGGATTATCGAAAGTTGAATGATGTCACCATCAAGAACAAGTACCCCTTGCCTAAGATAGAAGATTTGTTTGATCAGTTGACCCGGTGCCGTGTGTTTTCTAAGATTGATCTTAGAACTGGCTATCATCAACTCAAAATTCGTGCAGAGGATATCCCAAAGACAGCTTTTACCACCAGATATGGATTGTATGAGTATACAGTCATGTCTTTTGGATTAACCATGCCCCCGCTTATTTCATGAACCTCATGAATAAGATTTTTATGGACTTCCTGGATAAGTTCGTCATTGTTTTCATCGATGACATTCTGATTTATTCCAAATCAGAAGAAGAACATGAGCTACACCTAAGGACCATTCTTGGAACCCTTAGAGAGCATCAGTTGTATGCAAAATTTAGCAAATGTGAATTCTGGTTACAGGAAGTAGGATTCCTCGGTCACATTGTATTAGCCGGAGGAATTGCCGTTGACCCTGCCAAAGTGAAAGATGTAGAAGATTGGCAAGCCCCAACCACTCAAACCCAAGTTCGTGCTTTTCTCGGATTGGCGGGATATTACTGCAAATTCGTAGAAGGATTCTCGAGTATCGCCCGACCCATGACCCAATTGCTGAAGAAGGACAAGAAGTTTGAATGGACCGACAAATGTGAAGCAAGTTTTCAAGAACTCAAGAGGAGATTGATTTCAGCCCCAATCTTTATCATGCCAGATATCACGAAGCCCTTCGATGTGTATTGTGACGCATCCAAGATTGGTCTCGGATGTGTGCTAATGCAAGAAGGCAAAGTTATATCTTATCTATCACGACAATTGAAGCAACATGAACAAAATTACCCAACCCATGACCTCGAACTCGCAGCCGTAGTTCTAGCCCTGAAGACATGGAGACATTACCTTATGGGAAACCGTTGTGAGATTTATTCGGATCACAAGAGCCTAAAGTATATATTCACTCAGAAGGAGCTGAATATGAGGCAGAGAAGATGGATTGAGCTAATCAAGGATTACGACCTGGACATTCACTATCACCCTGGAAAAGCCAATGTGGTAGACGATGCCCTTAGCAGATTGCCGTGCCGCTTGAACTCCATGATTTTGAAGGAGCAACCAAGTCTGCACAAAGAGATGGAAGATTTTCGAATGGAATTAGTAAGTGAAGGATTTTTGGCTAGCATCGAACTTCAGCCCACTTTGATCAGTCAGATTAAAGAGGCGCGGAAGGGAAATGCCAGTATCGACGGAATCAAGCGTCAGACGCAGACAGCAAAGTACCCGGATTCACCGAGGAAGAAGAAGGAGTTCTGTGGTACCAACGACGCCTTTGTGTACCAGCAGATTCGGAGTTGAAAGAAGTTATCTTGAAGGAGGCTCACGATACTCTTTATTCTATCCATCCCAGAGGAACTAAGATGTATCAAGATTTGAAAGAGCAATTTTGGTGGCATAAGATGAAGAGAGAAATCGGAAGCTATATCGCCAAGTGTGATATATGTCAACGAGTCAAGGCAGGACATCAAAGACCCGCTGGATTGTTGCAACCTTTGCAAATTCCGGAATGGAAGTGGGATTCTGTAGGAATGGACGTTATCACTTGACTACCTACTTCTAGTAGGGGAAATGACTCTATTTGGGTCATAGTGGACAGATTGTCCAAAGTCGCCCATTTCTTGCCCGTCAAAACTACCTATCAGAGTTCGAAGCTAGCGGAGTTATACATCGCTAGGATCGTTAGTTTGCACGGAGTCCCCAAGAATATAGTCTCGGATCGAGGAACTCAGTTTACCTCGAGATTCTGGAAGAAAGTCCAAGAAGGTTTAGGAACCCGCCTAGATTTCAGATCACAGATCACCCTCAGACCGATGGACAAACGGAGCGAGTAAACCAAATACTCGAAGATATGCTTAGAGCATGTGTGTTAGAATATGGATCCAAGTGGGAAGACTGTCTGCCGTTTGCAGAATTTTCATACAATAATAGTTACCAAGCCAGTTTGCAAATGGCCCCATTTGAATTTATGTACGGAAGAAAGTGCCGCACCCCTTTGAACTGGTCGGAAGTAGGAGAGAGTCAGATTTTCGGACCCGACATCCTACGAGAAGCAGAAGAAAAAGTTCACAAGATTCGTGAACACCTCAAGACAGCCCAATCCCGACAAAAGAGTTACGCCGACAAGAGACGTCGAGACCTCGCCTTCAACATAGGAGATTTTGTTTATCTGAAAGTGTCACCATTGAAGGGAATGCAACGTTTCCAACTCAAAGGAAAGTTAGCCCCCAGATATATCGGACCTTTCAAAATTCTGAACCGTCGAGGAGAAGTATTGTATCAACTGGAACTACCTGAAGAGATGTCAGCGGTGCACAATGTGTTCCATATCTCGTTACTTCACAAATGTCTCGAAGTCCCCGAGAAGACCGAAGTGTTCAAGAATATCGATCACCGGACCATAGAGATCAACGATGACCTAACCTATCCCGAAGTACCCATCCGTATATTGGAAGAAGCCTTCAACTACCGTAACCCAAAGCATCAAGTTTCTCAAGATTCTGGAGCAACCACACGTAAGAGGAGGCTACACAGGAACGCCAAGATCACATCAGAACAGAGTTTCCAGATCTCTTCAAATCCTAGGTAATCTTTTCGTCCTTTTCAAATCTCGGGACGAGATTTTGTTTAAGGGGGGAAGGTTTGTAACATCCCAAAAATATCAAACTTATATCATCAAAACACTACTCATCAAGTTTAGGGTTAACAAAAACTTTTCTAAATGAATTCATGAATGCATGTATATGTGTATGCATGGATTTTGAATTTCTTTAAAAAACCACCTTGTTTGTGTGAACCATTGCTTGTAAAATGTTTCTTAGGTGAAAAGAACATCATCTAAAACATTTCCCACACTTTTCCTTAAGACAAGTAAATCAAAACAAATATATTAAGTGAATGGTCATTTTGACCAATTTAACTCCCATGCCTACTTTGGCTGTCTCAAACTTTCCAAACCTAACAGAAAATTTTCTGGATCTTTGCACCCCTTGAATGTACTCATAACAAAGTATCAAGGCCCACTTTGTGATCATCCAGAAACTTTCAAATGCATAGTTTAAATGACAATACAAAATTGAATCTTCTTCATATGGGAAGATCCCACTTTTTCAAAAACCCCTCAAACAAGCTCAACTTTCAAAACCCAAGCATCTGTAGACTCACCAACACCAATCTAGCAAACCCACCAAAAATCATTTCAAAATTTAAAACTTGATTTCATGCGGCCATTTCATCAAACAGGTTGCAGACACAAATCGAACAAAACATCAAACACTATAGTGTGCAGTGTTTTGAGCCTAACTTGTTCCCTAGTTAGCTCACACACAACCCAGTAGATCATATAGAAAGATTAGCCCAACACTAGCACCCCTGTGAGCTTGCCATTCCCATTAATGGTGAACAGCCGAGCAACCCCATGTCACCCCATTGTGGACAACAGGCTAGAGGAAGAACTAGCCGTGCCAACCTTGTCTGGGAGGCAGCCCGTCCGCCCATCGCCTGCCTGTCCCAGCCAAGCGTAGACAACACGCCAGAGACCATGCCGGCGTGCGCGGAGCGCCACCTCGACCATCACCCGAGACCGCCGCGCCGCCTCACCATGTGCATACACGATCACCACCGACCCAGAGACCGCCAGACACCCCGTTTGCCGCCGTGCATACGCCACAGCCACCGCCGTCAAGACGCCGCCTACTGCCAGCAGAGAGCGCCGCCCATTCCAGACCAAACGACACCGCCCCATGCCTCGCGACCATGTCGTTGAGCATCGCCAGGAGACACAGCACCGTCCCCTACCCTTGCCCATGCCTATAGTCACTGTAGCCGCCCCGACGAGCTCACCTTGCGCCCCGACGGTCCCCTCGCTCGACTATAAATAGAGGCCACCCCCGCTGGATTTCTTCACACCATCTCACTCCCCTCTCCCCACTGACCGTGCCACACCATCCTCAGAGCAAGCCGAGCACCACCTCGCCGGAATTTCACTGGAGCCTTCCACTGCCGGAGAAGAAGGGAGCCAGCGATTGGAGCCGCCCCAGGAGGAGCCACCGGTACCAGGAGGTTCGCTGTCGTCGACTTTGTCATTCGCCCGCCTCACGACCCTCGCCTGCACGGTGAGCCCCCAGCACCCCTCACTGGCCGCGCTAGGTTTCGTTCTCGCCGGAGCTGTATCGCGTCGACGATGACCCTCAGCCATTGGATTAGAACTAGATCAAACGATCCACGTTGCCCCATACCGCTTCGCCTAGCCCCGTGTCACTGACGAGTGGGGACACCCACTTAAGCAGCCCGCGGGAGCCCTGTGCTTAGCAGGCCGGCCCGTTAGAATTTCCCGCGCAGCCCAGCAATTCAAATTAAACCTTTTCTTTTTAAATTCAAACACACTTCTGTACCCATTTTCAAAAATCAACCCAGGTCGATTCAGTGCACCAAATTGGATGAAACCAATTTTGTTGGAAAGGTCTGTGAATGCTTAATCCAAGCCCGTTGGATTCAATTCATTTGGATCTGTAGATCACCCATAGCAAAAATAACAAGGCAGAAGCTTTTCTGCATTCAAACATTTTTCAAATTTAAACCATAAAAGCTTTTGAGTTGATTCCAACTCTCAAAAATCACATTTAACTATACCTTTCAGAATATATAAAAATATATAGGTTTACTTGCAGAAATAATGTTCAAGTAATAAAAGAATGCTTCATAAGCATTTCTAGACACATTATTTAATTAAAATAAAAGGGTAAAACATTATTAAATTGTGACACCTCTTTAAATTATATTCTCATGGACTAAAATATGTGGTGATGACATGTGTCAACATGATCCTATGTTTGGTTTGGAGAATATTAAATCTTAAGTAGTTTTTCAATGAGTAGAAATTACTTTTCTACAAATAAAAGGGATTTTAAACCAAACCCAAATCTTGTAATGTTAGTGATGATGCTAGATCATCTATAGGACCCTTTTGTGTGATGATTGCCAGTAGTTAAGTATTGCTTGGTGATTGTGTACATCGTATTTATTTATAGACGCTAGTACCGACCAAGGATACGAGGAGGAAGGAGGATTCTACGAAGAAGAAGCCGAGGAGAACTTCAACCACTGCTCTGCACAAGGCAAGCTAGTAACCTTGCAAGCTAACACTTGCAATTTAGCAAGCTTATACTGATATTGTGCCAGCAAACCCTTACTTGTTACCATGCCTACTATATGCCTTAAGCATATATGATCATACCCATTTGATACCCCAAGCCTAGTTTTATGTGCAAGCTTTCTACTTTATTTCTTTATCAAAGCTTTAACTTAGAGTTGACTTAAGTGACTTGTAGATTCTAGAAAGATATGTGAAGGTTGCATAAAGAGCATAAACTTTGGCCTAAGTTAGAAACCTTGATATCAGCCTCAGACATAAGGTTGTACTTAGTTGAAACTCCACTAGCCTACCACCTCTCACTAGTACTTACCCCCACTTATAGATGCTAGTGCTAAGCATAAAACTTGATCAACTTTAGATGGGAATACTTGATGAAACTGGTTATGAAAACTTGGAATGATGGATCATTCTATTGAAATGTTTTGGACATGTGTTTCTGGACACTTGATGATTTTGGTGATGAAAATGATGAGGCATGAGCCTTAGCCCTTTATAAAACTGATGGTTGTCTGGATGCGATACCATTCCAATTTTATCATACAACCAAAATACCCGAAGATTGGGTAGGGCTTGACTGGAAACTTATATACCTTAGTATTAGTTCCCTCACGGCCAAGGTCTGAGCTGAGGCTACCTTGTGAAGATTGTCCACTTGTGCAGTACCCAAGATGACAGTTGGTCATGGTTGGGAGGCCAAACTCACAGGAGAGGTGCTTATACTAGGGCGTGTAATTGAAAGGTTAGTATTGATTATCCGCATACTGAGTATGGTGAATTCAGGATTTGTTCCTGACGGATGTATCGAATGTTGTGGTGAAAGTGTACAATCTCTGCAGAGTGTCAAATTATTCGAATAGCCGCGTCCGCGGTTATGGAAAGTTGGAGTGGCCATACTGTTCCCCCGTCAGACTTTTCAAAATTACTTGTGAAATGAAGTGAGACTTTGACTTGACCACAACAGGGTTGTGATATAAAATACAATTTCTCATTTAGGTGTTATAAACTTCAACTAGCAGTAGTGCTCCTAAACTTAGTAGAGATAAATCTGGATTTTGCAAAACAACCCTAGAGCCTAGTGTCCTATTATCCAAAAAACCCCTTTTACCTGCTAGTACTAGTTTGCGAGTACTTAAAGAGTACTCATGGCTTTGTCCCTGGCTATTCTATGGCTAGACTATGAAGAGGAGTACCTGGAGGATGGACCCCAAGAAGGTTACGGCAACTAGGATCATCTCCCATCGTCAGCATTGCCTGTGACCCCGAAGATGGAGCTTCACCTACGCTACCGTTATTATTACGTATTCCGCTACTTGATATTGTATTAAGAACTGGATCATGAGATCCCTATTTGTGTAAGAACTTACGTACGGTTGTAATGGATGATGTACTATGGTGTCCAATTCTGTTATGTCTCGCAAAAGTGGTAATCCTGGGATTGCGATGTATGGCATAACAGGCATCTGGGATTAAAAATCCGGGTGTTGACAAGTTGGTATCAGAGCCATCCTGACCATAGGAGACCCTAGTTAGACTGGACGTTTGAACCAAAAACTTAGTTTCAAAACCAAAGAAAACAAATATTTACAAAAACTTATTCTCATTCTTATCCCTTTGATTCTTTCATGAAAATTCATATTCCTCAAAAACTCTTGCAAAATACATAAAATTTTGACACACTTGATCACTCTGCTAACCTACTCATCCTCTATTCTTATAGATGGACGTGAAGTACAACAAGTTTTATCAGTTGGGGAATGGAGGAGACCTTATCTTTGAGAGGGATTTGGACCAGCTTTCGGAACTTCTGGAGCGTCCGCACCCCGAGTTCTTCGGAGCTCAGCTCAATGATCAAGGAGGAGAAGATCTGCAGTGGTAATTGTTGAAAGTATCAAAGGAAAGATTGAACCTTCCACTGCGGAAGGAATTCAGTTTACCTTAAGAGAGAACAACTGTCTCGATGGACTTGCCAGGGCCATGCAGGAAGCTCTTGCCCGTCTGTGTGGGCAAAGCATCAATCAGATCAAGGGAACCCTCTTTGAGTTTTGCCCAAGGCGTGATGCCAATGGACAACCACTAGAAGCCCCATACTACCCCAAGCTGAAGACCCAATTGTACCACCTTAGCTTCATGATGTACGGTCGTCAGCAGGAGTTAGACAACTGCCGTGACTACTCCAACCACAAGTCTGCCATCATCAAGACGAAGGACCAAACCATCGCCATGCTAGCAAAGGATCGCTAGTTTCGTCGCCGTCATGTAACATCCCTAAAATCATGATTTCAAAGATTACATATCATTCATGCATGCATATAGAATTGAGATCAATTTCAAACTCATTTTCAGAAAAACAGAAGCACATAGTGCTATTATTTTATGTGAGCAAACTTAAATCAAATGGCCATCCCCATTTGAGAGTTTGAATGTTTTAAACCTAGATTGATTGTCTCCTTTGTTGAATGGATTGAGTGTGGAAATTTGAACCAAGTTTTACAAAATGGAAATAGTTCAAAAACCATTTTTCAAACATTTGCAAATCAAATGCAAAGCTCCTATTATTTTGTTTCTCCAAAAAGTGACCAAGCCTTTGCAAAGTAACCACATGGTTTAGGCCTATATTTGAGACTATTGCACACTGCAAAAATCTCAAATTTATTTGAATTCAAATGGGACATGAAATCATTTGAAAACCATTTCTGAAAATCAAAACAGAAAAATAAAAGGGTAAAATAAAAGAAAAAGGCCAGGCGTTCCTAATCTAGCCCAGCAGCAGACACGGCCCAACTAGCCCACCCGGGCCACCTCCCTCTCTCGCAGACGGACACACCCAACAGTCGCCGACACCCAGACCTCCCCTCTACTTATTTCGCTGACGAGCGGGCCCTCTCCACGTCAGCGTCGTCCTCCCCAGTTTCTCGCGCGCAGACGCCGCTCCGCCGTTACCACCGTGCAGTGACGCCGCGATTAAACTCGCTTAAATTCCATTGATTCAGCGCGTGATCCTCGCCCCGCTTCAGCCTACTTAAACCCCTCGCCGCCGCGGTCATTTCCCCCCACTCTCCTCGCTCACTCCGCCACCAGGCTGCGCGCATTTGACCTCGAGACCCGCGGCCGGCGACGACTGGCGACCGATTCCGGTGAGCCTCGACCGCCCCCTCTCTCTGGTTCAAACGATGATGCTCAGCATGATCTCGTGCATCTTCTGACACTAGTCGCATGCCTGCTCGTGACCCAGGACACCGTCCCCGTTCAAGCCCGCAACCGACTGAGCCGCCGCCCAACTCCGGCGACCAATTGTGGTAAGTCCCGAGCGCCCCTTGCCCCCTCTTGCATACTAGGTTGTTCGCCTTCATCTTGCGCGTCTCCTAATCCCTCTGGTGTGTGCTAGGGCGACGCGAAACCTCGGCAACCACATCGTCTGCAACCTCCCGATGTCGTGCGCGACTCCGACGAGCTCCAGCAGCCCCTGTCGTGTGCCCCTGTCCAAGAAAAGACCACGTTGAGCTTCCTCGTGCCCGTGAGAGTCTGGTAAGCCATGCCACACACCCCAGCCCTTCCTGTATTCGCCGGACCATCGCCGTCAGTAGCGCTGCCGCCAGCAACCATTTGCGCCGCCCGTCCTTGGTCACACGCTCAGCAACCGTAGGATCTAGATCCGGCGCTCCAGATTAGATCTGCATCGAAGGGGTAAGTGACAATCTGAGCCGTGCGTGTTTAGTTAGATCTGACGGTCCACGCTGGTCGATCCACGCGAAGCGGTACCGACGAATCAGAGCGCGACGCGTGGCTAGGGTTTGAATTAAAACAGAATTTGAAAACAGATTTAGATCCAATTTTGAAATGGCTATAACTTTTGATTTCCACGTTAGATTTTTACAAATTTTATATCGTTGGAATCAGGGAGACAAGCCCTTTCTGTTTATGCAATGTGTTTAGTGAAAAGTTTCTGTTAAAATGACTTTTTATGCAGAAACTTGTTTAGGACTATTTTTGAGTATAGAATTTGTTTAGTAAATTGTTTTAGTGCTAAATAAGTTTAAATAGCAAGTTTTTGACTTGGTTATGTTTCTGTATCATGCACTTTCTTGGTGGAGTTTTAAAAATCATCACTTTACATTCTTGCATACATGCATATATATTTTTGTTTGTATATGAATTGTGTGTAATTTTGTGCTACAAATTTTTGTGTAGATTTTGGTGCTAGTGATTGTGATTGTGATTGTGAAGAGTGCTACTCTCCCCATTACCAAGGCAAGTGGTACTTCATGAATATTTCCATCCCTATATTTTGTACAAGCATTAGAAATTTTGCTAAGTCTTGCATGTTACTATTTTGCCAAGTGCTATGTTGGGAAATCCTAAGTAGTTGTAGAATTGCTAGGAAATTTCCTAAGTTAAGTTACTATGCCATGCTTAGCCTAGCTAGTAGCAAACAAGGGTTGGTAAAGTTTATATACATGCTATGATGAAAATATTTCTAAGTCTTGGGACTTATGTTTTTCCTAATAAAACAACTAAGTTAATGAACCTCCTGGGTGGAATGGGACTTGAATGGTGGTTTTGGTTGAGTGGTTACACAAGGCCCATGGACATGGTTTACCTTGTGTATCTCACTTGTGGTATGCCACCCAGGCACAAAGGGATTTTAGAGGCCAAGTGTTGAGAAGCTTATAGTGCAGCCACTTGGCAATATGGGCTCTGCCTTGATCATATAGGTTGCTAGAACTTAGTCATTTGGACAGTTGGTGGTAGAGGGATGATAGGTTGGAACGCGTCCATTTGGCTAAGGGAAGGCTTCTGAAAGGTCCTGTCTTGGGAAACCAAGTCTGGTGGGGAAAGTGCACAACCTCTGCAGATGGAAAATCTAAGTACTTAGCCAAGTCCATGGCAATGGACAACTTGAGCATCAAGACATGGAAGCTATCAAGAATCTCATCACTCCAACTTCTAAGTAAAAACTTGTGGGTGAACAAGGGTGAAGGACCTTAATGTCTATTGATGGTTTCTTGGGAAAAGTTTTGACAAAGAAAAACTTAGTGATTTCTACTAATAGGAAAAACCTATTTTGAGCAAAGCAAGCCAAGCTACACTTATCCAAAATGCATATAGTAATTTAGTCCACTTAAAATTTACTAAGGTATCACTTGCCAATACTATTCCAAAGTATTGACCCACTGTGGCTGTAACTTGTGATGTTGCAGGTTACTCCGATGATGATTAGGTGTCATGAGTCTACACTCAACATGCTTGCCTGTGGCACATGAAGATGAAGACTTATGTTTATTTACTTATTCCAAAACTCTTGTATTAGGCCTGTGGCCTTGAGTTGTAAAATACTATGTTTTATCTCTGGAATGAATGTAATAAATGACCTTTGTATCTGTGTACTTCATCTTAAACTGTGGATGCTAGCAATGATCCAGGGACTAGCATTGCAATCAGAGGGATCCTTTTCCTTTACATAGGAGGGATCTTACAGATGGTATCAGAGCACTGTGTTGCCTGTAGGATTATGACCCTAGGATTGGAAACCACTAAGGAAATTTTTTCAATTACTTCTACACTTGTCTATTCTTCTCGTAAACTTTTCTAATCTTCTCATTGTCATTCTCATCTCTATTTGTAGATGAACTCCATCAACGAAGCCGTAAAGAAAGGACCACTCATGACCATGACCTTGGAGTGTGAGACTGAGTTTCCCAAAATTCTCAAGGACCTCATGGTGGCAATGGAAATACATGGTGCAGCTGTGTACAAAGGCTTTCCAGTGATGGATGAAGGAGTTGAGTACTGGTGGGTGCAACTTCACTTGTACAAAAACAAGGAAGACAACCACAAGGAAAAAGGATTCTACATGTACACCAACACTGTGGTGCATACCACATTCTTTGAGTCAGCAAGAGAAGCAGCTTGGAGGACTATCAAAGAACTTAGTGCTAGAGTCAAGTGTAGGATGCTCAACCTCCAAAAAGACTTAGAGAAAGAAAAGGAACATACCCAAGAGTTGGAAGCCACCAACCAAACCTTAAGAGGAGATATTATAGACTTAGTGATGGAATCATGTGAACAAGATAGGTTGATTGCCTCTAGGAACATTGTGTTAGCCAACAGATCCAGTGAGATAGGATTGTAAACGCACTTCGTTAGTTGGACCACCACCTATCACCTTATTTTCCAAAATGATACCTTAAATAAGTTTGGACCTTGGTTGATGTAATGGATTCATGTATGCATGACTTGTGTGATTTTGTGTTCCAAGGATTTGTATGAGATGTTTGTCTTTGTTTTATCTTAAATTGTGTTGTTCTAACTTTTCTATCTTATAAATAGATGCCTATTACCATCAGCACTGTTGAGGAGTTCCAGGTTACCCGCTTTGGTCCTCGTATCGTTGAGCTTACCACTTTGCTCAATCTCCCTCTTCCCACCATCATGGTGCATCCACTCACCAAGTTCGAGAGGAAGGACCTCTAGGGCTTCAAGGTGAACCAGCCCGGACGCCAGACAGAGCCTACTACGGAGGCCATCGTCTTCAAGCTTATGCACGATGACAGGGAGAGAGGCATGGAGGTAGTCATGCAGGACCTGATAGGACGTCTGCTAGGCCGGCACTCCCGACAGGTTAGAGGCACACTTCCACGCCTTCTAAGACGTGATGAGGATGGAGAGTCCATCGACTTCGAGGACGACTCGAGGGACGCACGAGCCGATATACGCCTGTATCTCCGTGACTTAGAGTCTCTCATTAGGCACGTGGACACGGACAGACCAATGTCATGCTCAAGAATGACGAAGCTCAGTGCAGCTTCGCGAGAAGGACAAGCTTTTCGCACAGCAGGACGAGATAGTCAAGGAAATGGAGGCGAAGTTCGAGACCCAGGACCGGAAGTTCAAGAGTCAGGAGAAACGCGTCTAGGATAGGAACAAGAAGATCCGGGACATGACTGAAGAACTGCAGTCCAAGGACTTCGAGATAGAGCAGCAGCAGATGGTGATAGAGAGGCTTCGTTCCCAGAAGAGGGCTCTCAAGGCCAAGATTGAGTCCTTGACCACTACTATTGAGGATAACAAGACCGCGATGGAGAACACATGTCTTACCTTTGTTGAGGAGGAGATTGATGCTGACGAGTAGACTTGGCTACTCGTTTATCTTTTATTATCATACTTGTTATTTGTGAACTTGTTATTGGACCATCCGACATGTGGATGGCTTGCCACTTGTGTGTTTTACCTTGTGAACTTGTTATCTTGTTGTTGAACTTTTTCTGTTGCATGCTTGTGTTTGCTTATGTGATGTAATGTGCATAAAAACATCTATGGGTATCTCATTCTTATCTCTATTTGAACAAACCACAGATGCCTCCCCGTCGCGCAAACCCCAACCCCAACAACAACAACAACATCACTCCAGAAATGCAGCAAATGATGAATGCTCAAACACAGCTCATGCAGATGATGACAACATTCATTCAGAACCAAAACAACAACAACAACAACAAAAACCCCAATAACAACAACAATAACAACAACAACCCTCTGGGCTTTGATATGCTCACCAGATTTTTGCGATTGAGGCCAGCTAAGTTCTCGGGGACGACTGATCCCATGGTGGCCAATGATTGACTACGTTCTGTAAACAAGGACTTAGTAACCATGGGCTGCACGGATGCTGAAAAGGTCAGATTCGCAGCACATCTGCTGGAAGGGCTAGCCGCCACTTGGTGGGACAACTTCCAAATCACCACTCCTATAAATGAGGTGACTTGGGCTATCTTTGAGGATGGCTTTCGCACTGCTCATATCTCATCAGGAATAATGATCCTGAAAAAGAAAGAGTTCCACAATCTGAAGCAGCGCCACCGCAGCGTGGCTGAATACGAAAAGTTCAACAATCTGGCGCGTTATGCACCAGATGAGGTTGACACAGATGCCAAAAGAAAGGAAAAATTTCTGGAAGGCTTGAATGATGAGCTGAATCTGCAGCTGGCTATGGCATATGTTCCCACTTATCAGTCGCTCTGTGACAAGGCTGCTATATTGGAGAACAAAATGAAGCAAGTCGAGAGTAGAAAGAGGAAGCACTCCAACAAGCACAGCTTGGGATCGTCTCACAAACGATCTCACTATGATGACAGTGGAAGCTCAGGATCCCACAAGCATGGGAAATTCAACAAGCACCACAACCACAACCGTCATGACAACAAGCATAATCGCAGTCATGACAATGACAAGTACAAGAACCACAAGGGTGGACATAAGAGCCACCACAGTGGTAATGGTAGTGGGAGTGGAAGTCAGCCTGCTAAGAGAGACATCAGTCAGGTTGAGTGCTTCAAATGCAAGAAGATGGGACACTATGCTAATGAGTGCCCCGGAAATAAAGTTGAAGGACCTGTCAAGCCCAATCCTTTCTAGAAAGGACAGGTGAACCACATCAATGTGGAGGAGGTCTATGAGGAGCCTGACGTTGTTGCTGGTAAGTTCAGACTCAATTCTATTCTAGCATTTGTACTCTTTGATACTGGTGCATCTCATTCATTCATATCAAGAGCATTTGTTGAAAGAAATGAACTACCGGTAGAAACTATTGGGTGTCCTATAAAAGTAAGTTCTCCTGGTGGAGAAATGATAGTGAATTCAGGATGCCATGATCTAGTCATAGAATTTGGGAAGTATAAGTTTCCCGTTAACTTGATAATACTAAACTCCCAAGGATTGGATGTCATTCTGGGAATGGACTGGATGACTAAGTATAAAGGAGTGATAGATTGTGCCAACCATACTGTCTCACTCACAACTCCAGAAAATAAAAGAATCAGATTCAAGACCAGTTTTGAAGCAAAAAGGAGTATGCTTAATTCTCTTAAGGGGGTTAGCATGGACAGTGTGCCTATTGTGTGTGAGTATCCGGATGTATTTCCGGAAGAATTGCCAGGGATGCCACCAGATAGAGATGTGGAATTTTTGATAGACTTGGTACCAGGGTCTGGACCAATAGCAAAGAGACCGTATAAAATGTCAGTGGATGAACTGAAAGAACTCAAGAAGCAACTAGGAGAACAGTTGCAGAAAGGATTTATTCAACCCAGTTCTTCATCTTGGGGAGCCCCAGTCTTGTTTGTGGAGAAGAAAGACAGAAGTCAAAGGTTATGCATAGATTACCGTTCACTCAACGAGGTAACTATCAAGAACAAATATCCTTTGCCTAGAATCAATGACTTATTTGATCAGCTTGAAGGAGCATGTGTGTTCTCAAAGATTGATCTAAGGTCAGGTTATTTTCAACTCAAGATAAGAGAGCAAGACATACCTAAAACAACATTCACCACAAGGTATGGATTGTATGAGTATACCGTAATGCCTTTCGGCTTGACCAATGCTCCAGCCTACTTCATGAATATGATGAACAAGGTGTTCATGGAATTTCTTGACAAGTTTGTTGTCGTTTTCATCAATGACATCTTGGTCTACTCCAAGAGCAAGGAAGAACATGAAGGTCATTTGCGTTTAATACTTGAGAAGTTGAGACAGCATAAACTTTATGCCAAATTCAGCAAGTGTGAGTTCTGGTTAGAGGAAGTTGGTTTTCTTGGTCATGTTATGACAAAGGATGGTGTAGCAGTTGATCCTGCTAAAGTTTCAGCTGTGACTGAATGGGAATCTCCTAAGAACGTGAAAGAGGTTCGCAGTTTCCTTGGCTTAGCAGGTTACTACAGAAAGTTCATCGAGAATTTCTCTAAGGTAGCTAAGCCCATGACTGAACTGTTAAAGAAAGACAAGAAGTTTGCATGGTCTGAAGGTTGTGAAGTCAGCTTTCAGGAATTGAAGAAGAGACTTGTGACAGTTCTATATGTTACGCCAGATTTGGAAAAGGATTTCCAAGTATATTGTGATGCGTCTCATCAAGGTTTGGGTGCCGTACTTATGCAAGACGGTAAAGTTGTGGCCTATGCCTCGAGACAACTCAAAACTCATGAGGTGAACTATCCTACTCATGATTTAGAGTCAGCCTCTGTCGTCCATGCACTCAAAACATGGAGACATTACCTTTTGGGAAAGCGTTGTGAGGTGTTCACGGACCACAAAAGTTTGAAGTATATCTTCACCCAAAAGGAAATCAATATGAGACAAAGAAGATGGTTAGAGCTTATCAAGGATTATGACTTAAGTTTGCAATACCACCCCGATAAAGCAAATGTTGTAGCAGATGCTCTAAGTCGTAAGGTATTTGTGAACGGCCTTACCAAAGGAGAATTGCCAGATGATTTATGTACCCAATTCAGAAAACTCAGATTGGAGATTGTGCCTGAAGGACATCTCATGTCTTTGGATGTTCAACCCACTTTGTTGGACAAGATCCGAGAAGCTCAGAAGACCGATAAGGAAATTGAAGAGATTAAGGAAAAGATTGGCCAAGGGAAAGCTAAAAATTTCCATGAAGACGAACAGGGTACTTTATGGCATGGGAAACGTATCTGTGTTCCACAAGATCCGGAGTTACGGAAACTGATTTTGCAGGAAGGACACAACTCTCTGTATTCTATTCACCCGGGTAACACCAAAATGTACATGGACATGAAAGAAAGATTTTGGTGGAATAATCTCAAGAGGGACATCGCCGAACATATTGCTTTGTGTGATGTATGCAGTAGAGTAAAAGCGGAGCATCAGAAACCAGCAGGTTTGCTTCAACCACTACCTATTCCTGATTGGAAGTGGGACAAGATTGGTATGGATTTCATTACCGGACTACCAAGGACCAGATCCGGATATGATTCCATATGGGTAGTAGTGGATCGCCTAACTAAAGTGGCTCATTTCATACCCGTGAAGACAACTTATACAAGTGCCAAGTTAGCCAAAATCTACATGAGTAGAATTGTATGTCTACATGGTGTGCCCAAGAGTATTGTGTCTGATAGGGGAACTCAATTCACTTCCCATTTTTGGAGACAGCTACATGAGTCATTGGGAACGAGGTTGGAATTCAGCACTGCTTTTCATCCTCAAACCGATGGACAAAAAAAAGGACTAATCAAATTCTGGAAGACATGTTGAGGGCATGTGCCCTAGACTATGGAGCAAGTTGGGATGAAAGTCTGCCTTACGCAGAATTTTCTTATAACAACAGCTATCAAGCCAGCATTGAGATGGCACCGTTTGGGTTTCTCTACGGAAGAAAGTGTACCACCCCATTGTTATGGAATGGTGTGGGAGAAAGAAGTTTATTCGGGCCAGATCTTATCAAAGAAGCCGAAGAGAAGGTCAAATTGGTTAAGGACAGGTTAAAGATAGCACAGTCCCGACAGAAAAGCTACGCAGATCCTAAACGTAGAGAAGTCACCTACGAAGTTGGTGATAGAGCCAATCTTAGAGTATCACCACTTCGTGGAGTGAAAAGAGCTTTATGTTTTTTAAAGCTAAGGAAAGTTGGCACCAAGATATGTTGGGCCATTCAAGATTCTGAGTCGCAAAGGAGAAGTTGCTTATGAAATTGAACTACCAGAATCTCTATCAGCTGTCCATAATGTGTTTCATGTGAGTCAGCTTAAGAAATGTCACCCAGAAATGGAAGAAACTTCTTTGAAGGATACTATACCTTTGGAGGAGGTTCAACTAGAAAGTGATCTCACTTATGAAGAGAAACCTATCAAAATTCTTGAGACTGCAGAAAGAGTCACAAGGACAAAGACTATCAAGTTTTGCAAAGTGTAGTGGAATCATCATTCCGAAGAGGAAGCAACATGGGAAAGGGAAGATGATCTTCGGAAAGACCACCCCCACCTATTTGCTAGCCAATCCGAATCTCGAGGGCGAGATTCACCTTAAGGGGGTTAGATTTGTAACATCCCTAAAATCATGATTTCAAAGATTACATATCATTCATGCATGCATATAGAATTGACATCAATTTCAAACTCATTTTCAGAAAAACAGAAGCACATAGTGCTATTATTTTATGTGAGCAAACTTAAATCAAATGGCCATCCCCATTTGAGAGTTTGAATGTTTTAAACCTAGATTGTTTGTCTCCTTTGTTGAATGGATTGAGTGTGGAAATTTGAACCAAATTTTACAAAATGGAAATAGTTCAAAAACCATTTTTCAAACATTTGCAAATCAAATGCAAAGCTCCTGTTATTTTGTTTCTCCAAAAAGTGACCAAGCCTTTGCAAAGTAACCACATGGTTTAGGCCTATATTTGAGACTATGGCACACTGCAAAAATCTCAAATTTATTTGAATTCAAATGGGACATGAAATCATTTGAAAACCATTTCTGAAAATCAAAACAGAAAAAGAAAAGGGTAAAAGAAAAGAAAAAGGCCAGGCGTTCCTAATCTAGCCCAGCAGCAGACACGGCCCAACTAGCCCACCCGGGCCACCTCCCTCTCTCTCGCACGCGCGGACACACCCAACGAGTCGCTGACACCTGCACCCCACTCCTCTACTTATTTCACGACGAGCGGCCTTCCACGCCAGTCGTCCTCCCCAGTTTCAGACGCCAGCGCCCGCTCCGCCTTTACCACCGTGCAGTGACGCCGCGATTAAACTCGCTTAAATTCCATTGATTCAGCGCGTGATCCTCGCCCCGCTTCAGCCTACTTAAACCCCTCGCCGCCGCAGTCATTTTCCCCCACTCCCCTCGCTCACTCCGCCACCAGGCTGCGCGCATTTGACCTCGAGACCCCGCAGCATCGACGACCTCCGGCGATCGATTCCGGTGAGCCTCGACCGCCCCCCTCTCTCTGGTTCAAACGATGATGCTCGGCATGATCTCGTGCATCTTTTGACACTAATGACACTGTCGTGACCCGCCGTGACACCGTCCCTGCTCAAGCCCAAGAACCGACTGAGCCGCCGCCCAACTCCGGTGACCAATTGTGGTAAGTCCCGAGCGCCCCTTGCCCCCTCTTGCATACTAGGTTGTTCGCCTTCATCTTGCGCGTCTCCTAATCCCTCTGGTGTGTGCTAGGCGCCGAAACCTCGCAACCACATCGTCAGAATCTCCCAATGCCGCTGCGCGCTGTCCAAGCAAATACCACGTTGAGATTCCTCGTGACCGTGCGAGTCTGGTAAGCCATGCCACACACCCCAGCCCTTCCTGTATTTGCCGGACCATCGCTGTCAGTAGCGCCGCCGCCGCCAGCAACCATTTGCGCCGCCCGCCCTTGGTCACACGCTCAGCAACCATAGGATCTAGATCCGGCGCTCCAGATTAGATCTGCATCGAAGGGGTAAGTGACAATCTGAGCCGTGCAGGTTTAGTTAGATCTGACGGTCCACGCTGGTCGATCCACGCGAAGCGGTACCGACGAATCAGAGCGCGACGCGTGGCTAGGGTTTGAATTAAAACAGAATTTGAAAACAGATTTAGATCCAATTTTGAAATGGCTATAACTTTTGATTTCCACGTTAGATTTTTACAAATTTTATATCGTTGGAATAAGGGAGACAAGCCCTTTCTGTTTATGCAATGTGTTTAGTGAAAAGTTTCTGGTAAATGACTTTTTATGCAGAAACTTGTTTAGGACTATTTTTTAGTATAGAATTTGTTTAGTAAATTGTTTTAGTGCTAAATAAGTTTAAATAGCAAGTTTTTGACTTGGTTATGTTTCTGTATCATGCACTTGCTTGGTGGAGTTTTAAAAATCATCACTTTACATTCTTGCATACATGCATATATATTTTTGTTTGTATATGAATTGTGTGTAATTTTGTGCTACAAATTTTTGTGTAGATTTTGGTGCTAGTGATTGTGATTGTGAAGAGTGCTACTCTCCCTATTACCAAGGCAAGTGGTACTTCATGAATATTTCCATCCCTATATTTTGTACAAGCATTAGAAATTTTGCTAAGTCTTGCATGTTACTATTTTGCCAAGTGCTATGTTGGGAAATCCTAAGTAGTTGTAGAATTGCTAGGAAATTTCCTAAGTTAAGTTACTATGCCATGCTAAGCCTAGCTAGTAGCAAACAGGGGTTGGTAAAGTTTATATACATGCTATGATGAAAATATTTCTAAGTCTTGGGACTTATGTTTTTCCTAATAAAACAACTAAGTCAATGAACCTCCTGGGTGGAATGGGACTTGAATGGTGGTTTTGGTTGAGTGGTTACACAAGGCCCATGGACATGGTTTACCTTGTGTATCTCACTTGTGGTATGCCACCCAGGCACAAAGGGATTTTAGAGGCCAAGTGTTGAGAAGCTTATAGTGCAGCCACTTGGCAATATGGGCTCTGCCTTGATCATATAGGTTGCTAGAACTTAGTCATTTGGACAGTTGATGGTAGAGGGATGATAGGTTGGAACGCGTCCATTTGGCTAAGGGAAGGCTTCTAAAAGGTCCTGTCTTGGGAAACCAAGTCTGGTGGGGAAAGTGCACAACCTCTGCAGATGGAAAATCTAAGTACATAGCCAAGTCCATGGCAATGGACAACTTGAGCATCAAGACATGGAAGCTATCAAGAATCTCATCACTCCAACTTCTAAGTAAAAACTTGTGGGTGAATAAGGGTGAAGGACCTCAATGTCTATTGATGGTTTCTTGGGAAAAGTTTTGACAAAGAAAAACTTAGTGATTTCTACTAATATGAAAAACCTATTTTGAGCAAAGCAAGCCAAGCTACACTTATCCAAAATGCATATAGTAATTTAGTCCACTTAAAATTTACTAAGGTATCACTTGCCAATACTATTCCAAAGTATTGACCCACTGTGGCTGTAACTTGTGATGTTGCAGGTTACTCCGATGATGATTAGGTGTCATGAGTCTACACTCAACATGCTTGCCTGTGGCACATGAAGATGAAGGCTTATGTTTATTTACTTATTCCAAAACTCTTGTATTAGGCATGTGGCCTTGAGTTGTAAAATACTATGTTTTATCTCTGGAATGAATGTAATAAATGACCTTTGTATCTGTGTACTTCATCTTAAACTGTGGATGCTAGCAATGATCCAGGGACTAGCATTGCAATCACAGGGATCCTTTTCCTTTACATAGGAGGGATCTTACACGTCAGCTCGACAAGAAGGAGCGCATTATTGCCCGTCTCCGCCACCGCATCTCATCTTTGGAAGAGACCATCCACGAGAGAGACATGCAGTTGGAGGAAAGGGAGAATGCAGGAGAGGATCTTCATGGAGACCCCTACTCCTATCTTAGCGATGATGATGATTTTCTGGAGGATCAGGCCATGGACTTCTTCACCGATGAGGATGATTTCGCCTTCATCGATGATGATGAGGATGATGAAGCCACAAATTCCGAGGAGTAGTAGCACTTGAGCACTAGCGTAGTGAGTAGTATTTGGTCCCACTGTATCGTAGATTCTAGAATGGTTCTTAAAACCATCTGTTTTTCCTTGTTGTGGTGTGTGTTGTATCGTGTGAATGAATGAATGAAAAGCAAGTTGCTGGAAAATCTGTGTCAAACTTTAAAAACATTTCAAAGTCCTAGAACCTTAGAAATTTCCCTCTTTTCTCATGATCTATCTCAATCTTCAGATGCCACGCGGAGGAAGTGGTTCATCCCCGGACCCGATGTTGCAGATCCTGCAAATGTTGACTTCTGACCGCGAAGATGAAAGAGCGGAACGTCAAGCCAACCTAGCCACTCTGCAACAGATAGCCCAGCTAGCCCACAACAACCAAGGCCACGGAAATCAAGATAACCATGGATCTAAGCTCAAGAATTTCCAGAATACCAACCCACCTGTTTTCACTAAGTCAGAAGAGCCCCTAGACGCCGATGATTGGCTGCAAACCATGGAAAATAACTTAGAAGTCACCGGAGTGGAAGCCAACGAGAAAGTTCTGTTTGCCACCCACTACCTAGCCGGAGATGCCAGGGCATGGTGGAACAGTGTTCGTGCAATGACCGGAGGACAGATGATGACCTAGGAGGAATTCAAGGTCAAGTTTAGCAGAACCCATGTACCACTAGGTTTGATCAAGAGAATGAGAGACGAGTTCAGAGAGCTGAAGCAAGGAAGGATGACGGTAGTGGAATACCGTGACAAATTTTTGTCATTAGATAGGTATGCCCTAGATGAGATCGACACCGAAGCCAAGAAGAAGGAGAGGTTCCTGAATGGTCTGCATGATGAAATGCACACAGTGTTAGTCAATATCCCCTTTGCGGATATTGAAGCCCTTGTAGACTCTTCTATCCAGATGGAAGGAAAGATCAACCAAGCCAATGAGAACCGCAAGCGTCGCATGATGCATCAACCAGGAACCCATCAGACCCCAAAGTATCGCCCCAACCCATCTACAGGATTTGCCCCAAGAACCAACAGACCCCCGATGAACCGTCCGACTTATCCCAACCGTGGAAACCCAAGGCCCAGAGGAAACCACAACAACCCCGACAACTCCAGCAATTTCAACCGTGCCCCACCCAAGTTCAGCACCAACATTGCTGCCACCAACACCAACACTGCCCCTAGGACTGGAAGCAATGTTGTGCCTGTAGCAGCCAAGGACAAGTCGCAAGTGACTTGTTATGACTGTGGAAATAAAGGCCACTATTCCAACGAGTGCCCCAACAAGAAGAATGCCGCCGCACCTAATACCAATGCCCCAGCTTAGCAACAGCGTCGTGTTCAGCCAGGAAGAAGATTTGCCCCAGAGAATTCACTCAACCGCAATGGCCGTCTTTTTCTCATGCATGCTGAAGAAGCTCAGGAAGCGCCAGACGTCGTGCTGGGTATGTTTTCTGTTAATTCAGTACTTGCACGAGTGTTGTTTGATTCTGGTGCATCCCATTCATTTGTCACCGAAGAATTTGCATGCACTAGTAAAATTTAACCAACCAAATTGAAGCATGTAATGATTGTTCAAATTCCCGGATCAACCACCAAGGCTAGGCAAATTTGCAAAGACGTCCCTATCCGAATCCATGGCATAGATTTTTATGCTAATCTGATAGTACTCGGAACTAAAGGTTTGGAAGTAGTACTAGGAATGGATTGGATGTCCAAACATAAAGGATTGATTGACTGTGCCAAGAAAGCCATCACCATGACCAGTACAGCCGGAATATCAGTCGAACATTTATCTGAAACCTTACCTCGTCAATTCAAGTGCAACAAGAGTATAGCCCAACCTACCATTGACCAAGTCCGGATAGTCTGTGAATACCCCGATGTATTTCCAGATGTTTTGCCCGGTATGCCCCCAGATCGGGATATCGAGTTTATCATCGAACTAATACCCGGAACAGGACCCATAGCCCAGAGACCCTATAGTATGAACCCATCGGAGTTAGAAGAACTGAAGAAGCAACTGGACGCCATGTTGGAAATCGGATTGATTCAACCAAGCATCACCATGGAGATCACCTGTCTTGTTTGTGGACAAGAAAGATGGAGGTAACCATTTGCGTACGGATTATCGGAAGTTGAATGATGTCACCATCAAGAACAAGTACCCCTTGCCCAAGATAGAGGATTTGTTTGATCAGTTGACCGGTGCCAAAGTGTTTTCTAAGATTGATCTTAGAACTGGTTATCATCAACTCAAGATTCATGCAGAGGATATCTCAAAGACTGCCTTTACCACTAGATACAGATTGTACGAGTATACAGTCATGTCTTTTGGATTAACCAATGCCCCCGCTTATTTCATGAAACTCATGAATAAGATTTTTATGGACTTCCTGGATAAGTTTGTCGTTGTTTTCATCGATCACATTCTGATTTATTCCAAATCAGAAGAAGAACATGAGCTACGGATATTACCACAAGTTCGTAGAAGGATTCTCGAGTATCGCCAGACCCATGACCCAATTGCTAAAGAAGGACAAGAAGTTTGAATGGACCGACAAATGTGAAGCGAGTTTTCAAGAACTCAAGAGAAGATTGATTTCAGCCCCAATCTTGATCATGCCAGATATCTCGAAGCCCTTCGATGTGTATTGTGACGCATCTAAGATCGGTCTCGGATGTGTGCTAATGCAAGAAGGCAAAGTTATATCTTATCTATCTCGACAATTGAAGCAACATGAGCAAAATTACCCAACCCATGATCTCGAACTCGCAGCCGTAGTTCTAGCCCTGAAGACATGGAGACATTACCTGATGGGAAATCGTTGTGAGATTTATACGGATCACAAGAGTCTGAAGTATATATTCACTCAGAAGGAGCTGAATATGAGATAGAGGAGATGGATAGAGCTAATCAAGGATTATGACCTAGACATTCACTATCACCCTGGTAAAGCCAATGTGGTAGCCGATGCCCTTAGCAGATTGTTGTGCCGCTTGAACTCCATGATTTTGAAGGAGCAACCAAGTTTGCACAAAGAGATGGAAGATTTTTGAATAGAATTAGTAAGTGAAGGATTTTTGGCTAGCATAGAACTCTAGCCCACTTTGATCAGCCAGATCAAAGAGGCGCGGAAGGGAAATGCCAGTATCGACGGAATCAAGCGTCGTATCGGTACAGGCAAAGTACCCGGATTCATCGAAGACGAAGAAGGAGTTTTGTGGTACAAAGGACGCCTTTGTGTACCAGCAGATTCTGAGTTGAAAGAAGTTATTCTGAAGGAAGTTCATGATACTCTTTATTCTATCCACCCCGGAGGAACGAAGATGTATCAAGATTTGAAGGAGCAATTTTGGTGGCATAAGATGAAGAGAGAAATCGGAAGCTATATCGCGAAGTGTGATATCTGTCAGCGAGTCAAGGCAGGACATCAAAGACCCGCTGGATTGTTGCAACCCTTGCAGATTCCGGAATGGAAATGGGATTCCGTTGGAATGGACTTTATCACTGGACTACCTACTTCTAGTAGGGGAAATGACTCTATCTGGGTCATAGTGGACAGATTGTCCAAAGTCGCCCATTTCTTGCCCGTCAAGACCACATATCAGAGTTTGAAGCTAGCGGAGTTGTACATCGCTAGAATAGTTAGTTTGCATGGAGTCCCTAAGAACATCGTATCGGATCGAGGAACCCAATTTACCTCGAGATTCTGGAAGAAAGTTCAGGAAGGTTTAGGAACCCGCCTAGATTTCAGTACCGCGTATCACCCTCAGACCGATGGACAAACGGAGCGAGTAAATCAAATACTCGAAGATATTCTTAGAGCATGTGTGTTAGAATATGGATCCAAGTGGGAAGACTGTCTGCCGTTTGCAGAATTTTCCTATAATAACAGTTACCAAGCCAGCTTGCAAATGGCCCCATTTGAATTCATGTACGGAAGGAAGTGTCGCACCCCTTTGAACTGGTCGGAAGTAGGAGAGAGTCAGATTTTCGGACCCGACATCCTACAAGAAGCAGAAGAGAAGGTTCACAAGATTCGTGAGCACCTCAAGACCGCCCAATCCAGACAGAAGAGTTACGCCGACAAGAGACGTTGAGACCTCGCCTTCAACATAGGAGATTTTGTTTATCTGAAAGTGTCGCCATTGAAGGGAATGCAGCGTTTCCATCTCAAAGGAAAGTTAGCCCCCGGATATATCGGACCCTTCAAGATTCTGAACCGTCGAGGAGAAGTGTCGTATCAATTGGAACTACCCGAAGAGATGTCAGCCGTGCTGATGGGATATGCCTACCGGGGTATACCCAGCAGGACGTTTCCGACCGGCCCAGGAACTGGCGAGTGGGCCTACAGGACGGCGACTGGATCAAGGCCTGGCATAGATTCAAGCGACTGGAAGCCGAAGGCCCAGGAGAGTAGATAGGCCCAGTCGGATTAGGTTAAACGATTGCCGAAACCTTAACTGATTCGGTTGAGATATTTAAACCTTAGGGGTGAGTCTATACAAACCTCCCTAGAGGGCGTGTAGAGGATACGTTCCATCATCCACCCAAGCGACTCGCCGCCTACCCGACGAGCTCGCCCCATTGTACCTCCATCATAATACAATCTAGCAGGAGTAGGTCTTTACCCTCCGGGGGCCGAACCTGGGTAAAACCCTGTGTCTCCGCCCTCATATCGCACCGCAGATGGCTGGCCGCCCTTGCCCTATGTTCTACTACTCGCTACCGATTGCAGCATCTACCGTGGTCATTCCCACGACAGTGGCGCCCACCGTGGGGCCTGGCCGGTCTGGCCGGTGTTCTGCGGCAAGATCCAATCTGCCCATCAACGAGTCGGTCGCCACCGGCCGCACGATAGCGATCGGCGAGATGCTCCAGATCTTGCCGAGCAGCTACGTCCCGACGGCGCGACCCATCACGCATAGCATGATCTTGCTAGTCGGCACGATCAGCCTCTTCGTCGGCCTCACCGACGTCATCGTCTCGGAGGACTCGGCTCGCATCCGCCAGTCACCACCACGCGACCGGCTCTCCGAGAGCCAGGTCCGCACGATCCACCGCCTCGCCTCCGAGTACAACTCGGCCCACAGTGATGTGGTCGAAACCACCGCAGCCGCGGAAGACGCGGCCCTCAACGACGACACCGATTCGGCGACCCCGGCGTCACTCGCCGGATCCATCATCACGGGTTCGCCCGCGGGATCCATCACCCAGTTCTCCAACGTAGGAGACTTCGAGGATCCCTCCATCCTTGGGATCTTCGACTACGACTCTGGGTCGGAGAACTCTACCGATCTCCTCGACAGGACCGGTCGCCACGCCGCGACCTACATGGCGACTGGCACCGACCCACCGGAGGATCCCTTCTCCACCCTGATCCCTCCCAACGCAACGGCAACGGAGGTCGAGGAACTCCGCCTGAAGTTGGCGGAAGCAGTCCGCAAAGAGCAAGACGAGCGCGAAAAATTTCGCCTCGAGCAGGTGACGGCGCAGGAGCTGTCGCGCTACCACCAGCAACGAATCAGGTCGCGCCTGAACCCCACCGTCCAGGGGCGCGCCCTGAACTTCGACGACGAGAACGACCCGGCCCGCGTGGCCGAGCGCGCAATCTGCGAGAACGCGCCACCAGGAGGAAGCGCCCGGCCCCCACCAGGGTCGACGGCGAACGGCGCCCTACCTCCACCCAACCGCGCACCCCACAGGGACCAGCCGCGGATCGTGGTATCCTCACGGGAGCGAGACGCGAACGGCCTACCACTGTTCTCCACCCCGATGGACAACCTCATGGCGGGCCGAGCAGCGGCCGACAACATCACGGCCACCGGCGACGGTGCCCTACAGATCCAGTACGTCAAGGCCTTGCTCGCAAAGGCGGTCGAGCAACAAAATGCAGGCGTCGACTCACAGGGTCGGATGTACTCGCGTTCATCGGGTAGCAGAGCGGCCTCAAGCGGCCGCCCATTCGCGGCAAACACCCTCAATTGCCCGCCACCCGAACCACTGCAACTCCAACACCGACCCGCGAACGCCGCACTCTCCACCAACGACCCCAGGCCGGCAACCAACTTCGTCGCCACCAACGGTCAGCCCGTCGACGCCCGCACCCACATCATCAACAACCAGAGCTGGCGCGCATGCCAGCCCAACGACCTGCGACATACCCTAACCAACCGCCGCGACAGCAAACCGATGGGGTCGCTAAGTCGACTCGGGCCCCGGTGCTTCGTACCAATGATCCGAGGCGAAAAATACCCGGCGAACTTCAAAGCGCCGAAGGAAATAGAGAAGTACGACCCCACGTACGATCCCTCTGTGTGGCTAGACACTTACCTCATGGCAATGGGGATCGCCGGTCACACCGATCTACTCGCCGCCCGCTACCTCCCCCTGATGATGGAAGGGGCGTGCAGGCAGTGGATCAACACTCTCCCCGCGGACAGCATCGACTCCTGGGAAGAGATGCGCGACGCCTTCGTCAGGCACTTCGAGGGTTCATACACCTGCGCCACTACCATCGAGGACCTGGAACGATGCGTCCAGGGACCTCGCAAGTCGACCCGCAGCTGGGTCCAACGATGGCAAGAACTGTGGTACAACGCGGTCGGTATCCACCCAGACACCGCAATCCACTGCTTCAAGACCTCGTGCCACTACGAGCCCCTGGTCGCCAAGCTCAAACGAGCATACCGCACACTCGACAACATACCGGACCTCCTTGAGATCGCCAAAAGATACGCGGAGGAAGACCCAAACCAAGAAACCTACGACGAGTCGGGAGGGCAACGCCGCACGAGCGGCAACGACAACGGACGACGATCCGATCTATGCTACAGCAACACTCGCCTCACCGGCAAGCGCCGCGGTGACGGGCGAGTCGACTTCGTCGCCAACGCTGGTCACGCACAGCGCGAGCCCAAGAGCTTCCGCCGCGATGGGGGCAACGCCGCGACGGCGGCAACTACAAGGCGAAACCAAGGTTCAACCCCGCGGCCCTCCTTAACCAACCTTGCGCATTTCACAGCAGGGAAGGGAAGCCCGCCACGCACACGACCATCGACTGCCACTCTCTCAAGGAGATCGAGAAGGCATGGCGATCGCAGGAGGACCCTGACAACAACCCGCCAAACGGCGGAAAATTCGGCAGCGTGGCCGGCTCGCTCCACACCTTCACAGGCTTCAACACGAAGCGCGAGAAGAAGGTCATTGCCCGCGCCGTCGCCGTCAACGCGGTGGCCCAGGTGGACGTTCCCGCCTCAACCGTCGGAGCAACCCATCACCGAGCCGCCAGACCACTCGCCACGCGCCAGTACCCAGCCGAGTCGCCCGGTGGTCAAGCCAAGGTGGAGACTATCGGCTCCCAATACATTGATGGACGGCGGCAGCTCCATCAACATCCTGTACCTGGACACCTTCAGGCGACTGCGGCTCCCGTAGTCGATGGTCGAGACGACCTACACCACGTTCCACGGCATCGTCCCCGGTCGGAAGGCATACCCGATCGGCAAGGTCACGCTGCCAGTCACCTTCGGCACACCAGCAAACTTCCGCACCGAGCGGATCGTCTTCGAGCTGGTGCCCTTCGACATCCCCTACCACTGCGTCCTGGGGCGCCAGGCGTTCGCCAAGTTCATGGTAGCGCCCCACTACGCGTACAACGCGATGAAGCTCCCCGGACCGCGTGGCGTCATCACCATACACGACGACCCCGACATGGCCGCCGAGTGCGAGGCCAAAGGAGCCGAACTCGCCGACGCCGTCATCTCGGCTGAGGCCAACCACGCCGACGAGCTCGCCAAGTACGCGAGCAGGGTCAACAACGATGACCCCACTATACTCAAGAAGCCCAACTCGGAAGGCGGCAACACCTCAGCCTTTGAGGTAATGACGCACACCTGCACCGTCGAGCTGGTCCCAGGCGACTCCAGCCAAACGGTGACGATCGGGACGGGCATGAGCCCAGCATAGGAAGGCGCGCTCATCGAGTTCCTCCGTGAGAACAGGGACATCTTTGCATGGAAGCCCTCTGACATGCCTGGTGTCCCTAGGGAACTTGCTGAGCACAAAGTCAACGCCGACCCCAAAGTGCGATCTGTCAAGTAGTCGTTGCGGCCCTTCAATGAAGAGCGCCGCCGAGCCATCGCCGAGGAGGTGCAACATCTACTCTCCGCAGGCTTCATCCGGCCAATCAAATACTCCAAGTGGCTAGCAAACCCAGTCCTGGTCGAGAAGAAAAATGGGACCTGGAGGATGTGTATCTACTACACAAACCTAAACAGCGCCTGCCCGAAGGAGCAATTCGTCCTCCTGCGGATCGACCAAATAATCAATTCCACCGCGGGCTCGGAGTCACTGTGTTTCCTCGACGCCTACTCTAGGTACAACCAGATCAAAATGGCTGTCGAGGACGAGGAAAAGACGGCGTTCATCACGCCATTCGGAGCTTTCTGGTACACCGCCATGACCTTCGGCCTCAAGAACACCGGGGCGACCTACCAGCAGTGCATGCAGGAATGCCTTGCGAGCCAAATTGGCCGCAATATCCACGTCTACATCGACGATGTGGTAGTGAAGTCCGCTCGCCATAACGACCTACTCGCCGACCTGGCCGAAACATTCGCCAACCTGCGGAAATACAAGATAAAGCTAAACCCAGGCAAATGCACCTTCGGTGTACCAGCAGGGCAACTACTGGGATATGTCGTCTCCAAGCGCGGGATCGAGGCAAACCCCACCAAGATCGACATGATCGCTCGACTCGGCAAACCCGAGTGCCTGCGCGACGTCCAGAAGCTGGCCGGGCGAGTCGCGGCTCTCAGTCGCTTCATCCCCCGATTGGGCGAAAAGCGATGCCCTATACCGCTGATGCGCAGAACCCCACCTTCCATTGGGACAAGGAGGCGGACGACACGCTCGCGACCTCAAGAAGGTGCTACTCAGTACACCGCTACTCGCCCCCGTCGACAAAGAACCCATGCTGGTCTCGTCGCGGCTTCGAAGCGTCGTCGGCGCCGTCATGGTCGTCGAGCGGCGAGGAAGGAAAGGAGCGCCCGATACAGTGACCGGTGTACTATATCGGTGAGGTCCTCACCGAAGTCGCGCCGCGATACCGCATAATACCGAAACTGGTATCGCGGTCTTGAAACAATGGCGGCGCCGCTACTTACAGGAGCACCCGATCACGGTCGTCTCCTCAAGCACCGTTGCGGATATCATCCGCAACGGAGGCGACAGGCGAGTCGCCAAAAGTGGGCGTCCACAACATCAAGTATGAGCCACGCAAAGCGATCAAGTCGCAGGCTCTCGCGGACTTCATCACCGACTGGGAAGAGGCCCAGCAGCCGGAAAAGCTGCCGTACCTCCACTATTGGAGCCTTCACTTCGACGGCTCCAAGAATGCAGACGGCGCAGGAGCAGGGATCGTGCTGACTTCCCCGAAGGGCGACAAGCTCCGCTACGTCCTCTGCCTCGACTTCACCTCCTGCACCAACAACATGGCCGAGTACGAGGCTCTACTCCATGGCATGCGAGCCGCCAAGGAGATGAATGTCAACCGCCTACGCTGCTATGGAGACTCCGACCTCGTCGCTGGGTAGGTCGCTGGTACCTGCGATGCCGTCTCCCCCACCATGGCGGCATACCGCCAAGCAGTGGACAAGCTGGGCGGACAATTTGCAGGCTATTCCGTCGAGTGGATCGACAAGCGGAAAAACAAAGAGGCCGACGCACTCTCTCGTATCGGCTCGGCTCGACTCGCACCACCCGCCGGCGTCTTCCTCGACACAATCACCAAGCCGTCCGTCTCTCCCCCAAGGGAGATCAACATCGGAGTCCCGCTGCAACCAGAGGCATCCCTGGTCGCACTCATCGCCGAGCCAGACGACTGGACTACGCAGTACATCACCTACCTGGAGGGAGGCACCTTGCCAGCTGACGAAACAGATGCCCGGATGATAGCGCGACGCTGCAAATCCTTCGTCATCATCGACGGCGAGCTCCACAAGCGCAGCGTGACCGGCGTGTTTCAACGTTGTGTCCAACCCGCTGAAGGACGCAAAATCCTCCACGACATCCACTCCGGCGACTGCGGCCACCACGTCGGCGCCTGCTCTCTGGTCGCAAAGGCTATGTGGCACGGCTTCTACTGGCCCACCGCACACGCAGACGCCGTCGACATTGTCCAGCGGTGCGCCGGGTGCCAGAAGTACGCCAACCAGACACACGTGCCGAGCTCAGCGCTCAAGACAATCCCCATCACCTGGCCGTTCGCCGTGTGGGGCATGGACATGGTAGGCCCTTTCAAAAAGGCCCTCTCCGGCTTCACCCACCTCCTGGTCGCGGTCGACAAATTCACAAAGTGGGTGGAGGCCAAGCCAGTCCGGAAATGCGACGGGAAGACCGCCACCAAGTTCCTACTCGAGCTCATATATCGCTACGGGTTCCCAAACAGCATCATCACAGACAACAACACCAACTTCGCCAAAGGAGCCATGGCCAAGTTCTGCGAGGAACATCACATCCGACTTGACCTTGCCTCAGTCGCCCACCCGGAGTCCAACGGCCAGGCGGAACGGGCCAACCAGAGCATCCTCCACGGCCCGAAGCCACGGCTCCAAGTACCACTCGAGTGCACCGCCGGGTGCTGGGTCGAGGAGCTACCCTCCGTCATCTGGGGTATCCGCACCTCAGTCAACAGGTCGACAGGGTTCACCCCCTTCTTCATGGTGTATGGCGCCGAGGCAGTCATGCCCACCGACCTAGAGCACGACTCGCCAAGGGTCGTCCACTACACGGAGGCTGCGAACTCTAACGCTTCGCCAGATGGAGTCGATCAACTCGACGAGGCACACGACCTAGCTCGCTCCCGCACTGCCATCTACCAGCAAGGACTCCGCCGCTACCATAGCCGGCGGGTGAGGACTCGCACCTTCCAGGAAGGCTACCTAGTGCTACGCCTCATCTAGGACAAGAAGGGCATGCACAAGCTCTCCCCCCATGGGAGGGACCATTCGCCATCGGGCGAGTACTCAGCAACGACGCCTACTACCTCACCGACGTCCACGGAGACGGGAAACTCGACGTCAAGCGACCGTGGAATGTAAACCTCCTACGAAAGTTCTACTCCTAGAACTCCATACATGTACCCTCCACTAGCTATGAAATAAAATATATCGGTTACCGCAAATTGCGTCTACTCTCCGTGTCTTGTGCCACTCGCACTCATAATAACAGCGTCAAGCTAACTGCAGAAGTCAACCTCTGGTACAACGACTGGCACGGCCAAGTAGTGTGCTACGAGGGCACTGGGTTACCCCAGGACTCGCAACGTCCACGAAAAACGCCTACCCGGAGACCCATTGGAGTCGCCTAGCTCGACTGGCTTAACGAGCCAAGACAACTGCATTCGCTCCTCACAGCGACCGTGATCCTCCGCATCCTCGACACAGCGACTCGAACGGCCAAGTACCACGCTTGGGGACTGACGACCAGTTAAGCACGAGCGACTAGGGAAAAACGCCATAAATCGAGCGTGCCCAGACTGCGCCACGCCGACCCGACGGGCCAGGCAGGAGTGATGCGCTCACTCTAACGCCCCCGGTCCTCGCCCACCCTAGAGTCGCGACTAGAACCACCAAGTACCACGCTCGGGGACTCGGCTACCCGACCTCGTTCGCGCAAGGGAAAACGGTCAAGTAAAGAGCACTCATGGGAGTCGCCCTGCGACTGGCTTTCCAAGCTCGGGCGAGCCGACCTCAATAACAAAACAACTGACAAAATGTTCAAAACCACAAACACATAACAAACGAGGTAAACCCCATAAAAAGGGCGAACGCGCTCGGGGACTCGTCTATTCATCAATCAAAATCGCAAGACAACTCACAAAATAACGCGAAATTCCATTACAGCATAACAAAGTTGTTACAAAATACAAGTTGAGACCAATGGCCAAATTACTACTAACGTCCCAGGGCACAATGTTTCTATTCCGCAGGCTTCGACGTTGACTCGCCGCCACCCTTGCGGTTGCGAATGAAGGGAGTGTACGGGTTCGACGGGTATGTCATCAACTCACCCGCCATCGCCGCACGGAAGGGCTGCTCGACCTTGAAGTCCTGGTGCGGTGGCTCGGGATCGTTGGGCGCGACAGTCGTCTCCTGATAAGGGAGAAGGTCCCCCATCGCCCAGACGCGATCGGAGTATACCGCGGCCCGGTCTGTCAGCTTTAGCACCTCGGCAATATCCACTGAGCCCGTCGACGAGGGGTAGCCACTCGTCACGTCGTCAACGTCGAAGTCCTCCGGGAAGTGGGCAAGCCCAAGGCTAAGCGCCATTGCCGCCCCGCGCCAGAACGCCGACCGCGTCATGAACTCGACGACTGACGGCGCCTTCTCCAGATACCGCCAAACTTCGACGAGATCGCTGGGAATCATTTCCATGGGCGACATCTCTTGAAGATAAGCTCGAATGCAAGCCGCAGACAACGTGGCCGAGTCGACCAGAGTGGCCACGCACTGCCGCGCGTCATACGTTTGCGCCTCCTCCGAGCTATCGATAATTCGACCTGCGGACAGGGGCCGGCAGTAAATACAACGACGATTCCATAACATAGCTACTACAGGCAGAGGCAGGAAAGTTTACCAATCAAAGGACGGCAGAGACCCGTGATGAAGCTTTGAAGAGAGGAGGAGTCATCTTGTAGCCCAGCAACGAGGGCGTCAGAGACCTTCCGCTCTTCAGCGGCAGTCGTAACAGCAGCTTTGGCTCGCCCATCCGCTGAACTCGCCTCTGCCTTCGCTTCCTTTAGCTCGCGCTCAAGATCAGCGATCCGCTGCTCAGCCGTACTCAAGGCATACTGAGCCGCCGACAGTTCACTCGCCGGGATAAGGCCCTGGCGGACCTCCTCTGCCTTGGCAGCGATTGCCTGGAGTCCCTTGTTCGTCTCTCGGACGGCAACAAGCTCCTTTTCCGCGCGACACTTCGCAGCAAGCCGGTCGGCTGATTCACGCTGCAAGCCCTGTGCACAAGTCAAACAGTTAAACAAACAACGGAATCCTAAGTGCCCACTCGCTGAAATTCAGCGACTGGACACTCGAGGACTGGAGATCAATAATCCTAAGTGCCCACCCACTGAAATTCAGCGACTGGACACTCGGGGACTAGAGATCAAAAAAGCCTAAGTACCCACCCGCCGAAATTCAGCGACTAGGCACTCAGGGAATGGGTGCTACAAAAAAAACACAAACAACAAAAAGAATCTGACCACTGAAATTCAGTGGCCCGATCCTCGGGGACTGGACATACCTGGATGGCTGTGCCTAGCATGCCATGGAGCTGCAGCGCGTCCACAGATGCGAGAAGAGCCGGAGTGTGCCCGCGACGCTGTTCGACCTCCGTTTTGGCGACCCCAGGTGCGCGGCTCGATGGCGTTGTACCACTCGCTGTAGCCGCTTTGGCCATGAAGCGAGGGAAGGTCGCGGTGGACGCTCTAGAACCAAGAGAAGCATCCTCCTTGGTCTTCAAGGCCGCCTCCGTCGCAGTCGGAGGACCACTCGGAGCAACCGTTGTGTCGTCAAACACCGTGACAACATCATCGCCCTTGGCCTTCTTGGCACTGTCTGCGGGGGCAGCGACCTCATCAGCTTTCCTCTTCCATGAGGGGTCCTCCTCGGCGACGACTGGTGGAACCTTGGCCACGGACGGGTGGCCTATCTTTTTAACTCAAGTTCTGCGAGTTGATTATATTAGCAAAATGGTCCGATTACAACGAAAGGCAAAGCAGTTGAACAAAACCTACTTGGCGACTGGTATGAACCGCAGCCCCGTGCGGATGCTGGCCGGCTTCTCCAGTTCGGGGCCTAGTTTCCGACTGAGGCCCATCTCCAAAACATCATATGCCCAAGACACGGAAGGCCTCTTCGACGATGAGGCCGCGACAAGAGCCTCTGAAACGACTTCGGTAGGAGCTCTCCTGGGAGGCGAAGCTGCTGCGGCTGGAGCAACCCCCAACCCAAAGACTGGGGAGAATAGGGGGGAAGCGAGGCCAGAGGTACCTCACTCAGGGCGGCAGTGGCATCCGGTGCTGTTGTCGTCTGTGGCGCTTCATCCTTGGCCAAGCTGGTGGCGTCGGAACTACTCGTCGAGCGAGGTGGGGATGCCTGTTTCGCCGGCTTCGTCTTCCTCTTTGGTGGGGCCTTCACTTCCTTCTTCTTCTTCTTCTTTTTCAATGGTGTAGCCTCACGACGCGAGGTGTGCTCGGGAAGCTCGTCGTCGTCATCATCATGATGTTCGAGGCTTCTACTCGCCTCGATCTCGCGCTGATGTTGCCCGCGAGTTTTGTGGACCATCGGGGCGGCGTCTTCCCTGGGCTCGTCATCGTCGTCGTCGTCATATCGCGTCGCTCCCGACGCCGCCCTTGGCAGGAGGTGACTCGTCCCCGTCCTGCACGGACGATCTCGAGTTCTCGTCGTCCACGGGTGGGAGCCACCCTTCCACTACCTGGAATAGCTGCAGCAGGCACGAGACAATATCAGTATAACCGCGACAGCATCAACTGCGACATCGAATGATAGTGAAAACAGCGACTTACCGTCGGAGCTGGATGCTTCGCGGTGTAGGGGGCGACCCCAGCCTTCGCGTCCAGGTATGCCGCCTGGGTGATCTTTTTCAGCGCCAGGGTATAGTCTTCGAGTTTCCACTCGGCGAGGCAGGATTTCGTCGAGTCCTCCCTGCCCGTGTACTCGTACATGTAATGGTCACGGCGGGCCAGGGGAACGAGTCGCCGCCCGAGCCAACAGTTGTACAAGTTGATGGTTTGAAGACCCTTCTTCTTTAGGCCGCGGATGGTTTCAAGCATCTCGTCCACGACCATCCGCTGGTCTACTGGGAGCTTGTCGACTTGGAGTCGACACGGTTCGGGTCGGTCGGTGGAGCATCTTGGGATCGCCACCTCGCCGACTGGAGTCGCCTCGGTGACGTAAAACCAGGACTTCTTCCACTCGCTCTCCGCCTTGGCAGGTAGCATCAGGTCGAAGAAGGAGGCCTTCGACTTCAACTGAAACGTCAGGCCACCCGCAGCAAGCATCGGGCCGCCTGATTCTTCGCGACTGATCCTCCCGTGGAACAGATCTTGCCATAGGGGTAAGTAAGGCCTGCAGCCCAGGTAGCACTCGCAGAATGCCACGAAAATGGCGAGCTGCTCGATGCTATGCGGGCCCAGGTCCGACGGCTGGATCCCGTAGAAGGCGCAGAAGCGCCGGAAGAAGAGAGATGTAGGAAACCTTAGCTCCCGCTCAAGGTGGCTGGTGAAGAAAATAAATTCTCCCTCGCGGTCGAGTCACCTCTCTCCGGCGGGGATGCGCCCTGCCGCGCGAGATCCGGCTTCCTCGAAGGATGCCAGTAGCGCTCTGGTGCACTTGGACCTGCCCCATGGTTCGGTGGAGGGGGCCATTAGCAGAAAGATTCTCGGAGGTCGAAGGTTTTCGGATCGATCGGATTGCGGGGCGGAGGAAGATGGAGATGGGCGAAAGTGGAGGAAATGACGGAGGAGTGGTTCACCGATCGCCTGCCATTTCCCTTATATAGCGGTTGCTACCCGCCAATTTCGGGAGCCGTTACTACGCGGTGATTACGCCAAACTTACCGTTGGATTACCCCAACGGCTAGTTTTGACTGCATCTGACGGTCCAACTTCGTCCATTTGACTCGCCGACCCGATCACTACAACAGTGACTAAACATTTCGCCAACCCGTTCGCCGAGTTGCGACCCGATTGACCGCTATCATTATGACTAGAATAACTGGTTTTTTCCTTTATTCAGGAGTCCGCCGCCGATTCGACTAGGCGTCCGCATTGGACCCGTATACTCTGACTGCCAACGAACACCTGCGACCAATCAACGACGACCTCGGGGACTACTGATGGGGATATGCCTACTGGGGTATACCCAGCAGGACGTTTTCGACTGGCCCAGGAACTGGCGAGTGGGCCTGCAGGACGGCGACTGGATCAAGGCCTAGCGTAGATTCAAGCGATTGGAAGCCGAAGGCCCAGGAGAGTAGATAGGCCCAGTCGGATTAGGTTAAACGATTGCCGAAACCTTAACTGATTCGGTTGAGATATGTAAACCCTAGGGGGTGAGTCTATATAAACCTCCATAGAGGGCGTGTAGAGGATACATTCCATCATCCACCCAAGCGACTCACCGCCTACTCGACGAGCTTGCCCCATTGTACCTCCATCATAATACAATCTAGCAGGAGTAGGTCTTTACCCTCCGGGGGGCCGAAACTGGGTAAAACCCTGTGTCTCCGCCCTCATCTCGCACCGTAGATGGCTGGCCGCCCTTGCCCTATGTTCTACTACTCGCTGCCAATTGCAGCATCTGCCGTGGTCATTCCCACGACACGTGCACAATGTGTTCCATATCTCGTTACTTCGCAAGTGCCTCGAAGTTCCAGAGAAGACGGAAGTGTTCAAGAATATCGATCATCGGACCATAGAGATCAATGATGACCTGACCTATCCCAAAGTACCCATCCGTATTTTGGAAGAAGCCTTCAGAACTACCCGAACCTGAAGCAATCACACAGAAGAGGAAGCTACCTGGGAGCGCGAAGATCACATCAGGATGGAGTTTCCCGATCTCTTGAAATCCTAGGTAATATTTTTCGTCCTTTTTCAAATCTCGGGATGAGATTTTGTTTAAGGGGGGAAGGTTTGTAACATCCCAAAAATACTAAACTTGGATCATCAAACTCTAATCATCAAATTTAGGGTTAACAAAAACCTTTTAAATAAAACTATGAAGGCATGCATATGTGTATGCATTGATTTTGAAATTCTTTGAACCACCTTGTTTGTGTGTTTCCTTGCTTGTAAAATGTTTCTTAGGTGAAATAAACAGCATCTAAAACATTTCCCACACTTTTCCCAAAGACAAGTAAATCAAAACAAATAAAATAAGGGAATGGTCATTTTGACCAATTTAACTCCCATGCCTACTTTGGCTGTCTCAAACTTTCAGAACCTAACAAAAATCTTTCTGGATCTTTGCACCCCTTGATTGTACTCATAACAAAGTATCAAGTCCCACCTTGTGATCATCCAGAAACTTTCAAATGCATAGTTTAAATGACATTGCAAAATTGAATCCATATCATATGGGAAGATCCCACTTTTTCAAAAACCACTCAAACAAGCTCAACTTTCAAAACCCAAGCATCTGCAGACTCACCACCACCAACCTAGCACACCCACCAAAAATATTTTCAAAATTCAAAACTTGAGTTCTTGCGGCCATTTCATCAAACAGGTTGCAAACACAAATCAAACAAAATCCAAACACTATTGTGAGCAGTGATTGAAGCCTAACTTGTTCCCTCTGGTTGCAACTAGGCTTTAGTAGATCATCTAGCTCAATTGCACACCCTTAGCATCACTGTAAGCTTGGCATTGCCATCAATGGTGAGCAGGCCGAATGCACCCTTGTCACCCCCATGTCGACAGCCAGCTAGGAGAAGAAACAAGCCTAGCCAGCATGTCTGGGAGCAAGCCAACACCCCACCGCCACTCCCTGTCCCGCGCTTGAATGTTGCCAGCCACTGGACCACGCGCACGAACCATGCCAACCTCGCCAGCAACCATGCCGAGAGCATGCCCCTTGCGCCACGCTCGACCGACGCCCACAGACCGCGCTCCGCCCTCGCCGCGTGCATACGTGATCACCACCGTCCCAGCAACCCCGCAGACACGCTCGTTCACCGCCGCGCGGACCACGCGTGCTGTGCGCCATTAAGTTCTCTATCGGGCACACACAGAGCACCGTCGCGTTCCGACCCAACTGCACCGCCCCACGTCTCGCCACCGTGTCGTTGAGCATCGCCAGGGATTACCGCACCACCCCCTACCGTCGCCCATGCCGATAGCCGTCTGTACCACCGCCCCCGACGAGCTCACCGTGCGCCCCGTCGGTCCCCTCGCTAACTATAAATAGAGGCCACACCCAGTCGAATTATTCACACCATTCTACTCCCCTCTCCTCACTGATCGTGCCACACCGTTCCCGGAGCAAGGCGAGCACCACCTTTCACCGGAGCTCGCCACCTCTGGAGAAGAAGGGAGCCAGCGATTGGAGCCGGCCCAAGAGGAGCCACCGGTACCAGGAGATTCGCCGTCGTCGACTTTGTCGTTCGCCCGCCTCGCCGGCCCTCGCCTGCACCCCGGTGAGCCCCCAATGACCCCCACTGGCCGCGCTAGGTTTCTGTCTCGCCGGCATTGCTCAACGTCGACGATGACTCTCAGTCGTTGGATTAGAATCAGATTGAACGACCCACAGTGCCCCATACCGCTTCGCACCCCCTGTGTCACTGACGCGTGGGGACAGCCACTTAAACAAGCCCGCGGAAGCACTGCGCTTAGCAGGCCGGCCCAGTATCGTTTCCCGCGCAGCCCAGTTATTTGAATTAAACCTTTTTCTTTTTATTTCAAACACACTTCTGTACCCATTTTCAAAAATCAACCCAGGTCGACTCAGTACACCAATTTGAATGAAACAAATTTTGTTAGAAAGGTATGAGAATGTTGAATCCAAGCCCATTGGATTCAAGTCATTTGGATATGTAGATCATCCTTGGTAAAAATAACAAGGAAGAAGCTTTGCTGCATTCAAAAAAAATTCAAAGTTAAACCACAATAGCTTTTGAGTTGATTCCAACTCTCAAAAGTCACATTTAACTATACCTTTCAGAATATATAAAAATATATAGGGTTACTTACAGAAATATTGTTCAAGTAATAAAAGAATGCTACATAGGCATTTCTAGACACATTATTTAATTAAAATAAAAGGTTAAAACCTTATTAAATTGTGACACCACTTTAAATCATATTCCCATGGACTAAAATATGTGGTGATGACATGTGTCAACATGATCCCATGTTTGGTTTGGAGAATATTAAATCTTAAGTAGTTTTTCAATGAGTAGAAATTACTTTTCTACAAATAAAAGGGATTTTAAACCAAACCCAAATCTTGTAATGTTAGTGATGATGCTAGATCATCTATAGGACCCTTTTGTGTGATGATTGCCAGTAGTTAAGTATTGCTTGGTGATTGTGTACATCGTATTTATTTATAGACGCTAGTACCGACCAAGGATACGAGGAGGAAGGAGAATTCTACGAAGAAGAAGCCGAGGAGAACTTCAACCACTGCTCTGCACAAGGCAAGCCAGTAACCTTGAAAGCTAACACTTGCAATTTAGCAAGCTTATACTGATATTGTGCCAGCAAACCCTTACTTGTTACCATGCCTACTGTATGCCTTAAGCATATGTGATCATACCCACTTGATACCCCAAGCCTAGTTTTATGTGCAAGCTTTCTACTTTATTTCTTTATCAAAGCTTTAACTTAGAGTTGACTTAAGTGACTTGTATATTCTAGAAAGATATGTGAAGGTTGAATAAAGAGCATAAACTTTGGCCTAAGTTAGAAACCTTGATATCAGCCTCAGACATAAGGTTGTACTTAGTTGAAACTCCACTAGCCTACCACCTCTCATTAGTACTTACCCCCACTTATATATGCTAGTGCTAAGCATAAAACTTGATCAACTTTAGATGGGAATACTTTATGAAACTGGTTATGAAAACCTTGGAATGATGGATCATTCTATTGAAATGTTTTGGACATGTGTTTCCGGACACTTGATGATTTTGGTGATGAAAATGATGAGGCATGAACCTTAGCCCTTTATAAAACTAATGGTTGTCTGGATGCGATACCATTCCAATTTTATCGTACAACCACAATACCCGAAGATTGGGTAGGGCTTGACTGTAAACTTATATACCTTAGTATTAGTTCCCTCACGGCCAAGGTTTGAGCTGAGGCTACCTTGTGAAGATTGTCCACCTGTGTAGTACCCAAGATGACAGTTGGTCATGGTTGGGAGGCCAAACTCACAGGAGAGGTGCTTATACTAGGGCGTGTAATTGAAAGGTTAGGATTGATTATCCGCATACTGAGTATGGTGAATTCGGGATTTGTTCCTGACGGATGTATCGAATGTTGTGGTGAAAGTGTACAATCTCTGCAGAGTGTCACACTATTCGAATAGCCGCGTCCGCGGTTATGCACAGTTGGAGTGGCCATATTGTTCCCCCGTCAAACTTTTAAAAATGACTTGTGAAATGAAGTGAGACTTTGACTTGACCACAACAGGGTTGTGATATGAAATACAAGTTCTCATTTAGGTGTTATAAACTTCAACTAGCAGTAGTGCTCCTAAACTTAGTAGAGATAAATCTGGCTTTTGCAAAACAACCCTAGAGCCTAGTGTCCTATTATCCAAAAAAAACCTTTTACCTGCTAGTTCTAGTTTGCGAGTACTTAAAGAGTACTCATGGCTTTGTCCCTGGCTATTCCCATGGCCAGACTATGAAGAGGAGTACCTGGAGGATGGACCCCAGGAAGGTTACGACAACTAGGATCATCTCCCATCGCCAGCATTGCCTGTGACCCCGAAGATGGAGCTTCGCCTATGCTACCGTTATTATTACATATTTCGCTGCTTGATGTTGTATTAAGAACTGGATCATGAGATCCCTATTTGTGTAAGAACTTATGTACGGTTGTAATGGATGATGTACTATGGTATCCAATTCTGTTATGTCTTGCAAAAATGGTAATCCTAGGATTGCGATGTATGGCATAACAGGCATCTGGGATTAAAAATCCGGGTGTTGACAATTTATGATGTACAGTTATATTTGGTATCATTTTGTACTGTGTGGGCCAATGAACCGATCTAGGGATTGGCACTATACACATGAACTCAGCCTTATCAGGCGAGGGTGTTACAAGATGGTATCGAGGCTGTGTTATTTGTAGGATCGTGACCATAGAAATGGATTAGCAATAGAAGACCTCTATTTGGAGAACTATCATATTTTATACTTATTATAGTTCTTATATTCCTTGTCTATCATTTTCCAACACCTCTCCTTGTTCAAACTTGTAGATGTCCATTCATTTGATTAGTAGAAGAAGTGATCTACCATAAAAACTACAAGAATTGGAAAATGTTATTAGTAGTTTTCTATAAAGCAAATCACTATATGAGAGTTGGCCTACAAGTAAAGAACAAATAACATGACATAAATGAACATATCACCAAGTTTGGGTAGGTCTGGACCACCATATTTTATCTCTTTAGGAGATCATCACTATCGTGTTAGCATATTGTTCTTACCAACTTATGTGGTATGACAATATAGGTTGCTTTCTTGTTTGTACTGAACCATATTGTGTGATGCCTTGTTTATGATCTGTTATTTTGAAACTCTAAAGTTGCTGAAGTTTTCGTGTGGTTTTAAAATTATTTTAATGGTGTAATTTGATTGAAAATCGTGAGATTACTGCTGCAGTTTTCTGCCGGACCTATAGTACCGCGCAATTTTTCATATTTTATTGGTAACTCAGAAAAATCTAAAAAAAAGGATTTGGAGCATAATTACCTATAGTACATGCACAAAAATTGGCTAAAATTCCTGACGATTTTAAGTCGGTAAGAAAAATTCGTGAAACCTGTTGTACTGTTTTGACAGATTTAGTTTAGTGCTTATATGTTGCTATGTTTTACTCTAGTATTGTTCCCAATGCTTTCAAACTATTTTATGGTTATATACTACTAAGTTTAGACCTATGTACTATTGTTATGCAAGTTTTTTCTTGTGTGTTGATTGCTTATGATTGTTTGTTTGTTTGTGACACTGATTGTTTCATATACTTATGGGTAGGATTATTTCCTTAGTAGTTTCTTTTCCCTACAATCAATTCTTCCCTATCTCAAATCCATGGAGCTATAACAATGTTTTGAATACACGGAGAAGGATTAAGTGGAAAGTTTTACAACATAATGCATTGACAAAGGAGAATAGTTCATCTAATGCAACAGAAGGATGTGGAAGTACGAAGTGTTGCAATGATGTTATGTAGTAGATTACGCAACCTAAAGGTTGAAGTATCATTAGTTTAGTTTTAGTAGTAGCTTTGTTGATTCAATACATGGGAGTCTACATCGAGCATTAGTTTGTGCCCATGGAAACCTTCTTCAAGGCAAGTGAGGATGCCCGAGTGATAGAAAAACGTGATTCACCTATCCTCATACAGGGTAATGATTTGGGTGTAGGATGGATTGATCACCATTCCTACTACTCTTGTTATTCGCTCTTGTACTGTTGGCTTTGCGAATCTCGAGTGCCTTTCAACCATAGCAAAGAGCTAGCGTTGAGCTTAAACCATAGAGATTGGAGCACATAAAAATTTCCCACTAGCTAGATTATATTGGATTCACTTGACATAGTAGTAATAGTAGACATAGACTGGATGGTTAAATAAGAAGCTTGAATTGTTGGTGCACAACTTGATACTACACTCACAATCCTATAGGGAGGAAGAACAAGATATAGCTTATCAACTATCCTTGGAGATGCAAGTTTAATTTTCTTAAGGGGGTTAGCCTCAACATCAACACCCATACCCTTGCTAGCCATTCCGAATCTCGGGACGAGATTCATCTTAAGGGGGGGTAGTATGTCACATCCCAAGATTTTAGAAATTAGGACTAGAAAAAAAATTACATTTGCATGATATTCATCAGCATTGCATTGCATATTTGCATCAAGAAAAATTCCTAAATAAAAATAAATGACTAAAACCCCAAATAGTATGTGCCACTTTGTCCCTAAAGGGAATTAAATTGGTTTTATAAAAACCCACTATTGCTAAGGCATCGATTATTGCCAAATTATAGCCTAAAAAGATCCAATTAATATTAAAAAAATTTAGGAACAAAATTGAGCTCATTTGGAGCTATTATGAAAAAGTTATGAAATAAATACAAACACATAAAGATATAAATAAAATGAAATATACAAGGAATTATAAATCCACTACTTCCAAACTAGTAAAAAGATTACAAATTAGATCCTATAATGATCTATTCGATTTTAGAAAATTTTAGAAATAAAAATCATGTCATTTGGAGTTCCTATGCAAAAGATATGAGGGAAACAAATAAAAAAAGGAAAAAAATCTAACGGGCCGGCCCACCGGACCAAACCGACCAGTGCCAGCACGCACGGATCGACCAGCCAAATCTTTAAAATCGTATGAAACACGTTTTCTAAACCTATCTCTATTCAAACTTCTATATCTTTTTATCTACAACTCTGAATCGACTTCCCTTTGTTTCTACTTGTTCCCTACTCCAAGGCCTATGTCTAAACCATCCTATATCTCCATATAAACTCGTGGACCACAGTTGTACGAGTTTCCCTTCTCGAAATCCCGAATCTACACATATCCGAATCTTATTTCGTTTATTCACCCATCTATACTTTGTCGTTTGCCTTCGGCCAGACCACGAAAGTTGTAGATCTCGTCGAAATCGTTCAGTTCCGACAAACCTCACCTCTTTTCATCCACCACAGCCGGAGAATTTCGCACCGCAATATTTCAGATATGACAGTGTAAATCCAAGATGTACTCGCGCTCGTTTCTTCAAATCCAAATTCCTTTGGTGAGAAGGTAGGGCTAATGATTCCCCGCAACTTTCATGTTGTAAGTTTTTCAATTTGACCTATGGATTTGTCTATCTAACATAGATCTATTTCTTGTCTATTCTGAGCCAAAATCGGGTCAATCTCCTCTCCAAACCACTGGATCTCATCCCAACGGTCAGGATTAGATCGATTCCGCGAAGGGGTACGAGCCAACCGGATCTCGCCACGTGTCAACGCCAGGTCAGCCCCGCGTCCCAGACAGCATAGAATATTCCCAGGGAATATTCCCTGTAGATTTGAAATTGAATTTAATTTGCAGAAAATTGTGCAAACTTGCAAAAATCATATAAAAAGATTCGTAGATCCAAAAATAGCAAATAATATATCAATGGATTCAGAAAAATGTGTAGAATATTAATATGGCATTATATTCAACCTTTACAGTATGTGTTTACTGCAGTAACTTAATTAGTTTTAATGGTCTTTTAGGTTAATAAATTCATAGGAAATTATCTGTAACTCCGAAAAATATGAACAATATATCAAATTGAAGCTACTATAATGTAGATTAATAATATCTGGTTGGATCCAGCTTTTGCGGAATATTTACCCCGTAGAAATTTAATTAGTTTTAATGGCTTTATAAATCATTAAATTCATAGTAAATTAGTTGCTTGTCACAAAAATATAAATGATATACCGATGGAAGGTTCCATGTAGATCATCAATATGCAAATAGTTCAGGAAAATACTGTATGGTTTCGCAGCAATTAAATAAATAGATTAATGGCTTATTTAGAGTATTAAAATCATAGTAACCCGAATACTGCTCAGAAAATTACAAATAATATGTCCCTGGAATCACAATTCTGTGGAGATTACAGATATAATTTTAGTTTGATTTGTAGGTAAAAGAAACTATATGAATCATTTAAAACCCATTAAACACTATTTAAATCATACAAAAAGATCTATAACTCCGATTATGTTGAATCCAATGCCTACTGGTTCATATTAACGTCCTCTATCCAGTGAACCCAAGAAACAAATTTAATTCGGTAGTTAGAACAGGCATTACAACAGAACTATTAAAAACCATATATTGGCAAGTAATTATTAATAACAAGTACTCCATTGCATTAATTGGTCTTTTTCATGCATCATATACTTCAGTATTGTTTAGAGAACTGAAATAACAACCATTGTGATTTATTAAATTGTCATGCATGCATTTGTTGTATTTGTTTGATCTCTATGTGCTATTGTTTATGTTGTATGCAATTGTTTGATCGATAGATTGCGAGGAGTGTAACGTGTGTGATTGCAACTACTATGATTGCAAGTATTGTGGTTATGACGAGTGCAACCATTATATCTATGAGGATTGTGAGGATTATCTAATCGACTACATCTACAACAAAGGCAAGTGGTGCTATCTTGGTCATAAATGTCCAACTGTTTTCCTATGCATTGTAGTTGTTTTTGTAGAATTGCATATGTAGGAATTGATGTGTATATGCTATGCTATGTCCCATATTATTCCCTAGAATTTCTTGTTTATGGGCCATCGTATTGGTAGATTGCTTAGCTATGCTATTTAGACGAGAAAGGGAATCATACCGTAAAAAGTTATAATTTTTGAAAGGAATTTATTTTGTTAAATGACAAACCAACATGATTTTAATGAACCACCTGGGCAGAATGGCATTGATTGGGTCATCGAGTGTGGATTATGGTGGCGAATGCCGCCCAGGACACTGAGAAAGGATTGGTTTCTTTGTTTGGTAGCTTTCGTGTGCAACCATGTGCCAGTAAGAGTGGGTGGCTGGCTGGACTTAGTAGGTTGTGGCGACCCGAATCCTACATAGCCAGAGATGCAGAATAGTGTAGGTTGGTATGGTGCGTGGATGGGTTTGGGAAGCTGTTCCCGAATTGTCTTGTCTTGGAATTCTCCCTATCATCACACAATATGAGTGTGGTGGTCCGAGCTGGGTTGTCCAGGTCACATGGGTAAAGTGTACAAACCCCTGCAGGGTGTCTAAACTAGGTACTTAGCCGTTTCCCCGGTTATGGACAATTTGAGCGACCTGATACTGATGCTATGATATTTCTCACTCATCCTTATTTCTTAACTACTTAAAACTTGTTGGGTGAACATAATTGGGTAGGAGCACCTGGGAGTGAACCAGAGTGTCCTATTTACCATATTGGAAAACTACTTTGTTACAAATGTTAGGATAAAACTATTGCTTTATGCAAATGAGCCTGAACTCCACTTGGCCAACTAAGCATGCAGTTGATAGATCTGTTGTTAACCACTTTAGCCTACTTGCCATACATTCCATGTATTGACCCTTTGGGGCTGCTACGTTTTATGTTGTAGGTTATATCGTATCTGAGTGATCGTTCATAGGTCGCGAGACTCCACTCAACAATTGTTCGCCTGTGGCACATTTGAAAGATGGATATCTACCTTGTATGCTTTCCGCTGTAATATAATGTAAATTCTGGATCATATTCGTTGTATTTATGATGTACAATTATATTTGGTATCATTTTGTACTGTGTGTGCCAGTGAACCGATCCAGGGATTGGCACTATACACATGAACTCAGCCTTATTAGGCGAGGGTGTTACAGAGATCTTGCACCGTCTTGCCTCTTCAGGTTGAATGCTCTGTCTAGATGGATGTAGGAAAATCTTCAAGCAATATCTTGTAGTCCTCCCAAGATCCCTGCAATGCTTCTCTGTCTTCAACTTGTAAGTCGGAGAAACGCTGAATCTTCCATCATACTCTTCTCGTAGCCAGACTAGATCCGTCCATGCCGGAATCTTCCGATGGGATGGTTCACCTGCCTGTGTCAGCTAGAGCAACATAGACCATAGGTCATCATCGCCTCGTAACTCACACATGCAGAGAACGCAATCATGTCCGTTTTTCCCACACGAAGGATACAAACCGTTGGCGGCGGTGGTTGGGAACGTGGCGAAATTTCCACGCATGCGCCCGCACATGTCGTCCACGTGTCGACCATTCGATCACTTTGCACGAATCTTGACGCTGGGGGTTATAAATTTTGATCGTGGGAGATTTCATCTTTTCACCTCATTCCCCCTGCGTCATCATCTTCCTCCTGCGAATCATCTCCTCGAGCTCTCCGCACGTACACGAAAAACCCTAGCTCCACCCCCAATCTCCCAGCCTCCTCTCCTCTCACTCCAATGGCTAGCAGCAGTTCCACCTCTTCCATGGCGGTAGTGAGCGATGCTGCGGCCAAGACGGCGAGCGCCGTCCATGTGCCCCCAGAAGGTGTGGTGGTGCCGCGGTCCGCGGTGGTGGAAACCACCGGCGACGACCATATTCCAGCGGGGCTAGAGCCGCTGGAGGAGGAAAGTGACTCCCACAAGGGAGATTGGCGCGGCTCCAATATCATCGATGGTGATATCAAGGAGCTGCTGGCCGAAGGATACCTCCCCGCGATGAAGGGGATCGTCTGGCGGGCGGCGTCGGTCGGCGAGGTCACTCCTTCTCCCCAAGTCGGAGAGAAGGTGTACCTAAAAGCACAACTGGTACGCGGCATCTCCCTTCCGATCTTCAACTTCTTCCTTGCTGTACTCAAACATTACCGGGTTCAACCTCAGAACCTATCCCCCAACAGCATCCTAGTGCTTAGAAACTATGCGGCGCTTTGCGAGGGTTACCTAGGGATTAGGCCTAGGGTAGATCTGTTTATTTACTTCTTCACCGTCAAGAGGGAAGCCGGAGCGAGCAAGGATGAGATCAGGAATTGTGGAACAATTAGTTTTAAGATCCGGCCTAGACGGCGGTTCCCCGACATCGTCGTCCACGAGTCTTGCAAGAACTGGCAGTGTACGTACTTCTACGGCCCAGATATCTCTCTGGCCGGTCGAGAGGAGACGTACCCGGACTTCTTCGATGGGGCCGCCACCGAAGCCTCAACATGGAGATCCCAGGCTACCCTTCCCTCCGACAACGACGCTTCCCGCCCTATAAGGCGGATAGAGTGGTTCGTAGAGACGAGTCTAACCGGATTGGACCTGGCCATGTGCTGGTTCGTTAGGCGGATCTAGCCTCTGCGGCACTGCTCAAAGCTGATGCATGAGTACACCAAGGAGAGGAAAGATAGCCTCTGCATCTCCAAGGACAATTTCTTGAGTGACTCCATCAAGCTCCACCTTAAGGACATCGTCAAGGTGAAGGATAGGAAGCGCGGCTTCACCATCACCTACGACATGTTCATTGACGACACGTGCCCAAAGGTATGTGTTTATTTTCCGTGTATGACATATACTCCAGTTCTTCCGTCTAGCCATTACCATCTCATCTAATCACTTTGGGATTTCACTTAATAGCTTAGCAGTCTAGAGGAGGATAGCATGGTTGCCCAAATCTATGACCCTAAGATGAAGGAAGTCATCGTCGTGTCCGACAATGATGTTCCATTGGCGCGTAAGTGGAAGAGCTCCACCTCTAATGCTACCGACGGAGGCAAGAAGAAGAAGATGGAGGGTGGAGCCTCCAAGAAGTCCACCTCCTCCCTAGAGGCGGATAAAATAAGAATTACCGGGATCCCTTTCACCAAAGCACGCACTGTTATCTAAGCTTCTTATCCTCCGACATTGTCTTTTGCTCATCTTCTTCTTGTACTTATACTTTTGCACGTTTCAGGAAGAAGGCCAGTATAAGTTTGAAGAAGTCCTCGAAAACATCGGGGGATTCTAAAAACATTAGAGATATGTTGCACCGAGATGTGTCGCACCAAGCATCTCCCGCCATCGCCCCTACCACTCCTAGCGTCCAACATGCTGCTGTGCCGACAAGCTCTCTAGCTAAGAATGCATCTGGCCCTTCCACCATGGAAGTGGACCCAGCTGTCTTCGCGGAGCTCGTCATTGTCGGCGAACAGGCGACGCAAGAAAGCACCGTAACCAAAATGGCTGAAGATCTGACTAAGGATGTCATCGGTAGCGGTAAGGCGATGGTGGTAGGCGGAACATCTGCCGAAGGCGGCGCTACTGCACCCAGGACGTCAGCTGAGCTTCCGAAGATAGTCTACCCGACACTCACGCCGAGTAACTCAACTCTGGCTCCTGGTGCGGCTCCAACTTCTCTGACTTGCGGCATTGAGGAGCTGCTCAAGCAGGCGGATATCTTGCGAGGAAATAGCCTTTCCTTCAGCAAGATATTTACCGAGAGCGCCACCAACCTCAAGATCATCGCACTTATAAGTTTTACTTGCCTTTTGCATTTCATAAGTAGTATCCCACTGTAGCCCCCGAGGATTTAGACGGAAAACCATAGGTATTTGCATCTGAATGCTCTAAGAGTGACTAAGCTAGAAAACTTCTTACTGTAGCCCCCAAGTATATAGTTTGAATGAATTATTCCGACTAGATACTTTAAGAGTAACAGACATAGTGTTTGTAAGTTTTAATACTGTAGCCCCCAAGCTTCTAGTTGAAACTGAATTAGCTCCGACTAGATGCTTAAAGAAAGATAAGCATATTGCTGAGTTAAAAATTCATACTGTAGCCCCCAAGACTCTCTAGTTGAAAACTGAATTAGTTCCGACTAGATGCTTAAAAAAAGACTAAGCATATTGCCGAGTTAAAAACTCTCACTGTAGCCCCCAAGCCTCTAGGTGGATATTTATCCGGCTAGATGCTCCAAGTAGACTAAATAGCTTTAAATTTCTTTCCACATAATGAGTATGCTCGGAGGGGCGTCGCCAACAAGAAATTCCACAAGATGCGTGCAGAGCTGGAAGCCGAATAGGGTAAAACTTCCTTCTTGAAGGAACAAATCACCAAGAGCAAGAGTCTGTTTTTCCTTTCATTTTCGTACTCAAGCTTGGTCTTGTGTCATCATTCTCTGACTACTCACTGTGTGTTGTTATCTCTTCGACTTGCAGAAGCTATCGCCAAGGCCAAAGACATTGTCGAGCAATCCAAGCACATTGAGCTGCTGGATAGCGAGAACAAGATCCTTAAGAAGGAGATAACTGACACCTTGAAAATGCATGAAGAATCCATGGCGGCCCTACAGGAGTCTGCCAACACGGAAATCAACCGCTTGAAGGAGGAGATTGCAATGCTCAAGGAGCAGAAGAAAGCTGTCGACGAGCAGAATCAGCGCAACCTTGAAGCATACAAGGTCCTCCGACAAGAGCGGGATTCCATGGCGGAGACACTCCAGCAAGCCAAGGCGAGCATCTTTGGTAAGCGATTCTCCGTCTTGTACTTCTGTAAGTTAGGTACTCTGAATTTTTGTGTTATTGATCTCATGCGCTCCACTACTTGTCGGAAAATGCAGCTCCTATTGGTTTAACCAAGTCGCCTCCTCCACCAAAGGAATGCACGGTTCTCGCCAGCAACTTCGTCAGCACCACTGTCAAGCAAGCCAAGGAGATTGCCAAGCCCCTCCACATCAATATCAAAGCGGTGGACTCTATGATGAATTACTCGGAGATCTTGCGCCAAGCCCCCGAGCATATCGTCAGCTGGAAAGCTTCATGTACACGGGCTGGTGCAAGAATGTTGCTGGCGATGGTCAAGGCACACTACGAAGATGCCGACATTGACACGGTAACCTCGGGTCTTCCCGACGTAGACGATGAAGGCCAGAAGATTGACCGTAAGGCTATCTGGGCATCGCTCGCGGGTTTTGACACCAGGGTTGCCGAGTTGGTCGACCACGACGTCTTGGTGCCGCTCGAGATCATTGACGACAACCACTAGAGCTCCTCTGAGTCCCTCAAGACCACCGACTTCGATGATGAACATAATGGATCTCCTGCCGCCGACGATGCTGCTTCAAAGTCTCCTGCCCTAGAGGAATGAAAAACAATATGTAATATTTGTTTCCTCTGGAATTTGTGTATGCGGAAAAACTACGGTGTTAACTTAAGGCAGAAAAACAATAGTTGTAATTTCCTGCTACTCAAGTACTAGTTCCAGCATGTAAATATTTTTTAAGCAAGTGTTGGCTTATCCATTACTTTGGTTTTTATGCTTGACCTTTCATGAGTCGGAAGACTCGTAGTCGGAACCATGCACTCAGGTGATGATGCCCAATGGCACCGTAAAAAACCTAAGCACAAAATCGCCGACTTCAAGTGCCAAAAGTCACTACTCCAGAATCCACATAAAAAACAACAAAGAACGTGTAGACCAGAAAACTTAAGCTAACGCCCGTAGGAGGAATTTTCACAAGTGTAAATGCAAAACTTGTGCATAAAGGTTTTATACGATCAAAAAATGAACACTAAAGGAGGTAAAAGACTCAAAAACATGAGTGAACTAAAGAGATTTATTTCATTGATCATATGAGGTACACAATAGATAGAAAATGCTAAGTGTAAAAAGGACGTAGTTGTGCTATGTTCCATGGCCGATCAAGCTCAAGGTAGTCATCATCCGGGTCACATCGCTTACACTTATGATCATTGATGGGTTTATCCTCAAGTTCATGATTGTCAATGAGGTAGTAAGACCCATTGAGCAGTGCCTTGCTTATGATGAACGGTCCTTCCCATGGCATGGTTAATTTGTGTGACTTCTTATGGTTAAGTCGGAGCACAAGATCCCCCTCTTTAAACAAGCGATGCCGAATGCGGCAACTATGGTAGCTGCGTAGCTTCTGCTGGTAGATGGCGGATCTTTGGCATGCCAATACGCGCTCTTCCTCGAGAAGGTCCACATCTAGGCGTCTGGATTCTTCAACATCATCTCCGTCATAGGCGGCAACTCTTGGTGAATCGTGAAGGACGTCGGAAGGCAGGATTGCTTCTACTCCATATACCATGAAATAAGGGGTGTAGCCGGTGGATCTGTTAGGTGTAGTTCGTAAAATCCATAGCACAGATGGTAATTCCTCCGCCCAGGCTCCAGCTGCTCTATGTAGCGGTGCCTTAAGACGTGGCTTGATTCCCTGCAGAATTAATCCATTGGCTCGCTCAACTTGGCCATTGGACTGTGGATGTGCCACAGATGCTAAGTCAAGTCAGATGCCCTTATCCCAACAATAAGCTTCCACTTCTCCGAGTGACAAGTTGCTACCGTTGTCGGTGATAATGCTATGTGGGAGACCAAATCTCACCACTAGATCCCAGAAAAACCTAAGGGCAATTGCCCCATCAAGATTTCTAATGGGTTTAGTGTAACATCCTAGCATTAGACTTAGAAATAAGATGAACACAGGTGTGTGCATTGCATTCATGCATAGAAAATCTGAATAATTTTCGCGCTTTTAAACAAAAACTTGTCAAAGTGATTGAAGCTTCTCTTAACTTGATGGAATGGAAGTAGATCATCAAGTTGACTGCGATAAGTTTCAATATGACCTTTGCTAAAACCTTATTTTGGGTAAACATGATTTGATCTAAGGGTAGATCAAATGGAGTAAAATTAAACCCTAATACATTAATTAATGATTTATATTTGATCCTTAGGTGATCATATCATAGTATTCATTATAATCACTCATGAATACCAAATTATAAATAGTAAGAATGTAACAACTATATCTTAATCTCATCTACTTATACCATGAGTATCATGGAATTACCTAACTTTAACTCTCTAGTGAGATTGAGTAGGAAAGAAACCAAGTTAAGATCATTCACCATATATCTTTCTTTCCATATCAGTCTTTATCATCTCTATTGAATCATATCCTTATCTTTGTTGTTCATCAATATTGAGTAATCAATTATTGATTCACCAATTCTTAACTTATCAATTCCTAACCTATCAACTCTTGTCCTTATTATAGCATTCACTTAAGGCTTATAAATAAAGAAATAAAAAGATATAAGTAGTGATGCTAATTCTAGATGTCATATATAGGATGGGAGTGATTTGAGGAAATCAAATCAATATGGTAACAAAGAAGATTACAAGGATGAAGTCTGAAGATAAGTTACTAGGAGTAGTCTTATTGGATCAAGTAGGTATAGTCAATGAATTATATCTCTTAATCCAATAGAGCTAAATAACAGATAATTAGAATACAACTGTAATGTTGTATTGGTGAAGCCTTGTTTAGTCAACTGGAAACCTAAACCATAAAGGATCGTAGGATCATAATGATCACGCCTTACTCATCAAGATTGAATGCTTATATCATGTATAAGTAGCATTGGTGGATAAAACATGATGGAACCATAATATAGATATAGTATCCTAGATTAGTCATTACAAGTCACATTAATATAATGTGAGGTTGGAATGTTAGATACTGGAGTCAAGTGGAGACAAGATAGTATGATTAAAATGATGTTGGAGCAACATTGGATTAAAGAAGTAGTATTTTCCTCTTTGGAAATACTAACCACTTGAAGTGAAGTAAGATTTGATGCATACATCTATTGAAGTGATATTAGTGAAGAATGCTTAAGGGAGAAGATTATGAAAAGGCTTTAATGACAAGCTCATTGGATTTATAGATGTATTTAGAAGCATAAAAGGTGGATAAGAGTATTCTTGTGAAGCAAAGCTCATCATGTTAACACATGATGATGGATATAGAGAAGTAATATATCTAGGAAAGGAATTCCTTAATTAGAAGTCCAAAATTAGGAAGTATGGAATATAGGAATCCTTGTTAAACACTAGACCCTAAATATTTACCTAACATATTATCCATTTCATCTGATTGATCTATCATCTTGCTTCCACAATGTTTCATAGGAATATTTTCCTATAACAAATTAACTAAGCACATCTTTATCATTTCTAATTATCATAACCATATGTGCTTAGGAGTTATATTTATCAAATCCTTTTCATGAGACATTCCAGATAATATCATTTTGATCTCAAACATAAAGATAAGTCAAATTTATTGCTTAAATTGAAAGCTAAAAACAAAACAGAAATGAAAAAGAGTGAAACCAGGAAAAAACAGAGAAAACGCCAAATCTGGCCCACGGCCCATTCCCTCTTCTCTCTATTTAATGCCCGCTGGTCACAACCAATCTTCTTCGCTCACTCCGCAGCAGCCCATGGAGGCCCAACAGCAGCCCAGTACCCCTTCGGTTCTTTTCCTCCTTTCTTCCTCCTCTCGCCAGAAGGATTCGCCGGCGAAGCAGCTGCCTGGCTCGAGCTCCGCCGTCCGCCATGGTCGCCATGATTCGTGCTAAAGCTGATGTCATCTGAAGGGGATAAGAAGAACACGATGCCGTCTCGCTCGTCCTTATCTCCATTTCATTCCTCTTCCTCTCTGTCTCCTCTCAGTGACCGAACCCTAGCTCATCGGAGACGCTTGTCGGCGCCGCTAGAGATCGCCCCATGGCTAGCCGAGCGTACCACGAGTTCCGTCATGGGGTGTAGCAGCTCGGGCAAGAAGGAATCGAGCAGGCGGGCTCTTAATCAACCGCATCGACTCAATCCCCGATGACCACTGTCGCCGGTCATCGTCAATCATCATCGATATCGTTCCTCCTCGACCTAACTGACCCCACTATGAGCATCGTGGTGAGTTCCTGATCCTCCCGAGGCTCTCCAAATTTTTATTCGCTTCCTAGATCGATCGCCCGTCGTGTAGCAGCGAGCTCTGCCGCTTGTCGTCGTCGCAACTCTAGTGTCGATGACCAATCTTGGGCGGCACCACTAGTTTCTTGTTTGCCCTGACGCGCTGATTTGAGCAAGCCCCTGCACGCACACTAGCTCACCCTCTACAGCCATCCTCGCTGTCGTCTGACGTGTCACCGGCGAGGTGACGTCCTTGTGATGTCACCTTGGCCACGTCATGTTGTTTGACCGAGTCCGTTGACTGGTCCACGCCAGCGTGGTACACCAACGTGGCCTAAGCCCCACCTGTTTGTGACCGTGGGTAGATCCCATCTGAGTGTAAAAAGTTTCATGTCTCTTTAGAAAATAAATAAAAAACAAATAGAAATGACATGGCAATGGTCCCACTAGTCAGTGACTGGGGGCAGAATAGGCCCTGGTGAGAAAAACCCTTCAGTCTTTGCTGACATCAGCATTACCTAATAAACACATTTAGTTATTTAATTAAGAAATTCATAAAATGATTAAAACTTGTTTAATTGATATCTTTTGTTTTATAAATCAGAAAAATACATATAATATATGAAAATGTTTAGAAAAATAAAATCAATAACTTAAAACTATTACTAAATATTATTATGATGATTGTTTAAGTAAATATTATTTAATAAATACTTTATAAATTTTTAATACTTTGATAATTAATATTTTAATAATGGTAAATGCTAAAAATCCAAATAAAATACTAAAAATCTTAGAAAAATAAGAATTAGAGTTTAGAACTTTAATTATGCATTATTATTCCACTTAATTAAATATTTGTTATTTATTAAGTCTTTAAAAAGTAATAAGTATTATAAAAATCATATCTTATTATTTTTTAAATCATAAAAATAAGTATAATAATTCAAAATGATCACAAAAATAATACCTATATGTTAAAACTATAATATTCCACTTTTAAGTTAAATAAAAAGTTAAGCACTTTAATAACTTAAATTTAGACCTATTTCTTTAGTTAATAAATCATATAATGTCAAATAAAATTTGTTAATATTTCTTAAAATAATCAATTAAATCTAGTAAATAGTATTATCCTTAAATACTAATTTTATAAAGTCAAAATGGTTTAACACATTTTAAATATAATTTTATTAAGTTATCCTTCAATCATAAGTATAAATTATTTTATAAAAGGATTCTTATTTAATATAAAATCTCCAAGAATAGTTGTAATAAGATAAAACCCATTTTTCATATTAACCACAAGTTTATAAACAAATCAAAACACTACAAGTGAGTTCATAAGTAGTAAATAATATTGTTTACTTATTCATAAACCTTATCCACTACCAAATCAAAATAATACCATACTTAAGTAACTTTAAAGAAACATTATAAGGTGAACAAGACATAAGTATAACAAGCATTACACCTAAATTCCATCTATGTTTTAAAGTTAACTTTAGTCTACCAAACTTTAAGTATAATACTAAAAACTTTATTATATACTTTATAGTTAACTTTGGTCTATTATAATTAATTATAAAGCATCTTAATACCAAACCAACCCAGTTAAAAACCAAGATAGATAAGTCTCAAATACTACTAATTTCATTATTCCAGTAAAGGCAATTCTTTCTGACTTAAAGACTTTAACTAGAAAGAACACCTCATAAGATTAACTTAAAAGCTTAAATGCTTATGCTTAGTTGAGTAAGATTTTCTTCAAAAGTTATTCGTTTTGCCACTTTAATCAACATATGACAATTAATAGTAAACACCTTACTTTATACTATACTTGTACAATAAGATTGTTAATACTTTAAATTCTTTATAAGTGACATTACTTATAAAGTAAAACTTGAAGATAAACCAATTAAAATGTAAACAACCTTACGTAGCATTCCATACTGTGTATTTTATTGTTGTATAAATACATGTTGTTTTCCACACACTCACAAGCCTTAATAAGAAGCACATGTATGAAACTTAATCTAAAAGGGTAACATATTCCAAGGAAACCCTTTCCAGTAACCAAACCCTAGAACAACGTTATTCTCAGGATTCGCGTTATCAACTTGCATCACATTACTTATGCATAAAAGCATCTTGCTTCTTTAAACATTAGTCCTTACCAGACCAATGATGCAGATTTCCGCAATTGGATCTTATATTGTCTTGAAGATCGTGAGTGCATAATCTTGCAATCACAAAAGGCAAGTTCACACTTGCTCATGTTCTTTGATTATTTTCTGTAAACTATTTTACAAATCCAGTGTTGTCATCACCTGCATTTGAAAAAGGACAGAAAACACTATTTTCATAATAATGTGATTATAGGTTATTTACCATGAGGTAATAACCTACTATAAGAGTTCCGGTGGTAAAGGAACATATTATCTAGGACTTAACAACCAATGTCACCAGTGATTCTTGCGCCGTATATTACGCATTGACCATGAGATTTGGAATGGGACGAAGAAGTCAGCTGTATCTTTTCCCTCTCGCATGGAGCTGGATGTGCGGGTCGTGGCTGTTATCACTTGTAGCGTGCATATTATTTATGCTAATTTGTAGAGTATATGCAACATATGGGTGGGAGCCCTCAACGTCCCATGATAGTTCCGGCATCTGAACGGTCTGTACTGCCATTGACGTAATTCAATAGGTGGGCTGGCGTACACCAAGGAGACATGCGGGGTCGCGGAGAAGGCAGTGATTGGCTTGGGTATTAGTCTGGGCCTCACACCAAGGAAGTGTGAACGGGTTCGCGGCCCGGATGTGCAACAAAGCTAAGATCTCTCATGGGTAAAGTGACGCACCTCTGCAGAGTGTAAGAACTGTAACTTGTTACTCCCTGTTCCGGGAAGGAGTTGCGAACGTGGCGGGAAAGGAACCCCATGAAGGTTCTGGTAAACCCGTGAAGGCTGGCGAACATAGCTTTTCATAATAAAAGCAACCTTTGAAGAAATGTTTACGAAAACTTGCATTGCCTACGACCTACGGTCTGTGACTATAGTTATAGTGCATCAAACACTCCTTTTCTAGTGAACTTGTTGAGTACGCTCCTACTCAAAGTATCTTCTTAACCCTTCCTAGGTTCTAAAGCCAGTATAGACGACGTCTACATCAAGTTATGCTCCAGGAATCATCATCAAAAGCTAAAGCTCTTCAATGAAGTCAAGAAAGTCAACATATACATCACCTCAAGTGAAGACAAAGTTGCTGATTAGATAAAAACACAATTTCTAACCATAGAACCTACTTCTATAGAGTATTGCAATAGCAGCAATGCAAGCCAGTAGTTCAACTATTAGTTTTTAAGTAGGGTAGCTATGAGTTATTTATTCCTAATTCTTCTTCATAAGAAGCTTCTTTCTCTCTCTTTAACCTAGAGTGTTCTCTGGATCTTGTGTAAATAGTTGAGTTGTAACCTATAGTCATGTCTTGGACCTGCTATGTTTCTGTTGTACTACTCTGAGGGATGTAATACTAGTGAACGGTGTTTCATTGGTGTTATGTCAACGACTATAGTATACTACATCATGCAGCGGTATGCTGGGTCACCGCATTTAGCTTCTATCCATTTGGTGAATTTATCAACTGCTACTAGCAGATGCGTAAACCCACATGGTGCCGTATGCAATAGACAAACCATGTCTATCCCCCAGACTACAAACGGCCAAGTTATTGGAATTGTTCGCAATTCTTCAGCTGGAACATGTGGATGTCGGGCATAAAACTGGCATCCCATGCATGTCTCAACCAGCTTGTCGGCGTCCGCCTTCGCGGTCAACCAGTAGAATCCTTGCTGAAAGGCTTTGGAGACCAACGATCGAGGAGCGGCGTGATGCCCACAATCTCCGAGATGGATCTCATGAAGGATTTCAATACCTTCTTGCTGGGAAACACACTTGAGGTATACACCAGTGGTGGTTGTTTTGTAGAGCTGTCCATTGATTATGGTGTAGCCCTTTGCTCGGCGTACTATTTGTCGTCTTTCGACTTTGTCATCGGGAAAAGTTACGTGTACGAGATATTCCATGAACGGTTTTGTCCAAGCCGGAGGGACCTTTGTCACTGTGTGAACGAAAGAGTCAACTCTATCCGGGTTCTCGGTGTTCTCTCCCTTCACGGATGGTGTCCGTAGATGCTCCAGCAAAATCCAGGCGGAATTTGTTTGCGCCCTGATCCAAGCTTTGACAGTAGACTAGCCGCCTCATTTTGCTCCCTTGGGACATACTTGACTTTGTAGCCCAAGAAGCTCTTGGCTATCTCATCCACTTCGTCATGATATGCTACCATCATAGGGTTCCGTGCGTTCCAGGTGCCAGCCACCTGCTGGGCAACCAAGTCAGAATCTCCACAGCAAACTATGCTTTGATGCAAATATCCTTGGCTACGCGTAGTTCATGAATGAGTGCTTCATACTCTGCCATGTTGTTCGTAGCCTCAAAGTGGATCTGCAGAATGTAGTGTAGTTTTTCCCCGATTGGTGATTGTAACAGTACACCAGCCCTCGAGCCATTGAGTAGCTTTGATCCGTCAAAGTGCATCACCCAGTATTCTGGCTTCGGTATAGGGGTAGCATCTGGCATATCCGTCCAATCTACGATAAAATCCGCCAAGGCCTGTGACTTGATAGCGTCGCGTCTCTTGTAGGTGATCTCGAAGGCGACAAGTTCAATGCCCCACTTCGTGACCCTTCCTGTAGCGTTGTTGTTGTTAATGATGTCGGACAGTGGAGCTTTACTCACAACTGTAATGGGGTGCTCCTGGAAGTAGTTCCTTCGCTTCCGAGAAGCAAGGAACACTCCATAAGCTAGCTTCTGGTAGTGTGGGTAATGCTGCTTGGACTCAGTCAAAACCTCGCTTACATAGTAAACTGGTCGTTGAACTCCATACTCATGCCCTAGTTCTTTCCGCTCTACCACGACAACAATGTTGATTACCCGGTTGGTCGCCGCCATGTAAATTAACATAGGCTCCATATGTAGGGGTTCGTAGCATGGAAAACAAAAAGTTTCTACCGCATGCACATAAACAAGCCAAGATCTATCTACTAGATTGTAGCAACGAGTCGATAGGAGCACTCGCCCTCGAAGATTCCAAAGCGGTTAACGAGAGCAGATTCTCGTGGGTGATGTAGTCGTACACTTGCCGATCTCAAGATCGTGTAGACGATCCTTCCGGCGCTGCATTCTGGCAGCGCTTCCGTAGTCGGTCACACGTTCGGTACTCGATGAAGACCTTCCTCTCCCTTGTTCCAGCAAGCAGCGGAGGTTGTAGTTTTTTTTTTGACATTAACGGAGGTTGTAGTTCTCCCCTCGCGATTCCGGCAGCACGACGACATGGTGTCGGAAGTAGAGGGAAGATCTCGCAGGGCTTCGCCTAAGCCGGTGCGAGTTATGGTGGATCTAGGGTTTCCCGGTGATCTAGGGTTTAGAAGGCCGGGAGGAGGTGGAGGTGGAGGTGTCGGCGGCGGCTGGCGGCGGCAGCGCGACACGGGTGGAGGGCTGGCTCTTGTGTGTTTGGGGCAGCCCTCCCACTCTATTTATGAGAGGGGGCAGCCTTGGGAGGGGAGGGTTTGAATCCAAACCCAAACCCAAGTTGGATTGAAAGAAGAACTCTTTCCTTCTTCCACTAGGAAACCATTGTTCCAGTTTGAATTTTCAAACCTCCCGTTTGACTTTCAATTTAGAGCTTTAATTCTCTCTTGCAAATGCCCAAACCAAGTGACCTAGGATATGATTCAATCATTCCACTTACCCATGACACATTCATGGTCCATTCCCCTTCCGGTCCGGTGAACCTTCTAGAACCTCCCCGATGAAAACATTAGAATCTTTCCCAAACTCCGGAATCGGACTTTCCTTATATGAATCTTATTCTCCGGACCATTCTGGATCTCCTCATGATATCCCGGATCCCATCCGAGACTCCGAACAACATTCGGTATCCCTACTTATATTTCATATCTACTAAACAACATCGAATCCTTAAATGTGTCTCCCTATGGTTCATGAATTATGCGGACATGACCAAGACACTTCTCTGATCAATAACCAATAGAGGAATCTGGAAATTCATATGGCTCCCACATATTTCTACGATTACTTTGCGATCGAATGAACCACTTACATACGATACCAATTTCCCTTTGTCTCGCGATAGTTTACTTATTCGAGGTTTTTATCGTCTGTATCTCTGCATACCTAGTTCAACCTCGTTACCGATAAGTACTCTTTTCTCGTTCCCGTGATATATGATCCCTTGTGAGCCTGTCACATGCTTGTAAGTCAATTGGATGACATTCCATCGAGAGGGCCCAGAGTATATCTATCTGTCATATGGATGGACAAATCCCACTCTTGATCCATGTGCCTCAACACATACTATCCGAACACTCAATTCCACCTTTATAGCCACCCAGTTACGGTGTGGTGTTTAATTTCATCAAAGCATCCTTCCGGTGATGGTGATTAGCATGATCTCATGGTCGAAGGAATTAGGTTACTATTTATCAGAAAGCTTATAGCAAATGAACTATTTGAAATGACTTGATCTTAATGCTACACATATCTATAGGAGTATGTCCATCATACCATTCTCCTAATGATATGATTTGTTGTTAACAACATCTTAATGTTCATGATCGGGAAACCACGATCATCTATTAACCAACAAGCTAGTATTACAAAGAGGCTTTTACTAGGGACTCTAATTTAGTTTACAAATCACACAAGTATTAATGTTTCCGGTTTAATACTGTTATAGCATGAATGTAAACATTTATCATAAACACAAAGATATAATAACAACCACTTTTATTATTGCCTCTAGGGCATATCTCCAACACCATAGGCTCGGGTGCTGCAAGGATAGGCGCTGAGGAGAGTATCTCCTTTAGTTGCTTCAATGATGCATCTGCTTCGTCCGTCCATGTAAATTTGTCCGCCTTCTTCAACAACTTGTATAGCGGCAGAGCCTTCTCTCCAAGTCGGCTGACGAACCGACTAACTACTGCAACGCAGCCTGTTCGCCGTTGTATGTCCTTTAGACATGTCGGACGGTTTATGTTTAGGATGGCCTTGATTTTCTCCGGGTTGACCTCGATTCCACACTAGGAAACGATGAAGCCCAACAATTTGCCGCCTGGAACCCCGAAGACGCATTTCTTAGGGTTAAGCATCATGTTTTATTTCTGGAGATTATCAAAGGTTTCATTTAAGTCATTTGACTTTTTAGACATCACCGCTATATCGTCCACATAGGCATGAATGTTCCGACCAATTTGATCATGTAGGCAACGTTGCATTGTTCGCTGGTATGTAGCACCTATGTTTTTTAGCCCAAAGGGCATTGTGACATAGCAAAACGTGCCGTAAGGTGTGGTGAACGAAGTGGCCAATTGGCCTGACTTCCTCATCTTAATCTGGTGGTATCCTGAGTATGCATCGAGAAAACACAAAAGCTCCGAGCCAGCCGTCGAGTCAATGACTTGGTCCATGCGAGGCAAAGCAAATGGATCTTTGGGACATGTTTTGTTCAAGTGATGACCCACAAGTGTAGGGGATCACCACAGTCTTCGCGGGTAGTATTACCCAATTTATTGATTCGACACAAGGGGAGCCAAAGAATACTTGCAAGCCTTGACAACTGAGTTGTCAATTCAGCTGCACCTGGAAATAGTTCTTGCTCACAGAATTTATCAGTAGCAACAGTTTGGTAGTAGCAACAACAACCATGAAATAGGAGTAATAGTAACAATAACGCTAACAGTGGGATTCAAGTGCGATAGGCATAGGGCTGGATGGACGGGCGTTGCATGGTCGAGTCTAAACATGTAACTTCAAGATCTAGGGCATTGCAGATAAATAATAACAAGCATCCAAGTACGAAACAATTCTAGGCATGTGCCCCAAATATAGTCATACGTGCTCGCAATGAGAACTTGCACAACACCTTCTGTCCAGCCAGCCCATGGCAGTGGGGCCTCTAGGGAGCTACTGGCAATTAAGGTGCTCATTTTAATAGAGCACCGGAGCAAAGCATTAACACTCCATGAACACATGTGATCTTCACACCATAGCCATCCCCTCCGGTTGTCCCAATTATTGTCACTTTGGGGCCTTTGGATCCGGACAATGATATGTGTACACAACTTGCAGATAAGATCACAAATAATACTATCATAATGATTCAATAATAAGTTCACATCTGAGATCATGGCACTCGGGCCCTAGTGACAAGCATTAAGCACAACAAGTTGCAAAAAAGTCAAATAGCACTAATATAGATACTAGGCACTATGCCCTAACAAATCTTATTCGATTACATGATAGAACTCATCCAATCCCTACCATCCCCAAGCCTACAGCAGGGGATTACTCACTCATGGATGAGGGAAACATGGATGTTTGATGGAGATGCGTTGGTGATGACGATGGTGATGATCCTCTCCAAATTCCCCGTCCCGGTAGGGTGCCAGAACGGAGTTTCTGGATCCGAATCTTGGTTTCTGGTGGCGGCGGCGGAGCGGAACTCTTTCTGAAAAACTATTGAACCCCCCTCTATTTTTAGGTCGAGGGGCAACTTCTAGGCGCAGAGGGAGGCCGAGGGGGTGCCTAGGGTGGCTGCACCCCCTAGGTGCGGCCAGTGGTGGGCCTGCGCCTGGCAGGGGTATGGGCCCCCAGGCCCCTTCTCCGTCTCGTCTTCTGGCCCCGTGGATCTTCTGGTGAAATATAATTTTTGGCATATTTTTCGGGATTTTTCCTGATAGTTCATTTTCTACACAAAAACTAGACACCAAGGTAATTCTGCTGAAAACAGCGTCATCCCGTGTTAGTTGTATCCAAATCACACAAGTTTAGAGGAGAAACAATAGCAAAAGTGTTTGGGAAAGTAGATACGTTTTGGACGTATCAACTTCCCCCAAGCTTAGCTTATTGCTTGTCCTCAAGCAATTCAGTTGAAAACTGAGTGCGATAAAAGAACTTTCACGAGCACATTTGCTTCATATGATGTAAATATTCTTAGCATAGGAGTAGATTCTTAGACAATTCATAATAAAGAGTATGCAACTAAGTCTACTCAATAGTCAATGCAAGCTATGAAGAGAAACCAACTCAATAATAATAAGTAGCATGAAACATAAACATAAGCAACATTGCAATGCTCATAATAAGGTATGATAGAGTGGTATCTCGCTTGCCTTTGTTTGTAGAGCACAATATAAATGCCAACGCACCTCTGAAGTTCAAGTGAAGACTAGAAGTAAAGATATCAGAGATACAAGCATCAAAGTCATGACATAATTAGTCAAGTTTTGAGACAAACACAAGAATGACAACTATGCTCTCAAGAAGGTGCTCATAGAATAAGTGGTGACTCAACAAGGTTGTGAAAAGGTTTTGAAAAGTTTGAAAGGCTTCCAAATGCTGAAAGGAAGGTACTCATTAGCTTTGAGCTCTCATTTCCCCTATCATAGGCATCTTCATGTGGTTAAGGTGAAAGTGAGGTCCACTCTGAATCATATGCTTGACAGACCATAAACTGGAAATCCCAAGTCCCTTGAGTACGAGGGCCGCACCGCATGCTACTCAACTTTGGTTACCTGAAAGTTGTTGTCATTGTAAATACATGCATATCATAGAGAACTGCCAACGGGGTATCCCTTGCACATGATACAAGATCTATCCCGTGATCAAAATTACAAGGCATGCAGACAATGAGCATCTCAGCAATCTTTTTATTTACTATGTGAATAGCTTTTTATTGAGGATGCTTCATAAATGCTCATTATGGTGATGCTGCAAGTTTCCACCATGATTAGGCATGGCTTAGGCTATCGGCCCAGGCGTTTCTCTAACACAATTTATATACTCCATGAACTCACAAGCTCCCCTTTTATTTCACATCATCGACATCCTCAAACAAAAGAGCAAGGTATCAACTGGATGAGATATCCAAAAAGTGTTGAAATCGTTCCTCGTGACAGCACGGTTCTGCTGACTCCCAGCATATAATTTGCAAGCATATAACTTTCATGGACATGTCACAATGGTTCAATATTATTAAGTGCACGGAATAAAGTGTGCCATCAAGTTTGTGAGAGCTTTACTAACTAACTTTCTCAAAACAGACAAACATTTTATTTTGGAAGAAAGCAATTGAATATGCACTGAAATAGCAAATGATGCTGATAGGTAGGTATAGTGGACACAACTGGAAATATTGGTCTTAGGGAGTTGGAAACACAGGTAGAGCTCATACTCAGTGCAAGTGAAGGCTAGCAATAGAGAGGGAGCGACAAACAAGAGAGCAATAACTATCATAATCATGCTTGCAACAAAATAGGACTAGTTATGGCATGAAAGTGATACAAGAACTCTGAGGCAAAATAAATCATCGAGGCTTACTGACTATTGATTAGTCATATGCATGCGTGATCATGTGCCAAGTCGATTCATATGAACAGTCAGAGGAGGATACCACAATATCATACCAAAGTATGAATAAAACAATGCAAGCAAACATTCATATGACATCCTACAAACTATTAGCAAGCTGGAGCTAACCATAGACAAGCAAGAACTACTAAACATTCATTAGTAACATACGCCTTACAATGAATAGACTAGGCATGCTCACAATGATGAGTATATGTACAAAAATAAAACAAATAGAGTTCGTTACCAGCCTCTTACCACACCTCGAGTTGTCTTAATCTTCATTATTGCCCTTCACTTGTGTGACATGAATAAAAATATGAAACCAAAATCCACTGAGGACGGCTGAACCCTGCAAAGAACTCACAAAACCAAAGAAGAACAACAAATATTTTTGGTGTTTTCGGTTTTTTCAAACAAGCCAACAAAGCAAAAACAAACCAAACAAAGCAAAATCTTTTTGGATTTTTATTTTAAGGCAAACCAAATCAAAGAAACATAGAAACAAACCAAGAGAAACAACGGAAATATTTTTGGTATTTTTGTGTTTTTGAGAAAGAAGCAACAAAAACAAAAAAGAAAGCGAAAACAATGGATATACAAAGAATCGACCGAACATGATATATATATGAGTGTGATGTCGGTGTACCTCCCCCCAAGCTTAGGATTTTAGCCTAAGTGGGGCTCAATAGCGCGGGTAGTAACCGCATGCTGGTGGGTCATCATAGGAATGATCATAGTCAGGCGCTTGCGATGAAGAAGAAGACGCGCCCCAATCAAATGAGGGTTGCTGGTATGAAGACTCTCCCAAGTTGGAGGGCTGAACCATGAATTGTCTTCGGCATCCTCTTCAACATTCTCCTCTTGCTAGGAGAGCTCCGCCACATATGTGTCAACCTCCTCCTCCGTAAGCGACCATCCTTGCCCTTTCTCAGTCCTACCCTTTCTCCGACCTTCCTAGGAAAAACATAATTCATACGGTAAACTTCTCGGAAACAAAACTATGCTGAATCATGGATTCAAGATCAAGCCTCTCTATGGGGAACTGATAATGTGAATAGTGAGGCTCTAAACCATGGAAAGGTAGCAACCTAGAAGCAATGAGACCTCCACAAATTCCACCCTTCTCGCGGTTAGTGGTGAGACGGTGAGCTATCAAACCACCCAGGCTATAGTATCTAATCCTATTCAGAGCAGCTACAATAAAAGCTAGATCAAAAGAAGACAACTTTCTAGCGATCTTTCTAGCAAGAACACACTTGGTAATGAAATAGGCAAAGTATCTAATAGCTGGGAACTGAATGTTCCGAATTTTACCACTTTCCTTTGAGAAGTCGAAACCTTGGCAAATCTCAGCATATAAATCCATAAGTGACTTGGGCCTCTCCTTGATCTTCTCACAAGATCCCCACTAAGGTACTCTAATTGCTGCACAGAAATCAGTAAAAGGCAGGTCGACAGGTATATTATATATTTCGTAATGGACCATGGGATTATATGTAGACCAAGTGAACCGGAAGTCCTTCACAAAAGCCATGTTAGCTTAACAAATTGAAATGGTTCACCTTCAACAAAGTGTTCCAATCCTGCATTGGCAACCAAGGTTTAGAAATCCTGGGAGATTCCTGCGGTTCTCATAAATTCATGGCATGGATATATGGAAGTAAAAACTACCTCCTCACGATGAACCTTCATTGGCTCAGGCACCATCAAGTCATATTGATTCAGTGGATAAGTACTCATCTTCCTTGCTGAAATTTTTAGACAAACATCAAACCAAGTGATTTCTATGTTGATAAACGGTGAGCAACTACTATAGGAACTTGCTAGAGGGATACACATGCATCAAAATAAGGTTTCTAAGCATAGAACAAGCATGCAAGCTCAAACAACCTAACACCTATAGCAGCAAAATACTCAAGATACAATCTATCAATCACAAATCTAATTGGACAGGTGGAGGAGGCACATACCAAGGAGCAATCCCTCCAAAAATCAGTACTTAAGATGGGCTGAACAAGGAGATCGAAAATCGCGAGCAAGAACAGCAAGAACTCGAGCTTGAGCAAGTTTTCCGGTGTTTTTTAGGAGAGAGAAAGAAGATGGCTGTGCGGGGTCACCTTGAAGGGCCCCAGGTGGGCCAGACCCCCCCCCCCCCCAGGCGCCGCCCACAGGTAGGTCGCGCCTACCAATGGGTGTGGTGGCCTGGGGTGGCCCCCTGGGTCACTTCAGGTGTCTCTCTGCCCCTTTTTTCGAGGAAAAAATTATTTTGAATTTTCTGGGATTTTTCGGGAAACTTTATTTTTGGCCAATTTTCAGGGTATGAAACAGTTTTTTCAGAAGAAGCAAAAGCAAACAAAAACCAAACTATAGGAGCTCTAAGAAACTCTAACAAACAAACAACTAACAAAACCAAAGCTAGCAAAAGAAAGGCAAAGACTAGGAAGGAGAAAAGTAAAAGAAAGCAAGTAAAACCACGGTGGAAACATTATTTTGTTCATTAAAATCCTTTTGTTAACAAGGTTGATCAAGTCTTGTTACCAAAACAATCTTATATGAAACAAAACTTTGCATTCCACAAGGTGATTATTTTACCTCATACTTGATACCAATGGTCCCAATCATAATAGTTTCAAAATTTTCTTGTGGAATGGGACAATATATTTCTCCAACCTTGATGCTCTCAATATTTTCAATGGAATTCAGGCAATAGCTTTTAGCAACCTTCTTGGGGAAATATACAGTATGCTCTTTTTCATTAATATTGAATATTACTTTTCCTTGATTACAATTGATGACAGCACCTGCAGCATTAAGAAAAGGTCTCCTAAGAATAATAGACATATTATCATCTTCAGGCATGTCAAACACAACAAAATCAGTTAAAACCATGCAATTATGAGCTACTTGAACAGGAACATCCTCACATATACCAACAGGAATAGTAGTTGACTTATCAGCCATTTGCAAAGATATATCAGTTGGTATCAACTTTTCTAGCTGGAGCCTCTTATAGAGAGAAAAAGGCATAACACTAACTCCAGCTCCCAAATCACATAAAGCAGTTCTAACATAATTATTCTTAATAGAGCAAGGAATAGTTGGTATACCTAGATCACCAAGTTTATTTGGAACCTTACCATTGAAGGAGTAATTAGCAAGCAAAGTAGAAATATCCTCATTAGGAACCTTCCTTTTATTAGAGACAATATCCTTCATATACTTTGAATAAGGAGGCAACTTAATAGCACCAGTCAAAGGAATTTGCAAAAATAAAGGTTTCATCCACTCACAAAACTTGTTGTAGTGTTCTTCCTCCTTTGACTTGTGTTTCTTACCTGGAAAAGGCATAGGTTTCTGCACCCAAGGTTCTCTCTCTTTACCATTTTTATTAGCAATAAAATCTTCCTTGGTGTACCTAGTGTTCTTAGCGTGCTTCTCATGTTCTTCCTCAACTTCCTCCTTATCAGGAGGATCATTATTACCATTACCACTCTCAGTTTCAGCATCAGAGACAGATATACTGTTAGGATCTACAATAGGTTCAAGTGGTTCCTCAACTACTTTATGTTTCTTTTTCTTTATCTTACGAGGACTACCACTATTCTCACTTTGTTGAGAATCCTGCTCAATTCTTTTAGGGTGTCCTTCAGGATATAAAGGATCTTGAGTAGCTATACCACTCCTGGTTCTAATTCCATAAGCATGTTTATCTCCTGAAGCACTAAATAGCATGTCCTTTTGTACCTTAGCAAGTTGATCAAGTTGGGTTTGAACTATTCTAAATAGCATGTCCTTTTGTACCTTAGCACTAATAGAGATACTAGGCACTATGCCCTAACAAATCTTATTCGATTACATGATAGAACTCATCCAATCCCTACCATCCCCAAGCCTACAGCGGGGGATTACTCACTCATGGACGAGGGAAACATGGATGGTTGATGGAGATGCGTTGGTGATGACGACGGCGATGATCCTCTCCAAATTCCCCGTCCCGGCAGGGTGCCAGAACGGAGTTTCTGGATCCGAATCTTGGTTTCTGGTGGCGGCGGCGGAGCGGAACTCTTTCTGGGAAACTATCGAACCCCCCTCTGTTTTTAGGTCGAGAGGCAACTTATAAGCGCATAGGGAGGCCGAGGGGGTGCCTGGGGTGGATGCACCCCCTAGGCGCGACCAATGGTGGGCCCGCGCCTAGAAGGGGTGTGGCCCCCTAGGCCCCTTCTCCGTCTCGTCTTCTGCCCCGTGGATCTTCTGGTGAAATATAATTTTTGGCATATTTTTCGGGATTTTTCCTGATAGTTCAGTTTATGCACAAAAACTAGACACCAAGGTAATTCTGCTAAAAACAGCGCCAGTTCATGTTAGTTGTATCCAAATCACACAAGTTTAGAGGAGAAATAATAGCAAAAGTGTTCGGGAAAGTAGATACGTTTTGGACGTGTCATCAATCCGGTGTAATCAACGCACATTCTTAATTATTTGGTTCCTTTTTGGGGGACAAGTACAGGATTGTCCACCCATCGGGTGTGAAGGACTTCTCGGATAAAACTAGCCTTAAGTAACCTAGCTATCTCTTTGCCTATGGCGCGTCTCTTCTCGTCTCCGAAGAGTCATAGAGGTTGTTTCACCGGTTTGCATTTTGGATCAATATTCAAGATGTGCTCGGCAAGTTCCCTAGGTACACCTTTCATGTCGACAAGTTGTCAGGCAAAGATGTCCTTATTCTCACGGAGGAACTCGACGAGCGTGCTTTCCTATTTAAGGTCCAAGTTCGTCCCAATGGCGGTGGTCTTGGAGGCATCGCCTACCACAAGTTCCACTGGCTTGGTTTTGATGGCAGCCTTGAATGCTGGGGCGGAGTCAGAAATCTGCTTCTTCGACGTCGGCATCTCCGTGGCATCGACTTCGCTCTGGATCTCCTTGAATTCTTCACTGTAGAGGACAGCTTCTGCAAAGGTTGCTTCTCCAATATCGCAGTCCCTTGCCTTGGTAAAGATTCCGGATACGATGATGACACCGTTTGGTCCGGGTATCTTGAGATTGTTGTAGATGAAGCATGGCTTGTCCATGAAGGCGTGGAAGATGTCGCGTCCGAATATGACGTGGTACACGCTCTTGAAGGGGGACACCTCGAAGGTCATGCGTTCTTGGCGGTAATTGTTGACATCGCCAAAAGCGACCTGGAGCATGATACACCCAAGGGACCGAGCTTCCCGGCCAGGAACTACGCCATGGAACATGGTGATGGTCCGCCTTAGGTTGTCCTCCATCAAGTTCATCTTGTGCAGCGTATCCAGGTACATGATGTTGATGCTGCTTCCACTATCCACCATACATTTGGTGAACTCGTTGCCGTCAATCAGGGGGTTGATGACCATGGCGTACTGGTTCTCCGTAGGGATGAGGTCTGGGTGATCCTTCCTGTCCCAAGTAATTGGAATTTCCGACCAGCGCAGGAACTGGGGAACTGGGGGTAGAGTAGCCATCAGTATCCTTGTATAGTGGGGGTGCCAAGGAAAGTGTGGAAAACGGCCGCCTTCTTCTCGAAAGGGTTCTTGCCCTTGCCATCGCCCTTGGCGGCGTGCTTGGGGTCAACATCCTCATCCATGTCACTTGAATCCTTGGACTCCTCTTGCTTCTTCTTCCCCTTGCCCTTGCCTTGCGGTCTGGTCTTCCGACGTTGCTTGTAGTCGGACTCTGGGTCCTCCTTGAGATCGTTGACGAACTTGCAATGGCGATTTGTGTGAGTGGCTTTGTCATTGGCGTCGAGGTGTACAAGGCATGGCATATCATGATACTCTTCATACGTTTGGGGAACGCGGAGCGCTGCCGAGGTAGTTTCACTACCTCACTGCTGCCCACGACCAGCCCCCATCCTCGGCCACGCTGTCCGCCATCACCTCGTCCTGCAAATGTCATAGCGACCATGTCGGAGGTGTGCTTTTCTTCTGGTGGGCTCTTCTGCTTGGTGCTGCTATTCCTCCGAGCTTGAGTTGGAATGGCCGTTGCCACCAGGGAGCCGCAAGCATCATCGTCGGCGGCTGCGAACTCACTAGCCAGCTGGATCATCTGGTTGAGATCTAGCCTGTGATTGTCCTGCAGGCGCTTCAACTTATGTTGTAGCAACGTACCTTTATACAACCTGTCGATGAAGGCGGCCATGGCGGTCTGGGCGTGCACTCCTGCACAGGAATTCTTCATATCCAGCCAGCGAGAGAGGTAGGCGCGAGATGACTCGTCTTTCTCCTGCACGCACCGCTGTAGATCGCCAACAGTACATGGACGTTTGTACGTACCCTCGAAGTTCTTGGTGAACACTTCTTGCATGTCCAACCAGTTGCAGATGGACTTCTCCGGCAAGTCATCGATCCATTGTCGGGCCATGCCCGCCAGCATCAGTGGGAGGTACTTGACAGTGACGTTGGGGTTACCCCCCGGCGATCTCCACCACGTTGCCGTAATCCTGCAACCATGTAGCTGGCTTGGAGGTGCCGTCATAGGGCTTGATGGTCTTGTCAATCCAGAAACCCTTAGGGTAAGTTGAGGTCCGTATTACAGGTCCAAAGCAACATGGTCCCATGTATTGTCCTTTCCGGGCCTCGTGAATCTTGTCCAGGCATGAACGTGCATCGTATGGCTCCGGGCTTCTTTTCTTCTTGCCGTAAGGGGAAGGGTTGCGTGAACGACGCGGGCCTCCTCCTCCATGGTGGCTGCTAGGGGACGATGGAGGCGGAGGTGGAGGTGGGTTAGCCTTCTTGCTGTTACCCTCCTGCGACGCCTCGCGCTTGTCGCGGTTTCTTGTCGGACACGGAGGGTCATGGCACGACCTGCTCTTGTGTCCTTGGTTGCACTCTCCATCATGACGGGTCTGCTCCATGTTATCGCGGATGACAATGTCGCTCTGCCTTGGCAGAGGCATGTCCGTACAACGGTGAGCCTTGGGGTCTCCGCGATGTCGGAGGGACCGGGGCGGTGGAGATGGGCGACGAGGATGAGCCTTACCTCCATGGTCAGAGGATATGGGGATAGCATCTTTCCTGTTGCGTGCATCCCTCCGTCTTTGTTTTGATGAACCCGTCTGGGACCCGACATCATGAGGAGATCGGTCCCTTGGCGGCTTAGGCATGCTAGACTAACAAAACGCTGGGTCAGACTCAAGCCTCTGAGAGGTGGCCTTTTCCTGCTGTTTCACCGCCTTGGCCACGAGGTGGTAGACCTGTTCCACAGCTGCGGGTTATCTATCCTGCTCCAAAAGGGTCTTGGCGATGACGAGGTTAAGAAGAAGAGTGGGCATCACCTGCCTGCCTTCGCTGTCAATGTATGGCTTTGCTTGTGGCAGCTTCGAGGGAGCCCATCCTAGATTTCTCCGTACACCAGGATCGTTGATGACGCGAGCCAGAGCTTTCTTAGCCTTCTGCTGCTGGAGCAGAGTCTTGTACTTGGCCTCCATGGCTCTAGCTTTCACTATTGACTTATGCGTGTTGGCCAGATCTTGATCTAGCTTAGCGCCTTGCTCCGCGATGGCCTGTGCTTCCTCCAGCAGCTGTTGGCGCTTCTCATCAAGCTGGACTATGTTCCGAATATGAGCCATAGTCATGGGCTTGACGAGGAGGTTGCCATTCATCACTCTATCAGCCAGAGTAATTTGGGCAGCATCAGACGTAGATGCCAGAGGCGGCGGGTTTGCGGTGTTGTTGTTACTCGGACCAACATTGAGTTCCTGCGGCTGCTGCACTGGGTTAGGCGGAGGGGGCATGACCTTTGCGCGATCATTGTTGGCAGCAACAGGTGGTCCCTTCCCATTGTCCAGTGCTTTAGGCGGAGCTTGTCCAGGTTGACCTTCCTCCATCACGGTCCCAATGGCGACGAACACCTCTCGGGACGTGACGGCCTTGTCGGCCTGCTCGTCACATTGGAAATCCTCCTCCATCTCCTGCATACCAGAGTCTAGCTCCTCTGGGCTGAAGTCTATCTCCTCCGAGTTAGCTGATGTCGGTGTAGAGCGCGTCAAGAACGGAGTCGGAGGGTGCCGAGGCTTCCTCGATGATGGGCGATGGCGGTGCGACAGCAGCGATGACGACTGGGGGTGGTGGTGAAGCTACTGCGATAATGATCGGAGGTGGTGGTGAAGCTGCAGCGACAAGGACCGAAGGCGGTGGTGGCAGTGGCTGAGGCGGAGGGGCACCGTCTAAGAGCGCAAGCGCTGTCTGGGCTGCCTCCTCAGCCTCCGCGTAGTTGTTGACGGTGTTCAACATGCCTTCGAAAGTGAGGTGTCCTGAAGCCTGCTGCCGCCTTAGCGTATGTCAGAGAAGTGTTCCTTGGTCCAGTCCTTCCATAAAGTGATACATGGCGTCAGCATTGGGGTAATGCGCCAGGTCGGCCCGTATATGGAGCCACCTGGCCAGGTAATTGCAGGGTTTTTCTCTCTCTCTCTGAACGCAACGCGCCAGATCGAAGATGGTTACCACGCCGAAGAACTTGGATCTCTGTTGTCCAGACGCACGGACGAATCCGGCGGACTTGCAGTGATCTTCCACCATTATATCCTGCACAGGGGCGGTTTGGGTGGGCCTTGAATTTTTCCGATCTTTGATGGCAAACTCCGAAGAGAGATCCGACATCGATCCTTCCGCGAACGCATCCTGCCCGTAGGCGGTCTGTGCGGGTCTTGTTGCTCCTCCAACTTCTAGGGAACTAGTGCCCGAGTCGATTTCGCCGATGAAGAGGTGGATGTCTCCGATGGGGATGATCGAGCATCGAGTAGGGTTTGTCTTTGCCAGGATCCAGAACTCATCGGGGGACGATCAGAATGTTGCCGGAGAAGATAATATGGCCGATGGCTACGGTTTCACCGATTCCCGCAAAGATCTTGATCCTCGCCCGTTGTAGAGCCTGAAGCGCCTCTTGCCCCACGGTGGGCGCCAACTGTCGTGGTATTGCCGACGAGTATGCCATGGAGGGGTCCTCATAGTGCGTGTTTAGAGACGTGGGTTAAGGCGGAAGGTTGGTGGGTATGAGGTAACACAACTTACCCAGGTTCAGATCCCACGACGGTGGCGGAATCTTACTCCTGCTATAAATCACTATAATGGCAATACGCCGAGTTACAGGGATTGGTTCGCTGTGCGCGATATGAGTTGAGTTATGCGTGCCCTAAAGGCTCCCATAGGCCCGACTTATATAGTCGCCATGTCCTAGGGTTACAGGCAAAGTCCTAGCCGGACAGGTTACAGAGTCCTACACGGTATACAATCAGTCTAACATGTCTTGCACTCCAAGGCTCCGGGTACGTCGGTGACTTCTCCGTAGCCTTCCTTTATCCGGCATGGGCCTCCCTTCTAGATCCATCTAACTGGGCCGCCCAGCAGGCCATGGGCCATGCTACCAACTGTGGGTCACCCGGGTTATCCGGATAAGAGACATACTATGGGGATAACCATATAGCATATCCCCAATACATGACTCGAGCTCGAGCCGAAGCTATAGACAACAAGGTGAAATCGCACCTAACTTTCATGTGATTTTGAATCTTCTTTGGATGAATTGCTACTTTATTCTGATATGCTATGTATGATGAATTACAATCCTCAAGAAACCCCTCTGCTGGAACAAGACGACATGAGCAAGCAAGATAAGAAAGAATAAGAAAGGAACAAAGCCCCAAGACCCGTACTAATGACCATGACATTGGTACTATCGGCCCTACTCATTCTCAACGATCCAAGCCTGAAATACCAAGGAGGTACTACCACCACTGCCCGACCCGTACTATCGCTAGTGCAAAACTCGGCGAGTATTATCGCCACTACAGTCGGCCCACTATTATACATGTCGTGTTTGCTTGCATATACCCTCTGGTATTTAAGCGACACTAGACCAGTACTACCAATAAGATCGCCTAGCTTGGCCCGTCAGTACTATCAGGTCCCCTAGGCCGGTACTACCGCCTGCTCACGGCGAATAAAGCTACTAGAAGAAGTGCCCCCGGTACTATCACCGGGAAGGCTGGTAGTACCGCCCCTACGCGAGCATGCGTTCCTAAATGGTCCTTTGGCTATCATGTAACTTAACCCTTAGTCTACCTTTTGTATTTGCACTATAGTTAACCCCTAGTGGCTCAGATATGGGGTTAGACATACTTTGAATTGAATCTATGAACTTTGCTCTCCTCCCAAGTGGGAAACGTAAACCTCTCCTTTTATTGTATCTTGGAGTTATATGAGACCTCTCTATGATATTGGTTTCTCTTGGTGTGTGATTCTGGTAATGATTGATCTCTTCACTCTTCTCTAGCGATTCTACCAAGGCCTAGTATCTCCTCATGATTCTACCGAGGGCATATCGGTCTCTCACTCCGAGATTCTACCTCGTGATCTCTCTCTTCTATTGTGCTAGTGGATGACAAATGATTGCATTGTGTGTGTTGTATGTGTTGAGTGGGTTCGGTTTTACTCGTCGTGTTCATCGTTTCCCTTTAAACCCTCCTCGAATCCGTGAAGATCGAACCACCTCCTAGAGGTTGGATCTCATCACACGACTTGTGGACGATGTAGCCAGTACTGCTTAATAATTAAATAAGATTACAAATTTGATAAAAAAAGAGCAAATGCAGGTAAGTGTCCATACTGGGTTTGGCCCTGGATTTTCAAAAGTTAGCTTAAATATAGCCCATTGATGGGCCCAAGATAGATTAGATGTTATCCATTAGTCTAATTGGCCCAATATTTAATCCGATCCACGTTAGGCCACCCGTTTAAAAACAATTTTCCTTTACCAAGTGCCAGGTGCAAATAATGCCAGACGTGGTGCGAAAGAAAAGCTCTGACAAACTAATGCCAAAGTGATAGTACAAGTCTACCAGTGGAACACCTAAAAAAAAGAGTCTACCAGTGGAAAGTGCAAATTTCTGAAGGAAGGCATATCTCTGCCTCTGCGGTCTGCACTGATGCACCAGCGCCAACGGCTGTACGGCCCACGCAATGTTTTACGCGAACGCGAACCCCTGTACTTGGGCGTTGAGCTCGATGGATCGGCACCATTTTCGTTGCCACCGCAGTCCGCAGCTGCCGCGAGGTAGCTATAGCACCATCGATCTGGATCTTGGGATCTGACTCTAATCTCTCCCGTTTCCTTTTCTGCTTAACTAAACCACTAGCTTCTCCGAACGAACAGTGTAGCACCGCGGGAATCACGCGGGTTCCATTTGCTTTGCTTTGCTTTGCCCGTTCCGTTCCTATCGGCTCGCCTTGAGCGTGTCCTGCGTGCACCAACGGCTAAAAGCAACATGTAGACAGAGAACCCCGTTCAAAAAAGAAAAATGTAGACAGAGAACCAGACATGCCTCCTTTCTTTCCCCTCGTACCATCATCGCCCCTGAATTTCTGGCGAATCGAAAGCAACTTTTCAAATCAAATCAAGGACTTCCGGAACCTGAAAAATGTCCCCGACTTGTACGTACAAGCTATAGATGGATTACGTAAAGACGATGAAAGGAATTCATTCACCAAGAAATAAACAAACTCACCAAACCCTATTAAAATTAAACCTCGTCCCAATCAAAACGGAAAATCGACGATTGGGATGGATCGACGGAGCACGAAACCAAGCTGCTAGCACCGCGCAATACCATATGGCTGTGACTTGGGACTTGGGGTGGCCGGCGCCACTTGTCAGCGGATTGAGCTGACTGTTGTGACCGGTTCCCGTTGGAGCCTCCTCTTCCCGTGGGAGTGGGAGTGGGAGACGAGGAAGTCCGGGGTGCGCTCGTAGCCGGAGAAGACCTCCTCCCAGATCTCGGCGAAGGCGCGGAGGATGAGGTGGTGGTGGTGCGGCGCGTTGAGGGACAGGAACCGGTGGAGGAGCTCCCGCAGCTCGTCGCCGCCCACGATCTCCTTCTCCACGATCATCTGCAGCATCGACCGCCGGAAGTCCGCCAGCGGGTCCGCCGACTCCTTCACCACCGCCACGCTCTCCTCGATCCTCCTCGCGCCGGCGCCGCCTCCGCCCTCGCTCGAGGTCCGCCTGTGCCGCCTGCCGCCGACGTTCTCGGCGGTGGCGTCCTGGAGGGAGCGGACGGTGCGCTCCAGCTCGCCGAGCTGCCGCAGGAGCGCGGCCACGCTGGGCGTGCTCCCCACGCTCGTGTCCGCGTCGTCCGCGGAGGAGGGGGAGAACGAGGAGGAGGGCGCCGCCGCGGTGGAGACCATCGACGCCGACTTGCTGTTCCCCGCGCGCCACGTCCCCTTGGCGGTGTCGGTGGTGGCCGTGGACATGGTAGTTGTTGTGGTGGTGGTGGCAGTCGACGTGTTGGTGGGCGGCGTCGCCATGGGGGACTGCTTGTCGGAGCCGTCTGAGATGGACACGGCCTTGGAGCCGCCGCACCCGCACATGAAGCCGCGGCCCTTCCTCTTGATGCGCAGCCCGCCGCCGGAGCCGCGGCGGCGCAGTATCATCGCCTTCATCGATCGATCGAGAGCCTTCTCCTTCTCCTTCTCGGTTCGGTTGCGAGCGTGCGGTGCGGGCGCGCGGGGCGAGGAGGCTGCGCCGTGTGTGAAGTGCTTGTGGTGTGTACTACTGGAGTGAAGAGAAAACCCATGGTTTATAATGTGGCAGCCGGCCGCCTTGCAAAGTCAAACGGCTATATTAGTTTTTTGCGTGGAAGCAATCCGATGTTGGTGAAACGGTCAGATGAAAACTAAGCACAAACTTATCTGCATTTAAACACGCACCGTACTTGTACTGACTTCTCGCAAATCAAATAAATCGGACAGGTGATCTGTGTAACTTGGTCGTCAATTAATTTGAGACTAGCTGCATCACATGAAAATTTCGCTACTGTACAAAAACATCACATGAAAAGTATCTTCAGAACAAGATAAAAAGGTCTTCTAATATGGTATGCCACATCAAAAATTCGATAAAAAAGTATCACATGAAAAGTTTCGTCAGAACAAGATAAAATAAAGGTCTTCTAATTATAGACATTGGTCTGTTTTTAGCAGCCCTCAATTTTCACTGATTGTGTTAAAAAAGGAAATGCAACGAATTTGAGTGTGCTTCAAATCTTACCCCAAAACATACCCCATACAAGTCGATTTTAGGGATGTTTAGGGCTGCTTGAGTGATTCTAGTGAACTTGTGAAATGTTTCTATGTGAACGCCCCAAGTGCAAGTCTTTATTGGAGAATATTTATTTTCACAAAATTTAGGGAAATTAGTACAAAACACATTTTCACCATGTGAATATTTTATTTTGTAAATTATGATATACATTTAACTCCCTTTGAGCTGATTATATCATGAACCTGCAACTAACAAGAAATATGTAAAGGCCGGTCAACCAGATGAGATTATCAAAGTTGACCGAGCTGGGTAAGATCAACCTTTTACCCGCTAATTGTGACCTTTTGACAATATTTCGATGATTACCATGGAGTATTCATTATCTTTTCAAACTAACAAGGGGTCTTGTTTGTTAGGATAACATGACTAGACATACCACACATACTTGTATCCGCTAGGGAGAGGTTTGGAGACAGCCATACCCGCTCAACAAAGTTAAGGAAAGGAAATTATAATTTGGCTAAATTTGCTAAAAATGAGAGAATTTAACATAATATGGCATGCCACTAAATGTGGTACACATAAGATTTTTCATAAGTAAAAAAGAGTAATGTTTAACCAAGTATGTACAAAAAGTACCAACATCTAGAATATCAAAATAATAGCATTAGATTCACCGTGATGTATATTTTTGTATGATATAGATTTGATATTATTATTATTATTATTATTTTGGAAAAGAGTATATATTAATATCACATGGATACTAATTACACCCAGCCTCTGCAACAACGCATGTCCTAGTGGCCATACGGATGCACACATCCCATTAAAAAAAAAGAATTACAAAAAAGAAAAGTCCCGCTACAGAGAACTAATCCTCAAAGCAACGACACTGACACCATCAGAACAACACCAGTAGTCCTCCACTCCAATAACAACGCCTTTAAGAAGGAAATATTGCCCAAGTGCCGTCGTTGCCCGATCAAAGATCATAGGTTTTCACCCTGGAGAAAGTCCTCGCTCACAAAACAATGCCTTCAACAAGGTCATTGCTGAGCACAAGACCAGACCTTGGATTTTCACCATCGCTCTTTTCTAACATTCTCCGCATCTAACTTCACCATGGCACTAAGAATGGAACTTGGTGGGAACAAACAACAGAGCTTCGCAACGCTCCCGCTGAAACCAAACGTCCAGAAAAACAAGGTGCGCACGGCCGAATACCTTCCGATCCAGCAATCTCCAGGCATATACGCCCATGGGAGTTCGCTGGCGGAGCCTTCCGGAACCCGCCTCTCCAGACCAGATCAACGAGGCAGACATCAAGCAGATCTTCATCTTCGTGCGAAAGAAACCAAAGGACCACCTCCTTTATTAGATCCAACACAGCGATCTCCACACCGCCGGTCGATTTCCGGAGAACGGATCGAGCAGGCAATTAGGGTTAGAGAGCCGATCTAGTTCTTCCAACGGAATCCTATCACCGACACCTCCTCCACCAGATCGCCACCACAGGGAGTCGCTGCCTCCACCCCGACTGAGGGACGCCGCCCAGGTCTCCGCGCTTCAGCCTCCGCCGTCGCTGCCCCAGTAGCTCCGGCTTCAGCCTCCGACGCACCGCCCCCAGCAACCTTCGGCAGCTAGGCCCATCGCCACCGCGGCGAGGGCCGGCGGCAGCGGCGGCGATTGCATCCAGATGGGATCTCTGGCGGCGGCGGGAGACGCCCCTGACGTCGCCCTGGGGAGCGACGGGGTATCCGTAAAATTTTAATATGGACGAGTTTTGGATGTTGATATTATAGATATAAATAGTTTTCTCAATAAATTTGGTCAAAGTTTAGGTTAGTTGACTTTTGAGCATATGCACTATGTTGCAAACAGGAATATAATTTTGTTTATAGGTGCTATTAACTGCACACATTTTTACCACACCGGCATTAGCAACGCCGCACAAAGTTGACATTTCTTAAAGTTGTATGGCTATGCATCTTAATGCGGAAGTGAGTAAAATATCAGCTTCTGAGGCGATCGACAAGATGTGACAAGGTAGCCGAAAATACTAGCTTAGCTAGCTCTAATTAATGGTTAGCAATAAGAAAGTTACCAAAGGAATGGTCCTACAAATTAACAAATCTTGTTTTAATTCGATCGATGGGCCTACGAACCATGATGTGAGATGCCTTTTGGAAAGAAAGAAAGAAAGGAAAGAGAGCTTGGTAGATGTATCACGTTCACGTATAGGATCGATAGCTAGAGAGGGGGCTAGTTTTTGTCCCATTGCATTAGCTGTTGATACATTTCCATCGCTCTAGGTAGGATGTCATTAGGCCTTTGAAAAGTGACTTTGTTGATTAAAAACCGGTACTGGAGTACTTCATTTAACCAACGCATCTGAATTTTGTGTTTAACGTTGCATGCACAGGTAGATGCTCCTGAATTTTGCGGCAGATAATGCTGCTACGTTGTTGCCCCCATGCATGCATGCATTTGTTGTTGTTGTTGTCCAATTCACAAAAATGAAAATGACTATGTGGTTCTGACACATATTGGTGCCTTATAGCAATGATTTAGATCATCAAATATTTATATATCACGCAATCTATTTATGGTGAGTTAATTAACCGCCGGTTCCATTTTCACCTCATGTCTATGTAGATATAGAAGAGTGGCAGTACCAAATTTGTTTGCGTCAACCGAACTTATATGTGGCGTTTTAATTTAATTTTGAAATACAGGGTAGGGTATCGTGATCTTATCTAATTGCACATACGACGTCACATATCAATGCATGCAAGCACCAAAAGGAACCACGTAACAAAGGGGTACTCCTGGTATTTATTTATGGTTCAACTATGCTTTGTTTATCAGAAGAAATGGTTAAATTGGAGAGAGTGCACATAGTTTACGTCTGGAAATCATGTCGGCCATCTAATCAAGTGCTCCTAACACTCAAGTGGGGATGGACTTGCCAGCGAATTATTAACCAAGAAGCAACCAAAAAGAGCATTATGTGCCGCGATGATTACAAATGTCACCTAAAATGCGGATCAGATCGCATAAACATATGTGTTAAGGCATCTCTAACCGATCGAGTAAACCGTCCAAAATCGGTTAGAGGAGTAAAAATACTCCTCTAACCAATAGCTGTTCCTAACCGATCTCCTATAGTTAACGGAGTAAATCAAATAAACATCTTCAAATTTGATCAAAATCAACCTAATTCAAATTAAATTTCAAACTAACATATATATTTAACACAATATGTACATGCTACAACCAAAAGTCGGTCGAATTTGACAAAATTCGACGAATTCGACTACCTCCTAACCCTAGTCCTTGTCCCAGTCGTAGGAGGAATCGGAGTCGAGCTCGATCACCGCCAGCATCGTCGACGGCGCGTCCTCCTAGTCGTCGTCCTCCCAGCCCAGTCATACTCCCAGTCCTCCTCCTCCTTCACCGTGGACGGCGCCGGAGCTGCCGACGGCCCTGCATCCTCCTCCTCCTTCACCTTCTTCCCCGCCGCAACGTCAACCTTCCGCTTGGCCTCGGCGTACGCCTCCAGCAGCTTCCGCTCCTCCTTGACGAGCTCCGGGTTCTGGCCGGCGAACACGGCCGCCATCACCATGGCCGGCTGGCGGAGCGGCGGGGCTGCCTCCGGCGTTTGGGTGGAGCCAATCGAGGAGGGGAAGGAGGAACGGCGGCGGGAAGATGAGGAGGCTCGAGCTCGCGGCAGGGGTTACGGGGCCGGTGAGTGCTCGGAATCGGTGGCGGAGATGGCCGGCAGGAGAATCCAGCCATCGTGGGTAGCTGCCGTGCCGGCGGGGAGACGGAATCGGTGGCGATGTTGGCCAGAGACAAAGAAGAGATCAAGATGAAAGGAAGAAAAGTGGATATGAACACGCTGGGAGGGAAGGAATATTCTACTTATCTGTTAACATGGTTTTACCCAAACACGGGTGGTAGCACGTCTTCTCTCCCCCCTTGGACGTACTAGTACGTACGTAGCGCATCCGCGAGTGGAGTGGGCGCAATAATTCGGTATCCGACACCACACATCATTTGGCCGTCTTTCCTCGTCGTTTGGACGGCGCGGGCAGCGCACGGCTGCTCCGCTTTTCCCAGCATGGATGGATGCTTTCCTCTCTCTGCCACAGGCTTTCTGCTCTATCGTCTCTCGTGTGCGTGTGTGCATGCAGTCTGAGGCTGTCTCACGCCCTTTTCGGCCGTGCTCGAGTAACCTGGCCGGCCGTGGTATGAACTCAGTCTAGTCTGATATTTCAGCCTGCATGCATGATGCCGCTAGGGCAGAAGAGATGGTCAGGATTTGAGTAATGCAGCAGTAGAACTGCGTTGTGCGTAGTTGGAGTGTCGATCATTCTTTTTTTTACCAGGCTTTCTTCCTCGTTGAAATGGAAAAAGGTGCAGTATCTCGGTATCGCTAATTAAAGACCGAGACCTTCGTAAACATCTCCTCGCGAGCCTGGAGTTGCTCCGCTTTTGACATGTGGTGTGCTGGTGATGTCCCGCAAAAATGAAACAGTTAATGATATAAGTATAACTGTACATCAAAAATATAATTATACTTAGAGCCGAAGTGCCGAAAGTACAACCGTACGTAGAGCCAAATACACGAAAGTACTATAAAGGATAACCGTACTACAAAGGATAGCCCAAGTATATAAGCCGAAGTACGTACAGCTTTATTAAAAGTCAAAGTACAGACATACTTAGAACCAAGTACCCCAAAGTATTATTGTACTAAATATCGAAGTACAAAAAGTACAAGTGTATTCATGACCAAAGCACAAAAAAGTACAAGTGTGTAGTAACCCGAGTATAAATTATATTAAGAATCTACGAAAATACAGAACTGAAGTAATCTAAAGTACGAACACATCGGTTTTAAAAGTTAAAAAAAGTTGTTCGAAACCTATCAACACGGGGTCTAGTTTTAAAGATCTTGTCACAAAGAGCTCAAAAGTGAAAACGGTTTATAATTTAAACAAACGGTTTTTAAAATATTTCATTTTGAATTATCGAATTTAAAAATAAAAGAAAAAATCTGTACTCATACATATGTACCTCTCTTATCCTAATCATCGCTTCTGGTTGCGATAGTTGGCAAGCATATGGAGCCTATTAGAAGGATCGCTCGAAAGAGAAGAAGATACCTAGAGCATCTCCGCTCACATTTTCAGAACGCCGATTCCAGGACGAATTTTAGGTCCGGACGCTAAAATTTGGTCCAGTCGCGTTTCCAAGAATATGTTTTGGTCCGAATTTAGGCCAAGTTTGGTCTAGACTTTCCAGGCCATTCCCAAGATCCGGGAAAGCCATAGGAACTCCGGACAAAGCGAATTCGGCGAAAAAAAGGAGACGACGCGTGGACCTGCCCAGTCAGCGACAGAAGACGAGTCGTCGTCATCCTTCCGCCTCGGAACCCCGCGGAGGACCGCCGGACAATAACTGCACGTCGCTTCGGCCACGCGTCGCCGTGATGCCGCGCCACCGCCGCCTCCTCGGCTCTCGCGACGGACTGATGGACAATAACTTCCCGTTGTTCCCCCTTTTCCTGCCCTTGTCGCCCGCCTCGGCCTATAAAAGTTGTACCACTCGCCGGAACTCCTTACACTCTCTCACAACTACCCAGATCTCCCAACTCCGGTGAACCACACACTCCGGCGAACTTACCACTCTTCTCCCACTTCCCCATGGTCGAGCGCTTTCCCAGTGATCCCGCGGCGACGAACGGCTTCGGCCGCCGCATGTTCCAGCAGTGGGAGGCGCGCATGCTCTACGACGCCGGCTACATGGAGCCGCCGGACACGCGGAACCCGCCTGGCTGGAAGCTTAGTGATGCGTGTTGACGCCCCGTTGGAAAACCCCAAGAGCAAGGTATGATGCAGCACAACGGCAAGTTTTCCCTCAGTAAGAAACCGAGGTTATCGAACTAGTAGGAGGAAGGAAACGCCTCAATGGTGTTGCAAGAAATGTGAAAACCTGCACAACACAAACTCAAGACTTTGCCCTAACTAACAGTGAGGTTGTCAATCTCACCGGTTGCTGTAATAAAGGATTAACTATATGGTGTGGAAGGTGATGATGGTTTGCAGCAAGTAAACAGTAACAGTGGAAGAGTATCAATGGTAAAGATTGGACCGGGGTCCATAGTTCAATAGAGGTATTCTCCTTAGATAAACAAACATAGCATGCTAGGTAAACAAATTACAGCAGGGCAATTGACAGGACTGAGCAAGGCATAACAATGCAATACTAGACAAAAAGATCCTATGAGATTCGATTGGGCAATACAACAATATACATAGACCGCCATCCAACTGCATCTATGACTAGAAGTCCACCTTCAGGTTATCATCTGAAACCCCTCCAGTATTAAGTTGCAAGCAACAGACAACTGTTTTAAGCAAAGTGTGTAAGATAAACAATCCACTTGTTCCATGAACAAGATAACATTGTTTTCTCCCTAGTGGCAACAACACATCTACAACCGTAGATATTTCTGTCACTTTCCTTGATTAAGTAGAGGCATGAACCCACTATCGAGCATAAATACCCCCTCTTGGAGTCACTAGCAACTACTTGGCCAAGATAGATACTAACAACAGAGAGCATGCAAGATCACAAACAACACAGACATGATATAATCAATAAGACAAAACCGTTAATCAATCTGACATACAAATCTCAATATCCATCAGATCCCCGCAAACACAACATGCATGATTACAAATAGATTAGATCTTGATCATGAACGGAGCTCACAAGATCTAGACATGAAAGCAAAAGGAGGAGATACAACCATCTAGCTACTACATGGACCCGTAGTCCAAGGTGGAACTACTCACGCTTCATACCGGAGGCTGGCATGATGAAGAAGAAGGCCTCTAGGATGATCTCCCCTTCGGTAGGGTGCCGGGAAGAGCTTCAGATCCCCCGATCTAGGGACGATGGTGGCGGTGGCTACAGATGGTTTCGTGGAATATTGATCGGATACTTAGGGTTTAGGCGTCGGGGGCTTCTTATAGGCGAAGAGGCGAGGCTGGGAGGCGGCCAGGGGGCCCACACCCTGCCCAGGCGCGGGCCACCCTATGCCGCTCCTGGCAGGGTGTGGCCACCCTGTGGCGCCCTTCCGTCTCTCCTCTGGACTCCGTGTTCTCCTCGGTGAAATATTGACTTTGGCTTTTGTCCCGTCCAATTCCGAGAATATTTCCTTACTAGCTTTTCTAGAACCAAAAACAGCAGAAAACAAGCAACTGGCACTATGACAACTTATTAATATGTTAGTACTAGAAAACATATGAAAAGCACCTCAAAGTGTGGATAAAGCAAAGCAAAGTAGATACTAAACAAGCATGGAAAATCAAAAATTATAGATACGTTTCTGACGTATCAAGGATCCCCAAGTTTAACTCTTGCTCGTCCTCGAGTAGGTAAGTGATAAAAGAATAATTTTTGAGGTGACATGCACCGTCAAAACCAAGATCAAATCATTTGCAAGCATTGAAAGCTGGGATCAAAGAACTCTAAACATGTGCATGCAAGATGGAGTTCTAACAATAATACAAAGTAACTATGCATGCAACATGAAAGGCTACAAACAAAGATCATGAATAACATGCATTAAAAAACGTTTGTTTGTTTCACATACAGAAAACATGGCATAGTGGCATTCAGCTTGTACCTCATAGAGTAGCAAATAGATGCATAGGCACCTTCAAAGTTCATAAGAGTGACTAGATACAAATAGCACAAGAACAAGCAATATCAACAATATGCATCAATCAATAAGTTTTAGAAACTGCACATAGAACTAAGAATGACAACTATGCTCTCTTAACTGGTGCCTAAAAGTATAAGGTGGAGACTAAATATAATAGTGGAAGAAAGACCCTTCATAAAGGGAAGCAGGGATTTCAAGTTTCAAAAAGAGCTTCCAAAAATTATGGTACTTGTTAGCTTTCAGCCCTCATTGCCCCTATCATAAGCATCTTGAAGTAATTGAGGTTAAAGTGAACAAACTATGGAGTATATGCTTGACAAAGTATAAGTTGGCAATCTCATGTCCCTTGAATACGAGGGTCGCACCGCATGCTACTCAAATTTGGTCACCTGTAAGTTTTTGTCATAGTAAATACATGTGTATCATAGAGAACCGCCAAAAGGGTACCCCTTGCACATGGTACACGAGCTATCCCACAACCAAAATGACAAGGCAAGCAGACAATGAGCATCTCAGCAATCTTTTTATTTACTATTTGCATAGATTTTTATTGAGGATGCTTCACAAATTGCTCATTATGGTGATGCTGCAAGTTTCCACCATGACTAGACATGGCTTAGGCTAGCGGCCCAGGCGTTTCTCTAACACAAAATACATAACTCCATGGACTTACAGTCTTCCTCTTTATTTCACACTGGCAACATCCATAGACAAAAGAGCATGATATCAACTGTGTACAAAATACAAGTGCAATGTTGAAAACGTTACCCATGACAGCATGGTTCTGCTAATTCCAACATATAAGTGCAAGCATATACAACATAGATGACACAATGGTTCAAGTTTATTAGGGGCAAGGAAAATAAAGTGTGCCATCAAGTTCGTGAGGGCTTTAATCACTAAGTTTTCACATAACAAAATACTTTTTAATTGGAAGATAGCTGAAAACAAGAATATACTTGCAATGGTGCAACACACCATGCATAGGAGTTTATAGTGGACACTTTGGAATAACTTGGTTTCTTGGGAGTTGGAAGCATGAGTAGAGCTTACTCATACAAGTGCAGGCTAGCAAAAGACTGTGAGCAACCATCTAAGAGAGCAATAATGGCCATAATCATGCAGAACGACAAAACATTACTAATCAAAGCATAGAGTGGTACTGCAAGTCAAGGACTAAATGATCATAGAGGATATGGTGACTTGTTCATAGTCATAACATGGTGTGAGCATGTGCCAAGTCAACCCAAACAAAACATCAAAGGAGAATACCACAATACTATGCTTTTGTATGCTAAAACAACGCATGATTCTTTCAAGGCACACTAAGAAATCCCAATTGTTTGGAACAAGACATGCTACAACAATAATCACTAAGCATAAGATCAAAACAACACCTAGCATGTCATGCTAAAGTCTAAGTCACAGTCAATGCAAGCTCCTCTTGCACTTTCAAGCAAGAACTTTCTACTCCTTCCAACACCAATCGACTTATTTGAAACAACACAGCGAGAACGGGGGTCCAAACAACTTTATTAAAGCAAACTAAACAAACTAAGCAAATCAAACGAAAACTAAGACGCTCCAAGAACAACACAACAGTGCATGAAACAATAAAAACGAAGTGTCTAGAAAGACCTAAGCTTTTTATTGATGAAGAAGGGGATGCCTTGGCATCCCCAAGCTTTGGCGCTTGTACCTCTTGGATATTTCTTGGGGTGGCATCCCCAAGTTTGAGATTTTGTCCATTCTTCATCTCATTGCATCATTCTCTCTCTACACCTGAAATATTTCCTTCATACAAAACTTCACACAATCTTCATTAGCAACATTAGTGTATTCAAAAGATAATAGAACTTTGGGCTTAGCTTTAGAACAGCAAAACTTTTCACTAAAAACACAAGATACTGTAGCAACTCCTTCAAAAATCTCAATTTTTGAATAAGAACCCAAAAAGGAATCAATAAGAAGCAAATGCAAATAATGGCAGAAATCTGTCAAAACAGACCAGCAGGTAGAAACCAATTTTTTTGAAGACCTTCTGTTGCTCAAATCAAAAAGTGTTGAACTAACTAAAGTTATATAACATACTGAGGGATTTATTCGTAAATTTTTAGATTAATCAGACTTCCAGAGACTCCTCACGGATTTTTATGGTGGAGGACAGAAATCTGTTTCGGGACAGCAACTCCCCAAATCTTACTTCCCTCTCATTAGAGGTCATTCTTGGCACAAAAAGTAAACAAAAAGGATAATAAGAGGTCATTACTGAAGTAATAACTTCCAAGACTCAAGGAAACTCTTGGATTATCTTTCAACAAGTACTTTTCTTTAACGCCTTTAAGTTAGGCATGATAAGCAAGAAATCAAGTATTTTCAAATGAAGAAGCATTAACATCAAACCTTGCTTTCAAAGAAGGAGCAAAAAACAACTTCTCTCTCCTCATATGGAAGTGTTCAATACCTTTCTTGAATGGGAATTGATATTTAATGGTGCATTTTTTCATATCAATGATGGCACCAACAGTTCTAAGAAAAGGTCTTACCAAAGTAATAGGACAAGAAGCATTGTATTCAACATCAAAAACATAGAAATCAACAGGGACATAAGCATTGTTAACCATAATGAGAACATCATTAACACTCCCCACGAGTTTCTTCTTAGCATTATAATTAAGTGGGACATCCAAATAACAATCTCCCAAAGGTGGCAAATCAAGCATTTCATAAACCATCCTAGGCATAATAGAGACACTAGAACCAAGATCACATGAAGCTTTGAGATCAAAGTCATTTGAAAGCATATTAATAATGGGTTCCCAATTGTCTTCTACTTTCCTAGGAATAGAATCTTTGTGTTTTAACTTCTCTTCCTTAATCTTAACAAGAGCATCTGTAATGTGTTTGGTGAAAGCAACATGCATATCACTAGCATTAGGACTTCTAGCAAGCTTTTGCAGGAACATAATCACTTCAGAAATATTGCAACCATCTATATCAAAATCAAACTTAGCATTACTAGTAGTAGACTCATTAGGCTTAGGCATTGTAGGAGGAGGAATAGGGACTTCTTATGGTTTAGTGGTGATGGTGCACACACTATTGTTTCTATCCATTTTAGCTTCCCTTTCCCACTTAGCATGAAGTTGAGCTAACAGTCTAACATTTTCATCAATAGTAACTTGTATGGCATGAGTATCAGCAAAGGTACTTTCCATGGTTTCAGGTTTAGAAACCATTTTATTAATCAAGTAGGACCATGCTTCAGACGAAGAGGAAATATTTTTCTCAACATTTAAAAGCTTTTCCTCCACAATCTTGTTGAAAATGGTTTGTTTACTAATAAAGTATTTGAGCATGACTTCAAGTTCAGAGGGGAACTTCTAACATTGTTGTAGGAGTTTCCATAGGTATTGCCATTATTAGGAGGATAAGGCCTATAATTGTTGTTACTACCAAAATTATTCCTATAGGCATTATTGTTAAAATTGTTGTTTCTAATGAAGTTCACATCAACTTGCTCTTCTTGAGCAACCAAAGAGGCTAAGGGAACATTATTTGGATCTAAAGGAGCTTTCCCATTAACAAGCATAGCCATAATAACATCAACCTTATCACTCAAAGAGGAGGTTTCTTCAACAGAATTTACCTTCTTACCATGTGGAGCTCTCTCAGTGTGCCATTCAGAATAGTTGACCATCATATTATCAAGGAGTTTTGTTGCAGCACCCAAAGTGATGCTCATAAAGGTACCTCCAGCAGCTGAATCCAATAGGTTTCTTGAAGAGAAGTTCAAACCTGCATAAAAAGTCTGGATAATCATCCAAGCAATGAGTCCATGAGTGGGACAGTTCTTAACCAAAGATTTCATTCTTTCCCAAGCTTGAGCAACATGTTCATTATCAAGTTGTTTAAATTTGATAATATCACTTCTCATAGATATAATCTTAGCAGGAGGGTAGTACTTTCCAATAAAAGCATCCTTGCACTTAATCCCAGAATCAATACTATTTCTAGGCAAGGATAGCAACCATTCTTTACCTTTTCCTCTCAAGGAGAAAGGAAACAGCTTGAGCTTAATAATATCTCCATCTACATCCTTATACTTTTGCATCTCACAAAGTTCAACAAATCTATTGAGATGGGCAGCAACAACATCAGAACTAGCACCAGAAAATTGCTCTCTCATCACAAGATTCAACAAAGCAGGCTTAATTTCATAAAAGGTAGCATCGGGAGCAGGTGGAGAATTAGGAGTACTAAGGAAATCATTGTTGTTTGTGCTAGTGAAGTCACACAACTTGGTGTTCTCAGCAGAATTTATTTTGGCAAAAGTGGAGAAAGCCAAAAACAGCAGCAGCAGCTAGAGCAGGAACTATTTTTTGTGTGTTTTTGATAAGAAAAAGCAAACCAAACTAAACTATTTTTTTTGGACTTTTTGATAAAAAGAGGCAAACAAAACCAAGAAAAAGAAACTAAGCAAACTAATAACAAACTAAAGAGAAAGGTTGAAGAGGACTCCCCTTGTGAGACACTAGAACCAAGATCACATGAAGCTTTGAGATCAAAGTCATTCGAAAGCATATTAATAATGGGTTCCCAATTGTCTTCTACTTTCCTAGGAATAGAATCTTTGTGTTTTAACTTCTCTTCCTTAATCTTAACAAGAGCATCTGTAATGTGTTTGGTGAAAGCAACATGCATATCACTAGCATCAGGACTTCTAGCAAGCTTTTGCAGGAACATAATCACTTTAGAAATATTGCAACCATCTATATCAAAATCAAACTTAGCATTACTAGTAGTAGACTCATTAGGCTTAGGCATTGTAGGAGGAGGCATAGGGACTTCTTATGGTTTAGTGGTGATGGTGCACACACTATTGTTTCTATCCATTTTAGCTTCCCTTTCCCACTTAGCATGAAGTTGAGCTAACAGTCTAACATTTTCATCAATAGTAACTTGTATGGCATGAGTATCAGCAAAGGTACTTTCCATGGTTTCAGGTTTAGCAACCATTTTATTAATCAAGTAGGACCATGCTTCAGATGAAGAGGAAATATTTTTCTCAACATTTAAAAGCTTTTCCTCCATAGTCTTGTTGAAAATGGTTTGTTTACTAATAAAGTATTTGAGCATGACTTCAAGTTCAGAGGGGAACTTCTAGCATTGTTGTAGGAGTTTCCATAGGTATTGCCATTATTAGGAGGATAAGGCCTATAATTGTTGTTACTACCAAAATTATTCCTATAGGCATTATTGTTAAAATTGTTGTTTCTAATGAAGTTCACATCAACTTTCTCTTCTTGAGCAACCAAAGAGGCTAAGGGAACATTATTTGGATCTAAAGGAGCTTTCCCATTAACAAGCATAGCCATAATAACATCAACCTTATCACTCAAAGAGGAGGTTTCTTCAACAGAATTTACCTTCTTACCATGTGAAGCTCTCTCAGTGTGCCATTCAGAATAGTTGACCATCATATTATCAAGGAGTTTTGTTGCAGCACCCAAAGTGATGCTCATAAAGGTACCTCCAGCAGCTGAATCCAATAGGTTTCTTGAAGAGAAGTTCAAACCTGCATAAAAAGTCTGGATAATCATCCAAGCAATGAGTCCATGAGTGGGACAGTTCTTAACCAAAGATTTCATTCTTTCCCAAGCTTGAGCAACATGTTCATTATCAAGTTGTTTAAATTTGATAATATCACTTCTCATAGATATAATCTTAGCAGGAGGGTAGTACTTTCCAATAAAAACATCCTTGCACTTAATCCAAGAATCAATACTATTTCTAGGCAAGGATATCAACCATTCTTTACCTTTTCCTCTCAAGGAGAAAGGAAACAGCTTGAGCTTAATAATATCTCCATCTACATCCTTATACTTTTGCATCTCACAAAGTTCAACAAATCTATTGAGATGGGCAGCATCAGCATCAGAACTAGCACCAGAAAATTGCTCTCTCATCACAAGATTCAACAAAGCAGGCTTAATTTCATAAAAGGTAGCATCGGGAGCAGGTGGAGCAATAGGAGTACTAAGGAAATCATTGTTGTTTGTGCTAGTGAAGTCACACAACTTGGTGTTCTCATCAGAATTTATTTTGGCAAAAGTGGAGAAAGACAAAAACAGCAGCAACAGCTAGAGCAGGAACTATTTTTTTGTGTTTTTGATAAGAAAAAGCAAACCAAACTAAACTATTTTTTGGACTTTTTGATAAAAAGAGGCAAACAAAACCAATAAAAAGAAACTAAGCAAACTAAAAACAAAGTAAAGAGAAAGGTTGAGGAGGACTCCCCTTGTGAAGACGTCCTTAGCCTCCCCTTGACACCCCGTTGGGAAACCCCAAGAGCAAGGTATGATGCAGCACAACAGCAAGTTTTCCCTCAATAAGAAACCGAGGTTATCGAACCAGTAGGAGGACGGAAACGCCTCAAAGGTGTTGCAAGCAACGTGGAAACCTGCACAACACAAACTCGAGACTTTGTCCCAAGTAACAGTGAGGTTATCAATCTCACCGGTTGGTGTAACAAAGGATTAACTATATGGTGTGGAAGGTGATGATGGTTTGCATCAAGCAAACAGTAACAGTGGAAGATATATTAAAGGTAAAGATTGGACCGGAATCCATAGTTCACTAGATGTGTTCTCCTTAGATAAACAAACATAGCATGCTGGGTAAACAAATTACAGCAGGGCAATTGACAGGACTGAGCAAGACATAACAATGCAATACTAGATAAAAAGATCCTATGAGATTCCATTGGGCAATACAACAATATACATAGACCGCCATCCAACTGTATCTATGACTAGAAGTCCACCTTCAGGTTATCATCCGAACCCCCTCCAGTATTAAGTTGCAAGCAACAGACAACCGCTTTAAGCAAAGTGTGTAAGGTAAACAATCCACTTGTTCCATGAACAAGAGACCATTGTTTTCTCCCTAGTGGTAACAACACGTCTACAACCGTAGAGATTTCTGTCACTTCCCTTGATTAAGTGGAGGCATGAACCCACTATCGAGCATAAATACCCTCTATTGGAGTCACTAGCAACTACTTGGCCGAAATAGCTACTAACAACGGAGAGCATGCAAGATCACAAACAACATAGACATGATAGAATCAATAAGACAAAACCATTAATCAATCTGACATAGTAATCTTAATATCCATCGGATCCCCGCAAACACAACATGCATGATTACAAATAGATTAGATCTTGATCATGAACGGAGCTCACAAGATCTAGACATGAAAGCACAAGGAGGAGATACAACCATCTAGCCACTACATGGACCTGTAGTCCAAGGTGGAACTACTTACGCTTTATACCAGAGGCTGGCATGATGAATAAGAAGGCCTCCGGGATGATCTCCCCTCTGGCAGGGTGCCGAGAAGAGCTTCAGATCCCCTGATATAGGGATGGTGGTGGCGTCGGCTACAGATGGTTTCGTGGAATATTTATTAGGTACTTAGGGTTTAGGCGTCGGGGGCTTCTTCTAGGCGAAGAGGCGAGGTTAGGAGGCTGTCAGGGGGCCCACACCCTGCCCAGACGCGGGCCCACCCTAGGCCGCGCCTGGGGGGTGTGGCAACCCTGTGGCGCCCATTCGTCTCTCCTTTGGACTCCGTGTTCTCCTCGGTGAAATATTGACTTTGGCTTCTTTCCCGTCCAATTCCGAGAATTTTTCCTTACTAGCTTTTTCTTGAACCAAAATCAGGAAAAAACAGGCAACTGATACTGGGCAACTTGTTAATAGGTTAGTATCAGAAAACATATGAAAAACACCTCAAAGTATGGACAAAGCAAAGCAAAATAGATACTAAACAAGCATGGAACATCAAAAATTATAGATACTTTTCTGACGTATCACTTAGCGCCGACGGCATCCCCATCCCACCGGTGCCGACCGACGACGAGCTCGCCGACGAGGTCCAGGCCTTCATCGCGGCCATGGATGATCCAGCCGCCGCCGAGAATCCTGACAACCTCCTCTACCGGGAGACCTTCTTCACCGAGCGCTACCTCCAGGAGATCGCCCGCCATGAGGGGCCGCCCGACTCGCCGCCGAAGCGCAACAACCTGGCGAGTTGCCGGCGTTGGTGGAGCGCGCTAGGCCGGACGCTCGCGGCGGTGCTGCAGCACATCCACGCCGGCAACACCCCGCGTCTCGGATTGTCGCGCACATCCACGCCGCGTCCAGGGCGGGACGGCACCCTCCGGCCAACTGGCTGCCGAGGAGGGCGGCCAGCCTGAGCTCCTCCTCCTCCGCTTCGGCTTTCTGATCGTCGGGGTCCATGCCGGCGCCTTCGCTGACGCTGCGCCCAGTCAAGCGCGAGGCGGACTCGCCGGTCCGCTCGCCGCCGCGGACACAGTCGCGGGGCATCGTAATCAACGAGCCCCGTGTGTCGGCGCAGTCGCCGCCCACTAGCCGCTTTCGCCTTTGCCAGCCGAAGCCGGAGCCGACCGATTGGGCGGTCCCCGTCGACGAGGACGCTTTCGCCATAAAGATGGCGATGGAGCAGTCACTCCGGAATTCGGCGCGGCAGCCGTCGATGGAGCCGTCGTTGCCGAACATCCTCGCCTGGTCCAGGTCAGACTGAGAGGAGCAAGGCGCCTCCACGTCTAGCGCCGACAGGAGCGGGCGGAGCACCAGGCGTGGTCCGGCCGCGTGCGCGCCTACCAGGGCGCCCCACTCGGCGCCCTCGACGACAACGAGGAAGCCGACCCCTCCCACCAGCCCTGGAGGTGCGGTGACGCCGGCCAGGGGAGCTCCCGCCCGCCGCAACACCCGAGCGACGACGACGGCGGCGGCAAAGACGACTGCAGGGCCGATCCCGGCTATACCTCCTTTTATGGCAACCTCGACATGTAGAAGCGGCGGCGACCCTTTTTTTTATGCTTTTTAGTTTATTATCTAGCCTAAATTCGGGTGTTCGCCCGAATTCGATGTAATCCGTTTGTATTCGCCTATAATCAATAAAATCCATCTAAATTTGCCAAAATTTATTAAATTTAGCCGAACGCGGGAACTCAGAATTAAATCGGATTTCGGCTGGGACGCCAACGAGCGGGGATGCTCTTAAGGGACGGACGGTATTGTTTTTTAGGATTTCCGGAAGTGGCTCACAAAGCTAGTTTTTTTTAGTACTTCAGTTGCACACGGTCGGTGTAAAATGTTTGCGTTGCACATTAGGCCTAGAACTGGTAGATTTGTCCAACCAAAGGGAAAGGGAACAAGAACTATCGGCCCATTCAGCACGCATAAGTTGGGCCGCTGTGGCTTGTGTTGCCCATCGTTGAGCTTCTTCAGGTGGCCCGCTTTTCTTTTCGCCTATCGAATTCGTTAGAGAAAAGCTGATTTTTTTCAAAGGTTATTCTTTGTTTTTCGAGAGCAAAGGTTAGTAAGTGTCACAAAGTAAGTTTTGGTGGGATTTATCTTTTCATGGGAGAAGGGTGGAATGTTGCATGTGCATTTTTTTAGACTGAAAATTTAAAACACAATGTCTTCCAATTTTCTAAAGAGTAAGGCAGATAAATTTTGTCAAAAGTCAAACCATTTAAATCTTGATCAAGTCGATAGAAAAAAGTATCGAGTTCTAAAATGTTAAATGAATCTCAAGACCTGAAAAAAAAACTTGGCCAAGATTTAGGAAGATGACTATGGTTACTTTGTAAATCTTAAGACCCGCTGGACTAGTCTCTTAGATCCAGTCTTTTGGAGTGCTCATATGGACAGAGTGTACTTACATGCATTGATAGGGTGAGTGTATGTTCATATTTGTGAGCATCTGTATTATACCGTGTTTCACAAAAAAACCATGACAAAAATTTGAGTTATTTTTAACTTATTTCATTTGTTTCCTAGAGAAACTAACTTATTTTATGTCTCAGAAAAAATTATATTTGTATTTTCCTCCAAGTTTCAAAAAAATCCTTTACCATTTATTTCTGATTTTAGTTATTTAAATGCCTCATTTAACTGGTTCTTAAGTAGTGAAAATATATTTATATAATAATGCATATTAAACCGTTCATGCATGTCACAAAAAATGTCCATTACTTTAGATGTAATGTTCGCAGTTTCGAATATATTTTAATGTGTTTCCAATTAAATATTTCCTTTTCCAAAACAAAATAAAAACAAAGAAATATCAAATAAGTGTAACAAAAATAAATGTAACACAATTCAAATGTGTATAAAATGTTCGCGAGTTCTGATCAAATGTTCCCATGTCACTGAGAAAATGTTTATGTGTTCCATAAAAATGGAAATAAGAAAACTAAAAATAAAAATAAAAATAAAAAAATGTGAAAATAATTAATTTACTTGCAAATATTATCAAATCTTCCTCATATGAAATAAATGTTTATCACTTCGCAAACATTGTTCATGTGTCTCACAAAAATACTCATCTATTTATTGTAGAAAAAATTAAGAAAAGAACGAAGAAGAAAACAAAAAGAAAATATTTTTGACCTTATTGGACCGCAATACGCACTGAGGTCTGGGTCTATGACTCTATGGGGAGCTTTCTTCAAGAACTACAGAGAACACTTTCAGGCACACCTTCTTTTTCTTCAGGAACCATAGACACCACTTTCATGTACATTTCAGAGTGCACTGGTCCCGCACGAAACGGAGGTTCCATGACACTTTATTGCAACTCCCACTTTTTATGGTTATTTTGATTTATTGCCAAAAATAAAAAGGTGACCACCTTTGTTTGTTCCAATGACAAATGCTATTTTCTCCGGTCCATATTACTTATTATGGTTTTAGTTTAGATTTAAACTAAAACCATTACAAAATATTTCGTATTATACTCCCTCTAATTTTAAAATATAAGATGTTTTAGGTTTATGAAAAAAATACTTCCTCCGGTCCATATTAATTGACTTAAACATGTCTAGATTTGAATGAATCTGACACTATTTAATATATAGGTTCATTTAAATTTTGACAAATTAAAATCAAATAATATAGATTGAAGGGAGTATCTAGACTTCTTTTAGTGTGTAGATTTACTCCAAACCTAAATAAATCTATATATACTAAAAGTAGTTTAGATATATTTGTTTTACAGAGCTAAAATATCTTATATTTTGAAACCAAGAGAGTAGATCCGATGGAATACTTTGTTCATTAGGGTCTACCGTAGGTATCGTTCATTCGTCCTAGTAGAGTGCGGAAGCAGAAATACACTACTACCTCCCTTTCAGGCTTAAGGCGCACACGTTTTTCAAAGCAAAGTTTGAACGAAAGAATTGAACAATAAAATCTTGATTATATTATATATAATTAGTACCGTTGGATTCGTATTAAAAAATATTTTTCAGTGATACTAATTTTATACCAAAACTCTTTACGTATTTAGAGTAATTCTTGGTCAAAGAAAAAATACAAAACGAGGACGCATTAGGGAGTATCAGTTTGTCACCAAGCGAGGAGCCGTGGAGGCATTATTTAGTATTTACCATCAGTCACTTTGGAGACTTGAAGTCTTGAAACCGTTGGATTTATCTTTACAGTGCATTGGTTCACATGTTTCCACGTATCCGACGCTGGAAAGGATGCACACGTGACAGGAGATGGAGGCTAGGCTCTGGCGTGTGGTACTTCAGAAGCAATTATTAGCCCTTTCGAAAATAAGCAATTATTAGCTAGTTTGTAGGCATCTGATGGGGATAGGTCGAGGTTCATGTCTTGGATAAGTGCGTCCATCGTTGATCATGGCGGGGGACTTCGCCACAAGCTACACCACGACGGCCCACAGCGGAGAGCTAGCGACACTGCACCGGTGGCCGGTGCCGCGCGTGCAACCAGCCGCCGGCCACCTCCCACGACATCGATTGATCTGTACGTGGAATTTGTGGATGCATGCAGGGACGGCAGGAATCTTTGGACTCCCCCTTTCCGCTGGGCCCAAACGGAGCCGGCCAAAACAACACACAAAGTAAAGCAGCAACACGATCGCCTAAAAGAGTATCAAACCAATTATGCAGGCAATGACCTCCCTCGGCCTATCGTCCCTATATCTGTATCCACCGCCCCTTCCCAAATCATCCGACGTAAGAAGAAAATAGAGAAGAAGATAGGGATAGAGATCGGCAAAAAGTTTAAGGGTTATCCAGCAGCAATCAATCTAACTAGCTCGACCATGAAATCATACTTTCTATGAATATGGCAAAAACACCCACGGAGAAAAAATGTGGCTCTCCTAATTGATAGGCAACATGGGGAATTAAATAATCTGAAAACTACAGAGCCGAACAAAACAACTACTCCTCCGTCGATCTCAAAATAGATGTTTTAGATTTGTCAAAAGTTAGATAAATCTATTTACTAAACATTGTCTAGATTTAGATGAAAGCTTGGTCTATTAATGTAAGGAGTGTAGATGTGGTAGATATTTGTCAAGCTAAAATTAGATACCTTAGGAAATTAGCTAAGGGTTGGAGTGCTAATAATTTAGAGGCTGCCATTAGAAAATAGAAGAAGGATTTGATGATAGAATATGATATTCTGGACATTAAATCTGAAATTACTCCTCTTAGTGATGAGGAGAGAGATAGATTTGAGTTTATCCTTAGAGATGTTAATAATTTTTGGATTATGGAGGAAACTAAAGCTAAGCAAAGATCTAGGGATAGAGATATCTTAGAGGGAGATAGGATACTGCTTATTTTCATGTTGTGGCTAACCAAAGAAGGAGGAAGAAGATGATTCCTGTTTTAGATGGACCTGAGGGTCCTGTTACTGAAGCAAAAGAAATGCTTAAGGTAGCACTAGATTTTTATAGAGTTATTTGGTTTTGAGCCTAGGGCTGATATTAATCTCAGAGCTGACTTTTTCTCTAGTGAAGAGAAAGTCAGTGCTGAGGAGAATAATATGTTAGGAGGGGATTTCTCAGAGGAAGAAATAAAAATAACTATTTTTTATTCTTATTCTGATGGGGCCCCTGGTCCAGATGGTTTCTCTTTTATGTTCTATCAACAATTTTGGGATATTATTAAGTTGGATATTCTGGCCATGTTTGATGCTTGGTCACAGGATAAATTGGATCTTTATAGATTGAACTTTGCTATGATTACTCTTATTCCTAAAGAAAATGATGCTAGATCTATGAGGAAATTTAGGCCTATTAGTTTGTTGAATTGTTCTTTTAAATTTTTTACTAAAGTTTTAACTAATAGATATGCCAAGATTATTGGAAGGTTGATTTCTTCTTATCAATCTGCTTTTATTAAAGGTAGATTTATTTTGGAAAGTGTGGTCACTACTCATGAAATTGTTCATGAAGTGCATAGGAAGAAATATAAAGGTCTAGTTTTAAAGATAGATTATGAGAAGGCTTATGGCAGAGTTAATTTAGAGTTTTTAAATGAGATACTAGAGTATAGGGGTTTTGACAATACTTTTATTAGAATGATTAAGCAGGTTACTGCTGGTGGGTCTGTAGGTGTGAAAATAAATGATGTAGAAAATAGCTTTATTCTTACAGGAAAAGATTTGAGGCAAGGGGATTCTATTGCACCTCTCCTTTTTAATTCTATAGTTGATGTTTTTTCTAGAATGTTAATTAAAGGGCCCAAACATAACCTGATTAGGGGGTTATGTCCAAATTTTGTCCCTGGGGTGATCAGTTTACAATATGTTGATGATACTCTCCTTTTCCTAGATAAAGATGTTAGAGTAGCTAGAAATTTGAAATGGATACTTACTTGTTTTGAGCAACTCTCTGGTATGAGGATTAATTTCCATAAAAGTGAATTAATTCCTATTAATTTAGATCAGGAGGAGCTTACTCCTTTCCTTGATATCTTTCAATGTGTAGCTGGTAAGTTCCCTGTTAAATACTTAGGAATACCTCTACATTTTGATAGATTAAGTAGGGAGGATTTGCAACCTCTTTTTGAGAATATCTTGGCTAGGATGACTGGCTGGAGAGGAAAGTTATTATCCTCTGTAACATCCAAAAAATATAAAACAACGACCATCAAACTCTAATCACTAAAATTAGGGTTAACAAAAACTTTGATTAATTTAAATCATATGAATGCATGTGTGTATGTGATGATTTGATAGATGCATGAATGAATTTGTGTGATTAATCTAAATAGCAAGAAATGGTTTAAAGATGAATATAACATCATATAAAACATTTCCAAGCAGAAACAAACAAAGAGAAAATCAAAAAACAAATCAATTAAAGCAAATGGTCATTTTTGCCAATCTTGCTCACTAGGTCACTTTGAGTGTTTCTAGTCCAAGATTTCAAACAGAAACTTTTCCAATTTTTTTCACCCCTTGCTAGTCCAAGTAAAAGTGAAGCAAATCCCACCTTTCAAACTTGCAGAAACATTTGGCAACCTCATTCAAATAACAATTCAAAATTGAATCCTTATCTTACGTGAAGATCACACCTTTTCAAAACCCAACCAAACCAGTGCCCCTTGACCAATCCAACTAACCAGAAACTCCCTAGTATGTACCTAGCAAACCCACCAAGTTTGGATCCAAAATTCAAATTTGAAATTCTTTCGGCCATTTCATCGAACACCTTGTTTGCAGCAAACAAACAAACAAACAACTAACACTATAGTGAGCAGTGATTTTGGCCAACCTTGTTCCCTCTCTATCTCTCGCTACACTCTTAGTAGATGATCTAGCCCAATTAACAAGCCTTAGCACCACTATGAGCTTGGCATAGCCATTAATGCTGACCATGCCGAGCCTAACTTGCCACCCACATGTCGACAACAAGCTAGGAGAAGCACCAAGCCTAGCAAGCATGTCTAGCAGGCACTCCACCGTCCACCGCCATCCCCTGTCCAAGCCTCAAGCACTGCCACCCCCTGGACCACAGTGCCCGAGCATGCCAAGCCTCTATGCGAGCGAGCCGAGAGCACGCTAGTGCGCCAACCGCGACACACGCCCACAGACCGCACGTCGCCCTCGCCGCTTGTGTGCGTGATCGCCAGCACTCTAGCACCCCGCCAGACAACCTCGTTCGCCGCCGCGCGACCAGGAGCACCAGTGCGCCATTAAATTTGCTGTCGGACCCGCCCAGAGCATCGAAGCGTTCCGAACGATCAGCACCGCCCCACGCCTCGCCACCACGCCATTGAGCTTCGTCAGGGAGCACAGCACCGCCCCCAACCGTCTCCCATGCCATTATCCCTCTGTACCATCGACCACGACGAGCTCAGCCCGCGCCCGTCGATCCCCTTCAGCCACTATAAAAGGAGGCCTCTCCCATTCGTTTTCTTCACACCAGTTCACTCCCCACCTCTCACTGATCACACCCACTCACTCCCGGAGGAAGGGGAGCACCAGGTGGCCGGAATTTCACCGGAGTTCGCCGATGCATAGGAGGAGAGGCGCCGTCGATCGGAGCCGCCCCAGGAGAACCTACCGGTACCAGGAGAATCGTTGTCATCGACTTCGTCGTTCGCCCCTGTCGCCGACCATCGCCTGAGCCCCGGTGAGCCTCCCACGACCCTACCTTCCGTGCTAGGGTTCTGTCTTGCCGACGCTTTCCGACGTGGACGATGAACCAGAGCCGTTCGATTAGAGTTAGATCGTGCGGCCTAGATCACCCCGTACCGCTTTGTCACTCACTGTCTCACTGACGAGTGGGGTCGCTCACTTAACCAGCCTGCGCGTGCGCTGTGCATAGTGGGCCGGCCCAGTTAAACCTCCCGCGCGACCCAACTATTCAAAATTAAGTTTATTCATTTAATTTCAAACACATTTATGTACCTAGATTCAAAAATCAACCTAGCTCGATTCACTAAACCAAAATGCATGAAACTAATTTTGTTAGAAAGGTATTGGAATACTTAATCCAAGCCCATTGGATTCAAACCATTTAGATTTGTAGATCACCCATGGTAAAAATAACAAGGCAGAAGCTTCTCTGCACTCAAACATTTTTCAAAATTCAACCATAAGAGATTTTGAGTTGATTCCAACTCTCAAAAATCACATTTGACCATACCTTTCAGAATATATAAAAATGTATAGGTTTACTTACAGAAATAATGATCAAGTAATAAAAGAATGCCACATAGGCATTTCTAGTCACTTTAATTAAATAAAATAAAAAGGTTAAACCTTATTAAATTGTGACACCACTTTAAATCACATTCCGATATACTGAAATATGTGGTGATGACATGTGTCAACATGATCCCATGTTTGAGTTGGAGAATATTAAATCTTAAGTAGTTTTTCAATGACTAGAAATTACTTTTCTCAAAATAAAATAAATGGGACAAGTGCTTTAATCTTGTAGTGTTAGTGATGATGCTAGATCACCTAGTGTGAACCTTTGTGTGATGATTAGCAATAGTTAAGTATTTTTTGGTGATTGTGTACCTCGTATTTATTTATAGACGCTAGTACCGACCAAGGATATGAGGAGGAAGGAGGATACTACGAGGAAGAAGCCAAGGAGAACTTCAACCACTGCTCTAAACAAGGCATGCCAATACTTGCAAGCCTAATACTACTGGTTGAATTAGCAAGTTAACACTTGAAACTTAGAAAATTTATACTACTATCTTAGCAAGCTAAACCATGCAAGTTTTACTTGCAAGCTTACACCACTTGATACCCAATCCTAGTTTTACGTGCAAGCTTAATACTTTATCTTCTTTATCAAAGCTTTTTCTTAGAGTTTACTTAGTGACTTGTAGATTCTATAAAGATAATTGAAGGTAGCATAAAGAGCATAAAACTTGGCCTAAGTTAGATAATCTTGATATCATCCTGAGGCATGAGATTTACTTAGATAAGATACACTTGTTTACCACCCCTCATTAGTGTTTACCCCTACTTGTAGATGCTAGTGCTAAGCATAAAACTTGATCAACTTTAGATGGGAATACTTGGTGAAAATGGTTATGAAAACCTTAGAATGATGAGTCATTCTAACGAAATGTTTTGGCATGTGTTCTTGAACACCAGATGATCTTGATGACAAAAATCTTGAGGCATGAGCCTTAGCCCTTTATAAAACTGATGGTTGTCTAGATGCGATACCATTCCAATTTTACCGTACAACCACAATACCCGAAATTTGGGTAGGGCTTGACTAGAAATTTATATACCTTAGTATGGGTTCCCTTGCGACCAAGGTCTGAGCTAAGGCTACCTTGTGAAGATTGTCCACCTGTGCAGTTCCCAACATGACAGTTGGTCATGGTTGGGAGGCCAAACTCACAGGAGAGGTGCCAATACTAGGGCGTGTAACTAAAAGGTCAGGATTGATTATCCGCATACTGAGTATGGTGAATTCAGGATTGTTCCTGACGGATGTATCAAATGTTGTGGTGAAAGTGTACAATCTCTGCAGAGTGTCAAACTATTCGAATAGCCATCGCATGATTATGGACAGTTGGAGTGGCCATACTGTTCTATCGTCAGATGTTTTCAAAATGACTTATGAAATGATTTATGACTTTGACTTGACCACAACAGAGTTGTGACATGAAATGCAAGTTCCCTCTTAGGTGTTATAAAACTTTCAACTAGCTTTCTTTGCTTCTAAACTTAGTAGAGGTAAATCTGGCTTTTTGCAAAACAACCTGACATGGCTATACCCTACGGGTACACTACCTTAGCATACCTGGTCTAGCCCAAGGAAGGCCCATGAGAATATGCGCTAGCCCATGAATACTTTCGGGTGGCCAGGGCCCATGACACCTTCAGATCCTTGGAGAACAAGACTAGAGTAGATAGAATATTCAAAGGGGCAAACCCTAAAACCTGTAACCGACTCGATCTGTGCCTGGGACCTGCCTACCTATATATAAAGGTCAGGAGGGAACAACGAGGAGGATCTCTCTCGCATACCACCGCATACACACCTCCACGCCAGATTGCATCTGCGCACCCCTGTAACTTTTGGTTCCGCCGTAATCAAGAGCAGACAAGCAGGAGTAGGGTTTTCCCTCAGGGGGCCTGAACCTGGGTAAACCTCGTGTCCCCGTGTTGCTTGTTTGCTAACCGTTCCGTGATCTCCAGCATCCCCATCTTCTCCAAAACCCAAGTCCATAACAATGGGCATTGACGAGATTAAACCTCGTCAATTGGCACCGTCTGTGGGAATTGGGGGCACTGATTGTGCGATCGTGATGGTCCCGACCAAAGCGATCTACAACTCCGCAGCGACGGAGAGTCATCTCCTCTTTGGCGCCTTCGACTTCACCGCCCACTCGCCAGCCACCCTGAAGGACTTCGAGCCCGTTGGCGACGGACTCGAAATCCTGTTCGGGAGCCTCTACTTCCAGGTGGGGCAGACCGGCACTCTCCGCCTCCCAAAGCAGGTGCCCCTGCCGTCGATCAGGCCTGCTTCATGGGCTCCACACCTCGTGCTACGCACATCACCATCGACAGATGAGTTCTATGACAGGAGCAGATACAACTCAGATCTGTGTGATCCACCATCGGATGAAGGGACCTACGGTTCCGGATACGAAAGCTGCGATAGCAGCAATCCGATCTACGAGCATTACCAGTGCGATGCAGTCATCCAGAGTGACGTGGATCAGGAGCACAACCCGGTACCCAACCCGCAGGGTAGAAACGGCAGGAACGGAAGAAGCCAGTCCCCCGACCCAACGGGAACGACACTGATCGGGTCATCCACCTCAGCGAGGAGGGATGGGCTCAAGCATGCGAAGCCGTAGCAGGCAACAAGATCCTGCCCGCAGATGCCTCACGGGACCTGCTGATGGCATACCACATGCTCCTAATCGAGGGGCACAAGAAGCAGGTGAAGATGCAAGAGGTGCTTGACAAACGCAAGCAAGCAGCCTCGGAATCCAGCGCGCGGCGATCTGCGCTCTCCGCCATGGGCATCGGCTCCATCTCGCATGGCAACCATGGCAACAAGCACCGTTCTCACACAGAGAACATGGATCCCAAGGCACATTGCGAGGTGACTCGAGCCCACAACGCGTCTTTCATGGAGATGGACGCCGACGGCAACGTCATCCCGAAGACACCGCAAGCTGCAATCATGGCGGCCACCACGTACCTTGCGTCCCATCCACCTCCGGAGGGGGACCCGAAAAGGGCTATGCATAAGTCCGCGCTTACTGGACTCGGACTCGTTGGAGCTGCGCTCCACGGAGAAGCTCCCGCGGAGTCAAAGAAGAAGGCTGCGGTCATGTTCAACCGTAGCCCCACGCCCTCATCCGAGGATGAAGAGCATGACCTTCCTCGAAGGCACAAGAGCTCGCGACGTTGCAGCCGCGATTACGACGCTCGAAGCGAGCTAATCCAGCGCAAGATCGACAAGGCACGCGCCAAGCGCGTATGCTCGTCTGAATCCGAAGAGGATGATGACGAAGGAGAACTCTGCGGAGCCCGATGCTTCAGCAGATCTGTTCGACGAACACGGATGCCGTGAAACTTCAAGCTTCCTTCGGACACTCCAAAGTTCGACGGCACACAGGACCCCAAGGCGTGGCTCAGCGACCACCTATCGTCCGTCAAACTACACGACGGAAACAAGGAAACCGCCATGCAATGCCTTCAGCTGCAGCTGACAGACGCATCCTGGATCTGGATGAGCAGCATATCCTCGGGATCCATCCGAAGCTGGGAGGAACTGGCTTATAGTTTCATCCGAAATTCAAGGGCACCAGCAAAAGGCCTGCCTCGATCGAGGAGCTGCGAGCCTGCACCCAACGAACGGGCGAATCCATTCGCTCGTACATACTGGCTGGTCCAACACCAAGAACTCCACGGCGCACATCTCTGAGGAGAGAGCTATCGATGCCTTCAAGGACGACGTCAAACGCCATGACTTCAAAGAAGAACTTGGGCGTGTCAAGCCCAAGACACTCAACCACCTAATGGACATCGCCAACAGGTGGGCCGATGGCGAGGACTCCGTCCACCGAGCACACTCGGAGGAGGAAGATGACTACGGCCGGCGACGTGAGCACCGTAGCAAGAGAAGATCGCGCGTCTACGACGATCGCGATGGACCCGACATGGTCGCGGCTGGCTACATCGACCGCCGCAGCGACGGCAACCGTAGCAACGGCGGATACTGTGGAAGCAACTTCCACGACGGAGGACGCCCAACGCAGTCATGGCAACGCCGTGGCCGTGATGATGGACCCTCAGCATACGACAATCTGTCGGGTCCATGCACCATCCACTTCTACATCGACAAGCAGGATGGTAAGAAGAAGGCAAGCCACATGCTCAAAGACTGCCGTGAGTTCCAGAAACTCAGCGAGAGCATGGCCTAGATGAGGAAGCAAGCCTCGAACCCTGGATACGGGAATGCACCTGCACCAGGTGAGATCGCACATGGAGCTCCTCCACCACCACCTGCGGGACCTTCGAACCACCCAATCGCACCCGCACAGAATAATGGTGGGCACGGGTACCCCGCGCTGAAAGGATCACTGATGATCCAAAAAGGGCGCCCAATGAACAGGGTGCAGAAGAAAATCACCCGCCAAATTAACCTGGCCGTGACCGCTCCACCCGCCATCCCTGAGTACCTCAGTGGATCGGAGTCCTGCATCACGTTCAGCCGTTTGGATCACCCTTGTCAGGCCCCTCGCCCAGGTCATGCTGCCCTGGTGCTCGAGGCACAGATCAGAGGGTTGGACATGAGCCGCGTCTTCATGGACGGTGGCAGCGGCATCAATCTGATCTTCGCCAGTACCTTGGCAACAATGCGGATCCTGCTGTGCAGCCTGTAACAATCTGATACAACGTTCCATGGCATCGTCCCAGGGAAGGGTGTATTACCCCTAGGAAAGATATGGATCGATGTCATCTTCGGCAAGTCGGATAAATTCATATGTGAGCGACTCGAGTTTGAAGTGGTGGACTGGCCATCACAATACCACGCCATCCTCGGGCGCATGGCATTCGCACGATTCTTGACAGTACCGTACTATGCGTACCTACTACTCAAGATGCCAGGACCCAGGGGCGTCATCACGGTCCACGGGAGCTTCACCCGATCGGACCACTGCAACAGGGACTTCAACAGAATCTACTAGTCATTCGGCATGCAGGAGGAGCTCGTAAGGCTCCACGAGGTGACGGACAACGGGGCACCCCAGTCGCAAGACAAAACGCACCAGAGATGTCCTTCGACTCCACCGTCAACACAAAGAAGGTGCAGGTCCATCCAACGGATGCCTCCAAGACGGCGCTGATCGCCAACGACCTTAGCTCCGCATAGGAAAGCGCGCTCGTTGAATTCCTCCGTGAGCGCTGGGAAATCTTCGGCTGGTGTCCTGCGGACATGCCAGGAGTTCTTAGGGAATTCACCGAGCACACACTCAATGTCTTTCCAGACGCCAAGCCCGTCAAATAGTCCATCCTACGACTATCCGAACCATGGGCCAAAGCAATTGGAGTCGAAGTCAACAGACTACTCAACGCAAACTTCATCAGAGAGATCAAGGAGAGCGAGTGGCTCGCCAACACCGTGATGGTCCCCAAAAAGGACACGGACATCCTGCGGATGTGCGTGGACTTCACATTGTTGAACAAGCATTGCCCGAAGGATCACTTTCCTCTCCCTCGGATCGATCAGATCATCGTTTCGACTACAGGATGCGAAAAACTCTCCTTCCTCGATGCCTACCCAGGCTACAACCAGATCCGACTAAAGGTCGAAGATCAGGAGAAAACGGCGTTCATCATGCCGTTCGGAGTGTTTTGCTACAACAAATGCCCTTCGGGCTACAACATAATGTCCATGGAGAAGGCAAAGAACCTCAAGGGCGTCCAGCAGCTTGCCGGGCGAATCGCGACATTGAGCAGGTTCATGAGCCACATGGGCAAAAAATCTCTGCCGTTCTATCAACTGCGACGCAAGGCAGACAAATTCGAGTGGACGCCCGAGGCGGACGACGCATTCTAAGATCTAAAGCGGTTGCTCTCTACCTCGTCCGTCTTGGTCACGCCAAAGGAGCGCGAGCCTTTACTGCTGTACATAGCAGCCACACACCAGGTGGTAAGCACCATACTGGTGGTCGAGCGACCTGAAGAAGGCAAGACCCATGGGGTCCAATGCCCAATCTACTACCTCAGCGAGGTACTGACGCCGACAAAATAGAGGTGCCCTCACTACCAGAAACTCGCCTACGGCGTGTTCATGACGGCTCGTCGGCTGAGCCACTACTTCAAGGAACATCAGGTGATGGTCGTCAATGAGGCACCTCTGAACAACATCCTGAACAACCCGGAGGCCACAGGACGCGTGGCCCTGTGGGGCATCGAGCTGTCACCTCTAGAAATCGTCTACGAGAAGTGCCACGCGATCAAGTCTCAGGTCCTTCCAGACTTCCTCGTCCACTGGATGGAACTGCAGCTTCCAGACACGTCGGACATGACACAGTCATGGACGATGCACTTCGACGACTCCAAGCGCGAAGCTAGAGCAGGAGCCGGGGTCATACTGACCTCCCCACAGGGTGACAAAATGAAGTACGTCCTCCGGATAAAATTTCGAGCTTCCAACAATGAGGCCGAATACGAATCCCTCATCCATGATATGAGGATGGCTAAGATTTGCGGCGCGACGCACCTGGTCATCTACGGAGACTCGAACCTCGTCGTCTAGCAGACGATGAACGAGTGTGATGCACACGCTGCCAACATGATTGCGTACCGCGCACTCTACAATGCACTCGAAGGGGACTTCGACGGCTGCGAGCTTTGGCTCGTTGGGAGAGAAAGCAACGAAGAGGCCGACCGACTCGCCAACATCGGCTCCACCTGCGCATGAGTGCCACCAGGTGTGTTCCTCGAACAAATCTGCGTTCCATCCATCAAACGGAAATTCCCAAAGGTATCACCCGAAGAGGCAGAGCACTCGGGGGCTATGCTACCCGACGGTCAGGAAGGACCCGAAAAACTCGACACAGAGGTCGCAGTGGTCAACCTGATGCAGGTCATGGCAGTCGAAGAAACTTGGACATGGCCATACCTCAGGTACCTGATAGACAGAGAATTTCCTGATAGCCCGACAGATGCCTGGCGCATATCTCGCCGGTCCAAGGCCTTCACCATCATCAATGGCGAGCTGTACAAGCGCAACATTTCGGGTGTACTCCAAAGGTGCGTCACCATCGGTGACGGCAAAACCATCCTCCAAGACATCCACAACGGCATCTGCGGCCATCATGCGGGTAGCCGCGCCCTTGTCGCCAAAGCTCTACGAGCCGGATTTTACTAGCCAACGGCCATGAGCGATGCCAAGGACATCGTCCGAAGATGTAATGGGTGCCAGAGGTTCGCCGACAAACCACACGCACCCGGATCAGAGCTTAGGCCCATACCTCTAGCCTGGCCTTTCGCCCAATGGGGGCTCGATATGATTTTCAAACTGCCAAGGTCCTCGAAAGGAGGTCATGTCTACCTCCTGGCCGCAGTCGACAAATTCACCAAGTGGATTGAGGCCATGCCCGTCACTAACCAAAAGGGCAAAACTGCCTTCAAGTTCTTCGAGTCCATTGTCTATAGGTTCGGCGTGCCACACAACATCATCACCGACAACGGGTCGAACTTCATCTCCAAAGAATTCCAGGACTTCTGCGAAGACCTCGGAATCAACATCACATATGCCTCTGTGGCGCACCCGCAAACGAACGGGCAGGTCGAAAAGGCCAACGGCCTCGTCGGTGCTGACATCAAGAAGCTCCTAATGAGCCCACTTGAGCGACTCGCAGGAGCCTAGACACAGGAGCTACCCTCGGTCCTCTGGAGCTTGCGCACGACACCGAACAACTCAACTGGCTATACGCCCTTCTTCATGGTGCACGGAGCCAAAGCTGTGCTACCAGCAGAGGTACGCCATAAGGCCCCACGGGTCGTCGCCTACAGCGAAGCCGAATCAACGGCCGCACTCGAAGACGCCGTCGACACACTCGACGAAGCACGTGACATAGCGGCAGCTCGATCAGCGGTGTATCAACAGAGCCTCCGCAACTACCACAGCCGACGGCTGCGTCCAAGGTCCTTCGTCGAAGGATACCTAGTCTTGCGACTCAAGCAAGAGCGACCGAAGAAATTTGAGTCACCATGGGAAGGACCCTAAATCGTCACCGAAGTCATCCCAGGTGGCGCCTATCGCCTCAAGCACGTGGAGTCCGGAGTTGCATACTCCAACCCATGGAACGTTTAATAAGGCTATTGAGCCAAGGCTACTCCAGTCCGGAGTTGCATACTCCTAGATGATCATAGGTTTCCTGATCATGGACATTGGATGTTGTTAATAACGAGGTCACAACATTAGTGTAATGGTGTGATGAACATTCATCCGAAGTATAGCATTACGATCAAAGTCATTGAGTTTATATTGCTATAACAACTTACAAAGTGTTCCTAATCCTTATACCATGAGATCATGTCAATCACTAACACCGGAAGAGTTTCTTGATAACATCAAATGTCACACCATAACAGGGTGATTATAAAGATGGGTTCAGAACTACTAAAGTGTTATGTTGAGGCCCATGGATCGAGAGTGTAATTTGTTCATCCCGATGACGGATAGATATGCTCTGGTCCCTCTCGGTGATATCACATTGATTAGCTTGCAAGCAAGTGATTTGATCACTAGAATGTTATATCACGGGAACGAGAAAAGAGTGTATGTCAGTAACGAGATCAAACTAGGTATGGAGATACCGATGATCGAATCTCGGACATGTGATATATCGCGAAACAATGGGATTAAGATACTAGCGTAAAAGGTTCCGACGATCACAAGAAAGTCATCGTTGAATGTGTGGCTGTCATCATTGGATGACGGATAGATATGCTCTGGTCCCTCTCCCTATAAAAGGAGCCCCCTCCCTCTCTCTCACTCACACCTCCTCGTGAAGGATCTCTCTCCCCCTCTAGAATTTATCCCCCATGGTCTCGGACTAGCGAGATACATGTTCCCGGTGGCTTTTCGGCAAGAAAGAGTTGTGCTTCCGCTGCATCGTTGGAGCGAGGAGGCGGAGGTTGCTCGGTGCCTCGAACGTGTTTGCGAGCACGGATGCGCTGCTGTTTTGCGGCGCTAGGACTTCCTCTCGATCTTGAGATCGGCAAGAGATCGTCTACATCAACCACAAGTTTGGACTCGTTAAGCGTTGTCAGTCTTCAAGGGTATGTTATCTACGGATATACATCCGCCCATTGTTTGTATCTAGTAGATAGATCTTGGTACATAGTTGTTCCCATCGTAGGAATTTTTTTGTTTTCTATGCTACGAACCCTACAGTGGTATCAGAGCCGGATCTATGCGTAGATATTTTGCACGGGTAGTACACATATGAGTATGTGGGCAATGATGATCATTTTATTGCTTCTTAGTTGTACTTTGGATATTGGTGGCATAGTGGGATGAAGCGGCCTGGACGAACTTTACATGTCCTCGCACATGAGACCTGTTCCACAATTGACATGCAACTAGTTTTGCATAAGTGGATAGGGGTGTATGTCTCTCCTACTATAGTCAATATCTAATTTGCAACGAGTTGTCAACAATTTGGTTATCCTTGTTGTGGTTCATGTTCGTAGGTAATAACGGTTCTATCTTTGAAAGCCCTAAGCCACGTAAAACTTGCAATGGATAAATTAGAGGCGTCTAGTTTAGATTGTTGCTGGGATAGTGTTATGATATGGTGATGTTGTAAGTAGAAGTATGAGATGATACTCTTACAACACACATAGCGTGTAAGTTCCATAGACCTTTGCCTTACACATAAAGGTATGATAGAGATCATACCACGGTGCACATGATGGAGATCATATGCGGGAACCATATCATTTCACTTATAAACATGTGATGTTTTGTTTGCATCTTATATTGCTTGTTTGGCGTTTTATTAGCATAATAAGATGATCCCTCATTTAGATATCAAGATAATAATGTGTTCTTCCTTAAGTATGCACCGACAATGTTTCGTCGCTTCAAGACATCACGTGATGATCGGGTGTACTTGAATCCACGAGCATATCTCGGGTGTAAGCGATTACACCGAATACTAAGGTTCTTACTTGGCGAGCCTAGCATGTACAGACATGGCCTAGGAACACGGACCGAAAGGGTAAGCATGAGTCATATGTTTTGATATGATGACCATTTGATGCTCGCCTTTGAAGCTACACCGACTCACGTGATGATCGTACATGGTGTAGTGGATTTGGTTCATGTAATCACCAAAAAGACACGAGGGATGTCGTTTTTGAGTGGGAGTTCATTTCTAGTTTGGATTAGTAGAACTCAATTTATCATAAATTAAATCAAAGTGAATGTGCATAATTTGTTGTAGTCATTGGCATTCGTTCACCACCTTATGCATAGTTGTAATTAAGATAATAGAACTATAGAATTCTGGATATATACTTTACAAACTGGTATCGTATTGTGTTGAGTGTCAATCTAAAGTTTAAAGTCCTATTGCAAACTTTCAGCAAACTCTGTTTACTCCGTGAAATTTAATAATTGGTATTAAATCGAGAGTAACAATTCCAGTGTTAGTATCTTAAGTATCATGTTTGCCTCCATGATTCTTGATTGTTTTAATATCAAGTTTATCTAGGAGTTGAAAGAATTGTTTCAGAAACCATCATGTGTGGCAGATATAACGATATCTGAAACAATGTTTTGGTTGCAATATGATAGAGTATAATATATGTTCTCATATTGGATGAGAATTTACGAAGGTTGGAGATGCTAGACATCCTAATCATCCAAAAGGGTTTTGGAAAGTAATGTTATACTCACGATTCGCCTTTATAAGCTACAGTAGCTTGATCATGAAACTCGTCATGATAAGGATGAATAGAAGATGTATGTAAAGTGTTTACTACACTAAAAGATTACTAAAGAATGGATTTTGAAAGAATACCGATCATTTTGATGAGGGTGATCTACTTCAAAGTGCAAGTCCAAAGGTATTATTATTTGAATATACACGCTTTGGACTATGTGTCATGTATATGGCGCCACTTTTGATGTTGATAGATTCTTTTAAAAGGAAAAGGAAATGCTGAAAGAGAATCTATAAAATATATTTGGCAGAAAAGAAAAGATTGGAAATATCCAATTTAGGTATATGAATGATATACATGTTATGGTTGTATTCTTTGCTTGTTAAACAATGTGGTTCTTGGGTGTTGGATACCGAATTGGTTGGTATGAAATTTCATACAGAACGACGCAATTCATGAACCACAATGGCCTAAGTAACTAGCAAGAGAATATGTGATGATGTTCATTGAAAACAAACAAACTGTTGTTTGTATTTCTCGTTGACATCAAAGCTTGACTTCAAGATTTGTTTTAATAATTGTAATTTAATCAGGTATTATGAGAACAAAGGTTGATCAAATAATTACCGTATTCCATATAAGATGGATGATTTACAAATCTAGTTGGAGAAATCACATCCATAAAACCTAATGCTAAAATGTCGCAAGACAAATGATTGAAAGATCACTTATGAAGTGACATCGCTGTTTAAATTATATTGGAAAGAAAACATGAAGAATCTCCATATTCATGGATTTTTGGAGTCTTTGATTTGATCAAGTGACGCTTGTGAGACTTTCCACGTGATAATTGAAACTTCGTTCAAAGGCCAAAGAAGAACGAATGACTAAATTATTGGAATTTATACATATCGATGTATGTAGTCCATTATGTATAGTCGTAAGCGATGGGTTTCAACTTCATATGCTTTCTCCAAAAAATTTAGTGAATATTCACTTAATGAGAAAGAAGTATGAAATATTTGAAAAACGTTTCAAATACTTTCAAGATGAAGTGGAAAATCATTGTAATAAGAAAATAAATGGTTTATGATTTTATCATAAGGGATTTGTTTGAGTTACAAGTGTAACAAGAAAATAAATGAATTATGATTATATCATAAAGGGATTTATTTGAGTTGCAAGTTTAGCAAAACACCTATATTTACATATCCCGAAACACCATAGGAATATGGAGTGTTCGAGATTTGTAATGAAACCTTGTTTAACATGTTTGGATCAAAGGTGTTATTTATAAAACTGCCATTATGTTTTAAAAGATTAAAGCTTTAGAGACTACCGCTTTTTCACTGAAAAGAGCTCCATCTTTATCCGTTGAAATGACACCATATGAGTTATGGTTTGGGGTAAAACCCAAGTTGTCCTTTCTTAAATTTTGGTATGCTAAACATAAGTAAGATGTTTACAACCAAAGTCGGATGAGCATGTCTTTGTAGGTTATTTCAAATAACAATTGGTTATTCCTCCATAACACCAAGGACAAAAGGGTTTGTCGCTTGAAACGTGAAGTTTCTTGAAGAAGGAATTTTTCGCAAAAGTTAAGTGGGAGGACAATAAAACTTTGATAAGGTTAACGAACCTTAGCTAAATGTGCTGAGTTCTTGGCGGAAATGGTTACGAGGCTGCCATAATGCTCATAGCTTATGTGCCTCAAATGTTGTGGTCACGGAGATCTAAGTTCTTATTGAACCAAGTCGGTCGGATAAACAAATCAAATGCTAAGATTTGAGAGTAAATCATTATTGTTTGACAATGATGAACCGACTATATACAAATAAGCGATGATGGGCCCTGACTCCGTCAAATGGCTTGAAGCCATAAAATCCGTGATAGTTCCATACACGAGAAATCAAGTTTTGAACTTGAAAGACCCTCCGGAAAGGTGTAAAAACCTATCGGTCGTATTTGGATCTATAAGGAAACAGACATGGATGTTTCACATCTATGAAATAATCGACATGTCGTAAAGTATTTTATGACAATGTTCAAGGAGTTGACTATGACAAGATTTGATCTTTCATAGCGATATTTAATCTGGACGGATTGAAGTAGCAACCACTACATATAATTTGGTATATGGTAGATGAATAAACAAAACAAAGTTCTTTTAATAGAATGGTTACCTAGGACGTGTACATGACACGATCCAAAGGGTTTTGTTAAATTCAAAGGATGCTAAAAGGGCATGCAAACTTCAATGGTTGAAGTAAGCATCGCGGAGTTGGAATCTTCACCGTGATGAAAAAGGATTTTTCATCTGGAGACGATGAAGATGCTTGCATTTGCAAGAAATTAAGTGGGAGCGCTGAGACATATTTCTAATACATTATGTGGAGGACATCTTGTTGATTAGAAATGATGTATCTTTTATTGACAAAGGTTAAGAATTTCATTTCGATGAAATACTTAGGCAAAACCCGAATATTTAGCGTGAATGTCTATAGTGGATAGACTGTGACGCTAATATGGTTGTGCCAAACATACATATATGAGAGACTGAAGGATTTCAATATAGAAACGACAAGAAAAGATTCTTGTCGCATGGAAAGGAATTGAATCAAGATTCAAGTGTATCGATACTTGATAAGTGAGACAAGATTCAAGTGCTTTGACATTTGATGAGTGAAATCACGAGAATGTTTTGATCAATCATACCATGATATGTACACATCCAGATATGTCCTATGCTCTAAGTGTTATGAGCATATACCCGAATGAATCATAAAATGATCATTGGACGATAGTGAGGATATTCTTATGATCTTTTTGAAAGAACTAAGAATATATTTGTGTAGAGGTGACAAACAATTACAAATAGTTCATTGTAAAGCGTTACATTGACACTAGGTTTGTCACAAGATACAAATTAAGTTTATCTCAATTTAAACTATGGGTGGCACAATGTAATGGAAAGGATATTCCATGATGGATTTGGATGAAATCCATAGTTAAGACATTGTGACGAATACTACAACAAAAAGGCTAAGTATATGACTGCTATAGTAGCAGCAAAGGAGGGAATTTGTGTCAAGTAGTTTGAAATCAAACTGAGGTGTGGTTCGCAACGGATTAACACTAAAGGTATATTGTATGACAATAGTATCGACATGGTTTAACCCCAAGGAACTAAAGGTCTCACCAAAAGACCAAATTTATACAATGCCATCTCATTGGAGAATGAGTGATGCGTGGATACGCAAAGATATGCAAATACACACGGACCTGAAAGTGTCAGATCCGTAGATTGTGTTAACCACTTACAATCGCGTATATGGAACACCGGAAAGCCATAAGTGTTCAATACGCAAAGTTTTCAAACTAGATTATTGTCTCTAGTGCAAGTGGGAGACTGAAGGGAATATGCCCGAGAGGCAATAATAAAGTGGTTATTATCGTATTCCTTATTTATGATAAATGTTTATTTTACATGCTATAATTGTATTAATCTGAGCGTTAATACATGTGTGTTTAATAAACAAAAAGGAAGTTCCTAGTTATGCCTCTCTTATAAACTAGCTCGTTGATTAACAAGATGGTCATAGGTTTCCTGATCATGGACATTGGATGTTGTTAATAACGAGGTCACAACATTAGTGTAATGGTGTGATGAACATTCATCCGAAGTATAGAATTACGATCAAAGTCATTGAGTTTATATTGCTATAACAACTTACGAAGTGATCCTAATCCTTAGACCATGAGATCATGTCAATCACTAACACCGGAAGAGTTTCTTGATAACATCAAACGTCACACCGTAACAGGGTGATTATAAAGATGGGTTCAGAACTACTAAAGTGTTATGTTGAGGCCCATGGACCGAGAGAGGAATTTTTTCATCCCGATGACGGACAGATATGCTCTGGGCCCTCTCGGTGATATCACATTGATTAGCTTGCAAGCAAGTGATTTGATCACTAGAATGTTATATCACGGGAACAAGAAAAGAGTGCATGTCAGTAACGAGATCAAACTAGGTATGGAGATACCGATGATCGAATCTCAGACATGTGATATATCGCAAAACAATGGGATTAAGATACTAGCGTAAAAGGTTCCGACGATCACAAGAAAGTCATCGTTGAATGTGTGGGAGTCAGTATGGGTCTCCAGATCCCGCTTCTGATTATTGATCTGAGAGGGGTCTCGATCATGTCCGCATTATTCGTGAACCGTAGGGTGACACACTTAAGAGACACCGACATCCATTTGGAGCAAAAGTTTCATGCCGAAAAGAATAACAAGCGCATGAATTTATTTCACTAGATACCGAAACAGGTTTTCGGGTGAAATTGCAGAAAGTGTTTCTGCATGTGAAATGAAATACTAGCAAGGGGTTATATGTGAATGTTTGTCATTAAAGTAATTGACAAATTCTGAATAAATAAAAGGAGTTTTATTTAATGAGAGTTTGCATTAAATTTGGTGGAAATTTAATGGGAATTTGAGTGGGTTTTTGAGTGGAGGGAATTGAAAGGCATTTGAGTGAGTGGAGTGTCCACCCACATGAATGTGGAAGAGGTGGGGGCAGACCCATGACTGGGCGCATGGCCCCTTGGGTGCCCCCTCCCTCTCTCTCACTCACACCTCCTCGTGAAGGATCTCTCTCCCCCTCTAGAATTTATCCCCCATGGTCTCGGACTAGCGAGATACATGTTCCCGGTGGCTTTTCGGCAAGAAAGAGTTGTTCTTCCGCTGCATCGCTGGAGCGAGGAGGCGGAGGTTGCTCGGTGCCTCGAACGTGTGTGCGAGCACGGATGCGCTGCTGTTTTGCGGCGCTGGGACTTCCTCTCGATCTTGAGATCGGCAAGAGATCGTCTACATCAACCACGAGTTTGGACTCGTTAAGCTTTGTCGGTCTTCAAGGATATGTTCTCTACGGATATACATCCGCCCATTGTTTGTATCTAGTAGATAGATCTTGGTACATAGTTGTTCCCATCGTAGGAAATTTTTTGTTTTCTATGCTACGAACCCTACACAAAGAGCTCAGAGATTCATTATATGTAGCAAAAAGCCACTGCGTGGCACAAGGACTGTTCATGGACATAATTACAACGAAATAAACAAAAGCTATCCTACAACTACAAGGCCTAAGAAGCCGCATCCTGGGTAGCCTCGGAACCAGACTGCCTACTCTTGGCCTCCCCCTGCTGCCTTGGCGCGTACTCAGCCAGCAAGTCAATCAACTTCCGCCCGTAACGTTTATAGTGGGCAGCATAGAGGGCGAAGGCTACCTCGGATCCGTCAGCAGTCGTCGACATCTGGGAGGTGACCCGATGAAGATCCAGCTCCGCTCCAAACACCAGGGCCATCGCCAGCCCGACGGATGCACTGAAGCCTTTCTGCTTGCGCTTATGCGCTCTAAGGTCGTCGGTGACAACAAGATCCGCCAAATGATTCGACATCATCGAGGACGACGCCCTTGGGGACGAGCTCCTTGTAGAAGCGCCCAAGAACCTCCTTGGCCTTGGCGAGTGAGCCGACCATGGTACCAGCTCGGTCTTCGACCGCCGCAGTGGCATCATCAAGAACACTTCCGTGCTCCAGAGCACCGCGGTCAAACTCGACGCCTGCGGCATCTATACAAACAGAAGAGGCAACATGAAGAAAAGGAAATAGAAGAAAAGACAAGGAAGACAAAAAGGAAAAGACAAAACCACTCACCCGAAATAGCCTTGGCAGCCGCCATCAGCTTGTCGGCTACCTCCTTCTCGCGCGAGGCCGCAACGGTGGCGAGTTGCTCCTCGCGGTCCGTAGCCTCCTGCTGCAGGCGCTCCTTGGCTGTGGCTGCGTTTGCTAGCTCCTACTCGAGGCGCTCCTTTGCACCAACGGCGTCCTCGGCCTTCTTCTCCGCTCGCCCAAGGCTCTTTTTGAGAGCATCAAGCTCGCGGAGGGTGGTTTTGTTGTCCTTTGTAAACATCAGAACACTTATCAGATCGAAGAAAAGGAAAAACTTACGAGTCGAAATCGCTCAAGTCGAAGACAGGCGGGGTCCTCCTGCCCTTCTTCTCTTCCTTCTTCCGCTTCGTCGGCGGGTGCGGCGCTACAGCCTGCACAGAAATGACAGGAATAGGAGAGGAAGAGCCCCCATGATCCCCACTGTGACGCTTAAGGCACAGCGTGTCCCTAGGCGTCGGCGAGTCGAAGCATCTGACGTTTCACTCGAGCTCCGCGTCCGCTTCCGCGTCTGCTCCTTGCTAGACTCAAAAGCCTCTTCAGCCGGCGACCGCGTCGAAGGAAGATCAGACATGGAGTCCACTACCTCATTGTCCGGTGCATCCGGAAACAGTTCAGGTAGTGGCGGCGACATGCCCGGCACTTTGAACTCCTGTGCAAAAGGAAAAACAAATTTATAAGCACACAAGCAAATACAAGGAAAACGCGGTTGAAAAAAGCGCTACGCGCACATCCCAGATCTACACCTGCGGAACCGGACGAGAAACAGCGAATGGAGGAGTCAGCGACTTCCCCGGAATATCCTCTCTAGCCTTGTACTTCAGCAGCGGATGAAGAATCCTGTCGAGACCCCCCTTGGAAAACTCCTCAGCCGAAACCCTAGTCGGATCACGACGACCAGAATAAAGGAACATCGGGTGCGCCCTAGCCTGGAGCAGCTGCACCCGACGTATAAGGAAGGTGTGAATGATATCCAGACCGTTCACCTCTTTATCCGGAATCAACTGGAGATCCTCCACCCGATGATAGATCCCCTCTATCTCCGCCACCTCGCCATCCAAGATCTGGTTCTTCCAAGACCTCTTTGGCTTGATTTTCTGGGAGGGGTCGAAAGGAGCAAGACCAAATTTCTGTCCGGCCACTGTGGAGTCACGGATGTAAAACCACCGCCTCCGCCAGTACTGGACAAACTCGGACATAGAAAAAGAGAAGAAAAGCAAGTTGGATTTAAGGGAAATGATGCAACCCCCAATGGGATAAACACCATCAGAGCCAGATTTCCTCTTCACGGAATAGAGCTTCCGGAAGAGGCCAAAGTGTGGCTCAATACCGAGCCAGCACTCGCAGAATGTGATGAAGCAGGCGACATGAAGAAGAGAGTTCGGGGAAAGATGATGAAGCTGGATGCCATAAAGAAAAAGCAATCCACGGAGAAAATCGAGGATTGGGAAAGAAAGGCCTCGAAGGACAAACACGATGAACATGACCCAAAACCCAACGGGAGGACGAGGAATTACCTCGTCGCCGGGGACTCTGACGGCCTCCCTATCCCGCGGGATAAGACCCCGCTCACGGAGCTTGCGGAGGTCACCCTCGTGCGTCTCCGATTGCCGCCAGCCACCATCGTTGACGCGAGTGGCGGCGGAACCCTTTTTGCCGTCGGTGGTCGCACTAGTGCCAACTGAAGTGGAGGACTTCTTGGGCTTCCCCATCGCAGTGCGGCGGCGATGACGATGAGCACGCAGAATCAAAGATGGAAAAGTGCGAGGAAATTCTAGAGCCCAACGAGGAAAACTCAAGAAAATGAAAGTAGTGAAACAGGAATGGCTGTGGTGAAAACAAATTCACCTTTCCCCAATGATTCAGGGCGATGCACGGCGACCGTCCATCGGGAAGACCTAGAGCCAACATTCAGATCTGACCGTCCACGTGTCAGCACAGCAGCGAACCGTCGCTCACATGCCATCCACTACGCACGGAAATCGAGGCGACACCGTAATTATCTCCACGCCGTGCGTGACCAGTCAACTCAAAGTCAGAAGGTGGGACCCATGTTCGTCTAGTCACGTCATCTCTGGCGCCGCAGACGCTTGAGGTCACCGATCGTCAGCATTGACGTCATCAAAAGCTATACTAGCAACGGTTACAATCCTTCGGCTGCACAGCTAAGTGTACTCACTCGAATCTATGATTCGACTAACTAATCGGGGGCTACTCCTATCAGGAGCGCTGGCCGTGCACCCAAAAATAAGCAAAGCAAAATGACATAGAACTATTCTTCGAGTCCTATGTCGAGTCTACGACTCCACTACGGACTCGGGGGCTACTCCCATAGGGAGGATGGATTCAAGCATCCAAAAAATTTGTGTCCTACGGACCTGAAACCAAACAACGACCGAATTAAAGTCTCTGCTCGAGTCTACGACTCGAAAAAACACTCGGGGGCTACTCCCATAGGGAGCGCTGGTCGCGCACCCTATGAGTTCTTCGACTGTGATCCTTCGGATCAGCATGCAAAAACTTTTTGGCAACTCTACCCCAATTAACGCTAAATGAGTAACATCCTCCTTGGCCACCCGAAGCACCTCCGCGGTGATAAATATTCGGATGTTGTGTCTGCGACATAAAGATAAGACCTACAGATATCATCTGATGGCCTGGCAACACACAGGACTGTGCTCTGCTAGTAAGAATTCGTGCCAACAGGCACGATGAAAAATCCCGACGGACGTGTTGGGTACATCAATTAAAATTCACTGGAATTCCACTCATGTAAGTCCTCCACGGCCTCAGTCGAATTACGCCAACATATGTTCCGGGTTCGAGTCGAGGGACTCGAATCTGAAGAAGATCGTGTTGTTTTGTCCTAAGACAGGTAACTGACCCTGATTCGTCGGGAGAGTAAGGCACACGCATCAACAATCCCTACACGCTTAAATCGTTCTCTAGCAAACAAAGATAGTTGCACCCGAAACATTGAAGAGTCCTCAACCGAATCTACGATTCGACTGAACACTCGGGGGATACTGACATGGTTATACCCTACGGGTACACTACCTTAGCATACCTGGTCCAGCCCAAGGAAGGCCCACGAGAATATGCGCTAGCCCATGAAGACTTTCGGGTGGTCAGGGCCCATGAAGCCTTCGGATCCTTGGAGAACAAGACTAGAGTAGATAGAATATTCAAAGGGGCAAACCCTAAAACCTGTAACCGACTCGATCTATGCCTGGGACCTGCCTACCTCTATATAAAGTTCAGGAGGGCACGACGAGGAGGATCTCTCTCGCGTACCACCGCATACACACCTCCACGCCAGATTGCATCTGCGCACCCCTGTAACTTTCGGTTCTGCCGTAATCAAGAGCAGACAAGCAGGAGTAGGGTTTTCCCTCCGGGGGCCTGAACCTGGGTAAACCTCATGTCCCCGTGTTGCTTGTTTTATAAACGTTCCGCGATCTCCAGCATCCCCATCTTCTCCAAAACCCAAGTCCATAACAATGGGCATTGACGAGATTAAACCTCGTCACAACCCTAGAGCTTAGTATATCCTATTCAAAACCCCTTCACTGATTAATATTAGTTTGCGAGTACTTAAAGAGTACTCATGGCTTTGTCCCTGGCTATTCCCGTGGCCAGACTATGAAGAAGAGTATCAGGATGACGGACCGCAGGAAGGTTACGACATCTAGGATCATTTCCCATCGTCAGCATTGCCTGTGACCCTAAAGATGGAGCTTCACCTATGCTATCGTTACTATTACGTTATTCCGATGTTTGAATTGTATTAAGAACTGGATCATGAGATCCTTATTTGTGTAAGACCTTATGTATGGTTTGTAATGGATGATGTACTATGATATCAAATCTGTTATGTCTCGCAAAAATGGTAATCCCGGGATTGCGATGTATGGCATAACAAGCATCTGGGATTAAAAATCCGGGTGTTAACAAGTTGGTATCAGAGCCATCCTGAGCATAGGAGACCCTAGTTAGAATGGACGTTTGAATTAAAAACTTAGTTTCAAAACCAAAGGAAGTGAGTATTTACAAAAAATTATTTTCATTCTTATCACTTGGATTCTTTCATGAAAATTCATGTTCCTCAAAAATTCTTGCAAAAGTACATAAAATTTGACACACTTGATCACTCTACTAACTTACTCATCCTATATTCTTATATATGGATGTGAAGTACAACAAGTTTTATCAGTTGGGTAATGGAGGAGACCTCATCTTTGAGCGTGACTTGGACCAGCCGTCGGAGATGCTGGAGCGTCCGCACCCCGAGTTCTTCAGAGCTCAGCTCAATGATCAGGAAGGAGAAGATCAGCAGTGGCTAGTTGTTGGAAGTCTTCGAGGAAAGATTGAACCTCCCACTACAGAGGGAATTCAGTTCACCTTAAGAGAGAACAACTGGCCAGGGCAATGCATGAAGCTCTTGCCTGTCTGTGTGGGCGGAGTATCAATCAAATCAAGGGTACCCGTTTTGAGTTCTACCCAAGGCGTGATGTTATGGGACAGCCACTGGAGGCCCCATATCACCACGAGCTAAAGAGTCAATTGGACCACCTCAGCTTCATGATGTATGACCGTCAGAAGGAGTTGGACAATGCCCGTTCCTACGCCAACCACAAGTACGCCATCGCCGCCAAGAAGGATCAAACCATTGCCATGTTAGTGAGGGATCGCAAGTCTCGTCACCGTCAGCTTGACAAGAAGGAGCGCATCATTGCCCGTCTTCGCCACCGAATCACGGAGTTGGAGGAGACCATCCACGAGAGAGGCATGCAGTTGGAGGAAAGGGAGAATGCAGGGGAAGACCTTCGCGGAGACCCTTACTCCTATATCAGCGATGCTGATGACTTTCTGGAGGATCAGGCTATGGACTTCTTCACCGATGAGGATGACTTCGCCTTCATCGATGATGATGATGATGAGGATGATGAGGACACTGATTCCGAGTAGTAGTAGCACTTGAGCACTAGCGTTAGTGAGTTGTATTCGGTCCCCCTGTATCGTAGTTTCCCAGAATGGTTCTTAAAACCATCTATTTTCCTTTGTTGTGGTGTGTGTTTGTATTGTGTGCTATGAATGAATGAATGAATGAAAAGCAAGTTGCTAGAAAAATCTGAGTCAAACTTTAAAAACTTTCCAAAAAAAACCTGAACCTTAGAAATTTCCCTCTTTTCTCATGATCTATCTCAATCTTCAGATGCCTAGAGGAGGAAGCAACTCAGCCTCGGACCCAATGTTGAAACTCTTGCAAATGTTGGTTTTTGACCGCGAAGCCGAAAGAGTCGAACATCAAGCCAACCTAGCCACCCTTCAACAGATAGCTCAGATGGCCAACAACAATCAAGGCCATGAAAATCAAGACAACCATGGATCTAAGCTCAAGAATTTCCAGAACACCAATCCACCCGTTTTCACTAAGTTAGAAGAGCCCCTAGATGCAGATGATTGGTTGCAAACCATGGAGAACAATCTGGAAGTTGCAGGAGCGGAAGCCAACGAGAAAGTGTTGTTTGCTACCCACTATCTGGCCGGAGATGCAAGAGCATAGTGGAATAGCGTTCGCGCAATGACAAGAGGTTAGCTGATGACTTGGGAAGAGTTCAAAGTCAAGTTCAGCAGAACCCATGTGCCACCGGGTTTAATCAAGAGGATGAGAGATGAATTCAGGGAACTGAAGCAAGGAAGGATGACAGTAGTAGAATACCGTGACAAATTATTGTCATTGGCTAGGTATGCACCGGACGAGATCGGCACTGAAGCCAAGAAGAAAGAGAGATTCCTGAATGGTCTGCACGATGAAATGAAGACAGTGTTAGTCAATATCCCCTTCGCAGATATTGAAGCCTTAGTTGACTCTGCCATTCAGATGGAAGGAAAGATCAACCAAGCTAATGAGAACCGCAAGCGTCGCATGATGCATCAACCAGGAACCCACCATACACCAAAGTATCGCCCTAACCCATCTCCAAGATTTGCCCCAAGAAACAACAGACCCCCGATGAACCGTCCCACCTATCCCAACCGTGGAAACCCAAGGCCCAGAGGAAACCACAACAACCCCGACAACTCCAGCAATTTCAACCGTGCCCCACCCAAGTTTAACAACAACAATGCCGCCACCAACACCAACATTGCCCCAAGGACTAGAAGCAATGTTGTGCCTGTTGCAGCGAAGGACAAGTCCCAAGTGACTTGTTATGAATGTGGAACCAAGGGTCATTATTCCAATGAGTGCCCCAAGAAGATTGCTGCAGCCCCCAATGCAAATGCCCCAGTTCAGCAGCAACGTCGTGTTCAGCCTGGAAGAAGGTTTGCCCCAGGGAACTCGCTCAACCGCAACGACCGTCTCTTTCTCATGCATGCTGAAGAAGCCCAAGAAGCGCCAGATGTCGTGCTGGGTATGTTTTCTGTTAACTCAGTACTTGCAAGAGTGTTGTTTGATTCTAGAGCATCGCACTCATTTTTTACTGAGGATTTTGCATGCACTAGTAAGATTCAGCCAACCAAATTGAATCATGTTATGATTGTTCAAATACCCGGTTCAACCACCAAAGCTAGGCAAATTTGCAAAGCCGTCCCTATCCGAATCCATGGCATAGATTTTTATGATAATCTAATAGTACTCGGAACTAAAGGTTTGGAAGTAGTACTAGGAATGGATTGGATGTCCAAACACAAAGGATTAATTGACTGTGCCAAGAAAGCCATAACCATGACCAGTACAGCCCGGATATCAGTCAAGCATGTATATGAAACCTTGCCCCGTCAATTCAAGTGCAACAAGAGTATAGCCCAGCCAACCATTGACCAAGTCCGGATAGTCAGTGAATACCCCGATGTATTTCCAGATGTTTTGCCCGGTATGCCCCTAGATCGGGATATCGAGTATATCATTGAACTAATCCCTAGAACTGGACCCATAGCCCAGAGACCATATAGTATGAACCCGTCTGAACTAGTGGAACTGAAGAAGCAACTGGATACCATGGTGGAAATTGGATTGATTCAACCAAGTGCGTCACCATGGAGATCACCTGTTTTGTTCGTGGACAAGAAAGATGGAGGTAACTGTTTGTGTACGGATTATCAGAAGTTGAATGATGTTACCATCAAGAACAAGTACCCACTGCCGAATATAGAAGATTTGTTTGACCAGTTGACTGGTGCCAAAGTGTTTTCTAAGATTGATCTTAGAACTGGCTATCATCAACTCAAGATTCACGCAGAGGATATTCCAAAGACTGCCTTTACCACCTGATATGGATTATACGAGTATACTGTCATGTCTTTTGGATTAACCAATGCCCCCGCTTACTTCATGAACCTCATGAATAAGGTTTTTATGGACTTCCTGGATAAGTTTGTCGTTGTTTTCATTGATGACATTCTGATTTATTCCAAATCAGAAGACGAACATGAGCTACACCTAAGTACCATTCTTGGAACCCTTAGAGAGCATCAGTTATATGCCAAGTTTAGCAAATGTGAATTCTGGTTACAGGAGGTAGGATTCCTCGGACATATTGTATCAGCCGGAGCAATTGCCGTTGACCCTGCGAAGGTGAAGGATGTTGAAGATTGGCATGCCCCAACCACTCAAACCCAAGTTCATACATTTCTTGGATTAGCGGGATACTACTGCAAGTTTGTAGAAGGATTCTCGAGTATCGCTAGACCCATGACCCAATTGCTGAAGAAGGACAAGAAGTTTGAATGGACTGGCAAATGTGAAGCAAGTTTTCAAGAACTCAAGAGAAGATTGGTTTCAGCCCCAATCTTGATCATGCCGGATATCACAAAGCCCTTTGATGTGTATTGTGACGCCTCCAAGATCGGTCTCGGATGTGTGCTAATACAAGAAGGCAAAGTTATATCTTATCTATCCCGACAATTGAAGTAGCATGAACAGAATTATCCAACCCATGACCTTGAACTAGCAGCCGTAGTTCTAGCCCTGAAGACATGGAGGCATTACCTGATGGGAAACCGTTGTGAGATTTATTCAGATCACAAGAGCCTGAAGTATATATTCACTGAGAAGGAACTGAATATGAGGGAGAGAAGATGGATTGAGCTAATCAAGGACTATGATCTGGACATTCACTATCACCCGGGTAAAGCAAATGTGGTAGCAGATGCCCTTAGCAGATTGCCGTGCTGCTTGAACTCCATGATTTTGAAGGAGCAACCAAGTTTGCACAAAGAGATGGAAGATTTCCGATTGAAATTAGTGAGTGAAGGATTTTTGGCTAGCATCGAACTTCAACCCACTTTGATCAGTCAAATCAAGGAGGCGCATAAAGGAAATGCTAGTATCGACGGAATCAAACGTCGTATCAGTACATGCAAAGTACCTAGATTCACCGAAGACGAAGAAGGAGTTCTGTGGTACAAAGGAAATGGGATTCAGTTGGAATGGACTTTATCACCGGATTTCCTACTTCTAGTAGGGGAAATGACTCTATCTGGGTCATAGTTGACAGATTATCCAAAGTAGCCCATTTCTTACCAGTTAAGACCACGTACTAGAGTTCGAAGCTAGCAGAGTTGTACATCGCTAGAATTGTCAGTTTGCACGGAGTCCCCAAGAACATCGTATCGGATCGAGGAACCTAGTTTACCTCGAGATTCTGGAAGAAAGTCCAAGAAGATTTAGGAACCCGACTGGATTTTAGCACAGCGTATCACCCTCAGACCGATGGACAAACGGAGCGAGTAAATCAAATACTCGAAGATATGTTGAGAGCATGTGTGCTAGAGTATGGATCTAAATGGGAAGATTGTCCGCCTTTCTTAGAATTTTCATACAACAACAGTTATCAAGCTAGTCTGCAAATGGCCCCATTTGAGTTCATGTATGGAAGGAAGTGTCACACCCCTTTGAATTGGTCGGAAGTAGGAGAGAGTCAGATTTTCGGACCCGACATCCTACGAGAAGCAGAAGAGAAAGTTCACAAGATTCGTGAGCACCTTAAGACCGCCCAGTCAAGATAGAAGAGTTACACCGACAAGAGACGTCGAGACCTTGCTTTCAATATCGGAGATTTTGTGTATCTCGAAGTGTCGCCTTTGAAGGGAATGTAGCGTTTCCAACTCAAAGGAAAGTTAGCCCCCAGATATATCGGACCTTTCAAGATTCTAAATCGTCGAGGAGAAGTATCGTATCAATTGGAACTGCCCGAAGAAATGTCAACAATGCACAATGTGTTCCATATATCGTTACTTCGCAAATGCCTTGAAGTCTCGGAGAAGACTGAAGTTTTCAAGAACATTGATCACCGCACCATAGAGATCATCGATGACCTGACGTATCCCGAAGTACCCATCCGTATTTTGGAGGAAGCTTTCAGAACCACCAGAACCCGAAGCATCAAGTTTCTCAAGATTGAGTGGAGCAATCACACTAAGGAAGAAGCTACCTTGGAGCGAGAAGATCACATCAGAACGGAGTTTCCCCATCTCTTTAAATCCTAGGTATCTTTTTTCTTCTTTTTCAAATATCGGGACGGGATTTTTTTAAGGAGGGAAGGTTTGTAACATCCCAAAAATATAAAACAACGATCATCAAACTCTAATCACTAAAATTAGGGTTAGTAAAAACTTTGATTAATTTAAATCATATGAATGCATGTGTCTATGTGATGATTTGATAGATGCATGAATGAACTTGTGTGATTAACCTAAATATCAAGAAATGGTTTAAAGATGAATATAACATCATATAAAACATTTCTAAGCAGAAACAAACAAAGAGAAAATAAAAAACAAATCAATTAAAGCAAATGGTCATTTTTTCCAATCTTGCTCACCAGGTCACTTTCAGTGTTTCTAGTCCAAGATTTCAAACATAAACTTTTCCAATTATTTTCACCCCTTGCTAGACCAAGTAAAAGTGAAGAAAATCCCACCTTTCAAACTTGCAGAAACATTTGACAACCTCATTCAAATGACAATTCAAAATTGAATCCTTATCTTATGTGAAGATCACACCTTTTGAAAACCCAACCAAACCAGTGCCCCTTGACCAATCCAACTAACCAAAAACTCCCTAGTATGTACCTAGCAAACCCACCAAGTTTGAATCCAAAATTCAAATTTGAAATTCTTTTAGCCATTTCATCAAACACCTTGTTTGTAGCAAACAAACAATCAAACAACAAACACTATAGTGAGCAGTGATTTTGGCCAACCTTGTTCCCTCTCTAGCTCTCACTACACTCTCAGTAGATTGTGAGTGTAGTATCAAGTTGTGCACCAACAATTCGAGCTTCTTATTTAACCATCCAGTCAATGTCTACTATTAATACTATGTCATGTGAATCCAATATAATCTAGCTAGTGGGAAATTTTTATGTGCTCAAATCTCTATGGTTTAAGATCAACGCCGGCTCTTTGCTATGGTTGAAAGGCACTCGATATTCGCAAAGCCAATAGTACAAGAGCGAATAACAAGAGTAGTAGGAATGGTGATCAATCCATCCTGCACCCAAATCATTACCCTGTATGAGGTTAGGTGAATCACGTTTTTCTATCACTTGGGCATCCTCACTTGCCTTGAAGAATGTTTCCATGGGCACGAACTAATGCTCTATGTAGACTCCCATGTATTCAATCAACAAAGCTACTACTAAAACTAAACTATCGATACTTCAACTTTCAGGTTGCGTAATTTACTACATAACATCATTTCAACACTTCATACTCCCACATCTCTTTTTTTCCATTAGATAAAGCATTCTCCTTCCTAAATGCATTGTGTTGTCAAATCTTCCACTTAACACATCATTAATTCTCCAAGGGTTCAAGATAAGGAAGAATAGATTCTATAGGAAAGAAAAGACTAAGAAAATAATCCTACCCATAATTATATGAAGCAATCAATGTCACAAACAAGGAAACAATCATAGGCGATCAACACACAATCAAACACTTGTATAATAACATTACAGGGGTCTAAATATAGAAGTATATAACAACAAAATAGTTTGAAAGCATTGGGAACAATACTAGAGTAAAACATAGCAACATATAAGCAATAAACAAAATCACAAAGCAGTCTAGACTTTTAAATTTTTCTGACCGACTTAAACACGTCAGGAATTTTAGCCAATTTTTTTGCATATACTACAGGTAATTACGCTCCAGATACTATTTGTTTAGATTTTTCCCAGTTATAAAAAAAACAAGAAATATCGTACAGTACAACAGGTTCAACAGAAAACTGCAGCGAAAATATCACGAATTTCTAATCAAAACTTTCATTACATTATGGAATCTCTCAAAAATATTCTGAAACTTTAAGATATCAAATAGAACAACATAATCACAATAAATCAACTTTCAAACAAGTTCTTGCAATGATCGATTACTATATCTAAACGAGATCATATCAAACTATATGGTGGTCATCATCTAACTATTCTGAATCTAGCACTTTCTTGCACAAGTGTTCATCTACAAGTTTGAACAAGACAAGATTAGAAAAGATAGATGAAGGATTACAAGAATCTAATAAGTACAAAATTATGAGTTCATTGCTAGAGAGAGTCTTCCTTCTATATCATAAAAAGAATAGTATGAGAATTGAAGTGATAAGATGATACTAGACAGAAGTGTAAGAAGAGAATAGATAGAATCAAATAGTGCTTATAATTTCCATATGGTTGTCCTAATCCATTGCTACGTCACGATCCTACAGTCAAAGCACTGCTCTGATACCATCCTGTAACACCCTCGCCTGATAAGGCTGAGTTCATGTGTATAGTGCCAATCCCTGGATCGGTTCACTGGCACACACATTACAGATGAATATCAAAGAATTTAACAGTGCATCATAAATAACGAATTGATCCAGAATTTGCAATTATTACAATAAGGGCTTAGCTCAAGGCTAGCTCAATATCAAGTAGCATACAGAAGCATAAACAATTGATAGGCTCCATCTTCAATTGTGCCACAGGCGAACAACTATTGAGTGGAGTATCGCGACCTATTCGATCACTTAGAACCAGAAACATAACCTGCAACATAAAACGTAGAAGCCCCGAAGGGTCAATACTTGGAATGTATGGCAAGTAGAGCTAAGTAAGGAGACAATAAACCTAACATCTACATGCATATTTGACAAGTGGAGCTGTGGCTATCTTGCATTTTCAAATACCTTTGTCCTACTTTCATAATCAGTTTTTGATTTTCTTTGAAAAGATCCCAATTAAGATAACCCATCAACATTAAAGCAATTATGAAATTAGAATGAGCGATAAATGTGTCATGAACTCAATATCAGGCAACTCAGATGTTCATAACCGGGGACACGGCTAATCGATTAGTTTATACACCCTACAGGGGTTAGTAAGCTTACCCATGTGACTTGGCCAGCCCAGCTCGTACCACCACTCTTATATTGGGTGATGATAGGGAGAAGTCCAAGAAGGGACCATTCGGGAAGTAACTCCCCAAACCCGACACACACCGGTCCAACCTACCAAAATTCTACATCTCTGGATACGTGGGTTTGAGTTACCACAACCTACTGAGTCCAACCAACCGCCCATTCCATTATTGGAACATGGTTGTACACGTAAGTTACAAAATAAAGAAGCCAATCATTTTCTCTTGATACCTGGGTGCCTTTCCGCAAAGATACCACCAAAATTTTCAATCCCATCACACCCAGGAGATTCATTGATTAAGTTGTTTTTAGTTTTCACAAACCAACACATTTAGAAACAACTTTTAGTGATGTAACCCAGCCCTCGTTCATCATATCATGGCTAAGCACATCTACCAACGGTGGCTTATCTACAGGAAATCCCTACCACATAATAGGACATGGCATAGCGATAGTAATTTCCTACACATGCATCTACAAAATACACGACAATGCATTGAAAATAGTAGGACAACAACATGAACAAAGTAGCATCTAATTGCCTTGGTAGTTGTTGGAGTCGTTCAAACACTCGTTGCAATCACACACGTTGCACTCCTCGCAATCTATCGATCAAACACTTGCATACAACATAAACAATAGCACATAGAGATCAAACAAATGCAACAAATGCATGCATGACAATTTAATACGTCACAATGATTGTTATTTTAGTTCTCTAAACAATACTGAAGTATGTGATGCATGCAAGAGACCAATTAATGCAATGGAGTACTTGTTATTAATAATTACTTGCCAATATAGGGGTTTTAATAGTTCTGTTATAACGCCTATTCTAATTGTCAAATTAAATTTGGATCATAAGTGTACTGGATATAGGGCATTAATATGAACCAGTAGGCGTTGGATTCACCCTAATCGGAGTTATAGATCTTTTTAAATAATTAAAATACTACAAAATGTATTATAATGCTCCTAACATTATACGTACTATACACCTATAATTTTAATTCAGAAACTGGTTCTAATCTTTCTTGTGATTCCAGGGACATATTATTTGCAATTTTCTGAATAGTATTTATTTTCTTATGAATTTATTACTCTAAATAGGCCATTAAACCATCTATTCAATTGCTGCGAAACCTTAAAGTATTTTCCTGAACCATTTGCATATTGATGATCTACATGGAACCAACTTTTCATCGGTATATTATTTATATTTTTGTGACAAGCAATTAATTTACTATGAATTTAATGATTTATAAAGCCATTAAAACTAATTAAATTGCTACGGGGTAAATAGTCTGCAAGAGCTAGATCCAACCAAATATTATTAATCTACATTATAGTAGCTTCAATTTTATATATTGTTCATATTTTTCGGAGTTACAGATAATTTCCTATGAATTTATTAACCTAAAAGACCATTAAAACTAATTAAGTTACTGTAGTAAACGCATACTGTGAAGGTTGAATCTAATGCCATATTAATATTCTACACGTTTTTCTGAATCCATTGATATATTATTTGCTATTTTTGGATCTACGGATCTTTTTATATGATTTTTGCAAATTTACATAATTTTCTGCAAATTAAATTCAATTTCAAATCTAAAGGGAATATTCTATGCTGACTGGGACGCGGGGCTGACCTGGCGTTGACACGTGGCGAGATTGGTTGGCTCGTACCCCTTCGTTGATCAGCTCTAATCTTGACCATCGGGATGAGATCCAGTGGCAAGGAGACGAGATTGACCCGATTTTGGCTCAGAATAGACACGAAATAGATCTATGTTAGAGAGATAAATCCGTAGGTCAAATTGAAAAACTTACAACATGAAAGTTGTGAGGAATCATTAGTCCTACCTTCTCACCAAAGGAATTTGGATTTGAAAAAACGAGCGCGAGTAGATCTTGGATTTACACCGTCATATCTGAAATATTGCGATGCGAAATTCTCCGGCGGTGGTGGATGAAAAGAGGTGAGGTTTGTCGAGATTGAAAGATTTCGACGAGATCTACAACTTTCTTGTTTTAGCCGAAGGCAAAAAATGAAGTTTAGATGGGTGAATAAACGAAACAAGATTCGGGTATGTGTAGATTCAGGATTTCGAGAAGGAAAACTCGTACAACTGTGGCTCCACGTGTATATATGGAGTTTTATGACAATGTAGAGATAGGCCTTGGAGTAGGAACAAGAAGAAACAAACGGAAGTCGATTCAGAGTTGTAGATTAAAAGTTATAAGAGTTTGAATAGAGATAGGTTTGAGAAACAGATTTTGCACGGAAATTAAAGCAACCAGGGATCGATCCTTCTTCCTGTGCGTGGCTGGCTGGTTCGGTTCGGTAGGTGGGCCGCCGGCTGGCTTGACCGGCACATTTAGTTTTTTTTCATTTTCTATTTACTTGTTTTCCTCATATCTTTTGCATACGAACTCCAAATAATACGATTCTTATTTCTATTTTTTCTGAAATTCAGTAGATTATTATAGGATCATATTTGTAATATTTTTACTAGTTTGAAAGTTGTGGATTTATAAATTCTAATATATTTCATTTTATCTATATCTTTATTTGTTTGTATTTATTCCATAACTTTTTCATAATACCTTCAAATGAGATCAATTTTGTTTCTAAAATTTTGTAATATTCATTGGATCTTTTTAGGCTATAATTTAGCAATAATCGCTACCTTAGCAACAATGGGTTTTTATAAAGCCAATTTAATTCCATTTAGGAGCAAAGTAGCATATACTATTTAGGGTTTTAGTCCTTTATTTTTATTTAGGGATTTTTCTTGATGCAAATATGTAATGCAATGCTCATGAATGTCATGCAAATGCAAAAAAAAATTCTAGTCCCAATTTCTAAAATCTTGGGATGTGACAGACTAATCCTCTTAAGATGAATATTGTCCCGAGATTTGGAATGGCTAGCAAGGTTATGGGTGTTGTTGTCGAGGCTAATCCCCTTAAGAAAATTAAACTTGCGTCTCCAAGGATAGTTGATAAGCTATATCTTGTTCTTCCTTCCTCTAGGATTGTGAGTGTAGTATCAAGTTGTGCACCAACAATTCGAGCTTCTTATTTAACCATCCAGTCTATGTCTACTATTAATACTATGTCATGTGAATCCAATATAATCTAGCTAGTGGGAAATTTTTATGTGCTCCAATATCTATGGTTTAAGCTCAACGCCGGATCTTTGCTATGGTTGAAAGGCACTCGAGATTCGCAAAGCCAACAGTACAAGAGCGAATAACAAGAGTAGTAGGAATGGTGATCAATCCATCCTGCACCCAAATCATTACCGTGTATGAGGATAGGTGAATCAAGTTTTTCTATCACTCAGGCATCCTCACTTGCCTTGAAGAATGTTTCCATGGGCACGAACTAATGCTCTATGTAGACTCCCATGTATTCAATCAACAAAGCTACTACTAAAACTAAACTATCGATACTTCAACTTTCAGGTTGCGTAATCTACTACATAACATCATTTCAACACTTTATACTCCCACATCTCTTTTTTTCCATTAGTTAAAACATTCTCCTTCCTAAATGCATTGTGTTGTCAAACCTTCCACTTAACACATCATTATATCTCCAAGGTTTCAAGATAGGGAAGAATAGATTCTATAGGAAAGAAACGACTAAGAAAATAATCCTACCCATAACTATATGAAGCAATCAATGTCACAAACAAGGAAACAATCATAGGCGATCAACGCACAATCAAACACTTGTATAATAACATTACAGGGGTCTGAATATAGTAGTATATAACTACAAAATAGTTTGAAAGCATTGGGAACAATACTAGAGTAAAACATAGCAACATATAAGCAATAAACAAAATCTGTCAAAACGGTACAGCAGACTTCATGAATTTTTCTGACCGACTTAAGCTCGTCAGGAATTTTAGCTAATTTTTGTGCATATACTACAGGTAATTACACTCCAGATCCTATTGTTTTAGATTTTTCCCAGTAACCAAAAAAACATGAAAAATCGTACAGTACAGCAGGTTCAGCAGAAAACTGCAGCGAAAATATCACGAATTTCTAATCGAAACTTTCATTAATACATTATGGAATCTTTCAAAAATATTCTGAAACTTTAAGGTATCAAATAGAACAACATAATCACAATAAATCAACTTTCAAACAAGTTCTTACAATGATCGATTGCTATATCTAAACGAGATCATATCAAACTCTATGGTGGTCATCATCTAACTATTCTGAATCTAGCACTTTCTTGCACACGTGTTCATCTACAAGTTTGAACAAGACAAGATTAGAAAAGATAGACGAAGGATTACAAGAATCTAATAAGTACAAAATTATGAGTTCATTGCTAGAGAGAGTCTTCCTTCTATATCATAAAAAGAATAGTATGAGAATTGAAGTGATAAGATGATACTAGACAGAAGTGTAAGAAGAGAATAGATAGAATCAAATAGTATTTATAATTTCCATATGGTTGTCCTAATCCATTGCTACGTCACGATCCTACAGTCAACACACTGCTCTGATACCATCATGTAACACCCTCGCCTAATAAGGCTGAGTTCATGTGTATAGTGTCAATCCCTGGATCGGTTCACTGGCACACACACATTACAGATGAATATCAAAGAATTTAACCGTGCATCATAAATAACGAATTGATCCAGAATTTGCAATAATTACAATAAGGGATTAGCTCAAGGCTAGCTCAATATCAAGTAGCATACGGAAGCATAAACAATTGATAGGCTCCATCTTCAATTGTGCCACATGCGAACAACTATTGAGTGGAGTATTGCGACCTATTCGATCACTTAGAACCAGAAACATAACCTGCAATATAAAAGGTAGAAGCCCCAAAGGGTCAATACTTGAAATGTATGGCAAGTAGAGCTAAGTAAGGAGACAATAAACCTAACATCTACATGCATATTTGACAAGTGGAGCTGTGGCTAGCTTGCATTTTCAAATACCTTTGTCCTACTTTCATAAGCAGTTTTTGATTTTCTTTGAAAAGATCCCAATTAAGTTAACCCATCAACATTAAAGCAATTATGAAATTAGAATGAGCAAGAAATGTGTCATGAACTCAATATCAGGCAACTCAGATGTCCATAACCGGGGACACAGCTAATCGATTAGTTTATACACCCTGCAGGGGTTAGTACACTTTACCCATGTGACTTGGCCAACCCAGCTCGTACCACCACTCTCATATTGGGTGATGATAGGGAGAAGTCCAAGAAGGGACCGTTCGGGAAGTAACTCCCCAAACCCGACACGCACCGGTCCAACCTACCAAAATTCTACATCTCTAGATACGTGGGTTCGAGTTACCACAACCTACTGAGTCCAACCAACCGCCCATTCCACTATTGGCATATGGTTGTACACGTAAGCTACAAAATAAAGAAGCTAATCATTTTCTCTTGATACCTGGGTGCCTTTCCGCAATGATACCACCAAAATTTTCAATCCCATCACACCCAGGAGATTCATTGATTAAGTTGTTTTTAGTTTTCACAAACCAACACATTTAGAAACAACTTTCAGTGATGTAACGCAGCCCTCGTTCATCATAGCATGGCTAAGCACATCTACCAACGGTGGCTCATCTACAGGAAATCCCTACCACATAATAGGACATAGCATAGCGATAGTAATTTCCTACACATGCATCTACAAAATACACGACAATGCATTAAAAATAGTAGGACAACAACATGAACAAAGTAGCATCTACTTGCCTTGGTAGCTGTTGGAGTCGTTCAAACACTCGTTGCACTCACACACGTTGCACTCCTCGCAATCTATCGATCAAACAATTGCATACAACATAAACAATAGAACATAGAGATCAAACAAATGCAACAAATGCATGCATGCCAATTTAATACGTCACAATGATTGTTATTTTAGTTCTCTAAACAATACTGAAGTATATGATGCATGCAAGAGACCAATTAATGCAATGGACTACTTGTTATTAATAATTACTTGCCAATATAGGGGTTTTAATAGTTCTGTTATAACGCCTATTCTAATTGTCAAATTAAATTTGGATCTAAAGTGTACTGGATAGAGGGCATTAATATGAAATAGTAGGCGTTGGATTCACCCTAATCGGAGTTATAGATCTTTTTAAATAATTAAAATACTACAAAATGTATTATAATGCTCCTAACATTATATGTACTGTACACCTATAATTTTAATTCAGAAACTAGTTCTAATCTTTCTTGTGATTCCAGGGACATATTATTTGCAATTTTCTGAATAGTATTTATTTTCTTATGAATTTATTACTCTAAATAGGCCATTAAACCATTTATTCAGTTGCTACGAAACCTTAAAAGTATTTTCCTGAACCGTTTGCATATTGATGATCTACATGGAACCAGATTTTCATCGGTATATTATTTATATTTTTGTGACAAGCAATTAATTTACTATGAATTTAATGATTTATAAAGACATTAAAAATAATTAAATTTCTACGGGGTAAATAGTCCGCAAGAGCTGGATCCAACCAGATATTATTAATCTACATTATAGTAGCTTCAATTTGATATATTGTTCATATTTTTCGGAGTTACAGATAATTTCCTATGAATTTATTAACCTAGAAGAACATTAAAACTAATTAAGTTACTGCAGTAAACGCATACCGTGAAGGTTGAATCTAATGCCATATTAATATTCTACACATTTTTCTGAATCCATTGATATATTATTTGCTATTTTTGGATCTATGGATCTTTTTATATGATTTTTGCAAGTTTACACAATTTTCTGCAAATTAAATTCAATTTCAAATCTACAGGGTATATTTCCTGGGAATATTCTATGCTGACTGGGACGCGGGGCTGACCTGGCGTTGACACGTGGCGAGATTGGTTGGCTCGTACCCCTTCGTTGATAAGTTCTAATCTTGACCGTCGGGATGAGATCCAGTGTCTAGGAGACGAGATTGACCCGATTTTGGCTCAGAATATACACGAAATAGATCTATGTTAGAGAGACAAATCCGTAGGTCAAATTGAAAAACTTACAGCATGAAAGTTGTGAGGAATCATTAGTCCTACCTTGTCACCAAAGGAATTTGGATTTGAAAAAATGAGCGCGAGTAGATCTTGGATTTACACCGTCATATCTGAAATATTGCGATGCGAAATTCTCCGGCTGTGGTGGATGAAAAGAGGTGAGGTTTGTCGGGATAGTAAGATTTCGACGAGATCTACAACTTTCGTGTTTTAGCCGAAGGCAAAAAACGAAGTTAGATGGGTGAATAAACGAAACAAGATTCGGTTATGTGTAGATTCAGGATTTCGAGAAGGAAAAGTCGTACAACTATGGCTCCACGTGTATAGATGGAGGTTTATGATGGTGTAGAGATGGGCCTTGGAGTAGGGAACAAGTAGAAATAAACGAAAGTCGATTCGGAGTTGTAGATTAAAAGTTATAAGAGTTTGAATCGAGATAGGTTTGAGAAAATAGATTTTGCACGGAAATTAAAGCAACCAGGGATCGATCCTTCTTCCTGCGCGTTGCTGGCTGGTTCGGTCCGGTAGGTGGGCCGCCGGCTGGCTTGACCGGCACATTTAGTTTTTTTTTCATTTTCTATTTACTTGTTTTCCTTATATCTTTTGCATACGAACTCCAAATGATACGATTCTTGTTTCTAAATTTTTCTAAAATTCAGTAGATTATTATAGGATAATATTTGTAATATTTTTACTAGTTTGCAAGTTGTGGATTTATAAATCCTTATATATTTCATTTTATCTATATCTTTATTTGTTTGTATTTATTCCATAACTTTTTCATAATACCTTCAAATGAGCTCAATTTTGTTTCTAAAATTTTGTAATATTCATTGGATCTTTTAGGCTATAATTTAGCAATAATCGCTACCTTAGCAACAATGGGTTTTATAAAGCCAATTTAATTCCCTTTAGGAGCAAAGTGGCATATACTATTTAGGGTTTTAGTCCTTTATTTTTATTTAGGGATTTTTCTTGATGCAAATATGCAATGCAATGCTAATGAATGTCATGAAAATGCAAAAAAATATAGTCCCAATTTCTAAAATCTTGGGATGTGACATCACCCATGGTAAAAATAACAAGGGAGAAGCTTTTCTGCACTCAAACATTTGTCAAAATTTAACCATAAGAGGTTTTGAGTTGATTCCAACTCTCAAAAATCACATTTGACCATACCTTTCGGAATATATAAAAATATATAGGTTTACTTACAGAAATAATGATCAAGTAATAAAAGAATGCCACATAGGCATTTCTAGTCACTTTAATAAAATAAAATAAAAAGGTTAAACCTTAGTAAATTGTGACACCACTTTAAATCACATTCCCATGTACTGAAATATGTGGTGATGACATGTGTCAACATGATCCCATGTTTGAGTTGGAGAATATTAAATCTTAAGTAGTTTTTCAATGAGTTGAAATTACTTTTCTCAAAATAAAATAAATGGGACAAGTGCTTTAATCTTGTAATGTTAGTGATGATGCTAGATCACCTAGTGTGAACCTTTGTGTGATGATTAGCAATAGTTAAGTATTGTTTGGTGATTGTGTACCTCGTATTTATTTATAGACGCTAGTACCGACCAAGGATACGAGGAGGATACTACGAGGAAGAAGCCGAGGAGAACTTCAACCACTGCTCTGCACAAGGCAAGCCAATACTTGCAAGCCTAATAGTATATGGTTGAATTAGCAAGTTAACACTTGAAACTTAGCAAATTTATACTACTAGCTTAGCAAGCTAAACCATGCAAGTTTTACTTGCAAGCTTACACCACTTGATACCCAATCCTAGTTTTACTTGCAAGCTTAATACTTTATCTTCTTTATCAAAGCTTTTTCTAGAGTTTACTTAGTGACTTGTAGGTTCTATAAAGATAATTGAAGGTAGCATAAAGAGCATAAAACTTGGCCTAAGTTAGATAATCTTGATGTCATCCTGAGGCATGAGATTTACTTAAATAAGATACACTTGTTTACCACCCCTCATAGTGTTTACCCCCACTTGTAGATGCTAGTGCTAAGCATAAAATTTGATCAACTTTAGATGGGAATACTTGGTGAAAATGGTTATGAAAACCTTAGAATGATGAGTCATTCTACTGAAATGTTTTGGCATGTGTTCTTGAACACCATATGATCTTGATGACAAAAATGTTGAGGCATGAGCCTTAGCCCTTTATAAAACTGATGGTTGTCTGGATGCGATACCATTCCAATTTTACCGTACAACCACAATACCCGAAATTTGGGTAGGGCTTGACTAGAAATTTATATACCTTAGTATGGGTTCCCTTGCGGCCAAGGTCTGAGCTGAGGCTACCTTGTGAAGATTGTCCACCTGTGCAGTTGCCAAGATGACAGTTGGTCATGGTTGGGAGGCCAAACTCACAGGAGAGGTGCCTATACTAGGGCGTGTAATTGAAAGGTCAGGATTGATTATCCGCATACTGAGTATGGTGAATTCAGGGTTGTTCCTGACAGATGTATCGAATGTTGTGGTGAAAGTGTACAATCTCTGCAGAGTGTCAAACTATTCGAATAGCCGTGTCCGCGGTTATGGACAGTTGGAGTGGCCATACTTTTCTATCGTCAGATGTTTTCAAAATACTTATGAAATGATTTATGACTTTGACTTGACCACAACAGAGTTGTGACATGAAATGTAAGTTCCCACTTAGGTGTTATAAAACTTTCAACTAGATTTCTTTGCTTTTGAACTTAGTAGAGGTAAATCTGGCTTTTTGCAAAACAACCCTAGAGCTTAGTATATCCTATTCAAAACCCCTTCACTGATTAGTATTAGTTTGCGAGTACTTAAAGAGTACTCATGGCTTTGTCCCTGGCTATTCCCGTGGCCAGACTATGAAGAGGAGGAGTATCAGATGATCGCAGACGAAAGTTACGACAACTAGGATCATCTCCCATCGTCAGCATTGCCTGTGACCCTGAAGATGGAGCTTCACCTATGCTATCGTTACTATTACGTTATTCCGCTATTTGAATTGTATTAAGAACTGGATCATGAGATCCTTATTTGTGTAAGACCTTATGTATGTTTTGTAATGGATGATGTACTATGATATCAAATCTGTTATGTCTCGCAAAAATGGTAATCCTGGGATTGTGATGTATGGCATAACATGCATCTGGGATTAAAAATCTGGGTGTTGACATTCTCTGCTGCTAAGAAGACTCTTATTCAAGCTGTTCTGGCTAGCATTCCAGTGTACCTTCTCTCTTTTTTCAACTTCCCTAAGTGGGCTTTGAATCTTTTAAATTCTAATTTAGCTAATTTCATGTGGAATGATGAGGAGGGGAATCATAAGATTCACCTAGCTAACTGGCCTTCTATCTGCATGAAAAAATAATTTGGGGGTATGGGTATTCCAAATTTACAAGATCTTAATATATGTCTACTTGGCTCTTGGATCAAGAGATACATTTAGGGAGAGGGATCCTTGTGGAGGAGAGTTATTGATGCTAAGTATGAAAATAAAAGTCCTAATATATTATCTTGTCAGGATGTGCATCCATCTACTTTCTGGAAAGGAGTGATGTGGGCTGCTAAAACTGTTAAGATAGGATATAAATGGAAGGTGGGAAATGGTAGATTAATAAATTTTGGAAAGATGACTAGTTTGGTAATTCCCCCTTAGCTGTGTAATTCTGGGATCTGTACATCATAAATCATCAAACTTTGACTGTTGCTGAGATTTGGGATGGTGTACAGATTAGGAATGATTTTAGAAGGACCTTTAATGATAATATGATGGTACAATGGCAAGAGTTGATAACTGTTGCCAGAAGTATAGTCTTTAGTAATCAAGAAGACCAATTGATCTGGCAATTTGATTCAAAAGGGGTCTATTCTTCGAGTTCTATGTATGATGTAGTAAACTTTAGAGGAGTTAAACAGATTTTTTTGCCTCCTGTGTGGAATCTTAAAATTCCCCCCAAGGGTCCAAGTCTTTTTGTGGCTCCTTTCCCAAAATAAAATCATGACTAGGGATAACTTAAGAGCTCGAGGTATCCCTAAACCTCTAGAATGTGAATTCTGTAAGGAGTTTGAATCTATTCATCATCTGCTTTTCGTCTGTGTTGTAGCTACAATGTTGTGGGCTGATGTGTTTAAGGTTTTTAATATTCAAGTTTCGGATTATGAGTCGGTAGTTGTTAGATGGCTGTGCAACAAAAAGTTTTTACATTTTAATGTAGTTTCTGTGGATATCATGTGGGGGCTGTGGAATTTTAGAAATATCTTAGTTTTTATCAGAACTACTTGGCTTAATATGAAACAGGTGTGGAGTATGGTGCTTTCCTATCCGAGAAATTGGAAAGTTCCTTTCAAGGATCTAGGAAGTGGAGAAACGGCCCAGTTCACAGAACGACTACTACAAAAACTAAGAAGACCACTGAGGCCTGCCCCGTGCTGACATGCCCAAACTTTGGCTGGTTCTCTACCTGGAAAACCTCAGCTCTAGGAAAGATGCATGGGGGAAGGACATCGCTGACCTACCTACAGGAACACTCGGAGGAAGGAGACTCCATCCACGTTGTGTTTTGAGTTGTTCCTCCCTTGGTTAGTCTCAGGTTGCCTTGCCCCTTGTGGTGTCCGAGCTTGTGTTCTCTGGTTTTGCTTATTGTAGTCGTTCTGGGGCAGTTTCTCTCTAGTTTTATCCTGACTTTTAGTAAGTTTTCCCCGAGGTAGATTCGGAGTTTAGTTCTCCTAGCTTTGGTTTGTAATCTTTTAAGACTTCTGGATACCTGTTTTGGCGTTTATTTTCTATGAAAAGGAACGGGGGAATAAAAATCCCTTTTGATAAAAAAAATTGTCTAGATTTATCCAAATTTTGAAAAAGCTAAGACGTCTATTTTAAGACAGAGGGAGTACTATTTCAGCACCACCTTCATGCACATAGATTCAAAAATGGTTGCTGGAAGGAAACTAAGTAACCAATATATACGGAGAATGAACAGATTTAACCCAAAAATTGGACAAGTAAGCGACTTTTATTACACATGTAGGACAAGTATATACTACCTCCGTCCCAAAGCTTAAGGATTATATTTTTTTAAAGTCGAATTATGTAAAATTTGACCAAGTTTTTAGAAAAAATATTAATATTCCATACCCTTTGATATATTATGAAACATATTTTCACATGGTATCTATATAATATCATAGTTTTTGATAGTTTTTCTAAAAGTTTGGTGAAACTTTCCATAGCTTGAATTTTCAAAAAAAGAGTCTTAAGTTTTGGAACGGAGGTAGTACTGATTTTGGCATGCATCTAGTGCAAGTACTAGGAGTTTTAAGCTACTTTCCTGAACAATGCAACAACAATCTCAACACACATGGACGCAACTTTCAGGTGATGTGATGACCCACAAGTATAGGGGATCGCAATAGTCTTCGAGAATAGTATAACCCAATTTATTGATTCGACACAAGGGGAGCCAAAGAATACTTATAAGCCTTAACAATTCAGTTGTCAATTCAGCTGCACCTTGAAATAGTCTTGCTCATAGTAGTTTATCAGTAGTAAGAGTTTTATAGTAGCAATAACAAAGCAACAACAAAAGTAAAACAAAGGCAGTAGTAATAATAGTAGCAAACAGTAGAATATGAGTGCGGTAGGCATAGGAATGGATGGACGGGCGTTGCATGGACGAGACTACTCATGTAACTTCAAGATCTAGGACAATTGCAGATAAATAAGATAAAACATCCAAGTACTAAACAATCATAGGCATGTGTTCCATATATAGTCATACGTGCTCGCAATGAGAACTTACACAACATCTTTTGTCCTGCCAGCCCGTTGCAACGGGGCCTCAAGAGAATCTACTGGCAATTAAGGTACTCCTTTTAATAGAGTACCGGAGAAAAGTATTAGCACTCCGTGAACACATGTGATCCTCATATCACAACCATCCCCTCTGGCTATCCCAATGTCTGTCACTTCGGGGCATTTGGTTCTGGACAATGATATGTGTACACAACTTGCAAATAAGATCACAAACAATACTGTCATCATGAATCAATAACATGTTCAGATCTAAGATCATGGCACTCGGTCCCTAGTGAAAAGCATTAATCATAACAAGTTACAACAAAGTCAAATGGCACTAATAAAGATAGTAGGCACCATGCCCTAACAATATTATTCGATTACATGATAGATCTCATCCAATCCCTACCATCCCCATAGTCTACAGCGAGATATTACTCACTCATGGATGGAGGAAACATGGATGGTTGATGGAGAGGCGTCGGTGATGATGATGGCGATGATCTCCTCCAAATCCCCGTCCCAACAGGGTGCCAGAATGGAGTTTCTGCTTCCGAATCGCGGATTCTGGTGGTGGCGGCGCAACAGAACTCTTTCTGAAAAAACGTCGGACCCATGAGTTTTTAGGTCAGAAGGCTTTAAGTAGGCGAAGAGGGAGGCCGAGGGGTGCCAGAGGTGGCCACACCCCCTCCAGGGGCGGCCAGGGGGTGTGGGCCCCTCGTGGCCTCCCTCCGTCTCGTCTTCTGGCTCTGTGAGTCTTCTGGTAAAATAGGATTTTTGGCATATTTTTGGAATTTTTTCTGAAAGTTGATTTTCTGCACAAAAACTAGACACCAAGGCAATTCTATTGAAAACAGCGTCAGTTCGTGTTAGTTGTATCCAAATCACACAAGTTTAGAGGAGAAACAATAGCAAAAGTGTTTGGGAAAGTAGATACGTTTTGGATGCATCAACTTCCCCCAAGCTTAGCTTATTGCTTGTCCTCAAGAAATTCAGTTGAAAACTGAGTGCGATAAAAGAACTTTCACGAACACATTTGCTTCATATGATGTAAATATTCTCAGCACAAGAGTAGATACTTAGACAATTCATAATAAGGAGTATACAACTAAGTCTACTTAATAGTCATTGCAAGCTATGAATGAAGGGATATAGGTAGGCTACACTAGTGCAAATCAAAAATTTCTACCGCGTAAACCAGGAATACTGTTGTCATAGATCACGGGATTACCACTAGACGCGCTGTTGCAGAACATGATGAAGTGCGTCGAGGCAGTGTAGATGTTCTACGTCTCCTCCTTGTCCTCGTCCCATGAGCAACTCCCTTTGCGCGGCTCGTCCAAGTGCTACTGTTGCAGCACCTCCGAGGTAGCCACACGTACAGGGTGGAAGCGTCAAACTCCGGACCGCTAGGTCCGCGGGTGTAACACGGACCTGAGGAGTGGAAGCTGGGTGGAATCTTCTAACCCTGGTCAGGTCGCCCTACTCTCTCTTATATAGGCGTCCCTAGTGGGATTCTACATTACTAGCCTATTAGTAGCCTAAGCCTGGTCTAATTCGGATCTAATCCTCATTAGGCTTCCAGCCCCTTAAGTGTGTGACCCTATAGGTTCATATACGTATAGACATGACACGAATACACTTATTCTGTCAATAGTTGGTAGCGGCCTCTAGCAAGACGTGCCAACTCCTAAACACATACAAAGATCATTCGAACGAACCATCACAAGGTTTAGTATATGTCTTTCCCTTTGCCTCGCGATATTTGGTCTAGCTCCAAGCTGATCTCCCTTTCTTGATACTGTGATTCGGAATCCCTTTCCTCGGTTAACTCTTAACCATATGTAGCACGGCCATGCATTTTTGGATCCGATCACTCGAGGGGCCCAGAGATATCTCTCTCAAGTAGAGAGGGGCAAATCCCATCTTGATTGACCATGCCTTGCAGCATGCTTTAGGAAAAACCCGAAAGCAACCTTTATAACTACCCAGTTACCGAGCAGCGTCTGATAACCCCAAAGTAGGTCGATCCACATCTCAAGTGCATGCGATAATCTCAGGTCTAAGGACAAAACGTACACGATGTGTAGAGAGAGCTGCAACTAATTGCCAGTCTCAAGTTGGGTCAGTCACCCCCTGTCATATCCCAGAATTCTCCTAATTTTGGAATGTGAAATAAATAAATAAGTTTGATTGATTGTTTGACTATGTTGAAAATTCTCAAAGAGAAGAAACTTTTTGAATAAAAAATCCTCTCAACCTTGAATTCAAAATCTTATATTCTTTTGTTATGACCTAAGTAGCCATATAGGCAAAAGTGCATGGATTGATTATGGATTGTAGAATTGGTGTGCAAGATTTCAAAATGAAAATCATGAAGCATTCATAAGCATTTCATTACATCCATGCAAAGATCTCACAAACTGAATCCAAATCCTGGTATCTAAATCCTATAGTTGATTCACCCAAATGTTCCTAAGGGTAATTAAATTGACTTATTAAAACCCACTGTTGCTAAGGCATAAATTATTAATAATTATAGCCTAAAGAGATCCAATTAATACTACAAAATTTTATAAACAAAATTGAGCTCATTTAGAGCTAGTATGAAAAAGTTATGGAATAAATACAAACACATAAAGATATAAATAAAATGAAATATACAAGAATTTATAAACCCACTACTTGCAAACTAGTAAAAAGATTACAAATATGATCCTACAATGATCTATTCAATTTTAGAAAAATTTAGAAACAAGAATCATATCATTTGGAGTTCGTACGCAAAAGATATGAGGGAAACAAGTAAATAGAAAAAGAAAAAAGAAGAAAAAACCTAAGCGGGTCCGTTCCACCCGGACCGACCGGAGCACCAGCCAGCCAGGATGTCTGTGACCGATTCCCAGGTGCTTTAAAAACCGTGTGAATCAGTTTTTCTCTAACCTATCTCTATTTAAACTCTTATAACTTTTTATCTACAACTCCGAATCGACTTCTGTTTGTTTCTACTTGTTCCCTACTCTAATACTTATCTCTACACCATCCTAAATATCCATATAAACTCGTGGAGCCACAGTTGTACGAGTTTCTCTTCTTGAAATCCCGAATCTACACATGCCCGAATCTTATTTCGCTTTTTAACCCATCTAGACTTTGTCGTTTGCCTTCGGTCAAAAAACAAAAGTTGTAGATCTCGTCGAAATCTTTCAATCCCGATAAACCTCACCTATTTTCATCCACCATAGCCGGAGAATTTCGCATGGCAATATTTTAGATCTGACGGTGTAAATCCAAGATGTACTCGCGCTCGTTCCTTCAAATCCAAATTCCTTTGGTGAGAAGGTAGGACTAATGATTCCCCACAACTTTCATGTTCTAAGTTTTTCAATTTTACCTATGGATTTGTCTCTCTAACATAGATCTCTTTCTTGTCTATTCTGAGCCAAAAATCGGGTCGATCTCTTCTTCTAGCCACTGGATCCTATCCAGACGATCGAGATCCAATCAAACTGGTGCGTGCCATGTCGTTATTCCGGTCAGCTTCCTCATCAACGCCACGTCGTCATAAGGTTAGCATCTAGTCCCAGTCAGCATGCAAAGTCAACCTGTCCAGTCAGCAGAATATTCTCTGGAATATTCCATTCGAATTTAAAATTGCACATTATAGATCTAACTTGTAAAATTCATTAGAAATTCATACAACGTCCAAAAATTGCGTATAATATATCAAATTGAAGATAATTTTATGTAGAATTGTCTTACCAAAATAGATCCAACCTTTACAGTACGTACTTACTGTAATGATTTAATTAGTTTTAATGGTCTTTTAGGTTAATAAATTCATAGAAAATTATCTGTAACTCCGAAAAATATGAACAATATATAAAATTGAAGCTACTGTAATGTACATTAATAATATCTGGTTGAATCCAGCCTTTGCGGATTATTTACCCCGTAGCAATTTAATTAGTTTTAATGTCTTTAGAAATCATTAAATTCATAGTAAATTCTTTGCATATCACAAAAATATAAATAATATACGGATGGAAAGCTGGTTCCATGTAGATCATCAATATGCAATTAGTTCAGCCTTTGACTGTAAGGTTTTTCCGTGAAGGTTTAAATGGTTTAATGGCCTATTTAAAGTAATAAATTCATAAGAAAATAAATACTGCTTAGTAAATTACAAATAATATGTCCCTGGAATCACAATTCCGTGGAGATTTCAGATATAATTTTAGTTTGATTTTTAGGCAACAGAAACTATATGAATCATTTAAAACCCATTACACACTATTTAAATCATATAAAAAGATCTATAACTCTGATTAGGGTGAATCCAACGCCTACTGGTTCGTATTAACGTCCTCTATCCAGTAAACCCAAGAACCAAATTTAATTCGACAGTTAGAACAGGCGTTACAACAGAACTATTAAAACCCTATATTGGCAAGTAATTATTAATAACAAGTACTCCATTGCATTAATTGGTCTCTTTCATGCATCATATACTTCAGTATTGTTTAAAGAACTAAAATAACAACTATTGTGACTTATTAAATTGTCATGCATGCATTTCTTGCATTTGTTTGATCTCTATGTGCTATTGTTTATGATTGTATGCAATTGTTTGCTCGATAGATTGCGAGGAGTGCAACATGTGTGATTGAAACTACTATGATTGCAAGTATTGTGGTTATGACGAGTGCAACCATTATATCTACGAGGATTGTGAGGATTATCTAATCGACTACATCTACAACAAAGGCAAGTGGTGCTATCTTGGTCATAAATGTCCTACTATTTTCCTATGCATTGTAGATGTTTTTGTAGAATTGCATATGTAGGAATTGATGTGTATATGCTATGCTATGTCCCATATTATTCCCTAGTATTCCTTGTTTATGAGCCATCATATTGGTAGATTTCTTAGCTATGCTATTTAGACGAGGAAGGGAATCACATCATGAAAAGTTATATGTTTTGAAAGGGTTATGTTTTGTTAAATGACAAACCAACATGTTTTAATGAACCACCTGGGCGGAATGGCATTGATTGGGTCATCGAGTGTGGATTATGGTGGGGAATGCCACCCAGGACACTGAGAAAGGATTGGTTTCTTTGTTTGGTAGCTTTCATGTGCAACCATGTGCCAATAATGAAATGGGCGGTTGGTTGAACTCAGTAGGTTGTGGTAACTCGAACCCACGTATCCAGAGATGTAGATAGTGTAGGTTGGACCGGTGCGTGTCGGGTTTGGGGAGCTACTTCCCGAATGGTTCCTTCTTGGACTTCTCCCTATCATCACCCAATATGAGTGTGGTGGTATGAGCTGGGCTGGCCAAGTCACATGGGTAAAGTATACTAACCCCTGCAAGGTGTATAAACTAATCGATTAGCCATGTCCCCGGTTATGGACAATTTGAGCGACCTGATACTGATGCTATGATATTTCTCACTCATCCTTATTTCTTAATTACTTAAAACTTGTTGGGTGAACATAATTGGGTAGGAGCACCTGGGAGTGAACCAGAGTGTCCTATTTATCGTATTGGAAAACTACTTTGTTACAAATGTTAGGATAAAACTGTTGCTTTATGCAAATGAGCCTAAACTCCACTTGGCCAAATAAGCATGTAGTTGATAGATCTGTTGATAACCACTTTAGCCTACTTGCCATACATTCAATGTATTGACCATTCGTTGCTGCAACGTTTCATGTTGCAGGTTATATCATATCTGAGTGATCGTTATAGGTCGCGAGACTCCACTCAACAATTGTTCGCCTATGGCGCATTTGAAGGATGGAGATCTACCTTGTATTTGCTTTCCGCTGTAATATAACATAAATTCTGGATCATATTCGTTGTATTTATGATGCACAGTTATATTTGGTATCATTTTATACTGTGTGTGCCAGTGAACCGATCCAGGGATTGGCACTATACACATGAACTCAGCCTTATCAGGCGAGGGTGTTACAATATGGTATCAGAGCTGTGCGTTGACTGTAGGATCGTGAACTTAGAAATGGATTAGTAATAGAAGACCTCTATTAGGAGAACTATCATATTTTCTACTTATTAGAGTTCTTATATTCCTTATCTATCTTTTCTAGAACCTCTTCCTATTCAAACGTTTATAGTTGTCCATTCTCATGATACCTATATGAGAGTTAGCTAAGTAAAATAACAAATAGTATGACATATATAAACATTTCATCAAGTTTGGTTAGGTCTAGACCACCATGTTCTATCTCTTTAGGAGATCATCGCTATCGTGTTAGCATATTGTTCTTACCAACTTATGTGGTATGCCAATATAGGTTGCTTGCTTGTTTGTACTGAACCATATCGTGTGATGCCTTGTTTAGGATCTGTTGTTTTGAAACTCTAAAGTTGCTGGAGTTTTCGTGTGGTTTTAAAATTATTTTAATGGTGTGAATTGATTGAAATTCATGGGATTACTGCTGCAGTTTTCTGCCTGACCTGTTTTACCGCATGATTTTTCATATTTTATTGGTAACTCAGAAAAAGCTAAAAAAAATAGGATCTGGAGCGTAATTACCTGTAGTACATGCACAAAAGTGGCTAAAATTCCTGACGAGTGTAGGTCGGTCAGAAAAATTCGTGAAGTCTGCTGTACCGTTTTGACAGATTTTGTTTATTGCTTATATGTTGCTCTATTTTACTCTAGTATTGTTCCCAATCCTTTCAAACTATTTTTTGGTTATATACTACTAAGTTTATACACCTGTAATGTTATTATACAAGTGTTTTCTTGTGTGTTGATTCCTTATGATTGTTTGTTTGTTTGTGACATTGATTGCTTCATATAGTTATGGGTAGGATTATTTTCTTAGTCGTTTCTTTCCTATAGAATCTATTCTTCCCTATCTTGAACCCTTGGAGATATAATGATGTGTTAAGTGGAAGGTTTGACAACATAATGCATTTAGGAAGGAGAATGCTTTATCTAATGGAAAAAAAGAGATGTGGGAGTATGAAGTGTTGAAATGATGTTATGTAGTAGATTACGCAACCTGAAAGTTGAAGTATCGATAGTTTAGTTTTAGTAGTAGCTTTGTTGATTGAATACATGGGAGTATACATAGAGCATTAGTTTGTGCCCATGAAAACATTCTTCAAGGCAAGTGAGGATGCCCGAGTGATAGAAAAACGTGATTCACCTATCCTCATACAGGGTAATGATTTGGGTGCAGGATGGATTGATCACTATTCCTACTACTCTTGTTATTTGCTCTTGTACTGTTGGCTTTGCAAATCTTGAGTGGCCTTTTCAACCTTAGCAGAGAGTCGATGTTGAGCCTAAACCCTAGAATGGTATATTGTTACACCCTTCTAAAAGCATTCATTGCTAAGCATAGGAATGTGCGGTAAGGATGAATCTCAACCGTGAATTATGGGCATCGTGAAGTAAACGTTCACTATTTTCCCACCATGAGAGTTTTGTTAGTTTAAGAAGTGCTTTCTCGGAAACTATCAATCATAATGTTTAGAATGTGCTAGATACATTGTGCCAATAAAAGTCTAAAGGAGAACCAATCTGAGCTAAGTGAATCCTCGAGAAATGACCTAGTCAATTTTATTTTAAGGGCGGTAGCATCCTAATGGATCCCGAACCTTTCTTTCTTTCCAGCCTTCCCAAATCTCGGGACGAGATTTATTTTAAGGGTGGTAGTCTGTCACATCCCAAAATTCTCCTAATTTTGGAATGTGAAATAAATAAATAAGTTTGATTGATTGTTTGACTACGTTGAAAATTCTCAAAGAGAAGAAACTTTATGAATAGAAAATCCTCTCAACCTTGAATTCAAAATCTTATATTCTTTTGTTATGACCTAAGTAGCCATATAGGCAAAAGTGCATGGATTGATTATGGATTGTATAATTGGTGTGCAAGATTTCAAAATGAAAATCATGAAGCATTCATAAGCATTTCATTACATCCATGCGAAGATCTCACAAACTGAATCCAAATCCTGGTATCTAAATCCTATAGTTGATTCGCCCAAATGTTCCTAAGGGTAATTAAATTGAATTTTTAAAACCCAGTGTTGCTAAGGCATAAATTATTGATAATTATAGCCTAAAGAGATCCAATTAATACTACAAAATTTTAGAAACAAAATTGAGCTCATTTGGAGCTAGTATGAAAAAGTTATGGAATAAATACAAACACATAAAGATATAAATAAAATGAAATATACAAGGATTTATAAACCCACTACTTGCAAACTAGTAAAAAGATTACAAATATGATCCTACAATGATCTATTCGATTTTAGAAAAATTTAGAAACAAGAATCATATCATTTGAAGTTCGTATGCAAAAGATATGAGGGAAACAAGTAAATAGAAAAAGAAAAAAGAAAAAAAAAACTAAGCGGGCCGGCCCACCCGGACCGACCGGAGCACCAGCCAGCCAGGACGTCTGTGACCGATTCTCAGGTGCTTTAAAAATCGTGCGAATCAGTTTTTCTCTAACCTATCTCTATTCAAACTCTTATAACTTTTTATCTACAACTCCGAATTGACTTCTGTTTGTTTCTACTTGTTCCCTACTCCAATACTTATATCTACACCATCCTAAATCTCCATATAAACTCGTGAAGCCACAGCTGTATGAGTTTCTCTTCTTGAAATCCCGAATCTACACATGCCCGAATCTTATTTTACTTTTTAACCCATCTAGACTTTGTCGTTTGCCTTCGGTCAAAAAACGAAAGTTGTAGATCTCGTTGAAATCTTTCAATCTCGACAAACCTCACCTATTTTCATCCACCACAGCCGGAGAATTTTGCATCGCAATATTTTAGATCTGACGGTGTAAATCCAAGATGTACTCGTGCTCGTTCCTTCAAATCCAAATTCCTTTGGTGATAAGGTAGGACTAATGATTCCCCACAACTTTCATGTTCTAAGTTTTTCAGTTTGACCTACGGATTTGTCTCTCTAACACAGATCTCTTTGTTGTCTATTCTGAGCCAAAAATCGGGTCGATCTCTTCTTCTAGCCACCGGATCCTATCCAGACGGTCGAGATCCAATCAAACCGGTGCGTGCCATGTCGTTATTCCGGTCAGCTTCCTCATCAATGCCACGTCGTCGTCAGGTCAGCATCTAGTCCCAATCAGCATGCAAAGTCAACCTGTCCAGTTAGCAGAATATTCTATCGAATATTCCATTCGAATTTAAAATTGCACATTATAGATCTAACTTGTAAAATTCATTAGAAATTCATACAACATCCAAAAATTGCGTGTAATATATCAAATTGAAGATAATTTTATGTAGAATCGTCTTATCAGAATGATCCAACCTTTACAGTACGTACTTACTGTAATGATTTAATTAGTTTTAATGGTCTTTTAGGTTAATAAATTCATAGAAAATTATCTGTAACTCCGAAAAATATGAATAATATATCAAAATTGAAGCTACTGTAATGTACATTAATAATATCTGGTTTGATCCAGCCTTTGCGGATTATTTACCCCGTAGCAATTTAATTAGTTTTAATGGCTTTAGAAATCATTAAATTCATAGTAAATTATTTGCATATCACAAAAATATAAATAATATACCGATGGAAAGCTGGTTCCATGTAGATCGTCAATATGCAATTAGTTCAGCCTTTGACTGTAAGGTTTTTCCATGAAGATTTAAATGGTTTAATGTCCTATTTAGAGTAATAAATTCATAAGAAAATAAATATTGCTCAGTAAATTACAAATAATATGTCCGTGGAATCACAATGCCATGGAGATTTCAGATATAATTTTAGTTTGATTTTTAGGCAACAGAAACTATATGAATCATTTAAAACCCATTAAACACTATTTAAATCAAATAAAAAGATCTATAACTCCGATTAGGGTGAATCCAACGCCTACTAGTTCGTATTAACGTCCTCTATCCATTAAACCCAAGAAACAAATTTAATTCGACAGTTAGAACAGGCGTTACAACAGAACTATTAAAACCCTATATTGGCAAGTAATTATTAATAACAAGTACTCCATTGCATTAATTGGTCTCTTTCATGCATCGTATACTTCAGTATTGTTTAGAGAACTAAAATAACAACCATTGTGACTTATTAAATTGTCATGCATGCATTTCTTGCATTTGTTTGATCTCTATGTGCTATTGTTTATGATTGTATGCAATTGTTTGCTCGATAGATTGCGAGGAGTGCAACGTGTGTGATTGAAACTACTATGATTGCAAGTATTATGGTTATGACGAGTGCAACCATTATATCTATGAGGATTGTGAGGATTATCTAATCGACTACATCTACAACAAAGGCAAGTGGTGCTATCTTGGTCATAAATATCCTACTGTTTTCCTATGCATTGTAGATGTTTTTGTAGAATTGCATATGTAGGAATTGATGTGTATATACTATGCTATGTCCCATATTATTCCCTAGTATTCCTTGTTTATGAGCCATCGTATTGGTAGATTTCATAGCTATGCTATTTAGACGAGGAAGGGAATCACATCTTGAAAAGTTATATGTTTTGAAAGTCTTATGTTTTGCTAAATGACAAACCAACATGTTTTAATGAACCACATGGGCGGAATGACATTGATTGGGTCATCGAGTGTGGATTATGGTGGGGAATGCCACCCAGGACACTGAGAAAGGATTGGTTTCTTTGTTTGGTAGCTTTCGTATGCAACCATGTGCCAATAATAAAATGGGCGGTTGGTTGAACTCAGTAGGTTGTGGTAACTCGAACCCACGTATCTAGAGATGTAGATAGTGTAGGTTGGACCGGTGCGTGTCGGGTTTGGGGAGCTACTTCCCGTATGGTTCCTTCTTGGACTTCTCCCTATCATCACCCAATATGAGAGTGGTGGTACGAGCTGGGCTGGCCAAGTCACATGGGTAAAGTGTACTAACCCCTGTAGGGTATATAAACCAATCGATTAGCCGTGTCCTCGGTTATGGACAATTTGAGCGACCTGATACTGATGCTATGATATTTCTCACTCATCCTTATTTCTTAATTACTTAAAACTTGTTGGGTGAACATAATTGGGTAGGAGCACCTGGGAGTGAACCAGAGTGTCCTATTTATCGTATTGGAAAACTACTTTGTTACAAATGTTAGGATAAAACTGTTGCTTTATGCAAATGAGCCTGAACTCCACTTGGCCAAATAAGCATGTAGTTGATAGATCTGTTGATAACCACTTTAGCCTACTTGCCATACATTCAATGTATTGACCATTCGTGGCTGCAACGTTTCATGTTGCAGGTTATATCATATCTGAGTGATCGTTATAGGTCGCGAGACTCCACTCAACAATTGTTCGCCTGTGGCACATTTGAAGGATGGAGATCTACCTTGTATTTGCTTTCCGCTGTAATATAATGTAAATTCTGGATCATATTCGTTGTATTTATGATGCACAGTTATATTTGGTATCATTTTGTACTGTATGTGCTAGTGAACCGATCCAGGGATTGGCACTATACACATGAACTCAGCCTTATCAGGCGAGGGTGTTACACCCCCCATGTTCATAAAATGTGTCCACATCATTGGTTTGACATCTCCATATCTATGACTTGTGAAACATAGTCATCAACCAATCGATGTGATAGTCTAATATTCACGTGTGTCCTCACATGAACTCTGACTAGGGACAACTATTAGATAACCATACAAGTATAGAGTTTCACTAACAATTCACATAATTGCCAATCAATACAAGTTTCCTTATATGGATATTCAAGGAACATTACATAACTCATGGATACATAAGAAATATAATCATCTCTATGATTGCCTCTAGGGAATATTTCCTTCAGTCTCCCACTTGCACTAGAGTCAATCTAGATTGTATATAATACCTATTGCTCTTGTATGTATTTTGCATATCATGATACTACCATCCTCAACGAACTCTCGAATCTGATGGTAACGCATGCGAATATGTTTGTTCTTCTGGTGCTGTCTAGGTTCCTTGGCTTGTGCAATAGCACCATTGTTGTCACAATAAACATCAATGGGATTGGACGCGCCCTGAACCACACCAAGAGCAATCAGGAAATTCCTAATCCAAATAGCTTCCTTTGCAGCCTCTGAGGTGGCAATATATTCAACTTCTGTTGAAGAGGAGGCCACCGTATCTTGCTTGGAACTTTTCCAACTCACAACACCACCATTCATGACAAACACATAACCAGATTGTGATCTGGAGTCATCTGAGTCATTAAGGTAACTCGCATCTGTGTAACCCCTTACACTGAGCTCATCCTCACCTCCATAAACTAGGAACACATCCTTAGTCCTTTTGAAGTACCTAAGGATGTTCTTTACTGCTCGTTGACCTTCACCGATCATCACGGATCATCTGTATGTAACACTTAGAGCATAGGAAACATCTGGGCGAGTCCATATCATTGCCTACCGGATGGATCCAATAGTCAAGCATATGGAACCCTACTCATGCGCCACGCCATCATCGATGTCGAAGGACTTTGAGTCTTCTTAGTTTTATGCCGTGAGACATAGGCAAGAACCCCTTCTTAGCCTCTTCCATGATGAACCGTTTCAACACTTTGTCAATGTATATACTCTGGCTTAATCCAATTAGCCTCCTTGATCAATCTCTATAGATCTTGATGCCCAGAATATATGCCGCTTCTCCCAAGTCCTTCATCGAAAAACTATTTTTCAACGAGGTCTTAACAGACTCGATCATAGGAATGTCATTTCCAATCAGCAATATGTCATCTACATATAAGATTAGAAATATAAGCGCTCTCCCACTTTCCTTCTTGTAAACACAAGATTCTTGTTCGTTTTTGATGAAGCCAAACTCCTTTACAACTTCATCAAATTGAATGTTCCAACTTCAAGATGCTTGCTTCAGCCCATAAATGGACTTTAGAAGTTTGTAGACCTTTCCAGCATTGTTTGGATCGACAAAACTTTCAGTGATGTTTCATATACACGTCCTCAGTTAGAATTCCATTTAGGAAAGCCGTCTTGACATCCATCTGCCATATTTCAAAGTCGAAATGTGTAGCAATGGCTAGAATAATCCTTATAGATTTAAGGATCGCTACGAGTGAGAATGTCTTGTCGTATTCAACTCCTTGAACTTGTCGAAAACCTTTTGCAACAAGTCAAGATTTATGGATGTGAACATTTCCGTCCATATCAATCTTCTTCTTATAGATCCATTTGCACTCAATGGCTTTAAAACCATCAGGCAGGTCAAGCAAGTTCCAAACTTAATTGTCTCCCATGGACTCTATCTCGGATCTCATGGCGATCAGCCATTTCTCAGAGTCTGGGTCCACCATCGCTTCTGCATAGGTCGCAGGCTCATCATTGTCTAACAATAATAATTCATGCGTTTCGCGGAGCCTCGCCGACCTTCGTGGTTGTGGTGCTTTTATTGCCATGGGTTCCTCAACTTGTTCTGCTACAATAGCATCACTTGTAGAAGCATCCCTGACTGGCTCATCCTGAACTTCTTCAAATTGCACCGAGCTTCCACTCGTTCCCTTTGTGAGAAACTCTTTCTCTAGGAAAACACCGCTACGAGCGAAAAACACTTTGCCCTCTTCTCGGTTATAGAAGTAATACCCTAAGGTTTCCATCAGATATCCCATGAAAATGCACTTATCCGATTTTGGTGTTAGCTTGTCCGACTGAAGTCGCTTGACAAATGCATCACAACCTCCCAATCTTTAGAAAAGACAAACTGGGATTCTTTCCAGTCCACATCTCATATGGTGTCTTAACTATGAATTTAGATGGTACCCTATTAAGTGTGAAAGCTGCCGTTTCTAGAGCGTAGCCCCGAAATGATAATGGTAAATCCGACTGGCTCATCATCGATCGAACCATGTCTAACAAAGTTCGATTGCGCTGTTCGGAGACCCCGTTTCTTTGAGGCATTCCGGGTGGCGTGAGTTGTGGAACAATTCCTCAAATCTTAAGATGATTGTTAAATTCATGACTCAAATATTCACCTCCACGATTAGATTCTCTTGCCACGTTGATTCTCTACCTCACTCTGAAACTTCTTGAACTTTTCAAAAGTTTCAGACTTATGCTTCATCAAGTAGACATAATCATATCTACTGAAATCATCAGTGAAAGTAATGAAGTAGTGATATCCTCCTCTGGCTGTCATGCTCATTGGTCCACATACATCAGTATGTATGAGCTCCAACAAGTCTGTCGCTCTCTCGGGAAAACCCAAAAAGGCGACTTGGTCATCTTTCCAAGTAAACAAGCCTGACATGTCTCATATGATTCAAAATCAAACGAAGTTAGAAGACCATCACCATGGAGCTTCGTCATGCTCTTTTCACTTATATGCCCCAAAGGACAATGCCATAAATAGGTACCGAAGCCTTTTAGCACTAACATTGTAAACAGATGCATCATCAATATTTAAAATAAATAACCCATTCACAATGGGAGCATCAGCCATAAACATATCATTCTTAGAGATTAAACAACCATTGTTCATACTCGCAAATGAATATCCATCCCTCATCAAACATGAAGGTGATAAAATATTTCGACCCATACTTGCAATGTAATAACAATTATTCAAATCCATAATAAATCCTGACGGAAGGTGAAGTTGCATGATGCCGATGAACAAGGCACCAACCCTTGCTTTATTTCCGACGCGAAAATCCACTTCGCCTTTCTGCATGTCTCTAGTCCTTATTAGCCCCTGTATCTAAATGCAAATATGAGCAACCGATCCGGTATCAAATACCCAAGAGTTAACATCGGAATCAGCGAGAAGAGTGTCCACAACATTTACAACAAGCGTACCTTAGTGGGAAGTACTCTTACTTCCACTCTTCTTTAAAGAAGCCTGGTACTTGCTGCAGTTTCTCTTCTAGTGGCCATGTTCATGACAAAAGAAGCACTCGGTGTCATATGCAGGTCCAACCTTTTGCTTGGGTGCAGGCTTAGGGATCGTATCCTAGCCTTGCCGTTCTTCTTCCAAGAAGTACCTTTTTTCTTGAAGTTAGGCTTGTTTTGCATAGCCATCACATGGCTATGCCCTGCACACTTCTTCATGTCACTTTCTGCTATTTTTAGCATCCTGCAAAACTCATTAAGGCCCTTCTCCACCCCATGCATATGGTAGTTCGAAATGAACTGCCCATAGCTAGATGGAAGAGACGCCAAAATGAAATCAGTAGCCAACTCTTGGCCTAGTGGAAAACTAAGCTTTTCCAAAGTCTGACTGTAACCAACCATTTTGATCACATGGGGGCCTACAGCCGCTCCCTCTGCCAGCTTGCATTCCACAAAGGACTTGGCAACATTGTATCTCTTAGTCCTTGCCGATCTTTGAACATGTCCTTAAGCGCGACGATCATATCGTATGCTTCCTGATCCTCAAACTTCTTTTGGAGTTCAGGTTCCATGCATGAAATCATAAGACAGCTAACCTTAAGAGAATCATCACATGCTCTCTTGTAGGAATTCTTAAGGGCATCAGTTGCATTATCAGCAGGTTCATCGGGGATTGGGGTATCTAGAACCGTTTCCTTTTTATCAGACCTGAGAACAATTCTCAGGTTACGGACCCAGTCCGAATAGTTTGTTCCATTTAGTTTATCTTTGTCAAGAATCGAACACAAAGAAAAAGGTGATGCGGTGTTTGGTGCCATTGATCTACAGTATAAAACATGCAAAATATTAAGCCATGTAACCATGAAAGAGTAAAACATATTAAACAATTTAATAGCATATACTCCCACTTAAATCAATATCCCTCTATTGATACTAAGTGATTCAATATCCACAATTAACAAGTCGACTAGGAAGCTTTAGCATCACTGCTAGAAGACAAGGTAAATCGGTAAGCAACACTTGCTAATCATATCACATATGACTCTTGTTGTTGGGTGACATCTCAATGACAAAACTAGGCGCCCAACCTTTATGCTCCAAGGTCCTTAACTGTTAAGATGACCTTGTCAAGCTCACCAACCCTTATGCGTGTAGGTATCCGATACAAACCCATCCAGCCAAGGAAAACCACGACACCCTAGTTTCATAGGCCCACCAACGATTGTACAGGGCATAGGATGGTGCAAGATTTGGTTGGGAGGGAATGGTTTAACTTAAACTTTGTGAGGGATCATTCTACTTCTATTATCTAAGCATGTATAGTAGTAAACCGTATAAGAATAGCATTCACATAGATGTGACACAGTATGGACCATTTTCTCATGGTGATATCCATCGCCATAGAACCTATCCACCATGATGATCTCCATGTTCCATGTGAGCCATCCTCCAAGTGATGAATCCTCCAAAAACTAATACAAGCTATTACTCCTAATAGCTAGTAATCAAAATTACATAGTATTGGGATCATCACAAGTTGGCACGCAGGCCATTACAATAATTGACAACACATTTGGCTCCAGCCATGTTGCCCTACTCACGACACGCAGGTCATGATAAATTTCATACATGCATCACATACATATATGGGCCATACTGATCACATACATCCTGCAAAAACAAGTTATGCATAGAATCGCATTCTACCGGATCATGTGAAATCGTAGCACCTAGTTACCTTAACAAAGAGGCTACGATTAAAGGGGGGTCTAGGGGGGTCTCCCCCTGAGGGGTTCGAAGGGTAAGCGCCCCTCGCGGTATCTCTGGGCGTCCGAAAAACTGTGAAAAATGGGAGATCGAATCTACACAATTTTCTTTAAGGATTTTGATCGGAAAATCAAATTTACCATAAACCAACTATTGTTCCGATTCAATCAAACTCCTTTGATCACGGTACATCGATTTTAGATCTAGGTTTCGATTCGATCAATCATATTGATCTTCGCGTGATTCAACAGGGTTTATGTGTCACTGTCTACCCTGATGGCGGAAACTGACCGGTGGGGATAAGTCGTTCGTCGACCTCAGAATCACGATCACGGAAAGCAAGATCATAGATCAATCCTGAACCACCTCCATATAAACGATCACATCATTCATATCAATCTGCACATCACCATATGCAAACATCCTGAACCTATAACTGAACAGCATCAGCTCTGATACCACTGAAGGGATACGGGTAGGCTACACTAGCGCAAATCAAAAAATTCTACCGTGTAAACCAGGAATAATATTGTCATAGATCACGGGATTACCACTAGACGCGCTGTTACGGAACTTGATAAAGCGCATCGAGGCAGTGTAGATGTTCTACGTCAACTCCTTGTCCTTGTCCCACGAGCAGCTCCCTTGCACGGATCATCCAAGTGCTACTTCTGTAGAACCTCAGAGGTATCCACACGTATAGGGTGGAAGCCTCAGACGGCGGACTGCTAGGTCCACGCATGCAACACACGCGTGAGGAGTGGCTGCTAGGTGGAATCGTATAACCCTGGTCAGCTCGCCCTACCCTCTTTTATATAGGCGTCCCTACTGGGCTTCTATATTAGCAGCCCATTAATAGCCTAAGCCTGGTCTAATTCGGATCTAATCCTCATTAGGCTTCCACCCCCTTAAGTGTGTGACTCTATAGGTTCATATATGTATAGACATGACACGAATACACTTATTCTGTCAATAGTTGGTAGCGGTGTCAACACCCGGATTTTTAATCCCAGATGCCTGTTATGCCATACATCGCAATCCCAGGATTACCATTTTTGCGAGACATAACAGAATTGGATACCATATTACATCATCCATTACAAACCGTACATAAGTTCTTACACAAATAGGGATCTCATGATCCAGTTCTTAATACATCATCAAGCAGCGAAATACGTAATAATAACGATAGCATGGGCGAAGCTCCATCTCCTGGGTCACAGGCAATGCTGACGATGGGAGATGATCCTAGTTGTCGTAACCTTCCTAGGGTCCATCCTCCAGGTACTCCTCTTCATAGTCTGGCCATGGGAATAGCCAGGGACAAAGCCATGAGTACTCTTTAAGTACTCGCAAACTAATACTAACAAGTAAAAGGGGGTTTTGGATAATAGGACACTAGGCTCTAGGGTTGTTTTGCAAAAGCCAGATTTATCTCTACTAAGTTCCAGAGCTAGTCACAATTTTATAACTCCTAAGGGGGATCTTGTAACTCATGTCACAACCCTGTTGTGGTCAAGTCAAAGTCTCACTTCATTTCACAAGTCATTTTGAAAAGTCTGACGGGGGAACAGTATGGCCACTCCAACTGTCCATAACCGCGGACGCGGCTATTCGAATAGTTTGACACTCTGTAGAGATTGTACACTTTCACCACAACATTCAATACATCCGTCAGGAACAAATCCTGAATTCACCATACTCAGTATGCGGATAATCAATCCTAACCTTTCAATTACACGCCCTAGTATAAGCACCTCTCCTGTGAGTTTGGCCTCCCAACCATGACCAACTGTCATCTTGGGTACTGCACAGGTGGACAATCTTCACAAGGTAGCCTCAGCTCAGACCTTGGCCATAAGGGAACTAATACTAAGGTATATAAGCTTCCAGTCAAGCCCTACCCAATCTTCGGGTATTGTGGTTGTATGATAAAATTGGAATGGTATCGCATCCAGACAACCATCAGTTTTATAAAAGGCTAAGGCTCATGCCTCAACATTTTTATCACCAAAATCATCAGGTGTTTGGAAACACATGTCCAAAACATTTCAATAGAATGATCCATCATTCAAGGTTTTCATAACCATTTTTCCACCAAGTATTCCCATCTAAAGTTGATCAAGTTTTATGCTTAGCACTAGCATCTAAAAGTGGGGTTAAGTACTAATGAGGGGTGGTAAACTAGTGGAGTTCTAACTAAGTTCAATCTCATGCCTTAAGATGACATCAAGATTATCTAGCTTAGGCCAAATTTTATGCTCTTTATGCAACCTTCACATATCTTTCTAGTATCTGAAGGGTTTCGCGGCATAGTAAATCAAAATTTTCTACGGATGCGAACAGAGGGAAAGCCAAGATCTAATCTAGGAGATGCAAACAACGAGAGAGATTGGATTAGATCTTCATACCCTTGAAGATTCGCTGCAGTGAACGTTAAATCGGGCGTGGGTGATGTAGTCGTGCGCTTCTCCTCCTCGCGATCCGATCCGATCTAGCACCACAAGTGGCGGTGCCTCCGGGAGATGCACACGTGCAGCACCTCGACGTCTCCTCCTTCCTTGGTCCAGCAAGTATGGTGGAGAGATGGGTTGGATCTACAACGCGACGTGGCATGCAATTGGTGGAGAATTTCTGCGGCAGGCTTCGCCTACAAGCGATCGGGAGGGAGAGGAGGGCAGCAGGCGGCTAGGGTTGGAGGAAGGTGTAGGGGTTGGTGCGCCCCAGCCCTATATATAGAGGGGTGGGCGCAGCCTAACCCTCCCCAAGCCAAGGCCAGCGGCCCCAAGGAGGAAGAGTGGGGGCAAGAACCCCCTTCTAGAAGCTCTATCTCGAGTTTAAACCTCTCTTGGCCTGGGCCCTATGGGGCCTTGTGCCCAATGCGCCAGGGCACTCCCTCATAGGCCCATGCCCCCTCCCGGAAGGTGGGGCCACGTTGGTCCCCTTCCGGAAGGTTCTAGAAGCTTCCGGTACAATACCGATTAACCCGGAACAATTCCGAACTCCAAAAACTGTACTGCCTTATATGAATCTTATTCTCCGGACCACTCCGGAACCTCTCGTGATGTCCCGGATCCCATCCGAGACTCTGAACAAAAACTCATAAACCAATTATCCAATCTATCCTAGCGTCAAGACACATTAAGTGTGTGACCCTGCGGGTTCGAGAATATGCAGACATGATCTTCTATCAATAATCAACAGCGGGGTCTGGAAACCCATATTGACTCCCACACATTCATCGATGGTCATATCGGATGAACCACGATGCCAGGATTCAATCAATCCCATATATATATTCCCTTCGTCTCGTGATATTTTTACTTGCCCGAGATTTGATCGTCGATACCGTCATACCTAGTTCAATCTCGTTCATAGCAAGTACTTTACTCGTTCCGTAATCCGATATCACTTTGTGATTAACTCCTTAACCACATGCTTGCAAGCGGTGTTGATATCGATTACCGAGTGGGCCCGAAGTATATCTCTCCGACTTGGAGGGACAAATCCCATCTCGATACATACAACCCAACAGATACTTTCCGATCACCTGAGAGACACCTTTATGATCACCCTCTCATAGGATGACGTTTGATGACCTCAAAGCTTTCTTCCGATACCAGGGAGTTGTATTATCTCATGGTCTAAGGAATACAATATTTGACATAAGAAAAGCTTCGCAAAGACGAACACGATGACACGATCTAATTGCTTCGCTTAGTTTGGGTATGTCCATCATATCATTCTCCCAATGATATGATCTCATTATCAGTTAACAACTCATGTCTATGGTTAGGAAACCTTAACCATCATTGATCAATGAGCTAGTCCATAGAGGCATACTAGGGACACGGTATTGTTCACAAACCACACAAGTATTAATGTTTCCGCTTAATACAATTCTAGCATGGAATATAAACATTATCATGAACAAGAATTATAATAATAACATCTTTATTATTGCCTCTAGGGCATAATTCCAACAGTCTCCCACTTGCACTAGAGTCAAATATCTAGTTTACATTTGGCAACAATCTCACACCCATGGCACTGAGGTGCTGATCATGTTTTGCACGCGGAAGAGGTTTAGTCAACGGATCTGCGACATTCAGATTTGTATGTACTTTGCTAATCTTCAGATCTCCATCTGCTATATAATCTCGGATTATATGAAACTTGCGGTTGATATGCTTGGTCTTTGGATGATATCTTGGTTCCTTAGCGAGTGCTATGGCGCTAGTGTTGTCACACAATATCTCCAGTGGGTCCAATGCACTTGGAACCACGCCAAGCTTCGATGAAGTTCTGATCCAAACTCCTTCACTTGACGCTTACAGCAGCCATGTATTCCGCTTCTCTTGTAGATCCATGATCACGCTTTGCTTGCAGCTTCTCCGACTCACAGCTCCTCCATTCAAAATATACACGTATCTGTCGAGATTTAGAATCATCCTTGTCGATTGTCAAAACTAGCGTCGACGTAACCTTTTACGACAAAGTTCATCACCCCCATAGACTAAGAACATTTCTTTAGTCCTATTTAGGTACTTTAGGATGTTCTTCACGGCTGTCCAGTGTTCCACTCCTGGATCACTTTGATATCTGCTCGTCAAACTAAGAGCATTGGACACATCCGGTCTAGTACCTGAGATGGCATACATGATGGAACCTATGGCCGAGGCATAAGGCACTTTGCTCATAGCTTCCCTATCATTTACCGTAGCTGGACACTGAGCCTTGCTCAATATCTTACCTGACAACATAGGCACCGAACCTTTCTTTGCCTTAAAGCTATCAGGCGTCTTTGTCTATCTCTATAGATCTTGATGCCCAATATATAAGCAGCTTCACCTAGGTCTTTCATTGAAAAACACTTGTTCAAATAACTCTTCACATCATTAAGCATGTTAATGTCATTTCCAATAATCAATATGTCATCCACATATAGTACCAGAAATGTCACCGAGGTCCCACTCACTTTCTTGTAGATACAAGCTTCGTAGCAATTTGGAACAAATCCAAAGCTCTTGATCACTTGATCAAAATGAAGGTTCCAACTCCGAGATGCTTGCTTCAGTCCATAAATGGAACGCTGAAGTTTGCATACTTTATCAGCATCCTTAGGATCGACAAAACCTTCGGGTTGCATCATATACAACTCTTCATCAATGTTGCCATTGAGGAAAGCAGTCTTGACATCCATCTGCCATATTTCATAATCATGAAACGCAGCAATTGCTAATAAAATCCGAATGGACTTAAACATCGCTACGGGAGAGAAAGTCTCATCGCAGTCAACACCTTGAACTTGTCGAAAACCTTTCGCGACAAGCCGTGCTTTATAGACAGTAACATTACCATCCGCGTCCGTTTTCTTCTTGAAAATCCATTTGCACTCAACGGCCTTTCGGTCGCTAGGAGGGTCCACCAAAGTCCATACTTGGTTTTCGCTCATGGATCCCAATTCGGATTTCATGGCTTCTAGCCATTTCTCAGAGTCTAGGCTCATCATCGCTTCCTCATAGTTCGTAGGTTCTCTGTCTTCTACTAGCAAAACAGTCAAGACAGGGTTGCCGTACCACTCAGGAGGGGCACGCGACCTTGTCGACCTGCGACGTTCAGTAGCAGCATCGTCCGAAGCTTCATGATCCTTGTCATTAGCTTCCTCCATTGTTGGTGCGGTGACCGAACAGTTTCAGGTCTTTGCTACTCCAATTCAAGAGAAGGTTCAATAACCTCGTCTATCTCTACTTTCCTCCCACTCACTTCTTTCGAGAGAAACTCCTTCTCAAGAAAGGAACCGTTCTTTGCGACAAACACTTTGCCTTTGGTTCTGTGATAGAAGGTATACCCAATAGTTTCCTTAGGGTATCCTATGAAGACGCATTTCTCCGCTTTGGGTTCGAGCTTGTCCGGCATCAACTTCTTGACGTAAGCTTCGCATCCCCAAACTTTAAGAAACGACAACTTAGGTTTAGCACCAAACCACAGTTCATACGGTGTCGTCTCAACGGATTTAGATGGAGCCCTATTTAAAGTGAATGCAGCGGTTTCTAATGCATAACCCCAAAATGATAACGGCAAATCAGTAAGAGACATCATTGATCGGACCATATCTAATAGGGTTCGATTCCAGCGTTCAGACACACCATTGCGCTGTGGTGTTCCGGGTGGCGTGAGTTGTGAAACGATTCCACTTGCTTTAAGATGCGTGAGAAAATCATAACTCAAATATTCACCTCCACGATCGGATCGTAGAAACTTAATCTTTCTGTTACGATGGTTCTCCACTTCATTCTAAAATTCTTTGAACTTTTCAAACGTTTCAGATTTATGTTTCATTAAATAGATATACCCATATCTACTTAAGTCATCGGTAAAAGTGAGAAAATAGCAATATCCACCGCGCGTCGAAACACTCATCGGTCCACATACATCGGTATGTATGATTTCCAACAAGTCCGTTGCTCGCTCCATCATACCGAGAAGCGGGTTTTGATCATCTTGCCCATGAGGCATGGTTCATGTGTCAAATGATTCAAAATCAAGAGACTCCAAAAGTCCATCGAATGGAGTTTCTTCATGCGCTTTACACCAATATGACCTAGACGATTGCCACAAATAAGTAGTATTATCACTATCTACTTTGCATCTCTTAGCCTCAATGTTATGGATGTGTGTTTCATCCCTTTCGAGATTTAGAAGAAATAAACCATTCACAATAGGTGCATGACCATAAAAGATGTTACTCATATAAATAGAACAACCATTATTCTCCGATTTAAATGAATAACCGTCTTGCAATAAACAAGATCCAGAAATAATGTTCATGCTCAACGCAGGCACATAATAACACTTATTAAGGTTTAAAACTAATCCGAAGGTAAAACTAAGGAGAGCGTCGACGGTCATCACATCAACTCTTGATCCGCTGCCAGCGCGCCGTCACCTCATCCCTCGCAAGCCGCCGTCTATTCCGTAGCTCCTGTTTTGAGTTACAAATATTAGCAACTGAACCAGTATCAAATACCCAGGCAGTACAACGAGGGATAGTAAGGAAAACATCAATAACATGTATATCAAATATACCTTTGATGGTGCCAGCCTTCTTGTCCGCTAAGTACTTGGATAGTTGCTTCAATGACCCTTGTCCTTGCAATAGAAGCACTCGAGGTCCGGTTTAGGACCAGACTTGAGCTTCTTCTCAGCGAGGGCAACGCGCTTGCCGCCGCCTTTCTTGAAGGGCTTCCTTGCCCTTACCTTTCTTGAAGGTGGGGGCTTGTTGACCATCAACACATGATTATTCTTTTGATGTTCACCTCCGCTACTTTCATCTTAGCAAAGAGCTCGGTGATCATATCGGTGGAACCAATCTGATTGTGATCAACTACAAAACTTTGTAGCTAGGAGTGTCAATCTTGAGCTCCTGGAATCTTGCGATCCAGTTGCTCAAAGCGTTGAGTGTAGCCCGTCATCTTAATGGCGTGCTCACTATGTAACTCCTTCCTCCATCTTGTAGTTAAAGAATTTCTTAGAGATCTCATATCTCTCAGAACGGGCTTGAGTCTGAAACATGTTTTTCAGCTCCTCGAGAATCTCAAAGGGCCCGGCGAACTCCTCAAAACGATTTTGAAGATCCGATTCCATATCATACAACATGGCGATCTTAATCAAATCATAATCATCCTTGCGCGACTGATAAACAGCTTTTTCATCAGCCGGCGCATCTATAGCAGGGTCATCACCTAGCGCTTTCTCAAGGACATAGTCCTTTTGTCCGCCAGCGAGAATGATACTCAGAATGCGGAACCATTTGGTGAAGTTAGACCCATTGTTTCTAAGCTTTTCTATCTCAGCAAAAACGTTGAAGTTGAAGTTGGACTTGGCCATGTGATCTACAGTATTTGCAAGTACAATTTAGACTATGTTCATGACAAATAGTTCAACTTAATCAAATTACTAGATGAACTCCCACTAAATTCAACATCCCTCAAGTTGTTTAGTGAACACGATCCAAATTCACCACACCTAATCCGATCTTCACGAGAAGATATGTGGTTTCAATGGTGGACAACGAAGTGTTGATCATATCATTCATATGACTCATGCTTAACCTTTCGGTTCATGTGTTCCGAGGCCATGTCTGTACATGCTAGGCTCGTCAAGTTAGACCCAAGTATTTCCGCATGTGCAAAACTGGCTTGCACCCGTTGTATGTGAGCGTAGAGTCTATAGCACCCGATCATCACGTGATGCTTGGACACGACGAACTTTCGCAACGGTGCATACTTGGGGAGAACACATTTTTATCTTGATCTTTAAGTGAGGAATCATCTTATAATGCTACCGTCGCGATCTAAGCAGGATAAGATACATAAAAGGATAAACATCACATGCATATAACTTTATGTGACATGGTATAGCCAATCTTCGTGCAATGATCTCCATCTTGTGCGTTCCGGCATGATCTCCATTACTCCACCATGATTGCCTCCACCACTAATAGCAACTACAACTATTGCTAACTACTTAGCGATAAAGTGAAACTATTACATGGCGCATAAAAAGTTGACACACAGGTCATACACAATTATAAAGACAACCATATGGCTCCTACCGGTTGTGTACTCATCGACATGCAAGTCGTGAAACATTACAAAACATGATCATCGCATACATTATACACATCACATCTTGGGCCATACCATATCACAGAAAACACTCCCTGCAAAAACAAGTTAGACGCCTCTACTTTGTTGTTGCATGTTTTACGTGGCTTATGGGAGTAGATGCTAAGAACGATTCTTACCTACAAAAAGCCACAACGGTGATATTATGGTTGCCAAACTCCGGTGTTAATCCCATGACAACTATAGTGAGAGAAACTGACATCCACCAGCCGCATGTGTGGAACAAGCCACACGTCAAGTGCGGAGCCGGTCTCGCGAACGACGTCGCGTAAGGTTGGCCTGGACCGCTTCAATATCACTATCCCGCGTCATAAGAAGAACACAAACAAGAGGCTTACAACATAAAACATCAACGCCCGCAACAATCATGTTGCGTTCTACTCGTGAAACACATCTACGCATAGATCTAGCTCTGATACCACTGAAGGGTTTCGCGGCATAGTAAATCAAAATTTTCTACGGATGCGAGCGAGAGGAAAGCCAAGATCTAATCTAGGAGATGCAAACAACGAGAGATATTGGATTAGATCTTCATACCCTTGAATATTCACGCCGTGAACGTTCGTCGGAACGTGGGTGATGTAGTCGTACTCGCTTCTCCTCCTCGCGATCCGATCCGATCTAGCACCACAAGTGGCGGTGCCTCCGTGATATGCACACGTGCAGCACCTCGACGTATCCTCCTTCCTTGGTCCAGAAAGTATGGTGGAGAGATGGGTTGGATCTACAACGCGATGGCGCGGTGCAATTGGTGGAGAATTTCTGCAGCAGGGCTTCGCCTACAAGCAGTCGGGAGGGAGAGAGGAGGGCAGCAGGGCGGCTAGGGTTGGAGGGAAGGTGTAGGGGTTGGTGCCCCAGCCCTCTATATATAGATGGGTGGGCGCAGCCCTAGCCCTCCCCAAGCCAAGGCACGGCCCCAAGGAGGAAGAGTGGGGCAAGGAAACCCCCTTCTAGAAGCTCTATCTCGAGTTTAAACCTCTCTTGGCGGCTGGGCCCTATGGGGCCTTGTGCCCTGGCCCAATGCGCCAGGGCACTCCCTCATAGGCCCATGCCCCTCCCGGAAGGTGGGGCCACGTTGGTCCCCTTGGAAGGTTCTAGAAGCTTCGGTACAATCGATTAACTTGGAACAATTCGAACTCCAAAAACTGCCTTTGCCTTATATGAATCTTATTCTCGGACCACTCCGTAACCTCTCGTGATGTCCCGGATCCCATACGAGACTCGAACAAAACTCATAAACCAATTATCCAATCTATCCTAGTGTCGAGACACGTTATGTGTGACCCTGGGTTCGAGAATATGCGGACATGATCTTCTATCAATAATCAAGCAATGTCTGAAACCCATATTGACTCCACACATTCATCGATGATCATATCGGATGAACCACGATGCCAGGATTCAATCAATCCCATATATATTCCCTTCGTCTCGCGATATTTTTACTTGCGAGATTTGATCGCTTGCATCGTCATACCTAGTTCAATCTCGTTCATAGCAAGTACTTTACTCGTTCCGTAATCCGATATCACTTTGTGATTAACTCCTTAACCACATGCTTGCAAGCGGTGTTGATATCGATTACCGAGTGGGCCCGAAGTATATCTCTCCGACTTGGGAGGGACAAATCCCATCTCGATACATACAACCCAACAGATACTTTCCGATCACCTGAGAGACACCTTTATGATCACCCTCTCATAGGATGATGTTTGATGACCTCAAAGCTTTCTTCCGATACCAGGGAGTTGCATTATCTCATGGTCTAAGGAATACAATATTTGACATAAGAAAAGCTTCGCAAAGACGAACACGATGACACGATCTAATTGCTTCGCTTAGTTTGGTCATCCATCATATCATTCTCCCAATGATATGATCTCATTATCAATTGACAACTCATGTCTATGGTTAGGAAACCTTAACCATCATTGATCAATGAGCTAGTCCATAGAGGCATACTAGGGACACGGTGTTGTTCACAAACCACATAAGTATTAAAGTTTCCACTTAATACAATTCTAGCATGGAATATAAACATTATCATGAACAAGAATTATAATAATAACATCTTTATTATTGCCTCTAGGGCATAATTCCAACAGTATCTACCATTCACTTAGGAAAAATCTAGGTAAGAGCTTTGATAAAGAAATAAAGTAAGAAGCTTGCAAGTAAAACTAGGATTGGTTTATCAAGTGAGTATAATCACATATGCTTAAGGCATATAGTTGGCATGGTAACAAATAGTGGTTTGTTGCATCAGTAGAGTATCTTGCAAGGGTTAGCTTGCACATTCCCTAGTAGTATTAGGCTTGCATTGGTCAACTTTATTAGTAAAGCTTGCCTTGTGTAGAGCAGTGGTTGAAGTTCTCCTCGGCTTCCTCTTCGTAGTATCCTCCTTCCTCCTCGTATCCCTGGTCGGTACTAGCGTCTATGAATAAATACGAGGTACACAATCACCAAACAATACTTAACTACTTGCAATCATCACACAAAAGGGTCCTATAGATGATCTAGCATCATCTCTAACATTACAGGGTTAAAGCTTGGTTTAATTCCTTTTATTTTTAGAAAAGTAATTTCTACTCATTGAAAAACTACTTAAGATCTAATATTCTCCAAACCAAACATGGGATCATGTTGACACATGTCATCACCACATATTTTAGTCCATGGGCAAATGATTTAAAGTGGTGTCACAATTTAATAAGGTTTTACCCTTTTATTTTAATTAAATAAAGTGACTAGAAATGCCTATGGGGGATTCTTTTATTACTTGAACATTATTTATGCAAGTAAACCTATATTTTTTTTATATATTCTGAAAGGTATGGTTAAATGTGATTTTTAAGAGTTGGAATCAACTCAAAAGCTATTATGGTTTAAATTTGAAAAATATTTGAATGCAGAAAAGCTTATGCCTTGTTATTTTTACCATGGGTGATCTATAGATCCAATTGAATTGAATCCAACGGTCTTGGATTCAGCATTCCCAGGCCTTTCTAACAAAATTGGTTTCATTCAATTTGGTGCACTAAATCAATTTGGGTTGATTTTTGAAGTTGGATACAGAAGTGAGTTTGAAATAAAATAGAAAAGGTTTAATTCAAATAACTGGGCTACGCGGGAAAGTTAATGGGCCAGCCTGCTAAGCGCAGTGCTCCCGCGGGCTGCTTAAGTGGGTGTCCCCACTCATCAGTGACACAGGGGGTGCAAAGAGGTACGAGGCAACGTGGGTCGTTCGATCTGATTCTAATCCAACGGCTGAGAGTCATCGTCGACGTTGAGCAACGCCGGCGAGATAGAAACCTAGCGCAGCCAGTGGGGGTTGCTGGGGGCTCACCGGGGTGCTGGCGAGGGTCGGCGAGGCGGGCGAACGACGAAGTCGACGACGGCGAACTCAGGGGTGGTCGCGGCAGCTCCTGGGGTGGACGAAATCGATGGCGCCCTTCTTCTCTAGAGGCGGCGGGCTCCGGTGAAATTCTGGCGATGCGCTGCTCGCCTTGCTCCAGGAACGGTGTGGCATGATCAGTGATGAGAGGGGAGTAGAATGGTGTGAAGAATTCAAGCGGGGGAGTCCTTTATTTATAGTCGAGCGAGGGGACCGACGGGGCGCACGGTGAGCTCGTCGGGGGCGATGGTAAAGACGACTATTGGCATGGGCGAAGGTAGGGGACGGTGCGGTGTTCCCTGGCGATGCTCAACGACATGGTTTCGAGGCGTGGGGCGGTGCGGCTTGGTCTGGAACACGCGACGCTCATGGCAGAGGCGTCTTGACGGCGGCGGTGGTGCGTCCACGGGCAGCGAACGGGGATGTCTGGCGGTCTCCTGGGTCGGTGGTGATCGTATATGCACGCGGCGAGGGCGGCGCGCGGTCTGTGGGCTTCGGTCGAGGGTGGCGCTCTGGCGCACACTCGGCATGGTCGCTGGCGGTCTGGGCGCGGTCCGTGCGTGTGGTCCAGGGGTTGGAAAGGTTCGAGCGGTGGACAGGGAGTGGCGGTGGATGGTGGGCTGCCTCCCAGACATGCTGGCTAGGCTTGTTTCTCCTCCTAGCTTGCTGTCGACATGGGGGTGACAAGGGTGGCTTCGGCTATTCACCATTGATGACAATGCCAAGCTTACAATGGGGCTAGTGCTTGGTTTAACTTGCTAGATGATCTACTGATATGGTTGTGAGCTAGAGAGGGAACAAGTTAGGCTTCAATCACTGCTCACTATAGTGTTTAGGATTTTGATGATTTGTGTCTGCAACCTGTTTGATGAAATGGCCGCATGAATTCAAGTTTTGAATTTTGAAAATATTTTTGGTGGGTGTGCTAGGTTGGTGCTAGTGAGTCTGCAGATGCTTGGGTTTTGAAAGTTGAGCTTGTTTGAGTGGTTTTTGAAAAAGTGGGATCTTCTCATATGATAAAGATTCAATTTTGAATTGTCATTTAAACTATGCATTTGAAAGTTTCTGGATGATCACAAGGTGGGCCTTGATACTTTGTTATGAGTACATTCAAGGGGTGCAAAGATCCAGAAAAGTTTCTGTTAGGTTCTGAAAGTTTGAGACAGCCAAAGTAGGCATGGGAGTTAAATTGGTCAAAATGACCATTCCTTTATTTTATTTGTTTTGCTTCATTTGTCTTTGGGAGAAGTGTGGGAAATGTTTTAGATGATGTTTATTTCACCTAAGAAACATTTTACAAGCAAGGAAACACACAAACAAGTTGGTTCAAAAGAATTTCAAATTAAATGCATACACATATGCATGCTTTCATAATTTTAATTAGAAAAGTTTTTGTTAACCCTAATTTTGATGATTAGAAATTGATGATCCAAGTTTAGTATTTTTGGGATGTTACAAGCGGCCTCTAGCAAGACGTTCCAACTCCTAAACGCATACAAAAATCATTCGAACGAACCATCACAAGGTTTAGTACATGTCTTTCCTATTGCCTCACGATATTTGGTCTAGCTCCAAGCTGACCTCCCTTTCTTGATACTGTGATTCGGAATCCCTTTCCTAGGTTAACTCTTAACCATATGTAGCACAGCCATGCATTTCTAGATTCGATCACTCGAGGGCCCTAGAGATATCTCTCTCAAGTAGAGAGGGGCAAATCCCATCTTGATTGACCATATGTTTGCCTTGCAGCATGCTTCAGGACAAACCCGAAAGCTACCTTTGTAACTACCCAGTTACCAAGCAGCGTCTGATAGCTACAAAGTAGGTTGATCCACATCTCAAGTGCATGTGACAATCTTAGGTCTAAGGACAAAACGTACACGATGTGTAGAGAGAGCTGCAACTAATTGCCAGTCTCAGGTTGTGCCAGTTCAACCCCATGTTCATAACATGTGTCCATATAATTGGTTTGACATCTCCATATCTATGACTTGGGAAACATAGTCATCAACCAATCGATGTGCTAGTCTAATATTCACGTATGTCCTCACATGAACTCCGACTAGGGACAACTATTAGATAACCATACAAGTATAGAGTTTTACAAAAAATTCACATAATTGCCAATAAATACAAGTTGCCTTATATGGATATTAAAGGAACATTAAAATAACTCATGGATACATAAGAAATATAATCATCTCTATGATTGCCTCTAGGGCATATTTCCTTCAATGAAGAGATTCCAACCCAATAATAATAAGTAGCATGAAACATAAACATAAGCAACATTACAATTCTCATAAAAAGGTATGATGGAGTGGTATCTCGCTTGCCTTTGATTGTGGCACAAAACATAAATGCCAAGGCACCTCTAAGGTTCAAGTGAAGACTAGAAGTAAAGATATCAAAGATACAAGCATCAAAGTCATGACATAATTAACCAAGTTTTGAGACAAGCACATTACACTAAGAATGACAACTATGCTCTTAAGAAGGTGCTCATAGAATACGTGGTGACTCAAGAATGACAACTATGCTCTCAAGAAGGTGCTCATAGAATAAGTGGTGACTCAACAAGGAAGCGAAAAGGTTTTGAAAAGTTTGAAAGGCTTCCAAATGCTGAAAGTATGGTACTCAATAGCTTTGATATCTCATTGCCCCTATCATAGGCATCTTTAGATGGTTAAGTTTAAAGTGAGGTCCAATATGAGTTATATGCTTGACAGACCATAAACTGGAAATCTCATGTCCCTTAAGTACGAGGGCCGCTCCTCATGCTACTCAACTTTAGTTACCGATAAGTTCTTGTCATAGTAAATACATGCGTATCATAGAGAACCGCCAACGGGGTACCCCTTGCACATGATATAAGAGCTATCCCATATCAAAATGACAAGGAAAGCAGACAATGAGCATCTCATCAATCTTCTTATTTACCATGGGAAAATGGTGCTTTTTTCTCTCTTTCCTCTTTTCATATGTCTCTCTATTTTTTTATAATAAGAATGTTTCATAGATTGCTCACTATGGTTATGCTGCAAGTTTCCACCATGATTAGGCATGGCTTAGGCTAGCGGCCCAGGCGTTTCTCTAACACATATACATAACTCCATGGACTTACAAGCTCCCCTTTTATTTCACACCGACGACATCCGTAAACAAAAGAGCATGTTATCAACTGGGTATATATTTATAGGTGTTGAAAGCGTTCCCCATGATAGCACGGTTCTACTAACTCTCAGCCTATAATTTGCAAGCATATAACTTTCATGGACAGTCACAATGGTTCAGGTTTATTAAGTGCAAGAAATAAAGTGTGCCATCAAGTTTGTGAGAGCTTTACTAACTAACTTTCTCATAACAAGCAAACATTTTATTTGGAAGAAAACAAGGCATAATGAATATGCACGGAATAGCAAATGATGCTAGTAGGTAGATATGGTGGACACTTTTGACAATATTGGTTTTGGGGAGTGGGAAGCATGAGTAGAGATCATACTCAGTGCAAGATGGCTAGCAATAGAGAGGGAGCGACAAACGAGAGAGCAATAACTGTCATAATCATGCTTGCAACAAAATAGAACTAATTATGGCATAAAAGTGATACAAGAACTTTGAGGCAAAATAAATCATCGAGGCTTAACTGACTTTTGTTTAGTCATATGCATGCGTGAGCATGTGCCAAGTTGATTCAAATAAAGCATTCAGAGGAGGATACCACAATATCATACCAAGTTATGAATAGAACAATGCAAGCAAACATTCATATGACATGCTACAAACTATTAGCAAGCTAGAGCTAATCATAAGAGAGCAAGAATTACTAAGAATCCAATAAATACATACACCTTACATGAACAGACTAAGCATGCCCACAATGATGAGTATATGTACAAAAATAAAACAAATAGAGTTCATTATCAGCCTCTTACCACACCTCAAGTTGTCATTAATCTTCATTATTGCCCTTCACTTGTGTGTCTTGAATAATAACATGAAACCAAAAATCCGCTGAGGACTGCTGAACCCTGCAACGAACTTCACAAAACCAAAGAAGAACAACAAATATTTTTGGGTTTTCGATTTTTTAAAAACAAGCAGTCAAAGTAAAAACAAACAAAGCAAAATATTTTTGGATTTTTATTAAGGCAAACCAAAGCTAAAAAACAAAGAAACAAAACCAAAAGAAACAAAGAAAATATTTTTGGTCTTTTTAAGTTTTGGGAAAGCAAAAGCAAAAACTAAAAAGAAAGCGAAACATGGATATACAAAGAACCGACAAAACATGATATATAGATGAGTGTGATGTCGGTATACCTCCCTCCAAGCTTAGGCTTTTGGCCTAAGTGGTGCTCAATCCTAGCCTGGCCAAGAAGGTTGATGACCCACAAGTATAGGGGATGTATCGTAGTACTTTTGATAAATAGGAGTGTCAATCCCAACGAGGAGCAGAAGGTGCTGAACAGTGGTATGGAGCAGGAAATCCCTGTGAATACTTAGCAAACAGATTTTTAGTGGTTTTCTGACAAGGCAACAAAACAAGGAGCATGTAACAAAGGTAACAAACAAACGGATCAATTGGCCCAGTCCTTTCTTAGCAAAGGATAAGCCGGTGGAAATACTTATAAGGACCAAACGTTCTCGAGGACACATGGGAATTCTGTCAAGTGCTTTCGCTTCAAATAGCTGAGTACTCTTCTCTGGTGTTGTAAGTGTTGTGTGGGTGAACCTGTGCTAATGTACTGACCGTACTTGGACTAATACATACTTGTTATTAAACCCCCTGCAAACATCCGTAACTACACGAAAGTAATTAAGATATAAATCTAACCATAGCCTTAAACTCTGATATCCTACGCTCCCTTGTGCAAAGGTGTCCTAACGGGGGTTGAGGTTTCTGTCACTCCGACAACCCCACAATTAGTAGACAAATACACAATGCATCCCCCTAGGCCCATAAATGGTGAAGTGTCATATAGTCGATGTTCACATGACACCACTAGAAGAATAGCACCACAACTTAAATACTAAACCATTGAATAATAACTCATCACAGATTCACTACTAACAACATGACTTCTCCCATGTCCTCAAGAACTAAACGAACTACTCACAAGACATCATATGGATCAAGATCAAAGATGATATGGTAATGGATAACAATCTGAACATAAACAATAATCCAATGGTTCCACTCACAAGCATCAACTACAATAGTAATCAACACCGGGAAAGTTTCCCCTAATGAACTAAAGCAATATCCAACACAATTGTTACAGCGGGATGGAGTGGTGATGATGGTGCTGGTGGAGATGATGGTGTGGATGATGATGATGATCCCGATAAAGCCTAGCTTGATGATGGTGTTGATGGCGATGGTCTCCCCTCTCAGGGAAAGAATTCTCCCGGCAGAAATCTATCTGCCGGAGAGATCTTTCTCTCTCGGTGTTTTCCGCCACCAGAGGCGGCGGAAATCTATCTGTGGTCGCTCCCCAAGGCTTAGGGTTCCGTAGGGAAGATATAGGCGAAGGTGCGGAGTCGGAGGCCGGGCAGGTGGGCCACACCTTCCCTAGGCGCGGGTCAGGTGGGCTCGCGCCTAGGGGGTGTGGGCCCCCTGAGGCCCTTCTTCATCCCTCCTTCTGGCTCCCTCATTCTACTACAGAAATAATATGTTTCCATATTTTTCTGGTATTTTTCTGATCTTTGTGAAATTTCATCGATACACCTTCTTCTCCACCAGAATCCAGACTCTGGCTGTCCATCCTCCAAGAATCATCCAACATGCATAAACAAATGAAAAAGCCATAAGTAATACCTCATAATAAGACAAATATCAATGAGTAGAGGTAAATTATGATATAGAATGGTGATCAAATTGGTCGTATCAAAGGTGCACTTCCGTAATGTGAAAAAGAGGCCCCTTCGTCCTGGTACGTGCTCGAGGACACCCATGTGTAGTGCACATAGTGGTCATAAGAGGGTGCGCCCCCCTGGTAGTGTTCGTGGAAACCACGAATGTGCATCTACTCGTCCATCTCCTCCTTAGAGCATGACCAAGGTCCCCTGCAAATACTGAACAAAGTGGTTTGTGGCAAAATAATTTCCCTCTCCTCCCCATCAGTAAACATAATCATGTAAAGCAAACTCTCAAGGGTAGAGCTAGTAGTAACAAAGTGATGCGCTTTCATGGCAGCAAGATCAAGCCTCTGAGGAGCCAAAATTCTATCATTTGGATCAACAGAAAGTTCTAAGGCAGCAACTACACGTGCATCAATAATACCCCCATAAATGGGTCCTCTAGCAGCTAGGCGACGAGCAATGAGAGAACCAAGATTGTACCTGGCTTCACTGTTGAGTGCAGCATCTAGAAAAGGCCAAATGATAGTTGGAAATATTGTCAATGTTCTCCCTACCAAGAATACTAGTGTCAAGATAATAAGCAAAATATCTGATAGCTGGGAGTTGAATATTTCTTATCTTCTCGCGTTGGGCTATGCGGTCATCATCATTAGTTACCCCGCGGTAGAGCTTCAACAAATCAGTGGGTCGAGCTTGAATCTTCTTCACCGTCCCAGCCATGCCAATACCTAAAATGTCGCAAAATTTATTCAATGTCATGTTGATAGGCCTATCATATATTTTGAATGACACATCTGTCCTGAAAGGGTTGTTAGTGAAAGAGAAACTCTCCACAAAAGTTTTGGTGAGCATAGCATATTGCTCACTATCATCCTGCATATAATCAGTTAGTCCAACCTTCCGAACCAGAGTTAGGAAATCATTGAGAATCCCTGCAACTTGCAAAAAGGTAAAACAAGGGAAGGTAGAAGGGTGCGCATCCCCCTCATATCCCTCATTGCCAAAGCGCGACGTAATAAGATCCTCATTGTATGATGGCCTAGCTCAGGAGGATGATCTCGAAGGCCTTGTCCTCCTAGGTGCATCATTCTCAAACACTTCTCCAAAGGTGTGGTTGTCCATGACCCTTTTTCTAAAAAAATTAGACAAACATCAAACCAAGTGATTTCCAAGTTGATAAATGATGAGGAACTACTATAGGAACTTTCTAGAGGGCTAAACATGCATCAAAATGAAATCTCTAAGCATAGAACAAGCATGCAAACTCAAGCAACCTGTCACCTACACTAGCAAAATACTCAAGATACAATCTACCAATCAAAAATCTAATTGACAAGCGGAAGAGGCACATAACGGAGAGCAATCCCTCCAAAAGTCAGCAGCAAAGATGGGCTGAGAAAGGAGATCAAAAATCGGGAGCAAGAACAGCAGGAACTCGAGCTTGAGAAAGTTTTCCGGTATTTTTCAGGAGAGATGAAGAAGTGGCTGGAAGGAGACAACTTTGAGGGCCATAGGTGGGCGCCACCTAGGCCAGGCGCGCCCTGGGGCTGTCCGCTCCACCAGGGGTCTGCTAGCCTGGTGAGTCCCCCTGGGCCAATCCAGGTGTCCCTCTGCCCCTTTTTTCGAGGAAAAAAATAATATGAATTTTCTGGATTTTTTCGGGAAACTTTATTTTTGGACAATTTTCAGGTTATGAAAATTGATTTTTTGCAGAAAAAGAATTTTGAAAGACACAAAAATAAAATCAAAACCAAAACTACAGAAGTTCTAAGACACTCCAAAAAGCAAACAACTAGCAAAACCAAGACAAACAAGACGAAGAGCAAAAAATTGGAAAGGAGAAAAATAAAAGTGAGCAAGTATAACCATTGTGAAAGCATTGTTTTGTTCATAAAAATCCCTTTGTTAACAAGGTTGATCAAGTCTTTTTATCAAAGCAATATTATATGAAACAAAACTTTGCATTTCACAAAATGATTATGTTACCTCAATCTTGATAGCAATAGTCCCAATCATCATAGTTTCAAAACTTTCTTGTGTAATGGGACAATATATTTCTCCAACTTTGATGCTCTCAATATTTTCAATTAAATTCAGGCCATAGCTATTATCAATCTTCTTGGGGAAATAGACAATATGCTCTTTGTCATTAATATTAGAAGTTACTTTTCCTTGATTACAATTGATGATAGCACCTGCAGTATTAAGAAAAGGTCTCCCAAGAATAATAGACATATTATCATCTTCAGGCATCTCAAGCACAACAAAATCAGTTAAAACCAAGCAATTATGAGCCACTTGAACAGGAACATCCTCACATATACCAACATGAATAGTAGTAGACTTATCAGCCATTTGCAAAGATATGTCAGTTGGTATCAATTTTTCTAGCTGGAGTCTTTTGTAGAAAGAAAAAGGCATAACACTAACTCCAGCTTCCAAGTCACACAAAGTAGTTCTAACATAATTATTTTTAATAGAGAAAGGAATAGTTGGATTACCTGAATCACCAAGTTTCTTTGGAACCTTACCATTGAAGGATTAATTAGCAAGCAAAGTAGAAATTTCCTCATTAGGAATCTTCCTTTTATTAGAGACAATATCCTTCGTATACTTTGAATAAGGAGGCAACTTAATAGCATCAGTCAAAGGAATTTGCAAAAATAAAGGTTTCATCCACTCACAAAATTTGTTATAGTGTTCTTCCTCCTTCGACTTGTGTTTCTTATTAGGAAAAGGCATTGGTTTTTGCACCCAAGGTTCTCTTTCTCTACCATGTTTATTAGCAATAAAATCTTCCTTAGTGTACCTAGTGTTCTTAGTGTGCTTCTCAGGTTCTTCTTCAATTTCTTCCTTATCAGGAGCATCATTTTTATCATTACCACTTTCAGTTTCAGCATCAGAGACAGATATACTATTAGGATCTATAGCAGGTTTAGAAGGTTCCTCAACTATTTTATGTTTCTTTTTCTTTCTCTTTGAAGGACTACCACTATTTTCAACTTGTTGAGAATCTTGCTCAATTCTTTTAGGATGACCTTCAGGATATAAAAGATCTTAAGTGGCTGCACCACTCCTAGTTCTAATTCCATAAGCATGTTTATCTCCGTAAGCATTAACTAGCATATCTTTTTATAACTTAGCAAGTTGATCAATTTGGGTTTGAACCATTTGGAAGTGTTTAACAAGCATTTTAACATCATTAGCAGTTCTTTCCACGAATCTTTCAACTCATTAATAGCTCTAGAGTTTTCCAATAAATGATTCTGAACTTGTTTATTAAAATTATCTTGTTTAACAATAAAAATGACAAGTTCCTCTAAGCATTGATCAGGAGGTTTACCATAGGGAATATCACCTTCATCAAAGTGTTGGAGAGAGTGTACCTCAATAATAGATGAGTGGGAAATTGGCTTACATAATTCTTCTATAGGAGGCAAATTCTTCACATCTTCAGATCTAATACCTTTCTCCTTAGAAATTTCTTAGCTTCCTTCATCACTTCATCATTTAATGCAATCACTCCCCTCTTCCTTGGTGTTGGTGTTGGAGTTGGTTCAGGCACAATTGGTTCAGGTGTAGTAGGCTCGGGTGTAATTGCCTCAGTTAAAGTGCAATAATCATAATTCTTGCTTATTTTAGAAATTAATTCTTTAGCTTCTGCGGGAGTTCTTTTCCTAAAAATACAATCAACAAAACTATCTAGGTATGTCCTAGATTCATCAGTTAGTCCATTATAATAGATATCAAGTAGCTCATTTTTAGGCAATAGACATCCAGGATGTGCATGAATCAAGGCACAAAACCTTGTCCATGACTCAGGCAAATTTTCTTCTTCTCCCTATTTAAATTTTTTTTCTGCAAAGCAGCATGTCTAGCATTAGGAGGAAAATATTTCTGAAATAAAGTAGCAATCAAGCAATCATGGATATCAATGGATCCAGGAGGTAAACTATTAAACCAAGCTTTAGCTTCTCATTTTAGTGAAAAAGGGAAGATCTTTGCAACAAAGTACTTGCGCATCTTAACATCATCAGAGAATAAGACACTCATAGTGGAAAGCTCATTCATATGTGCTACATCTTTTTGATACGTCGTAAACGTATCTATAATTTTTTATGTTCCATGCTTGTTTAGTATCTACTTTGCTTTGCTTTGTCTACACTTTGAGTTATTTTTATATGTTTTCTGGTACTAACCTATTAACAAGATGCCACAGTGCCAGTTGCATGTTTTAATCTGTTTTTGGTTCCAGAAAAGGCAGAAAATCAATATTCTCGGAATTGGACGGGACAGAAGCAAAAGTCAATATTTTACCATGGGGAACACCGAGCCAGAAGACGATACGGAGAGGAGCCACCAGGGGGCCACACCCCTTGGCTGCACGGCCAAACCTGGCTCGCGCCTAGGGGGTGCAGCCACCCTGGGTGCCCCTTGCCTCGCCTCTTTGCCTATAAGAAGCCCCCGATACCAAAACCCTAAGTACCCGATCAATCTTCCACGAAACAGTCTGTAGCCGCCGCCACCATCGTCCCTAGATCGGGGGGATCTGAAGCTCTTCCCGGCACCCTGCCGAAGGGTAGATCATCCCAGAGGACTTCTTCATCATCATGCCAGCCTCCGGTATGAAGCGTGAGTAGTTCCACCTTGGACTACGAGTCCATGTAGTAGATAGATGGTTGTATCTCCTCCTTTGTGCTTCCATGTTTAGATCTTGTGAGCTATGTTCATGATCAAGATCATCTATTTGTAATTATGCATATTGTGTTTGCGGGGATCCGATGAATATTGAGATTACTATGTCAGATTGGTTAATGGTTTTGTCTTATTGATTCTATCATGTCTCTGTTGTTTGTGATCTTGCATGCTCTCCGTTTCTAGTAGCTATCTTGTCCAAGTAGCTGCTAGTGACTCCAAGAGGGAGTATTTATGCTCGATAGTGGGTTCATGCCTCTATTTAATCTAAGGGAAGTTACAGAAATCCCTAAGGTTGTAGATGTGATGTTGCTACTAGGGGGAAAACAACGGTCTCTTGTTCAAGTGGATTGATTACCTTACACACTTTGCTTAAAGCAGTAATCTGTTGCTTGTAACTTAATACTAGAGGGGGTTCGGATGATAACCTGAAGGTGGATTACTAGTCATAGATGCAGTTGGATGGCGGTCTATGTATCTTGTTGTATTGCCCAATCGAATCTCATAGGATCATGAATGTCTAATATTGCATTGTTATGCCTTGCTCAGTCCTGTCAATTGCCCTGCTGTAATTTGTTTACCTGGCATGCCATGTTTGTTTATCTTAAGGAGAACACCTCTAGTGAAATATGGACCCCGATCCAATCTTTACCATTGATACATCTTCCACTATTATTGTTTACTTTATGCAAACCACCATTACCTTCCACACCATACAGTTAATCCTTTGTTTTCAGCAAACCGGTGAGATTGACAACCTCACTGTTCGTTGGGGCAAAGTCTTGAATTTGTGTTGTGCAGGTTTCCAAGTTGGTAGCAACACCTTTGAGTCGTTTCCTTCTTCCTACTGGTTCGATAACCTTGGTTTCTTTCTGAGGGAAAACTTGTTGTTGTGCTCATCATACCTTCCTCTTGGGGTATCCCAACGAAGCTCTATATTGAACTAAGCCACCATCAAGGTTTTCTGGCGCCGTTGCCAGGAAGCTAAGGACGGCTTCACAAAGGGAGTCCTTCACAACCTTTCTCTTTACTTTGTTTTTGTTTTGCTTAGTTTCTTTTGATTGGTTTTTTTGCCTCTTTTTATCAAAAAATCCCAAAAAATTAGTTTAGTTTGGTTTGCTTTCTTCTATCAAAAACATAAAAAAATTAGTTCCTACTCTAGTTGTCACCTTGCTCTAGCTCACCATGTTGATCCCCAAGTTCACCCGGAAATACCTTTCAGTAGGTAGTGGCCATATAATTGGGAAATAAAATATTGAAGGTTTTTAATCATGTTAGCAAACATGAGGATATTGATGATAGATCTTTAGCAGAACTTGCTCCTAATTATGAAATTGTTGTAGCTTCTTTAGTTCACATGTTGGTGGCTAGGTTTGTTAACCTTAACCCCATGATGCAAATTTTGTTTCTTAAACAAAAAGAAGAAGAGGATGCTGAAAAGAGAGATTTTATCCTAGAAACTTTGCTAAAAGACTTCAATGGTGTTGCTAAGGAAGCCAAAAAGGTCTTTGAACGTTTTAATATGCTAGGCTCATATGTAGATGTTATGGGTACTTTAGATAAAACCAAACCCAGAGAGGAAATTAAGATACCCATACCTTTTAAACTTGTAGGAATGCATGAAGCCTTAGAAAAGAATTTTGATTGGATTGTTCCTGAAAACCCATTTGATGAAAGTAGTGAACCTAAGAGAGATAAGAAAGGATCCTGTAAAACTCATTTGGATGAGATACCTTTCCTAGTTGAAGAGATTTCGAGTATTGATCTTAATACTTCTTCATTTGAAAATACTTGATTCTTGCTTCTTGTGCCTAACTTAAAGGCGTTAAAGAAAAGTACTTATTGGGAGATAACCCAAAAGTTTTCTTGAGTCTTGGAAGTTATTATCTCTGTAATAACCACTCTTTATCCTTTTAATTTTCTTATTGTGCCAATAATAACCTCTAATGAGAGGGAAGTAAGATTTGGGGAGTTGCTGTCTCGAAACAGATTTTTGTGCTCCACTGTAAAAATTCGTGTAAAATCTCCGTAAGTCGGATTGAGCTGTAATTTTCTGAATAAATCCCCCAGATTGTTAGCTAACTTTTGTTAGCTCAACACTTTTTGATTTGAGCAACAGAAGGTCTTCGAAAAAATCGGTTTCTACCTACTGGTCCGTTTTGACAGATTTCTACCATCTTCATAGCCTATATCGGGGGATTACTCACTCATGGATGGAGGAAACACGTATGGTTGATGGAGAGGCGTCGGTGATGATGATGGCGATGATCTCCTTCAAATCCCCCTTCCGGCATGGTGCCAGAACGGAGTTTCTGGTTCCGAATCGTGGATTCTGGTGGTGGCGGCGCAGTGAAACTTTTTCTGAAAAAACGTCGAACCCCCCTGAATTTTTAGGTCAGAATGCTTTAAGTAGGCGAAGAGGGAGGCCGAGGGGGTGCCAGAGGTGGCCACACCCCCTCCAGGCGTGGCTAGGGGGTGTGGGCCCCTTGTGGCCTTCCTTCGTCTCGTCTTCTGGCTTTGTAAGTCTTCTGGTAAATAGGATTTTTGACATATTTTTTGGGATTTTTTCTGAAAGTTAATTTTCTGCACAAAAACTAGACACCAAGGTAATTCTGCTAAAAACAACGTCAGTCCGTGTTAGTTGTATCCAAATCACACAAGTTTAGAGGAGAAATAATAGAAAAAGTGTTCGGAAAAGTAGGTATGTTTTGGTCGTATCATGATGAAACCCCCAAATTGAGCTAGAAACCACGGGCTGCCCTCACCCAACTATTTTCCCACTATAACTAAATATAGGATACGAAAAATTCTTTTCTGGTTAACACCTGAAGCTCTCACATAAAAGAACTCAAAATATTGGATAACAACAAGGTTTGGGGATCTTGGACTCTAGATTGGAACAATTTCATCAAAGATAGTGGAACTCCGCTTGGAGGAGACATGATGGTGAATCTGAACTTCACAACCTTGAGAAGATACTCACTTTGCTTAATTGCAAGCTACATTGTTGAACTTTCTTCTCCTTCATTTTATATCTTGGTTTTATCTTATTTTTCAGTGGAGTATATGTTTGATGAAAGGGAGATCCACAAGATCAAGTTTCGAGGTTGTTTCTAATATACTTTTCGATGGCTTGAGTTGCGATGTTGAGTTGTTCTAGAGATCAGATGCACTCGAGGTATTAATATACTATTCTTTATCGAAAAAAGAAGCTGAAATGTTGTAGTCTGCGATATCAAATCGTTAGATTGTGTTGTTTGTGCACAACCTATGTACTCTTAGTTTTGTCCAAAATTTGAATTTGAATTTTTTTGTACTATGCCATCTCAGATGTTTAAGGTAGTGTCAAATTTACACGTGTTAAAATATTTACGCTTGGATTGAAAATGATAAAAAAGATAAAGACATGATGAAAAACAAAAATGGACAAAGTTGACATCTGTGCGGAACTACAAATCAGACACATTTGTTCCCAAAATTTGTCTCGGAGTTCGCCGGAGATGCTCTGAGGAGGAAAAGAGACCACCTAGAGGAAGGAAGAGAACAACTATTTGGCCTTCACCGGCTTTCACTTTCCCCGCCAATTCCCTCCCCCGTGCTGTTTACGTGACGCTGGCGCTCCCCGTCGCTCCAACCTTTATTTACACCTTCCTTCTCCTTCTAGCTAGGCATGTCAGCCGCCCCTCCACCATTGCCTTTCCAGCCATCATTCTATTCCCGCACACCTCCTCAACCCCACCATTATATATTCCCTTCTATCCGTCGATCTATTTCACCGGCCGTATCCTGTCGTCATCTCTTCACTGCGCAGCCGCCGTCGATCAGATCAGCTGGTGCTCAGCTCGCGCATGGGTGACATGTCGAAGGTTCGTGCTAGGATTCTGTTCTGGTTTCTTTACGCGTACGTACATCGCGGTACTTCGAGTGTAAAGCTTGTCGCCTTTTCAGGGTATTGATCTAGTTAGGATCTTGCTTTAGAATCCAAGAACCATTCGATTCTTTCTTTGGTCCCTCTTATACTCCCCCTTTTGCTCTTTACTCTGCATATCTTAACCTGTTCAAGCTTCAATTTTGGTGGTACAGAAAATTGTGGTGAAGTTGGAGCTGCACGACAAGAAGGACAAGCAGAAGGCCATGAAGGCCGTTTCGGTGCTCGTCGGTACGAACTATAGATCGAAGCTCATTTTTATCTGCTTGATTTTTCTCTCGGTATGCTGGTACATCGAAGATGAGAAGATAAATAAACTAGAAGGAACCGTTGTTTTGCTCGGTTTCGCGTGCAGGCATCGACGAACTGTCCGTTGACATGGCGACCCGCAAGATGACGGTGATCGGCATGGTGGACCCGGTGGTCGTGGTGAGCAAGCTGCGCAAGACGTGGGCGGCGTCCATCGACTCGGTCGGCCCGGCCAAGGAGCCGGAGAAGAAGAAAGAGGAGGACGGCAAGAATAAGGATGGCGCCGACGCGAAGAAGGAAGGCGACGGAGCCAAGAAGGAAGGCGAGGGTGCCAAGAAGGAGAGCGACGGCAAGGGCGATGGTGCCAAGAAGGACGACGGCGAGAAGAAGCCGGCGCAGCCGACGGAGCAGCAGCTCTTTGCCGAGCTCATGAACCAGTGGCAGTACAGATCAGCTTATGCTTATCACAACCCGTACATGAACAACCACTACGTCGTGCAGAGCATGGAGGAGAACCCCAACTCCTGCGCCATCTGCTAAGCAACCAACCAATAGCTGCATGAGGTGAAATGATGCAGAGTACGTACGAAACGAAGACGCTGCTTGGTCTTGTGGCGTGTGCGTCATGTCTGTACATAGTACAACATCCATGTGGACCATGTTGAACCTTTGCTATATATATATACTCCCTCCATTTTAAAATATAAGATGCTTTAGCTTTGTAAAGTAAATGTATCTAGACTACTTTTAGTGTGTAGGTTCAGTCCAAATCTGAATAAACTTACACACTAAAAGTAGCCTAAATACATTTGCTTCACAAAGCTAAAACATCTTATATTTTGAAACATAGGGAGTATGTGGGTACAGTTATAACTGTAATGACTAGTACAATTTTATTTGGTTTTCTCAATATGTATATTAAGAATATATATATATGCGGCATGCATGTGTGTAAATCCACTGATTTGCTGTTTGTGCCATCAACTGCAAAATGGATTGTAATTGCGTTCACAGCTAACACCCTATCAGTGTATGAATTGGACTGTTAGTTTAGCCAAGCTAGTCATTTTTGTCTTCAAAGTGGATATACTCGCATCTTAAAATGCCATATAATGCCAACCAAGTAAGAAAGAGTTCTAACCGATCTATCCATCTATGACACGAGAGAATGTGTTTTCGTAATCAAGACACAAAGAAACAAAAACAAAGATATGTTTAAAGAAAACACTAGTAGGAACAAATTGCCAAGCCGACATAATTGACAGATCTCACACGTGGATAAGCATAGCCACCATTCTAAATTTAATGTTTAGCTCAAGTTGCAACTTGATCGAAAACAACGTCAGTACATAACCTTTCGTCCACGACTGTTCCAGTATCAGCAAAAAGGAAGGATAGATCCAGCAGAGCTAACCACGCCCACACAGCATTGGACCACCATCAGTGACCTAACTAATGCTGCATTTAGCACACTCGCTTGGAGCCAAATCCACATTGGTCACACTGTCAAACACTCGCCTCCATTTGCAATGACCTTACTTAAATTTATTGACCATTACCATAGTTTAGACGGCAAGAACCAGGGGCATCCGGCAAGAAGCCAAAGCCAGACCCAACTGCTTCTTTCCACAGGAAGCGACACAGATCCATGAGATCACCTGTTCTGGAAAATTTAGGTCAGATACAGCTGATTCTTCCTTTTTTTTCGAGAATAGATCCATCTAATTCAGAACTCTGACGAACAGTGTGCAGTTTTTTTAGCACGCAAGTTGGAAACACCAGAGTGGTCATCATTTGCCAGGTCAAATTTTCTCCGGATAATTACATCCACGGAATAGAGTGATGGCCATCAGGAATGTTTTGACCAAGAGCCGTTTGTCTTCTTCCCCGGAAGTTTTGTGCGTCGGTGAGTCAGATGACCACGACGTTTCAAGCCTATATATGCTCTGAATACTACAGCCCAATGCACAGCTAAATGCTGATCAGCGAGATTATCCGAAGGAAAATTCAGGAAGAGCACGCGCAAAAATGCGGACTGTTGTAGTAGATCCTAGGACTAGCAATGCCATGGTTTCCGGATCCGAACTCTAGCAAACCTACCCGTGAATGATTAGTGCGCACGACCACTGGGATGCCACTGAGATATATCATATCTTCCGTTGGGATGTCTCCAACTCAGGATCTGTTTCACTAGGAATTTCACTAGGAATTTCCGTAGTGCCTGAACTGCATCGTGCTGTAGTGTTATTTAGTAGAGAGTCAGGGTTTTTCTTTTTCTTTTTGAGAATCGGGAGTCAGGTTCAAGTTGGCGTTATGGGCTGTAGACAAACTGTTCCATAGATGAATCCGTAATTTCGGCTCGTATCACGGCCCAGCCCCTTATAACAATATTTGTTCATTGACATACACTATCTTCGTTTACGGGAAAAGGTATAATTTTGGCCCACAAATGTCAAGGATTGGAGCGAAATCCCCAAAAACACTTTTTTTTACACTACCTCCATTCCAAAATATATAATATTTTGGTAGACTAAAATAGCATATCAAAACGTCTTATATTATGAAACAAGAGTAATATGATTTTAACCCTAAAATATTGAAAGCCGCACAAATTTCCCTCTAACCTGTTTTTGTTTGCATGTGTGCCACATTTAAGGCTGTTTTTGACTTTTGTTCTCCATGTTGAACTTGTTTGACCATTACTTGGGGCGTGTTTGGTTGGCCAGGCCTAAATTTCTAATTTTTCTTACTTGGCCCGGTGGATGCTGCATGGAGGGAGATTGGGCTTGGCCAAGTTTAACGGTTCGTTTGGTTGCCGATATCTAGTTTTCTTGCAATTTTGGCAAATTGTTTGGTTGCTAAGATAACTAATTTTGTCTCGTTTGATACAAAAAAAATTGTATGTTTCACATGCCATAATGATGTGCTCACCACTTCTCAGAGCGAGTGATGTTACCACGTAACACCAAATAGGCAGCAAACTGGACTAGCAGTTTTAAACAAACGGTAAATTAAACTCGCAGTACCAAATTAACACTCTAGCAACTAGCAAATATGAGTTCACGATAATGTTACCAGGCTACATGCAAATAACAGTTCGCCACAATATTACCTAGCAACTACGAATGAATGTTTTACACCCACATCAGGGGTTGTTTATGGAACAGAAGGGCGATACTTTATCAACAAACCATCTTCTTCGTCTTCTTTAGATCCTGTAGTTGCCTCTCATCGCCCACATGTCATGCGTCCACTGTTGTCTCCTGCTCTTTCAAGCAGCACCATCGTTATGGGCAACACTATGGCCATCGTCAGTGTCATTGTCGTCAGGAACTACATCTTGCCGGGAAGTACTCATCGGCGCCAAATTACAAGATCCAGTGATGACCCACAAGTGTAGGGGATCGCACCAGTCTTCGCGGGTAGTATTACCCAATTTATTGATTCGATACAAGGGGAGCCAAAGAATACTTGCAAGCCTTAACAACTGAGTTATCAATTCAGCTGCACCTAGAAATAGTTCTTGCTCATAGAAGTTTATCAGTAGCAACAGTTTGTAGTAGCAACAACAACAGTGAAACAGGAGCAATAGTAACAGTAACAGTAAACAGTGGGATTCGAGTGCGGTAGGAATATGTATGGATGGACGGGCATTGCAAAGACGAGTCTAAACATGTAACTTCAAGATCTAGGGCATTGCAGGTAAATAATAAGAAGCATCCAAGTACTAAACAATCCTAGGCATGTGCTCCATATATAATCATACATGCTCGCAATGAGAACTTGCACAACATCTTTTGTCCAGCCAGCCCGTGGCAGCGGGGCCTCTAGGGAACTACTGGCAATTAAGGTGCTCATTTTAATAGAGCACCGGAGCAAAGCATTAACACTCCGCGAACACATGTGATCCTCACACCATAGCCATCCCCTCCGGTTGTCCCAATTATTGTCACTTTGGGGCCTTTGGATCCGGACAATGATATGTGTACACAACTTGCAGATAAGATCACAAACAATACTATCATAATGATTCAATAATAAGTTCAGATCTGAAATCATGGCACTCGGGCCCTAGTGACAAGCATTCAGCACAACAAGTTGCAACAAAGTCAAATAGCACTAATAGAGATACTAGGCACTATGCCCTAACAATCTTATTCGGTTACATGATAGAACTCATCCAATCCCTACCATCCCCATAGCCTAATGCGGGGGATTACTCACTCATGGATGAGGGAAACATCGATGGTTGATGGTGAGGTGTTGGTGATGACGATGGCGATGATCCTATCCAAATTCCCCGTCTCGGCAGGGTGCCAGAACGGAGTTTCTGGATCCGAATCTTGGTTTCTGGTGGCGGCGGCGCAACAGAACTCTTTCTAGAAAACTATCGAACCCCCTTTGTTTTTAGGTCAAAGGGCAACTTATAGGTGTAGAGGGAGCCCGAGGGGGTGCCTGGGGTGGCTGCACCCCCCTAGGCGCGGCCAGAGGTGGTTTCGCGCCTGGCAGGGGTGTGGGCCCCCCAGGCCCCTTCTCCGTCTCATACTCTGGCTCCGTGGATCTTCTAGTGAAATAGGATTTTTGGCATATTTTCCCGGTTTTTCCTGATAGTTGATTTTCTGCACAAAAACTAGACACCAAGGTAATTCTGCTAAAAACAGCGTCAGTCAGTGTTAGTTGCATACAAATCACATAAGCTTAGAGGAGAAACAATAGCAAAAGTGTTCGAGAAAGTAGATACGTTTTGGACGTATCAACTCCCCCCAAGCTTAGCTTATTGCTTGTCCTCAAGCAATTCAGTTGAAAACTGAGTGCGATAAAAGAACTTTCACGAACACATTTTCTTCATAAGATGTATATATTCTTAGCACGGGAGTAGATGCTTAGACAATTCATAATAAAGTGTATGCACCTAAGTCTACTCAATAGTCATTGTAAGCTATGAAGAGAAACCAACTCAATAATAATAAGTAGCATGAAACATAAACATAAGAAATATTGCAATGCTCATAATAAGATATGATAGAGTGGTATCTCGCTTGCCTTTGTTTGTAGAGCACAATATAAATACCAAGGCACCTCTGAAGTTCAAGTGAAGACTAGAAGTAAAGATATCAGAGATACAAGCATCAAAGTCATGACATAATTAACCAAGTTTTGGAACAAACACAAGAATGACAACTATGCTCTCGAGAAGGTGCTCATAGAATAGGTGGTGACTCAACAAGGAAGTGAAAAGGTTTTGAAAAGTTTGAAAGGCTTCCAAAGGCTGAAAGTAAGGTACGCATTAGCTTTGAGATCTCATTGCCCCTATCATAGGCATCTTCATATGGTTAAGGTGAAAGTGAGGTCCACTCTGAATCATATGCTTGACAGACCATAAAATGGAAATACCATGTCCCTTGAGTACGAGGGCCGCACCGCATGCTACTCAACTTTGATTACCTTTAAGTTCTTGTCATTGTAAATACATGCATATCATAGAGAACCACCAACGGGTACCCCTTACACATGATACAGGAGCTATCTCGTGATTAAAATGACAAGGCAATCAGACAATGAGCATCTCAGCAATCTTTTTATTTACTATGTGCATAGATTTTTATTGAGGATGCTTCATAAATGCTCATTATAGTGATGCTACAAGTTTCCACCATGATTAGGCATGGCTTAGGCTAGCGTCCCAAACGTTTCTCTAATACAATGTATAGACTCCACGAACTCACAAGCTCCCTTTTTATTTCACTCCAACAACATCCGCAAACAAAAGAGCAAGGTATCAACTGGATATGTATCAAAAAAGTGTTGAAAGCATTCCCCATGACAGCACAGTTCTGCTGACTCGCAGCATATAATTTGCAAGCATATAACTTTCATGGACAGGTGCGGTGACCCAGCATACCACTGCATGATGTAGTATACTATAGTCGTTGACATAACACCAATGAAACACCGTTCACTAGTATTACATCCCTTAGAGTAGTACAACAGAAACACATCAGGTCCAAGACATGACTATAGGTTACAATTCAACTCTTTACACAAAATCAGAGAATACTCTAGGTTAAAGAGAGAGAAAGAAACTTCTTATAAAGAAGAATCAGAAATAAATAACTCCAAAACTATCCTACTATTAAGTCCAGTATCTTAACTAATGATCTGGCATTGCTGCTATTGTAATACACTATAGAAATAGGTTCTATGGCTAGATATTATATTCCTATCTACTTAGTAACCTCATCTTCACTTGAGTTGATGTATATGTTGACTTTCTTGACTTCATTGAAGAGCTTTAGCCTTCGATGATGATTCCTGGAGCATGACTTGACGTAGACGTCGTCTGTACTGGCTTTAGAACCTAGCAAGGGTTAAGAAGATACTTTGAGTACGAGCGTACTCAGCAAGTTCACTAGAGAAGGAGTGTTTGATGCACTATATCTACAGCCACGGACCATAGGTCGTAGGCCATGCAGGTTTTCATAAACATTTCTTCAAAGGTTGCTTTTATTCTGAAAAGCTATGTCCGTCAGCCTTCACGGGTTTACCAGAACTTTCATGGAGTTCCTTTCCCGCCGCGTTCGCAGCTCCTTCCTAGAACAGGGAGTAACAAGTTACAGTTCTTACACTCTGTAGAGGTGCGTCACTTTAACCATGAGAGACCTTAGGTTTTGTTGCACGGCCGGGAGTATGTCCCCGTTCAAACTTCCTTGGTTTGAGGCCCAACCTAAGATCCAAGCCAATCACTTCCTTCTCCGTGACCCCACATGTCTCCTTGGTGTACACCATGCCCACCTTTTGAATTACAGCAATGGTTTGTATAGACCGTTCAGATGCCGGAACTATCGTGGGACGTCGAGGGCTTCCACCCATATGTTGCATATCCTCTACGAATTACCAATTAATATGCATGCTACGAGTGATAACATCCACGACCCGCACATCCGGCTCCATGCGAGAGGGAAAAGATACAGCTAACTTCTCCGTCCCATTCCAAATCTCATGGTCAACGCATAATATACGTCGCAAGAATCACTGGCGACATTGGTTGTTAAGTCCTAGATAATATGTTCCTTTACCACCGGAACTCTTATAGTAGGTTATTACCTCATGGTAAATAACCTATAATCACATTATTACGAAAATAGTGTTTTCTGACCTTTTTCAAATGCAGGTGATGACAATACTGGATTTGTAAAATACTTTACAGAAAATAATCAAAGGACATGAGCAAGTGTGAACTTGCCTGTTGTGATTGCAATATTATGCACTCACGATCTTCGAGATAATATAAGATCCAATATCTGAAATCAGCATCATTGGTCCGGTAAGGACTAATGTTTAAAGAAGCAAGATGTTGTTATGCATAAGTAATGATATGCATTTTGTAAAATTCACAAAGTGAATACCTAATACTGTAAGTGAAGTGAACTTAGGTGATTCCTTTAAGAGTTGGTTTATCTTCAAATTTTTACTTCACATGAAGTGCATCTATAGGGATTTTAAGTTTTGATATTCAAGATATAAAAGTAGAGTGCAATAGTAATTTGAGATTTAGATTGGTTGCTATTTGGTGATTAGGATGGAGTTCTATGTATTGGATTATTAAGGTTTGAAAGAACTATCCTAGAGTTGTTGCTTGAAGTGGCAAAAAGAATAACATTTGAAGAAAAGATTTCCTTTCTAAGGTTTAAACAATCATCATTGTTAATAGAACATGATTAATGTCTTTTGGTTGTTTGATTTATTAGTTTGGACTTGAGATGCTTTATGTCTTAAGTTAAATAGACCAAAGTTAACTATAAAAACATAAGTGATTTATTAGACCTGATGTTTATAAGCTTTGAGACTAAAGTTAACTTTAAAAGGTTAAGTAAACTTAAGATGTAATATATTTTAATTATTCCCAAGTTTTAGATTTATGATAGGTATAACTAAGGTGTAGAATTATTCACTTTCTATTTAAGTGAATGATTAGATTAAATTTGTTTTGCTATTATGAAAAGAATATGTATTTATTTAATGGAAGCATAATTAGATGATCTTAGTAATTTGTTATAATTTGAAGTTATGTTAATAGTGGTTAAGATATGATGATTACTCACCATAGTATATATATATGAGTGATACCCAATGTTTATTTAAAAGGGTTTTTAATAAGATTTTTTTAGAAGAATATTTTAAAGTTAAAAGTTATACTTAAGTTTGATTATGAATTCAAGTTATGGGTTTGGAATTAGTACTAAGACACTAATTGCTCAAGGTTTTATAATAATTATGATTATTTCTTACTTAAGAATTGTTTTTAAAGAATTCACAAAATAGGTATTAGGTAAGGATTTATTATTTAAAATATTAAAGACTTTTCTAATAATATATTTAATATTTTTCTAGTGTAATATATTTATTCAAGACCTTAAAAATGACTTTTATTTATTTTTAAGTATTATCTTTATTTTTATAAAATTCATCAAAGAATTAAGTGTGTTTAAATATTTGCTTTATGTTTTATTTGTAAAACTCTAAGTTAGTATTTTTATAAAGTAATAGAGTTATTTTGATACACAAAAATGATTATTTATTTATTTTTAGTGTTTTTGTTTTATTTTATAAAATTTCATTTAAGATTTAATGGTGTTAATAATTATTTTACTTTATATTTATTTTAAACACTTAAAATTATATTTTTATTAGGTAGATATTATTTTTGTGGTCATTTTTATATATTATATGTATTTTTGGGATTTTTCTATATTTTTCTAGGGCTTGAATATTATTAAGGGTATTGTGGTAATTTTACAATTTATCTTTTTATTTTCTTTAAGTTTGGTTTACTTGTTTTGGGAACATAGGCCTACCTGGCCCAGCTAGATCAGGCTCGGGGTCACCTTGGCCCCGGCCCCTCTCTCCCCTCGCGACAACCACACCCACATCCAACACACGCAAGCACGCATGCATCGCCCCCCTCCTGACCGCTTGCGAAGCTGCTGTCGCCACCAGCGCTGCTATGCCTTTCTCTCTCCTCTGATTCCCCTCTACTGGGATGTCCAGTACCCGTGTGCCCTTATCCTAGGAGAAACCCTAGCCTCCCAATGTGTACGCAGCCGCCTGCCGCTTCTCCGGCCGTCGTCGACTGCATATGACAGAGCTGCTCGCCGGTGATGCTTTGCCTCCCTATCCTCTCTCAATCCCTCTCTTCCTCGGCCTGGTTCAGCTCTGACGCGTGCGCCCGTGAAACCCTAGACACTACTGCTTGTGCTCCCCCAATCCCGCTCCTCCGGCTAGTTGGCGTCGGGGATGGCGCGGCCTAGCTCGTTTCACCGCTCTTGCCTATGCCTCCAATACGAGGTCCGCTTCCTATGGCCCTCTTGCAATGACTTCACCTTCTCCTATAGCCCTTCTCGCCTGTGACCTCGCTGTGCTCCCCTGATGTGTCTCTTCCGGCCATCTTTGGCTGGTGCTAGGCTACTGATGGTCCTCTGCTTCCCATGGCCAGGCTTGATATGGATTAATCTTATTTATAATGTCGGAGGGACGGCAGTGAATGCAACCCCGGTGGTGAATTCTATATCTAATTCGGCTATTATGTTATTTTGCATTTTCTCCTACTTTAATCCAGGAAATTTTTGTGTGATCGACCCTCGAGTCAACGATTTACCCTATTTGGATGTTATGTGGTTAATTTTAGTATTCTCATTAAGCCTGGAGATGACTTAGGTTGGTTGACATTTGTAGTAATTACTTGATCTAGTTGGTCTTATTGGTCCTATAGTTGATGTAGTGCTGGTTATTGATGTTCCGATTAAGCCTAGATTTTGGTGTGCTAGTGATCTCCTAATTATGAGATATAGGTGGTTATGCATTATTCTTAGTGTACTTGTACTAGTTGGTTTTGCTAGCTCAAATATTGGTTCAATGTATAAGATTACACAATTTGGTAATATTTTCTACTCTAAATGTGCTCTCGTACTGTTTTGCATGTTCTAGTAGTTCTTGATAATGAACCTGATGTAATTAAATGTGCTGGCGAAATCTTGGATTTTCTGATTATGTTCTAGTTGTGGCTATAGTTAAAATTATTGGTATGAGTAGATTCTCTACATAGAATTATATTGTGTGCATTAGCAATATTCACACCGAGTTTTCATGTGTACATGATGTTTCCCTAGGTTACTTGGATTTTTATTTCAGGAACAAGTCTAGATGAATTTTGTCTACCCATGATGTCTGAAATAGAAGTTTAAATGATCTCTAGTTATTTTATCTAGAGAGATGATTTAAATTAGCTTTGAATAGCTTATAAACCTGAGTTATTTCTGCTAACTTGTTCTAGTGGCATATGTTACCTGGAGGTTCTTGTTGTGGTGCCTCCCATTTGGAGTGTGCACAGCAATCCTTCTTGTAGCATGATCTTGAGTAGATATGTGATTATATGTGGTTCAAGTGACCTCTTCTAATTGCCTAGAAACCATCTAGTTGCAGGTCAGTGGAATCTGGTTGCTTATACCATTTGCATAATTATGTGTGTGGCTATCAATCCTTGTGGGATATGATTTGAAAAAATCAAATGGTGTATTGGTACATAGGCCTTGCCAATGGTGCAAAGGCTGAGGCACTAATTTTGATAGATAAGAGCAATTACTTTTATTTGGCTGATTTCCCTGTGATGATTTTTGCATAACAGCCCTATGCAAGTCTGAGAGGAAATATTACCTCTCATCCTCCTAGACCAGATCTAGTTGAAGGGTAGTTGTACTAATTTATCTTGGATGCCTTTTTCCCTTATCTACCCCAGGTCCTGATGGTGCAAACTATTAAGAACAGGTCTTGAGTTTGATTTCGTGTGGCTGTGGTTGTGGTGTTTGCCACTGTGGTGCCTTCCTCAGAAGTGTGCATAGTGGTGAACACCACATCTATTGACATGCTACCTGATAGACTAACTAAAGATCCATAGTTGGCTGCTGATGATGCATAGGCTGAGGCCAAACAGTATAAGAACATATGCTAAAGTGTGGCTGTCAAATTCTCTGTGATGCCTCAACATAGCATTTCTACGTGAGTCTGAGAGAAGTACTTTTACCAATCTCCTGTTTTTCCTTTGTACCTTATATGCTGATAAAAACAGATTCTATATGATGACCTTTGTGTTGGGTAGCAACCTGATGTTGAAATTGATGTTGCTATGCTAGCTGGTGCTGGTACTTGATCACCTAGCCATCTTTATCCTTGTGATGTTGTTGTTGCCTGCTCCTCCAGATGTTGTTGGAAGCTTCTAATGCTCCTAGCCTTCTTCTTGTGCTCCTGGTCTTCTCCTTATGCTCCTGGTGATTGTGATGAGATGGAGTGATGTTCTTAGCTGTGTGGTGGAAATGAATATGATATGGATCAGGGACACAATAGTAGTGTTTCTTGTTTGCAAATAAAGGATCTGTTGGTCTGGTTGTGTGTGTGTGTGGAGAGGATATGGTGGCATCTCAGCTACGGCTGGTAGTATCTCATTTTGCTGAACTCTTGTGGTGTTGACAGCACACTAGTGCATGCTGGTGAGTGAGTAGCCTGCTTGCCTGTTGTGGTGTGGGGATCAGATCAAGTAAAAAACTTGATATTCCCTGATGTTTTACCTCTTTACCTTATTATCTGGCTTTGGTGAAACTTGCCCCTAAGCCAATGATGTTGTACTGAGGCCACTATCTGATTAAGAACAGATACTATGATTTGGCCCCTTTTTAATAAATACTCAATGATGAATTCAGGCTCTAGCAACTCTAGGCCAAATCTAAGAGTACAATAATAAACTAACCTCCTTATAATTGTACTGTTGTTAGTCTGCTGTTTTGTTTTGCATAAATCAGGACCAAAGGGATAATGAGAAGATCAAGAATTAGATAGAAAATATAGTTTAGGTTTTATCCTATTATTATCTTGTAAGAACAATATAATATGTTCATGTACATAATTTAAGAATCCTTGTAACATTATTGATGTATTAATTATTATTTCTTTTCCTTTATATAATATTGTTATTTCCTTTTCTATTATTATTCTGTAGTAGCATTCTTTCCTATTTGTATAAATGAAAGTACTTTGTACCCTTTATATTAATGTAATAAAGTATTGATTTGTACTTTTATTGTATTTTATTATTTCCAGAGTGTAATATTACTTTATTATAGAATTTCTATTCCATTTCTTATAAGCATTAAATATTCTATAATTTATTCTGTATTTCTTTTTAAAATTCATTTGATTAAAAAAATTTGAAAGTCAAATACATGTTTGAATAACTTCTCCCTTAAAGACAAGAATTCTCCAAAGGTCATGTCGAAATCCTTCGCACTGGTTCTGATGTTTCTATCAGGACAAGAGAGATCCCGATCCCTCTATAGCCTCTTTAGCTTTGCTCGAAAATTCCCCGGATTTTCTGATGTATGAATGCAATGCACATACCTGTGTCCCTTATAATTCTAGGTGCTAATCCTGGGATGTCACAGACTCTCCCCCTTAAAATAAACTTCGTCCTTGAAGTTCGTATACTCACATTTCAGAGTAAGGAATTGTCTCGCGAAGATAACGATATGTCTAAACTCCATAGTAACCTCAATGGGAATAATTGTAATATCCCATATCCAAATCTTCTCCTTGAATCCTCATCATACTCAACAATCTTTAACTTGGTGTCTCCAATACTCCAAAATTCCTTTTTTTACTTTAGTCCCTTAGGGATATATCCTTATTATAAACTCCTCAATCCTGGGTCTCTTCTTTAGTTCATTCCCCTGCTTAGGTATCCTAATCCAACTCCTTTACTTGATAATCAAACTTCCTTGCTATAGTATACAAGGTTTAGGAAGTCTCGCTAACATAGGATTTTAAGTCCATTAAACAATAACTATAGTCAAAAGACTAACTTTTGATTTGTGATGGTATGGTTTATACTAGTAGTCCTTCGAAAGATTGGATTTGAACTCATTTAGTCCATACCCATTGGAATTTCCTTGTTTCTTTATACATGTCTAATTTGATGTGATTATTCACTCTTAAAGATCACTTAAGAGTTGTTTCCTCTTAGAATTAGTTCGTTAGAATTAATCTATTCTATCTCCTTCAAGCTTTTACCTTAGCAGGCTTTAGATAATCTTTTGTTATTATCTTAAGTACTTTTATAATAATAAATTTCTTTTAAACTTATGAAAATAAGGCTTGCTATTGTGGTTGGTTAGTCCTTTTTCTCCAACCTTTATTCATAAAGTCAGATAGCAATACTTCATTTCTAATGTTTAATCTCCCCCTTAGGGTTTACTAATGGTCTTCAAACTATCCATATAGTATTTATTGGCTTAATAACTAGGATGTAGGACTTTGTCTAGCTTATACTTTACCTAGTTAGGGTTTTATGAAAGATTGTACGGTGTATCCACACTTGTTTGGATCTCCGAAGTGAATCTTTCAGCATTATTAGTCTTACTTACTATTTGGACATTTTTGCTTTGATAGTTCAATTTTCGCGAAGAGTCTTGAAAGACGGTCACTTTTAATGTTTATACTCCTTCATGTATTTCTTAACTTAGACCAAGTTTTATGCTCTTTATGCAATCTTTAAGAAGATCTGGTTAACTAAGTTAACCAACTACCGACTGCAGACAAGATACCAACTATGGATCAAATACCAGCTGCGGATCATCCTAGGTTGTAGGTATTACCCTATGGTTTCCAACATCCTTATGGCATTCTCTCTGAACTGTCAGAGCTTGAATAACACTTTGGTTCCAAAACTTCTTCTTTTCACTTATTCATGATACTTCCATGAACTTGGTAATACCATTCCATTACTTATTAGCAACATTACCTACTTTGGGTGAATTTAAATTCATCACTTCTTGTTGCTCCATATATCTTCTATACTAATCTTCCTTCTTATTACTGTTTAGTAATGATCTGAACTTGATCCATCCTTCAAATTGAGTTGATACTCCTTACACTTGGCTTCATTCTTCAAGTAAGTCTTCATCTTGGTCTTCGGAACTCGTCATTCCCTCACACGAATTCCCATTTCTGTCTAGGTCTATAACATCAAGTAGTGACTGGATGTTGCAACATGCATTTGCACACCAAGTCAAACTTCATGTACAGATTATTCTTTAAGAGTCCAAGAAAAAAATGAATCCAAATGTGGTACATATAACACACAATATTCGATGCCCAAAATATAATAGTTGAGTATATTATCTCTAGAATTCAGGCTTAGTTGTGTAGTATATGACACCTCCTCATATAGGTTTCCATCGTGATACTTAGCACATAGGGTCAAATTATTCTTTATCTCAACATTTACCCAATTGCTTAAGTGCAACCGGATATTCTTAAGCAAAGTGGTCTCAATTTGGTTTTGACTGACCTTTAGTCTGACCTTTGGAATGATTAACTATAACCAACCTTCCTTTATTGGTAAACTATCCTCACATGATTACTCCAAATGACTAATCAGATTCTATTTGCTAACTTAAACCATAGATTATTAGAAAAAAAATTAGCACCTATGATTTCTATCATAGCTCTACCACGGTATTTTCATACTTCTACTTCAGGATAATTTACTAATTTCTTGTCATATTTATACTCTTTCATGGTTTCGGAGCTAATCTCACCATGATTACGTTATGTTTTACCTATACATCATGATTTAGGAGTTAATCTCACCATGATGACTTTGTTTCTCATTGTACTACCATTGATTATTAGCATGGGTTCACTTCATCACATAGAATTCTCAAGTGAATCCCACATGATTACTACTCATTACATCAACATTAAGACTACTTCCTTATGATGTCTTACACTTTATCCTGATCTACTGTGACAAATTAGCTTTCCTACAGTATCTTGGTGGGTTATGTCTCCTTCGGAAGACACTAAATGTAACATCCCAGATTTTAGTATAGGATGTTATTAGAAGCATGCATCATTCCTTGCACCAGTTGCATACAAACAAATAATTGCATCAAACCTCACCACCAAACCCTAGAAAAAACCCTAATATTAATTCCTCCCTATGAGCATTAATAAGGGAATCTTGTTTTGACCCTTCTAAAAACTAGGTAAAAATAATATCCTCTGGTTCTGAGAGGACCACCTCATTTTTACAAAAAATTAGAAACTAGTTTTACTGATTTTGGCCTTAGTATGAAAAAGTTATTAAAGAATTAGTAAAATAGAATTGGAAAAGAAATGAAAAAAAACCTAACTAACCTAACCAGGCCCGCTACCTATTCTACCGCCAGTCCAACGCTAGCCGCAGCACAGCACAGCATCGGGCCCAGCCCACTACCCTTCCCCCCGTCCCTGTCGCCTGCGCGGCACGCACCTCGCGCTAGCCACTTCCCTCTCCGCCACCGACACGCGGGACCCACCCGTCTGTCCCCTACCTCGAGCTGGAGTCCGCCTGTAGCACGATTTCGAACGGAATCTGGTAGGATTCACGGCTGATCCTAGCCCCTCGCCCAAGATTCCGCCCCTATATAACTCCCCGCAACCCTCGGCCTCGCCTCGTTCGAATTTTTCTTGCAAACCCTAGCCCAATCGATCTCCCGCGCCGGCCGCCATCGGGTTGTTCTCGCCGAGACGGTTCGGAACTCCCCCTTCTCTTTTCTTCCTCTAGAGCTTTTCCCCATCCACTACTGATTCGCCCCGTATACTTTTCCCTCTCTTTACTGCAGCCAGTCGACGGCAATTGCTCGCCGGAGCAACGTCGGGGACGGAGAGCGCCGGCGAAGCACTGCCGACGGTCGAGGAAGCGAGGAATGTCGTCGAGGACGCGAATGTGATCGTGAGAACCTGCTGGATGCCGTTGACTGCCTCGCCGCCTCGGGAACCCGCTAGACTATCGCCGAGCACCGCCACCGACCGCACCGCCGCCGTCTGCCTCCCCTCGCCGCCGTCGCCACCGCAGTAAGTCGCCGCCCCCCTCCCTCTCATCCGTCGGATCAGCGAGCTGCGGCCCAGATTAGAAGACCGCCGAAGCGGTACCGGCCAATGGCGTTGCGCCGCGTGGCACGCGCGCGCGTCAGCGCCGACTCAGCCACGGCCGCGGCGCCCAGTGACATCGCGACACGTGGCGATTAGGGTTAGATTAAGTTCGGTTCAAATTTTATTGTGGCAGATTGCTTATGAAACTTGCGAAATTCATAGAAAATTAATTACTTGGCCAAATTTAGCATATAATATACTGTTGGATTCACAAAATTATGTAGAACACAGATCTTCAATAAAACTTCAAGTTTACGGTAGGATTTTTGGTGTAGAATTTAATCTCTAGATTAGAGTGTTTAAACTATAGAAAAATAATTAAAACTCTGATTTAGTTGTTTCTTGTTGTGATGACTTTGTTTTCACAACACCTACTAAACAAAATTATAGCACTTGCTTAAGAGTATTAGATCTAATTTGGGGCTAATTAGATGGTTGGATCTTCCAGTGAGCCCAAGAATTAGAATAAGAACCAAATTTGTATAAACCCATGAGAAATCAATACTAATAACATCCCTAACACAATTGCAATCCAATTAGACTACCTTGGTCAATTTAGAAAACAAATCTTGCATAAGTACCATGTTGCATGCATGCATGTTATCTCTGTGTCATATTTTGTGCAAATTGTGATTAGATCTATGTTTGTGTTTCGTTAGATTGTTCGGAGTGTGCTGAGGAGTGCTATTGTGTAGAATGCTGCTCGGATCAAGGAAAGTTACACCACTTGTTCATAAATTTTGTCCCAGTTTTGATTCTATGCATGTGATCTTCAAAATTCTGTAGTATGCATGTGTAGGATGTTCTAGTAGAATTTTTTCTTAGTATTATTTTGCAAGTGCGATGATTTTGTTGTATGCCATGAGTAGATCTATACTTAGGATTTACCCTCCTAATAGGTTCCCCTGTTTTGCTAAGTAATGCTTGCTATGCTATATATATGTAAAGTACCGTTGGGGGGTTCGAAAGACAATGAATTTTTCTAAGTATAAAGGCTCTCTTGAGCAAACTTTTCTTCTCAAATCCACTTCAAAATAAAACTAAGTTTTCTTATGGGCGGAATGGTTGTCGGGTCAATGAGTGAGATTTTGGTGGAGGACGGCCGCGCAGGAATCAAAGAAGTCTGCCATGTTTCAAAATTTAGAAGCTTCCAGTGCAACCACAATACATATGGGCTCTGTCTTGGCCTAGTACTTAGTGGGAAACCTCACCTGGGTACCAACATTTGGAGGTTCTTGGCACGGTTGGATCCAGAAGGTAGAGGGGCTACTAAGGGAAAGCCTCGCCATGGTCTTGTCTGTAAAAGGACTTGATCATGGATTGTGGGTAAAGTGCACAAACTCTCGAGAGTATTGCAATCTGATCAATCAGCCGTGTTCACGAAAATAGAACAATTTTGAGCATTTGAAGGATGGAGCCTCGTAAGGATCTTCCTCTCTCTCTCTTTCAAAACTTAAAGTTTTCTAAAAACCCAAGGCGTGAGTCATATCGCTATTGGGATGGTTTTGGGAACTTGGTGAGTAATATCCAAGTGTTAGGTTGTTTGGCACTTGGTGAGTAATATCCTCGTGTGCCATTCGACCATATATTACTTAAACAAAAGTTTACAAAGTAGGGAAATCTTCTCTTCTGCTCTATACTTAAGAAAACTAGCTTTGAGCAAATAAACTCTACAGCCTAAACTAGCCTTGCATGTAGAGATAGTCTTTTCCTTCCTTGGTGTAATTTGCCAATACATTCAAAGTATTGACCCAACTTGTTGGTTCCACGTCTTATGTGCAGAATCCGAAGATTGAAAGGTGCGTAGGGATCGCGAGTCTACACTCGACAAGCCTGGGGCATTGATGGACTCAAGCTGCTTTTTTATGTTTCCGCTGTTATTTGAGCTAGCGTAATGCTAAGCAAATTTGTAATAAATTCATACTCTGGATTCTCCGTGTAATAATGACTTTGTGTTTTACATGATATTCATTGACTGTGAGTGCTAGCTATTGATCCAGGGACTGGCATGTAAATCACAGGGACTTAGGATCTTTATTGATCCAAGGTCACTACAGATGGTATCAGAGCACATCGTTGCCTGTAGGACGCGACCCTAGGATTGGAACCACCTATAACTTATGTACCTTTGACATGGTTATACCCTACGGGTACACGACCTTGGCATACCTAGTCCAGCCCAAGGAAGGCCCACGGCAAATATACGCCGGCCCATGAAGATTTTCGGGTGGCCAAGGCCCATGACGCCTTCAGATCCTTGGAGAGCAAGACTAGAGTTTGAATACAACTTGTAACCTACTCGTATCGGTACCTGAGACCTAGCCTCCCCATATATAAAGGCTAGGAGGGTCCAACGAGACAGACAAACACACAACGTACGCAATAGACCTAGAGAACTCGCCAGATCGAATCTGTGCACCCTGTAACCTTTGGTTCCGCCGTAATCAAAGAGCAGACAAGCAGGAGTAGGGTTTTTCCCTCCGGGGGCCTGAACCTGGGTAAATCTCGTGTCCCCTGGTTGCTTGTGCATTAACTGCCACGATCTCCAGCATCCCCATCTTCTCCAAAACCCAAGTCCATAACAATGGGCATTGACGAGATTAAACCTCGCCAATTGGCGCCGTCTGTGGGAATTGGGGCTGCTGATTGTCGGTCGTGACGGTTCCGACCGATCGATCTACAACTCCGGCGATGGAGAATCACCTCCTCTTGGCGCTGACTTCACCGCCCACTCGCCGGATACCATGAAGGATTTGAGCCCCTAGGCGACGGACTCGAAATCTTGTTCGGAGCTTCGCCTGTGGGACAAGCGGCACCTCCGCCTCCACGGCGGGTGCCCGTGCCGTCGATCAGGCCCGCTTCGTGGGCTCCACACCCCGTGCTACGCACGTCACCATCAACAGATGAGTTCTACAGCAGCAGCAGCTGCAACTCCGATCTGTGCGATCCACCTATGGATGAAGGGACCTACGGTTCCGGATCCGAAAGCTGCGGCAAGAGGCCAGCCAATCATGTGCTAAGCATGCGCCGCAATCATCCAAACCGGCGAGGAAACGCCTAACCGCCGCCCAACCCCAACCCGCAGGGATGAAACGGCCAGCAGGGAAAACAGGGGCCACCTCATCCAACTTATCAAAGAAGGATGGGTCGAAGCACGCCGCGCCGTCGCAGGCGAAATAGTCCTACCTCTGGACTCCCCACGTGATCTGCTGATGGCATACCACTACCTCCTCATCGAGGAGCACAAGAAGCAAGTCAAGATGCAGGAGACGCTCGACAAACGCAAGAAAGCAGCCTCTCGAGTCCGGTCTTGCGACGAGCTGCGCTCTCCGTCATGGGACCCGGCTCTAGCACGAACGGAAACCAGGGAAACAAGCACCACTCTCGGGTGGAAAACATGGACCCGAAGGAGCGGCGTGACGTGACCCGAACTCTCCACACATCGTTCATGGATATGGACGCCGACGGCAACATCACCCCAAAGACGCCACAAGCTGCGATCATGGCAGCCACTGCGTATCTCGCGGCTCACCCACCTCCGGAGGGGAACCCGAAAAGGGCCATGCATAGGTCCGCACTCACCGTACTAGGACTAATCAGAGCTGCGCTCCACGAAGACGCTCCTACGGGCGAAGAAAGAAAGCCGGCGGTACGAGCCCCACTCCCTCATCCGAAGATGAAGAGGAACACGACCTTCCTCGAAGGAAGAAGAGCTCGCACCACCACAAACGGGACTACGACGCCAGAGACAAGCTTACACAGCGCAAGATCGACAAAGCATGCGCCAAACGCGCATGTTCGTCTGAATCTGAGATGGATGAAGACGAAGGAGAACTCTGTGGGGCTCGATGCTTCAGCAGATCCGTCCGGCGAACACAGATGCCACGCAACTTTAAGCTTCCTTCGGATACTCCGAAGTTCAACGGCACGCAAGATCCAAAGTCCTGGCTCAGTGACCATCTGTCATCCGTTAAGCTTCACGGAGGCAACAAAGAAACCACCATGCAATGCCTTCACCTGCGGTGACAGTAGCGTGCTGCAGCTTAGCGCCTATCATCGGATCCATCCGGCTGGGAGGAGCTCAACATAGCTTCATCCGAAATTTCAAAGGCACCAGCAAAAGGCCCGCCTCAATCGAAGAGTTGCGAGCCTGCACTCAGAGAACGGGTGAATCTATTCGCTCGTACATACTACGCTGGTCTACAACCAAGAACTCCACAGCACACATCTCCGAAGAGCGGGCCATCGACGCCTTCAGGGACGGCGTCAAACGCCCAGACTTCAAGGAGAAACTTGGACGTGTAAAGCCCAAGACACTCGACCAGCTCATGGAAATCGCCAACAGTTGGGCAGACAGCGAAGATTGCATCCAGCGGGTGCAATCAGATGAAGAGGACGACTACGGCCGAAGACGCGAATGCCGCAGCAAGAGGAGATCACGCGTCTACGAGGACCGCGACGGACCCGACATGGTCGCAGCCGGCTACGCCGACCGCCGTAATGACAGCAGCCGCAACAGCGGAGGATACCGCAGCGGAAACTTCCGCGACAACGGACGACCAACGATGCGTAGCGCGCGCGACGCGACAACGGACCCTCAGCATTCGACAAACTTTTAGGTCCATGCACCATTCACTTCTACATCGACAAACAAGATGGCAAAAAGAAAGCTAGCCACACGCTCAAGGACTGCCGCGAGTTCCAGAAACTCAGCGAAGGCATGATGCAGATGAGACAACAAGCTCCAATCCCTGCGTTCGGAAACGCACCTGCGCCAGGTGAAATAGCACACGGAGCTCCTCCACCGCCGCCTATTGGAGGCCCACATCAACCAGTCGCACCAGCGCAAAACAACACCGGGGTCGCATACCCCCCACCAAAAGGAGCACTCAATATGATACAGAAGGGACGCCCCACAAATAGGGTGTAGAAGAAAATCACCCGACAAATCAACATGGCCGTGGCAACTCCGCCTGCAATCCCTGAGTACCTCAGCGGATCGGAGTCCTGCATCACATTCACTCGCGGATCACCTTGCGGATCCTCGCCCGAGTCATCTTGCCACAGTGCTGGAGGCGCAGATCGGAGGCTTCGAGATGAGTCGCGTCTTCATGGACGGCGGCAGCGGCATCAACCTAATGTTCGCAAGCACTATAGCAGCTATGCGGATCCCGCAATGCAGCCTGGAACAATCAGACACAACGTTCCACGGCATTGTCCCAGGGAAAGGCATCTTCCCCTGGGCAAAATAGGGCTCGACGTCATCTTCGGGAAGCCGGACAACTTTTGGCAGGAACGCCTAGAATTCGAAGTGGTGGACTGGCTGTCGCAATACCATGCCATCCTGGGACATGTAGCATTCGCAAGGTTCCTGGCCGTCCCACACTACGCATACCTACTACTCAAGATGCCAGGACCAAGGGGCGTCATCACAGTCCACGGGAGCTTCACCCGATCGGACCAATGCGACAGAGATTTCAACAAAATCTCCCAGTCTTTCGGCATGCAAGACGAGCTTGTAAGGCTCCGAGAGGTGACGGACAATGGGCTACCTCCAGTCGCAAAGCAGAACGCACCTGACATGTCTTTCGACTCCACCATCAACACCAAGAAGGTGCAGGTCCATCCAACGGATGCCTCCAAGACGGCGCTGATCGCCAACGACCTCAGCACCGCATAGGAAGGCGCGCTCACCGAATTCCTCCGTGAGCGCTGGGAAATCTTCGCCTGGTGTCCTGCGGACATGCCAGGAGTTCCCGAAATTCGCCGAAACGCACTCAATGTCTTCCTGCACACCAAGACGATCAGCAGTCCATCCGAAGACCTGCGTTTGCCACGAAGCCATCGGCAAGGAGATCAACAGATTACTCGCAGCAGACTTCATCCGGGAAATCAAGGAAAGCGAGTGGCTGGCAAACATGGTGATGGTCCCGAAGAAGGACACGGACATCCTCCGTATGTGCGTGGACTTCACGTCACTAAATAAACACTGCCCTAAGGACCACTTCCCTCTTCCTCGGATCGACCAGATCATCGATTCGACTGCAGGTTGTGAGAAACTCTCCTTCCTCGACGCCTACTCAGGCTATAACCAGATTCGACTCAAGGTCGAAGATCAAGAGAAAACGGCGTTCATCACACCGTTCGGAGTATACTGCTACAACACAATGCCTTCGGGCTAAAGAACGCTGGTGCCACGTATCGGCGATGCATGCAAGCCTGCCTCAAGGACCAGATCGGTCGCAACGTCCAAGTCTATGTCGACGACATAGTCATAAAAACCAAGGAGGCAAGAACACTTATCGACGATCTCTGCGAGACATTCGACAACCTTGATCGCTATAGGATCAAGCTCAATCCAGAAAAGTGCGCCTTCGGCGTCCCCTCGGGTCAGCTGCTCGGGTACTTCATCTCTCAACGAGGGATCGAAGCGAACCCAAAGAAAATCAAAGCTATCATGACAATGGAGAAGCCGAAAAACCTCAAGGGCGTTCAGCAGCTCGCGAGGCGAGTAGCGGCACTAAGAAGGTTCATCAGCCGCATGGGCGAGAAGGCCCTACCATTTTACCAGCTGCTGCACAAGGCAGACAAGTTCGAGTGGACACCAGAAGCCAACGACGCATTCGAAAGCCTCAAGCGGCTCCTCTCCACCTCGCCCGTTTTGGTCACGCCAAAGGAGCGCGAGCCCCTGCTGCTGTACATAGCGGCCACACCAGGTGGTCAGCACAGTACTCGTGGTCGAACGACCCGAAGAAGGCAAGACCCACGGGGTACAACGCCCAATTTACTACCTCAACGAGGTTCTCACTCCAACAAAACAGCGGTACCCGCACTACCAGAAGCTGGCCTACAGCGTGTTCATGACGGCTCGACGACCGAGCCACTACTTCCAGGAGCATCAGGTGATGGTCGTCAACGAGGCACCCCTAAACAGCATCCTGAATAACCCAGAGGCCACAGGACGCGTGGCCCTGTGGGGCATTGAACTATCACCCCTGGACATCATGTACGAGAAGCGACACGCAATCAAATCTCAAGTCCTTCCGGACTTCCTGGTGCACTGGATGGAGCTGCAGCTGCCTGACACCCGGACATGTCGCAGTCTGGACAATGCATTTTGACGGCTCCAAAACGCCGAAGCGAAGCGGGCGAAGTCATCTTGACCTCCCGCAAGGTGACAAGATGAAATCGTCCTTGGATGAAATTCAGAGCCTCCAACAACGCGAATCTGAAGCCCTCATCCACGGCATGAAGATGGCAAAATATGCGGCGCAGCGCTGGTCATCTACGGTGACTCCAACCTTGTCGTCTGAGACGATGAATGAGTGCGACGCGCCACCGAAAACATGATCGCGTCTGCAGCATCGCGCTATACTTTCGAAGGAGAATTCGACGGCTGCGAACTTCGGCACGTTGGAAGAGAGAGCAATGAGGAGGCCGATAGACTCGCCAACATCGGCTCCACTTGCGCAAAGGTACCACCAGGTGTGTTCCTAAAACAGATCTGCGTGCCATCCATCCAGCAGAAATTCCCCAAGGGATCACCCGAAGAAGCAGAACACTCGGGGGCTACGCTACCCGAAGGTCATGAAGGACCCGAAAAGTTGGATACCGAAGTCGCCATGGTCAACCTGATGCAGGTCATGGCAGTCGAAGAAACTTGGACACGTCCATACCTCCAGTTCCTGATAAACGGAGAATTGCCAGACAGCACGACGGATGCTCGGCGCGTATCTCGTCGGTCAAAAGCCTTCACCATCATCAACGGCGAGCTGTACAAACGCAAAATTACGGGCGTACTACAACAGTGCGTCACCATCAACGACGACAAAGCCATACTCCAAGATATCCACGAGGGCATCTACGGCCACCACGCAGGTAGCCGCTCCCTCGTCGCCAAAGCTCTGCGAGCAGGATTCTATCGCCAACGCCATGAGCGACGCAGCGACATCGTCCGAAGATGCAACGGGTGCCAACGGTTCGCCGACAAACCGCACGCACCTGGGTCCGAACTTAGACCCATACCCATAGCTTGGCCTTTTGCTCAATGGGGCCTTGACATGATCGGCAAACTGCCAAAATCCTCGAAGGGAGGACACGTCTTCCTCTTGGTCGCAGTCGACAAATTCACCAAGTGGATCGAGGCCATGCCAGTCACCAACCAGAAGGGCAAAACCGCCATCAAATTCTTCGAATCCATTGTCTCATGTGTTCGGCGTCGCACAAAGATCATCACCGACAACGGATCGAACTTCATCTCCGAAGAATTCCAGGACTTGCGAAGGCCTCGGGATCAATATCACGTATGCTCAGGGCACACCCGCAAACAAACGGGCAAGTGGAAAGGCCAACCTAATCGGCGTCGGCATCAAGAAGCCTCATGAGCTCACTCGAGCACAAAGCTGAAACCGGACGAAAAGACTACCGTCATCACTGTGGAGCTTACGGACTACGCCAAATAGCTCCACCGGCTACACACCATTCTTCATGGTACACGGAGCCGAGGCAGTGCTACCAGTCGAAGTACGCCATCAGGCTCCACGAGTCGTCGCGTACAGCGAAGCCGAATCCACGGCTTCACTCGAAGACGCCGTCGACACACTCGACGAAGCGCGGGATATAGCAGCCGCTCGATCAGCGATGTACCAGCAGAGTCTCCGCAACTATCACAGCCGCCGGCTGCGCCCCAGGTCCTTTGTCGAAGGAGACCTCGTCTTGCGACTCAAGCAAAAGCGACCGAACAAACTCGATTCGCCATGGGAAGGACCCTATGTCATCACCGAAGTCATCCCAGGTGGCACCTATCGCCTCAAGCACGTGGAGTCTGGAGTCGCATACTCCAACCCGTGGAACGTCTCGCACCTGCGATGATTCTACCCGTAGCATCCTACCCCCCTTTACTTTCAATAAGGCTTACAGCCAAGGCTACTCAGCCGAACCATGTACCTCCTCCATTACGATGCAAATAAAGCTAAGTGTCTCGCCCCCAACCTTCGGTTGACTATTTCTCTGCAACTTTACTACATGCTACATACGCACTCGGGGGCTCCCCCCACCTCACGATTTCATCGACTGAGGACAAAACGTGTACACCTGAGTAGCTGACCACGTCAGGCAAACGAAAAGGGCACGTACTAAATCAAAGCACTGCATGCTCGCTAACAAGCAAACCTTACAACAAAGGGCACATACACGCCCAGCCGTAATATACAAATTTTACATCTATCTGTTTATTTTCAGGTCCTACCTACTCTGAAGAATAACCTGAGCACGCTGCTCAAACAAATCTACAATCTGTTCGGCATACTGCCTTACAGCTGCGTAATGCGGACGCATATTCCACTCGCCACCATCTGGTCGAGGAGGTGGCCCAGTCGCCACAGCAGCCAAATCTACATCAGGGCGATGCACCCTCACAAGAGACAAGGCAGCCTTCACCCCTGCGACGAGCTGCTGCCGCACCAGCTCCTTGACAATGCTGGCACTCCGAAACTTCGTCAGAAGACCTGCAAGGGTCGTTGGCACAGCATCCAACGGAAACATGACGCAAAGACCGAGGAAAGCGATATTCGCACCTGGCGGAGCACCCGCGAACCTGGTAGACACGATCCTGCACCGGCCGTAACTATGGCACGATCACGATCCATCCGTAAGAAGCCATTGCCTCCATATCCTGTTGAGTCAAGCAATTGACTAACAGCAATACGCCCTTTTCTTCCCTCGAGCAAGATTGGCACCGCGACAACCACACAAAACAAGAGTAAGGCCAGCAGGCTCACCCGAATCGAGCTACATCCGAAGAAGGATCAACTTACATTGCAGCTGCTTGCTCGGACGACAGTCCAGCTCCGCCATCAAATACTCCTCTCTGGCTGCACCACGGTCTGCTTTGGATTTCCAAACATCAGCGCGACCGCGTAACCCAAGCAAATCTCTCTCCAAGCTGCGCACGCGATCCCGAAGAAAAGCGAGCTGCGAGGAATCATCCAATGATGCTCGCACGGGCCTTTCGGATGAAGTATCAACCGGGTCAGCACCGGAAGGAACCTATAGCAGCAGAAAAAAGAAGGCACACAGACATTCAGCCAAGGATAGAGCTCAACTCGGAGGAATTCATTAAATAAGGCCACTGCGTGGCACAAGGATGGTGCTACAAAAGATATTTACAGCAAAAGTAAACTACATACTACCCTACATCTCCTATGCCTAAGGCGCAGGACACTGAGTCGCCTCAGAGCCAGACTGCCTAGCTCTGGCCTCGCCCTGCTGCCGCAGCGCGTACTCAGACAGCAAGTCAATGAGCTTGGGCCCATATCGTCTGCAGCGAGCGGAGTAGGCGGCGAAGGCTACCTCGGATCCATCTGCAGCCGTCGGCATCCGAGAAGTAATCTGGGGCAGGTCCAGCTCCGCCCCAGCCGCCATGGCCATCGCCAGCCCGACGGACGCGCCGATGCCCTTCTGCTTGCGCTTATACGCTGCAGGCGCTTCGGCTGACAGTGCCTCTGCCAAAGCACCCACATCTTCAAGGGATGCGCCCTTCGGGAAGAGCTCCTGGTAGAAGCGACCAAGGACCTCTTTCGCCTTGGCGAGGGAGTGGACGACGGTGCTGCAGCGGTCTTCGACCGCTACAGTGGCATCATCTAGAGCACTCCCGTGCTCCAGAGCACCGTGGTCGAACTCGATGCCTGCGGCATCTGAGTCAAAAAGAAGACAACATGAAGAACGGCAACATAGAAGACGATCCGCAGAAAAAGGAGCAAATACAAAAGCTAACGCTCACCCGAAATAGCCTTGGCAGCAGCCATGAGCTTCTCCGCCACCCCTTTTTCACGAGCAGCATAACGGTGGCTGCTCCTCACGACCGGCCTCCTCTGCTGACGCCGCTTTCGCTGCCTTCGTCGGCTCCAGCTCAAGACGCCTCTCGCATAGCTGGCAGCTTCGCCTCCGATTGGCCAAGGCTCTTCTTCAAAGCATCGACCTCACGGAGAGAGTCGTTATGCTCCTATGCATTTACAACAAGCAAGTGTCAAAGAACAGGACCAGGATAAAACAAGATGAGTACTACAAGACAGACGAATACCTTGAAGCTGCCGCAGTTTCGCCTCCAGCGTCAGGCGTTCCTCCACCAGCCGCTTGGCCTCTTGGACAAAAGGCTGCAGAAAAAGGCAATAGCAGTAAGCACAGGACTTGGGGGCTATGCCCAAAACAAAGAAGCAAAAACAACATCAGCACACGAAGACGCTCGGGGGCTCCCCCGTGACATGAAGCAGACAAACTTACGTGCTCCGAAGGCGAACCCGCGGGCCGCCTGCGAAATTCTGAGGCACAACCACCAGCCTCTCCTGCACAGGAGAATCCGGAGCGGCGCCACCCGAAGTCGCCACTGTCTGAGGAGGAGGCGACGCAATGTTCGACTCCCCCATCATCTCGCGCGCTCCATCACTAGAGCCGTCGGAGGATTGCCTGCATACGAATCAATCAACACAGGCGGAAAATAACAAGGGAACAAAGGACAACAGTGGCAACAAGAACACTTACGAGCCCAACGCGCTCAGGTCGAAGATAGGAGAAGCCCTTCGGGCCCTCTTCTCCTCCTTCTTTTCTTCCTTCTTCTCCTCCTTCTTTTCTTCCTTCTTCCGCTTTGTTGGCGGATGCGGATCAACAGCCCGCACAGGAATGGCAGGAAGGGGAGAGGAAGAACCCCCATGAACATCATCACGACGCTCAAGACCCAGAGGATTCCTGGGAGTCGGAGGAGTCGAGGCATCTGACGATTCGCTAGAGCTCAGTGATCGTTCAAGCGAATGGTCCTCACCCGACTCGTCGGCATCCTCCGCCGGAGATCACGCCGACGGAAGCTCGGACACGGAATCCACCACTTCATTATCCGGGGCATTCGGATACCTTTCGGGCAATGGTGGTGCCATGCCCGGCACTTTGAAGCTCTACAAGATGAGAAGAAACTTTGCCAGCAAACAAAGGACACAAGTACACAACTGACAAAACAAAAGGGAAGCACTACGTGCGCAAATCTACACCTTCGGTACGACCAACATTGAAGAAAAGGGAGGAGTCAGCGACTTCCCCGGGATTTTTTCGTCGGCCTTGAACTTCAACAGCGCGCGAAGAGCCTTGTCAAGTTCCACCTCGGAGATTTTCTCACTCGAAACCCTCGTCGGATCACGGCGCCCAGAGTAAAGGAACATCGGATGCGCCCTCGCTTGGAGAGGCTGCACCCGACGCTCAAGAAATATCCGGATGATGTCGACACCGTTCACCTCCTTCTCAGGAATCAATTGGAGCTCCTCCACACGACGGTACAGAGCCTCTATCTCCGCCACCTCACCGTCTAAGATTTGATTTTTCCAGGATCTTTTCTTCTCAATCAATTGGGAGGGGTCAAAAGGAACGAGACCAAAATCTTGCCCAGGCAGTACGGAGTCACGGATGTAAAACCATTTCCTCCGCCAGTACTGGACAGATTTGGACATGGAAAAGGAAAAGAATTGCACATTGGGACTGAGGGAGATGATGAAACCCCCAATGGGATACACACCATCCGAACCAGATTGCCTCTTCACGGAATAAAGCTTCCGGAAGAGGCCAAAGTGTGGCTCAATGCCAAGCCAACACTCGCAAAGCGTGATAAAACACGCAATGTGGAGAAGAGAATTGGGAGACAGATGATGCAGCTGAACCCCATAGAAAAAGAGCAGTCCACGAAGGAAGTCATGGACCGGAAAAGAAAACCCACGCAAAACAAAGGCGAGGAACATAACCCGGTACCCAGATGGGGGACGGGGGATTACCTCATTGCCAGGAAGTTTGACGGCCGTCGTGTCTTGCGGGATCAGGCTCCGCTCGCGCAGTTTGCGGAGATCGCTCTCCCGCGTTTCTGATCGCCGCCAGCCACCATCGGTGACACGAGCAGCGGCGTCTCCCTTCATTCCTCCGGCGGCGCTGGTCCCAACCGCAGATGAAGACTTCTTTGGTTTCCCCATTACGCTACGGCGGCGCCGGTGTTGCCAACGAAGAAAGACAGAGGCAATGTGGAGGAAACTCTCAGCGCGCAGCAAGAATCGCTCGAGCGCAAGGAGGCAGTAAAACGCAAGAACTGGTGTGGTGAAAACAAACCACGAATTCACCAGGGATTATAACAGCGAAGACGATGCACGCTAGCCGTCCATCGAGAAGACCTAACGCCAACGGTAGATCTGGCCGTACACGTGTCAGCACCAAAATGAACCATCGATACCACGCCGTCCACTACGTGCGGAAATTGAGGAGACGCCGTAATCATCTCCACGCCGCGCGTGACCGGTCAATTCAAAGTCAGGAAGTGGGACCCACGCTTCGTCCAGTCAAGTCACCTCTGGCGTAGCAGACGCTTGAGGTCATCGATCGTCAGCACTGACGTCATCAAAAGCTATACTAGCACCATTTCGGCTCCACAGCTAAAAGTACTCACTCGAATCTACGATTCGACTAAATACTTGGGGGCTACTCCTATCAGGAGCGCTGGTCGCGCACCCGATGTGCTTCCGGGTCAGTGGTACGCCCACGAGATTTCCAACTACAGTTGCATGATACAAGACTCGAGTCTCTGCCCGAGTCTACGACTCCGCCAGACACTCGGGGGCTACTCCCATAGGGAGGATGGATTCAAGCATCCGAAAATTTTCGAGTCCTGCGGACTTAATGATTGAAACAATGCTTGAACTAAAAGTCTCTGTTTGAGTCTACGACTCGAACAGACACTTGGGGGCTACTCCCATAGGGAGCGCTGGTCGCGCACCCTATGAACTCTTCGACTGCGATCCTTCGGATCAGCATGCAAACTTTTTCGGCAACTCTGCCCTAATTAACGCTAAGTGAGCAACGACCTCCTTGGCCACCCGAAACACCTCCGCGGTGATAAACATTCGGATGCTGCGTCTGCGACGCAAAGATAAGACCTACAGATATCATCTGATGGCCTGGCAACGCACACGACTGCGCTCTGCTAGTCAAAATCCGTGCCAGCAGGTGCGATGAAAAATCCCGACGGACGCGTTGGGTACAACAATTAAAATCACTGGAATTCCACTCCTGTAAGTCCTCCGCGGCCTAAGTTGAATTACGCCAGCATATGTTCCGGGTTCGAGTCGAGGGACTCGCACCTGAAGAAGATCGTGTTGTTTTGTCCTAAGACGATTAACTGACCCTGATCCGTCGGGAGAGTCAGGCACACGCATCAACAATCCCTACACATTCTCTTGAAAGACAGAGCTGCACCCGAAAGATTGAAGAGTCCTCAGCCGAATCTACGATTCGACTGATCACTCGGGGGCTACTGACATGGTTATACCCTACGGGTACACGACCTTGGCATACCTAGTCCAGCCCAAGGAAGGCCCACGGCAAATATACGCCGGCCCATGAAGATTTTCGGGTGGCCAAGGCCCATGACGCCTTCGGATCCTTGGAGAGCAAGACTAGAGTTTGAATACAACTTGTAACCTACTCGTATCGATACCTGAGACCTAGCCTCCCCATATATAAAGGCTAGGAGGGTCCAACGAGACAGACAGACAGACACACAACGTACGCAATAGACCTAGAGAACTCGCCAAATCGAATCTGTAGCATACCAGAACCTTCGGTTCCGCCAGAATCAAAGAGCGCATAAGCAGGAGTAGGGTTTTCTCCGGGGCCTGAACCTGGGTAAATCTCGTGTCCCCTGGTTGCTTGTCTGTTAACCGTGCCACGATCTCCAGCATCCCCATCTTCTCCAAAACCCAAGTCCATAACAATGGGCATTGACGAGATTAAACCTCGTCAACCTTACTTGCTTTTCTACTAAGTTATTTTCCGCACTTCTAGTATCTGCTTTCCTCTACTTGTTTAAGTATCTAATCTTCACTCTTCTAACTTAAGGATGACAAGCTTCCTCTACGACACCGTCGCGGACATCGAGGCCCTTCACTTTGGTGGATGCCTCATGGACCTTCTCACGCGTTTGGACCTTCCCCTCCCAACAATCCAGGGGAGCACAATGAAGAAACTCCACAAGGACGACTGTTGGGGAGTCAAATTCATCCAGCCAGGACAAGAGCGAGGCAAGAACCCGGAGGAAGACATAGCTATCCACATTGTTAGCGATTCCAAGGAGAAGGCCCTTAGCATCAGCCTGCAGCAGCTCATTGGTCGCCTATGTGGACGCCATCATGAGGCTCTCCAAGGACACTGCGACGGCCTCTTTGGAAGACGAGATGTAGGAAGGAATTCCCATGGAGTTAACCTTTGAGGAAAGGACTTCTACCAAGCGCCGAAGGACCCAATATCAAGACTTGGAGTGCCACTTCCATGACCTTGAAAAAGGTAGCTTCCTAGAAATGTTAAAGAACGATGAGCTATGCGCTCTCATCAAGGAGAAGGAGGAAATGATCAAGCAGCAGGAGGAGGCAATGAAGCTCCAAGAGATAAAGTTCCAGGACCAAGAGAAGAAGTTCGCTAACCAAGAGAAGAGGGTGATAAATAAAAACAAGAGGATTAGGGAACTCAAGCAGGAGATAGATGGAACGGAAGTGCAAACCGAAGGCCTTTGCAAGATAATCAATGATGTGCGTGCCTCCAAGAGGGACTTTTCAAAGCAACTTGAAGCCGCAAAGAAGTCAAGTCTAGTGGAGGAGCTACAAAGTAAGAAGGAGGGACTTCAGGAGCATCTAGAGTCCACTACCAAGAAGCTACAGGATGAGATAAAGAACCTCCAAGAGAAGCTTGAAGCCACCACAAAGGAGATGGAGCTATACAAGACAACCCTAGAGCAAGAAGGCTACTCGTTCGAGGACGAGGAAGAAGAAGGCGTGGAAGATGTGTAGTAGTTGGACCACCTTTAAATTCTATAGTAGAACGTTATTCGCAATTGTAATAAATACCAAGACAATTTTGGTTTAGTTAAACTTGGATGATTTCTGTGTTAAGTCTATGCTATTGTGTCTGGTGTGCCTTGTGTGCCTTGTGTGCCATGTGTGTTTTCATAAGGGTAGGAGTTTACTACTTAGTCCTTCTGTCTATTTCTTAACTTGTCTCTCAAACCCCACAGATGCCGCCAAGACGTGCGAACACCGAAATTCCTCCAGAAATTGCACAACTTCTGGCCACTCAGAACCAGCTGATCGAACTACTCACTTAGAACATGCAAAACAACAACAACAATGCGCCGCCACCGCCACCTCCACCACCACCTCAACAGGATCGCTTGACTTGGTTTTTGAGGTTGAACCCACCTACCTTCACTAGTAGCGCTGAACCAATCATCGCACATGACTGGCTCCGTACAATTAACAAGAAGCTAGACACCGTGCAAGGCAAGCCGAGCCGAGTGGTGCGTTATGCCGCGCACCAGCTTGAAGGACCTGCTGCAGAATGGTGGGATAACTACCAAGTCACCCACCCAGATATTGATGCTATCACTTGGGATCAGTTCGAGTTAGCTTTTCGCACTCATCATGTGGCCGCTGGTGTCATGACTCTGAAACGGCGTGAGTTTCGCGACCTACACCAGTTGCACCGTTCTATCACCGAGTATGGTGAGCTTTTCAACAAGCTAGCCCGTTATGCACCCGATGATGTTTCCACTGATGCCAAGAGGCAGGAGGAATTCTTAAGAGGACTCAATGATGAGATATCCATTCAGCTTGTGGCTCAGAAATTTGACAACTTTCAGGAACTCTTGGACAGAGCCATTGTGGTTGAATCCAAAAGAAAGAGCATAGAAAACCGCAAGAGGAAGTCTAACCCTCACAAGCACTCTGTTCCGTACCAGAAGCAGCGCACTTCCTCACCACCACCTTATAACAATAATGGCCACAACCATAACGGTCATCATCATGGAGGCCACAAACACAATGGGCATCAAAACCGCAATGGAAATGGCAGCAATGGAAAGGATCTCAGTGAGGTGACATGCTTTAAGTGCAACAAGACATGGCACTATGCAACCACTTGCCCCAAGAAGAAGAATGGCAATGGCAATGGGAATGGAAATGGACACAACCATGGCAATGGAAACGGGAAGAAGCCAAATCCGTTTGTCAAAGCCATAGTGAATCATGTCTCTATGGAGGATGCTGGTGACGCACCAGACTCCGTGATTGGTAAGTTCAAGCTCAATTCTAATTCCACAGTTGTTATTTTTGATACTGGTGCATCGCATTCATTCATATCAAGGGTATTTGTGGATAGAGGCAAGATACCTACGGAGACTATAAACTCTCCTCTAAGGGTAAGTTCTCCTGGAGGAGAAATAGTGGCAAAATCTGGTTGCCGGGGATTAGAACTAAGGATTGGGACACACATCTTTCCCACAAGTCTAGTAGTTCTAGAATCACAAGGATTAGACATAATCTTGGGCATGAATTGGATGACCGAATATGAAGGGGTCATAGATTGTGCCAAAAGGACTGTCACGCTCACAACACCGGAAGGGAAGAGGATTCGTATCAAGTCAAATTTCACACTTAAGGAAGTCATGGTGAACTCTCTTAAGGGGGTTAGCTTGGAGGATGTACCTATTGTAAAGGAATACCCAGATGTCTTTCCGAAGGAGCTACCCGGAATGACTCCCGACCGTGATATCGAGTTCCTGATTGACTTGATGCCAGGCACAGGGCCGATAGCTAAGAGACCGTACAAAATGGATGTGGACGAGTTGAAGGAACTCAAGAAACAACTTAGAGAACAATTGGACAAGGGATTCATTCAACCCAGCGCGTCATCTTGGGGAGCACCTGTCCTGTTCGTGGAAAAGAAGGATAAAACCAAGAGGCTGGTTATGGACTACCGCTCGTTGAACGAAGTGACAATCAAGAACAAGTACCCTCTACCCAACATCAATGACTTGTTTGACCAGTTAAAGGGAGCCAGTGTGTTCTCAAAGATCGATCTGCAATCAGGCTATTTTCAGCTAAAAATTCGAGAACAGGATGTGCCCAAAACAACCTTCACCACAAGATACGGATTGTATGAATACACTGTGATGTCGTTTGGTCTAACCAATGCCCCGGCATACTTCATGACCATGATGAACAAGGTGTTCATGGAATATTTGGACAAGTTTATCGTGGTATTCATAGATGATATACTCATATACTCCAAGGATGAGAAGGAACATGAGAAACATCTGTGCCTAATTATGGAGAAACTAAGAGAACACAAGTTGTATGCCAAATTCAGCAAATGCGAATTTTGGTTAAAGGAAGTGGGATTCCTGGGTCATGTTGTGTCGGCAAAAGGAGTTGCCGTAGATCCTAGTAAAGTAGCTTCCGTAACGGAATGGGAGTCACCCAAGAATGTGGGGGATATCAGGAGTTTCTTGGGCCTCGCAGGGTATTACCGGAGGTTCATTGAAAACTTTTCCAAAATAGCGAAACCCATGACGGAACTGTTGAAAAAGGAAAAGAAACTCCTATGGACCGAAGCATGTGAAGCAAGCTTTCAGGAGTTGAAGAAACGCCTTTTAACGGCACCAGTACAGTGTCTGCCTGATATCCAAAAGGATTTTCAAGTCTATTGTGACGCTTCTCGACAAGGACTTGGAAGTGTGTTGATGCAAGATGGGAAAGTGGTATCCTATGCCTCCCGACAACTTAAGAACCACGAACACAACTACCCCACCCATGATTTGTAACTTGCGTCTGTGGTACATGCACTCAAGGTATGGATACACTACCTCATGGGCAAACACTGTGATGTGTTAACAGATCATAAGAGTTTGAAGTACATCTTCACCCAAAAGGAGTTGAATATGAGGCAAAGGAGATGGCTTGAACTGATTAAGGATTATGACTTGGTTTTACAGTACCACCCCAGAAAGGCAAACGTGGTGGCCGATGCCTTAAGTCAGAAGGTTTATGTGAATGGACTTACCGCAGGGGAACTTCCAGAGGATTTATGCAAGCAATTCAAGGATCTGATGCTAGAAATAGTTCCAAAAGGACACGTAGCGACTATGGAAATAGTGTCTACTTTCCAAGAGAGAATCAAGGAAGCACAAAAGGGAGATAAAGAGTTGGAAGAAATAAGAGTCAAAATAAGTGAAGGAAAGACAAAAGAATTTCGTCTGGACGAACAAGGAACCCTTTGGTATGGGAAGCGTTTATGCGTTCCCAATGACCCCGATATCAGGAAGTTGATTTTACAAGAAGCTCATGATTCACCTTACTCAATTCATCCAGGTAACATGAAGATGTACATGGATGTGAAGGATAGGTTTTGGTAGAATAACCTAAAAAGAGAAATTGCCGAGTATATTTCTCTATGTGACGTATGCAATAGAGTTAAGGCCGAGCATCAGAAACCGGCAGGATTACTTCAACCGCTACCTATACCCGACTAGAAGTGGGATAAGGTAGGCATGGATTTTATCACGGGGTTGCCCCGGACACGTTCAGGATTTGATTCTATCTGGGTAGTGGTGGACCACTTTACCTAGGTGGCTCACTTCATTCCCGTAAAGACCACATATACAAGTGCTAAGCTCGCCAAGATATATATTTCAAGGGTTGTAAGTCTGCATGGTGTCCCTAAGGGAATTGTATCAGATAGAGGAACCCAGTTCACTTCAAAGTTTTGGCGACAGTTACATGAGTCTCTTGGGACCAGACTAGAATTCAGTACTGCTTTCCACCCTCAAACAGATGGCCAAACGAAAAGGGTGAACCAGATTCTGGAAGATATGTTGAGAGCTTGCGCACTAGACTATGGGTCTAGTTGGGATGATAACCTGCCGTATGCTGAGTTCTCTTACAACAACAGCTACCAGACAAGTATCAAGATGGCTCCGTTTGAAGTTCTATATGGCAGGAAGTGTAGAACCCCGCTGTTATGGAGTGGAGTTGGTGAACGTAGTCTTTTTGGACCTGAATTGATAAAGGATGCCGAAGAAAAGGTACGACAGATTCAGGATAAGCTAAAGATAGCCCAATCCCGACAAAAGAGTTATGCTGATTCCAAACGCAGAGATGTGGCTTATAAAATAGGGGACCATGCGTATCTCCGAGTTTCACCACTGCGAGGAGTTAAGAGGTTCGGAATAAGGGTAAGTTGGCCCCACGATTCATAGGACCATATAAGGTTCTGGCCCGTAGAGGAGAAGTTGCTTATCAGTTGGAGTTACCGGAAGGACTGACTGTGCATGATGTGTTTCATGTGTCACAACTAAAGAAATGTCACCCGGAGATGGCTGAAACACCGCTAAGAGATACAGTTCCCCTGGAGGAGGTTCAATTGGAGAATGACCTTACCTATGAGGAAAAACCCATCAAAATACTAGAAACAGCCGAAAGGGTTACCTGCACCAAGAATATAAGATTCTGCAAAGTACAATGGAACCACCACTCCGAGGAAGAAGCCACGTGGGAGCGTGAAGAAGATTTGAAGGCAGAACATCCACACCTATTTGCTATCCAACCCGAATCTCAGGGACGAGATTCTTCTTAAGGGGGGTAGGTTTGTAACATCCCAGATTTTAGTATAGGATGTTATTAGAAGCATACATCATTCCTTGCACCAGTTGCATACAAACGAAGAATTGCATCAAACCTCACCACCAAACCCCAATATTAATTCCTCCCTATGAGAATTAATAAGGGAATCTTGTTTTGACCCTTCTAAAAACTAGGTAAAAATAATATCTATGGTTCTGAGAGGACCACCTCATTTTTACAAAAATTTAGAAACTAGTTTTACTGATTTTGGCCTTAGTATGCAAAAGTTATTAAATAATTAGTAAAACAGAATTGGAAAAGAAATGAAAAAAAACCTAACTAACCTAACCAGTTCGCCATCTATTCTACCGCCCAGCCAAATCCGTCAAGACAAGACAGCATCGGGCCCAGCCCAATACCCTTCCCCCCATCCCTGTCGCCTGCACGGCATGCACCTCGCGCTAGCCACTTCCCTCTCCACCACTGACACGCGGGACCCACCCGTTCGTCCCCTACCTCGAGCTGGAGTCCGCGTGCAGCACATTTTCGAACGGAATCCGGTAGGATTCGCGGCCGATCGTAGCTCCTCGCCCAAGATTCCGCCCCCATCTAACTCCCTGCAACCCTCGGCCTCGCCTCGTTCGAATTTTCATTGCAAACCCTAGCCCAATCGATCTCCCGCGCTGATCGTCGTCGGGTTGTTCTCGCCAAGACGGTTCGGAACTCCCCCTTCTCTTTTCTTCCTCTAGAGCTTTTCCCCATCCACTACTGATTCGCCCCGTATACTTTTCCCTCTCTTTACTGTAGCCAATCGACGGCATTATCACGGAGCAACGCTGAGAGACGAGCATCGCCGGCGCCGGAGGAAGCGAGGAATGTCGTCAAGGACGCGAATGCGATCGTGAGAACCTGCTGGACGCCGTCGACTGCCTCGCCTCCTCGGGAACCCGCTAGACTATGGCCGAGCACCGCCACCGACCGCATTGCCCGCCTCCCCTCATTGCCGCCATCAGCAGAAGTCGCCGCCTCCTCTCATCCGTCGGATCAGAAGCCAAGGCCAGATTAGAAGACCGCCAAGCGGTACTGCCAATAGCGTGGCACGCTGGCTACAGCAGCGTCAGCCACGGCCATGCAAGGCGCCTAGTGACATCGCGACACGTGGCGATTAGGGTTAGATTAAGTTCGGTTCAAATTTTATTGTGGAAGATTGCTTATAAAACTTGCTAAATTCATAGAAAATTAATTACTTGGCCAAATTTAGCATATAATATACCGTTGGATTCACAAAATTATGTAGAGCACAGATCTGCAATAAAATTTCAAGTTTACATTAGGATTTTTGGTGTAGAATTTAATCTCTAGATTAGAGTGTTTAAACTATAGAAAAATAATTAAAACTCTGATTTAGTTGTTTCTTGTTGTGATGACTTTGTTTTCACAACACCTACTGAACAAAAATATAGCACTTGATTAAGAGCATTAGATCTAATTTGGGGCTAATTAGATGGTTGGATCTTCTAGTTAGCCCAAGAATTAGAATAAGAACCAAATTTGTATAAACCCGTGAGAAATCAATACTAATAACATCCCTAACACAATTGCAATCCAATTAGACTACCTTGGTCAATTTAGAAAACAAATCTTGCATAAGTACCATGTTGCATGGATGCATGTTATCTTTGTGGCATATTTTGTGCAAATTGTGATTAGATATATGTTTGTGTTTTGTTAGATTGTCCAGAGTGCGCTGAGGAGTGCTATTGTGTAGAGTGCTGCTCGGATCAAGGCAAGTTACACCACTTGTTCATAACTTTTGTCCCAGTTTTGATTCTATGCATGTGATCTTCAAAATTTTGTAGTATGCATGTGTAGTATGTTCTAGTAGAATTTTTCCTTAGTATTATTTTGCAAGTGCGATGATTTTGTAGTATGCCATGAGTAGCTCTATACTTAGGATTTACCCTCCTAATAGGTTCCCTTCTTTTGCTAAGTATTGCTTGCTATGCTATATATATGTAAAGTACCGTTGGGGGGTTCGAAAGACAATGAATTTTTCTAAGTATAAAGGCTCTCTTGAGCAAACTTTTCTTCTCAAATCCACTTCAAAGTAAAACTAAGTTTTCTTCTGGGCGGAATGGTTGTCGGGTCAACGAGTAAGATTTTGGTGGAGGACGTCCGCCCAGGAATCAAAGAAGTCTGCCATGTTTCAGAATTTAGAAGCTTCCAATGCAACCACAATACATATGGGCTCTGTCTTGGCCTAGCACTTAGTGGGAAACCTCACCTGGGTACCAACATTTGGACGTTCTTGGCATGGTTGGATCCAGAAGGTAGAGGGGCTACTAAGGGAAAGCCTCGCCATGGTCTTGTCTGTAAAAGGACTTGATCATGGATTGTGGGTAAAGTGCACAAACTCTCGAGAGTATTGCAATCTGATCGATCAGCCGTGTTCACGGAAATAGAACAATTTTGAGCATCTGAAGGATGGTGCCTCTGAAGGATCTTACTCTCTCTCTCTCTTTCAAAACTTAAAAACCCAAGGCGTGAGTCATATCGCTATTGGGAGGGTTTTGGGAACTTGGTGAGTAATATCCAAGTGTTAGGTTGTTTGGACACTTGGTGAGTAATATCCTCGTGTGCCATTCGACCATATATTACTTAAACAAAAGTTTACAAAGTAGGGAAATCTTCTCGTCTGCTCTATACTTAAGAAAACTAGCTTTGAGCAAATAAACTCTACAACCTAAACTAGCCTTGCATGTAGAGATAGTCTTTTCCTTCCTTGGTGTAATTTGCCAATACATTCAAAGTATTGACCCAAATTTTTGGCTGCACGTCTCATGTGCAGAATCCAAAGATTGAAAGGTGCGTAGGGATCACGAGTCTACACTCGACAAGCCTGGGGCGTTGATGGACTCAAGCTGCTTTTTTATGTTTCCGCTGTTATTTGACCTAGCGTAATGCTAAGCAAATTTGTAATAAATTCATACTCTCGATTCTCCGTGTAATAATGACTTTGTGTTTTACATGATATTCATCGACTGTGAGTGCTAGCTATTGATCCAGGGACTAGCATGTAAATCACAGGGACTTAGGATCTTTATTAATCCAAGGTCACTACACTAAATATCACTATACTGAGAAAAGAAAAAATAATTACTCCTAAGAAAGAATGACTTAAGCATCCAGCTTAAGTGTGACAAGGTTTATCCTCAAGTGGATACTCATCACAAGTGATAAGAATGTTTGGTTTAGATAAGATGGCTTCTATAGTCACTATCCAACCTACAGATCTTCCTAAAAGGGTTACAATCCTAAGTTCAAAGCATATGCTCTGATACCAACTACAGTGACCTAGCATACCATTGCATGATGTAGTATACTATAGTCGTTGACATAACACCAATGAAACACCGTTCACTAGTATTACATACCTCAGAGTAGTACAACAGAAACACAGCAGGTCCAAGACATGACTATAGGTTACAACTCAACTCTTTACACAAGATCCATAGAATACTCTAGGTTAAAGAGAGAGAAAGAAACTTCTTATAAAAAAGAATCAAAAATAAATAACTCCAAAACTATCCTACTATTAAGTCTAGTATCTTAACTAATGATCTGGCATTGCTGCTATTGCAATACACTATAGAAATAGGTTCTATGGCTAGAGATTATATTCCTATCTACTTAGTAACCTCATCTTCACTTGAGTTGATGTATATGTTGACTTTCTTGACTTCATTGAAGAGCTTTAGCCTTCGATGATGATTCCTGGAGCATGACTTGACGTAGACGTCGTCTGTACTGGCTTTAGAACCTAGCAAGGGTTAAGAAGATACTTTGAGTATGAGCGTACTCAGCAAGTTCACTAGAGAAGGAGTGTTTGATGCACTATATCTACAGCCACAGACCATAGGTCGTAGGCCATGCAGGTTTTCGTAAACATTTCTTCAAAGGTTGCTTTTATTCTGAAAAGCTATGTCCGTCAGCCTTCACGGGTTTACCAGAACTTTCATGGATTTCCTTTCCCGCCGCGTTCGCAGCTCCTTCCCGGAACAGGGAGTAACAAGTTACAGTTCTTACACTCTGTAGAGGTGCATCACTTTACCCATGAGAGACCTTAGGTTTTGTTGCACGGCCGGGAGTATGTCCCTGTTCAAACTTCCTTGGTTTGAGGCCCAACCTAAGATCCAAGCCAATCACTGACTTCTCCGTGACCCCGCATGTCTCCTTGGTGTACACCATGCCCACCTTTTGAATTACAACAATGGTTTGTACAGACTGTTCAGATGCCGGAACTATCGTGGGACGTTGAGGGCTCCCACCCATATGTTGCATATCCTCTACGAATTACCAATTAATATGCACGCTACGAGTGATAACAGCCACGACCCGCACATCCGTCTCCATGCGAGAGGGAAAAGATACAGCTGACTTCTCCGTCCCATTCCAAATCTCATGGTCAGCGCATAATATATGACGCCAGAATCACTGGCGACATTGGTTGTTAAGTCCTAGATAATATGTTCCTTTACCACCGGAACTCTTATAGTAGGTTATTACCTCATGGTAAATAACCTATAATCACATTATTATGAAAATAGTGTTTTCTGACCTTTTTCAAATGCATGTGATGACAATACTGGATTTGTAAAATACTTTACAGAAAATAATCAAAGGACATGAGCAAGTGTGAACTTGCCTTTTGTGATTGAAAGATTATGCACTCACGATCTTCGAGACAATATAAGATCCAATATCTGAAATCAGCATCATTGGTCCGGTAAGGACTAATGTTTAAAGAAGCAAGATGTTGTTATGCATAAGTAATGATATGCATTTTGTAAAATTCCCAAAGTGAATACCTAATACTGTAAGTGAAGTGAACTTAGGTGATTCCTTTAAGAGTTGGTTTATCTTCAAATTTTTACTTCACATGAAGTGCATCTATAGGGATTTTAAGTTTTGATATTCAAGATATAAAAGTAGGGTGCAATAGTAATTTGAGATTTAGATTGGTTGTTATTTGGTGATTAGGATGGAGTTCTATGTATTGGATTATTAAGGTTTGAAAGAACTATCCTAGAGTTGTTGCTTGAAGTGGCAAAAAGAATAACATTTGAAGAAAAGATTTCCTTTCTAAGGTTTAAACAATAATCATTGTTAATAGAACATGATTAATGTCTTTTGGTTGTTTGATTTATTAGTTTGGACTTGAGATGCTTTATGTCTTAAGTTAAATAGACCAAAGTTAACTATAAAAACATAAGTGATTTATTAGACCTGATGTTTATAAGCTTTGAGACTAAAGTTAACTTTAAAAGGTTAAGTAAACTTAAGATGTAATATATTTTAATTATTCCCAAGTTTTAGATTTATGATAGGTATAACTAAGGTGTGGAATTATTCACTTTCTATTTAAGTGAATGATGAGATTAAATTTGTTTTGCTATTATGAAAAGAATATGTATTTATTTAATGGAAGCATAATTAGATGATCTTAGTAATTTGTTATAATTTGAAGTTATTTTAATAGTGGTTAAGATATGATGATTACTCACCATAGTATATATATATGAGTGATACCCAATGTTTATTTAAAAGGGTTTTTAATAAGATTTTTTTAGAAGAATATTTTAAAGTTAAAAGTTATACTTAAGTTTGATTATGAATTCAAGTTATGGGTTTGGAATTAGTACGAAGACACTAATTGCTCAAGGTTTTATAATAATTGTGATTATTTCTTACTTAAGAATTGTTTTTAAAGAATTCACAAAATAGGTATTAGGTAAGGATCTATTATTTAAAATATTAAAGACTTTTCTAATAATATATTTAATATTTTTCTAGTGTAATATATTTATTCAAGACCTTAAAAATGAATTTTATTTATTTTTAAGTATTACCTTTATTTTTATAAAATTCATCAAAGAATTAAGTGTATTTAAATATTTGCTTTATGTTTTATTTTTAAAACTCTAAGTTAGTATTTTTATAAAGTAATAGAGTTATTTTGATACACAAAAATAATTTTTTTTTAGGGTTTTTGTTTTATTTTGTAAAATTTCATTTAAGATTTAATGGTGTTAATAATTATTTTACTTTATATTTATTTTAAACACTTAAAATTATATTTTTATTAGGTATATATTATTTTTGTGGTCATTTTGATATATTATATGTAATTTGGGGATTTTTCTATATTTTTCTAGGGCTTGAATATTATTAAGGGTATTGTGGTAATTTTACAATTTATCTTTTTATTTTCTTTAAGTTTGGTTTACTTGTTTTGGGAACATGGGCCTACCTGGCCCAGCTAGATCAGGCTCGAGGTAACCTTGGCCCCGGCCCCTCTCTCCCCTCGCGACAACCACACCCACATCCAACACATGCACGCACGCACGTATCGCCCCCCCTCCTGACCGCTTGCGAAGCCGCTATCGCCACCAGCGTCGCCGCCTACCTCGCCGGCCCTCGCCGGCATCTCCCGGTGCCGCTATGCCTTTTTCTCTTCTCTGATTCCCCTCTACTGGGGTGTCCAGTACCCGTGTGCCCTTATCCTGGGAGAAACCCTAGCCTCCCAATGTGTACGCCGTCACGTCGCTTGGCCACGACTGCATCTGACAGAGCTTCTCACCGGTGATGCTTTGCCTCCCTATCCTCTCTTAATCCCTCTCTTCCTCGTCCTGGTTCGGCTCTGACGCGTGCGCCCGTGAAACCCTAGCCACTACTGTTTGTGCTCACAACGCGCCCCCAGTCCCGCTCCTCCGGCTAGTTGGCATCGGGGACGGCGTAGACTAGCTCGTTTCACCACTCTTGCCTATGCCTCCAGTTCGAGGTCCGCTTCCTATGGCGCTCTTGCAATGACTTCACCTTCTCCTCTAGCCCTTCTCGCCTATGAACTCGCTGTGCGCCCCTGATGCGTCTTTTCCGGCCATCTTTGGCTGGTGCTAGGCTACTGATGGTCCTCTGCTTCCCATGGCCAGACTTGTTATGGATTAATATTATTTTTAATTTCAGAGGGACGGCAGTGAATGCAACCCCGGTGGTGAATTCTATATCTATTTCGGCTATTATGTTATTCCTGCATTTTCTCCTACTTTAATCCAGGTAATTCTTATGTGACCGACCCTCGAGTCGACGATTTATCCTATTTGGATGTTATGTGGTTAATTTTAGTATTATCATTAAGCCTGGTGATGACTTAGGTTGGTTGACATTTGTAGTAATTACTTGATCTAGTTGGTCTTATTGGTCATGTAGCTCATGTAGTGCTGGTTATTGATGTTCCAATTAGGCCTAGATTTTGGTGTGCTAGTGATCTCCTAATTATGAGATATAGGTGGTTATGCATTATTCTTAGTGTACTTGTACTAGTTGGTTTTGCTAGCTCAAATATTGGTTCAATGTATAAGATTACACAATTTGGTAATATTTTCTACTATAAATGTGTTCTTGTACTATTTTTCATGTTCTAGTAGTTCTTGATAATAAACCTGATGTAATTAAATGTCCTGGCTGAATCTTGACTTTTCTGATTATGTTCTAGTTGTGGCTGTAGTTAAAATTATTGGTATGAGTAGATTCTCTACATATAATTATATTGTGTGCATTAGCAATATGCACACCCAGTTTTCATGTGTACATGATGTTTCCCTAGGTTACTTGGATTTTTATTTCAGGAACAAGTCTAGATGAATTTTGTCTACCCATGATGTCTAAAATAGAAGTTTAAATGATCTCTAGTTATTTTATCTAGAGAGATGATTTAAATTAGCTTTGAATGGCTTTTAAACCTGAGTTATTTCTGCCAACTTGTTCTGGTGGCATATGTTACCTGGAGGTTCTTGCTGTGGTGCCTCCCTTTTGGAGTGTGCACAACAATCCTTCTTGTAGCATGATCTTGAATAGATATGTGATTATATGTGGTTCAAGTGACCTCTTCTGATTGCCTAGAAACCATCTAGTTACAGGTCAGTGGAATCTGGTTGCTTATACCATTTGCATAATTATGTGTGTGGCTATCAATCCTTGTGGGATATGATTTGAAAAAATCAGATGGTGTATTGGTACATAGGCCCTGCCAATGATGCAAAGGCTGAGGCATTAATTTGGATAGATAAGAGCAATTACTTTTATTTGGCCGATTTCCCTGTGATGAGTTTTGCATAACAGCCCTATGCAAGTCTGAGAGGAAATATTACCTCTCATCCTCCTAGACCAGATATGGTTGAAGGGTAGTTGTAATAATTTATCTTGGATGCCTTTTCCCCTTATCTACCCCAGGTCCTGATGGTGCAAACTATTAAGAACAGGTCTTGAGTTTGATTTCGTGTGGCTGTGGTTGTGGTGTTTGCCACTGTGGTGCCTTCCTCAGAAGTGTACATAGTGGTGAACACCACATCTATTGACATGCTACCTGATTGACTAACTAAAGATCCATAGTTGGCTGCCGATGATGCATAGGCTGAGGCCAAACACTATAAGAACAGATGCTAAAGTGTGGCTGTCAAATTCTCTGTGATGCCTCAACATAGCATTTCTATGTGAGTCTGAGAGAAGTACTTTTACCAATCTCATTTTTTCCTTTGTACCTTATATGCTGATAAAAACAGATTCTATATGATGACCTTTGTGTTGGGTAGCAACCTGATGTTGAAATTGATGTTGCTATGCTAGCTGGTGCTAATACTTGATCAACTAGCCATCTTTCTCCTTGTGATGTTGTTGTTGCCTGCTCCTCCAGATGTTGTTGGAATCTTCTAATGCTCCTAGACTTCTTCTTGTGCTCCTGGTCTTCTCCTTATGCTCTTGGTGATTGTGATGAGATGGAGTGATGTTCTTAGTTGTGTGGTGGAAATGGATATGATATGGATCAAGGACACAATAGTAGTGTTTCTTGGCTGCAAATAAAGGATCTGTTGGTGTGGTTGTGTGTGTGTGTGTGGAGAGGATATGGTGGCAGCTCAGCTACGGCTGGTAGTCTCTCATTTTGCTGAACTCTTGTGGTGTTGACAGCACAGTAGTTCATGCTGGTGAATGAGTAGCCCGCTTGCCTGTTGTGGTGTGGGGATCAGATCAAGTAAAAAACTTGATATTCCCTAATGTTTTACCTCTTCACCTTCTTATATGGCTTTGGTGAAACTTTCCCCTAAGCCAATGATGTTGTACTGAGGCCACTATCTGATTAAGAACAGATACTATGATTTGGCCCCTTTTTAATAAATACTCAATGATGAATTCAGGCTCTAGCAACTCTAGGCCAAATCTGAGAGTACGATAATAAACTAACCCCCTTATTCTTGTACTGTTGTTAGTCTGCTGTTTTGTTTTGCAGAAATTAGGATCAAAGGGATAATGAGAAGATCAAGAATTAGATAGAAAATATAGTTTAGGTTTTATCCTATTATTATCTTGTAAGAACAATATAATATGTTCATGTACAGAATTTAAGAATCCTTGTAACATTATTGATGTATTAATTATTATTTCTTTTCCTTTATATAATATTGTTATTTCCTTTTCTATTATTATTCTGTATTAGCATTCTTTCCTATTTGTATAAATGAAAGTACTTTGTACCCTTTATATTAATGTAATAAAGTATTAATTTGTACTTTTATTGTATTTTATTATTTCCAGAGTGTAATATTACTTTATTATAGAATTTCTATTCCATTTCTTATAAGCATTAAATATTCTATAATTTATTCTGTATTTCTTTTTAAAATTCATTTGATTGAAAAATTTGAAAGTCAAATACATGTTTGAATAACTTCTCCCTTAAAGACAAGAATTCTCCAAAGGCCATGTCGAAATCCTTCACACTGGTCCTGATGTTTCTATCAGGACAAGAGATATCCCGATGCCTCTATAACCTCTTTAGCTTTGCGCGAAAATTCCCCGGATTTTCTGATGTATGAATGCAATGTACATACCTGTGTCCCTTATAATTCTAGGTGCTAATACTGGGATGTCACAACAGGTCACAATGGTTCAAAATTATTAAGTGCACGGAATAAAGTGTGCCATCAAGTTCGTGAGAGCTTTACTAACAAACTTTCTCAAAACATACAAACATTTTATTTGGAAGAAAACACAGCATATACAATATGCACTAAATTAGCAAATGATGATGATATGTAGGTATGGTGGACACAACTGGCTATATTGGTTTTGGGAGTTTGGAAGCAGAGGTAAATCTCATACTCAGTGCAAGTGAAGGCTAGCAATAGAGAGGGAGCAACAAACGAGAGAGCAATAACTGTCATAATCATGCTTGCAACAAAACATGACTAATTATGGCATGAAAGTGATACAAGAACTCTGAGGCAAAATAAATCATCGAGGCTTACTGACTATTATTTAGTCATATTCATGCGTGAGCATGTGCCAAGTTGATTCACATGAAACTTTCATAGGAGAATACCACAATTTCATACCAAAGTATAAATAAAACAATGTAAGCAAACATTCATATGACATGCTATAAACTATTAGCAAGCTAGAGCTGATCATAGGCAAAAAAGAACTACTAAGCATCCATAATGATATACACCTTACACAAACAGGCTAAGCTTGCTCACAATGATGAGTATATGTACAAAAATGAAAACAAATAGAGTTCGTTACCATCCTCTTACCACACCTCAAGTTGTCTTAATCTTCATTATTTCCCTTCACTTGTGTGACTTGAATAATAACATGAAACCAAACTCCATTGAAGACGGCTGAACCCTGCAAAGAACTTACAAAACCAAAGAAGAACAACAAATATTTTTGGTGTTTTCGATTTTTTAAAGAAATCAAACAAAGCAAAAACAAACCAACCAAAAGAAAAGGCAAACCATACAAGAAGCAAGCAAAGCAAAATATTTTTGGATTTTTCTTTTTAGGCAAACCAAATCAAAGAAACAAACCAAGAGAAACAACGAAAATATTTTTGGTATTTTTGTGTTTTTCAGAAAGTAGCAACAAGAACCAAAAAGAAAGCGAAACAATGGATATACAAAGAACCGACCGAACATGATATATAAATGAATGTGATGTCGGTATACCTCCCCCAAGCTTAGGCTTTTGGCCTAAGTGGGGTTCAATCCCATGGCGCCCAAGAATATGCACCTCCGTAGTACGTCGAGGAGGCTCCCTTATCCTGGTATGTGATCGAGGCCTCCCCCGTGTAGTACACAACGGGGTCATATGAGGGTGCTTCCTCCTGATAGTGTCCATGGGAGATAAGAGAGCGCAGCTTCTCATCCATCTTCTCCTTGAAGCGTGACAAAGGTCTCTGAAAAATACTGAACAAAGTGGTTTGGGGTAGAGGGATCTCTCTCTCTTCCCCATCAATAAACAACATTTTATAAACCAAGTTCTCAAGGGTAGAGCCATTAGTGACAAAGTGGTGCGCCTTCATGGCAGCAAGATCAAGCCTCTGAGGAGCCAAAACTGTATCATTTGGATCAATAGCAATGTCCAAGGTAGTAGCAACACGCATAGCAATAATTCCCCCATAAATGGGTCCCTTAGCAGTTAAGAGACGAGCAATGAGAGAACCAAGATTGTACTTAGTTTCATTGTTGAGCGCAGCAGCTAAGAAAGCCAAATGATAGTTGGAAATATTACTAGTGTTCTCCCTAGTCCCTACCAAGAACACTAGTGGCAAGATAGTAAGAAAAGTACCTGATAGCTGGAAGCTGAATATTTCTTATCTTTCCCCGTTGAGCTCTATGGTTATCATCATTGGTTATTCCACGACAGAGCTCCAACAAATCAACGGGTTGAGCTGGAATCTTCTTTGTTGACCCAGTTGTACCAAGTCCTAGAGCTTCACAAAATTTCTTCAATGTCATATGGCAAGACCTGCCATAAATTTTGAAAGAAACATCTGGGTTGAACATGCTGTTAGTAAAGGATAAGCTCTCCACAAATGTTTTAGTGAGCGTAGCATATTCTGCGCTCTCATCCTGCATAAGGCTTGTTAGTCCAGCCCTCCGAATCAAGGTCATAAAATCATCAAGAATCACAGCAGCCCGCAAGAAGGTTTAGCAAGGAAAGGTGGAGGGGTGCGCATCCCCCTCATCTCCCTCGTCGCCAAATCACAGACTGATGAGATCCTCATTGTATGAGGGCCTAGCATGGGAGGATGATCTTGAAGGCCTTGTCCTTCTAGGTGCATCACTCTCAAATAATTCACCAAATGTGTGCTTGTCCATGACCTCTTTATTTATGAAATTTTTAGACAAACATCAAACCAAGTGATCTCCAAATTGATAAATGATGATCAACTCCTATAGGAACTTGCTAGAGGGCTACACATGCATCAAAATGAAATCTCTAAGAAAATAACAAGCATGCAAGCTCACACAACCTGACACCTATAGCAGCAAAATACTCAAGATACAATCTACCAATCACAAATCTAATTGGACAAGTGGAGGAGGCACATACCAAGGAGCAATCCATCCAAAAATCAGTAGCAAAGATGGGCTGAGCAAGGAGATCAAAAATCGTGAGCAAGAACAGCAAGAACTCGGGCTTGAGAAAGTTTTCCGGTGTTTTTCGGGAGAGAGAAAGAAGATGGCTTTGAGGAGGCACTGATACGTTGGAAACGTATCTATAATTTTTGATGCTCCATGCTTGTTTAGTACTACCTCTGATCCTAAATAAGTGTCGCCATTTTAAACTAGAGTTAGTTCAAAACCGTGACACTTATTTAGGATCGGAGGGAGTATCTACTTTGCTTTACTTGTCTACACTTTGAGGTGCTTTTTACATGTTTTCTGGTACTAACCTATTAACAAGTTGCAACAGTGCCAGATGCCTATTCTGCTGTTTTTGGTTTCAGAAAAGTTAGTAAAAAAATATTCTCGAAAATGGACGGGACAAACGTCAAAGTCAATTACTTTCTATGGGGAACAAGAAGTCCAGAGGTGAGACGAGGAAGCGGGCTAGGGCAGCCAGACGCCCCAGGCGCGGCCAGGGGTGGGCCCACGCCTGGCTAGGGTTTGGCCCCCTGGTCGCCTCCTCGGCCTCCCCTTCGCCTATAAGAAGCCCCCAATGCAGAAGCCCTAAGCATCCGATCAAATATCCACGAAATCGTCTATATACGCCGCCACCATCGTCCCTAGATCGGGGGGATCTGAAGTTCTTCATGGCACCCTGCTGGAGGGGAGATCATCCCGGAGGCCTTCTCTCCGGTATGATGCGTGAGTAGTTCCACCTTGGACTATGGGTCCATGTAGTAGCTAGATGGTTGTATATCCTCCTTTGTGCTTTCATGTATAGATCTTGTGAGCTCCGTTCATGATCAAGATCTAATCTATTTGTAATCATGCATGTTGTGTTTGCAGGGATCCGATGGATATTGAGATTATTATGTTGGTTTGATTAATGGTTTTGTATTTATGATTCTATCATGTCTGTGTTATTTGTGATCTTGCATGCTCTCTATTGTTAGTAGCTATCTTGGCCAAGTAGTTGCTAGTGACTCCAAGAGGAGGTATTTATGCTCGATAGTGGGTTCATGCCTCTAGTTTCCAAGGGAAGTGACAATAATCTCTTCGGTTGTAGATGTGTTGTTGCTACTAGGGAGAAAACAACGGTCTCTTGTTCATGGAACATGTGGACTGTTTACCTTACACACTTTGCTTAAAGCAGTTGTCTGTTGCTTGCAACTTAATACTGGAGGGGGTTCGGATGATAACCTGAAGGTGGACTTCTAGTCATAGATGAAATTGGATGGTGTCTATGTATCTTGTTGTATTGCCCAATCGAATCTCATAGGATCTTTCTTACTAGTAATTGCATTGTTATGCATTGCTCAGTTCCTGTCAATTTCCCTGCTGTAATTTGTTTACCCTTCATGCCATGTTGTTTATCTAAGGAGAGCACCTCTAGTGAACTATGGACCCCGGTCCAATATTTACCATTGATACATCTTCAACTGTTACTTGTTTACTTGTTGCAAACCATTACCTTCCACACCATACGTTTAATCCTTTGTTACAGCAAACCGGTGAGCTTGACAACCTCACTGATTCGTTGGGGCAAAGTCTTGAGTTTGTGTTGTCCAGGTCTCCACGTTGCTTGCAATGCCTGTGTGACGTTTCCTTCCTCCTTCTAGTTCGATAACCTCAGTCTCAACTGAGGGAAAACTTGTTGGTTGCTCTTCACACCCTACGCTTGGGGTTACCAATGAAGTGCCACGTCGAGCATCATCAAGCACCTAGGAGGGGCCCAGGTGGGCCACACCCCCCCTAGGCGCCACCCACAGGCATGTCGCGCCTACCATGGGTGTGGTGGCCTGGGGTGTCCCCCTGGGTCAATCCCAGTGTCCCTCTGCCTCTTTTTTCGAGGAAAAATTTATTTTGAATTTTCTGAGATTTTTCGGAAAACTTTATTTTTGGCCAATTTTCAAGGTATGGAAATTGATTTTCTCGCAGAAACAGTTTTTTCAGAAGAAGCAAAAGCAAACAAAAACCAAACTACAGAAGTTCTAAGACACTCTAACAAGAAAACAACTAGCTAACAATAGCAAAAACAAAGACTAGGAAGGATAAAAGTAGAAGAAAGCAAGTATAACCACAGTGGAAACAATATTTTGTTCATTAAAATCCCTTTGTTAACAAGGTTGATCAAGTTTTGTTACCAAAACAATCTTATATAAAACAAAACTTTGCAATCCACAAGGTGATTATGTTACCTCATACTTGATAGCAATGGTCCCAATCATAATAGTTTCAAAATTTTCTTGTGGAATGGGACAATATATTTCTCCAACCTTGATGCTCTCAATATTTTCAATGGAATTCAGGCAATATCTCTTAGCAACTTTCTTGGGGAAATAGACAGTATGATCTTTGTCATTAATATTGAATGTTACTTTTCCTTGGTTACAATTGATGACAGCACCTGTAGTATTAAGAAAAGGTGTCCCAAGAATAATAGACATATTATCATCTTCTGGCATTTCAAGCATAACAAAATTAGTTAAAACCAAGCATTATGAGCCACTTGAACAGGAACATCCTCACATATACCAATAGGAATAGTAGTTGACTTATCATCCATTTGCAAAGAAATATCAGTTGGTATCAACTTTTCTAGCTGGAGTCTCGTGTAGAGAGAAAAAGGCATAACACTAACTCCAGCTCCCAAATCACATAAAGCAGTTCTAACATAATTATTCTTAATAGAGCAAGGAATAGTTGGTATACCTGGATCACCAAGTTTCTTTGGAACCTTACCATTGAAGGAATAATTAGCAAGCAAAGTAGAAATCTCCTCATTAGGAATCTTCCTTTTATTAGAGACAATATCCTTCATATACTTTGAATAAGGAGGCAATTTAATAGCATCAGTCAAAGGAATTTACAAGAATAAAGGCTTCATCCACTCACAAAACTTGTTGTAGTGTTCTTCCTCCTTTGACTTGTGTTTCTTACCTGGAAAAGGCATAGGTTTCTGCACCCAAGGTTCTCTCTCTTTACCATGTTTATTAGCAATAAAATCTTCCTTAGTGTACTTAGTGTTCTTAGTATGCTTCTCAGGTTCTTCCTTGTAAGGTTCCCTCCTTTGTAAAGGAAAAGGATCCCTGTGATTGTAATGCTAGTCCCTGGATCAATAGCTAGCATCCACAGTTAAGATGTAATATCAAGAAACAAAGGTCATAATATAACTTTATAACCAGGAATAACATAATTTTATTACATCTTACATAGCTCATTTGGCTATCACATTACATTGCAGCAGAAAATCTATAAGCATGGGGTCCTTCATCTTCAAAGTGCCACAGGCAAACATGTTGGTTGTAGACTTGTAATCCTATTTCACACACTTCACTAATAATCAAACATACCTGCAACATAACAAGTTACAGCCACAAGGGTCAATACATTTGAATTGTATTGGCAAATTTCACTACTATGTAGTATATAAGTGGATCCTATCAATACATGCATATTTGGCTAAGTAGGGTTTTAGGCTCATTTGCAGAAAGCAATAATTTATCCTATCCTTTTCAAAATAGCTTTGATCTTTTGTCAAAACTTTCTGATCTCCTTGGTAAATCCCAAGTGTTTCAAGTCTCTGTCACAAATCTCTTGAGCTCCTTGGTACACCCCAAGTACTTCAAGTTTTTATCAAAATCTCTTGAGCTCCTTGGTACTCCCCAAGTACTTCAAGTTTTTATCAAAATCTCTTGAGCTCCTTGGTACTCCCCAAGTGCTTCAAGCCTTTTGTTGTCACTTTAAAGTTTTTCTTTTAGAAATTGGAATGTCGAGATTTCCCATAGCTTCAAGCTTTAGTTGCTCAGTATTGTCCATAACCGGGGACACGGCTAAGTACTTAGAATTTTGATCTTCTGCAGAAGTTGTACACTTTACCCACATGACACAATCTCATCTTGTTGCCACCAGTGGCCGCTGGATAAGTACTCACCAAGATGGAGTACTGGAAGATTGAGAATGTGATGAAGTCTTTCCATAGGGTCCTCCCATACACAATGCTAGCTTGTCTTCAGGCACCAATGTAGGGTTCCTAGTTCCCTCATTTCCAGTAAACCTGAAGACCAATGCATGGGTCTTCCCAATGTAGTTGACTAAGACAGAGCCATATAGCATGTGGCTGTACACGGAAGCCACTATTGGAGAAACATGTTCAATCTCTAAGTTCCTGGGTGGTTTTCTTTTGGTGCACAACACAAAGAGATTGCCATTGACATGGTTCCTTTTGTTGCCACCTCGTCCAAAACTTGAGTATCCTTGTCCACCCAGGTGGTTCATTGAGTACTTGTTTTATTATATAAAACATAAGTCTTTTCTCAACTTCATAAACTCTCAACATGTATCTCTTCTCAAAATATATAGCATGGCTAAGCATTTTACAACTACATTGTTTTCACTAAGGAATATATAAGGTATCCTATTAGGATTTAGCATAGCATAAGTATAGAAATTCTTTTCATGCATGTTTCAAAATCCACTAAGTATAATGAAAATAGTAGGACTTTGGATGATAGTGTCACTTGCCTTTTTGGTAGGGAATGTTGGTTCACTTCTTGATCTTGCTAATATCACACTCTTCTAATCTTCACTACAAATCAATCAAGCAAACATAGGTTCAACTAGCATTCCAACCAATATTCAAACAATCAAACACACATAAATTAATAGGAACTAAGTCATGCATGCAAGCATGCAAAAGATAGTTTTATTTGGAAAGGTGGTTTCTATTAGGCTCTAAACATTGTAAGGTTCCAAGTGGTCATTTTCCAAAGTGGCAAAGTCATTTGCAAAAGGGTTTTATCTATAAACCAATTTTAAATCAAACCATTATTTTATGTGGTGAAAAATGTTTTTAGCAAAGCAACAATTTTATGTTGTTCACCAAATAAGTTGTTAATCTCAAAACTTGGTGTTTAGGGTCAGTAGGTTTGAATCAAAACATTTTCCAAAGATTTTGCTCAAAAATCATTTCCATAACAAAATCAATATTTTTATTTGACTAGAAATGGGATAATTCAATTATTCAATCCTAAACTTTACCAAATACATTTTTAAATCCATGAGTTGGTTCCTAGGGTCAGTAGGTTCACAACAAACCAATTTGCAAAGATTTCAACCTCAAAATCATTTTGGAATAATTTTTATAACCTAAACTAGCATACAAATGTTTCTGCAAAAACAAACATTTTACCAGAGGATTTTTACTAAACAAATTGCATGGTTGGCTAGGGCTTGTTCCACTGATTCCATTGATATAAAGTTTGCAAATTTTGGAAGTGTGGATCAAAAGTTATAAGGTTTTCAAATTTGCATATCAATCTGATTCACAAATCTGTTTTAAAACAAACTGGTGCCACGCGGCGTGTTCTTATTGGGCGGTACCGGTTCGCGTGGATTGTGAAACTACAGCCGTTGGATTTAAGTCATATCGCACGGCGCGCAGGTGCTACTTGCCTCTTCGCTTATTTCTAATCTTATCCGTCAGATCGAGATCCAATGGACCCTATTGCTTTGACCATTTGGCAGCGGTGGCCTTGTGGCGCGCGGCGGGCGATCGGGATGACGTGCGGCGATCTAAGAAGCGAGGGAGGAGGTGAGGGTGCTTACAGTGATTGCGGTGACGTTATGATGCTTAAGGTGCTCGTCGTTGGGCAGGGGGCGCACGGGAACGACGGTGATTGCTCGTCGGAGACGTCGTCGGCGTCGGGCTTGCTCAGGTGTCGATGCTATCGACGCTACAGGGCACACAAAGATGAGGCAGAGGATTCGTTAGATGCGGGAGAGTGTGGCGAATACACGCGTGTGAGCTAGAGGGATTAGGGCGCAGGGTGCTTCGCCGGAGAAGTGGTAGACTACGGCGGCGTACAGTCGATGTTGCTGTCGAGGCTACAGTGCTCGCGCGGGTGTGGGGTTGGTGCTAGGAGATGCAGGAGACGATGGGGATCACACCCGTGTGCTCTGGGGGCAGTGGGGAGGTTCGTGCTCACCGGAATTCGCACGGTGGATCGTCGGAGCAGAGGGGTTCGAGGTTGCGATTCGTGCAGCCTGGTGGCTCTGGTGGTGCGGTGTCTGGGGGAAAAGAGAGGGGGCAAGCAGGCGATTAAGAAGGCGAGGTCGAGTGAGGGATTAATGGAGGCAATAACGCGTATTTACACCGGCTTCAACGGCCAGAAACGGCGAGGAGGCGTTGGAGGCGTGGTCACCGCGAGGTAGAAGATGGTGAGCTGGCTGCGTGGGTCCGCTTCGTCAGCGAAGGAGAGAGAGGGAAAGAGGGGCCACTCGTTAGTCGGTTTGCGGGTTCGTCTGTGTGTGACAGAAAAAACGCTTCGTCCATGGGGGAGTAGCTGGGCTGGTACTGGGATGTTGGGCCTATTGGGTTGGGTCCGGTCTGTTTCTAATTTTTTTCTTTCTAAATGCTTTATCTTTTTCTATTTCCATTTTCTGTTTTGAAATTCAAACAACAATTCAAACACTCACATCAATTCAAACTCCTCCAAACTTTGTCTTGAGTTTTGGTTCTGTTTAACAACATAAACCAAAGTCCAAAAACAAAAATAATAATTTTATTCTTTTTAGGATCTATTTAATAACTAAATAAATAGCCCCTAGTTATTTATTCAAATAGGATTTGTTTTATTTAAAAATCTCCATTTGAAATCTAAAATAAAAATCAAAACAATTCAGTAGGTTTTATTTGAGAATATAAAATATTTGGAAAACTTGTTTAAAATATAATAACAAGTTTTAGTGTTTAATTAAAATAGTAAAACCTTTATTTATAATAAAAACAAAATTGGATATTAAATCCTTATTATTTTATTTAAATAAACCTTTACCAATTTTATCAAATAGAAATATTTTATTTCAAAGGCTTGGCCAAGTTTTAATTTGGCTTATAAAATAATCCTTATTTATAATTCTTCCATTTCATTTGAAAACCAAATCTTTTTATTTAAAAGATCCAAAATAGTAATTCCAAATATTTAAATTTTCTTTATTACTTGTTTATCTTTTCAAATCCCTTTAGGATTTGTTTGTTCAAATAGGTTTGAAGGTTTTCCAATTGGAATCAAAAAGTTTCTTCTCACCCTGAAAATCAACAAAGTTTTATTTTATTCATTTATTTTTCACATAACAAGATTTGGAAAAATCTTGGGATGTGACATTCCTCAACTTCCTCCTTATCAGGAGCATCATTTTTATCATAACCACTATCAGTTTCAGCATCAGAGTCAGATATACTATTAGGATCTACAACAGGTTCAAGTGGTTCCTCAACTACTCTATGTTTCTTTTTCTTTCTCTTACGAGGACTACCACTATCTTCACCTTGCTGAGAGTCCTGCTCAATTCTTTTAGGGTGTCCTTCAGGATATAAAGGATCTTGAGTAGCTATACCACTCCTAGTTCTAATTCCATAAGCATGTTTATCTCCTGAAGCATTAACTAGCATATCCTTTTGTACCTTAGCAAGTTGATCAAGTTGAGTTTGAACCATTTGAAAGTGTTTACAAAGCATTTTAATATCCTTTTAAGTTCTTTCCACAATATCTTTCAACTCCTTAATATCTCTAGAGTTTTCCAATAAATGATTCTGAACTTGTTTATTAAAATTACCTTGCTTAACAATAAAATGTCAAGTTCCTCTAAACATTGATCAGGAGGCTTGCCAAAAGGAATATCACCTTCATCAAAGTGTTGGAGAGAGTGTACCTAAATAGTAGATGAGTGGGGAATTGGCTTACATAATTCTTCTATAGGAGGTAGATTCTTCACATCTTTAGCTCTAATACCTTTCTCCTTTAGACACTTCTTAGCTTCCTTCATCACTTCATCATTTAATGCAATAACTCCTCTCTTCTTTGGTGTTGGTATTGGAACTAGTTCAGGAACATCTGGTTCAGGAATAATAGTCTCAGGTGTATTTAGCTTAGTTGAAGTCCAATCATCATAATTCTTGCTTATCTTAGCCATTAATTCTTCAGCATCTATAGGAGTTCTTTTCCTGAAAACACAATCAGCAAAGCTATCTAGGTATGTCCTAGAATCATCAGTTAGTCCATTATAATAAATATCAAGAAGCTCATTCTTAGGTAATGGACATCCAGGATGTGCATGAATCAAGGCACAGAACATTGTCCATGACTCAGGCAATTTCTCTTCTTCTCCCTATTTAAAATCAAAAAGTCTCTGGAAAGCAGCATGTCTAACACTGGGAGGAAAATATTTCTGGAAGAAAGAAGCAATCAAACAATCAGGGCTATCAATGGAACCAGGAGGTAATCTATTAAACCAAGCCCTAGCTTCTCCTTTTAGTGAAAAAGGGAAGATCTTAGTAACAAAGTACTTGCGCATCTTAAAATCATCAGAGAATAAAGCACTCATAGTAGAAAGCTCATTCATATGAGCCACAACACTCTCATTTTCAGTCCCACAAAAAGGTTCTTTCTCAACAATATCTAAATAGGATAAATCAAGAGAGAAATCATAATCTTTATCTTTAATATCTATGGGAGAAGTGGCAAACTTAGGATCACAGGACAACTTAGGAATAATGGTGCGTCTAGCAAGGAGACTCTTAATAGCACTAGTACCATGTGTGTTTCGGCACTCTTCAACAAAATCAGTAAACTCAATGTAGCCATCATTAATATCATAATTCCCTCTAGACTCAGGTGATCTAACAGGTGTAACAATGTCTTCACTAGGAATTCCGGTATTTCCTAGACTAGCCATAGTAGCATCTAGGAAAGGACCTAATGAACCACTCGCATCAAGAACAATAGAAGTAACATCATGAGTATCAAAAGCAGTTTCAGATTCAGCAGTACTAGGAGTGTGTGTAGCATGAGTATGTGGTGGTGGTGTAACAAACTTACTTATAACAGACGGTGAATCAAGAGCAGCAGAGGTGTTTAGGACTGTACCTCTTCTTGTAGTGGATGGTAAAATAGGGAACTTTCCATCACGAGTCTTCCCCATGATGAAAGGAGTAATAGTGAACAATAGTATATCCAAGTGAACTTACAAATAAAGCTGTGCTCCCCAGCAACGATGCCAGAAAATAGCCTTGATGGCCCACAAGTGTAACAGTCTTCACGTGTAGTATTACCCAATTTATTGATTTGACACAAGGGGAGCCAAAGAATACTTGCAAGCCTTAACAACTGAGTTGTCAATTCAGATGCACCTGGAAATAGTTCTTGCTCATAGAAGTTTATCAGTAGCAACAGTTTGTAGTAGCAACAACAAAGCAACAGCAACAGTGAAACATGAGCAATAGTAACAGTAACCATAAAAAGTGGGATTCGAGTGCGGTAGGAATAGGGATGGATGGACGGGCATTGCAAGGACGAGTCTAAACATGTAACTTCAAGATCTAGGGCATTGCAGATAAATAATAAGAAGCATCCAAGTACTAAACAATCCTAGGCATGTGCTCCCTATATAGTCATACATGCTCGCAATGAGAACTTGCACAACATCTTCTGTCCAGCCAGCCTGTGGCAGCGGGGCCTCTAGGGAACTACTGGCAATTAAGGTGATCCTTTTAATAGAGCACCGGAGCAAAGCATTAACACTCTGTAAACACATGTGATCCTCACACCACAGCCATCCCCTCCGGTTGTCCCAATTATTCTCACTTTAGGGCCTTTGGATCCGTACAATGATATGTGTACACAACTTGCAGATAAGATCACAAACAATACTATTATAATGATTCAATAATAAGTTCAGATCTGAGATCATGGCATTCAGGCCCTAGTGACAAGCATTAAGCACAACAAGTTGCAACAAAGTCAAATAGAACTAATAGAGATACTAGGCACTATGCCCTAACAATCTTATTCGATTACATGATAGAACTCATCCAATCCCTGCCATCCCCATAGCCTACTGCGGGGCATTACTCAATCATGGATGAGGGAAACATCGATGGTTTATGGAGAGGCGTTGGTGATGACGATGGCGATGATCCTCTCCAAATTCCCCGTCCCGCCAGGGTGCCAAAATGGAGTTTCTGGATTCAAATCTTGGTTTCTGGTGGCGGCGGCGCAACGGAACTTTTTCTGGAAAACTATCGAACCCCCCTTTGTTTTTAGGTTAAAGGGCAACTTATAGGCGCAGAGGGAGCCCGAGGGGGTGCCTGGGGTGGCTGCACCCCCTAGGCGCGGCCAGAGGTGGGCCCGCACCTGGCAGGGGTGTGGGACCCCCATGCCCCTTCTCCGTCTCGTACTCTGGCTCCGTGGATCTTCTGGTGAAATAGGATTTTTTGGCATATTTTCCCGGATTTTTCCCGATAGTTGATTTTATGCACAAAAACTAGACACCAAGGTAATTCTGCTAAAAACAGCGTTAGTCCGTTTTAGTTGCATACAAATCACATAAGTTTAGAGGAGAAACAATAGCAAAAGTGTTCGGGAAAGTAGATACATTTTGGATGTATCATCCTATTGTGCAAAATGCATCATGCAAGAACAAGCTTAACTTGGGTGGGGAAAGTGTGGAAATGCTTCTGATCAAGGATCTTGAACCTGTTCTTCAGAGTAGTGAAAACCCTCTCAACCATGACTCTAAGGCTAGAGTGCCTAAGATTGAAAAGTTCTTCCGAAGTCCTTGGGTAGTTCCTAGCAAAGAATTCATTTATATGGTACCTTGTTGACCTAAAGGGTGGCAGAATTCCAGGTCGGCAGGCATACCCGGAATCTACAAGGTAGAATTTGTCCTCAGGGAGCTTGAGGCCATCGGGTTTGCTAAGCCTGTCAGCTAGAATCATTGCATCGTGGGCAGATCCTTCCCACGCAGCAAGCACATATGTGAACTTCATATTGAAACCAACGACGACAAGCACATTCTGACTGGGGTAGTGCTTCCTCCCCCTATATGCAGCCTACTCAGATTTTGGCATTCTAGCCATCACATGAGTACCATCAATCGCTCCAATACAATCCTGGCATTATAAGAATATTAGCTGGCTGTCTAATACAATCATCCAAAGAAGAACATGCTAGAGTTGATCACCTTGAAAACGGGAAACCATCAACCGTTGTCATGTATATTTGCGGGGATTTAACCAGATGGCGGCTTGATCATCTCCTCTCTGAGTTCTCCAACAGCATACAACACCTGATAGAAATACCGGGAAATTGTCTCGGTTGATCTTCTCCATGTGTTGTGGGTCACTCAGAATCATTATGGCCTAGAACATGAAAAAGCAGAGCCACGTGTTCTTCGATACTATTAGAGTATATTACGGTTAGGTTATATTAGGTAGTTTCATATTGTAATCAAATTGTATATCTAGTAGTCTTCTTGTCCCCTAAGTCTTCTAGTACTATATAAATAGCTCAAGGGCTCACGTTGTAATCACCTCTTGCAATATCAATACAATCTATACTTCCGCAAAATTTCATGGTATCAGAGCGGTTCGCTCCGCCTAGGGTTTAGCCACCTCTTCCGCCGCGCCACCCCAGGGAGATAGTTCTCCACCGAGGGCCGCGCAATAGTAGATTAGATTCGTCTTCGCCAAAATTTTCTCGCTGGTTGCTTAACCGGTGTTTCTTCTTATTTCTCCGATCATAGATCGGATTGCATCGTCCATAGCCGCATGTCGTCATCACGCGCCTCTACTTCAACCTTGGCATCGACTCATCTCCGGCCCATCTTTGCCAACATCGACCGGGACATACGTCCCCGAGTACGCGCCTTGCCATCAACAAAGGGATGCACCTTCATGACCCGTGGTCATCATCGCCGACAACCATCTACACCAACAACATCGTCACTTCGTCGCCGCCACCACCAATTGTGGTCATCGTCAACGCCAACAAGTTCTTCTCCACGAGCGACGTCGCGCTCATACAAGCGGAAAATACGGGTCTAATCCCCGAAATCGACCACCGCAACAACTCAATCGCCATCGACAACTACCACCATCGTCTTCATCCACCACGACCTTGCCGCCAGAGTCGCAATCTAATTTTTATTTGCACAATTATGTGTTCAATTTTCTTATTGCAGCCACTTTGTCTACTCCAACACGGCGAACAACTTCTACACCGACTGTTTATGGAAAAAAAAATTTGCTCCTCAACCCGGCTCTGGCACGCATGGCTCATGATGGTCCCTGTCTTAGCACGTCCGGTATCGGCAACACCGACGCGTGCCTTCGTCCCCTACACGCTCAAGGGTCTGGCAAGCTCGGCATTGCGGGTCGAGCTACTTCTCAAACTACGTCTACCTCAACCACTACAGCGAATTCTCCCGTCTCAACGACGACATCGACCACAAAACAACAACATCATCAACTTCATCGACTTCAACAACGGCGACAACTTTACCAATGGCACCATCGACCACGACTACAATGCCTCACTCCCGGCTACATCGACATCGGCAACAAGGTCTACCACCTCACCTCTGACTTATGCTCCAGTCAGACCGTCCGCGTCACTACCGATCCGACTATGGGGGGCGTATTAGAGTATATTACGGGTTCATATTGTAATCCAATTCTATCTCTAGTAGTATTCTTGCCCCTAAGTCTTCTAGTACTATATAAACAGCCCAAGGGCTCACGTTGTAATCATCTCTTGCAATATCAATACAATCTATACTTCCGCAATCTTTCAGATACAGTAGTTGATGTTGTCCTTGAGAAACCCCCTAGACCCGAGAGTCTGCATAAGATGGTTAAATGGGGCTCTTATCATCTTGAGCATGGCGATAGCCTCCACATCGTTGTTGTTGTAGATGTAGTTCATATTTTCCATCCTCTCTCTGTTGCGCTACATTAGGGGACCATACTTCACGGTCGACCTGTTATGCCTACCAGCCGCTCTTCTGTAGATTAGGAACATCCATGCCTGAATCACAACGACTAGAGCAGCTGCCAGGATGATATCCTTCAGTTGTTAGCCCTAAACAGAGTGGCATTGCATAATCACAGTGTACGTACTGCCCTAATGTCGAGCTAACTACCTTGGTAAAAAATATGGAGAGGAGTCAAGGTTGTTACCTTCATGCTGGTGGCCATCGAGGACCTGCCGCAGGCGGAAAAGAAGACGGGGGAGAAGTTTGCACCATAGATCTGTGAGATAGTAGATGTCGGAGTCGGGCAGAAGACGCCAGCCAGTGCCGGAGTGTGCTTAGCAGCTGCTGATACGTCGGAAACGTATCTATATTTTTTGATGTTTCATGCTTGTTTAGTATCTACTTTGCTTTGCTTTGTCTACACTTTGAGGTTTTTTTGTATCTTTTCTGGAAATAACCTATTAAAAAGTTGCCACAGTGCCAGTTGTCTGTTTTCTTCTGTTTTTTGGTTCCAGAAAGACAGAAAATCAATATTCTTGGAATTGGACGGGACAAAATCCAAAGTCAATATTTTACCCTGGGCGACACGAATCCAGAAGACAAGACGGAGAGGCGAACCAGAGCGGACAGACCCCCCCTAGGCGCGGCCAGGGAGGGCCCACGCCTGGGCAGGGCGTGGGGCCCCTGGCCGCCTCCCATCCTTGCCTCTTCGCCTATAAGAAACCCCTGATGCAGAAACTCTAGACACCCGATCAAAACTCCATGAAACCGTCTGTAGCCGCCACCACCATCATCCCTAGATCGGGGGGATCTGAAGTTCTTCCCGACACCCTGTCGGAGGGGAGATCATCCCGGAGGCCTTCTTCTCCGGTATGATGCGTGATTAGTTCCACCTTGGACTATGGGTCCATGTAGTAGTTAGATGGATGTATCTCCTCCTTGTGATTTCATGTATAGATCTTGTGAGCTCTGTTCATGATCAAGATCTAATCTATTTGTAATCATGCATGTTGTGTTTGCGGGGATCCGATGGATATTGAGATTACCATGTCAGATTGATTAATGGTTTTGTCTTTATGATTCTATCATGTCTGTGTTGTTTGTGATCTTGCATACTCTCTGTTGTTAGTAGCTATCTTGGCCAAGTAGTTGCTAGTGACTCCAAGAGGGGATATTTATGCTCGATAGTGGGTTCATGCCTCTAGTTTCCAAGGGAAGTGACAGAAATCTCTTCGGTGTAGATGTGCTATTGCCACTAGGGAGAAAAACGGTCTCTTGTTCATAGAGCAAGTGGATTGTTTATCTTACACACTTTGCTTAAAGCAGTTGCTTGTAGCTTAATACTGGAGGGGGTTCGGATAATAACCTAAAGGTGGACTTCTAGTCATAGATGTAGTTGGATGGCGGTCTATGTATCTTGTATGGCTTCTACGCCGTCGTCGCCCTCATCGTTCTACGCGCCAATCACCCGGTGCCCCTGGTCGTCGGGGTCGTTCGCTCGCGTTGTCATGGACGGTTTACCCCGGTCTTCAGCGACGGCAGGACATGGAGGTGCTGCGTCGGCCACTGCTCCGGTTAGAGGAGGGCCTGCTGCTATGGTGGGAGGAGGGTCTGCCGCTGCTCCGGTGGGAGGAGGGCCTGCTGCTCCCGCACCTGTTCCTACGTTGCAGCATTCGGCGTCTTCTCTGCCAGGAGGTGTTCAGCCGGGGATGATTAATACAATCCCGTTCAGACCTCTTCAGCCCCCGTTCAGACCTACGGGTCCTTCGGGGTTCGCGGCACAGCCTCCGTGGCAGTTCTTCTAGCCAACGATGAACTTCAATAGGCCCGTCTACCCGCCTTTAATTCCGCCTCAGCAATATGCATAGATGTTCTCGTTGACTCGGAATAAAAGAAAGAAGAAGAAGAATGTGCAGGTACCTCAGTCGCAGCCACCGGCGGTGCCTCCGCAACAGCTTTTTCAGTCTCAGTTTCAGCCTCCGCAGATGCCCCAGGTACCGGGCATGATGTTTGTGCCTCCTACCGTGAGTATGCCACCGCCGTTGTTTTCTGTTGTCTCAACACCCGCAGTGGTTGTAGTGGATTCTTATGGTCAGACTGATCCGAGCAAGACAAAGAAGATGGTGAAGTGCTGGAAATGTTCTGGAGATACTCATGCTTCCAAAAACTGCCCGGTTCAACATTACTGCTTAGTTTGTAACAATTCTTCTCATCCCACTGCCAAGTGTCCAACGCTGAAATTGCCCAAGCCTTCGATGATCGTGGCAGGGAATGGGACGGAAGATACTCTTTTCAATCAATTGCCTGATAGCATTTTCAAGGCAGAGTTGGCTCCAAAGTGTACACCGACGGCTAAGGTGACTATGGTGGGTGCGGTGGTGCATGCGGCTGTCATTGAGTCTCAGATGACACAGATATGCCCTCTCAGTACTCAGTGGAAATGGGAGGCACTTCCGCATGGTGATGATTCCTTTCTTATATGCTTCCCTTCTTTTGCGGATTTACAGCGTGTCGATGGCATTCAGATGCCGGTCCCTTCTCACAATGCTCAGATTGTTATCAGTGTTTGGGAGATGCAGGATATTCAGCCGAAGTTTGTTCTACCTCAGGTGTGGGTTCATGTGGAGGGTGTTCCTCATACCATCCGACACTTCCATGGCTTTTGGGCGGTTGGCCCTCTTCTGGGTACGACAGTGGATGTGGATTTGCCGACACTGTATAGTCGCAATATTGTGCATATTTGTGTGGAAATGATGAATCCAAATGCGCTGCAGAAATGTGTGGATGCTACAGGTCCTTACATTGGTACTACTGCTACTCTAAAGTTGAAGGGTTATGACTTTACTTTTCACCCGGAGTCCCCAGACTTCGTCCCTGATCCTACTTTCATCCGTATGTTCTGGAGGCGTAAGGGAGATGATTTAGGTGAGGACGATGGTACTGGACAGAAGGAGAGGGACCCCTCTATTGATGATACCACCACTCGGACTCAGGGGAATCAGATGGAGATTGATAATGCGGGTTCCCAATCAGCTGTGGGAGGTCCTCAGGTCAACAAGGTTTCTACTATGCCAGTGGTTGCGGCCACACCTTTCAATCCTAGTCCTCAGACTCCACAGGGTAAAGCCATTGTTGCTGCTGCACGATGCTCTCGCTCTTACTTTCAGCGGCCTGGTCTGATATCTACTGCCACATCTTTGGCCTTGGGTGGTCTGTCTGGAAACTCTATAGCGTCCGGTTCTGATGAGTCTCTTTCGTTGGCCTCTTCTTCTGCACCGAATGCGGTGCAGCCCTCTTCACCGGGCATCTCCGTCGCATCTGCGCTTTTGGGAGCGGTGACGCTCACGGCCTCGCCTGCCGCGGGCCAGTCAGCCTCGCCTCCTCCGACACACCCGACCTCGCCGACTGTGGCTAGGTCTTCTTCGCCATCTGCTGGGCAGACGTCACCCCCTCAGGAGTGTTCGGAGATGGGCCAGGATACCGATGGTCTTGGGCCACAGCATGGCCAGGGCGGTTGGTCGACGACGGATATGACGCTGGTCGAGCTGGGTTCGCCGACGGATTCAGCTGTGGAGCAGGTCATTGCGGTGACTTCACTCACGGTCTCGGCGATGCTGGTGTTGCGCAGGAGTGCAAGGCATCCGGTGAGCGCCGACAGTGCTTCGGCTACGGATATGGACTCTTTGGAGAAGGCCATGCGCAGGAAGGCGGAGAAGAATCTCGACACGACTGGTAATCCCTCTTCTTCCAAGTCTTTTATTCCTTTTTCATCAACATGCATTAATTCTAAGCTTAATTCTGTTGGAATTAGTTTAGGAAAGAATGCAAATGATGTTTCTATTTCTGCTAAGGTCTTGAAGAGGATGGAATTTGACCGGTTAACGGTTGTTCCAAAAGTCTCGGCCTCTTACATTCCCACCTACTCTGATGATGAGGATACAAACATCTCAACAGATGGTCAGATTCTATCTCATCTAGTAGGTGAAGTTCTTGAAGTTGGTTTGGACGAGGATAGGTTAAGCTCAATCTATGAGCTAACTGCTTCTGGTCGTAAATCAACTTCTGGAAAAATGTAGGGGTTTGTAGCATGGAAAACAAAAAATTTCTACCGCATGCAAACAAACAAGCCAAGATCTATCTACTAGATTGTAGCAACGAGTCGATAGAGGAACTCACCTCAAAGATTCCAAAGCGATTAACGATAGCAGATTCTCGTGGGTGATGTAGTCGTACTCTTGCCGATCTCAAGATCGTGTAGATGATCCTTCCGGCGCTGTGTTCCGGCAGCGCTTCCACAGTCGGTCACATGTTCGGTACTCGATGAAGACATTCCTCTCCCTTGTTCCAGCAGGCAGCGGAGGTTGTAGCACTCTCCTCGTGATTCCGGCAGCACGACGGCGTGGTGTCGGAAGTAGAGGGAGATCTCAGCAGGCTTCACTTAAGCCGGAGAGAGTATGGTGGACTATGAGAGAGGCCTTGGTGATATAGGGTTTAGAGGGCACCAAGGGGAGGGTGTGGCCGGCGGCTAGGGCTTGGGGAAGCCCCAAGTCGCCGAGTTGGAGGGGAAACCCTAGGCGGCGGCTGCACTTGGAGGTGGAGGCGCGCATGAGCTAGGGTTTGAGGTGTGAAGGAGAGGGGCAGCCCTGCCCCTCCTTATGTAGGTGGGAGGGCATGGATTGGGCGGAGGGAGTCCTCCCCCAAGTCGGCCTCCTTGGCCGGCGGGTGGAGGGAGGAGACTTCCTCCCCAAGTAGGTTTCCTACTCTCCCTCCACCAAGCAAACTTGCCGTTTGACTTTTTCAAATTGACGTTTGACTTTCAAACTAGGATTTCATTTCTCCCTTTATTTTGCCCAGCCAATTGACCTAGTACATGATGCAACCATTCCATATTGTTATGACACATTCATGTACCCTTCCTCCGGAGTCGGACCTTGGGACCCTTCTAGAACATTCCTGATGAAAACACGAATCATTCCCCAACTCAAACAGGACTTTCCTTATATGAATCTTATTCTGGACCATTCCGGATCTCCTCGTGATATCCCGGATCCCATCCGAGACTCCTAACAACATTCAGTCTCTTACTCATCATTCCATAACTACTCAACAACATCGAATCCTTAAGTGTGTCTCCCTACGGTTCGTGAATTATGCGGACATGATCGAGACACTTCTCCGATCAATAACAAATAGAGGAATCTGAAAATTCATATGGCTCGCACATATTTCTATGATTACTTTCTGATCGAATGAACCACTTACATACGATACCAATTTCCCTTTGTCTCACGATAGTTTACTTATCCGAGGTTTTGATCGTAAGTATCTCTGCATGCCTAGTTCAACCTCGTTACTAATAAGTACTCTTTTCTCGTTCCCGTGATATGTGATCCCTTGCGAGCCAGTCACATGCTTGCAAGCTAATTGGATGACATTCCACCGAGAGGGCCCAGAGTATATCTATCCGTCATATGGATGGACAAATCCCACTCTTGATCCATGTGTCTCAACCCATACTTTCCGAACACTCAATGCCATCTTTATAGCCACCCAGTTACGGTGTGGTGTTTGATGTCATCAAAGCATCCTTCTGGTGATGGTGATAAGCATGATCTCATGGTCGAAGGAATTAGGTTACTATGTATCAGAAAGCTTATAGCAATTGAACTATTAAAATGACTTGATCTTTATGCTACGCTTATTTATAGGAGTATGTCCATCATACCATTCTCCTAATGATATGATCTTGTTGTTAATAACATCTCAATGTTCATGATAGGGAAACCACAATCATCTATTAACCAACAAGCTAGTATTATGAAGAGGCTTTACTAGGGACTCTAATTTAATTTACAAATCACACAAGTATTAATGTTTCCTGGTTAATACTGTTATAGCATGAATGTAAACATTTATCATAAACACAAAGATATAATAATAACTACATTTATTATTGCCTCTAGGGCAAATCTCCAACAGTCTCCCACTTGCACTAGAGTCAACTAATCTAGATTACATGGTAATATACCGAACACCCATGGCAGTTTGGTGTTGGTCATGTTTTGCCCTCGGGAGAGGTTTAGTCAACGGATCCGCCACATTCAGATCTGTGTGTACTTTGCAAATATTTATGTCACCATCTTGGACATGTTCTCGAATAGCATGAAAACGTAGCTTGATGTGCTTCAGCTTCTTGTGTGACCTTGGTTCTTGCGCATTGGCTATGGCGCCCATGTTATCACAGTAGATAGACATTGGGTCCAGCGCACTTGGAACCACACCGAGCTCTGTAATGAACTCTTTCATCCATATCGCTTCTTGTGAAGCCTCTGAAGCAGCTATGTATTCCGATACAGTTGAAGATCTCGCCACAACGATTTGCTTTGCACTCCTCCAGCTAACTGTTGCACCATTCAAAGTAAATACGTATCCAGATTGAGATTTAGAATCATCCAGATCGGTGTTCCAACTAGCATTGGTGTAACCATTAACAACGAGATGTTCATCACCTCCATAAGAAAGAACCATATCCTTAGTTCTTCTCAAGTACTTAAGGATGTTTTTTACCGTTGTCCAATGATCCACTCCTGGATCACTTTGATATCTGCTAGTCAAACTAACAGCATATGCAATGTCGGGTCTAGTACATAGCATGGCATATATTATAGATCCTATGGCTGAGGCATAGGGAGTCTTACTCATCCTTTCTCTATCTTCTGCCGTTGCAGGACTTTGAGTTTTACTCAAGGTCGTATTGGGCAACATGGGCAAGAACCCTTTCTTTCTATCTTCCATTCCAAACCTCTTTAGAACTTTGTCCAAATATGTACTTTGTGACAATGATATTAGGCGTCTCGATCTATCTCTATAAATCTTTATGCCTAATATGTAAGCTGCTTCGCCTAGATCTTTCATTGAAAAACTATTATTCAAATATTCCTTGACACTATTAAGAAGGTCTACATCATTCCCAATCAACAATATGTCATCTACATATAGTATTAAGAATGCTACAGAGCTCCCACTCACTTTCTTGTAAATACAAGCTTCTCCATAAGTTTGTATAAAACCAAAGCTTTTGATTACCTTATCAAAACGTTGATTCCAACTTCGGGATGCTTGCTTCAATCCATATATGGGCCGTTGAAGTTTGCACACCTTGTTAGCATCTTTAGGATCGACAAAACCTTTGGGTTGCATCATATACAACTCTTCATCAATGTCTCCATTGAGGAACGCTGTTTTGACATCCATCTGCCATATCTCATAATCATAATATGCAGCGATTGCTAACATAATCCTTACAGACTTTAGCTTCGCTAATGGTGAGAAAGTCTCATCGTAGTCAACTCCTTGAATTTGTAGAAACCCTTTTGCGACAAGTCGAGCTTTATAGACAGTAACATTACCATCAACATCTGTTTTCTTCTTGAAAATCCATTTGTTCTCGACAGCCTTCCAGCCATCCGGTAAGTCCAACAAAGTCCATACTTGGTTTTCGTACATGGATCCAATTTCGGATTTCATGGCTTCTTGCCATTTATTGGAATCTGGGCTCATCATCGCTTCCTCATATGTTGCAGGGTCATCGGTGTTGTCCACCAACATGACACTCATAACGGGATCATACCAATCAGGAGTGGTACGAGTTATCGTTGACCTGCGAGGCTCTGTAGCAACTTCAACCAAAGTTTCATGATCATCATCATTAGCTTCCTCTCTTATTGGTGTAGGCACCACAAGAACTACTTCCGGTGTTGCGCTACTCGCAAGTTCGAGAGAAGGTTCAACAACCTCGTCGAGTTCTACTTTCCTTCCAGTCACTTCTTTCAAGAGAAATTCCTTCTCTAGAAAGGATCCATTCTTAGCAACGAAGATTTTGCCCTCGGATCTATGATAGAAGGTATACCCAATAGTTTCCTTAGGGTATCCTATGAAGACGCATTTTTCCGCTTTGGGTTCAAGCTTGTCCGGCTGTAACTTCTTTACATAGGCTTCGCAACCCCAAACTTTAAGGAACGACAATTTAGGTTTCTTTCCAAACCATAATTCATACGGTGTCTTTTCAAAGGATTTAGATGGTGCCCTATTTAAAGTGAATGCGGTTGTTTCTAATGCATAACCCCAAAACGATAGCGGTAAATCTGTAAGTGACATCATAGAACGAACCATATCTAAGAGAGTTCGATTACGACGTTCGGACACACTATTACGCTGTGGTGTTCCCGGGCGTGTCAATTGTGAAAGTATTCCGCATTTCTTCAAATGCTCGCCAAACTCGTAACTTAGATATTCACCTCCACGATCAGATCGTAGAAATTTAATCTTCTTGTTATGTTGATTCTCTACCTCACTTTGAAATTCCTTAAACTTCTCGAAAGTTTCGGACTTATATTTCATGAAATAGATATACCCATATCTACTCAAGTCATCCGTGAAGGTAAGAACATAGCGATAACCACTGCGTGATGCTACACTCATTGGTCCACACACATCGGTATGTATGATTTCCAATAAGTCCGTAGCTCGCTCCATCATACCAGAAAATGGAGTCTTAGTCATTTTACCCATCAGACATGCTTCACATCTTTCAAGTGATTCAAAATCAAGTGATTCAAGAAGTCCATCGGAATGGAGTTTCTTCATACGCTTCACTCCAATGTGACCAAGACGACAGTGCCACATATAGGTCGAGTTACCGCTCAATTTCAAACGTTTAGCCTCAATGTTATTTATGTGTGTATTACTACAATCGAGATTCAATAAGAATAGACCATCTATCAAAGGTGCATGTGCATAAAACATATTACTCATATAAATCGAACAACCATTATTCTCGGACTTAAACAAGTAATAGTCTCGCAATAAACATGATCCCGATATAATGTTCATACTCAACACAGGCACCAAATAACAATTATTTAAGTATAAAACTAATCCTGATGGTAGATGAAGAGGTAGCGTGCCGACCGCAATCACATCAACCTTTGATCCATTTCCAACGCGCATCGTCACCTCGTTCTTCGCTAGCTTCCGTTTATTCTGCAGCACCTGTTTCGAGTTACAAATATGAGCAACCGAACCAGTATCAAATACCCATGCACTACTACGAGTACTAGTGAGATACACATCAATAACATGTATATTGGATATACCTTTCTTCTTGATGTTGCCGTTCTTCAAATCCGCTAAGTACTTTGGGCAATTCCTCTTCTAGTGACCTTCTCCCTTGCAGTAAAAGCACTCAGTATCAGGCTGATGCCCAGCCTTGGTCTTCTTCGTCGGTGCGGCAACTTTCTTACCACCCTTCTTGAAGTTTCCCTTTTGCTTAGACTTGTCTTTCTTGAATTTGGTGGTCTTATTGACCAACAACACCTGGTGCTCTTTCTTGATTTCCACTTCTGCAGATTTCAACATGGAGAAGAGTTCTGGCAACGTCTTGTTCATATTTTGCATATTGTAGTTCATCACAAAGTTCTTGTAACTTGGTGGCAGTGATTGGAGGACACGGTAAATCCCCAAAGCATTAGGAATCACTATACCCAAGCTTTGGAGTTTGTTTGCGTGCCCAGACATCTTAAGCACGTGCTCACTGATGGAGCTGCCCTCTTCCATCTTGCAGTTAAAGAACTTTTCAGAAGCCTCATAACTCTCAACTGCCGCATGAGCCTCAAATATCATTTTGAGTTCACGGACAATATCATGTGGGTCATGGTTCTCAAACCATTTCTGAAGCTCCGATTCCAAACCATACAAGATAGCACACTGAACTGTGGAGTACTGATTCTTCCGAGTGAGGTAAACATTCTTTACTTCATCGGTAGCATCATCTGCAGGCGGGTCACCCAGCGGTGCATCCAACAAATAGGTCAAATTACCAGCATTGAGGACAATCCTCAAATGGCGGAACCAATCCGCGAAGTTGCTTCCATTGTTTTTCAACTTTTCTTTCTCTAGAAACGCATTAAAATTAATGGTAGGGGCCGCCATTGATCTACAACATATTTGCAATAGTTTAGACTAAGTTTATGACAAATTGAGTTCTAATTAATAGTTAAATTAATCTAGGTGAACTCCCACTCAAAACAATATCCCTCACATTGTTTTAGTGATCACACGAACCAAATCCACCACATCAAAACCGATCATCACGAGAGTTGATGTAGCTTTAATGGCGAACAATCAACATGTTCATCATATCTACTATATGACTCATGCTTTACCTTTCGGTGATCCGTGTTCCGAGACCATACGTACATGCTAGGCTCGTCAAGATCAAACCTTAGCTTCGCATGAGCAAATCTGGCTTGCTCATGTTGTATACACTCATGAGAATCTAACACACCCGATCATCACGTGGTGCTTGAAACAACGAGCTTTAGCAACGGTGCTTACTAAGGATGAACACTTTAAAACTTGAAATTTGTGTGCTTGAGGGATCATCTTATAATGCTACCGTCGTTAACTAAGCAATACAAGATGCATAAAGGATTAACATCACATGCAATTCATAATATGTGATATGATATGGCCTTTCTTCTTGTGTTTCCGATCTCCATCTTCAAGCACGAACATGATCTCCATCATCACCGGCATAGCGTCAAGGTAAATGGCGTCGTTTCATGGTTGTCGTCCACCAGCTTCAACTATTACAACTACTTTGAATAGACACGCGGGTCTTAACAGAATTTAAAGACAACCATATGTCTCCTGCCGGTTGCCAACTTACAATAAGGAACATTGCATACATCAAATATAATCACAATCATGGCCATATCACATCACAGCACACCCCTGCAAAACAAAGTTAGACGCCTCTAATTTTCTTTGCATATTTTACATGGTTTCGGGCTTTCAATAAGTGTCGCTCTAACTTACGAACAAGAACCACAACGTTGATGCTTGAACTATCAAGTGCCCATTGTAAATTGGATCTATACTATGATGGGAGAGACAGGCAGCCCGCAAAGCCACTTATGCAATACAAGTTGCATGTTGAGCGTGGAGCAAGTCTCATGAATGATGTCATGTAAGGTTAGCCCAGGCCGCTTCACCCCATCATACTGCAAGATGCAAAGTACACAAAAAGCAATTGATAATAAAAGCACCACCGCCCACAATGACCATTGTGTTCTACTCGTGCAACAGATCTACATATAGACACGACTCTGATACCACTATAGGGGTTCGTAGAATGGAAAACAAAAAATTTCTACCGCATGCAAACAAACAAGCCAAGATATATCTACTAGATTGTAGCAACGAGTCGATAGAGGAACTCACCCTTGAAGATTCCAAAGCGATTAACGAGAGCAGATTCTTGTGGGTGATGTAGTCGTACTCTTGCCGATCTCAAGATCGCGTAGACGATCCTTCCGGAGCTGCGTTAAGCGGCGCTTTCATGATCGGTCACACGTTAGATTTTCGATGAAGACCTTCCTCCCTTGTTCCAGTAGGCAGCGGAGGTTGTATCACTCTCCTCATGATTTTGGCAGTACGACGGCGTGGTGTCGGAAGTAGAGGGGAGATCTCGCAGGGCTTCGCCTTAAGCCGGAGAGAGTATGGTGGACTATGAGAGAGGCCTTGGTGATATAGGGTTTAGAGGGAACCAAGGGGAGGGTGTGGCCGGCGGCTAGGGCTTGGGGAAGCCCCAAGTCGTCGAGTTGGAGGGGAAACCCTAGGCGGCGGCTGCACTTGGAGGTGGAGGCGCGCAGGAGCTAGGGTTTGAGGTGTGAAGGAGAGGGGCAGCCCTGCCCCTCCTTATATAGGTGGGAGGGCATGGATTGGGCGGAGGGAGTCCCCCCCCAAGTCGGCCTCCTTGGCCGGCGGGTGGAGGGAGGAGACTTCCTCCCCAAGTAGGTTTCCTACTCTCCCTCCACCAAGCAAACTTGCCGTTTGACTTTTTCAAATTGACGTTTGACTTTCAAACTAGGATTTCATTTCTCCCTTTATTTTGCCCAGCCAATTGACCTAGTACATGATGCAACCATTCCATATTGTTATGACACATTCATGTACCCTTCCCCTCCGGAGTGTCGGACCTTCCGGACCCTTCTAGAACATTCCTGATGAAAACAACGGAATCATTCCCCAACTCCGAAACAGGACTTTCCTTATATGAATCTTATTCTCTGGACCATTCCGGATCTCCTCGTGATATCCCGGATCCCATCCAGACTCCTAACAACATTCAGTCTCTTACTCATCATTCCATAACTACTCAACAACATCGAATCCTTAAGTGTGTCTCCCTACGGTTCGTGAATTATGCGGACATGATCGAGACACTTCTCCGATCAATAACCAATAGAGGAATCTGAAAATTCATATGGCTCGCACATATTTCTATGATTACTTTCTGATCGAATGAACCACTTACATACGATACCAATTTCCCTTTGTCTCACGGCAGTTTACTTATCCGAGGTTTTGATCGTCGGTATCTCTGCATACCTAGTTTAACATCGTTACTGATAAGTACTCTTTTCTCGTTCCCGTGATATGTGATCCCTTGCGAGCCAGTCACATGCTTGCAAGCTAATTGGATGACATTCCACCGAGAGGGCCCAGAGTATATCTATCCGTCATATGGATGGAAAAATCCCACTCTTGATCCATGTGTCTTAACCCATACTTTTCGAACACTCAATGCCATCTTTATAAACACCTAGTTACGGTGTGGCGTTTGATGTCATCAAAGCATCCTTCTGGTGATGGTGATAAGCATGATCTCATGGTCAAAGGAATTAGGTTACTATGTATCAGAAAGCTTATAGCACTTGAACTATTAAAATGACTTGATCTTTATGCTACGCTTATTTATAGGAGTATTTCCATCATATCATTCTCCTAATGATATGATCTTGTTGTTAATAACATCTCAATGTTCATGATAGGGAAACCACAATCATCTATTAACCAACAAGCTAGTATTATGAAGAGGCTTTACTAGGGACTCTAATTTAGTTTACAAATCACACAAGTATTAATGTTTCCTGGTTAATACTGTTATAGCATGAATGTAAAAATTTATCATAAACACAAAGATATAATAATAACTACATTTATTATTGCCTCTAGGGCATATCTCCAACAAAAAATGTAATAAATCTCGCAAACAAGATCTTGCGCCTAAATCTATTATTGTTTCCCAATGAATGGCATGTTTTTGAATAGCAGAGGTCTTCGAGACTTGGCTAAACATTTACGCATTGCATTATGTTCTAGGGAACACAATTTGGATTTTGTGGCTATCTCCGAAACGGGGAGACGAGAATTCTCACAAACTATACTAGATCGCCTATCAGGTGGTATAGATTTTGTGTGGCATTCTCATCCACCCAGGGGACGGTCTGGGTGCATTTTACTCGGCGTGCGGGCAGACACCATGGATATATTAGTTGTTGCGGAAGGGGAGTTTCATATTAAACTACACATCCATAACAAAGCTGATAATTTCGTGTGGAGTCTGGTTGCTGTGTATGGTGCGGCTCAAGAGGCTTTTAAGGCCGATTTCCTTCGAGAATTGGTGAACTTAGCAAAAGATAATCCGTACCCTATTCTAATAGGGGGATTTTAACTTGCTTCGGTTCCCATTTGAGAAGAGCAAAGGCCACTTGGACGATCATTGGCCCTTCCTTTTTAACACAGTCATTGACAGTCTTGACTTGAAGGAAGTAAACATGATTGGTAGATAATTTACTTGGGCTAATTCTTTATCGGAACCAACATACGAAAAACTTGATCGTGTATTGATGGACTCAGATTGGGAAGCCCACTTCCCTCTAGTTTCTGTACGCGCTCTAGAACGTATTGAGGCTCTGTCTGATCATGCTCCCATTTTGCTAACCACTGGTTTGCCATCACCATGTTATGGCCATCCTTTCAAATTTGAGCATGGATGGCTGATTCGTGATGGCTTCCATGATATGGTGAAAATAGTTTGGGAAAGGCCGGTTGCTGGTGATAACCCAATACAGAGATGGAATAATAAAGTGCGTTTGACACGGAAACAACTCGGGGGTTGGGCACGTCACACCGCTGGTATTCTCAAAAAAGAAAAACTTAGACTTTTAGCTACTATTGATGAACTCGAAGCTTTAGAAGAAACCCGGTTGCTTACTCCACAGGAAATTGAGCTGAAAAGCCAATCAAATGCGGAGATTGCCCGATTACTACGCGAGGAGGAACTCAAGTGGTATCAATGTTCTAAATCACAATTTATTTTGCATGGGGATTCGAATAATAGATACTTCCATAGTGTAGCCAATGTCAGACACAAGAAGAAACGTATTCATTCCTTAAGGCATAATGACGAGTTGATTGAAGAACACGAGCAGCTAAAGTCTTACATTATGAATTATTATAAGGGTTTGTTTGGGGATCCGGAGGAAGTCACTTTCTCAATGGATGAATCCCAAATTAACGATGTACCCCAAGTTTCTGTGGAGGAAAACAACTATCTGGTTGCTCCTTATTCTGAGGAAGAAGTCAAATTAGTTGTTTTCCAAATGGAGCATAATAAGGCACCTGGTCCGGATGGTTTCCCCGCTGAGTTATATCAAACTTTTTGGGATGTAATCAAACCTGATCTCTTGAACATGTTTAGTGATTTACATGAGGGTCAACTTGATATATTTCGGTTGACCTTTGGTGAAATCATATTACTGCCTAAAGTTAATGAAGCAGAACGGATTCAACAATATAGACCGATCTATCTTCTTAATGTTAGCTTCAAGATTTTTACCAAGGTTGCCACTATCAGGTTGAACTCTGTGGCTGATCATGTTGTTAGGCCTTCACAAACTGCCTTCATGCAAGGTAGAAACATTTTGGACGGTGTGGCTACCTTGCATGAAACGGTTCATGAACTCCATAGAAAGAAATTGAATGGGGTAATTCTAAAAATTGATTTTGAGAAAGCTTATGACAAATGTAATTGGTCTCTTCTACAACAAGCTCTTAGAATGAAAGGTTTCTTAGCGGAATGGTGTTCCTTGATTGAAAGCTTTGTAGTCGGAGGTAGTGTTGCCATAAAAGTCAACGACAATGTTGGCAACTACTTTCAGACTAAGAAAGGGCTAAGACAAGGAGATCCATTATCGCCAATGCTTTTCAATATAGTAGCTGATATGTTAGCCATTTTGATTGAGCGGGCTAAGTCTGATGGCCAAATTGAAGGTGTGATCCCCCACCTTGTAGATGGGGGGTTATCTATACTTCAATATGCAGACGGTACAATTCTTGTTATGGAGCATGATCTTGAAAAAGCCAAGAATCTAAAACTCATACTTTTGGCTTTTGAGCAGCTTTCTGGATTAAAAATTAATTTTCATAAAAGTGAATTGTTTTGTTTCGGCGAGGCCCAGATGGAGGTTGGTCTTTATACTGAACTCTTCGGCTGTTATCATGGCACTTTTCCGATCAAATATTTGGGCATTCCGGTACACTACCGAAGGCTTACAAATGCAGAGTGGAAAATTGTCAAGGAAAGATTACAGATACGTTTGAGTAGTTGGAAAGGCAAACTTCTCTCTATAGGGGGAAGAATGGTACTCATCAACTCAGTCCTTAGTAATATGGTTTTGTATATGCTTTCTTTTTTTCAACTACCAAAAGGTGTCTTAAAAAGGTTGGATTACTTCTGATCAAGATTCTTTTGGCAGGAAGATAATAAGAAAAATAAGTATAGGCTGGCTAAATGGAGTGTTTTGTGTAGACCCAAAGAACAGGGTGGGCTCGGTATTCATGATCTACAGGTTAAGAATACAGCCCTCCTTAGTAAATGGCTCTACAAGTTATTAAATGAGGAAGGGATTTGGAAAACAATTATTAAGAGAAAGTATATAGGTTCAAAGTCTTTGCCCCAAATGGTTTGGAAACCTGGTGACTCTCACTTTTGGGCTGGTCTGATGGCGTCAAAAAAACATTTTTTACGCTTTGGGACTTTCTCTATTAATAATGGGACGCAGATAAGGTTCTGGGAGGATAAATGGCTAGATAATGCTACCCTTCGAGAACAATATTCTTCGTTATATTCCATTGTACGTTATAAGGAGGAAACAGTGGCCACGGTGCTCGAATTATTCCCGCCAAATATAATGTTCAGAAGGGTTTTAATTGGTTTTAGACTTGACTCTTGGATCATGTTGCTACAGCGTCTGGCACATGTACAATTGTCGGAAGAGCCAGATGAATTTCGTTGGAACCTAACTAAGAACGGGTCCTTTTCTGTTAGCTCTTTGTATAATGCTTTAATCCAGCCATCTATTCCAGTGGTAGATAATAGGATGATCTGGAAGATGAAGATACCACTTTAAAAAAATCTTTGTTTGGTATCTTCGTGGTGGGATTATCCTTACAAAAGATAACCTTATTAAGCGAAATTGGCATGGAAATCCTGGGTGTGTGTTCTGTCACCATGATGAGACAATCAAACACCTATTTTTCCAATGTAGTTTTGCCCGGTCTATATGGTCAATCACCCAAGCAGCTTCAGGCTTGTATCCACCACGTAGTATTGCCAACACTTTTGGAAATTGGTTAAATGGTATTGATAACAAGTACAAAAATCTTCTTAGGGTCGGAGCGATAGCCATTATATGGTCGTTATGGCTATATAGAAATAATAAGGTTTTTAATGATATAAACTGTTCTGTTCTGTAGGTTCTTTACAGGTGTACTCATACCCTTCGGGCTTGGTCGACTTTGCATCGTGCGGTCGCGATCTCTTCATAGAGGTGCGTACGAGGCTGGAGGATACGGCACGGGATCTTTTTACCAGACATGGATGGCAGCATAATCTTCGGATAGACTTGCCCTATGCACCCTAGGCGCTATTGCATTTGCTCAGCTTCATATGTAATTCGCCTGTATCTTTTCTTTTATGTTGGACTGTGTGGATTGATGACGGCTGTGTGCATCTAGTTATGCAGATGTCGGATGTAAGTTACTTTCTAAGTAATAAAGGCGTCCTTTATCGAAAAAATGTATCTTGTTGTATTGCCCAATCGAATCTCATAGGATCTTTTTGTCTGGTATTGCATTGTTATTCCTTGCTCAGTTCCTGCCAATTGCCCTGCTGTAATTTGTTTACCCTTCATGCCATGTTTTTATCTAAGGAGAGCACTTCTAGTAAACTATGGACCCCGGTCCAATCTTTACCATCGATACATCTTTCATTGTTACTTGTTTACTTGCTGCAAACCATTACCTTCCACACCATATGTTTAATCCTTTGTTACAGCAAATCGGTGAGCTTGACAACCTCACTGATTCGTTGGGGCAAAGTCTTAAGTTTGTGTTGTGCAGGTTTCCACGGAGCTTGCAACACCTTTGAGACGTTTACTTCCTCCTACTGGTTCGATAACCACGATTTCTTACTAAGGAAAAACTTGCTGCTGTGCTTATCACACCTTGCTCTTGGGGTTTCCAACGAAGCGTCCCACGATAGTGTTGGGCGTCATCAGATGCTACCGGAGATCTAAATCGCCGCTGCCGCCAAAGCCGCCGCACAAGAGGAAAATGGGGAGGAATTTGTCTTCCAGCGGGAGGTGGTAGCATAAGAGGGAGGTGAGCCTACTTTTCGCACCATACGGCGCTGATTCTTTCGGCTCCTGCCATCTCCCCGCTTCCTCCCCGCGCAATTTGTTCCTCCCCTTGCGCTCGCCAGGGCATGTCCCGGTGGAAACGCTTGATTTTGGCATTCCTCCGGAGCCAGGATGAGAGGTGCTTTAAGACCCGTGCAGGCCAAATCCGTGGCACACCGCGAGACACCAAACGGGCTTACTTCTTTCGGTCCGGTGCGAGAAAAGAAGACCGGGCCAACAAAACACGCCCTTGATGTTGCCTCGACGCCATTCTACCAGGAGAGCCACCCCCCTCCCCCTCATTTGTTCTGATAGAATAGTAGTTCTCCTCGTCGCTGCACTATGTTCTCGCTGCCGCATCTCGCTCTCCCCACTGCACCTCCCTTCGCCGACCTTGGCATCCTCTACTAGTTCATCATCTTATGACGACTCCTCTTCTGACGCTTCGCCGTCGGTGCATTCCCCAACCTCGTATTGCGAGGGTGCTTTGCAGTATCTTCCTGCGAAGGAATGCAACTGTGTGATAAGGTGCCTCGTTGGATTTCATGGATCAAGAAGAATCCTAGAAGAAGGTCTACACTTGTGGATTGCGCCGGGTGAGTGTTCTTCTCTGTTTTTTTGCTCCATTTGCTCTGTCTTTGATCGAAATTTGGTCTGAATTTGATTATTGTTTTGAATAGGTTGTGGATTGTTGTTTTTATAGCTGGTGAGACAATCCCAACAGTGACTATCACGCTCATGTGATTTGTGATATGGGAGTTCAAGTGTGGTGGCTGAAGTCTGAAAAACTACAGTTAACGGAAAATCTGCACATGCATACTAAAGCAACGCTGCAGAATGTCTCGGGTGCAGACTTAATATGCAGTGTGTGAAAAATATCAAGCTTTGCACATTGCAGAACTGAATGAGATGAGGAGAATGATGAAAATGAAGGATGAGATGGAAAAGAGGAAGATTTGGCTAGTTGCTATAGCTTTCTATTTAGTGATTGTTGTTGTACCCTTGACCGTAAAATGACTAATCTTTTGTAGTGTTAGTGCATTGTGGGCAAATGATGTTGCTGTAGTGTTAGCGTAGTGTAGGCAAAGATGTTGCCTTTGTAGATAATTTGCAAGGAGATATTCAGTTAAATGAGCAATTTGCAATAGCTGTTTGACACAATGCATGTGATGAAATGAATGACATAAGCTTTGTGCCTGTAGTATTCCATTTGTATGAATATCATAACCATGCTAGCACCGTACTACACATTACAATATGTAGCAGTGCAATGTCTGCATAAAAAAAAGCTATTGTAATTTTCAATCTACATACATTTTCTTTAGAACTAGATGACTTTTGCAGGTCTGCAAGCAACAATACTGAACATGGCGTTCTAAGGTGGAACAAAGGCAGGGTTTTGGGGGATTTGTGATTAAAACTTGGTGAATCTGTCCTGATGTGCCACACCTGTAGGTCCTGGTGAGTGGTGAAGCAAGAGGATGAGGAAGTAGGTTTACAATTTTCCAATTTTTCTTTTTTCCAGTTGGTTTGTCAGAGGATTTGCAGCTGGTTGTGAACTTGGCTGGTGATACGGTGTACGACCTTGAAATCGACGCCGCTAGAATTTAGCCAAATCTTTCACGGCACAAATAATCAAACAGCAGAATAAATTCTCCCTCTTGTAATCTCACTTGGTAGCAAATATGAGCAGGACAGATTTCGACCAAACCTGACTTACACGTTAGATGCAAATCAGAGTAAACAACATGCAAACCTTGTACTAGCAAACAGGAATCACATGGACTTCCTTTAGTTTCCCCTTTTCTCTCCAGGTGTTGTAATTTCGACGGGTACTTCCGTTTTTGGTGTGTTGACCCGACCAATACTCCCTTGTTGCGCATAATGTCAATTGCCAAGTTGACTACCAAACCATATCTCTGCTTCCTTGCACGCAACATGCACACGCCGGATCACGTGCAGAGTCTCGAGACTCGATCCAAATCCATAAAAATCTCCCCAAATCCTGGTGCAATCACACACCCACAAGCCTCCCACAATTATAGCAACTATACCGATCTATCCCCCGCAATTCAGTTCACCATCTCCTCTTTCAGCCGGCGACCAAGTGGCGCCTACTTCCGCAGGCCGAAGAGGCTGCACCGCCACCTAAATCCAGGAATAATCGGACGCCAGGTTGGAGCTTTACACTGACGCTAGCTGACGCATAGTTAGTTCACACGTAGTACGGGGTTCTGGGGTTTCCGGGACCTGCTCACCTACACGATCTGCCCGTCTATGCATTCCTCCCGGCTCCGCTCACCTACACGACACCAGATGACGCCGAGAGGGCTCACGTTCTCGTACTCTGCCCTCGATTCCATTCAGGTTAATTTACGTGTAAATTCGTAATGTGCTTTGGGAGCTACCTCAATCTCCCGACAATTCACTTCTTCACTGGTGATGATGTACCATACTCGTTGACTAGTTCAGCGAGGAGCAGGTAAATAGTACGATTTCAGACCGCGTACTGAATACTAGATGGGCGTTGCGTTGACTAGTTCTAAGAAGAAGAACGTGCTCGGTCGGTTACGAGAGAGGAGTCGCCGGCGTGCCGTGCGAGTGTCTGTGGTCCTCCTCTCCAAGCTACAGTACATATGAAACCCTGAAGCCTGAACGATCGTTGTAGAACGATGCAAATGTTTGCTTTAACTGAGCTTATTATGTACTACTCCTATGATTCGATAGAAGCGCGTGTAGATTCGAGTAGTACATAGGAGGAGCGTCCTTAATTTCACTGCAATTTATGCAGTGAAACAAAAAGAAACTGCGTTTGGGGAATTGGCAGCACCGAGCAATGCTTAGGGAATCTCTTGTTCAGTTGTTCCCAAGGAAGGAGGCATACGGGAATCAGGGAATGTTCTTTTGCGCCTTGTGACTATCAATCCATCGCTCGGAGAGTACGTAAACGAGTCTAATGGCGATGCAAACAATGGATGATGAGTTTTTTTTCTTTTTTATGTGTGAATGTGCTTTCGCCATCACCCTCACGGCTGGCCTCTTTTTCATACTACATCGAAACGAAAACAATACTGTACTAGAATTAAGTACAGCTTGTCACCTTAAACACAGCGAAGCAGCATATAGTACCATACTGTACTGTAGTACACATACAATATGTTGTGTATCTGTATGGTCCATGCATGCCTTGAACAAGTGCAGGGTACAGCACTGGGCAAGTTTTCTTGGGCTGCTCGATCGGTCGAGTTTGAGAGGCCAACCGGGCGCGGTACGAGTTGGCCGGTGTCAGCGGTGTTAGCCCAGATGGGTTCAACCACCACCAACCCCTGCGCTTTAATGCGCCCATCAATTCACTCCTCACGCGCCTCGCGGCTCAGCTGCCTCTTCTACCCAGTAGCGCTTTTACCACCACCACCACCACCCTCTGCCCATTGCGGATTTCTCCCAGTCGCAGCTGCTACACTGACGGTGGCAGCCAAGACGAAGACCGGGCAGAGAGATTATACTCCTACGTACGGATGGCCGCGGCGCGGTCGGCATTGGCGTCTGCCGGCCGTGCGGCCAACGAGGCCGTCAGCTTCGTGGTGTTCATGCTGCTGGACGCGCTGGAGGTGCTGCTCTGCGCCGTCTACAAGGTGGCCGACTACGTGGCCGAGGGCGCCTGGCGGCCCTGCTACTGCTCCTCCTCGGCCGACGCGGCGGCTCCGGGAGGGAAGATCGTCGTGTGCGAGCGCGGAGGCTCCAAGGTGGTCAGCATGCTGTCCTCCACCAAGCTGCACCTCGAGGACATCTCCGACACTCTCTACACGCGCCCCTCCGTGCTCGCCAGCGCCGCAGCCTCCGCTTCGCCGCCCTCCTCCTCCTACTCCCGGCCGTGCGGCAGCGTGAGGGCGTCCACGGTCACCACCGCGCACTCCGCCATCGTGCAGATCCTAAGGAGCAAGGCCGGCATCCGCGACGACGCCGAACACAAGCCGTACCCCTCGCCGCGCTGGTCCGACTGCCACTGCGCCAACTGCAACCCTGCCGACGCCGACCGCCTCTTCGTCCACGTCGACGGCCCTCAAGGTACGTACATCAATCCATCCTTCCGGCAGTATTATTAATACGGAAGCGAGATTATTCGCTTGTTGTCTCACCGCATACATTTGCTCCTGGCTGGACCTCGCTTGATTATTATTAAAGACGGCGGCGCGACGGAGGAGGACGTGCTGTTCATCCACGGGTTCATCTCCTCGTCGGGGTTCTGGACGGAGACGGTGCTGCCGCACGTGAGCCGGGAGGCGCGGGCGCGGCGGCGGCTGTTCGCCGTGGACCTCCTCGGGTTCGGCCGCAGCCCCAAGCCGGCCGACTCGCTCTACACGCTCCGGGAGCACGTGGAGATGATCGAGCGCTCCGTCATCGACAGGTACAAGGTCGGGCCCTTCCACATCGTCGCGCACTCGCTCGGCTCCATCCTCGCGCTCGCCCTCGCAGTCAAGTACCCCGCCGCCGTCAAGTCCATCACCCTCGTCGCGCCGGTACGTACGCCGCCATGCGTGGCTTTCATCATCCAAGTAAAAAACGTTTCGGCATGCGTCGCGTCGCTGTAACAACAAACCTCGATTTTGGCCGGCAGCCATACTTCCCGGTGCCCAAGGGGGAGACGGGGACGCAGCACGTGCTCCGCGCGGTGGCGCCGCGGCGGGTGTGGCCGGCGATAGCGTTCGGCGCGTCGGTGGCGTGCTGGTACGAGCACCTCGGACGCACCGTCAGCATCGTGCTATGCAAGCACCACCGCCTCTGGGAGCTCGCCTTCCGCGTATTCACCCTCTACAGGTAAAAATGAAAAAACAAACATTTTTCTGACCGCATCTTGACTCTTGCTTGCCCAAGGTCGTTCAAAATTAGCTCAACAACATTACTTCTTCCGATCCAATTGGGATTGGGTTGTCGCGTTGACCAATGTAGTAGTAATTTAAGCAAAGCTCATGGAGGAACTCGTCATCAATACTCCTAGCTCCCGATTCCACCCGAAGCAGAGGTAGGAGTAGGAGCATTTAAGGACGCCGGTCGGGTCCGCCAGCCCGGCTGCATCGTCGCTGCATGCTGATGCGATATGGCCGATGGGCGATGGGATGAGTTAACACGCGAAACATGAACTGAGTTTGACCCAGGTCAATCGTCTGTTTATGGTACTACTTGGTGTGGAGACATGCGACCATCTACTGTTTCACTGATGGACCACCCGCTGTCCCGGACTGATTGCTCCTCGGCTTAACCCAATCCCCTAGCTGATCAATAACTCAGGCCATGTTTGGTTAATCCCATGCCCAAGAGGATTATAGTGGATTGGAGTGGAATTGCAGAGATTTTAACTTACTTTGGATTTAATCTTCTTCGATCCACTTCGATCCCAGCTGAACCGAACATGCCCTCAAGGGTTTTGCTATACCTCGGTCAACTGAGATTTTCTTAGCTCTCAAACATTTCTTAAAAGTGCATCAGCTGTTTAGGGAAAATATACAAGTGTAGTTTAGTATTCCCTCCGATCCATGATCGGTGCACGATTTCTAAAGAAAATCGTAAACTAGCAGTTATTTTACAGTTTCTAGCTATATACGGTAGCCGCTAGAGTTGCTCTGAGACTAAAATTGTTGCCCAACACAATTGGTCCTTAGAGCATCTCTAATAGATGCCCTCTTCTAGAGCTTCAGTTTTTGGTTTCGAATACCAGTTTTAGTATTTTAGTGCACCGGTATAAAATTTGCTTTCACGGATGCCCCTATTGTAGGGCATGCCCACTCCAATAGTTGCCCTAAAATAGGGCAATAGAGAGAGACAAATCTTGAAATTAAACTTCAAACGTTTATGCAAACTTTAAAATTAAACTTATATTTAAACAAAACTTATACAAACCAAACCTAATTCAACCCTAATTTGGCCTAATCGTCCCACGCCGCGAAGAAGACGTGCGCCGCCTTCATGAGCTCCGGGTGGGCTGCTGCTAAGCGGGCCATATAGGCCTCAGCCTCCTGCTCGTCACGGACCGCCAGTCGGATCTCCTTCTCATCCTCCATCGAGACAAACCGAATGTTGTCTGGCGCGAGGAACTCCGCCTCCGCCTCGTCGACCATGTCGGGGAAGTTGAGGTGGTCGAGGTCGAAGCGGAAGACGACGAGGTCGTATGCATGCGTGGCCTCCTGCGGGTGCTGGAACGTCCCCATCCACCACTGGTCGCCGCGGTAGGTGATTTCGGCCTCGTACCGGCCCGACGGCCGCCAGTGGATGTCGTGGAAGCTAGGGCTTCTAGTGAGGCGGCCCTTAGGCATGGCAAGGCGAGGGGATGGCTGGCGGCGGCGGGATCTGGTAGCTATGGCGGCGCGTCAGCGGGGATTGGAGCTGTGCAGATGCGGGAATGGTGGGGAATGAATGCTAAAATGCGACGGTTGTACTGCACGCGCATGAAAAAAACATATAGGGCAGTTGGGCAGAGATGACCAAATTTTAGGACAGTCCTGCCAGAGGGCACCTGTTGAAGGCCCATTTTTTTGCCTTTTTCATGCCTTAAAAAACAGTTTTTAAAGCATCTACACTAAAATAAGTCGTCTATTAGAGATTGTCCTAGGAAGCGGCAAGGGCGTTGCAATATATAGAGGATATATCCACATCGAGACATAGTGTAGTGGCATATCAGGAGGGTGTACCGTGTACGGCCATGAGTAAGGGCTCCATGAATGTTATTGTGTGGTGTGTTGTGGGTGTGGAAAGTAAGACCTCCGTTCGGTAGCTAAAAATACATGGTCCGTCTAGCATTCAGTGTTGTCAACCGAGATCTGACGGAGATTAGTCTCTTCCAAGCTCAACCACACAAAACAAAAACAAATAATATGAAAAATAATAATTTTGAATATATAAGAGCACTTCACATGAATCTTGAAAAACATTACTGATCTTCAGGAGTATTTCCAGTCTACTCAACTCACAAATTTCTGATTCCAAAATTGCAAACAGATATATCATATATGTGTATATTTTAACTAAAAAGTGCCCAACTCGCAGAGCACGAGTAAAACCGAAAATTGCATCGAAAAGGTTGATCAGTCAGTCCCTTTCTATTACTCCCTTTGTTTCAAATTATAAGGTACGCTCAGCCTACAGAAACGTCTTATAATTTGGAAGGGAGAGCTTTTACATGCTTAGGACATAGATTGTTTCAATTAAAAAACACTGTAGATTGTTTTATGATTCCAAAATTTTGGCAACTATGATCATCACACTCCAACGTACGTGCTGCAGGGTGAGGACATACCTGATGGACGGCTTCTTCTGCCACACCCACATCGCCTCATGGCACACGCTCCACAACATCATCTGTGGCAGCACCGGCAAGATCGAGCAGTGCCTCGAGGTGGTGAGGGACCAGCTCAGCTGCGGCGTCACCATCTACCACGGCAGCGACGACGAGCTCCTCCCCGTGGGCTGCAGCTACGCGGTGCAGTCCAAGATCCCGCGCGCCGACGTCAAGGTGATCGACGGCGAGGACCACGTCACGATCGTCGTCCGGCGCCAGAAGGAGCTCGCCAGGGAGCTGGAGGAGATCTGGGACACGAAACGGACGTGACTCGGGTGGGAGCAATATATACACAGGGTAAAGAACGGATGGTTTTGAATGGGGCACCTGTGATTATTTGACAGAAGGCCGTGTCTTCGAAGACGAAAGACATGGCTGCTGGTTTTCGCAACGAAAGGAACAACAAATTTCTGAATGCGGCAGGAGGCGCACGGGGCAAGCAAGATACTCTTGAGAGAGATGTGAAGAAGATTACCCTTGATTTTTAAATTTTACCTCTCTTTTTTTCCTTCTCAAGTTTTCATATTGAAGGCTGGGAAAAACATTCTTGCCTGTTATGTGTATAATTGTGATTATTAGAGATGAAGTCGTTCCGGTTGTGATCCTTTAGAGTTTAGACAGAGAGCATGAGCATGACATGGTCAATTTGTCAAATCCGTAGCCTCGGCGCCCCTCTGTTCTCTCTTGGCCAATTCCTTGTCTGTAAAAATGCACTATGAGAGTAGTAGTAAAAAACAGTGAAATCATTTCATTGCAGACGCACACTCGCCGCGACTGCAAGTGGCCGAGCTCCAGTGTGGACTCCACGGCACGGAGGAGATAAAATTCTACGGCACCTGCAGAGATTTGAAAGCAAGGCCACGATATCACATACTGCTCTGCAGTCAGTGATATGATCACATAATGGCGCGTTCTTGAATGGGCCCGTAGGTGCTCACGGCATAAAACCATTCCCTGTCCTTCTACCGTTGAACTGTTCGATCGATTCTCCATGGCAATAAAGGTTGCACTGTACACAGCTAGATGAACTTTGCACTTGACTGAGGAACAGAACGAATCCTTAACAGCTACCCTACAACTACTTACCAGTCCTCCCATGTGTTTATGTACTGTTTCTCCTCATGTGACCTAGGGGCGGCACGGAGGCATGCTCGTCCCACCTCTGTCCCCTAGTATCAGATGGATCTGGGCTAGGTGGGCTTGGATCTTCCGCCACCCTTCCCCGTCCTGTTCATTTGTAACGTTGTGGTGGTGTTTGCCGCTCCATGGGCAAGAGATCATGGATGTCCGGGCGGCGGCCCTAGAAGGAGGATTGCGCAAATGGCTCTCCGGTGAGCGACGTGACGGTGGTGATGATCTTTCTCTTCGGTCATGAGGGTGGTGAGGAGGGAGCGGTTGGGGATTCTTGTGTTGGCGGTGCTTCGGTAAAGGCGGCTCCTAGATCACGTTAGGACGCTTAGCGTGGTGACAACAGGTGGTCTGAGGTACCAGGTTGTAGTTGAAGGTTTTACTAGACGAAATCGCAGCGCTCTGGTGCCAGCGGCGGCGAAGTCTTCGGATGTCCTAACCCTCTTGGTGGTGCCATTGTGGTTATCTTCCCTGCATCGGGACTTCAAGTGAAAACTCTACACCTCCTCGGTCTCGACAATAGCGGTGCGTTGTGTTTTCACTCTCTTGGGGGCATCGTCATGGTGCTCTGGTACCTTCTAGTCTCATTTTGTTGTTATCGATAGGAAAATTCGGATCCTGTCTCGAGGCACTTCAGGCGTTGGGGTCGGGCGTCCTCAGTGGCTTCATATCTTATACACTGACTTAGTTATCACCACTCTCCGTTCGCGTTGTCTGCTGGTAGGACCGGCGCTCAATGACCCGAAGCGAGAGGGAAGGCGGCCTTCTCAAGCGACAAGTTGGTGGATGTGGTGCGACTTTGTCTGGTGGTTTCACAGGGAGGCGTGGTGGCACCTCTAATTAGTTGCCTCGGCTGTTTCTTCAGGGTGTGACTACTCATGTATTTTCTTTTTTTCTTTGACCTGCTTTGTAAGAGGTTTCCGGCAATCAACCGTGTGACTTTATTTATAAACAGCACAAAAGACGTTTTCGGGATTTTAGTATCACTTAGTTTTTGTGGTTTATCTTAGACTTATGGACTACTTATCTTAAGATGTCAAGTAACCTGCCACTTGAAACAACTACTACTAGCTTAAATATTTGTTTATAAAACCCAGCTTAGGTGTTGTGACTGTGCATACATAGGTGTTCTCCTTCACCATGTAAAAAAAAAGTTGAAATGAAAGATGAAAAAATTATAATGTGGACCTGATGAAACCTGCTCATGCAATTCAAGCACTCTCCCAATTCCTACCCAGCCCCGCAAGTAACACGCAGGAAAGTGAGCAGCTAGCAAACTAAATTTGGACCCCCAACGGAAAGCCACTTGCTGCCACCGTGGGGGTATGGATATGGATGTCCATTGCGTCCTGCCCGTTTACATTGACCATCAACGGAGGACTTGGTGCGCGGCAGCAGCACGAGCACCGGGCCCTGACATCGTCGGCATGGCATTTACAACAGCCGTGCCTGATCAATGCAAGTAACAATGTACGCCTCATGGCTTCATGCGTGGAAAGGGAAATGGAAAACAATTAAACAAGTCGCTTCTGGTTAATTAGATGCTACCGGTGATTTACATGGCCACAGGTTAGCAGCGGGAGACCGGTGCGCAGCAGTAGCACATGGACCATTGACCATGCTTTTAGTCCAAGAGCTAGGGTCGCATGGCCCAGGCCCTAAACCCTTGAGAGCAAAAAAAAAAAAAGGGAGCTGATTGCATGCCAGGCCTTCCTGGGCGGTTGTGCCCCACGCTCGATCAAAGCATGCTCCAGCCAGGCCTGCTAGAAGCCAGACCCGGCGGAACGCAAAGGGATCCTGCGGCTAGACGCGTGGGGATTTTAGAAATGGGCGTTTTTATTATCATGAATATTTACACCTGGCTTCTATATAATTAAGATGCACGCATAAATCACATAATTAGGGATTAAAAAATAGACTAAAATTATAAATATTATAATCATAATAATCGTCCTCAATCTAAGACAAATTAATCCTCAAATCATGTGGTCATCTATGTCGGGAGAAATATCTTTCGCCGTGCCCTCCGACCGCGTACACCCCTCCACAAATAAGTCACGAAACTCCATGCGTTAAAGAGTAGTCCATGATTGAAGGATAGCCATGGACCGATAAATAACCTGCAGAGGAGAAGACACAACGTTATTAAAAATCTCGTCATTTCTACAAAGTCATAGCGACCATATAATGACAAGCGCTCTCACCCTAAACAAAGTCATGTATTTATCAACGATTCCATGCAACCAATTACCAAAAATATTGGTCACTGAACATGGAGGAGATAAACCAGAAGCTATTTGCATGAATAACCATATAGAACGAGCAAATTTACAATGGAAGAATAAATGACGAGTGACTTATCGTGATAACAAAAACGCATTATGTACTTCCATGCCAACTCCTCTTTACAAGATTATCTTTTGTTAAAATTACACCTTTACGTAGATACCATGCGAATATGTTTGTATTAAGGGGGATGGAACGGGAGACGATGCATCCCTTCGGTGTGACACGCGCCATAAATCCCCTCACCATCCATGCAAGTGAAAGAAAAGGGTAAGAGGGACAGAGTCGATGACATCAAGAAGTCATTGAAAGTAATTGTGAATGCAAAAAAGGAGATGGCCTAGGAGAGGAAGCTTTCGAGGAACAAGGAAATAGAGAAGCGGTCGAATACCAAGGATAGACGGGTGGCTTCGAGGAGAGGTTGGCGGCAACCGGGGAGAGGAAGGTGGTGATGAAGGAGAAGATGGTGGCCATGGAAGAAACTCCCCTCTCATTGAGCATGAGAAAAATCTCTTCTTCATAGACACAAGCACTCTTCATGAGAAGCAAAAGAAATACATCAACCTTTATCGTGACCAAGTATTGGCTCAAGAAGAATGATGAAAGGATGGAGACATGGGGACATGGGAAGTGCTCAAGAAGCATGGAGACATGGGAAGTGCTAACATGGTATCTAGGCATGGGTGGCATGGGAGCTACAATTGGGTGGCATGAGAGCTACTATAGGAAACATGGATGGCATGGGAGCTACAATGGGTGAATCCATGGCTTCCATGGTAGCTTCCACGAGTGGTAGCTTTGGAGTTCCGATGGGTGATGGCATGGGATCCTAAAATGTTCCCAACATTGCCGACGTTTCTAATGAAGATGAAGCACAAAATGGTGATGCAAATGGAGAAGATGAGCCATAGGTGTCGTTTGCATTGTTGTTATGATTGTGATGTGGTTGTGTGAACTTTCATTTTGTTTGTGAACTTGTTTGCGTCAAACTATGCTAGGCTTTTGAACTGTCATGCATTTGAACTTTGCTATAATGATGAAGCTATGATCTTGAATTTATGTGTGTGTGTTGATTTTTGTAAAAATATATAGATTCATATGTTCATCACTTCTACTCCCTCCGTTCGCAAATAAGTGTACTTCTATCTTTTAGCTAAGTCAAACTTTATAAAATTTGACCAACTTTATAGATGAATATAGCAACATATATTATATCAAAATGACATATTATGAAACTAAATTTAAAAAATGTCTATTAGTACCAATTTAGAGTCATAAATTGTGATGACTCAGCATACCACTGCATGATGTAGTACACTATAGTCGTTGACATAACACCAATGGAACACCGTTCCATTCGTATTATATCCCTCAGAGTGGTATAACAAAAATATTGAGGGTCCAAGACATTACTTTAGATTACATATAACATATTACAAAAGATCCAGAGAACTTCCTCGAACAGTGGAGGAATATTATACAGAAGGAACCAGAAAGATCCACTCGGAGTTTACTTTAGGAGTACTACTATTAGTATATATATAAGGCTTCAAAGTGCTAATATAGTATTGTTCTACAGAAGTAGGTTCTAGATTCTAGGAGTTTTATTTATACTCTACGCTTCAACTTGACTTCCATAGCTTCCGGTAAGGTCTTTGTCGTGGGAATGATCACGGCATATGCTGCAATCGGCAGCGAGTAGTAGAACGAAGGGCAAGGATGGCCAGCCATCTGCGGTGCGAGATGAGGGCGGAGACACAGGGTTTTACCCAGGTTCGCCCCCCCGGAGGGTAAAGACCTACTCCAGCTAGATTGTATTATGATGAAAGTACAATGGGGCGAGCTCGGCGGCTAGGCGGCGAGTCGCTTGGGTGGATGATGGAACGTATCCTCTACACGCCCTGTAGGGAGGTTTATATAGACTCACCCCCCTAGGGTTTACATATCTCAACTGAATCAGTTAAGGCTTTGGCACTCGTTTAACCTAATCCGACTGGGCCTATCTACTCTCCTGGGCCTTCAGCTTCCAGTCGCTTGGATCCACGCCAGGCCTTGATCCAGTCGCCGTCCCGCAGGCCCACTCGCCAGTTCTTGGACCAGTCGGAAACGTCCTGCTGGGTATACCCCGGTAGGCATATCCCCATTAGTACTCCCCGAGGCCGTTGTCGATTGGGCGCAGGTGTTCGTTGGCAGTCGGAGTATACGGGTCCAATGCGGACGCCCAGTCGAATCGGTGGTGGGCTCCTGAATAAAGGAAAAAACTAATTACTCTGGTCGCAATGACAGTGGTTAATCGGGTCGACTTTCGTGAGCGGGTCGTGAAATATCTAGTCCTTTGTTGTAGTGATTGGGTGTGAGTCGAATGGATGAAGTTGGACCGTCGGGCCTTGATCAAAACTAGCCGTTAGGGTAATCAACGGTAACTTTGGCGTAATTACGGCGTGGTAACGGCTCCTGATTTGGCGGGTAACAACCGCTATATAAAGGAAATGGTAGGCGATCGGGAACCATTCGCCGTCATTTCCTCCGATTTCGCCCATCTCCGTTTTCCTCCGCATCGCGATCAGCGATCCAAAATCCCCGACCTCCACGAACCTTTCGCCAATGGCCCCTCCACGAACCATGGGGCGGGTCCAAGTGCACAAACTCTCTTGGCATCCTTGAGGAGGCGGGATCCTGTGCCGGCAATTGGCGCATCCCGTGGCGGAGAGGTGACTCCGGACCAGCGAGGAGAATTTGTTTGCTTCACCAGCCATGGAGCAGGGCTGGGTTCCCCATCTCTCTTCTTCGGCGCTTCGCGTTCTGAGATCGGTCGTGGGACTGGGCCGCCTGACATCGAAAGCTCGCCATTTTCGTGGCGTTTTGCGAGTGCTACCTGGGCTGCAGGCCCTACTTCCCCCTATGGCAAGATCTGTTCCACGGGAGGATCAGTCGCGAAGAATCAGGCGGCCCAATGCTTGCTGCAGGTGGCCTGACGTTTCAGCTGAAGTCGAAGGCCTCCTTCTTTGACCTGATGCTACCTGCCAAGGCGGCGAGCGAGTGGAAGAAGTCTTGGTTTTACGTCATCGAGGCGACTCCAGACGGCGAGGTGGCGATCCCAAGGTACTCCGCCAACCAGCCCGAACCGCGCCGACTCCAAGTCGGCAAGCTCCCAGTAGACCAGCGGATGGTCGTGGATGAGATGCTTCAAACCATCCGCGGCCTAAAGAAGAAGGGTCTTCAAACCATCAATTTGTACAACTGTTGGCTCGGACGGCGACTCGTTCCCCTGGCCCGCCGCGAGCACTACATGTATGAATACACGGGCAGGGAGGACTCGACGAAATCCTGCCTTGCCGAGTGGAAACTCGAGGACTACGTCCTGGCGTTGAAGAAGATCACCCAGGCAGCGTGCACGGGCCGCGAAGGTTGGTCGCCCTACACCGAAGCATCCAGCCCGACGGTAAGTCACCATCTACCATTCGCGATCGCGATTGATGCTATCGCGGTTATCTTGATATTGTCTCATGCCTCTGCGGTTATTTCAAGTGGTGGAAGGTGGCTTCCACCCGCGGGCAACGACGAACTCGAGCTCGTCCGTCCAGGAGGGGGGTGAATCGCCTCCTGCCAAGGGCGGCGTCGAGAGTGACAGGAGCGACGATGACGACGAGCCCGAGGAAGAGGCCGCCCCACTGGTTCGCAAAACTCGCGGGCAGCGTCAGCACGAACTCGAGGCGAGTAGAAGACTTGAACGCCATGACGATGACGAAGACGAGCTTCCTGAACACACCTCGCGTCGCGAGGCCACTCCGTCGAAAAAGAAGAAGAAGAAGGAAGTGAAGGCCCCCCGAAGAGGAAGACGAAGCCGGCGAAACAGGCATCTCCGTCTCGTTCGGCGAGTAGTTCCGACGCCACCAGCCTGGCCAGGGATGAAGCGCCGCAGACGACGGCAGCACCGGATGCCACTGCTGCCCTGAGTGAGGTACCTCTGGCCTCGCTTCCCCCCTCCTTCGCCCCAGTCTCTGGGTTGGGGGCTGCTCTAGCCGCGGCAGCTTCGCCTCCCAGGAGAGCTCCCGCCGAAATCGTTTCGGAGGCTCCTGTCGTGGCCTCGTCAATGAAGAGGCCGTCCGTGTCTTGGGCGCATGATGTTTTGGAGATGGGCCTCAGTCGGAAACTGGGCCCCAAACTGGAGAAGTCGGCTAGCATCCGCACGGGGCTGCGGTTCATACCAGTCGCCAAGTGAGTTTTGTTCACCTGTCTTGCTTTTCGTTGTACTCGGACCATTTTGCTCATGTAATCAACTTGCAGGACTGGAGTTAAAAAGATAGGCCACCCGTCCGTGTCCAAAGAGCCGCCAGTCGTCGCCGAGGAGGACCCCTCTCGGAAGAGGAAGGCTGATGAGGTCAGCCGCTTAGCGGTGCCAAGAAGGCCAAGGGCGACGATGTCGTCACGATGTCTGACGACACGACGATTGCTCCGAGTGATCCTGCGACGGAGGCGGCCTTGAAGATCAAGGAGGGTGCTTCCTCGCCTGGGGTGGCCGAGCCGGCCTCTTTTGGTGCCGGCGCATCCACCGTGACCTTCCCCAGCTTCATGGACAGAGCGGCGACGGCGCGTGGTACCACGCCATCGAGCCGTGTACCTGGGGTCGCCAAAATGGAGATCGAACAGCGTCGCGGGCACACTCCAGCTCTTCTCGCATCCGTGGACGCGCTACAGCTCCATGGCATGCTTGGCGCAGCCATCCAGGTATGTCCGATCCCGAGATCGGGCCCTTTGAATTGCAGTGGTCAGATTCTTTTGGTGTTTTGTTTTTATTTCTCGCGCCCAGTCCCCAAGTGCGCAATCGCTGAATTTCAGCGGGTGGGCACTTAGGATTTTTGATCTCCAATCCCCGAGTGTCCAGTCGCTGAGTTTCACCGGGTGGGCACTTAGGATTTTTGATCTCCAGTCCCCGAGTGTCCAGTCGCTGAATTTCAGCGGGTGGGCACTTAGGATTCCGTTGTTGTTAACTGTTTGATTTGTGCACAGGGTTTGCAGCGTGAATCAGCCGGCTCGCTCTGCAATGTCGCGGAGAAGGAACTTGTTGCCGTCAAGAGGCGAACAAAGGCACTCGAGCGATTGCGAAGCGAGAGAGGTCGCCGAGGCCATGTCCCGCGAAGTGAAGCGGCGGCTCAATCTGCGTTGAGTTGGCTGAAGCGATCACCGACCATGGCCTTGAGCTTAAGGAAGCGAAGGAGGAGGCGAAGTTCAGCGGATGGGCGAGCCAAGGCTGCTATTCTACGGCCGCCGCTGAAAGCGTAAGGTCTCTCCCTCGTTCTTTGGGCTACAAGACGACTACTCCTCTCTTCAAAGCTTCATCACGGGTCTCTGCCGTCCTTTGATTGGTAAGTGTGCCTGCCTCTGCCTGTAGTAGCTGCATTACGTGATCTTTGTTGTACTCACTGCCACTCTCTGTCCACAGGTCGGATCATCGACAGCTCGGAAGAGGCGCAGTCGTACGATGCGCGGCAGTGTGTGGCCACTCTGGTCGACTCGGCCACGTTGTCCGCGGCTTGCATTCGGGCGTATCTTCAGGAGATGTCGCCCACGGAAGTGATTCCCAGCGACCTCGTCAAAGTGTGGCGGTATCTGGAGAAGGCGCCGTCAGTCGTCGAATTCATGACACGGTCGGCGTTTCGGCGCGGGGCGGCGACGACGCTTACCCTTGGGCTCGCCCACTTCCCGGAGGATTTCGATCTGGACGACGTGACGAGTGGCTATCCCTCGTCGACGGGTTCGGTGGAGATTTCCGAGGTGCTGAAGCTGACGGACCGTGCCGCGGTATACTCCGATCGTGTCTGGGCGATGGGCGACCTCCTTCCTTATCAGGAGACGATCGTCGCGCCCAACGACCCCGAGCCGCCACACCGGAACTTCAAGATCGAGCAGCCCTTCCGTGCGGCGATGGCGGGTGAGCTGACGACGTACCCATCGAACCCGTACACTCCCCTCATTCGCAACCGCAAGGGTGGCGGCGAGTCGACATCGAAGCCTGCGGAATAAAACATTGTGCCCTGGGGCGTTAGTAGCAGTTCGTCCATTGGGCGCAACTTGTATTTTGTAACAACTTTGGTCTGCTATAATGGGATTTCGCATTATTTTGTGAATTGTCTTGCGATTGTTATTGATGATTGAATGAGTCCCTGAGCGCATCCGCCCTTGTTATGGGGTTTACCTCGTTTGTTATGTGTTTGTGGTTTTGAGCGTTTTGTTATTGGGGTCGACTCGCCCGAGCTTGGAAAGCCAGTCGCAGGGCGACTCCCATGAGTGCTCTTTACTTCATCGTTTTCCCTTGCTTGTGACGAGGTCGGTGGCGAGTCCCGAGCATGGTACTTGGTTGTTCTAGTCGCGGCTCTAGAGTGGGTGAGGATGGCGCGTCAGTGGCGCATCACTCTGCCTGGCCCGTCGAATTGATCGCATGGAGAGTCTGAGCACGCTCTCATACTTGGCGTTTTCCCTAGTCGCTCGCGCTGAACTGGTCGTCGATCCCGGCGTGGTACTTGGCCGTTAATTCGTTTGTCGAGGATGCGGAGGATCACGGTCGCTGTGAGGAGCGAAGGCAGTTGTCTTGGCTCGTTAATCCAGTCGAGCTAGGCGACTCCAATGGGGCTCCGGGTAGGCGTTTTTCGTGGACGTTACGATTCCTAGGGTAACCCAATGCCCTCGTAGCGCACTACTTGGCCGTGCCGATTGCTGTACCAGAGGTTTACTCCTGCAGTTAGCTTGGCGCTGTTATTACGAGTGCGAGTGGCACAAGACACGGAGAGTAGACGCAATTTGCATTAACCGATATATTTTATTTCATAGCTAGTGGAGGGTACATGTATGGAGTTCTAGGAGTAGAACTTTCGTAGGAGGTTTACATTCCACGGTAAACAGCGTTGAGTTTCCGTCTCCGTGGACGTCGGTGAGGTAGTAAGGCGTCGTTGCGAGTACTACCGATGGCGAATGGTCCCTCCACGGGGAAGCTTGTGCATGCCCTTCTTGTCCTGGATGAGGCGTAGTACCAGGTCGCCTTCCTGGAAGGTGCGAGTTCTCACCCGCCGGCTATGATAGCGGCGGAGTCCTTGCTGGTAGATGGCAATGCGGGAGCGAGCTAGGTCGCGTGCCTCATCGAGTTGAACGACTCCATCCTGGCATGCGAGTTCGTTCGCGGCCTCCGTGTAGTGGACGACCCTTGGCGAGTCGTGCTCTAGGTCGGTGGGCATGATTGCCTCGGCGCCATACACCATGAAGAAGGGGGTGAACCCTGTCGACCTGTTGAACGAGGTGCGGATACCCCAGATGACGGAGGGTAGCTCCTCGACCCAGCACCTGGCGGTGCGCTCCAGTGGTACTTGGAGCCGCGGCTTCGGGCCATGGTGGATGCTCTGGTTGGCCCGTTCCGCCTGGCCGTTGGACTCCGGGTGGGCGACTGAGGCAAGGTCGAGTCGGATGTGATGTTCCTCGTAGAACTCGGACATGGCTCCTTTGGCGAAGTTGGTGCCGTTGTCCATGATGATGCTGTTTGGGAACCCGTAGCGATATATGAGCTCGTGTAGGAACTTGGTGTCGGTCTTCCCGTCGCATTTCCGGAATGGCTTGGCCTCCACCCACTTTGTGAATTTGTCGATCGCGACCAGGAGGTGGGTGAAGCCGGAGGGGGCCTTTTTGAAAGGGCCTACCATGTCCATACCCCACACGGAGAATGGCCAGGTGATGGGGATTGTCTTGAGCGCTGAGCTCGGCACGTTTGTCTGGTTGGCGTATTTCTGGCACCCGGCGCACCGCTGGACAATGTAGACGGCGTCTGCGTGTGGGGTGGGCCAGTAGAAGTCGTGCCGCATAGCCTTTGCGACCAGAGAGCGGGCGCTGACATGGTGTCCGCAGTCGCCGGAGTGGATGTCGTGGAGGATTTTGTGTCCTTCAGCGGGTTGGACGCAACGTTGGAACACGCCGGTCACGCTGCGTTTGTGGAGCTCGCCGTTGATGATGACGAAGGATTTGCAGCATCGCGCTATCATCCGGGCGTCTGTTTCGTCTATCGGCAAGGTGCCTCCCTCCAGATAGGCGATGTATGGCGTAGTCCAGTCCTCTGGCTCGGCGATGAGTGCGACCAGGGCAGCCTTTGGTTGCAGCGGGACTCCGATGTCGATCTCCCTTGGGGGAGAGATGGAAGGCTTGGTGATGGTGTCGAGGAAGACGCCGGCGGGTGGTCTTGGTCGAGCGAGCCGATCTGGAGTCGTCGGCCTCTTTGTTTTTCCGCTGTCAATCCACTCGACGGAATAGCTGCGAAGTGTCGCCCAGCTTGTCCCTTTGCTTGGCGGTATGCCGCCATGGTGGGGAAGATGGCGTCGCGGTACCAATGACCTGCCAAAGACGAGGTCGGAGTCTCCGTAGCAGCGTAGGCGGTTGACATTCATCTCCTTGGCGGCTCGCATGCCATGGAGTAGTGCCTCGTACTCGGCCATGTTGTTGGTGCAGGGGGTGAAGTCGAGGAAGAGGACGTAGTGGAGCTTGTCGCCCTTCGGGGAGGTCAGCACGATCCCTGCTCCTGCGCCGTCTGCATTCTTGGAGCCGTCAAAGTGCAGGCTCCAATAGTGGAGGTATGGCAGCTTTTCTCGCTGCTGGGCCTCTTCCTAGTCGGCGATGAAGTCCGCGAGAGCCTGCGACTTGATTGCTTTGCGTGGCTCGTACTTGATGTTGTGGACGACGATTTCGACGGCCCACTTGGCGACTCGCCCGGTCGCCTCACGGTTGCGGATGATGTCCTGCAACGGTGCTGAGGAGACGATCGTGATCGGGTGCTCCTGGAAGTAGTCTTGCGGTCGCCCGCTGTGCTCTGAACGCGTATACCAGTTTCGGTATTGCGGGTATCGGCCAGCGACTTCGGTGAGGACCTCGCTGATATAGTACACCGGTCACTGTACCGGGCGCTTATTTCCTTCCACAGGCCGCTCGGCGACCATGATGGCGACGGCAGCGGCGCTCGGAAGCCGCGACGTAGACCAACATGGGTTCTTTGTCGTCTCGGCCATCGACTGCGGGAGCCGCAGTCGCCTGAAGGTGTCCAGGTACAGGATGTTGATGGAGCTTCCGCCGTCCATCAATGTCTTGGGGAGCCAGTAGTCTCCCACCTTGGGATTGACCACCAGGGCGACTCGGCCTGGGTACTCGATGCGTGGCGAGTGGTCCTGGCGGCTCCAGGTGATGGGTTGCTCCGACCAGTTGAGGAACTGGGGAACGTCCACCTGGGCCACCGCGTTGACGGCGACGGCGCGGGCGATGACCTTCTTCTCGCGCTTCGTGTTGAAGCCTGTGAAGGGGTGGAGCAAGCCGGCCACGCTGCCGAATTTTCCGCCATTTGGCGGGTTGTTGTCAGGGTCCTCCCGCGCTCGCCGTGCCTTCTCGATCTCCTTGAGAGAGTGGCAGTCGGCGGTCGTGTGCGTGGCGGGCTTCCCTTCCCTGCTGTGAAACACACAAGGTTGGTTAAGGAGGGCCGCGGGGTCGAACCTTGGTTTCGCCTTGTAGTTGCCGCCGTCGCGGCGTTGCCCTCCGTCGCGGCGGAAGCTCTTGGGCTCGCGCTGCGCGTTCCCAGCGTTGGCGACGAAGTCGACTCGCCCGTCACTGCGGCGGTTGCCGGTGAGGCGAGTGTTGCTGTAGCGTAGGTTGGACCGTCGTCCGTTGTCGTTGCCGTTTGTGCGGCGTTGACCACCCGACTCGTCGTCGGTTTCCTGGTTTGGGTCTTCCTCCGCGTATCTTTTAGCGATCTCAAGGAGGTCCGGTATGTTGTCGAGTGTGCGGTATGCTTGTTTGAGCTTGGCGACCAAGGGCTCGTAGCGGCACGAGGTCTTGAAGCAGTGGATCGCGGTGTCCGGGTGGATGCCCGCCGCGTTGTACCATAGTTCTTGCCACCGTTGGACCCAGCTTCGGGTCGACTCGCGGGGTCCCTGGATGCATCGCTCCAGGTCCTCGATGGTGGTGGCACGGGTGTAGGAACCCCCGAAGTGCCTGACGAAGGCGTCACGCATCTCTTCCCAGGAATCGATGCTATACGGGGGGAGAGTGTTCATCCACTGCCTGCACGCTCCCTCCATCATCAGGGGGAGGTAGCGGGAGGCTAGCAGGTCGGTGTGGCCAGCGATCCCCATCGCCATGAGGTAGGTGTCCAGCCACACGGAGGGGTCGTATAAAGGGTCGTACTTCTCTATTTCCTTCGGCGCTTTGAAGTTCGCCGGGTATTTTTCGCCTTGGATCATCGGTCCGAAGCACCCAGGCCCGAGTCGGCTTAGCGACCCCATCGGCTCGCCGTCATGGCGATTGGTTAGGGTGTGTCGCAGGTCGTCGGGCTGGCGTGCGCGCCAGCTTTGGTTGTTGATGATGTGGGTGCGGGCGTCGACGGGCTAACCGTTGGCGGCGCAAGTTGGTCGCTGGCCGGGTCGTTGGTGGAGTGCGCGTTCGCTGGTCGGTGTTAGAGCTGCAGTGGTTAGGGTGGCGGGCAGTTGAGGGTGTGTGCCGCCAGTGGGCGGCCGCTGAGGCCGCTGCCGATGAAGCGAGTACATCCGACCACTGAGTCGACGCGTGCGTTTGTTGCTCGACCGCCTTTGCGAGCAGGGCCCTGACGTATTGGATCTGTAGGGCGCCATCACCGGTGGCCGTGATGTTGTCGGCCGCTGCTCGGCCCGCCACGAGGTTGTCCATCGGGTGGAGAAGCGATGGTAGGCCGTTCGCGTCTCGCTCGTGAGGAGACCACGATCCGCGGCTGGTCCGTGGGGTGCGATTGGGTGGAGGTGGGCGTCGCGCCCGTCGTCGACCTGGCAGGGCAGGCGCTTCCCTCGGGTGGCGCGTTCTCGCGAATCGCGCGACCACTTGGGCAGGTCGTTCTTGTCGTCAAAGTTCAGGGCGCTCCCCTGGTCGGTGGGGTTCAGACGCGACCTGATTCGCTGCTGGTGGTAACGTGACAGCTCATGCGCCGTCACCTGCTCGAGGCGAAATTTTTCGCGCTCGGCTTCCTCCTTGTGGACTGCCTCCGCCAGCTTCAGGCGGAGTTCCTCGACCTCCGTTGCCGTGGCGTTAGGAGGGATCGGGGTGGAGAAGGGATCCTCCGGCGGATCGGTGCCAGTCGCCATGTAGGTCACGGCGTGGCGACCGGTCCCTTCGCGGAGATCGGCGGAGTTTTCCGACCCGGAGTCTAAGTCGAAGATCCCAAGGATGGAGGGATCCTCGAAGTCTCCCACGTTGGAGACCTGGGTGATGGATCCAGGCGGCCGATGATGGATCCGGCGAGTGACGCCAAAGTCGCCGAGTCGGCGTCGTCGTTGAGGGCCGCGTCTTCTGTGGCCGCGGTGGTTTCGGCCACGTCGCTGTGGGCCGAGTTGTACTCGGAGGCGAGGCGGTGGATCGTGCGGACCTGGCTCTCGGAGATCCGGTCGCGTGGCGGCGACTCGCGGATGCGAGCCGAGTCCTCCGAGACAATGACGTCGGTGAGGCCGACGAAGAGGCTAATCGTGCCAACTGGCAAGATCATGCTGTGCGTGACGGGTCGCGCCGCCGGGACGTAGCTGCTCGTCAAGATCTGGAGCATCTCGCCGATCGCTATCATGCAGCCGGTGGCGACCGACTCGTTGATGGGTAGATTGGATCTCGCCGCAGAACACCGGGCAGACCGTCCAGGCCCCACGGTGGGCGCCACTATCGTGGGAATGACCACGGAAGATGCTGCAATCGGCAGCGAGTAGTAGAACAAAGGGCAAGGGCGGCCAGCCATCTGTGGTGCGAGATGAGGGCGGAGACACAGGGTTTTACCCAGGTTCGGCCCCCCGGAGGGTAAAGACCTACTCCTGCTAGATTGTATTATGATGGAAGTACAATGGGGCGAGCTCGACGGCTAGGCGGCGAGTCGCTTGGGTGGATGATGGAACGTATCCTCTACACGCCCTGTAGGGAGGTTTATATAGACTCACCCCCCTAGGGTTTACATATCTCAACCGAATCAGTTAAGGCTTCGGCACTCGTTTAACCTAATCCGACTGGGCCTATCTACTCTCCTGGGCCTTCAGCTTCCAGTCGCTTGGATCCACGCCAGGCCTTGATCCAGTCGCCATCCCACAGGCCCACTCGCCAGTTCCTGGACCAGTCGGAAACGTCCTGCTGGGTATACCCCGGTAGGCATATCCCCATCAGTCTTCGACTCGGATGATCTCCATCAGATATCTTTAACTCTTCAAGTAACTTATTTCCTGGGAACGCCATTGGTTTCTTCGAGATCTAGCAAGGGTTAAGAAGATACGATTGAGTACGAGCGTACTCAGCAAGTTCACTAAAGAGAAGTGTTTGATGCACTATCTATAGCCACAGACCATAGGTCATAGGCAATGCAAGTTTTTGAAAACATTTCTTCAAAGGTTGCTTTTATTCTGAAAAACTATGTCTGTCAGCCTTCATAGGTTTACCAGAAATTTCATGGAGTTCCTTTCCTGCCGCATTCGTAGCTCCTTCTCGAAACAGGGAGTAACAAGTTACAGTTCTTACACTCTGTAGAGGTGCGTTGCTTTACCCATGAGAGATCTTAGCTTTCTTTCAGATACGAGTTATAGGCTCGTTCACACTTGGTATGAGGCCCAGACTAAGATCCAAGCCAATCACTGTCCTTCTCCGCGACCCGGCATACCCTATGGGTTGCACATAAGGCCTAGGATAAAACTTGTTTCCAATAGCAGCCTAAGGTGTACAACCCTCATAGATACCAGAAGCCATGGGACGTTGAGGGATCCCACCCATATTCTACCAACCCTCTATAAGAGGAGTTACAACAACAGCCCGATCATCCGTTGGCATGCGAAAGGGAGCCGATCCAACTAACTTCTCCGTCCCATTCCAAATCTCATGGTTAACGTGTATTATACAGTGCAAGAATCACTGGCGACATTGGTTGTTAAGTCCTAGATATTATGTTCCTTTACCACCAGAACTTTCATAATAGGTTATTACCTCTTGGAGGATAACCCATATTCATATTATTGTGATAATAATGTTTTCTGACCTTTTTGCAATGCAGGTGATGCCACAACAATTGCAAATATTTGATAGAAAATAACCAAAGGACATGAGAAAGTGTGAACTTGCCTTATGTGATTGCAAGATTATGCACTCATGGTCTTCGAGACAATAGAAGATCCAATATCTGAAAACAACAGCATTGGTCTGGTAAGGACTAATGTTTAAAGAAGAAAGATGCCATTATGGATAAATAATGCTATGCAATTTTATAATTCCCAAAGTGAAATCCTCAGCATTATAAATGAGTTGATCTTAGGTATCTTCTTGAAGATTGGGTTTATCTTTGAGTTTATTTTATAAGCAATTACCTCTATAAGGAACTTAAATCTTGACATACAAGATATGAAAATAGGATATCATTATAATCTAAGATTGAGGTTGATTGCCAACTGATGACTATGATAAAATTCCATGGATTAGGTCGTTTAAGAGTTAAAGGACTTACTTTAGAGTTGTTGTTTGAAATTGCAAAAAGAATTATATTTGAAGAAACTAGTGTTTAGTGAAGGTTAATCAGTCTTGAGGGTTATTAGGTTTTACATTAGGGTTTTTGATGGTTACGAATGATGTTGAGTTATCATATTTTAATTGATGGTATAAGTGACCAAATTTAATATAAAAACATAAATAAACTTCAAATGAGATGTTTATGATTATTTAGACCAAAGTTAACTATAAAAATAGAAGTGAATCTTAATATGTAGTGAGTTTTAGAACATCATCTAGTTTTAGGGTTTTGACAAATATGATTATGGATGTTTCCTTTTAATTTAAGTGAAAGATGAGTTTAATAACATTCAACTTATTAATGGGAGCATAATTAGATGATCTTATAAATTTGTTAGGGTTTATAGTCATTTTAAGTGTGGTTAAGAGATGAAGATTATTCACCATCTTATACATGAGTGATATATAATATTTATTTAAAAGGAGTTTTATTTCAATTTAAGATTTAATAAGAGTATTTAAAAGTTAATAGTTATACTTAAGTTTTATTATGAATTATGATTATGGATTTAGACTTAATAATTAAACTTAAAGGATTTAGTGTTTTATTAATAAATGTGATTATTTAGTTCTTAGTAAATAAATTTAAAGAATTAACAAAGTGGTTATTTCATTTTAGTAAAATAAGTAATTGAATTTTATTATCTAATGTTATTAAAATATTTTTGAATAATATACATAGTATTTTTTTAGTAAAATATACTTATTTAAGATCTTAAAGATGAATTGTATTTATTTTTAAGTATTATCTTTATTTTTATAAAATTATTCAAATAATTAAGTGTCTTTAAATATTTGCTTTATGTTTTATTTGTAAAATTCTAAGTTAGTATTTTTATAAAATAGTAGATTTATTTTTATACATAAAAATGATTTTTTATTAATTTTTAGGAAATTTTCTTATATTGTTATAATTTATTGAGAACTTTAGTGCCTTTAATAATTAGTGGTATTTATTTAGTTTAATCAAGTGGTTTTATATTTTACTTGGATAGATATCATTTTTATGTATCAATTGTATTTTTAGGATTTTACTACATTTTTCTAGGTCTTGAATATTGTTAAGGGTATTGTGGTAATTTAATATTGTACAATTAATGTATATTACCTTTTTATTGAACCTAGTGTATAAGACAATCTGGACCTTAGGCCGACTCGGCCCACCTAGGCCCATCTAGCTGGGCTATTCCCAGCCCAACCCTATCTCTCTCACACTTCTCACTCACGCACACCCGTACGGCCTCACCCCTCTTGCTACCTACCCTCACCTCACCACCGGCAGAGCCATCGCCCGCCTTCGGCCCTTGTCGGTGGCCTTCAGCGCCGCTGCCTGATGCAGATGACGCGTCACCTTCTCATCCATCTATTGACCAACTCGATTAGAGAATCGAGCTCCCACGCGGCCGCGTCCAACCTCTACAGGTGCTAGGTTTGCGGGGCTGCTATCGCCGCTGTGCGCCGGTGTTACTCCAGCCACCCTTTGGTGCTGGTGATGATGTGTTGGGTCTGGACGTGCCCGTGCTGCCGTGGCTTGGCGTAGGTGGTGTTGTGGCACCCTCGGTGGTCACCGTGTTGCTGTGTCGTGGCCATCGCCTCTGATCCTCTGCAACATCGTGTTCTGCTTCCTCTTCTTGCTGGGCGAGGACCTCTAGGTAAGTATCCTCTTCTCCTCTAATTCTGGTCTTCCTCCTTTCTTCCTTGTAGCTAGCTCTGATTAGAGTTTCCTACTCCTATTAGTATTTCGGTTATTCATAATGGTGTTCCTAAGGAATGGTTTTCTTTAGCCTATGAACCCTAGCTTGCTTTAGTGCTAGTGATGTTAGTGGTATATGTTGCTAAATGGTATTCAATCACGTGAGCCCATACTGTATTATGATGAATTGATTCTTGAATAATGTAATACTAAAATTTTACAACTGTCAAACATGACAATGATTGATTGAATGATTTGATTCTTGTGTGATGTTGGTACTATGAAATCAGTTGCAGGTGTTTCCTAGACCTGTACCCCTGATGTGGGCTATGTCTAGTTAAATAACATGCTCTGTTGTCTAAATAAGTGATATTGTGTTATATCTATTTGCATGGTGATGTATATGATATCATGAATTCCTTGTACCAAATACTTATGTTATGATATTGGAATTATAAATGACTCCTAGAGTGTTGGCTAGGAATGTTCACAAATAATGTTTTATTGCAATCCTAGAATTCTTGGACTAGCTAAATTGGTATTGTACCCAGCCAAGCTTTGATCTTATGTGATCATGGAAAACATACTAGAATGATTCCTAGAAATATTTCCTAGGAAAATGATTTGTTCTATGTCGAATCTGATAGTGTAATAATGTACAACTTTGATTCCTAGAGATCCTACTAGGAAAATGATAAGATTGTTTGGGTAGTATTTGTAAGTGTAAATGAGTGGCCAATATGAGTACACTGTATATATGACCACAACCATTTTAAATGATTTCTAAATATTTTTAGGAAAATGATTTGTGGATTTAAGAAAATGGACTTGAGCTTGTACTCAAGAAACTCTGAATCTGCTAGGTACCTAGGTGCTACCCTCTAGGAATTTGCCTTGTAGCCTAGCAGCTGTTGTTTAGTAAAAACTAGATAATAGGCTAATGATGATTTTATCATGCAAGGCATGATCTTGGACAAATATGAATTAGAAGATTTAAAGTAGATTTATTTATCTACTTAATTGCTTGATAATTAGATAAATGATTCCTAGATCAGATGATCTAGGGAAATGATTTGAAGAATTCCCTATGGTTTACAGATACCCTAGTGTTGTGCGTGGCCTGTTACACATCTGATCTGTTGTAGCTTTTCTTAATAAGCTTCTACGTGTGCCATTTTAAATTAGTGGCTTCAACTTTTTGGAATATGCCACTGTGGTGCCTCATTAGAGTGTGCACTGCCAAACAATCTTTTCTTTAATATTCTTTGGCAGTGCACTTCCTAGAGACCCTAAACCCTAAACCTATGATGGTATGATCCGTTGCTTTTGCCCTACCAATGATGCAAAAGACTGAGGCCTCTTTATTATTAAGAACAAATACTACTTTGTGGCTTTTATTCTCTATGATGAGCTTTGCATAGCATCTCTATGCAAGACTGAGAGAAATATTCTTCATTACTACTTCTGTTGTTATATAAAACAAATAAAAGTAGATAAGATGCTTGAATCTTAGTGTTGCAACCTACTTTGGAAAGGTAGTTGTTGTGCTACTGTAGATGATGAGTTCTTGGTGTGGTTGGCTCACACGAATGGATTAAATCTGATGCTGTTGATCTGGTTCAACTGCTACTTCATGTTCCTGACCTTCTCCTCCTAGATGCTATACTTCACTTGTCCTTGATCTACTCCTAAAGTTCCTCAAACTGATCCTGATGATTGGGAAGATTTTTGGTATTGTATTCTTGGTGTTCTTGGAAGAACAGGTAAAAGAACAATGGCTTCTTGGTGGTGCTATGGAGAGTCCAAGGAATGGATATTGTGTGGGCATGTACTTGTTAGCTACAGTTGCTTCCTTCTTATCTGGCTTCCTGGGTTGATGTGTGATACTCCTAATTTGCATCACCATTCTATATCATAATTTAACTCTATTCATTGATATTTGTCTTATTATGAGGTATTACTTATGGCCTTTCATCTGGTTATGCCTGTTGGATGATTCTTGGAGGATGGATTACCCGAGTATGGATTCTGATGGAAAAGAAGGCGTTATGGTGCAATTTCGCGAAGATCAGAAAAATACCAGAAAAATATGGAAACATATTATTTTACCAGAAGACGAAGGAAGCCAGGAGGAGGAGCGAAGAGGGGCCGCAAGGGTCCACGCCTCCTAGGCGCGGGCCCACCTGACCCCGTGCCTAGGGTAGGTGTGGCCCACCTGCCCGGCCTCCAACTCCGCCCCTTCGCCTATATCTTCCCTACAGAACCCTAAGCCTCGGGGAGCGACCACAGATAGATTTCCGCCGCCTCTGGGGGCATAAAACACCGAGAGAGAAAGATCTCTCCGGCATACAGATTTCTGCTGGTGGAATTCCTTTCCGGAGAGGGGAGACCGTCGCCATCAACACCAGCATCAACCTAGGCTTCATCAGGATCATCATCATCGTCATCCACACCATCATCTCCACCAGCACCATCATCACCACTCCGTCCCGCTGTAAAAATTGTGTTGGATATTGCTTTAGTTCTAGGGGAAATTTTCCCGGTGTTGATTACTATTGTAGTTGATGCTTGTGAGTGGAACCATTGGATTATTGTTTATGTTCAGATTGTTATCCATTATCATATCATCTTTGATCTTGATCCATATGATGTCTCGTGAGTAGTTCGTTTAGTTCTTGAGGACATGGGAGACATCATGTTGTTAGTAGTGAATCTGTGATGAGTTATTATTCAATGGTTTAGTATTTAAGTTGTGGTGTTATTCTTCTAGTGGTGTCATGTGAACGTCGACTACATGATATTTCACCATTTATGGGCCTAGGGGGATGCATTGTGTATTTGTCTACTAATTGTGGGGTTGCCAGAGTGACAGAAACCTAAACCCCCGTTAGGACACCTTTTCACAAGGGAGCGTAAGATCTCAGAGTTTAAGGCTGTGGTTAGATTTATATCTTAATTACTTTCCTGTAGTTATGGATGTTTGCAGGAGGTTTAATCACAAGTATGTATTAGTCCAAGTAAGGTCGGTATGTTAGCACATGTTCACCCACACAACACTTACAACACTAGAGAAGAGTACTCAGCTATTTGAAGTGAAAACACTTGACAGAATTCCCATGTGTCCTCGAGAACCTTTGGTCCTTATAAGTATTTCCACCGGCTTGTCCTTTGTTAAGAAAGGATTGGGCCACTTGCTCCGTTTGTTTGTTACCTTTGTTACTTGCTCTTTGTTTTGTTGCCTTGTCAGAAAACCACTAAAAATCTGTTTGCTAAGTATTCACAGGGATTTCCTGCTCCATACCACTGTTCAGCACCTTCTGCTCCTTGTTGGTATCGACACTCCTATTTATCAAAAGTACTACGATACACCCCCTATACTTGTGGGTCATCAAGACTATTTTCTGGCACCGTTGCCGGGGAGTGAAGCGCTATTGAAGAGTGGAACTGTTAAGGGAAACTTTTACTGTGAGTATTGCTTTTGTTACTACTTGTTACTTTGTTTCCAATATGGATAAACCACTTGGTTTTCTGTTTGGGAAAACTAGTACCACTGCTAGGGTAGTAGATGAACCACCACCTGTTGAGATAGATCCTTTTAAGATACCTACAAGTATTGTTAATCGTGTTATGGATAATTATTATTTTGGGGATGGAATTGTCCATCCTGGTGATCACTTGCTTTTTATCCATGAATTATGCAGGTTGTTTAAGTGTGCAAGTATCACAAATGAACAGGTGAAGAAGAAGTTACTCTCCATATCCTTGAAAGGGAGAGCTGAAGAATGGTATAAGCTGCTGAAGAATGGACAATCCATGGAATGGGAGGAGATGGCATCTCTCTTTTACTCTAAATTTTATCCTCCCAGTGAAATTCATAAGGATAGAAATCTTATATATAACTTTTGGCCTCTTGATGGAGAGAGTACAGCTCAAGCTTGGGGGAGATTGAAGTTACTAATGCTTAAATGTCCTATTCATGAACTCCCTAACAATATTATTCTCAATAACTTTTATGTTAGGCTTTCTCTTCATGATAAAGATTTACTAGATGCTTCTTGTGCTGGATCATTCACACGTATGAAGGAAGAAGCTAAATGGGATCTCTTAGACCGTATTCAATATAACACTGAAGCTTGGGAGAATGACAAAGGAAGAAAGTCAGGTATAAACTATGATTATGAATGTATTAAATCTTTTATGGGAACTAATAACTTCCGTTATATTAGCAATGAGTTTGGTCTTGATCCTTAAGTTCTTGCGATTTTTTAATTCTTTTGCCTCTTATATTGAGATTCGCAAGAAAGAGTGGGACAAGTACTATGCTCCATATAAAGACATTGTTACCCATGTTCCTTCCAGTGTAGAGGTTTGTACTGTTGATCATATTTTGCCTAAACCTTATGTTGAGAAGATTCCTTTTCCCTCCAAGGTAAGGGAACATTCTATTATAGCTAATGTGGTCAGCAAAAGCGCAAAGAAAACTGTAGGGTCCGATGAGCTTATTGATATTGAGCCTATGGTAGCTATTGTGAAAGATCTTGTCACTAGAAATATAGAGGATGAGCACATTGTCTTCTATGAAGATGCTACTAATATTATTTCTCATCCTAAGAAAGTTAGAAAAGCTAGTGTCCCTGTTCTTTCTGTTCGAATTGGTAACCACAGCTACTATGGTTTATGTGATATTGATGCTAGTTCTAGTGCTATTCCTTATGAGCTTTACAGGGAAATTATGCATGAGATTGGTCCTTGTGAGCTTAAGGACATTGATGTGGTTATTCATCTTGCCAATAGAGAGCAAGTTTGCCCCATTGGCATTATAAGAGATGTGGAGGTCCTTTGCTATAAGATTAAATATCCATCTAATTTTCTAGTACTTGGTAAGGAAGCTAGTAAAACCTAAACTATTATCTTTGGTAGACCCTTCCTGAATACTTGTGGGGCTATCATAGACTGTAGGAAGGAATTTTTTTTTGACTAAGTTTGCTGGAGAGTCTTATGAGTTTAATTTTTCCAAATTTGCCAAAACTCCTTATGAAAATGAACTACCTGATGAGAATTTTAGGGTTGAACAACTTTTCGCTATTTCTCTTGCTCCTGACAATGCCTTGCAGCAGTTTATGGAAGATCATGAAAGCGATGTCTTCATGAAGGAAAGAAATGAGATTGACAAGGTTTTCCTTCGTCAGCCGGAATAGCTTAAGCATAATCTACTTGTGGAAGATTTGGGTACCACACTACCACCTAAAGGGGACCCTGTTTTTGAATTAAAACCTTTACCTGATGATCTTAAATATGCTTATCTTGATGATAAGAAAGTATATCATGTTATTATTAGTTCTAAACTTTCAGGAAAGGAAGAAGAGAGGTTATTGGAGATATTGAAGAAACACCGAGGAGCTATGGGCTATACTCTTCATGATTTAAAGGGGATTTCTCCAACTATATGTCAGCATGCTATTAATATAGAGCCTGATGCAAAACCAGTTGTTGAGCAGCAATGACGTCTAAATCCTAAGATGAAGGAAGTGGTAAGAAATGAGGTATTAAAACTCCTAGATGCGGGTATTATTTATCCTATTGCTGATAGTAAATGGGTTAGCCCTGTTCATTGTGTTCCCAAGAAAGGGGGAATAACTGTTGTGCCTAATGAGGATAATGAGCTTATACCCCAAAGAGTAGCGGTTGAGTATAGAATGTGCATTTATTTTATAAAGATTAATAAAGTTACTAAGAAAGATCATTATCCTTTGCCCTTTATTGATCAAACGCTTGAGAGGTTGTCCAAAAAGTCTCACTTTTGCTTTCTTGATGGTTATTCTAGGTTTTCTAAAATCGCTGTGAAATCACAGGACCAAGAGAAAACTACTTGTCCTTATGGTACTTATGCTTATAGGTGTATGCCTTTTGGTTTATGCAATGCTCCTGCTACCTTTCAGAGATGTATGTCTGCTATCTTTCATGGTTTTTGTGAAGAGATTGTGGAGGTTTTCATGGACGATTTTTCTGTCTATGGAACTTCTTTTGATAATTGTTTGCACAACATTGATAAAGTTTTGCAGAGATGTGAAGAAACCAACCTTGTTCTTAATTGGGAGAAATGCCATTTCATGGTTAATGAAGGGATTGTTCTTGGACACAAGATCTCTGAAAGAGGCATTGAAGTTAACAGAGACAAAATTGAAGCAATTGAGAAGATGCCTTGTCCTAGAGATATCAAAGGTATTCGTAGTATCCTTGGTCATGCTGGTTTCTATAGGAGGTTTATTAAAGATTTCTCCAAAATTTCAAAGCCCCTTACTAATCTTCTTCAAAAAGATGTACCTTTTGTTTTTGATGATGATTGTAAGGAAGCTTTTGAAACTCTGAAGAAGGCTTTGACAACTGCTCCTATTGTCCAACCACCTGATTGGAGTTTACCTTTTGAAATTATGTGTGATGCTAGTGACTTTGTTGTGGGTGTTATCCTTGGACAATGTGTTGACAAGAAGCTGAATGTTATTCACTATGATAGCAAGACTCTGGATGCAGCTCAAAAGAATTATGCTACCACTGAAAAGGAGTTCTTAGCTGTAATCTTTGCTTGTGATAAGTTTAGACCCTATATTGTTGATTCTAAAGTTACTATTCATACTGATCATGTTGCTATTAAGTACCTTATTGTTGGAATTATGCCCTAGAGGCAATAATAAAGATGTTATTATTATAATTCTTGTTCATGATAAAGTTTATATTCCATGCTAGAATTGTATTAAGCGGAAACTTTAATACTTGTGTGGTTTGTGAACAACACCGTGTCCCTAGTATGCCTCTATGGACTAGCTCATTGATTAATGATGGTTAAGGTTTCCTAATCATAGACATGAGTTGTCGATTAATAATGAGATCATATCATTGGGAGAATGATATGATGGATAGACCCAAACTAAGTGGAGCAATTAGATCGTGTCATCATGTTCATCTTTGCGAAGCTTTTCTTATGTCAAATATTGTATTCCTTAGACCATGAGATAATACAACTCCCTGGTATCGGAAGAAAGCTTTGAGGTCATCAAACGTCATCCTATGAGAGGGTGATCATAAAGGTGTCTCTCAGGTGATCGGAAAGTACCTGTTGGGTTGTATGTATCGAGATGGGATTTGTCCCTCCCAAGTCGGAGAGATATACTTCAGGCCCACTCGGTAATCGATATCAACACCGCTTGCAAGCATGTGGTTAAGGAGTTAATCACAAAGTGATATCGGATTACGAAACGAGTAAAGTACTTGCTGTGAGCGAGATTGAACTAGGTATGACGGTACCGACGATCAAATCTCGGGCAAGTAAAATATCGCGAGACAAAGGGAATATATATGGGATTGATTGAATCCTGGCATCGTGGTTCATCCGATATGATCATCGATGAATGTGTGGGAGTAAATATGGGTTTCCAGACCCCACTATTGATTATTGATAGAAGATCATGTCTGCATATTCTCGAACCCGAAGGGTCACACACTTAGCGTGTCTCGATGCTAGGATAGATTGGATAATTGGTTTATGAGTTTTTTCGGAGTCTCGGATGAGATCCAGGACGTCACGAGAGGTTCCGGAATGGTCCGGAGAATAAGATTCATATAAGGCAATGCAGTTTTTGGAGTTCGGAATTGTTTCAGGTTAATCGGTATTGTACCGGAAGCTTCTAGAACCTTCCGGAGGGGGACCAACGTGGCCCCACCTGCCGGGAGGGGGCATGGGCCTATGAGGGAGTGCCCTGGCACGTGGGGGCAGGGGCAAGGCCCCATAGGGCCCAGCCGGCCAAACACCTAGGAAACCCTAGGGGAGCTTCTAGAAGGGAGGGGGGAAACTTGCCCCCACTCCTTCCTCCTTGGCCGTCGGCCTAGGGCTTGGGGGAGGGGATAGGGCTGGCCGCCCACCCCTCTATATAAAGAGGGCTGGGGGAACACCCCTCACCGACACCTCCTACGTAACCCTAGCTGCCCTGCTGCCCCTCCTCTCTCTCTCCCTCCCGACTGCGTGTAGGCGAAGCCCTGCTGCAGAAACTCTCCACCGCTTGCACCGCGCCGTCGCGTTGTAGATCCAATCCATCTCTCCACCCCACTTGCTGGACCGAGGAAGGAGGAGACGTCGAGGTGCCCCACGTGTGCATCTCTCGGAGGCATCGCCACTTGCGGTGTTAGATCGGATCGGATCGCGAGGAGGAGAAGCGAGTACGACTACATCACCCACGTTCCATCGAACGTTCCGCTATGCGAATCTTCAAGGGTATGAAGATCTCATCTATCCCCCCTCGTTGTTTGCATCTCCTAGATTAGATCTTGGCTTTCCTGTTCGCATCCGTAGAATTTTTTTGATTTACTATGCTGCGAAACCCTTCAGTGGTATCAGAGCTAGATCTATGCGTAGATGTGTTTCACGAGTAGAACGCAACATGGTTGTTGCGGGCGTTGATGTTTTCTGTTGCAAGCCTCTTGTTTGTGTACTTCTTATGATGCGGGATAGTGAGATTGAAGCGGTCCAGGCCAACCTTACGCGACCTCGTTCGCGAGACCGGCTCCGCACTTGACGTGTGGATTGTTCCACACATGCGGCTGGTGGATGCCAGTTTCTCTCACTATAGTTGTCATGTGATTTACACCGGAGTTTGGCAACCATAATATCATCATTGTGGCTTTCCGTAGGTAAGAATCGTTCTTAGCTTGCTACTCCCATAAGCCACGTAAAACATGCAACAACAAAGTAGAGGCGTCTAACTTGTTTTTGCACGGAGTGTTTTCTGTGATATGGTATGGCCCAAGATGTGATGTGTATGTTGTATGCGATGATCATGTTTTGTAATGTTTCACGACTTGCATGTCGATGAGTACACAACCGGCAGGAGCCATATGGTTGTCTTTATAATTGTGTATGACCTGTGTGTCAACTTCTTATACGCCATGTAATAGCTTTACTTTATCGCTAAGTAGTTAGCAATAGTTGTAGTTGCTATTCGTGGTGGAGGCGATCATGGTGGAGTGATGGAGATCATGCCGGCACGCACAAGATGGAGATCATTGCGTGAAGATTGGATATACCATGTCACATAAAGTTATATGCATGTGATGTTTATCCTTTTATGTATCTTATTATGCTTAGATCGCGATGGTAGCATTATAAGATGATTCCTCACTTAAAGATCAAGATAAAACTGTGTTCTCCCCATGTATGCACCATTGCGAAAGTTCGTCGTGTTCAAGCATCACGTGATGATCGGGTGCTATAAACTCTACGTTCACATACAACGGGTGCAAGCCAGTTTTGCACACGCGGAAATACTTGGGTTTGACTTGACGAGCCTAGCATGTACAGACATGGCCTCAGAACACATGAACCGAAAGGTTAAGCATGAGTCATATGAATGATATGATCGACACTTCGTTGTCCACCATTGAAACCACATCTCTTCTCGTGAAGATCTGATTAGGTGTGGTGAATTTGGATCATGTTCACTAAACAACTTGAGGGATGTTGAATTTAGTGGGAGTTCATCTAGTAATTTGATTAAGTTGAACTAGTTATCATGAACATACTCTAAATTGTACTTGCAAATTTTGTAGATCAAATGGCTAAGTCCAACTTCAACTTCAACGTTTTTGCTGAGAAAGAAAAGCTTAGAAACAATGGGTCTAACTTCACCAACTGGTTCCGCAATCTGAGAATCATTCTCGCTGGCGGACAAAAGGACTATGTCCTTGAGGATGCGCTAGGTGACGCCCCTGCTGTAGATGCGCCGGCTGATGAGAAAGCTGTTTATCAGTCGCGCAAAGATGATTATGGTGTGATTAAGAGCACCATGTTGTTTGCTATGGAATCGGACCTTCAAAATCGTTTTGAAGATTATCCCGGGCCCTTTGATATTCTTGAGGAGCTGAAAACTATGTTCCAGACTCAGGCCCGTTCTGAGAGATATGAGATCTCTGAGAAATTCTTTAACTGCAAGATGGAGCAAGGGAGTTCCGTTAGTGAGCACGCCATAAAGATGTCGGGCTACACTTAGCATGTGAGCAATCGGATCGCAAGATTCCAGAGGAGCTCAAGATTGACAGGGTTCTGCAATCACTCTCTCCTAGCTACAAAAGTTTTGTAGTTACTCATAATCAGATTGGTTCCACTGATACGATCACCGAGCTCTTCGCTAAGCTGAAAGCTGTGGAGGTGGACATCAAAAAGGATAATCATGTGTTGATGGTCAACAAGCCCCCCAGCTTTAAGAAAGGTAAGGTGCAAAGAAGCCCTTCAAGAAAGGCAGCGCAAGCGCCCTCGCCGAGAAGAAGCTCAAGTCTGGACCTAAGCCGGACACCGAGTGCTTCTATTGCAAGGACAAGGGTCACTAGAAGCGCAACTGTCCGAAGTACTTAGCGGACAAGAAGGCTGGCACCATCAAAGGTATATTTGATATACATGTTATTGATGTTTTCCTTACTAGCCCTTGTTGTAGTGCAGGTATTTGATCGGTTTGGCGATTGCTAATATTTGTAACTCGAAACAGGAGCTACGGAATAGACGGTGGCTTGCGAGGGATGAGGTGACGATGCGCGTTGGCAACGAATCAAGAGTTGATGTGATGGTTGTCGGCACGCTCTCCTTAGTTTTACCTGCGGGATTAGTTTTAAACCTTAATAAATGTTATTATGTGCCTGCGTTGAGCATGAACATCATATCTGGATCGTGTTTATTGCAAGACGGTTATTCATTTAAATCTGAGAATAATGGTTGTTCTATTTGTATGAGTAACATCTTTTATGGTCATGCACCTGCTATGAATGGTTTATTTCTTCTGAATCTCGAAAGGGATGAAACACACATCCATAACATTGAGGCTAAGAGATGCAAGGTAGATAGTGATAATCCTACTTGTTTGTGGCACTGTCGTCTAGGTCATATTGGTGTAAAACGCATGAAGAAACTCCATTCTGATGGACTTTTGGAGTCTCTTGATTTTGAATCATTTGACACATGCGAGCCATGCCTCATGGGCAAGATTATCAAAACCCCGTTCTCTGGAATGATGGAGCGAGCAACGGACTTGTTGGAAATCATACATACCGATGTATGCAGACTGATGAGTGTTTCGACGCACGGTGGATATCGCTACTTTCTCACTTTTACCGATGACTTAAGTAGATATGGGTATATCTATTTGATGAAACATAAATCTGAAACATTTCAAAAGTTCAAGGAATTTCAGAATGAAGTGGAGAACCATCGTAACAGAAAAATTAAGTTTTTACGATCCGATCGTGGAGGTGAATATTTGAGTTATGATTTTCTCACGCATCTTGAAGCAAGCGGAATCGTTTCTCAACTCACGCCACCCGGAACACCACAGAGCAATGGTGTGTCTGAACGCCGGAATCAAACTCTATTAGATATGGTCCGATCAATGATGTCTCTTACTGATTTGCCGTTATCATTTTGGGGTTATGCATTAGAAACCGCCGCATTCACTTTAAATAGGGCACCATCTAAATCCGTTGAGACGACACCATATGAACTGTGGTTTGGTGCTAAACCTAAGTTGTCGTTTCTTAAAGTTTGGGGATGTGAAGCTTACGTCAAGAAGTTGATGCCGGACAAGCTCGAACCCAAAGCGGAGAAATGCGTCTTCATAGGATACCCTAAGGAAACTATTGGGTATACCTTCTATCACAGAACCGAAGGCAAAGTGTTTGTCGCAAAGAACGGATCCTTTCTTGAGAAGGAGTTTCTCTCGAAAGAAGTGAGTGGGAGGAAAGTAGAGCTAGACGAGGTTGTTGAACGTTCTCTTGAGTTGGAGAGTAGCGCAGCACCTGAAATTGTTCCAGTGTCGCCTGCACCAACAATAGAGGAAGCTAATGACAAGGATCATGAAGCTTCGGACGATGCTACTACTGAACGTCGTAGGTCGACAAGGTCGCGTGCCCTCGGCGATGCGGCAACCCTGTCTTAACTGTCTTGTTAGTAGATGACAGTGAACCTGCAAACTATGAGGAAGCGATGATGAGCCCAGACTCTGAGAAATGGCTAGAGGCCATGAAATCTGAATTGGGATCCATGAGCGAAAACCAAGTATGGACTTTGGTGGACCCTCCTAGCGACCGAAAGGCCGTTGAGTGCAAATGGATCTTCAAGAAGAAAACGGACGCGGATGGTAATGTTACCGTCTATAAAGCACGACTTGTCGCGAAAGGTTTTCGACAAGTTCAAGGTGTTGACTATGATGAGACTTTCTCTCCCGTAGCGATGTTTAAGTCCATTTGGATTTTATTAGCAATTGCTGCGTTTCATGATTATAAAATATGGCAGATGGATGTCAATACTGCGTTCCTCAATGGCAACATTGATGAAGAGTTGTATATGATGCAACCCGAAGATTTTGTCGATCCTAAGGATGCTGATAAAGTGTGCAAACTTCAGCGTTCCATTTATGGACTGAAGCAAGCATCTTGGAGTTGGAACCTTCGTTTTGATCAAGTGATCAAGAGCTTTGGATTTGTTCCAAATTGCTACGAAGCTTGTATCTACAAGAAAGTGAGTGGGAGCTCAGTGACATTTCTGGTACTATATGTGGATGACATATTGATTATTGGAAATGACATTAACATGCTTAACGATGTGAAGAGTTATTTGAACAAATGTTTTTCAATGAAAGACCTAGGAGAAGCTGCTTATATATTGGGCATCAAAATCTATAGAGATAGACAAAGACGCCTGATAGCTTTAAGCCAGAGTACATACCTAGACAAAGTTCTGAAAAGGTTCAGAATGGATAAGGCAAAAAAAGGTTCAGTGCCTATGTTGTCAGGTAAGATATTGAGCAAGGCTCAGTGTCCAGCCACGGTAAATGATAGAGAAGGTATGAGCAAAGTGCCTTATGCCTCGGCCATAGGTTCTATCATGTATGCCATGCTATGTACTAGACCGGATGCGTCCAATGCTCTTAGTTTGACGAGCAGATACCAGAGTGATCCAGGAGTGGAACACTGGACAGCCGTGAATAACATCCTAAAGTACCTAAATAGGACTAAAGAAATGTTCTTAGTCTATGGAGGTGATGAACATCTCATCGTAAAGGGTTACGTCGACGCTAGTTTCGACACCGACAAGGATGATTCTAAATCTCAGACAGGATACGTTTATATTTTGAATGGAGGAGCTGTGAGCTGGAGAAGCTGCAAGAAAAGCGTGATCGCGGGATCTACAGTAGAAGCGGAATACATGGCTGCTACAGAAGCGTCAAGTGAAGGAGTTTGGATCAGGAACTTCATCACTGAGCTTGGCGTGGTTCCAAGTGCCTTGGACCCACTGGAGATATTGTGTGACAACACTGGCGCCATAGCACTAGCTAAGGAACCAAGATATCATCCAAAGACCAAGCATATCTACCGCAAGTTTCATATAATCCGAGATTATATAACAGATGGAGATCTGAAGATTAGCAAAGTACATACAAATCTGAATGTCGCAGATCCATTGACTAAACCTCTTCCACGTGCAAAACATGATCAACACCTTAGTGCCATGGGTGTTAGATTGTTGCCAGATGTAAATTAGATTATTGACTCTAGTGCAAGTGGGAGACTGTTGGAGTTATGCCCTAGAGGCAATAATAAAGATGTTATTATTATAATTCTTGTTCATGATAAAGTTTATATTCCATGCTAGAATTGTATTAAGCGGAAACTTTAATACTTGTGTGGTTTGTGAACAACACCGTGTCCCTAGTATGCCTCTATGGACTAGCTCATTGATTAATGATGGTTAAGGTTTCCTAACCATAGACATGAGTTGTCGATTAATAATGAGATCATATCATTGGGAGAATGATATGATGGACAGACCCAAACTAAGTGGAGCAATTAGATCGTGTCATCGTGTTCATCTTTGCGAAGCTTTTCTTATGTCAAATATTGTACTCCTTAGACCATGAGATAATACAACTCCCTGGTATCGGAAGAAAGCTTTGAGGTCATCAAACGTCATCCTATGAGAGGGTGATCATAAAGGTGTCTCTCAGGTGATCGGAAAGTACCTATTGGGTTGTATGTATCGAGATGGGATTTGTCCCTCCCAAGTCGGAAAGATATACTTCGGGCCCACTCGGTAATCGATATCAACACCGCTTGCAAGCATGTGGTTAAGGAGTTAATCACAAAGTGATATCGTATTACGGAACGAGTAAAGTACTTGCTGTGAACGAGATTGAATTAGGTATGACGGTACCGACGATCAAATCTCGGGCAAGAAAAATATCGCGAGACGAAGGGAATATATATATGGGATTGATTGAATCCTGGCATCGTGGTTCATCTGATATGATCATCGATGAATGTGTGGGAGTCAATTTGGGTTTCCAGACCCCGCTGTTGATTATTGATAGAAGATCATGTCTGCATATTCTCGAACCCGAAGGGTCACACACTTAACGTGTCTCGACGCTAGGATAGATTGGATAATTGGTTTATGAGTTTTTGTTCGGAGTCTCGGATGAGATCCAGGACGTCACGAGAGGTTCCGAAATGGTCCGGAGAATAAGATTCATATAAGGCAATGCAGTTTTTGGAGTTCGGAATTGTTTCGGGTTAATCGGTATTGTACCGGAAGCTTCTAGAACCTTCTAGAGGGGGACCAACGTGGCCCCACCTGCCGGGAGGGGCCATGGGCCTATGAGGGAGTGCCCTGGCCGCATTGGGCCAGGGGCACAAGGCCCCATAGGGCCCAGTCGGCCAAACACCTAGGAAACCCTAGGGGATCTTCTAGAAGGGAGGGGGGAAACTTGCCCCCCACTCCTCCGTCCTTGGCCGCCGGCCTAGGGCTTGGGGGAGGGGCTAGGGCTGGCCGCCCACCCCTCTATATAAAGAGGGCTGGGGGCGGACCCCTCCCCGACACCTCCTACTCAACCCTAGCCGCCCTGCTGCCCCTCCTCTCTCTCTCCCTCCCGACTGCGTGTAGGCGAAGCCCTGCTGCAGAAACTCTCCACCGCTTGCACTGCGCCGTCGCGTTGTGGATCCAATCCATCTCTCCACCCCACTTTTTGGACCGAGGAAGGAGGAGACGTCAAGGTGCCGCACGTGTGCATCTCTCGGAGGCATCCCCACTTGCGGTGTTAGATCGGATCGGATCGCGAGGAGGAGAAGCGAGTACGACTACATCACCCACGTTAAACGTTCACGTGTGAATCTTCAAGGGTATGAAGATCTCATCTATCCCCCCTCGTTGTTTGCATCTCCTAGATTAGATCTTGGCTTTCCCGTTCGCATCCGTAGAATTTTTTTGATTTACTATGCTGCGAAACCCTTCACTTATGACAAAGAAGGATTCTAAGCCTAGGCTTATTAGGTGGGTGTTGCTTTTGCAAGAGTTTGATTTGCATATTGTGGATAGGAAAGGTGCTGATAATTTATCTCGTTTGGAAAACATTTCTTTTGACCCATTGCATGTTAATGATAGTTTTCCAAATGAGCAGTTAGCTGCAATAAGGGTAAGTCCGCATGAGAGTCCTTGGTATGCTGGTTATGCTAACTTTATTGTTTCCAAGTATTTGCCTCCAACCTTTACAACTCAACAAAGAAGGAAATTCTTTTATGATCTAAGGCATTACTTTTGGGATGACCCACAATTATATAAAGAAGGAGTAGATGGCATTATGCGAAGATGTGTTCTAGAATTTGGACAACAAGAGGTATTGAGAAAATGTCATGGCAGTGCTTATGGAGGACATCATGCTGGAGATAGTACTTCACAAAAGGTTTTATAATCTGGATTTTATTGGCCTACCCTTTTTAAAGATGCAAGAAAGTTTGTCTTATCATGTGACGAATGCCAACGAGTAGGTAACATTTCTAGACGCAAAGAAATGCCTATGAATTATTCTCTTGTTATTGAACCTTTTGATTGTTGGGGATTTGACTTTATGGGGCCTTTTACTCCTTCAAAAGGGTATACTCATATTCTTGTTGCTGTTGACTATGTTACAAAGTGGGTAGAAGCCATACCTAAAAAAAGTGCTGACGGGACCTCTTTGAAAATGCTTAAAGATGTCATTTTTCCTAAGTTCGGCATGCCTAGATATCTCATGACTGATGGAGGCTCTCATTTTATTCATGGGGGATTTAGGAAAACTCTCGCTAAGTATGATGTAAACCATAGAATTGCTTCAGATTATCACCCCCAAACTAGTGGGCAAGTAGAACTTTCTAATAGGGAGATTAAATCTATCTTGCAGAAGACTATCAATACATCTAGAAAAAAATGGGCTAAAAATTTGAATGACGCTTTGTGGGCTTATAGAACTTCTTATAAAAATCCTATGGGGATGTCTCCTTACAAAATGGTCTATGGGAAAGCTTGTCACTTGCCTTTGGAATTAGAACACAAAGCTTATTGGCAGTGAAAGAGTTGAATAGAGATTTTAGACTTCCTGGTGAGAAAAGACTGCTTGAGTTAAGTAATCTAGATGAGTGGAGAGGTGAAGCTTATGAAAATGCTAGGCTATTTAAGGAAAAAGTAAAAATATGGCATGATAGGATAATTCTCAAAAGAGAGTTCCATGTTGGTGAGAAAGTTCTTTTGTATAGGTCTCATCTCAGATTTTTTGCAGGGAAACTACTCTCGAAATGGGAAGGACCTTTTGTTATCAAGGAAGTATACCGTTCAGGTGGCATCAAAATATCTTATTTGAAGGATGACACAACACAGGTGGTGAATGGTCAAAGACTAAAACACTATATTTCTGGAGATTCACATAATGAAGATGTAGACACAATTCAACTTGTGACTCCGGAAGAATTTATTAGAAGCCAAACATCAGATTCTGCAGAGTTCGACTTTGAATAGGTAAAGGTGGTGAAAATAGAAGGTTCATGAAACTCCAATATTTTTATATTTTTGATGTTTTTAGCACATAAGGCAAGTTACGAAACGGAACAGAGGAGGAACCGGAGGCTGGGGTGGCCAAACCTACCCCAGGCGCGGGCCCTAGCTGGTCGCGCTTGGAGGGGGTTTGACCCCCCCAAGCCCCGGCTCCGCCTCGTTTCCGTATCAGAACCTTCCTTATACCTAGAAACTTCATAATATATAGCCCCCGGGGTTCCCCGAGGTTCTTGCATCGTGTTCTCGTCGTGTTTTCATTTCGATCTGTTTCTATTAGGAAAATTCTCAGATTTGGATCCTCAATGTCTTCCTCTGGATCCCCCATGGAGGATTCCTCTGCGGACTTCCTCAACCCGTACATATATGAGTTGAGGATTCATCCCAAAGAGTTGATCCTCAAAGAGGAGAAGGTAGAGATGAAAGAAGTTCAAGGCCCTAAAGGAGAAGGCAGTCTAGAAGACAGGATGGAAGCATTGGAACAGGAAGTTTTCAGGTACAAGAAGATGGCAGAATGCAAAGTGGATGTTATTCACAAGATAAGTTCAGAACTCATCACCAAGAACGAGGGAGAAGTTCTGAGCTTCGAGAAGAGATCTTCTCACTCCGTCAGATCACTAATCAATTGCAAGCATAGCTCTATGACATACATAATCAAAACTGTGAGTATGAGGCTAGATTTGATCGCATAAGCTCTACTGCTAGTTTCTGGATTGCAGAGACAAGGACATCCTTTCTGGATGGGGAACCATTTCCTTGGAAGTTTTATGATGACAATAGAACACCACCACCACCACCACAGAGGGAGTAATTTGTCGTCAGGTTTGGCATCCCCTTGGCTTGTTCCGAGATTGGGGGAGTGCCGCAGTATCACCACCGTTATCTTTTACCTTTTTAGCGGATTCATATCTGCTGTAGATAGGTTATATTATAGTTTGGTTTGAATGTGTAAGTATCTCTCCTTTAGTTGATTATCCATGTATCCCTTGGTGTGAGTGCCTTTATTGGAATATTAATGAGAAGTCTCATCTTTTACTTTTTGCACTTCTTATTTTAGTTTGCAATATGTATTATATGATGGATCTTGTTGATCAGTATTGGCACCACTTTGGGAGCATCAAGTGGATCTAAATTGTTTTTGGCAAACCGAGTTCTGGTCAGTAGCAATACTTTTTGAAGTTTGAAAGAAAAAGAGAAAAAAATCTTACAGGTATTTTGTATCATTTGTTTTCTTTATTGTTGGCTCATAAGCTTAGTATTCTTTATTTAAGATCTTTGGTGTATTCAAGGAAGATTGCATGTTTGGCTTTATTACTTATATGTTTGCTTGTTTCTTTCAACTCTCTTGCTTGCTACCCAACCTTGCTAGCCAAAAACCTGTTTTGAGAAGGCATACTTCTCATGTTTCCAAAACCCTTTGAACCAAACCTATGCCATTTGTGTCCACCATATCTACCTAGTAGCATTTTTGCTATTCCAAGCAAATTCTCAAGCTTCATCTACCTTTTTAATTAAAAAGTATTTTGTTATGTGAAAACTAGTTAGTAAAGCTCTCATGCACTTGATGGCACACTTTATTTCTTTGCCCCTAATAGACTTGAATCATTGTGCCATCGAAGTTTTATATGCTTGCATCTATACATTGGAATTAGCAGAACCGTGCTGTCACGGGGAACATTTTCAAAATTGCACTTGTACTCTATACACAGTTGATATCGTGCTCTTTTGTCTATGGATGTCAACGGTGTGAAATAAAGAGGGAACTTGTAAGTCCATGGAGTTTGTATCCTGTGTTAGAGAAACAGATGTGCCGCTAGCCTAAGCCATGCCTAATCATGGTGGAAACTTGCAGCATCACCATAGTGAGCCATCTATGAAGCATACTCAATAAAAAGCTATGCACATAGTAAATAAAAAGATCGCTGAGATGCTCATTGTCTGCTTGCCTTGTCATTTTGGTTATGGGAAAGCTCCTGTACCATGTGCAAGGGGTACCCCGTTGGTGGTTCTCAATGATATGCAAATACTTACAATGACAAGAACTTACCTGTGACCAAAGTTGAGTAGCATGAGGAGTGGCCCTCATATTCAAGGGACATGAGATTGCCAACTTATATTTCGTCAAGCATATACTCCATCTTTTTGCACTTTAAACTTTATCAACTCAAGATGCCTATGATAGGGGCAATGAGGGCTCAAATCTAGTAAGTACCATAATCTTTTGGAAGCTCTTTATGACTTGTAATCCTTGCTTCCCTCTATAAAGGGACCTTTCTCCCACTTCCAAGTTGAGTCAGTAAACCTACTTCCTCTCTATCTCCAGCAACCATTTGAGTTGTAGTGTTTCAAGCATTCATATGGTGATTTATTCAATCATGTTCTTTATCTTCCTTGTTTGTACAATGCTTTTATCTATTGAGTATTACTTTGAAAGCCTTCACTTGTGGAAAAACTTTTGAGCAAAGAGTGCTCCTGTTTTGAAACTTCTACAAAAAGCTTTTGTGAAACTGTTTGCCAGGTGTTCTCTGACCAAGAACAAGTTTGCCAATTCCAATTATGATTTATCTTTATGCATCTCCATTGTGACTGTTGTACTTGGTTGCAAGCTAAGTTATATAATGGTGAGTTGCTTTCTTCTATGAGTTGTGCAATGGTAAGTCTAATGCTTGTTTGTATTCTTTTATCAACACTTCACTCCATAAACCCATGGACATGTTTACTGAGCTCAATTTTCGCTTGGGGACAAGCGAAGTCTAAGCTTGGGGGAGTTGATACGCCCAATTTGCATCACCATTCTATATCATAATTTACCTCTATTCATTGATATTTGTCTTATTATGAGGCATTACGATGGCTTTTCATCTGTTTATGCATGTTGGATGATTCTTGGAGGATGGACCGTCGGAGTCTGGATTTTGATGGAAAAGAAGGCGTTTCGGTGCAATTTCGCGAAGATTGGAAAAATACCAGAAAAATATGGAAACATATTATTTTACCAGAAGACGAAGGAAGCCAGAAGGAGGAGCGAAGAGGGGCCGCAAGGGGCCCACACCCCTAGGCGCGGGCCCACCTGACCCCGTGCCTAGGGCAGGTGTGGCCCACCTGACCGGCCTCCAACTCCGCCCCTTCACCTATATCTTACCTACGGAACCCTAAGCCTCGGGGAGCGACCACAGATAGATTTTCACCGCCTTTGGGGGTGAAAAACACCGAGAGAGAAAGATCTCTCCGGCAGATAGATTTCTTCCGGGGGAATTCCTTCCCGGAAGGGGATACCGTTGCCATCAACACCATCATCAAGCTAGGCTTCATCAGGATCATCATCATCATCATCCACACCATCATCTCCACCAGCACCATCATCACCACTCCGTCCCACTGTAACAATTGTGTTGGATATTACTTTAGTTCTAGGGGAAACTTTCCCGGTGTTGATTACTATTGTAGTTAATGCTTGTGAGTGGAACCATTGGATTATTGTTTATGTTAAGATTGTTATCCATTATCATATCATCTTTGATCTTGATGCATATGATGTCTCGTGAGTAGTTCGTTTAGTTCTTGAGGACATGGGAGAAGTCATGTTGTTAGTAGTGAATCTGTGATGAGTTATTATTCAATGGTTTAGTATTTAAGTTGTGCTGCTATTCTTCTAGTGGTGTCATGTGAACGTCGACTACATGACACTTCAACATTTATGGGCCTAGGGGGATGCATTGTGTATTTGGCTACTAATTGTGGGGTTTCCGGAGTGACAGAAACCTGAACTCCCGTTAGGACACCTTTGCACAAGGGAGCGTAGGATCTCAGAGTTTAAGGCTGTGGTTAGATGTATATCTTAATTACTTTCCTGTAGTTACAGATGTTTGCAGGGGGTTTAATCACAAGTATGTATTAGTACAAGTAAGGTCGACATGTTAGCACAGGTTCACCCACACAACACTTACAACACCAGAGAAGAGTAGTCAGCTATTTGAAGCGAAAGCACTTGACAGAATTCCTATGTGTCCTCGAGAACGTTTGGTCCTTATAAGTATTTCCACCGGCTTGTCCTTTGCTAAGAAAGGATTGGGCCACTGGCTCCGATTTGTTTGTTACCTTTGTTACTTGCTCTTTGTTTTGTTGCCTTGTCAGAAAACCACTAAAAATCTGTTTGCTAAGTATTCACAGGGATTTCCTGCTCCATACCATTGTTCAGCACCTTCTGCTCCTCGTTGGGATCGACACTCCTATTTATCTAAAGTACTACGATCCACCCCCTATACTTTTGGGTCATCACTGTGGTGATGATAGCAGACAGCTGGATGTGGTGATGGTGCTGCTTGTGAGTGTGCCTGGTATGGTGCATGTTCCCACTCATGTAGCCTTTAAGCTGTTGTAACACCCCAAAAATACTAAACTTGGATCATCAAACTCTAATCTTCAAAATTAGGGTTAACAAAAACTTTTCTAAATAAACATATGAAAGCATGCACGTGTGTATGCATTCCAATTTGGATTCTTTTGAATTGCCTTGTTTATGTGTTTATTTGCTTGTAAAAGGATTCTTAGGTGAAATAAACATCATCTAAACAATCCCCACACTTTTCCCAAAGACAAATAAATCAAAACAAACAAAATAAGGGAATGTTCACTTTTGCCAAATTAACTCCCATGCCTACTTTGGCTGTCTCTAACTTTCAAAACTTAACATAAACTTGTTTGGATCTTTGCACCCCTTGATAGTACTCATAACAAAGTACCACGACCCACTTTGTGATCATCCAAAAATAGTTGAATGCATAGTTTAAATGACAATTTAAAATTGAATCTATATCATATGGGAAGATCCTACTTTTTCAAAAACCACTCAAACAAGCTCAACTTTCAAAACCCAAGCATCTCAAGACACACCAGCACATGCCTAGAACACTCACCAAAAATCTTTTCAAAATTCAAAACTTGAGTTCTTGCGGCCATTTCATCAAACACCTTGCTGATGCAAATCAATCAAATCCTAAAAACTATTGTGAGCAGTGATTTGGGCCTACCTTGTTCCCTCTCTAGCTCACAGCAACCTCAGTAGATCATCTAGCAAACTTAACTAAGCCCTAGCCCCACTGTAAGCTTGGCAATGTCATCAATGGTGAACAGCCGAAGCCACCCATGTCACCCCAGTGTGGACATCAAGCTAGGAGAAGAACTAGCCGTACCAACCTTGTCTGGGAGGTAGCCCATGCCTCACCGCCCCCTCTCGACCAGCCCTGCCTTGTAGACAACAACCAAAACCGCCAGGAACACCGTGCCCGTGCCTCTGTCAACCATGCCGAGCATGCGCCAGAGCTCCACCCTCGACACACGCCCACAGACCGCGCCGCCCTCACCGCGTGCATACACGATCACCACCATCCCAGGAGATCGCCAGACATCCCTGTCACGCTCACCGCCATGCCTCTCGCTGCACCGAGCCACCGTCAAGATGCATGTTCCAGACCGTTTGCCACCGCCCCTACACGCGCTTAAAGCCATAGAGCATCGCCAGGATACCACCAATCGATCGCCACCGCCGGCCATGCCTCTAGCAGCCCGTAGCCATGTCGCCACCGTTGCCTGCCCATCCCATTCGGTCTCACCATCGGGACTATAAATAGAGGCCTCCCCCTCTCAAACTCTTCACACCATCTCACTCCCCTCTCCTCACTGATCGTTCCACCCTGTTCCCAGAGCAAGGCGAGCAGCGCATCGCCGGAATTTGGCCGGAGCCCGCTGCTGCTGGAGAAGAAGGGAGCCAGCGATTGGAGCCGTCCCAGGAGAAGCTGCCGGTACCAGGAGGTTCGTCTTCGTCGACTTCGTCGTTCGCCCGCCTGTCTCTCACGACCCCCACTGTGTCGCTAGGGTTCGAGCTCTCCGGTGAGACTAGTTCATCGTCGACGACGACGCTCGGCCGTTGATCTTACTTCTAATCCAACGCATCACGTTGCCCCGTACCGCTTCACACCCCCTGTCTCACTGATGCGTGGGGACAGCAACTTAACCAGCCCGCGTAAGCGCTGTGCTTAGCAGGCCGGCCTAGTATCGTTTCCCGCGCAGCCCACTCGTTTGAATTAGGATTTTTCCATTTTAATTCAAACACAGTTCTGTACCTAGTTTCAAAAATCAACCCAGCTCGATTCAGTGAACCAAATTGAATGAAACCAATTTTGTTAGAAAGGTCTTGAAATGCTGAATCCAAGCCCGTTGGATTTAAATCATTTGGATCTGTAGATCGCCCTTGGTAAAAATAACAAGGTAGAACCTTTTCTGCATTCAAACATTTTTCAAATTTAAACCATACTATCTTTTGAGTTGATTCCAACTCTCAAAATCACATTTAACCATACCTTTCAGAATATATAAAAATATATGGATTTACTTACAGAAATAATGTTCAAGTAATAAAAGGATGCCACATAGGCATTTCTAGTCACTTATTTTAATTAAAATAAAAGGGTAAAACCTTATTAAATTGTGACACCACTTTAAATCACATTCCCATGTACTGAAATATGTGGTGATGACATGTGTCAACATGATCCCATGTTTGGTTTGGAGAATATTAAATCTTAAGTAGTTTTTCAATGAGTAGAAATTACTTTTCTAAAAATAAAATCATTAAGTCAATTGCTCTAGTCTTGTAATGTTAGTGATGATGCTAGATCATCTATAGAACCCCTTTGTGTGATGATTTCAAGTAGTTAAGTATTGTTTGGTGATTGTGTACCTCGTATTTATTCATAGACACTAGTACCGACCAAGGATACGAGGAGGAAGGAGGATACTACGAAGAAGAAGCTAAGGAGAACTTCAACCACTTCTCTGCACAAGGCAAGCTAACACTTGCAATTTAGCAAGCTTATACTGATGTCGATGCAAGCCTAATACTACTAGTTGAATGTGCAAGCGAACACTTGCAATTATGAAAGATAGATGACCTATGCAATGCACTAAGCATGCTTGGTTAGATATATTTGATGATACCCCCTCCTAGTTTCATTTGCAAGCTTTCTACTTTATTTCTTTATCAAGGCTTTTACCTAGAGTTTGCTGAAGTAACTTGTAGATTCTAGGAAGATACTTGAAGGTTGCATAAAGAGCATAAAATTTGGCCTAAGCTAGAAAACCTTGATATCACCCTAAGGCATGAGATTGTACTTAGTTGAAACTCCACTTGTTTACCACCCCTCATTAGTACTCACCCCCACTTGTAGATGCTAGTGCTAAGCATAAAACTTGATGAACATTAGATGGGAATACTTGGTGAAAATGGTTATGAAAACCTTGGAATGATGGATCATTCTATTGAGATGTTTTGACATGTGTTTTCGAACACTAGAGGATTTTGATGATGAAAATGTTGAGGCATGAACCTTAGCCCTTTATAAAAATGATGGTTGTCTAGATGCGATACCATTCCAATTTTATCGTACGAACATAATACCCGAGAATTGGGTAGGGCTTGACTGGAAACTTATATACCTTAGTATTGGTTCCCTCACGGCCAAGGTTTGAGCTGAGGCTACTTTGTGAAGATTGTCCACCTGTGCAGTACCCAAGATGACAGTTGGTCATGGTTGGGAGGCCAAACTCATAGGAGAGGTGCTTATACTAGGGCGTGTAAATGAAAGGTTAGGATTGATTATCCGCATACTGCGTATGGTGAATTCAGGATTTGTTCCTGACGGATGTATCAAATATTGTGGTGAAAGTGTACAATCGCTGCAGAGTGTCAAACTATTCGAATAGCCGCGTCATGATTATGGACGATTAGTGGCCATACTGTTCCCCCGTCAGATGTTTTCAAAATGACGTGTGAAATGACTTGAGACTTTGACTTGACCACAACAAAGTTGTGGCATGAGATACAATTTCCCTCTTAGGTGTTATAAAATTTGACTAGTTTTCTCTTGCTTCTGAACTTAGTAGAGGTAAATCTGGCTTTTGCAAAACAACCCTAGAGCTTAGTGTCCTATTACAAAAACCCCCTTCACTTGTTAGTATTAGTTTGCGAGTACTTAAAGAGTACTCATGGCTTTGTCTGGCTATTCCGTGGCGGACTATGAAGAGGAGTACTTGGAGGATGGACCCCGGAAGGTTACGACAACTAGGATCATCTCCATCATCGGCATTACTGTGACCCGAAGATGGAGCTTCGCCTCGCTACCGTTATTATTACGTATTTCAGCTTGAGTTGTATTAAGAACTGGATCATGAGATCCTTATTTGTGTAAGACCTTATGTATGGTTTGTAATGGATGATGTCTTGTGGTATCCAATTCTGTTATGTCTCATAAAAATGGTAATCCTGGGATTACGATGTATGGCATAACATGCAGGATTAAAAATCCGGTGTTGACAAGTTGGTATCGAGCCATCGACCATAGGAGACCCTAGTTAGACTGGACGTTTGAATCAAAAACTTAGTTTCAAAACCAAAGAAAGCAAATATTTACAAAAACTTATTCCCATTCTTATCACTTTGATTCTTTCATGAAAATTCATGTTCCTCAAAAACTCTTGCAAAAAAAACATAAAACTTGACACACTTGATCACTCTACTAACTTACTCATCCTATATTCTTATAGATGGACGTGAAGTACAACAAGTTTTATCAGTTGGGGAATGGAGGATACCTTATCTTTGAGAGGGATTTGGACCAGCTTTCGGAACTTCTAGAGCGTCCGCACCCCGAGTTCTTCGGAGCTCAGCTCAATGATCAAGGAGGAGAAGATCTGAAGTGGCTAATTGTTGCAAGTCTCCGAGGAAAGATTGAACCTCCCACTGCCGAGGGAATTCAGTTTACCTTAAGAGAGAACAACTGGCTCGATGGACTTGCCAGGGCTATGCAGGAAGCTCTTGCCCGTCTGTGTGGGCAGAGTATCAACCAGATCAAGGGAACCCGCTTTGAGTTTTTCCCAAGGCGTGATGCTAATGGACAACCACTGGAAGCCCCATACCACCACGAGCTGAAGACCCAATTGGACCACCTCAGCTTCATGATGTACGATCATCGGCAGGAGTTAGATAATTGCCGTGACTACTCCAACCACAAGTCCGCCATCATCAAGATGAAGGATCAGACCATCGCCATGCTAGCAAAGGATCGCAAGTCTCGCTACCGTCAGCTCGATAAGAAGGAGCGCATCATTGCCCGTCTTCGCCACCGTATCTCATCTTTGGAGGAGACCATCCACGAGAGAGACATTGAGTTGGAGGAAAGGGAGAATGCCGGAGAGGATCTTTGTGGAGACCCCTACTCTTATCTCCGCGATGATGATTATTTTCTGGAGGATCAGGCTATGGACTTATTCACCGATGAGGATGATTTCGCCTTCATCAATGACGACGATGATGATGAGGATGATGAATACACCGACTCCGAGGAGTAGTAGCACTTGAGAACTAGCGTAGTGAGTAGTATTCGGTCCCACTATATCGTAGTTTCCAGAATGGTTCTTAAAACCATCTGCTTTTTTCTTGTGTTGTGGTGTGTGTTGTATCATGTGAATGAATGAATGAAAAGCAAGTTGCTAGAAAATCTGAGTCAAACTTAAAAAAAAATCCAAGTCCCAGAACCTTAGAAATTTCCCTCTTTTCTCATGATCTATCTCAATCTTCAGATGCCACGCGGAGGAAGTGGTTCATCCCCAGACCCGATGTTGCAAATACTGCAAATGCTGGTTTCTGACCGCGAAGCTGAAAGAACCAAACGTCAAGCCAATTTAGCCACCCATCAACAGATAGCTCAGCTAGCCCACAACAATCAAGGCCACAGAAATCAGGACAACCATGGATCTAAGATCAAGAATTTCCAGAACACCAAACCACCTGTTTTCACTAAGTCAGAAGAACCCCTAGATGCCGACGGTTGGCTGCAAACCATGGAAAATAACCTAGAAATCGCCAGAGTGGAAGCTAACGAGAAAGTTCTGTTCGCCACCCACTATCTAGCTGGAGATGCCAGAGCATGGTGGAACAGTGTTCGTGCCATGACCGGAAGACAGATGATGACCTGGGAGGAATTCAAGGTCAAGTTCAGCAGAACCCATGTGCCACCGGGTTTGATCAAGAGGATGAGAGATGAGTTCAGAGAACTGAAGCAAGGACGGATGACTGTAGTGGAATACCGTGACAAATTCTTGTCATTAGCTAGGTATGCCCCGGATGAGATCGACACCGAAGCCAAGAAGAAGGAGAGATTCTTGAATGGTCTGCACGATGAGATGCAGACAGTGTTAGTCAATATCCCCTTTGCTGATATTGAAGCCCTTGTCGACTCTGCCATCCACATGGAAGGAAAGATCAACCAAGCCAATGAGAACCGCAAGCGTCACATGATGCATCAACCCGGAACCCATCAGACCCCAAAGTATCGCCCTAACCCATCTCCAGGATTTTCCCCAAGAACCAATAGACCCCCGATGAACCGTTCGACCTATCCCAACCGTGGAAACCCTAGGCCCGGAGGAAATCACAACAACCCCGGCAACTCTAGCAATTTCAACCGTGCCCCACCCAAGTTCAACAACAACAATGCTACCGCCAACACCAACACTGCCCCGAGACCTGGAAGCAATGCTGTGCCTGTTGCAGCAAAGGACAAGTCGCAAGTGACTTGTTATGATTGTGGAAATAAGGGTCACTACTCCAACGAGTGCCCCAACAACAAGAATACCGCAGCCCCCAATACCAATGCCCTAGCTCAACAGCAGCGTCGTGTTCAACCCGAAAGAAGATTTGCCCCAGGGAATTCACTCAACCGCAACGGCCGTCTTTTTCTCATGCATACTAAAGAAGGTCAGGAAGCACCAGACGTTGTACTGGGTATGTTTTCTGTTAATTCAGTACTTGCTCGAGTGTTGTTTGATTCTGGTGCATCGCACTCATTTGTCACCGAAGAATTTGCATGCACTAGTAAAATCCAACCAACCAAACTGAAGCATGTTATGATCGTTCAAATTCCCGGTTCAACCACCAAAGCTAGGCAAATTTGCAAAGCTGTCCCTATCCGAATCCATGGCATATATTTTTATGCTAATCTGATAGTACTTGGAACTAAAGGTTTGGAAGTAGTACTAGGAATGGATTGGATGTCCAAACATAAAGGATTGATTGACTGTGCCAAGAAAGCCATCACCATGACCAGTACAACTGGAATATCAGTCGAGCATATATCTGAAACCTTACCTCGTCAATTCAAGTGCAATAAGAGTAGCCCAACCTACCATTGACCAAGTCCGGATAGTCTGTGAATACCCCGATGTATTTCCAGATGTTTTACCCGGTATGCCCCCAGATCGGGATATCGAGTTTATCATTGAACTAATCCCCAGAAAAGGACCCATAGCCCAGAGACCATATAGTATGAACCCGTCGGAACTAGCAGAACTGAAGAAGCAACTGGATTCCATGTTGAAAATTGGATTAATTCAACCAAGTGCGTCACCATGGAGATCACCTGTCTTATTTGTGGACAAGAAGGATGGAGGTAACCGTTTATGTACGGATTATCGGAAGTTGAATGATGTCACCATCAAGAACAAGTACCCGTTTCCCAAGATAGAAGATTTGTTTGATTAGTTGACCGGTGCCAAAGTGTTTTCTAAGATTGATCTTAGAACTGGCTATCATCAACTCGGGATTCGCGCAGAGTATATTCCCAAGACTGCCTTTACCACCAGATATGGATTATATGAGTATACCGTCATGTATTTTGGATTAACCAATGCCCCCGCTTATTTCATGAATCTCATGAATAAGATTTTTATGGACTTCCTGGATAAGTTTGTCGTTGTCTTTATCAATGACATTCTGATTTATTCCAAATCAGAAGAAGAGCATGAGCTACACCTAAGGACCATTCTTGGAACCCTTAGAGAGCATCAGTTGTATGCCAAGTTTAGCAAATGTGAATTCTGGTTACAGGAGGTAGGATTCCTCGGTCACATTGTATTAGCCGTAGGAATTTCCGTTGATCCTGCAAAAGTGAAAGATGTCGAAGATTGGCAAGCCCCAACCTCTCAAACCCAAGTTCGTGCATTTCTCGGATTGGCGGGATACTACCGCAAATTCGTAGAAGGGTTCTCGAGTATCGCCAGACCCATGACCCAATTGCTGAAGAAGGACAAGAAGTTTGAATGGACGGACAAATGTGAAGCGAGTTTTCAAGAACTCAAGAGGAGATTGATTTCAGCCCCAATCCTAATCATGCCAGATATCACGAAGCCCTTCGACGTGTATTGTGATGCATCCAAGATCGGTCTCGGATGTGTGCTAATGCAAGAAGGCAAAGTTATATCTTATCTATCTCGACAACTGAAACAACATGAGCAAAATTACCCAACCCATGACCTCGAACTCGTAGCCATAGTTCTCGCCCTGAAGACATGGAGGCATTACCTCATGGGAAACCGTTGTGATATTTATTTGGATCACAAGATCGTGAAGTATATATTCACTCAGAAAGAGCTGAATACGAGGCAGAGAAGATGGATTGAGCTAATCAAGGATTACGATCTGGACATTCACTATCACCCTGGTAAAGCCAATGTGGTAGCAGATGCCCTTAGCAGATTGCCGTGCCGCTTGAACTCCATGATTTTGAAGGAGCAACCAAGTTTGCACAAAGAGATGGAAGATTTTCGAATGGAATTAGTGAGTGAAGGATTTTTGGCTAGCATAGAACTTCAACCCACTTTGATCAGCCAGATCAGAGAGGCACAGAAAGGAAATGCTAGTATCGACGGAATCAAGCATCGTATCGGTACATGCAAGGTACCCGGACTCACCGAAGACGAAGAGGGAGTTCTGTGGTACAAAGGACGCCTTTGTGTACTAGCAGATTCTGAGTTGAAAGAAGTTATTCTGAAGAAAGCTCATGATACTCTTTATTCTATCCACCCCGGAGGAACGAAGATGTATCAAGACTTGAAAGAGCAATTTTGGTGGCATCAGATGAAGAGAGAAATCGGAAGCTATATCGCCAAGTGTGATATATGTCAGCGAGTCAAGGCAGGACATCAAAGACCCGCTGGATTGTTGCAACCATTGCAGATTCCGGAATGGAAATGGGATTCCGTTGGAATGGGCTTTATCACCGGATTTCCTACTTATAGTAGGGGAAATGACTCTATCTAGGTCATAGTGGACAGATTGTCCAAAGTCGCCCATTTCTTACCCGTCAAGACCATATATCAGAGTTCGAAGCTAGCGGAGTTATACATCGCTAGAATCGTCAGTTTGCATGGAGTCCCCAAGAACATCGTATCTAATCGAGGAACTCAATTTACCTCGAGATTCTGGAAGAAAGTCCAAGAAGGTTTAGGAACCCGCCTAGATTTCAGCACCGCATATCACCCTCAGACCGACAGACAAACGGAGCGAGTAAATCAGATACTCGAAGATATGCTGAGAGCATGTGTGCTAGAGTATGGATCTAAATGGGAAGACTGTCTGCCGTTCGCAGAATTTTCATACAACAACAGTTACCAAGCCAGTTTGCAAATGGCCCCATTTGAATTCATGTATGGAAGAAAGTGTCGCACCCCTTTGAACTAGTCGGAAGTAGGAGAGAGCCAGATTTTCGGGCCTGACATCCTACGAGAAGCGGAAGAGAAGGTTCACAAGATTCGTGAGCACCTCAAGACATCCCAATCCAGACAGAAAAGTTACACCGACAAGAGACGTCGAGACCTCGCCTTCAACATAGGAGATTTTGTATATCTGAAGGTGTCGCCATTAAAAGGAATGCAGCGTTTCCAACTAAAAGGAAAGTTAGCCCCTAGATATATCGGACCCTTTAAAATTCTGAACCGTCGAGGAGAAGTGTCGTATCAATTGGAATTACCCGAAGAGATGTCAGTCGTGCACAATGTGTTCCATATCTCATTACTTCGCAAGTGTCTAGAAGTTCCAGAGAAGACTAAAGTGTTCAAGAATATTGATCACCGGACTATAGAGATCAATGATGACCTGACCTATCTCGAAGTACCCATCTGTATTTTGGAAGAAGCCTTCAGAACTACCCGAACCCGAAGCATCAAGTTTCTCAAGATTCAGTGGAGCAACCACACAAAAGAGGAAGCTACCTGGGAGCGCGAAGATCACATCAGTACGGAGTTTCCCGATCTCTTCAAATGCTAGGTAATATTTTTCGTCCTTTTTCAAATCTCGGGACGAGATTTTGTTTAAGGGGGGAAGGTTTGTAACACCCCAAAAATACTAAACTTGGATCATCAAACTCTAATCTTCAAAATTAGGGTTAACAAAAACTTTTCTAAATAAACATATGAAAGCATGCATGTGTGTATGCATTCCCATTTGGATTCTTTTGAATTGCCTTGTTTATGTGTTTCTTTGCTTGTAAAAGGATTCTTAGGTGAAATAAACATCATCTAAACAATCCCCACACTTTTCCCAAAGACAAATAAATCAAAACAAACAAAATAAGGGAATGGTCACTTTTGCCAAATTAACTCCCATGCCTACTTTGGCTGTCTCTAACTTTCAGAACTTAACAGAAACTTGTTTGGATCTTTGCACCCCTTGATAGTACTCATAACAAAGTACCAAGGCCCACTTTGTGATCATCCAAAAACAGTTGAATGCATAGTTTAAATGGCAGTTTAAAATTGAATCTATATCATATGGGAAGATCCCACTTTTTCAAAAACCACTCAAACAAGCTCAACTTTCAAAACCCAAGCATCTCCAGACTCACCAGCACATGCCTAGAACACTCACCAAAAATCTTTTCAAAATTCAAAACTTGAGTTCTTGCGGCCATTTCATCAAACACCTTGCTGATGCAAATCAGTCAAATCCTAAACACTATTGTGAGCAGTGATTTGGGCCTAACTTGTTCCCTCTCTAGCTCACAGCAACCTCAGTAGATCATCTAGCAAACTTAACTAAGACCTAGCCCCACTGTAAGCTTGGCAATGTCATCAATGGTGAACAGCCGAAGACACCCATGTCACCCCAGTGTGGACAGCAAGCTAGGAGAAGAACTAGTCGTGGCAACCTTGTCTGGGAGGTAGCCCATGCCTCACCACCCCCTCTCGACCAGCCCTGCCTTGCAGACAGCGACCAAAACCGCCAGGAACGCCGCGCCCGTGCCTTTGTCAACCATGCCAAGCATGCGCCAGAGCGCCACCCTTCGACACACGCCCACAGACCGCGCACCGACCTCGCCGCGTGCATACGCGATCACCACCGTCCCAGGAGACCGCCAGACATCCCCGTTCGCCGCCCCATGCCTCACAGCCACCGCTCGCCGTCGAAGACGTCGCCTCTGCCGCGCAGAGCATCGCATGTTCCAGATCGTTTGCCACCGCCCCTACACGCGCATTAAAGCCATAGAGCATCGCCAGGAGACCACCGATTGATCGCCACCTCCCGCCATGCCTCTAGTAGCCCGTAGCCATGTCGCCACCGTTGCCTGCCCATCCCGTTCGGTCTCACCATCGGGACTATAAATAGAGGCCTCCCCCACTCAAACTCTTCACACCATCTCACTCCCCTCTCCTCACTGATCATTCCACCCTGTTCTCGGAGGCGAAGGCGCGCATTGCGAATTTGAGAGCCCGGCCTTTGGAGAAGAAGGGAGCCAGCGATTGGAGCCGCCCCAGGAGAAGCTGCCGGTACCAGGAGGTTCGCCATCGTCGACTTTGTCGTTCGCCCGCCTCGCCGACCCTCGCCTGAGCTCCGGTGAGCTCCAACGACCCACACTGTGCCGCTAGGGTTTGAGCTCGCCGGTGACTAGTTCATCGTCGACGACGACCCTTAGCCGTTGATCTTACTTCTAATCCAACGCACCACGTTGCCCCGTACCGCTTCGCACCCCCTGTCTCACTGTTGCATGTGGACAGCAACTTAACCGGCCCGCGTAAGCGCTGTGCTTAGCAGGCCGGCCCAGTATCGTTTCCCGCGCAGCCCACTCGTTTGAATTAGGATTTTTCCATTTTCATTCAAACACAGTTCTGTACCTAGTTTCAAAAATCAACCCAGCTCGATTCAGTGAACCAAATTGAATGAAACCAATTTTTTTAGAAAGGTCTTGAAATGCTGAATCCAAGCCCGTTGGATTTAAATCATTTGGATCTGTAGATCGCCCTTGGTAAAAATAACAAGGCAGAACCTTTTCTGCATTCAAACATTTTTCAAATTTAAACCATAATAGCTTTTGAGTTGATTGTAACTCTCAAAAATCACATTTAACCATACCTTTCAGAATATATAAAAATATATCGGTTTACTTACAGAAATAATGTTCAAGTAATAAAAGGATGCCACATAGGTATTTCTAGTCACTTATTTTAATTAAAAAAAGGGGTAAAACCTTATTAAATTGTGACACCACTTTAAAACACATTCCCATGTACTTAAATGTGTGGTGATGACATGTGTCAACATAATCCCATGTTTGGTTTGGAGAATATTAAATCTTAAGTAGTTTTTCAATGAGTAGAAATTACTTTTCTAAAAATAAAATCATTAAATCAAGTGCTCTAGTCTTGTAATATTAGTGATGATGCTAGATCATCTATAGAACCCCTTTGTGTGATGATTTCTAGTTAAGTATTGTTTGATGATTGTGTTCCTCGTATTTATTCATAGACGCTAGTACCGACCAAGGATACGAGGAGGAAGGAGGATACTACGAAGAAGAAGCCGAGGAGAACTTCAATCACTTCTCTGCACAAGGCAAGCTAACACTTGCAATTTAGCAAGCTTATACTGATATCGATGCAAGCCTAATACTACTAGTTGAATGTGCAAGCGAACACTTGCAATTATGAAAGATAGATGACCTATGCAATGCACTAAGCATGCTTGGTTAGATATATTTGATGATACCCCCTCCTAGTTTTATTTGCAAGCTTTCTACTTTATTTATTTATCAAGGCTTTTACCTAGAGTTTACTGAAGTAACTTGTAGATTCTAGGAAGATACTTGAAGGTTGCATAAAGAGCATAAAATTTTGCCTAAGCTAGAAAACCTTGATATCACCCTAAGGCATGAGATTGTACTTAGTTGAAACTCCACTTGTTTACCACCCCTCATTAGTACTCACCTCCACTTGTAGATGCTAGTGCTAAGCATAAAACTTGATGAACATTAGATGGGAATACTTGGTGAAAATGGTTATGAAAACCTTGGAATGATGGATCATTCTATTGAGATGTTTTGACATGTGTTTCCGAACACTAGAGGATTTTGATGATGAAAATGTTGAGGCATGAGCCTTAGTCCTTTATAAAACTGATGGTTGTTTGGATGCGATACCATTCCAATTTTACCGTACAACCATAATACCTGAGAATTGGGTAGGGCTTGACTGGAAACTTATATACCTTAGTATTGGTTCCCTCACGGCCAAGGTTTGAGCTGAGGTTACCTTGTGAAGATTGTCCACCTGTGCAATACCCAAGATGACAGTTGGTCATGGTTGGGAGGCCAAACTCACAGGAGAGGTGCTTATACTAGGGCGTGTAAATGAAAGGTTACGATTTATTATCCGCATACTGAGTACGGTGAATTCAGGATTTGTTCCTGACGGATGTATCGAATATTGTGGTAAAAGTGTACAATCTCTGCAGAGTGTCAAACTATTCGAATAGCCGCGTCCGCGGTTATGGACAGTTGGAGTGGCCATACTGTTCCCCCGTCAAATGTTTTCAAAATGACCTGTGAAATGACTTGAGACTTTGACTTGACCACAACAGAGTTGTGGCATGAGATACAATTTCCCACTTAGGTGTTATAAAATTTGACTAGTTTTCTCTTGCTTCTGAACTTAGTAGAGGTAAATCTGGCTTTTTGCAAAACAACCCTAGAGCTTAGTGTCCTATTACAAAAAAACCCTTCACTTGTTAGTATTAGTTTGCGAGTACTTAAAGAGTACTCATGGCTTTGTCCCTGGCTATTCCCGTGGCCAGACTATGAAGAGGAGTACTTGGAGGATGGACCCCAGGAAGGTTACGACAACTAGGATCATCTCCCATCACAAGATTGCTCGTGACCTCAAGATGGAGCTTCGCCTACGCTACCGTTATTATTACGTATTTCCGCTGCTTGAGTTGTATTAAGAACTGGATCATGAGATCCTTATTTGTGTAAGACCTTATGTATGGTTTGTAATAGATGATGTACTGTGGTATCCAATTCTGTTATATCTTGCAAAAATGGTAATCCTGGGATTGCGATGTATGGCATAACAGGCATCTGGGATTAAAAATCCGGGTGTTGACAGCTATGGATGGGTTCAAGTAAAAGTGTGATATTTCCCTCATGTGTTTTACCCTTTTCCTTTACTGTTCTGGTGAAACTTGCCCCAATATTACTGTCAATGATGTTGGACAGAGACAATCTTGATAAGAACAGATACCACTTATTTGGTGAAACTTGTCCCTTCTAAAATTCAGCTCAGGGATGAATTAGACATAGCATTTTTATGTCAAATCTGAGAGCAAAACTCTAACCAACTAACATTACTTTATTTTATTTTTGTTCTGTTTTCTTTTTATTTTTGTTGTGTTTGTAGGAAATGAAAAGAAGCAGAATCAGAAGAAAAGAAGATGAAAGAATATAGATAGGGAATAAGTTAGGTTTTCCTTTTATTAGTATGAAACTTTCTATTATTGATAGTAGAACTTTGTAAAATACCTTGTAACATGGTACTGTATTCATAAAGTGAATACTTTTCTTTTATTGGTCAATTGTAAAAACAATGTAATTTGTTATATTATAATAAAGTTAAATTTCCTTATTTTTGTAATTTGATTCAAGTAAATATTTATATCTTATATATAGATATGAATTCATTTACTATTTATTATAAAGTATATCTTGTTTATTCGTAATTGAATATCAATTATGGAATGCTATAATTATCCATACATAATTTATTTTTTGTTTTAAATCCAATAAGTTATTAAATATTTAAAATTTCCATTTGTGAATTTTATAAATTCATTTGAATTCATATTTGAAATTCAAATACATGTTTGAACAACTTTCCCCCCAAACAAATAATTCTACAAGGGTCATGTCGAAATCTATCGCACTTGCTTCGAAGTTTTCATCAGTACAAGAGAGATCTTGATCCCTCTATAGCTCTTTTAGTTTTGTGCGAAAATTTCCTGGATTTTCTTATGCATGAATGCAATGCACACACATGTGTTCTCTCTATTTCCAGGTGCTAATCCTGGGATATTACATAAATATTGCTACATTTTCCTATAAAGTTAATCAAACTTTACTAACTTTGACTTAGGATATGGCTAGAAGTACACTTATTTACGGACGGAGGGAGTATGTGATCTTGAGAAGTGGTATACTTCTACGTGTGGTGCCCTATTTAATGACATCTATAAAAGCTACAGTTGGATGCTTTCCCTATTTTAGGACATCTAGAAAAGCTGCAGTCAACTTTGTGCCAAAAAAACTGTTAATTTGATGCCAAAAAACAAAAAAGATACGTTCTATTACTAGACATCTGTTGAAGATGTGCTTATTGTGATAGAATATATGTATAAAACAGACACGAGCTCCCAAAATGTTTCTTCAGTTATTATTATTCGCGACAGACAATCTCAACTCTGTTCTCTGCTCTTCTTTTGACTCTCAACTTTCAACCGGCACTCACCGTCTTCTCTTGCAAAGAAAAATGTCAACTTAAAAGGAAACGAGTACGCCCACTTAACCATCAACGAAGAATGCAACAACAAGTTAAACAACCAGAAACGTTGACCGCACATTCTGTGGAGAGTTCAAGGGGGTTGATGTAATTATAACCTAAATCCTATAAGACTAAACAATAATTTCACCAGAGCAAATCCATAAACTGAAACTTATCATCAAACTTTATTAGCTATAGTCCATGAACCAGAATGTGCAGCACTTCATTCAGTTCAAAAAATGTGATTACTCAACATTTGATGTTTCACAACGCTGCTTCTTTTCTTGATACTACAAAACATGTCCTCTACGAGGATCACCATATCATTCCTCAAACCCATGACAAACAGGCCCTTGAAGCCATGGAGAAGGTCATGCATACCCATTTAGATGTGGCAGTTACAACTGATGCAACCTAGCTCAAATATTTCCTTGCTCCAAGATCCTTATTCAACCCAAGGCAAGTGACATGGAGATTTTCAAGTATCAATCACCTTCCCTTTCTCCTATCCTTTTCTCTATTCCTGCTCCTATCATATTGATCGTCCTTACCTCCACCTACACTTTTTTTGAGTACCCTATTTCTCCCAACATCACTGCCATGCAATCTTTCTCTGTTGTGATTGTGCTCTCGATCTCTATCTAGTGACGACTTCCGTGAAGGACTATGGCTCCTTCTTGGGCTCTGAGGCCGCTTCTTGGAAGAATAATGTGCATTGTCTTTCCGCTCCAATGATATTCTCTCTACAAAATAGAAGAGCGCTTTTTTCGTAAGATAGGTATATGCACCAGAATAACTAAGCTAAACTGAAACTACATCATCAAATAAAATATTAAGTGAAGCAATTAAATAAGTACCAAAGATGAAGGTGTTCCAAGGAGGCTGAATGCAAGTATCAAATATAAACATGGTGTTTGGTTGATGCCTCATTAATACCAGAAGACTGCTTGTTTGCCCCATCTATTGAAGAAGACAAACCATATTCAGACAGAAGACGCCTACGATGGCTGGCAACCTTCCTCTCAATCCCCTCTATGTTCCGCAAACCCTTCTCCTCGAGAGATTCATGATATTGCATGACAGCAATCTCAATCTGCCTTAGCTTCTGCCTATAGATCAGAAGGTGTTGCAACTAAGTCAAAAAGAATGTTAAGGGCTACATGATAAGACATTTAGAATGGGGGCTACCTATGCTCTTCATCAACAATTGTATCTGGATGATGAATTGCATGGTCGGTACTAATTTCTGCTATGTCACCTTTTCTAGGTTCACCATCAATATCACTTCCAGATGAATAGCTTAATCCCAATCCTTGACTGTTTTTTCATCTTCATCGTCACCCCCGTCATCCTCTCGATTCCATTTAGAAGCTGGAAAGATGGGGTCAGCTTTCTGCTTCTTGCTTGGAACTTGTCTGTTATCAACAGATGCAGATTCTCCAGAGCGCTTTTGACCTGTGTGATGAGAGGCCCTCATCATATCTGATTCATCACCACTAGTAACTTCTCCAGATCCAAACCAATATCTTCTCTTCCAGTTCTATGAGGTTCACCTTGTAAATATTTCATGTCAACATCTTTCTGATATACTCGCTCCTTCTCAAACTCTTCCAAGCTGAGCAACCTGGCAACCATCATCTCTTTACCACCACATAGTGAGAGTCCATTATGTCTACATCGACGTTCAAGTTCAGAAAGCAGAAGTCCTAACAGCTCCTTAGTAGATGTTGCCTTTCCTATGGCTAGGTCACCATCTTCATCAAGCCTAAATCCATTATTACCATCTTACGAGTTAGTTTTCTTTTCAATTTCAGGTGCATCATCACATAGAGAGTGGAAATGGGTGACCCCAAAGTTTCCAGATCTAAGAAAGGTAGCTTTCATCCCATTCAGATATGCATCAGAAAACAAGAACCAGTCAGCCCATACTTGTAGAACTTTCAAAACCCTCTCCTACAGAGAAGATAAGTTAGTATTGTTATGTAGAAAAATTAAGAAGAAAAAACAAAACCAACTACTCAAAATACCTTCAGAGCTTCAGCGGTAATCCTTCATGTAATACTGTGATACAAGTCATCGAAACTCTCCATCACATTAGGTATAGCAGCCTTAAACTTGGTTCAAAATGCAGAAGCATTCTTCACAGGAGCACTATTGTTATGAAGGATGTCAGACACTAGCATAAGCCTTGCAACCTTGGTTGGGATAGGTGTATCCTTAAGTGTCAAATATTCCGCAAGAACCTCGACAATCTGCACAAGGCAAGCCATCAATGAGTTTTCATCCAATGCTATAAACTATAATTGAAGTATACAACACTATGCAGTAGGTGTATGAAGTGTAGTTGAGTGTAGTTCACGACAAACAAATGAAATGTACAAATATATGAATATACATATGGTCCTAATAGTAACATGTATCAATCTATAATTCACATCTTACAAATTTGTCTTATTTTTCTTTTTTCACTCACCTTAGAAATGCATCAGACCGCATGAATCCTTTCACTTCATGACCACAAGATTTAACTCAATGATCAAGCTATTAGATGAGAGTGGTTACAAGTTGTAGTATTTTTCATGTAGACTAATTGAGAAAGAAAGGGGAAATACCAACACAAATGAAACAGAACAAATCTAAACCAGAATGAATTCACAAATTTATGTCCAACGCAAAAAGACAGAAATCAGCTGATTAGGTCAAATATACAAGGTATGCATTACTTCTCCAGCAGCATCAGCATTATCCAATGCAAATCCCATGGCCTCCTTTATTTGAATCCTCTCTAATGTTAGTGCACGTAGCATGTCCTCAAACTCATCACGCTGTAAATCGGTCAATGTACGCTCCACTTCAACACGCTGGGAAACAAAACACATATTAATCTTGAAATTGAACAAAGCATTTTCAACATGTAATAAAGGCAAAGTAGAAAAAAATAATCTTCTGCCAAGGTCCAACCAAACCTTACCCTGCTTCTGCCAGCTGCAAAAGTAGATTCTTTTTCACGTTCAGGGATTCTGCTGGATGGCGAAGAAGGTGGAACCCATCTAAAATAATAAGTATTCAATACAACATTGTCAGCACATAGTCCATAAGCACAACACCAACACGCGACGGAACATCTTTGTGTGCCAGTATTACCTTCCACTTTCAGTCATGATAAATGGTTCTGTTCGCCATCGTTGTAAAGTATCACCCTGCGATCGAATGTAATAAGTAGTTGCATATTAGTGTTATATTGATATAGTAATTCCCGCATAGACTACCAGTTCCTAGAAAACAAGCTCAAGAGAATATAATCAGAAGTTCAAAGAACAAAAATTGCATTAAGGTACAGATTATCCATTGAACTGACTAATATGCTCTCAATGTGCAAAACATGTGTCAGTAGGCAATCAAAGATAGAACATACTGCCAGTTTTACTATCATCGTGTCGAAGAAAGAATGAAAATCTGAAAAGATAAAACATAACGATCTTCTTTTGTTAAATCATAGAGATAACATTGAAAACGTAGCAATAAAAAAACAATGGATATCTGAGCAAAAGAGTATAACCTCCAAACATAGTATGTGTGCTCTTTTGATTTAAGATCAAACAAGAAGTTGAATAAAGAATTTACTCGTCCTCTTTCCATTATAGTTTGTTCAAAAGCACATCCACCATCAAGTACATGCAGAGTCATTGTGTCAATCACATGTCTAAGATGTGAATCATCTGGAGGAGTAACCACATTATCAGGAACATTCGGAGTAAGCACCTGTTAAACCAAATGAATTCAAAGAGTGAAATTAGAACTGCAGAAAATTGAGTAGAAACAATAACATGCAAACATCCATATCAAGGCAAAAGTTTTTGGATATATCTAGCCTTATAAGGTATTAAGGAACATAGCTAGCAAAGTTACATGCATGACCGAACACAAGGAACATGATAAAGCGCAGACATTGTAACACTGAGAATGTGTATGAATGTTAACTGTGCTCAAACCCTCCCAAGGAGACTCTGGAACACCTCTTATTTCACTGCCACTTTAGTACAAATTGTTGGAACACTTTGGGCACCTCCTGGCTGAGCCAAGGAAGCAGACTAGAGTTCATGGAAGTGTTTGCTATAGTAGCATAGTACTGATATGAATAACCCAGCATCGAATACAGTCATGGTCTTATAGGATGCATTTGGATCATGCCCACATCAGCCATACCAAAATTTGCTAGACAATTATTTGGCGTGGGATTCCACCGCCCAGTGTTAGCCAAAAAATTGGCTACAATCTGTGAAGGCACCACCAAGTAGTCCTTAGGCAGCCAAAACATTGGTAACAATCCAAAAAAGTGTGAGGCTAATTGGTATGACCAATATTTTGGTAGGGTAGGATTGGGGCATAAACCAAACAGACCCATGGACTCTACCAAGAGTAAACTAGGAGGTTACTTCCGAACGTGCGAGGAAGAAAATGACTGTGACGTGTCTACCACTCTCCTCTTGATGACCCACTGTGCCTAAACGCCTTTCGAGGGTAATGTGTAAAAGGTCATAGTCGCACTTAAAAGACGAGTACTCAAAAAAGAAGAAAATTGTTGTTTTTTATTTCTAAAAATTGATATTGGCCGAGAGAGAATCGTGGGATCTGGAAGGAGAGGAATAACTTATTATTAAATGATGTAGCTCCATCCCTAGACTCCTGGACATCCAGATTCAAGCAAAAATTTACCCTCCTAGTTCATAGGACTTTTGAGGATCGACATCCTTTTGTCAATCTTTCGGTCTCTAGCTAGTAGGTCCCCCTTGGTGTGACTATTGTACATCATGTAAATACCCTAGCTCATTTTTGAGCATCATTTAATATATTAGAACAGCAGGAGCCTTTCCTACTGTTAAAGGTTTCAGAAAAAAAAGGGTTACATGCATGGCAGTGCCCATGAATAAAGATTCAAAATCCATAACCAATATATAAGAATCCACCAAAAATAGTACCAGAGGAACAATTTTTCTGCCAGGCGGTTTCAATGTATAAAATAAACACAAAAAAGGAATATGACCAGAGAATTGCTACTCCCGCCAATCCATAATAAGTGTCGCTGATTTAGTAATCGGAGGGAGTATTAAAATTCTAGGCCAGATTCTTTTTCCTGGTAGTCACTGGGATATATTTTTATCCTGATAGTGAACATACATGAAAGCAATACAACACGTATGCGTCAACTGGGGAACGATGGAAGAGTGCATCATTCAACTCATACGCAGCAACGGAACTTACAAATTTTCACTTGGTATTTACAATTCAAGCACTTAAATAAGTTTAGAAAAAAGAAAACTCAAATGAGCAGCATTATGAATAATGATACTTTAAAAAATATATATTTCCTTTTACTATGGTTATGACAATATGGATAGCAATACCATTACAAAACAGAAGGGCAGATGCATATGTAAGAAGTGACCAGCCAGCTCCGAGGTTTGTGGTGTAACAGATATGATTACAATACCACCCTATATAACATAATAAATAAGAAATATCATGAATGACAACTCATAGGAAAACACACCAAGACATGCCATCTTCAAATTTCCAGACAATTCACAAGAGTTAACTGCACACAGAATTTTTTGGACGAAAGAAGCAACCTCCTTGCTTCTGATTGCCATTTCTCCTGGAGGGGGAGCAGGCAGTGCTTGTGACGGAAGAGCAACAGATTTGCCCCACCCAATCTTTAGCTCATAGTCGTACAAAAAAACACCTGAGATAAATAATTTAGTTAACTGAAAGCAAGAATACAAGTAATATTTCAAACCTATGAACTACGTGAAAGTGCACGGTAACCTTGCATTTCAGCCTTGGTTGCATGTCCTTCTGCTCTATTCATGAATGCAACAAAACCACAATTTCTTTGCCTTTTGGGTTCTTCTTCTGTTCGAGGCCACATAATCTTGATGCTAGCAATCGGTCCAAACCGACCAAATGTTCTCAAAAGAAAATTCTCATCCACCTAACATCATATGGTATATAATGCACATTAAGCTAACTATGATGCATATACACTTTAAAGTATGTCTACACAGAACATGTAGAAAGCGGGGGTCAACCTTAGGAGAGAGATTTCCAACATATAAGTTTATGGTTTGCTGATCTCCATCATCAAAGGATCCTGGTAATATCCCTGTTGGGTCAAATTTATTTGGCAGTTCATCAAAACGGCTAGAGGACTGCAGGAAAATCTTGAAGCATCAGTATTACCAAATACGAGGACAAGCTACAAAGATTCTCGAACAGAAAATGGAAATCAAACACAAATTTATCATATCAGCTGGAAACCTGTTGAGAAGAAAAAAACATGGTGAGAGACAATATTAGTTTTCTATTTCCAGTCAACTAAATAAAACTCCAACGTACTAAATATAATCTAAGTTACTCTGTAATTTATGTGATATTATATCTAGTCAGAAGAATCTAAATCCATTTCACTAGTACCTACCGCAGAGGTGTTACCATGTCGACCTTCACGTTGTTGATTGCGCTTTTCTCGTAGCTCTTTCTCAAACTTGAGCTCCTCCATGAACTTGTCTATTGCCCGTGGCTTTCCTTTTTCCTTTTCCTTTGGCCATTCATCTTCCTTCTGCAAGTAAAGATATTGCTCAGCCAAAGAACCATAATGAAAGTTCCAATGGGAGATTACCGGTGAACCAATCATAAGAATATAATGATAGTGTCCCAACCTTTTTCTCTAGCTCTCTCCCAAATGATGGCGGCAAAAAAGATGGAACATACCTGGATAAAAATATGCTACTATAAGGCATGTATTACGCTTGTAAGATAGACTATGACGCATATCATTTGTACACATAAATTTCATGGGTTACAGATAACATCAATGCAAAAGGGCAACAGAAATGCAACCCAAGTTGATACCCACTTCACTCTCTACAGGTATATTTCACAAATTTTCATTGAACTAGTTTCACTTTGGCATATTTTCTCTATTCAAAATCATGTCAATTCAATGTACACACATAACTTTTACTTCATACAAGTTTGAAACTGTTCAAAGTTTATATAAGAAGTATAGTTAATCCTAAAGCTTACACTTACAGGCCACCGCCTTCAGTGATTTAGTGGAAACTGGTGGAATTTATTTGTAGCTTAATAGCATGACTACATAAGGGAAATGCAAAAATGAAATGATTAAAGCCCCATCCAGCATTGTGGTAGGCTGGTAGCTTTTCAAAATCCCAATACGACATTGTAGTGGCACTGCAAAAATCAAAGAGGGGGAGCTTAGGGCTATTTGGAAACTAAGAGCCATGCCATATGCCGTTCGTCCTTCCAAAGGAAGGTTAATATCATTTGATTTATGGTTATAACATATAAGTAATAGGGTCATATTAGCAGTAGTCTTAAATCATATTACGATATTAAAAATAAAACCCTGCTTCTGTAGTTATTTCAATGGCACCAGATATTAATTATAGGGTTTTAAAAGTTGGCTCAAGAGTCTAAAGAGTATAGAAAATACAATCAGCTCTCATCATTGACATTAGAAACTACTTCCACATTGCTCTGATGCATTTGGTAGTTACTACATTACTACCACCAAATGCAGATGCGTGAGCACAACCATTGTATAATTATTCATATATATTTACAATACAATAATCTCACAATTAATTATAGTTTCCTTGAAGCAACATGGGTACTCTTTGTGGTACATGTTCTGGTGACTATGAAGTCATGACCATAGCACTAGTGTTTGTATACTACAAGACTAGTAAATATAAGCTCTGTAACATTATCATGATCTTAAAGAAATAAGTCAGCAAGAAGAAATTGCTCTATCAATAAGGTACGCATATAGTCAGTGCTACAACATAAATGTAATGGGTCATGTACCGAGGTGACATGGCTATTCATAAAGGCTGGCCAAGAATATTTTGTTCCTCCCACCACTCATGTTTTAAACATATTTAGCACTTGGCAATAAATGGTAAATGAACGAAAAGTTCATCAATCATGCTTATAACGTACAGTAAATTATGCGGTTGAGCATGTCACATCAAGCGTTTAAAACCGCTCATGCTTGGCCTTAGAATTTTCAATTCTGGTTAAAATGGCACATGACTGTCTAAAGATGTAGTTGTGGTGCCTGATGAATGAAAGTGCACAGATCGTTTGTAGCTAGTTTCGAATTAAGATATCGATCCATAGGGACCAGGAGTCTAAAGTCTAATAAGTCATGAAATAAATACTGAAAATAGAAATGCTAAATAAAGTTCTAAGTGACAAGATAAAATGCAAATATTGTGTAAAAAGGTGTTTTGGGTTTTTTGGTATAAGAGAACAATAAGTAAAATAAACAAAACTGAGTATAGAAAATAAGTCTCACATATGTAAAAGAGATTTAAAACTTCAGTGGGAAAAAGCATTCTCAGGGATTAGCGGATACACCACTAACATTATAAAGGGATAAGGTAAAGATTATTATCACGAACATTCTCAACTATGTATGTGTGGGAGGAACTCCGTATTTGTACAATGAGGAAGCAACCACTACTCAAATCATCCTCATAACCACATCAGACCACAATCACCATCAATTGAATTACTGCGCTATTAAGGGACATAATCCCGCATGACGTATCACATGGCATTAATAGTGTTTTATAAGTTTTCTCGATTCCCAAGTTGATACGTAAGAGATGCCAACATCTTTATAGTCATTGTAAGTGCTAACACTCCTTCGTCTACCAACAAGTAGTTCCCTCCATCAAGTCCCCACAAGAGACAAATATTCAGAGATCGACTTCTCCCAACATCAATATGTAGACAAACTAACATATGGTCACAGCGATGAATATCATAATAAACTTTATCTTATTCTAGTCTCATACTAGGGTTTTTCCATCTCCCCAAGAACTAATGATCTACTCAGACATGGAGGCAATCAACATTATGACAAAAGTAATGGAATCTATCATAGATGAATATTACTTGTATAAATCCACAACGAGTATAGAAATTACAACAATATCTAGACAAGATGTAGATGGGATGGATGGAGACGGTGGTGATGCAGCGGTTGATGATGAAGATCGATGCCTTAGCCTCCCGGATGTGCGTAGGGCGAAGATGAGTCCCCGGTGGATGAGTTTCCCTTCTAGATGCCTTCCGGAGGTTAGGTTTCGGCGATTTCTGGGTGTTTTGTATGTCATCTCTCCGATCTAGTTGCACGTGGTGAAACTATTTGAGGAGGCGGTGTCAGTGCCACTATATGGCGAGAAATATATGGTCAGAATATTTCCGCTCATCGTATAGTTGGTCGTTAAACCTTCTGTATACTTCAATTGCTTCGGTTTTCTTCTGGTGTTATTAATATTTCCCAAATAAGCAATTTACATAGTTTTTGGCTCCTTTTCACTCCAATATAACTGGTCTAAGAATTGTGTCCATCGGATCCATCATCTGACCTGATCCTAGTGAAAATAAACATAAAAGGTGCGCGCGAACGCCGTAAAATACCAAGATCCTATCACTACAATGCAAAATAATAATCTAAAACATGATGCAAATATGCACTCATCAACTTCCCCAAGCTTAGACTCTTGCTCGTCCTGAGCAAGTTTTAGCTTAATGGATGTGATCCTCATATTCATGAAGCTGAGTCGATAAAATAAATGAGGCAGTTGCAGCATGTGTTTATCATAAAGGATACATATAAATAAGTTCATGAATAGTACCTTACTCGAACCATCCGAATAATATTAGCAGGCTTCCACACCTTAGCAATTAATAGTTTACAAAATATTATTCTCAACATGATGTAAAAGTATTCGGTTAAACCGAATGAGCTAGTGAGGTAGTCCCAAGTGTTTTTAGGATTAACATATTCACTTGGAATTCAAAATCTCAAACGTTTCTTTGTCTTACAATATAGTGGTATATGCCTATTTGCTCTTTGCACATTCGCTCTTTTTCTTCATCTTTCTTTTCTTCTTTCTATATATATTCATGCTCACACTTTTGTTTAAGTGATGTGCAAAGGAGCTAGCCATATATTCCACTTTATGTAGGAATTCAAATGTTAACGATCTCAATTACCAAATTTCAAATATATATGAAGCATCCTTATAACTTGAGTATACTACCTCAGCTTGTTCTCACTCTATTTGATAGCACTTATAATTTTTCCTTCGTTCAAGGTTTTTCTTTTTTACCTTAATTAATTAGATAATTTCTCATTTTTGTAAGTCAAACCATTGACCTACAACATATTGATCAAAGTATCCTTATATGTTTCGTTAATACCAATGGTGTGGAAGACTCCTATTTCTATCATCAAGTGCAAGTAAAATCATACTAAGGCCATTCATATATCCAATAAGACAAACTCAAACTCAATAATGCTCCATATATTATAATAAACTCAGAATTTCATAAGAGAGATCAACTATTCCTGAAGGGAATTCTAATGATGCAAACTTTATTTATGAGCTCGAACTAATGCAAAACTAGAATAATAATAAAAACTTGTAAGATAGATTACAAGGTCTTAAAGATCCCCCCAAGCTTGGAATCAAGCTAGGCGGGATCAAATAATCTCTCGCGATTATTTGATACCGTGTTTTATTGTAGGTCATTGTGGCTCCATGGCGTGTAGAACCGCGGCGCGTAGCTTCTTGTTGGTATCTTCCAGAGCAGTGATGCGACTATAGCACCTACACAAATCAGATTGCAGAGTGTCCACCCTATCTGCGAGTTTGGTCACCATCGGGAGAAGATCATACTTCTTCTCTATCTCCTCGAGGCGGTGACGGACTTCAACGCGATGGAGTAACTCCTGCTTCTGATATATCTCCAGTGCCCGCACGCGATCCTTTGTCCTAGGGACAACTTCTTCTTCCTCATCCATTATTGATGGATCAGGGAAGTAGAAGCTACTCCTCCACTCCTCTTGAGGCTTCACCCTCATTCGAGCCCAGTGGTAGGCCTCGAGCGGGGAAACGCCGGTTCCTTGTTAGCACTTGCACAATTGTTAAGTATTTCCTTACGCTTGTGCGGCCTCGGGTCTATAGTGATGAACTTGACTGTTTCCACACGCCCTTTTCCATGCGGTTTTTGACATTCTCTCTCTCTTCCTGAGTTCTTTTCATCGCCGTCCAATCGATCCCCGAGGGATCATAGACGTCATGGCTGATGTAGACGTCGCTCCAGCCTTCATCGGGGTCGCTTTTGTAGAAGCTTGGCTCGACGTACTCTTTGTAACCCGGGCTAAACCTCTCCACCTCCTCATTGCCTTCCTCCATCGATGGGCTGCTAGAAAGGTCCCTAGGAGAAATGAGCCCCATAGGTTTTCCACGGCATGGGACGGGGTAGCGCATTGCTGGATCTGTTCCTGGTTATTATGATTAGAGAGAGGAACAATGACAGTATATAAGAGGGGTCAGAGGTCGGTAAAACTCACGAGAAACACCAAATTCACGTCCAAGAAAAGAATCCAAACAGATTAGAAAAAGAAATTGTAGATTTGGAGGAGTCATCCTCCGTAACGACCAACTATATGGTCGCGACCCGTATAGTTCCGGCAGTATAGTTGGTTCCGAGCAGATATTTCCAAATATCTCGAGCCCAGGTCGGTTAGATTATCGACTAGGAACCAACAAAGCATTTTTTTCATGAATAAACTTTATAAGAACGAAAACGGGTCGATGATACAGAAGCTTTGATGACCAACTATACAGCGGGAGAATTTTGTCCGGCCGTATAGTTGCGCCCATATAGTTACAGAAACCCCTTAAAAATTTCAGAAAAACAAGAGGAATTCAAAGGAAAAAAATTAGAAGTAGAAACTATGAAAGCAAAAATTTATTAGAGTAAGAAAACTTACCTTCCACTTATCGTTTATTTAGTCGGGAGTGACAAGCTCCTCTAACAACAAAGACTTCTTATTCTTGGGAGGATTTGCCCGTTGTACATATAATAATTCTTGAAAACAAAAATCACCAGGACTAAAGCTCCTCTCAATAAGATTGGTGTCTCGCTAGACAAATATAGATGCTACATCCACTACCTTTGCTTCTTGTCTCTGCATAATATACAACTCAAATTCTTGAAGTAAAAGGATCTGACGGATCAGTCTTGGCTGATGAATCTTCCTCTCAAGGAGTTCTTTTAAACCATCATGATCCGTATACTCTCACTTTTGCATCAACAATATAAGAGCAAAACTTATCGCAAGAGAAAAATACAACAATTTTTTTATTTCTTCCTTAGGATAATTCTTTTGAGCACTATTGAGAGTTCTACTAGCATGATGTATAATATTAAATCTATGACCTATGTTTTGTCCCAGAGTTACTCCTACATCATCATCGCTAGCTTCACATATTAAATCAAAAGTCATATCCCAAATAGGTGGTTTAATAATAGGGGCATGAGATAAAGCATATTTAAGTTTATCAAAGGCTACTAGGCACTTATCATCAAAATTGAATCTTACTCCCTTTTGCAACAAATTCATTAAAGGTTTAGAAATTCCAGAAAATTCCTAATGAATCTTCTATAGAAACCTACATGACCAAGAAAACTTCTTATACCTTTTATGTCCCTTGGTTGTGGCATTCTCTCTATTGCTTCAACTTTAGCCCTATCAACTTCAATACCCTTACCTAATACTTTATGTCCAAGGACTATGCCTTCTTTGACCATAAAATGGCACTTCTCCCAGTTTAGAACAGATTGGTTTCTTCACAACGCTATAGAATTCTATTAAGATTATCCAAGCAACTAGTAAATGAAGTTCCATAGACAAAAAATCATCCATAAATACTTCCATTATCAGTTCTATAAAATCTGCAAAAATAGCAGTCATGCATCTTTGAAAAGTAGCTAGAGAATTAAATAAACCAAAAGGCATGCATTGGTAAGCATGTAAATTATAAGGACTAATGAAAGTCGTTTTAAGTTGGTCATCAGGATGAACAACTATTTGGGAAAAACCAGAGTATCCGTCCAAGTAGCAAAAATGAGTATGGTTTGTTAACCTCTCTAAAGTTTGATCTATGAACGATACAGGATAGTGATCTTTCCTAGTTTCCGTATTCAGTTTTCTGAAATCTATGCATATTCTATGTCCAACAATAGTCTTAGTTGGTATCAATTCATTGTTTTCATGAGGAACAACAGTAAAGCTGCCTTTCTTAGGAACACAATGAACATGACTTACCCATTCGCTTTCTTTTACATGATAAATTATACCTGCATCAAATAGGCATACTATTTCTTTTCTTACCACTTCCTTCATTTCAGGCTTTAGCCTTCTATTAAATTCGACATCTGATTTAGCACCTTCCTCCATGAATATTTGATGGACGGCTATCATGGGACTAATACCCTTCAAGTCGTCCATTGAGTACCCAAAGGCCTTGCGGTGCTCCTTTAGTACCTTCATGAGTTCTTCTTCTTCTTCCCCTGAAAGTTTAGCACTAACAATAACAGGGAATTTATTAGTATCATCTAAGAGTCTATATTTAAGATTATCTGGTAGAGTTTTTAATTCTGGGGGTGGTAATTCTTCATCCCCTCTCTTTTCTGGCTCTTCAAAAGCCTCATCAGTTTGAGGTCCCAAAATGGGAAGTGAATCAATTTCACTTTCAAATTCTTCTAGAGACCTGTCCTCCATAATTATTTCTTCACAATTTGGGTCTTCATTTTTTCTTCTTCTTGATTACTTAATAAGAGAGCTGCCATCTCCTCAATAGTCTTCTCTTTCTTTTATTCTTGTACAAGTAGAGGGTTGTCTTTAAATTTGGAAAAGTGGAATTCTTTTTCCGCTTTCCCTAGTTTAAGGGATACAACCTCCTTTTTGAAATCGACTATAGCACCTACATCACTCAAAAAGTTTCTTCCAAATATGATTGGGCAAAGAGTGTTAGCTGGCATATCAACAACTACAAAATCGATAGGGACATTTTTATTGCCAATTGTGACAGTTGCATATTCAACCACTCCCATTGGAATTCTAAGATTTTTATTGGAACATGATTGTCATATCAGTATTTTCTATTGTAGCCGGTTCTACCTCTTCTTTTATTTCTAAATAAAAATCATAAGATATACCCTTAATTTTGGTGCCAAGATCACATAAACTGTAATGCGAGGTTTCTTTAAATATGCAGGGAAGAATAGGCTTACCCACATCTTTTACTTTAATTTTACCTTAAACCAATATGGAAGTCTCTTCATCAAGTTCAACTATGTTACAATGTGCATACACAACCATAATTGCTTCATTGGTTACCTCTGCATCTTTGGTTTCATCCATATGTTCTTCAATTATTGGCACACTTTCCTTTTCTTTCTCCTCCTGTACTGCCTTGACCTATTCATATTCCAAAATATGCTTTTGTGCAGTGTTAGGGAAAGGTATCTCATATATTGGATCTAGGAAGGCCAATGTTGCTTTAACTTCTCTTTTCTTCTTGGGTTCGGGTGGCGGATCATACTTGGTCGAACCCTCTTTTGGAGCTTTGATGCGTTCTATAAAAGCTTTAACAACTTGCAACACAAGATCTAAATCTAAATAAAGCTCTTTAGATAATTCATTACCATGGCCTTTTTTATTATAGTCATGAATACATTCATAATCTATTTTCGTGCCTCCTTCACTTCCTAGACCAAAATTCCATGAAACTCTATGATCGTGAATTCTATTAAGTAAAGCCCAAGCTTTAGTTATAGGTAAGTCCATAAAATCTCCTCTCATGCAAGAGTCTAGTTTAATTTTATTAGGTTCAGTTAAACCACCATAAAAGATATGCAATAAATACCATTCAGGCAAATCATGATGAGGACATTGATTAAGTAAAACTTTAAAACTTATATAAGCTCTTACTAGTCCTTCTTAGGACGATTCCTCCAAGTCATTATAAGACGCCTGATCCGGAAAGATTTTGACAAAGGATAATATTTGGATAGAAATTCGCAAGCTAAGTTATCCCAAGTAGTAGTGGCTTCTAGGGGTAGAGATCTATACCATAAGAGAGTTGTACTTGTCAAAGTTTGACAAAAAAAATTAACCCTTACCTCATTGGCGGTATATCCCATTAATTGGAACGTGCCACATATATCTTTAAAACATGCAATATGGTCATATGGATCAGGATCTTCTTCATCTCTAGTAATTTCTTTTTGTGTAAAATACCAAGTAGTAGAGGATTTATTTCAACCCCCAATTGTCTTCTCGTTGGAGTTGTCTCTTTTATAAATATCATAGGGCTTCCCAAAGTGGCTGAGTGAGTTAGCACTAGTCATATGCTCAAACTCCATCATGTTGGTGGAAACCTGTCACTCAAAACAAAAATAAAGTAAATAAACAAAAACTAAAAGATCTACATCGCTTAGCTCCTCGGCAACGGCGCCAGAAAATAGCTTGATGGCTGCAAGTGCACAGATCGTTTGTAGCTAGTTTTGAAATAAAGATATCGATCCCACAAGGAACAGGAGTTTGAAGTCTAATAAGTCTTGAAATAAATACTGAAAATATAAATGGTAAATAAAGTTCTAAGTGACAAGATAAAATGCGAATATTGTGTAAAAAGGTGTTTTTGGGTTTTTGGTATAAGAGAACAATAAGTAAAATAAACAAAACTGAGTAGAGAAAGTAAGTATCGCGTATGTAAAAGATATTTGCAACTTCAGTGGAGAAAAGCGTTCTCAGGGATTAGCGGATACACCACTAGCATTATAAAGGACTAAGGTAAATATTATTATCATGAACATTCTCAACTATGTATGTGTGGGAGGAACTCCGTATTTGGACAATGAGGCAGCAACAACTTCTCAAATCATCCTCATAACCACAGCAGACAGCAATCAACATCAATTGAATTATTGCGCTATTAAGGGACATAATCCCGCAGGACGTATCCCGTGGCATGGATAGTATTTTGTGAGTTTTCTTGATTCCCAAGTTGATACGTAAAGGGTGCCAACAGCTTTATAGTCACTGTAAGTTCTAACACTCCTCCGTCTACCAATAAGTAGTTCCCTCCATCAAGTCCCACAACAGGAAAATATTGAGAGGTCGGCTTCTCCCAAAATCAAGATGTAGACAACCTAACACATGGTCACAACGATGAATATCATAATAAACTTTATCTTATTCCAATCTCATACTAGGGTTTATCCATCTCCCCAAGAACTAATGATCTACTCAGACATGGAGGCAATCAACATTATGGAAAAAATTATGGAAACTATCATAGATGAGTAGTACTTGTATAAATCCACAACGAGTACGGAAATTACAACAAGATCTAGACAAGATGTAGATGGGATGGATGGAGATGGTGGTGATGCAGCGGTTGATGATGAAGATCGGTGCCTTAGCCTCCCGGATCTACGTAGGGCGAAGATGAATCCCCGGTGGATGAGTTCCCCCTCCAGATGCCTTCCGGAGGTTAGGTTTTAGCGATTTCTGGGTGTTATGTATGTTGTATCTTCAATCCAGTTGCATGGAGTGAAACTATTTAAGGAGACGATATCGGTGCCAACTATACGACGGGAACTATATGGCCGAAATATTTCTTCCCGCCGTATAGTTGGTCGTTAAACCTTCTGTATACTTCAATTGCTTCGGGTTTTCTTCTAGTGTTATTAATATTTTCCAAATAAGAAATTTACGTAGTTTTTGTCTACTTTTCACTCCAATATAACTGGTCTAAGAATTATGTCCATCGGATCCATCATCTGACCTGATCCTGGTGAAAATAAACATAAAAGGTGTGCGCAAACACCGTAAAATACCAAGATCCTACCACTACAATGCAAAATAATAATATAAAACATGATGCAAGTATGCACTCATCAGTGCCATAGGATACCATCTTCCAGAAATCAAGATTTCATCGTTTACCTACCGCCCTTCTTTGGAACAAAACCCCCATCTTTGGAGTTTCCACCTGTCATAGCCCAATGAATAAAAAGGACGATCTCTTGATTAATTGGAGCAATAAAATAAATAGTGCATATATCCATCATGATTGATACTGAAACTACAAACTAGGAAGGCAACCATGAAAAAGTATAGGAAAATGAAACAGATATCACTTACCTTCAGAATCAGCTCTCAGCTTGGCATTTGGATCAATCACACCACCTCAGACAAACTTCGACCCAGATGTGCTTTCACCCTTCAATGACTCGAGAAACTCCACATACACGTGTGCTGCTTCGTCTTTGTAACATCCCAAAAATATTGATCAAGATTATCAATTCCAATCATACAAAATTAGGGTTAACAAAAACTTTTGTTAATTAAAATCATATGAATGAATGTGTGTATGTGATGAATGTATGACCGCCCGTCGCTCCTACCGATTGAATGGTCCGGTGAAGTGTTCGGATCGCGGTGACGGGGGCGGTTCGCCGCCCCCGACGTCGCGAGAAGTCCATTGAACCTTATCGTTTAGAGGAAGGAGAAGTCGTAACAAGGTTTCCGTAGGTGAACCTGCGAAAGGATCATTGTCGTGACCCTGACCAAAACAGACCGAGCACGCGTTATCTATTCCTGCTGAGTGGCGGCACCGTCGTCGCTCAGCCAAATCCTCGATAACCTCCTCTCCTTGGAGTGGGGGCTTTGGGTAAAAGAACCCACGGCGCCGAAGGCAACAATTGGTTTAAAGATGAAAACAACATCATCTAAATCAATTCCAAGCAGTATCGAATCAAAGGAAATTCAAAAACAAATAAAACAAGCAAATGGTCATTTTTTTCCAATCTTTCTCACTAGACCACTTTGAGTGTTTGTAGTCCAACATTTCAAACAGAAACAAATCCAATTCTTTTCACCCCTTGCTTGAACAAGTAAAAGTGAACCCAAGCCCACCTTGCAAACCCACATAAACATTTGGCAACCTCATTCAAATGACAATTCAAAATTGAATCTATATCATATGAGAAGATCACCATCTCTCAAAACCCAACCAAACCAGTGGACCTTGACCAATCCAAGAAACCAGAGACTACCTAGTATGTGAATAGTACACCCATCAAGTTTCATCCAAAAATTCAAATTAGATTTCTTGTGGCCATTTCATCAAACACCTTCTGAGAACAAATCAAATTAAACCACAAATTCTGTAGTGAGCAGTGTGTGTGCCAACCTTGTCCCCTCTCTATCTCTTACTACACTACCAGTAGATCATCTAACTTGTTTAAGCAGCTCTATCTCACTGTAAACTCAACCATGCCATCAATGGTGACCATGGCCGAGCACACTTGCCAACCCCAATGTCGACAACGTGATACAAGCCTAACCAAGCCTAGCCACCATGTTTGGGACACCAGCCACCATCCATCGCCACCCCCTATCCAGAGCCCAAGCCCTGCTAGCCACTGGACCACCCAGAACGCTCGCAACCATTTTCTTTGCGACCATGCTGAGAACACGCTAGAGTGCCGCGCTCGACACGCTCGCACAGACCGCATCCCAGCTTCACCACCCGCGTACATGATCACCACCGCCCCAGGAACCTCCCAGATAACCCCGTTCGCCGCCGCGTGACCCGTAGCCCCTGTGTGCCATTAAAACTTCCGTTAGTGTCGCCCAGAGCGTCGAAGTGTTCCGACCGAATCACACCGCCCCACGCCTCGCCATCAAGCCGTTGAGCTTCGCCAGGAGGCAGTGCACCGTCCCCTACCTTCGGCCATACCGTTAGCTCACTGTGAAGATGACCCCGACAAGCTCATCTCGCACCCTTCGGTTCCCTCGTCGCACTATAAATAGAGGCCTCCCCCGTTCGAATTCTTCACACCATTCCACTCCCCTCTCTCTTAGAACCACCCCACCTCTTCCCCAGAGCAAGGAGAGCACCGAGTTTCCAGAATTTCGACAGAGCTTGCTGCTGGAGGAGAAGGGCGCCGTCGATTGGAGCCGCCCCAGGAGGAGCCACCAGTACCAGGAGGATCGCCATCGTCGACTTTGTTGTTCGCCCCCATCGCCGACCCTCGCCTGAGCCCTGGTGATCCACCACTGACCCCCACTTGCCGCGCTAGGGTTCGATCTCGCCGCGTTCTGTTCAAACATGGACGATGAACCTCAGCCGTAGATCTTACTTCTAATCCTACGGTTATAATCGCCCCGTACCCCTTCGCACCTCTTGTCTCACTGACTGGTGGGGACAACCACTTAAATCCGCCCATGCGTGCGCTGTGCGCAGTGGGCCAACCTAGTTAACTTCCCACGTGACCCAGTAGTTTGAATTTAGGTTTATCAATTTAGTTTCAAACTTAGTTCTGTCTGTTGATTCAAAAATCATTTTAGAGAGATTCACTAAACCAAATTGTATTAAACCAATTTTGCTAGCAAGGTATGGAAATTCTTAACCCAAGCATGTTTGATTCAAACCATTTGGAATTGTAGATCACCTACAGTAAAAATAACAAGGCAGAGACTTTTCTGCATTCAAACATTTTTCAAAATTCAACATAATTTTTTTGAGTTGATTCCATCTCTTAAAATAAAAGGGTTAAACCTTATTAAATTTTGACACCACTTTAAATCACATTCCCATGTACTGAAATATGTGGTGATAACATGTGTCAACATGATCCCATGTTTTGGTTGGAGAATATTAAATCTTAAATAGTTTTTCAATGAGTATAAATTAATTTTCTAAAATAAAATAAATGAAACTAGTGCCTTAATCTGTGTGATGATTGTGATGATGCTAGATCATCTAGTGAAAACCCTGGTATGTTTATAGACGCTAGTACCGACCAAGGATATGAAGAGGAAGGTGATTACTACGAGGAAGAAGCCGAGGAGAACTTCAACCACTGCTCTGCACAAGGCAAGCTATCTAAGCAAGCTTACACTTGAAATTATGCAAGCCATCCTAGCAAGCTAACACTTGCAACTATGGAAGCTAGATAACCTATGCAATGCATTAGGCATGCCTTGGTTATACCACTTGATGATACCAAATCCCAGTTTTACTTGCAAGCTTGTTTATATCTATTTCTTTATCAAAGCTCTTTATTACCTTTACTTAGTGATTTGTATGTTTTGGAAAGATGTTAAAGGTAGCATAAAGATCATAAAATGTGGCCTAAGTTAGAAAAATGTTGATGTCATCCCGAGGAATGAGATTGAACTTAGATAAGCCATACTTGATTACCACCCCTCATTAGTGTTTACCCCAACCTTAGTGGCTAGTGCTAAGCATAAAACTTGATCACTTTAGATGGTAATACTTGGTGAAAATGATTATGAAAACCTTAGAATGATGAGTCATTCTAATGAAATGTTTTGACATGTGTTCTTGAACACCAGATGATTTTGATGATGAAAATGTTGAGGCATGAGCTTTAGCCCTTTATAAAACTGATGGTTATCTGGATGCGATACCATTCCAATTTTACCGTACAACCACAATACCCGAATTTGGGTAGGGATTTACTGGAAGTTTATATACCTTAGTATGGGTTCCCTTGCGGCCGAGGTTTGAGCTGAGGCTACCTCATGAAGATTAACCACCTGTGTAGTTCCCAAGATGGCAGCTGGTCATGGTTGGGAGGCCAAACTCATAGGAGAGGTGCCTATACTAGAGTGTGTAATTGAAAGGTTAGGATTGATTATCCGCATACTGAGTATGGTGAATTCAGGATTGTTCCTGACGGATGTATCCAATATTGTGGTGAAAGTGTACCACCTCTACAGCGTGTCAAACTATTCGAATAGCTGCGTCCGTGGTTATGGTCAGTTCGAGTGGCCATACTGTTCCGTCGTCAGATGTTTTCAAAATGACTTGTGAAATGAATCATGACTTGACTTGACCACAACAGGGTTGTGATATGAAAACTCAAATTCCCCCTTAGGTGTTATAAAACATTAGACTAGTTTTCTTTGCTTCTAAACTCAGCTAGAGATAAACCTGGATTTTTGCAAAAAAACCTAGATCTTAGTATTCCTACTTGAAACCACCTTACTTGTTAGTGATAGTTTGCGAGTACTTAAAGAGTACTCATGGATTTGTCCCTGGCTATTCCCGTGGCCAAACTATGAAGAAGACTATCAGGATGATGGACCGCAGGAAGGTTACGACAACTAGGATCATCTCCCATCGTCAGCATTGCCCGTGACTATGAAGATGGAGCCTCGCCCACGCTATCGTTATTATATTATTCCGTTGCTTGATTGTACTAATACTGGATCATGAGATCCTTTATTTGTTGTATGACCTTATGTATGGTTCGTAATGGATGACGTACTGTGATATCCAATATGTTATGTCTCGCAAAAATGGTAATCCTGGGATTGCAATGTATGGCATAACAGGCATCTCGGATTAAAAATCCGGGTGTTGACAAGTTGGTATCGAAGCCATCCTGACCATAGGAGACCCTAGTTTAGAATTGACGCTTGAATCAAAAACTTAGTTTCAAAACAAAAGAAGTGAGTATTTATGAAAACCTATTCTTATTCTTACCACTTAGATTCTTTCATGAAAATTCATGTTTCTCAAAAATTCTTGCAAACTTACATAAAATTTGACACACTTGATCACTCTACTAACTTACTCATCCTACATTCTTATAGATGGATGTGAAATATAGCAAGTTCTATCAGTTGGGGAATGGAGGATATCTCATCTTTGAGCGTGACTTGGACTAGCTTTCGGAACTTCTGGAGAGCCCGCACCCCGAGTTCTTCGGGGCTCAGCTCAATGACCAGGAATGAGGAGAATTGCAATGCCTAATTGTTGCAAGTCTCTGTGGGAAGATTGAAGCCCCCACTTCAGAGGGAGTCCAGTTCACCTTAAGGGAGAACAACTGGATGGATGGACTTTCCAGGGCCATGCAGGAAGCTCTTGCCCATATGTGTGGGCAGAGTATCAATCAGATCAAGGGACGCACTTTGAGTTCTATCCAAGGCGTGATGTGATGGGACAGCCACTAGAGGTACCACGTCACCCTGATCTGAAGCATCAAGTGGACCATCTCAGCTTCATGATGTATGACCGACAGAAGGAGTTGGACAATGCATGTTCCTACGCCAACCACAACTACGGCCTCTTAGTCAAAAAGGACCAGACCATCGCCATGCTGGTGAAGGATCGCCAGTCTCGTCGCCGTCAGCTTGACAAGAAGGAGCGCATCATTGCCGCCTTCGTCACAGGATCACAGACTTGGAGGACACCATCCACGAGAGGGACATGCATCTTGAGGAGAGGGAGAATGCAGGGGAAGACATCTGTGGAGACCCCTATTCTTACCTCAGTGATGATGACTTTCTGGAGGATCAAGCCATGGACTTCTTCACCGATGAGGATGACTTCGCCTTCATTGATGATGATGATGATGATGATGATGATGATGAAGCCATAAATTCTAAGGAGTAGTAGCACTTGAGCACTAGAGTTAGTCAAGTTGTATCCGGTCCCACTGTATCATAGTTTCACAGAATGGTTCTTAAAACCATTTGTTGCCTTGTTGTGGTGTGTGTTTGTATGGTGTGTTATGAATGAATGAATGAAAAGCAAGTTGCTAGAAAAATCTGAGTCAAACTTCAAAAACTTTTCCAAAACAAAACCCTGAACCTTAGAAATTTCCCTATTTTCTCATGGTCTATCTCAATCTTCAGATGCCTCGCGGAGGAAGCAGTTCATCCCCGGACCCGATGTTGCAGATCTTGAAAATGTTGGTTTCTGATCGCGAAGCTGAAAGAGCTGAACGTCAAGCCAACTTAGCCACCCTTCAACACATAGCTCAGATGGCCAACAAAAATCAAGGCCATGGAAACCAAGACAGCCATGGATCAAAGCTCAAGAACTTTCAGAACACCAATCCACCTATCTTTAGTAAGTCTAAAGAGCCCTTAGATGCAGATGATTGACTGCAAACCATGGAGAACAACGTAAAAGTTGTAGGAGTGGAAGCCAACAAGAAGGTACTGTTTGCCACCCACTATCTGGCAGGAGATGCAAGAGCTTGGTGGAATAGCATTCGCGCCATGAATGGAGGACAAATGATGGCTTGGGATGAATTCAAACTCAAGTTCAGCCGAACCCATGTGCCCCCGGGTTTGATTCTGCGGATGAGAGATGAATTTAAGGAGCTGAAACAGGGAAGAATGACTGTGGTAGAGTACTGTGACAGATTCCTATCGCCGTCTAGGTATGCACCAGATGAGATTAGCACTGAAGCTAAGAAGAAGGAGAGATTCCTGAACGGTCTACATGATGAAATGTAGATAGTGTTAGTTAATTGTTGGAGATATGCCCTAGAGGCAATAATAAATATAGTTATTATTATATCTTTGTGTTTATGATAAATGTTTACATTCATGCTATAATAGTATTAACAAGGAAACATTAATACTTGTGTGATTTGTAAACTTAATTTGAAGTCCCTAGTAAAGCCTCTATATAATACTAGCTTGTTGGTTAATAGATGATTGTGGTTTCCCTATCATGAACATTGAGATGTTATTAACAACAAGATCATATCGTTAGGAGAATGATATGATGGACATACTCCTATAGATAAGCGTAGCATAAAGATCAAGTCATTTTAATAGTTCAATTGCTATATGCTTTCTGATACATAGTAACCTAATTCCTTCGACCATGAGATCATGCATATCACCTTTACCGGATGGATGCTTTGATGACATCAAACACCACACCGTGAATCGGGTGGCTATAAAGGTGGCATTGAGTGTTCGGAAAGTATTGGTTGAAACACATGGATCAAGAGTGGGATTTGTCCATCCATATGACGGATAGATATACTCTGGGCCCTCTCGGTGAAATGTCATCCAATTAGCTTGAAAGCATGTGACTGGCTCACAAGGGATCACATATCACGGGAACGAGAAAAGAGTACTTATCGGTAACGAGGTGGAACTAGGTATGCAGAGATACCGACGATCATATCCTCGGATAAGTAAACTATCGTGAGACAAAGGGAAATTGGTATCGTATGTAAGTGGTTCATTCGATCGCAAAGTAATCATAGAAATATGTGGGAGCCATATGAATTTCTAGATTCCTCTATTGGTTATTGTTCGGAGAAGTGTCTCGATCATGTCCGCATAATTCACGAACCGTAGGGAGACACACTTAAGGATTCGACGTTGTTTTGAGTAGTTATGGAATGATGAGAAAGAGACCGAATGTTGTTCGGAGTCCCGGATGGGATCCGGGATATCACGAGGAGATCCGGAATGGTCCGGAGAATAAGATTCATATAAGGAAAGTCCCGTTTCGAAGTTGGGGAATGGTTCCGGTGTTTTCATCGGGAATGTTCTAGAAGGTTCCAGAATGTCCGGCACTCCGGAGGGGGAGGGTACATGAATGTGTTGTATCAAGTTGGTATGATTGCATCATGTACTAAGTGTCATCGCTGTATCAAATAAAGGATTAATTCAAATCCTAGTTTGAAAAGTCAAATAGCTAGTTTGAAAAGTCAAACGGCTAAATTTGGAAAGAGGAAAAGAGGAGGAAGGTTGAAACCGACTTGGGGGAGGAGTTCCTCCTCCCACCGCCGGCCCACCTTGGGTCCGAGTTGGGGAGGGACTCCCCTCCCCAGGTGCGCCTCCCTCCACCTATAAGAGGAGGGGCAGGGCTCCCCTCCTAGACACACAAGTTCCTTGCCCCAAAAACCCTAACCCTAGCCGCCGCCGCCCTCCAAGCCGCCGCCGCCTAGGGATATCCTTGCCGCCGACTTGGGCACCTCCAAGCCCTAGCCGCCGGCCCTAGCACCTCTTCCTCGGCGTGTCTAAACCCTAGAACACCGAGGGACTCTCTCATACTCCACCATACTCGCTCCGGCTTAAGGCGAAGCCCTGCGAGATCTCCCCTCTACTTCCGGTACCACGCCGTTGTGCTGCCGGAATCGCGAGGAGAGTGCTACAACCTCCGCTGCCTGCTGGAACAAGGGAGAGGAAGGTCTTCGTCGAGTACCGAACGTGTGACCGATCTGGGAGCGCTTTAACGCAGCCAGGAAGGATCGCTCACGCGATCTTGAGATCGGGAAGAGTACGACTACATCACCCACGAGAATCCGTTCTCGTTAAACACTTTGGAATCTTCGAGGGTGAGTTATTCCATCTACTCGTTGCTACAATCTAGTAGATAGATCTTGGCTTGTTTGTTTGTATGCGGTAGAAAATTTTTGTTTTCCATGCTACGAAACCCAACAGTGGTATCAGAGCCGTGTCTATATGTAGATCTGTTGCACGAGTAGAACACAATGGTCATTGTGGGCGTTGATGCTTTTATTGTCGATTGCTTATTGTGTACTTTGCATCTTGCGGGATGTTGGCATGAAGCGGCCCGGGCTAACCTTACATGACATCGTTCATGAGACTTGCTCCACGTTTGACATGCAGCTTGTATTGCATAAGTGGCTTTGCGGGTGCCTGTTTCTCCTAGCATAGTTAAGATCCAATTTACAACGGGTGATTAACAATACTAGTATCAATGTTGTGGTTCTTGTTCGTAAGTTAGAACAACACTTATTGAAAGCCCCAAACCACGTAAAACATGCAAAGAAAGTAGAGGTGTCTAACTTTGTTTTGCAGGGGTGTGCTGTGATGTGATATGGCCATGATTGTGATTATATTTGATGTATGCAATGTTCCTTATTGTAAGTTGGCAACCGGCAGGAGCCATATGGTTGTCTTTAATTTATGTTAAGACCCGCGTGTCTATTCAAAGTAGTTGTAATAGTTGAAGCCGGTGGACGACAACCATGGAGAAGCGTCATTGACCTTGATGCAATGCCGGTGATGATGGAGATCATGTTCGTGCAAGAAGATGGAGATCGGAAGCACAAAGAAGAAAGGCCATATCATATCACATATTATGAATTGCATGTGATGTTAATCCTTTATGCATCTTGTATTGCTTAGTAGACAACGGTAGCATTATAAGATGATCCCTCATGCACATGAATTTCAAGTCATAAAGTGTTCACCCTTAGTTAGCACCGCTGCTAAAGCTTGTTGTTTCGAAGCACCACGTGATGATCGGGTGTGTTAGATTCCAAGTGTATACAACGTGAGCAAGCCAGATTTGCTCATGCGAAACTAAGGTTTGATCTTGACGAGCCTAGCATGTATGCAGACATGGTCTCGAACACGGATCACCGAAAGGTAAAGCATGAATCATATAGTAGATATGATGAACATGTCGATTGTTCGCCATTGAAACTATATCAACTCTCGTGATGATCGGTGTTGATGTGGTGGATTTGGTTCGTGTGATCACTAAAACAATGTGAGGGATATTGTTTTGAGTGGGAGTTCACCTAGATTAAATTTATTAATTTGAACTCAATTTGTCATAAACTTAGTCTAAACTATTGCAAATATGTTGTAGATCAATGGCAGCCCCTACCATCAATTTTAATGCGTTCCTAGAGAAAGAAAAGTTGAAAAACAATGGAAGCAACTTCGCGGATTGGTTCCGCAATTTGAGGATTGTCCTCACAGCTGGTAATTTGACCTATGTGCTGGATGCATTTGGTGACCCACTGCGGTGATGCTGCCGATGAAGTAAAGAATGTTTACCTCACTCGAAGACTCAAGACTCCACAGCTCAGTGTGCTATCTTGTATGGTTTAGAATCGAGCTTCGTAAAAGGTTTGAGAATTCAGACCCATATGATATTGTCGAGGATCTCAAATTGATCTTTGAGACTCATGCGGCAATTGAAAGCTATGAGGCTTCAAAAGTTCTTTAACTGCAAGATGGAAGAGGGCAGCTCGTGACATGTGCTTAAGATGTCTGGGCACGCAAACAAACTTCAAAGCTTGGGTATTGTGATTCCTAATGCTTTGGGGATTTACCGTGTCCTCCAATCACTGCCACCAAGTTACAAGAACTTTGTGATGAACTACAACATGCAAAACATGAACAAGACGTTGCCAGAACTCTTTGCCATGTTGAAATCTGCAGAAGTGGAGATCAAGAAAGAGCACCAAGTGTTGTTGGTCAATAAGACCACCAAATTCAAGAAAGGCAAGTCTAAGGTAAGGGACACTTCAAGAAGGGTGGTAAGAAAGTTACCACGCCGACGAAGAAGACCAAGGCTGGACCTAAGCCCGACATCGAGTGATTTTACTGCAAGGGAGAAGGTCACTGGAAGCGGAATTGCCCAAAGTACTTGGCGGATTTGAAGAACGGCAACATCAAGAAGAAAGGTATATCTGATATACATGTTATTGATGTGTATCTCACTAGTACTCGTTGTAGTGCCTGGGTATTTGATACTGGTTCGGTTCCTCATATTTGTAACTCAAACAAAGTCTTTGCAGAATAAACGGAAGCTAGCGAAGAACGAGGTGACGATGCGCGTTGGAACGGATCAAAGGTTGATGTGATCGCGGTCACGCTACCCCTTCATCTACCATCGGGATTAGTTTTATACTTAAATAATTGTTATTTGGTGCCTGCGTTAAGCATGAACATTATATCGGGATCTTGTTTATTGCGAGACGGTTACTTGTTTAAATCCGAGAATAATGGTTGTTCGATTTATATGAGTAATATGTTTTATGCACATGCACCTTTGATAGATGGTCTATTCTTATTGAATCTCGATAGTGGAAATACACATATTAATAACATTGAGGCTAAACGTTTGAAATCGAGCAATAACTTGACCTATATGTGGCAATCGCTGCCTTGGTCACATTGGAGTGAAGCGTATGAAGAAACTCCATTCCGATGGACTTCTTGAATCACTTGATTTCGAATCACTTGATAGATGCGAAGCATGTCTGATGGGTAAAATGACTAAGACTCCATTTTTTGGTATGATGGAGCGATCTACGGACTTGTTGGAAATCATACATACCGATGTGTGTGGTCCAATGAGTGTAGCATCGCGCGGTGGTTATCGTTATGTTCTTACCTTCACGGATGACTTGAGTAGATATGGGTATATCTATTTCATGAAACATAAGTCCGAAACTTTCGAGAAGTTTAAGGAATTTCAAAGTGAGGTAGAGAATCAACGTAACAAGAAGATTAAATTTCTATGTTCTGATCGTGGAGGTGAATATCTAAGTTACGAGTTTGGCGAGAATTTGAAGAAGTGCGGAATACTTTCGCAGTTGACACCGCCGGGAACACCACAGCGTAATGGTGTGTCAGAACGTCGTAATCGAACTCTCTTAGATATGGTTCGTTCTATGATGTCACTTACAGATTTACCGCTATCATCTTGGGGTTATGCATTAGAAACAACCGCATTCACTTTAAATAGGGCACCGTCTAAATCCGTTGAAACGACACCGTATGAATTATGGTTTGGGAAGAAACCTAGATTGTCGTTCCTTAAAGTTTGGGGGTGCGAAGCCTATGTAAATAAGTTACAGCCGGACAAGCTTGAACCCAAAGCGGAAAAATGCGTCTTCATAGGATACCCGAAGGAAACTATTGGGTATACCTTCTATCATAGATCCGAAGGCAAAATCTTCGTTGCCAAGAATGGATCCTTTCTAGAGAAGGAATTTCTCTCGAAAGAAGTGACTGGAAGGAAAGTAGAACTCGACGAGGTTGTCGAACCTTCTCTCGAAATTGCGAGTAGCACAGCACCGGAAGAAGTTCCTGTGGTGCCTGCACCAATAAGAGAGGAAGCTAATGATGATGATCATGAAACTTCGGTTGAAGTTGCTACAGAGCCTCGCAGGTCAACGAGAACTCGTACCACTCCAGATTGGTATGATCCCGTTATGAGTGTCATGTTGGTGGACAACACCGATGACCCTGAGACATATGAGGAAGCGATGATGAGCCCAGATTCCAATAAATGGCAAGAAGCCATGAAATCCGAGATTGGATCCATGTACGAAAACCAAGTATGGACTTTGGTGGACTTACCAGATGGCCGGAAGGCTGTCGAGAACAAATGGATCTTCAAGAAGAAAACAGATGCTGATGGTAATGTTACTGTCTATAAAGCTCGACTTGTCGCAAAAGGGTTTCGACAAATTCAAGGAGTTGACTACGATGAGACTTTCTCACCAGTAGCGAAGCTAAAGTCTGTGAGGATTATGTTAGCAATCGCTGCATATTACGATTATGAGATATGGCAGATGGATGTCAAAACAGCATTCCTCAATGGAGACATTGATGAAGAGTTGTATATGATGCAACCCAAAGGTTTTGTCGATCCTAAAGATGCTAACAAGGTATGCAAACTTCAACGGTCCATCTATGGATTGAAGCAAGCATCCCGAAGTTGGAATCAACGTTTTGATAAGGTGATCAAAAGTTTTGGTTTTATACAAACTTATGGAGAAGCTTGTATTTACAAGAAAGTGAGTGGGAGCTCAGAGCATTCTTAATACTATATGTGGATGACATATTATTGATTGGGAATAATGTAGACCTTCTTAATAGTGTCAAGGAATATTTGAATAATAGTTTTCAATGAAGGATCTTGGCGAAGCAGCTTACATATTAGGCATAAAGATTTATAGAGATAGATCGAACGCCAAATATCATTGTCACAGTACATATTTGGACAAAGTTCTAAAGAGGTTTGGAATGGAAGATAGCAAGAAAGGGTTCTTGCCCATGTTGCTAATCGACCTTGAGTAAAACTCAAAGTCCGACATCGGCGTAAGATAGAGAAAGGATGAGTAAGACTCCCTATGCCTCAGCCATAGGATCTCTAATGTATGTCATGCTATGTACTAGACCCGACATTGCATATGTTAGTTTAACTAGCAGATATCAAAGTGATCCAGGAGTGGATCATTGGACAGCGGTCAAAAACATCCTTAAGTACTTGAGAAGAACTAAGGATATGGTTCTTTCTTATGGAGGTGATGAACAACTCGTTGTTAATGGTTACACCGATGCTAGTTGGAACACCGATCCGTATGATTCTAAATCTCAATCTGGATACGTATTTATTTTGAATGGTGCGAGATTAGCTGGAGGAGTGCAAAGCAAAGCGTTGTGGCAAGATCTTCAACTGAATCGGAATACATGGCTGCTTCGGAGGCTCACAAGAAGCGATATGGATGAAAGAGTTCATTACAGAGCTGGGTGTGGTTCCTAGTGCGCTGGACCCAATGTCTATCTACTGTGATAACATGGGCGCCATAGCCAATGCGCAAGAACCAAGGTCACACAAGAAGCTGAAGCATATCAAGCTACGTTTTCACGCTATTCGAGAACATATCCAAGATGGGGATATAAAGATTTGCAAAGTACACACAGATCTGAATGTGGCGGATCCGTTGACTAAACCTCTCCCAAGGGCAAAACATGACCAGCACCAAACTGCCATGGGTGTTCGGTATATTACCATGTAATCTAGATTAGATGACTCTAGTGCAAGTGGGAGACTGTTGGAGATATGCCCTAGAGGCAATAATAAATATAGTTATTATTATATCTTTGTGTTTATGATAAATGTTTACATTCATGCTATAATAGTATTAACAAGGAAACATTAATACTTGTGTGATTTGTAAACTTAATTTGAAGTCCCTAGTAAAGCCTCTATATAATACTAGCTTGTTGGTTAATAGATGATTGTGGTTTCCCTATCATGAACATTGAGATGTTATTAACAACAAGATCATATCGTTAGGAGAATGATATGATGGACATACTCCTATAGATAAGCGTAGCATAAAGATCAAGTCATTTTAATAGTTCAATTGCTATATGCTTTCTGATACATAGTAACCTAATTCCTTCGACCATGAGATCATGCATATCACCTTTACCGGATGGATGCTTTGATGACATCAAACACCACACCGTAACTGGGTGGCTATAAAGGTGGCATTGAGTGTTCGGAAAGTATTGGTTGAAACACATGGATCAAGAGTGGGATTTGTCCATCCATATGACAGATAGATATACTCTGGGCCCTCTCGGTGAAATGTCATCCAATTAGCTTGCAAGCATGTGACTGGCTCACAAGGGATAACATATCACGGGAACGAGAAAAGAGTACTTATCGGGAACGAGGTTGAACTAGGTATGCAGAGATACCGACGATCATAACCTCGGATAAGTAAACTATCATGAGACAAAGGGAAATTGGTATCGTATGTAAGTGGTTCATTCGATCGCAAAGTAATCGTAGAAATATGTGGGAGCCATATGAATTTCCAGATTCCTCTATTGGTTATTGTTCGGAGAAGTGTTTCGATCATGTCCGCATAATTCACGAACCGTAGGGAGACACACTTAAGGATTCGACGTTGTTTTGAGTAGTTATGGAATGATGAGAAAGAGACCGAATGTTGTTCGGAGTCCCGGATGGGATCCGGGATATCACGAGGAGATCCGGAATGGTCCGGAGAATAATATTCATCTAAGGAAAGTCCCGTTTCGGAGTTGGGGAATGGTTCCGGTGTTTTCATCGGGAATGTTCTAGAAGGTTCCTAATGTCCCAAGACTCGGAGGGAGGGTACATGAATGTGTTGTATCAAGTTGGTATGATTGCATCATGTACTAAGTGTCATCGCTGTACCAAATAAAGGATTAATTCAAATCCTAGTTTGAAAAGTCAAATAGCTAGTTTGAAAAGTCAAACGGCTAAATTTGGAAAGAGGAAAAGAGGAGGAAGGTTGAAACCGACTTGGGGGAGGAGTTCCTCCTCCCACCGCCGGCCCACCTTGGGTCCGAGTTGGGGAGGGACTCCCCTCCCCAGGCGCGCCTCCCTCCACCTATAAGAGGAGGGGCAGGGCTCCCCTCCTAGACACACAAGTTCCTTGCCCCAAAAACCCTAACCCTAGCCGCCGCCGCCCTCCAAGCCGCCACGCCTAGGATCTCCTGTGCCGACTTGGGCACCTCCAAGCCCTAGCCGCCGGTCCTAGCACCTCTTCCTCGGCGTGTCTAAACCCTAGAACACCGAGGGACTCTCTCATACTTCACCATACTCGCTCCGGCTTAAGGCGAAGCCCTGCGAGATCTCCCCTCTACTTCCGGTACCACGCCGTTGTGCTGCCGGAATCGCGAGGATAGTGCTACAACCTCCACTGCCTGCTAGAACAAGGGAGAGGAAGGTCTTCACGAAAATCGAACGTGTGACCGATCAAGGGAGCGCTGCCGAACGCAGCGCCGGAAGGATCGCCTACGCGATCTTGAGATCGGAAGAGTACGACTACATCACCCACGAATCCGCCTCGTTAAACACTTTGGAATCTTCGAGGGTGAGTTATTCCATCGACTCGTTGCTACAATCTAGTAGATAGATCTTGGCTTGTTTGTTTGTATGCGGTAGAAATTTTTTGTTTTCCATGCTACGAAACCCAACATTAATATCCCGTTTGCTGACATTGAAGCCTTAGTGGATTCTATCATTCAGATGGAAGGAAAGATCAACCAGGCCAATGAAAACCGCAAGCGTAGAATGATGAATCAACCAGGAACCCACCATACCCCAAAGTATCGCCCCAACCCGTCTCTAGGATTTGCCCCAAGAAACAATAGACCCCCGATGAACCGTCCAACCTATCCCAACCGTGGAAACCCAAGGCCCGGAGGAAACCACAACAACCTCGGTAACACCAACAATCTCAATCGTGCACTGCCCAAGTTCAACAACAACAATGTCGCCACCAACACCAATACTGCCCCAAGGACTGGAAGCAATGTTGTGCCTGTTGCAGGAAAGGACAAGTCCCAAGTGACTCGTTATGAATGTGGAACCAAGGGTTATTATTCCAATGAGTGCCCCAAGAAGATTGCAGCAGCCCCCAATGTGAATGCCCCAGCTCAGCAGCAGCATCGTGTTCAGCCTGGAAGAAGGTTTTCCCCAGGGAATCTGCTCAACCGCAACGGCCATATATTTCTCATGAATGCCGAAGAAGCCCAAGAAGCACCAGATGTCGTGTTGGGTATGTTTTCTGTTAACTCAGTACTTGCAAGAGTGTTGTTTGATTCGGGAGCATCGCACTCGTTTGTTACAGAAGAATTTGCATGCGCTAGTAAGGTTCAACCAACAAAATTGAAGCATGTTATGATAGTTCAAATACCTGGTTCAACCACCAAAGCTAGACAAATTTGCAAGGCCGTACCTATCCGAATCCATGGCATAGACTTTTATGCTAATCTAATAGACTTGGAACTAAAGGTTTGGCAGTAGTACAAGGAATGGATTGGATGTCGAAACATAAAGGATTAATCGACTGTGCCAAGAAAGCCATAACCATGACTAGTATAGTCGGAATTTCAGTAGAGCATGTATCTGAAACCTTGCCCCGTTAATTCAAGTGCAACAAGAGTCTAGCCCAACCAACCATTGAACAAGTCAGAGTAGTCTATGAATACCCCGATGTATTTCTAGATGTTTTGCCGATAAGCCCCTAGATCGGGATATCGAGTTTATCATTGAACTAATCCCTGGAACCGGACCCATAGCCCAAAGACCTTATAGTATGAACCCATCGGAATTAGTGGAGCTAAAGAAGCAACTGGATGATATGCTGGAGATAGGACTAATTCAACCAAGTGCGTCACCATGGAGATCACCTATCTTGTTTGTGGACAAGAAAAATGGAGGTAACCATTTGTGTATGGATTATCGGAAGCTGAATGACGTCACCATCAAGAACAAGTACCCACTGTCGAAGATAGAAGATCTGTTTGAGCAGTTGACTGGTGCCAAAGTGTTTTCTAAGATTGATCTTAGAACTGGTTATCATCAACTCAAGATTCACGCCGAAGATATTCCAAAGACTGCCTTTACCACCAGATATGGATTGTATGAGTACGTTGTCATGTCTTTTGGATTAACCAATGCCCCCGCTTATTTCATGAATCTCATGAATACGATTTTTATGGCCTTCCTGGATAAGTTTGTTGTTGTTTTCATCAATGGCATTCTGATCTATTCCAAATCAGAAGAAGAACATGAGCTACACCTAAGGACCATCCTTGGAACCCTTAGGGAGCATCAGTTGTATGGCAAGTTTAGCAAATGTGAATTTTGGTTACAAGAAGTAGGATTCCTCGGACATATTGTGTTAGCCAGAGGAATTGCCGTTGACCCTGCAGAGGTTAAGGATGTTGAAGAATGGCAAGCCCCCAACCACTCAAACCATAGTTCGTGCATTTCTCGGATTAGCAGGATATTAACACAAGTTCATAGAAGGATTCTCGAGCATCGCAAGACCAATGACCCAATTGTTGAAGAAGTACAGGAAGTTTGAATGGACGGACAAATGTGAAGTGAGTTTTCAAGAACTCAAGAAGAGATTGATCTCAGCCCCAATCTTGATCATGCCGGATATCACAAAGCCTTTTGATGTGTATTGTGACGCATCCAAGATCGATCTCGGATGTGTGCTTATGCAAGAGGGCAAAGTCATATCATATCTATCCCGACAGCTGAAGCAACATGAGCAAAATTATCCTACCCATGACCTTGAATTAGCAGTCGTAGTTTTAGCCTTGAAGACATGGAGGCATTACCTTATGGGAAACCGTTGTGAAATTTATTCGGATCACAAGAGCCTGAAGTATATTTTCACTCAAAAGGAGCTAAATAGGACGCAAAGGAGATGGATAGAGCTAATCAAGGACTATGATCTTGACATTCACTATCACCCTGGTAAAGCCAATGTTGTAGTAGATGCCCTTAGTAGACTGCCGTGTCGCTTGAACTCCATGATTCTGAAAGAGCAACCAAGTTTGCACAAGGAGATGGAGGATTTCAGAATGGAGTTAGTAAGTGAAGGATTTTTGGCTAGCATAGAACTTCAACCCACTTGGATCGGTTAGATCAAGGAGGCTCAAAAACTAAATGCTAGTATCGACGGAATCAAACGTCGTATTGGTATAGGCAAAGTACCCGGATTCACCGAAGATGAAGAAGGAGTTTTGTGGTACAAAGGACGTATCTGTGTGCCAGCAGATTCAGAACTGAAGAAAGCTATTTTGAAATAAGCCCATGATACTCTTTATTATATCCACCCTGGAGGAACAAAGATGTATCAGGATTTGAAGGAGCAATTTTGGTGGCATAAGATGAAGAGAGAAATCTGAAGCTACATAGCCAAGTGTGACATTTGCCAGAGAGTCAAGGCAGGACATCAGAGACCCGCTAGAGTTTTGCAACCATTACAGATTCCAGAATGGAAAGGGGATTCAGTTGGAATGGATTTTATTACTAGTTTGCCTACATCTAGTAGGGGAAATGACTCTATTTGGGTCATAGTTGATAGACTGTCCAAAGTCGCACATTTCTTACCAGTCAAGACCACCTACCAGAGTTCGAAGCTAGCAGAGTGGTACATTGCTAGAATCGTCAGTTTGCACGGAGTCCCCAAGAACATTGTATCGGATCGAGGAACTCACTTTACCTCGACATTTTGGAAGAAAGTCCAAGAAGGATTAGGAACCCGACTAGATTTCAGCACAGCTTACCACCCTCAGACTGATGGACAAACGGAGCGAGTAAATCAGATACTCGAAGATATGTTGAGAGACTGTGTGTTAGAATATGGATCTAAATGGGAAGACTGTCTGCCATTCACAGAATTTTCATACAACAACAGTTATCAAGCCAGTCTGCAAATGGCCCCATTTGAATTCATGTATAGAAGGAAGTGACGCACCCCTTTGAATTGGTCGAAAGTAGGAGAGAGTCAGATTTTTGGACCCGACATCCTACGAGAAGCAGAAGAGAGTTCACAAGATCCGTGAGCACCTCAAGACCGCCCAATCCAAACAGAAGAGTTATGCCGACAAGATACGTCGAGACCTCGCTTTCAATATCGGAGATTTTGTATATCTCATAGTGTCACCTTTGAAAGGAATGCAACGTTTCCAGCTCAAAGGAAAGCTAGCCCCCTAGATATATCAGACTTTTAAAGATTTTGAATCGTCAAGGAGAAATATCGTATCAACTGGAACTGCCAGAGGAGATGTCAGCCGTGCATAATGTATTTCATATCTCGTTACTTCGCAAATGCCTAGAAGTCCCGGAGAAGACCGAAGTACTCAAGAATATTGATCACAGGACTATTGAGATCAACGATGACCTGACATATCCCGAAGTACCCATTCGTATTTTGGAGGAAGCTTTTAGAACCACCAGGACCCGGAGTATCAAGTTTCTCAAGATCCAGTGGAGTAACCATACTGAAGAAGAAGCTACCTGGGAGCGAGAAAACTACATTAGGACGGAGTTTCCAGATCTCCTTAAATCCTAGTTTTCTTTTTCTCAAATCTCGGGACAAGATTTTGTTTAAGGAGGGAAGGTTTGTAACATTCCAAAAATATTGATCAAGATTATCAATTCCAATCACCCAAAATTAGGGTTAACAAAAACTTTTGTTAATTAAAATCATATGAATGCATGTGTGTATGTGATAAATGTATGAATGCATGGATGGACTTGTTTGATTGTTGTGAATGGCAAGAATTGGTTTAAAGATGAAAGCAACACCATCTAAATCAATTCCAAGCAGAATCAAATCAAAGGAAATTCAAAAACAAACAAAACAAGTAAATGGTCATTTTTGCCAATCTTGCTCACTAGACCACTTTGAGTGTTTCTAGTCCAAGATTTCAAACAGAAACAAATCCAATTCTTTTCACCCCTTGATATACCAAGTAAAAGTGAACCAAGCCCACCTTGAAAACCCACATAAACATTTGGCAACCTCATTCAAATGACAATTCAAAATTGAATCTATATCATATGAGAAGATCACCATCTCTCAAAACCCAACCAAACCAGTGCACCTTGACCAATCCAAGCAACCAGAGACTACCTAGTATGTGACTAGTACACCCACCAAGTTTCATCCAAAAAATTAAAATTTGGATTTCTTGCGGCCATTTCATCAAACACCTTTTGAGAACAAATCAAATTAAACCACAAACACTATAGTGAGCAGTGTATGTGCCAACCTTGTCCCCTCTCTAGCTCTCACTACACTACCAGTAGATCATCTAACTTGTTTAAGCATCTCTAGCTCACTGTAAACTCGACCATGCCATCAATGGTGACCATGGCCGAGCACACGTGCCAACCCCAATGTCGACAGGGTGCTACAAGCCTAACCAAGCCTAGCCACCGTGTCTGGGACACCAGTCACCGTCCATCGCCACCCCCTGTCCAGAGCCCAAGCCCTGCTAGCCACTGGACCACCCAGAACGCTCGCGACCATTTTCTCTGCGACCATGACGAGATCATGCCAGAGCGCCGCGCTCGACACGCTCACACATACCGCTCCCCGCCATCGCTCAGACGTGATCACCACCGCCCAGAACCTCCTGCAACCCTGTAGCCCCTGTGCACCATTAAAACTTCCGTTGGTGCCTAGAGCGTCGAAGTGTTCCGATCGAATCGCACCGCCCCACGCCTCGCCATCAAGCCGTTGAGCTTCTCCAGCAGGCAGCACACCGTCCCCTACCTTTGACCATGCCGTTAGCTCACTGTGAAGACGACCCCGATGAGCTCAGCCCACACCCTTCGGTTCCCTCGTTGCACTATAAATAGAGGCCTCCCCCGTTCAAATTCTTCACACCATTCCACTCCCCTATCTTTCAGAACCACCCCACCTCTTCCCCGGATCCAGGCGAGCACCAGGTTGCCGGAATTTCGCCGGATCTTGCCGCTGCTGCAGGAGAAGGGCGTCGTCGATTAGAGCCGCCCTAGGAGGAGCCACCAGTACCAAGAGGATCGCCGTTGTCGACTTTGTCGTTTGCCCCCATCTCCGACCCTCGCCCGAGCCCCGGTGAGCCGCCACTGACCCCCACTGGCCGCGCTAGGGTTCCATCTCGTCGTGTTCTTTTTAGACGTGGACGATGAACCTCAGCCATAGATCTTACTTCTAATCCTACGGTTATAATCGTCCCATACCCCTTCGCACCCCCTGTCTCACTAACTGGTGGGGACAACCACTTAAACCCGCCCGCACATGCGCTGTGCGTAGTGGGCCGACCCAGTTAACTTCCCGCGTGACCCAGTAGTTTGAATTTAGATTTATCAATTTAGTTTCAAACTTAGTTCTGTCTGTTGATTCAAAAATCATTTTAGGAAGATTCACTGAACCAAATTGCATGAAACCAATTTTGCTAGAAAGGTATGAAAATTATTAATCCAAGACCGCTGGATTCAAACCATTTGGAATTGTAGATCACCTATAGTAAAAATAACAAGGCAGAGACTTTTCTGCATTCAAACATTTTTAAAAATTCAGCCATCAAAGCTTTTGAGTTGATTCCAACTCTCAAAAATCACCTTTGATAAGACCTTTCTGAATATATAAAAATATCTAGGTTTACTTGTAGAAATAATGGACAAGTAATAAAAAGAATGCCCCATAGGCATTTCTAGTCACTTTATTTAATTAAAATAAAAGGGTTAAACCTTATTAAATTGTGACACCATTTTAAATCACATTCCCAAGTACTGAAATATGTGGTGATAACATGTGTCAACATGATCCCATGTTTTGGTTGGATAATATTAAATCTTAAGTAGTTTTTCAATGAGTAGAAATTACTTTTATAAAATAAAATAAATTAAACTAGTGCCTTAATGTGTGTGATAAATAGAATTAGTTAAGTATTGTTTGGTCGGTACTAGATCATTTAGTGAAAACCCTGGTGTGATAAATAGAATTAGTTAAATATTGTTTGGTGATTGTGTACCTCGGACGCTAGTACCGACCAAGGATATGAAAAGGAAGGAGATTACTACGAGGAATAAGCCGAGGAGAACTTCAACCATTGCTCTGCACAAGGCAAGCTATCTAAGCAAGCTTACACTTGCAATTATGCAAGCCATCCTAGCAAGCTAACACTTGCAACTATGAAAGCTAGATAACCTATGCAATGCATTAGGCATGCCTTGGTTATACCACTTGATGATACCAAATCCCAGTTTTACTTGCAAGCTTGTTTATTTTTATTTCTTTATCAAAGCTCTTTATTACCTTTACTTAGTGATTTGTAAGTTTTGGAAAGATGTTAAAGGTAGCATAAAGATCATAAAATTTGGCCTAAGTTAGATAAATTTTGATGTCATCCTGAGGCATGAGATTGAACTTAGATAAGTCATACTTGATTACCACCCCTCATTAGTGTTTACCCCAACCTTAGTGGTTAGTGCTAAGCATAAAACTTGATCACTTTAGATGAGAATACTTGGTAAAAATGATTATGAAAACCTTAGAATGATGAGTCATTCTAATGAAATTTTTTGACATGTGTTCTTGAACACGAGATGATTTTGATGATGAAAATGTTGAGGCATGAGCCTTAGCCCTTTATAAAACTGATGGTTGTCTGGATACGATACCATTCCAATTTTACCGTACAACCACAATACCCGAATTTGGGTAGGGCTTGACTGGAATTTTATATACCTTAGTATGGGTTCTCTTGCGGCCGAGGTTTGAGCTGAGGCTACCTCATGAAGATTGACCACCTGTGTAGTTCCCAAGATGGCAGCTGGTCATGGTTGGGAGGCCAAACTCATAGGATAGGTGCCTATACTAGAGTGTGTAATTGAAAGGTTAGAATTGATTATCCGCATACTGAGTATGGTGAATTTAGGATTGTTCCTGACGGATGTATCCAATATTGTGGTGAAAGTGTACCACCTCTGCAGAGTGTCAAACTATTCGAATAGCTACGTCCGCGGTTATGGACAGTTGGAGTGGCCATACTGTTCCGTCGTCAGATGTTTTCAAAATGACTTGTGAATGAATCATGACTTGACTTGACCACAACATGGTTGTGATATGAAAACTCAAATTCCCCCTTAGGTGTTATAAAACATTAGACTAGTTTTCTTTGCTTCTAAACTCGGCTAGAGATAAACCTGGCTTTTTGCAAAACAACATAGAGCTTAGTATTCCTACTTGAAACCACCTTACTTGTTATTGATAGTTTGCGAGTACTTGAAGAGTACTCATGGCTTTGTCCCTGGCTATTCCCGTGGCCAGACTATGAAGAGGACTATCAGGATGATGGACCGCATGAAGGTTACGACAACTAGGATCATCTCCCATCGTCAGCATTGCCTGTGACTATGAAGATGAAGCCTCGCCCACGCTATCGTTATTATATTATTCCGCTGCTTGATTGTACTAAGACTGGATCATGAGATTCTTTATTTGTTGTAAGACCTTATGTATGGTTTATAATGGATGATGTACTGTGATATCCGATCTGTTATGTCTCGCAAAAATGGTAATCCTGGGATTGCGATGTATGACATAACAGGCATCTAGGATTAAAAATCCGGGTGTTGACAGTCTTCCTCCCTCTTAACATACCGAAACCACTTAAATCAAATACGAGCAAAATGTACATGCAAATGAAAAATGGAAGTGTCTGAGAAGAGGTTTATAAAGGGACTCAAACGACTGACCTTCTTCCTCGCCTCTTCATTCTCTTTATGACGGTTGAATGGAACCTTCTTTGAACTCATCTAGAGTTCTGCACATTAGCTAACAATCATCACTAGAGCATCAGAATACAATACTTCAAACCTACACGAACATTGAAGGAAAACACACACTATATAAATGAAGACTAAATTCACTAGTTACGCTTGATGATAAGAGCGACGGTTCCCAGATCCCCGCAAGTCCCAGGTAGACACGATCTCGTAATCTCATACTTACGTACATCAAAACGCACATACAGAAGGAACAAGCCACAAAGTCGAGAAGAACCGCGCGCAAGTGGCCTAAACCCTAACTCATTTTAACTCCAAAACTACTAGGAAAAACTAGCTGCTTACAACAAATTGGAGCAAATACACATACATCTGGATAAATTTATGCATCTCGAAGGGAAATGGGGGCATGGTGGTTGCTCGTGGCAATGAAAATGCTGCTAGAACAATCGAGGTGAAATAATTTAGGGCTTTTGTACCAGCAGAAGGAATCGGCTTGGATGGCAATCCTGCTTAGTCCTCTCCATGCTTAGTCCAGTGGACGTGGCGCCCCTTTTCTGGAAGGAAGCTCGGGTGCTTTTCTATAGCCGCTGGCGAATAGTGAGGTCCGGCAGTTCGCGCGTCGGAAGGAGAGGGGAAGGGGGTCTTCTTTTTTTGAGTTAAAGAGGAGATGGGGCTGTGACCTTGGAACTGGAACTCTAGAAGGAAGGACGTCACAACTCACAAGTAAAGGCCACCTGCACCGTCCGATCAATATCCACTTACCAGACCAACCAGATCAAGCACATGCCACTGTGCAGCGTTGCACGAAGCGGCAGCGGGTAGGAGCAATATGATATCGCCAATTACAAAAAAGTTTCCTAGAAAAAATGGTATTTCTTTTAATCCAAATAAATTGACAAATTAGATGCGCATGCATCTAGTCTAGATATTTAACTAAATACAAACAAATTTAACAGAGTTGAGTCAATCAATATGGATTGGAGGGAGTAGTACTATCTCTAAATTAATTATAGCATGTTCATGAACAATTAATTTGAATCAGAAAGAGAATATATCTACTCTATTTTAAAATGCATCACCTGTTAGATGTGAGAAAATCACATGCATACGGCACTACATGCATGGGACAACCAGGTGCTCAGAAAGCCGAAGCGCCGACTGGGCAAGGCATAACATGAATTAGAAAAAGCCATGAATGGGCCGATAACTGATGAAAGTGAAGCAAAGGCAAAAGAAATGGTGAATCTGATTGAACTACTATTACGACAGGATGAAATCTATTGGGCTCAAAGGTCACGTGCAAATTGGCTTCAACATGGAGATCGAAATATCGCCTTTTTCACAACTATGCGTTGTCCCATCGAAAGAAGAATAGTTTCAAAAAACTGAAATACGAAAATGATCTATAGGTTGAAGGCAGCGAGTCTCTAAAACCTCTTATTCAAAGTTATTTTACTAACCTGTTTACCTCGGAGGTTCAAGAGACAGACCTGGCTGTTTTAGAGAAGATTCAGCCTCGGATGGATAATACGATGGATGAAAAATTACTGGAGCCTTTTGATGCTGACAATGTCAGAAAGACAGCTTTTAGTATTGGAGATCTCAAGGCCCTTGGCCCTGGTGGACTACATGTCGTCTCCTACAAAAAATTCTAGGATGTTTGTGGTAATCAAATTACTCAGGAGGTCCTACAGGCGCTGAATTCTAGAGTTATTCCAGAGGGGTGGAATGATACCACGGTTGTTCTTATTCCAAAGGTTGAGGATCCCGAATCTATTACATAATTTCGGCCTATCAGTTTATGTAATGTCATTTATAAAATTATCTCGAAGATGTTGGCTCATAGGCTAAAATCAATTCTTCCAGAGGTTATTTCCCCAATGCAAAGTGCGTTTGTCCCTGGAAGACTAATCACATATAATATTCTGGTGGCTTATGAGTGTGTTCATAATATAAAAATAAGAGGTCTGGAACCAATGGACTTTGTGCGCTTAAGCTTGACATGCATAAAGCTTATGATCGCGTGGAGTGGGTTTTCTTGGAGAATAAGATGCGGAAGATGGGTTTTGCGGAGAGATGGATTGGTCTTATGATGGCTTGTGTAAGGTCGGTTAGATATCAAGTGATATTCAATTCAGAAGAAACTGATAGGTTTGTTCCTACAAGAGGTCTCAGACAGGGAGACCCGTTATCTCCTTATTTGTTCCTTTTATGTGCAGAAGGTCTTTCTAGTATATTATTGCATGAATAAGTTGATGGCATCGATGGGGTTAGGGTCTGTAGAAATGCACCATCAGTCTCACATTTACTCTTTGCTAATGATTCCCTTATTCTCATGGAAGCTGATATGAACAATGCAACTTCCTTGCAACAAGTTCTAGATACCTATTGTGCAAAGTCTAGACAGATGGTGAGTTTATTGAAATCAAATATTTTCTTTTCCCCTAATAATAATGCTATAATGAGAGGGGAGATATGTGAATCACTACATACTGATACCGAAGCTCTTTCGGATAAATACTTGGTCTGCCGGCACTAGTGAGAGTAGATAGAAGTGAATGTTTTCTACACTTTGTTGAAAGGATTATACAAAGAATTAATGGCTGGAAGGAGAAACTATTATCTATTGGTGGTAAAGAAATCTTACTAAAAGCAGTGGCACAAGCTATTTCATTGTATGCAATGTCGGTGTTTCTTATACCAAAAGGAGTATGCAAATGTATGATGGATGCCATTGCTCAGTTCTGGTGGGGTGATGATGATAACAGTAAACACATGCACTGGCTCGTTTGGTGGAAACTTTGCTACCCCAAAAAGGAGGGAGGTATGGGATTTCGTGATCTTAATTCTTTCAATCTTGCCATGCTTGCTAAACAGGCGTGGAGACTTATCATAGATCCAGAATCTCTATGTGCTCGTGTTCTTAGAGCTAAGTACTACCCGGATGGTGATATTTTGAAGGCTGGACCGAAATAAGGATGCTCTTACACTTGGCAGAGTATTCTAGCTAGTCTAAATACTTTCAAGAGGGGTTATATTTGGAGAGTAGGCAATGGAGAGAAAAATAATATTTGGACGGATCCTTGGATCCCATCAAGCCCGGATAGGAAAGTTACTTCGCAAAGGGGAGCTACGATCTACACTAAAGCAAGCGATTTGATAAGTCCGCTGACAGGGAATTGGGATGAGAAATTGCTTGAGGAGTTATTCAACAGTGTATATAAGGGGTGGATCCTTCAAATCCCATTAAATAACCAGGGTTTTGATGACTTTATTGCTTGGAGCATGACAAGCCATGGAAGATATACTATTCTTTCAAGGTATTATATTCAATGGAAACATCAATTTGGAGCTAGAGCAAACCAACTAGCACTACCAGGTACTTAAGCGATTAACCCGTTATGGAAAACTCTATGGAAATTACAACTATCAAGTAAAGTGAAAATATTCATCTGGAGAGCTTTACATGGCATTCTTCCTCTTAAGTGTATCCTAGCCAACCGACATATTGGAACAAGCGGGGATTGCCCTATTTGTAATCAAGGAGCAGAGGACATACGTCATCTTTTATTCGAATGCCAAGCAGCAAGAGATATGTGGCAGGTGTTGGGACTGAATAATTTTATCAGTGATGTTACCCAATTGGACAGCTCGGGTTCTGTTATCCTTGAGTGCATTATCAGACGTGAGGACATTACAATGCTAGGGTTCCAAGTTATCAATCAAAAGGAATTAGTCCTGACTACATGTTGGTACTTGTGGTGGACTCGCCGACGACTTACTCATGATGAAAGTATCCCTCCATTGTCCAAACACAAGTTCTCTATATTGTCTATGGTAGCATATGGTAAACAAACATAGAGGACTGATTCAAGATGGACCAGGCCAGAACCGAGGCAACTTAAACTAAATGTTGATGCATCTTTCTATGATGATTCCAAAACAGGCTCAGTTGGTGCTATCCTTTGGGACTATATGGGGAATTTGGTGGTGGCTTCTGTCAAATATTATACAAACGTTGCATCGTCCACTATGGCGGAAGCTTATGCTATGAGGGAGGGATTGGCATTGGCAAGAGACTTGGAATGCAATAGGATCATAGCGGAATCAGACTCAACAGATGTTATAGAAGCTTGCAAAGGGGGAAGTACATGGAGGAATGAACTTTCAGCTATATATGCAGATTGCACATATATTGGTGTCTTAATTGGAAGCGTTTCTTTCAGCCATATCACGAGGGAGGCAAATAAAGTGGCTCATGAATTAGCAAAATATAGTTATTCTAATAGAGTCTCTTGTAATTGGGCCGGTGACCCTCCTAGCTTTATCCTTGATAGGATTGTCAACGATGTAATTATACTATGATCGGAGCAGCAAGTTTTAGATGCACTCTTTTTGTTACCAGTGTGCCTAAGGGGTTGGAAGATTTTTAATAAGGAGGCTTGCTATTATCGTTTACTTAAAAAAGATGTGAGAAAATCACAATTGAGACCCTCAATACTTGGAAATTGAGAATCGATTTCTCTTGTTTTGTTGTACGCTTTGGTTTATGAGTTGGATTTGGATCCTTTTTTGTAAGATTAGACTATCAGTGGTGACTTAATTAATTTAAAGTTGAGTTCTGCTCGAGCCTACCATCTAAAAAAACTTCGGAACGACTTCATCCAACAAATAACAACTAGATCAAATACTTCAATAACTTGTGAGGGTATCCAAATCTTCAAACACTCACCCTAAATGAGCTAAATTTGCGTCACAAGTATAGTAATATGTTACATTGTCGTGCTTGAGGTTCTCTTGAAGAATGATAGTATTAGAAGGGATTTTCTTTGGGAGGCTTGTGTGAAGGTCACCAAAGGAAAATGCAAAGTTAATTGGGAGCAAGTATGCAAACCAAAAAGTATGGTTGACTAGGAATCCTCAACCTCATAAAGTTTGCTTCGCCCTTGCGGTTAAGACAACTTTGGAATGAATGGGCGCTAGATCCCAAGCCTTGGGCGGGTCTGGAAATCCTTACAATAATAACGATGACCATGGGCTATTTGCAACATCCACTGTGATCACCATTTGAAATGGGGTGAAGAAATTTTTTTTGGACTCAGCTTGGCTTGAAGGAATGCGGTCAAGAGACATTGTGCCAAAAGTTTTTGAAATCGCAAGAAAAAAGAAGTGCACGGTGAGGAAAGCTCTTGAGAACGATTTTTGGATCTCCCTTTTGAACACCCAAGAGGGCCTTTTCATGGATCACATTACACAATTCTATAAGTTATTGGAACTGCTTCATCTTGTCCATCCCAATCACAACACTTCTCGATTACATGGAAATTTGGCAATAATGGGAACTACTCGGCTTCTTTGGCATAAGTGATGCAATTTTGGGGGCACACCTTCTTTGCCATGACTTCTATGGTTTGTAAGCCATGGTCGCCTCCCAAGTAAAAGATTTTATCTGTCTTGGTCCTCCAAAACCGAGTTTGGATAGTGGGTAGGCTTCATAAACGAGGATGGACAAATTGTGACAACTGCAAGCTTCGTAACCAAGTTCAAGAATTGACCGCCCATCTACTATTCCATTGTTGGTTCTCTGGGCGCATTTGGGCAAGTCTAAAAGATTGGCTTGGTCACATTGGCATACAACCGTAAGATTGGTTGACTATCCACTTTGTCAAGGATTGGTGGAATGAAGTGAGACAACAAAAGGAGCAAGCGCAAAGGTGTGGTAAGAAAGGTTAGGTTATTCTCGCTTTCATGACCCTTAATCAACCGATATCAGCGGTTCACTAGTTCTACTAATTAATGGTCCAAGTGACTATTCTTGCACCTTTGTGTGTAGAAATTAAGCCCTTAATTTCTCTTTGAAATTGTTTCCACAAGTCGAGTAGAGGCGACAATGGCTTCCAAGATACCACGTGACCTTAAGGTGCACGATGAACAAACACTCTCGCTGGTAACCTAAATTGTGTCGTCTCTAACACATGCTAGAATGTAGAGCTATTTTCAGTTTTGACTAGTCCTCACATGTGGTTACCTCATGTCTAAATATGAATGAAACTGGGCCTGAACCTCCTTATTTTTAAATTATGTCAGTCGACTGTTGCATCCAACTGTAATGCCATCTAGAATCACCTAAACCTTTAAGCTAATCAAGGAATGGATATTCAATACTAAGTTTATTATGTCATCAGCACCTCACTCAACCGCGAAATAAAAACATCTCACTCATCCGCCTGTCGCCCGTGAGGCGGCTCCAACATAGTGCAACGATGCGCTTGTTATATAGAGTTGTCCATATCACAATCAACCATTGAGTGCATGACTTTGTTGAAGGCTTTAGATCTTGATAAAATCACTAGTGGTTTTTGGAACCTAGGGTATCATGTTCTCAAATCTCAGTCATAGACCAGCTCATGATTCTGGCGAACAAAAATCATAGAATCTGCGTCACACTTGAACACACATATAAAACTAATCCAAAAACTTAAAATGAGCGTAAGCCAGTACCGAACCATTTTTGTTTTGTCATTTGTCAAGAAGTAATTTACGAAAATTTATATAGGTAAGTTTTACCTCAATATATATGCACGTGATTTTTTTCAAGAATTTCTTTTTGCCAAGATAGGTTTGTGATGCTATGACTATTATTTTTGCTTGCACGGATCTCTAAAAGAGGATTGGACTACCTGTCGAGATTTTGAGTTGAAGCATTCAGATAGTATTGATTTTCCATAAAACCTCCGCATCATTGAAGTATCCCTGTGCGCATGGGCTCCACACGGTTTTGCAAAGTCGCTTTCCATCTTTCCGTAGCGATCGGGCATCCTGCTTGATTCGCGGCCCTTTTCGAGCTTCTGACCCGTGCAGGTGGCAAGCACGCCCCTCGCGCGAATTGAAGTAAGTGTTCCCTGCAAATCTGGTTAACACTGTGCTACGCACCAGTCAGTTTGATGGTAAACTGGCAAGTGATTGACCCGAAGCAGTACCGTGGCCACCCAGCTGCATTTTTCAGACAAGATAGCCCCATGATCCCATAAATGTCAGTAGCCGACTATTCAGCATCACTGTGAGGACATCGACATGCATATGTTAGCCGTACATGTGGGTACACATTTTAGGCATTCTTCTAATAGTAATCCAATCCGGCCTGTGGGTAAAAAAAACTTGGCCCGGCGGGGAGCCCGAAGATGATACTGCCGCCGCTGCCGGCTGCTGCCGCCGCGGAATCCCACGACGAAATGATGGGTGAGCACCACCTGGCCGAAAAGGAGAAGCCCCCCCTCCCCCGGTGCGACGATTATAATAGGCCCTCCCTCGAAACCGCGTGGGCACGGGTACTCCGCGCGAAACAAACTCCGCCCAGACGTACGAGCGCATCATCATCGTCCCCACCCCACCACCTCCTTGATCGATCCCGAATAGTACACGAGACCAGACGAGACGAGACTCGAGAGCGCGCGCGCCACCACCACCTAGCTAAGCCAGCCAGAGGCATGGGCACCACGAACGAGATGATGCACCGCCACGTCCAGGCGGCCGTGCCACTGCCCAACTCGCATTTCGCCGCCGCGGCAGGAGGCGGCAGGGGCATCATGGCGCCGGCGCAGCAGCACGGGGGCAGGCAGCGGGCGGGGCTGCCGCCGACGCCGCCCTCCGGGGTCGGGTCCCACCCCCTCCACGTGGTGGCCGACGCGTGCATGCAGCAGGACGACCCGGCGCGCGGCGGCCGCAGCAATAAGGCGCACCGCCGGTCCCGCAGCGACGTGCCGTTCGGGTACTTCCCGCCGCCGTCGCCCAAGACGGAGTCCGGCTGGGGCCTCCCCTGCGCCACCGTCGCCGCCGCTGGGGGTGGAGGCGGCGGGGACGACCTGTTCAACGCGTTCATGAGCATGGAGGCCGGCATGGACGGGATGAACAGCTCCGACGGGGACAGCCGCGGGAGCAGCATGCCGGCGGCGGGGAACGGCGCCGACAGCAGCGAGAACGAGTCCGAGGACTACGGCAGCGAGGGCCAGGCCTTCCTCTGGGGCGACGCCGGCGGCAGGAAGAGGAGCGCCGCCGGGGAGCCGGAGGCTCGGCACGCCAGGAGCCTGTCCATGGACAGCCTCATGGGGAAGCCCAGCTTCTCCGCCAACGGGGAGCAGAGCAAGTTCAGCCTCGAGTTCGGCAGCGGCGAGTTCACCCCGGCCGAGATGAAGAGGATCATGGCCGACGAGAAGCTCGCGGAGATGGCACTCGCCGACCCGAAGCGCGTCAAGAGGTTAGCACTCACAATGCGCATCAATCATTCAATGTACTGATTAGTAGACTACCAGTCGGCGAGATGAACTAACATGTTATCTCCGCAGGGTTCTCGCGAACAGGCAATCGGCGGCGAGGTCCAAGGAGCGGCGCATGCGGTACATCGCGGAGCTGGAGCACAAGGTGCAGATCCTGCAGACGGAGGCCACCACTCTCTCCGCGCAGCTGACCCATCTACAGGTACACCCACCATCCATCTATCTATCTATCGCGTGCACTGTGCAGCACAATGTTCCTATCTATCTAGTGGTTTATTGGACGATTAATTCATGAGTTCGTCGGTGCTAAATTTTTTTCTCACCTTGTGGCAGCGCGATTCGTCGGGGCTGGCCACGCACAACAACGAGCTCAAGTTCAGGCTGCAGGCCATGGAGCAGCAGGCGCAGCTGCGCGACGGTGAGCAAATTCATGATCCAGTTCTCGCGTTCTTGCACATATACACGCCACACAAAACCTTGAGAACAGCTCTGTTCAAATCACAGATTTGTTGGTATCGATTACTACAACTGTAGTCGGTCGTCGTTGCATCTGGCAGTTAGTGGTTAACATGTACAGTACGTAGTTCGACACTGATACGGTCTGTTAGTTGCCGGCATGTATGTATAGCCGGACGAGATTTATAATGCGTTTGTTTGTTGGAATAACCGGACTAGGAGGCGACTTCGTCAGACGCCGGCTTCGTCTCGATCCATTTCTTGGGGTCTTCTATCCCTACAAACGCCTTCACTTTTTTTAATGCAAAACACGATCCATTGCCTAGTTCACGTCGCAATGTTGACGGGCACTAACCCTGTCACAAGAGGCCGGCAATATTAAGATAACACTAGTGGTGCAATCATCTTCTTACAGAATCCCACTCGTACTGCATTACGTACGCTACGGGTTCTTAATTTGATTTCTTAATTGAAACATTCCACATTTGTCCAAGCACATCTGCATCGTACCAGTGCTATATCCAGTTTACCCCTGACCGCCATTTGTGTTTCCTCTTCTCTGCGAGCAGCGCTGAACGAGGCGCTGACAGGGGAAGTCCAGCGCCTGAAGCACTCGGCGGCGTCGTCGTCGGAGCACGGCGACGCGGGCTCGTCCACCAACCTGGCCCAGCAGATGCAGCTCCGCTGCCAGAACCAGATGCTCGAGCTGCACAAGCAGCAGCAGCAGCAGCAGCAGATACCGTTCTATCAGCTGGAGCAGCCGGAGCAGAACGGCGCGGCGTCGAGGATTCACGAGACCAAATGACGATGGTCTCGGGAGTCGGGAGGGAGAAGAAGATGATACGGAACTTATAGTCGGACGTTTAGTTGATCTGATGAATGGTTTACGTTTCCTAACACATTTGTTTGGTCTCGTCTGTAGTTGCTTGTGGCTGCCCGGGGAAATAATCCGGCGGTAATTTTTTTTCTTTCTCGCTGAATGTTCTTTCCTTCCTTTTTCCGAACACACATTGTGGCTGGAGTTAAAATGTCAGAACTAAATTCATTTGTAGTAGTATCAAGCTCTGTTGTGTAGTGTAATGTAGTAGCTGGGAGGTATCCCACTCCTCGCAGATTATTTTGTTTGTAAGATTATTTGTTGAAAATTGATAAATTAATACTCTGCTGAAATTTGGTACGGCATGGTGCAGCCTTTGTGCACATACACGCGAGCATTTTTTCCTTTTGAAACAAGACAGACGAGCAGATTCGACATACGAGTTTGTACTGCGTAGAAGCATCGCCTGCACAAACGATCTGATAAAAATAACTCACAAAACTATTTAACAGAACTTGTCTTTAGGAACCTGATGATGTCCTTTTGTTCGCAAGGACCCGCAGAGCAGAAGGTAGAGTAGCACTGGCCAAATAAAATTTATAAAAAAACGCAGAGCAGAAGGTAGAGTAGCACTGGCCAAATAAAATTTATAAAAAAACGCTAGAAGGAGGGCTCGAACCTCCGACCTTATGGTTAACAGCCATACGCTCTAGCCAACTGAGCTATTCCAGCAATAACGTACAATTTTCGATTAATAATTTATTCATTAGTTCTTTCTTTAGTCGGTAAATCAAAAACGGAAATACACGAGACACGGTGATGGTGGGGCTAGACCACACGGCAGCACCGTCACCGCGTATTCCTCTCCGGCTTCAGGCGGGCCGTAGTGTGGCTAGCGCTGGAGCTTTGATTTTACTGTCACGCCATCTACGATTTCACCCCTTCATGCCAAAATTCGTTAGCCTAGATTTTGTTTTAGCAAATTAGTCTATATCTATACTACTCTGTTCTTATAAAAGAGTAGACATTTTCTTTGCCAGAGGCACACAACTTAATGTATACATGTTTATTTGTACCATCTGATTACGTGAGGCAAGAAGATCTAAGCATCCTGATCAACTTGATCACCTGACCAGTATGCAGTTACCTTTTAGGTTTTGCACACAGCACTCCTCCAAAAATTGACAATCCATCTCTTTGCTCCACAAGATATCAGAAACATTAAAAAAAAGATTGTAGAATATGAGAGGTTTGATGGCCCTCTTGCCACTTGTCCTAGCCCGAGGTCCCGTTCATGGCGGGTGCTCGATCTCCTCCCATGGCGGGTCTGGAGGGTCGGGATCCTTGCACCGCGTACCCGCTCTTAGCCTTCTACTTCCTCTTCCCTCGAAAAATCCGCCTCGCTGTGTCCTGTTCTTCTCGTCGCCAAGTCTCTGAAGACTGAGATCTGCGGTGGCGAGGCGTCTCACGCTGGCGGTGGTAGCAGATGGAGGAGAGGATGAGTCGAGCTGCAGCTCGGCTATCTCTGGCATGGCGTCAGGGTCGGGAAGTGAAGGAAGCGCGGGGTCCTGCGCGGGCGCCATCAGTGTCTGCGACTTGGGGTGCCAGGGCTCCTCGCTCGGGAAGTCGGCATACTCTTCCTCGCCTCCCTCGAGCTCGCGCCATCTCTGCATTGGCTCGATCGACATCGATTTTCGGGATTCGGGTAGAGGTTCCCCAGATTCCACTCCCACTTCGTGGTGTTCTAGCTCTGCCAGCGCAGTCACAGTGAGCCTGTATGCTGGGATTGAGGTTCAAGAGTGTGAGCGGGATTCTAAGGCGTGCGTGCAAGGTTTCGACAGAAGATTGGAACCCTCGGGTAGAAGTTGCTTGCCACGGTGTGGGGTAGAAGGCTGCTCACAGTTGCTATGCATCTGTTCTTCAGGAGAGACGGCGTCTGAGTGCTCCCAGGGCTATAGAAATGACAGGCTTATCGCTTCGGGAGAAGATTGCAATGGATGTGCTCCTAATGCTCTATCATTCCAGAACTCTGACAGAGGAACTAGAGATGCGCTTGATCTTACTGGGGACAATTTTAGAAATGTCATAGTGCTGGAAAGTTCAGGTGGCTTCAGAGTACAGTTGGAGCGGGACCTGAATTTTCAGAAGCATGGTAGGGTAGGTAGAAGATGCTGGTTTTGGAGGGGTCCAGGTTCCAGTGGTGGGTGCGAGGAGGGTGGTTTGGTCTATGGTGACAGGGAGGTGGAGGTCTTTTTTCCATCAGCTTTAGCATATTCATTGGCATCCCAACCACCCCCTCCCATCCGAGTGCATAAAAAAGGAGCATGTCCACCCTTTTAGGGTTTGCTCTCTCCTCCCAAAAATGGCAGTAGATGAGCCTGTTGGCTTGAGGGTTTGGGGGGTTGAGGAAGACACTCCTGTGAATCTCGTGCAACCTATGGAGAAGGAGGCTATGGCTGGTGGTGGTATGAAGCAAGGGAGAGGGAAAGGACCTAAACCCTGGCAGCAGTAGATGCAACAACACCAGATGCAGTAACAGATGCAGGGCTTTGGTTTGGTTAGAGGCCTCCTCCCTCTTATGGTTTTCATCCCCCTCATCCATATGGTTTCATGCCTGGGAGCATCCATCATCCTTGGGGTTTTCTAGGCTCTTTCCCTCCTTATACTCCTAATCAATAGTATGGGATGCAGTCTAATCAATGGGTTTCTCCCCAACAAGGCAACTCTCAACAATAGCAGCAACAATCTCAGAGTAGTGGTGATCAGCAAAAGGGAAAGTTTAGGGAAAGACAAAGAAGATTGTTGGTCCTTAGAAAGAGGTGGGATCTTCTGGTCCTGACCTTACTGCCTAGATGAACTACACCAGCTCTATTTGCATGTGTTGTGGTGATCCAGGTCATCATCAGGCTGAGTGTGAGAAGCAACAAGTGTGTTTCATATGCAAAGCTCCAAGCCATAAGGTTGATGATTGCCCAGTTAAGAAGAGACCCCATCAAATTGCCAGATATGTGGGGAGTGTTGCCACTGGTCTTGGTTTCTACCATATTGAGACACCAGAGGTTGTCATGAACCCATTTTCCTCTACAAAAAACCGTGGCCTGGTTGTTGTTGAGGGGGGGTGAAATTTCTAGTGAGGATCTAGCTGGTGAATTTTCCAAGATATACAAGACAAACTGGCCTTGGAAGATTAGAGAATTAGACTAGCCAGGCATCTATCTAGTGAAGATCCCACCCCACATTCAGGTGGAGCAGGTTATTGTATATCTCAGGTTTGGTATGTCAAGAGAGGGGTCTGGGTCAAGGTTGAGGCCTGGAGTGATGACCCAGAGCCTGTGGAGTTTCTACAGGACACCTGGGTTAGAGTAACTAGGCTGCAATCTAAGTGGTGTGAATGGAATTTCCTAGACCAAGCTATCTCTATCTGTGGAATCTTGCAGGAAGTTGAATGGTTAAGTATCTTCAATGATAATTCTAAGGAAGTTAGACTGAATATTAAGTGTAGGGTTTCCCTCAAGATTCCTAGTAGTAGATTGTTCCACTTTCATGGGGGCATGTTCCAATTAGGATTTATAGCTGAGATATTTTTAGATGAAGATGAAGCTGATGATCTTCTTGGTGATGAGCTGGATCAGGGTAGAAAGCATGATGGGAACTCAATACAGGGTGTCATGGACACTAATAAATCTATTGGTAATCCTGATAAAGATAGTAATGCAAACCAGAATACTAGTACTCAGGGTCAGAATGCTGGGTTTAGAACTAGCATGGCTACCGGTGGAAAATCTGTTCAGAAGGAGCTGGTAGCCATTGCTACTGAGATGCTTTAGATGTTGGAAGATAGAGGTCTGGTGGACAGCTCTAGTGATTTTGTGTTGGACGAATCCCCCTTGTCTGTTAAAGATAAATATCAAACCTCTACTTTTTGGCTAGAAGAACAAGCCTCCTTACAGTCTAAGAAAGTGGCAGAAGATGGTGTTGGGCTTAACCTCCCTGAGTGCATTTTACCCACCACACATGAGTTTGTTTCTCAGGAACTGCAAACTCGTGCTAGGAAAGGGAAGAAATAGAAGTGGGGGCCCATCCAACCTACAAGGCAAAGTTACATAATTGATAGGTCTCAGAATGTTTTGGATAAAGCTATGGAAAGGAAGAAGTTGGTGATGTCTACACACTTCTATTCTTGTAGACATTTGTTGGGTCTCCAAGTGCAGAGGTTTGTAGAACAGCAGCAAGTTTCCCTTAAGTGGACCACCCAAGGTTTATCGAACTCAGGGAGGAAGTGGTCAAAGGTATCCCTCTCAAGCAACCCTGCAATCAAGATACAAGAAGTCTCTTGTGTCCCCAACACACCCAATACACTTGTCAGGTGTATAGGTGCACTAGTTCGGCGAAGAGATAGTGAAATACAAGCGGTAACGATGCTAGAAAATAGCTTTACGGTGAGGTAAAGACTAAAGGCAACAAGAAGGAAGCAAGCAAACATGCAACAGATCTAGTAGCAAACGGTGTTTCAATGTTTAGAAACAAGGCCTAGGGATCATACTTTCACTAGTGAACACTCTCTCATATAAATATCCTCTCTTCATGATACTACTCTTAACTACTCTCCGATTGGACACTCTAATCCATTGTAGGGCTATAACAACACACCTCAAAGTCCGCCTTTCCCAATCTAGATAACCCCACACTGTCACCTTGAGCGCTAGATGGTTCCAACAAACACCACAATTTCATAAAGACATCCAACTCCAAATATAAATCATGATAAATATATATGTAATCTAGCCTAAGTGCCACACACGGTGTGCACGCTGTCACTTTCACACACATGGGGAAAATCATAGATCTATTAAAGCACGATGAGTATTTATGTAGACTCTAGCCTAAGTGCCACCATGGCGTGCATGCTGTCACTTTCACACACATGGGAAGAGCAGAGATCTATTGAAGCACTAGAGTAGCAAGGTAGATCTACTTGATTACAAAGCTCATGACCACAACACGATCATGCATAGGGAGAGAGATGAAGGCATATCTAATGGTAGAGCCCTTAGCCTCAAGGAAGAACTACTCCCTCCTCATCATGGGAATCATCAACGGTGATGAAGATGGCGATGAAGATCGATGGATATGGCTCCGGGGGCATTTCCACATCCCCGAAGGGTGCCGAAGCAGAGATTTTCTGTCCCCCAAATCTCCCCTTCGGTGGCGGCGGCGCTGCGTAACTTTTAGTGGCTTTTTGGTGGATTCCTTAGGGTTTCTAAGTCGGGGGCTTCTTATAGACGAAGGAGGCAAGGTCGATGGAGGGCCAGGGGGCCCACACCCCCTGTGGGCGCGGCCAGGGTGGGCCCATGCCCACCTAGGGTGTGTCCACCCTGGTTCCCTACTTCCTCTCTGCTTCGATTTTCCGTATCGCTTAGGGAAAAATAGTAACCTTGGCTTTTGTCCCGTCTAATTCCGAGAATATTCATTTTTTAGCTTTTCTGAAACCAAAAAACAGCAGAAAACAGGAACTGGCACTATGGCATCTTGTCAATAAGTTAGTTCTAGAAAGTGTATAAAAATACCTCAAAGTATAGACAAAACAAAGCAAAGTAGATACTAAACAAGAATTGAACATCAAAAATTATAGATACGTTTATGACGTATCAAGAATCCCCAAGCTTAACTCCTACTCGTCCTCGAGTAGGTAAGTGATAAAAAGAATAATTTTTGAGGTGACATGCACCATCACAATCAAGATCAAACCATTTGCAAGCATTGAAAGCTGTGATCAAAGAACTCTAAACATGAGCATGAAAGATGGAGTTCTAATAGTAAGACAAAGTAACTATGCATGCAACATGAAAGGTTACAAACAAAAATTCATGAATAACAATGCATTGAAAGACGTTTGTTTGTTTCACATATAGAAAACATAGCATAGTGGCATTCAGCTTGTCCCTCATGGAGTAGCAAATAGATGCATAGGACACCTTCAAAGTTCATAAGGGTGACTAGATACAAATAGTTCATGAACAAGCAATATCAACAATATGCATCAATCAATAAGTTTTAGGACAATGCACATAGAACTAAGAATGGCAACTATGCTCTCTTAATTGGTGCCTAAGGATAGAAGGTGGAGACTCAATATAATGGTGGAAGAAAGGCCCTTCACAAAGGGAAGCAGGAATTTCAAGTTTCATAAAAAGCTTCCAAAAATTATGGTACTTTTTAGCTTTCAGCTCTCATTGCCCCTATCATAAGCATCTTGAAGTGATTAAGGTTAAAGTGAACAAACTATGGAGTATATGCTTGACAAAGTATAAGTTGGCAATCTTAAGTCCCTTGAATATGAGGGCCACACCTCATGCTACTCAACTTCAGTCACCTGTAAGTTCTTATCATTGTAAGTATATGTGTATCATAGAGAACCGCCAACAGGGTACCCCTTGCACATGGTACAGGAGCTATCCCATAACCAAAATGACAAGGCAAGCAGACAATGAGCATCTCAGCGATATTTTTATTTACTATGTGCATAGCTTTTTTTATTGAGGATGCTTCACTGATAGCTCATTATGGTGATGCTACAAGTTTTCACCATAATTAGGCATGGCTTAGGCCAGCGTCCCAGGCGTTTCTCTGACACAAACTACATAACTCCATGGACTTACAAGCTTCCTCTTTATTTCACACCGGTGACATCCATAGACAAAAGAGCATGATATCAAATGTGTACAAAGTACAAGTGCAATGTTGAAAACGTTCCCCGCGATAGCACGGTTCTGCTAATTCCAACGTATAAGTGCAAGCATATACAACATAGATGACACAATGTTTCAAGTTTATTAGGGGCAAATAATATAAAGTGTGCCATCAAGTTCGTGCGAGCTTTAATCACTAAGTTTTCACATAACAAAATACTTTTTAATTGGAAGATAGTTGAAAACAAGAATATACTTGGAATGGTGTAACACACCATGCATAGGAGTTTATAGTGGAAACTTTGGAATAACTTGGTTCCTTGGGAGTTGGAAGCATGAGCAGAGCTTACTCATACAAGTGGAGGCTAGCAAAAGACTGGGAGCAATCAACTAAGAGAGCAATAATGGCCATAATCATGCAGAGCAACAAAACATTACTAATAAAAGCATAGAGTGGTACTACAAGTCAAGGACTAGATGATCAAAGAGGTTATGGTGACTTGTTTATAGTCATAACATGGTGTGAGCATGTGCCAAGTCAACACAAACAAAGCATCAAAGGAGAATACCACAATACTATGCTTTTGTATGCTAAAACAACGCATGATTCTTTCAAGGCACATTAAGCAATCCTAATTTTTTGGAACAATTCATGCTACAACATTAATCACTAAGCATAAGGTCAAAGCAACACCTAGCACGACATGATAAAGTCTAAGTCACAGTCAAAACAAGCTCCCTTTTGTACCACTTAAGCATGAAGCTTTCTACTCTTTTCCAACACCAATCAATTTATTTGAAACAACTCACAAAGATAATAATCAATAAAGACCAGTGATCTTGTCTCAAAAATCCACAAAGAATAACTAAATTTCTTATCACAAAGCAGAAGAAAACTAAGGCTAAACGCAGTGCTAGCAAAAGTGAACACTCACAGAACAATAAGAATGAAAACTAGAGTGTTCTAGGCAATAAAAACAGAGTGTGTCTCTCTCAAAAAAAGTGTGTTGTGATCAACCAACTTTGTTCAAGCAAACTAAGTAAACAAAAACTAAAAAAACAAAGATGCTCCAAGAACAACACAACTATGCATGAAACAATAAAAACGAAGTGTCTAGAAAGACCTGAGATTTTTATTGATGAAGAAGGGGATGCCTTGGGCATTCCCAAGCTTTAACGCTTGTACCTATTGAATATATTTTGGGGTGACACGGGGTGGCATCCCCAAGCTTGAGCTTTTGTCCATTCTTCATCTCATTACATCATTCTCTCTCTACACCTGGAATTTTTCCTGCATAAAAAACTTCACACAATCTTCATTAGCAACATTAGTGTATTCAAAAGATAATAGACCTTTGGGTTTAGCTTTAGAACAGCAAAACTTTCACTAAAAACACAAGCTACTGTAGCAATTCCCTCAAAAATCTCAATTTCCTAAAAAGAACCCAAAAAGGAATCAATAAGAAGCAAATGCAAATAATGACCGAAATCTGTCAAAACAGACCAACAGGTAGAAACTGATTTTTTCGAAGACCTTCTGTTGCTAAAATCAAAAAGTGTTGAACTAGATAAAGTTAGATAACATACTAGGGGATTTATTCGTAAATTTTCAGCTCAATCCTACTTACATAGACTCCTCACGAATTTTTATGGTGGATGATATAAATCTGTTTCGGGACAGCAACTCCCCAAATCTTACTTTCCTCTCATTAGAGGTCATTCTTGGCGCAAAAAGCAAATAAAAAGGATAAGGAGAGGTCATTACTGAATTAATAACTTCCAAGACTCAAGAAAACTCTTGGGTTATCTCCCAACAAGTACTTTTCTTTAACGCCTTTAAGTTAGGCATGATAGTTTGAGAAGATGCTCACATAAGAAATATGAATTGAAGTAAAAGAGAGCATCAATAAGAAAACTCAAAACACATTTAAGTCTAACCCACTTCCTATGCATAGGAATCTTGTAAAGAAACAAGTCATGAAAGCACAAAGCACCAAGCATAGGAAAGCTAAACAAGTGCAACTTCAAGACTTTCAACATAAAGAGGGGAAACTTAATATTATTGAGATGCATAAAACCATGTTTCCCTCTCTCATAATAACTTTCAGTAGAAACATGAATAAAATTAACAATATAACTATCACATAAAACATTCTTATCATGAGCCACATGCAGATAATGATTATTACTCTCCGCATAAGCATAGTCATTCTTATTAATTATAGTGGGAGCAAATTCAACAAAATAGCTATCATTATTATTCTCCTTACCATAATCATCAAATATAGGCATATTGCAATCACAATTAACTTTATCCTCAATAGTAGGTAGACTGAAAATATCATATTCATCATGCCAAGAGTTCCTAGTGAATTTGCCGAGCATGCACTCAATGTGTTTCCGGACGCAAAACCGGTTAAGCAGTCAATGCGTCGACTGTCCGAGAAAAGGGCTGAAGCAATCCGCATCGAACTCAACAGACTCCTCGATGCCAACTTCATAAGGGAGTGATACGTCCAAAATGTATCAACTTTCCTGAACACTTTTGCTATTGTTTCTCCTCTAAACTTGTGTGATTTGGATACAACTAACACGAACTGACGATGTTTTCAGCAGAATTACCTTGGTGTCTAGTTTTTGTGTAAAAAATCAACTACCAGGAAAAATTCCGGAAAATATGCCAAAAATCCTATTTCACCAGAAGACTCACGGAGCTAGAAGATGAGACGGAGTGGGGGCCCCGAGGGGCCCACACCCCCTACCACGCGGGATGGTCCTGGTCGCGCCTAGAGGGGATGTGGCCGCCTCGGGCCCCCTCTCGGCCTCCCTCTTTGCCTATAAGTTGCCTTGTGACATAAAAACTCAGGGGGTTCGACGTTTTTCTAGAAAGAGTTCCGCTGCGCCGCCACCACCAGAAACCGCGATTCGGAACCAGAAACTCCGTTCGGGCACCCTGCCGGGATGAGGAATTTGGAGAGGATCATCACCATCATCACCACCAATGCCTCTCCATCAGCCATCCATGTTTCCCCCATCCATGAGTGAGTAAACCCCCGCTCTAGGCTATGGGGATGGTAGGGATTGGATGAGTTCTATCATGTAATCGAATAAGATTGTTAGGGCATAGTGCCTAGTATCTCTATTAGTGCTATTTGACTTTGTTGCAACTTGTTGTGCTTAATGCTTGTCACTAGGGCCCGAGTGCCATGATCTCAGATCTGAACTTATTATTAATTCATGATGATAGTATTGTTTGTGATCTTATCTACAAGTTGTGTACACATATCATTGTCCGGATCCAAAGTCCCTGAAGCGAGAAAAATTGAGACAACCGGAGGGGATGGCTATGATGTGAGGATCACATGTGTTCATGGAGTGTTAATGCTTTGCTCCGGTGCTCTATTAAATGGAGTACCTTAATTTCCAGTAGATTCCCTTGAGGCCCCGCTACAACGGGCTGGCAGGACAAAAGATGTTGTGAAAGTTCTCATTGCGAGCATGTATGACTATATATGAAGCACATGCCTATGATTGTTTAGTACTTGGATGCTTATTCTTATTTATCTGCAAATGCCCTAGATCTTGAAGTTACATGTTTAGACTTATCCATGCAACGCCTGTCCATCCATCCTTATGCCTACCGCGCTCGAATCCTACTGTTTGCTATTGCCTCTGTTTACTGCTGCTGTTACTTTGCTATTGCTACTACAAAACTGTTGCTACTGATAAACTACTGTGAGCAAGACTATTTCCAGGTGCATCTGAATTGACCACTTAGTTGTTAAGGATTATAAGTATTCTTTGGCTCCCCTTGTGTCGAATCAATAAATTAGGTAATACTACCCTTGAAGACTGTTGCGATTCCCTATACTTGTGGGTCGTCAGGGAGATAAAGGAAAGCGTATGGTTAGCTAACCCTGTGCTAGTCCCTAAGAAGGACACAGACATCCTACGGATGTGTGTGGACTTCGCATCTCTTAACAAGCAATGACCTCAGGACCACTTCCCTCTACCACGGATCGATCAAATAATCGACTCCACTGCAAGAAGCAAGAGAGACTCTTTCCTTGACGCCTACTCAGGCTACAATCAAATTCGACTGAAGGTCGAAGATCAGGAGAAAACGGTGTTCATCATGTTGTTCGAGGTGTTCTGCTACAACACAATACCCTTCGGGTTGAAGAACGCATGTGCCACCTACCAGAGGTGCATGTGGGCGTGCCTGAAGAACCAGATCAGTCGCAACGTCCAGTTCTATGTCGAAGACATAGTAATCAAGACCAAGGAGGCCGGTGAAGGAAATATGCCCTAGAGGCAATCATAGAGATGATTATATTTCATATGTATCCATGAGTTATTGTAATGTTCCTTGTATATCCATATCAAGAAACTTGTATTGATTGGCAATTATGTGAATTGTTTGTGAAACTCTTTACTTGTATGGTTATCGAATAGTTGTACCTAGTCAGAGTTCATGTGAGGACACACATGAATATTAGACTAGCACATCGATTGGTTGATGACTATGTTTCAAAAGTCATAGACATGGAGATGTCAAACCAATGATGTGGACACATGTTATGAACATGGGTTTGGACTAACCCAACTTGAGACTGGTAATTAGACTTGCAGTTCTCTCTACACATCGTGTTCGTTTTGTCCTTAGACCTGAGATTGTCGCATGTACTTGAGATGTGGATCGACCTACTTTGGGGCTATCAGACGCTGCTCCGTAACTAGGGAAGTTATAAAGGTAGCTTTCGGGTTTGTCCTGAAGCATGCTGCAAGGCGTTGGTCAATCAAGATGGGATTTGCCCCTCTCTACTTGAGAGAGATATCTATGGGGCCCTCGAGTGATCGGATCCAGAAATGCATGGCCGTGCTACATAAAGTTAAGAGTTAACCTATTAAAGGGATTCCGAATCACAGTATCGAGAAAGAGAGGTCAGCTTGGAGCTAGACCAAATATCGTGAGGCAAAGGGAAAGACATGTACTAAATCTTATGATGGTTTGTCTGAATGATCTTTATATGCGTTTAGGAGTTGGCACGTCTTGCTAGAGGCCGTTACCAACTATTGATGGAGTAAGTGTACTCGTGTCATGTCTATACGTATATGAACCTATAGGGTCACACACTTAAGGGGCTGGAAGCCTAATGAGGATTTGATCCGAATTAGACCAGGCTTAGGCTACTAATGGGATGCTAATGTAGAAGCCCACTAGGGACGCCTATATAAGAGGGTGGGCGAAATGACAGGTAGAGCATTCCACCCAGCCGCCACTCCTCATGCTCAGTTGCAGCGCGCGGACCTAGCAGTCCGGTCGACGCCCACCTCAGACGTGTGGATACCTCGGAGGTGCTGCAACTGTAGCACTTGGACGAGCCGTGCAAAGGTGAGCTGCTCGTGGGATGAGGACAAAGGAGACGTAGAACATCTACACTGCCTCGACGCGCTTCATCAAGTTCCGCAACTACGCGTCTAGTGGTAATCCCGAGATCTATGACAACAGTATTCCTGGTTTACGTGGTAGAAAGTTTTGATTTGCGCTAGTGTAGCCTACCCGTTCCCCTTCAGCCAGAACACTTATCGACGATCTCCGCGAGATGTTCGACAACCTCGATCGCTACAAGATCAAGCTGAACCCGAACAAGTGTGCCTTCGGCGTCCCGTCTAGGCAACTACTCCGGTACTTCATCTCTCAGCGAGGCATCGAGGCCAACCCAAATAAAATCAGAGCTATACTAGCCATGGAGAAGCCCAAGAACGTCAAAGGGGTCCAGAAGCTAGCTGGACGAATCGCGGTGCTCAGCAGATTTATCAGCCGCATGGGCGAAAAGGCTCTCCCGTTCTACCAACTGTTGTGCAAGGCTGAGAAGTTCGAGTGGACGGCCGAGGCTGATGAGGCATTCGAAGACCTCAAGCGCTTGATGTCCACATCTCCAGTACTGGTCACGCCAAAGGAGAGGGATCCCATGCTGCTATACATTGCAGCCACACACCAGGTGGTAAGCACTGCCCTCATGGTCGAACCACCCGAAGACGGAAAAACTCACGGGTTACAACGCCTAGTCTACTACCTCAGTAGAGGGATACTACTTTGTGGCCTGAAAGTTCGCAGGCAAAGGCAACATGGGGTACAAGTTGTGTGTAATCACGAAAAGTTTGAGGGGTAATTACTGAGAGGGGCATTTTGAGTGAATGGTTGCCAAACCAAATATTTTCAAATCTTAGCCGTTATGTCAGGATATTCCGTTACATTAGTACCTGCTGTGTCCCTTCTAAGTCACCATCCACGTGTCAGATGGGCAAATCCATATTTGTACTTTCCTAACCCCCGACACTAAATCCGGGGGCGGCGGTCCTTTTTCTCCCTCCCCTCCACTGAATCCGGTTCTACGGCGGCGACGGTAGTTTTTGCCCTCGCCCCCTCCCCACCCACCCCCCCACACACACTGAATCCGGAGGCGGCATGTCAAGCGAGGACAAGGTGGTAGCTATGGCGGCTGATTAAACCGTCGCACAACCCGGCCGTCTCGGGCACTGTGTTAGCAACGGTCAGCTGTAAGTCTGCTAACATGGTACCTATGAGCAGCGGGTTGAAGAGAAAAGCTAGGCCGGCGGTGGAGTGTTCGGCTGGAATGCGGGGTCATGCAACCTAGATCTCGAAGAAAACCACCCGGGAGAAGAGCGAGAGGTGAATTTTTCTTATCTGTGCCTTGACTTGCAAGTAGATTAGTTACTGCGAAGTAGTGTCGAATGAACTGAAAGGTCCCCTTTTTAATAAAATTAGGAATAGCTTTGATGCAGCGGACCTATATGAGTTCACGGTTCATGTCCGCCAGTACACTGCAAAACTAGATTTTGGTTGCGAGAGGGTTGTGTTCGGACAGGATGTGCGTCTTCTTGTCAACTAGAAAGAGGTTGTTTCTGTTTCGCAGTTGATAGATATGCTTCATTCTAGAATTCCTTGGGGATCCAGACAGAGGGAAAAATTGGTGTGACGTAACATGAGTGATACCTATGTGCAAATTGAGCACTCCCATGAGCTTCAGATGCTTTGGGAGTGTTTTGCAACTGATCGTCAGGTGAAAGTTGAAGCGATGATTGATGATATGTATGCAGATACTGGAGATCTTGCTGCCAGAGATATTTCTGATCGAGTTTACAGACCACCAGATGCTGATAAGGCTAAGTTCAATATACACCTGGAGGTGGATTCATACACAAAAAAACTTGATGGCGGAGTTAGTAAGCCAATTTCGTCATGTACTCTGGAGATAGCCGTCGATTCCATAAACATAACTATCGTTGAACTGAGAGAGATGATTGGTAAGGAAATCATTATTAGCCCTAAGAAGATGGCACGACTCTGGCGGTGGCATCATAAGAAGCAGGAGTTCATAGAGGTTTTGGATACCGATGACCTAATGCAGATTATGCGACAAAAGAAGCAAACCAGGAAGGTGTTCTTCCCGACTGTCATTTCTGATGTTGTTAGACAGGTTATAGTGGATGCAGAGGCCCCTATTGTGGCTGAACAGAACGAGGCGATAGAAGTTGATCGGATCTGATGAGAGCTGCTACGCAGGGCTTGTCAGATAGACCGCAAGGCTCCCCTGCCTGTATTTGGAAAAAAGATTGTTGTTACTTTGAAACTGTGTTGATGTGGTCGTGTTTGTTCAGAGATTGCAATCCAATGTTCTGTGAGCTGTTGAGATTTTCAGACATATCACTCGATGAAAGCATCATTGTTGCAATAAGACACAAGTACATTGTAGTTGACATGATTGTGTTTGCTGAGATGATGTGATAAATTTGTTTCTGGGATTATGATTGTTGAGAGATTGTAATATAATGTGTTGTGACCTGTTGGGATTATGGGACATATCTTTCATTGAAACCATCACTGAACAAGGTGGTATATAAGTACCTTGCAGTTGACATGATTATGATGTAATATAATGATATGTGGGATTAGTAATTTGACTAGTAGCTAGATAACTATCTGTTACTTAGAAGGAAGTACTATCATCGATGAATGAGCGTAGGGTTTAGGGAAAAAAACTTACTAAATAGGAGACAGTGATCTATTGGACACACATGTCTAGGATTTAGGAATAAGGGTTAAGAGGTTAGTACAATAAATAGTTCATTAGACCCTAAACCATAAACCATAATCCTATATTGTTCGGTACATAAGATTTTGTATGTTTCTATAAGTAAAACAAATCGGGAAGGAGGAAGTACATGATTAATATTACAAATTAAAATAAAGGAAGAGAAAAACTATTAGATATGAGATAGTAATCCAGCCACGGGACATTATATCAATTAAACCATTGTAGCATGCCAATTTAGTCAATGTTACAACATTGACACACTTCACTTTCTCCACTCCTTCTCTATCCACTCACTACACTCCTATCTCTCTCCTCACCATCGCTGACGTGTGGCCGTGGCCGCTTTCGCCATGCCGCCCTGGAACGACGAGGACGACCAGTCGAGCAGCGACAGCTTTCTCTCCGACATCGAGTCTTTCCAACCCGATTTGAGTTCCTCTGTTTTCTTGGCAATGGTTAGGAATTGGTAATTACCTCGACCCAAGACTTGAAATGTGCATACAATCATGTTTATTTCTAGCTTTTCGTTCCCTTATAGGTACCACTCACGATCTACGACCCCGATTGGGAGGGCCTAGATCTCGATTGAGAAGTACCATGTGACCATGGGCTAAAACTGAGGAAATATGTTGCATTTGAAGGCAGTAACACTGGAAGAAGGTTTTTGGGCTGTACAAATTAGGTTTGCTTTCGTTATGTACTATGGCGACATGAAGAAAATTGTGTAGTGTTATGTTGATAATTAGGTCCCATGTTTTTTAAGGTTGGCCTGGTGTGTAAAGCAGTAGAGTGGGTGGATCTTGAGTGGCCAGACGCACTTAAGAAATAGTTGGCCCAGTTGTGGGATATGTATGAGCTCGAAAGGTCGGGGAGATTTGCAGATGCTCGTGATGCAGCTGCAGAAAATTACAAGCTCTTGGTAGGAAATAAGGAGCTGGAACAGGAAATCAAGCATTTGCGGTCAGAACTAAATGACACAATCAATGGGAGCTTGGTGGTGGGAACTGCACGGAGGATTTAGAAAGCAGAAAAGGAGAGGGATCATCTCATGGAAGAGAATAAGAAGCTACTGTACTGCATTGCGGATCTATTGAAGCATCTGAAGAAGGAGCGCGAGGTGAACAAGGATAGGCTACAGATGATCAAGGAAATTTTAGATGAATAATTTGTGTCGTGGCAATATCTAAAACTAGTTAACTGTAAGACTTGCAATTGTGATATCTTGACTAATCCAAACTCAATCCTTGAGAAAAATAAACTTTCAGAAGAAAGCATAGTTTGCATAGAGAGAGGTCCACGTTTACAAAATCACTACTACATGGATAAAACATGATTTGGTCCGTCAGAACACATAGTTTGCAAACTAATTTCAGAGGAAATTATAGTTTGCACTGAGCTTGGCGCAGAGATGCTCGTGTTCCTTCCTGATAAGCTCCAGTTCGAGGGTTCGTTTGATTAGGTCCGCTTTTGGTTTTTACCTTCTCCCTCAGTACTTGGACGTGCGCCTCCCGCTGGTTCAAGCGCTCCATCTAGGAAGTGACAAGCTTATCCGTAAGATTAAGATTATCCACCATGAGATCCTTCATGTCCTCCTTCGCAAGCGTCAAGGCGATGTGACACCCCTGGGATTAAGGCTAGACAAATCCCAGACATTCGTCTGAACATAAGCCTAACCTAATCTCGAAAGCGTACAGAGAGAGAATCGGTAACACAAAAGTGACCCTACGACACAAAAATTATTACAGCGAGCTCATAACTAAGCAAAGAACCAAGATATTACAAGCAGGGGTCACTGACCACAAACATCAAACAACAGAAGGCAAATTATGCTATTAAGTATAGAAAACTTAAAAAATGGCCTAAGAGGCCTGAAGCATAACGATGATGTCCAATCCATAGACTCCAGGCTGTCGACCGGGAAATCCAAGCTACTCGTCGATGTCGATGCCGTAAAGAACTCATCTTCTATGGTAACACTTACTTTGCTGCAAAATTATCAACGAAGCAAGGGTGAGTACATGGTGTACTCTGCAAGACTTATGGCTGGTGGGGTTATTTTGCATAAAGCCATCTTTGTTTATAAGACAAGAAGGAGAAGAATCTCGACTAGTTAGAATATTTTATAAGAGGATAAGAGAGCGGTATCTCTAGCTTTAATCATCTCTTGATATCCACCGAATCATCATCAGCTGAACCTACCTACTAGGATCACCCCCTCGTACCCATGAGGAAGCATCCTTAAGCATACATTGATTTGCCAAGTTTTACGATTAGGTTAGAGTTCTCTATGATCTTAGAATATGGTCACCAAGTCGTCCGTAATGGTGGACACGAATTTTCGAAAAGATTTAACCCTGCAGGGGTGTACAACTTTACCCACACGTACCAACCGATTCTTAATTCCAGATCATTAGCCCTCTTCCTTGGAAGACCGACAGAGAGTGGTTGACCACGACCTTTACCTTGCTTTCGCCGAGAGCATGTGTCATGCACTAAGGAGATGCCGATGTAACGGGTCGAGTCCTGAAGTCGGTCCCTAGAGATGTGTGCGGGGTTCAATATTACGGATGCCGGGCATTTCTTGTTCTCGTCCACGCTTACCTACCTATTATTAATGCACCTCCGTCACCTCCATTCAAGAACATCCAAGATTCGTATGTCGAATGGAACGCCCGAACTATGTGACTCATGGAATCTACTAGGCAAGTTAGTTAGTCGAGGGGGTTTCCAGGCCCCCATGTGGTTGTACGCTCATCTTGGTCCATAGGCAAGAAATCAGGTCCTAGTAGTTGCAAGTATGGGACTGCAAAAACCACAACCCACCGTGGCCTCCCTTACAAGCCTTAGCATGTTTAATTTTCATCTCTGATCATACCACATCATCCTGTCAAACTAGGTTCATTCGCAGCTCTGATTCATCAATCAGATGGACCAGTGGTAACGGCTAAGCATGGCTAAGCACAAAAGATATAATAGCTCTAGCAACGCTTCACAAGATCAAACCCTAGTTATGCTAGGAGCAGTGGATCAAGGAATATATGCTACAAAGGAAACATGCATCAGGTAGGATTACTCTATCTATCGATAAAAGACTTTAGAATCGTATGCACATGGAAAGAATTGAAATGCTTGAAAACATAGGATTATATCATGTGTGGGGATTCGCTTGCCTTTTCCAGTTGATATTCAGGAATTAGAGCTTAGGACTCCTGGTACTTGACTAGATTACAGTTGGTCAAGCATTGGTCTTCGAGCTTCGACGGTGTTGATCTCGGTCCTGGATCTCGATCTTGATTCCGATATCGTATTCTATCGAGGAAGAACCAAAACACCGGAAAGAGAGGGAAACAATTAACACATGGCATCGATGCAATGATCAAACAAGAGTGATGATATGACAAGTTAAATTGCATTGAAATAAACCCCTAAAGCATGCTTGGTCATTTTAAACGGAGTTCGAGGGGTCCAAACGCTAATTCGGGGAAACTCCGGAAGCTTATGAGAGGGTTCCTTTTGTTGTTCTAATTAAAATTGTCATTAGAGTTCATTAACAATGCATGATTATAGCTATATTGTGTAGCTCTTATTTTTCTGAACATTTTGATATATTATTTGTATTTTTCTGATTTAAAATGAATTAGTTATGATTTTTCTCAATTTAAATCCATTTTAAATCATTTTAGGAAATTATAAAACATTTTTGGAATATTTAAATTATTTTCCAACTTGGGCCCACATTTCATAAGTTTATTCGTTTCAGAAAACATTTTCCAAAATTATTAAAATGCTGACAGGTGTGGCCCACATGGGTATTTATATTTCCAGAAAACAATTTATCAAACATTAACTAAAATAAATGGATTTATTGCCTCATGCTGATGTCAGCATGACATCAGCAATGGAGCTCCTGTTGGACCTAGCGATTGGGGGCACGGGAGCAAGCGGGGTTAGGGGCATTCGACGCAGCACATCACGCTGAGCCAAATAAGGGTGACGCTGCTGAGTTTAGGTAACGAAAGATGCGGCAACGATGGTGTCCGACGGCGGTGAGCGGCAGCGCACATTGTGAGAACAAGCTAGAGTGAGAGGGAGCTAAATAGAGGGTCCACGAAAACCGCTATCTCATCACGGGCACGACAGTGAGGTCGGTGGAGCGAGGGGAAGCCGAACGGAGGGGGAATCGACGACACGACTACGGCGGACGGCATAGTGTTGAGCTCGATTCCGGTGAGCACGAAGCTTCCTAGCTTGCGTGGCTTGACGAGGACGACGAAGGCGACACCGTGCTTTTCCTAGGCTATTCCACGGAGCTCAGGGCGGCCAGAGACGACGAGGATGACTATGAACTGCGAGGCTAGGGTTTCGGAATTGCGCGCGCGAGAGCCAGAGAGAGAGGGACAGAGAGGAAGTGGCATGCTAGGGTTCGTCCTTGGCGAGGCGGAGGATCTTGTGTTGGGCCACGCTGATATAATTTTTTTTCCCTCTAACATGGTGATCCCAAGATCTAGCTGAGGTAGAAGGCCACGGGGTTTACCACTAGACGCGCAGTTGCGGATTACTGATGAAGCACGTCAGTTGATGCAGTGCAGTCCTTTGCGATCTGATCGTCCTGGTGCTGATCGTACATCACCTCTGCTGGTATCCACATGTACAAGGAGGAGCACCAGCGGCGAAGTTCTAGGTTCGATACGACGGTAGGACTGCTGTGGAGCTAGGGTTTCCAACACATGGAATGACCTAACCGAACAATGATTAACCTTTCTGGGTTACGGTGCTCCACTATATATAGGGAGTGAACGTGGGCTCCACTCTCATGGCCCATTCACTAAAGCCCATATAACACTAGTCACCGCGAGTCCGACTCGCTGACTCAGTCCTAATCCGGCTCGGGTTTAATCCGGCCAGATTCGCGGTTCAGATCCAATCCGAACTTGCTCCCGCTCTTAAGTGTGTGACCCGGCAGGTTCTTGGTTACTCGGACACGATTGGAGTCCGACTCACAATCGATCAGTCGACAGCGGCTCCTAGCAGAATGTGCCGACTCCTAAGTACCAAAGAGTCATGACGACTTGCCTTTCCAATGCGACTTAAGTCCGAGTCCCTTTTGCCTCACGATATACCTTGTCAGACTATAGGCGAATAATTGTCATCCCTTAAATAGTCCGACTCTCTTCTCGATCCGAGATAACTGATTCACCCGACTAACTCTTCGTCGAGCGCCTCGGTTAACACTTAACCGAGTCGTGCATGGCCATGCTTTCCGAATCATATCATCCGAGAGGGCCCAGAGAATATCTCTCCGAGTGGAGGGGAAAAATCCCATCTTGGTTATTCACATCACGCAGCTTGATTCTCAGTCGACCCGAACTCTGCCTTTATGACTGCCAAGTTATGGATCAGCGTTTGATAGAACCTAAGTCGGTGATCCTCAACTCGGACTATGCAACAACCTAAGGTCTAAGGATTACATTGATTGAGATATAAAAATGACAACTTGTTCGTTATACCTCAATATGGGTCAATCCGACTCGCTAAACTCTTTAGCTGAATCTGTGTAAATTGGAATGGCATCACCATGCCCATGACAAGTGGAACCGAGTCATCAAGCCGACTTTCATATTGGTCTAAGTTGTGTGTCCAGCACAACCTCAATGACCAAGGACATTTAGTACAAACAACATGAATGCATAGTTCCACAACCGAATCACATATTCAATGATACACATCATATGTTTATACAAGGACAACTTTACATCTTTATGAATACAATGGGAAATCTCATCATACATGATTGCCTCTAGGGCATATTCCCAACAGTCTCCCACTTGCACTAGAGTCAATCTTCCGACATCACATGTCTAAGCATCTAATGCCCATGGCTCTCAGGTGCGCCTCATGCTTCGGCTGGGGTAACGGCTTTGTCAACGGATCCGCAATATTTGCATCCGTGTTTACCTTGCATAACTTGATATCACCATGATCCATGAACTGGCGAATCAGATGGTACCGCATGAGTATGTGCTTGTTCTTCTGGTGTTTTCTAGGTTCCTTGGCTTGTGCAATAGCACCATTGTTGTCACAATACACGTCTAATGGATTGGACGAGCCCTGAACCACACCAAGATCCATGAGGAAATTCCACATCCAAACAGCTTCCTTTGCTGCCTCCGAGGCGGCAATATACTCAGCCTCTGTTGTAGATGCAGACACAGTCTCTTGCTTGGAGCTCTTCCATCTCACAGCACCTCCGTTTATAATAAACACGTATCCGGATTGCGAACGAGAATCAGCAGAGTCGGTAAGATAACTCGCATCCGTGTAACCCTTTACACTGAGTTCATTTTCACCACCATAAACCAAAAACATATCCTTAGTCCTTCTCAAGTACTTTAGGATATTTTTTGCCACTGTCCACTGGATTTCTCCAGGATCAGCCTGGTATCTGCTCACAACACTTAGAGCATAGGAAACATCCGGACTAGTACAGATCATGGCATACATGATGGATCCGACTACAGAAGCATACGGAATCGCACTCATCCGACTTCGCTCATCAGTTGTCGAAGGACACTGAGTCTTGCTAAGTTTTACACCATGGGACATCGGTAAGAACCCCTTCTTAGACGATTCCATGTTGAACTTCTTCAACACTTTGTCCAAATAAGTACTCTGACTCAATCCAATGAGCATCCTTGATCTATCTCTATAGATCCGGATTCCGAGGATGTATGTTGCCTCACCCAAGTCTTTCATTGAGAAACTCGTTTCCAATGATTCCTTGGTTTCTTGCAACATCTGGACATCATTTCCAATCAGTAATATGTCATCCACATATAAGATTAGAAAGTTTACTTTGCTCCCACTAAACTTCTTGTATAAATAAGAATCATGATCACTCTTGATGAAGCCAAACAATTTGACTACCTCATCAAAGCGAATATTCCAACTCCGAGATGCTTGCTTCAACCCATAAATGGATATCTGAAGTTTGCACACCTTGTCAGCATTAGCCGGATCGACAAAACCCTCGAGATGTATCATATACACGTCCTCGGTTAAATTTCTGTTAAGGAAAGCCGTTTTGACATCCATTTTCCATATCTCATAGTCAAAATAGGCTGCTATAGCTAACGTGATCTGAACTTATTTAAGCATCGCTACGGGCGAGAAAGTCTCGTCGTAATCAACTCCTTGAACTTGTCGGAACCCCTTCGCAACAAGATGTGCTTTATAGACGGAAACATTTCCATCCATATCAGTTTTGTTCTTAAAGACCCACTTGCACTCGACGGGTCTTGCACCGTCTGGCAGATCAACCAAGTTCCAAACTTGATTTTCATCCATGGACTTTAACTTGGATCTCATGGCTCTAAGCCATGACTCGGAATCAGATCCCACCATCGCTTCCGAATAATTTGCCGGCTCATCACTGTCTAACAGTAACACATCACGAACACTTCGTAATCTTGCCGATCTTCGTAGTACAGGTGCTGCTGCCGGCTTAGCTGCCACGATCGGCTCAACCTCCAAGGTTTTTGCCAACTCGCTACTAGCCTGTTCCTCTCGAATTTCTTCGAGCTGCACCGTGCTCCCACTTACTCCCCGACTGAGAAACTCTTTCTCAAGGAAGACACCATTCCGAGCGACAAACACTTTGCCCTCTTCTCGGTTGTAGAAGTAGTAACCCAAGGTTTCCCTCGGATACCCCATGAAAATACACTTATCCGACTTGGCTGTAAGCTTGTTCGACTGAAGTCGCTTGACAAATGCTTCACAACCCCAAATCTTAAGAAAAGACAAACTCGGCTTTTTGCCTGTCCACATCTCATGCGGTGTCTTCTCTACCGATTTTGATGGCACTCTGTTTAGTGTGAACGCCGCTGTTTCTAGACAATAACCCCAAAATGATAAAGGCAGATCCGTCTGACTCATCATTGATCGTACCATGTCCAACAAGGTCCGATTCCTCCTTTCTGAAACACCATTCCTTTGCGGCGTTCCTGGCGGAGTAAGTTGAGGAACTATTCCACAACTTTTCAGATGGTCATCAAACTCATGGCTCATGTACTCGCCTCCTCGGTCCGAGCGAAGAATCTTTATTTTCTTGCCGAGTTGATTCTGTGGTTCATTATGGAATTCTTTGAAGTTTTCAAAGGCTTCCAACTTATGTTTCATCAAGTAGATATATCCATACCTACTCAAATCATCAGTGAAGGTAATGAAGTACTCATAACCACCTCTGGCTGTCGTGCTCATTGGTCCACATACATCACTATGTACTAGTCCCAACAAGTCGGACGCCCTTTCGCAACTCTTTGTAAAAGGTGTCTTAGTCATTTTGCCAAGTAGGCAAGATTCGCATGTCTCGAATGACTCCAAGTCGAACGAAGTTAGGAGTCCATCATCATGGAGCTTCTTCATGCGTTTCCAACTTATATGACCAAGCCGACAGTGCCAAAAGTAAGTCATATTCAGATCATTTGGTTTCAACCTTTTAACATTTATGTTATAAACGGACTCACCATCAAGATTCAAAATAAATAACCCGTCCTGGACGGGTGCAAAGCCATGAAACATATCATTCAAATACAAAGAACAACCATTATTCTTGATATTCGACTCATAGCCTGGCCTCATCAAACATGAAGCAGAAATAATGTTTCGACTAAGCACTAGAACATAATAACAATTATTCAGTTCCATAATGAATCCAGAAGGTAAATGAAGCTGCATCGTGCCGACTTCCAACGCATTAACTCTTGCTTTGTTACCGACTCAAATATCAACCTCGCCTCTTGCTACACTCCTAGTTCTTACCAGTCCCTCCAACGAGTTGCAGATGTGAATAACTGATCCGGTATCATATACCCAAGAACTATTAGGTGCATCAGAAAGATATATGTCTATAACATTGCAAACAAGTGTACCTGAGTCGGAAGTCATACCTCCACTCTTGGCTTTGTCGGCCAAATACTTGCTGCAGTTCCTCTTCCAGTGGCCATCCGCCTTGCAGTAGAAGCAAGTGGATCTGGCTGAAGGAGATGGCTTGGTCCCTGGGGAAGCACTTGGGACCGGGTCCTGAGCCTGCTTTCCTCCTAACTTAGCCTTCTTCTTAGTCCAAGAACTCTTCTTGAACTTAGCCTTATTCTGCACCATCAACACTTGACTGGCGCCCTTCTTGAGATCCACCTCTGCCTGCTTGAGCATCCCATGCAATTCAGTGAGCTTCTTATCCATACCATGCATGTGGTAGTTCGAAATGAACTGCCCATATGCACTAGGAAGAGAGTTCAGAATTATATCCGTAGCGAACTCTTCGCTAATGGGGTAGCCAAGCCTTTCCAAAGACTGCACATAACCAACCATTTTGATCACATGCGGACTTACTGGATCACCATCCTTAAGCTTGCAACTCAGCAAAGCCTGAGAGACTTAATACCTCCCAGTCTTCGCCTGAGCCTGGAACATACTTTTGAGGCTTTCGATCATATCGTAGGCCTTAACATTCTTGAACTGCTTTTTCAAGTCCGGTTCCATGTGAGCAAGCATAAGACAACTAATATCCATGGACTCATCCTTAGCCGGACGGTAGGCATTGGTGGCAGCGACAGTTGCATTCTCATTCGGCTCATCTAGAAGTGGGTTATCTAGGACATGGTCCTTCTTTTCTTGTTTGAGAACAATTCACAGATTTCGATACCAGTTGATAAAATTGGTGTTGTTTAGTTTATCTTTCTCAAGAATGGTTCTCAACGCAAACCGGATATCTGAGAGTGACTGCTACTTGGTGCCATGATCTACAACAGAAAATATGCAAAAACACTTAAGACATGTATTCATAAAAGAGCAAGCATATTAAACACTTTAATATCTTATGCTCCCACTAGAACCAACACCCCTCCGATGGTAACTCAGTGATTCAGGATCCTAAATAAGCAAGTCGGCTAGTGAGCTTTAGCATCACCGCTAGCCGCCAAGTGATCTAGGTAGACAACTTCTTGTCAATCGCATCTCATACGACTCCTGTTGGACGGGTGGCATCACATGCCCCGTCTCCCATCTGACCTTTCCCCGAGCCCCACAACCGTTGTGATAGACCTGTCTAGCTTACCGAGTGTTTCCTCAATAAGAGTCCGACTCGAACCCACCTAGTCGGAAAGAATTGACAGCACCTCAATTTTATGAGCCCACTACCAACAATGTCCGACTTGTGATGGTGCAAACACTGGCGGGAAAACCGACTAGACCTTCTTTGAGGGATTAAATTTTACCGACTATCTAATAGAGGTAAAACAGAGACATAACAATAACACAAAATAAAGCAATTATAGTGTGAAATGGTATGGCTCTCTTCATGGCGATCTCCATCTCCACAAAGCCTGTAATCCGACTCGTGCCAACTCTTGTCACTTGCCGTCTTACTCCATGTCACCGACATGTACAACGCCTTGCATGCCTTCCGGGTTCTCCAAACAGCTACACTAGCTTAGTAAAGTAAATTACAAGGAGAATCCGACACGCAGGTCGTTATACAATAACATGACATCACCTAGGCTCTAGCCGGCTGACAAAAACCGTGATTCGCAGATCACGTATGGATTACACACATACATCACATGCACATGAACCATACCATTCACAACTTCCTGCAAAAACAAGTTATGCATAGATACAATATCTACCGGCGTTGTGAAACTCACAACGACATCTAAGGCGCTACGACAGGGCAAAGTCGGCGGTCCCGAACATGGATTCCGACCATCGTTCCGACTCGATCAAACTCTTTGATCTTCGATCACCGCATCTGGATTTACGTGTCACAGTCTACCCCGATGGCGGAAGCCGACCGGTAGGGGTATGTCGTTCCACGACCTCAACAGTATGATCACGGAAATTAGGTCTACCATTCCCCGAGTATAGTTGATCCAATCAACCTCGTACAAAACCGATCTATCTCATAGATCGACCACCAAAACAACATATAGATCTCATCTACAGCCAACCGCATATCACATATGCGAGATCTCGAGCCTAAAACCAGAAGCTATCGCTCTGATACCACTGTTGGGCCACGCAGAGATAAAACAAAACTTTTCCCCTCTAACATGGTGATCCCAAGATCTAGCTGAGGTAGAAGGCCACGAGGTTTACCAGTACACGCGTAGTTGAGGATTACTGATGAAGCGCGTTAGTTGATGCAGTGCAGTCCTTTGTGATCTGATCGTCCTAGTGCTGATCGTACAACACCTCTACTGGTATCCACACGTACAAGGAGGAGCACTGGCGGCGAACTGCTAGGTTCGATACGACGGTAGGACTGCTGTGGAGCTAGGGTTTCCAACACATGGAATGACCTAACCGAACAACGATTAACCTTTCTGGGTTACGGTGCTCCACTATATATAGGGAGTGAACGTGGGCTCCACTCTCGTGGCCCATTCACTAAAGCCCATATAACACTAGTCACCGCGAGTCTGACTCGCTGACTCAGTCCTAATCCGGCTCGGGTCCAACCCGGCCAGATTCGCGGTTCAGATCCAATCCGAACTTGCTCCCGCCTTAAGTGTGTGACCCAGCAGGCTCTTGGTTACTCGGACACGATTGGAGTCCGACTCACAATCGATCAGTCGACAGCGGCTCCTAGCAGAACGTGCCGACTCCTAAGTACCAAAGAGTCATGACGACTTGCCTTTCCAATGCGACTTAAGTCCGAGTCCCTTTTGCCTCACGATATACCTTGTCAGACTATAGGAGAATAATTGTCATCCCTTAAATAGTCTGACTCTCTTCTCGATCCGAGATAAGTGATTCACCCGACTAACTCTTAGTCGATCACCTCGGTTAACACTTAACTGAGTCGTGCATGGCCATGCTTTCCGAATCATATCATCCGAGAGGGCCCAGAGAATATCTCTCCGAGTGGAGGGGCAAAATCCCATCTTGGTTATTCACATCACGTAGCTTGATTCTTAGTCGACAACTCGCTTTATGATCGCCTTGCCACGGATCAGCGTTTTGAGTAACCTAAGTCGGTGATCCTCAACTTGGACTATGCAACAAACTAAGGTCTAAGGATTACATTGATTGACATATACAAATGACAACTTGTTCGTTGTAGCACAATATGGGTCAATCCGACTCGCTAAACTCTTTAGCCGAATCTGTGTAAATCGGAATGGCATCACCATGCCCATGATAAGTGGAACCGAGTCATCAAGCCGACTTTCACATTGGTCTAAGTTGTTGTCAACACCCGGATTTTTAATCCCAGATGCCTGTTATGCCATACATCGCAATCCCAGGATTACCATTTTTGCGAGACATAACAGAATTGGATATCGCAGTACATCATCCATTACAAACCATACATAAGGTCTTACACAAATAAGTATCTCATGATCCAGTTCTTAATACAACTTCAAGCAGCGGGATACGTAATAACAACGGTAGCGCAGGCGAAGCTCCATCTTCGGGGTCACATGCAATGCTGACGATGGGAGATGATCCTAGTTGTCGTAACCTTCCTAGGGTCCATCCTCCAGGTACTCCTCTTCATAGTCTGGCCACGAGAATAGCCAGGGACAAATCCATGAGTACTCTTTAAGTACTTGCAAACTAATACTAACAAGTGAAGGGGTTTTTGTAATAGGACACTAAGCTCTAGGGTTGTTTTGCAAAAGCCAGATTTACCTCTACTAAGTTTATAAGCAAAGAATGCTAGTTAAAGTTTTATAACACCTAAGTGGGAACTTGTATTGCATATCACAACTCTGTTGTGGTCAAGCCAAAATTCTTAATCCATTTCACAAGTCATTTTGAAAACATTTGACGGGGGAACAGTATGGCCATCCAATCGTCCATAATCATGACGCGGCTATTCGAATAGTTTGACACTCTGCAGAGATTGTACACTTTCACCACCACATTCGATACATCCATCAGGAACAAATCCTGAATTCACCATACTCAGTATGCAGATAATCAATCCTAACCTTTCAATTACACGCCCTAGTATAAGCACCTCTCCTGTGAGTTTGGCCTCCCAACCATGACCAACTGTCATCTTGGGTACAACACATGTGGACAATCTTCACAAGGTAGCCTCAGCTTAGACCTTGGCCGTGAGGGAACTAATACTAAGGTATATAAGTTTCCAGTCAAGCCCTACCCAATCTTCGGGTATTATGGTTGTACGATAAAATTGGAATGGTATCGCATCCAGACAACCATCAGTTTTATAAAGGGCTAAGGCTCATGCCTTAACATTTTCATCATCCAAATCATCTGGTGTTCGGAAAACACGTGTCAAAACATCTCAATAGAATGATCCATTATTCCAAGGTTTTCATAACCATTTTCCACCAAGTATTCCCATCTAAAGTTGATCAAGTTTTATGCTTAGCACTAGCATCTATAAGTGGGGGTGAGTACTAATGAGGGGTGGTAAACAAGTGGAGTTTAACTAAGTTCAATCTCATGCCTTAGGATGACATCAAGATTATCTAGCTTAGGCCAAATTTAATGCTCTTCATGCAACCCTCAATTATATTTCTAGTATCTACAAGTCACTTAAGTAAATCCTAAGGAAGTAGCTTTGATAAAGAAATAAAATAGAAAGCTTGCAAATAAAACTAGGAGGGGGTATCAAGTGGGTATGATCACATATGCTTAAGGAATATCTTGCAAGTGTTAGCTTGCAATTCAACTAGTAGCATTAGGCTTGCCTTGTGCAGAGCAGTGGTTGAAGTTCTCCCCGGCTTCTTCTTCGTAGTATCCTCCTTCCTCCTCGTATCCTTGGTCGGTACTAGCGTCTATAAATAAATACAAGGTACACAATCACCAAAAAATACTTAACTACTTTCAATCATCACACAAAAGGGGTCCTATAGATGATCTAGCATCATCTCTAACATTACAAGATTAAAGCTTGGTTTAATTCCTTTTATTTCTAGAAAAGTAATTTCTACTCATTGAAAAACTACTTAAGATTTAATATTATCCAAACCAAACATGGGATCATGTTGACACATGTCATCACCACATATTTTATTCCATGGGAATATGATTTAAAGTGGTGCCACAATTTAATAAGGTTTTACCCTTTTATTTTAATTAAATAAAGTGACTAGAAATGCCTATGTAGCATTCTTTTATTACTTGAACATTATTTCTCTAAGTAAACCTATATATTTTTATATATTCTGAAAGGTACGGTTGAATGTGATTTTTGAGAGTTGGAATCAACTCAAAAGATATTATGGTTTAAATTTTAAAAATGTTTGAATGCAGAAAAGCTTCTGCCTTATTATTTTTACCAAGGATGATCTACAGATCCAAATGACTTGAATCCAACGGGCTTGGATTCAGCATTTCCATACCTTTCTAACAAAATTCGTTTCATTCAATTTGGTTCACTGAATCGATCTGGTTTGATTTTTGAATCTAGGTGCAGAAGTGTGTTTGAAATAAAATGGAAAAGGTTAAATTCAAATGACTGGGCTACGCGGGAAACGATACTGGGCCGGCCTGCTAAGCACAGTGCTTACGCGGGATGGTTAAGTTGCTGTCCCCACGCGTCAGTGAGACGAGGGCGTGCGAGGCGGTATGGGGTGATGTGAGCCGTGGGATCTTGTTCTAATCTAACGGCTGAGGGTCGTCGTCCACGTCGGGCAACTCCGGCGAGACTGAAACCTAACGCGGCAGGTGAGGGTCGTTGGGGGCTCACCGGGGCTCAGGTGAGGGTCGGCGAGGCGGGCGAATGACAAAGTCGACGACGGCGAACCTCCTTGTACCGGCAGCTTCTCCTGGGGTGGCTCCAATCGCTGGCCCCCTTCTTCTCCAGCAGCGGCAGGCTCCGGTGCAATTCCAGCGAAGCGCTGCTCGCCTTGCTTCGGGACTGAGGCGGGGTGGTTCTGGGTGAGAGGGGAGTGAGGTGGTGTGCTCAATTCGGCTGGGGGTGGCCTCTATTTATAGTGGCGAGAGGGAACCGACGGGCGCAAGCTGAGCTCGTCGTGGTCAACGACACAGAAGGCTAGCAGCGTGTGCGACGGTAGGGGGCGGTGCGGTTCTCCCTGGAGATGCTCAATGACGCGGTGGCGAGGCGTGGGGCGGTGCGGTTTGGTCGGAACGCGGCGGTGCTCTGCGTGTGCTCGACGGAGGTTTTTAATGCGCACAACGTGCATGGTCCGTGCGGCGGTGAACGAGCGTGTCTGCGGGGTTGCTGGGACGGTGGTGATCACGTATGCACGCGGCAAGGGCGGCGCACGGTCTGTGGGCGTCGATCGAGCGTGGCGCGCCGCTTGCATGGTTGCCAAGAGCTTGGCATGGTCCGTGCGTGTGGTCTAGGGGTTGGCAAGGTTCGAGCGCCAGACAGGGAGTGGCGGTGGGGTGTTGGCTTGCTCCCAGACATGTTGGCTAGGCTTGGTTCTTCTCCTAGCTTGTTGTCGACATGGGGGTGACAAGGGTGCACTCGGCCTGCTCACCATTGATGGCATTGCCAAGCTTACAGTGATGCTAGAGGTTTGCATTTGAGCTAGATGATCTACTAAAGCCTAGTTGCAAACAGAGAGGGAACAAGTTAGGCTCCAATCACTGCTCACAATAGTGTTTGGATTTTGTTTGATTTGAATCTGCAAGGTGTTTGATGAAATGGCCGCAAGAATTCAAGTTTTGAATTTTGAAAAGATTTTTGGTGGGTGTGCTAGGTTGGTGCTGGTGAGTCTGCAGATGCTTGGGTTTTGAAAGTGGAGCTTGTTTGAGTGGTTTTTGAAAAAGTGGGATCTTCCCATATGATAAAGATTCAATTTTGAACTGTCCTTTAAACTATACATTTGAAAGTTTCTGGATGATCATAGGGTGGGCCTTGATACTTTGTTATGAGTACAATCAAGGGGTGTAAAGATCCAAACAAGTTTCTGTTAAGTTCTGAAAGTTTGGGACAGCCAAAGTAGGCATGGGAGTTAAATTGGTCAAAATGACCATTCACCCAATTTGGTTTGTTTTGATTTATTTTTCTTTGGGAAAAGTGTGGGGATTGTTTAGATGATGTTTAATTCACCTAAGAATCATTTTCCAAGCAAAGAAACACACAATCATGGCAATTCAAAATGGGATGCATACACACATGCATGCTTTCATATTTTTATTTAGAAAAGTTTTTGTTAACCCTAATTTTGATGATTAGAGTTTGATGATCCAAGTTTAGTATTTTTGGGATGTTACAAACCTTCCCCCCTTAAACAAAATCTCGTCCCGAAATTTGAAAAAGGACGAAAAGATTACCTAGGATTTGAAGTGATCGGGAAACTCCGTCCTGATGTCATCTTCGCGCTCACAGGTAGCTTCCTCTTCCGTGTGGTTGCTCCAATGAATCTTGAGAAACTTGATGCTTCGGGTTCGGGTAGTTCGGAAGGCTTCTTCCAAAATACGGATGTGTACTTCGGGATAGGTCAGGTCATTGTTGATCTCTATGGTCCGATGATCGATATTCTTGAACACTTCGGTCTTCTCTGGGACTTCGAGACACTTGCGAAGTAATGAGATATGGAACACACTGTGCACGGCTGACATCTCTTCAGGTAGTTCCAATTGATACGACACTTCTCCTCGATGGTTCAGAATTTTGAAAGGTCCGATATATCTGGGGGCTAACTTTCCTTTGAGTTGGAAACACTGCATTCCCTTCAATGGCGACACTTTCAGATATACAAAATCTCCTATGTTGAAGGCGAGGTCTCGACGTCTCTTATCGGCGTAACTCTTCTGTCTGGACTGGGCGGTCTTGAGGTGCTCACGAATCTTGTGAACCTTCTCTTCTGCTTCTCGTAGGATGTCGGGTCCGAAAATCTAACTCTCTCCCATGTCCGACCAGTTCAAAGGGGTGCGACACTTCCTTCCGTACATGAATTCAAATGGGGCCATTTTCAAACTAGCTTGGTAACTATTGTTGTACGAAAATTCTGCAAACGGCAGACAGTCTTCCCACTTAGATCCATATTCTAACACACATGCTCTCAGCATATCTTCGAATATTTGATTTACTCGCTCCGTTTGTCCATCGGTCTGAGGGTGATACGCGGTGCTGAAATCTAGGCGGGTTCCTAAACCTTCTTGAACTTTCTTTCAGAATCTCGAGGTAAACTGAGTTCCTCGATCCGATCCGATGTTCTTGGGGACTCCATGTAAACTGACGATTCTAGCGATGTATAACTCCGCTAGCTTCGAACTCTGATATGTGGTCTTGACGGGTAAGAAATGGGTGACTTTGGACAATTTGTCCACTATGACCCAGATAGAGTCATTTCCCCTACTAGAAGTATGCAATCCGGTGATAACGTCCATTCCAACGGAATCCCATTTCCATTTCGGAATCTGTAATGGTTGTAACAATCCAGCGGGTCTTTGATGTCCTGCCTTGACTCGCTGACATATATCACACTTGGGGATATAGCTTCCGATTTCTCTCTTCATCTTATGCCACCAAAATTGTTCTTTCAAATCTTGATACATCTTAGTTCCTCCGGGATGGATATAATAAAGAGTATCATGAGCTTCCTTCAGAATAAATTCTTTCAACTCAGAATCTGCTGGTACACAAAGGCGTCCTTTGTACCATAGAACTCCTTCTTCATCTTCGGTGAATCCGGGTACTTTGCCTGTACCGATACAACGCTTGCTTCCGTCGATACTAGCATTTCCTTTCTGTGCCTCTTTGATCTGGTTGATCAAAGTGGGTTGAAGTTCTATGCTAGCCAAAAATCCTTCACTCACTAATTCTATTCGAAAATCTTCCATCTCTTTGTGCAAACTTGGTTGCTCCTTTAAAATCATGGAGTTCAAGCGGCACGACAATCTGCTAAGGGCATCTGCTACCACATTGGCTTTACCAGGGTGATAGTGAATGTCCAGATCGTAATCCTTGATTAGCTCAATCCATCTTCTCTGTCTCATATTCAGCTCCTTCTAAGTGAATATATACTTCAGACTCTTGTGATCCGAATAAATCTCACAACGGTTTCCCCTCAGGCAATGCCTCCATGTCTTCAGGGCTAGAACTACGACTGTGAGTTCGAGGTCATGGGTTGGGTAATTTTGCTCATGTTGTTTCAGTTGTCGAGATAGATAAGATATAACTTTGCCTTCTTGCATTAGCACACATCCGAGACCGATCTTGGATGCATCACAATACACGTCGAAGGGCTTCGTGATATCCGACATGATTAGGATTGGGGCTGAAATCAATCTCCTCTTGAGTTCTTGAAAAGTCGCTTCACATTTGTCGGTCCATTCAAACTTCTTGTCCTTCTTCAGCAATTGGGTCATGGGTCTGGCGATACTCGAGAATCCTTCTAAAAACTTGCGGTAATATCCCGCCAATCCGAGAAATGCACGGACTTGGGTTTGAGTGGTTGGGGCTTGCCAATCTTCTACATCTTTCACTTTTGCGGGATCAACGGCAATTCCTCCGGCTGATACAATGTGACCGAGGAATCCTACCTCCTGTAACCAGAATTCACATTTGCTAAACTTGGCATACAACTGATGCTCTCTAAGGGTTCCAAGAATGGTCCTTAGGTGTAGCTCATGTTCTTCTTCTGATTTGGAATAAATCAGGATGTCATCGATGAAAACAACGACAAACTTATCTAGGAAGTCCATACAAATCTTATTCATGAGATTCATGAAATAAGCGGGGGCATTGGTTAATCCAAAAGACATGACTGTATACTCGTATAATCCATATCAGGTGGTAAAGGCAGTCTTGGGAATATCTTCTGCATGAATCTTGAGTTGATGATAGCCAATCCTACGATCAATCTTAGAAAACACTTTGGCATCGGTCAACTGATCAAACAAATCTTCTATCTTGGGCAAGGGGTATTTGTTCTTGATGGTGACATCATTCAATTTCCGATACTCCATACACAAACAGTTACCTCCATCCTTCTTGTCCACAAACAAGACAGGTGACCTCCAAGGTGACACACTTGGTTGAATCAATCCAATTTCCAACATGGAATCCAGTTGCTTCTTCAGTTCTGCTAGTTCCGATGGGTTCATACTATATGGTCTCTGGGCTATGGGTCCTGTTCTGGGGATTAGTTCAATGATAAACTCGATATCCCGATTTGGGGGCATACCGGGCAAAACATCTGGAAATACATCGGGGTATTCACAGACTATCCGGACTTGGTCAATGGTAGGTTGGGCTATACTCTTGTTGCACTTGAATTGGCGAGGTAAGGTTTCAGATATATGCTCAACTGATATTCCGGCTGTACTGGTCATGGTGATGGCTTTCTTGGCGCAGTCAATCAATCCTTTATGTTTGGACATCCAATCCATTCCTAGTACTACTTCCAAACCTCTAGTTTCGAGTACTATCAGATTAGCATAAAAATCTATGCCATGGTTCAGATAGGGACGGCTTTGCAAATTTGCCTAGCTTTGGTGGTTGAACCGGGAATTTGGACGATAATAACATGCTTCAGTTTTGTTGGTTGAATTTTACTAGTGCATGCAAATTCTACGGTGACAAATGAATGCGATGCACCAGAATCAAACAACACTCTTGCAAGTACTGAATTAACAGAAAACATACCCAGCACAACGTTTGGTGCTTCCTGAGCTTCTTCAGCATGCATGAGGAAAAGACGGCCGCTATGTTGAGTGAATTCTGGGCAAATCTTCTTCCGGATGAACACGATGTTGCTGAGTCAGCATTGGTATTGGGGACTGCGGCATTCTTCTTGTTGGGGCACTCGTTGGAGTAGTGACCCTTATTTCCACATTCATAACAAGTCACCTGTGACTTGTCCTTGGCTGCTACAAGCACAACATTGCTTCTAGTCCTCGGGGCAGTGTTGGTGTTGGTGGCAGCATTGTTGTTGTTGAATTTGGGTGGGGCACAGTTGACATTGCTAGAGTTTCCCGGGTTGTTGTTATTTCCTCCGGGTCTAGGGTTTCCACGGTTGGGGTAGATGGGACGGTTCATCGGGGGTCTGTTCGTTCTTGGGGCAAATCCTGGAGATGGGTTAGGGCGATACTTTGGGGTCTGATGGGTTCCTGGCTGATGCATCATGCGATGCTTGCAGTTCTCATTGGCTTGGTTGATCTTTCCTTCCATCTGGATGGCAGAGTAGACAAGGGCTTCAATATCCGCAAAGGGGATATTGACCAACACAGTCTGCATCTCATCGTGCAGACAATTCAGGAATCTTTCTTTCTTCTTGGCTTTGGTGTCAATCTCATCCGAGGCATACCTAGCTAATGACAAGAATTTGTCACGGTATTCCACTACAGTCATCCTTCCTTGCTTCAGTTCTCTGAACTCATCTCTCATCCTCTGGATTAAAACCGGTGGTACATGGGTTCTACTGAACTTGACTTTGAATTCCTCCCAGGTCATCATCTGGCCTCCGGTCATTGCACGAACACTGTTCCACCATGCTCTGGCATCTCCGGCTAGATAGTGGGTGGCGAACAGAACTTTCTCGTTGGCTTCCATTCCGGCGAGTTCCAGGTTATTTTCCATGGTTTGCAGCCAATCGTTGGCATCTAGGGGCTCTTCCGACTTAGTGAAAACAGGTGGGTTGGTATTCTGAAAATTCTTGATCTTAGATCCATGGTTGTCTTGATTTCCGTGGCCTTGATTGTTGTGGGAAAGCTGAGCTATCTGTTGCAGGGTGGCTAGGTTGGCTTGATGTTTGGCTCCTTCAGCTTCGCGGTCAGAAACCAACATTTGCAGGATCTGCAACATCGGGTCCGGGGATGAACCACTTCCTCCACGTGGCATCTGAAGATTGAGATAGATCATGAGAAAAGAGGGAAATTTCTAAGGTCTTGGGACTTTGAAAAGTTTTTAAAGTTTTACTCATATTTTCTAGCAACTTTCTTTTCATTCATTCATTCATTCATTCATTCATAGCACACGATACAAACACACACCACAACAAGGTAAACATATGGTTTTAAGAACCATTCTGGAAACTACGATATAGTGGGACCGAATACTACTCACTACGCTAGTGCTTAAGTGCTACTACTCCTCGGAGTCGGTGTAGTCGTCATCCTCATCATCCTCGTCGTCATCGATGAAGGCGTAATCGTCCTCATCGGTGAAGAAATCCATAGCCTGATCCTCCACAAAATCATCATCATCGCTGAGATAGGAGTAGGGGTCTCCACGAAGATCATCTCCGGCATTCTCCCTTTCCTCCAACTGCATGTCCCTCTCGTGGATGGTCTCCTCCAAAGATGAGATACGGTGGCGAAGATGGGCAATGATGCGCTCCTTCTTGTCGAGCTGACGACGGCGGGACTTGCGATCCTTTGCTAGCATGGCGATGGTTTGGTCCTTCGTCTTGATGATGGCGGACTTGTGGTTGGAGTAGTCACGGTAGTTATCCAATTCCTGCTGACGATCGTACATCACGAAGCTAAGGTAGTCCAATTGGGTCTTCAACTCGTGATGGTATGGGGCTTCTAGTGGTTGTCCATTAGCATCACGCCTTGGGAAAAACTCAAAGCGAGTTCCCTTGATCTAGTTGATACTCTGCCCACACAGACGGGCAAGAGCTTCCTACATGGCCCTGGCAAGTCCATCGAGCCAGTTGCTCTCTCTTAAGGTAAACTGAATTCCCTCAGCAGTGGGAGGTTCAATTTTTCCTCGGAGACTTGCAACAATTAGCCACTGCAGATCTTCTCCTCCTTGATCATTGAGCTAAGCTCCGAAGAACTCAAAGTGCAGACGCCCAAGTTCAAAGCTGGTCCAAATCCCTCTCAAAGATAAGGTCTCCTCAATTTCCCAATTGGTAAAACTTGCTGTACTTCACGTCCATCTATTAAGAATATAGGATGAGTAAGTTAGTAGAGTGATCAAGTGTGTCAAATTTTATGTATTTTGCAAGAGTTTTTGAGGAACATGAATTTTTTTATGAAAGAATCAAGGTGATAAGAATGGGAATAAGTTTTTGTAAATATTTGCTTCCTTTGGTTTTGAAACTAAGTTTTTGATTCAAACGTCCAATCTAACTAGGTTCTCCTATGGTCAGGATGGCTCTGATACCAACTTGTCAACACCCGGATTTTTAATCCCAGATGCCTGTTATGCCATACATCGCAATCCCAGGATTACCATTTTTGTGAGACATAAAAGAATTGGATACCACAGTACATCATCCATTACAAACCATACATAAGGTCTTACACAAATAAGGATCTCATGATCCAGTTCTTAATACAACTTCAAGCAGCGAAATACGTAATAACAACGGTAGCGTAGGCGAAGCTCCATCTTCGGGGTCACAGGCAATGCTGACGATGGGAGATGATCCTAGTTGTCGTAACCTTCCTGGGGTCCATCCTCCAGGTACTCCTCTTCATAGTCCGCCAATGGAATAGCTGTGAAAAAGCCATGAGTACTCTTTAAGTACTCGCAAACTAATACTAACAAGTGAAGGGGTTTTTGTAATAGGACACTAAGCTCTAGGGTTGTTTTGCAAAAGCCAGATTTACCTCTACTAAGTTTAGAAGCAAAGAATGCTAGTTCAAGTTTTATAACACCTAAGTGGGAACTTATATTTCATATCACAACTCTGTTGTGGTCAAGTCAAAATTCTTAATCCATTTCACAAGTCATTTTGAAAACATCTGACGGGGGAACAAGATGGCCACTCTAATGTCCATAACCATGACACGGCTATTCGAATAGTTTGACACTCTGCAGAGATTGTACACTTTCACCACAACATTCGATACATCTGTCAGAAACAAATCCTGAATTCACCGTACTCAGTATGCGGATAATCAATCCTAACCTTTCAGTTACACGCCCTAGCATAAGCACCTCTCCTGTGAGTTTGGCCTCCCAACCATGACCAACTGTCATCTTGGGTACAACACAAGTGGACAATCTTCACAAGGTAGCCTCAGCTCAGACCTTGGTCGTGAGGGAACTAATAGTAAGGTATATAAGTTTCCAGTCAAGCCCTACCCAATCTTCGGGTATTGTGGTTGTACGATAAAATTGGAATGGTATCGCATCCAGACAACCATCAGTTTTATAAAGGGCTAACGATCATGCCTTAACATTTTCATCATCCAAATCATCTGGTGTTCGGAAAACACGTGTCAAAACATCTCAATAGAATGATCCATCATTCCAAGGTTTTCATAACCATTTTCCACCAAGTCTTCCCATCTAAATTTGATCAAGTTTTATGCTTAGAACTATCATCTATAAGTGGGGGTGAGTACTAATGAGGGGTGGTAAACAAGTGGAGTTTAACTAAGTTCAATCTCATGCCTTAGGATGACATCAAGATTATCTAGCTTAGGCCAAATTTAATGCTCTTCATGCAACCTTCAATTATCTTTCTAGTATCTACAAGTCACTTAAGTAAACCCTAAGGAAGTAGCTTTGATAAAGAAATAAAATAGAAAGCTTGCAAATAAAACTAGGAGGGGGTATCAAGTGGGTATGATCACATATGCTTAAGGCATATGGTAAGAAGTAAGGGTTCGTTTGCATCAGTAGACTATCTTGCAAGTGTTAGCTTGCACATTCAACTAGTAGCATTAGGCTTTCCTTGTGCGGAGCAGTGGTTGAAGTTCTCCTCGGCTTCTTCTTCGTAGTATCCTCCTTCCTCCTCGTATCCTTGGTCGATACTAGGGTCTATAAATAAATATAAGGTACACAATCACCAAACAATACTTAACTACTTTCAATCATCACACAAAAGGGGTCCTATAGATGATCTAGCATCATCTCTAACATTACAAGATTAAAGCTTGGTTTAATTCCTTTTATTTTTAGAAAAGTAATTTCTACTCATTGAAAAACTACTTAAGATTTAATATTCTCCAAACCAAACAAGGGATCATGTTGACACATGTCATCACCACATATTTTAGTCCATGGGAATATGATTTAAAGTGGTGTCACAATTTAATAAGGTTTTACCCTTTTATTTTAATTAAATAAAGTGACTAGAAATGCCTATGTAGCATTCTTTTATTACTTGAACATTATTTCTGTAAGTAAACCTATATATTTTTATATATTCTAAAAGGTATGGTTGAATGTTATTTTTGAGAGTTGGAATCAACTCAAAAGCTATTATGGTTTAAATTTGAAAAATGTTTGAATGCAGAAAAGCTTCTGCCTTATTATTTTTACCAAGGATGATCTACACATCCAAATGTATTGAATCCAATGGGCTTGGATTCAGCATTTCCAGCCCTTTCTAACAAAATTGGTTTCATTCAATTTGGTTTACTGAATCGATCTGGGTTGATTTTTGAATCTAGGTGCAGAAGTGTGTTTGAAATAAAATGGAAAAAGTTAAATTCAAATGACTAGGCTAGGCTGTGGAAGAAACTGATGGGCCTGCTAAGCACAGCGCTTACGCGGGCTGGTTAAGTTGCTGTCCCCATGCGTCAGTGAGACGAGGGGGTGCGAAGCGGTATGGGGCGATGTGAGCCGTGGGATCTTGTTCTAATCTAACGGCTGAGGGTCGTCGTCCACGTTGGGCAACTCCGGCGAGACTAAAACCTAACGCGGCGGGTGAGGGTTGTTGGGGGGTCACCGGGGCTCAGGCGAGGGTCGGCGAGACGGGCGAACGACGAAGTCGACGACGACGAACCTCCTGGTATCGGCAGCTTCTCCTGGGGCAGCTCCAATCGCTGGCCCCCTTCTTCTCCAGCAGCGGCGGGCTCTGGCGCAATTCCGGTGAAGTGCTGCTCGCCTTGCTTCGGGACTGAGGCGAGGTGGTTCTGGGTGAGAGGGGAGTGAGGTGGTGTGCTCAATTCGGCTGGGGGTGACCTCTATTTATAGTGGCGAGAGGGAACCGACGGGCGCAAGCTGAGCTCGCTGTGGTTTACGTAAGGCTAGCAACGGGCAACGGTGTGGTGCTCCTGGCGATGCTCAACGATGGCGTGGCGAGGGCGGTGCGGTTTGGTCGAATCTGGCGGGGCTCGCTGCGTTCGACGGAGGTTTTTAATGCGCACAACGTGCATGGTCCGCGCGGCGGCGAACGGGCGTGTCTGCGGGGTTGCTAGGACGATGGTGATCACGTATGCACGCGGCGAGGGCGGCGCGCGGTCTGTGGGCGTCGGTCGAGCGTGGCACACGGGGCGCGCTCTCGGCATGGTTGCTGGCGAGCTTGGCATGGTACGTGCGTGTGGTCCAGGGGTTGGCAAGGTTCGAGCGCTGGACAGGGAGTGGCGATGGGCTGTTGGCTTGCTCCCAGACATGTTGGCTAGGCTTGGTTCTTCTCCTAGCTTGTTATCGACATGGGGGTGACAAGGGTGCACTCGGCCTGCTTACCATTGATGGCATTGCCAAGCTTACAGTGATGCTAGAGGTTTGCATTTGAGCTAGATGATCTACTAAAGCCTAGTTGCAACTAGAGAGGGAACAAGTTAGGCTCCAATCACTGCTCACAATAGTTTTTGGATTTTGTTTGATTTGAATCTGCAAGGTGTTTGATGAAATGGCCGCAAGAATTCAAGTTTTCAATTTTGAAAAGATTTTTGGTGGGTGTGCTAGGTTGGTGCTAGTGAGTCTGCAGATGCTTGGGTTTTGAAAGTGGAGCTTGTTTGAGTGGTTTTTGAAAAAGTGGGATCTTCCCATATGATAAAGATTCAATTTTGAACTGTCCTTTAAACTATGCATTTGAAAGTTTCTGGATGATCACAGGGTGGGCCTTGATACTTTGTTATGGGTACAATCAAGGAGTGTAAAGATCCAAACAAGTTTCTGTTAAGTTCTGATAGTTTGTGACAGCCAAAGTAGGCATGGGAGTTAAATTGGTCAAAATGACCATTCACCCAATTTGGTTTGTTTTGATTTGTTTTTCTTTGGGAAAAGTGTGGGGATTGTTTAGATGATGTTTAATTCACCTAAGAATCATTTTCCAAGCAAAGAAACACACAATCATGGCAATTCAAAATGGGATGCATACACACATGCATGCTTTCATATTTTTATTTAGAAAAGTTTTTGTTAACCCTAATTTTGATGATTAGAGTTTGATGATCCAAGTTTAGTATTTTTGGGATGTTACAGTTGTGTGTCCAGCACAACCTCAATGACCAAGGACATTTAGTACAAACAACATGAATGCATAGTTCCACAACCGAATCACATATTCAATGATACACATCAGATGTTTATACAAGGACAACTTTACATCTTTGTGAATACAATGGGAAATCTCATCATACATGATTGCCTATAGGGCATATTCCCAACATCTTGTAGGCGTTGGCGGCGTGCATCTCCACGCCGGCGAGCGATGTGGTGGCGCCAGCGAGCTGCTTCCGTCGCCGCCATAGGTGGACGACGAGGATATCCTTGACGAAATGATAAGGGCCAGGCATGGCCGCGATTTGGGCCAGGTGGGCTGCACCAGAGCAAGTGGAAAGGGCTATGGCTTGCTGCGCTAGGCGATAGAGAGGAGAGAAGGGAGATGGGTTGCGGCCCAGTTAGGGTTAGAGGATTGTTTTTCTTCCCTAAAATCTTTTCTATTTTCTGTTTTGCCTTTTCTCTTTTGTAAATGAATTTCAAATCTGTTTTGATACATTTCAAATTACCAGAACTTTTACAAATATTGAAAATATTTCAGAGACCATTGTAATCAATTTGGGTTCCATAATTTTTGTAGTTTTCAAAATTCAAAACCATTTTGAATATGTTTCAAATAGGGAGGGGAACTAGGGTTTAGGGTTTTGATTCATTTGTTGCATATATTTTAAATGATGATGCTCATGAATGCACATACAAACTCTAATTACAATTTAATAAAACTGGGGTTGTTACATGCGATACTTTTCTCGTGAAGTTCCTTCCAGCCGGCGATGTCGACTTTCATATTGTGGCACTTTTCATAAAGGATAGTGACTTCTTCTCTCAGGCGATCATGGTACACTTTCTGAAAATTCTGCTTCTCCATTTGGATAGCCATCTTGTCCTTTAGCCAGGTCGACAGTTCTGGGTTGACCTTTCGCCTCTTCTGCTGCAACAAAAATATGTGGTTAATTTCCACAATTTAAATAATTAACTAGTGTCAAAGTAATAATTTTAAGGATAGAGCAATCAAGGATTGTTCAAAATTTAACAGAATCAACTAGGGGCACAGTCCTAATTCCAGAGATAATGTTAGAGCAATATAGGCTTTTCCCAATTCAACTAGATAAACTAGTGGCATACTTCTAATTTATATGACAGAGCAATATAGCCTTTTTCCAATTCAACAGGATAAAGTAGTGGCATAGTCCTAATCTCAATTTCAGAGCAATATAGCCTTTTTCCAATTCAACAGGATAAAGTAGTGGCACAGTCCTAATTTCAATTTCAGAGCAATAAAGCCTTTTTCCCAATTCAATAGGATAAAGTAGTGGCATGGTCCTAATTTCAATTTCAAAGCAAAGTGGGACTATATTCAACTAAGTGTGCTGTGGGTTTACCAATGTAACCAAATAGTAGTGGCATAGTTATAATGTAATTCCAAGCTCAGATACATAATGGAAAGAAAGGATGATGACCATTCATGAAAATACAAACCCCACTACTAGGAAAGGGCTATAGGTAATCCGCACATCTGTGGCTCACGTGGTTGAAGTGCCCCACGGGTAAAACAAGCGTGGCTCACCTATGGGCAGTGCCCTACTAGTAACTAGAACAACTGTGGCGCACATGGTGATAGTGCGCCACAGATATGTGTGGGCAAGGGGCCTGCCGACCGCATGCCACATAGCCGTAGCACACATGGGGTATGTGCGCTACGGTTGTTAGGGGTAACCGTGGCGCACTTGCACCCCGTGCGCTATGCCTAACCCACCACAGGTCCTGCTGGCTAACTAGGCAAACACATCTGTGGCGCACGAGTACATAGTGTGCCACGGATGTGGCAAATTATGTGGCGCACTAGGTCATGTGCGCCACGGATGTGTCGACGACTTTTTGGCATCTCCACTTTGCACATATGACTATCCACTACCACACCCACACTTCACTGTCCCCTCCTTCTTCCTCCTTAGATCTAGTCGGGATCCTCGTCCTTGCCACCTCAATTTCTCCACTCATTCACCATTTTTAGCATGTAGAACTTACCTTGGATGCTACATACATAATAGATGAAGCTGTCCTTCCGAACACGCCATCCTCTCGGTCTCGCACCTCTCCTTTCCATCTTCTCGATCGGTCTCTCATCTCGGTAAGTTGTCCATGTAAGGATGTGTTCATGTGTATATGGACGATATGCTCATATGTATGTAGAGGATCGATGCTCATGTGTGTATGGAGAGGATCGATGCTCATGTGTGTGTATATGGAGAGGATCGATGCTCATGTGTGTATGGAGACGATGATGTGTTCATGTGTATGGATCGGTCTTTTTCTTGTGTTTGTGTGTGAATGAGTTGCCATTTGTTTTGCCAAAATGTTGATTCATTTCCATTTTGGCAAGACTTTGGCCTTTTGCAAAGGTCCTTATTTTAGGATAGGTCATGCCGAAATTTTATATCGACCATTGCATGCATGCATTGATTATGTGGTTCTAATAAACTTCTAATTGTACCATGTACACCGTGCAGGAAACCATGGTACGCATAATTAGCAAAGGCATTGTGGCTAGATTTTTAAAATGTGCGACGGCCGACATGATACGAAATAACAAGACGGAGATAAGATGTCCGTGCAGAATATGTAAACTCAACTGGTTGATCGACCCAAATTCCGGGCATCTGCAGGCGCACCTGCTCCGGCATGGTTTCATGGATGGATACACTTGTTGGATGAGCGATGATGAAGACGATGGAGACGGTGAAGGTGGGAAACATGATGATGATCATCACGGCGAGGACGGGTGAGATTATGAAGAGTCTCCTGGAGATGGTGAAGGTGCGGAAGCAAACTGGGATGATGATGATCTAGATGCCGGAGGAGCAGACAACGATGGAACAATGTCAGGCTGGGTGCATGAACCTTATGTGCAAGAGCTGCTTCTCAAGTAGACGAGTAACGCCAGGGCTGCCGCTAGAGAGAAAGCCAAGCTTGTGCAACTTGAGAAAGACGCAGTTACTCCATTGTATGAAGGATGCAGGCCTGATGATACCCGGTTGAATGTAACGCTCAATGCTATAGAGATGAAGGCAAAACACAAATTGACCGACGCAAGCTTCGACGATATGTTGGCATTCTGGCATGATCGTATCTCGGAGGGGAACACATGTCCAACTAGTATCGAGGACGCCAAGAAAATCGTCTGTCCTCTCGATCTACCGCATGTTAGATACCACATATGCATCAACGATTGCATCATTTATCGGGGCGAGGACACGGAGAAAACCACATGTCCGGTGTGCGGCGTGAGTCGATACAAGAAAGGGAAGAAAGCACCTCAAAAAGTGGTATGGTACTTTCCTATCACTCCTCGCCTGCAGCGCTATTTCGCGAACCCTAAGAAAGCGAAGCTCATGCGATGGCATGCGGAAAGGAAGAAGCCATGAGATGACAATGACCCCGAAAAGGACGAGCTGCTGACGCACCCTTTAGATGCTAGCCAATAGAAAACATTGGACCTCGAATTCATAGAATTCGGTGGAGATTCGAGGAACATCAAGCTTGGTGCGAGCATCTATGGACTCAATCCGTTCGGTAGCCAGAGCAGCACGCACATCACTTGGCCCGTTTTTGTATGGATGTACAACCTCCCTCCATGGCTGTGCATGAAGAAGAAGTACATACAAATGAGTATGCTAATTCAAGGGCCAAAACAACCTGGTACCGACATCAATCTGTATCTCGGGCTGTTGAAAGAGGAGCTAGACAAGCCGCTGCTGAAGGTATGGAAAACAAGGTCTGTTTTTTGGGAGTTGCCATACTAGAAGTTTCTCCGCACGCCTCATAGCCTTGACATCATGCATATCACGAAAAACATGTGCGAGAGTCTGGACGCCACCATAATAAACATGCCAGATAGGACGAAAGATCGTCCGAAAGCAAGGCACGGCCTGATATTCATGGGCATCCGGAAGGAGCTTCATGGAGGACGCACTACTCCTGATGATCAGGAAGATGACGATGATCATGAGTCGGAGGGGACACAAGGTTGTCGGAAGGGTAAAAAGGTCAAGAAGAATGGATATTACTGCCCTCCTTCTTTCTTCACTATAAGCCAGGATGAGATCAAATAGTTTTTCAAGTGCCTTCTAGGAGTCAAATCTCCTTACGGCTACGCGGGAAAGATAAGTAGATACCTAGACGAGGCGAAGCAGAGGTTTAGTGGCATGAAGTTTCACGACTGTGTCATGCTAATGACACAGGTACTTCCGGTTTCACTAAGAGGGATAGTGGACGAGCACGTCCGTGAAACGTTGTTTGGGCTTTGCATGTTTTTCGACGTCATCTCTCGAAAGTCGATTGGTGTGAATCAGCTCGGGAGGCTATATGAGGAGAACATGGCGATACTATGCGAGCTTGAAGTCTACTTCCCGTCCGCATTCTTCAACATTATGGTGCATCTGCTGGTCCATGTCGTGTAGGACATCGTCCAACTCGGGCCGATGTTCCTCCGCAGCATGATGGCGTTCGAAAGGATGAACGGACACATCAAAGGATATGTTCGCAATAGGTCCCGTCCAGATGAAGCAAAGCCAAGGGCTTTCTGGCCGAAGAGTGCATCTCTTTCTGCACAAATTATCTAGACATCGAGAACCCTGTCGGTCTTCCCGTCAACAGGCACCTTGGCAAGCTCGATGGATCTAGTCACCGAGAGGGTCGTCGTGTACTGCATGCAGACTTCGATTGTCCATGCACAGACTTTAATCGAGCAAACCTCGTTGCGCTACATCATTTAGAACTGGTTGACCCTTGGGTACAGAAGCACAAAAGGTTAATCGAGAAGAAGTATAGTGATCGGGGCATACAAAGGACGAAGGGAGAAATAATCAAAGAGCACAACTTAGATTTCACGCGTTGGTTTAGGAATACGCTCCTTCATAATCCCCTGCGATCACATTCTTCTGACACGGAAAAGATCATATTCACCTTGTCGCAGGTACCCATGCAAAACCTGGTGACCTATCAAGCGTATGATATCAACGGATACACATTCTACACTGAGGAAAAGGACAACAAGTGTGATTATTAGAACTCAGACGTAACATCGAATTCTACACCGATGATAACGTGAAGGAAAGATTCTACGGAAGGATCGAGGAGATATGGGAGCTCGACTACTGTGGAGAAAAGGTGTCGATGTTCCGTGTCAGATGGGCCAAGAGCGCGAAAGAGAAGACCGGTATTTCACAACCATGGTTATATCCGAAGCTGCCAAATCCAAGGCCGCCAATGCGAATGTGGCCACGAAAAATGAACCGTGGCTACTGGCTAGCAAAGTGGACCAATGTTTTTTCATTACCGACCCGTAAAATCCTAGTCGTGTTGTCGTGAGGAGAGGAAAAAAGAAACATCATCGGAATGGATGGAGTCGCCAACGAGCAAGACTTGACCGATGCAATGATCCAAAGATTGAAGATGACGACGACTACGATGCATCAACATACATCACAAGAAGAAAAATGACAACCCTACCCAAAAAAGGTAGCCCGTTCGAAAGAAGAAACATTAAAGTGCCGGGGCTAAATTATTCAACCGCGACAAAGAAGGGAAAACAGACTGTAAAACGCTATCTTAAAAAATATTGTAAAACGCGTGGTCAAAAAAGATTGTAATATTCATGGACAAATTATTTTTTAATTTAGTTATACTTTGAATCATATTTGTACCACTTTTATGACATATATAATCCCTTTTGGGCATTTTTGGGATATTTAAAAGTATTTTTAAAATCAAAACAGAACTTCTATGGCATATATCACCACTTTTGGGCATTTTTTGGAACATTTAAAAGAATTTTTGAAATAAAAACAAAGAGGTGGGCACCAGGATTCGAACCTGGGTGCTCATAGGTTCAAAATAGAGCTAAGGGTGGAACCAATGGGATAGGCTAGTGTAGTTGTTAGAGAGTGGGGCTGCAGTTATCTTATACAGTCGTTAGAAGCCGATAGGTGCAACGCACTAGCCCGGAGTGCGTTACAGTTATCCGTAGCACACTATGCCCAAGTGCGCTACGCCTATCTAGGCTTTATCCACAAGTGCGCCCGAGCCCCCCTCTCTCATCTCCATCTACCCATCTCAGCCCAAGCCCGAGCCCCCCCGCCGCCGCCGCGCTCGATCCGCCGCCTCACCAGCCCCGCAGCAGCCGCCGCTCGAGAAGGAGACCGTGGAGGAGGAGGCCCGCCCGCGTCCGAGGAGGAGGTCCGCACGCGTCTGAGGAGAAGGCCGCCATTGTCTGCCCCCCATCGTCCGCCCGCCATTGTCGTCCTCATCTCAGAGGTGAGCCCCTCCCCTCTCTCCCTCTCTCCTCTCTCTGCAGGCGGTTCAGATAACTAGGGTTCAGATTAGGGCGCATACTAGAGCCATGCGACTACAACCTTGTGGTTATTTTTTAATAGATTGTTGAGGACTGTAATCTTTGCAACCTTACCAGAATAAATGAAGTATGTGTTTGGTCTACCTTGCTTTGTGGTTTAAATCTTGTTTAGCGACTATGCAAAATATTCACATGGATTCTGTCATGTACTACTAGTTTGTATGGAGCACGGATTGGTCTTCTAACTGCTTTGAGATTAAAATTTGAAATGTGCTCAGACTGAATGGTGGCCAGTCAAGTGCATAGTGTGGATGCTATTCCTGAACTAAAAGTTCATCGTGGCGTCTTCAGTAGAAGTATATCCTGGCAATCTAGTGTCGAATGCTATTGCTGACTGAAGGTCTCATCAGTGGATTACTGATTATTGACTAGTACTAATTGAATTGAGGTGTAAAACTTCATTTTATTTCACAATATTTTCTGTTGGTCAAGGATGAAGCTTGGACAATTCCAGCATTTCAGCTCCATTTTGTTTCACAATATTTTTTGTTGCTTTGAGATTAATATTTTGGGGATTGGTCTAATTTTGTTCAAAATTCTGAATGGACCATAGAATTTTGTTGCTAGTTTGAATATCAGAAAACAATAAATACTGGGGCTAGGATTCTAAATATCACAAGCAAAGAGAAATTTATCAAAGAACCAAAATAATTGTGTAGTTGCTGTCAAGAAATTTATCAAAGAACCAAAAGAGAAATTTATCAAAGAACACTGTTGTGTTTCTTCTATCCCCTAGTTTGCTCCTCATATTTTTTTAGTTAGCGGTAGGTTAGTTTTTTTAGGTTTAGTTAGTTGCTGTCAAGAAATAGGTTATTGTTAGCAAGCAGTAGGTTGTGTAGTTGCTATCAAGCAATAGGTTAGTTGCTTTTTTTACTACCGTGCAAAGCTGCTGTATATTGTGCACTGTGTATACATTGATTTTTTTTACTGTTGTACTGTGTATACATTTTTTTACTGCTATATACTGTTGTGCAAAGCTGCTATCTATACTGATGTGTATACTGCTATCAGTTTTGAAATGGCAAGGCCATGATGGAGGTGTATGATCTTTATGCAGGTTTATGTATGAAATGAGTCCTGATTTTTGCCGGAATGTTGATTAACTTCCGTTTCGGCAGAAATCGGGCACTCCTAGTTTAAGAAAATTAGCAAAGGTCATGCCGGATTTTTCCGGGCACTTTATTACTAACCATTATTTGCTTTTTATTAGTGCAAACATGTGTGACAATGAAGAGGCTAGCTGTTCTAAGCGCATAAGCGCTGAAGGAGAAGCCGGACCTCCGAATAAACAATTTTCATTATGGGAGGAGGCCGAGTGGCTAGAAGAAGATGAAGAATACCATCCTTCGGAGAGCGAGGACGATGAGATGGAAGACGTGGAGGAAGAAGCCGAAGGAACGGCGGATGATGAAACCACTGATGGCGGCGAGGGCACAACGAGTGGTAGCAATCCTCCTAAGAAGGAGAAGAAGCCGAAGGAACAGCGCCCGAACACAGTCGGCACCGTTAGAGAGGAAATTACCAAAGTGAGCCCAACAAGGGTTCCTTTGGTGCCCGACCTTGTCGTCAAAGGGTATGGTGGGCAAGTGGCAGCTATGACCCGGACCACCATCTCGATCAACACCGAGAATCTCTGGCATAAAGATAATGGCCATTTGCACGCACTCCTCTTCGAGAAGCTGCACGCAAGATACAAGTTCCCCACTGAGTATCGGAACACAAATTATCTTGGGAATGAAGTAAAAAATCCACCCTCACAAAGATGAGCACCGCCCTGGCTAGCTGGAGAACCCTGATAAAGAATAAGATCTATAAAGAAGGCAAAAGTCTTGAGGAGATCCAGAAGATTGACCCGCAGATCACCGAAGATCAGTACGGGGAGTTCAAGGAGAGGTGCGAATTGGAAAGAGCCCAAGCCTCGAGTAATCGGGGAAAGGTGCTATAGGTGGTGAATATAGTTCACCACCATCTCGGATCTGGTGGATACAGAACCGCAGAGGCCAAATGGGATAAGGAGGACGAAGAGTATAGAGCTAAGGGGATAGAGAACCCCTTTGTGAAATTTGAAAAGGGGCAGCTTCCAAACTTCATCAGGGCCCATTACCATGTGGATCCCAAAGCCAAACAACTCACCGCGGATCCTGCGGTGAAGGAATTCGAGGAAATTGTGGTAAGTAATTTAATTACCGCGGATCAACTCGATTGCATTCTAATCGATGAAGTCGAATTTCTAAACGGTTCACTATTACTTCTTCTGCAGGAGGAGGAAATTGCTAGTCATGGATCCCAGGGTTCCTCATCCCAAGGGTCAATGGCAGCCACCCGGTGGGATAAACCTTTTAACAGGGCGATGAACCGGGCCAAGAAAATCATGCCGGTTACATAGAAGCCGTCGTCGGCTGGCCGTCTCGCCGGCCTCGGGCGTAAGAATTGGGTGGATCATTTTGGTCCACCGTCGAGGATGCGTGTGGCGCTGTCGGGTAGGAGCGAGGAGGAAAAACGCGAGGTTCAAGAACTTAAGGAACAAGTGGCGTGGATCCCGCAGATCGTCCAAGACAACCTGACAATCACCCTCACGTCCATCCTGCCTACCTTGGTGGAGTCAATAGCAAACTGGAGTGCGGGTGGTCGACAAGGGCCGTGCCTGATTCCAAGCATGGTTAGCAGCCACTCGAACAATGCGGCACCGATGAATCAGGCGAATTATGTGTTCGTGACTCCGCCCGCTAGCACCGTGGCACCGTAAGTGTTGGTGACTCCCCCTGCCATCACCGTAGCGTCGGACATGTTGGTGATTCCCCCTGCCATCATCGCGGCGGCACCAGAGCTCCAAGCACCCGATAGGGAGAATACACCGGCGGCTAGCACCACGCCATCAAGCAGCCCCTTTGTCTCTTGCACGCCCGTCGTTGTATGCAGTGCCTCAAGATTAGCCGATCTCGACGCCATCACGGTAAACAAATTACTTTACCGCCTTTCACGCCATCTATTACTCTTATGGCATCTCTCTGACGCCGTACATGTTTTCCATAGACGGATGTTCCTTGCACTCTCTTATGCTACATGAACAATGAGCTGAGGGATGTTGCCAAGGGTACCATCGTTCAACCCTTGCAGTGAATGTTCCACTCAAGGTTGATGCCAGATAGCGTGCACATGGTTAAAATTAGTCGGGTGCTAAGGGGTTGCGACAACCTGGAACCTCCCATTCAACCCCTAGGAGCGGATGAAGAAGATTCGACTGTCCTCAGAAGTTGCTTCGGCTTATTCTTGCAATGGCCAAAGAGCAAGATTCGTCTGGGTACGACGGGGCCCATCACGCCACAGATAACATCACCACCTATCATGCCAGCGACAAGCGGTGTCAAGGCCCCCTTACTGCCCTCGTCGTCACCTCCACGCGGTGGGTCGGGTGATCATGTTGATGATATGCACATGGTGCAGGATCCGAATGAGGACGACGAATACTTCGATTAGTTCTTCAACACTCAGCTTTGCAACGAAGACCCAGCTGGTGGCCCCAAAGAGAAACCCACTATCACCAAGCGTCTGTTTGGTTCTCAGGAGAGGCCTCCAGCTTGCGCCTTCACCGAGCCAGCTGATACAACCAACCAGCCCTTTATTCTAAGCCCTAACACACTACACAGGGTGGCCGGTGCTTAGATTGCGGTGCCTTCCCGCTCTCCAAAAGGAAAAAAGGCCAGGAAAAGAAAATCTAGCAACTCGAGCCAGCCGGTGGCGTCAACTGCGAATCCAATTAGGTTTCGGGACGGGCCACCAAGACCCGAGTGTATTATGTGGAGGATTCATGTGGCGGGTGAGCTCATGCTACCTAAGAATTTGCGGAGGCTCGCCAGTTCGTAAATGAAGAGTGTGCATGACGGTGTACTGAATGTAGAGAGACGCCTTCTGGCGGAGAAAGATCCCTCGCACCCGGTATTCGTGGTTAAGGTGCCACCAGGCTTGGGCTTCGTCGATAATGCCCCCGTGGATCTGTTCTTCCTGCAGTTTGACGACATCTTCAGTATGTTCCACCTGTACCCGCTGCACTATACCATGGTCCGCCTGTTTTCTCTCAGCCTGGCCATGTAGATCATTAGAGAGAAAACCCTGGGCATCGCGGTAGTGGACCCCTACTACATGCGTGATGGCTGCTTGGGAAGCGCTATTGAACGATGATTCGTGGCCTCTTACCTAAAAGGAATCTTTGTGGCGAACAAGACAAAGAAATACATTCTCTTGCCTTACTTTCTCGAGTAAGTCATTATTCACTTGCCACCATCGATTGGCTTTATTAGATTATCACCATTCTTTTTCCAACACATTCCATTTGAACTTTTTTGCGTAGAGATGAACACTGCACACTCATATCCTAATCGCCGAAGCATTCACACGCCACGTATTTCGACTCGGGGAGTCTAGAAAAGAAGAAAAACTACGACAAGATCATGGAAGTTCTGGATGATGTTCTCACTGGCTATGCCTCGACGGAAGGCACCACCTTCGTGCGTAAGATCATCAAGTTCGGCAGGCACGTCTTCAACCACGTAACGGAGTTCCCCTATGTGAAGCAACCGGAAGACAGTAAGAAGGAAGCCTACTATGCACTCCATCACATGAGGGCGTTCCTACTAGACCAGCAGAATTCTATGCTGCCAGTTCATCTCAAACAGTGGGCCGAAGCCAAGGCCAAGATCACTGATTCAGATATTAGACAAGAGATGTATTGCATCCAGCAGCAGTTTGGGGCAATCATCTTTCATGATGTCATGACTTCAGGGGGGACCTTCTACGGAGGAAACCTCCCGAATAACCGTGACATAGAAGATCGCCTAGAGATACAGGGTGACTGTAGGATGTTCATGACAAGACAAGGCGCCCATTCCTTGAGCCGAGCTAGAAGTCTTGATGTTGGCCTAGTTGTAGTTCCAAACTATAGATAACCTTTGTGTGTGTGGACAAGTACATGCTACTACTTAGCTTATTAGGTTTATGAATCATCGCTTACTTCTTTTGCTTATTATTATTATATATGAATCAATGCTTGGTTTTTTGCTTACTCTTTCGTCCTTTGCTTACTTTGGCCTTTTTTCGAGAATGCCGATGATTGAAATGTCGTGGCACACTATATATATGTGAATGTGCTACGACGGGATAGTGAGCCTTGTGATATGCACAAGTACAGGTGTTGTGCATCCAACTTGGCTTATTGTTCCATCGTAGCATATTGTTGTATCCAACGACCTATGTATATATATATGTGAGGCATTCTTTTTGAGTTACTTTGGTCTTTTTCGAGAATAATGCCGATGATTGAAATGTCGTGGCACACTATATACGTGAATGTGCTGTGACGGGATTGTAAGCCTTGTGCTATGCACAAATCCAGATGTTGTGCATCCTACTTGGCTTAGAGTTCCGTCATAGCATATTCCTGTGTCCAACGACCTAGTTATATATGAGGCATTCTTTTTAAGTTACTTTGGTCTTTTTCGAGAATGCCGATGATTGAAATGTCGTGGCACACTATATATATGAATGTCCTGCGATGGGATTGTACGCCTTGTGCTAGGCACAAGTCCAGGTCTTGTGCATCCTACTTGGCGTATAGTTCCATCGTAGCATATTCCTGTGTCCAACAACCTAGTTATATATGAGGCATGCTTTTGAGTTACTTTGGTCTTTTTGAGTTGGGAGTACTTTCTATAAGTGTATCTTCATATGCGACTTTAATTATACATGTTTTTTCAATCGCCGGTTAATTATTATTGCCAATTTGTAGATGACATGGTACGTCGTGTACAAGGGACGGGTTCCCGGAGTCTACGATGATTGGGAAGACTGCCGGAGACAGGTGCACCGTTTTAGCGGCAATAGCTACAAAGGGTACAACACTATGGCCGAGGCGGAAGCTAGATATACGCGCTATCTGGCGGGAGTTAGGACAAGGAACCAGATGAAGACCTACACCTTCATCGCGGTGATGCTTATCGTCCTTGGTTGTTTATCCCGTGCTTGTTTCTAGTTTAGATGTCTAGGCGAGCTTCCGAGCTCTAACTTGTTCGAGACACATGTATTCGCATGTCACCAACTACTATGTAATTTGATCGAAACAATGTAACTTATACTATGTATTCATGTATGGGACTTATCTATATGTATTTGTTTCAATCTTGTTTTGCAAATTATGTATTCATATATATAACTGTATATCTTATATCTGTGTGTGTATATCTGCCTTAAATATTGTATATAATATGTATTGTATATCATCTGGCTCAAAATTAAAAAAACAAAAAAGTTGCCCGTGGCGCACATGGCATGGCTTTAGTGGCGCACTACTACTAAAGCGCACATGCCTTCCCTCAGTGGCGCACTGCCATGTGCGCCACATGCAACATAGTGGAAGTGCATCTGCCTTCCTATCTGTGGCGCACTGGCAAGTGTGCTACGGGTATGTTTTAGCCGTAGCACAGACATGGTGGCACACGGCTAGTGCGCCACGGATGGGCATATCAGGTGCGCCACTAACAGCCTGTTTCCTAGTAGTGCCCATAATTCAGTTGACAGGAAAGTAAGATAAACAGAGAAATAAGAAGTTTCTCCTAGATTCCTTAATTGCACGACATGTATAAATTACAAAAGCAGTAGAGCATGAATTGAGATTCCTGCCCCCCCCCCTCTACTCTAAATCTGAATTGGGCATTGCCGTTAGCTCCCCGTTCTCCTTGTTTGGACTCTTGGGCACGGTGAGACCTTGGCCCATGTCCTCCTTCATATGTCTCAATGCATCCATGCAACGTTCCCTTTCATTGTAGGCTTCGATGGCAGCATTTGCTTCGATGATGCGTTCTCTATGTGTCTCGGTGGCTTCGTCCAGCAGGAGGACGCATCTATTCTCGAGATTCTTCTTGTCACACAAGAGCTTCGTAATTAAGTTGATGGCCAGGTATTGTTTGGACAAGTGCGATCAACTTGTATAGCTCGTCGATCACCCTCTGCAGCTCGTTGCGCTCTGCTTCGAGCCTCTTGATGTTAAGTGAAAAATCAAGCGTGATCTTGTTCTGTAGAGACAAATGCCTTCGAAGGCGATCATTAGCTTGGGTTAGGGAGCGTGCACCCTGCAGTTGGTTGTCTATCTTAGCATTGATCACAGCCACCTTGTCACGGCAATCGGCCTTCGCTTGCTGCATCATTCATGTTATTTAAAATAGGTACTCTATAATTGTACTGCATGTTCCAGGAAAGCACAATATTCAAGTCACAAAAACCCCAAATGTGTCTACGAAGATTGAGCATGGTCCCTACTTGGAGGCTACTTGCAGACAGACACGATAATAGATCCACATTTAGAATCTCAAAAATAAAACCAAATGCATGTTGGGAGTTCCTACCTCGCTGAGCCGGGGAATAGGGCCTAACGGGTCCTACGATGCCACCGCCATCGTGCTGGTTTCAAGATCCATGACCGCCCTGGAATATGTAGCAGAGTAAGAAGAAGAAGAAGAAGAAGTAGACATAGCAACAGAAGAAGAAGACTGTACTAGGAGGAGCCCTAGCCTGCTAGAAAACTCAGCGCCGCCACCGCCATCGTGCTGATTTCAGGGTCCACGTCCGCCCTAGAATATGTAGTAGAGTAACACGAAGAATAATAAGAAGTAGACATAGAAGAAGAAGAAAGAGAAGAAGAAGACTATACCGGGAGGAGCCCTGGCCTGCTGCAACATTCAGCTCCGCCGCTGCCATCATGCTGCTTTTAGGGTCCACGGCTGTAAGATCCCTCCCTTTATAAAGGTAAGGATCCCTGTGATTGCAATGCTAGTCCCTGGATCAATGCTAGCATCCATAGTTTAAGATGAAGTACACAGAAACAAAGGTCATTATTACATATCATTCCAGAGACAAACATAGTCTTTTAAAAACTCCATGGCTACAAGCCTAATACAAGAGTTCAATTATAGAATAAGATAAATAAGTCTTCATCTTCATGTGCCACAGGCAAGCATGTTGAGTGTAGACTCATAACCCCTAATCACCATCAGAATAACCTGCAACATCACAAGTTACAGCCACAGTGGGTCAATACATTGGAATAGTAATGGCATGTGATACCTTAGAATAATATTGTCATCTAGATACTATATGCATTTTGGCTAAGTGTAGTTTAGGCTTGCTTTGCTCAAAATAGGTTTTACCTATCAGTTGAAAACACTAAGTTTTCCTTTGACAAAACTTTCCCAAGGAACCACCAATATACATTGGTGAACCTTTACCCTTGTTCGCCCACAAGTTTTAACTTAGAAATTGGGATGAGGAGATTCTTGATAGCTTCCATGTCTTGATGCTCAAGTTGTCCAATACCAGGGACATGGCTAAGTACTTAGATTCTTCCATCTGCAGAGGTTGTGCACTTTCCCCACAAGACTTGATTTTCACCAAGACAGGACCTTTCAGAAGCCTTCCCTTAGACCAAATGGACGCGTTCCAACCTATCATCCCACTACCACCAACTATCCAATTGGCTAAGTTATTGCAACCTATGTGATCCAGGCAGAGCCCATATTGCCATGTGGCTGCACTAGAAGCTTCTTAACATTTGGCATCTCAAATCCCTTTGTTCCTGGGTGGCTTTCCACAAGTGAGATACACAAGGTAAACCATGGAAATGGGCCTTGTGTAACCACTCAACACAAACCATTCTTTCCATTCCACCCAGGTGTTTCATTCACTTAGTTGTTTTATTAAGCAAAACATAAGTCCAAAGACTTAGAAATATTTTCACATAGCATGAATATATAACCACCCTTGGTTGCTACTAGCTAGGCTAAGCATGGCAGTGATAAGCATCTTAACTTAGAAATTTCTAGCAATTCTACAACTACTAGGATTTCCCAAGCATAGCATATAGATCAAAATATTCATGCAAGTCCTATACAAAATATTTCTAGTGCATAATTGAAAAACATAGGAATAAAATCATGAAGCACCACTTGCCTTGGTAGTTTGGGGAGTAGCAACAATCTTCACAATCACAATCACTATTTGCACCAAAATCTACACATAAAATAATGCCACCAAAATCACATACAAAATATATATACAATCAAAAATATATGAATGCATGCAAATGCCATGTGATGATTTTTCTACACCAAACAAGACAAATGAACAGTACTGAAACAAAACAAGTCCAAGATATTCAAAATAAACCTTATTTGATCCTTAAAACATTTTTCAAATAATTTATATAATCAATAAGCCTACACAAGTTTCTGCATAAACAACCATTTTTACAGAGGCAAAATATTAAACACATTGCATAAACAGAAAGGATTTTCTCTCCTGATTCCAATGGTATAAAATTTGCAAAATTTGAACATGTGGATCAAAAGTTATGAATTTTACAAGTTTGGTTAACTAATAGATCAAATTTTCTGTTTTAAATTCAAACAGAGGCCACACAGCGCTTTCTGATTCGCTGGTACCGCTTCGCGCGGATCGACTAGCATGGACCGTCAGATCTAACTTAACTCGTATGGCTCAGATCGTCACTTACCACTTCGATGCAGATCTAATCTAGAGCGTTGGATCTAGATCCTATGGCTGCTAAGCAAGTGACCAAGGATGGGCGGCGCACAACGGTGGCTGGCGGCGGCGCGCTCGGGCGGTGGTGTTGCCGGTGATACAGGAAGTGAGAAAAGCAGTGGGTTAGCTCACCGAGTTCGCGTGATGACGCTGGTGCTCGAGGTGGTCTTAGTTGGCGAAGGGGCGCGCAGTGGAGGTCGCTGGGGCTCGTCGGAGTTGTGCGCGGCGTCGGGTGCTTGCAGACGTCGACGTTGCTAAGGTTCTGGGTCGCCCTAGCACGAACAAGATGTATCAGGGGGTGCGCAAGGTCACGAAGAGCAAGATAGTTTCAAGGAGAAGACAAGGGGCGCTCGATTTATACCGTGATTTCTCACCGGAGATGAGAAAGGCGTCGGGCACTTGCTATGGTTGTCGAATCCGTCGATCTAGGTCACAAGCAGACAAAGAAAAAGCATGACGTGATTCGCGTGGTCAAGGGAAGCATGCTAGCGTGAACGAGACATAGTGGGGTGGACGGAGCTTACCGGAATCGCCCGCCGGAATGGCTCGGTACATCGGCGGTGCAAGCAAGATTGTGGGCAGCCTGGTGGCGGAAATGGTGCGCCGAGTGAGGGGAAATGAGAGGAGAGGGGAGGGGGTTAAGTAGCCGAGGCTGGCCGGGGGAGTTACTCGACGAATCAACGGAATTAAACTCGCGAATTCATTGGCAGTGACTGGGGAGGAAACGGCCGGAGTTGATTGCGGCGGGTTGAAGAGACGACTGACAAGTGGGGCGTGGTTGCCAGCGAGAGAGAGAGAGAGAGAGAGAGAGAGAGAGAGGGAGTGGGTTTCTGGGTGCGAAACGTTTTCCTCACGGGAGAGAGTTGCTGGGCTAAATGGGCTAAGTGGCTAGGTTGGGCCAGATTAGCTGGTCTGCTCTATTTTTTCTCCTTTATTCCTTTTTCTTTTTCTGATTAAATTTCTGGTTTGAATTTGAAAGATCAAATCAAATCTGTTTCAAATGAAACTTTCCCCAAACAAAGTTTCCTGATTCTTGCCTCCTGGGATGTGTAACACAACTGTTCACACTTAAAATCAACATGAGTTTTGAAAAAGAATTTAAAACAAGCTTTAGTTAAATATTTATAAATAGTGAAGGAATGGTTTTTTAATCATAATTTGTTTTTGAATCCTTGACCAAACTTTAGAAGCATCACTCAATCTCAAGCTCAACACTACTGATTAAAATAGTATCTTTCTTAATAGAAGGTGGAAATATGACCATGGTCTTGCTACATAAAATAATGAGCATCAGATGCTCCTGATTTTGAAATGGCTTTGAAAAGGAACCCTAAATGATCATGGATGCATGGATGATATGCAAAGCTTTGAAAACATGATTTTAGGGATGTTACAACGGCCGCCCTGGAATATGTAGCATAGTAATATGACCATGGTCTTACTACCTTGTCGACAATCGTGAACTCAAGGATAGACCCAACGAGGATCATAAGCGTAAGCGACGTGACCCGGATGATGACTACCTGGAGCTTGATCGGCCATGGAACATAGCACAGCTACGTCCTTTCTACACTTAGCATTTTTTATCTAATCGTGTACCTCTTATATGATCAATGAAATAAAGCTCTTTGTTCACTCATATTGCTAAGTCTTTTACCTCCTTTAGTGTTCATTTTTGGATCATATAAAACTTTTATGCACCAGTTGCGATTGCACTTGTGAAAATTCCGCCTATGGGCGTTAGCTTAAGTTTTCTGGTCTACACGTTCTTTGTTGTTTTTATGTGGATTCTGGAGTAGTGACTTTCGGCACTTATTATCGGCGATTTTGTGCTCAGGTTATTGACGGTGCCATTGAGCATCATCACCTAAGCGCATGGTTCCAACAACGAGTCTTCCGACTCACGAAAAGTCAAGCATAAAAACCAAAGTAATGGATAAGCCAGCACTTGCTTAAAAAATATATACATACTGAGAATTAATTCTTAAGTAGCAGGATATGACAACCACTGTTTTCCGCCTTAAGATTACATCACCAAGTTTTTTCAATGCACAAGTCAAGGGTGAAACAAGAATTACAAAGTGTTTTTCACTCTTTGGGTGCAGGGGACTTGGAGGCCGCATCATCACCAGCCGGAGAATCACCCTCAGCATCGGAGCTGTGGTGAGACTCGGAGGAATCCGGGTTGGCATTGTCGAGAAAGTTCCTGGGCACGAAGACGTCGACATCTACCAACTCGGCAACCCTGGTATCATACCCCGCGAGTGATGACATGATGGCTTCATGATCGATCTCCTTGCCATCATCATCCACGTCGGGGATACCAGATGTCACCGTGTCGATGTCGGCATCTTCATAGTGTGCCTTCACCATAGACAACGCCATCCTTGCGCCAGCCCGTGCGCATGAAGATTTCCAGCTTGCGACATGCTCGGGAGCTCGGTGCAGGATCTCCGAGTACTTCGCAACGGAGTACGAGGCCTTGATATAAATCTGAAGGGGCTTGGCAATCTCCTTGGCTTGGGCGTTGGCGGTGTTGATGAAGTTGCCGGCCAGAATCATACACTCCTTGTCCGAAGGAGGCGAGCGGGTTAACCCCATAGGAGCTACAAATTCTGACAAGGAGCGTATAAGTTCAAAAAAAACTCTAAGTATCCAGACTGCAGCAAATACAAGGCGGAGGAAAATTACTGAAGATGCTGGCCTTGGCTTGCCAGACGATGTCCGCCAAGGATTCCTTCTTTTGTTGGAGGAGCTTAAACGCCTCGCTATGGCGAAGGTTTTGCTCATCGGCAGCTTGCTTCTGATCCTTTAGGATCACAAGATCCTCCTTCAAGCGGTTGATCTCCGTAGAGGCGGAATCCTGCAAGGATTTCATAGAATCCTCGTGCATCTTCAGCATCTCCTTCCTCTTTTCCTTCAGGATCTTGTTCTCGCTGTCCAGCTGTTGGATATGCTTGGACTGCTCAACAATGTCCTTGGCCTTGGCGACATGTTCTGCAAGTCGGAGAAAGCAAAGTGCACAGTGAGTACTCAGAGATTGTGGGCACAAAAATAAGACGGAAATGCGTCATAAGAAAACAGACTCTTGTTTTTGATGATCTGTTCCTTCAAGATGGCGGTTTTACCCTTTTCAGCTTCAAGGTCTGCGCGCATCTTCTGGTACTTGTCGTTGGCCATGCCCCTCCGAGCATTCTCGTTCTGTGGAAACAAATACAAAGTCAAGTCGTTGTTTAGTCTGCTTGGAGCTTCTAGTCGGAGTATTTTCCACCTAGATGCTCGGGGACTACAGCGAGAGTTTTTAACTTAACAATATGCTTAGCTTTTCTTTAAAGCATCTAGTCGGAGATAATTCAGTTTTCAATTAGAAGCTTGGGGGCTACAGTATAAAGTTTTTAGCTCGGAAAATGCTTAGCTTTTCTTTAAGCATCTAGTCGGAACTAATTCAGTTGCAACTAGAGGCTTGGGGGGATACGGCACTGAAAAATATAAACACTGTGTATGCTACTCTTAAAGCATCTAGTCGGAATAATTTCTTCCATCTAAATGCTTGGGGGGCTACAGTGAGAGTTTTTTCTAACTTAGTCACTCTTAGAGCATATAGATGCAAAACCTATGGTTTTCCGTCTACATCCTCGGGGGCTACAGTGGGATCCTCATACGAAATGCAAAAGGTACAGTAAAAACTTACAAGTGCGATGATCTTGAGGCTTGTAGCGCTCTCGGCCAGCAGCTTGCCAAAGGCAATGCTGTTTCCTTGCAAGATGTCTGCTTGTCGGAGTAGCTCCTCAAGACCGCACGTCGGAGATGACGGCACTCCTCCAGGAACCATAGTTGTGTTACTCGAAATGAGCGTCGGGTAAACAATTTTCGGGAACTCGAAGGGTTTCGAACAGAGGGCGGCCACGCTGCCGGCAGTACCAACTCCACCGCCTTGCCGCTACCGATGGCATCCTTAGCCGGAGCTTCAGCCATTTGAAGAGCAGCACTCTCCTACGTCGCCTGCTCGCTGACGACAGCTAGTTCGGTAGAGGCGCCAGAGTGCACTTCCATGACGGAAGGGCCTGGTGCCTCCTGGACTTGGGAGCATGTCGGAGCATAGGAGGGCTTGACGGCAGGAGTAGCAGGGGCGATGGCAGGGGAGGAGTCGCGATGCAGCATATCTTTAATATTTCTAGAAGCCCCAAGAGTCTTGGAGGACTTCTTGAGGCTGGTTGTGGCTTTCTTCCTAAAAATGGGAAAGTGCATAAGTACAGGAATAAGACAGATAAATGAGACAATGTAGGAGAATGAGAAGGCTTACACTAGGGGGGGCGCTTTGGCAAACATCCCGATGGCTTTCTTCTTTTCCGCCTCCAGGGTGGCAGTACTCTTTTTGGAGGCTCCACCCTCCGTCTTCTTCTTCTTACCTCCATCGGTAGCATCAGAGGTGGAGCTCTTCCGCTTTCGCGCCAACGGGGCATCGTCGTCGGACACGACCGTGACTTCCTTCATCTTTGGATCATAGATTTGGGCAGCCAGGTTGCCCTCCTCTAGATCGCTAAGCTGTTAAGTGAGAAATCATCGTGTTAGACAAGATGGTATTGGCAAGACGGAAAAAACTGGAGCAATGTCATACACGAAAAATAAATATCTACCTTTGGGCACTTTCCGTCTATGAACATGTCGTAGGTGAGGGTGAAGCCACGCTTCTTATCCTTCACCTTAACGATGTCCTTAAGGCGGAACTTGACGGAGTCGCTCGAGAAGTTGTCCTCGGAGATCCGGAGGGTATCCCTTCGGTCGCCGGTGTACTCGTGCATAACCTTCGTGCGGTGCTGCAGAGGTTGGATCCGCCTGATGAACCAACACATGGATAGGTCCAAGCCGGTTAGACCCGTCTCTACGAACCGCTCGATCCGCCTTATTGCGTGAGAAGCGTCGAGGTCGGAGGGAAGGGAGGCATGGGACCGTCATGTGGAGACTTCAGCGGCGGCTCCATCCACGAAGTCCGGGTACGTTACTTCTCGGCCCGCCAAAGGAATGTCGGGGCCGTAGAAGTACGTCCACTGCCAGTTTTTGCACGACTCGTGGCCGACGATGTCGGGGAACCGCCGGCCAGGATAGATCTTGAAGCTTATGGTGCCGCAGTTCCTCAGCTCCTCCCTACTGTGTCCGGCTTCACGTTTGACGGTGAAGAAGTATACAAACAAGTCTAACCTAGGCCTAATCCCTAGGTAACCCTCACTAAGATGCTATTGGGGGAGAGGTTATGGGGTTGGACCTTGAAGTGATTCAAGACGGACAGAAAGAAGTGAGAGATGGGCAGAGAAACGCCGTCTACCAATTGCGCCTTGAGGTACACTTTTTCTCCGGCTTGGGGAGAAGGGGTCACCTTGCCGGCCGGCGCCGCCCGCCAGGCGAGCCCCTCCGTTGCGGGGAGGTAACCCTCAGCAACCATCTCTTGGATGTCGTGGCCGGTGATGTCCGAGCCGCCCCAGTCGCCTTTGTGCTTGTCTGACTCCTCTTCCAGGGGCTCCAGCGCCGCCAGATTATGGTCGCCGCCGGTGGTTTCAATGACCGCCGATGCGGGGATGACCAGGCCCTCTGGGGCACGACGACGGAGCTCTTCGGCTTTGCCGTGGCTTCGCTCGACGCCGCCATCGACGGGGAGGAGCTGCTGCTAGCCATGGAAGGAATGGAAGGAAGCGACTGGTGCAGAGAGAGGCTAGGGTTTCTCGAGGTTTTCCGCGGAGAGCTCGAGGAGGCGTGCGGCTGGACGAAGAAGACGATGACGCGAGAGAATGGGGTAAAAAAGTGGCAAGTGTCCCATGGTTACTATTATCTTACTCTGCATCAAGATTCGTGCAGCTAATCGGACGGTTGCCGCGTAGACGACCTGTTTGTGAGCGTGCGCGGTAATTTCGCCACGTCTCCAACCACAGCCGCCAACGGTTCGTATCGCTCGCGCGGGAAAATCGGATATGATTGCTTTCTCTGCATGTGTGAGTTACGAGGCGTCGCTGACCTACAACCTACGTCGCCATAACTGACATGGTAGATGAGCCGTCCCATCGAAGATTCCGGCATGGACGGATTTAATCCGACAACGGGAGCGTACGATGGAAGATTCAACATTTCTCAGACTTACTCATATAAGACGGAGAAACCTTTGCAGGGTTCTTTGGGAGGACTACAAGATGTTGCTTGACGATTTGCCGACATCCACCTAGACGGAGCATTCCACGGGAAGAGGCAAGATGGCGCAAGATCTCGGAGTTCTCCGGGGGCTACTGTTGGGGATATGCTATATGGGTATCCTCATAGCATGTCTCTTATCCGACTAACCCGGGTGGCCCATAGTCGGTAGCATGGCCTATGGCCTGCTGGGCCCGATTAGATGGATCGAAGGAGGCGATGCGGATAAAGGAAGGCTATGATGGAGTCACCAGCGTACCCGGAGCCTTGGAGTGCAAGATACACAAGACTAGTAATAGACGGTGTAGAACTCTGTAACTTGTCCGGCTAGGAATTTTCCCTATAACCCTAGGACCTGGCGACTATATAAGTCGGGCCTATGGGAGCCTTTAGGGCATCGTTTTACACACACCTCGCACAGCGAACCTATCTCTGTAACTCGGCGTATTGCCATTATAGTGATTTATAGCAGGAGTAAGATTCTGCCACCGTTGTGGGATCTGAACCTGGGTAATCTGTGTTACCTCGTACCCGTCAACCGTCCGCCTTACCCCACGTCTCTAAACACGCACTGTGAGGACCCCTCCATGGCGTACTCGTCGGCAATACCACGACAGGCAGATCCTTGCAGGTGGCTGACCGTCGCGGTATCGTTCATGCCCGCCGGCATCCATCTGAGGCACCACGACGTGTCCAACCAATCTTGGATCCATCGACATCAGCGCTGGAGGACACCGTGACGCCGAAGCTTGCCATACCCGCCGCACCCGAGAAGCGCGTTGCAGCAGCAGATACGGAGGAGCGCTGGAGGAAAGTATGCGAGACCGCCATGAAGAAGGGCAGGAGGAATAGAGGAGCTAGCGACGAGGACGACTCCGACTTGGGCAACGAGGAGGCATTCATGGAGCAGTTGGACGCAGAAGCAGAGGAGAGTGACATTGACCCGTTGGACTACGAGGAGCAGGACTCCGACGATGATAGGATGCGTATATACGAGGAGGGAGTTTCCTACAATTCATTGGAGGACACCGGCTCCGCCACTGATAATGATGACGACAAGGACGACAACGAGTAATGTTCTATTGTTAGTATTGTTATTACAAATTTAACTACCATGTCCTGCATTGTAATTGTTGTAACTACCATGTCGTGTGTAATAATATTGGGGTGTTGCTACTATAACAATTTCGTGTGGCTGTTAGATCAAAGAGGATCAACGGTTGGCTGGCACGATCCGCGTGACAACTGTCTGGCCAATCAGGGCGTGCTAGTTTCCGTGTGAGCTATATTAAGGGCATTTCTGAGTATTCATGACTAGCATAGACGGCAAATCTGAGTTAACATGGCTTCCAACCCTAGATTGCCCCCTTCGCTTCCTAGAACATGCACTACTAGGAAAACCTTAATCAGTGGCGCATCTGTTTTGGCCTTCTGTGGTGCATATCAGATGTGCCACTGTTACCTCGCCACTGATGAGAACTTCTGTGGCGCATTTCGTAATGCACCACAGAAGTCATGATACTTCTGTGGCGCATTCTGGTAGATGCGCCACAAGACTGTATTCAGTGGCACATTCTAGCAAATGCGCCACAGAAAGTAAAAATAGATGCGCCATTGGTGTGTATATCAGGTATTAAAAAAACCATACTGGTCCATAATCAGTGTGGTTGTATAGGTATTATACAGTATTATATAGGTATTATACACATAGCAGTAGAAATAGTATATTTGACTTAGTATATGAAAACAAATATAATACAAACACGAATATAGTGTCATTGCAGAACTCAGAGCCCGATCGAGGTACACAAGTGGTCATCATATTACAATACAAGTCAAAGGTGCCGAATATTTATACAAGTGTTTGGTACAAACTTCACCATCTCATCACAATACAAATGAAGTGTTCACCGACTACACTAGAATCTAACAGAATACAGCTATGATAACGGTGAGCAAGAGCAAGAGCACTAGCAATATCTTCATCCGGTTCTCCTTCCACAGGTGGTTCCTCCACTTGGCTACCGCCTCCTCTCCATATATAAGGCATATTAGTAAATCGTGCAACAGAAAGAACTAAATTTGTTCACATGCATATATGTTCACATAAACTAAAGGAAAAGATCAGTAAACATAGAAGATAGCACATCGATCACAATCATAGAACTTCGACGACAATGACCACAATAGTGAAGTTTACAACATACGACCACAGTAGTATAGTTTGTGACACAACACTACTACAAGCAGATATCTATGATAATTCTAGGCACACACATCGATCATTGCTGAGAACTGCTAACGCTCGGCTTTGGGAATGGTAGATAGCCATCCTTCGTCATCCACGTCCTGTTGTCACCCTGCTTACGAAGAATATTTTCAATCTCCCTCTTAGTCAACCCTATATTGTGTATTAGGACCCCCCTTGTATTGACATCTTCCACGATGATTTCCGACAACTTAACCTGGATGCGATGGAAGTCTTCTCTAAGATCATCATCGTCGCTTCGCACCAAATTTTCGGCCCATGCTCGGAGACTAGATGGTAGAGTTAGGTTCTGGCAATCCCGGACAAACCCTTTAAGGTGATGCATGACGTAGAAGGCCTCCTTGGTGCCACCAGTAGCCGGCTCCTTGACGCAGGGGAACTCGAGCACAAGCTTGAACACGTGTTTGTCATCCTTGATACATTCCCCCTTGTTGACGAAGGGGCATCCCTTTATAGCGTAGCCGTCTAGAGCCTCATTCAGAACACCCCTTATTATGGTGTAGGCTTTCTTCTTCTTCTAACCCGCCGAGTCAAAATATGATGCTATCGAGTACTTTGTGGAAATGACGATGAGTGTGCAATATTTGTCTCTGCACAACACGATTGAAACGGGATGTTGGAAAAGGGCAAAGGAAGAAAGCTATAAGAAAGCCTAAGTTACCAATGCTAGGGGGTGTGTGTACTTACTCGAGAAAGAAAGGCAAAAGAAGCATGTTCGTCCTCTTGTGGTCCACCGTGAACTTCTCGAGGTACGTCGTCGCCTTGGCACGCGTCTCTGATCCTTCCCTCAACTGGCTATCACGCATGTAGTAGGGATCCACTATCGCGATGTAGGGGGTTTTCTCTCTCTTGGTCTTCATCGCTAGATTGAGCGCGGATAGGCGGACCATGTTATAGTCTAGCCATTTCGAGAGAAACAGCTTGAAGACGTCCTCGTACGCTATGAAGAACATGTCCGCGGGGGATTCATGGACGAAGTCCACGTCCGATGGCACCTTGACAGTGAAAACCGTGTAATTTTTATGTTTGTCTTTAAGAAGAATTCCCTCTAGTGTCTTGATACTATCACTCAAAGCGATCATATGTCCACGAGCAAGGCGAAGCAGCTCCGGAGTCAGTATCGCTTCACCGGCTATATGTATCCTAGGCAAGCCATCCTCGCGGGCTGGTAAGATGTCATCCTTAGCCCGGATCCTCTTCGGAGGATGTTGGCTCTCGGCTTTCTTACCTCCCTTCTGGTGCTTCTTCGTCTTCTGAGCAGGCTCCTCCACTAGGGATGCTAAGTGCTCAACAGCCGCCTTTTGGAGTATGCCAGGGCTAAAGACGAATCTAATAGCTTTATCCTATTGATCAGCGGCCGGAGGTGTCTCTTGAGATAAACCACGAAAGACCAGGCATTGCGTGCATGTAGTGGGATGCCCACCTTGACTATCGCGAGCGACGAAGGGTTCTTCATCCACAACATGCATGTACAATCCTATGTTGGCGCTGGTGTTAATGTAGTTGTCGACATTGACAAATTCTTCATCGTCATCGTTGTTGCCACCATGTGGTGATGGTGGTGGCGGGGGCGACGACGGTTGCGTTGTGACGGCTTTGCCTTGGGGCGGCCCACACGCTCCTAATAGTTGTTGGTGGCGACTGGTGGTGGCGACGACGACAGGTGGCTTCTAAGGTGGTGTCCGAACGATCGAGGTGGCGTCGATGACAGCTGGCTTCCGAGGTGGTGGCCGAACGCTCGAGGTGGTGCCGGTGTGCCCCGTAAGACGAATCAGAGTCTTCGGCCATGTCAAGGGCGAGTTGTGGCATTCTGCAAGGGTCTTGTGTTCGTCAGCTCCCTGTGGTTGAAAGGGGGGTCCATGTCATCGCACCCTGGCAACACCCGAGAAATCTAGACCCTCATCACGTCATCGTCCATTGCATAATTGTGCATCGTGTGGTTTGCCAGTTGTATGATAATGCCCTTGGCAACATCCATCAACTCGCCACCGGCATTGTAGAGTAGTACGCAAGCAGCGTCCTAAGTTAAAACACATATGTTGGGCATCATGATCGAGGGGGCAGTCACCAAAGGCGCATAAAGAAGATGAAGTGGAGTAACTAATTAGTTACCTTGGTGAGGGCGTTGAGCTCGGCTAATGTCGACACACGTCCAGTCCTGGCGGCAGGCCTATCATCAGCATTCTCCCGCGATACTGGTGCCGCTGCTGGCTGCGGCTTGGTATTTTTGGCGGGAGCAGAAGGGGGAAGTTGTGCGACGACCAGCTCTTGCGGCTGTGCCGCGACGATGGTGGCCGGCCGGGTCACCAAGTCTGGCGACGCGTTAACATTGATGCTCAAGTTGCTGCCGCTAAAGCTGGGCACATGTATCGGCCCCTGTCGACCTGCCGCATTCCAAACAGTTAGCCCTTCCATCAACCCAGGGGGATGATCGCGCGAAGCTTCTCGTCCACTAACTTGTCCATTGCTTTCTCGTCCACTTTTTCCTCTAATGTCTTCACTTTCAAGTTCAGCTCTTCAACCTCAGTTTTATCTTTAGCCGCCGACTGGTTCTTCCTCTCCCTCCTCTTCTTTGCGTCCTCTTTGTAGTACTCGGTAAACTTCATGCTCATACCGAAGCCGGACACATGGCCAGCTGATTTTGGCGACAAATTCTTTTCCCTCTTCTTGTAAGTGTTCGTCGCCCTGTTGAAAACAGTGTCCCATGGCTCCGCCGCCGAATCCTGGGATGACCGGTCACCGGTAGCGTTCAACTCCTTCTCCTGCAGAGAGACAAGGAGAGGTGAACCCATGCATTTAGATTCTTGGCTTACTTATTTTAATTAGAAACTCTTGAGAGATCCGCGGTAAATTCCTTACCAGCTCCTCCTCAAAGGCCTTCACATCTGGGTCGTCGGTGACGAACTCCCCTGTAACATGGTCCAGGTAGTAGCGGGCCCGGACAAAGTTTCGGATCTGCAGTTCTGTGATTTTATGCCATGGGTTCTCTTTACCCAGGCGTTCAAGCTCGGCCTCCTCCTTGTCCCAAATGGGTTGTTTCCCTCTGTATCCACCGCTTCCAAGCCGGTGGTTACCTATGTTCTGCTCTCGCATAGTCTTTCCCCACTCAGTGCATGCTTTAGAGTAAGCGGTATCTAATTCCGCCTTGAATATCTTGAACTCTTCTTCGTCGAGCATCGGATTTTTCCTACTTATAATCTCCCATCTTTCACCTTTGTCAATGTTGTTCTTTACCCGGGTTTTCCAGCTGCTCAAGGCATTGCTCATCTTTGTCGGTGCTAGTTTGTTCACCGGGTTCTTTCTCTCCAGGTTTCTGAACTTATCTGGGAATGTGTATCGCTTTTGAAGCTTCTTAAGGAGGTTCTCGACCAAAGCCTGATTACTTCGGTACTTCGTGTTGATCGACATACTTTCCTGGACGATGCACCCTAGTTGCATGCCGTACCCACAGGAAACCGATGCAGGCGCAATGGGTTGGCCACCTTCTGTGACCTCGGTGAACTCATCACAGACGTTGGCGAGCACTTGCGGCTTACAATCCTTAATCTCCTTCTTCTTCTTCTTCTTCTTCTTCTTCTTCTTCTGTATAACGGCCGGGTTGCCGCTACCGCCATCTGTGCGCTCGCCTCCATCCGTGGTGGTGTTACCCTCCTCCCCGCCTTCACTAGTTCCATCGTAGTCATCGTCTTCCCCCTCGTAATCTGGATCTTCCTTGTTGCCCCCAGCACCTTCGACGATGGTCGCTGGTGGTGGTGTCATTCTCATCTCCTCTGCCTCCTCATGCTCTTGGGACGGCCCCCAGAATGACTTGTTGGCCTCTCAGGCTAGATCCTCGATGCTCATGTGTTTAGAAGGACCGGCCTCGTTGTTAGTAGACATGTTTGCGCTTTATTATTAAAAAAAGAGGCAAAAAGTTAGCACAAATATTGACCGAAAAATTCGGCATGACCTTTGCTAATTTTTGGACCTACGAGTGCCCATTTCTCAACCGAAACAGAAGTGAATCAACACTTCAGGAGAAATGGGCAACTCAATTGAAATCCCTACAAGAAAAAACAGCCCCACAGCCCCATTGACAACCCCATTGACCCCATCCATCATTCTCACACACAACTCATTTGCACAGATACAACAGTATACAACAGATACTGAATACACAGAAGTATACAATACAACAGCAGTATACAACACATAGATACATACACAGTAGTATACAACAATGTACAACAGATTTGCACAGCTATTAGTATCAGATTTACACAACAGTATACAACAGTGTACAACAGACATACACTACTATTAGTATCAGATTCAGAGATTCGCATTGTTTTTTATAACAGATTTAGAGATTTGCTAGAGATGTTTCAAGTAGTATGTGCTAGAGATTTGCAATAACAGGTGGACACAGAGGAAACAATGAATGATATAACTAATAACAGGAACAACATTTCTCCAGAATTTCTTGTTTCAAGTAAGTCTAATTCCAGTAACAGCATTCCAGCTAGTGAACATTTTTCCAAAACAGCATTCCAGTAACAACATTCCAGCATTCAAGTAACTCAACATTTTTCCAGAACTTGTTGTTTCATATGATATGGTCAAAAAAACATTCCAACTATTGAACATTTATGATATGGTCAATAAGAACTAGGTTACCATATGAGAATACACTGGTCAGTTTCAGGAATAGATTTTCCAGTCTGATTCAGATGCATTCATATGACAACCTTTACACATTCAGATGCATCCAGTCAGTTTCAGGAATAGATGAATGAATTTTGATGTCACAAATTACAAGGCTCACTTTCACCAACTAAACCTTTGCACATTCAATCAGAGAAGTTGCTGCTCTATATCCCAACACACACATATCCCTACACACACAGAGTTGTTTCATGTTAGTTATATCAAAGTTGCTTCACGTTCTATATCAACAAGGATCCCAACACACATAAACAAGGATCCAATCAGAGAACTTTGCTTCTCTATATCAAACTTTACTACTCTATATCAACAAGGATCCCAATGGTCAGATTATAAGCCAATGACACCTACAGATTTAATTAACAAGTGTACTCTTTAAGCATAACACCTACATATTATAAGCCAATGATCAGATAGTCAATGACCATTCAAATCAAGTAGAAAAGCTACTAATAAAAGTACCTAAAGCGCTACATCATTTAATTATAAGTAAATCACAACTAATACACTGTAATTCATCAGTTTTGCAAACAGATGACAAGCATAGTAGATGTATAATCTACTTAGACTAGATGCAATCACCTGAAGAAATATGAGAATCTACCTCCATCATCACAATAATTAAAGTCTAATAGAAACCAAAACCGCTAGCACATGATCAACCACACAACTTGCAGACTAACTAAAATCGAGGCACCTAGGGTTCTATGTCCTAGAGCATGTAATTGCGGTGGCGAGACGGAGCGGGATGGGGAGATGGTCATGGCGGCAGTGCTCCTACTGCGGGACGGCCCTTCTCCTCCACAGGCTCCGATAGCGGCTAGGGTTCCTCCTCCACTGGCTTCCTCCTCCACGGGCTCCTCCTCCGGCTCCGACAGCAGCGACGACGGCGCTAGGGTGCATGCATGTGGGCGGCGCTAGGGTGCGTGCATGCAGTGGGCGGTGGGCAGCACTAGGGTGCTCCGGTGCATGCGGGCGGTGGGAATGTCGATTTGGGGAAATTGGCAAAGTGGGGGGAAGGCTGGACCGTTTATTTTGGCTAAGTGTGAAACTTTTGTGGCGCATTCTCCAATATGTGCCACAAAAGTTTCTGTGGCGCATATTGGAGGAATGCGCCCCAAAACATGTGTGTTTGGTCCAAAAGCAGGGCGGCATAGTAGTTTGCATCAAACAACAACCTAGCCTAGTGGTCAGTCCTGGGGCTCTAAATCTGGGCAGCCCAGGGTCGAATCCTGGCTATTTCAGACTTTTTTCCTTATTTAAAAAATATTTTTAATTATATGTTACAAATATATTTAATTTTGTTATATTAAAACAAGCAAGAACAAATATATTTATATGTTACAAATATATTTAAAACCAAGAACATATATATACAAATATGACGATATATATTTTAGTCTCTAACTAATACACAAAAAAGGTCACACGTCGTCATGTGATGTGTCGAGCTAGCCTCTCTTCACAATCTTCTTTCCCTTTTTCTTCGCGGTTGAATAATTTAGCCCGGGCACTATGAGATTTCTTCTCGTGAACGGACAACCTTTAATAGGTAGTGTAGTCTTTCTTCTTACTGTAGTAGTAGTAGGTTGAAGTACTTGTCGAATTCCTCTTCGATCTTCGGATTGCCGTTCTTGTCGAAGTCATGCTCGTTGGCGGATCCTTCCATTCCGATGATGCTCCTCTTGCCCCTCCTCACTACAACACGACTGGGCTTTGACAGTTCGGTAATATAGAAACATTGATCAACTTGGCTAGCGAGTATCCACGACACATTTTTTGCGGAGGCCTTCTTCGCTGACTTGGCATCGCGTATAACGCAGGTCGTGAAATATCAGCCTTATTTTTCGACGTTCTTGGCCCATCTAACACGGAACATCGGTACCGTCTCTGCACAGTAGTCGAGCTCCCATATCTCCTCGATCCTTCCGTAGAATCTTTCCATGACAGTAGTCTCATCATCGGCGAAGGACATCATAGTTACTCCTGAGTTTTGATATTCTCTATTCATGTCCTTTTCCTCGGTGTAGAATCTGTAACCGTTGATGTCATACGACTGATAGGTCTTTACGTTATGCGTTGGGCCCTATGACAAGGATAATATGAGTTGTTGATCTTCCGTAGAAGGCGTCTACGAGGGATTGTCCAGCAGCCTTTTCTTGAACCAACCCGTGAAGCTAGAATTGTCTTCTCTTGTTACATCTCCTTTCTTCCTCGGGCGGGCCCAGTCCATGTACTCCTGCTCGATCAAGCTTTCGCGCTCTTCCACCCAAGGGCTGGCAACTTCAATGTGTTGTAGTGCGACTCGGTGTGCCCTGCCAAAGTCGACGCGTCGATTAGCAATGTTGACATGCAGTGAGCGGTGGCCCTCACGGGTGACCATACCCAGCGAGCCTGCCGAGGTGCTTCTTTCTAGGTATTCTAACATCCTCGTTCTCGGTGGTTAGATAGTTCTGGCAGAAAGAGATGGACTCGTAGATCAGAAAGCTCTTGGCTATGCTTCCATCTGGACGGGACCTGTTGCAAACGAACCCTTTGATGACACCGTTCAGCCTTTCAAACGGCATCATGTTATGCAGGAATGTTGGCCCGAGCTGGATGATGTCATCCACGACATGGACAAGTAGATGCACCATGATGTCGAAGAATGCGGGCGGAAAGTAAATCTCGAGCTCGCATAGTATCACCATGATCTCTTCCTGTAGCCTATCGAGATGCTTCATGCTGATCGACTTCCTAGAGATGACATCGAAAAAGTTGCATAGGCCAAACAGCGTCTCACGGACGTGCTCGTCCATTATCCCTCGTATGGCAACTGGAAGTATCTGTGGCATCATCACGTGACAGTCGTGGGACTTCATAGGCCAAACAACCTCTTCTTCGCTACATCGAGATATCTTCTTATCTTTCCCGAGTAACCGTGAGGAACTTTGACTCCTAGGAGGCACCTAAAAAACTTCTCGATCTCCTCCTGACACAGAGTGAAGCAGGCAGCACGAAGCATAACCACCTCATTCTTCTTAACCCTTTTGCGGCGACCCTGAGTCCCTTCAGTTTGATCGTCATCATCTTCACTATCAGAGTACTAAAGCTCCTTCTTGATGCCAAGCAATTTCAGGTTGTTTCTTGCTTTCGGCCCATCCTTCGTCCTCTCCGGCATGTCGAGGATAGTTCCAAGTAGACTCTCGGTAACGTTCTTTGTGATACATCGAGGCTATGGGGCGTGTGGAGGACCTTCCAGTACGGTAGGTCCTAGAAAACAGACCTCGCTTTCCATACACCCAGAAGCGGCTTTGTCCTTGGTCGCTTCTTTCCTATCACAGGGCACTCATCCCAATTATTCAGAAGCTCCTCGATTTCTCCACCGCTCCTCGTACGCGGGGCTCTTTCGAGATCGTCTTTACCATTGAACAGGTCATCGCGTTTTCTCCACGGTTGATCCATGCGAAACCACTTTCGAGTCCCTTGGAACACGATTTTCGAAGACCCGAGATCCTTGGGTAGCTGGAGATGCGGGGTCTTATCTAGGCACTTGACACATGCATTGTTTCTATGGTTCACCTGGGCCGATACATATGCGTAACCAGGATAGTCCTGCACCGTCGTGAGCAACGCGGCTCTCAGAGGGAAATATTATTTAGTGTAGGCGTCCCACGTACGGGCTAGCGTCTCCCATAACATGGCTAACTCCTCTTTCAATAGCCGAGATAAAGATGCATATCGACACCTGGCTGTTTTGGCTCCTGAATAAGAATGCTCATGTGTATGTACATTTTCTTTGTGCAGAGCCACGGGGGGATTTTGTACGGCCATACAAACACGGGCCAGGTGCTATGCGTGATACTCTGGTTGCCAAAAGTATTGAGTCCATTGGTGCTTATACCTAGCCTGACGTTCCTTGCATCGCCCCCGAACTCTTCGAACTCGATGTCCAATGCATTCCACTGGCTAGCGTCTGCAGGGTGTGTTAGGATCTTGCGCTTCTCTGGATCATCTTCGGGTTTCTCCCTTTCCGTGTGCCATTGCATTAGCTTTGCTTCCTTAGGATCTACGAAATATCTCTGTAGACAAGGAGTGATAGGAAAGTACCATACCACTTCTCGAGGAACTTTCTTGTTCCCTCTCTTGTACCGTCCATGGCCGCACACCGGACATGTGGTTCTCTCCGCGTACTCGTTACGATAAAGTGCGTAATGATTGATGCATGCATGGTATTTAATGTGCGGTAGGTCGAGAGGGCACACGATTTACTTGGCCTCCTCTATACTTGTTGGCAATGTGTTCCCATTAGGAAGACGATCGTGCCAGAATTCCATGTTAGCATTGAAGCTCACGTCGGTCCATTTGTGTTCCGCCTTCATCTCTAGAGCCTTGAGAGTTGCACCCAAGATATAATGGAGTCATCCCATTTAACTCCATTTGCGCCAGCTTGGCTTTCTCTCTGGCTGCAGCTTTGGCGTTGCTCGTCTCCTTGAGAAGTAGTTCCTGAACATGAGGGTCCCTTAACACCGAAGTTAGTAGCGTTTGGGTGTTCGCTTCTTCTCCTTCTTCATGATGGTCATGCCCGTCGACATCTCCTTCTTCGTCATGATGATCATGCCCGCCGGTATATTCTTCTTCATCATGACAATGCCTGCCGGGAGACTCTTCGTATTCTCTCCCGCCCACGTCTTCATGATGACCAGCATCATTTACTGCCGGCTCCTCGTCGAAGTCGTCGCGCATGAAACCGCGCCTAAGTAGGTAATCCTCCAATTGTCCAGAATCAGGGTCGATCCAGCGCTGGAGTTTGCATGCTCGACATGGATATCTTATCTGGGTCTTGTTGTTCCGAATCATGTCCGCCTTCGCGTCTTTCTTATACCTAGTAACTCGACCGTCGCTCATCCTGACGACCATGGTATCCTGCGCGGTATGCACGTATAGAGCAAAAAACAGAGTAGGTTAATTAGAAACCACACCTTATGCACACACAAACACACATGCATGGTTGCCGAAAAAATTCGGCATGACCTTTCCTAAAAGTAGGACATATGGGTTGTGCAAAAATTTGCCAAAATGGAAATGAATCAACATTTCGGCAAACATCCATGCACCACACCAGGGCAGACAAGCAAAATCAAGAAACTTCTTCCCATGCAAGCATTCATGCACCACACAAGCTTCATGCACAAACATCATCTTCACGCCATGCATCGCATGTACATACCTCCCACGTGACAAGGTTTACACCTACAAAACATGCATATACATGGCCAGTTACTCACCGGGTAGATTGAATACCGAGTCGAGAGCGCGATGTGAGAGAGTGTGGACCAACAACTCTTACAATTGGGTGGTTCAAGGCTCAGCAAAATCCATATTTTTGGCCCACTGTGTACAATGGTTTTAAGGAATTCTCCATTTCATTGCAAAAAACAACTGCTCGATTCCCTGTCCCCTCAACTCCCTCGCCTGCAGAAACCCCAAACCTGCCTTGCTCATCGCCGGCGAAGTCTGGCTTAATGGTCAACATTCCGATTGATCCTGCGCCGTTCATGTCGAATGGCTTTCAAGTGCTACAAGTGGCTGGAAGAACCCGCGTCAAGAGGGTGGTTGTTCCGCGTCGGTCGAAGGCGCATGAACAGTATGCTATCGCTACCATTAATCCCCTCCCCCTGGTCAGGTCCCTTTTATGAATATTCGAGAGGTTCTTGTTGATTTCCTCAATAATGAGGCTCGGGCGCATTTTCGGGATGTTCAGGCTTGTCCTTTTGGGGCAGCCTATGTGCAATTTCATCATGTTAGCGATAGGGATAGGCTCATCGCGGCCAGTCCTATCCCTTTCCAGGATGTGCATGTCTCTTTCGTTAAGCACAATGAGGGGGAAAATTGGAGGAGAACTCAGTTCAACAACGAGTGTTGGGTTATGCTAGTTTGCCCCCCCTTGGACCACTGGCACACTGAAGATCTGAATGTTGTCTTTGCTGATATTGGGAATGTTCTTCTTTGGGAACAGTACCAGGACCATAAGGTAAAGATTCTAGCGAAAATTCGTGTTACTGACCTGGTGGAAATCCCCAAGAGTGTCAGGTTCACTATTGGTGACTTGGTGGAGACTGAATCTTGGACCTTTTCTGTTGAAGTTTTACAGAGTGACTTGCTTGGGGGGCACCTGAGGAGGACCCACTGCCTGCTGATAATGAGGACCCACATCCACTTCCTGTCTTTGGGCCCTAGATCCCCCCTCCTCCACCTCCCCCACCTGCTCCTGTTGGTGAGGCTGGTGGTTGGGGTCAGTGGTTGGCTCCTGTGCAAGACCCTGCTCCTGGTGGGGCTAACAATGAGGGATGGGATCCTTGGGAAGCTGTTGCTTCCCCAGTTCAAGGCCATGTGGTTGCTCCTGGTGAAGATATGCCTATGGATGATCATAATCTTCCCCTCAGGATGTTAACAGTGCAGTTACTGGTGCTATTCTTGTCAATGATTGGGAGTCAGATGATGAAGACACTGTGAATGCTGATCCTGCAGCTGTTGAGGGGCATGCAGCTATTGAGGAGCCTCAGGGAGTTGGTATTGGGGATGGCCTGCGGAACATCCTACAAAATTACTTGGAGGAGGATGAAGCTAATTCTGATGAAGATGGGATGGTGGAGAGCCCCATGGACACTGGTGCTGAGGCTGGAGAAAATAATGATTGGATGTTGGAAGATCAGCACCTCCTATCCCCTAATGAAGCTCATCTCTAGGTTGGAATGGTCAGAACCTTTGTTTCCATCCCTGATGTTCATGCTGCAAAGCAGGGCTTTTCACAACAAGGTTTGGAGCTCTGGGAAAGTTACTTTGCCCCCATATTCAAAAGGATTCTTCTTCAAAGGACTCACTCATGTGGGAAATTCCTGTAAGTTGGTTTAGTTTTATTACTCTCATGCTTGCTACACCTGACAAGTTCAATTGGGTTAAGAGCTTTATTACTTCTCCCTTATGGGAAATTATTAAAGAACCTATTGCTGAGGAGAATTCAATCTCTTTCATCATCCCTAATGAAAGCATTTCACATATGGCACCCCCTTGTCTGGGCATTGAGGCCAAGCAGTCCTCCTGCTCTCCTTCCACTCCTTCCAGAAAGAGAAAGGGCAAGGAACCTCTAGTTGAATCTGAGGTGAGAAGAAGTCCTAGAACTGTTGAATTAAATGGGGGTTTCAAAAGTCACATAAACTGCTCAATTTCAGACTGTCTGACTTGCAATGCTGCTCCACCATGTTTAAATCCTAAAGTGGTTAAAAATCTTGCTGCTTATTTCTGCAAGGTAAACGATGGTGACCTGGATAAGAGAGCGCTCAAGAAAGGGAAGGCCATTGAAGTGGCAATCAAGGCTCCTTCCAAAGGCACCAGCAAGGGGAATGGCTCCTCAAGCTTGAACCTTGGGGGCAAGAAGAAATCTGGGTCTGCTGGTACCTGTGGTCAGCAAGCCAAGAAGAAGCCCTCTACTTAGGTGTTTAATGTATCACAAACTGTCTTTTGCTGGAACCTTGTTGGTTCCCTATCATGAAACTTGTAATAGTGGTCACCTGATGTGTTTGCTACCTAATGTGGTTATGGATGTTGAATCTGTCAGTGGGTTTATGATGAGGAATGCATTTTGCTTATTTGGGTGTGATCTCTTTAGTTGGGTGATGACATTGGTTGTCTCACCCCTTAATCTAACTCCCATTATGGTTTTTTAATGGATAATAAAAGAATATGGAAGATTCTGAATTGGAACATCAGGGGCATTAATTCTGATAAAAAATGGGTTTCCCTCAGAAATAAGATTGATGAATCTGGTTGTGACATTATTTGCCTCCAAGAAACTAAGAGGGAAGATTTTGATATCTCTTACATCAGAAAATTTTGTCCCTCCAAATTTGACAAATTTGAATTCCTTCCCTCCAGGGGGGCTTCTGGGGCTTTGATTATCATTTGGAATAGCACTCTATTTTCTGGGCAACTTTCTTTCCAAAATGAGTTCTCCATCTCCATTACCTTGAGTTCTCTCTTGTCCAATGAAACCTGGATTCTCATCAACATTTATGGGCCCTACTTAACTGAAAAAAGCAGAATTCTTAGAATGGTTTGGAAATATTAATATGCCCGATGATATGGATTGGCTCATTGTGGGTGATTTCAATTTTATTAGAAAACCCTCTGACAGAAACAGACAGGGGGTGATGTGAATGACATGCTCCTTTTTAATGAAGCCATTAGCAACCTGGGGCTCATAGAGTTACCCCTTAAAGGTAGAAATTTCACATGGAGCAACATGCAAAAGGAACCTCTCCTGGAGAGGCTGGACTGGTATTTTACATCTACTTCCTGGACTCAGAGCTATTCTTCAAATTTTTTTGTCCCTCTTACCAAGCCAACCTCTGACCATCTGCCTTGTGTCATCTCTATTGGCACAATGATTCCAAACTCCCAGGTTTTCAGATTTGAGAATTACTGGATGCACCACAGTGATTTTAAAGAAATTGTTCAAAATGCCTGGAACATCCTAGTTGGTTTCCGTGATTCTGCTAAAAAAATTAATGCTAAATTCAAAAATGTCAGAAGGGGGATAAAGATCTGGGGAAAAAATTGCCTTGTTTGAAAGTTCAAATTAGTAATGTCAATGCAACTATTGATCTCTTGGATGTCTTGGAGGAAATGAGAACCCTTACTGTACTGGAATGGAATCTCAGGGACTTACTGAAAAATCTTGTAATCTCACTTCTACAAGATCAAAATGCTTATTGGAAGCAAAGAGGAAAAGTCAAATGCGTCAAGCTGGGTGATGAGAACACAAAATTCTTTCATTCAAAAGCTACCATCAGTTTCAGGCATAACTACATCTCCATGCTCAAAGATGACTCTAATGAGGATATTCATGCTCATTCTGGTAAAGCTGACCTCCTTTGGCATGCTTTCAAAGATAGAATGGGCACCTCTGATAAGCCTGAAATGCAGTTTAACCTTAGTGAGTTGGCAGGGGAGTGCTTGAGTTAGGAGGAAAGAGATGTTTTAGAAGAGCCATTCTTTGATATGGAAATTAAAGGTGTAATCAAAGAACTTCCTAATGACAAGTCCCCTGGCCCTGATGGTTTTAATAATGAATTCATTAAGCAATGCTGGCCTATTATTAAGGAGGATGTTAAACAAATCCTTGTGGATTTCTATGAAGGCAAGACTTATTTGGAAAGCATTAATGCTTCTTTTATCACCCTCATTCCAAAAAATGAGGCCGCTTTGACACCTGCTGATTTCAGGCCTATTTCACTGCTTAACAGTGTTTTCAAGATTATAACCAAGCTCCTGGCCAACAGACTTCAAAAAATTATTCTTAAACCTGTCCACAAAAACCAATATGGATTCCTAAAACAAAGATCTATCCAGGACTGCTTAGGATGGGCCTTTGAATTCCTTTATCAATGTCACAAGTCCAAGGAGGAAATTTTAATTCTGAAGCTTGATTTTGAAAAGGATTTTGATAAAATTGAGCATTCCACCATCATCAATATTCTCAAAGCCAAAGGTTTTGGTGAGAAATGGATTAATTGGATTCAGTTGATTTTTGGATCTGCTTCATCTTCTGTATTGTTAAATGGAGTGCCTGGGAAAAAATTCTATTGCAGAAGAGGTGTAAGACAAGGGGATCCTTTATCCCCCCTCCTGTTTGTCCTTGCTGCTTATCTTCTCCAATGCATTCTCAACAAAGCAATGAGCCTTGGGCTTCTTTCCCTTCCCCTAGAAGGTGTTTTCTGTCCAGATTTCCCTGTGATCCAGTATGCAGATGACACCTTATTGATCCTTAAGGCTTACTCAAAGCAATTAATGTGCCTTAAAGCTCTCCTTCATACTTTTGCTCTTTCCACTGGACTCAAGGTTAATTATTCTAAATCTAGTATGATGCCAATCAACATGGATTCTGATAGGCTAAGACATTTTTCTAGTACAATCTCCTCCCTCACTGGATCACTACCCTTCACTTATCTTGGATTGCCTTTAAGCATCAACAAGCCTGCAGTGGAACATTTTCTGCCTATTGTACAGAGAGTGGAGAGAAGATTATGTGGGATTGCTGATTTCCTAAACTATGGGGGAAAGCTACAGTTGGTTAAATCTGTCTTATCCTCTCTTCCCATTTATTATATGAGCTGCTTTGAGCTTCCTGTCTCTATTAAAGATCAGCTGATCAAGTATATGAGGCAGTGCTTGTGGAGGAAAAAAACCACTGATGTCCAAGCTAGAGGACAAGAAGGTTTGGGTGTTCTTGATCTTAACATTCAAAACTCAGCTCTTCTTTTGAAAAATTTGGATAAATTCTATAATCACAAAGATATTCCCTGGGTTCATTTTGTCTGGAACACTTACTACTGCAATGGAAAATTGCCTGGAAGAAGTTTTGAGGGATCCTTTTGGTGGAAGGCCCATCTGAAATTAGTTGACATATTTAAAGGAATTGCAAAGTGCTCGGTGGGAGATGGAAAATCCACCCTCCTCTGGACTGATATGTGGAAAGATGAATGCTTACAGCATAAGTTTCCTCATTTACTGTCTTATGCAAAAAATCCACACATCTCTGTCAGTGAGTTCATGCAGGCACTCAACATACAAGATCACTTCTTCCTTCCTCTGTCTCAGCAAGCTTACTTTGAATATCAATGCCTTGAGCAAATTATCAGTGAAGGGATACAGGGAGAAACAGACAGCTGGAGCTACATTTGGGAAGTGTTTTTTTGTCGGTCAAAAAGGCCTATTCTTCATTATCTGGGTATCAGACAGCTCAACCTCATTTTTCCTGGTTATGGAAGTCTTCTTGCCAGCAAAAACACAAGTTCTGTTTCTGGCTTTTGCTCCTTGATAGGTTAAACACCAGAAATCTACTGAAGAGGAAAAGATTCTCTCTGGCCACATACGATTGAGTGTTCTATGGTTGCACCAGTGAGGAAACGTTATTTCATTTATTTTGGGATTGTTCTTTTGCAAAAGCATGTTGGGATGAAATTTGCCCTGTCCGAGACAATGACTTAAATCTCTTTGAGGCGTTGACTAGTATAAAACGCAGACTAAAAGTCCCCTTTGCAATGGAGATTATTATTCTTGGGGCTTGGGGAATATGGATGTGCAGAAACAATGAAATCTTTAACAACAAACGTGCTTCACTTGATGAATGGAGAGCTATTGTTTCTCAGGAATTGAGATGGGTCCTGTGTAGAATTAAGAAAAAGTATTACCAGGACCTCAAAGCCTGGATCAGCAACAATTTAGATAGGAGATAGTTAGCCATGGTGTTTTTCCCTCAATGGGGTGGAATTGAATTTGTAAATATCTACTGATTGTAACTCATTATGATTTATAAAAATTGCAGTGGCGTTTTTTTACACTACTATTTTACCCTAAAAAATGTAGAAAATTATGGGCACAATGGGGTGGGAGAGAGGAGGAAGACGAGCTGGGAGAAGGGGGAAGAAGGATGTGAAATGGATGGTGCTAGATAGAGGGGTGCAAAGGTGCCACCTTTTTGTGCAGATCTGGATGCAGGGTTCTGTGGCGCATATGGGCGATATGTGCCACAGAAACTTCTGTGGCGCATGTGACCCATATGCGCCACAGAACCTTGGCCATATGTGCAGTGGCCAGACTGTGGGCCTACATATGGTCGGTCAAAATCAGAAGATCTGGACTCGGTATTCTGTGGCGCATATGGGCGATATGCCCCACAGAAGATAGCCCATATGCACCACAGAACACTGAGTGTAGATCTGCACGAAATTAAATGTGGCAGATAGCTGCTTTAATGACACCCCTCTATATATATACCACACTCCCTGTCCAAAGCAACATACCTGCCCCTGATGTCTTCTTCCTACAACTCGTCGGAAGACTCGCTGGAGAGCACAACCTGCTCGTGTTCCCTGTAGCCTACTCGAAGTGAAGGGGCGAGGTCGAGGGGCAGTGCTCGGAGTCAGTCGCCGCGGGATTCAGAGGTCAACCTAATCGAGGAGGAGGTCAGGCTGCGGCACGAGGCCCTCTACAACAAGGCCATGAGGTTGTACGCCGTTCTCGCGTCCCCGGAGGAGAGGGCGCGCATGGCGGAACCAATCGGGTGGCGACCGGTGCTCGACCCCAACGTGTCCATGGAGGACCACATCCACAGGCTGCAGGCGCGCGTGAACAGGGAGGTTTGGCATCTTCCACCGCCATCGCCCCCACCATCTCTGTGAAGGAATTTGCATTGTTTGTAGTTTGTGCATTTGCAATAATGTATGTCATTGTTGTTTTGCTATTCAAGGGCTATGCGCATGTGCATTTGCAATGATGTATGCCACTGTCTAGCTAGTAGATTGTCTAGTATTCTACCTATAACACTGGTACTTGTTTAGTTGGGAAAACAAGAGGAAAATGTGTACTAGAAACACTAAAGATATTCTAAGTAGCACGCACCATTCTGTGGCGCATATTGCAGATATGCGCCACAGAAGTTTGTTCTTCTCTGGCGCATATGCTCATATGCGCCACAGAATCTTGGTCATAAGTGTCCAGAAAGTGGGGCCCACATAATTGTTCTATGGCGCATATGGCGATATGCGCCACAGAAGATATAAACTTCTGTGGCGCATATCGTCATATGCGCCACAGAAGGTTGATCAGAGCACGGTCAAAGCCCACTTGCTATGGGTCCCACCTGATGATTCTGTGGCGCATCTATCAATATGCGCCATGGAAGTGAAAACTTCTGTGGCGCATATGGTAAGATGCGCCACAGAAGTTTCATAGACCAAGAACTGGTGTGGGTCCCACCTAACTTCTGTGGTGCATCTCCAGTTGCCATGCGCCACAGAAGTTTCATGGTTCTGTGGCGCATTGGTCCAGATGCGCCCCTGGACAACTTTTGTGGCGCATGGTCAGAACCATGTGCCATAGAAGGTCTTTTTATCTATATCTAGTTTCCTAGTAGTGATGGAACCACTCCATGGATGGAGATCAAACCCGGCACCTAGCTCCCTCTCGACATCGCAAGCGACCTCTCCAACTAGAGATTTCGTGGTGCTTTGGATAAATCTCGACTTTCCATTTTCTAAACCCGAAAAACCGGCATTTTCCCAAACAAGGTGCAAGATTAGGGCGTGCCCATGGGCCCGAGGCAATTTCCATGCATGCTACACCATGATGCATGGCCATTCCCCGGAGGTGGGTATTTATCTCGTGGTGCAAGCATATACTGTATTTTTTTTGAGTTACGGTCCAGTAAATGCGGTTTTTAACTATATGTACCCTATAAGACACTCTCAATTTTCAGGGGAAAATGGTTTGGGGTGCCCCATGGGATACCTAGGCTGGATGCATGCCTGAGTCCAAGCAGACCGCACTGTCCATTGCTGTTTGGCGAGTTCGCCTTTTTTTGGGCAGCACCAAACAAAATCTAAAAAAACAAAAAAAATGTGAAAATGACTCCTGGAGCCCTTACATGTGACCCACCGCCCTCATAAAATCATAGGCAAGGCATACTAGGTCCTTTGGCACCCAAGTCACCACCAGGATGTCTATCGAGTGTGAGTTAACATGGCTTCCAACCCTAGATTCCCCTCTCGCTGCCCAGAATATGGAACCACTCCATGGATTGAGCCCAAACCTGGCACCTAGCTCCCTCTCGGCATCGCAAGCGACTTCTCCAACTAGATATTTCATGGTGCTTTGGAGAAATCTTGACTTTCCATTTTCTGAACCCGAAAATCGGTGTTTTCCCAAAGGAGGTGCAAGATTAGGGTCTTCTAGAAGGCCCCCATGGGGCCAGGTTGATTCTACGTCCCAATTGTTAGGCACCATTGGATTGAGGAGAATGGACGATAAGGATCGTCCTTTGCAATAGTGATCTGCGAGTAGGCATTTCTATGTCCCTATTGGCCCTGGCAACCACCAGTGGGCCTACCTCCTTGACTTTATAAACGCAACCGTGTGGCCGAAGCTCAAACCTCGTTCGTTCCCTGCAAATCGTGTCAGCACAAGCATCGAATACTACCTGAAGAAACGACACCTCGCCATGGAGAGGCCCTGTCTCAACTTGCATAAGGCCGAGTAGTTCGCCCACTACGACATACTCGCGCCACCGCTAGCGAGGCTACCAGCCGGCTACGAGCTCAGCTATGCCGAGGTGCCCGTGGCGCTGCTCCAGCGCGGCATCGCGCTGTCGAGGCAGATCGAGGAGCGCTGCCGCCAGCTGCTGGAGCAGAAGAGGGCAATGGACCGATACGCGCGCACCAGCGTGTACTGGCCAAGGTGCTTCAAGAAGTAGCGGGAGGCGTTGCTTTGGCTTTGTAGAGCTCATTGTCCGGAGATCCACCCGGATCTACGCAACCCCGAAGGAAGGCAGCGCTTCTGGGTAGTGCCTGGGCGTACGCCGTCCACTGTTATCGATGTTGCACGCCGTGCAACACTCGTGAAGAGGAACGCCGCCGGACTTGTCCTCATCGATTCAGACTCGGAAGAGGCGGATGGCAATGCGGAGGACATCGTGTACGACGATGGCAGCGGGAGCGGCATAGTCGATTTGGGTCACTTGAGTCTAAATTTAATCTATGTACGGTAGCTTTAATGACCTCTTCGGATAGAATGTCCAAGTTGTAAAAGCGTGTACAGCGTTGCTTAAGTCTAGCAAAAATCTTAGAAACGAGTCTAACAGAGGGAAATATGCTACAGCATTTAGACACACTGGTTGGCCCCACTATTAAAATAAAATACCTATTTAAAAGGGCAATTTTCTTATTCTTTTCTTCTCGTCAAAGCTCCTTTCTTGTATAGGTTGGTTGAGTCTAAATAAAATCTTAGACACGAGTCTAGCAAAAGCAAGTATGCTCCAGCGTTCAGATACACCGGCAGGCCCCTCTACTAGAATAAAAAACCTATTTATGAAGACTCTTTTCTTATCCTTTTTTTCTTGCCAAAGCATTTTTCCTCTTATAGAGCATCAATGCCCCTGACGTTGCCGATGGGACGTCGCTGACAAAGACAAGGCGAGGTTGATGGGATGGTATGTTGTCTCTGCTCCCAGCACTTGATGGCACAGTCATAATTTTGGTGTGCGTCAGAGGAGAAGGAGACGCGTGTATCCGCAAAAAATCTGCTCCCCGCTTGCTAGTCCAGTCGGCATCCTCGATGCAGCTGGGCACTGTAGAAGACCGACGAGGCAATACACAAACACCCCGCGATCAAATTTTGGTCGTTGAACTGTTACAAATCCATGATTATTATTACAAACACCGACGAGGTCAAGCAAGACCCTCACCAATTCCATGGCAAGGCCATAATTTTGGTTGTTGAACTGTTACAAATCCATGATTATTGTTTATGGATAATCAGTTTAAAAATTAATGTACTATTTAATGACCTCAAATCATGTAGACACCACACATCACATACCCGTTACACGTACCATATATAAATAAATTTCAATGAAATTCAAGAAACAACGTTACTGTGCCACCTTCTCTCTCCTCCTCTTATTACTATTCAATCCCGTGCTACACTAAACAACAGTTGATGAGGACTGAAACAAAGATGATCAAAATGCCAAGTAAAACTAGTTTCAAGCTTACCTTTTGTCCGGAGGATCATAGAGAGACGAAATTGACAGGGATTTATTGTTTCTTCTGCTGTTAGCTGAAAGATCCTCAAGAACATCCTTAGTCACCCTAGCAACTTCTCCATATTCAAACTCAACTCCATTATTATCGTTTCCCTTCCGCTCCCTCTTACCCTTTTGTTTCTTTTCGCCCCCTATTCCCACCGGCACGTCCACGTTCTCAACCAATTGTTGCTTACCAATGTTTCCCTCCACATGCGCATCACCGTTTTCCTTCACATGCAGCACTTCCTCCATGTCATCTCGCCGCTCTTCCTCCAGTTCTGCCTGAGAAGCCTCATCTTGTGCCTCCGTGATTTTAACGGGGACAAGGTCAGCATCTTCGAAATCACGTGGAACTGGGTTTTTGCATAGCCTCTTAATATGGCCCAACCCTGCACACCGTTTGAACTTCCGCTTCATTGCTCCTAGTCTCGAACCTTTTGCGGTGAAGTCTTCGGTCCTTTCCTTTCTAGGCCTCCCAGGTGGCCTCCTAACAACTGGTGGTTCGAGTTTGAACCCTGGATCGACTATCTCCCAATCATTTTCATCAGCAATAGGTGGTATGTTTTCTGCATAAGTTGCAGCAAACTTGTCCATGGAGAAATATTTATGAACAGATTTCTATATTTCAGCACCTCTACCTCTCAACTTTAAGATGAACTGCAGTGCATGGTGGCATGGCAGACCAGTAACCTACCACTTCCTACATGAACAAGTCTTGTTACCAATGTCTACAGTAAACCTCCGTTCAGTACCCTGCTTGTCTTGTGCATAAACCTCAGCCAATGTATTGGAACTTCTGACCATCCTCGTATTTATGGTTCTCATTGCCCTGGTTGTTGCATTCAGTAATAAAACCACCTTGGGAACTATTTTATGGCCTACAAATTTTCTCGCACAAATTCTGTGTCTAAAATCTATCTTCACCATTATACACTGTCTTATTGCATCTAATAAAATAACAATTGCAAGTGACTTCATGCTCCTAATCTTAGTATTGAACCTTTCCGTCAGATTATTGCTAACAAAATCCACTTTGCTTAAATCACCAAACTTTCTTCTGGCCCATAACTTGTTATGATGTTCTTCGAGGTATTCTTTCAGCTTCGGCACGGTATACAAGTTCTGCATGTTAGTAGCATGCGTGCTTGGGGTGTACGTGTATGCCGATCGCCACAAGTTGTCTTCAAAGGTCTTTCCGTTGAACTTATTCGTGAAGCTAGTAGCGAGGTGCCGCATGCATTCCTATGCTCAACCCCAGGAAACCCAGCATCAATAGTATTCTGAAGCCCCTTGCATGCACCAGTGTGTATCACCAAGCCTTCAGGATGACTAATTACTACACGTAATCTCTGCATGAACCATGTCTAGCTTTCAGTCGATTCACCCTCAAGGACAACATAGGCTGTGGGAAAAATCTAATTATGCGCGTTAGCACAAGCGGTAGCAAGTTTTCCCCTGAACTTCCCTGTTAAAGAAGTTGCCTCTATTGCAAGTATGGCCTGCAGCCGTCTACGAACCCCTTCCAGCATGCCTTCAGGCAGGCAAAACATCTCCTGAAGCATTTCTTATCTGCCTGCTTATACTTGACCCCCCTTGAGACCTTTTCTCTTCCTTTCACAACCTTATAATCAATGTCAACAACACTACCAGGTGATGTCTTCTCTACCTCAGCTTTCAAACTATACAACATGTGAAAACTGTCAGTCCACTTGCCCTGAATAAAGTCTAGAGCCATCTCCTTCCCATCAAAGACTCTATGGTAAGGAATCAGAACATTAAACTTTTCGCTAAGCTTAGTTCTGAGTTTAGCAGGTCTAATGCTACGATCCTGCCTCACCCAGTCAAGTACCTTAGCAGCAATCCACTTGGTTGTCGCCGGTATAACTTTATCACTTAAAGAAGTATTAGGGCAGTTGTGTTTCTTCGTGTTTACCTTGATCTGCATTCAATGGGAATAAAAATAAATCAGAGGACTCATCAGCAGAACAAATATGAGAAAGACCAAAACTAAATGTAGCTATTCAACCTGAAATGGGTGTCCACCACGCATTGGAGATGCATGAAATATCTATTTACACACCTTACTTTCCCTACAATGCACCCTAAATCTCTTTTGGTCGCTCTTTTCAACAATTATAACCCAACTCTTATTGCATAGGTAACAACGGCATATCTGCATTCCTCCACAGTATCAAAGACAATCCCCTCATCAATTGTAGGGTTGTCCCAGTCAAAGTGTATCACTGGCCTGTCCTCGTCTTCGTCATCGTATCTGCATCCCATTTCCCCATCCTCACATTCCTCTTCCTCATCATTCGCATAGTGAGGCTCATAGTTCAAATCAACCAAATATTCCCTCCTCTCCATCCTATCAGGGTCAGTAGCCACATCTAGATATGCTTTCTCATCATCATCATCATCATCATCTTCGAGCACAAAATCACCTTGACCGCCACACATTTTGATGTCTGCATGCTCAACGACAGGCTGGTCGGTCGCGCTCGGTATCGAAAAAAGAGTATGCTTTGTTCGTGTTCCACACGGGCCGGTATCATTCAGGACAGTCTCTTCCCCCTTATCAATGATGTGCACAAATATCGGCACAGTCCTCGTACCGAGGTGTTTACCCCACATCATGGCCAGAGCCTCCTCAGTTCTAACATGATAGAAAGTCTGAATTTGTGCCATAGTACCTAATTACGAATTCATCATGCTGGCCAATGGGAAACTTGCCAAATTGCATGTGCAAGTCACTTAGAGTTATGTCATCTGCGTCTACTGTCAGCCGATAATCAAATCCACTGGTAACTGCAATTCTACCATCAGACAAGGTTTCAGTCTGATACCCATGCCGAATCTTCAAAAGAAATCTGGATGAAGCAGACGTCCTACGATCACCAACACAAATCCTCTCCATCAACACGGGACTAGAAACGCTAATTGGGACATGCAGAGATGGAATTGCAGTTCTTACCCTTCAGGGAGGATGTACGAAATGTTCAGTGGGCTCCAGAGCACCAAAGCTTTGCACCCTGCATCCTCTTCCCCTGTTTAGTGATCCTCCATGTTCTCCAGCCTTGAAGGGTCCATATCCTCGCTCTCCGTCTTGGAAGGACTCATCTCCGTGTTCTCCGGCCATGCAGGATGCATTTCCGTGCGGGATCCAGATGAAAGCCACCGTCGTTGCGCAAGAACCTAGAGCCCACCAAACGATTTTCGTTCCCAGACGCGCCTGGGCGACAACAGAGGCAAGGATATAGGGCAAGGGGGAAGGCAGGGTGGCTAGGGAGGGTAGGGGATGACAGGAGGACGATAGTCTAGGGGGAGGATGAGAGTGTTGCCGAAGGTGAAGGAGTGGTGGCGTGCAAGACCAGAGCGGAGCTGCGAGCGAGCGATAGAATATGGAAAATCATAGAATAATGGGGAGCACTAATCCTCTAACTTAGGATGCGCGCCGTCGATGGTCGAGGTTGCAGGGCCCACCAGTCAGTAAAACGCCATGTCCTCTTCCCCTGTTTCTGATGGTGTTGATACAATTCTACGATCATAGTGGCACATGCAAAATTTCTGGACACAACTAAGGACATACTCATAAATATACTTAAAATGGAACCCTGACCTGGTACATTGCCCGATCCGGTTGCTAGCCACGACCTGTATTTTTAATATCTTAGCACTCTTATGCTGAGAAGGGAAATAAAGACAGAAGTTAGTCGAACTAGTTTCGAATAAATAAGATACACTCTTAGAAAGCTTAGATATGGCCTCGCCTAAGCAGAGGCCGCCGCCCCGGCGGTGGCCACCGCTGAAGCTTGGCTATTTAGCCTCTCTGAGGCAGGCCATGCGGCTGTACTAAAAGGCCGGTTTTCCATATCCGAGACGGTTGATTTTGTAGAATGTGTTACATCTACGGCGGCGGCTGATACGTCATAAATGTATCTATAATTTTGATGTTCCATGCTTGTTTAGAATCATCTTTGCTATGATTTTTCTACATTTTGTGGTATTTTTATACGTTTTCTGGAACTAACCTATCAACAAGATGCCATAGTGCCAGTTGCCTGTTTTCTGCTGTTTTTTGTTTCAGAAAATCTAGTAAGGAAATATTCTCGGAATTGGACGGGACAAAAGCCAAAGTCAATATTTTATTGGGACGAACACAGAGACCGAAGGGAAGTCGAAGGGGGCCAAATGGTGGACACACCCTAGGGCCACACGGGAACCCCCTAGGGCACGCCGCCACCTGGTGTGGGCCTTCTGGCCAGCCCCTACCTCGCCTCTTCGTCTATAAAATCCCCCGATGCAGAAACCCTAAGCACCCAATCAGATCTCCACGAAACAGTCCGTAGCCGCCGCCACCATCATCCCTAGATCGGGGGGGTGCGAAGCTCTTCCCGGCACACTACCAGAGGGGAGAGATCATCCCGGAGACCTTCTTCATCACCATGCCAGCCTCCGGTATGATGCGTGAGTAGTTCACTCTTGGACTATGGGTCCATACAGTAACTAGATGTTGTTTCTCCTCCTTTGTGCTATCATGTTTAGACCTTGTGAGCTCCGTTCATGATCAAGATCATCTATTTGTAATCATACATGTTGTGTTTGCAGGGTTCCGATGGATATTGAGATAGTATGTTAGATTGATTATTGATTCTATCACATCTTATTGATTATTGATTCTATCATGTATGTGTTGTTTGTGATCTTGCATGCTCTCCATTGCTAGTAGCTATCTTAGCCAAGTAGATGCTAGTGACTCCAAGAGGGAGTATTTATGCTCGATAGTAGGTCCATGCCTCTATTTAATCTGGGGAAGTGACAGGAATCTCTAAGGTTGTAGATATGCTGTTGCTACTAGGGAGAAAACAACAATCTTTTGTTCATGGAACAATTGTATTGTTTACTTTACACACATTGCTTAATGCAATTATATGTTGCTTGCCACTTAATACTTGAGGGGGTTCGGATGATAACATGAATGTGGATTATTAGTCATAGATGCAGTTGGATGGCGGCCTATGTACATTGTTGTAATGCCCAATCAAATCTTATAGGAATCATGATGTCTAGTATTTTCATTGTTATACCTTGCTCAGTCTGTCAATTTCACCGCTGTAATTTGTTCATCCAGCATGCTATTTATCTTAAGGAGAACACCTCTAGTGAACTATGGACCCCGGTCCAATCTTTACCATTGTTACATCATCTACTGTTACCGTTTACTTTCTACAAGCAACCATTACTATTATGGGGTAACCCCTTGGGGTGGCCCGATCTTTCACGAATCTCTGCGGGGTTCGAGGGAAAAGCGGTGGAAGGGGAAGAGGGGACGAAATCCACGAACACACGCACACTAAGATCCCGATGAACTCACGCACACAAATCACGATACACGCCGATAACTCACGCTGGTGGCAACCGGTCCAACAGAATCTCTAGGATCGGTGTTGGGAGAAGCTCTCTCTCCATGACGAACAACGGGGGACGAGGTGCTTGGTGAGATCTTGACGACTTGGGGGCGAGAACCGAGAACCCAAGGCCTTGTACAACTTGAACGCACTAGGCAAGATCCAAGAGGAGGTGGATAATAGGGTGCCCCTTGGTAGGAGCATGAGACCAATAGATGAAAGATCCTCAAAGGGGTGTCCTCAATCTATTATTATCCAAGTCTAGGGTTTACATATGAGGGGTGGGGCTTTATATAGGCCAACCACTTAAACAGGGGTAGTTTTGGAATAAAACAGGAAGTTCGGGCGAATCTGAGGGTTACATGGGCCAGGCCCAAAAGGCCTTGACATGCCTGGCATCGAGCAGGCCGGAGACTCCGGTCTGGGCCAGAGACTCCGGTCAATCTCCGGACCCGTCTCCGGAGGGGGCATCTGGCTATCCCGGGCTTGGTTCTTGGGGCCGGACCGGAGGAAGGTCCGGAGACTCCGGTGTAGGGGACCGGAGACTCCGGTCTACACCGGAGACTCCGGTGTGCAGAGCTCCAGCAGCTTCTTCTCCTGGTCCTTCTTCCTTGGGGGCTTGGTGTGGTGATGTTGCTTCATAGCTGAGGAACATAACGTAGTTGCATGAAGTATCAAGCCATCCAAAGGTAGGCCAAAATCACATGAGGAAAGGAGCGAGTTAACCTTGGCTTGTAGGAGCTTGGCTCGAGCGCGAGTCATTGGTCCACTTGGGGGACTAGGTGTTGTAGATGGAGGTGCGTCCGTAGGACGGGCTGCATCAGCTCCCCCCCTTGGGAAAGAGTCGTCCTCGACTCTTCAACCTTCTCAACTTCATCGTCGCCATGTTAGGGTGAGAGGTCCTTGACATTGAATGTCGGGCTCACAAGATACTTGGATGTTGGGATATCGATGATGTAGGCGTTGTTGTTGATCCTCTTTAGTACTTTGAACGGTCCATCACCTCTTGGCTTGAGTTTGGAGTCGCGGTCCTTGGGGAAGCGGTCTTTACTCAAGTGTATCCACACAAGGTCGCCTTCTTCGAAGATCATCTCTTTCTTGTTCTTGTTGAGCCTTGATGCTTGGCGAAGGACTTGTTTCTCGATCGTAGCTCTTGTGTCTTCATGGAGTTTATTCATTGTTTGGGCACACTTGACCACGTCCATATTGGCACGTTCATGAAGCGGAAGTGGAAGGATATCGAGCGCGGTGAGAGGCTCGAAGCCATAGACGATCATGAACGGGCTCCTCATGGTGGTGGAGTGTTTGGCGCGGTTGTAGGCGAACTCGGCGTGTGGAATACATTCCTCCCAGTCTTTAAGGTTCTTCTTGATCAACACACGTAGGAGTGTGCCAAGACTTCGATTGACGACCTCGGTTTGTCCATCGGTTTGAGGATGCGAGGCGGACGAGAAGAGGAGCTTGATGCCGAGCTTGGCCATGAGAGTCTTCCAGAAGTAGCTCATGAATTTGACGTCGCGGTCGGAGACGATTGTTCTTGGTACACCGTGTAGCCGAATTATTTCCCTGAAAAACAAATTTGCTACATGTGAAGCATCATCGGTCTTATGGCACGGAATGAAGTGTGCCATTTTGGAAAAGCGATCCACTACCACAAATATAGAATCATGTCCATGTTTAGATCTAGGCAACCCTAACACAAAGTCCATGCTAATGTCCGACCAAGGTGCATGAGGAATAGGAAATGGCATATAAAGACCAAAGGGATTAGACTTAGACTTAGCTTGGATACATGTAGTGCATCGTTGGACGTGGCGCTCCACGTCGCGCTTCATCTTTGGCCAAAAGTAGTGAGTGGATAGCATGTCATATGTCTTGTCACGGCCAAAGTGACCCATAAGGCCTCCACCATGGGACTCTTGAAGAAGCAAAATTTGGAGAGACGTCTTCGGAATGCAAAGCTTGTTTTGTTTGAAAAGAAAACCCTTATGCAAATAGAAATCATCAATCCCTTTTTCTAGTGAACATCTTGCAAAAATTGGTCCAAAGAAAGGGTCGGACGCGTACAAAGATTTGATGTCATCAAGACCCAAGACATTTACTTCGAGTCGCGTAAGAAGGTTTGTGTTTTTTCGAGACAAAGCGTCCACTACAACATTTTCTTTGCCCTTCTTGTACTTGACAATGTAAGGAAAAGACTCCATGCACTCAACCCATTTGGCGTGCCTTTTACTCAAATTGGCTTGGCCCTTAAGATATTTCAACGACTCATGGTCGGAATGGATGATAAATTCTTTGGGCCAAAGATAGTGTTGCCACACTTGAAGGACACGAACCAAGGCAAAAAGCTATTTGTCATAAATGGGATAGTTTAGTCGTGCGCCATCAAGTTTCTCACTATGGTATGCAATAGGACGCCCATTTTGCATAAGGACGCCTCCAATGCCAATTCCACTAGCGTCGCATTCAATCTCAAAGGTTTTTGTGAAATACGGTAATGCAAGAAGTGGTGCTTCGGTGAGCCTATTTTTGAGCTCATCAAAAGCCTTTTGTTGTGCTTTTCCCCAAACGAACGTGACATTTTTCTTGGTCAATTCGTTGAGGGGGCAAGCAATGGTAGAAAAGTCTTTCACAAAGCGACGGTAAAAGCCAGCCAACCCATGAAAAGTACGAAGTTCACTAACATTGGTAGGTATGGTACAATCGCGTATGTCCTTAACTTTTGAGACATCAACTTCAATGCCATTAGAAGACACAACAAAACCAAGGAAAATGAGTTCGTCTTTTGCAAAAGTGCACTTTGGGAGGTTAGCATAGTGCTTTTCATGACGAAGGATTTGAAGGACCTCCTTAACATGAGTAACATGCTCCTCTAGTGACTTGCTATAGACAAGGATGTCATCAAAGTAAACAACGACACTCTTCCCAATGAGAGATCTCAAAATATGGTTCATGAGGCGCATGAAGGTATATGGAGCATTTGATAAGCCAAAAGGCATAACCAACCATTGATAGAGACCAAGCTTGGTCTTGAAGGCGGTTTTCCACTCATCACCTTCGGCCATGCGAATTTGATGGTAACCACTACGAAGATCAATTTTCGAAAATATAGTGGCTCCACATAACTCATCAAGCATGTCATCAAGACGAGGTATAGGATGTCGATAACGCACGGTGATAGCATTGATTGGACGGTAGTCCATGCATAACCGCAACATATCATCCATTTTTGGAACTAGAATCACGGGGACCGCGCTTGGGCTAGTGCTTACTTGGATCAAACCTTTGGAGACGAGTTGGTTGATTTGTCGTTCTATCTCCTTCGTCTCTTCCGGGTTCGTGCGATACGCGACGCGGTTTGGGAGTGGGGCGCCGGGTATGAGGTCGATGCGGTGCTCGATTCCACGAAGAGGAGGTACTCCATGAGTAAGCTCTTCAGGAAATACATCGTGGAATTCCTGCAAAATAGCCATCAAAGAAGGAGGAACATTTGTCAAGTCATTAGTTCCTTGCGCTAGTCCCTTGCATACAAGGACATAGTGCAAGATGGATGGGTTGTTCCGCACTTCTCTCATCTCACTTTTGGTGGCAAGAAGAACACTCTTAGTTTTTCCACTCGAGTTTGGCTTGTGTCACTCACTCACTATAGTGTGGTTATCTCGCTCACCACTCTTCTCACAAGATGGTTTTGTGTATTGCGCCCTCGCTAAAGCCTTTGCGTTGTCCGCAATTATTTGGCTAGGAGTCATTGGTTGCAACACACAAGTTTTTTCAAGCCATTTGAAGGTATAAGTGTTTGAGTGACCATTATGCAAAGTAGGCTTATCAAATTGCCACGGCCTTCCTAGCAACATATGGCAAACCGTCATGGGGACCACGTCACATTCCACCGTGTCTTTGTATGGTCCAATTGAGAACGTTGCCGAGACGGTGTGCTTGATCTTGACGGACCCTTGGTCACTTAGCCATTGAATATGGTAGGGGTGCTTATGTGGATGTAGGGTGAGGTTGAGTTTCTCACACAATTCCGTGCTTGCAAGATTGTGGCAACTCCCTCCATCGATGACAACTTTGATGGACTTCCCATTGATACCGGCACGAGTTTGGAAGATGTTTGATCATTGGTCTTTATTCTCATTGATTTGAGTAGTTAAGACCCTTGTGACCACAAGCGATGGACTTGCGTCATGCTCACACACGAGTAGTTCTTGGTCCTCTTCCAAATGTTGCCTTGCCATGGCTTTCTTGACCCTTGCATCAAACTCATCTTCACTCAAGTATTCTTCATCGCCGTTGTCATGGATGAACAAAACTTTCTTGTTCCCACATGCGGATGACTTGTGTCCTTTGCCTCCACACCTGTAGCACTCACCATTGAATGGTTGTTCATCTCTTGTGTATTTGCCACTTGGGGGCGGTTTTCCTTGAGGAAGTGTTGGCTTGAAGGGAAGCTTGGTGGTATTTGATGAGCTTCCACTTGGTGTTGTCGGAGTAGTGGTTGGGGCTTGCTTGTATGTGAAGTATGTCTTTGGCTTGTTGTACTTGATGTCCTCTTGCACTTGACGCTCGGCCTTTGATGCGATGTGCACAAGATCAACCATGTTGTACTTTTGGAACTCGGTGATGCACTTGATTGGATGGTTCAAGCCATTGAGGAAACGTGCCATTGTTTGTTCATCCCGCTCTTCAATGTTGGCACAGATCATGTTGAGCTCCATTTGCTTGAAGTACTCTTCCACGGTCTTTGTCCCTTGACTAAGCGTTTGAAGCTTGTTGAAAAGGTCACGCGTGTAGTGCGAAGGAACAAAGCGGGATCTCATATGAGCCTTCATATCTTGCCAAGTTGAGATTGGAGGTTCTTCTTTTGCTTCCCGAGCGAGTTGGACTTGTTCCCACCAAAGGTTGGCATACTCATCAAACTCGAGGGATGCCATGGCCATCATCTTATCATTGCTATAATTGTGCATGCGGAAGATCTTGTCAACCTTGAGTTCCCACGAGAGATATTCTTCGGGTTCATTGGAACCGGTGAACTTGGGCATGGTGAACTTGAGTTGGCTGAAAGTTTCTTCTTCATTATGGTTTCGGTGGCGACGGTTGCCATGATTTTGGCGGCCATCTTCATCATCTGAGCTCTCATGTCTTGCTTGGTGATGTTGGCGTTGCTCTTGCGGTTGTTGAGGAGCCGCGTTTGGTGGTGCAACTTGGTTTTGACGACGAGCTTGGGGAGCTTGCTCGTGTTCTTGGCGCGGTTGAGGATGAGGAGGAGGTTGATGATCCTCACGACGAGCTTGGGGAGCTTTCTCTTGTTCTTGTCGTGGTTGATGCCGATGAGCATTGTCTTGTGCCATGTGGCGAGGAGGGCGTCGAGCCACATGCACAATGGGCTGCTCTCTTTCTTCTTGATGTGGAGGAGGCTCGTCATGATGATCATGTTGTCGACGTTGATGTTCATGTCGATGAGGATGCCTTGGTGGATCTTCGAGTGCTTCACGCCGCCGGCGAACTTGTTCTTCCACTTCGGATGCTTCACTTGATGTTGAAAGAACATGTCAATGGCGATGGGCTTGGTGGTCCATGTGAGTTTGCTCTTGTTGAAGCACAAGTGCCCTTTGTTGTGGCCGGTCCGCTTCACGTCTTGGAGGTCTTGCGGAGAGGTCACCATCATAGCTTGACGTTGCGGCGTGTCGCGGAGATGGTACCGCTTGAGAAGAGCTCATGGATTGAAGGACGGGTCCATCCCGGTGCCTTGAAGCGTGACGGCGAGGTGCACTTGATTCACTTGAGGAGTGCCGTGATGATCTTGAGTCTCGCGAGCGTGGCCTTGCTAACCCATCAATGAGGCGTTGAAGCTTCTCATCCGTTGAGGCGAGGGCACGACCAAGAGCTTCATTTTGATGACCGAGGTTGTGTTGCATGGCATGCATTTGGCCTCATACTTCTTCGAAGCGGTTGTCGATGTTCTTGAACTCCACTCGGGCTTCGCTAAATTGTTCATCTTGGCGCCGCTCAAGGGCTTCACAACGGTAGTTGAATTCTCCTCGGATCTTCCAATGGTCCCATCTTGTCATGTATTGAGTGTCGTCCTCCGGAGGTGGTTGTGGTTGGGACGGCTCGCCATTCCTGTCCATGATGCAAAGCCGACAAGGGTTGTATATGGAGAGTAAGGGTGCGTAGAGTTAGCCTTTTACCTCACCTTGGAGATTATATCAAACCAATTGCCACACAAAGTAGCGAACAACATGCAAAGTGAAATGGCAAAGAAACTCACACACAAATAAGCTACAACTCTCAAAATCTTTTGGTGGATGGGTAGGATTGTGGGAAAGCCAAAGAACCAACCGAACGCAAAGGATAGTCAAAAGTGGAGAAGATCCAACAACTCAAGTCAAAAGGAGATGGTCAACTCAAAAGGTGACGAGAACCTACGACTACACACACGCGTGGAGAAAAATGGGGTTAGCACGACTATGAAAGTGAGCACGAAATGGCCTAACGAAGACTACGCTCGGTTGTCGTGCCAACTCAAGGAGAGACCACAACTCGTTTGCCAAAAGAGGGTAAGCAACGGATTTGTGCACTTGCCTTGGCGCGCTTCTTCCTCTCTCTTTTGCTTACAAGCTTGATGCTCTCTTTGTATTGGGAGACTATGTATTTTTCTATTTGTCTTTTTTTTATTCTTTTTCTTTTTCTCCCTTTCTATGCTACTATGTTAGATTTTGTCTTTGCCCTCACACTCTCACTTTCCAATGGCAAGTGCACAATGCTTAGACAAACACAAAATGAGTTGCTCTCATAGGATAGGTACACACAAAGGAAGATATGGCTACAAGGGTTGACACAAGTTATACCTTAGTTGTTGATGGTGATCTTGTGTCGATGGAGCGGGGAAGAGTTTGGGGTCCGTGGTGTCGAAGAGCGCGGCGATGTTGCGGAAGCTATCTGTTAGTTGGTGACACGCACACGGAACACAAACAACAAGTGGACAGATTAGCCAATGCAGAAAAGAGGAAAAAGGGTCAAAATCGGCATCCAGGGCCAGAGACTCCGGTCTGGGCCGGAGACTCCGGTGTAGACCGGAGACTCCGGTGCTCAGGGCCAGAGACTCCGGTGTGGAAGATTTGCTCGTGTTCTTGAGCGGAAATTCACGCCTAGAGTCCTCAAATCCGCGAAAATTTGGCCAAAATTGGGCTGGGAAACGCAGGCAAAAGCTGGACCAACACCTTAGACAAGATTTGGTCGGATCAAAACCACAAATAACACTCCAAAATGATAGATCGATCCAAAGGCCAATTGGGGCTGTTTTTTGGGAAATTTTCGAGTTTATGGTGGATAGAAGAAAATTGAGGGGAAATTCGTGATCAACCTTGCTCTTGATACCAAGATGTTATGGGGTAACCTCTTGGGGTGGCCCGATCTTTCACGAATCTCCGCGGGGTTCGAGGGAAAAGCGGTGGAAGGGGAAGAGGGGACGAAATCCACGAACACACACACACTAAGATCCCGATGAACTCACGCACACAAATCACGATACACGCCGATAACTCACGCCGGTGGCAACCGGTCCAACATAATCTCTAGGATCGGTGTTGGGTGAAGCTCTCTCTCCACGACCAACAACGGGGGACGAGGTGCTTGGTGAGATCTTGACGACTTGGGGGTGAGAAACCGAGAACCCAAGGCCTTGTACAACTTGAACGCACTAGGCAAGATCCAAGAGGAGGTGGATAATAGGGTGCCCCTTGGTAGGATCATGAGACCAATAGATGAAAAATCCTCAAATGGGTGTCCTCAATCTATTATGATCCAAGTCTAGGGTTTACATATGAGGGGGGGATTTATATAGGCCAACCACTTAAACAGGGGTAGTTTTGGAATAAAATAGGAAGTTTGGGCGAATCTGAGGGTTACATGGGCCAGGCCCAAAAGGCCTTGACATGCCTGGCATCGAGCAGGCTGGAGACTCCGGTGTTGGGTCCGGAGACTCTGGTCTGGGCCGGAGACTCCGGTCGATCTCCGGACCCGTCTCCAGAGGGGGCATCTAGTTGTCCCGGGCTTGGTTCCTGGGGCCGGACCGGAGGAAGGTCCGGAGACTCCGGTGTAGGGGACCGGAGACTTCGGTCTACACCGGAGACTCCGGTGTGCAGAGCTCCAGCAGCTTCTTCTCCTGGTCCTTCTTCCTTGGGTGCTTGGTGTGGTGATGTTGCTTCATAGCTGAGGATACATAACGTAGTTGCATGAAGTAGCAAGCCATCCAAAGGTAGGACAAAATCGCATGAGGAAAGGAGCGAGTTAACCTTGGCTTGTAGGAGCTTGGCTCGGGCGCGAGTCATTGGTCTACTTGGGGGACTAGGTGTTGTAGATGGAGGTGCGTCCGTAGGACGGGCTGCATCAATTACCTTCCACACTATATGTTTAATCCTTTGTTTTCAGCAAACCAGTGAGATTAACAACCTCACTGTAAGTTGGGGCAAAGTCTTGAGTTTGTGTTGTGCAAGATTCCAAGTTTCTAGCAACACCTTGGAGTTGTTTCCTTCCTCCTACTGGTTCGATAACCTTGGTTTCATAACTGAGGGAAAACTTGTTGTTGTGCTCATCATAACTTCCTCTTGGGGTCTCCCAACGAAGCGGCGGTGGCAACGGCGAAGTCCACCGTGGCATCGGGAAGGGCCAACCAAGCATCATGGAGAATGCGCGCGGTGGCATTTTCATGTACTCTGTGCACGAGAAAGAAGGTATGTTCCAAAGCATTCCTGCGAGCTTGCCACCGAGGAAACAAACCCTCGAACAGGGCGGCGCCAAGGTCAACAAACTCTTGCCTCCATGACTCGACGTGGGCGACCTTACCATGGGGCAATCTGGTCCCATGCCATCAGCGACAAAGACGATCCATCCTACGCACGGTCGGCGGCCACACCGCGGCGGCGTGCATCCATCTACACAAAGCTTGTTGGAGTGTTTGACAGCTGGAGCCGACGATGAGCAATAGCTCAGCACCGGAATTCTGGTTCATATTCATAGGGACCTACGATCCCTGCCACAAGAAGCCGGAGTTCACCTTCGAAGAAATCGTTGCGGCAGCGCGGCTATTCGTGCTGAACCGGGACTGGTTCAAGCGCGTCAACTAGTGCATGAACATTGCATATCTCTTGAAGTTTGGCGGGAAGGAAAAAGATCAGTTGTGATTGAACGATCCCTGAACTTACGTCCTCTCTAGGAAATTGGCTAGCCAACTTTCATGGTGAAGATTTGCAGTTTCTTCAGTGTAGAACAGTTAAGTTCAGAGACTAACTCTGTAGAATGCCTTTTGTAGAGGCAATAGCCCCCTTTTGCGCAGTTATCCATACTTTAGTATGGAATTAGTTCGGAAGTAACCAAATACTATCAAGATGTATCTATTTATTCAATTACTACCGGCGGTTGAATTCAGTTTACTGTCATACTTATCCGAGGTAGACAAGATTCAGACAATATTTTATGAACTGATCTTGGGTGGTTTATTCATGCAAGTTCCATACAGAATCACGCACCATATCAAACAAATATATGTAAAAATTGTTCGAGGCATACAAACCAGCAGAATTTTGTGCCTTTTGGATCGCTCACCAGCATCATTTTCCCGGGAATGGTGAAATTGTTCATTGCTAGCCCACCCTCTTTTCAGGAGACTAACCATGGTTATTCACACAAATTCATTAGCCACAAATACTACAAGTTCATTAGCCACACAAACTACAAAATCATTAGCCACATGAACTGTTGGAGATATGCCCAAGAGGCAATAATAAAGTGGTTATTATCATATCTTCATACTTATGATAAATGTTTACATACCATGCTATAATTGTATTAACCGAAAACATTAATACTTGTGTGATTTGTAAACATAAAAGAGTCCCTAGTAAAGCCTCTTGTTAAACTAGCTTGTTGGTTAATATATGATCATGGTTTCCTGATCATGAACATAGAGATGTTATTAACAAAAGGGTCATATCATTAGGAGAATGATGTGATGGATATACTCCTATAGTTAAGCGTAGCATAAAGATCAAGTCATTTAATATAGTTCATTTGCTATAAGCTTTGTGATACATAGTAACCTAATTCCTTTGAACATGAGATCATGTTAATCACCATCACCGGAAGGATGCTTTGATGACATCAAACACCACACCGTAACTGGGTGGCTATAAAGGTGGCATTGAGTGTTCAGAAAGTATGGGTTGAGGCACATGGATCAAGAGTGGGATTTGTCCATCCATATGACGGATAGATATACTCTGGGCCCTCTCGGTGGAATGTCATCCAATTAGCTTGCAATCATGTGACTGGCTCACAAGGTATCACATACCGCGGGAACGAGAAAAGAGTACTTATCAGTAACGAGGTTGAACTAGGTATGCAGAGATACCGACGATCAAAACCTCGGATAAGTAAACTATCGTGAGATAAAGGGAAATTGGTATCGTATGTAAATGGTTCATTCGATCGCAAAGTAATCGTAGAAATATGTGGGAGCCATATGAATTTCCAGATTCCTCTATTGGTTATTGATCGGAGAAGTGTCTCGATCATGTCCGCATAATTCACGAACCGTAGGGAGACACACTTAAGGATTCGATGTTGTTGAGTAGTTATGGAATGATGAGTAAGAGACCGAATGTTGTTCGGAGTCTCGGATGGGATCCGGGATATCACGAGGAGGTCCGGAATGGTCCGGATAATAAGATTCATATAAGGAAAGTCCTGTTTCGGAGTTCGGAAAAGATTCCGGTGTTTTCACCAGGAATGTTCTAGAAGGGTCTGGAAGGTCCGGCACTCCGGAGGGGAAGGGTACATGGATGTGTCATGACAATGTGGAATGGTTGCATCATGTACTAGGTCACTTGGCTGGGCAATATGGAGAGAGAAATCAAATCCAAGTTTGAAAGTCAAACGCCAATTTGAAAAGTCAAATCTAAAGTTTGCTTGGTGGAGGGAGAGTAGGAAACCTACTTGGGGAGGAAGTCCCACTCCCTCCCACCCGCCGGCCATGAGGAGGAGTTGGAGGAGGAATCCCTCCTCCACAAACCGCCTCTCCCCTCCTATATAAGGAGGGGTAGGGCGCCCCCTCTCCCTACACCTCAAAAAACCCTAGCCTAAGGCGCCACCACCACCAAGTGTTGCTGCCGCCACCACCTAGGGATCTCCTCCCAAGTCGCCGAGTTGGGGTATCCCAAACCCTAGCCGCCGGCTACACCTCTCCCCTTGGTGCCCTCTAAACCCTAGATCACCAAGGCCTCTCTCATACTCCACCATACTCGCTCCGGCTTAGGCGAAGCCCTACGGGATCTCCCCTCTACTTCCGACACCACGCCGTCGTGCTGCCGGAATCACGAGGAGAGTGCTACAACCTCCATTGCTCTTTGGAACAAGGGAGACGAAGGTCTTCATCGAAAATGCGTGTGACCGATCATGGGAGCGCTTCGAACGCGGCAATCTTAAAGGATCGTCTACGCGATCTTGAGATCGGAAAGAGTACGACTACATCACCCACGAGAATCTGCTCTCGTTAACCGCTTTGGATCTTCGAGGGTTAGTATTCTATCGACTCATTGCTACAATCTAGTAGATAGATCTTGGCTTGATCATAGATTAGATCTTGATTGTGTTTTCATGCAGTAGAATTTTTTTGTTTACCATGCTACGAATCCCTACACAAACTACAAATCATTAGCCACACATACTATGAATTCAGTAGCCACACATTACAAATTCAGTAGCCACACATACTACAACAGTTCAAACTATTACATAAGGTGTACTATGTGTCGACTCTCAAGTCAGCAATCTTTCAGATTCACTAAACCTCTGTCTTCACTCGAGGGAAATCAGAACCACCAACTTGTCCATGCCTGGTCCCCCCACCGAAACCGTGCCCTCCGTCGCGGAACGGTGGTGGTCTTGTGCCATCGATCCTTCTAGCCAACACTGCAGGCGACGGGGACGCTTTCTAGCCGCCTCGTCGGGGTCCTGAATGCCATGTACCGGATCCAAAACCTCCTGCAGGTGGATGATCATCGGGTGCTTCCAGCAAAGTTGTCATCTTGCCTTGCTTGGAATCTCCACATTGTACATCTTAGGAATGGTGTCTAGATCTTTCAGCCACGCCTTTACCTCGATGATCCATCTGTCAGTCGGTGGCACAATCTCCACCAGCTCGCCGCCAAGGCTACTAATGACCTGCTTGAGGGCCTCCGGTTCCCAAGCATGCAAAGGGAGGCCGTCGCCGAGTTTAGATAAGAAACAAAGCTTCCCCAAGCGATCGTCCAACCCATAGGCGCGATGCCAACGCAGGAAGCTCATTTTATCCCCACAGCGCTCGAAACAATGGGAAGAATGTGGAACGCGCTCGCTATCTGAGCTGTGGGCAAATCGGCCAAAGAAATCAAATGGCGGCGCGCATAACTCAATATTGACCACTTTTCTTTTGATCCCAAAACAAGACCTAAAAGCCGACATCAAGTCTGCCGGCGACACGATGGGACGCATTCCTGGCACGGTGGCCATGAGAGCGTTGTTGTTGAACTCCTCTGCCAGGGCTAGCATGCCTAGGGTGCACGATAGCACGTAACCGCCCGAGGCCGGTCGCCGGTTCGAATTGACCAGCCGGACGCGCTCCACCGTGCGGGAAGGTCTAGGCAGCGACGAGAGGCTAGGCTGGGGACACGAAGCTCCGACATGCCGACTAGGAAAAACGAGGCGAGGGGGACGGCGGTGAGCTTCGATTAAGGGTGTGGGAGGTTGACCAGCCATGGCGGGGACCCAAGGAGAGCAAGGACGAGCTCCGATCTAGAGACCAGTAGCCGGAGCTAAGCAAGGTAATGGAGAGGGGAATAATAGGGGAGAAGAGCAGAGCAGAGAAGAAGATCTAGTCCTCGCAGGGATAAACCAGTCCATGGCCACAAAGGATAACAGGAAATACTGACGGGTCAATGCAAGAAGAGTTGACCTAACAACGTGATTTGAGTTCAACTGTTTTTTGACTGGTTCAAATGATCGTTTGGCCGTTAGATTCGTATTTACCCCCATTTGGCCCCTCTCGACAATTGGCAAAGCTACTACAGCCCTTCCACGAGATTACACGCAACTTGGACCCCGTGTTGCCTTGGCATCTGAACTTTCGGGCCACATATTAAAATTCTCCTCAGCGAGGTACTGACGCCAACAAAGCAAAGGTATCCTCACTACCAAAAGCTCTCCTACAACTGCGCCACTACTTTCAGGAGCATCAGATTGTGGTCGTCAATGACACACCACTGTCAAACATCCTGAACAACCCCGAAGCTACAAGGCGGGTAGCCTTATGGGGCATCGAGCTATCCCCTCGGGACATCAGCTACGAGTGTTGCACCGCCATCAATTCTCAGGTGCCCCCTGAGTTCTTCGTCCACTAGATGGAGCTCCAGCTACCGGACACTCCGAACATGTCCCAGTCCTGGACAATGCACTTCGACGGCTATAAGCGCGAGGCTGGAGCAGGAGCCAGAGTGATACTGATGTCCCCTCAAGGGGATAAGATGAAATACGTCCTTCGAATGAAGTCCCGCATATCCAACAATGAGGTCGAGTACGAGGCACTCCTAAACGGCATGAGGATGGCCAAAGTTTGCGGCGCCACACGCCTTGTCATCTATGGTGTCTCCTACCTCGTCGTCCAGCAGACGATGAATGAGTGCAACGCCCATAGCGCCAACATGATCTCATATCGTGCGCTCTACAACTCACTCGAAGGAGACTTCTACGGCTTCAAACTCTAGCACGTTAGCTGGGAAAGCAATGAAGAAGCCGACAAGCTCGCCAACATTGGCTCCACCTGCGACCTAGTGCCACCGGGTGTGTTCCTCGAGCAAATCTGTGTGCCCTCAATCAAGCGAAAATTCCCGAAGGACACAACCGAAGCCACGGGACACTCGGGAGTTGTGCCACCCAAGAAAGCCGAAGGACACGAAGAGCTCGACAAGAAGGTCGAACTAGTGAGCCTCATGCAGGTCCTTGTAGTCAAACAGACCTGGACTCAACCGTACGTCCAGTACCTGGTGAACAAGCAACTGCCTGAGGACCCGAAGAACACCCGGCACGTCGCTCGTCGATCAAAGGCCTTCACCATCATCAATGGCGAGATTTTCAAGCGCAGCATCTCGGGTGTGCTCTAGCGGTGCATCACTAACAGTGACGGGAAGAGCATCCTCATTGACATCCATGAAGGTATTTGTGGCCACCACGCAGGAAGCCGCGCTCTCATCGCCAAGGCTCTATGATCTGGCTTCTAATGGCGACCAGAGATGAGCGACACCAAGGACATCATACAGAGGTGCAACACCTGCCAAAGGTACGCAGATAAGGCACACACGCCAGTCTCAGAGCTACGGCCCATACCATTGGCCTGGCCCTTCGCCTAGTGGGGGCTCGACATGCTCGACAAGCTGCCAAAGTCCTCGCCAGGAGGGCATGTCTTCTTCCTGGGTCGAATCCATGCCCATCACTAACCAAATCGTCTCCTCCGCCGTCAAGTTCTTTGAATCCATTGTCTACAGGTTTGGAGTGCCTCACAGCATCATAATCGACAACGGCCCCAACTTCACCTCGAAGGAGTTCCGATACTTCTGAGAAGATCTCGGCATCAAGATCACATAGGCCTCCATGTCACATCTACAGACCAACAGGCAGGTCAAAAAGGCCAATGGCCTCGTCTGCAACGGCATCAAGAAGCGAATGCTACGCCCACTCAAAAGGCTGGTGGGAGCCTGGGCGGATGAGCTACCCTCCGTCCTTTCGAGCCTGCGCACAATGCCAAACAGCTCTACAGGCTACACGCCCTTCTTCATGGTGCTCACGACATCGCCAAAGCCATGCTACCTGCCGAGGTACGCTACAAAGCCCCACGGGTCATTGCCTACAACGAAGCCGAATCATCGAACACACTCGAAGACGCCGTAGACACACTAGACGAAGCTCAGACATCACCGCGGCCTGATCGACAGTGTACCAACAGAGTCTCCGCAACTACCACAGCCGATGGCTACGCCCAAGGTCCTTCGCTGAAGGAGACCTTGTCCTGCGACTCAAGCAGAAGCGACACCTGAAGCTCGAATCACCCTAGGAAGGACCTTACATGGTCACCGAAGTAATCCCAGGTGGCGCCTACCGCCTAAAGGACGTCAAGTCCGGATTCGAATACTCCAATCCCTGGAACGTCGCACAACTACGACGCTTCTACCCTTAGTTGTCTTTTACTTTCAATAAGGCTATTCAGCCGAACACTGTACCTCCTACATTATGATGAATAAAATCTAAGTTCCTTGGCCCAAATTTCTCTCTCTTTTATATATTCACATCATTAAAACACGCTCGGGGGTTACGCCTCACCTTACGACTTTGTTGATTGACTACAACAATGCATAAACCCTGAGTAGCTGACCACGTCAGGCTAACGAAACGGACATGCAAAACCCATAGTCAACAATGCAGTACGTGCCAAAACATACAACTTTACAAGGGCAACAAAGTCCACTCGATAATATACAGACTTTACATTGTTATATTTACTATTCATATGATTCAGCTATGTGGGAGTAGGACGTTCATTCTCTCCTTGAAGACATCAACGATTTCCTCATCATATTGCGCCACTGCAGCATAATGCGGACACATGTCCCACGCCATACCATCCGGAGGTGCGGGGTGGCCCAGCTGCTATCTTAGCTAGATCAACATCGCGATGATGCAGTCGAACGAGTGCTAGAGCCGCCTTCACATCTGCCACCAGCTGATGACAGACAAGCTCCTTCACAGCATCCACATCGCAAAACTTTCCCAGAGGAAACATTGTGGCCTAGACAACCGCGAATGACGACCTTGCGCGCTTCAGCACCCGAAGCACTTGGTGGATGCGGTCTTGAACCATTGCGACAATAATCTCCCGATCGTGATCCATCCAGAAGAAGCCACCGGCCTCCAACTCCTGCTGTGTCAAGCAATTCAGTTGAATTTCAACATGCTCCTTCTCTTCCTTCATAAGAAGATTCATAACTACATACAAAAGGAGCATATGAGATGACATGAAGGCTAGGTGCAATCAAAAATAAAATAAGCTCATGGTGAATTACACTGGAGTTGCTCGCCGAAAATCGTCAAGGAGAAATTCCTCTCTCGCAATGGCTCGTTCGGTCTTGGACTTCCAAACGTCCGCGTGGCCACGGATCATGAGAACATCCTTCTCCAGGCTTCGGATGCGATAGCGAAGCATAGGCAGCTGCGACGTCTCACTCGTCGGTGGACGGGCGCCAGTCAAGTCAGGAGGTGTGGTCATCGGTTCAGCACTCGAAGGACCCTAAGGGTGCACAAATAGCAAAGTATAAAAACCAAGGCAATTGACAGCAGTCAAAAGAGACACTTATATTTACATAAATCAACCACTACGTGGTAAAGTCAAACTTGTCCAACACAAAGCATTACATGCACGCTGGCAAAGCAAAATCAAAATACTACTAAATAAACTACGGCGTAGAAGATCTAAGCAACCGCATCCAGAGCAGCTTCGAACTCCGAGACCCTAACCTTGGCTGCCCGCTGCTGCTCCAGCGCATATGTGTCTAGAAGGTCAATAAGCTCCGGGCCAAAATGCTTGCAGCGGGAGGCGAACGGAGAAAAATATACCTCAGTGCCATTTGTTGTTGTCGGCATTCTAGAGGTGATCTGAGGAAGATCCAGCTGCACGCCAGACGCCACTGCCATCGCCAGCCCCATGGCGGCGCCCACACCCTTCTGAGCCCTCTTGTAGCTCGCAGGGGCATCGCCCGCCAAGGCCTTCGCCAGGGAATCGACATCGTAAATAGCGACGCCCTTCGGGTTGATCTCCTTGTAGAAGCGGGTGAGGACCTTCTTGGCCTTGCCTAGCGCCTCCACAGAAGAGCTACATCGATCTTCAATCGCTGCAACGGCATCCGCCATGGGATCCCCATGCTCCAAAGCGATGCAATCAAATGCAACGCTAGTAGCATCTACAAGGTGCGGTAAAATTTTGGATGAGACAAAGGAACCATAGCAGAAGAAAAACAAAGCTCGAGAAAAGGAATGAAGGGTCACTCACCGGACAACGCTTTGGCAGCAGCCATAAGCTTCTCCGCCGTGGCTTTCTCCTGAGGCGCAGTGGCAGCCGCAAGCTGCTGCTCACGATCCTAGGCCTCCTGCTGATGGTGTTGAAGGGCCTCCATGACATCCTTCGCCTTGGTCTCCGCCTGGCTACGACTCTTTTCGAGTGCGTTTAGTTTGCAGAGAGCCTCATTGTTCTCATCTGCAACATCCAACAAGGAAAAGATCAGTAAAACTGGTACTCATCAGTACCCATAGTCAATAAAAAGAAATAGACACACCTCAGAGTTGCTGGAGGTCTCCCTCCAAGGCAAGGTATTAATGGCCTAGGCGATTGATGTCACGGATGAAGGGCTACAAACAGGAAATAGGCAACATCAGGCAAACAAAAGGGCTCGGGGGCTCGCCCGTGTCAAATTTAAATAAACTACTTACATGGTCACCCAAAGACTTTGATGGTTTAGCATGCGTCTTCCGAGCAACAACAACACAATTTGTTCGCCTCAAGGAGCTCTAAACTTTGTCGTCAAAGTCGGCCACCATCTTCGGGGAAACAGAAACAACCTTCGACTCCCCATGCATCTCATCAAGTTACTCCTTGAAGGATTCATCTGAGGAGTTCCTCCTAGAAAACACATGAAATATTTCAGGCAAACCAAGAAAACAGTAAGCTAATACTTAGCACACTACAAATGCAAAAGTGACAGAAAACTTACGACAGAATGTCGGATAGGTCGAAGACCGGTGTTTCTTTCTTCTTCTTTGCCAGTGCCTAAGGAGCCACGGCCTGGAGGGGAATGGAAGGAATGGGGGAGGTTGCACCTCCATCCCCAGTGTGACGCTCGAGGAAGGCAGGTCCCCTCGGCGTTGGTGGCATTGCCCCATCAGAACTTTCACTTCGGGCCCTCTTTCAAGATAGCCCTTCGCTAGGCTCGGGGGCTTCCGTCCTTGGCGACTACACAGTGGGAAGCGTGGATTCGGAATCCGTGTCCCCACCATCTAGCGCAGCTATAAACTTCTCAGGAAGAGGAGGCATCATGCCCACCACCTTAAATTCCTGCGAATCAAGAAAGACGCAAACATCAGTCAAAGAATATCAGATAAAGGCACTTGAAAATGCATTACATGCAACTGTAAGATTCACCTGAGGGACTTCCTTCTTGGTAGTGAAGGGGGCAATCAGAGACTTCCCCGGTAGCTCCTCGTCGACCTTATGCTTCAACAGGGGTCGAAGCGCTCGGTCGAGGACATCTCCTCCGCCAACACTCTCGTTGGATAGCTGGTGCCAGAATATAAGAACATTGGATGTGTCCTCGCTTGGAGAGGCTGCACCCAATGTTTAAGGAAAGTGCGGATGATATCAACGCCACTGACCTCCTTGCCTCGCACCAGCTGGAGCGCTTCCACCTGCTGGTACAGCTTCTCCACCTCCACGGCTTCACCCTCCATGATGTCATTTGACCATGAGCGCTTTCGGGTGACCATCTTGCAGGCGTCAAAGGGGGCCAGCCCATAATGTTGGCCGTCGAGCTTGACGTCGCGGATGTAAAATCATTTGTTCGGCCATTGTTGGCCTTCGAGGAGAAATATTGGAAGGTGGGGTGGATACAAATCCCGTACCCACCCAGTGTATAGACACCACCGGTACCAGACTGCCTCTTCAGAGAATAGAGTTTTCTAAAGAGCCCGAAGTGTGGCTCGATATCGAGCCAACATTCGCAAAGCGTGGTAAAATACGTGATGTGAATAAGATAATTGGGGGACAACTGGTGTAGTTGTAGCCCATAAAGAAAAAGAAGCCCACAAATAAATTCATGGGCAGACAAAGAAAGATCACGAACGACAAAGGCATAAAACATAACCCAAAAACCTTCGAGTGGGTCCGTAATTACCTCCTCGTGAGGAAGGAGGGCGTCATTCTTGTCATGGGAGATGAGACCAGCCTCACGCAGGCGGCGCAGGTCTGCATCCCTCATTGAGGATCGCCGCCACCCTCCATCGGTGACCAGGCCGCCGCCAAAGGTCTTCTTCGTAGTGCCGACGGTGCTCGTCCCTGCAACAGTGGAGGAGGCCTTCTTTGGCTTGACCATCTTGGCGGCGCAGTGCATTTCTTGATGAGTGATACGTCAGAAACGTATCTATAATTTTTGATACTCCATGCTTGTTTAGTATCTACTTTGCTTTACTTGTCCACACTTTGAGGTGATTTTTACATGTTTTCTGGTACTAACCTACTAACAAGTTGCCTTGATGCGGATGCCATTTCTGCTGTTTTTGGTTTCAAAAAGTTAGTAAAAATATTCTCGAATTGGGGACAAATGTCAAAGTCAATTACGTTCCGGGGAACAAGAAGTCCAAAGGGAGGCCGGAGGGGTAGCCAGGGCAGACCCACCCAGCACGGTGCGCCCAGCCACGCGCTAGGGTTTGTGACACCGCCTCCTCGGTCTCCCCCTTCGCCTATAAGAAGCCCCCGATGCAGAAACCCTGAGTACCCGATCAAATATCCACTAAACCGTCTATAGCCATCGCCACCATCGTCCCTAGATCGAGGGGGATCTGAAGTTCTTCCCGGCACCCTGCCGGAGAGGAGATCATCCCGGAGGCCTTCTCTCTGGTATGATGCGTGAGTAGTTCCACCTTGGACTATGGGTCCATGTAGTAGCTAGATGGTTGTATCTCCTCCTTTGTGCTTTCATGTATAGATCTTGTGAGCTTCGTTCATGGTCAAGATCTAATCTATTTGTAATCATGCATGTTGTGTTTGCAGGGATCCGATGGATATTGAGATTATTATGTTGGTTTGATTAATGGTATTGTCTTTATGATTCTATCATGTCTGTGTTGTTTGTGATCTTGCATGCCCTCCGTTGTTAGTAGCTATCTTGGTCAAGTAGCTGCTAGTGACTCCAAGAGGGTGTATTTATGCTCGATAGTGGGTTCATACCTCTAGTTTCCAAGGGAAGTGACCATAATCTCTTCGGTTGTAGATGTGTTGTTGCTACTAGGGAGAAAACAACAGTCTCTTGTTCATGGAACATGTGGACTGTTTACCTTACACAATTTGCTTAAAGCAGTTGTCTGTTGCTTGCAACTTAATACTGGAGGGGGTTCGGATGATAACCTGAAGGTGGACTTCTAGTCATAGATGCAGTTGGATGGATGTCTATGTATCTTGTTGTATTGCCCAATCGAATCGCATAGGATCTTTCTGACTAGTAATTGCATTGTTATGCCTTGCTTAGTTCCTGCCAATTGCCCTGCTGTAATTTGTTTACCCTTCATGCCATGTTGTTTATCTAAGGAGAGCACCTCTAGTGAACTATGGACCCCGGTCCAATCTTTACCATTGATACATCTTCCATTGTTACTTGTTTACTTGCTGCAAACCATTACCTTCCACACCATATGTTTAATCCTTTGTTACAGCAAACCGGTGAGCTTGACAACCTCACTGATTCGTTGGGACAAAGTCTTGAGTTTGTGTTGTGCAGGTCTCCGTGTTGCTTGCAACACCTGTGTGACGTTTCCTTCCTCCTTCTGGTTCTATAACCTCAATCTCTACTGAGGGAAGACTTGCTGCTTCACACCTTGCTCTTGGGGTTTCCAACGAAGCGCTCCCACATCAAGGAGGTGAAGGGAATATGCCCGAGAGGCAATAATAAAATGGTTATTATCGTATTCCTTATTTATGATAAATGTTTATTTTACATGCTATAATTGTATTAATACGGAAACATTAATACATGTGTGTTTAATAAACAAAAAGGAAGTTCCTAGTTATGCCTCTCTTATAAACTAGCTCGTTGATTAACAAGATGATCAAAGGTTTCCTGATCATGGACATTGGATGTTGTTAATAACGAGGTCACAACATTAGTGTAATGGTGTGATGAACATTCATCCGAAGTATAGCATTACGATCAAAGTTATTGAGTTTATATTGCTATAACAACTTACGAAATGATCCTAATCCTTAGACCATGAGATCATGTCAATCACTAACACCGGAAGAGTTTCTTGATAACATCAAACGTCACACCGTAACAGGGTGATTATAAAGATGGGTTCAGAACTACTAAAGTGTTATGTTGAGGCCCATGGATCGAGAGTGGAATTTGTTCATCTCGATGACAGATAGATATGCTCTAGGCCCTCTCGGTGCTATCACATTGATTAGCTTGCAAGCAAGTGATTTGATCACTAGAATGTTATATCACGGGAACGAGAAAAGAGTACATGTCAGTAACGAGATCAAACTAGGTATGGAGATACCGATGATCGAATCTCGGACATGTAATATATCGCGAAACAAAAGGATTAAGATACTAGCGTAAAAGGTTCCGACGATCACAAGAAAGTCATCGTTGAATGTGTGGGAGTCAGTATGGGTCTCTAGATCCCGCTTCTGATTATTGATCTGAGAGGGGTCTCGATCATGTCCGCATTATTCACGAACCGTAGGGTGACACACTTAAGAGACACCGACATCCATTTGGAGCAAAAGTTTCATGCCGAAAAGAATAACAAGCGCAGGAATTTATTTCACTAGATACCGAAACGGGTTTTCGGGTGAAATTGCAGAAAGTGTTTCTGCATGTGAAATGAAATACTAGCAAGGGGTTATATGTGAATGTTTGTCATTAAAGTAATTGACAAAATTCTGAATAAATAAAAGGAGTTTTATTTAATGAGAGTTTGCATTAAATTTGGTGGAAATTTAATGGGAATTTGAGTGGGTTTTTGAGTGGAGGGAATTGAAAGGCATTTGAGTGAGTGGAGTGTCCACCCACATGAATGTGGAAGAGGTGGGGGCAGCCCCATGGCTTGGCGCATGGCCCCTTGGGTGCCCCCCTCTCCCTATAAAAGGAGCCCCCTCCCGCTCTCTCACTCACACCTCCTCGTGAAGGATCTCTCTCCCCCTCTAGAATTTATCCCCCATGGTCTCGGACTAGCGAGATACATGTTCCCGGTGGCTATTCGGCAAGAAAGAGTTGTGCTTCCGCTGCATCAATGGAGCGAGGAGGCGGAGGTTTCTCGGTGCCTCGAACGTGTGTGCGAGCACGGATGCGCTGCTGTTTTGCGGCGCTAGGACTTCCTCTCGATCTTGAGATCGGCAAGAGATCGTCTACATCAACCACGAGTTTGGACTCGTTAAGCTTTTTCGGTCTTCAAGGGTATGTTCTCTACGGATATACATCCTCCCGTTGTTTGTATCTAGTAGATAGATCTTGGGACATAGTTGTCCCATCGTAGGAAAAAATTTGTTTTCTATGCGTAGATGCTTTGCACGGGTAGTACACATATGAGTATGTGGGCGATGATGATCATTATATTGCTTCTTTGTTGTACTTTGGATATTGGTGGCATAGTGGGATGAAGCGGCCCGGACAAACTTTACATGTCCTCGCACATGAGACCTGTTCCACGCTTGACATGCAACTAGTTTTTCATAAGTGGCTAGCGGGTGTCTGTCTCTCCGACTATAGTCAATATCTAATTTGCAACGAGTTGTCAACAATTTGGTTATCCTCGTTGTGGTTCATGTTTGTAGGTAAGAACGGTTCTATCTTCAAAAGCCCTAAGCCACGTAAAACTTGCAATGGATAAATTAGAGGCGTCTAGTTTAGATTGTTGTTGGGCTAGTGTTATGATATGGTGATGTTGTAAGTAGAAGTATGAGATGATACTCTTACAACACACATAGCGTGTAAGTTCCATAGACCTTGGCCTTACACATAAAGGTATGATAGAGATCATACCACGGTGCACATGATGGAGATCATATGCGGGAACCATATCATTTCACTTATAAACATGTGATGTTTTGATTGCATCTTATATTGCTTGTTTGGAGTTTTATTAGCATAATAAGATGATCCCTCATTTAGATATCAAGATAAGAATGTGTTCTTCCTTAAGTATGCACCGACAATGTTTCGTCGCTTCAAGACATCACGTGATGATCGGGTGTACTTGAATCCATGAGCATATCTCGGGTGTAAGACAGTTACACACGCGAATACTATGGTTCTTAATTGGCGAGCCTACAGACATGGCCTCGGAACACGGACCGAAATATTAAGCATGAGTCATATGTTTTGATATGATGACCATATGGATGCTCGCCTTTGAAGCTACACCGACTCACGTGATGATCGGACTTGGTGTAGTGGATTTGGTTCATGTAATCACCAAAAAGACACGAGGGATGTCGTTTTTGAGTGGGAGTTAATTTCTAATTTGGATTAGTAGAACTCAATTTATCATAAATTAAATCAAAGTGAATTTGCATAATTTGTTGTAGTCATTGGCATTCGTTCACCACCTTATGCATAGTTGTAATTGCGATAATAGAACTATAGAATTCTGGATATTTACTTTACGAACTGGTATTGTATTGTGTTGAGTGTCAATCTAAAGTTTAAAGTCCTATTGCAAACTTTCAGCAAACTCTATTTACTCCGTAAAATTTAATAATTGGTATTAAATCGAGAGTAACAATTCCAATGTTAGTATCTTATGTATCATGTTTGCCTCCATGATTCCTGATTTAAATATCGAGATTATCTAGGAGCTGAAAGAATTGTTTCAGAAACCATCATGTGTGGCAGATATAACGATATCTGAAACAATGTTTTGGTTGCAATATGATAGAGTATAATATATGTTCTCGTATTGGATGAGAATTTACGAAGGTTGGAGATGCTAGACATCCTAATCATCCAAAAGGGTTTTGGAAAGTAATGTTATACTCATGATTCACCTTTATAAGCTACAGTAGCTTGATCATGAAAGTCGTCATGATAAGGATGAATAGAAGATGTATGTAAAGTGTTTACTACACTAAAAGATTACTAAAGAATGGATTTTGAAAGAATACCGATCATTTTGATGATGGTGATCTACTTCAAAGTGCAAGTCCAAAGGTATTATTATTTGAATATACATGCTTTGGACTATGTGTCCTGTATATGGCGCCACTTTTGATGTTGATAGATTCTTTTAAAAACGAAAAGGAAATGCTGAAAGAGAATCTATAAAATATATTTGGCAGAAAAAAAAAGATTGAAAATATCCAATTTAGGTATATGGATGATATACATGTTATGGTTGTATTCTTTGCTTGTTAAACAATGTGGTTCTTGGGTATTGGATACCGAATTGGTTGGTATGAAATTTCATACGGAACAACACAATTCATGAACCACAATGGCCTAAGTAACTAGCAAGAGAATATGTGATGATGTTCATCGAAAACAAACAAACCGTTGTTTGTATTTCTCGTTGACATCAAATCTTCACTTCAAGATTTTTTTAATAATTGTTATTTGAATCAGGTATTATGAGAACAAAGGTTGTTCAAATAATTACCGTATTCCATATAAGATGGATGATTTACAAATCTAGTTGGAGAAATCACATCCATAAAACCTAATGCTAAAATGTCGCAAGACAAATGATTGAAAGATCACTTACGAAGTGACATCGCCGTTTAAATTATATTGGAAAGAAAACATGAAGAATCTCCATATTGATGGATTTTTGGAGTCTTTGATTTGATCAAGTGACCCTTGTAAGACTTTCCTCGGGATAATTAAAACTTAGCTCAAAGGCCAAAGAAGAACGAACGACTAAAATATTGGAATTTATACATATCTATGTATGTAGTCCATTATGTGTAGTCGTAAGCGATGGGTTTCAACTTCATATACTTTCTCCGGAAATTTGAGTGAATATTCACTTAATGAGAAAGAAGTATGAAATATTTAAAAATGTTCAAAGACTTTCAAGATGAAGTGGAAAATCATTGTAACAAGAAAATAAATGATTTATGATTTCATCATAAATGGATTTATTTGAGTTACAAGTGTAACAAGAAAATAAATGAATTATGATTTTATCATAAAGGGATTTATTTGAGTTACAAGTTTAGCAAAACACCTAGATTAACATCTCCCGAAACACCATAGGAGTATGGAGTGTTTGAGATTTTTAATAAAACCTTGTTTGACATGGTTGGATTAAAGGTGTTATTTATAAAACTGCCATTATGTTTTAAAAGATTAAAGATTTAGAGACTTCCGCTTTTACACTAAAAAGAGCTCCATCTTGATCCGTTGAAATGACACCATATGAGTTATGGTTTGGGGTAAAACCCAAGTTGCCATTTCTTCAATTTTGGTATGCTAAACATAAGTAAGATGTTTACAACCAAAGTCGGATGAGCATGTCTTTGTAGGTTATTTCGAATAACAATTGGTTATTCCTCCATAACACCGAGGACAAAAGGGTTTGTCGCTTGAAATGTGAAGTTTCTTGAAAAAGGAATTTTTCACAAAAGTTAAGTGGGAGGACAATAGAACTTTGATAAGGTTAACGAACCTTAGCTAAATGTGCTGAGTTGCGCAGCGCCGGAAATCGTTCTGGAGGCTGCCATAATGCTCATAGCTTATGTGCCTCAAAGGTTGTGGTCACGGAGATCTAAGTTCTTATTGAACCAAGTCGGTCGAATAGACAATAAATACTAATATTTGAGAGTAAATCATTATTGTTTGACAATGATGAACCGACTATATGCAAAGAAGCGATGATGGGCCCTGACTCCGTCAAATGGCTTGAAGCCATAAAATCCGTGATAGTTCCATACACGAGAAATCATGTTTTGAACTTGGAAGACCCTCTGGAAAGGTGTAAAAACCTATCGGTCGTATTTGGATCTATAAAGAAACAGACATGGATGTTTCACATCTATGAAATAGTCAACATGTCGTAAAGTATTTTACGACAATGTTCAAGGAGTTGACTATGACAAGATTTGATCTTTCATAGCGATATTTAGTCTAGACGGATTAAAGTAGCAACCACTACATATAATTTGGTATATGGTAGATGAATAAACAAAACAAAATTCTTCTAATATAATGGTTACCTAGGACGTATACATGACACGGTCCAAAGGGTTTTGTTAAAATTCAAAGGATGCTAAAAGGGCATGCAAACTTCAATGGTTGAAGTAAGCATCGTGGAGTTGGAATCTTCACCTTAATGAAAAGGAGTTTTCATCAGGAGACGATGAAGATGCTTGCATTTGCAAGAAATTAAGTGGGAGCGCTGAGACATATTTCTAATACATTATGTGGATGACATCTTGTTGATTAGAAATGATGTATCTTTTATTGACAAAGGTTAAGAATTTCATTTCGATGAAATACTTAGGCAAAACCCGAATATTTAGCGGGAATGTCTATAGTGGATAGACTGTGACACTAATATGGTTATGCCAAACGTACATATATGAGATATTGAAGGAGTTCAATATAGAAACGACAAGAAACGGTTCTTGTCGCATGGAAAGGAATTGAATCAAGATTCAAGTGTATCGACACTTGATAAGTGAAACAAGATTCAAGTGCTTTGACACTTGATGAGTGAAATCGCAAGGATGTTTTCATCAATCATACCATGATATGTACACATCCAGATATGTCCTATGCTCTAAGTGTTATGAGCATATACCAGAATGAATCATAAAATGATCATTGGACGATAGTAAGGATATTCTTATGATCTTTTAGAAGAACTAAGAATATATTTGTGTAGAGGTGACAAACAATTACAAATATTTCATTGTAAAGCATTACATTGATACTAGTTTTGTCACAAGATACAAATTAAGTTTATCCCAATTTAAACTATGGGTGGAATAATGTAATGGAAAGGAGATTCCATGATGGATTTGGATGAAATCCATAGTTAAGACATTGTGACGAATACTACAACAAAAAGGCTAAGTATATGACTACTATAGTAGCGGCAAAGGAGGGAATTTGTGTCAAGTAGTTTGAAATCAAACTAAGGTGTGGTTCGCAACGGGCTAACACTAAAGATATATTGTATGACAATAGTATCGACATGGTTTAACCCCAACGAACTAAAGGTCTCACCGAAAGACCAAATTTATACAATGCCATCTCATTGGAGAATGAGTAATGCGTGGAGACGCAAAGATATGCAAATACACATGGACCTGAAGTGTCAGATCCGTAGATTATGTTAACCACTTGCAATTGCGTATATGGAACACCAGAAAGCCATAGGTGTTCAATACGCAAAGTTTTCAAACTAGATTATTGTCTCTACTGCAAGTGGGAGACTGAAGGGAATATGCCCGAGAGGCAATAATAAAGTGGTTATAATTGTATGATAAATGTTTATTTTACATGCTATAATTGTATTAATACGGAAACGTTAATACATGTGTGTTTAATAAACAAAAAGGAAGTTCCTAGTTATGCCTCTCTTATAAACTAGCTCGTTGATTAACAAGATGATCAAAGGTTTCCTGATCATGGACATTGGATGTTGTTAATAACGAGGTCACAACATTAGTGTAATGGTGTGATGAACATTCATCTGAAGTATAGCATTACGATCAAAGTCATTGAGTTTATATTGCTATAACAACTTACGAAGTGATCCTAATCCTTAGACCATGAGATCATGTCAATCACTAACACCGGAAGAGTTTCTTGATAACATCAAACGTCACACCGTAACAGGGTGATTATAAAGATGGGTTCAGAACTACTAAAGTGTTATGTTGAGGCCCATGGATCGAGAGTGGAATTTGTTCATCCCGATGACGGATAGATATGCTCTAGGCCCTCTCGGTGCTATCACATTAATTAGCTTGCAAGCAAGTGATTTGATCACTAGAATGTTATATCACGGGAACGAGAAAAGAGTACATGTCAGTAACAAGATCAAACTAGGTATGGAGATACCGATGATCAAATCTCGGACATGTAATATATCGCGAAACAAAAGGATTAAGATACTAGCGTAAAAGGTTCCGACGATCACAAGAAAGTCATCGTTGAATGTGTGGGAGTCAGTATGGGTCTCCAGATCCCGCTTCTGATTATTGATCTGAGAGGGGTCTCGATCATGTCCGCATTATTCACGAACCGTAGGGTGACACACTTAAGAGACACCGACATCCATTTGGAGCAAAAGTTTCATGCCGAAAAGAATAACAAGCGCAGGAATTTATTTCACTAGATACCGAAACGGGTTTTCGGGTGAAATTGCAGAAAGTGTTTCTGCATGTGAAATGAAATACTAGCAAGGGGTTATATGTGAATGTTTGTCATTAAAGTAATTGACAAAATTCTGAATAAATAAAAGGAGTTTTATTTAATGAGAGTTTGCATTAAATTTGGTGGAAATTTAATGGGAATTTGAGTGGGTTTTTGAGTGGAGGGAATTGAAAGGCATTTGAGTGAGTGCAGTGTCCACCCACATGAATGTGTAAGAGGTGGGGGCAGCCCCATGGCTGGGCGCATGGCCCCTTGGGTGCCCCCCTATCCCTATAAAAGGAGCCCCCCTCCCTCTCTCTCTCACTCACACCTCCTCGTGAAGGATCTCTCTCCCCCTCTAGAATTTATCCCCCATGGTCTCCGACTAGCGAGATACATGTTCCCGGTGGCTATTCGGCAAGAAAGAGTTGTGCTTCCGCTGCATCACTGGAGCGAGGAGGCGGAGGTTGCTCGGTGCCTCGAACGTGTGTGCGAGCATGGATGCGCTGCTGTTTTGTGGCGCTAGGACTTCCTCTCGATCTTGAGATCGGCAAGAGATCGTCTACATCAACCACGAGTTTGGACTCGTTAAGCTTTGTTGGTATTAAAGGGTATGTTCTCTACGGATATACATCCGCCCGTTGTTTGTATCTAGTAGATAGATCTTGGGACATAGTTGTTCCCATCGTAGGAAAAAATTTGTTTTCTATGCTGCGAACCCTACAGGAGGCGCCATCAATGAGCACAGAGGAAGGATGAGGGAAATACACGAAGAACATCCAGTGTGCGATAGGATCAAGCTCTGGATATGGCGAAGGAAGCAAGAAGAAAGCAAATGGCAGCGTAAAAAGACTACTTTGATTCCCCCATGGTATAAAAGGACGAAAAAGACAAAGCGGAGCTGTTGATTCACAAACCCTAACGTGTGCCCCTCATTGCACCGTACACGTGTCATGAGCCTCCCGAACCGCGCAAGCACTCCGCCCACTACGCATGGGAATCGAGGAGACGCCATAATTATCACAAAAAATACATGTGAATAGTCAAATCCAGGTCAGAAAATGGTACCCATGGTCATCCCATCACGTCACTATTGTTGCCACAGACGGTTGAGCTCACCAGACATTAGCAATGACATCATCAAAGGAAAATCTAGCATCGTGGGAATGGCCACGATAGATGCTGCAATCGGTAGCAAGTAGTAGAACAAAGGGCAAGGGCGGCAAGCCATCTGCGGAGCGAGATGAGGGCAGAGACACAAGGGTTTACCCAGGTTCGGCCCCCCGGAGGGTAAATACCTACTCCTGCTAGATTGTATTATGGGGAGAGTACAAGGGCGAGCTCGACGGCTAGGCGGCGAGTCGCTGGGGTGTATAATGGAACGTGTCCTCTATGCGTACCCTAGGGAGTTTTATATAGGCTCACATCGCTAGGGTTTACAGATCTACAACTGAATTAGTTAAAGATTCAGAGGGTTCTTGACCTAATCCGACTGGGCCTAGCTACGCTTCTGGGCCTCCAGCTTCCAGTCGTCTGGGTCCTTGTCAAGTCTCGATCCAGTCGTCGTCCTGCAGACCCACTCGCTGGAAGCTTGGGCCAGTAGGAAACGTCCTGCTGGGTATACCCCGGTCAGCATATCCCCATCAGTAGTCCTCGAGGCCGTCGTTGATTCGTCGCAGGTGTTTGTTGGCAGTCAGAGTATGTGGGTCTAATTCGTACGCCCAGTCGAATCGGCGGTGGACTCCCTGAAAAAAAGAAGGAACTAGTCATTTTAGTCGCAATAATGGCGACTAGTCGAATCGCAGCTTGGTGAATGGGTCGGTGAGTAGTAGAATCACTGCTATGGTGATCTGGTCGGCGAATCATCAAGTCACTAAAGACAGCGAGTTGAGTAGACAAAGTTGGACCATCAGCGCCGGTCAAACTAGCTGTTGGGTAATCCAACGGTAATATCGGCGTAATTACCGCGCGATAACGGCTCCCCAAAGATGGAGGGTAACAACCGCTATATAAGGAAAGTGACGGTTGAAGGACAATCACTTGCCACACCTCCTCCGATCTCACGCACTCCTAGTCTTCCATTCCGCGCAGCGACCAGAGCGACCCAGAGCGACTCATAACCCTAGAACCTCCAATCGATGGCGCCTTCGATGGAGCCATGGGGCAGATCCAAGTGCACGAAAGTGCTATTGAAATCATTCGAGGAGGCGGGGGTACTCCATGCCGGGAGATGGCGCATCCCCATAGCCAGAGAAGTGAGTCCAGATCCACGTGAGGGGGAATTCATCTGCTTCACCAGCCACCTGGAGCGGGGGCTCGGATTCCCCACCTCCATGTTCTTCCGCCGCTTCTGCGCCTACTACGGCATCTAGCCGTCGGACCTAGGACCACACAACATCGAGCAACTCGCCATCTTCGTATGCGTTATGAAAAGTGTACCTAAATGCCGCCATACTTCCCCCTGTGGCAAGATCTGATCCATGGGAGGATCGGCCGTGAAGAGGCAGGCGGCCCGATGCTGGCCGCAGGCGGCCTAACCTTTTAGCTGAAGTCGAAGGCGTCCTTCTTTGATCTGATGCTGCCCGCTAAGGTAGCAAATGAATGGAAGAAGAGTTGGTTTTATGTGACCGAATCACCGCCGGGCGACAAGGTGGCGCTTCCGATGTACTCCGCCGACCGACCTGAGTTGCGCCGGCTCCAAGTTACCAAACTTTCGCTGGACCAGCGGATGGTCGTCGACGAGATGCTACAGACGATCCGCACCCTGAAAAAGAAGGGCCTCCAAACCATCAGTCTATACAATTGCTAGCTCGGGCGGCGGCTCGTGCCTCTGGCCAGTCGCGCCCACTACATGTACGAGTACACAGGCAAGGACGACCCGACGAAGTCCTGCCATGCCGAGTGGAGGCTCAACGACTACACCTTGGCCTTGAAAAAGATCACCTTGGTGGAATATCTCGATGCGAAGGTCGGTGTCGCCCCTTACACTACAAAGCGCAAAGGTCCAACGGTAAATACTTTCTTTCTTGTGCACTCGCAATCGCAGATCTGCATTCGCGGTCGTGCTAATTTTGTTTTGTTGTTGCAGTTGTTCCAAGTGGTGGAAGGTTGGCTTCCACCCACAGACGACGAGAACTCGAACTCGTCCGCCGAGGATGAGAGGGAGTCTTCACCCAACAAGGGCGATGTCAGAAGTGACGGGGCGGTGATGACGACGACGATGACGGTGGCGACAAAGCCGTGGAAGTCGCCACACCCACGGTCTGCAAGACCCGCGGGCAGCATCAACGCGAGCTCGAGGCCAGCAAAAGCCTCGAGGCTCACAACATAGACGATGACGAGCTCCCCGAGCACACCTCGCATCGCGAGGCTACACCATCGAAGAAGAAACCGCCGACACCAAAGAAGAAGAAGCCGGCCAAGCCGGCATCACCACCTCGGTCCGTGAGTTGCTACCAGCGCGGTCAAGGAAGCTAGGGCCGACACACTAGCGCATGCGACCTTGGCGGCCGGCACGGCCATCGTGGAAGGGAAGATGCTGTTGGCGTCACTACCGCCACCTTTCGTCCCAGTCACCGGGCTCGTGGCCGCTCCAGCTGCGGGGGCCTCGCCACCGTGGGGGGCACCCACGGCGATCGCCGCTGATCCTCCTGCTGCGGCCTCATCCTCGAAGAAGCCATCGGTGTCTTGGGCATAGAGTGTGTTCGATACGGGCCTCAGTCAGAAACTGGGGCCAGAGTTGGACAGGCCGGCCAGTATTCGTACTGGCCTGCGTTTTATTCCAGTCACCAAGTGAGTATTTCTAATTTTTTGGTTTATCCACTCGATTAATGTCCGACTGGCGAGTGTACTAACAAGACTGTTCTGCAGGACTGGGCTGAAGAAAATAGGTCACCCTTCGGTGGCTAAGGTCCCGTTGGGTGCCGCGGAGGCACTAGTCGACCCTTCGAAGAAGAGGAAGGGCGACGAGGTTGAGGCGCCTATTGAAGGCACAAAGAAGGCAAAGGGCGACGAGGTCGTCACGATTTCGGACAAGCCGGCAGTCGCCCCAAGTGAAGCTCCGATTGGAGTGGATGCGGCCTCGAAGGCCGCGGTGGACACGGAGTCGCAGCGGGTGGAGCCCATGGCATCGGTCGGGGCGATAGGCCCATCCTTGAGTGGAGCGGGCGCCGTGGTGGCGACGTTCCCTCGCTTTGTAGCAAGGGCCTCCGCGGCGAGTGCATCGGTACCATCGAGCCAGTTTCCTGAGGTCGTCGGTATGGAGGTCGAGCAGCATCGCGGGCATACTCCGTTCGTGCTCCCATCGGTGGATGCAATGGAGCTTCACGGCATGTTAGGTGCCGCCATCCAGGTAAGTCTAGTCCCTGAGGATCGGGCCACTGAATTTCAGTGGTTGGATTCTTATTGTTTTTTGGAGTCCAGTTCCCGAGTATCGAGTCGTTGAATTTCAACGGTTGGGCACTTAGGAATTTTTCACTATCCAGTCGTTGAATTTCAGCGGCTAGGCACTTAGGAATTTTTCGCTGTCCAGTCCCCAAGTGGCTGGTCGCTGAATTTCAGCGGCTCGGCACTTAGGAATTTCGTTGCTGATTTTTCCATGGCTGCGCAGGGCCTAGAGCACGAGTCAGCGGAGCGACTTTCCGCGAGGGGCCGTCTAGAGAGGGAGCTCCTCATTATTAGGGAAACAAACGAGCAGCTTCAAGCGACTGCGGGTGAGTGGTTGTCGTGCTTGTCACTGGTCGTAGACCTTGTTCTTCTTGTATTCATGGTTTTGTTTATGCAGAGGATAACGCGGCCACAGTGGAGAAGGCTCGTCAGGGCCTGGTCCCGGCGAGTGAACTGACGGCTGCACAGTCGTCCTTGAGCGCCACGGAGAAGCGAATCTCCGACCTGGAGCGGGAGCTCAAGGAGGCAAAGGCGGAGGCGACCTCGGCGGATGGAAGGGCCAAGGCAGCCGTTGCTTCTGCTGCGGAGGAACGGAAGATGTCAGATGCACTCGTCGCCGGGCTATAGGATGACCTCTCCGGTCTTCAGGACTTCATCACGGAGCGCTATCGCCCGTTGATTGGTGAGTTTTTCCTTGGCAAGTCCCCGAGCATGCGGGTCGCGTTATTTTGCTTGAACCTTCTTTAGTGTCTGCTTGTGTGTTGCAGGCAGGATGACTGATGATGTCGATGAGGCGTAGTCGTATGACGCACTGGTTGATTCTGCCACGCTGTCAGCGACCTGCATCCAAGCATACCTTCAGGAGATCTCGCCCACGGAGGTGATCCCCAGCGACCTCGTCGAGGTCTGGCGCTACTTGGAGAAGGCCCCAGCTGTGGTTGAATTCATGACGTGGTCGGCCTTTCGTCGTGGTGCGGCAACTGCGCTGAGCCTTGGGCTCACGCACTTCCCCGACGACTTTGACCTCGTCGACGTTATGAGCGGGTACCCTTCGTCGACGGGCACAGTCGAGATCGCCGAAGTACTGAAGCTAACCGAGTGGGCTACGGTGTACGCCGACCAGGTGTGGGCGATGGGTGATCTTTTTCCGTACCAGGAGACGGTCTTCGCCCCGAACAACCCTGAACCGGCGCACCGCGACTTCAAGGTGGAGCAGCCGTTCCGAGCGGCCATGGCGGGTGAACTCACGATGTACCCTTTGAACCCTTGTGTTCCCTTTATCCTCCGTCGCAGGGATGGTGGCGCCTCGTCGTTGAAGCCTGCGCAGTAGAATAGTTTGTCGACCGACATTAGTTAGAATAGATATGTAACTGCCCTTGTAAGCGAACAAATTTTGCTGCTTGAAGGAATGCAAGGATGCTTTTGTCAATGTTATTTGATTTGATTGTTGGTTGTGCGAGCCCCGAGCCCGTCCCCCCTTTTATGGGGTTTACCTCGATTTTATGTGTGTTATTTGAACTGTTAGTGAGTTAAGGTCGACTCGCCATGGCTTGGAAAGCCAGTCGAATGGCGACTCCAAGGGGTGCTCTGTACTTGGTCGTTTTCCCAGGCGTGAACAGGGTGGCCGAGTCCCCGAGCGTGGTACTTGGCAGTTCTAGTCGTGTTCCCGAGGTAGGTGAGGACGGGGAGCGTTGTTTTTAGCTCTTCACTCCACCTGATCCGTAGGACCAGTCGCGTGGTGAGTCCAGGACGCGCTCTCATACTTGGCGTTTTCCCTAGTCGCTCATTGTTGGACTGGTGTCAGTCCCCGAGCGTGGTACTTAGCCGTTTGAGTCGCTACGCCAAGGATGTGGAGGACTGGGTCACTGTGGGAAGTGAATGCGGCTGTCGTGGCTCAGAAAGCCAGTCGGGCGAGGCGACTCCGATGGGGCTCCGGTTTGGCTTTTTCATGGACAACGCGAGGCCCAAAATTTTCGGTGCCCTCGTACCGCACTACTTGGTCATGCCGGTCGCGTAACCAAGGGTTGACTTCCGCGAGTAGCATAACGCTGTTATTACGAGTGCGAGCGTCACAAGGTACGGAAAGTGGACACAATTTGTGCGAATCGATCTTATTTATTTCATAACGGGTAGGAGGTACATTTCTGGAGTTCTAGGAGTAGAACTTTCGTAGGAGGTTTACATTCCATGGCCGCTTGATGTCGAGTTTTTCGTCGCCTCGGACGTCAGTGAGGTAGTACGCGTCGTTGCCCAGGACTCGCCCGATGGCGAATGGTCCCTCCCAAGGGGGAGAGAGCTTGTGCATTCCCTTCTTGTCCTGGATCAGACGTAGTACCAGGTCGCCTTCTTGGAAGGTGCGAGTCCGTACTCGCCGGCTGTGGTAGCGGTGAAGCCCTTGCTGGTAGATAGCGGTGCAGGAGCGAGCTAGGTCGTGTGCTTCGTCGAGCTGGTCGACTCCATCCTGGCGTGCGAGCTCGTTGTCGGCCTCCGCGTAGTTGACCACCCGCGGCGAATCGTGCTCGAGGCCGGTTGGCATGATGGCCTCGGCACCGTACACCATGAAGAAGGGAGTGAATCCTGTCGACCTGTCGACGGAGGTGTGGATGCCCCAGATGACGAAGAGGAGCTCTTCGACCCAGCACCCAGGAGTTTGCTCGAGTGGAACTTGCAGTCGCGGCTTCAGGCCATGGAGGATGCTCTGGTTGGCGCGTTCCGCCTGGCCGTTGGACTCCGAGTGGGCGACCGAGGCGAGGTCGAGTCGTATGTTGTGCTCCTCGCAGAATTCAGCCATGGTTCCTTTGGCGAAGTTGGTGCCGTTGTCCGTGATGATGTTGTGTGGGAACCTGTAGCGATAGATGAGCTCGCGTAGGAATTTGGTGTCGGTCTTTCCGTCGCACTTGCGGACTGGCTTGGCCTCCACCCATTTTGTGAACTTGTCGACCGCGACTAGTAGGTGGGTGAAGCCATAGGGGGCCTTCTTGAATGGTCCCACCATGTCCATGCCCCACATGGCGAATGGCCAGGTGATGGGGATGGTCTTGAGCGCCGAGCTCGGCACGTGGGTCTGGTTGGCATACTTCTGGCACCTGACGCAGCGTTGGACGATGTCGAATGCGTCGGCGTGTGCGGTGAGCCAGTACAAGCCATGTCGCATGGCCTTTGCGACTAGGGAGCGAGCGCCAACATGGTGGCCTCAGTCGCCAGCATGGATGTCTTGGAGGATCTTGCGTCCTTCTACGGGTTGGATGCAGCGTTGGAATACGCCAGTCACGCTACGCTTGTGGAGCTCGCCGATGATGATGACGAAGGATTTACAGCGGCGTGCTATCATCCGGGCCTCCGTCTCGTCAGCGGGTAGGGTGCCTCCCTCCAGGTAGGCGTCGTATGGCGTGGTCCAGTCGCTTGGCTCGGCGATCATTGCGACCAGGGCCGCATCTAGTTGCAGCGGAATTACGATGTCGATCTCCCTCGGGGGAGAGACGGAAGGCTTGGTGATGGTGTTGAGGAAGACGCCGAAGGGCGGCACGAGTCAAGCCAAGTCGATACAGGAGAGTGCGTCGGCCTCCTTGTTCTTTCGGCGGTCGATCCACTCGACGGAGTAGCCCGCAAAGTGGCCTCCCAGTTGGTCCACTGCTTGGCGGTATTGCTGCCATGGTGGGGGAGACTGCGTCGCAAGTGTCGGCTACTTTCCCGGCGACGAGGTCAGATCATCGTAGCAGCATAGACGATTGATGTTCATCTCCTTGGCTGCTCGCATGCCGTGGAGGAGCGCCTCGTACTCGGCCATGTTGTTGCTGTAGGGGGTGAAGTCAAGGTACAGGACGTAGAGTAGCTTGTCGCCCTTTGGAGATGTGAGGACGATCCCTGCCCCTGCACCATCTGCATTCTTGGAGCCGTCAAAGTGTAGGGACCAGTAGTGGAGGTACGGCAGTTCTCTGGCTGTTGTGCCTCCTCCCAGTCAGCGAGAAAGTCTGCTAGAGCCTGCGACTTGATCGCTTTGCGCGGCTCGTACCTGATGTTGTGGACTCCGATCTCGACGGCCCACTTGGCGACTCGCCCGGTCGCCTCACGGTTGTGTATGATGTCCTGCAACGGTGCTGAAGAAACGACCGTGATTGGGTGCTCCTGGAAGTAGTGCGGCGGTCGCCGCTGGGCTCTTAATACCGCATATACCAATTTCTGGTACTACGAGTAGCGTTGGCGCGACTCGGTGAGGAATTCGCTGATGTAGTATACAGGTCGCTGCACCGGGCGCTCCTTGCCCTCCTCTGGCCGTTCGACGACCATGACGGTGCTGCCGACTCGCTCGGAGGCCACGATGTATACGAGCATGGGCTCCTTGTCGACGGGGGCGGCGAGTAGTGGTGTCGCGAGTAGCACCTCCTTGAGAGTGTGGAGCGCATCATCTGCCTCCTTGTCCCACTGGAATGTGGGGTTCTTGCGCATTAGGCGATAGAGGGGCATCGCCTTCTCGCCTACCCAGGGGATGAAGCGACTGAGAAGCGCGATTCACCCGGCCAACTTCTGGATGTCACGCAGGCACTCGGGTTTGCCGAGCCGGGCGATCATGTTGATCTTGGTGGGGTTCGCCTCGATCCCGCGCTTGGAGATGACATATCCCAACAACTGTCAAGTGGGTACACCGAAAGGTGCACTTTCCTGGGTTTAGCTTTATCTTGTACCTCTGTAGGTTTGCGAAGGTTTCCGCCAGGTCGGCGAGTAGGTCGCCCTGGCGAGTGGACTTCACCACCACGTCGTCTATGTAGACGTGGATGTTGCAGCCAATTTGGCTTGCAAGGCACTCCTGAATGCACCTCTGGTAGGTCGCCCCGGCGTTCTTGACACCGAAGGTCATGACGGTGTAGCAAAAGGCTCCGAATGGAGTGATGAACGCCGTATTCTCCTCGTCCTCGACTGCCATTTTGATCTGGTTGTAACCAGAGTAGGCGTCAAGGAAGCATAGTGACTCCGAGCTCGCGGTCGAGTCGATAATTTGGTCCATCCGTGGGAGGACGAATTGCTCCTTCGGGCAGGCGCTGTTGAGGTTTGTGTAGTCAATACACATTCTCCAGGTCCCATTTTTCTTCTCGACCAGGACTGGGTTTGCCAGCCATTTGGAGTAATTGATTGGCCGTATGAAGCCTGCAGCGAGTAGACGCTGCACCTCCTCGGCGATTGCTCGGCGGCACTCTTCATTGAAGGGCCGCAGCGACTGCTTGACGGGTCGCGCTTTGGGGTCAGTGTTGAGTTTGTGCTTAGCGAGTTCCCTCGGGACACCAGGCATGTCGGAAGGTTTCCATGCGAAGATGTCACGATTCTCACGTAGGAACTCGATGAGCGCGCCTTCCTATGTTGGGCTCATGCCCGTTCCGATCGTCACCGTCTGGCTGGAGTCGCCTGGGACCAGCTCGAGGGAGCGAGTATGGTGTCGCCGGGGTTGACCCCTCCGTGTAAGGCATGCTCCTCCGCATGGTTCACCTCTCTGACGATGTTCGATGAGTCGGCGCTTTGGCCTCGCACTCTGCGGCCATGTCGAGGTCGCCACAGACAGTGATGATGCCGCCCGGCCCGGGGAGCTTCATCGCGTTGTATGTGTACTGGGGGCGCTGCCATGAATTTGGCGAACGCCTTCCGCCCCAGGACGCAGTGGTAGGGGCTGTTGAAAGGCACCAGCTCGAAGACGATCCGCTCGGTGTGGAAGTTCGCTGGTGTGTCGAAGGTGACTGGCAACGTCACCTTGCCGATCGGGTACGCCTTCCGACCGGGGACGATGTTGTCGAAGGTGGTGTAGGTCGTCTCGATCATCGACTGCGGGAGCCGCAGTCGCATGAACGTGTCCAGGTATAGAATGTTGATGGAGCTGCCGCCGTCCATCAGCGTCTTGGGGAGCCAGTAGTCCTCCACCTTGGGCTTGACCACAAAGGCGACTCGACCCGGATATTCGATCCGTGGCGAGTGGTCTTCGCGGTCCAGGTGATTTGTTGCTCGGACCAGTTGAGGAACTGGCGGATGTCGACCTGGGACACCGCGTTGACGGCGACGGCGCGAGCGATGACCTTTTTCTCACGTTTCGTGTTGAATCCGGTGAAGGTGTGGAGCGAGCTGGCGTCGTTGCCGAATTTCCCGCCGTTTGGCGGGCGGTTGTCGGGGTCTTCCCTTGCGCGTCGTGCCTTCTCGATTTCCCTCAGGGAGTGGCAGTCGGCGGTCGTGTGCATGGCAGGCTTCCCCTCCCTGCTATGGAACACACAGGGCTGGTTAAGGAGATCCGTGGGGTCGAACCTTGGCTTCACTTTGTAGTTTCCACCGTCACGGCGCTGGCCTCCGTCGCGGTGAAAGCTCTTAGGCTCGCGCGGAGCATAGCCGGCGTTGGCGACGAAGTCGACTCGCCCGTCACCGTGGCGCTTGCCGGTGAGGCGAGTGTTGCTGTAGCGTAGCTCGGGTCGTCTCCCGTTGTCATGGCCGTTCGTGCGGTGATTCCCTCCCGACTCGTCATCGGTTTCTTGTTTTGGGTCCTCCTCTGCGTACCGCTTGGCGATCTCGAGGAGGTCTGGTATGTTGTCGAGTGTTTTGTACACCCGCTTGAGCTTGGCGACCAAGGGCTCGTAGCGGCACGAGGTCTTAAAGCAGTGGATCGCGGTGTCCGGGTCAATTCCGGCCAAGTTGTACCACAGGTCCTGCCATCGTTGGACCCAGCTGCGCATCGACTCACGGGGTCCCTGGACGCATCGCTCTAGGTCCTCGATGGTGGTGGCATGGGTGTAGGAGCCCTCGAAGTGCCTGACGAGGGCGTCGCGCATTTCCTCCTAGGAGTCGATGTTGTCTGCGGGGAGGGTGTTGATCCATTGTCGGCACGCTCCCTCCATCATCAGGGGGAGGTAGCGATCGGCGAGCAGGTCGGTGTGGCTGGCGATTCCCATCGCCGTGAGGTACGTGTCCAGCCACACGGAGGTGTCGTATGAGGGGTCGTACTTCTCGATCTCCTTCGGCGCCTTGAAGTTCGCCAGGTATTTTTCGCCTCGGATCATCGGTCCAAAGCACTGGGTCCAACTCGGCTGAGCGACCCTCTCGGCTCGCTGTCGCGGCGATTGGTGAGGGTGTGCCTCAAGTCCTCAGGCTGGTGTGCGCGCCAACTCTGGTTGTTGATGATGTGGGTTCGCGCGTCTACTGGTTGTCTGTTGGCAGCGACGAAGTTGTTTGTCAGTCGCGGGTCGCTGGTGGAGAGTGTCGCGTGTGAGGGTCGGTGTTGGAGCTGCAAGGGCTCGGGTGGTGGGCAGTTGAGGGTGTTTGCCGCCATTGGGCGGCCGCTCGAGGCCGCCCTACTGCCTGACGACCGCGAGTACATGCGACCCTGTGAGTCGGCTCCCGCGTTTTGTTGCTTGACGGCCTTGGCGGGTAGAGCCTTTGCGTACTGGATCTGCAGGGCTCCTTCCCCGGTCACGTTGATGGTGTCGATCGCGGCTCGGCTCGCGACGATGTTGTCCATCGGGGTGGAGAACAGCGGGAGGCCGTTCACATCTCGCTCCCGCGAGGAGACCAGGATTCTTGGCTGGTCCCGGGGGGTGTGCGGCCGGGTGGTGGGAGGGAGCACCGTTGGCCGTCGCGCCTGGTGACGGTCGGGAGCTCCCTCCTGGTGACGCGTTATCGCATATAGCGCGATCGGCCACGTGGGTCGGGTCGTTCTCATCGTCGAAGTTCAGGGCATGGCCCTGAATGGTGGGGTTCAGGCGCGACCTAATGCGGAGCTGGTGGTAGCGCGAAAGTTCCTGCGCCGTCACCTGCCTGAGGCGAAATTTTTCGCGCTCGGCTTGTTCCTTGTGGACCACCTCCTCAAGTCGTAGGTGGAGTTCTTTGACCTTCGTTGCTGTCGCGGTCGGCGGGATCGGCGTGGAGAAGGGGTCTGGCGGGGCGTCCGCGCCGCTCGCCATGTAGGTAGCGACGTTCCGACCAGATCCGACGTGGAAGTCCCTGGAGTTCTCCGACCCAGAGTCGAAGTCGAAGATCCCAAGAATGGAGGGGTCCTCGAAGTCTCCCATGTTGGAGACCTGGGTGATAGAGACCGCGGATGACGCGGTGACGATGGATCCGGCGGCTGATGCCGGGGTCGCCGAATCGGCATCGTCATCGAGGGCCGCATCGTCCACGACCACGGTGGTTTCGTCCACGTTGTTGTTGGTCGAGTCGTACTCAGAGGCGAGGCGGTGGATGGTGCGGACCTGACTCTCGGAGAGCCGATCGCATGGTGGTGACTCGTGGATGCGAGCCGAGTCCTCCGAGACGATAACGTCGGTGAAGCCGACGAAGAGGCTGATCGTGCCAACCGACATGATCACGCTGTGCGTGACGGGGCGCGCCGCCAGGACGTAGCTGCTCGACAAGATCTGGAGGATCTCGCCGGCGATCATGCGGCCGGTGGCGATCGTCTCGTTGATGGACAGATTGGATCTCGCCGCAGAACACCGGCCTGACCGGCCAGGCCCCACGGTGGGCGCCACTATCGTGGGAATGGCCACGGCAGATGCTGCAATCGGCAGCGAGTAGTAGAACGAAGGGCAAGGGCGGCCAGCCATCTCCGGAGCGATATGAGGGCGGAGACACAAGGGTTTACCCAGGTTCGGCCCCCCGGAGGGTAAAGACCTACTCCTGCTAGATTGTATTATGGGGAGAGTACAAGGGCAAGCTCGACGGCTAGGCGGCGAGTCGCTAGGGTGTATGATGGAACGTGTCCTCTATGCGTACCCTAGGGAGGTTTATATAGGATCACCTCGCTAGGGTTTACAGATCTACAACCGAATTAGTTAAAGATTCGGAGGGTTCTTGACCTAATCTGACTGGGCCTAGCTACGCTTCTGGGCCTCCAGCTTCCAGTCGCCTGGGTCCTTATCAAGTCTCGATCCAGTCGTCGTCCTATAGGCCCACTCGCTGGTAGCTTGGGCCAGTAGGAAACGTCCTACTGGGTATACCCCGGTCGGATATCCCCATCAGCTAGCAACGGCTAGAAACTTTCGACTAAACAAAATTACTTACTCGAGTCTATGACTCAACCAACTACTCGGGGGCTACTCCTATCAGGAGCGCTGGTCGCACACCTAAGAAACTAACATGGTGGAAACACTTCTTCGAGTCCTTCGTCGAGTCTACGACTCCACTACGGACTTGGGGGCTACTCCCATAGGGAGCGCTGATCATGCATTCGAAAAAGCACTCGCGTTGATGACATCCGCAGATTTATAGTCTTCGCTCGAGTCTATCACTCGAATAGACACTCAGGGGCTACTCCCATAGGGAGTGCTGGTCGCGCACCCTATGAACTATTCGGATGAGATACTTCAGATCACATGTGACAAAAAAACGTATTTGGCAACTTTTCCCGAGCTAACGCCGAGAGAGATGCCGTCTCCTTGGTCACCTGAAACACCTCCGCGGTGATTAAATTTTGGATGTTGTGTCTGCGACGCAAAGATAAGACCTACAAATATCATCTGAGGGCCTGGTATCGCACCTGACTGCGTTCTGCCAGTAACATATCGTATCAGCAGGCACGATGAAAAATCCTGACGAACGCGCTGGGTACTCAACTTAAACACTGGAATTCGACTCCAGTAAGACCTTCGTGGCCTGATTCGAATTACGCCAGCATTGTTCTGAATTTGAGTCCGGGGACTCGAGTCTGAAGTAGATCGTGTTGTTTTGTCCAAAGACAGTTAACTGGCCCTAATCCGTCGGGTGAGTCAGGTATGCGTATCAACAATCCCTATGAAATGACATATTCACCCAAAAACAGGTTTGGATGAGAAGCACCCAAAAGACTATAGTCTCCAGTCGAATCTACGATTCGACTAAACACTTGGGGGCTACTGACATGGATATGCCCTACGGGTACCTCACATTGGTATAACCATTCCAGCCTAGTGAAGGACCACACGAAGACTTGCTACTAACGTGAAGCCCAGGGAGACTCTGTATGGCCCAAGCCCAGTAGAAGTTCGACTCCTTGGAGAACACAACCAAGCTGTAGATAGAAAATTCAAGGGTGAAACCCTAACTTGTAACTGACTCGACCTACCTGAGACCTAGCCTCCCCATATAAAAGCCAGGAGGGCATGGCGATGAGGATCTCTCCAACTCATACACACACCTCATGCCAGATTGCATCTGCGCACCCCCTGTAACCTTCGGTTCCGCCATCAATCAAGAACAGACAAGCAGGAGTAGGGTTTTCTCTCCGGGGGCCTGAACCTGGGTAAATATCGTGTCCCCTTGCTGCGTGTCTATTAACCGTCTCGCAATCTCCAGCATCCCCATCTTCTCCAAATCCAAGTCCATAACAATGGGCATTTATGAGTCGAACCCTCGTTAGGGAGAGTCCCTTCCCATCTCGGCTAGCATGGGGAGAGGTGGAAACTTGCCTTTCAAGTTTTCCCTTTCCTTCTCAAACTAGGATTTGAATTTTCAAACTAGGATTTGACTCCAACTTCCTAGTGCTTGGCCAAGTTGCCCTTGGGCTTGGTGCGGCTATCCCCTAGGGCATGTTGCATCCCAAGTGACCCCTCCCTAGGTGGTTCCTCTAGAACATTCTAGAAGTATCTGGTCAAAACACCGAAACTTTTCCGAACCCTGGAAAACCACTTTCCTTATATGAATCTTATTCTCCGGACCATTCCGGATCTCCTCGTGATGTCCTGGATCCAATCCGAGACTCCGAACAACATTTGGTGTCCAACTCATTTTCCATATCTACTTAAACAACATCGATTCCTTAAGCGTGTTTCCCTACGGTTCACGAACTATGCAGACATGATCGAGACATTTCTCTGGTCAATAACCAATAGAGGGATCTGGAAATCCATATGGCTCCCACATATTTCAAGGATGACTTCGTGATTGAATGAACCATTTACATACGATACTGATTCCCTTTGTCGTGCGGTACTTTACTTATCCGAGGTTCGATCGCCGGTATCTGTATAACTAGTTCAACCTCGTTACCGGTAAGTACTCTTTACTCGTTCTATGATATCACATCCCATGTGACCTAGTCACATGCTTGCAAGACAATTGGATAACATTCCACCAAGTGAGCCTAGAGTATATCTATATGTCATATGGATGGACAAATCCCAGTCTTGATCCATGTGCTTCAACACATACTTTCAGAATACCCAATGCCACCTTTATAACCACCCAGTTACATAAGTGGTGTTTCATGTTATCAAAGTACTCATCCGATGATGGTGATTAACATGATTTGGTCGAAGGATTAGGTTACTTGTGTCTGAAAGCTCGTAGCAAAACGAACTTAATGACTTTAATCTTATGCTACGCTTACTATGGGTGTGTGTCCATCACAATATTCTCCTAATGATATGATCTTGTTATTAATAACATTCAATGTTCATGATCAGAAAACCATGATCATCTATTAATCAACAAGCTAGTTTAACAAGAGGCTTATTAGGGACTCTTTTATGTTTACAAAACACACAAGTATTAATGTTTCCGGTTAATACAATTATAGCATGGGATATAAACATTTATTATAAAAACAAAGATATAATAATATCCACTTTATTGTTGCCTCTTAGGCATATCTCCAACAGGTGATTCATAACTCGGACTATGCGACAACCTCGGGCCTAACCTTGATTGAGACATACAAATGACAACTTGTTCGTTGCATCTCAATATAGGTTATTTCGACTCGCTAAACACTTTAGCCAAATCCGTGTAAATTAGAATAGCATCATCATATCCATGCCAAGTGGAACTGAGTCATACTTTTACATTAGTCAAGTTGTGCATCCAGCACAACCTCTACGACTAAGTACATCTAGTATGAGCAACATGAATATATAGTTTCACAACTAAATCACATATTTAATGGTACATATCAGATGTTCATACAAGCCCAACTTAATAATTTTATGAATATATTAGGAATTACATCATACTCCCTCCGTTTTAAAATATAAAATGTTTTAGGTTTGTGAAGAAAATGTATCTAGACTACTTTTAGTATGTAGGTTCACTAAGCACAGTAAAATAAGGCTAGATATTTTTTTTTCATAAACCTAAAACATCTTATATTTTAAAACAGAGGGAGTATATGATTGCTTTTATGGCATATTCCAACATTGCGGTTTGCTTCGGCGTGCGCAACCGCCTCGCATGCGAACACCTCCGCGTGCGCTATCATAGCACAATCGACTGCCACGGCCTTTCACCTCCGCGTCCTCTCCTCGGACCCCACACGGTCCAGGCGGCCTGCATGCGCCAACCACTCAATCTCCATGAACGCACGACAACCAACGTCGTTGTGCATAGTGTCGTCGGACTCGACGATGGCATATTGCTCGTTGCTTTTCTCCTTCATGGCTTCCTCGGGCTCATCATCGATGAAGTCGTCATTGTCCTCCTCCATGTCCATCACCACCGCCACCACCTCAGCAGCCGCCTGAATGACGTGTTCCACCTCCATTGCTTCGTGTACCGCACATTCATGCGTGACTCGTGCGGCGTTGTGGCGCAGCCTGCGAACTGCCACTGTGGTGGCATCTTGTTGCACCTTCTCAGCCGCCTCCTTGTCCATGGCGTTGGGCATCTCGCGCACCTCGTCAATAGTGGCTTCTCGGGCCACCGCCTCCACCGTCGTCTGGGCGATGGCGTGGCTGATCTCCCGCACCTCAGATGCGGCAGCATCGCGCCACCCGCTGGACCACCTCCTCCAGTGCCTATTGGGCCACCTCGACTTGACGCTTGAAGTCTTATGCCTCGAATTGCTGGGCCAGCTCCGTCGCCTGCAGCTCCATATCGTGCTTTGACCGCTCTGGGTAGCAGGCGCGACACATCTTCTTGATGTGGGACCAAATGTCTATCTTACAGCGAGGCATGACTGCTCAGTTGGTTTGCTTGTGTTCGTGTCTTGGTGTGACCTCTCGCGGTCGCGGCTGTGATTTATAGCTTGTGGCCTGAGCGGGCAACACCCCGACACGGGAGTTTTCCTGCCATGGACGGGAAACGACCACGACACGCGCAGGAAACAGAAGCCAGCGAGTACAGGAACCCCAACAGCCACGCGAGAAGCCGGTAGGATGGTCAGCGATGGGGCGTCGCCATTAACTTCGAAGGTCAAGATGCGTCGCTCTTGCTAGGCGCATCCTATGACTTAAATGGACCACGACTGAGGCCCGATACAAATAGACTAAAACGGACCGTTTGAATGTCTTAGACGAGTAGTGCCGCTGCAGATTTCAGCAGCCAGGAGAAAATGAACATTTCCGGTTAGGTGAGAACAGTGTCAGGATTTGGGACTTTCCCAGGAAGCGTACGAATTCAGTGTCTCGGCAGTGTGCCGACGGACATTTCAGTTCAACCAAGTGCGCCAGCACGTTGGTCACGCATTTTGTCAAAGCTCAGCATGGATTCTTTCCGGTGCCTATCTGTAACTGGATGCGTGCATTCCTCTTTCCTCACCAGTCCGCGCGGTCGATTTTCCTGTTTTAGTACAAATGAAGTACAGCACCACCTTGTTTTGCGAGGGAATCAAAAGATGTTACTAGACCACTTACCAGAACACACGAACAGTAAAATTTATTCAGCATCACTTGCCCTTGGGAGTACAATTTATTAAGCACTAAATAAAGCACACACTTGACGAAACTCGGACACACAGAAACACACATACGTTACGAAACTGACGGTGTCGCAAATCACTTCGATTTGGAGGCGCTCCAGGCGAGCAAGGTGCGCAAGAACTCGAGCATCTTGTCGGCGTCATCCGGCACCACGCCCTTGGCCGCCTCCGCCGCGCGGAACCGCTCCTCCCACTTGGCCAACAGTGGTGTCCGCGCCGGGTCGATGAGCCTTCGCCCAATCATCTTGTCGACAGCCCCGAACCACCCGAGGTAGCCGCCGAGCACGACGTCGACGAACCCGATGCCATCGCCGCCGAAGAAGGCCTTCCCCTTGGAGCACTCCGCGAGCGCGCCCTCCAGCGTCTCCAGCGCCGCCACGGCACGGGACACCGCCTCCGCCCTCTCCTCCTCCGTCTTGCACGTGAACAACATCACTTGCCACGCCGACCCGACCTTATCGTCGACGTAGGCCGCCCAGAAGCGGGCCACGGCGCGCTCGTAGGGGTCGGCCGGGAGCACGGACGGGCCGGTCCCGGCCCAGACCTCGTCGATGTACTGCACGATGACCTGGGACTCGTTCACGGGGCGCCCGCCGTGGAGGAGGACGGGCACGCTCTTGTGCACCGGGTTGGAGCCCAGGAGGAGCGCGCTCTTGCTGCCCAGGTTCTCCTCCACGTACTCGTACGGCAGAGACTTGAGGTTGAGCACCACGCGCACCCTGATCACGTACGGGCTCGTCCACACGCCCAGCAGCTTCAGCTCGCCGCTTCCTGCCATGGCTGAGTCTTGCTTGCTTGATCTGGGGAAATTAAAGGAGATCGATGCTAGCTAGCTCCTGTGTTGTGGCGTGGGCGAAAATGTTTGTACACTATAGAAATCTCGGGTTGTGGCCTGGTTATACGTGTTAGGCTATGTGGGGCGTTATATATAGGAGCAAGCAAAGGATTACTAGCTGTTTGACAAGCACCTGGAGTATGCTTGAAGGTTGGTGACTATGTGTCGTCAGTATTGACGTGTTAATCGGATGGTAAAGGTCCATAGGATGACAAATCGTTCCTTTTTATGAAACAAAATCGATTATGCAGAACTAATATAATTATAGCACGAAACAATAAACTTAATTATAAAATAGAAATATAAATAACAACATATTTATTATTGTCTCTAAGGCATATTTTTATCACGGCAAGGACGTGGGCGGAGCCACCGTTGATGATGTCAGCCATGATGAAGTCGGCATTGTTCGTTCTGCCGAACAGGTTGGGGGCTCTGGCTGCTGCACCTTGCGACAAACTGGGTGAAGGCATCTCGCGGTGGTGGCATGCCGCCATTGAAAGGAGGGAGGCGACGATGGGCCGGTGAGGTGTCGTTGGCGAGGGAGTTGGGGTCAAAACCGCCAAGCGGGTCGAAGTCATTTTAGCCCGGCGAGAAAAACGTGAGATATGGCGTCGTGTTCGCCTGGCCGGACAGCGACACGCTCGACGGAGACGGAGAGGAGACGCTGGCTACCGAGGATGTGCAGGCTAGCACTATAAGACGGCGCTGCCATTCCCACCATTGCCACAACAGTGGCCGCGTGGGCCTCCGCTGCCTGTGCCTCTACCGCCCTGCACAGCCTCGAGTTCTTCTCCCTCAGCCGGCGAATGGCGTTCTCCACCTGCCGGCGCTGGATGTCGAACACCCACTCCACGTGGTCATCCCCTTCGGCCGCTACTTGTTGGCATTCCCCTTCTTCGAGGGCGTCGACGCCCGAGGAGCTTGGTATCTTTTCGGCGGCATGGTGGCGGCGATAGGTGGCGCACCGGGAGGGGAGAGGCTGGCGGGGAACATGGCGGGAGTGGGCGGCGACTGGGAGGAGGGAGGGGAAGGGGGAGAGGGGGATGGCGGACCGGCGGACGGGAGAAGGGTTAGAATTGTGGAGAAAAAGAGAGGGAAAGCTTTGGTGTCTCGTCGACTGGGCTGACCCGCCAATTTTTTCAAGATGCGTCGGCGCCCCCGATTGTCTCCCATCGAACTGAGTTCGGGCCGAGGGCACCAGATGATTAGTTGAGCCGTGTGCTGGCGTCATTTCTGTTTTCTAAAAGGATTGGGCGGTTTTTTTAGCGTGGGCGTAGTCAACGATGTCCAGGCCTGCTCGCTGTCAAGTTTTAGCATGTTAGCAACGCCAGAATAGGAAATGTCCTGCAGCCATTGCCGCCCCCGCGACCTTTCATGCCCGACATCGCTCCCATGTCCTAGAAGTCTAAGTTTTTTCTCTGGAGATCTCCGTTGGCTATTTGTGCTATCTGTACGGGAAGATCTTACGTGCCAGGACCTCGTACGCGCTTGTGTTTGCGGCCGCCCACATGCCCCATGACCTCTTCGACAATTTGCTCGGCCGGGATATTCTTTTAAATCTAAGGGGGGCAGGGGCGTAGCTCTTCAGCAGCCGGGAGAAAATGAACATTTCCATTTATACATGAGAAAATGTCAGGATTTGGGACTTTCGCCGGAAACGTACGGTTTCAGTGTCTCGGCACTGTACCGAGGATTTTAGTCCAACTAAGTGCGCCAGCACGTTCGTCACGCATTTTGTCAAAGCTCAGCATGGATTCTCTTCTTTCCGTTGCGTGGTCAATTTTCCTGTTTTTTTTGCTGAGGGAACTAAAAGATGTTACCACTTACCATAACACACAAACAGTAAAAAATATTCAGCATCGCTTGCCCTTATACAATTTATTTTAAGCACTAAAGCACATGCTTGAAGAACTCGGACACACAGAAACACACATGTTAAGAAACTGACGGTGTCGCGATTCACTTCGATTTGGAGGCGTTCCACGCGAGCAGGGTGCACAGGAACTCGAGCATAGCGGATCCTTCATCCTCTCCCGGGCCTCTCAGGCGGGGGGCTCCGGAGAGTCCCGAACCCTAGCGCGCGGCCCCCGTCGATCTTCTCCTCCTGGCCGCTGCCGGCGGGGGTGACGGCCGCGCCTGGACGTCGAAGGTGGCAGGCGGGGGTGGTCGCGCCCTCACGGGTCTCTCTCGCCGTGGGGGCATCCGCCGGTTGGGCTGGGGTGGCGGCGGTGTGCGCTGGCGCATGGCGGAAGGTGATGTGTTGTTGCCTCGGGAGGGGTTGCTGCCGCGTTGGGTGCGGGGAGCGATGGTGGACCGTGCTGGCAAGGGGCGGCGCGACGAGCCAGATCTGGGAGGCGGCAGCGCTGATGGCCAGGGGTTCCTGGCGCGCGCTCGGCCTCCTCCAAGGCGGGCAAGTGGCGAAGCTCGGTGCGGCGAAGGTCGGTGAAAGATCACGGATGCCGTCTAGAGGGGGGGTGAATAGGCGGTTAAAAACTTTTACGAGATAGAATTAACAAAAACGGAATAAAACTAGCCTTTTCTTTTGTCAAGCACAAAGCTTATTAAAAAACAGTAAAACTCAATAAGCTAAAGCCTCTTAAAGCGATTTGGCGTTCTGAATCGTTGGAGTTAACCATCAAACGCTCTAGATCAAGCCAATAAGCCTGCAGCGTCGCTGATCCTTTTTATTTTGTCGAATCGCTTTAATGTGGCTATTCACCGTGATCGGGCTGCTGCGTGCCTTTCCGTACAATGGGCTGGCAAAACATGGGTTCTGTTGCCACGATAATATTAAGAAACAGTAAAACTCAACAAGCTACAGCCTCTTACAGCGATTTGGTGCTCTGGATCGTTGGATTTAACCATCAAACGCTCTAGATCAAGCCAATAAGCCTGTAGCGTCGTTGATCTTTTTTATTTCGTCGAATCGTTTTAATGTGCATGTCCATCGTGACCGGGCTGCTGCTCCGCAGGTCGACTTTGGTGCCTTCCCGTACAATGGGCCGCCACAACATGGGTTCCATTGCCGCGACGATATGGCGCCGTTATGAGCAAATCTATTCGGGCCGGCAGCGGCGGAGCAGAGAAGCTCAGCTGTCCGCCCTTCGGTTTACTCTCTCTTGCGATTGATTGCTGAAGGAATCACTTGAAGAAGATCGGCCGCCCTCCCTTGCCCCCTTTTCCAATTAGGCTTCCCTCATGAACCCCGCCGCCTCCTTGATCTGGCAGCTCCCCTTCGGCTCTCTTCTCTAGCGAGCGTTAGGTAAACTTAGTCCTTGTGCTGGCGCCTGCGGCGAGGGCATCAAGATGTAGTGGATCTTCTAGCCCATCTTGTGGCTCCTCTTTCATCCATGGCGGTATGTGCGCACCGCTGTCTGCTCTCTCCTATTGTTGTCGCTTGTCTATTTGATCTCGTGGTACGGTTGCAGACTTGCAGCTTACCTGCACACAGGTGCACGACAGGTTGGGAAAAACAACAACGACGTCTGGTGCTGATTTCTTTGCCCATGGAGATGGAGTGTGTAAAATATGTCACTTTTGGTGATTGATTTTTAGATTTCAATCTATGTCCATGTTCATTTCTTGATACTGTTCTTTAATTTCTTTTCCCTTCACGCACAGCCGAGTCATGTTTCCCATCTAACCTGTCCTTTTCTTATTTGTTATTGTAGTGACATAGTCTCCGTATACCTTTTGGATCGTGTCTTTTGCCTACGCTTCGGCCTCACAAAGTAATTTGCTTTATAGGATGGGACCACACATTCTTTATCTGGTAATTCCTTATACTATTAATAATACAGATCATCAATTCAGAGGCACTTTTTCCCATCTTTCCATTTTTGCTGCATAATTAATTAGGCTATAGTGCATTGAAATAATTGAGATTCGTAAGGAAATTGTGAGTATAGATTCATGAAGTGGAATTGAACTTTCTTAACTATTAATTAGCTTTTATTTGTATGCTTTGATGCTAGAGGAGATAGATAGCATTCTCGTAGCAAATGTTTATTTTTACATGAACTAAATCTACCATTCCCATATTTGATGTGTCACACCTCAAGTGTCTCCCTTTTTATCGAAGGGAATATACCCTGAGAGGTAATAATAAAGTTGTTATTATGTATATTCTAAGTATATGATAGATGTTTATTTTGCATGCTATAATTGTATTAATACGGAAACATTAATACATGTGTGTTTAATAAACAAATGGAAAGTTTCTAGTTATGCTTCTCTTATAAACTAGCTCGTTGATTAACAAGATGATCAAGATTTACTGATCATAGACATTAGATGTTGTTAATAACGAGGTCACAACATTATTAGAATGCTGTGATGAACATTTATCCTAAGTATAACATTACGATCAATGTCATTGTGTTGCCTCTTCACGGAATAGAGCTTCCGGAAGAGGCCAAAGTGTGGCACGATACCAAGCCAGCCCTCGCAAAAAGTGATGAAGCAGGCGATGTGGAGAAGAGAATTGGGCGAAAGATGGTGGAGTTGGATGCCATAGAAGAACAACAGTCCACAGAGAAAATCGTGGACTGGGAGCGAGAGGCCGCGAAGAACAAAAGCAACGAACATCACCCGAAACCCTGCGGGTGGACGGGGAATTACCTCATCGCCGGGGATCTTGACGGCCTCCTTGCTTGCGGGATTAAGCCCGCTTCACGAAGCTTGCGCAGGTCACCCTCACGTGTCTCCGTGCGCCGCCACCCACCTTCGGTGACACGAGCGGCGGTGCTGCCCTTCTTGCAGCCGGCAGCAGCACTGGTGCCCGCCACGGTGGAGGCCTTCTTCGATTTCCCCATCGCGGTGCGACGACGGCGGCGGTGCGAGCGCAGGAAAGAGGAAGGAAACGATCGAAGAACGTCCAGCGCGCGGCGAGAAAAGCTCAAGAAAATGGAATTAGTAGAAAGCAAATGGCTAAGGTGAAAACAAACTACAGTTTTCCCCACAGTTATAAGGATGAAGACGACGAACAGGGACCATTCATCCGGAAGCCCTAACGCCAGAATCAGATCCAACCGTCCATGTGCTACACAGCAGCGAACCGTCGCTCGCACGCTGTCCACTACGCACAGAAACCGAGGAGACGCCGTAATTCTCGCCACGTCGCGCATGAACAGTCAACTCCAAGTCAGAAAGTGGGATCCACGTTCGTCTAGTCATGTCACCTTTGGCGCCGCAGACGATTAAGGTCACCAATCGTCAGCACTGACGTCATCAAAACCAGCCTAGCAACGGTAAAAAATCTTCGGCTGACAGCTAAAAGTACTCACTCGAATCTATGATTCGAGCAACTACTCGGGGGCTACTCCTATCAGGAGCACTGGCCACGCACCCGAGTCATGAATAAGGTACTACACCCATGATTTATTCTTCGAGTCCTACGTCGAATCTATGACTCCACTACGGACTCGGAGGCTACTCCCATAGGGAGGATCGATTCAAGCATCCGAAAAAAATTGTGTCCTACAGACCTGAAGCCAACAACAGCTGAATTAAAAGTCTCTGCTCGAGTCTACAACTCGAACAGACACTCGGGGGCTACTCCTATAGGGAGCGCTGGTCGCGCACCCTATGAATACTTCGACTGCAATCCTTCGGATCAGAATGCAAAAACTTTTTGGCAACTTTGCCCCAATTGACGCTAAGGGAGTAACATCCTCCTTGGCCACCCAAAACACCTCCGCGGTGATAAAATTTCGGATGTTGTTTCTGCGATGCAAAGATAAGACCTACAGATACCATCTGATGGCCTAGTAACGCACCCGACTGCGCTTTGCTAGTAAAAATCCGTGCTAACAGGCGCGATGAAAATCCCGATGGACGCATTGGGTACATCATTTGAAAACTACTGGGATTCGACTCCTATAAGACCTTAACAGCCTGAGTCGAATTACGCCAACATCTGTTCCGGGTTCGAGTCTAGGGACTCGAATCTGAAGAAGATCGTGTTGTTTTTTCCTAAGACAGTTAACTGACCCTAATCCGTCAGGAGAGTCAGGAGCACGCATCAACAATCCTGACACACTAAAATCATTCTTTTCTAAACAGAAATAGCTGCACCCGAAAGATTGAAGAGCCCTCAGTCGAATTTGCGATTCGGGTGAACACTCGGGGGCTACTGACATGGTTATACCCTACGGGTACATGACATTAGCATACCTGGTCCAGCCCAAGGAAGGCCCACAAGAATATACACGGCCCATGAAGATTTTAGGGTGGCCGAAGCCCATGACATCTTCAGATCCTTGGAGAGCAAGACTAGAACAGATAGAATATTGAAAGGGGCAAACGCTAAAACTTGTAACTGACTCGACCTGTGCCCGAGACCTGCCTAACTCTATATAAAGGCTAGGAGGGCACGACAAGGAGGACCAATCCTTTCCACCACATACACACCTCCACGCCAGATTGCATTTGTGCACCCCTGTAACTTTCGGTTTCGCCGTAATCAAGAGCAGACAAGCAGGAGTAGGGTTTTCCCTCCGGAGGCCTGAACCTGGGTAAATCTCATGTCCCCTGGTTGCTTGTCTGTTAACCGTTCTGCGATCTCCAGCACCCCCATCTTCTCCAAAACCCAAACTCATAACAATGGGCATTGACGAGATCAAACCTCGTCATCCTACAGGTCATCTCATGACCAAACTCCTTCCTCCTTTTTCCCGACCATCCTATGGTGAAATCATTTTCAAGCCATTCTTTTTCCGAAGTACTTTTTTAAATCAAAACCATTACCGCTGTACAGCCGCCAGCACAACCGTCCATGACCGAGGACTCAGCTATTCAAATAGATTTACACTCTGCAGAGGTTGTACACTGTACCCACACCATCCGATTACCCGTCCCTGATCCACACCGATCGTGGGTCAAATAACTGGTCAAGACCTTCCGAATGTCCTCTCCGATACAAATGCCTACCCTATGAGGTTAATCCCCTCAAAACCGGGACACCCTATATAGTCACAAGCCAACCGGAGCGTGTTTTGCACCCCGCAGGGTGTGCGCTTTCAATGAGGGGCTCATAGTATCGTCTGGCCGCCAATTAGACGGTATTTACCTTCCCCAGACCAATGTTTCACATGGGCCTTTACAGGGGAAAGCCTAGCCTCCGGGAATTTTTTTCTTCCCCATAGTAGTTTGAGACACTTATACCGGATTAGATAAACTTCCAGCCCAGGACCGTCCCATTCCAGAGTAATGTGGTTGCACGAGTTAATTGCGCTAGCTTCAAAACTGGCCAGCCCGGTTGTTTTCGTAAACATTTTTCCTACATCTTTTTGTAAAACAAAACCCTTCTCATTTTCCAAACCACTTGGTAGGATAAGCATCACCAATGTTTTCTCAGAAAACATTTTTGTAAATCATTTCCGGGGGTCTTCCCATCCTATACTTTTGCTTAGGCTAAAACAGGGTCTCCAAGGGGTTATGGTGTTAAACACCATCTACCATACTAAGGGAAGGTAGGTAATAGACAAATGGGTTGCACCTAAAGGTACTAAGGGGTAATTATTTGGAGGAGCCAAACATTCCCCATATAAAACATGGTATAGTAAAACAATGCAATTTGCATAAATGAGTAGATAAAACATGCATAGGTAAAATAATAGGACAAGGCATATGAGCAAGAAGGTGGCTTGCCTGTGACTAGCGAGATGTCCCATGACTTCTTTAGAATACCAGAATACCAATACAATTAATAATAAGAGAAACTCGATGCTTCCTTCTTCTCGGTGTCACATAATCGTAACTATCGCCGTTATCGAGTATACATGCAAACAAACAACACCACAATCAATACAAGGCATTCAAGCATCAAACCAAACATCAAACCAAGGATAAATACAAGGTATACATCAGTAGGATGTTGGAGGTTTGATTTGATTGGATTGCGAGAAGGTTTGGAGGCCTTATGGATAGGATCCCTTTGGATTTATAGTCCAGGGACTACCTAAGGGAGGTTTTTTGACCAGGGGCTTGATCTGTGTAAGATAAATGTGCAAACATGATACCCTCAGATAGGTATTGATAAAATGAGTCCAACCAAAGTGGTTTCACTATTTTATCAATTTCCAATGATTTATAGTGGATTTTATAGTGAATAAAACTCTAGTATTAGGAAATAATTCTCCAGAATTGTTCTGGAGTACAAAAAATTATTTCCTTGGATTATTAGGTATATTTGATGGACTAATTCACTGAGTTGGAATCACCTCAAAACAATTACAGAATGCCCTTAGGAAATTCCCAAAGATAGTTCTGGATGAGGTTTGTCTTTTTCATCAGGTTTAATTTACAGAAGCTTTTTAGGTGATTCCAAGGACACTTGTTAGGTACTAGAAATACCTTTCTATATAAATTGGAATCACCCTGTTTGGAGTTACATAGCTACTGTTATGAATTTATTGGTGAATAAACCATATACAGAAATGTTTAATTCAACATATTTCAATAAAATCTCAATAAATCTCGGGCTCCTGGGTGTTGGTACTTATTGTTATATAGGTTTAGTGGGAGTTGTAATTAGGTAAAAACCTCCTTTGGTTTGGCCTAGAAATATTTCTAAAGTCAGAAATGTCCTGGTTTTGTTATTTTTGTTGTGGGCAAACCATGATGCTAATTTGGGTGGGGCTAGTGGGGCATGCAAGGTGTGGTTAGTATCTTGCAGTACCCCAAGGTTTCACTCTATTTGGATTTGTAGAAATCCCTGTAGAAAGGTATTGGTAAAAAGGATACCTCGGGGTGGTTAATTTATTGAAATAGATTTTGGTCCACACTTTGGTCAAATCTAGGCACTGCATGTTTAGGGAAACATGGAGGCTTAAGGTAAAAATATTAACTGGTCATTTTGACTCACTTTCCATTTTTATTTTGAATTAAACCTATGGGGAAAATCTGGACAGGATGTTTAAATAAAAGAAAAGGGAGGTCAAGCAGATCTGCCCAAGTACCAGCCGCTGCCAGGCGGCGAGTAAGTGGCCACCGGCTTGGCTGGGCTGGCCCGTTAGTGGGTCCAGGACGAAGGGGTAAGGGACAGCGGGAGCTGCTCGATTAGATCGAGATCGACGACTCCCAGCCGTCTTCCTCCTCGTTGTGGGAGCGCCGGGGCAGAAACCCTAGCTGGCGGATAGAGTTCGATGGGGCGGCTCACCTGAGCATCGGGAGGTCATGGGGGAGGTCCAGGGCAAGGCAGGGCATGCCGACGAGCTCGGGGAGCGGCGGCATGGGGGGTCTTGGCATTGGGAGCGGACTGGCGTGGAGACGTCCGAAGCGAGCTCGTCAGTGCTCGCCGGAGCGTCTACTAGGCCCTTTCCCGCGCAAGAGAAATCATATTGGGATGCTCAGAGGACGTAGAGGAGGTAAGGGGAGCGACATGCAGAAGGAGAGGAGCTCGAGAGAGTGAGTCTTGCTCATTTTTGGAGGGGGAGGCCGAAGCTCTTCTCCCTTTCATCCTCGAGCAGAGCAGGCCAAGGGGGGGAGAGGGTGGTTCTGGGAGGTGAGAGGGAGCAAATGAGCAACGAGGGGACGCTAGGGTGGACTCTGGCCTATTTAAACCGAAGAGGAATGGGGGTAGGATAGACATTGTCCAGGGAGAGCTTGAGGGAGGTGCTGGCCAGGGATAGGGCAATGCGGGTGGTGGAGTGGGCCCTGCTTTTGTGCTCTGGTCGTGCAGAAGGGGTGGAGTGGTGGTGTGTAGTGATTGTAAGGTTTTAAAATGGCTTGAAAGGACATGGCATTTGTCCCTCTCATAAACAAACATAAGGGACAAGAGGGTGTGGGGCATGCTACAGTGCTGGTCGACCAGGGGAGAGTGATGATGTTAGGGAGGAGTGCTAGAGAAGATTGGAGCTGGTTTGGCTTTGATTTGAATCAAGTTTTGCTTAGTTTAGCAAAATTGAGAATTTTGAGGCTTGTGAAGGAAGTTGCAAATGTTGCATTGGGCCAATTGGGGAAATGGTACTAGTAGGTGGAGTAGGTCAATTAATATCTTCATGAATTAGATGGGATTTTTCTGAGTATTATAATCCCATTTAGATGCACTTGATCAAAAAGTGCAGAGATAGATTATGGAAGATAAGATGATATTTTTACATTGGACAAGCTTGGTTTTTGATGTGATATGGTCCTAAATACCATATTACACATTGGAGAATTTTATTGGGATTTATTGAGGTGGAAAAGTATTTTTAAGGAATTATTTCTTGTTTCTGCCATTTAAGAAAAAGGGCAAAAAGAAATAATAAAGAATCTCAAAAATATTTATTTTTGAGTTTGGAAGATAGGGTATGATATATATAACTCAAATGTGTATTGATTTGGCAAAGTGTTTTGGAGAAAACTGAGTTGCCTTTATAGACAGAGATTTTAGGGTTTTGCTAGAAGAAGAATTTAAATAGTTTTAGGCTCCAAATAATTATGGGAATTATTTGGGGAAATATCCTAACCAAGGTAGATGATGTAAGATTGATTTATACATCATTGTACACTTGGGTTTTGAAGGATTTTGGTGAAAAGGAAAGAAACTAGATTTTTTTGGGAATCTAGGGTTTTGTTAATTTCATGCCACCAAAACATGGTTGGATCAGGGAGCTCAGAGCTCACCTTGGCACAAGGGATAGATGGATAGCTATACCAAGTTATATAGATGATCAAGGAAGCAAGAGTTGGGCTTGGTTGGATTTTTGGTGGTGTAGAGGATATGGCAAACTTTGTTGAAAATAAGGCTGCCATAGCAGATACCTCAGGTAGCCTCCTAAACCAGGTTGGTTTAAGAAGCACACGATTCCAATGGAGACAAACTGAAGTGGGTTTGATAGGCCATGATTAGTAGGTCATAATCATGCAAAGAGTTGGTCAAGGGTAGGTAGCATATAGATGTGAGCTTCTGCCAAAGTAGGCAAGATGATAAGATTTGCAGAAAAGGATTGTTATCTTGACTACAAAACCATCATGGATGAGTGGGAATTAGAATGGCTTAGCCAAGGGCAAGAGTAGTATTTGGTAGTATTAAAGAGGTACTACAATATGGTTCAAGTACATTCTCAAGAATGCACATAGGTTGGAAAAGGTAGAGCTCCAAAGATTGCATCTAGATAATAAATCCAGACAGCCATTTTGGCAGAGTTAGGGTTTTAGACTAGAGTGCAAGTGTAGATGATTTTGAGGGGATGCTAAGTTCCAAACTCAGGAGCAAGGAGATGATGTTGATGTGATGAATAAGTAGATAGGATCCATGCTTAGATTGGGTCTTTATTGAGTTGGGAACTATCAAAAGGAGATTATCCCTGGATGGATCTGATTAGGAGATGGGATGGCCACTTTGGTGGTTTAAGGTAGATCCAGATTTGGATGCTTGATGTGATATTGATGATCACAAGCATAGATTGGGTCCTACGGGATGAGCTACTAGACTAGCTCACTCTAGTTTCTAAGCAAACCATGCAATTAGCAGATCAAGGAAGTTCATTAGACAGCAGATCAAGGAAATTCATCAGACAGCAGATCAAGGCAATTCATCTTATCAAACTTATCCAACTACTACTAGGGTTACCATCAAGCCTATCTTGAGGTAGGGATGGGTAGCTTGAATTGGTTATGCTTTGAAGTAAGATAAGTACCGTCTTGGTATCTCTACCAAGATTGAGATGAAAAAGGTTTTGGTAAAGGTTTTGGAAAACCTAGGGGTAAGATTAGCTGGGAGTTCTGTATTGAAAACATAAGGAGATTATATATAGGTCTCCATAATTTTGTTAATAGAAACTTAGTAAAGTATTTTGTTTTATCGAAGTCATCTTGGCTCAGGTTTTGCAATGCCAGAACATTTGAGAATATGAAAGATGAGCCAAGACATCTCTTTTGTAAAATAGCTTTTGTCAACTAGTGTTGAGATAAGAAGTATAGCTCCTAAAGAACAATTAGTTGCAAGAGCACAAGCAAACAAGTAAACAAACATTGTACATGTAACCAGAAAAAGATTTTGTTCCCCCTGATTTTTGTCTTTTGGACAACAATTCAGGGTTGCTGAAATTGGGATGTTACATGCCACCTAGCTACAAGAGATTCATGATGAACTATAACATGCAAGGCATGAAGAAGTCTCTCCCTGAGCTTCTGTCAATGCTTAAGACTGCAGAGGTGGAGATCAATAAAGAACATCAAGTGTTGATGATCAATAAGACCATTGGTTTCAAGAAAGACAGGAAGGGTAAACAGAAGGGAAAGAAGGGAGGCAAATCGGTTGCCACACCTGAAAAGAAATCCCGAGTTAGCCCTAAGTCTGATACCGAGTGCTATTATTATAAGGGGACTGACCATTGGAAGCGCAACTACCCCAAGTATTTGGCAGACAAGAAGGCCGGCAAGGCAAACAAAGGTATATATGATATACATGTTATTGATGTGTACTTGACTAGTACTCGCAGTAGCACCTGGGTATTTGATACCGGATCGGTTGCTAATATTTGTAACTCGAATCAGGGGCTACAGAACAAGCAACCGCTAGTAAGGGGGGAGGTCAAGTTGCATGTCGGCAATGGATCAAGTGTTGATGTGATCGACGTCGGAACGCTGCCTCTCCACTTACCATCGAGATTAGTCATAAACCTAAATAATTGTTATTTGGTGCCTGCACTAAGCATGAATATTGTATCCGGATCATGTTTGATGCGAATTGGTTATTCATTTAAATATGAAAACAATGGTTGTTCGATTTATATGAATGATATCTGTTATGGTCATGCACTTGTGATGAATGGTTTATTAATGTTGGATCTCGATAATAGTGTTACACATATTCATAATGTTGATGCTAAAAGTATTAAACTTGATGATGATATATCGACATATATGTGGCACTACCGTCTAGGTCATATTGGCATTAAACGCATGAAGAAACTCCATTCAGATGGACTTTTGTAATCACTTGATTTCGAATCATTTGATACATGTGAGCCATGCCTTATGGTCAAGATGACTAGAACGATGGTTTCTGGTTCAATGGAATGGGCAACAGATTTATTGGAAATCATACACTCTGATGTGTGTGGTCCAATGAGTGTGTCGACGCGAGGTGGATAATGTTATTTTGTTACTTTTACGGATGATTTGAGTAGATACGGTTATATCTACTTGATGAAACACAAGTCTGGAACCTTTGAAAAGTTCAAGGAATTTCAGAATCAAATGGAAAATCATCGTAATAGAAAGATCAAATTTCTACGATCTGACCGTGGAGGTGATCATCTAAGTTACGAGTTTAGCACACATATGAAAGAGTGTGAAATAGTTTCACAACTCACACATGCCAGAACACCACAGCGAAATGGTGTGTTGGAACGTCGTAATCATACTTTAGTATATATGGTTCGATCTATGGTGTCTCTGATTGACCTGCCACTATCATTTTAGGGTTATGCACTAGAAACCGCTGCATTCACTTTACATCGGGCACCATCTAAATCCGTTGAAAAGACACCATATAAATTGTGGTTTGGAAACAAACCTAAGCTGTCATTTCTTAAAGTTTGGGGATGCGATGTTTATGTGAAGAAACTTCAGCCTAATAAACTCGAACCCAAAGCGGAAAAATACATCTTCATAGGATACCCTAAGGAAACTATTGGGTATTCCTTCTATCACAGACCCGACATCAAGATTTTCGTTGCCAAGAATGGATCCTTTCTAGAGAAAGAGTTTCTCGCGAAACGTGTGTGTAGTCAGAAGGTAGAACTCGAAGAGGTTGTTGAACCTTCTCTTCATAGTATGGCGAGTAGCACAGCGCCGGAAGTTGTTCTGGAGTTGACTTCACCAAATGAATAGGGAACTAATGATAAAGATCATGAAACTCCAAAAGAGACTACTACCGAACCTCGAAGGTCAAGCAGGACACGTGCAGCTCTTGAACTGTATGAAAATCCTGTTATGAATTTCATGGTTGATGAAATAGATGACCCTGCGACGTATGAATAAGCGATGATGAGCCCGTATTCTCTGGGCCCTCATCCCGATGACGAAAGTGTTATGTTGAGACTCATGGATCAAGAGTGGAATTTGTTCATCCCGATGACGGATAGATATACTATGGGCCCTTTCGGTGATATCACATTGGATAGCTTGCAAGCAAGTGATTTGATCACTAGAATGTTATATCACGGGAACGAGAAAAGAGTGCATGTAGGTAATGAGATCAAACTAGGTATGGAGATACCGATGATGGAATCTCGGACATGTAATATATCGTGAAACAAAGGGATTAAGATACTAGCGTAAAAGGTTCCGACGATCACAGGAAAGTCATCGTTGAATGTGTGGGAGTCAGTATGGATCTCCAGGTCCTGCTTCTGATTATTGATCGGAGAAGGGTCTCAATCATGTCCGTATTATTCACGAACCATAGGGTGACACACTTAAGGGACACTGACATCCAATTAGAGCAAAAGTTTCATGCCGGAAAGAATAACAAGCGCAGGAATTTATTTCACTAGATACCGAAACAGGTTTTCGGGTGAAATTGCAGAAAGTGTTTTTGCATGTGAAATAGAATTCTAGCAACGGGTTATATGTGAATGTTTGTCATTAAAGTAATTGACAAAGTTCTGAATAAATAAAAGGAGTTTTATTTAATGAGAGTTTGCATTAAATTTGGTGGAAATTTAATAGCAATTTTGAGTGGGATTTTGAGTGGACGAAATTGAAGATGTTTTTGTGAGTGGAGTGTCCACCCACATGAATGAAGGAGGGTAGGGGGAAACCCCCATGGCCGGCGGGCACCCCCTTGGGTTCCCCCTCCTCCTATAAAAGGCACCCATCTCCCTCTCTCTCACTCACACCTCCTCGTGAAGGATCTCTCTCCCCCTCTAGAATTTATCCCCCATAGTCTCGGACTAGCGAGATACATGTTCCCAGTGGCTATTCGGCAAGAAAGGGTTGTGCTTCCGCTGCATCGCTGGAGCGAGGAGGCGGAGGTTGCTCGGTGTCTTGTACGTGTGTGCGAGCACGGATGCGCTGCTGCTTTGCGGCGCTAGGACTTCCTCTCGATCTTGAGATCAGCAAGAGATCGTCTACATCAACCACGAGTTTAACTCGTTAAGCTTTGTCGGTATTCAAGGGTATGTTCTCTATGGATATACATCCGCCCGTTGTTTGTATCTAGTAGATAGATCTTGGTACTTAGTTCCCATCATAGAAATTTTTTTGTTTTCTATGTTGCGAACCCTTCACCAACTGTTCTAAGAAAAGGTCTTCCCAAAGTAATAGGACAAGAAGCATTGTATCCAACATCCAAAACATAGAAATCAACAGGGACATAAGCATTGTTAACCATAATGATCACATCATTAATACTCCCCATGAGTTTCTTCTTAGCATTATCATTGAGTGGGACATCCAAATAACAATCTTCCAATGGTGGCAAATCAAGAATTTCATAAATCTTCCTAGGCATAATAGAGACACTAGAACCAAGATTACATGAAGCTTTGAGATCAAAGTCATTCACTTGTATATTAATAATGGGTTCCCAACTATCTTCTACTTTCCTAGGAATAGAAGCTTTGTGTTTAGCTTCTCTTCCTTAATCTTAATAAGAGCATCTGTAATGTGTTTGGTGATAACAACATGCATATCACTAGCATCAGGACTTCTAGCAAGCTTTTGTAGGAACATAATCACTTCAGAAATATTGCAACCATCAATATCAAAGTCAAACTTAGCATCACTAGTAGTAGGCTCAATAGGCTTAGGAATAGTAGGAGGAGGAACAAGGACTACTTGTGGTTTATTGGTGATGGTGCACACACTATTGTTTCTATCAATTTCAGCTTCCCTTTTCCACCTAGCATGAAGTTGAGCTAACAGCCTAACATTTTCATCAATAGTAACTTGTATGGCATGAGTAGTAGCAAAGGTATTTTCCATAGTTTCAGGTTTAGCAGCCATTTTATTAACCAAGGAAGATTGAGCTTCAGACAAAGAGGATATATTTTTCTCAACAGTTAAAAGCTTTTCCTCTATAGTCTTATTGAAAGTGGTTTGTTTACTAATAAAGTCCTTAAGCATGACCTCAAGTTTAGAGGGGGCACTTCTAGTATTATTGTAAGAGCTTCCATAGGAATTTCCATTATTAGGAGGATAAGGCCTATAGTTGTTGTTGCTACCAAAATTATTCCTATAGGCATTGTTGTTGAAATGTTGTTTCTAATGAAGTTCATATCAACTTGCTCTTCTTGAGCAACCAAAGAGGCTAAGGGAACACTATTAGGATCTAAAGGAGCTTTCCCATTAACAAGCATAGCCATAATGACATCAATCTTATCACTCAAAGAGGAAGTTTCCTCAACAGAATTTACCTTCTTACCATGTGGAGCTCTCTCAACATGCCACTCAGAATAGTTGACCATCATATTATCAAGGAGCCTTGTTGCAGCACCCAAAGTGAAGCCCATGAAGGTACCTCCAGCAGCTGAATCCAACAGATTTCTTGAGGAGAAGTTCAAACCTGCATAAATAGTCTGGATAATCATCCAAGCAGTGAGTCCATGAGTGCGGCAATTCTTAACCAAAGACTTCATTCTTTCCCAAGATGGAGCAACATGTTCACTATCAAGTTGTTTAAATTTCATAATGTCACTTCTCATAGATATAATCTTAGCAGGAGGATAGTATTTTCCAATAAAAGCATCTTTGCACTTAGTCCAAGAATCAATACTATTTTTATGCAAGGATAGCAACCATTCTTTAGCTTTTCCTCTCAAGGAGAAGGAAAAAGCTTAAGCTTAATAATATCTCCATATACATCCTTATACTTTTGCATCTCACAAAGTTCAACAAAGCTATTGAGATGGGCAGCAGGATCATCAGAACCAGCACCAGAAAATTGCTCTCTCATCACAAGATTTAACAAAGCAGGCTTAATTTCATAAAAGGTAGCATCAGGAGCAGGTGGAGCAATAGGTGTTCTAGGAAATCATTATTGTTGGTGCTAGTGAAGTCACACAACTTGGTGTTCTCAGCAGAGTTCATTTTGACAAAGGTGGGCAAGCCAAAGCCAACAGCAACAGCTAGAGCAGAAACTAATTTTTTTGTGTTTTTGAATAAAGCAAGCAAACCAAACTAGACTATTTTTTTGGTTTTTTTGAAAAGAGGCAAACAAAACCAAGCAAAAGAAACAAACAAAACTAAAAACAAAGTAAAGAGAAAGGAAGTGGAGGACTCCCCTTGTGAAGACGTCCTTAGCCTCCCCGACAACGGCGCCAGAAAACTTGTTGATAGCCCTCGTCGACGTGGAGTCTCTTCTTCTTTGTTCCCTGGCAACAGAGCCAGAAAACTTGTTGTCTGACATAGAGGACTTCGTTGGAAACCCCAAGAGCAAGGTGTGATGAGCACAGCAACAAGTCTTCCCTCAGTAGAGACCGAGGTTATCGAACCAGAAGGAGGAAGGAAACGTCACACAGGTGTTGCAAGCAACGCGGATACCTGCACAACACAAACTCAAGACTTTGCCCCAACGAATCAGTGAGGTTGTCAAGCTCACCGGTTTGCTGTAACGAAGTAAACGTATGGTGTGGAAGGTAATGGTTTGCAACAAGTAAACAAGTAACAATGGAAGATGTATCAATGGTAAAGATTGGACCGGGGTCCATAGTTCACTAGAGGTGCTCTCCTTAGATAAACAACATGGCATGAAGGGTAAACAAATTACAACAAGGAAATTGACAGGAACTAGGCAAGGCATAACAATGAAATTACTAGTCAGAAAGATCCTATGAGATTCGATTGGGCAATACAACAATATACATAGACCGCCATCCAACTGCATCTATGACTAGAAGTCCACCTTCAGGTTATCATCCAACCCTCCGAAGATTAAGTTGCAAGCAACAGACAACTGCTTTAAGCAAAGTGTGTAAGGTAAACAGTCCACATGTTCCATGAATAAGAGACCGTTGTTTTCTCCCTAGTAGCAACAACACATCTACAACCGAAGAGATTATTGTCATTTCCCTTGGAAACTAGAGGCATGAACCCACTATCGAGCATAAATACTCCCTCTTGGAGTCACTAGCAACTACTTGGCCAAGATAGCTACTAACAACGGAGAGCATGCAAGATCACAAACAACATAGACATGATAGAATCATCAAGACAAAACCATTAATCAAACCAACATGCATGATTACAAATAGATTAGATCTTGATCATGAACGGAGCTCACAAGATCTATACATGAAAGCACAAAGGAGGAGATACAACCATCTAGCTACTACATGGACCCATAGTCCAAGGTGGAACTACTCACGCATCATACCGGAGAGAAGGCCTCCGGGATGATCTCCCCTCCGGTAGGGTGCCGGGAAGAACTTTAGATCCCCCCGATCTAGGGACGATGGTGGCGGTGGCTACAGACGGTTTCGTGGAGATTTTATCGGGTACTTAGGGTTTCTGCATCGGGGGCTTCTCATAGGCGAAGGGGGAGGCCGAGGAGGAGGCCAAAGGGGCCACACCCCTCCTAGGTGCGGGCCCACCCCTAGCTGTTCCTAGGGGGGTCTGGTTGCCCTGGTCGGCTTCTCCGTCTCCCCTCTGGACTTCTTGTTCCCCACGGAAAGTAATTGACTTTGATGTTTGTCCCTTCCAATTCCGAGAATACTTCTTTACTAACTTTTCTAGAACCAAAAACAGCAGAAAACAGGCAACTGGCACTGTGGCAACTTGTTAATAGGTTAGTACCAGAAAACATGTCAAAAGCACCTCAAAGTGTAAACAAAGCAAAGCAAAGTATATACTAAACAAGCATGGAGCATCAAAAATTATAGATATGTTTCCGACGTATCATATCACCACCATTATCTTTTATCTTTTACCTTTTTAGTGGATTCATATCTTTGGTAGAGAGGTTATCTTATAGTTTGGTTTGCATGTGGAAGTATCTCTCCTTTAGTTGATTATCTATGTATCCCTTGGTGTGAGTGCCTTTATTGGAATATTAATGAGAAGACTCATCTTTTACTTTTTGCACTTCTTATTTTAGTTTGCAATATCTATTTTATGATGGATCTTGTTGATCAGTATTAGCATCACTTTGGGATCATCAAGTGGATCTAAATTGGTTTTGGCAAACCGAGTTCTAGTCAGTAGCAATATTTTTTGAGGTTAGAAAGAAAAAGAGAAAAATCTTACAGGTATTTTGTATCATTTATCTTCTTTCTTGTTGGCTCATAAGCTTAGTATTCTTTATTTAAGATCTTTTGTGCCTTCAAGGAAGATTGCATGTTTGGCTTTATTACTTGTATGTTTGCTTGTTTCTTTCAACTCTCTTTCTTGCTACCCAGCCATGCTAGCCAAAACCCTGTTTTGAGAAGGCATATTTCTCATGTTTCCAAATCCCTTTGAACCAAAACCTTTGCCACTTGTGTCCACCATATCTACCTAGTAGCTTTTGCTATTCCAAGTAAATTCTCAACCTTCATCTACCTTTCGAATTAAAAAGTATTTTGTTATGTGAAAACTAGTTAGTAAAGATCTCACAACTTGATGGCACACCTTATTTTCTTGCCCCTAATAGACTTGAACCATTGTTATATCAAAGTTGTATATGCTTGCATCTATACGTTGGAATTAGCAGAACCGTGCTGTCACGAGGAACGTTTTCAACTTGCACATGTACTTTGTACTCAGTTGATGTCATGCTCTTTTGTCTATGGATGTCAATGGTGTAAAATAAAGAGGGAACTTGTAGTCCATGGAGTTTGTATTTTGTGTTAGAGAAACGCCTGGGCCGCTAGCCTAAGCCATGCCTAATCATGGTGGAAACTTGCAGCATCACCATAGTGAGCTATCTATGAAGCATCCTCAATAAAAATATATGCACATAGTAAATAAAAAGATCGCTGAGATGATCATTGTCTGCTTGCCTTGTCATTTTGGTTATGGGAAAGCTCCTGTACCATGTGCAAGGGGTACCCGTTGGCGGTTCTCTATGATACGCATGTACTTACAATGACAAGAACTTACCGGTGACCAAAGTTGACTAGCATGAGGAGTGGCCCTCATATTCAAGGGACATGAGATTGCCAACTTATATTTCGTCAAGCATATACTCCATCTTTGTGGACTTTAACCTTAATCATCTCAAGATGCCTATGGTAGGGGCAATGAGGGCTCAAAGCTAGTAAGTACCATAATCTTTTGGAAGCTCTTTATGACTTGTAATCCCTGCTACCCTCTATGAAGGGACCTTTCTCCTATTTCCAAGTTGAGTCAGTAGACCTACTTTCTCTCTATCTCCGGCAAGCATTTGAGTTGTTGTGTTTCAAGCATTCATATGGTGATTTATCCAATCATGTTCTCTATCTTCCTTGTTTGCACAAAACTCTTGTCTATTGAGTATTACTTTGAAAGCCTTCACTTGTGAAAAACATTTTTGAGCAAAGAGTGCTCCTGTTGTAAAAATTCTACAAAAAGCTTTTTGTAAAACTGTTTGCCAGGTGTTCTCTGACCAAGAACAAGTTTGCCAATTCCAATTATGATTTATCTCTATGCATCTCTATTGTGAGTGTTGTACTTGGTTGCAAGCTAAGTTATTTAATGGTGAGTTGCTTTCTTCTATGAGTTGTGTAATGGTAAGTGTGATGCTTCTTGTTCGTATTCTTTTATCGACACTTCACTCCATAAACCTATGGACATGTTTACTGAGCTCAGTTTTTGCTTGGGGACAAGCGAATGTCTAAGCTTGGGGGAGTTGATACGCCCAATTTGCATCACCATTCTATATCATAATCCACCTCTATTCATTGATATTTGTCTTATTATGCGGTATTACTTATGGCTTTTCATATTTTTATGCATGTTGGATGATTCTTGGAGGATGAACTGCTGGAGTCTGGATTCTGATGGAAAAGAAGGCGTTTTGGTGCAATTTTGTGAAGATCAGAAAAATACCAGAAAAATATGAGAAAATATTATTTTTCCAAAAGATTGAGGAAGCCAGAAGGAGGGACGAAGAAGGGCCGCAGGGGGCCCACACCCCCTAGGCGCGGGACCACCCTGGGCCACGCCTAGGGAAGGTGTGGCCCACCTGCCCGGCTCCCGACTCCGACTCTTTGCCTATATCTTCCCTACGAAACCCTAAGGCCAGGGGGCGAACACAGATAGATTGCCGCTGACTCTGGGGGCGGAAAACACCGAGAGAGAAAGATCTCTCCGGTAGACAGATTTCTGCCGGGGGAATTCCTTCCCGGAGAGGGGAGATTGTCGCCATCAACACCATCATCAAGCTAGGCTTCATCGGGATCATCATCATCATCCACACCATCATATCCACCAGCACCATCATCACCACTCCGTCCCGCTGTAAAAATTGTGTTGGATATTGCTTTAGTTCTTAGGGGAAACTTTCCCGGTGTTAATTAGTATTGTAGTTGATGCTTGTGAGTGGAACCATTGGATTATTGTTTATGTTCAGATTGTTATCCATTATCATATCATCTTTGATCTTGATCCATATGATGTCTCATGAGTAGTTTGTTTAGTTCTTGAGGACATGGGAGAAGTCATGTTGTTATTAGTGGATTTGTGTTGAGTTATTATTCAATGGTTAGTATTTAAGTTGTGGTGCTATTCTTTTAGTGGTGTCATGTGAACATCGACTACATGATACTTCACCATTTATGGGCCTATGGAAATGCATTGTGTATTTGGCTACTAATTGTGGGGTTGTCGGAGTGACAGAAACCTGAACCCCCTTAGGACACCTTTGAACAAGGGAGTGTAGGATCTCAGAGTTTAAGGTTGTGGTTAGATTTATATATTAATTACTTTCCTGTAGTTATGGATGTTCACAAGGGGTTTAATCACAAGTATGTATTAGTACAAGTAAGGTCGGTACATTAGCACAGGTTCACCCACACAACACTTACAACACCAAAGAAGAGTACTTAGCTATTTGAAGCGAAATCACTTGACAGAATTCCCATGTGTCCTCGAGAACGTTTGGTATTTATAAGTATTTCCACCAGCTTGTCCTATGCTAAGAAAGGATTGGGCCACTTGCTGCGTTTGTTCTTTTTTACTTGCACTTTGTTTTGTTGCTTTATCAGAAAACCACTAAAAATCCGTTTGCTAAGTATTCATAGGGATTTCCTGCTCCATACTAGGGCTGTCAATGAGCCGAACTCGAGCGAACATTGTTAGGCTCGGCTCGAGCTCGGTAGAAGCTCGAGCCGAGCTCGAGCGAGCCTAGGTTGACCTTCGAGCCTACATCTAAGCTCGAGTTCGGCTCGACCAAAGCTCGAGTAGGCTTGAGCTCGGTTCGTTGAATCTCGGTAAGAAAATTTTAGTATATCGACATGCAACTACATAGCAAGAAAATAGTAAAGCTTGAAAACGGAATAGCAAAAATGGCTTGGAGTTTCATATAATAGTAATACAGTGCCAACATGCCAGCATAATTATTTTTGCGGTCTTACAACAGATGGAATAATAATAGCAGTCTCAATTTTGCGGCTGTACAAAAATCACGACCTTTATCAAACTGTTAGAGTTTGGCTCGACTAAGCTCGCGAGCTCGAAAACAGGCTCGAGCTTGGTTTGTTAGAGAGACGAATCAAGCTCGAGCCGAGTTGTTAACGCGCCGAACTTGCACAGTTTGTCAAGCCCGAACTTTTTTGACAGATCTACTCCATACCACTGTTCAGCACCTTCTGCTCCTCGTTGGGATCGACACTCCTCTTTATCAAAAGTACTGCGATACACCCCCTATACTTGTGGGTCATCAGAGCACACAGGTGGGCGGTCGGCTCCAATGTAAGGTATGGTGGTGGTTTCTGTTCTGATTTTTTATTGGCAATGCTTGAAGTGTGAGATGGTCATCTCCGTTCTAACCCATGTTTCTTGTATATTCGCGTGTCTCTTCTATATTCATGTGTCATCATGTATGTATGAAATGGATTTGTGCTCCATTTATTCTATCGCCTCGACCTGCTGAAGCTGGTTGTTAGCTAGTTGTGTACTGGTTAGGTTTTATTTTTCTTTGGTTATGCTTGCCATGTTTTCACATGTGCAATATTTTCCTATGAAGCAATTCAAGTATTACTGCAGGAGTTTACAAAATTACTTTTTCACTGTCTCTGAATTTGATGTCATTTCTTGGTGAATTATGTATTTTTGAAGTATTTCCATGATGTTCTAAAAGAATATGTGATGGTGGCTCAGATCAATGTAGAGCTTCATTGGGAGTCCCCAAGAGGAAGGTGTGATGAGCAGAGCAGCAAGTCTTCCCTCAGTAAGAAACCAAGGTTATCGAACCAGTAGGAGGAAGGAAATGACTCAAAGGTATTTCTAGCAACTTGGAAACCTGCACAACACAAACTCAAGACTGTGCCCCAACGAACAGTAAGGTTGTAAATCTCACCGGTTTGCTGAAAACAAAGGATTAACTATATGGTATGGAAGGTAATGGTGGTTTGCAGAAAGGTAAACAATAACAGTGGAAGATGTATCAATGGTAAAGATTGGACCGGGGTCCATAGTTCACTAGAGGTGTTCTCCTTAAGATAAACAAACATGGCATGCTGGGTAAACAAATTACAGCAGGGCAATTGACAGGACTGATCAAGGCATAACAATGCAATACTAGACATTCATGATCCTATGAGATTTGATTGGGCAATACGACAAGATACATAAACCGCCATCCAACTACATCTATGACTAGTAATACACCTTTAGGTTATCATCCGAACCCCCTCCAGTATTAAGTTGCAAGCAACGGATAACTGCTTTATGCAAAGTGTGTAAGGTAAACAATCCAATTGTTCCATGAACAAGAGACCGTTGTTTTCCCCCTAGTATTAACAGCACATCTACAACCTTAGAGATTTCTATCACTTCCCTTAGATTAAATAGACGCATGAACCCACTATCGAGCATAAATACCCCCTCTTGGAGTCACTAGCATCTACTTGGCCAAGATAGCTACTATAAACGGAGAGCATGCAAGATCACAAACAACACAGACATGATAGAATCAATAAGACAAAACCATTAATCAATCTGACATAGTAATCTCAATATCCATTGGATCCCCGCAAACACAACATGCATGATTACAAATAGATGATCTTGATCATGAACGGAGCTCACAAGATCTAAACATGGTAGCACAAAGGAGGAGATACAACCATCTAGCTACTACATGGACCCGTAGTCCAAGGTGGAACTACTCACGCTTCATACCGGAGGCTGGCATGATGATGAATAAGGCCTCCGGGATGATCTCCCCTCCGCCAGGGTGCCGGGAAGAGCTTCAGATCCCCCCGATCTAGGTACGATGGTGGCGGTGGCTACGGACTGTTTCGTGGAAGATTGATCGGGTACTTAGGGTTTAGGTATCGGGGGATTCTTATAGGCGAAGAGCCGGGGAAGGAGGGCACCCAGGGCGGCCATACCCCCCCAGGCGTGGGCTAGGGTTAGCCGCGCGGCTAGGGGGTGTGGCCCCTGGTGGCTCCCCTCTGTCTCGTACTCTAACTCCGTGTTCCCCACGATAAAATATTGACTTTGTCTTTTGTCCCGTCCAATTCCGAGAATATTGATTTTCTGCCTTTTCTGGAACAAAAATAGAAGAAAACATGCAACTGGCACTGTGGCATCTTGTTAATAGGTTAGTACCAGAAAACATATAAAAACACCTCAAAGTGTAGACAAAGCAAAGCAAAGTAGATACTAAACAAGCATGGAACATAAAAAATTATAGATACGTTTACGATGTATCAAACATCCCCAAGCTTAACTCTTGCTCGTCCTCGAGTAGGTAAGTGATAAAAAGAATAATTTTTGAGGTGACATGCACCATCAAAATCAAGATCAAACCATTTGCAAGCAATGAAAGCTGGGATCAAAGAACTCTAAACATGAGCATGAAAGATTGAGTACTAACAATAAGACAAAGTAACTATGCATGCAACATGAAAGGTTACAAACAAAGATCATGAATAATAATGCATTGAAAGACGTTTGTTTGTTTCACATATAGAAAACATACCATAGTGGCATTCAGCTTGTCCCTCATGGAGTAGCAAATAAATGCATAGGACACCTTCAAAGTTCATAAGAGTGACTAGATACAAATAGTTCAAGAACAAGAAATATCAACAATATGGATCAATCAATAAGTTCTGGGACAATGCACATAGAACTAAGAATGACAACTATGCTCTCTTAACTGGTGCCTAAGGATAGAAGGTGGAGACTCAATATAATGGTGGAAGAAAGGCCCTTCATGAAAGGGAATCAGGAATTTCAAGTTTCAAAAAGAGCTTCCAAAAATTATGGTACTTGTTAGTTTTCAGCTCTTATTGCTCCTATCATAAGAATCTTGAAGTGATTAAGATTAAAGTGAACAAACCATGGAGTATATGTTTGACGAAGTATAAGTTGGCAATATCATGTCCCTTCAATACAAGGGCCGCTCCTCATGCTACTCAACTTTAGTCACCTGTAAGTTCTTCTCATATTAAGTACATGTGTATCATAGAGAACCGCCAACGGGATACCCCTTGCACATGATACAGGAGATATCCCATAATCAAAATGACAAGGCAAGCAAACAATGAGCATCTTAGCCATATTCTTATTTACCATGGGAAAATGGTGCTTTTTTCTCTCTTTCCTCTTTTCAATATGTCTCTTTTTATAATAAGAAAGCTTGAAAGGGCATTTATTGTCATAATCACTTTTGGTGTTCGGTAACAACAAGTAGATCATTTTATAGTTTGTCACTGTCTACAGGTTGATATTATGATAAGGGAAAAGCACCCTCTCACTTGGGAAAAGTCCACACTCATTTGACACATTTCTGGAAACTCCAGACCGGAGTCTCCGGTCTGCCAAGACCGGAGTCTCCGGTGTGGTCTGGAGTTTCTGGACTTGTCTCCGGTGGGGTCTTCAGGATCTGGGCTGGGAAATTCTGACTGGGGGTCCGGAGCCTGCACCGGAGGATACTCCGGAGTCTCTGGACCTTGTTCAATCCGCAGTCTCCGGTGTTGGAAGACCGGAGTCTCCGGTGTTGATGGGTCAGGATTGTTCTAGGTCATTCAGATGGGCGGTCCGGAGGCTGGTCCAGAGATTGGCCGGAGTCTCCGGTGTAGACCGGAGTCTCTGGTCTGACTTTTCTACAACGGTCAGAAAACGGTTCGTGGAGGGGGGTGCCTATAAAAAGGGACCCTTATCTTCTTCCTCTAGTTGCTCGAGCTACTCAAGAACACAAACCCCATTAGAGCCACCAAATCAACAAGATCTCTTCATCCAACCATCCAAAGTCATTGATCTTTGGAGAATCGAAGGAGGAGGCCTTGATCTACATCTTCACCAAGAGAGATCTTCATTTCCCCCTCATTCACTTGAGGGCCCCCAAGCTCTAGTGTTTCATTGGAAACCCTAACTTTGATTTGGTTCTTACAAGCTTGTCTTTGATTTGTCTTGACAGCTTGCTTGCATTTGGGAGCCTCCAATTAAGTTGTGGATGTGTGCCCCGAACTTGTTGTAAAGGTGTCGACTTCCACCTCGAAGGTTGCCGATATAGTGGAAGGTGGATCGAGCCCGTTGGGGTGAGATTCATCGGAGAACAAGGGAGGCCTCTCGTGGCGTTGGTGGTGTGAAACCACCCCCTCTCCAAACGTAGACGTATTTCCCCTCAAAAGGAAGGAACTACGGGAAACAAATCCTTGTGTCTCCGTGTCCACTCCTTTGGTTACTTCTATCTTTTACCGCACCTTACTTGTTCTTGCTTAGTGTTGTGTTATCTTGTGCTTGGTTGACATATAGGTAAATTCACCATAGTTGCATATTCTAGAGAATTTACCTTTCTTGTCAAACCCTAATTTGAAAAAAAAATTTAAGTAGCACCTATTCACCCCCCCTCTAGGTGCCCATATGATCTTTTCAATTGGTATCAAAGCCTCAGCTCTTTATTTGGGCTTTACCGCCTAAGAGAATATGGGTAGCCACGATGGGGATGGTGGTGGTGAGCCGACCACGGTGACCATGGAAGATCTCAAAAACTTGGAAACAAGATTGAGCTCTTCCTTGGTCAACGAAGTCAAGAAGATGCTTGAGCAGCTTTTTAAAGACAAAGAAGGCTCATCACCCCCATCTCATCAAGAGGTTCCACCATCGGTATCCCCCGAGGGTATGATGGTGGGGGGTAAACAAGACAACGCTAATTCCTCCACATAACTTGATGGGGGGAAGGGTGAGCACCGTGATTCTTGGTACTCTCCCGATCCTCCCATCCCTCATCCTCATGTGTACAATAGAGGTGACCCACCTAAGCTTGAAGAGTCTGCTACTTTTGCTCAATGGCAATCACTAATGAGAACTCATGTGCGCAGCTCTTGCATTGAACTATGGAACATCATCGAGCATGGACTCTTTATTGGGGATCCAACCAACTTGACTAGAAGAGAGATTGTAAACAGTCAACTCAATGCCACTGCCTTGCACATGATTCAACAAGGATTGGGTACAAAGAATTACCCACACATTGAGCACTTTAGCATTGCCAAAGAAGCTTGGGATGCCCTCACGGTATTGTTTGTTGGAAATGAGAGTATGAGGAGGAATCGGTATGATGCACTAAGCAATGAAGCCGAAGGCTTCTACATGATGGAAGGAGAAGATCATGAAGACATGTACCGAAGGCTAAAGACCACCGCCACCGCTTTTAGAAATGTGGGTGCCTCTCATGTGGATGATGCATGGATAAAAAGGAAATATGTGAGTGCACTCATGCCCTTTGAGCCCACGGACTTGAAGAGATTACAAGGAAGACAAAACTACCATCTCATGACCTCCAATGAAGTTATGCAAGAGATGGCCGCTTTCAAGGTTGCCACCAAGAATGCCAAAGATGCCCGTGCTCGTGCCCTTGGTATGAGCAATGTTGTCAATGTTGCTTTGAAGGCCAAAGTTGTGGATCATGGGGATGAAGATGATAGTGATGAAGGACTGTCCATGGACCATCCCGATGAAGTCAAGATTTCTCATAGTCAATACATGGCCTTCTATGCAAAGAACTTTTGGAAGAACCCCGCCAAGGCCAAGATGGAAATGCAATGAAGAAGCAACTCAAATGGGAAAAGAGAAAATACTACTAGATTGAAGAACTTGCTTCAATTGTGGTGACCGCTATCACTTTGTGGCAAGTTGTCCCTATGAGAAGAGAGAAGATCATGGGGGTAAGCTTGTGTTGAAGAAGACTCTCAAAGCACCTTACAAGAAACCCTTCATCATCTCACTCTACTCCCTTAGACAATGATGACATTGATGATGAGATGTCTCTTGATGTTAAAAAGGAATTAATTGCCTTTGATGAGTTTATGACTAACCTACAAGGAGATGCTAAGATACATTTTGGAAACATCTTAGATCAACTTTCCCATACACAATAGCTTCTAGATGTAAGATGTAAACTTGGGCATGAACACACAATTGAGCTAGAGGCTTTAAACAATGCTCTAGAAGAAGAACAAGAAACTAGGTTGTCACTTGAACTAAAAGTTGAAGGGCTTGATGAGGCCAATGACACTATTGTTATCAAACTCATCAAAGAGCGTGATCATGCTATTGCTAAATACAAAAGGGCTAAAAAGGACAAGATTGAGTTTGGTGTGGTTCATGAAAAACTTGCCGATGACTTTAGTTTGCTTAACAAGGCCCACAAGGCCTTGGAGAGTGAACTCTTGTCTCTCACAAAGTCCCATGAAACTCTTAAAACTCAATTGGCTAATATTCCTTCACCTAGTAACTTCATTCCATCTAGTAGTACAACTATTCTTGAAGAGAATGCTAGGTTGAATGGGGAGCTTGCCAAGGCCACATTTCCACAAGGCAACAAGTACATTGATGATCTTTTGAGCAAGCAAAGGTCTAGTGGTGATAAAGGGGGCATTGGTTTTGTCTCCAATACTAAGAAGAAGAACAACAAGAGGAAGAAGGCCAAGTCCACACATGATACTAACAAGGCCATTGTGGATAGTAAGACCATAAGTGGTAAAACTATGTCTCATGATGACTTTCCGGGAAGTGCTAACCCTCACTATGTTCTAATGCGTGATTATTATGGTGATGTGTATGCACAATATTTTGGCCCATATGATGGTTATATTTCTTGGTCTATTTGGGTTCCCAAGACCCTTGTTTCTAACAAAACAGGACCCATTGAAAAATGGGTACCTAAAAATTAGCTTGATCTTTTGTAGACATATGCTTCCGGGGGTTCAAAGTGGGTGCTTGATAGTGGTTGCACATGTCATATGACCGGAAGCTCGTCTATTGTCAAGGACTTAAAGCCAAATGATGATCAAATCATCGTGACATATGCCGACAAGTCAAAGTCTAAGGTAATGGGTTTCAGCAAGGTTGTGGTTGCTCACGACATTACACTCGTGAACGTCATGCTTGTTGAGACCCTTGGATACAATTTACTTTTAGTCCTTTCTCTTGGAAAGATGGGCTTTGTCGTCTATTGATGTTGATATTGTGGTCCTCTTGTGGATCAAGTCTCTCAAGGTCGCTTTCGTTGGGTACGTCGAACATGACTTGTATGTGGTGGAATTTTCGGAGCAAGCCACTACAGGTCCGATGTGCCTATTCGGGAAGGCCGACGTGGGTTGGCTATGGCATCACCGACTAGCCCATGTCAATATGAGAACTTTGCAAAGTCTCCATAAGGAGGGCCATATTGTTGGACTAAAAGAAAATGTTTCCTTTGCCAAAGATCGTGTTTGCAGGGCATGTGTTCTAGGGAAGATGCATGACGCTCCTCACAAGCCTAAGAACCAAATCAAGTCTACCAAGATCTTGGAACTCCTTCATGTGGATCTATTTGGTCCCCCATCTCATGCAAGTCTTGGTGGAAAGAAATATTGCTTGGTGATTGTTGATGACTTTTCAAGATACTCTTGGGTTTATTTCTTCAAGTTGAAGAGTGAGACTCAAAAGACCTTTATCGACTTCATCAACTTGGTTCAACGGCAATACAATGTTCCTGTGTTGATTATAAGAAGCGACAACGGCACCGAGTTCAAGAACTACACCTTAAATGATTTCCTTAGTGATGAGGGGAATAAACATCAATATTCCGCTGCATACACCCCTCAACAAAATGGTGTGGCCGAAAGGAAGAACCGGACTCTTATTGATATGGCTATGACCATGTTGGTGGAGTTTAAATCTCCATACAACTTTTGGGCCGAATCCATCTCCACCGCTTGCCATGCTTCGAACCGGCTCTACCTCTGCAAAGAAATCAACAAGACTCCATATGAAATACTTACCGGTAACAAGCCCAACATCTCCTACTTCCGGGTGTTCGGTTGTAAGTGCTTCTATCTCATAAAAGGTGTTCGGTTGTCCAAATTCGAGTCTAAAGCATTAGAGTGTATTTTTGTTGGCTATGGTCTCGAATCTCACACTTATAGAATCTATGATAAACACTCCGGAGTCGTCATAGAATCTTGTAGTGTGACTTTCAAATAATATGATGGTCCCCAAGGGGGGCGTGTTGATGCTTGTGATGCAGATGATGAAATGCCTCAGGATGCCATAGGAAGAATGCATGTGGGATTTATCCGCCCCGTTGAGGAACCCCTTATGGCGGATCGAGAAGAACTATGCTCCACTCAAGTGGAGCCCTCATCTTCACAACATCAACAAGCTCCATCCACCGAGGAGGGCAATGACACAAGCCAAAGACAATATATGGACCCTCAACATGATGATCTTAGTGACAACTCTAGTCAAGGGGAGCTTGATTCATTCGCCAGGATGTCAAGTGGTGCCAAGTCAATTACTCAAGGAAGATCCGTACAAACTGCTTTGAGACAAGCTCAAATTGATGCTAGAAGGGCACTTGATCAAGACCAAGGTCAATATTTTCCTCCTAATGAAGAGGATGATCCCAATGTTGATCAAGATCAAGATGATGGTCAAGACGAGGATCAAAATGATGAAGAGGGTCCTCCAAGAAACAACTCGGAGATCCACGCTCGTCGCGAAGCTAGAAAGGAAAGAATGTTGGAATTAAGAGACCACTCGCTCCAAAATGTTGTTGGTGACCTAAGGAAAGGCATTTCCACAAGAGCACAATTGAAGAGGTTCAGTGAACATCAAGCACACATCTCCATGATTGAACCAAAGAAAGTGTGGAAAGCTCTTGAAGATTCGGATTGGTTAGAAGCTATGCACAAAGAGCTCAACAACTTTGAGAGAAACAAAGTGTGGATGTTAGTAGAGAAGACAAAGTATTGCCGCAATGTTATTGGAACAAAGTGGATATTCAAGAACAAGCAAGATGAGCATGGAATTATAGTAAGGAACAAGGATAGATTGGTTGCACAAGGGTTCTCTCAAATTGAAGGAATTGACTATGGAGAGACTTATGCACCTGTGGCTCGCCTTGAGTCCATCTGTATCCTTCTTGCTTATGTGGCACATCATAACTTCAAGTTGCAAAAAATGGATGTAGAAAGTGCATTTCTTTATGGCCCATTAAATGAATTGGTATATGTCAAGCAACCCCCCGGGATTTGAGGACCCCAACTTCCCTAACCATGTCTACAAACTTGATAAGGCACTCTATGGGCTCAAGCAAGCCCCACGCACGTGGTATGAGCACCTTAGAGAGTTATTGTTTGACCATGGATTTGAGGTTGGGAAAATCGATCCCACTCTTTTTACTAAGAAAGTCAATGGGGAGCTTTTTGTATGCCAAATATATGTTGATGATATCATATTTGGCTCATCTAACAAAGCTTTCAATGATGAATTCTCAAAGCTTATGACTAGTAGGTTCCGGATGTCTTTGATGGGGGAGTTGAGAGTATTTCTTGGTTTTGAGATCAAGCAAGTGAGAGGAGGGACATTCTTCAATCAAGCCAAGTATACTCAAGATATGCTCAAGAGATTCAATATGCAAGACTTAAATGGTGCTCCTACTCCCATGGCTACAAAGACTCATATAGAACAAAATCCAAATGGTAAAGATGTGGATCAAAAGGTATACCGGTCTATGATTGGTGCTTTGCTTTACCTTTGTGCATCTAGACCCGATATTGTGTTGAGTGTAGGTGTGTGTGCAAGATATCAAGCGGCTCCTAAGGAAAGCCATTTAATGGCGGTCAAGAGAATCTTTCGATATTTAGTTCATACCCCATTTTATGGTCTTTGGTATCCTCGAGGCTCAACATTTGCTCTTTGTGGTTACACGGATTCGGATTGGACAGGGGACAAGGATGACAGAAAATCAACTTCCGGGGCTTGCCAATTCCTTGGTAGGTCCTTGGTATGTTGGTCTTCCAAGAAGCAAAATTGTATATCTCTCTCCACCGCCGAAGTCGAGTATGTGGCAGCTGCTAGTGCTTGCACCCAATTGCTATGGATGAGGCAAACTTTAAAGGAATACGGTGTCCATTGTGACAAAGTGCCTCTTTTATGTGACAATGAAAGTGCCATCAAGATTGCCTATAACCCGGTGGATCACACAAGGACAAAGCATATTGAGATTCGTCATCATTTCATTAGAGATCATGTTGCTCGAGGTGATATTGATCTATCCTATGTATCAACCAAATATCAACTTGCCGATATCTTCACGAAGCCACTTGATGAAGCAAGGTTTTGCTACTTGAGGAATGAACTAAATATCGTAGATTCAAGGAGCTTGACTTGATTTTCTTGCATTCTCACCTATGGTTCAACTCATATTGGGTTTAGGTGTAGGCATGGATATATGGGGGGGGTGTGGTCCTAATTGATTGGACCATCCCTCCCCCCATTATGCCCAAAGCAATCAAAATCATTCCTCTTAATATCATTTAGTGATATGTGAGCTTAATGATGAGTTTTGGTAATGGACCCAAGATATATCTTCGTGGTGCCAAGCCAAGTATACTCAAATATGGTGGCCTAGGCCACCGCCCTCTCTCATTCGAGAGGTTGGTACTTACTCATGTTTGTCATTTGCTTGATTCTAGTCTCTTGGAGCATTTCTGAATATTTTTGTGAATTCCTATGGCTCTTGTTGGTTCTTCAAAGTTTGATGTCTCAACCCAATCCCTATCCCTATCTTATAAACTGTCTATCTCTCATATATGTCCCCAAACACTTTTCCTGGAACTTTTGGTTGAGGAGGACCGGAGTCTCCGGTGTACATACACCGGAGTCTCCGGTGTAGCGCGGAGTATCCAGTGTAGACCGGAGTCTCCGGTCCAGACGGTTTCTGTCACTTAAAGAAGGGGTCACGGGGTGAACTGGTATAGCAGTTCCTCATTCTTCACCCCATCCCCTACCTCCAAACCCGTCGCCTCCTCTTCCAAAACTCCTCCCCGGAGGTCAAGAAGCCCCCGGGATCCGCTGTGCCGCAGGCCAACCTTCCCCTCTCCTTCATTGGGTCATTCCCACCGGAGGAATTGATCCCATGGACAGATCTGGTACCTCTCCTCTATTTTTTTCTCCTAGGGTTCATCTCTAGCTGTGTTTTTGAGGATTGTTGTTGATTTGTCCATTGGAATCACTTGTTTGTGTGCACTCTAGTACTTTAGCCTTGTTGCATTGCCCGATCTACTAGATTCACCCTCACCAGCATCTTCCCATCTCATGCCCGAGCCTCCCGACCGGAGATTCCGGACTTAGGTCCGGAGACTCCAGTCTGAGCCAGAGACTTCGGTATAAGGTGCGGAAACTCCGGTGTTGGGTGAATCAAATTGGTCCAGAAATGCATCAAAGCTCTTGTACTGCATTATTGGGACATATATACTCATCTCCATGCTTTCTCTAGTCATCCTCGTCGTACCAAGGCCAAGTCCCAAAGGGGCAATCCTCACTATGATGAAGCTCAGGGTCAGTTTATCGTGCCTCTGTCCAACCGGAAACAACGGGCACGTGATGTAGCTTACATGAAGAGGGATCAGGAGAGGGATGAACGAGAGGACCGTGCCAAGAAGGCCAAATATGACAACCTTCAGACCTTGGCCAAAATGTCTAAAGAAGATACCATGAGCTGAGAAAGACAGATTTCTGTGGACTACCTCGCACTAGTGATGACCCTCGTTTCTGGAGGAAAGAACAGGCTGTGTTCATGAAGGATGTGTATGGAGTGCTCACCAAATCACCTGTCTGTCCTCAGAAGTTCATGTGTATTTAGCAGATGCGCCAGAGCCCTTACTTCAATGATGCCTTGTGGATCTGTGAGAAGCTGGGTCTCTACAACTTGATGGAGCTGCGTGAAGACTACAATGTCCATCTTGTACATCAGTTCTATGCCACAGTTGTGTTTGGGACTGATCTTGACCGGACCATGGTGTGGATGTCTGGCACCACTCGTTTCATGACTTTGCCAACGTCATCTTTGAGACCTTTCATGGAGTATCCACTCCTGTGGGGCGGCGCATGCACTCAACAGCTTTGGGTGAGAACAAGTTGAAGCTGTCACCTCTGTATGATGATGGTGTTGTGGGGGGTTCCAAGGGACTCAAGACCCTCTACAACCTTATGCTGAGGATTTTCCGTCACACTATTGCACCCAGTGCTGGAAATGATGATGCAATTAGGGGTGGGCTTGTCAACCTCCTGTACCATACTCACCGGATCTTCAATGCTGGACCTGAGGCAGATGTTGCACCTATTGATGTGATGGACTTTATTTTCGAGGAGATGTTCCATGCCATTCTTTACAAGAAGTCTCCTCCATATGCACCCTTGATTATGAGGCTCATCAACTCCCAGGAGCATGATTCTCCATTTGGCATCCCAGCACACCTCACTGATCACACTCTGGTCACACTGCAGTAGAAGGGGCGTATGGGGCCTGCTCCGAGGCGTCGCTATGGGGATGATGATGAGGAGATTTAGACGGAGAGGGTTCCCTCTCCACCTAGAGTTTGGAGGAAGAATGCCTCCAATGCCCCTATGCCTACTATGACTCGAGACTATGTGCATGAGCGGGTCAAGAAGGCCAGCTTTTGGGAGAGGACCCTTTGTTGCATGAACGTCAACATCTGTAAGCAACAACATGCATCCTACCAAAGCAACCGTCTCATTGAGAAGCTCCTCAAGGAAATCAAGGAACAGGGTGCTGAGGATAATGAGGAAGGTGAAGATGAATACAATGATGAACATGGGGTTCAGCAGTCCACAGAGTCCGATCACACACTCTCATTTGGGGCATGGAATGCCCAACAGGATAGTCTGGTGGATTGGAAAACTTTTGCTGATGTCACCTCCGGTTTCAGGTACCAGGGTACTTCCTCTTCTCGCCCTCACGACAAAGGACATGCTGTTCCTGAAGACGATGATGGTGCCTATGATGAGGATGATGATGATCAGGAGGAGGATGAGGATGCCGAGGATGACGAGGATGACGATGACTACTGAGCTATTGGGGTGCTAGTTTAGGTCTTTTCCCTTTTTCGGCGTTTCGATGCCAAAGGGGGAGAAGACATTCTCATCGGTTTGCATGGGCTTGGGACTTTGGATTTGCGACTATCTGCCTTTATTTGCCTTCTATTTTCCATATTCGAACTTGAACTTTATGTGTGTTATTTGCTGTTCATGTGTGTGACTATGACTATGTGCTTGTATGCACCATCTATTGTAACTCATGTGAGATTTATGTGTGGTACCGTTGATACTATCTACCTTACATGATTTACTTAATTATCTTGCTGCACATAGTCAGGGAGAGTCACATATATATGTTATTCCATGCAAATCACTTGTCATCGAACACCAAAAAGGGGGAGATTGAAAGGGCATTTATTGTCATAATCACTTTTGGTGTTCGGTAACAACAAGTAGATCATTTTACAATTTGTCACTGTCTACAGGTTGATATTATGATAAGGGAAAAGCACCCTCTCACTTGGGAAAAGTCCACACTCATTTGACACATTTCTGGAAACTCCAGACCGGAGTCTCCGGTCTGCCAAGACCGGAGTCTCCGGTGTGGTCCGGAGTTTCCGGACTTGTCTCGTGGGTCTTCAGATCCGGCTGGGTCATTCTGACTGGGGGTCCGGAGCCTACACCGGAGGATACTCCGGAGTCTCCGGACCTTGTTCAGTCCGGAGTCTCCGGTGTTGGAAGACCGGAGTCTCCGGTGTTGATGGGTCAGGATTGTTCTAGGTCATTCAGATGGGCGGTCCGGAGGCTGGTCCAGAGATTGGCCGGAGTCTCCGGTGCATCGGAGTCTCCCTCTACCGGAGTCTCCGGTCTGACTTTTCTACAACGGTCAGAAAACGGTTCGTGGAGGGGGCTGCCTATAAAAAGGGACCCTTATCTTCTTCCTCCAGTTGCTCGAGCTGCTCAAGAACACAAACCCCATTAGAGCCACCAAATCAACAAGATCTCTTCATCCAACCATCCAAAGTCATTGATCTTTGGAGAATCGAAGGAGGAGACCTTGATCTACATCTTCACCAAGAGAGATCTTCATTTCCCCCTCATTCACTTGAGGGCCCCCAAGCTCTAGTGTTTCATTGGAAACCCTAACTTTGATTTGGTTCTTACAAGCTTGTCTTTGATTTGTCTTGACAGCTTGCTTGCATTTGGGAGCCTCCAATTAAGTTGTGGATGTGTGCCCCGAACTTGTTGTAAAGGTGCCGGCTTCCACCTCGAAGGTTGCCGATATAGTGGAAGGTGGATCGAGCCCGTTGGGGTGAGATTCATCGGAGAACAAGGGAGGCCTCTCGTGGCATTGGTGGTTTGAAACCACCCCCTCTCCAAACATAGACGTACTTCCCCTCAAAAGTAAGGAACTACGGGAAACAAATCCTTGTGTCTCCGCGTCCACTCCTTTGGTTACTTCTATCCTTTACCGCACCTTACTTACTTGTTCTTGCTTAGTGTTGTGTTAGCTTGTGCTTGGTTGACATATAGGTAAATTCACCATAGTTGCATATTCTAGAGAATTTACCTTTCTTGTCAAACCCTAATTTGAAAAAAAAAATTGAAGTAGCACCTATTCACCCTCCCTCTAGGTGCCCATACGATCCTTTCAAAGCTTCATAGATTGCTCACTATGGTGATGCTGCAAGTTTCCACAATGATTAGGCATGACTAAGGCTAGCTGCCTAGGCTTTTCTCTAACACACATACATAACTCCATGGACTTACAGGATCCCCTTTTATTTCACACCGACGACATCCATAAACAAAAGAACATGATATAAATTGTGTACAGTGTACAAGTGCAATGTTGAAAGTGTTCCCCATGACAGCATGGTTCTGCTAATTCCAACATATAAGTGCAAGCATATACAACATAGATGACACAATGGTTCATGTTTATTTAGGAGCAAGAAAAATAAAGTGTGCCATCAAGTTTGTGAGAGCTTTAATCACTAAGTTTTCACATAACAAAGAGACTTTTTTATTGGAAGGTAGATGAAAACAAGAATATACTTGGAACGGTGTAACACACCTGCATAGGAATTTATAGTGGACACTTTGGAATAACTTGGTTTCTTGGGAGTTGGATGCATGAGTGGATCTTACTCATACAAGTGGAGGCTAGCAAATGACTGGGAGCGACCAAGTAAAGAGAGCAATGTTGGCCATAATCATGCATAGCGATAAAACTTTACTAATCAAAGCATAAAGTGGTACTACAAGTCAAGGACTAAATGATCATAGAGTCTATGGTGACTTGTTCATAGTCATAACATGGTGTGATCATGTGCCAAGTCAACCCAAACAAAGCATCAAAGGAGAATACCACAATACTGCTTTTGTATGCTAAACAACGCATGATTCCTTCAAGGCACATTAAGAAATCCCAGTTATTTGTAACATGTCATGCTACAACAATAATCACTAAGCATAAGGTCAAAACAACATCTAGCATGACATGCTAAAGTCTAAGTCACAGTCAAAGCAAGATCCTCTTGTACTATTCAAGCAAGAACTTTCTACTCCTCTCCAACACTAATCAACTTATTTGAAATAACACAGCAAGAACGGGGGTCCAAACTACTTTATTCAAGCAAACTAAGCAAACAAAAAACAAAAACGAAAACTAAGACGCTCCAAGAACAACACAACTTGTGCATGAAACAATAAAAACGATGTGTTTAGAAAGACTTGAGATTTGACGTGTCTAACTCTTGAATATTTCTTGGGGTGACACGGGGTGGCATCCCCAAGCTTGAGATTTTGTCCATTCTTCATCTCATTACATCATTCTTCCTCTACACCTGCAAATTTTCCTTCATACAAAACTTCACACAATCTTCATTAGCAACATTAGTGTATTCAAAAGATAATAGAACTTTGGGGTTTAGTTTTAAAACAGCAAAACTTTCACTAAAAACACAAGATACTGTAGCAATTCCCTCAAAAATCTCAATTTCCCAAAAAGAACCCAAAAAGGAATCAATAAGAAGCAAATGCAAATAATGGCAGAAATCTGTCAAAACAGACCAGCAGGTAGAAGCTGATTTTTTCGAAGACCTTCTGTTGCTCAAATCAAAAAGTGTTGAACTAACGAAGTTAGCTAACATACTGGGGGATTTATTTAGAAAATTACAGCTCAAATCCGACTTATAGATATTTTACACAATTTTTTATGGTGGAGCACAAAAATCTGTTTCGGGATAGCAACTCCCCAAATCTTACTTCCCTCTCATTAGAGGTTATTCTTGGCTCAAAAATCAAATAAAAAGGATAAGGGGAGGTCATTGCAGAAGTAATAACTTCCAAGGCTCAAGAAACTATTGGGTTATCTCCCAAAAAGTACTTTTATTTAACGCCTTTAAGTTAGGCACAAGAAGCAAGAATCAAGTATTTTCAAATGAAGCATTAACATCAAACCTTGCTTTCAAAGGAGGAGAAAAAATCAACTTCTCTCTCCTCATAGGGAAGTGTTCAATACCTTTCTTGAATGGAAATTGATATTTAATGGTGCCTTCTTTCATATCAATGATGGCACCAACAGTTCTAAGAAAAGGTCTTCCCAAAGTAATAGGACAAGAAGCATTGTATTCAACATCCAAAACATAGAAATCAACAGGGACATAGGCATTGTTAACCATAATAAGAACATCATTACCACTCCCCATGAGTTTATTTTTAGCATTATCATTAAGTGGGACATCCAAATAGCATTCTTCCAAAGGTGGCAAATCAAGCATTTCATAAATCTTTCTAGGCATAATAGAAACACTGGAACCAAGGTCACATGAAGCTTTGAGATCAAAGTTATTCACTTTCATATTAATGATGGGTTCCCAACTATCTTCTACTTTGCTAGGAATAGAGGCTTTGTGTTTCAACTTTTCTTCCTTAATTTTAATGAGATCATCTATAATGTGTTTGGAAAGCCACATTCACATCTCTAGCATCAGGACTTCTAGCAAGCTTTTGTAGGAACATAATCACTTCAGAAATATTGCAACCATCAAGATCAAAATCAAACTTAGCATCACAAGTAGTAGACTCATTGGGTTTAGACATTTTGGTAGGAGAAATAGGGTTTCTTATGGTTTAGTGGCATCCATATTGGTGGTGGTGGTGATAGTGCACACACTATTGTTTCTAGCAATTTCAGCTTCTCTTTCCCACTTAGCATGCAGTTGGGCTAACAGTCTAACATTTTCATCAATAGTAACTTGTATGGCATCAGTAGCAGCAAAGGTACTTTCCAAAGTTTTAGGTTTAGCAGCCATTTTATTAATCAAAGAGGACTGTTCTTCAGACAAAGAGGAAATATTTTGCTCAACGCTCAAAAGCTTTTCCTCCACAGTCTTGTTGAAAGTGGTTTGTTTACTAATAAAGTCTTTGAGCATGAATTCAAGTTCAGAGGGAGCACTTCTAGTATTGTTGTAGGAGTTTCCATAGGTATTGCCATTATTAGGAGGATAAGGCCTATAATTGTTGTTACTACCAAAATTATTCCTATAGGCATTGTTGTTGAAATTGTTGTTTCTAATGAAGTTCACATCAACTTGCTATTCTTGAGCAACCAAAGAGGATAAGGGAACATTATTAGGGTCTATAGGAGCTTTTCCATTAACAAGCATAGCCATGATAACATTAATCTTATCATGCAAAGACGGGGTTTCTTCAACAGAATTTCCTTCTTACCATGTGGAGCTCTCTCAGTGTGCCATTCAGAATAATTAACCATCATATTATCAAGGAGCTTTGTTGCAGCACCCAAGGTAATGGCCATAAAGGCACCTCCAACAGCTGAGTCCAACAGGTTTCTTCAGGAGAAGTTTAAACCTACATAAAAAGTCTGGATAATAATCCAAGCAGTAAGTCCATGAGTGTGACAATTCTTAACCAAAGATTTCATTCTTTCCCAAGATTTAGAAACATGTTCATTATCAAGTTGTTTAAATTTTATTATTTCACTTCTTATAGATATAATCTTAGCAGGAAGATAGTACTTTCCAACAAAAGCATCTTTGCACTTAATCCAAGAATCAATACTATTTCTAGGCAAGGATAACAACCATTCTTTAGCTTTTCCTCTCAAGGAGAAAGGGAACAAATTGAGCTTAATAATATCTCCATATACATCCTTATATTTTTGCATCTCGCAAAGTTCAACAAAGTTATTGAGGTAGGCAGCAGCATCATCAGAACTAGCACCAGAAAATTGCTCTTTCATCACAAGATTCAACAAAGCAGGCTTAATTTCATAAAAGGTAGCATCAGGAGCAGGTGGACCAATAGGTGTACTTAGGAAATCATTTTTGTTTGTGCTAGTGAAGTCACACAACTTGGTGTTCTTAGCAAAGTTCATTCTGCTAAAAGTGGAGCAAGCCAACAGCAGCAACAACTAGAGAAGGAACTAATGTTTTGTGTGTTTTTGATAAGAGAAAGAAAACCAAACTAAACTAAATTTTTTGGAGTTTTTGATAAAAAGAGGCAAACAAAACCAAGCAAAATAAGTTAAGCAAAACAAAACAAAAACAAAGTAAAGAGAAAGGTTGTGAAGGACTCCCCTTGTGAAGCCGTCCTTAGCCTCCCCGGCAACGGTGCCAGAAAATCTTGATGGTGGCTCAGATCAATGTAGAGCTTCGTTGGGAGTCCCCAAGAGGAAGGTGTGATGAGCACAACAGAGTCTTCCCTCAGTAAGAAACCAAGGTTATCTAACCAGTAGGAGGAAGGAAACGACTCAAAGGTATTGCTAGCAACTTGGAAACCTGCACAACACAAACTCAAGACTTTTCCCCAATGAACAGTGAGGTTGTCAATCTCACAGGTTTGCTGAAAACAAAGGATTAAATGTATGGTGTGGAAGGTAATGGTGGTTTGCAGAAAGGTAAACAATAACAGTGGAAGATGCATGTATCAATGGTAAAGATTGGATCGGGGTCCATAGTTCACTAGAGGTGTTCTCCTTAAGATAAACAAACATGGCATGCTGGTTAAACAAATTACAAAAGGGCAATTGATAGGAATAAGCAAGGCATAACAATGCAATACTAGACATTCATGATCCTATGAGATTTGATTGGGCAATACAACAAGATACATAGACCAGCATCCAACTGCATCTATGACTAGTAATCCACCTTCAGGTTATCATCTGAACCCCCTCCATTATTAAGTTGCAAGCAACAGATAAATGCTTTAAACAAAGTGTGTAAGGTAAACAATCCATTTGTTCCATAAACAAGAGACCGTTGTTTTCCCCCTAGTAGCAACATCACATCTACAACTTTAGAGATTTATATCACTTGCCTTAGATTAAATAGAGGCATGAACCCACTATCGAGCATAAATACCCCCTCTTGGAGTCACTAGCATCTACTTGGCCAAGATAGCTACTAGAAACAGAGAGCATGCAAGATAACAAACAACATAGACATGATAGAATAAATAAGACAAAACCATTAATCAATCTGACATAGTAATATCAATATCCATCGGATCCCCGCAAACACAACATGCATGATTACAAATAGACGATCTTGATCATGAACGGAGCTCACAAGATCTAAACATGGTAGCACAAAGGAGGAGATACAACCATCGAGCTACTCACGCTTCATACCGGAGGCTGGCATGATGATGAAGAAGGCCTCCGGGATGATCTCCCCTCCGGCAGGATGCCGGGAAGAGCTTTAGATCCCCCAATCTAGGGACGATGGTGGCGGCGGCTACGGACAGTTTCATAGAAGATTGATCGGGTACTTATGATTTAGGTATCGGGGGCTTCTTATAGGAGAAGAGGCGAGGCAGGGGCACCCAGGGCGGTCGCACCCCGTAGGCACGGGCTAGGGTTAGCCACATGGCCAGGGGGTGTGGCCCCCTGGTGGATCCCCTCCGTATCGTACTCTGGCTCCATGTTACCCATGGTAAAATATTGACTTTGGATTTTGTCCCGTCCAATTCCAATAATATTGATTTTCTGCCTTTTCTAGAACCAAAAACAGAAGAAAACAGGCAACTGGCACTATGGTATCTTGTTAATAGGTTAGTACCAGAAAACATATAAAAACACCTTAAAGTGTAGACAAAGCAAAGCAAAGTAGATACTAAACAAGCATGGAACATCAAAAATTATAGATACATTTATGATGTATCAATATGTCAACAAACAGTTTGGAGAATTTCTTGTGTTAGCTGGTGTCACATGATCTCAAGCAAGTAGAAAGGCAATGATCGGCGCACATAGGAGAAAAATGATGCACTTGGGCCAATAGATTTTACCATAAATTGAATGCATAAAAATGAAAATATTGAAGAAGAAAACTTATAAGAAAGGATAGTGCAGAGTTTCAACAATCTTCTCTTAAACTACAAGTAGAGCTAATTTGGTACCTGACAATTTTCACACAATCTTCTCTTAAATTAGAGTTGGTAGCTAATGTGGGTAGAGTATATATACACTTGACTACTTATCCTAAAGATGACATTGTGCTCATAGGATCGGACAAGCTTCTAAACCTGTTGAACTATATTGATAACTAGGTGAAAAAACTTTTTGCTCTTGCTCACCTTCGTAATGATTCATTTTTTGTCAAAGGAGATCCTTGGTTGGAAATTATCGTGTGTTGAGTTGTTTTCACGAATTCCTTCTGTCGAGACTTGTCCGTTTTCTTTGTTTCGTATGTCTATATGTAGATAAGCCCGATGTCCTTGTTTTTGCAGCTTCAGAAGAGGCCATGTAACTATGTCTGTTGGGAAGCACACCTGTTATGCCTGTGGATGAGAATAATACTGTTGAGTGGGTGGAAATATCGACAGCCCCTGAGGATATACTAGTGAGTGTCCTCGGAACAGTCGGTTACAGTATATTTTGCGTTTTCTCCTAAGAACGCTTGTGCTGCTACAAGTGTGCATGATTTTGTTGGAGATATTCCCAAGAGGCAATAATAAAGTGGTTGTTATTATATCTTTGTGTTTATGATAAATGTTTACATCCCATGCTATAATTTTGTTAACAAGAAATATTAATACTTATGTGTTTTGTAAACATAAAAGAGTCCCTAGTAAGCCTCTTGTTAAGCTAGCTTGTTTATTTGTAGATGATCATGGTTTCCTGATCATGAACATTGGATGTTATTAATAACAAGATCATATCATTAGGAGAATGATGTGATAAACACAAACCCATAGTAAGCATAGTGTAAGATCAATTCATTACGTTTGTTTTGAATGTGTGGGAGCCATTATGGATCTCTAGGTCCCGCTATTGGTTATTGATCGGAGAGGTGTGATGGCTGCAACTGCACAGATTGTTTGTAGCTAGTTTTGAAGTTAAGATGTCAATCCCACAGGGATCCCAAAGGTAAGTGTTTATTGGTAAAGTCTCTGTCACACCCGAAGTTGTCACAAGTCTTCGAGTGAATTGACTGCAAGTGTTGAAATAAGAATAGATTTTGGATTAAACAAAAGTACTTAAATAAAACTAAAATGTAAACTTCAGAAATAAAAAGCATAAAACTAAAGAACGATTTGTTTGTTGTTTTCTACAGATGACGAAGTAGGCGCGGGGAGTTTTAGTTCATGGTGATAGTGAATGTGCCGGGTGGATGAGTGATAAGTGTAACAATTATAATCTTATTAGTATGTGTGTAGGGGAGCAACTCATAATTAGCCGGAACTCCTCTTGGTAATTTCATCAGAACTTCAATAATCCTACTAGCCTATTTTGAAGGGTTTCGCGGCATAGTAAATCAAAATTTTCTACGGATGTGAATAGAGGGAAAGCCAAGATCTAATCTAGGAGATGCAAACAACGAGAGAGATTGGATTAGATCTTCATACCCTTGAAGATTCGCACAGCGGAACGTTCTTCGGAACGTGGGTGATGTAGTCGTACTCGCTTCTCCTCCTCGCGATCCGATCCGATCTAGCACCACAAGTGGCGGTGCCTCCGTGAGATGCACACGTGCAGCACCTCAACGTATCCTCCTTCCTCGGACCATCAAGTATGGTGGAGAGACGGATTGGATTTACAACACGACGGTGTGGTGTATATGGTGGAGAATTTCTGCAGCAGGGCTTCGCCTACAAACAGTCGGGAGGGAGAGAGGAGGGCAGCAGGGCAGCTAGGGTTGGAGGGGAAGGTGTGGGGGGGTGGTGCGCCCCCAGCCCTCTATATATAGAGGGGTGGGCGCAGCCCTAGCCCCTCCCCCAAGCCAAAACCGGCGGCCCCAAGGAGGAGGAGTGGGGGGCAAGGAACCCCCCCCCCCCCTTCTAGAAACTCTATCTAGAGTTTAAACCTCTCTTGGCCGGCTGGGCCCTATGGGGCCTTGTGCCCCTGGCCCAATGCGGCCAGGGCACTCCCTCATAGGACCATGCCCCCTCCCGGAAGGTGGGGCCACGTTGGTCCCCTTCCGGAAGGTTCTAGAAGCTTCTGGTACAATACCGATTAACCCGGAACCATTCCGAACTCCAAAAACTGCACTGCCTTATATGAATCTTATTCTCCGGACCACTCCGAAACCTCTCGTGATGTCCCGGATCCCATTTGAGACTCCGAACAAAAACTCATAAACCAATTATCCAATCTATCCTAGCATCGAGACACGTTAAGTGTGTGACCCTGCGGGTTCGAGAATATGCAGACATGATCTTCTATCAATAATCAACATCGGGGTCTGGAAACCCATATTGACTCCCACACATCCATCGATGATCATATCGGGTGAACCACGATGCCAAGATTCAATCAATCCCATATATATATTCCCTTCGTCTCACGATATTTTACTTGCCCGAGATTTTGATCGTCGGTACCGTCATACCTAGTTCAATCCCGTTCACAGCAAGTACTTTACTCGTTCCGTAATCCGATATCACTTTGTGATTAACTCCTTAACCACATGCTTGCAAGCGGTGTTGATATCGACACGAAAGTGGGCCCAAGTATATCTCTCCGACTTGGGAGGGACAAATCCCATCTCGATACATACAACCCAACAGATACTTTCCGATCACCTGAGAGACACCTTTATGATCACCCTCTCATAGGATGACGTTTGATGACCTCAAAGATTTCTTCCGATACCAGGGAGTTGTATTATCTCATGGTCTAAGGAATACAATATTTGACATAAGAAAAGCTTCGCAAAAACGAACACGATGACACGATCTAATTGCTTCGCTTAGTTTGGGTCTGTCCACCATATTATTCTCCCAATGATATGATCTCATTATTAATTGACAACTCATGTCCATGGTTAGGAAACCTTAACCATCATTAATCAATGAGCTAGTCCTTAGAGGCGTACTAGGGACACGGTGTTGTTCACAAACCACACAAGTATTAAAGTTTCCGCTTAATACAATTCTAGCATGGAATATAAACATTATCATGAACAAGAATTATAATAATAACATCTTTATTATTGCCTCTAGGGCATAATTCCAACAGTCTCCCACTTGCACTAGAGTCAATAATCTAGTTTACATTTGGCAACAATCTCACACCCATGGCACTGAGGTGATGATCATGTTTTACACATGGAAGAGGTTTAGTCAATGGATCTGCGACATTCAGATCTGTATGTACTTTGCTAATCTTTAGATCTCCATCTGCTATATAATCTCGGATTATATGAAACTTGCGGTTGATATGCTTGGTCTTTGGATGATATCTTGGTTCCTTAGCGAGTGCTACGGCGCCAGTGTTGTCACACAATATCTCCAAGGGTCCAATGCACTTGAACCACACCAAGCTCAAAGGATGAAGTTCCCGATCCAAACTCCTTCACTTGACGCTCGCAACAGCCATGTATTCCGCTTCTACTGTAGATCCCACGATCACGCTTTGCTTGCAGCTTCTCCAGCTCACAGCTCCTCCATTCAAAATATACACGTATCCTGTCTGAGATTTAGAATCATCCTTGTCGGTGTCGAAACTAGCATCGACGTAACCTTTTACGACAAGCTGTTCATCACCCCCATAGACTAAGAACATTTCTTTAGTCCTATTTAGGTACTTTAGGATGTTCTTTACGGCTGTCCAGTGTTCCACTCCTGGATCACTTTGATATCTCGTCACAAACTAAGAGCATTGGACACATCCGTCTAGTACACAAGATGGCATACATGATAGAACCTATGGCTGAGGCATAAGGCACTTTGCTCATAGCTTCCTATCAATTATCAGAATGGACACCGAGCCTTGCTCAATATCTTACCCGACAACATAGGCATCAACCTTTCTTTGCCTTATCCATTCTGAACCTTTTCGTAACTTTGTCTAGGTATGTACTTTGGCTTAAAGCTATCAGCGCCTTTTGTCTATCTCTATAGATTTTGATGCCCAATATATAAGCAGCTTCACCTAGGTCTTTCATTGAAAAACACTTGTTCAAATAACTCTTCACATCATTAAGCATGTTGATGTCATTTCCAATAATCAATATGTCATCCACATATAGTACCAGAAACATCACCGAGCTCCCACTCACTTTCTTGTAGATGCAAGCTTCGTAGCAATTTGGAACAAATCCAAAGCTCTTGATCACTTGATCAAAACGAAGGTTCCAACTCCGAGATGCTTGCTTTAGTCCATAAATGGAACGCTGAAGTTTGCATACTTTATCAGCATCCTTAGGATCGACAAAACCTTCAGGTTGCATCATATACAACTCTTCATCAATGTTGCCATTGAGGAAAGCAGTCTTGACATCCATCTGCCATATTTCATAATCATGAAACGCAGCAATTGCTAATAAAATCCGAATGGACTTAAACATCGCTACGGGAGAGAAAGTCTCATCGTAGTCAACACCTTGAACTTGTCGAAAACCTTTCGCGACAAGCCGTGCTTCATAGACGGTAACATTACCATCCGCGTCCGTTTTCTTCTTGAAGATCCATTTGCACTCAACGGCCTTTCGGTTGCTAGGAGGGTCCACCAAAGTCCATACTTGGTTTTCGCTCATGGATCCCAATTCGGATTTCATGGCTTCCAGCCATTTCTCGTAGTCCGGCTCATCATCGCCTCATAGTTTGTAGGTTCACTATCTTCTACTAACAAGACAAGACAGGTTGCCGTACCACTCAGAGGGGCACGCGACCTTGTCGACTGCGACGCTCAAGAGCAGATCGTCCAAGCTTCATGATCCTTGTCATTAGCTTCCTATATTGTTGGTGCAAAGCGCATCGAACAATTTCAGGTGCTGCGCTACTCTCCAATTCAAGAGAAGGTTCAATAACCTCGTCTAGCTCTACTTTCCTCCCACTCACTTCTTTCGAGAGAAACTCCTTCTCAAGAAAGGAACCGCTTTTGACAAACACTTTGCCTTCGGTTCTGTGATAGAAGGTATACCCAATAGTTTCCTTTAGGGTATCCTATGAAGACGATTTCTCGCTTTGGGTTCGAGCTTGTCCGCATCAACTTCTTGACATAAGCTTCAGATCCCCAAACTTTAAGAAACGACAACTTAGGTTTAGCACCAAACCATAGTTCATACGGTCGCCTCAACGGATTTAGATGGAGCCCTATTTAAAGTGAATGCATCGCTTCTAATGCATAACCCCAAAATGATAACGGCAAATCAGTAAGAGACATCATCGATCGACCATATCTAATAGGGTTCGATTCCGTGCTCGTACACACCATTGCTACTGTGGTGTTCCGGGTGGCGTGAGTTGCGAAACGATTCCACTTGCTTTAAGATGCGTGAGAAAATCGTAACTCAAATATTCACCTCCACGATCGGATCGTAGAAACTTAATCTTTCTGTTACGATGGTTCTCCACTTCATTATGAAATTCTTTGAACTTTTCAAACGTTTCAGATTTATGTTTCATTAAATAGATATACCCATATCTACTTAAGTCATCGGTAAAAGTGAGAAAATAGCGATATCCACCGCGCGTCGAAACACTCATCGGTCCGCATACATCGGTATGTATGATTTCCAACAAGTCCGTTGCTCGCTCCATCATACTGGAGAACGGTGTTTTGATCATCTTGCCCATGAGGCATGGTTCGCATGTGTCAAATGATTCAAAATCAAGAGACTCCAAAAGTCCATCAGAATGGAGTTTCTTCATGCGCTTTACACCAATATGACCTAGATGACAAAGTACAAATAAGTAGTATTATCACTATCTACTTTGCATCTCTTAGCCTCAATGTTATGGATGTGTGTTTCATCCTTTTCGAGATTTAGAAGAAATAAACCATTCACAATAGGTGCATGACCATAAAAGATGTTACTCATATAAATAGAACAAACATTATTATCCGATATAAATGAATAAACTTCTTGAAAAAAACAAGATCAAGAAATAATGTTCATGCTCAACGCAGTACATAATAACACTTATTAAGGTTTAAAACTAATCAAGGTAAAACTAAGGAGAGCGTGCCGACGGCCATCACATCAACTCTTGATCCGCTGCCAACGCATCGTCACCTCATCCCTCGCAAGCCGCCTATTCCGTAGCTCTGCTTTGAGTTACAAATATTAGCAATCAACCAGATCAAATACCGTGCACTACAACGAGGGCTAGTAAGGAAAACATCAATAACATGTATATCAAATATACCTTTGATGGTGCCAGACTTCTTGTCCGCTAAGTACTTCGGACAGTTGCCCAAAGGACCCTTGTCCTTGCAATAGAAGCACTCAGTGTCCGGCTTAGGACCAGACTTGAGCTTCTTCTCAGCAGGGGCAACGCGCTTGCCGCCGCCTTTCTTGAAGGGCTTCTTTGCACCCTTACCTTTCTTAAAGGAGGGCTTGTTGACCATCAACACATGATTATCCTTCTTGATGTCCACCTCCGCAGCCTTCAGCTTTGCGAAGAGCTCGGTGATCGTATCAGTGGAACCAATCTGATTATGAGTCACTACAAAACTTTTGTAGCTGGGAGGGAGTGATTGCAGAACCCTGTCAATCTTGAGCTCCTCTAGAATCGCATTCAGCTTGCTCAAGGCGTTGAGTGTAGTCCGTCATCTTAATGGCGTGCTCACTAACGGAACTCCCTTCCTCCATCTTGCAGTTAAAGAACTTCTCAGAGATCTCATATCTCTCAGAATGGGCCTGAGTCTGAAACATGGTTTTCAGCTCTTCGAGAATCTCAAAGGGCCCGGGATAGTCTTCAAAACGATTTTGAAGTTCCGGTTCCATAGCAAACAACATGGTGCTCTTAATCACACCATAATCATCTTTGCGCGACTGATAGACAACTTTCTCATCAGCCGGCACAGTTGCAGCAGGGGGGTCACCTAACGCTTTCCCAAGGACATAGTCCTTTTGACCGCCAGAGAGAATGATTCTTAGATTGCAGAACCAATTGGTGAAGTTAGACCCATTGTTCTTAAGTTTTTCTTTCTCAGCAAAAACGTTGAAGTTGGACTTAGCCATGTGATCTACAATATTTGCAAGTACAAATTAGACTATGTTCATGATAACTAGTTCAACTTTTAATCAAATTACTAGATGAACTCCCACTAAATTCAACATCCCTCAAGTTGTTTAGTGAACACGATCCAAATTCACCACACCTAATCCGATCTTCACGAGAAGAGATGTGGTTTCAATGGTGGACAACGAAGTGTCGATCATATCATTCATATGACTCATTTTTAACCTTTCGGTTCATGTGTTCCGAGGCCATGTCTGTACATGCTAGGCTCGTCAAGTTAGACCCAAGTATTTCCACGTGTGCAAAACTGGCTTGCACCCGTTGTATGTGAGCGTAGAGTCTATAGCACCCGATCATCACGTGATGCTTGGACACGACGAACTTTTGCAACGGTGCATACTTGGAGAGAACACAGTTTTTATCTTGATCTTTAATTGAAGAATCATCTTATAATGCTACCGTCGCGATCTAAGCATAATAAGATACATAAAAGGATAAACATCACATGCATATAACTTTATGTGACATGGTATAGCCAATCTTCGTGCAATGATCTCCATCTTGTGCGTTCCGGCATGATCTCCATCACTCCACCATGATTGCCTCCACCACGAATAGCAACTACAACTATTGCTAACTACTTAGCGATGAAGTGAAACTATTACATGGCGCATAAGAAGTTGACACATAGGTCATACACAATTATAAAGACAACCATATGGCTCCTGCCAGTTGTGTACTCATCGACATGCAAGTCATGAAACATTACAAAACATGATCATCGCATACATTATACACATCACATCTTGGGCCATACCATATCACAGAAAACACTCCCTGCAAAAACAAGTTAGACGCCTCTACTTTGTTGTTGCATGTTTTACGTGGCTTATGGGAGTAGATGCTAAGAACGATTCTTACTTACGGAAAGCCACAACGGTGATATTATGGTTGCCAAACTCCGGTGTTAATCCCATGACAACTATAGTGAGAGAAATTGACATCCACCAGCCGCATGTGTGGAACAAGCCACACGTCAAGTGCAGAGCCGGTCTCGCGAACGACGTCGCGTAAGGTTGGCCTGGACCGCTTCAATCTCACTATCCCGCGTCATAAGAAGAACACAAACAAGAGGCTTGCAACAGAAAACATCAACGCCCGCAACAACCATGTTGTGTTCTACTCGTGAAACACATCTACGCATAGATCTAGCTCTGATACCACATCAAGGGTTTCATGCATAGTAAATCAAAATTTTCTACGGATGCGAACAGAGGGAAAGCCAAGATCTAATCTAGGAGATGCAAACAACAAGAGAGATTGGATTAGATCTTCATACCCTTGAAGATTCACACAGCGGAACGTTCGTCGGAACGTGGGTGATGTAGTCGTACTCGCTTCTCCTCCTCGCGATCCGATCCGATCTAGCACCACAAGTGGCGGTGCCTCCGTGAGATGCACACGTGCAGCACCTCCACGTCTCCTCCTTCCTCGGACCAGCAAGTATGGTGGAGAGACGGATTGGATATACAACATGACGGCGTGGTGTATATGGTGGAGAATTTCTGCAGCAGGGCTTCGCCTACAAACAGTCGGGAGGGAGAGAGGAGGACAGCAGGGCAGCTAGGGTTGGAGGGGAAGGTGTGGGGGGGTGGTGCGCCCCCAGCCCTCTATATATAGAGGGGTGGTATCAGCCCTAGCCCCTCCCCCAAGCCAAAACCGGCGACCCCAAGGAGGAGGAGTGGGGGGCAAGGAACCCCCCCCCTTCTAGAAACTCTATCTAGAGTTTAAACCTCTCTTGGCCGGCTGGGCCCTATGGGGCCTTGTGCCCCTGGCCCAATGTGGCCAGGGCACTCCCTCATAGGCCCATGCCCCCTCCCGGAAGGTGGGGCCACGTTGGTCCCCTTCCGGAAGGTTCTAGAAGCTTCCGATAATACCGATTAACCCGAACAATTCAACTCCAAAACTGCACCGCCTTTATATGAATCTTATTCTCCGACCACTCGTAACCTCTCGTGATGTCCCGGATCCCATCCGAGACTCCACACAAAACTCATAAACCAATTATCCAATCTATCCTAGCCGAGACATGTTATGTGTGACCTCGGGTTCGAGAATATGCATATGATCTTCTATCAATAATCAACAGCGGGTCCGAAACCCATATTGACTCCCACACATTCATCGATGATCATATTGGATGAACCACGATGCCAGGATTCAATCAATCCCATATATATATTCCCTTCGTCTCGCGATATTTTACTTGCCCGAGATTTTGATCGTCGATACCGTCATACCTAGTTCAATCTCGTTCACAGCAAGTACTTTACTCGTTCCGTAATCTGATATCACTTTGTGATTAACTCCTTAACCACATGATTGCAAGCGGTGTTGATATCGACACGAAAGGGCCCAAGTATATCTCTCCGACTTGGGAGGGACAAATCCCATCTCGATACATACAACCCAACAGATACTTTCCGATCACCTGAGAGACACCTTTATGATCACCCTCTCATAGGATGACGTTTGATGACCTCAAAGATTTCTTCCAATACCAGGGAGTTGTATTATCTCATGGTCTAAGGAATACAATATTTGACATAAGAAAAGCTTCGCAAAGACGAACACGATGACACGATCTAATTGCTTCGCTTAGTTTGGGTATGTCCACCATATCATTCTCCCAATGATATGATCTCATTATTAATTGACAACTCATGTCCATGGTTAGGAAACCTTAACCATCATTAATCAATGAGCTAGTCCTTAGAGGCGTACTAGGGTCACGGTGTTGTTCACAAACCACACAAGTATTAAAGTTTCCGCTTAATACAATTCTAGCATGGAATATAAACATTATCATGAACAAGAATTATAATAATAACATCTTTATTATTGCCTCTAGGGCATAATTCCAACATATTTACCACAACCATGGTCAGTCACTAGACAATTATGATCATTAGGTTGCTTAGCAATTAAGCTCCTTGGATCGGACTCATGCAATAAGATCGGTGGTTCCTCGTTATAATCGAGTCAAACTAGTTTCCCATTGATATCCCCATGTCACGAGGGGGTCACCGGTTTGCCAGCAAACAAGATTCTATCTATGTAGAACAAAACATCATGTTGTCTGGGCCCTTAATTGGACAACAGGCATTAAGCATTCCACAGATAGTCAAGCACACATAATATAGTAATTAAAATCAACCATAAACTTAATGGAAATTATATAGGCACATCACATCTCACCAATCCCCTACATCTCCCACGCCCAAGGGAACTTACTCACACATGAGATAAGAAAGAATCATCGATATAATTAAATAAAGGGAGTTCATCTTGATATTACCGTGGAGATCCACAATAAGAAATAGAAATAAATCCAACACAATTCAAGATGGGAAGAACAAACTTGAACCCTAGTCTTGCAAGGTGGAGATCTCTCTCTCATGTACAAGTAATGGATATGGAGGTGTGGTGGCTAGGAGATCAAAGATCGTGGAGCGAGATGAAGAACGTCTTCCCCTTCTTCTCTGGATCTCTTCTTTCTCCCTTCTGGATGGGATGGCGGCTCATGTGTTATGTTTTCATCCTCGGCCTCTTCACGAAAGTTGTCCCTTTTAATAAGACGAAGGGGATGGCAGCTTTACGGCGGTAACTATACGGCCAAAAAAATATTCCCGCCGTATAGTTGCTCGTTAAAGCTTCTGTATCCTCCCATTGATTGCTTCCAAAAAGGGACTTGCTTGTTTTTGTATGAATATTGTGATTTTGCTGTTAAATCCCTCTTTTGATGTTCAGAACCTAAAACACATATTAAAAACCAAGTTTTGTTTGCTACCGAAGTATTAGCGTTAGGTAAAGCTAGAAAACCATCAAATCCAAACGAAAACTATCGATAGAAACCATAAAAATGTGTAGAACCTCACAGCTATCAAGGTGTCTCGATCATGTCTACATAGTTCATGAACCGTAGGGTGACACACTTAAGGTTCAACGTTGTTTAAGTAGATATAGAATATGAGTTGGAGACCGGATGTTGTTAGGAGTCATGGATGGCATCTAGGACATCATGAGGAGGTCCGTAATTGTTCGAAGAATGAGACTCATAGAATGGAAGTCATTTTCTCGGGTTCGGAAAAGTTTCAAAAGTTTTGTTTAGAGCTTCCAGAAGGTTCTGGAAGGTTCTGGAGGGATAATATCGAATCCCTAGAAAATAGGGGACAAGACTTGGGGGGGATTTTTCCTCCCCCCTCTCCCTTGCGCTGGCCCTAGAGGAGGTGGGCTAAGGGGGAACCCTAGCCGCCCTCCTATGAATAGAGGGGAGGTGGGCGCCCCCCTTTCCCCTTCCTCCCAACCCTAGCCGCCACCTATCCTCCTCCTTCTACCTCCTGCTCCGGCTTAGGCGAAGCCCTGCAGGTTTTCTCCTCCACCACCACCAGCACGCCATCGTGCTGCTAGGATTCCGAGGGGATATACTACCTCCGCTGCTTGCTGGAATGGGGAGAGGAAGGTCTTCATCGACTCCGTACGTGTGACCGAGTGCAGAAGCGCTGCTGGAACACTGCGCCAGAAGGATCATCATTGCGATCTTGAGATCATAAAGAGATCGACTACATCAACCACGAGATTAGATCTTATTAACACTTTGGATCTTTGAGGGTTAGTTCTCATCAATCTTGTTTCACCTATCTCATAGATTATATCTTAGCTTTTCCATAGATTGGATCTTGGTTTTATGCGTTCTTGCGGTAGAATTTTTTGTTTTTCTATGCTACGAACCCTATAGTGGTATCAGAGCCGTGTCTATGCGTAGATCTGTTACACGAGTAGAACATAATGGTTTTGTGGGCATTGATGCTTTTGTTGTCGTTTGCTTTTCTTGTACTTTGCACCCTAGTCTTGCTTTTCTTGAACAAACTTGAACCCTAGTCTCGCAAGGTGGAGATATATCTCTCATGTACAAGTAATGGCTATGGAGGTGTGGTGGCTAGGAGATCAAAGATCGTGGAGCGAGATGAAGAACATCTTCCCCTTCTTCTCTGGATCTCTTCTTTCTCCCTTCTGGATGGGATGGCGGCTCATGTGTTATGTTTTCATCCTCGGCCTCTTCACGAAAGTTAACCCTTTTCATAAGACGAAGGGGATGGCAGCTTTACGGCGGGAACTATACGGCCAAAAAAATATTCCCGCCGTATAGTTGCTCGTTAAAGCTTCTGTATCCTCCCATTGATTGCTTCCAAAAAGGGACTTGCTTGTTTTTGTCTGAATATTGTGATTTTGCTGTTAAATCCCTCTTTTGATGTTCAGAACCTAAAACACATATTAAAAACCAAATTTTGTTTGCTACCGAAGTATTAGTGTTAGGTAAAGCTAGAAAACCATCAAATCCAAACGAAAACTATCGATAGGAACCATCAAAAATGTGTAGAACCTCACAGCTATCAAGGTGTCTTGATCATGTCTACATAGTTCATGAACCGTAGGTTGACACACTTAAGGTTCAACGTTGTTTAAGTAGATATGGAATATGAGTTGGAGACCGGATGTTGTTAGGAGTCTTGGATGGCATCTAGGACATCATGAGGAGGTCCGTAATTGTTCGAAGAATGAGACTCATAGAATGGAAGTCATTTTCTGGGGTTCGGAAAAGTTTCAAAAGTTTTGTTTAGAGCTTCCAGAAGGTTCTGGAAGGTTCTGGAGGGATAAGATCGAATCCCTAGAAAATAGGGGACAAGACTTGGGGGGGATTTTTCCTCCCCCCTCTCCCTTGCGCTGGCCCTAGAGGAGGTGGGCTAAGGGGGAACCCTAGCCGCCCTCCTATGAATAGAGGGGAGGTGGGCGCCCCCCTTTCCCCTTCCTCCCAACCCTAGCCGCCACCTATCCTCCTCCTTCTACCTCCTGCTCCGGCTTAGGCGAAGCCCTGCAGGTTTTCTCCTCCACCACCACCAGCACGCCATCGTGCTGCTAGGATTCCGAGGGGATATACTAGCTCGGCTGCTTGCTGGAATGGGGAGAGGAAGGTCTTCATCGACTCCGTACGTGTGACCGAGTGCAGAAGCGCTGCTGGAACACTGCGCCAGAAGGATCATCATTGCGATCTTGAGATCATAAAGAGATCGACTACATCAACCACGAGATTATATCTCATTAACGCTTTGGATCTTTGAGGGTTAGTTCTCATCAATCTCGTTGCACCTATCTCATAGATTAGATCTTAGCTTTTCCATAGATTGGATCTTGGTTTTATGCATTCTTGCGGTAGAATTTTTTGTTTTTCTATGCTACGAACCCTATAGTGGTATCAGAGCCGTGTCTATGTGTAGATCTGTTACATGAGTAGAACATAATGGTTTTATGGGCATTGATGCTTTTGTTGTCGTTTGCTTTTATTGTACTTTGCGCCCTAGTCTTGCTTTTCGTGAACAAACTTGAAAGTCTTGCAAGGTGGAGATCTCTCTCTCATGTACAAGTAATGGCTATGGAGGTGTGGTGGCTAGGAGATCAAAGATCTTGGAGCGAGATGAAGAACGTCTTCCCCTTCTTCTCTGGATCTCTTCTTTCTCCCTTCTGGATGGGATGGCGTCTCATGTGTTATGTTTTCATCCTCGGCTTCTTCACGAAAGTTGTCCCTTTTAATAAGACGAAGGGGATGGCAGCTTTACGGCGGGAACTATACGGCCAAAAAAATATTCCCGCCATATAGTTGCTCGTTAAAGCTTCTGTATCCTCCCATTGATTGCTTCCAAAAAGGGACTTGCTTGTTTTTGTCTGAATATTGTGATTTTGCTGTTAAATCCCTCTTTTGATGTTCAGAACCTAAAACACATATTAAAAACCAAGTTTTGTTTTCTATCGAAGTATTAGCGTTAGGTAACCATCAAATCCAAATGAAAACTATCGATAGAAACCATCAAAAATGTGTAGAACCTCATAGCTATCAAGGTGTCTCGATCATGTCTACATAGTTCATGAACCGTAGGGTGACACACTGAAGGTTCAACGTTGTTTAAGTAGATATGGAATATGAGTTGGAGACCGGATGTTGTTAGGAGTCTTGGATGGCATCTAGGGCATCACGAGGAGGTCCGTAATTGTTCGAAGAATGAGACTCATAGAATGGAAGTCATTTTCTGGGGTTCGGAAAAGTTTCAGAAGTTTTGTTTAGAGCTTCCAGAAGGTTCTGGAGGGATAAGATCGAATCCCTAGAAAATAGGGGACAAGACTTGGGGGGATTTTTCCTCCCCCCTCTCCCTTGCGCCGGCCCTAGAGGAGGTGGGCTAAGGGGGAACCCTAGCCGCCCTCCTATAAATAGAGGGGAGGTGGGCGCCCCCCTTTCCCCTTCCTCCCAACCCTAGCCGCCATCTATCCTCCTCCTTCTACCTCCTGCTCCGGCTTAGGCAAAGCCCTGCAGTTTTTCTCCTCCACCACCACCACCACGCCATCGTGCTGCTGGGATTCCGAGGGGATATACTACCTCCACTGCTTGCTGGAATGGGGAGAGGAAGGCCTTCATCGACTTTGTACATGTGACCGAGTGCAGAAGCGCTGCTGGAACACTGCGCCAGAAGGATCATCATTGCAATCTTGAGATCATAAAGAGATCGACTACATCAACCACGAGATTAGATCTCATTAACGCTTTGGATATTTGAGGGTTAGTTCTCATCAATCTCGTTGCACCTATCTCATAGATTAGATTTTAGCTTTTCCATAGATTGGATCTTGGTTTTATGCGTTCTTGCGGTAGAATTGTTTGTTTTTCTATGCTACGAACCCTATAGTGGTATCAGAGCCGTGTCTATGCGTAGATCTGTTACACGAGTAGAACATAATGGTTTTGTGGGCATTTATGCTTTTGTTGTTGTTTGCTTTTCTTGTACTTTGCATCTTGTGGGATGCTGGGATGAAGCAGTCCAGGCTAACCTTACATGTCAACGCACATGAGAAATGCTCCACGCTTGACGTGAAACTTGTATTGTACAAGTGGCTTTGCAGGTGTCTGTCTCTCCCACCATAATTAAGATTCAATTTACAATCTGCATCTGATAACACTTCTATCAGCGTTTTGGTTCTTGTTTGTAGGTAAGAACAATTCTTATTCAAAAGCCCCAAGCCATGTAAAATATGCAAAGAAAATGAGAGGCATCTAACTTGTTTTTGCAGGGGAATGTGATGTGATATTTCCATGATGAGATTATGATTATATGTATGAGATGATCTTTATTGTAATATGGCAACCGGCAAGATCCTAGTGGTTGTCTTTGAATTTGTTAAGACCTGTGTGTCTATTCATAATGTAATAGCTTTATTCCAAGTAGGTGTAGTAGTTGCTATTAGTGATGGACAACCATGAAGCGACGCCACTGACCTTGACGCCATGCTGGTGATGATGGATATCATGTCCGTGTTTTGGAGATGGAGATCAAAGGCATAAGAAGAAAGGCCATATCATATCATATATTATGAATTGCATGTGATATTAATCCTTTATGCATCTTATATTGCTTAGATCGCGATGGTAGCACTATATAATGATCACTCTCACTAAATTGCAAGTAATAAAGTGTTCGTCCTTAGTAGGCACCGTTGCTAAGACTCGTAGTTTCGAAGCATCTCGTGATGATCGGGTGTTATAGATTCTATGTGTGCATACAACGGGGGCAAGCCAGATTTGCACATGCGCATACTAAGGTTAACCTTGATGAGCCTACCATGTACAGACATGGCCTTGGAACACGGAATACCGAAAGGTAAAGCATGAGTCATATGAATGATATGATGAAAATGTTGATTGCTCGCCTTTGAAGCTACATGTTCTCTCATGAAGATCAGACTTGGTGTAGTGGATTTGGTTCGTGTAATCACTAATGCAACATGAGGGAAATTTTTTTGAGTGGCAGTTCACCTAGTTAATTTAAGAATTAAATTTGAACTCAATTTATCATAAACTTAGTCTAAATTCTTTGCAAATATGTTATAGATCATGGCGCCCCCTACCATCAACTTTAGTGCGTTATTAGAGAAAGAAAATATGAAAAACAATGGAAGCAATTTGACGGACTGGTTTCGTAACATGAGTATTATCCTCAATGTTGGTCACATGACTTATGTTCTTGATGCACCGCTAGTTGACCCACGTGCAAAGGATGCTACCGATGGGTGAAAAATGTTTACCTCACTCAGAAGAATCACTACTTCACAGTTTAGTGTACCATCCTGTACGGTTTAGAATCGGAGCTTCAGAAGCGATTTGAGAACCACGACCTTCATGATATAACCAATGAGCTCAAAATGATATTTTAGCCTCAAGCGGCCTTGGAGAGCTATGAAGCTTTCGAGAAGTTCTTTAACTATAAGATGGAAGAGGGTAGCTCCATTAGCGAACGTGCTGAAAATGTCTGGGCACGCGAACAAACTCCAAGATTTGGGAATAACGATTCCTAATGTGTTGGGGATTCATCGTGTCCTCCAATCACTACCACCTAGTGACAAGAACTTTGTGATGAACTACAACATGCAGTGCATGAATAAGACATTGCCTGAACTCTTCTTCTTGCTAAAAACTGCTGAAGTGGAGATTAAGAAAGAGAACCAAGTGTTGATGGTCAATAAGACCACCAATTTCAAAAAGTAGGGCAAGCCTAAGAACAAGGGCAACTTCAAGAAGGGCTGCAAGAAAGATGATGTGCCTAAGAAGCCCAAGGCTGGCCCTCAGCCTGATACTAAGTACTTTTACTGCAAGGGAGATGGGCACTGGTAGCGGAATTACCCCAAGTACTTGGCAGATCTGAAGAACGGTAACATCAAGAAGAAATGTATATTTGATATATATGTTATTGATGTGTATCTTACTAGTAATCGTAGTAGTGCCTGGGTATTTGATACTGGTTCGATTGATCATATTTATAACTTGAAACAGGAACTGTGGAATAAACAAAGACTAGCGAGAGACGAGGTGTCGATGCGCGTTGGAAATGGCTCCAAGGTTGATGTGATCGCCGTTGGCATGCTCCCTCTGCATCTACCTTCAGGATTAGTTTTACATTTGAATAATTGTTATTTGGTGCCTGCGTTAAGCATGAACATTATATCTGGATCTTATTTATTGTGAGACAGTTACTTGTTTAAGTCTAAGAATAATGGTTGTTCGATTTATATGAGTAATATCCTTTATGGTCATGCACCTGATATGAATGGTTTATACTTATTGAATCTCGATAGTAGTGATACACATGTTCATAACATAGATGCTAAATGAATTAAATTGAATGATAATTCCACATACATGTGGCACTGTCATCTTGGTCACATTTGAGTGAAGTGCATGAAGAAACTCCATTCCTATGGGATTCTTGAATCACTTGATTTTGAATCACTTGAAAGATGCGAAGCATGTCTAATGGGAAAAAATGACTAAGACAACATTCTCTAGGATAATGGAGCGAGCTACATACTTATTGGAAATTATACATACCGATGTGTGCGGTCCAATGAGTGTAGCATCGCGCGGTGGATATTATTATGTTCTTACTTTCACGGATGACTTGAGTAGATATGGGTATATCTACTTTACGAAACATAAATCCAAAACTTTCGAGAAGTTTTGTAACATCCCAAAAATCATGAATTACAAAAGCATGCATTGCATCCTTGAAATCATAGCATAATTTTCTTGCACAAATTTTTTCAACTCAAAACTCCAAATAAAACCATTTTTATGCCTATTTATGAGGCATGGTTTTGTTTTTATTTTCAAAGGACCAAAGTGTAATTGAGTAGACAAGTGTGTTTGTCACATTTTTAGATACTTGGATTACACTACAAAAATCCAGTAGTGGTTTGAAAAACTTGTTAGAATTAGGGTTTGATAACATTTCTGAAAATCAATTTGGAAAAGAAAAGGAGAAAAGAAAAAGAAAAACACTACGCTGCACTTTTGGCCCATCAGCAGATCCAGCCCAGCAAGCCCACCCGGCCATTCCCCCCCCCCTCTCTCTCTTCTCCGCGCTCACTCTACCCTGCAGACACTGCCAGTGGCCCCACGGCAGCTCAACTCCTTCCCCCAAACCTCGCGCGCAGACCCCGTCGGCACCGTCGTTTCCACCATCAATGTCGCGTTGATTCCGGGCGTAATTACCATTGATTCCCTGTGTAATCTCCTTGCCCCCGCTGGCTACTTAAGCTCCACACTGCCACGATCATTTCCCCCCAAACAATCGCACTCAATCGCCGCCAGGCTGCTTGCAATTTGACCTACAACGCCGCTGCCCGACGAACTACGGCGAGGTATTCCGGTGAGCCTCGAGCGCCCCCTTGTCACTCGTTCATACGGTGTTGTTCCTCTGCCCTGTGCACATCCTCTAACACCACTGGTTCGTTCTGTACTGGCCTAGGTCGTCGGCTTCGTCAAACACTATGAGCACCCGACGCAGCCCTCATCTCCGGCGAGGAATTCTGGTAAGATGCGACCGCCCCTTGGCCTTTGAACCAAACTAGCTTGTTCGCATGAACCTTACGCACATACTGATGCCTTTGGTTTGTGCTAGGGTGACCCTGGTCATCTCCTTCGTCGCCATCCGCACGAGCCCGACGCTGTCCGCAACTCCGACGAGCCCCAGCGACCGCAGCAGCTCGCCCCCGTCCAAGCCGAAGCCACGTTGAGCTTCATCACGACCTTGCGACGCTAGTAAGCCATCGCACAGCCCCTAGTCTCCTCTGGAATCTCCAGAGTGTCGCCGACAGAAGCACCACCGCCAGCACCCATTCGTGTCGCCCATCTATGGTTGCATGTGTTAGCACTGTCAGATCTAGATCCTAGGGTTGAGATTAGATCGTAGGACGAAGTGGTATTGTTAGATCTGAGCCACTGGATCTGACTTGGGTCCAACGGTTCACGCGCTTGATCCGCGCGAAGCGGTACCGACCAATCAGGAGCGCCCACGTGTCTGGTTTTTAGATTTAAAATCTGTTTTTGAATCTATTAGGGATTTAAACTTGTAAAATTCATATCTTTAGTTCTGTTTGGCCAAATTTTGCTAATAATATATCAATGGATTCATAAAAAGAAAAAATACACTACTGTGTTCTTTAATTTGTATTTTGCTTCTGTAAAATTAGGTTTATTTGCAGAATCAAATATAGGCTTATTTTGGCTATATAAATTATTTAGAAAATGATTTTAAAGGAAATTTAAGTTTATTTAGACTATAAATAGATGGTTTTGTGTTCAGTACTGTTTGGTTTGTTTATTTTAATGTATAAATTCATTCCATTGCATTTGCATGCATTCATATGTATTTTTGCTTGAATATTTGAATATGAATTTGGTGCTATGATTTTATGTGTAGATTTTGGTGCTAGTGGTGATTGTGAGTGTGAGGATTGTTTCTACTCCCCCAACTACCAAGGCAGGTGGTGCTTCATGTATTTGTCCTATTATTTCGACTATGCACTAGTAATATTTTGAATAGGGCTTGCATGGAATTTTGCTAAGTATAAAAATATGCTATGCCTTGGGAAATCCTAGTAGTTGTAGTCTTAGTAGGATTTTTCTCTAAGTTAAGATACTTGTTATGTTATCATGCTTAGCCTAGCTAGTAGAAAACAAGGGTGGATTATAATCATGCTATGGAAATTTTGCTAAGTCTTTTGACTTGTGTTTTTGCTTAATAAAACAACTAAGTGAATGAATCACCTAGGTGGAATGGTATGATGGTTTATGTTGAGTGGTTACACAAGGCCCATGTCTATGGTTTACCTTGTGTATCTCACTTGTGGAAAGCCACCCAGGAACAAAGGGATTTGAGATACTTAGTGTTTAGAAGCTTCCAGTGCAACCACATGGCATATGGGCTCTGCCTTGATCATATAGGTTGCAATAACTTAGCCAGATGGACAGTTGGTGGTAGGGTGATAGGATGAAACGCGTCCATGGTGGTCTAAGGGAAGGCTTCTAAAAGGTCTCATCTCGATGCATGTCGAGTCTTGTGGGGAAAGTGCACCACCTCTCGAGAGGGTAAAACCTAAGTACTTAGCCATGTCCCCGGCAACGGACAATTTGAGCATCAAGACATTGAAGCTATCAAGGATCTCCTCATCCCAATTTCTAAGTTAAAAACTTGTAGTTGAACAAGGGTTAAAGGTTCACCAATGTCTATTGGTGGTTCCTTGGGAGTTTTTGACAAACAAAAACTTAGTGTTTTTAACAGATAGGAAAAACCTATTTTGAGCAAATCAAGCCTAAGCTACACTTATCCAAATTCATATAGATGTTAGATACTACTATTCTACTATGGTATCACTTGTCAATACAATTCCAAATGTATTGACCCCTTGTGGATGTAACTTATGATGTTGCAGGTTACTCTGATGGAGATTAGGGTTATAAGTCTACACTCAACATGAAGATGAAGACTTTATTTTATTTACTAATGATATGAACTCTTGTACTAGCCTTTGGCTATTGAGTTGTAAAATACTATGTTATCTCTGGAATGGCGATGTAATAACAACCTTTGTATTTGTGTACTTCATCTTAAACTGTGGATGCTAGCATTTGATCCAGGGACTAGCATTGCAATCACAGGGACCTTTACCTTATAAAGGTGGGGTATTACAAGTTTAAGGAATTTCAAAGTGAAGTAGAAAATCAATGTAACAAGGAAATTAAGTTTCTACACTCTGATTGTGGAGGTGAATATCTGAGTTACGAGTTTGGCATGCATTTAAAGAAATATGGAATATTTTCACAATTGACACTGTCGGGAACACCATAGCGTAATGGTGTGTCCGAACATTGTTCTCGAACTCTCTTAGATATGGTTCGGTCTATGATGTCTCTTACAGATTTACTGTTATAGTTTTGGGGTTATGCATTAGAGATAACCGCATTCACTTTAAATAGGGCACCATCTAAATCCGTTGAAATGACACCGTATGAATTATGGTTTGGTAAGAAACCTAAGTTTTCGTTCCTTAAAATTTGGGGCTACGAAGCTTATGTGAAGAACTTACAACCGGAAAATCTTGAACCCAAAGCAGAATAATGCGTCTTCATAGGATACCCCAAAGAAACAATTGGGTATACCTTCTATCATATATCCGAAGGCAAAGTTTTCATTGTCAATAATGGATCCTTTCTTGAAAAGGAGTTTCTCTCGAAAGATGTGACTGGAAGGAAAGTAGAACTCGACGAGGTTGTTAAATCGTCTCTCGGATTTGATAGTAGCGCAGAACCGGAATATGTTCCGATGCCGCATGCACCAATAAGAGAGGAAGCTAATGATGGTGATCATGAAACTTCGAACGAAGTTGCTGCTGAACCTCGGAGGTCGACGAGGGTTCGTACCACTCCTGATTGGTATGACCCTGTCTTGAATGCCATGTTGGTGGACAACACCAACGACCCTGTGACGTATGAGGAAGCAATGATGAGCCCAGATTCCAACAAATGGCAAGAATCCATGAAATCCAAAATTGGATCCATGTATGAAAACCAAGTGTGGACTTTGGTGGACCTACCTGATGACCGCAAGGCTGTCGAGAACAAATGGATTTTCAAAAAGAAAACAAATGCTGATGGTAATGTTACTATCTATAAAGCTCAACTTGTCATGAAAGGGTTCCAAAAAATTCAAGGAGTTGACTACAATGACACTTTCTCACCAGTAGCGAAGCTAAAGTCTGTGAGGATTTTGTTAGCAATCGCTGCATTTTTCAATTACGATATTTGGCAGATGGATGTCAAAATGGCGTTCCTCAATGGTGACATTGAGGAAGAGTTGTATATGGTACAACCCAAAGGTTTTGTCGATCCTAAAGATGTTGACAAGGTATGCAAACTTCAGCGCTCCATTTATGGACCGAAGCAAGCATCCCGGAGCTGGAAGCAACGTTTTGATAAGGTGATCAAAAACTTTGGATTTATACAAACTTTTGGAGAAGCTTGTATTTACAAGAAAGTGAGTGGGATATCTGTAGCATTCCTAGTACTATATGTGGATGAAATATTGTTGATTGCGAATGATATAGAACTTCTTGAAAGTGTCAAAGGCTATTTGAATAATAGTTTTTCAATGAAGGATCTTGGCGAAGCATCATACATTTTAGGCATCAAGATTTATAGAGATAGATCAAGACGCTTAATAGTGCTTTCACAAAGTACATACCTAGAAAAGGTTCTAAAGAGGTTTAGAATGGAAGAAAGCAAGAAAGGGTTCTTGCCCATGCTGCCAGGTAAGACCTTGAGTAAGACTCAAAGTCCAGCTACGGTAGAAGAAAGAGAAAGGATGAGCAAAATCCCCTATGCCTCGGCCATAGGCTCTATCATGTATGTCATGTTGTGTACAAGAACGGATATCGCACATGCTGTTAGTTTGACTAGAAAATATCAAAGTGATCTAGGAGTGGAATACTGTACATCGGTCAAAAATATCCTAAAGTACCTGAAGAGGACTAAGGATATGGTTCTTTCTTATGGAGGTGACGAAGAGCTTGTTGTAAATAGTTACACCGATGCTAGTTGGAACACCGATCCGGATGACTCAATGTCACAGTCTGGATACATATTTATTTTGAATGGTGCAGTAGTAAGCTGGAGGAGTGCCAAGCAAAGTGTTGTGGCAAAATCGTCAACTGAATCAAAATACATAGCTGCTTCGGAGGCTGCACAAGAAGCGATATGGATGAAGGAGTTCATTACTGAGCTTAATGTGGTTCCTAGTGCATTGGAACCGACGGCCATCTATTGTGACAACATAGGTGACATAGCCAATGCACAGGAGCCAAGGTCACACAAGAAGCTGAAGCACATCATGCTACGTTTTCATTCGATTCACGTGTATGTCCAAGATGGTGACATAAAGATTTGCAAAGTACACACAAATTTGAATGTGGCAGATCCGTTGACTAAACCTCTCCCTAAAGCAAAACATGACCAACACCAGAATGTCATGGGTGTTAGGTATATTACCATGTAATCTAGATTATTAACTCTAGTGCAAGTGGGAGACTGTTGGAGATATGCCCAGGAGGCAATAATAAAGTGGTTATTATCATATCTTTGTGTTTATGATAAACGTTTGCATCCCATGCTATAATTGTGTTAACAGGAAACATTAATACTTGTGTGTTTTGTAAACATAAAAGTGTCCCTAGTAAGCCTCTTGTTAAGCTAGCTTGTTGATTAATAGATGATCATGGCTTCCTGATCATGAACATTGGATGTTATTAATAACAAGATCATATCATTAGGAGAATCATGTGATGGACACACATCCATAGTAACTTATCATAAGATCAAGTCATTAAGTTCGTTTTTCTACAAGCTTTCAAATACATAGTAACATAATCCTTCGACCATGAGATCATGTTAATCACTGTCACAGGATGAGTGCTTTGATGACATCAAACACCACTTTGTAACTTGGTGGTTATAAAGGTGGCATTGGGTATTTTGAAAGTATGTGTTGAAGCGCATGGATCAAGAGTGGGATTTGTCCATCCAAATGATGGATAGATTTACTCTGGGCCCTATCGGTGGAATGTCATCCAATTGTCTTGCAAGCATGTGACTAGGTCACAAGGGATATCATGTTACGAGTAAAGAGTACTTATCGGTAACGAGGTTGAACTAGGTATGGAGATACCGATGATCGAACCTCGGATAAGTAAAGTATCGCACGACAAAGGGAATCAATATCGTATGTTAATGGTTCTTACTATCATGAAGTCATCGTTAAATGTGTGGGAGCCATTATGGATCTCCAGGTCCCGCAATTGGTTATTGATCGGAGAGGTGTCTCGATCATGTCTGCATAGTTCACGAACCGTAGGGTGACACACTTAAGGTTCGATGTTGTTTAAGTAGATATGGAATATGATTTGGAGACCAAATGTTGTTCGGAGTCTCGGATGGGATCCAGGACATCACGAGGAGGTCCGAAATTGTTCAGAGAATAAGATTCATATAATGAAGTCATTTTCCGAGATTCAGAAAAGTTTTGGAAGTTTTGATCGGAGCTTCCAGAAGGTTCTGGAAGGTTCTGGAGGGATAAGATCGAATCCCTAGAAAATAGGGGGCAAGACTTGGGGGGAACTTCCCCCCCCCCCTCTCCCTTGTGCTGGACCTAGAGGAGGTGGGCCAGGGAACCCTAGCTGCCCCTTCTATAAATAGAGGGGAGGTGGGCGCCCCCCTTGCCCTTCCTCCCAACCCTAGCCGCCACCTCTCCTCCTCCTTCTACCTCTAGCTTCGGCTTAGGCGAAGCCTTGTAGGTTTTCTCCTCCACCACCACCATGACATCATGCTGCTAGGATTCTGAGGGGTTGTACTACCTCTGCTGCCCGCTGGAACAGGGAGAGGAAGGACTTCATCGACTCAGACGTGACGTGTGTGAACGTGGCGCTTGGCGAACGGGAAGGATCGTCATCGCCATCTTGAGTGATCAACTACATCAACCATGAGATTAGATCTCGTTAACGCTTTGGATCTTTGAGGGTTAGTTCTCATCAATATCGTTGCACCTATCTCGTAGATTAGATCTTGGTTGTTCTATAGATTGGACCTTAGTTTTATGCGTTCTTGTGGTAGCATTTTTTTGTTTTCTATTCTACGAACCCTACAGATTTTTGGTTGGATTAGGCTTTGCGTGTGTCGTTCTTTTGGCTGTTTTGGGCGGACCATTGGTTTGGTCATCACACGTATGGATGTTTTCGGTTCCGTCCTTTTGCTTGATTGTTGGCCTTTGTGTATATGTTCTTTTATGTTGTCAATCCACATGAATCAAGCAATGGACATGTGAAAGTTCTTACGCATGCAAGAGGTTAGTCTTTGTATGACTGGTATGGCTAGACGGGAGTTTTCTCACAGCCACGTCCTGTATCTTTCCAATTTTATCGGATGTCCCTATAGGGACACGTTGTTGCCTATAGAGGACAACCTACAATGGAGAAAAATATGAGAAATATGATTCTAGCATGTCTGTTATATCAAGTCTACAGTTTCATTCAGTTTTATTATGTATAAATTGGACATAGATTTTCAAAACTAATGAAACTCAATAAAACTTAGCGGCACGGATCCTAAAGCACCCAATCACCTCCTAAAAAGGACCCACACACCAAACTGCCTTGGTTGTGCTAGGTCAAGGACCCCAACGAATCAGAACCATAACCATCAACCTGACACTGAACGAATACCCCAGTCGCAAAATCTAAGCGCTAATAGCGGAGGATGGCACAGCGGAGCACGTCGGGTCCACCTAATAGGAATCGATAGTGGCATGTTGCTCGTCGCTCCTCGTCCTTGGGCTCGTCATGGAAAAAGTCGTCATTTTGCTCCTAAACGTCCATCGCCACTGCCACGACAGCCGTCTGAGTGACACGTTCCACCTTCGCCGCATCGCATCCTCCACGCGTTTACGTGCCCACTCGTGACTTCATGGCGACATTGCACGCCCCCTTCTCATCTGCCTTCTTGACCGCGGCATTGCCATCTTGCGCACCCCATAAGCAACGGCTTCGCGGGCCACCGCCTCCACCGCCGCCTAGGCAGTGGTGTAGCCGATCTCCCTAACCGCGGCCGTGGCAGTATCACGCGCCACTTGCTGGACCACCTCCTCTAGCACCTGCTGGGCCACCTTGCCTTGGCGCTCGAAGTCTTGTGACTCAAAGTATCGGGCTAGCTACGTCCCTTGCAGCTCCACATCATGCTCTGACCGCTCTAGGTAGGGAGCACAACACATATCCTCGAGGTGGAACCATCTTGTCTATCTTACAACGAGGCATGACTGATGAAGTTGCGTTGGCTTGTCTTCGTGTCTTGGTGACCTCCCCGTGGCCGCAACCATAATTTATAGCTTGTGACCTAAGCGGGAAATGCCCCGACATAGGAGTTTTCCGTTCATGAACAAGAAACAAACACAATGCACGCAGAAAACATGAGCCATCGAGGACGGGAACTCCATCAGCCGTGTGGGAAGTCGGCACGTCGCCATTAACTCTGTCATGTCAATCCTTGACAACAGACAAAAAGGTAAAAATGCGTCGTCCCTACTAGACGCACCCCACGACATAAACTAACCGCAAACACATTTCATGTCCAGGCCTGGAACACCGGTTCGGAGAACCCTCTAACACCGATAATAGAACCGATGTTGCGGGTTTGGTGTTAGAGCCCCCCTTTAACACCGGTTCTTATACAAACCGATGTTAAAGGGTGGCGCACGTGGGGGTTTCCGCAGAGCGCATGCCACCCCCTTTAACAACACGAACCGATGTTAAAGGTTCTCTGCCACGGTAGGAAAATGACCTAAATCTCTGTCGCGGCAGAGTTCTGCCGCCGCCCTGTTTTGGGCGGATTTCTGCGACGGCGGGGACGAGGGGATCGATCAGGAGAGGTATACACATACGTCGTCGGTACATACGTACATCAATAATTAAGCAACTATTATTATACAGAAACATTGTCATTGTGGTATTCTCCGTACAGGTTCAAGCATCAAGTACAAGACAAACACGTTCAAGCATATATATAATATAATATCTCTGTACATGTTCATTTTGGATATCTATAGAGTTCTCCGCCAGGCGTGACGAGCTCATCAAGTATGAACCCCACCAATTCCTCTTGAATGACTCGTACGCGGTCAAATGGTAGGAGTTTGTCACACATCCATTCGATTTAAATATATGAAGAATAGGGTCAATATATATATATATAAGAATGAAACTAAACACAACTGATGGTAATAAAATAATGTTGTGTACTTCATTTACGTACTCTAAGTTGTTCTAGTGCGGTTTGGCCCGTCGTACATATCGTGTTGCGAATGAACTCGTAGACGTAGTATCCACATAAGTTATTGCTGGCCCCCTGCTACGCGCACTTTACGAGAACAAAGAGTTCAATCAAAATAATAATCAATAAAGCATGATATAATGGAATTGAAAGCAGAATCAAAGAGATACGCAAACCTAGCTGGCTAGTATTACTTACATTTTGATCTACAAATTCTAGTTCTTCTGTCCATTCACCCACGGCTCTGCCCGTGAATCTTTTCCAAACCCTGCCCGACAAAGAAAATGAATAAAGGAGTAATTAATTACTTGTTGTCACGAAAGTTGCCGATCTAGTGCGATAATATGATTGAAATTACCTCTCGAGCATCGCTTTAAAGTCTTTCCATAGCTCTTTGTATTTTCGTGCCGAGTCCATGACAAGGACTTTTCCTGCGTCAACTTGAATGACTAGTATAATAAAGTGGAACCTGCGCATGCATAACTCATCATCAGTTACACTTAACATCGAGTAAGCTGAAACATAATGTGTACAAGAGAGGATAACACTCACGAGAAGTTGAAGGCAATAGTATTTCCCTTTTGGTTTGTTGTCTCAGTAAAGACCTTAGCAAGAAATCTTCTGTTTTCCCGGGTTTGTGTTGTACCACTTGTTCATGAACTCTATTTGGGTCAACAAAACCAATGTCATAAGGGCCTCCTTTCATGCATTCCATAACCTTTTTCCTGCGTAATAGTATATACATATATGGTGAACATATATATACATGCAATTAATGAATTGAATGAGATGAGATAGAAATTACAGAAATAGTACTTATACACAATAAAGGCTGAGGGCAGCTTTGTCGAGTTCCTTCTGATTGAATAAAAAATGCAAGTCTTGAATGTTGAAGGTGATCTAGTCGTCTCTGCACAAGAAAATCTCATCTCTTATATGCGTCGTGATCCATTCTTCTTTTGTCGTCTAGCAGAAATTAAGGTACCACTTATGCAATCTTTGCATCTTTGTTGGTAGATTCTTGAGCTCCTCTTTCTTGACGAGATTCTTCCATACTTTCATGGCTGTATGGGGTTGACATCGCCTTTGGGCAATTGGTCTCCCATGATGTTCAAGTATGTAATGTAAGTCATCCCCATCTCATTGGCCTTTCTTTGTAGCTCTTGCTCGTAATCATTTACAGGAGGAGCTATCCGTGTATCGAACACTTGGAGCGGGGCACACGATTGGTTTTCCTGCTCTCTGAGCTGGGGAACTATTTTCCGGGGTGCATGACTACTACTTTTAGACTCCCTCCACCTTGCATCCCTCTTTATAATCTGGCGTTCATAGTCTAGCACAAGTGGGGGTTCAGGTTTCAAAATACTATTGTAAAACTTCTCCACCACCGCTGGATCTAGTTTCTCCTTTGGCTCGGCCTGTTTAGGTGCAAAGAATTTCTTAACCTCGTCTTCCGAGATCCTCTTGTTATCCTCGTCACTGCGATTCCACGGTAATACCGGCAATGTCTTGGCGAAAGGCTACAGGACGTAGTTCCTTGAACTCTTCGGCGTATGGTTTTGATACGTTGGAAATGTATCTATAATTTTTTATACTCCATGCTTGTTTTGTATCTACTTTGCTTTAGTTGTCCACACTTTGAGGTGCTTTTTACATTTTTTCCGGTACTAACCTATTAACAAGTTGCAACAAAGGCGGATGCTGCTTTTACGCTGTTTTTGGTTTCAGAAAAGTTAGTAAAGAAATATTCTCGGTATTGTACAGGACAAAGGACAAAGTCAATTACTTTCCGTGGGGAACAAGAAGTCCAAAGGAGAGCCGGAGGGGCCATCCAAGGGGGTCAGACCCACCCCAGGCGCGGGGGCAGGTGGGCCCGCACCTGGCTAGGGTTTGGTGGCCTTGGCCGCCTCCCGGTCTCGCCCCTTCGCCTATAAGAAGCCCTCGATGCAGAAACCCTAAGTACCCGCTCAGAAATCCACGAAACCGTCTGTAGCCGCCGCCACCATCGTCCCTAGATCGGGGGATCTGAAGTTCTTCCCGGCAGCCTACCGGAGGGAAGATCATCCTGGAGGCCTTCTCTCTGGTATGATGCGTGAGTAGTTCCACCCTGGACTATGGGTCCATGTAGTAGCTAGATGGTTGTATCTCCTCCTTTGTGCTTTCATGTATAGATCTTGTGAGCTCCGTTCATGATCAAGATCTAATCTATTTGTAATCATGCATGTTGTGTTTGCGGGGATCCGATGGATATTGAGATTATTATGTTGGTTTGATTAATAGTTTTGTCTTTATGATTCTATCATGTCTATGTTGTTTGTCATCTTGCATGCTCTCCGTTGTTAGTAGCTATCTTGGCCAAGTAGTTGCTAGTGACTCCAAGAGGGGTATTTATGCTCGATAGTGGGTTCATGCCTCTAGTTTCCAAGGGAAGTGACAGAAATCTCTTCGGTTGTACATGTGCTATTTCTACTAGGGAGAAAACAACGGTCTCTTGTTCATGGAACATGTGGACTGTTTACCTTACACACTTTGCTTAAAGCAGTTGTATATTGCTTGCAACTTAATACTGGAGGGGGTTCGGATGATAACCTGAAGGTGGACTTCTAGTCATAGATGCAGTTGGATGGCGGTCTATGTATATTGTTATATTGCCCAATCAACCTCATAGGATCTTTCTGACTAGTAATTGCATTGTTATGCCTTGCTCAGTTTCTGTCAATTGCCCCGCTATAATTTGTTTACCCTTCATGACATGTTGTTTATCTAAGGAGAGCACCTCTAGTGAACTATGGACCCTGGCCCAATCTTTACCATTGATGCATCTTCCACTGTTACCTGTTTACTTGCTGCAAACCACCATTATCTTCCACACATTACGTTTAATCCTTTGTTACAGCAAACCGGTAAGCTTAACAACCTCACTGATTATTTGGGGCAAAGTCTTGAGTTTGTGTTGTGCAGGTCTCCGCGTTGCTTGCAACACCTGTGTGACGTTTCCTTCCTCCTACTGGTTCGATAACCTCAGTTTCTTACTGAGGGAAACTTGTTGTTGTGCTGCTTCATACCTTGCTCTTGGGGTTTCCAACGAAGCGTCCCACGACAAGTACTAGGCGCCATCAAGCTATTTTCTAGCGCTGTTGCCGGGGAGGCTAAGGACGTCTTCACTAGGGGAGTCCTTCACTTCCTTCCTCTTTACTTTGTTTTTAGTTTGCTTCGTTTCTTTTGCTTGGTTTTGTTTGCCTCTTTTCAAAAAACCCAAAAAAATAGTCTAGTTTGGTTTGCTTGCCTTATTCAAAAACACAACAAAATTAGTTCATGCTCTAGTTGCTGCCATGTCGGGGTCTGCCTTTATTTCCCCTATGGTAGAAATCTCCACTTTTAAGCAAAAAGGTGAAGAAAGTTTTAAGGAAGCTTGGTCTAGAATCTCTGCTTTCCAGAGGGAAACTAAGCCTGAGGTAAGCCTCAACTTGGTTATTGATAGTTTCTACCGCGGTATTGCTCTTTGTTATAGATATGCTTTGGATGCTGTGGCTGAAAAAGATTTTTTGCTTTGTACTAAGGATGAAGCTTATGATGCTATAAGGAAATTAATCATGATCTATGGTACACCTGGCAAGTCTGATTCCTCTTTCACAAGTATTTTTGCTAGGTTGAACCATCTTGAGACCAGTATTGCTGCCATGAATAGTTTTTATCACACTCTTAGGGCTTACCATGATTATGTTCCCATAAATTCTGAGCCTTCAAATTGGTTTCCCACAATTAAAGTCTCAATAAACACTACACTTTTTTATGCTCGTTGTGATATCATGTCTGAATTTTGTCTCATGCCTAAAGATATATTTGATTCCTTGAGTCTTTGGGGGCTTATTGAAGGAGGAGAGGAATTATCTCTTACCAACAATGCCACTTTATTTCCCATTGGAATAGCTTAAGGTGTGTTTACAAAAATCTTAGGGAAAACGGTGTCTACTGATTATCTCGTTATTGAATGTGTAGGCAAAGGACAGATCACACTTGGAAGATCTCTACTGAAACACCTTGGGGAAGTAATAGATGTGGGAGAAGGCATCATGCACTTTACTCCCCTGGTAAGCAATCATATCTTCCCTAAGAAGAAAACGAAAGGTAAGAAAAGAAGGAACAAGAGGGGCAATTCCTCATTTGAAAATACTTGATTCTTCTTGCTTCTTGTGTCTAACTTAAAGGCGTTAAAGAAAAGTACTTGTTGGGAGATAACCTAAGAGTTTCCTTTATTATTGGAAGTTATTACTTCTGTAATGACCTCACCTTATCCTTTTTGTTTGCTTTTTGTGCCAAGAATGACCTCTAATGAGAGGGAAGTAAGATTTGGGAAGTTGCTGTCCCAAAACAGATTTCTGTCCTCCACTGAAACAATTCGTAAGGAGGCTCTATAACTCGGATTGAGATCAAAATTTACGAATAAATCCCCCAGTATGTTATCTAACTTTCATTAGTTCAACACTTTTTGATTTGAGCAACAGAAGATGTTCAAAAAAAATCGTTTCTACCTGCTGGTCTGTTTTGACAGATTTCTGCCATTATTTGCATTTGCTTCTTACTGATTCCTTTTTGAGTTCTCTTCAGGTTAATTGATCTTTTTGAAGGAGTTACTACAGTAGCTTGTGTTTTTAGTGAAAATCCTTGCTGTTCCAAAGCTTTGCCAGTGGTCTAATATCTTTTGAATAAGCTAATGTTGCTAATGAAGATTGTGTGAAGTTTTGTATGAAGGAAAAATTTCAGATGTGAAGAGAGAATGATGCAATGAGATGAAGAATGGACAAAAGTTCAAGCTTGGGGATGCCACCATGGTGTAACCCCAATAAATATCCAAGAGGTACAAGCTTCAAAGCTTGGGGATGCCCAAGGAACCCCTTCTTCATCAATAAAAAGCTCAGGTCTGTCTAGACACTTCGTTTTTATTGTTTCATGCACAGTTGTGTTGTTCTTGGAGCGTTTTAGTTTTTGTTTGCTTTGCTTAGGTTGTTTAGTTTGCTTTAATAAAGTAGTTTGGACCCCTGTTCTCGCTGTGTTGTTTTGCAAATAAGTTTACTTAGTGTTTGGAAAGGAGTAGTAAGTTCTTGCTTGAAGTGCAAGAGGAGCTTGCATTGACTGTGACTTAGACTTTAGCATGACATGTTAGGTGTTGTTTTAGAATTATTCTTAGTGATTATTGTTGTAGCATGTCTTGTTCCAAACAATTGGGATTGCTTAGTATGCCTTGAAGAAATTATGCGTTATTTTAGCATGCAAAAGCATAGTATTGTGGTATTCTCCTTTGATGTTTTGCTTGGGTTGACTTGGCACATGCTCACACCATGTTATAACTAAAAGTCACCATTAGCCTCTATGATAATTTAGTCCTTGACTTGTATTACCACTCTTTGCTTTGATTAGTTTGCTTTGTTGCATTGCATGATTATGGCCATTATTGCTCTCTTAGTTGGTTGCTCCCGGTCTTTTGCTAGCCTCCGCTTGTATGAGTAAGTTATACTCATGCTTCTAACTCCCAAGAAACCAAGTTATTCCAAAGTGTCCACTATAAACTTCTGTGCATGGTGTGTTATACCATTCCAAAGTATATTCTTGCTTTCAACTATCTTCCAATTAAAAACTATTTTGTTATGTGAAAACTTAGTGATTAAAGCCCTCACGAACTTGATGGAACACTTTATTCTTTGCCCCTAATAAACTTGAACCATTGTGACAACTTTGTTGTATATGCTTGCACTTATAAGTTGGAATTAGCAGAACTGTGCTGTCACGGGGAACATTTTCAACATTGCACTTGTACCTTGTTGTACTCAGTTGATATCATGTTCTTTTGTCTATGGATGTCACCGATGTGAAATAAAGAGGGGACTTGTAAGTCCATGGAGTTTGTATCCTGTGTTAGAGAAATGCCTAGGCCGCTAGCCTAAGCCATGCCTAATCATGGTGGAAACTTGCAGCATCACCATAATGAGCTATCTATGAAGCATCCTCAATAAAAAGCCAAGCATATGGTAAATAAAAAGATTGCTAAGACGCTCATTGTCTGCTTGCCTTGTCATTTTGGTTATGGGAAAGCTCCTGTACCATGTGCAAGGGGTACCCCGTTGGCAGTTCTCAATAATATGCAAATACTTACAGTGACAAGAACTTACCTGGACCGAAAGTTGAGTATGCATGAGCTGTGGCCCTCGTATTCAAGGGGCATGAGATTGCCAACTCATACTTCGTCAAACATATACTCCAGCTTTGCCACTTTAACCTTAACCACTTCAAGATGCTTATGATAGGGGCAATGAGGGCTGAAAGCTAACAAGCACCATAATTTTTGGAAGCTCTTTTTGAAACTTGTAATCCCTGCTTCCTTTACAAAAAAGGCCTTTCTTCCACCATTATTGAGTCTCCACCTTCTACCTTTAGGCACCATTAAGAGAGCATAGTTGTCATTCTGTGTGCAGTGTTCCAAAGCTTATTATTTGATGCATATTGTGATATTACTTGTTCTTGTGCTACTTGTTTCTAGTCACCCTTGTGAACTTTGCAGGTGTCCTATGCATCTATATTGCTACTCTATGAGGGACAAGCTGATTGCCACTATGCTATGTTTTCTGCATGTGAAACAAACAAACGTTTTTCAATGCATGTTATTCATGATCTTTGTTTGTAGCTTGCCATGTTGCATGCATTGTTACTATGTCCTATTGTTAGAACTCCATCTTTCATGCACATGTTTAGAGTTCTTTATCCCAGTTTTCAATGCTTGCAAATGGTTGGATCTTTATTGTGAGGGTGCATGTCACCTAAAAAATTATTCTTTTTATCACTTACCTACTCGAGGACGAGCAGGAGTTAAGCTTGGGGATGTTGATACGTTGGAAACGTATCTATAATTTTTGATGCTCCATGCTTGTTTTGTATCTACTTTGCTTTACTTGTCCACACTTTGAGGTTCTTTTTACATGTTTACTGGTACTAACCTATTAACAAGTTGCAACGATTGCGGATCGTGTTTTACGCTATTTTGGTTTCAGAAAAGTTAGTAAAGAAATATTCTAGGAATTGGACGGGACAAAGGACAAAGTCAATTACTTTCCGTGGGGAACAAGAAATCCATAAGAGAGCCGGAGGGGCTAGCCAGGGGGGCCAGACCCACCCCAGGCACGGGGGCAAGTGGGCCCGCGCCTGGCTAGGGTTTGGTGGCCCTAGCCACCTCCCGGTCTCGCCCCTTCGCATGTAAGAAGCCCACGATGCAGAAACCCTGATTACCCGATCAGAAATCCACGAAACTGTCTGTAGCCGCCGCCACCATCGTCCCTAGATCGGGGGGATCTGAAGTTCTTCTCGGCAGCCTATCGGAGGGGATATCATCCGGGAGGCCTTCTCTCTGGTATGATGCGTGAGTAGTTCCACCTTGGACTATGGGTCCATGTAGTAGCTAGATGGTTGTATCTCCTCCTTTGTGCTTTCATGTATAGATATTGTGAGCTCCGTTTATGATCAAGATCTAATCTATTTGTAATCATGCATGTTGTGTTTGCGGGGATCCGATGGATATTGAGATTATTATGTTGGTTTGATTAATGGTTTTGTCTTTATGATTCTATCATGTCTGTGTTGTTTGTGATCTTGCATGCTCTCCATTGTTAGTAGCTATCTTTGCCAAGTAGTTGCTAGTGACTCCAAGAGGGGGTATTTATACTCGATAGTGGGTTCATGCCTCTAGTTTCCAAGGGAAGTGACAGAAATCTCTTCGGTTATAGATGTGTTGTTGCTACTAGGGAGAAAACAACGGTCTCTTGTTCATGGAACATGTGGACTGTTTACCTTACAAACTTTTCTTAAAGAAGTTGTCTGTTGCTTGCAACTTAATACTGGAGGGGGTTCGGATGATAACCTGAAGGTGGACTTCTAGTCATAGATGCAGTTGGATGGCGGTCTATGTATATTGTTGAATTGCCCAATCAGCCTCATAGGATCTTTCTGACTAGTAATTACATTGTTATGCCTTGCTCAGTTCCTGTCAATTGTCGCGCTGTAATTTGTCCCTTCATGCCATGTTGTTTATCTAAGGAGAGCACCTCTAGTGAACTATGGACCCCGGTCCAATCTTTACCCATTGATACATCTTCCACTGTTACCTTTTTACTTGATGCAAACCACCATTATCTTCCACACCATATGTTTAATCCTTTGTTACAGCAAACCGGTGAGCTTGACAACCTCACTGATTCGTTGGGGCAAAGTCTTGAGTTTGTGTTGTGCAGGTCTCCGCGTTGCTTGCAACACCTGTGTGACGTTTCCTTCTTCCTACCGATTCGGTAACCTCAGTTTCTTACTGAGGCATACTTGTTGCTGTGCTGCTTCATACCTTGCTCTTGGGGTTTCCAACGAAGCGTCCCACGACAAGTACTAAGCACCATCAGTTTCCTATAGATTTCTTTGTGGTAGTAGTACTAGTGCTCTTCGTGGCAGTGCTCTTCTGCTTACGCTAACGCGCTAGAGATGGCTAAAGCGGCAGAGACAGCTGACACGGTGAAGACGGAAGGGGAGTATTCTAATGACCCGGATACGGCTGAGGCGGCTCAGATTGCTGACGTTGCGGAGACGGGGGCGCCAGTGGCCTCCAATTTGGAAGCATGATATGTTCCATCTTCCAAAGAATGTTTGTTTTCACTACAAATTTCAGTTGAGTTTCCCCTTCACCTGTAGCTTGGTCAAGCTGTGCTTCCTCATATTCCTTCACAACCTCATCCACCCCGACAATAGCATAGCCATCTAGAATCGGTCGGATTTGGTAAGTTCCACCAGGTACAGGAGGTAAGGCCTTAATGGATAAGCCCATTAATTTCACATGTAGCCCAGCGTGTTCGCTCTCCGTGATCTAATCCACAGGTTAAAAGTATTGAAATGTAACCCTAATACATGCTTGGTCATTTTAAATGGGGTCTGAAGGGTCCAAACTCTAATTCGGAGAAATCCCGGATTCATATGAGAGAGTACATTTAGTTCTTCTAATTAACTTGTCATGAAAGTTGATTAACAATGCATGGTTATAATGCTATTGGACAGATCTTATTTTCCTAAACATTTTGATATATTATTTGTAATTTTCTTAGTTAATATGAATAAATTATTGATTTTACAAGTTTAAATCATTTTCTGAAAATATTAAGCCACTTATTACCTCAGCCTGACGTCAGCACACCCTAACCCTATTTTTTCTCACCGGAGCAGAACCTAGCCACTATGGATCACGGGTGGGACCTGGGCGACGTCGGCAAGCCACACAGGCGCCAGGCGGGCTCGCCGGAAACGCTGCAGATGGCGGCGCTAGGGCGAGAGCGGGGATGCTTGGGGGTGTGTGTTTGAACCAGCATGACATGTGATACCTAAAATGGGCGTCACCGCTACCTAGGGGTCACCGGAACGTGGCATGCGATGAGCAGCGGTGGCGGAGCTTGTGAAACATCGGCGGATGATGACTACAAGACGAGAGGGGGACAAAGGGGAGGTCCAGAGGGACGGGCGACTCACCCTCGACGCATGTGTAGGCTCAGTGAGGGCAGACAAGGTCGGGGTCGACGTTAATGGTGGCGGTGGTCGTCGGTGGCGGACGGCGGGGCCGGGAGCGGTGGCGGACGGCACTGGTGCGGCGGCGACGGCGTCGGACAACGATAGCACGAACGGCGACGGCGCGGTCGAGCAGCCTGCCGGTGTTGTTTTTTTCTCCGCTGCGCGCTCCTCTGATCGATCAAAATCTGGCTGGAGAAGAGGAACTGTGCGCGCTGCTGCTTTATACCCCCCCTTTAACACCGGTTCGTGGCTGGAACCAGTGTTAAAGGAGGGCATTTTTAATTCCCAAAAATAGGATAGAATTTAGAAAATTCATATCTTTTTCATTTCAACTCAGAAAAATATGAATAATATATCATAATTTTCATAAAAATAAGACCTATCCATTCATATAAAAACATTTTATAGTTAAGATGAAAGTTTACAAAATTACTAAAACACTTACATCTGAATTTTGATTATTCAATTAAGACAAAAATAAAATAGTCAAACCCTAAAACTTTGAACTTAAAAAATATTAAGCATCTGAAAAGGAATCTAACCCTATTTTTAGAAAATGAAAAATAATTAGAGCAAATCATATTTTATTTTCTATTAACATTTTTGAATTGTTTGGATATTTAAATTTAGCATCTTTTGTATACTTTGGAATCTGACAAAACTTTCAATATGAAAAGTGTTTGCATTTGGATAAATAATCCAAAAAAAAAATTGTTTTCAAAAAATAAAATTCTAACTATTCAAACTAGTAACAAATGGGAAAGGACAGGCAGAATGCGCGGGAGGAAAAGGGCAGGAAGAAAAGGGCGGGAAGAAAATTTTATTATGATAGAACTAGAATTAAAGTACATAACGCAACTAACACTAAGTTACATAAAGCACGATTGAAAATTAAGATACATGGCCAGATTAAGTCACAATCGGCCGAACTTGTTTTGGAATGTTGGAGTGATTCAGTCATGCTTCTGCCTACACCTGTAATACTCACCACTGTAGTCGTCGTACTCGTCGCGGCCGTCGTCGCTATCGTCGTTGGGGTCGCTGTAGTTGAACCTTGAAGGCTGAGTACATGTGGGCTGGACTTGAGGGTAGCGCAGGCGGGGGTTAGAGACGGCCGTGTTGTAGGCCATGACGCTCTGGAGAGTCCGACCACGCCACCACAATCGATGGCCGACCTCGTTGAAGTTCTAAGGAGGTGGGACTTCCTCCTCGTGTCTGGCGAGCGCCCTCTCACGCCGATCCATGAAGAAGGCTTCCCAAGTCGGGAAATAGTCGGGATGCCAGTTGGGATTCCTCCGCTGCTCCGGCGTGAGCTCGAAGTAGTAGTGGTTCATGATGGCCATCCGGCGCACCACACCTAGAGGGACAGGAGGGACCGGCATGCCTCCGGTGCTCAGCATCCAGCCGACGGGGACACAGTAGCCCGGCGGGAAGGGGTAGTTCGAGGCACAAAGCGCCTCTGACTCCCTGTGGGTTAGTGGTACGGTGGAAGCCACGGGAAAGAGTGATGAGGTTGCAGATATGAGTCTAGAGATGTGCAATGACAATGGAGGTCAATCCTACATATATATAGTGAGAAATGGCGGGAAGAAATGGCGGGAAATGGCGGAAAGAAATGGCAGGAAGACAGAGGCGCGAATTTTTTACCAACCGGGACTAAAGGGGCTTATTTTTTGTAATAAAATTAAAAATGAATTTCTTTAGAACCAAGTGTTAACGGAAGAAATATGACATTGATTTCCATGTTGAGATACATATGTGTGCCAAAAATGGTTCATTTAATACATATAGTCAATCTTATGATCGCGTCGGCCGTAACCATGGAGTATCAACACCGTTTAACAGGATGGTTGGGTCAGTCTTCACTTTGAAGGGAGGAATTTCATCAAATTTATTATAATCTTCTGACATGTCTGTCTTGTCCTCCACTCACACGATATTTCTTTTTCCTAAAAGAACTATATGACGCTTTGGCTCATCGTGTGATGTATCTGTTTTCTTATTTTTTCTTTTTTTCGGTTTGGTAGACATGTCCTTCACATAGAAAACCTGAGCCACATCATTGGCTAGGACGAATGGTTTGTCTCTGTACCCAAGATTGTTGAGATCCACTGTTGTCATTCCGTACAGCTTGTCTACCTGAACCCCACCTCCTGTCAGCTTGATCCAGTTGCACCGAAACATTGGGACCTTAAAACAAGGTCCATAGTCAAGTTCCCATATCTCCTCTATGAACCGATAATATGCGGTCTTTTGCCCATTGTCTTCTGCTGCATCGAAGCGGACACCATGGTTTTGGTTGGTGCTCTTTTTATCTTGGCCTATCGTGTAAAATATATTCCTATTTATCTCGTACCCTTGGAAAGTCCATACAGTCGAAGATGGTGTCCTGGCCAACAAGTACAGCTGATCTCCAACAGTGGTGTTATTCGTGAGAAGTCTTTGCAGCCAGCCGCCAAAACTCGCCATGTGTTTACGCCTAATCCATTCATCAGACTGTCCCGGGTGTTTGAGGCGTATAAAATTCTTGTGTTCATTGATATACAGAGCAACCAAGATAGAACTTTGTAAAACCGTGTAGTGTGCTTGATTGAGAGAATGCCCGTCCCTACATATCATTGCTTTACATCCTAGGGTGCCTTTTCCACGCTGTCTCCCCTCATGTCGTGATTGTGGAACACCAATCGTCTTAAGGTCAGGAATAAAGTCAACACAGAACTCAATGACCTCCTCTATTACATAGCCCTTGGAGATGCTTCCTTTTGGCCTCTCAAAGGGGAACATATTGTGTAGAAATACAAGACCGAGAATGGCAATCTCTTCTACTAGGTGAACCAGGAGATGCGTCATAATATTGAAGAAGGATGGTGGGAACACTAACTCGAAGCTGACAAGACATTGGGCCACATCTGTCTGTAACCCTGGTAGGCTTTCTGGATCAATTACCTTTTGAGATATTGCATTGAGGAATGCACAAAGCTTCACAATGGGTACTCGAACATTTTCAGGTAGAAGCCCCATCAATGCAATCGGAAGCAATTGCGTCATAATCACATGGCAGTCATGAGACTTCAGGATTTGGAATTTTTTCTCTGCCATATTTATTATTCCTTTTATATTCGACGAGAAGCCAGATGGGACCTTGATACCGCTCAGGCACAAAAAGGATTTCCTTCTCTGCTTTGGTAAGAGCGTAGCTGGCAGGAGTTAAGTGGTGTCCTTTACCATTCTCGTTCTCAAGATGCATATGATTTTGAGGTTCTTTCATACGTTCCTGGTCCTGCCGTGCTTCCGGTGTATCTTTTGTATTCCCATACACTTCCAGGAAGCCTAGCAGGTTCACGCAAAGATTCTTCGTCACGTGCATCACGTCGATTGAAGAGCGGATGACATGGTTATACCCTACGAGTACACGACCTTAGCATACCTGGTCCAGCCCAAGGAAGGCCCACAAGAATAAACGCGGCCCATAAAGATTTTCGGGTGGCCCAAGCCCATGACGTCTTCGGATCCTTGGAGAGCAAGACTAGAACAGATAGAATATTCAAAGGGGCAAACCCTAAAAACTATAACCGACTCGATCTGTGTCCGGAACCTGCCTATCTATATAAAGGCTAGGAGGACAACCTCTCATACCACCGCATACACACCTCCACGCCAGATTGCATCTGCGCATCCCTGTAACTTTCGGTTCCACCGTAATCAAGAGCGGATAAGCAGGAGTAGGGTTTTCCCTCCGGGGGCCTGAACCTGGGTAAATCTCGTGTCCCCTTGTTGCTTTTCTGTTAACCGTTCCGCGATCTCCAGCATCCCCATCTTCTCCAAAACCCAAGCTCATAACAATGGGCATTGACGAGATCGATCCTCGTCAGCGGACCTCTAGGACTTTCCAATAGGGTAGGTCCCAAAATATAGATTGCTTCTTCCACATGGGTGCATGTCCGGTAGCGACGTTGTTAGTAACAAATTGACTGCCAGGACCTTTTCCAAAGATTACTTCTAGGTCCTTGACCATACCAAATACTTCCTCACCAGTACGGAGAATAGGCTTCCTTCGGGGTTCTGCCAGACGTTTGAAATGCTTGCCTTTCTTTCTTACGGGATGCAGGTTCGGAAGAAATCGACGATGCCCTAGGTACACAACCTTCTTACATTTATCCAAATATACACTTTCAATCTCATCTAAACAGTGCGTGCATGCTTTGAATCCCTTGTTTGTCTGCCCTGAAATGTTACTAAGAGCAGGCCAATCATTGATGGTTATGAAAAGCAACGCTCGTAGGTCAAATGGCTCCCCTTTGTGCTCATCCCACATATGTACACCTGGTTTGGCCAACAGCTGTAAACGTTTTTCAACTAATGGCCTTAGGTACACATCAATGTCGTTGCCGGGTTGCCTCGGGCCTTGGATGAGCACTGGCATCATAATGAACTTCCGCTTCATGCACAACAAAGGAGGAAGGTTATAGATACATAGTCATAGGCCAGGTGTTGTGACTGCAGCTCTGCTCCCCAAAAGGATTCATGCCATTTGTACTTAGACCAAACCTTAAGTTCCTTGCGTCACGTGCGAAGTCTGGTTACTCTCACTCGACTTTTGTCCACTGTGACCCATCAGCGGGGTATCTCAACATCACGTCTTTCTTACGGTCTTCCATGTGCCATCGCAACAACTTGGCATTCTCTTTGTTTCTGAAGAGACGTTTTAACCGTGGTATTATAGGAACATACCACATAACCTTGGCAGGAACCTTCTTCCTAGGGGCCTCGCCCTCAACATCGCTAGGGTCGTCTCGTCTGATCTTATACCGCAGTGTAGTGCATACCTAGCATGCATCCAAATTCTCGTACTTCTCACCGCGGTGGAGGATGCAGTCATTAATGCGGGCATGTATCTTCTGCACGTCTAATCCTAGAGGGCAGACAACCTTCTTTGATTGGTATGTACTGTCGGGCAATTCATTATTTCTTGGAAGCAGATTCTTCGTTTTTACCAACAACTTTGAAAATGCGCTGTCAGTCACACCGTTCTCTGCCTTCCATTACAGCAAATCCAGTGTGGTACCTAGCTTTTTGTGGCCATCTTCGCAAGTTGGGTACAACAATGTTTTGTGATCCTTTAACATTTGCTCCAGCTTCTCCTTCTACTTTTCAGTTTCACATTCTTCCTTTGCATCAGTAATGGCCCGACCAAGATCGTCATCAGCGGGCCCATCTGCCACCTCTTGATCTTCATCTACCCCTGTTGCAGTATCATCGTATTCAGGATACATATTATGATAGTTGTCATCATCCTCTTCTTCTTCGTTGTCTTCCATCATAACCCCTCTTTCTCTGTGCTTGGTCCAACAATTATAGCTGGGCATGAAACGGGACCAAAGCAGGTGGGCGTGAATGGTTTTGGTATTTGAGTAGTCTTTCTTGTTCTGACAGTGAACACATGGACAGCACATAAAAACCATTGTGACCACGGTTTGCCTTAGCCACAACGATGAAATTTTGGAGCCCGTAATATACTCGGAACTGCTTCGGTCACCGTACATCCATTGTCGGTTACGTATATCAAAAATCATTACAGTACATCATAAATTAATAGGGAGATGACCACTTTTACGGTACATCAATGACACATGAAAGGATAAAGTTGCCGACCTCGACCGAGAAGGAAAGAGCAACGAGAAAACTTAATTCGATCTCTCGGGCATTTCACCGAACACTCTTGTGCATAGGAAGAAAACACAAACTAGCACAGCTCTCACCCTCTTTGCTAAGCTCCAAAATGAGAGAGTGAAAAAATAAGAGAGAGGGGTGTGGGCTGTGGTGTATTATATAGGCGCACCCCTTTTAACACCGGTTCAAGCCACGAACCGGTGTTAAAGGGGAGTGTTGCGCGGCTCGGTGGTGCAGGGCCTTTAACACCAGTTCGTGGCTCGAACCGGTGTTAAAGAGGGTGCGCCTTTTTGCTGCACGGGCCACGCTGGTCAGGACACCCCCTTTAACACCAGTTCGTAGGAGAACCGGTGTTAAAGCCCAATTCTGACTTCAATTAAAGGTCTCATTTCCATTAGTGAGGGTTTGATTCAAATGGAGCAAAACATATCTTTTAACTGTCCTAAATGTAAGCGGTATACCATTTTTCCCCGCATAATACCATTTATCAATACTCTAGTTCAATAAAATTTGCTTTTTCCAAAAAAATGAACTAATAAGTTGAATAAACAAAATTTGCGGCCGCCCTTTAACTGCCATTTACGTTCCCGCTAAATGGGGCATGCAGCTAGAGGTGACCTCAGGCGCCTAGCACTTCAGGCTTCAGCATCCGGGAGAAAATTAACATTACCACTTAAATGAGAAAATGGTCAGGATTTGGGACTTTCCCCTGAAGCGTACGAATTCAGTGTCGGCACTGTAATATGGCAGACATTTCAGTCCATTCAAGTACGCCAGCACGTTCATCAGGCATTTTTTCAAAGCTCAGCATCGATTCTTTGCGGTGCTTCTATAACTGGAGTACTGGATGCATACATTCCTCAGCGCTGCGCGGTGCGGTAGATTTTTTGTTTTAGTACTACAAATAAGTTAAAGATGGTACCCTTATCCAAACACACAAACAGTAAAATTATTCAACATTACTTGCCCTTCGTATAACACACGTGCTATTAGTACATTTACTGCTTTCATTTTACAATATAAGTCTTTTTAGCAAACTAAAACAACAGTTTACTAAAAAGATTTACGTTGTGGGACAGAGGTCGGACACACATGCTACAAACTGACGATGTCGCAGTTCACTTCGATTTGGAGGCGTTCCAGGTGGGCAGGGTGCGCAAGAACTCGAGCATCTTGTCGGCGTCATCCGGCACCACGCCCTTGGCCGCCTCCGCCGCGTGGAACCGCTCCTCCCACTTGGCCAGCAGCGGCATCCATGCCGGGACGATCAGCCTCCGGCCAATCATCTTGTCGACCGCCCCGAACCACCCGAGGTATCCGCCGAGCACGACGTCGACGAAGCCGATGCCATCGCCGCCGAAGAAGGCCTTCCCTCTGGAGCACTCCGCGAGCGCGCCCTCCAACATCTCCAGCGCCACCATGGCGTGGGACACCGTCTCCGCCCTCTCCTCCTCTGTCCTGCACGTGAAGAGTGATGAAAGAGGGAGGAACAAGAATAAGCCGGAAGGAAATAAGAAGTTAAAGGAGAAAATTAGGAAGCAAGTTGGGACATCAAGCTAGGTGGCAAACAAACATTCTTGTTGTCGAGAAAAAAGAATCAAGATAATTAGGTTAGGTGGCAAACACTCCAGAAAGATCAACTGAAGAGAGCGGCCTTGGACAAGATAAGAGCCCTTGCCGAGGAGAACCATCGCGGAGTTGAAGAGAGCCATGGCCGACCTCATCTTCGAGGAGAACAAGACGATAACGATGGATCCGAATACCATGGACAATTTCATAAAGGAGTGGTGGCATTTGGTGCAAGGATGGATTTCTTGAAACGAAAAAGGCAAGCTCTCTTTGGTGGTGGTGTAGCTAGTGGTGGTGGTAGCCATGGTGAAACTTCGACAACTGGCGGTGGTGGTGATGGTGGAGCTACGGCTAGTGGTGTTGGTGGCCATGGTGGAGCTTCGACGACTGGCGGTGGTGTTGATGGTGGAGTTGCGGCTAGTGGCGATGGTGCCCATGGTGGAGCTTTAGCAACTTGTGGTGGTGTTGATGGTGGAGTTGCGGCTAGTGGCGATGGTGGAGCTTCGGCATCTGGCGGTGATGTTGATGGTGGTGCTGCGGCTAGCGGCGGTGGTGTCCATGGTGGAGCTTCGGCAACTAGCGGTGATGGTGATGGTGGAGCTGCATCTAGTGGTGGTGGTGGTGATTGTGGTGCCGACTCTGTCGAGCTTCACGAGAACGGTGATGTTTGATCGTCCTTCCTTTGGCGTGTTGGTCATCCTTTTAACGGGAACTTTGACGACGAGCTAGTCAAAAATCAAATTTGGTTAAACAATGTACCGTATTATTAGATTTCAGTTGTCTACTGTCAAATTTGGATGACATTCCTGTTTTACCGGTTAAAGGGGCCGATTGGTCAGCCGTTGGACAGTACATGCAAAATCAGCTCTTAGAGCATCTCTAGCGATACACTAATCTAAACTGTATATTTAAAAATCATCACACATGAGAACCAGATTATACATAGAGGAGGTTTTGATCATCTAGATCTACATAAGTTCAGCAGAAATTGATGCCGGTCCCTACATTCAGACTTCACCTAGCATCTAGGTAGCTCTACCGCGGTACCTACTCATCGGATCATCTATGGTGGCGGCGTCGCGCGCTTACTCTTCGGCGTTGTCGTCATTGCCATAGTCGTCGGTGGTGAAAAACTCGTCGGGTAAGTCGGCTTCCAGGGCCTCGAGCCGTCCCAGGTGCTCATGGAGGGAGAGGCGACTGGCATAGAGAAGATCGTGCTTCTTTGTACTGCGCGCGTCACGGCGGCGCTTCCGGCGCTGCACGATCTCCTTGAGTGTGGTGCATAGGGAGTTGAACTTGGCCTCGGTGACCAAGACCTCCTCATGCTTGTTGTTGAGAGCGGACTCGCAAACGACAGGTTGGGAGGGCACATATTTCGGTCAACAAGAGCTCATCTACATCATCCGTGGCATTGCCAGCCGGCATCGGCGGGGTCGCATGGGTGCCGCAAAAAATTTGCTTGCTGATGCGGCGCAAAAATTTGCGGACCAGTCGATATATGGTATCGCTAGAGATACTCTTGTAACCGAATATAAGAGTACTACTAGAGATGCTCAGAAACCCAACCAGGAGAAAATGAACATTTCCGGTTACATCAGAAAATGATTAGGATTTGGGACTTTCCCGGGAAGCCTACGAATTCAGTGTCTCGGCAGTGCACCGAGACAGACATTTTAGTCCAACCAAGTGCGCCGGCACGTTCGTCACGCATTTTGTCAAAACTCAGCACAGATTCTTTCCGGTGTCTATATTCCTCACCACGCTGCATGGTCAATTCTCCTGTTTTTTTGCGAGGGAATTAAAAGATGGGCAATGCTAGGCGTCCTCCGGGGGATGGAAACTTTCCATCCCCGGGTCCCTAGCCGTTAGATCAGCGCTGGTCCAGATCTTCACGTTCCGTCCTTTATTCGTTTTTGCTACATTTGTCCCGTTTTGCTGTATTGGTCCCGTTTTTGCTTCATTGTAGCAAAAAACGGTTCGCCCAGAAAATAGAATAAAAAAGACCGTCCTCGCCGGAGAACTCGTCGGGGACTTTGTAGCAGAAGTTTCGTTCTAATGTAGCAAAATCGATGTCGCCAGAGACTCGCCGGAGACTTTCACCGGAATATCTCGCCGGAGAACTTGTAGCAAAAAATTTACAATATTATAGCAAAACCATTAAACAGATTTAGCAAAAGAAATTAGCACATGTAGCAAAAAAGATACTTCATCAGAGACATCGCCGGAGACTTTCACCGGGACCCAAAAAATCATGTAGCAAAAGCTATATGCTATTGTAGCAAAAACAAAAAAAAAGTTATAGCAAAAAATATATGCTAATATAACAAATATAATTTTGCCGGAGGCCTTGGCCGCAGCTAGCAACGTCACTCGCCGTAGGTAGTAAGGTTGCTTGCCGCAAGTAGCAATGACACTCGTCACAGGTAGCAAAAGACGCCGTGTCCGCACCGGTGAACTTGGCCGCGGAGCAGGCAGATGCTATGAGGTGATGGTCGTCGCCGTCGACCGTGGCGGAGGAGTTTTAGCGCCAGAGCACGTGCGGAGGGGCTTGGGGCTCTTGTCCAAGAGGAATTGGGGGCGGACACCATGAGAAGAAGCAGAGAGAGGCTTGTGCCATGGGAGACAGTGGAGCAGGAGGCTTCCATGGAAAGATAGTCGTCGTCGTCAATGGCCAACCGCCGGTGAGAGAGCGTGGCGGTGCGAGCTGCGGGGCAGACAACGCACAAGCGGCAGGGATCCTGGGCACGGGCGCACGGCGGCGTGCGGCGTGATCTCCAGGTAGAAGATAAGGCAGTTATTTCAGCGGGCGTCGTGCGTCCAGAGGTACGTACTAGCAGCGACGATCCGGGGGATCGATTCCTATTATCCCCCGGGGGCACGGTATCATTTTCCTTAAAAGATGTTACCACTTATACCATATAACACACAAACAGTAAAAATTATTCAGCATCACTTGCCCTTGGGAGTACAATTTACTAGACCACCTTGTTTTGCGAGGGAATCAAAAGATGTTACTAGACCACTTACCAGAATACACAAACAGTAAAAATTATTCAGCATCACTTGCCCTTGGGAGTACAATTTATTAAGCACTAAATAATGCACACACTTCACGAAACTCGGACACACAGAAACACACATACGTTACGAAACTGACGGTGTCGCAATTCACTTCGATTTGGAGGCGCTCCAGGCGAGCAGGGTGCGCAAGAACTCGAGCATCTTGTCGGCGTCATCCGGCACCACGCCCTTGGCCGCCTCCGCCGCACGGAACCGCTCCTCCCACTTGGCCAGCAGCGGCGTTCGCGCCGGGTCGAGGAGCCTGCGGCCAATCATCTTGTCGACCGCCCCGAACCACCCGAGGTAGCCGCCGAGCACGACGTCGATGAACCCGATGCTTTCGCCGCCGAAGAAGGCCTTCCCTCCGGAGCACTCCGCGAGCGCGCCCTCCAGCGTCTCCAGCGCCGCCACGGCGCGGGACACCGCCTCCGCCCTTTCCTCCTCCGTCTTGCACGTGAACAGCATCACCTGCCACGCCGAGCCGACCTTGTCGTCGACGTAGGCCGCCCAGAAGCGGGCGACGGCGCGCTCGTAGGGGTCCGCCGGGAGCACGGACGGGCCGGTCCTGGCCCAGACTTCGTCGATGTACTGCACGATGACCTGGGACTCGTTCACGGGGCGCCCGCCGTGGAGGAGGACGGGGACGCTCTTGTGCACCGGGTTGGAGCCCAGGAGGAGCGCGCTCTTGCTGCCCAGGTTCTCCTCCACGTACTCGTACGGCAGAGACTTGAGGTTGAGCACCACGCGCACCCTGATCACGTACGGGCTCGTCCACACGCCCAGCAGCTTCAGCTCGCCGCTTCCTGCCATGGCTGAGTCTTGCTTGCTTGATCTGGGGAAATTTAAGGAGATACTAGATGCTAGCTCCTGTGTTGTGGCGTGGACGAAAATGTTTGTACACTAGAAAGCTCGGGTTGTGGCCTGGTTATACGTGTTAGGCTATGTGGGGGTTATATATAGGAGCAGGCAATGGAGTACTAGTTGTTTGAGTAGCACCTGGACGTCTTTGATAGACACGTACAGTACGTTCCTTTGTTTGAAAGTTGGTGACTATGTGGCGTCAGCATTGACGTGTTAATCGGATGGTAAAGTCCATAGGATGACAAATTGTTCTTTTTTTTTGTCCTAAGAAAAGTACTAGCAGCCACCATTGAAAAACAGGGGAAAATGTATAGCAGCCATACTTTCTAACTTTTAGCGGCCTTTGCTTTTGCTATGTGCAAAACCTATCTTATCAAGCTCTCGTGGTGTGATCCCCGTATGTAGATAATTGGAGACCGATCAAAGCTGTGTGATTTGAACATATGAAACCTGCATGATAATGGCTCCGAGTTTTTTTGGAAACAAGGCAAAAGACTTGTTTTTTTTTATAAAGAAGCTTGATTAGAAGTGGCATACGTGACAAGAAGTGACAACATTATTCAGTTCTAGCAAGGTTGATCTTTATGTGCAATGTATTGTGAAGATTCTTATGGAGGCAATTTCTTCTTTATGTGCAATGTATTGTGAAGATTCTTTATGTGCAATATACTCGTTCTCCTCGCGGCGTTCCTTCTCGAGCCTGGTAGCGGCGAGAGCCCGTCGGCCAGCGCGATTGTCCGACTCAAGTTTTCGCTCCTCCGGCTTTAAATCCTTTGCAAACTTCTTCGGTCGACCGTGCTTCTTGGCGGCCGGAACATCAGAGAGCACACCATCAACCATGGTGGCGGGATCCATCAATTTGAGAGGTTTTTTGCACGGAGAATTGGTGTGGTTTCTGTGCTACTGGCGGGAGGGGCCGTCAAAGGTAAAGAGAGAGGATGCGCGAGGACAAACACGCTGTCCGCATCGATCAAAGCGAGACCCAAATTTAATGTATGGATGAATCGTACATGTTTGTATGGATGGATCGTCCCGCCGTGCACATGTCTGCTAGTCCGGTCGGACGAGTTCGGACGCACAGGGATGTATTAGGTGGCCCGGTGGAGATCAAGAAAATGGTCAGGACTTTCTGCGGAAGCCGTACGAATTCAGTGTCTCAGGCAGTGCACTGAGGCCGACATTTCAGTCCGACCAAGTGCGGCAGCACGTTCGTCGCACGTTGGTCACGTGTTTTGTCAAAGCTCAGCATGGATTCTTTACTGTGCCTATCTGTAACTAGATGCGTGCGCTCCACACCACTCCGCGCGGTCGATTTTCCTGTTTTAGTAGTACCACCACCTTGTTCTAATCAAGCTGTGTGATTTGAACCTATGAAACATGCATGCAACTGGCACCTAGTTTTTTTTTTTTTTGGAAAAAAGACATTTGTCAGCGCAATTTTTGACGGGGCATTTGCCACTCGCATGCAGGTGCTGATGGACACGCGACCAGAGGAACATTGGAGAGGAAGGAGCTCGCAGGAAATTAGGTGGGATCTTTCTTAGAGATATTTTAATCGCTTAATATTCGGGAAGGGGAGGGGTTATGATTATCAACAGTAGCAGTAGGATGTTAACTTTGGTCAACAAAAGTGTGTTAGTACTTTATCTTTTGGTGTAAGGATTCTACACGATGTCTTCCCGATATGTAAACATGTGTGATACTCTGATGTCTACTCTCAATGACAATATTTTTATGATTTTTTTGCAAGTTCTGAAGTTTTTTTTTAGATCAAAAGGGCCCCTAACAGGGGAGCCCCGGTTCCATTATAAATGAAACCAGCCAAAAACAGAGTCGTACACATGAATAGCAATGAAAAAACAAAGTCACTAACAAGACTCAACTAAACAGAAACTAAAACATAACCACCGTGCACATCCACAGATTGTTTTTGCAACTCCAAAACCAAATGACTCAAACTTTCCTCCAGTAACACTCTATGACATTCTTGAGGGCCTCCCTAGTTTCTTCAACAGGAAGCAGACCGGACGGCTTCTGAGACGCCCAGGACTAAACCCAGAAAGGCATCAGTGGCGAGGCAGCTTGGACTCCGAGGATGCACGACGGCGTAGAGGGGTGGATCAGCACAGTAGCGGATGCAGACTCACCCTCTAGGACAGAGGGAGTAGCTACCTCCACTCCAGCGCACTGGGATTTTTGCACCAGCGGTCCACCACTCCCAAAAGAGATCCACCTGGGAAAGCATGTTTCCCATGAAAATTAGCCGCCATTTCTTGAGCGCTTTGAGGATGTGCCACCAAACATGTTTCATAGAGATCCAAGTCTAGGAGTCAAAAATCAAAGCATTCCTAAATTTCCAGATGCTCCAAAGTACCGCAACACAAATGGCATTAAAAGTTTGATGCTTCTTTTTAGAGATCCAAAACCTAGAAATAGATAGGTAATCATGGCCACATTCAAGCTTAAAGAAAGTAGAGACTATTTTCCACGTGTTAGAAGCTACAATACATTTGAAAAATAAGTGACCAATAGACTCCTCATTACAGAAAACGCAACAAGTAGGTTTGTCCGGATTTTTTCTGTAGGTTATCTCTTGTCATTAATTTGTTGTTAGCAAGAAGCCACAAAAAATATGAATCTGTGGAGGAACCACAAGAGACCAAACAGCCGGAATGTAAATAGGGGTGACCCCTCTATAACTAATTATGTTATAACAAGAACTAGAGGACAGTTGAACATTTGCAATGTAATACCATATAAGGGAATCACAATCAGAAGAAAATGAAATGCTACTAGCAACCTGAATCAATTCCAACCATTGGTCATGCAGCCTAGGGCTAAAGTTTCTGCGAAAAGTTAATTTGAATGAACTGCCATCCCAAACTTGTTGCATGGTAGCCATTTCTTCATTGCAAATACAGTAAACCTCCCAGAATTGCACAGACAAAGGAGATGTGCCAAACCATGCCAAACCAGATGTCTTCCCAGAATCTAATCTTAGCCCCATCCCGAACAACCCATTTGTGGCCAAACTAGACAGGTCTAACAGCCCACATGAAACCTTTAAAGAAAGTAGAAGAACTTGCACTCCCACAGCAGAAGATGTTTGGGTTGTTTAAATTGTATTTAGCCTCCAAAATGTTTTTCCAAAGTTTATCTCCAATGTTAGTATACCTCTTAAGCCAAGAGGAAAGCAAGCAGATGTTAACATCTCTAAGGTAGGGAACTCCTAAACCCCCTTGGGTTTGGGGCATACATACCAAGTTCCAATTCGCCAGGTGCAACTTCCTCTTATATTTGGTATCATTCCAAAGACCATTATCCATCTAGGAATTAATGAGGTCTAAGGCCCATTTAGGAAATTTGAAAAAGGACATAAGATAGATGGGAATGCTAGCAAGGCATGATCTAATTAAGACTAACCTTGCTGCATAAGAGAGAAGTTTCCCTCTCCAACCTGCAATTCTTTGCAAAATTTTATCAATGATAGGTTGGAGGTCCTCTCTCCTAAGATTACCATAATGAAGAGGCACTCCAAAATATTTAATGGGGAATTGTCCTAAAACACAGCCCATGATTTCACTTAAAGCCTCAGCTTCAGCAGCCACCAAGTTAATAGGCACTAACTCACTTTTATCATAGTTGATTTTCATGCCTGAAACCTGTTCGAAGCAGGTGAGCATCCATTTGAGGTTCCTAACTAACTCAATGTCATTATCCACAAAGAGGATAGTATCATCTACGTATTACAGACTAAATACACCTCCGGGGATAAGCTGAGTACACATACCTCGAATAAGATTATTATTTGTAGCTTTTGCCAACATACGAGTGAACACATCAACATCGCAGTTGAAAAGGATGGGGGACATGGGGTCCCCATGCCTAAGCCCTCTACTAGTGGTAAAGAAATTACCCTCAACACCATTAAGCTTGACTGCAACGGATCCCCCTCTGGTGGCAAGGTGAATCCAACTAGAAATTTTAGGACCAAAGCCTCTCAAGACCAGGACCTCATCCAAGAAATCTAAGTTCACTCTATCAAAAGCTTTTTCGTAGTCCAGTTTAAGAATAACTCCTTTCTCACTGCCACGAACAGCAGAGTGAAGGACTTCATGAGCCGTAACTACGCTTTTAAGGATGAATCTACCCTTAATAAAAGTAGTCTTATTGGGAGCAATGAGAAAATCCATGATCAAACCTAGCCTATTAGTCAGGACCTTAGTGAAAATTTTAAAAATATAGTTAATCAGACTTATAGGTCTGTATTTTCATGGTGGAAGCATCAGGGTCTTTGAAAATGAGGGACATAAATGCAAAGTTGAGCCTGTAAATATCCAAATTCCCCTCATAAAAATCCTTAAACAAAGCTAGGATATCTACCTTAACTACGTCCCAGAATTATTGATAAAACATGAAAGAGATACCATCTGGGCCCGACGCTCCATCTGAGTAGGATCCAAACATAGCCTTTTTGATCTCCTCATCATAGAAAGGATCTTCCAACTGGGCGTTATGGTCAGAGTTAATTTTTTCCTCCGCGAAGAAAAAGTCAGAATCCAAAGAGAAATCTGACTTAGCCTCAGCTCTCAACAGATTTTTATAAAAGTCAGTAGCTACCTCTAACATATTTGAAATCTCCGAGGTAGGACCCTCAGGCCCTTCCAAAGAGGAAATCATAGTTTTCCTACTGTGTTGATTAGCCACAACATGGAAGTAGAAAGTGTTTCTATATCCCTCAACTATATCTCTAGCCGTAGATCTTTGTTTGGCTTTAGTTTCCTCCTTAAGCCAAAGTTTCTGCATTTCTAGATTAATTTCTTTAAGCCTAGCAAATTCAGAGTCAGAGAGAGTTTCAGATTCAGCTTTAATGTCTAAGTTGTCATACTCTTGCATCATCTCTTGTTTAAGTTGTCTAAGGTCAGCCTCTATGTTCCTACTCCACCCTTTGGTGGTTATTCTAAATCTTCTCATCTTTTCCTGCCACCTATCAGTAGTAGTGGAACTCTTGGAGGGGGAAAGCCAATATTTGATGACAAGATCTCTAAAATCCTCTCTAAGGATCCACCATTTCTAAAACTTATAAGTAGCAGGTTTATGTGAGTGATTAACCCCTGAATCCCATAGGAGAGGGGTGTGGTCACTCCCAAGCCTGGTAAAAGCTTGAGAAGAAGCTAGAGGGTACATAGCATTTAGTTCAGTATTACAAAAAATTCTGTTAAGAGTTGTCATAATTAGATTTTCCTGGTTATTAGCCTAGGTAAACTTCCTATTAGAAAGTTTGACCTCCATGACGCCCCAAAGTTCAACCCAAGCATTGAACTTGTCACACCATTTATGATTGACAATCACATTTCTCTTGTCTTCTTGGAACCTAACTAAATTAAAATCTCCACTAACAAGGGTTGGCAAGCAATTGTCTATGAAGAGAGAATGCAATTCCGAAATGAATTCATCTTTTCCTTCTTCATAAGGAGATCCATACACAGAAATATGTCTCTAGACTTTATTATCCAACTTATTCTTTAAAATAAAGAAACAAAAAAAACATTTGATGTCCCAAGAAAGGACTTCAAAAAGATCATAATCCTTCAAAAAGATCAGAATCCACCCCAACTTGAATGCCACCAACAGAGCCATTAGCTGGGAGATGGTTCTAGACAAAAATTTCTATTGAAACTAATGGAATCCAAATAAGAGGTAGAGAAGGTCTCTTTTTTAGTTTCCTGGAAGGCCAGGATGGAAGCATGAGTTTTAGCTAGTGTGTCGGTAATGCATTTTTTCCCATCGGGAGCATCAATCCCTCTAATATTCCAACCAAGACTATTCATAATAAAATTCTTTTCTTAGGGTGCTTGCCCCGTCTATGTCTACAAACTGTAACCCAGCCAAGCTCACTATCAAGTATCCCTCCTAACCGTGCCTCAGCATCTGTAGGAGTTTTAGGAGAAGGAGAGAGACAACACCCAACAGCAGTGTGGCCCTCAGGAAAAACACTCTGAGATGAAAAGGTAGAATGAGGTTCTAAAGAGAAAGGCAATAAAACTTCAGAACTCTCAACAGGAGGATTAGTTGTCTCATCAACTTCACCACAATCAGACTCTACAATAGTCATACCAATTGACAGACCATGCTTTTTAAAGAACTTTTACACAAAACATTAAAAGGGTCAACATCAGTTATACCTTTGAAAGTTGCAGCAGGAACTTCAAGGTTCTTCTTCTTTTTCTGCTCTTGAGAAAGTTCCAAAATCGACTTCCCAGCATTGCCTATAGTTCTAGCACTCTGCCTAGCACCCAGAACTGGCCCCCATTGTTTGTTTTTCTTCGGGATCTGATCAGTCACTTGATTTTCTAGCTCCATGCCTCTTTTGCTACTATTCTCTTGTATCGGTTCCAGCACCGCAGTTGCCTCATCAGTTTCTAAATCATACACAAAGTAACCCTAGTCGTCAACTAGCTCCATATTTCTCAGCAGGTTCTAACACTTCTCCTCTTCCGGGGAGTCAGTCACCAACCAACCCATGATGTCCCTCCTAGCTGATTCCAAAAAAGCAAGGAGTGTGCCATCTTGAATAGTTTCAGTGTCACATCCCAAATTTTAGATTTGGTCTTGCATATCATTCATATCATTGCATCATGTCCTTCCTTGCAAAACCGTCGAGTGAAAAGGTTCGGCGAAATGCCATTTGCAAAACCCTATTCTATTTTGCAACGAGGCTCCTGCGGGAGGCTTTAGTAGGACTAGCGTTGACCACCCTTGTATATTTGTGGTTTTGCTCAAACCTTGACCCTAGATTGTTCCCCTCGACTGTACGAAACCGTAGGAGCAAGAATCGCTCGATCCGGAGCTCGTACGGAGAAGTTGCGGCCGTTTTAGTGAATCGTCGGAAAACGGTCCGAAATTCCGGACCGATTTCCGAGTCCGAAACCAACTCCGCACCGTTTCAGTTTAGGTTTCCGCGAGAGGGCCACAAAAGGGGACCCACCCCGGCCTCGGGACGCGTGCCCGCCCCCTGCCCGCGATCGCCGCCTCCCAGTCGCCTCGATCGCGCCGCCGCCCCTCCTCCTCGGCTTGCGCGCCGCCGCCGTCGGCCAGCCTCCCGCCGCCGTCGCCGCCCAGGTGAGGCCGCCGCCTCCTCCCTCTTCTCTCTCTGCGGCCGCAGCCGCCACGCCGCTGCTTGCGCCGCCGCCGCCCGCTGCTTCGCCACCGCTGCCCTGCTTCTTCTGCGCGCGCCCGCTGCATCTTGTTGCTTCATTGCCGCTGCGCTGCTCGCCGCAGCGCGCTACTGCCTTTTACAGCGACACCACGCCACGCACGCCGCACACACATGCTCGCGTGCCGGACGCCGCCGTTGCGTGACTGTTTTAATCCGTTGCGCTGACCCTCTCCATCCGCGCAGGAAAAACCCCGACGCTGGAACCGATCGCCGCCGCCGTCCGGAACTCGGCGCCGTCCGTTTCGCCGCTTGTTTCCGGTAAGCCTGCAGCCACCGTCAGATCTCAGATCGGCGGCTCAGATCGTTCTTTGACCGGTCAGACTCAGACGTTGACTAGTCAGACGTCCAGTCAGCGCCCAGTCAGCAGACGCTTTGACGATCAGAACCAGATTGACTGGTTAATTTCGTTAATCCTTTTAGTTGACAGATTTCGGTAGAATCTTGTAAATTGCGTAGAAATTAAACCGCTTGGCCAAAAATTGCAAATAAAGTATATGTAGATTCATTGAGTCGTGTAGAATCTTTCTGTACCTTTGGTTCAGGGTTTTGTAGCAAGGTTTAGTACAGTTTAATCAAACTAGTTAGTGGCCTTTTCGGAGTGATAAATTCGTAGAAAAAGATCCGTAGCTCCAAAAATCGCGTATGATATGTCCCTGGATTCAGTGGAACGAGGAGAATCTCATCGTGAATTAAAAAGATAGGCTTACAGTGAAAACTTCTGCAGAAACTGTCTAGTGGCTTTCTTTAGTGTTTTAATTACTCGGGGAGTTTTATAATTCCTTTTTGAGTAATTCCAGTTGGTACTATTTCTAATCAGAGATGCCTATGCGGTAGAATTTTTCCAAGATTTTACCAACAGTATACTACCGGTAGCGAATTATTTGAGTTCTAGCTCTAGTTTTGAGCATTACTTTTACTTAATAGTTTTCCTAGCGCTAAAACTATTTTCCATGCATGCAATCGGTAGTATTATGGAATAGGATGTTATGGTGCAGCTGTAGCACCAATTCACTTGTCGTTCCTGCATTCATGCATCATATTTGTTGCATATGTTGTGGATTGTTTGTTTATGAATGCAATTGTATCGTGTAGATTGTGACGAGTGCAACGCTTGCTCGTGTGTGGATTGTTCTTCCGACCGCTACAACCAAGGCAAGTAGATGCTACTTTGTTCATGATATCGTCCTACTATTTTTAATGCATTGTCGTGTATTTTGTAGATGCATGTGTAGGATGATACTATCGCTATGCTATGACCTATTATGTGGTAGGGCTTTCCTTGTAGATGAACCACCATTGGTAGATGTGCTTAGCCGTGCTATGAAGATCGAGGGCTGGGTTACATCACTGAAAGTTGTTTCTAAATGAGTTGGTTTGCAAAAACTAAAACAACTTAATCAATGAATCTCCTAGGTGTGATGGGATTGATAATTTTTGGTGGTTTCATTGCGGAAAGGCACCCAGGTATCGAGAGAAATTGATTGGCTTCTTTATTGTATAGCTTACGTGTACAACCATGTGCCAATAATGGAATGGGCGGTTGGTTGGACTTAGTAGGTTGTGGTGACCCGAACCCGCGTATCCAGAGATGTAGAATTTTGGTAGGTTGGACCGGTGCGCGTCGGGATTGGGGAGCTACTTCCCGAACGGTCTCATCTTGGACTTCTCCCTATCATCACCCAAAATGAGAGTGATGGTACGAGCTGGGCTGGCCAAGTCACATGGGTAAAGTGTACTAACCTCTGCAGGGTGTATAATCTAATCGATTAGCCGTGTCCCCGATTATGGACAACTGAGTTGCTTGATATTGACTCCATGACATGTTTCTCGCTCATTATAATTTCATAATTGTTTTAACATTGTTGGGTTTACTTAATTGGGATCTTTCCAAAGAAAATCAAAAACTGTTTATGAAAGTAGGACAAATGTATTTGCAAATGCAAGCCAGACACAGCTCCACTTGCCAAATATGCATGTAGATGTTAGTACTATTGTCTCCATTACTAGATCTACTTGCCATACATTCCATGTATTGACCCTTCGGGGCTGCTACGTTTCATGTTGCAGGTTATTCCGATTCTGAGTAATCGATATAGGCCACGGTAATCCACTCGGCACTTGTTCACTTGTGGGCAATTTGAAGAATGGAGGATTTACTTTGTTTATGTTGCTACCTGAATAATTTGAGCTAGCTTTGGGCTAAGCTTTTATTGTAATAATGGTACTCTGGATCTTCATTATTTATGATACACGGATATTTGCTATGTTATTCATCTTACTCTATTGTGGGCCAATGGACCGATCCAGGGATTGGCATGTCACATAGAGGCCACGGCCTTTTCAGAACCGGGGTGTTACAGGATGGTATCAGAGCCCGTGTGTCGACTGTAGGATCGTGACCTAGAATTGGATTAGGAAGCCATAGATTTACTAAAGCCTATATTAACTCTGTCTTTCATCTTATGCCTTTCACCCTCGTAAATTCTTACCATATGCTATTCTCACACTTTCCTCTTTTACTTGATAGATGGGAGAAGTCAGGACTGAGTATGCCACCATGGAGTCACCAAGGCCCTTTGCAAGGCAGTTAGCTTAGCTCTCGCAGTCATTGGGATTGCCACTGCCCATGTTCAAGGGAAGAAGGTTGTACACCTATGGATATGGAGAGGATGCATGGGAGATCACTACCTTCATATTCAGAGATGCCGCCTTGCCAAACCCCATGCACTTGATCTACACCAAGACATACTGCAACTGGGGACTTGGTATCAACTTGGCCATACATGAAGCCCTGTCTCGCCAGTGCCATAATGTCCGACACCTACTGCCAGCAGATTCACCCTACCGTGACTATGGGAGGCGTGATGAAGATGGGCACATTGTGATTACCCCGGGCGACAGGAACAACATGCCGCCTGTCGAGGCACATAGAGGACATGGAGAGGGAGAATGGAGCTCTAGCTGAGAAGGTGAGGATGATAAAGGAGATTGCAGATTTTGCTAGCAATGGTATGGTGGTCCAAGGAAAGGAGATTGATACCCTGCATGAAGCTGTGGGAGTTCTGGAGAATGCCCTGATAGCCAGAGATGCAACCATAGCTCATCTTCATGGTACTGTGCAGGAGAATACCCAGAACGTACAACAGTTGCAAGGGACCGTCCAGGAAAGGGATCAAACTATTGAAGCTATGACAGCCCAGATTGCCGCTCTCCAAGCACAGCTGAATCCACCCTCTGATGATGACAATGGAGATGATGGCAACAATGGGGATGATGATGACAGTGGGAACGATGATGATGATGAGGACGAGGATGATGATGATGGAGACGATGATGGTGGAGGAGATGAAGCTGTTGCAGTTGCAGCTGAGAGTGAAGAAGAAGAGGAGGATCCAGAAGAGGTGGAGTTTGAGATCTCAAGTGATGATTCAGGAGAGGTGTACACTCCGCCGCCATGGTTGTACCGCGAGCCGAAGCGTCAACGCATGACAGCAAGGACCTACTGCAACCTCTTCAAGAAGTAGATAGAAGTCCACCAATTGGTCCTCGTCAGGTAAATTCGTTAGGATTAGTCTCGATCGTTGTGAAGCTTAGTTCGTGTTAGTTTAAGAGTGATTAGTTGCTTATTTGTGTACTCCAATATCCCAGGAATTATTTGTGCGAATTTTATGAAAGAGTTATGGCAATTTTGGTTACTATCTGTGTTATTTTCGCTGCAGTTTTTCTGCTGATACAGCAGTACTGTATGATTTTTCATATTTTTCTGGTAACTCAGAAATATCTGAAAAAAATTGGTCTGATGCGAAACTCTTTGTACTATATGTGCAAAAATCAGCTAAATTTTCTGACGAGCTTAAGTCAGGCGGAAAAATTCGCGAACGCTGCTGGACTGTCCTGGCAGAATTGCTGTTTTGTTGTTTAGTTGATCTACTGTTTAGTTAACCATTGCCAACTCTTGTAAAACTATTTCAGTAGGTATATACTGCTATGATAACCCCTGGGATGTTGCTGGATCACTTGTTTGTTAATGTGTTGCTTGCTTGTGATTGTCTGCTATTGTTTGTTATTGTTTGGTCATATGCATGGGTAGAATCCAATTGTCGTAGTTGATTCTTTCTAAACTTACCTATGCTGAACCGCAGATGCCTCCCCGCCGTCAGCCCACTAAGTTGGAGCAGCTCATGGCAGCTCAGGCACAGCTGACCCAAGTGATGACTCAGTTCATGGCAAATCAGAACAACAACAATGGAAACAATCAGCCTCAGGGAGATGCTCTCACCAGATTTCTGAGGCTAAGGCCAGCTAAGTTCTCTCGCCATCGAACCAATGGTTGTTCTCGACTGGTTGCGTTCAGTCAACAAGGATCTGGTAACTGTTGGATGCACTGATGCTGAGAAGGTGAGGTTTGCCGCTCACTTACTGGAGGGACCAACCGCTTCTTGGTGGGACACTTTTCAGATCACCCACCCGCTGGATACTGTGACTTGGGCAATGTTTGAGGAAGGTTTCAGGACCAACCACGTGTCTTCAGGAGTCCTGAGCCTGAAGAGGAAGGAGTTCCGCAACTTGCGTCAAACCAATCGCTCCGTGGCCGAGTACATTGAGGAGTTCAACAACCTGTCCCATTATGCACCTGAGGATGTTGACATTGATGCAAAAAGGAGGGAGAGATTCCTGGATGGCCTCAGTGATGAACTTTCAGTGCAGCTACTGGTGGTTTATTGCCCCACTTTCCAGGAGCTTATGGACAAGGCTAGAATCTTGGAAGGGAAGCACAAGCAGGTGGAGAACCGCAAGAGAAAGAACAACAATCACCACTCTGGTTCACATCACAAGTCTCGCACTTCATATGATGGATACTCCAAGCATGGAGGGAGTGACCATGGGAGCCATGACCGCCACCACCATGGAGGCGATGGGCATCGTCATGACAACCATAGGAGCAGCCACCACAGCCACAAGGGAGGACACTCTCACCACTCTGGAGGACACGGTGGACATGACCGCAACCGTGACCGCAACTTTGTGAAGAAGGATCTGAGTGAGGTGACGTGCTTCAAGTGTAAGCAGAAGGGACACTATGCTGACAACTGTCCGGAGAGGAAAGGACTAAAGCCAACCAACAACAAGAAGGCCACAGTGAACCACATGAATGTGGAAGAGATTCCAGATGAGCCTGACCTTGTGATTGGTAAGTTCCCAATCAACACTTACCCTGCACTTATACTTTTCGATACTGGTACATCGCATTCATTCATATCAAGGGCATTCGTGGATAAGTATAAGTTACATACTGAGTCTATGAAGAGGTCTTTTAGAGTGAGTTCACCAGGAGGAGATATGATAGCTAGCGCGGGATGCCGCGATTTAACTGTGAGGATTGGAACACACAACTTCAGTGCACATTTGGTAGTGTTGGATTCACAGGGATTAGATGTCATTCTGGGTATGGATTGGATGTCTATGCATGGGGGACACATAGATTGTGCACAGCGAGCTGTTTCACTCAAAACCCCGGATGGTAAGAGGATTAGATTCAAGTCAAATTTGTCACCAGGAAGGTGTAAGTTGAATTCTCTTAAGGGGGTTAGTATGGATACCGTGCCAGTGATTAGGGATTACCCCGACGTGTTTCCGGAAGAGCTGCCAGGGATGCCACCTGACAGGGAAGTAGAGTTTCTTATCAACCTGATGCCGGGAACAGGACCTATAGCAAAGCAATCATATAAGATGGATGTGGATGAGCTGAAGGAATTGAAGAAGCAGCTGAAAGAGCAGATTTTGGTGGAACAACATGAAGGGAGATATCGCCAAGCATATTGCTCTATGTGATGTATGTAGCCGAGTAAAGGCGGAACACGAGAAGCCAGCAGGACTGCTATAGCCGTTGCCTGTGCCGGATTGGAAGTGGGATAGAGTGGGAATGGACTTTATCACAGGATTGCCCAGGACCAGGTCAGGATATGACTCTATTTGGGTAGTGGTCGACCATTTGACCAAGGTAGCCCACTTTATTCCGGTGAAGACGACCTATACGAGTGCAAAGTTGGCCAAGATTTACATGGACAAAATTGTGTGCCTACATGGAGTTCCCAAGAGTATTGTATCTGATAGAGGCACCCAATTTACCTCACACTTCTGGCGCCAGCTGCACGAGTCACTTGGTACTAGATTGGAGTTTAGCACAGCGTTTCACCCACAGACTGATGGACAGACCGAGAGGGTGAATCAGATTTTAGAGGACATGCTGAGAGCTTGCGCCTTGGCTCATGGCTCTAGTTGGGATGAAAATTTGCCGTATGCTGAGTTTTCCTACAACAACAGCTATCAAACCAGCATCAAGACGTCACCGTTCGATGTGCTATACGGGAAACGGTGCCGAACACCATTGCTATGGGATGGAGTAGGGGAACATCAGTTGTTTGGACCCGATTTGATCAAGGACGCTGAGGAGAAGGTTGCCTTGATTAGGGACAGGCTGAAGGTAGCACAATCAAGGCAGAAGAGCTACGCTGACGCCAAGCGCAAGGAAGTGGTATATGAGATAGGTGATAGAGCATACCTCAGAGTGTCGCCACTTCGTGGAATCAAGAGATTTGGTATTAAGGGTAAACTGGCACCTCGATTTATTGGACCGTATCGAGTCTTAGCACGCAAAGGAGAAGTTGCTTATCAGTTGGAGTTGCCAGAGGCTCTGTCCGCTGTTCACAATGTGTTCCATGTGTCCCAGCTGAAGAAGTGCCATCCGGAGATGGTGGATACACCATTGAGAGACACCGTACCGCTAGAGGAGGTTCAGCTTGAGAATGATTTGACCTATGAGGAGAAACCGGTCAAGATTCTGGAGACAGCAGAGAGGACTACCCGTACCAAGACAATCAAGTTTTGCAAGGTGCAATGGAGCCACCACACTGAAGAGGAAGCCACTTGGGAGCGTGAGGATGACATCCGAGAGGACTACCCACACCTATTTGCTAGCCGCGCCGAATCTCAGGGACGAGATTCATCTTAAGGAGGTTAGTCTTGTCACATCCCAAATTTTAGATTTGGTCTTGCATATCATTCATATCATTGCATCATGCCCTTCCTTGCAAAACCGTCGAGTGAAAAGGTTCGGCGAAATGCCATTTGCAAAACCCTATTCTATTTTGCTACGAGGCTCCTGCGGGAGGCTTTAGTAGGACTAGCGTTGACCACCCTTGTAGATTTGTGGTTTTGCTCAAACCTTGACCCTATATTATTCCCCTCGATTGTACAAAACCGTAGGAGCAAGAATCGCTCGATTCGGAGCTCGTACGGAAAAGTTGCGGCCGTTTTAGTGAATCGTCGGAAAACGGTCCGAAATTCCGGACCGATTTCCGAGTCCGAAACCAACTCCGCACCGTTTCAGTTTAGGTTTCCGCGAGAGGGCCACAAAAGGGGACCCACCCCGGCCTCGGAACGCGTGCCCGCCCCCTGCCCGCGATCGCCGCCTCCCAGCCGCCTCGATCGCCCCACCGCCTCGGTTCCTGGACCGTGTCGCCGCCCCTCCTCGCCGGCTTGCCGCTGCCGCTCCCGCCATTGCCGCCGCTTCTTCACCCGCCCAGGTGAGGCCGCCGCCTCCTCCCTCTTCTCTCTCTCGCAGCGCGCCGCCACATGCCGAGCCGCGCGACCCCATATACTGCGCCGCCGCGGCCGCCTGGCCACCTTGCCGCCGCTTGCTGCCGCTTGCCGCTGCCGCGCTTCATTGCTGCGCTACACACGCGCACACACACGCCACACGCACGCACGCACGCACGCATGCTCGCGTGCCGAACGCCGCCGTTGCGTGACCGTTTTAATCCGTTGCGCTGACCCTCTCCATCCGCGCAGGAAAAACCCCGACGCCGGAACCGATCGCCGCCGCCGTCCGGAACTCGGCGTCGTCCGTTTCGCCGCTTGTTTCCGGTAAGCCTGCAGCCACCGTCAGATCTCAGATCGGCGGCTCAGATCGTTCGTTGACCGGTCAGACTCAGGCGTTGACTAGTCAGACGCCCAGTCAGCGCCCAGTCAGCAGACGCTTTGACCAGTCAACAGACACAGTTGACTGGTTAATTTCGTTAATCCTTTTAGTTGATAGATTTTGGTAGAATCTTGTAAATTGCATAGAAATTAAACCGCTTGGCCAAAAATTGCAAATAAAGTATGTGTAGATTCAGTGAGTCGTGTAGAATCTTGTTGTACCTTTGGTTCAGGCTTTTGCAGCAAGGTTTAGTACAGTTTAATCAAACTAGTTAGTGTCCTTTTCGGAGTGATAAATTCGTAGAAAAAGATCCGTAGCTCCAAAAATCGCGTATGATATGTCCCTGGATTCAGTGGAACGAGGGGAATCTCATCGTGAATTAAAAAGATAGGATTACAGTGAAAACTTCTGCAGAAACTGTCTAGTGGCTTTCTGCAGTGTTTTAATTACTCGAGGAGTTTTATAATTCCTTTTGAGTAATTCCAGTTGGTACTGTTTCTAATCAGTGATGCCTATGCGGTAGAATTTTTCCAAGATTTTACCAACAGTATACTACCGGTAGCGAATTATTTGAGTTCTAGCTCTAGTTTTGAGCATTACTTTTACTTAATAGTTTTCCTAGCGCTAAAACTATTTTCCATGCATGCAATCGGTAGTATTATGGAATAGGATGTTGTGGTGCAGCTGTAGCACCAATTCACTTGTCGTTCCTGCATTCATGCATCATATTTGTTGCATATGTTGTGGATTGTTTGTTTATGAATGCAATTGTATCGTGTAGATTGTGACGAGTGCAACGCTTGCTCGTGTGTGGATTGTTCTTCCGACCGCTACAACCAAGACAAGTAGATGCTACTTTGTTCATGATATCGTCCTACTATTTTTAATGCATTGTCGTGTATTTTATAGATGCATGTGTAGGATGATACTATCGCTATGCTATGACCTATTATGTGGTAGGGCTTTCCTTGTAGATGAACCACCATTGGTAGATGTGCTTAGCCGTGCTATGAAGATCGAGGGCTGGGTTACATCACTGAAAGTTGTTTCTAAATGAGTTGGTTTGCAAAAACTAAAACAACTTAATCAATGAATCTCCTAGGTGTGATGGGATTGATAATTTTTGGTGGTTTCATTGCGGAAAGGCACCCAGGTATCGAGAGAAATTGATTGGCTTCTTTATTGTATAGCTTACGTGTACAACCATGTGCCAATAATGGAATGGGCGGTTGGTTGGACTTAGTAGGTTGTGGTGACCCGAACCCGCGTATCCAGAGATGTAGAATTTTGGTAGGTTGGACCGGCGTCGGGATTGGGGAGCTACTTCCTAACGGTCTCATCTTGGACTTCTCCTATCATCACCCAAAATGAGAGTGATGGTACGAGCTGGGCTGGCCAAGTCACATGGGTAAAGTGTACTAACCTCTGCAGGGTGTATAATCTAATCGATTAGCCGTGTCCCCGATTATGGACAACTGAGTTGCTTGATATTGACTCCATGACATGTTTCTCGCTCATTATAATTTCATAATTGTTTTAACATTGTTGGGTTTACTTAATTGGGATCTTTCCAAAGAAAATCAAAAACTGTTTATGAAAGTAGGACAAATGTATTTGCAAATGCAAGCCAGACACAGCTCCACTTGCCAAATATGCATGTAGATGTTAGTACTATTGTCTCCATTACTAGATCTACTTGCCATACATTCCATGTATTGACCCTTCGGGGCTGCTACGTTTCATGTTGCAGGTTATTCCGATTCTGAGTAATCGATATAGGCCACGGTACTCCACTCGGCACTTGTTCACTTGTGGGCAATTTGAAGAATGGAGGATTTACTTTGTTTATGTTGCTACCTGAATAATTTGAGCTAGCTTTGGGCTAAGCTTTTATTGTAATAATGGTACTCTGGATCTTCATTATTTATGATACACGGATATTTGCTATGTTATTCATCTTACTCTATTGTGGGCCAATGGACCGATCCAGGGATTGGCATGTCACATAGAGGCCACGGTCTTTTCAGAACCGGGGTGTTACATTCAGTACCAGCCTCGCAGTGACTAGGTTCTGCAACTTGACTGGTTCTTTTACCCTGCAGCGATGTCATCCCTCCACCTGTGACAGTCTTTCCAGCACCCGTACCTCCTGTAGAAGGCTGCCGAGAAGATTGTTTCTCCATATCCATGGTAGCAGATTTAATGGGATCAACACCAACTTGATTGTCTGGGTCATCAGGGCCCTCATCCACATTCTCCTCAGGAAATTCAACAGAGAAAGAAATAGAATAATGCTACTTCCTAACCTCGAACACGTGGCTATCTGGAACCAAGTGGGGCTCTCTGCACTAAACCCTCACTCTGACAACCTCAAAGAGGTTCTGAAACATCCCATTCCAGTCCACATCCACCAAGATCCCTATTACATAAGTAAACTGAGATAACATGTTCCACTTGCACCACTCTGGCTTGTGGCCTCTCAGTTGAACCCAGATCTCCTGGTTCTCTCCCACGGACTGCAGTTCCCCATCCCAGACTTCCACATTTACAGTAACTCCATCTTTCACTAGGCCAAAGCATGGATAACCAACTACATCTTCTACTGGGAGGTGGGGAGGGAACTTGACAAGAAAGGACCAATCATGTAGCTGCCTAATCTGCCAAGGCCAAGTAGTTTTGTAGATAATTGCAAACTCCCGAGCCAGCTCCTCTTTGTTGATTTCACCAACCTCAATGAACACAAACCCCACATTTTTTGCTCCCAGATCATTGTTGTTGCTTCCAGGAACCTCCACATGGAAGAATTCCAGCCCTTGAGCAGCTTTTCCATAAAGCTTGGCAGCAGGCAAAGCTAGCTTCCTCACTGGACACTTGTCTTCCTTGTGGTTTACCATCTTGCATATGGAACAAAAAGGAGCAGAGGGGAACTGAGACTTGTTATGGCCAGGTTCCCCACAGGTAAAGCAGACCACATCCAGATAACTATCTTTTGACATTAACTGATTCTCCCTCCCTAAGTTTTGATCTTCAATCACCACGGCTTTTCCCTTCTTCCTATTCCCTTGTTGCTTGTTACTAGCCTACTGCAGATTCTGCTGGAATTGCCCCAACTGCTGCTGTTGCACAAGCTGCTGCTCTTGGTTTTGCATAGGATGCACACCTAAAATTGGCAGCTGCAGCTACAGTTGGAATGGCTGTAGAAATTGCTACTGTGATTGTATCTGAGGGAAGGATGGGGGTTGCTGTTGAGAAGAATTAGAACCAGACCAAGCACCCTGCGGATTGACCCACTGATTAGAAGGAAACTGACCAACAGGGAACTGGTTATTGAATCCCCAAGCAGGGGGAATCCAAAACCAAAGCCCAAGCTCTGCTGCGATTGAGGGACAAATTGTGGCTGAGATTGCTGTTGGGATTGCTGGTTCTGCCAAGCTCCACCTTGAGCACCCATCCCCTCAGGATGATTATTTCCTCCACCTCTCCAAGTTTTGAAGCTTCTGTTCATCAAAGTGTTCAGATACTGTGTACTGTGTCTGTGAACATTTTTCTGAATCTTGTGCAAGTTCTGAAGCTCGTGCTACTGCTAGCTTTTGTATGGGATCACAATTTAAAGTTTGATGAGAATGAGAAGAACACTAACTAGTTCTTAGGCTCTCTGGAGAATAATCACTAACTAGTTCTCATATTCTATGAAGAAAAAATCAGATTTCTTAATTTATGAGCTTAACTAATTTGTGCATTGCATACAACATTACGCAACATCTTCAAGCCTGACAAGCTAAGGGATCTCGTCTCTCTATGTGAATCATCTGAACTTCTTGCGTCATCTCGTCTGTGTTCAGGACTCGAGCAGCCGCCGACGGACCAGAGCGCCGGAGTTTAGTAGGCATGGTCGTAAATCATTGCATCTTCTCGTCGTTCACCTACTTGTATGCTCGTCGTCGTTCACCTCGCCAGCCACCCGATGGGGGCACCAGCAGCTATGTCCAATGCGTTGCAGTGTGTGTCTTCGGATGAGCCGCCGGCGCTGCCAGAGATTGATGATCGTACCGCGCCGGGCCGCCGCGCCCTCCGGAGATCAAGCGATCGAGGAAACAAACTGACTAGTAGCTGTATACCTAGGCTAGTCAAAACGAGAGACAAGTACAAGATTCGGAGTCGAGGAGATAAGTTAGGTTGTATGCTTTTAGATTTGCGATGCCACGAGTCATTCGTTGTAGTTGATCCACGCCGATCAGTCCGTGGACGAGGTCCGATATAATTTTTCTCCTGGGCAACCCGTGTTTTCTGCAAGAAACTCAAAAAAATATGGTGTAATTTCTGTACAAAGAAGTGGTGGCGTTTGATAAATTCCGCCAACGAAGTAGTGGTTTGATGCTATTCAGATACTCTTTTTTTTAGATACTCTTTTTTTTAGACAACGGTGCAATGAATTATGTGTGGTACTACTCAGTGCACTTCAGCTTCTCATTAATCTTATTTTGTTGGACCAAATATATGTGCTGGCCCATTATAATCCCATAGGAAGAGACAAAAGGAAACAATAGAAAGGCCCAACCAGCACATGGCGCAACCACGCTCTTAATCAAGGAACGTCTGCAAGAACTCAAGCACCTTATCAACATCCTCAGGAAGGACACCCTTCACCGCATCCTCCATCCTGAACCGCTTGGCCCACGCGGCCAGGTTGGGCGTCCTCGCCGCGTCCATGAGCTTGACGCCGATCATCTTCTCGATGACCACGAACCATCCCAGGTAGCTGCCGAGCACGACGTCGACGAACCCGATGCCGTCGCCGCCGAAGAATGGCTTCCCCAGGGAGCAGTCCCTGAACGCGCCTTCAAGCGTCTCCATGGCCGAAACCGTGCGCACCGCGGCCTCCATCTTCTCCTCGGTTTTACGCGCGAACAGGATCGTGAACCACGGCGACCCAACCTGCAGAACACGAGTTGCTCTGGGCTTAATTACTTCCACACCAGATGACCAGAAGAAAGAATTTCGCGTGGTGGCGAGATGTGACGACGGTGCGTCGTGTACTTCACCTTGTCGTCGACGAAGGCGGCCCAGAAGCGGGCGGTGGCGCGCTGGAGCGGGTCGGCGGGGAGGACGGTCGGGCCGGTGCCGGACCAGGCCTCGTCGATGTACTGCACAATGACCTGCGACTCGGGGATGGCATTGCCGTTGTGGATGAGGACGGGTACCTTCTTGTGCACGGGGTTGGAGCCGAGGAGGAGCGCACCCTTGTTGTGGAGGTCTTCCTCCACGTACTCGTAGCAGATCCCCTTCAGGTTGAGCACGATCTGCACCCTGTTCACGAACGGGCTGTCCCACACGCCCAACAGCTTCACCTCCTCTCCTATTCCTCCCATTGGCAACCCTTGGCTCTGGATCTTTGAGTTCTTTGGGAACGTGGTAGGAGTAGCTAGTGATGGGATTTTGTATGTCCAAGACGAGAGGTTATAAACGAGTGGAGGTTTCAGAGTTTCAGGGGTTCATGGACACAAAATTAGGTTGTTTAATCCCGAGGTTTTTGTATACGTTTGGCGATCAGGTCGTTGAATTATTTGGAGCTGTGTCAGTCAAGAAATGAACGTGCCAACTAAATAAGCATGATATATAGCGCACAGCGTGTCTCGCGCTATTTGGGAAAAAGAAAAGAACGAAGAAAAGCGCCAGTAGGTGCCGTGCTACACACATCGGAATCGGATCATCACATGTAGTATATGCGTATTGCACTTGCACATGCGCCTCGCAAGCTGTCTTAAAATGTGCAACTACCAGTTCAGGCAATCATTCAAGCTCGAGAGGTGCCGTGCTGCACACATTGGATGGATCGTGACATATACGTGGGCATGTGCCTCTCGAGCTGTCGCAAAATGTGCAAACTAGCGCTTCAGGCAATCATTCGTACCCGCAGCAACCACAAGCTTTGAACCTAAGACAGGTGATCGAACAAGCTTGGCTGTTGCTTCAAGTTTTTAATGGTCTAACCATGGTTCGCCGGTTCGATGGCTGGTTCTTTAAGAAGAAAAATACTCCTTCCACCTCAAAAAAATATTGAATATTTTTCGAAATTTTGTACTAAAATAGTACTAAATCACTGATATTTATTATGAATCGTAGGGAATAGTAGTAATAACTACAACAAACAGATAAATAGTACTACGTAAAACTTCCTATTGCAACCATACAACGGTACAATTTCTTTTAAATAGAAGGCGTTAGAGCCCGTCTTTATAAATAAAGCCTCAGGGAACCAAGATATCGGTACAACAAGTTCGACTGGACAAAACCAAGAGAGGATACGCCAGAACAAACCAGTAGTTAAGAGGGCACAACAAAGTGCAAGGTGCCACACCAACACAGATCTAGAAACTAACACAAAGGCCACCACGAAAGGCACATGCATGAAGGATGGGGAGCACAGCGTCGCAAGGAGTCCCGCTACTCCAGCTGCGATGAACCACTAGGGATCCTACCTCTGGTGAATTGCCACAAGAAGAACTTGATCTTCAACGGGATCCTAAGATCCCACGGGTCACGAAAACGGAAGACCCATGTGCCTTCATGCAAGGCAACGCGCGGAGAGGAAGTCCTTCTACTCCAGCTGCGATGAAGCTCGGTGATCTTGCGTTTGATACTTCAATCAAGGATGTGAATGCATCTCGGTCCTTCTTCCGGCTCAGAGGATGCCACAGCTGCAGATAGACAACAATTTTGTATAAGCAATCAGGAGGAGTTCTGATAAAGATACCCTCAATTAAAGCCCAGTTCCTAATATTCCACAAGGCCCAAAAAATGTCCGCAAACGCAATTATCCAAAGGAAGCATTTGTATTTACCGCTCACCTCACCCCCTACACTAGAGAGAAGAAGTGGGCAAAGGATCTAGGAGCCCAACTACTCCCTAGAGCTTCCCGAAGGCAAGCCCAATTTTTTTAGCAAGGATACAGTTGAAAAAATATGTGGTTTTTATACTCGGGGATTCTGCAAAGAGGGCAAAGACCGTAACCAAGGCCATGTCGATTCTGCACCTAGTCCCCACTAGGGATCCTACCCCTGGCGAACTGCCACAAGAAGAACCTGATCTTCAGCGGGATCCTAAGATCCCATATGTCACAAAAACAGAGGACCCCTACGGCTTTAAGCAAGGAAGCGTACAGAAAGGAAGTAGAGAAGGCCCCTAATGGTTCTAGCATCCAAGACAACCTATCCACTACTCTCTTCCAATTGGATCAAATGTCCTCCTAAAAGTTGGGGGACCATCCATACTCGAGCGGACAGAAGCCACCAAAATGTCAGGATTGTGACATATAAAAAACAACCTAGGGTAAACAAGAGACAAGGGTTCCTGGCTGATCCATCTATCAATCTACAACCTTATTACGACCATTCCCCACAAGGTGCCTATCACCGATGCTAAGGAGTTGTCTGCCTCGTAGGACCGATTTTCAAAGTTGGGAGCCTTAGTTAGGCCTGATGGCTCCTAGACCTGCTCTTTGCAAATACTTCTTTTTCGTAATGTTTAACCGTAGACTCCCTGGTCATTAAAAACCTTCTAGGCCCATTTACCCAGCAAACACTCATTCATCATTTTGGTGTTTGTGAAGCACAACCCACCCACATCCTTAGAGGTGCAAACCGTGCTCCACTTCACCATATGGTACTTCTGTTTATCCATGTATTTAGCCCAAAAGAAATAAGATCTAACTTTCCAGGGGTCTACCATTTTTTCCACTCTCAGTTTCAAAGGGTCAAACACATACATGGGCAATCTAGATCCATCCACTGGCAAGACCAAACGAGCCATAGGAAGAGAACCCAGTTGGTAGTCAAGCATAAATGTCGTACGAAGCTAGGCCTCCACATCAAATCCCAGCATAAAAAACCTCACTTTTGGCAAAGTTGATTCTAAGCCCTTACATGGCCTCGAAGCATAAAAGAATAAACTTTAGATTCATAATGTCCCGTAGGTCATTACAAATCATAATCAGCATGTCATCCGCGTATTGTAAATATGACACTCCATCTTCCACTAGATGAGGAACCACACCACGAATGTGTCCTGCACTTGCTGCTCCATCTAGCATGGAGGCCAAGGCTTCAACCATGTAGTTCAAAGAGTTAGTGACAACGAGTCCCCTTGATGAAGGCCTTGAGCATTGCAGAAGAACGGACCTTGTTCCCCATTGATGTTTTTCGCTGTTTGGTCGCCTTTCACCATTTGCATTACCCAACTAACCCAAAGCGGGTCAAAGCCCTTTCTCCGAAGGACTTTTTCCAAAAAAAGTCCAGACTGACTTGGTCATACGCTTTTTCAAAATCAATTTTGAAGATGAACATTTCTTCCCCACTAGATTTAGCTTCGTGTAACATTTCATAGAGTACACCAATTCTGTCATGGATACCACGACCATGAATGAAGACCGACCGTTGTTGATGAATAGTTTTCTGAGCAACCGAAGACAATCTCGTAGCTAGAACCTTGGACAAGAATTTAAATACGACATTAATCAATGCAATAGGCCTAAATTAAGAGATACTATCAGAATTCTAGACTTTAGGGATCAAGGAGAGGACCCCAAAGTTCAAACACTGCAAGCTGGTGAAACCCCTAGCAAATGAATCAAGCAATAGGAATAGTTGTTGTTTGACTAATCGTCCAGAATATTTTGTAGACGAACACTGGAAGGCTGCCAGGGCTAGAGGCGGTGTCAGACTTAGTCGAGTTCCCTGTAGCTCAAGTTTAGACATCAGGAAAGGGGTTGTGAGTGCCAAATTTTCCTCCTGCAACACCAGCGTAGAGGAACAAATGTTCTGGACAATAGAGGCCCCTCCTCTACTGTGGATCCTAACAATTCTTTGTAGGAACCATAAATATGCTCCTGAATACTCCTAGGGTCCAAGATCAGGTTTTGTCCATCATTTAGGACCAAAATACGACATTTACAACACCTGCCATTAACCACCACAATCTGTTGTTGTCTTCCCCTTTGCTGCCAGTAAATCTCTTCACGGTTAAGAATGAAAACTATTTATTTTTCTCGTAGGTAGAGAGAGCCCCATTTTGACTCGGGTAAACCTACAACATCAGCTTTATCATCCAAAGATTTAATATTTTCCATAAGGTTAGTTTTTCTCTTGCATAGCACACAGTCAAAGTTGCCTCCCAGCCACGAAGATATAGGAACACAAGAGACGAACACATGCTACCAAAGATAAAGTTGGTCACAAACAGGGCCATACTAACGTGGTGGATGCATTAGTGTCTTATGCCACACTGCAAAGACAGAACCAGTGAGCTTAGGGAGAGAAGCCATTGTTTCTCGAAAAAGAAACGCTTAGGTTGAACCACTGACCATTCATCAGAATCTAGAATCAGCAGACAATGGTCAGAATCCTGCCACGATCGCAGTACAACTTTTTCCGAACACAGCAATACACATTTGTTAAATGTGCAAAGTCCCAAAACAACTACTCCAATCTAGACTTGGAGTAGCTTTTCCAAGTCTCAACCAGAACGCAGCTGACCACAAGCGTGAACTGCACAGGATGTGGTGGCTGGGCGCCAGAGCGGGAACTGCGACATCGTGATGCGTTCGACGGTGGCCCGTGGAGCATGAATTTGAGTGGCGACTAGTCAGCGGCGGATCCATGTAATATTTAGTCATTTTTTAAAGGGAGTCTCTATGTCGCAGTTAGCTGAGACGTAGCTTACGACGCAGTCAGCTCACGTCAGCCAAAAACTTTTCATCCCGCTTGCTTCCTTAGGTCTCTTTTTTTGTTGGACCTTTGTTTCATCTTGTTGGACTACGTGTTGGGATGTTGTCTTGTTAGACTTCTGTTATTTTGTTGTTGTGGTTGTGTTTTGTTAGAACCCTCGCTTCACATAAGCTCTTGCTCGCCCATGCCAGGGAGCCTCGCTCTAGTTTTTCCATACGTGGGCCTGGTCCACTGTGGGACACTTCATGGTCGTATCAATATGAGAGTAAGATATAAGCTAGCTCAAGTTTGTTTCAGTTCATAAGCTAGCTAGCTCTTAGCGAATAACGCTCGCTCACATTCATGTTTGCGCGTTCACAAGATTAAAAAATGTTCGTTAGGAAAAACGTTTATGCTTCCTCCTATCATTTAGCATGAATTGATCCTTCTAGTGGACCAAAAGATCAAATCCTAAAAAGTAACGTACTAAAAAAATCAACCACAAGGAGATTCACAGCATGGACACGAAGTACCGGTCGATTGACTCAGTGAAGCAAGTCTAATTAGTACGGCTACAGACCTATGATGGCCTCGCGGGATAGGACATGCAGAACAAGTAAGAGTAGGATGTTTATCTACTAACAAGCTTGTTTCTCACATGCAAATCGACCACCAGGAGATTTAAAATAGGCGGAAAAGGTAGCCGTGGATATGAAGTACCGTTGATTCTTCACCGCAGCGGTAGTCGTATGAGTACGCCCACAGAGCGGCGGTGGCCCGACGGGATAGGACACCGCTTTGCGGCTCCAAGCACTCAAACGTCTTCCTGAACCTGCTCCGCCGGTGATTTCTCTCTTCACCCTTTTCAAACCTACCTCACCCCTTTTCCTCGACTAGCACTGTTCAGAAAATCCTGCTCGAGCTCTTCTAGAAGAGTCAAGTACGGGGAGGGAAAAGGTAATGGACGACTTAACGGGAAGGGAATAGCTAACGGGATTATATTAGTGGTCCCACTTGACATTGTCTTGGGTCCTTTTGTTGGGTAACCGTTGTGTATGTCTGCTACATAAAACATAAATAGTGATATTTCAATTCAGAAATACAAAAAATATAAAAAAATTCTATAATATTCTTCTAAATTGTCATATCAAACATATGTATTAATTAAAAATTAATCTATTTTAATATTCCAAACCTAAATTGTTAAATAGAAAATGTTAAATAAATTGAAAATTTTAAATTGCAAAATTTTAAAGTGATTCTAAAATATGCATCCATCAGTATATTTTATTTTTAAATATTTGTTTAATTGTAAATTGAAGTTTTGTTTCCTTGTTACATTAAGTCAAAAATTTGAAATACAACACTATATCAATCCTAAAACAAAACACAAATTACAAACCTACTTACAAAAATCAACAACACTAGACGAACTCTCCAACTCTCCCACCCTTATCCCCTACCCCTTGATAAAACTCAGTTTCAATATTGCATGCAACTCGTATGAAAATCAAAAAATATCAGTTACAAACCTAATTGCAACTCTACCACCCTGTCCTCCCCCTCCCACGACAAAATCCATTTTTAAGTCTACATGCAACCTCCTTTCCTAAGAAAAGCCAGTTTCAAGTGCTCATGCAACTCGTTAGGGATCCCGAGGAAAAACTAGTTTCAAGTCCACATGCGACTCATATGAAAACCAAAAGATCTCTATTACAAACCTGAAGGGAATATGCCCTGAGAGGCAATAATAAAGTGTTTATTATGTGTATTCCAAGTATATGATAGATGTTTATTTTACATGCTATAATTGTATTAATACGGAAACGTTAATACATGTGTGTTTAATAAACAAATAGAAAGTTCCTAGTTATGTCTCTCTCATAAACTAGCTCGTTGATTAACAAGATGATCAAAGTTTCCTGATCATAGACATTGGATGTTGTTAATAACGAGCTCACAACATTAGTGTAATGATGTGATGAAAATTTATCCGAAGTATAGCATTACGATCAAAGTCATTGAGTTTATATTGCTATAACAACTTACGAAGTGATCCTAATTCTTAGACCATGAGATCATGTTAATCACTAACACCAGAAGAGTTTCTTGATGACATCAAACGTTACACAGTAACTGGGTGATTATAAAGATGGCTTCAGAACTACTAAAGTGTTATGTTGAGGCTCATGGATCGAGAGTGGAATTTGTTCATCCCGATGACGGATAGATATACTCTGGGCCCTCTTGGTGATATCACATTGGTTAGCTTGCAAGCAAGTGATTTGATCACTAGAATGTTATATCACGGGAACGAGAAAAGAGTGCATGTCGGTAACGAGATCAAACTAGGTATGGAGATACCGATGATCAAATATCGGACATGTAATATATCGTGAAACAAAGGGATTAAGATACTAGCATAAAAGGTTCCGACGATCATAGGAAAGTCATCATTGAATGTGTGGGAGTCAGTATGGATCTCTAGGTCCTGCTTCTGATTATTGATCGGAGAAGGGTCTCGATCATGTCCTCATTATTCGCGAACCGTAGGGTGGCACACTTAAGGGACACTGACATCCAATTGGAGCAAAAAAAATTATGCTGGAAAGAATAACAAGCACAGGAATTTATTTTACTAGATACCGAAACAGGTTTTCGAGTGAAATTGCAGAAAGTGTTTTTGCATGTGAAATGGAATACTAGCAAGGGGTTCTATATGAATGTTTGTCATTAAAGTAATTGAAAAAATTCTGAATAAATAAAAGGAGTTTTATTTAATGAGTGTTTGCATTAAATTTGGTGGAAATTTAATAGCAATTTTGAGTGGGATTTCGAGTGGAGGGAATTGAAGAGGTTTTTGTGAGTGGAGTGTCCACCCACATGAATGAAGGAGGGGAGGGGGCAGCCCCCATGGCCGGCGGCCACGCCCTTGGGTGCCCCCCTTCCTCCTATAAAAGGCACCCCCCTCTCCTCTCTCTCACTCACACCTTCTCGTGAAGGATATCTCTCCCCCTCTAGAATTTATCCCCCATGGTCTCGGACTAGCGAGATACATGTTCTCGGTGGCTATTCGGCAAGAAAGAGTTGTGCTTCCGCTCGATCTTGAGAGGAGGCGGAGGTTGCTCGGTGTCTTGTACGTGTGTGCGAGCACGGATGCACTGCTGTTTTGCGGTGCTAGGACTTCCTCTCGATCTTGAGATCGGCAAGAGATCGTCTACATCAACCACGAGTTTAACTCGTTGAGCTTTGTCGGTCTTCAAGGGTATGTTCTCTACAGGTATACATCCGCCCGTTGTTTGTATCTAGAAGATAGATCTTGGTACATAGTTCCCATCATAGGATTTTTTTTGTTTTCTATGCTGCGAACTCTACAGTGGTATCAAAGCCGGATCTATGCGTAGATGCTTTACACGGGTAGTACACATATGAGTATGTGGGCGATGATGATCATGTTGTTGCTTCTTAGTTGTAATTTTGGATATTGGTGGCATAGTGGGATGAAGCGGCCCGGGCAAACTTTACATGTCCTCGCACATGAGACCTGTTCCACGCTTGACATGTAACTAGTTTGCATAAGTAGCTAGCGGGTGTCTGTCTCTCCTACTATAGTCAATATCTAATTTGCAACGAGTTGGCAACAATTTGGTTATCCTCGTTGTGGTTCATGTTCGTAGGTAAGAACGGTTCTATCTTCGAAAGCCCTAAGCCACGTAAAACTTGCAATGGATAAATTAGAGGCGTTTAGTTTAGATTGTTGCTAGGCTAGTATTATGATATGGTGATGTTGTAAGTAGAAGTATGAGATGATACTCTTACAACATACATAACGTGTAAGTTCCATAGACCTTGGCCTTACACATAAAGATATGATAGTGATCATACCACAGTGCACATGATAGAGATCATATGCGGGAACCATATCATTTCACTAATAAACATGTGATGTTTGATAACATCTTATATTGCTTGTTTGGCGTTTTATTAGCATAATAAGATGATACCTTATTTAAATATCAAGATAAGAATGTGTTCTTCCTTTAGTATGCACCGATTATATTTTCGTCGCTCCAAGACATCACGTGATGATTGGGTGTTCTTGGATCCACGACCATATTTCGGGTGTAAGACAGTTACGTACGCGAGTACTAAGATTCTAACTTGACGAGCCTAGCATGTACAGACATGGCCTCGGAACATGGACCGAAAGGTTAAGCATGAGTCATATAGTAGATATGATGCCCATTTGATGCTCGCCTTTGAAGCTACACCGACTCACGTGATGATCGGACTTGGTGTAGTAGATTTGGTTCATGTAATCACCAAAAAGGCACGAGGGATGTCGTTTTTTAGTGGGAGTTCATTCGTAATGTGGATTAGTTGAACTCAATCTATCATAGACTTAGTCTAAACTTTACAAATTTTGTTGTAGATGGCACCACCTGCTTTTAATTTCAATATGTTCATGGAGAAAGAGAAACTTGCAACGAACGGTAGCAACTTTACCGAATGGGCCATGAATTTGAGGATTCTCCTCTCTGCTGCACAAAAGCAATATGTGCTAGGCCCCCCACCTTTCGATGATGCCCCTGACAAGGAGAAGAATGTCTATCAGACTTGTCAGGAGGACCACAACTTAGTTCATTGCGGCATATTGTATGGGATAGAGCCGGAACTTCGAAAGCGTTTCGAAAACGGCAATGCATTTGATACAATGGGTGAGTTGAAAATGATTTTCGACACACATGCTGTTATAGAGAGCTACAATGCTTCAGAAAAGTTCTTTAGCTGCATGATGGAAGAGCACAGCTCCGTAAGTGAGCATGTACTCAAGATGTCGTGTTACGCCGATAAGCTTGTGTCCTTGGGAATAACGATTCCCGTTGACTTAGGCATCCATCGTGTTCTACACTCTCTGCCACCTAGCTATAAGAGCTTCGTGATGAACTATAATATGCAAGTCATGCAGAAGTCTCTCCTCGAGCTTCTGTCAATGCTTAAAACTGCAGAAGTGGAGATCAAAAAGGAACATCAAGTGTTGATGATCAATAAGAACACTGGTTTCAAGAAAGACAAGAAGGGAAAACGGAAGGGAAGTAAGGGCGGCAAGTCGGTTGTCGTGCCTGAAAAGAAACCCCGAGTTGGACCTAAGTCTGATACCGAGTGCTACTATTGTAAGGGGACTGGCCACTGGAAGCACAACTGCCCCAAGTATTTGGCAGACAAGAAGACTGGCAAGGCAAACAAAGGTATATATGATATACATGTTATTGATGTGTACTTGACTAGTGCTCGCAGTAGCACCTGGGTATTTGATACCGGTTCAGTTGCTAATATTTGTAACTCGAATCAAGGGCTGCGGAACAAGCGACCGCATATATGTGTGTCGGCAATGGATCAAGCGTTGATGTGATCGCTGTCAAAATGCTGCCTCTCCACTTACCGTCGAGATTAGTAATAAACTTGAATAATTGTTATCTGGTGCCAGCACTGAGCATGAACATTGTATCTAGATCGTGTTTGATGCGAAGTGGTTATTCATTTAAATCTGAGAACAATGGTTGTTCTATTTATATGAATGAAATCTTTTATGGTCATGCATCGATGATGAATGGTTTATTTCTATTGGATCTCGATAATAGTGTTACACATATTCATAATGTTGATGCTAAAAGGATTAAACTTAATGATGATATATCCGCATATATGTGGCACTGCCATCTAGGTCATATTGGCGTTAAACGCATGAAGAAGCTCCATTCAGATGGACTTTTGGAATCACTTGATTTTGAATCATTTGATACATGTGAGCCATGCCTTATGGGCAAGATGACTAGAACGCCGTTTTCCGGTTTAATGGAACGGGCGACAGATTTATTGAAAATCATACATTCTGATGTATGTGCAATGAGTGTGTCGGTGCGAGGTGGATATCATTATTTTGTTACTTTCACGGATGATTTGAGTAGATACAGTTATATCTACTTGATGAAACACAAGTCTGAAACCTTTGAAAAGTTCAAGGAATTTTCAGAATGAAGTGGAAAATCATCGTAATAGAAATATCAAATTTCTACGGTCCGACCGTGGAGGTGAGTATCTAAGTTACGAGTTTAGCACTCACATGAAAGAGTGTGGAATTGTTTCACAACTCACACCTGCCGGAACACCACAGCAAAATGGTGTGTCGGAACATCGTAATCGTACTTTATTGGATATGGTTCGATCTATGATGTCTCTGAAGGACTTGTCGTTATCATTTTGGGGTTATGCACTAGAAACTGCTGCATTCACTTTAAATCGGGCACCATCAAAATCCGTTGAAAAGACACCATATAAATTATGGTTTGGAAACAAACCTAAGCTGTCATTTCTTAAAGTTTGGGGATGCGATGTTTATGTGAAGAAACTTCAACCGGATAAACTCGAACCCAAAGCGGAAAAATGCGTCTTGATAGGATACCCTAAGGAAACTATTGGGTATTCCTTCTATCATAGATCCGAGGGCAAGGTTTTTGTTGCCAAGAATGGATCCTTTCTAGAGAAAGAGTTTCTCATGAAAGGTGTGAGTAGTCGGAAGGTAGAACTCGAAGAGGTTATTGAACCTTCTCTTCAAAGTATGGCGAGTAACGCAGCGCCGGAAGTCGTTCTAGAGTTGGCTTCACCAGTTGAAGAGGGAACTAATGATAATTATCATGAAACTCCAAAAGAGAGTACTACCGAACCTCGCAGGTCTAGCAGGACACGTGCAGCTCCCGAGCTGTACGGAAATCCTGTCATAAATTTCATGGTTGATGAAAATGATGACCCTACGACGTATGAAGAAGCGATGATGAGACCGGATTCCAACAAATGGATAGAAGCCATGAAATCCGAGATGGAATCCATGTATGAAAATCAACTTTGGAACTTGGTATACTTACCTCACAACCATATGGCCGTGGAGAATAAATGGATTTTCAAAAGGAAAACTGATGTTGATGGTAATGTGACCGTCTATAAAGCTCGAATTGTCGCAAAGGGGTTTCGACAAATTCAAGGAGTTGACTACGATGAGACATTCTCTCCCGTAGTGATGCTAAAATCAGTTAGGATTGTGTTAGCAATTGCTGCATATTTCGATTATGAGATATGGCAGATGGATGTCAAAACCGCGTTTCTCAATGGTAATATTGAAGAAGAGTTGTATATGATATAACCAAAGGGTTTTGTCGATCCTAAGGATGCTAACAAGGTGTGCAAGCTTCAGCGATCCATCTATGGATTGAAGCAAGCATCACGAAGTTGGAATCTCCGCTTTGATGAGGTGATCAAAGAGTTTGGATTTGTCCAAACTTATGGAGAAGCTTGTATTTACAAGAAAGTGAGTGGGGGCAATGTGGCATTTCTGATACTATATGTGGATGACATATTATTGATCGGAAATGATATAGATCTTTTAAACAGTGTTAAAAGTTATCCAAACAGCAAATTTTCAATGAAGGACCTAGGTGAAGCATCATACATATTAGGCATAAAGATCTATAGAGATAGATCTATGCGCCTAATAGGGCTTTCGCAAAGTACATACCTTGATAATATTTTAAATAAGTTTAAAATGGACGAAAGTAAGAAGGGGTTCTTACCTATGTTCCAAGGCATGACATTGAGTAAGACTCAAAGTCCGGCTACAGCGGAAGAAAAAGAGATTATGGACAAAGTCCCTTATGCTTCAGCCATAGGCTCTATAATGTACGCCATGCTATGTACAAGACCGGATGTGGCACATGCTATTAGTTTGACTAGTAGGTACCAATCGGATCCAGGTTCGGAACACTGGAAAGCGGTCAAGAATATCCTTAAGTACTTGTGAAGAACTAAGGATATGTTTCTTGTATACGAAGGTGAAGAAGAGCTCGTCACTAAGTGTTATGTCAACACTAGCTTTGACACCGATCCGGATGAATCTAAGTCTCAATTCGGATGCGTATTTCTCATGAATGGTGGAGCGGTTAGTTGGAGGAGCTCCAAACAACCTGTGGTGGCGGGATCAACAATGGAGGCCGAATATGTTCCTGCTTCGGAAGCGGCTCAGGAAGCAGTTTGGATGAAGGAGTTCATATCCGAACTAGGTGTGGTTGCAAGAACGTTGGACCCAATGGTGATATATTGTGACAACAATGGTGCCATTGCCAATGCTAAAGAACCAAGGTCTCACAAACATTCCAAGCATATTAAGCGCCATTTTCACTCCATCCGCGAGCATGTCAAGGATGGAGATATAAAGATTTGTAAAGTACATACGGATCTCAATGTAGCAGATTCGTTGACTAAAACTCTCCCTAGAGCAAAACATGATCTACACCAGAACTCCATGGGTGTTAGATACATCACTATGTAACTAGATTATTGTCTCTAGTGCAAGTGGGAGACTGAAGGGAATATGCCCTGAGAGGCAATAATAAAGTGTTTATTATGTGTATTCCAAGTATATGATAGATGTTTATTTTGCATGCAATAATTGTATTAATACGGAAACGTTAATACATGTGTGTTTAATAAACAAAAAGAAAGTTCCTAGTTATGCCTCTCTCATAAACTAGCTCGTTGGTTAACAATATGATCAAAGTTTCCTGATCATAGACATTGGATGTTGTTAATAACGAGGTCACAACATTAGTGTAATGATGTGATGAACATTCATCCGAAGTATAGCATTACGATCAAATTCATTGAGTTTATATTGCTATAACAACTTACGAAGTGACCCTAATCCTTAGACCATGAGATCATGTCAATCACTAACACCGGAAGAGTTTTTTTATGACATCAAACGTCACACCGTAACTGGGTGATTATAAAGATGGCTTCAGAACTACTAAAGTGTTATGTTGAGGCTCATGGATCGAGAGTGGAATTTGTTCATCCCGATCACGGATAGATATACTCTGGGCCCTCTCGGTGATATCACATTGGTTAGCTTGCAAGCAAGTGATTTGATCACTAGAATGTTATATCACGGGAACAAGAAAAGAGTGCATGTCGGTAATGAGATCAAACTAGGTATGGAGATACGGATGATAGAATATCGGACATGTAATATATCATGAAACAAAGGGATTAAGATACTAGCGTAAAAGGTTCCGACGATCACAGGAAAGTCATCGTTGAATGTGTGGGAGTCAGTATGGATCTCTAGGTCCCGCTTCTGATTATTGATCGGAGAAGGGTATCGATCATGTCCACATTATTCGCGAACCGTAGGGTGGCACACTTAAGGGACACTGACATCCAATTGTAGCAAAAGTTTCATGCCGGAATGAATAACAAGCGCAGGAATTTATTTCACTAGATACCGAAATAGGTTTTCAGGTGAAATTGCAGAAAGTGTTTTTGCATGTGAAATGGAATACTAGCAAGGGGTTATATGTGAATGTTTTTCATTAAAGTAATTGACAAAATTCTGAATAAATAAAAGGAGTTTTATTTAATGAGAGTTTGCATTAAATTTGGTGGAAATTTAATAGAAATTTTGAGTGGGAGTTTGAGTGGAGGGAATTGAAGAGGTTTTTGTGAGTGGAGTGTCCACCCACATGAATGAAGGAGGGGAGGGGGAAGCCCCCATGGTCGGCGGCCACCCCCTTGGGTGCCCTCCTTCCTCCTATAAAAGGCACCCCATCTTCTCTCTCTCACTCACACCTCCTCGTGAAGGATCTCTCTCCCCCTCTAGAATTTATCCCCCATGGTCTCGGACTAGCGAGATACATGTTCCCGGTGGCTATTCGGCAAGAAAGAGTTGTTCTTCCGCTGCATCGCTGGAGCGAGGAGGCGGAGGTTGCTCGGTGTCTTATACGTGTGTGCGAGCACGGATGCGCTGCTGTTTTGCGGCGCTAGGACTTCCTCTCGATCTTGAGATCGGCAAGAGATCGTCTACATCAACCACGAGTTTAACTCGTTAAGCTTTGTCGGTCTTCAAGGGTATGTTCTCTATGGATATACATCTGCCCGTTGTTCGTATCTAGTAGATAGATCTTGGTACATAGTTGCCATCATAGGATTGTTTTTGTTTTCTATGCTGCGAACCCTACAAAACCTACTTTTTACTCTACCACAAGTCCACCGCTTATCCCACGAGAAAAGCTAGTTTCAAATGCACATGCAACTTATATTCGAAATCTAAAAAGTCCCACTTACAAATCTACTTGCAACTAACCATTTATTACCTTCCTCCTGAGAATACCCTGTTGCATGCCAATATGCAACTCACCCCTTGTCCTACGAGAAAAGCCAGTTTTAAGTTCATATGCAACTCATATTCGAAATGCGAAAAAATCTTAGTTACAAATCTACATGGAACTCACCCCTTGTCCCACAAGAAAAGACAGTTTCAAGTCCACATGCAACTCATATTTAAAATGCAAAAAATCTCAGTTAGAAATCTACTTGGAACTCACCCGTATACCCTTCCTCTTGAGAATATACCCAGTTGCATGTCTCCATGCAACTCACGCCTTTTCCCACAAGAAATGCCAGTTTTAAGTCCACATACAACTCATATTACCCATATACCCTTCCTCCTAAGAATACCCAGTTGCATGCCGACATGCAACTCACCCCTTCTGTCACATCCCAAGATTTTCCAAATCTTGTAATGTGAAAAATAAATGAATTAAATAAAACTTTGTTTGATTATCAGAGTAAGAAGAAACTTTTTGAATTCCAATGAGAATCTTCAAACCTATTTGGATCAAATAAAATCCTAAAGAGATTTAAAAGGTAAACATTTAATAAAGGAAAATAAAAATATTTAGAATTACTACTTTGAAATCTTCTTATAAAAAGATTTAGTTTCCAAAAGAAAAGGAAGGATTTTAAATAAGAAATTATTTTACAAAGCCAAATTAAAACTTGGCCAAGTCTTTAAAAACAAAATATTTCTATTGGGAAAATTAGTAAAAGTTTATTTAAATAAAGTAATAAGGATTTAATATCCAAGTTTTATTAATAAAGGTTTTACTATTTCCAAAACATCAAAACTTATTTATTTATTTTAAAAAATAAGTTTTCCAAGTATTTTATATTCCCAATTAAAACCTACTGATTTGGTTTTGAAAATAATTAGATTTCAAAAGGAGTATTTAAATAAAACAAATCCTATTTGATTTAATAATAATGGTCTATTTATTTAATTAATAATGGACCCTAAAATAAAATTATTATTTTGATCTTTGGATTTTGGTTTATGTTATTGAACAGAACCAAATTCAAAGTTACAAAGTATGATGAATGTTTGAATTGATTTAAGTATTGTTTGGTTGTTTGAAATTCAAAACAGAATTTAGAAATAGAAAAGGAAAAAAACTTTCAGGAAGAAAAAAAATGGAACCAGACCCAGCCCAGCCAGCCCAGCCCACAAGCCCAGCAAACAGCCCAGTTCCCACTCTCCCTCGGCGAAACGTTTTCCACCTATTAGCTGACCCGCGCAATCACTGACTGGTGGACCCAACTCCCCTCTCACTCCCTCACCGACAGCAAGGACCCACGCAGCCAGCACATCTTCTTCCTCCTCGCGCTGACGACGCCCTGCGTTGCTGCCAATTACGCCGGCGTTGAATACGCATTGATTCTGCGACCGTTACTCGCCGTGACTGCACCCTATTAACCGCCCAGGCCCCCTCTCCATTTCCCCTCTCTGCCCTCTCACTGCTCCGACCACCGTCTCCGACCAATTCCGGCCAAGCCTCTCCGCCCCGTGCCTTCCCGAGCACACGAGCACACTCCCCACTCCCAGGCGCATCTTCCTGTGCCCTCAGTTCAACCGCGGGAGCCCCTGAGCATCACCTTCGACAAGCTCTGAGCGCCGCCGCGTCTGTCTTCCACTCCGGCGACGTCCCCATGTAAGTCTAGACCGCCCCAAGCCTTCTCCTTCACGCTCGCGTCATCTCCGTGATCCCCTGCATCTGACCATAACCTCTGTTTGCCTCCTCGTGAACCACAGCACCGTCTCCGACCATGTCCAGAGCCGCCTGACGTCTTTCCCCACTCCGGCGAGGAATTGCTGCAGTCCCCGAGCGCCCCTTGACCCAAGAAGACCACGTTGAGCTTCCCCAGCCTTCTGCGATCACGGTGAGCACCTTCCCATCCTCCCTCGCTTCACCGCCACCCATTCCATCATTGCCGCCGTCATGCCGCCGCCAGTTCTTGGTTGAGTGCTGCAGACCGTAGGATCTAGATCGGACGAATAAGATAGATCACTTAAGCGCTGAAAGGGTACGCGTCCTATGCCGCATGATCTGTTTAGATCCAATGCACCGCAGAGCCGATCCGACCGAACCGGTACCAGCGAATAGCGTTGTGACGCGTGGCCAGGTTTTCGATTTAAAAACAGATTGAAAACAGATTTGAATTGCAAATTGAAACTCTTGTAACTTTTGATCCACACGTCCAAAAATTACAAATTTTATATCGTTGGAATCAGTGGAACAAGCCCTAGCCAACCATGCAATTTGTTTAGTAAATAGTATCTATTAGATTGTTTGTTTTTGCAGAAACATTTGTATGCCTGTTTAGATTAGAAAAATTGTTCAAAAATGTTTTTAGGGTTAAAATCTTTGTAAATTGGTTTGTGGTGAACTTACTGACCCTAGGAACCAACCCATAGTTTTGAAAATGGATTTGGTGAAGTTTAGGATGGATTAATTAAATTAGCCCATTTCTAGCCAAATAAAAATATTGGTTTTCTTATGAAAATGGCTTTGGATTAAAAACTTTGGGAAAATGTTTTGGATCAAACCTACTGACCATAAACACCAAGTTTTGAGAAACAACAACTTATTTGGTGAACAACATAAAAGTTGTTGCTTTGATAAAAATATTTTCCACCACATAAAATAATGATTGGATTTTAAAATGGTTTGTAGACAAAACCCTTTTGCAAATGACTTTGCCACTTTGGAAAATGACGACTTTGAACCTTACAAAGTTTAGAAGCCTAGTGGAGACCACCTTTGCAATTAGAACCATCTCTTGCATGCTTACATGCATGACTTAAAACCCATTGTTTTGTGTGTGTGAATTGTTTGATTGATTATTGGTTTGGAATGCTAGTTGATATTGTGTTTGCTTGATTGATTGTAGTGAAGTTAGAAAAGTGTGAGACTAGCAAGATCAAGGAGTGAACCAACATTCCCTACCAAAAGAAAGGCAAGTTACACTATCATCTAAAGTCCTACTATTTTCATTATACTTAGTGGATTTTGAAACATGCATGAAAATAATTTTATACTTATGCTATGCTAAATCCTAATAGGATACCCTATACATTCCTTAGTGAAAACAATGTAGTTGTTACATGCTTAGCCATGCTATATTTTGAAAAGAGATACATGTTGAGATTTTATGAAGATGAGAAAAGGACTTGTGTTTTTATATAATAAAACAAGGACTCAATGAACCACCTGGGTGGCCAAGGATACTTTGAGTTTTGGAGAAGGTGGCAACAAAAGGAACCATGTCTATGGCAATCTCTTTGTGTTGTGCTCCAAAGGAAACCACCCAGGAAACTTAGAGATTGAACATGTTTCTCCAATTGTGGCTTTCATGTGCAACCACATGCTATTTATGGCTCTGTCTTAGTCAACTACATTGGGAAGACCCATGCATTGTCTTCAGTTTACTGGACATGGGAACCTGGAATCCTACATGGGTGCTGAAGACAAGCTAGCAATGGTGTATGGGAGGACCCTCTGGAAAGACTCCGTCACATTCTCAATCTGCCGGTACTCCATCTTGGTGAGCACTAATCTAGTGGCCACTGGTGGCAACAAGATGGGATTGTGACATGTGGGTAAAGTGTACTACTTCTGCATAAGATAATAAAATCTAAGTACTTAGCCGTGTCCCCGGTTATGGACAATACTGAGCAACTAAAGTTTGAAGCTATGGGAAATCTCGACATTCTAATTTCTAAAAGAAAACTTTTAAGACTTGATGCACTTGGGGGTACCAAGGAGCTCAAGAGATTTTGATAAAACTTGATGCACTTGGGGGTACCAAGGAGCTCAAGAGATTTTGATAAAACTTGATGCACTTGGGGTTACCAAGGAGCTCAAGGGATTTTTGACAAGGACTTGAACACTTGAGATTTTACCAAGGAGTTCAAGGGATTTTTGAAAAGGAGATTTGACAAAGGACCAAAACCATTTTGAAAAGATAGGATAAATTATTGCTTTATGCAAATGAGCCTAAAACTCTACTTAGCCAAATATGCATGTAATGATAGGATCCACTTATGTTCTACATAGTAGTGAAACTTGCCAATACAATTCAAATGTATTGACCCTTGTGGCTATAACTTGTAATGTTGCAGGTTTGATTGATTTTAGTGAAGATTGATTGATTAGGATTACAAAGTCTACAACCAACATGTCTGCCTGCGGCATTTTGAAGATGAAGGACCCCATGCTTATAGTTATTCCGCTGCAATGTAATGTAATAGCCAAATGAGCTATGTAAAGATGTAATAAAAATTATGTTATTCCTGGTTATAAAAGTTATATTATGATCTTTGTTTCTTGATTACATCTAAACTATGGATGCTAGCTATTGATCCAGGGACTAGCATTGTAAACACAGGGGACACCACCTTATGTTAATAAAGGTTGGGACACTCCCTCTACACCTTCTCCCTTAAGAAAAGTCAGTTTCAAGTACACATGCAACTCATATTCGAAATACAAAAAATCTCAGTTACAAACCTAATTCCAACTCTACTACTCGTCCACCCATTATCCCTCAATAGAAAAGCCAGTTTCAAGTCCACATGCATCTCATATTAGCCAGTTTCAAGTGCACACGCAACGCGTAGGTAACCCCGAGTAAAAAAAGGTAGTTTCAAGTCGACATGCAACTCATATTCAAAAATACAAAAATCCCCGTTACAAACCTACTTGCAACTCTACCATCCCCCTTCCCAACCCTCGAGAAAACCCATTTTTTAGTCGATATGAAACTTGTATGAAAATACAATTCCAAGTTTATAGTTTCGAGCGCACATGCAACTCGTTGGGATCCCGAGAAAAAGGCTAGTTTCAAGTTGACATGCAACTCGTATCAAAAATAAAAATTATCAATAACAAACCTACATGCAACTCTCCCACCCCCTCCTCCTTTCCACGAGAAAAGCAAGTTTCAAGTCAACCTGCAAATACTATAAAAAGTCAAGTTGCCGACTTACAATAAGGAACATTGCATACATCACATATAATCACAATCATGGCTATATAACATCACAACACACCCCTGCAAAAATATTTTAGACGCCTTTAATTTTCTTTGCATGTTTTACGTGGTTTGGGGCTTTCAATAAGTGTCGTTCTAACTTACGAACAAGAACTACAACGTTGATACTAGTATTGTCAATAACCCATTGTAAATCGAATCTTCAATATGTTGGGAGAAACAGGCACCCGCAAAGCCACTTATGCAATACAAGTTGCATGTCAAGCATGGAGCAAGTCTCATGAACGATGTCATGTAAGGTTAGCCCGGTCCGCTTCATCCCACCATCCCGCAAGATGCAAAGTACACAAGAAGCAATCGACAACAAAAGCACCAACGCCCATAATGACCATTGTGTTCTACTCGTGTAACAGATCTACATATAGACACGACTCTGATACCACTGTAGGGGTCCGTAGCATGGAAAACCAAAAAAATTCTATCGCATGAACACACACAAGCCAAGATCTATCTACTAGATTGTAGCAACGAGTCGTAGAGTACTCACCCTCGAAGATTCCAAAGTAGTTAACGAGAGCAGATTCTCGTGGATGATGTAGTCGTTCACTTGTCGATCTCAAGATCGCGTAGACGATCCTTCCGGCGCTGCGTTTAGGCAGTGCTTCCGCAGTCGGTCACACGTTCGGTACTCTATGAAGACCTTCCTCTCCCTTGTTCCAGCAGGCAACGGAGGTTGTAGTTCTCTCATCGCGATTTCGGCAGCACGACGGCGTGGTGTCGGAAGTAGAGGGAGGATCCCATAGGGTTATGGTGGAGAATTAGGGTTTCCGGATATCTAGGGTTTAGAGGCCGAAGAGGAGGAGGCATGGCCAGCGGTGACTAGGCTAGGGCGGCATTGTGTGGCGGGCACAAGGCGGCTTGGAGGCGGGGTGGTGGTGTTATGTATTGAGGGACAGCCCTCTCCCCTCTATTTATGAGAGGGAGGGCAGCTTGGGAGAGGGGAGTTTGAATCCTTCCCCAACTCCCTCTCCTACTAGGCTTGTGGTGGAGGGAGAGAAGGATTCTCTTCTTTCTCCACTAAGAAACATTGTCCCAGTTTGACTTTTCAAACTTGCCTTTTGACTTTCAATTTCGGAGTTTGATATCACTCTTTATTTGCATATACCTTTGACCTAGGACATGATGCAAACATTCCACTTAGTCATGACACATTCATGCACCCTTACCCTTCCGGTCTGGTGAACCTTCTAGACCCTTCTAGAACCTTCTGATGAAAAAACCGGAATCATTTCCAAACTCCGGAATTGGACTTTCCTTATATGAATATTATTCTCTGGACCATTCGGGGTCTCCTCGTGATATCCCGGATCCCATCCGAGACTCCGAACAATATTCGGTCTAACTACTTACATTCCATATATACTAAACAACATTGAATCCTTAAGTGTGTCTCCCTATGGTTCGTGAATTACGCGGACATGACCGAGACACTTCTCTGATCAATAACCAATATAGGAATCTGGAAATTCATATGGCTCCCACATATTTCAACGATTACTTTGCGATCGAATGAACCATTTACATACGATACCAATTTCCCCTTGTCTCGCTATATTTTACTTATCCGAGGTTTTGATCGTCGGTATCTCTGCATACCTAGTTCAACCTCGTTACTGATAAGTACTATTTTCTCGTTCCCGTGATATGTGATCCCTTGTGATCCAGTCACATGCTTGCAAGCCAATTGGATGACATTCCACCGAGAGGGCCTAGAGTATATCTATCCGTCATATGGATGGACAAATCCCATCTTGATCCATGTGCCTCAACACATACTTTCCAAACACTCAATGCCACCTTTATAACCACCCAGTTACGGTGTGGTGTTTGATGTCATCAAAGCATCCTTCCGGTGATGGTGATTAGCATGATCTCATGGTCGAAGGAATTAGGTTACTATGTATCAGAAAGCATATAGAAAATGAACTATATTAAATGACTTGATCTTTATGCTATGCTTAACTATACGAGTATGTCCATCATATCATTCTCCTAATGATATGACCCTGTTGTTAATAACATCTCTATGTTCATGATCAGGAAACCATGATCATATATTAACCAACAAGCTAGTTTAACAAGAGGCTTTACTAGGGACTCTTTTATGATTACAAATCACACGAGTATTAATGTTTCCGGTTAATACAATTATAGCATGGTATGTAAACATTTATCATAAGCATGAAGATATGATAATAACCACTTTATTATTGCCTCTTGGGCATATTTCCAACAGTCTCCCACTTGCACTACAGTCAATAATCTAGTTTCAAACCTTTGTGTATTCAACACCTATGGCTTTCCGGTGTTGTATGTACACTATTGCTAGTGGTCAACTGATCTCCGGATCTGACACTTCCAGGTCCGTGTGTAATTGCATGTCTTTGCGTCTCTATGCATCACTCATTCTCTAATGAGATGGCTTTGTATAAATTTGGTCGTTTGGTGAGACCTTTAGTTCTTTGGGGTTAAAACATGTTGATAATATTGTCGTACAATATATCTTCATAGTACTATCCCGCTGTGAACCACACCTAGTTTGATAACAAACTACTTGACACACATGCCCTCTTTTGCTGCTATTATAGCAGTCATATACTTAGCCTTTTGTTGTAGTATCTGTCACAATGTATTAACTTTGGAACTCATCCAAGTCCATTATGGAACTTATTTTCCATTATATCGTGCCACCCTTAGTTTAGATTGAGATAAACTTAAATTGTACTTTGTGACAAAACTAGTATCAATGTAGTGCTTTTACAATGAACTAGCCATCTATTTGTCACTTCTACAAAATAATATATTCTTAGTTCTTCCAAAAGATCATAAGAATATCCTTACTATCGTCCAATGATCATCTTATGAATCATTCTGGTATATGCTCACAACATTTAGAGCATAGGACATATCTGGATTTTTACATATCACAGTATGATTGATATAAATACTCTTTTGTGATTTCATACATCAAGTATAAACCTATACTTGAATCTTTGTTTCACTTACCAAGTGTCAACACACTTGAATATATCATCAACATTGAACTCATTCAATCCTTTCTGTGCGACAAGAATCTTTCTTGTAGTTTCTATATTGAACTCATTCAATACATCATCTATGTACTTTCGGCACAACCATATTAGCGTCTATTGATGCCAAATATTTGGGTTTTGCCTAAGTCTTTCATCGGGATGAAATTCTTAATATGTGTTTAATAAAAGATACATCATTTCCAATCAACAATATGTCTTCCACATAATGTATTAGAAATATGTCTTAGCGCTCCCACTTAATTTCTTGCAAATGCAAGCATCTTCATCGTCTCTGATGAATTTAAACTCTTTTAACAATTTCATCATGGTGAAGATTCCAACTCCGCGATGCTCACTTCAACCATTGAAGTTTGCATATGCTTTTTAGCATCCTTTGAATTAACAAAACCCTTTGGACCGTGTTACGCACACGTCCTAGGTAACAATTCTATTAGAAGAACTTGTTTTGTTTATTCAACTACCATATAACAAAATTATATGTAGTGGTTGCTACATTAATCCGTCTCGACTAAATATCGCTATGAAAGATCAAATCTTGTCATATACAACCTTTGAACATTGTTGTGAACTCTTTCCCAACATGTTGACTATTTCATAGATGTAAAACATGCATGTCTATTTCTTTATAGATCCAAACATGACTGTAAGGTCTTACATCTTTATCGAGGGTCCTTCAAGTTCAAAGCTTGATTTCTCGTGTATGAAACTATCACGAATTTTATGGCTTCAAGCCATTTTACGGAGTCAGAGCCCATCATCGCTTCTTTGCCTGTAGTCGGTTCATTATTGTCAAATAATGATTCAACCCTCAAATATTGGTATTTGATTGTTTACCCGACCTACTTAATTCAATAGAAACTTTGACCTCCGTAACCACAACTTTTGAGGCACGTGAGCCATGATCATTGTTACTGCCTCCGGAACACTTTCCGGCGCTGCGCAACTTTGCACATATAGCTAAGGTTCTTTTAACCTTATAAAGGTTCTATTGTCCTCCAACTTATCTTTTCACGAAAAATTCCTTCTCAAAGAAACTTGACGTTCTAAGCGACAAACACTTTTGTCTCTGATTTTATGGAGGAATACTCAACAGTTATTCGAAATAACATACAAAGAAAGGTTCATCCGATTTTGGTTGCAAACATCTTTCTTATGTATAGCATACCAATGTTTAAGAAAGGACAACTTGGGATTTATTCCAAACCATAACTTTATATGGGGTCATTTCAACGGATTATGATGGAGCTCTTTTCAGTGGAAAAACGGTAGTCTCTAAAGCTTTTAATCTTTAAAATATAATGGCAGTTTTTATGAATTACACCTTTGATCTTACCATGTCAAACAAGGTTTAATTACATATCTCGAACGCTCCATAATCTTATGGTTTTTTGGGAAATGCAAATCCACGGAACGATTCCTTAAATCTTAGGTATTATGCTAAAATTGTAACTCAAATATCTTCCTTTATGATCTTAACATAAACTATTTATATTCTTGTTACAATGATTTTGCACTTCATCTTGAAAGCCTTTGAACTTTTCAAATGTTTCATACTTCATCCTTATTAAGTAAATATTCATATATTCACTCAAATTTTCGGAGAAAGCATATGAAGTTGAAATCCATCGCTCTTGACTACACATAATGGACTTCATACAACAATATGTACAAGTTCCAATAAGCTAGTCATTCGTTCCCTTTTGGCCTATGAACGAAGTTTTAATTATCTCTAGGAAAGTTTCACAAGCGTCATTTGATCAAAAATCAAAAGACTCCAAAATTCCATCCACATGGAGTTTCTTCATGTTTTCTTTCCAATATAATTTTAACGGCGACGTCACTTCCTAAGTGATCTTTCAATCAATTTGTCTTTCAACATTTTTAGCACTAGTTTTATGGATGTGATTTCTCCAACGAGATTTTTAAATCATCCATCTTTTATGGATTACGACAATTATTTGAACAACCCTTTTGTTCTCATAATACCCGATAAAACAAATCTTGAAGGCAAACTTTGATGTTTACCGAGCAACACAATAACCCTTTATTTGTTCTTGATGAACATCATCACATATTCTTTTGCTAGTTACTTAGACCATTGTAGTTCATGAATCTTGTTGTTTCGTATGACGATTCATACCAACAAATTCAGTATCCAATACTTAAGAACCACATTATTTAACAAGCAAAGAATACAGCCATAACGCGTATATCCTCTATATACCTCAGCTGAACAATTCTAGTCTTTTCTTTTCTGCCATATATTTATGAGATTCTCTTTTAGTATTTCTTTTTCTGTTTGAAAGAATCTATCAACATCAATAGTTGAGCCACATAGTCCAAATCATGTATAGTTAAATACCAATGTCTTTGGACTTGCACTTTGAAGTAGATCACCATCATCAAATGTTTGGTGTTCTTTCAAATTCCTTTCTTTAGTAATCTCTTGGTGTAGTAAACATTTTACCTACATCAAATATTCACCCTTATCATGGAATTATCCATGATCAAGCTACTTTTAGCTTATAACGGTGAATCGCGAGTATAATGTTGCTCTCCAAAATCTCTTGGAGGATTAGGACAACTAGTGTCTCCAACCTTTTGTAAATTCTCATCAAATATGATGTAACATCCCAAAAATACTAAACTTAGATCATCAAACTCTAATCATCAAAATTAGGGTTAACAAAAACTTTTCTAAATAAAAATATGAAAGCATGCATGTGTGTATGCATCCCATTTTGAATTCTTTTGAATTGCCTTGTTTATATGTTTATTTCCTTGTAAAAGGATTCTTAGGTTAAATAAACATCATCTAAACAATTCCCAAACTTTTCCCAAAGACAAATAAATCAAAACAAACAAAATGAGTGAATGGTCATTTTGACCAATTTAATTCCCATGCCTACTTTGGCTGTCTCAAACTTTTAGAACTTAACAGAAACTTATTTGGATCTTTACACCCCTTGATTGTACTCATAACAAAGTATCAAGGCCCACTTTGTGATCATCCAGAAACATTCAAATGCATAGTTTAAATGACAATTCAAAATTGAATCTTTATCATATGGGAAGATCCCACTTTTTCAAAAACCACCCAAACAAGCTCAACTTTCAAAACCCAAGCATCTACAGACTCACCAGCACCAACCTAGCACACACACCAAAAATCTTTTCAAAATTCAAAACTTGAATTCTTGCGGCCATTTCATCAAACACCTTGCAGATACAAATCAAACAAAATCCAAACACTATTGTGAGTAGTGATTGAAGCCTAACTTGTTCCCTCTCTAGCTCACAACCATCTCAGTAGATCATCTAGCTAACTAAACCAAGCACTAGCCCCACTGTAAGCTTGGCAATGCCATCAATGGTGAATAGCCGAAGCTCACCATGCCACCCTAGTGTAGACAGCAAGATAGGAGAGAAACTAGCCGTGCCAACCTTGTCTGGAAGATCACCCATGCCTCACCGCCCCGTCTCGACCAGCCCTGCCTCGAAGACACCGACCAGAGCACCCAGGAACGCCGTGCCCGTGCCTCTGTCAACCATGCCGAGCATGCGCCAGAGCGACACACTCGACCGACGCCCACAGACTGCGCGCCGCCGTCGTCGCGTGCATACATGATCGCCACCAACCCAGGATACCGCCAGACATCCCCGTTCGTCGCCCCATGCCGCACAGCCACCGCACGCCGTCGAAGACGCCGCCTCTGCCGCGCAGAGCATCGCACGTTCCAGACCAAACCGCACCGCCCCTACACGCGCATTAAAGCCGTAGAGCATCGCCAGGAGACCACCGATCGATCGCCACCGCCGGCCATGCCTCTAGCAGCCCGTAGCCATGTCGCCACCGTCGCCTGCCCATCCCGTTCGGTCTCATCGTCGCGACTATAAATAGAGGCCACCCCCAGCCAAATTGAGCACACCATCTCACTCCCCTCTCCTCACTGATCGTTCTACCCCGTTCCCGAAGCAAGGCGAGCAGCACTTCGCCGGAATTTCACCAGAGCCCGCTGCCTCCAGAGAAGAAGGGAGCCAGCGAGACCCGCACGATTTCCGAGGCATGAGGCTCCTCTGAGGTGACCGTTGGTCGGCCTCCGGCTTCGTCAGCGCCTCGCCGGCATAGGCTCTGCATGGATTCCTCTGGAGGTTTTTGGAAGGTCACCTACTCTGGTGTGACCACGGGTGGTAAGTTTCTGGAAGGCTCTCTCGTTGTCTCGGCTGATTCTTGGCTGGTTTTTCTCAATGCCAAAGGCTCTCCCCTTGAGGGTCGATGTTTGGAAAATGGGGAGAAGATCTCTGTTGGATCTGTTTTGAGGTTCCCCTCTCATCTCTCTCGTGTTAACGATTCTTTGGATCCCTCATCTGGATTTCTTGGTAGATCTCCTACCATCACTGGATCAGATGAAGACACTGGTCTTAAATGGCATGCCCTTTGCTCCTCTTTGCCAACTGATGATCTTGAGCCTTCTAAAGGTTTTCTGATGCTTTTTCCTAGTTCTAAAAGGCTGGTTCTTCTCAACCACAACGAGGTTGTGATTGATGCTAGATACTTGATCCATGGTGAGGTGGTGGCTTCTGGCATATCTATTGATCTCCAGGTGAAGAGAGTTGTGGTCGGTACTCAGATTTTGCCTAGCCCTTTGGTTAAGAAATTTTCTACCAATATTGAGAAGATGGTGCCTAGATCTCTGGATTTCTCTGAAAACCTCCCCTCGGGGTGTGCTTCTAAAGATGTTGCTTCGTGTCGGCCTGCCCTGGATTTCTCATTAGGGCGTGATTTTGAGAAGAGGATTTTTGATAAATTCAGGCATCAAGTTAATTTCATTGGTGGTTTCAGGAAAAGACCCTTTTATCTGGTCTGTTCTTTTGGACGAGAAAATTTTAAGTTGGACTTTCATACTGTTAGTCTTGCTCTTCAAGCCTGTTTCGGTGGTAATGCTTCTAAATTCCAGGTGAAGCTTCTGCAAGATAGAACTTTTCGTTTCTCGGTTGCTTCAAGGGCAGTGGGTTTTGAGATTTACAATATTTCAAAGTTTTCATGTAATTCTTTTGTGATTCATGTCAATCTCTGGGGTAATGGGGGACCGAACTGGATTCATGAAGAAAGGGAATTCTATAAGGAGTCTGCCAAAGAATGGAAATTTGTCACGTACAAAAAAGAAAGTGCAAAAAATTCTCCTTCTTTGAAGCCTTCTAGTAAAGGTGGCTCGGTTTTTCAAAGACTCAAATTTCCTGCGTCTCCTGCGGTTCCTTCGCCTGTGACTGAGCAACGTATTAATGGTGATTTCAAATCAGGACTTCATGGCAGATCTTATGCTCAGGTGCTCGCTGATGGTGGTTTTAAGTCGATGGTAATGCCGGTCGGGTCTGGGGGAGGCGCCAATCGCGCGGCATTTAAATTTCCTAGTCTCCTTCCTTTTCTGAAATTCCCCTCTTTCCCAGAATGTAGTTGGCCCGACAATTCGTATGAGGGATGGTTCAAGGCCCAGGCAGTTACTCATTCCCGGCCCATTATTCACGGCAGTTTTCACGAGTTCACCACTTCGTTGCAAAAACAACTACCACTTCCCCTGTCTCCTCAACTCCCCCGCCCGCTGAAACCCCATTCCCCTCTTGCTCACGTGGCGAAGGCGTCGTAATGGCGAACATTCCGATTGATCCTGCGCCTTTCTGCCGAATGGCTTCAGATTATCACGGTGGCTGGCGAATCGCGTAAAAAGGGTGGTGGTGCCTCGGAGGTCAAGGGCGCATGAACAGTATGCCATTGCTACCATTTATCCCCCCCCCTGGTCCTGTTCTGTTCTTGAATATTCATGGTTTCCTGGTTGATTTCCTCAATAATGAGGTTGGAGTTCACTTCAGAGATATCCAGGCTTGTCCCTTTGGGTCTGCGTATGTGCAGTTTCATCATGTCAGCGACCGTGATAGACTCATTGCGGAGAGCCTGATTCTGTTTCAAGATGTGCATGTTTCTTTTGTTAAGCACAATGAGGGTGATAACTGGCGTAGGACTCAGTTTAATAATGAGTGCTGGGTGATGCTAGTTGGGCCTCCCCTTGACCACTAGCATACAGAGGATCTGAATGCTGTCTTTGCGGATATTGGGAAGGTTCTTTTGTGGGAGAGGGACCCAGACCAAAAGGGTAGGATTATTGCCAAGATTCGTGTTACTGACTTGGTTGACATCCCCAAGAGTGTGAGGTTTACCATTGGTGACTTGGTGGAGACAGAGTCATGGACTTTTTCTGTTGAAGTTCTTCAGAGTCACTTGCTTGGAGGGGGCCCACCTGAGGAGGACCCACTACCAGATGACAATGTGGACCCACACCCTGTTCCTGCTCATGGCCCAGTCTTTGGGCCCCAAATTCCACCTCCTCCCCCTCCCCCTGCTCCTGGGGCTGGTTGGGGACAGTGGATGGCCCCTGTGCAGGATCCTGCCCCTGATGGTGGTAATGCTGATGGTTGGGGTCCCTGGGAGGCTGCTTCTGCTCCTGTTCAAGGCCCTGTCATTGCTCCTTGAGAAGATATGCATGTTGACAATCAGCATCTTCCACCTCAAGATGTGAACAGTGGAGTTACAGGTGCTATCATTGTTCAAGACTGTGAATCTGATGATGATGAATCTGTTAATGAGCCTGAGGCTATGGAGGAGCAGGGTGTGGCTGTTGCACCACAAGGGGTAGGCATTGGTGAAGGCCTTCAGAACATTTTTCAGAACTATCTGGCTGATGATGAGGAGGCCAACTCTGATGCTGAGGAGGGGGTGGGAAGCCCTATGGACTCAAGTGCTGTGGCTCCTGAGAATGATGATTGGATGTTGGAGGACCAGCACCTTCTTTCTCCAAATGAGGCTCACCTTCAGGTTGGGATGGTGAGAACTTTTATCTCCATTCCTGATGTGCATGCTGCTAAGCAGGGATTTTCCCAACAAGGCTTGGAGCTCTGGGAGAATTATTTTGCCCCCCATATTCAGAAGGACTCTTCTTCAAAGGGCTCTCTTAAGTGTGATATCCCTGTAAGTTGGTTTAGCTTCATTACTCTCATGCTTGCTACCCCTGAGAAGTTTAATTGGGTCAAGGGCTTTCTTACTTCTCCTTTATGGGAAATTATTAAAGAACCTATTGCTGAGGAAAGTTCCATTTCTTTCATCATTCCTAATGAGAGCTTTTCCTAGATGGCCCCTTCTTGTCTGGGTATTGAATCCAATAAATCTTCATGCTCTCCCTCTACCCCTGCCAGAAAGAGAAAGGGCAAGGAACCTCTTGTGGACACTGAGGTGAGAAGAAGCCCTAGAATTGTTGAACTAAATGGGGGTTTTAAAAGTCACATAAATTGTCTAATTGCTGATTGTCTGGTTTGTAATGCTGCTCCTCCTTGTCTGAATTCCAAAGTGGTTAAAAATCTTGCTGCTTCATTCTGCAAGGTTAAGGATGGGGACCTGGAGAAGAGGTTGCTCAAGAAATGGAAGGCCAATGAAGTGGCAGTTAAGGCTCCTACAAAAGGCAGCATTAAAGGAGGAGCCTCTTCCAGCTTGGGCATTGGTGGCAAGAAGAAACACAGGGCTTTGGTACCTGTGGACTGCAAGCCAAGAAGAATCCCTCTTCTTAAGTGTTTTAATGTATCAAACTAAGTCTTTTGCTGGAGTCTTGTTGACTCCCTGTCATGTGTTCTGTGATTGTGATATTGCAGTGTGGTTGGTACTTGTTGTGGAATATGTCTGTGGTGCCTTGAATTGGATTGCCTTTTGCCTCTGTGATTGCTGTTTCCTCTCCTGGGTGATTACATTATTTATATCACCCCATATCTATACTTGCTACTGGTTTCTTAATGAATAACAAAAGAATTTGGAAGATCTTGAATTGGAATATCAGGGGGATAATTTCTGAAAAGAAATGGATTGCTCTCAGAAACAAAATTGAGGAGTCTGGTTGTGACATTATTTGTCTCCAAGAAACTAAGCGTGAGGACTTTGATAGCTCCTACATTAAAAAATTCTGCCCCTCCAAATTTACCAATTTTGAATTTCTTCCCTCCAGAGGTGCATCAGGAGGTTTGATCACCATTTGGAATGGTTCCCTGTTCTCTGGACATCTTTTCTTTCTCAATGAGTTTTCTATCTCCATCACCTTGACATCTCTCTTGTCCAATGAATCCTGGATCCTCACCAACATTTATGGGCCATGTTTACCTAAAAAAAAGACTGAATTTTTAGATTGGTTTGGCAGCATTGATATGCCTGATGATTTGGATTGGCTCATTGTGGGAGATTTTAACTTCTGTAGACAGCCTTCAGATAGAAATAAGTTGGGTGGAGATGTGAATGGTATGCTTCTCTTTAATGAAGCCATTAATAATTTGGGTCTCATAGAGTTACCACTTAAAGGTAGAAAGTTCACTTGGAGTAACATGCAGAAAGATCCCCTCTTGGAAAGTTTGGATTGGTTCTTTACTTCTGCTGCCTGGACTCAGAGTTTTCCCTCAACTTTTGTTGCTCCTCTAGCAAAGCCTACCTCTGATCATCTTCCTTGTGTCATTTCCATTGGCACAATGATTCCCAAAGCTCAGGTGTTCAGATTTGAAAATCATTGGTTGCATCATAAGGAGTTTAAAGCTATTGTTCAAAATGCCTGGAACATTCCTGTGGGTTTTATGGATTACGCCTGCTAAAAAATCAATGCTAAATTCAAAATGTGAGAGGGGTCAAGCTTTGGGCCAAACAGCTACCTTGCCTGAAGGCACAAATCTGTAATGTTAATGCCACCATTGACTTTCTTGATATCATGGAGGAAATGAGAACTCTTACTGTTCAAGAATGGAATCTTAGGGATATCCTGAAAAATCTTATTATTTCTCTATTGCAAGATCAGAATACTTATTGGAAACAGAGGGGGGAAATTAAATGGGTTAAGCTGGGGGATGAAAACACAAAGTTCTTTCACTCCAGAGCTACCATAAGCTTTAGACATAATTACATTTCCATGCTCAAGGATGATTCTGATCTTGAGGTTTATGATCATGATGGCAAAGCAAATCTCCTTTGGAATTCCTTTAAAAATAGAATGGGCTCTTCTGATAAGCCTGATATGCATTTCAATCTTAATGACTTGGCTGGGGATTGCTTAAGCCAAGAGGAAAGGGAGGCTTTGGAAAAGCATTTCTCTGATGAGGAGATTGATGCGGTCATTACAAATCTGCCTAATGATAAATCCCCTGGCCCTGATGGTTTTAATAATGAATTCATGAAGCTTTGCTGGCCTATTATTAAGGATGATGTGAAACATCTACTTGTGGAGTTCTATGAAGGGCATGCTTCTTTGGAAAGCATTAATTCTTCTTTTATCACCCTCATTCCAAAAATTGCTGCTCCTCTGACTCCTGCTGATTTTAGGCCTATTTCTTTGCTAAATAGTGTCTTTAAGATTATCACCAAGATTCTGGCTAATAGACTGCAAAAAGTCATACTTAAACTTGTTCACAAGAATCAATATGGTTTCCTCAAGCAAAGATCTATCCAAGACTGTTTAGGTTGGGCATTTGAATTTCTTGATCAATGCCACAAGTCAAAGGAGGAAATTTTAATTCTTAAGCTTGATTTTGAAAAGGCTTTTGACAGAATTGAGCATTCTGCAATCATTAATATCCTTAAAGCCAAAGGTTTTGGAGATAAATGGATTTCTTGGATTCAGATGATCTTTGGGTCAGCTTCTTCCTCTGTGCTTTTAAATGGTGTGCCTGGGAAAAAAAATTACTGCAGAAGGGGTGTTAGGCAAGGAGATCCTTTATCTCCTTTATTGTTTGTTCTGGCTTCTGATCTCCTTCAAAGTATCCTCAATAAGGCAATGAACCTGGGTCTTCTCTCTTTGCCCACTGAAGATGTGTTCTGTCCTGACTTCCCTGTGGTTCAGTATGCAGATGACACTTTAGTAATCCTCAAGGCTGATTCTGAGCAACTCTTGTGCCTTAAGGCCATTCTACATACTTTTGCTCTCTCCACTGGACTCAAAGTTAATTATTCTAAATCCAGCATGATGCCAATTAACATGGACTCTGAGAGGCTGGGACATTTTGCTAATACCCTTGCTTGCCTCACTGGTTCCTTGCCTTTTACCTATCTTGGTTTGCCTCTGAGCTTGAATAAACCTGCTGTGGAACATTTCCTGCCTATTGTTCAGAGAATTGAGAGAAGGTTGTGTGGAATAGCTGACTTTCTCAATTATGGGGGGAAACTGCAGTTAGTTAAATCTGTGTTGTCTTCCCTTCCCAAATATTACATGAGTTGTTTTGATCTTCCTGTCACTATCAAGGAACAGTTGATTAAATATATGAGGCAATGTCTGTGGAGAAAGAAAACTTCTGATGTTCAAGCTAGAGGTAATGCTCTTGTAGCATGGAAGAAAGTTTGTAGACCCAAGAATCAGGGGGATTGGGAGTTCTAGACCTTAATGTTCAAAACTCTACACTTCTTTTGAAGAATTTGGATAAATTTTATAATCACAAGGATATTCCTTGGGTTCACCTTATATGGAATACTTACTACTGTAATGGTAAGCTCCCTGGAAGAAGTCTTGAGGGATCCTTTTGGTGGAAAGCTCATCTAAAATTGATTGACATTTTTAAAGGACTTGCTAAGTGCTTGGTTGGAAATGGGAAATCCGCACTACTCTGGTATGATATGTGGAATGATAGCTGCCTTCAACATAAGCTTCCTCATGTCCTCTCCTATGCAAAAAATCCTCACATCTCAGTCAGTGAGTTCCTGCATACTGAAAATACTCAGGACCTTTTTTACCTTCCTCTGTCCCAACAAGCTTACCAGGAATATCAAAGTCTTGAGCAAATTCTCAATACTGGCAGGCAGGGGGAATCTGATAATTGGTCTTACATGTGGGGCAGTAATTTTTCAGTCAAAAAGGCTTATTGCTCCTTAGCTGGTTGCCAACCGGTTCAGCCACATTACTCTTGGTTATGGAAATCTTCTTGTCAGCAAAAGCACAAATTCTTCTTCTGGCTCTTACTGCTTGATAGACTCAACACAAGAAACCTTCTGAAAAGGAAATGTTTTTCTCTGGCATCTTATGAATGTGTTTTCCATGGTTGCAACATTGAAGAAACCATCATACATTTGTTTTGGGAATGCCCTTTTGCAAGGGCTTGCTGGGCTGAAATTTCACAGGTCAATGTTGCTGATCAAAATATCTTTGAAACTTTAGCCAGTATTAAAAAAGATCTTAATGTCCCTTTTGCAATGGAAATTCTTATACTTGGAACTTGGGGCATTTGGATTTGCAGAAATAATGAAATCTTCAATAATCAGCATGCCTCGCTTGAGAACTGGAAGGCTATTGTAGCCCAGGAATTAAGATGGGTCCTTTATAGAATTAAGAAGAAATACCATCAGGGCCTTAAAGATTGGATTGAAATTAATTTAGATAGGAGATAGCTGCTTAGAATGTTATCCCTCTTCTTTGAGGTGGATTGAGATTGTAAATATTCTTTTGTAACTCTCTATAATTTATAAAAATTGCAGTGGGGTTTTTTGCCCTACTGTTTTACCCTCAAAAAAAAAGAAGGGATCCAGCGATTGGAGCCGCCCCAGGAGAAGCTGCCGGTACAAGGAGGTTCGCCGTCGTCGACTTCGTCGTTCGCCCGCCTCGCCGACCCTCGCCTGAACCCCGGTGAGCCCCCAACGACCCCCACTGGCCACGCTAGGTTTCTGTCTCGCCGGCGTTGCCCAACGTTGACGATGACCCTCAGCCGTTGGATTAGAACCAGATCGAACGCACCACATCGCCCCATACCGCTTTGCACCCCTGTCTCACTGACGCGTGGGGACAGCGACTTAACCAGCCCGCGTAAGCATTGTGCTTAGCAGGCCGTCCCAGTATCACTTCCCGCGTAGCCCGGTTATTTGAATTTAACCTTTTCCATTTTATTTCAAACACACTTCTGTACCCAATTTTAAAAATCAACCCAGGTCGATTCAGTGAACCAAATTGAATGAAACCAATTTTGTTAGAAAGGTCTGGGAATGCTGAATCCAAGCCCGTTGGATTCAAGTCATTTGGATCTGTAGATCATCCTTGGTAAAAAATAACAAGGCAGGAGCTTTTCTGCATTCAAACATTTTTCAAATTAAAACCATAATAGATTTTGAGTTGATTCAAACTCTCAAAAATCACATTTAACCATACCTTTCAGAAGATATAAAAATATATAGGTTTACTTACAGAAATAATGTTCAAGTAATAAAAGAATGCTACATAGGCATTTCTAGTCACTTAATTTAATTAAAATAAAAGGGTAAAACCTTATTAAATTGTGACACCACTTTAAATCACATTCCCATGGACTAAAATATGTGGTGATGACATGTGTCAACATGATCCCATGTTTGGTTTGGAGCATATTAAATCTTAAGTAGTTTTTCAATGAGTAGAAATTAATTTTCTAAAAATAAAAGGATTTAAACCAAGCTTTAATCTTGTAATGTTAGTGATGATGCTATATCATCTATATGACCCTTGTGTGTGATGAATGCAAGTAGTTAAGTATTGTTTGGTGATTGTGTACCTCGTATTTATTCATAGACGCTAGTACCGACCAAGGATACGAGGAGAAAGGAGGATACTACGAAGAAGAAGCCGAGGAGAACTTCAACCACTACTCTGCACAAGGCAAGCTAACCCTTGAAAGATACTCTACTTTAGCAAGCCTAATGCTACTAGTTGAATGTGCAAGCTAACACTTGCAATTTAGCAAGCTTATACTGATACTGTGCAAGCCAATACTTGCTTGTCACCATGCCAACTATATGCCTTAAGCATAGATGATCCTACCCACTTGATAAAGCAATCCTAGTTTTACCTACAAGCTTTATACTTTATTTATTTATTTATCAAAGCTAGTACTTAGAGCTTACTTAAGTGAATTGTAGATACTAGAAAGATATGTGAAGGTTGCATAAAGAGCATAAAATTTGGCCTAAGCTAGATAATCTTGATGTCATCCTAAGGCATGAGATTGAACTTAGTTGACACTCCACTTGTTTACCACCCCTCATTAGTACTTACCCCCACTTGTAGATGCTAGTGATAAGCATAAAACTTGATCAACATTAGATGGGAATACTTGGTGGAAAAATGGTTATGAAAACCTTGGAATGATGGATCATTCTATTGAAATGTTTTGGACATGTGTTTCCGAACACCTGATGATTTTGGTGATGAAAATGTTGAGGCATGAGCCTTAGCCCTTTATAAAACTGATGGTTGTCTGGATGCGATACCATTCCAATTTTATCGTACAACCATAATACCAGAAGATTGGGTAGGGCTTGACTGGAAACTTATATACCTTAGTATCAGTTCCCTCACGGCCAAGGTCTAAGCTGAGGCTACCTTGTGAAGATTGTCCACCTGTGGAGTACCCAAGATGACAGTTGGTCATGGTTGGGAGGCCAAACACACAGGAGAGGTGCTTATACTAGGGCGTGTAATTGAAAGGTTAGGATTGATTATCCCCATACTGATTATGGTGAATTCAGGATTTGTTCCTGACGGATGTATCGAATGTTGTGGTGAAAGTGTACAATCTCTACAGAGTGTCAAACTATTGAATAGTCAGCGTCATGATTATGGACAGATTAGTGGCCATTCTTCCCCGTCGAGATGTTTTCAAAAGACTTGTGAAATGAATTGAGACTTTGACTTGACCACAACAGGGTTGTGATATGAAATACAAGTTCCCACTTAGGTGTTATAAAACTTCAACTAGCATTCGTTGCTTCTAAACTTAGTAGAGATAAATCTGGCTTTTGCAAAACAACCCTAGAGCCTAGTGTCCTATTATCAAAAACCCCTTTCACTTGTTAGTATTAGTTTGCGAGTACTTAAAGAGTACTCATGGCTTTGTCCCTGGCTATTCCCATGGCCAGACTATGAAGAGGAGTACCTGGAAGATAGACCCCAGGAAGGTTACGACAACTAGGATCATCTCCCATCGTCAGCATTGCCTGTGACCCCGAAGATGGATCTTCTCCTACGCTATCGTTATTATTACGTATTCTGCTGCTTGAAGTTGTATTAAGAACTGGATCATGAGATCCCTATTTGTGTAAGACCTTATATATGGTTTGTAATGGATGATGTACTGTGGTATCCAATTCTGTCATGTCTCGCAAAAATGGTAATACTGGGATTGCGATGTATGGCATAACAGGCATCTAGGATTGAAAATCCGGGTGTTGACAAGTTGGTATCAGAGCCATCCTGACCATAGGAGACCCTAGTTGGACTGGACGTTTGAATCAAAAACTTAGTTTCCAAAACCAAAGAAAGCAAATATTTACAAAAACTTACTCTCATTCTTATCCCTTTGTATTCTTTAATGAAAATTCATGTTCCTCAAAAACTCTTGCAAAATACATAAAATTTTGACACACTTGATCACTCTACTAACTTACTCATCCTATATTCTTATAGATGGACGTGAAGTACAACAAGTTTTATTAGTTGGGGAATGGAGGAGACCTTATCTTTGAGAGGGATTTGGACCAGCTTTCGGAACTTCTGGAGCGTCCGCACCCCGAGTTCTTCGGAGCTCAGCTCAATGATCAAGGAGGAGAAGATCTGTAGTGGCTAATTGTTGCAAGTCTCCGAGGAAAGATTGAACCTCCCACTGCTGAGGGAATTCAATTTACCTTAAGAGAGGACAACTAGCTCGACGGACTTGCCAGGAACATGCAGGAAGCTCTTTCTCGACTGTGTGGGCAAAGTATCAACCAAATCAAGGATACTCGCTTTGAGTTTTCCCCAAGGCGTGATGCTAATGGACAACCACTGGAAGCCCCATACCACCCCGAGCTGAAGACCCAATTGGACCACCTCAGCTTCATGATGTACGATCGTCAGCAGGAGTTGGATAACTGCCGTGATTACTCCAACCACAAGTCTGCCATCATCAAGATGAAGGACCAAACCATCGCCATGCTGGCAAAGGATCGCAAATCTCGCTGCCGTCAGCTCGACAACAAGGAGCGCATCATTGCCCGTCTTCGCCACCGTATCTCATCTTTGGAGGAGACCATCCACGAGAGAGACATGCAGTTGGAGGAAAGGGAGAATGCCGGAGAGGATCTTCGTGGAGACCCCTACTCCTATCTTAGCGATGACGATGATTTTCTGGAGGATCAGGCTATGGACTTCTTCACCGATGAGGACGATTTCGCCTTCATCGATGATGATGAGGATGATGAAGCCACAGATTGCAAGGAGTAGTACCACTTGAGCACTAACGTAGTGAGTAGTATTCGGTCCCACTGTATCGTAGTTTTTAGAATGGTTCTTAAAACCATCTGTTTTTCTTTGTTGTGGTGTGTGTTGTACTGTGTGCTATGAATGAATGAATGAAAAGCAAGTTACTAGAAAATCTGAGTCAAACTCTAAAAACTTTTCAAAAAACCAGAACCTTAGAAATTTCCCTCTTTTCTCATGATCTATCTCAATCTTCAGATGCCACGCGGAGGAAGTGGTTCATCCCCAGACCCGATGTTGCAGATCCTGCAAATGTTGACCTCTGACCGCGAAGCTGAAAGAGCGGAACGTCAAGACAACCTAGCCACCCTGCAACAGATAGCTCAGCTAGCCCACAACAACCAAGGCCACGGAAATCAGGACAACCATGGACCTAAGCTCAAGAATTTCCAGAATACCAACCTACCTGTCTTCACTAAGTCAAAAGAGTCCCTAGACGCTGATGATTGGCTGCAGACCATGGAAAATAACCTAGAAGTCACCAGAGTGGAAGCTAACAAGAAAGTTCTGTTCGCCACCCACTATCTAGCCGGAGATGCCAGGGCATGGTGGAACAGTGTGCGTGCAATGACCGGAGGACAGATGATGACCTGGGAGGAATTCAAGGTCAAGTTTAGTAGAACCCATGTGCCACCGGGTTTAATCAAGAGAATGAGAGACGAGTTCAGAGAACTGAAGCAAGGAAGGATGACCGTAGTAGAATACCGTGACAAATTTTTGTCATTAGCTAGGTATGCCCCGGATGAGATCGACACCGAAGCCAAGAAGAAAGAAAGATTCCTGAATGGTCTGCATGATGAGATGCAGACAATGTTAGTCAATATCACCTTTGCTGATATTGAATCCCTTGTCGACTCTGCCATTCAGATGGAAGGAAAGATCAACCAAGCCAATGAGAACCGCAAGCGTCACATGATGCATCAACCAGGAACCCATCAGACCCCAAAGTATCGCCCTAACCCATCTCTAGGATTTGCCCCAAGAACCAACAGACCCCCGATGAACCGTCTGACCTATCCCAATCGTGGAAACCCAAGGCCTGGAGGAAATCACAACAACCCCGGCAACTCTAGCAATTTCAACCGTGCCCCACCCAAATTCAACAACAACAATGCTACCGCCAACACCAACACTGCCCTGAGGACAGGAAGCAATGCTGTGCCTGTAGCAGCAAAGGACAAGTCGCAGGTGACTTGTTATGACTGTGGAAATAAAGGTCACTATTCCAACGAGTGCCCCAACAAGAAGAATGTCGCAGCACCAAATGCCAATGCCCCAGCTCAGCAGGAGCGTCGTGTTCATCCCAGAAGAAGGTTTGCCCCAGGGAATTCGCTCAACCGCAATGGCCGTCTTTTTCTCATGCATGCTGAAGAAGCTCAGGAAGCGCCAGACGTCGTGCTGGGTATGTTTTCTGATAATTCAGTACTTGCAAGAGTGTTGTTTGATTCTGGTGCATCGCACTCATTTGTCATCGAAGAATTTGCATGCACTAGTAAAATTCAACCAACCAAACTGAAGCATGTCATGATTGTTCAAATTCCCAGATCAACCACCAAGGCTAGGCAAATTTGCAAAGCCGTCCCTATCCGAATCCATGGCATAGATTTTTATGCAAATCTGATAGTACTCGGAACTAAAGGTTTGGAAGTAGTACTAGGAATGGATTGGATGTCCAAACATAAAGGATTAATTGAATGTGCCAAGAAAGCCATAACCATGACCAGTACATCCGGAATATCCGTCGAGCATATATCTGAAACCTTACCTCGCCAATTCAAGTGCAACAAGAGTATAGCCCAACCTACCATTGACCAAGTCTGGATAGTCTATGAATACCCCGATGTATTTCCAGATGTTTTGCCTGGTATGCCCCCAGATCGGGATATCGAGTTTATCATCGAACTAATCCCCGGAACCGGACCCATAGCCCAGAGACCATATAGTATGAACCCGTCTGAGCTAGCAGAACTGAAGAAGCAACTGGATGCCATGCAGGAAATTGGATTAATTCAACCAAGTGCGTCACCATGGAGATCTCATGTCTTGTTTGTGGACAAGAAAGATGGAGGTAACCGTTTGTGTACGGATTATCGGAAGTTGAATGATGTCACCATCAAGAACAAATACCCCTTGCCCAAGATAGAAGATTTGTTTGATCAGTTGACCGGTGCCAAAGTGTTTTCTAAGATTGATCTTAGAACTGGCTATCATCAACTCAAGATTCGTGCAGAGGATATTCCCAAGACTGCCTTTACCACCAGATATGGATTATATGAGTATACCGTTATGTCTTTTGGATTAACCAATGCCCCCGCTTATTTCATGAATCTCATGAATAAGATTTTTATGGACTTCCTGGATAAGTTTGTCGTTGTTTTCATCGATGACATTCTGATTTATTCCCAATCAGAAGAAGAACATGAGCTACACCTAAGGACCATTCTTGGAACCCTTGGAGAGCATCAGCTGTATGCAAAGTTTAGAAAATGTGAATTCTGGTTACAGGAGGTAGGATTCCTCGGTCACATTGTATCAGCCGGAGGAATTGCCGTTGACCCTACCAAAGTGAAAGATGTAGAGGATTGGCAAGCCCCAACCACTCAAACCCAAGTTCGTGCATTTCTCGGATTGGCGGGATATTACCGCAAGTTCGTAGAAGGATTCTCGAGTATCGCCAGACCCATGACCCAATTGCTGAAGAAGGACAAGAAGTTTGAATGGACCGACAAATGTGAAGCGAGTTTTCAAGAACTCAAGAGGAGATTGATTTTAGCCCCAATCTTGATCATGCCGGATATCACGAAGCCCTTCGATGTGTATTGTGACGCATCCAAGATCGGTCTCGGATGTGTGCTAATGCAAGAAGGCAAAGTTATATCTTATCTATCTCGACAACTGAAGCAACATGAGCAAAATTACCCAACCCATGACCTCGAACTCGCAGCCGTAGTTCTAGCCCTGAAGACATGGAGGCATTACCTGATGGGAAACCGTTGTGAGATTTACTCGGATCACAAGAGCCTGAAGTATATATTCACTCAGAAGGAGCTGAATATGAGACAGAAGAGATGGATTGAGCTAATCAAGGATTACGACCTGGACATTCACTATCACCCTGGTAAAGCCAACGTGGTAGCAGATGCCCTTAGCAGATTGCCGTGCCGCTTGAACACCATGATTTTCAAGGAGCAACCAAGCCTGCACAAAGAGATGGAAGATTTTCGAATAGAATTAGTGAGTGAAGGATTTTTGGCTAGCATAGAAATTCAACCCGCTTTGATCAGTCAGATTAAAGAGGCGCAGAAGGGAAATGCTAGTATCGACGGAATCAAGCGTCGTATTGGTACAGGCAAAGTACCCGGATTCACCGAGGACGAAGAAGGAGTTCTGTGGTACAAAGGACGCCTTTGTGTACCAGCAGATTCTGAGTTGAAAGAAGTTATTTTGAAGGAGGCTCATGATACTCTTTATTCTATCCATCCCGGAAGAACTAAGATGTATCAAGATTTAAAAGAGCAATTTTGGTGGCATAAGATGAAGAGAGAAATTGGAAGCTATATCACCAAGTGTGATATATGTCAGCGAGTCAAGGCAAGACATCAAAGACCCGCTGGATTGTTGCAACCATTGCAGAGTCCGGAATGGAAATGGGATTCCATTGGAATGGACTTTATCACCGAACTGCCTACTTCTAGTAGGGGAAATGACTCTATCTGGGTCATAGTGGACCGATTGTCCAAAGTCGCCCATTTCTTGCCCGTCAAGACCACATATCAGAGTTCGAAGCTAGCGGAGTTGTACATTGCTAGAGTAGTTAGTTTGCATGGAGTCCCCAAGAACATCTTATCGGATTGAGGAACTCAGTTTACCTCGAGATTATGGAAGAAAGTTCAAGAAGGTTTAGGAACCCGACTAGATTTCAGTACCGCTTTTCACCCTCAGACCGATGGACAAACGAAGCGAGTAAACCAAATACTCGAAGATATGCTGAGAGCATGTGTGCTAGAATATGGATCCAAGTGGGAAGACTGTCTGCCGTTTGCAGAATTCTCATACAACAACAGTTATCAAGCCAATTTGCAAATGGCCCCATTTGAATTCATGTACGGAAGGAAGTGTCGCACCCCTTTGAACTGGTCGGAAGTAGGAGAGAGTCATATTTTCGGACCCAACATCCTACGAGAAGCAGAAGAGAAGGTTCACAAGATTCGTGAGCACCTCAAGACCGCCCAATCTAGACAGAAGAGTTACGCCGACAAGAGATGTCGAGACCTCGCCTTCAACATAGGAGATTTTTTATATCTGAAGGTGTCGCCATTAAAGGGAATGCAGCGTTTCCAACTCAAAGGAAAGTTAGCCCCCAGATATATCGGACCCTTCAAGATCCTGAACCGTTGAGGAGAAGTGTCGTATAAATTGGAACTACCCGAAGAGATGTCCGTCGTGCATAATGTGTTCCATATCTCGTTCCTTCGCAAGTGTCTCGAAGTCCTAGAGAAGACCGAAGTGTTCAAGAATATCGATCACCGGACCATAGAGATCAATGATGACCTAACCTATCCCGAAGTACCCATCGGTATTTTGGAAGAAGCTTTCAGAACTACCCGAACCCGAAGCATCAAGTTTCTCAAGATTCAGTGGAGCAACCACACCGAAGAGGAAGCTATCTGGGAGCGCGAAGATCACATCAGGACGGAGTTTCCCGATCTCTTCAAATCCTAGGTAATCTTTTCGTCCTTTTTCAAATCTCGGGACGAGATTTTGTTTAAGGGGGGAAGGTTTGTAACATCCCAAAAATACTAAACTTAGATCATCAAACTCTAATCATCAAAATTAGGGTTAACAAAAACTTTTCTAAATAAAAATATGAAAGCATGCATGTGTGTATGCATCCCATTTTTGAATTCTTTTGAATTGCCTTGTTTATATGTTTCTTTGCTTGTAAAAGGATTCTTAGGTGAAATAAACATCATCTAAACAATTCCCAAACTTTTCCCAAAGACAAATAAATCAAAACAAACAAAATGAGTGAATGGTCATTTTGACCAATTTAACTCCCATGCCTACTTTGGCTGTCTCAAACTTTTAGAACTTAACAGAAACTTATTTGGATCTTTACACCCCTTGATTGTACTCATAAAAAAGTATCAAGTCCCACTTTGTGATCATCCAGAAACATTCAAATGCATAGTTTAAATGACAATTCAAAATTGAATCTTTATCATATGGGAAGATCCCACTTTTTCAAAAACCACCCAAACAAGCTCAACTTTCAAAACCCAAGCATCTGCAGACTCACCAGCACCAACCTAGCACACACACCAAAAATCTTTTCAAAATTCAAAACTTGAATTCTTGCGGCCATTTCATCAAACACCTTGCAGATACAAATCAAACAAAATCCAAACACTATTGTGAGCAGTGATTGAAGCCTAACTTGTTCCCTCTCTAGCTCACAACCATCTCAGTAGATCATCTAGCTAACTAAACCAAGCACTAGCCCCACTGTAAGCTTGGCAATGCCATCAATGGTGAACAGCCGAAGCTCACCATGCCACCCAGTGTAGACAGCAAGCTCGGAGAGAAACTAGCCGTGCCAACCTTGTCTGGAAGATCACCCATGCCTCACCGCCCCCTCTCGACCAGCCCTGCCTCGAAGACACCGACAAGAGCACCCAGGAACGCCGCGCCCGTGCCTCTGTCAACCATGCCGAGCATGCGCCAGAGCGCCACACTCGACCGACGCCCACAGACCGCACGCCGCCCTCGTCGCGTGCATACATGATCGCCACCAACCCAGGAGACCGCCAGACATCCCCGTTCGTCACCCCATGCCGCACAGCCACCGCTCGACGTCGAAGATGCCGCCTCTGCCGTGCAGAGCATCGCACGTTCCAGACCAAACTGCACCGACCCTACACGCGCATTAAAGCCGTAGAGCATCGCCAGGAGACCACCGATCGATCGCCACCGCCGGCCATGCCTCTAGCAGCCCGTAGCCATGTCGCCACCGTCGCCTGCCCATCCCGTTCGGTCTCATCGTCGCGACTATAAATAGAGGGCACCCCCAGCCGAATTGAGCACACCATCTCACTCCCCTCTCCTCACTGATCGTTCCACCCTGTTCCCGAAGCAAGGCGAGCAGCACTTCGCCGGAATTTCACCGGAGCCCGCCGCCTCTGGAGAAGAAGGGAGCTAGCGATAGGAGCCGCCCCAGGAGAAGCTGCCGGTACCAGGAGGTTCGCCGTCATCGACTTCATCTTTTGCCCGCCTCGCCGACCCTCGCCTGAACCCCGGTGAGCTCCCAACGACCCCCACTGGCCGCGCTAGGTTTCTGTCTCGCTGGCGTTGCCCAACGTCGACGATGACCCTCAGCCGTTGGATTAGAACCAGATCGAACGCACCACATCGCCCCATACCGCTTTGCACCCCCCTGTCTCACTGACGCGTGGGGACAGCGACTTAACCAGCCCGTGTAAGCTCTGTGCTTAGCAGGCCAGCCCAGTATCACTTCCCGCGCAGCCCGGTTATTTGAATTTAACCTTTTCCATTTTATTTCAAACACACTTTTGTACCCAATTTTAAAAATAAACCCAGGTCGATTCAGTGAACCAAATTGAATGAAACCAATTTTGTTAGAAAGGTCTGGGAATGCTAAATCCAAGCCCATTGGATTCAAGTCATTTGGATCTGTAGATCATCCTTGGTAAAAATAACAAGGCAGGAGATTTTCTGCATTCAAACATTTTTCAAATTAAAACCATAACAGCTTTTGAGTTGATTCCAACTCTCAAAAATCACATTTAACCATACCTTTCAGAATATATAAAAATATATAGGTTTACTTATATAAATAATGTTCAAGTAATAAAATAATGCTACATAGGCATTTCTAGTCACTTAATTTAATTAAAATAAAAGGGTAAAACCTTATTAAATTGTGACACCACTTTAAATCACATTCCCATGGACTAAAATATGTGGTGATGACATGTTTCAACATGATCCCATGTTTGGTTTGGAGAATATTAAATCTTAAGTAGTTTTTCAATGAGTAGAAATTACTTTTCTAAAAATAAAAGGATTTAAACCAAGCTTTAATCTTGTAATTTTAGTGATGATGCTATATCATCTATAGGACCCTTGTGTGTGATGAATGCAAGTAGTTAAGTATTTTTTGGTGATTGTGTACCTCGTATTTATTCATAGACGCTAGTACCGACCAAGGATACGAGGAGGAAGGAGGATACTACGAAGAAGAAGCCGAGGAGAACTTCAACCACTGCTCTGCACAAGGCAAGCTAACCCTTGCAAGATACTCTACTTTAGCAAGCCTAATGCTACTAGTTGAATGCGCAATCTAACACTTGCAATTTAGCAAGCTTATACTGATACTGTGCAAGCCAATACTTGCTTGTCACCATGCCAACTATATGCCTTAAGCATAGATTATCCTACCCACTTGATAAAGCAATCCTAGTTTTACCTACAAGCTTTATACTTTATTTATTTATTTATCAAAGCTAGTACTTAGAGCTTACTTAAGTGAATTGTAGATACTAGAAAGATATGTGAAGGTTGCATAAAGAGCATAAAATTTGGCCTAAGCTAGATAATCTTGATGTCATCCTAAGGCATGAGATTGAACTTAGTTGAAACTCCACTTGTTTACCACCCCTCATTAGTACTTACCCCCACTTGTAGATGCTAGTGATAAGCATAAAACTTGATCAACATTAGATGGGAATACTTGGTGGAAAAATGGTTATGAAAACCTTGGAATGATGGATCATTCTATTGAAATGTTTTGGACATGTGTTTCCGAACACCTGATGATTTTGGTGATGAAAATGTTGAAGCATGAGCCTTAGCCCTTTATAAAACTGATGGTTGTCTGGATGCGATACAATTCCAATTTTATCGTACAACCACAATACCCAAAGATTGGGTAGGGCTTGACTGGAAACTTATATACCTTAGTATCAGTTCCCTCACAGCCAAGGTCTGAGCTGAGGCTACCTTGTGAAGATTGTCCACCTGTGGAGTACCCAAGATGACAGTTGGTCATGGTTGGGAGGCCAAACTCACAGGAGAGGTGCTTATACTAGGGCGTGTAATTGAAAGGTTAGGATTGATTATCCGCATACTGAGTATGGTGAATTCAGGATTTGTTCCTGACGGATGTATCGAGTGTTGTGGTGAAAGTGTACAATCTCTGCAGAGTGTCAAACTATTCGAATAGCCGCGTCTGCGGTTATGGATAGTTGGAGTGGCCATCACTGTTCCCCCGTTAGATGTTTCCAAAAGACTTGTGAAATAAATTGAGACTTTGACTTGACCACAACAGGGTTGTGATATGAAATACAAGTTCCCACTTAGGTGTTATAAAACTTCAACTAGCATTCGTTGCTTCTAAACTTAGTAGAGATAAATCTGGCTTTTGCAAAACAACCCTAGAGCCTAGTGTCCTATTATCAAAAAACCCTTTCACTTGTTAGTATTAGTTTGCGAGTACTTAAAGAGTACTCATGGCTTTGTCCCTGGCTATTCCCATGGACAAACTATGAAGAGGAGTACCTGGAAGATGGACCCCAGGAAGGTTACGACAACTAGGATCATCTCCCATCGTCAGCATTGCCTGTGACCCCGAAGATGGAGCTTTGCCTATGCTACCGTTATTATTACGTATTCCGCTGCTTGAAGATGTATTAAGAACTGGATCATGAGATCCCTATTTGTGTAAGACCTTATATATGGTTTGTAATGGATGATGTACTGTGGTATCCAATTCTGTTATGTCTCGCAAAAATGGTAATCCTGGGATTGCGATGTATGGCATAACAGGCATCTGGGATTGAAAATCCGGGTGTTGACATATGAGAACATAAACTTTGACATATTATACTCTATCATGTTGTAACCAAAACATCATTTCAGATATAACAATATCTTCCATACATGATGGTTTCTGAAACAACTCTTTCAACTCCTAGATTACCTTGATATTGAAACTATCTTTCGAATATCAAGAATCATGGAGACAAACATGATACTTATATACTAACATTGGAATTGTTACTCTTGATTTAATACCAACTATTAAACTTCACGGAGTAATCGAAACTTACTGAAAGTTTGCAATGGGACTTTTAAACTTTAGATTAACACTTCAAAACAATACAATACCAGTTCGTAAAATAACTAACCAGAAATTAAAACTAAGCGCAAGGTGGTAATGGATGCCAATGACTACAACAACTATGCAAATTCACTTTGATTTAATTTATGATAAATAGTGTTCAACTTTTAATTATATTGATTTTGATCTCCCACTCAAAACAATATCCTTCACATTGCTTTAGTGATCACACGAACCAAATCCACCACATCAAAACCGATCATCACGAGAGTTGATGTAGCTTCAATGGCGAACAATCAACATGTTCATCATATCTACTATATGACTCATGCTTTACCTTTCGGTGATCCGTGTTCCGAGACCATGTCTATACATGCTAGGCTCGTCAAGATCAAACCTTAGCTTCCGCATGAGCAAATATGGCTTGCTCACGTTGTATACACTCGTAGAATCTAACACACCCGATCATCACGTGGTGCTTCGAAACAACGAGCTTTAGCAACGGTGCTTACTAAGGATGAACACTTAAAACTTGAAATTTGTGTGCTTGAGGGATCATCTTATAATGCTATCGTCCCAAACTAAGCAATACAGGATGCATAAAGGATTAACATCACATGCAATTCATAATATGTGATATGATATGGCCTTTCTTCTTGTGCTTCCGATCTCCATCTTCAAGCACAAACATGATATCCATCATCACCGGTATGGCGTCAAGGTTAATGGCGCCGTTTCATGGTTGTCGTCCACCAGCTTCAACTATTACAACTACTTTTAATAGACACGCGGGTCTTAACCGAATTTAAAGACAACCATATGGCTCCTGCCGGTTGCCAACTTACAATAAGGAACATTGCATACATCAAATATAATCACAATCATGGCCATATCACATCATAGCACACCCCTGCAAAACAAAGTTAGACGCCTCTAATTTTCTTTGCATGTTTTACATGGTTTGGGCTTTCAATAAGTGTCGTTCTAACTTACGAACAAGAACCACAACCTTGATGTTTGAACTATCAAGTGCCTGTTGTAAATTGAATCTATACTATGATAGGAGAGACAGACACCCGCAAAGCCACTTATGCAATACAAGTTGCATGTTGAGCGTGGAGAAAGTCTCATGAACGATGTCATGTAAGGTTAGCCTGGGCCGCTTCATCCCATAATACCACAAGATGCAAAGTACACAAAAATCAATTGATAATAAAAGCACCACCGCACACAATGACCATTGTGTTCTACTCGTGCAACAGATCTACATATAGACACGGCTCTGATACCACTGTAGGGGTTCGTAGCATGGAAAACAAAAAAATTCTATCGCATGAACACACACAAGCCAAGATCTATCTACTAGATTGCAGCCACGAGTCGATAGAGTACTAACCCTCGAAGATTCCAAAGCGGTTAACGAGAGCAGATTCTCGTGGGTGATGTAGTCGTACACTTGCCGATCTCAAGATCAAGTAGACGATCCTTCCCGCCGTTTCGATCTGGCGGGTTAGGTGTCGGGTTGGGCGGCGGGTTGGGCGCCTGCTGGTCCACGTCGCTCTAGATGACTACGGCGCATTGATAGCGCTCGTAGATTGGTCTGCTTCTGCCGCAGCTTTCGGATCCGGAACCGTAGGTCCCTTCATCCGATGGCGGATCGCACAGGTCGGAGTTGCAGCTGCTGCTGTCGTAGGAATCATCTGTTGATGATGTTGTGCATAGCACGGGGTGCGGGGTCCACGAAGAGGGCCTGATTGATGGTAGGGGCACCCGCTCAGGGAGGCGGAGGGTGCCAGTTTGCCCCACCTGGAAGCAGAAGCTCCCGAACAGGATCTCGAGTCCGTCGCCTACGGGCTCGAAGTCCTTCATGGTGGCCGGTGAGTGGGCGGTGAAGTCGAAAGCACTGAAGAGGAGGTGACTCTCCATCGCCGCAGAGTTGTAGATCAATCGGGTTGGGACCGTCACGATCGCACAATCAGCGTCCCTAGTTCCCACAGATGGCGCCAATTGACGAGGTTTGATCTCATCAATGCCCATTGTTATGGACTTGGGTTTTGGAGAAGATAGGGATGCTGGAGATCGTGGAACGGTTAGCAAACAAGCAACACGGGGACACAAGGTTTACCCAGGTTCAGGCCCCCTGAGGGAAAACCCTACTCCTGCTTGTCTGCTCTTGATTACGACGGGACCGAAGGTTACAGGGATGCGCAGATGCAATCTAGCGTGGAGGTGTATGCGAAAGTATGAGGAGGAGCTCTAGGTCGTGCCCTCCTAGCCTTTATATAGACTCAGGTAGGTCCCGGGCATAGACCTAGTCGGTTACAGGTTCTAGGGTTTTACCCCTTTGAATTTCCTATCTACTCTAGTCTTGCTCTCCAAGGATCCGAAAGCGTCATGGGCCTTGGACACCCGAAAATCTTCATGGGCCGGCGTATAATTGCTGTGGACCTTCCTTGGGCTGGACCAGGTATGCTGAGATCATTTACCCGTGGGGTATAACCATGTCAATAGCCCCCGAGTGTTCAGTCGAATCGTAGATTTGGCTGAGGACTCTGCAATCTTTCGGGTGCAACTATGTATATCAATAGTTCCTGTGCAGGGATTGTTGATGCATGTGCCTGACTCACCCGACGGATCAGGGTCAGTTAACTGTCTTAGGACGAAACAACACGATCTTCTTCAGGTTGGAGTCCCTCAACTCGAACCCGGAACATATGCTGGCGTAATTCGACTCAGGCTGCGGAGGACTTACAGGAGTGGAATTCCAGTGAATTTAAGTGATGTACCCAACGCGTCCGTCGGGATTTTTCATCGCACCTATTAGCACGGGTTTTTACTAGCAGAGCGCAGTCATGTGTGTTGCCAGGCCATCAGATGATACTGTAGGTCTTATCTTTGTGTCGCAGACACAACATCCGAATGGTTATTACCGCGGAGGTGTTTCGGGTGGTCAAGGAGAACGTTGCTCACTTGACGTTTAGTTGGGGCAGAGTTGCCGAAAAGTTTTTGCATGTTGATCCGAAGGATCGCGGTCGAAGAATTCATAGGGTGCGCGACCAGCGCTCCCTATGGGAGTAGCCCCTGAGTGTCTGTTCAAGTCGTAGACTCGAGCGGAGACTTTAATTCAGACGTTGTTCAGTTGTAAGTCCGTAGGACACAAAAAATTCGGATGATTAAATCCATCCTCCCTATGGGAGTAGCCCCCGAGTCCGTAGTGGAGTCGTAGACTCGACGGAGGACTCGAAGTAATGTTTTGCTTCTATTCATCTTTCGGGTGCGCGGCCAGCGCTCCTGATAGGAGTAGCCCCCGAGTAATTGGTCGAATCGTAGATTCGAGTGAGTACTTTTAGCTTTGAAGCCGAAGAAATTGTAGTTGTTGCTAGTATAGCTTTTGATGATGTCAGTGCTGACGATCGATGACCTCAGACGTCTGTTGTGCCAGAGATGACTTGACTGGACGAACGTGGGTCCCACTTGCTGACCTTGAATTGACCGGTCACGCGCGGCATGGAGATAATTACGGCGTCGCCTCGATTTCCACGCGTAGTGGACGGCGTGTTAGCGACGGTTCGTTGTGATGCTGACACGTGTATGGCCAGATCTGCCGTTGGCATTAGGTCTTCTCGATGGACGGTTGTCGTGCGTCGTCTTTGTTGTTATAATCATTGGGGAAAGCTGCAGTTTGTTTTCACTGCATCTATTCTTGTTTTCACTGCCTCCTTGTGCTCTAAGAGTTATTGCTGTGCGCTGGAATATCCATGCACATTTCCTTCTTCCCTTCTGCGCTCTCACCGCCTGCGCCGCCGCACCGCGATGGGGAAAACGAAGAAGTCATCATCTGCGGCTGGTACCAGCGCCGCCAGAGGGAAGAAAGGCACCACCGCTACCCGTGTCACCGATGGTGGTTGGCGGCGATCAGAGACGCGGGAGAGTGACCTCCGCAGGCTTCGCGAGCGGGGCTTGATCCCGCAGGATAGGGAGGCCGTCAAACTCCCAGGCAACAAGGTAATCCCTCGTCCCCCCGCTGGGTATCGGGTTATGTTCCTTGCCTTCGTTATTCGCGGGTTTTCCTTCCCAGTCCATGATTTCCTTCGTGGGCTGCTCTTTCTCTATGGCATCCAACTGCATCATCTTTCCCCCAATTCTCTTCTTAACATTGCTTGTTTTATCACCCTCTACGAGTGCTGGCTCGGCATCGAGCCTCACTTTGGCCTCTTCCGGAAACTCTATTCCGTGAAGAGGCAATCTGGTTCGGATGGTGTGTATCCCATTGGGGGTTGCATCATCTCCCTCAAGGCCAATATTCTTTTCTTTTCTTTTTCCATGTCCGAATCTGTCCAGTACTGGCGGAGGCGATGGTTTTACATTCGCGACTCCACAGTGGCTGGGCAACATTTTGGTCTTGCTCCTTTCGACTCCTCCCAAATAGTCGAGCCGAAGAGGTCCTGGAAAAACCAGATCTTGGATGGCGAGGTAGCGGAGATAGAGGCCCTCTACCGTCGGGTGGAGGATCTCCAGTTGATTCTGGAGAAAGAAGTGAACGGTGTGGATATTATCCGCACGTTTCTCGAGCGTCGGGTGCAGCCCCTCCAGGCTAGGGCGCACCCGATGTTTCTTTATGCTGGGCGCCGTGATCCGACGCGAGTTTCGGCCGAGAAGCTCTCCCAGGGAGATCTCGACAGGGCCCTTCATACGCTGCTGAAGTACAAGGCTAGAGAGGATATCCCGGGGAAGTCGCTGACTCCGCCATTTTCTTCTACGCTGGCCGTTCCACAGGTGTAGATTCGTGCGCGTAGCGCTTTTGTTGGCTGCATGTTTATTTTCTCTTGTTTGCTAACAATGTTTCTTCTTTTCTGCAGAGCTTCAAGGTGCCGGGTGTAACACCCTCAAATCGGCCCTATGCAAGTCTTAGCGAATCCCGCCAAACCCGCATAGAAACGATTCAAAGGTGCCCACCAGGCACTTTCGTGCGGGTGGAAAACGAAGTAATAACATTACACAACAGTCCTCGATGGGACCCACAGAACAGATATATACAACAACGACTCAAAGAGTCAAGAATACAGAGGTACAATACAAAGATCCAAATCACCTTTTAAAACGATATAGCGTCCGAGTACGGACAAGATGCAAATTGATCTAAGAGCCCTGAAGAATAACCAATGGCGTCCATAACCCTGCCCAGGCCAAGCCGGAAGGGTAACCCTGCTAACGACGTCGACCTCAAAACCTGCTAAACAAAAGGGGTGCCGACAAAGGGCAAAGGAAAAAGAGGAGCGTCAGTACTGAGGCCAGTACACGGCGAGACTAGAATTCGGCGGTCCTCGCCTACATAGGTATGGTGGACTGAGCGGCAGCATGCACTAAACAACCTATAGAGACTCGATACAACTGGCGGCTATTAGAGAGGGGTAAGAAAGACCTATGCGGAACCAACCTGATGCTACCATCAAACAAACCCATCCTGGTGTTTCCCCCTCGAGACCAAACGAGAAAGTCAACCGAGGAACTCACACAGTTGGCAGTTTTATTTATTCAGTTATAGTTGCGGCAATTACTAGTCAAATGTAAATAGTCGTCCTGATAAAAATAAGCGGTGGGCAGTTTTATTTAACATTTCCGTTGTAGTTGCGACACTTACTAGTCAGTTATAATAAGCATGAGATATCCCAAAACCTAGCAGTTGTTGGTACTTTTATTTAGCCATTCGTTGTAGTGAAGCTGATTACTAGTCATAACGGATACAAGTCAATTTATAACAGTAAACTTTAGTTATAGTTGTCTATGATCAAGCACTGTGCTCCAAGTCGTCCATAACCGCGGACACGGCTTCTCGAAAAGATTTAACCCTGCAGGGGTGCACCAAAGTATCCACACGCACTTCGACCCTTTTTGCCAGATCAATTAACATACACCCATCGGTATGTCGGCGGGGCCTAAGTCATGACGTTTCCCAGACCCAAAGCAAGCACGGGGGGCCACCCCACTAAGTACACCCACAACGAAGTCGGCCGGTCTCCGAGACGGACTCAGGGTTTGCGCTTGATGGTATGACAACGCAAATCCCAAAAACTGGGACTGTCGATACCGCGAAAACACTCCGCTCCCTAAACAGTACAGTGTGCTATCCATCGCACAATTTAAATAAAGCAGTAAAACATGGCATAAGTACAGAATAGTAATAAAACCTCAAACTAGTTGTGGCCCCCAGTACAATACTTGGAATCAGGTACTAAATCGATGGGGTGCCCACACATCCCACATGTGGTTAGCGCGCTCGATCTCGGAACAGGTGTCAAGAACTCGGGGTCCTACGGGACACCAGTGAGCGGTCGAAAACCAAATATTGTCTATCACCCACCGGTGCCTCTGCATTACCTACTCCCATTTTAGTCATTAAACAATAATTAAAGTTATAACCATCTCCAACATAAAGCTTATGGCAGCCTTCCAACAACTGTGGTACTTGACGACACGCAACAGCACTTGAGCAAGCGACTTATCACGACAGCAAGTCCAGCTATCTACCAAACAACAGGTAATAGGATGTGTCCAAGGCAATATAAGGCTGCAAGGGATATCACGGGTACGAAAACTAGAGCATCGCAACACATATAGCAATAGATCAACAGGAGGGAATAAATACTATAAAAGTAAGATAGGTAGAAAGGAAAAGATGCTCGTCTGGAAAACATTGCCGAAGGTTCAACCGAAGATCGGGTCGACACTCGCATCAACTCATCGGCCTAGTCCGCGAAGAAGCAAAACACTAGAATAAACACCGGTTGGACTATTTAATACTACGGCAGAAAATCGGCATGATGCATGTATGATGTATGACGTGGCAAAGATGCGATGCAATTAGGCAATATTAAGCGAAACCGGGGGTCCCGACATTTAAGTATATGGTTATAGTTGTTCTAGATACCCGCAATTTAAATGTTGTCTTAACATGGCAAAAGATAGCATCGGTTCGCTACACAAATTTAAATGGGACCAATACACGACTAGATTTGCCCGCATATGGGCCCCATATTTAATTATGCGGTGAATCGGCATAAGGCCCCCAAACCACACAATATGCATGCAAGCATGGCAATTTAATAAGCAACAAGAGATAATGTCATATTATAAAATAATGGGGTCTTGGGTAGGGGATCACATTAGGGTTCGGAAGATCTTGGGCTCCGAGGGGTTCGGGGTCGGTCTCAGGATTCGACGGGAGAATGGCTCGACAAGATCGGTCTCGGACAACGGAAGTCGATCTTGTCGCATCCGAGAAGGACTTGGTGCGGCGTCAGGGGCGCATCAGATTCGCCCTGGTCGGTGCCGATCTTGTCGTCGATGGCGAACTTGAGTGGATCGGGTACCGGGGTCTTCGGATCCGGGAAGAAGATCTTGTCGCACGCGTCACTGCTTCCGGGAAGGAGATCTGCTCGTTCCGGGCTCAGCGTCTGGGGTGAAGTACTTGGTGGTACCGAGAAGGAGGTCTCGTCGCATCCGATGGATCGGTCCTCGGGGTCCATGGAGGCGTTCTCGGGTCCGGGGTTCTTCGGCTCCACTTGGGCGGTCTTGTCGCTCCGTGTAGACGACCTTGGCGTCACGGTGGTCGATCTTGGGCCGGTGCCGTGGTCTTTGAAAGATCTTGCCGTACACGTCGAAGAACTCGGATTCGGGTCGGGTGTCGGTGGAGTACTTGATGTTCCACGTAGAAGACCTTCGGGTTCGGTTCGCGGTTCCTTGTCGACGGCTCGGGGTCATTGTACCCGGAAGGAGATCTTGTCGGTAGTCCCTACAACTTGTTCTTGGTCGATCTTGTCTTTAGCCCCATCCGTATTCTTGTCTCCAGTACCATCACACAACACTACACGCATGTAATCTGACCTTTGAATAGCGAAAAGCACCAGGCACACACGGCTAGGAGAAGGACGGCCGGACTTGACACGAGGAGGCGGTGTCGGTTCTCTCTGTGAGGTGGAGCGAGCGGCAGCAGGCGCTGGGAGCTTCACCGAGAGGCTTCAGGAGCGAGCCGAGGGAGGCGCGGAGGGGCCGAGGCATGAGGCGGGCGGGTCGACAAGTGTGGCGGGGCGACGCGGTCAGATGGCGGTGGAGCTTGGCGATGGAGGCCGTCGAGGAAGGTCGCGGGCGAGGGCGGTGGTCCGAGGAGGCGGCTAGGGCGGAGAGGCGGGGCCGGGCGCGGACGACGGAGGGCGGAGCAAGGGCGAGCGAGGCGGGAGGAACTCCGGTCCGGGCGGAGGAGACCATGCGGCGGCGAGGAGGCCGAGAGGCGAGGAGAGCCGGAGGCTGGAGAGGGAGGAGAGGAGGGGGGAGACGGGCCGCCAGAGAGGAAGGTCCCATGGCAATGGAGGAGGAGGCGCGGGGGTTGCAGAGGTCTCATGGGAGGGGCAGGAGGGAGAGGGAGGCGGGTCCAGGGGGTGGGTTGGACCAGGTCCGCTGTGTGGTGTGCGTGGCGTGTGTGCTGGGTCGGTTGGGGTGAGAGAGGGAGTGGGGTGGGGTTGGTGAGGTGGCAGCGGTGGATTGGGTGGGGGAGAGATGGGAGATGAGGTGGCGAGAGGGGATTGGTCAGGGTGAGGTGGAGGCAGGGTGGGGTAGAATAGGATTGGGTAGGTTAGGGATTTTGGGTGGACCGGTTTGAACGGGGGTGGCCGACTGGGTCGGATCGGCCCGGTACGGCTGCCCCCTAAAAATAAAATAAATATTTTTAATATTTAAATCGGGGCTTTTGAAATCCATTGGTAGACGAAATAAAATAATCCGGAGACCCGGGTTTGGATTTGAAATAATGGCGGGGTATTTAGAAAACTAAAATATGTTCTTTCGAAAATAGTTTCCGACAAACAAATGCAGGATGACATGACGATGCTCAAATGCAAGGTGGCATGATGACATGAGCATGCGGTCATGATGATGCGCAACACAAAAACACCGCGATTTTCTAGTAGTGGTTTTTGCGGGGCGCCACACCGGGCATGGTGCCGCCATTGCCCGAAATCTTTCCGGATGCTCCGGATAATGATGTGGTGGATTCCATGTCTGAGCTGCCGTCGGCACGATCTCCGGCTGAAGAGGCCAATGAGTCGAGCGAGGACCATACTCACAAACGATCATGGAGTTCCAGCGAGTCTTCGGATGCTTCGACTCCTCCGACTCCTAGGAATCCTCTGTGTCTTGAGCGTCATAGTGATGGGCATGGAGGCTCTTCCTCCCCTATTCCTGCTCTTCCTGTGCGGGCTGTAGCGCCGCACTCGCCAGCGAAGCGGAAGAAGGAAGAAAAGAAGGAAGAGAAGAAAGAGGAGAAGAGGGTCCGAAGGACCCCTCCTGTCTTCAACCTGAGCGAGCTTGACTCGTAAGTTTCCTCTGCACTGCGTTTTCTTTACTGTTTACTTTGCTCTTGTACTAATTTGTTCGTGTGCAGGCACTCTTCCAACGACTCCTCTAGCGATGGTGCTCGGGAGATGATGGGGGAGTCGAAAGTCGCGTCTCCTCCTCCTCAGACGGTGGCGACTTCTGAGGGCGCTGCTCCGAACCCTCTTCTGTAGGAGGTGCAGGTGGTTGCGCCTCAGAATTTTGCCGGCGGACCGTCGATGTCGCCATTGGATCATGTAAGTCTCCTGCCACGGGGGAGCCCCCGCGCGTTTGTAAAAGACTTTTCTTGTTTTGTTCTTTGAGTCTCGGGGGGAGCCCCCGAGCGTTTTCGTGTGTGTCTTTTGCTTCTGTTCTTTTCTGTTGGGCGTAGCCCCCGAGTCCTTTTTCTGACTGGTAGGTCTTCTTCCTGCAGCCTTTTGTGCAGGATGCCAAGCGACTGGTGCAGGAGCACCTGGTGCTGGAGGCCAGCCTCAAACAGCTTCAAGGTACTGTTATGCCTTTGATGTTTGCTTCTTCGTGTATTCTTGTCCTGTTATCTGACACCTGTATTTTTTGGATGCAGAGGAGCATAATACCTCCCTTCGTGAGATCGATGCTCTCAAAAAGAGCCTTGGTCAAGCGGAGAAGAAGGCCGAGGTCGCCCTTGGTGCAAAGGAGCGGCTCGAGATGGAGCTGTCTACTGCGGCCGAGGCTAAGGAGCGCCTGCAGCGGGAGGTCACGGACCGCGAGGAGCAGCTTGCCACTGCTGCGGCTGCGTGTGAAAGAGAAGTGGCTGGCAAGCTCATGGCGGCTGCCAAGGCTGTTTCGGGTAAGTATCTTCACTTGCATATTTTTGTCTTTCTTCTGCGGAGTTTTTGCTCATTGCTTCTCTTTATTATCTCAGATGCCACGGGCATCGAGTTTGACCGCGGTGCTCTAGAGCACGAGAGTGCTCTAGATGATGCTACTGCAGCGGTCGAAGATCGCTGCAGCACCGTCATCAGTTCACTTGCCAAGGCCAAGGAGGTCCTTGGCCGCTTCTACAGGGAGCTTGTCCCCAAGGGCGCGGCCCTTGATGATGTTGACGCCCTGGCGGAGGCATTGTCAGCCGAAGCGCCTGCGGCGTACAAGCGCAAGCAGAAGGGCATCGGCGCATCTGTCGGGCTGGCGATGGCTTTGGCGGCTGGAGCGGAGCTGGACCTTCCCCAGATCACCTCCCGGATGCCGACGACTGCGGATGGGTCCAAGGTAGCCTTCACTACCTATTCTGCTCGCTGTAAGCGATATGGGCCAAAGTTGATTGATCTGCTGGCCGAGTACGCGCTACGGCAGTAGGGGGAAGCCAAGGCGAGGCAATCCGGCTCGGCGACTCGATGCGCCAGCGTCTTAAGCTGTAGGTGAGGATAGTTTGTAATTTTCTTTTGCTGTAATTATGTTGAGAAAACAAAATCCCTGTGCCACGTAGTGGCATTTATCCACTTAATGAATTTTGTTGAGTTGTGTTCTTCGCCGTCTGAGTGTTTATGTCCTTTTCTTTTCTGCTGCTCTAGGTTCCTTCCGGTGCTGATCCTGTTGACACCTCGCCTGCAGCGCGGCTGCGGCCATCTTTGGATGATTCGTCACAACTTGCTTTTCTTCGAGACCGTGTCCGTAGTCTTGAGAAGAAGTTGCTTGGGGTGCGTGGTCACGCCGATGTTTGGAAGTCCAAGGCAGATCGCGGTGCAGCCAGAGAGGAGTATTTGATGGCGGAACTGCTTCGACTGTCTGAGCAGCTACAATGTAAGTTGTTCTTTGTTTCGAGCTGCAGCTTAGTTCTTGGGATGTGCCTGCTGACCTTGTGTCTTATTTTGGTGCGGGTGTCGCGGGTGCTAATCTTGCTCCAAGGGAGGAAAAAGAGCATGTCGCTGTTCGGGTCAATTGCTTGACTCAGCAAGACATGGAAACCGGCGGGTTCTTCTGGATGGATCGTGACCGTGCTATGGTCCTTGCGACGGTGCAAGATCGTGTGCACCAAGTTTCACGGGTGCTTCGTCAGGTGCAGACGTCGCTTGCGTCGGTGCTGCATGTTATGTTTCCTTTGGATGCCGTGCCAACAAACCTTGCTGGTCTTCTGTCGAAGTTTTGGAATGTGAATAATGTCAAGAAGTTGGTGCGGCAACAGCTCGTCGCAGGAGTGAAGGCTGCGTTATCCCTTGTGAGGCTGCATCGCCCTGATGTAGATTTGTCTGCTGTAGCGGCTGGGCCACCTCTTCGGCCGGATGGTGGTGAGTGGGACATGCGTCCGCATTATGCGGCTGTAAGGCAGTATGCCGAATAGGTCGTAGATTTGTTTAAGCAGCGTGCTCAAGTTATTCTTCAGAATAAGTAGTACCTGTAAAAGAGATAGATGTAAAATTTGTATGTACGTGTCTGGGCGCGTTTTGCCCCTTTGTTATAAAGATGCAATTGTTTATTTGAGCACGTGGTGCTTTGTTTGCGCACGTGTCCTTTTCGTTAGCCTGACGTGATCAGCTACTCAGGTATACACGTGTTATCCTCAGTCGATGAGATCGTGAGGTGGGGGAGCCCTCGAGTGCGTTTGTAGCATGTAGTAAAGGTGTAAATAGTAAAACGAAATTTTTGGGGCAAGACACTTAGCTTTATTTATATCGTAATGGAGGAAGTACATTGTTCGGCTGAGTAGCCTTGGCTGAATAGCCTTATTGAAAGTAAAGGGGTAGATAGCTAGGGGTAGAATCGTCGCAATTGCACGATGTTCCATGGGTTGGAGTATGCGACTCCAGACTCCACGTGCTTGAGGCGATAGGCTCCACCTGGGATGACTTCGGTGATGATGTAGGGTCCTTCCCATGGTGACTCGAATTTCTTCAGTCGCTCTTGCTTGAGTCGCAAGACGAGGTCTCCTTCGACGAAGGACCTTGGGCGCAGCCGGCGGCTGTGGTAGTTGCGGAGACTCTGCTGGTACACCGCTGATCGAGCTGCTGCTACGTCTCTTGCCTCGTCGAGTGTGTCGACGGCGTCTTCGAGTGCAGTCGTGGATTCGGCTTTGCTGTAAGAGACGACCCGGGGGGCCTGGTGGCGTACTTCGGCTGGTAGTATGGCTTCGGCTCCATGCACCATGAAGAATGACGTGTAGCCGGTGGAGCTGTTTGGCGTAGTCTGCAAACTCCATAGGACGGATGGTAGCTCTTCCGTCCAGGCTCCGGCCTTTCGTTCGAGTGGGCTCATGAGGCGCTTGTTGATGCCAGCGCCGATTAGGTCGTTGGCCTTTTCGACCTTCCCATTCGTTTGCGGGTGAGCCACTGAGGCGTATGTGATGTTGATCCCTAGGCCTTCACAGAAGTCTTGGAATTCTTTGGATATGAAGTTCGATCCATTGTCGGTGATGATGCTGTGCGGTACGCCGAACATGTAGACAATGGATTCGAAGAACTTGACGGCGGTCTTGCCCTTTTGGTTGGTAACCAGCATGGCTTCGGCCCACTTGGTGAATTTATTGACTGCGACCAGGAGGTAAACGTGCCCCCCTTTCGAGGACTTTGGCAGTTTGCCGATCATGTCGAGGCCCCATTGAGCAAAGGGCCAGGCTATAGGTATGGGTCTGAGCTCTGACCCGGGTGCCTGCGGTTTGTCGGCGAACCTTTGGCACCCGTTGCATCTTCGGACGATGTCCTTTGCATCGCTCATGGCCGTTGCGAAGAGAATCCAGCTCAGAGAGCTTTGGCGACAAAGGAGCGGTACTGCGCGATGGCCGCAGATGCCCTCGTGGATGTCTTGGAGGATGGTTTTCCCGTCACCGATGGTGACGCACCTTTGTAGTACACCCGTAATACTGCGCTTGTACAGCTCGCCATTGATGATGGTGAAAGCTTTTAACCAGCGAGATATGCGCCGGGCATCCGTTGGGCTGTCAGGCAGCTCTCCGTTTATCAAGAGATAGAGGTACGATCGTGTCCAAGTTTCTTCGACTGCCATGACCTGCATCAGGTTGACCATAGCGACCTCTGTGTCCAGTTTCTCGGGTCCTTCGTGTCCTTCGGGCAGCGCAGCCCCCGAGTGTTCTGCTTCTTCGGGTGATCCCTTGGGGAATTTCCTCTTGATGGATGGCACGCAGATCTGTTCGAGGAACATACCTGGTGGCACCTTTGCGCAGGTGGAGCCGATGTTGGTGAGTCTATCGGCCTCCTCGTTGCTTTCTCTTCCAATGTGCCGAAGCTCGCAGCCGTCGAATTCTCCTTCGAGTGCGTTGTAGAGCGTGCGGTACGCGATCATGTTTTCGGCGTGTGCGTCGCACTCGTTCATCGTCTGCTGGACGACGAGGTTGGAGTCACCGTAGATGACCAGGCGCGTTGCGCCACAGATCTTTGCCATCCTCATGCCGTGGATGAGGGCTTCGTATTCGTCCTCGTTGTTGGAAGCTCGGAATTTCATCCGGAGGACGTACTTCATCTGGTCGCCCTGCGGGGAGGTCAATATGACCCCGGCTCCTACTCCAGCTTCACGCTTGGAGCCATCGAAGTGCATCGTCCATGATTGCGACATGTCTGGGGTGTCTGGCAGCTGCAGCTCCATCCAGTGTACAAGGAAGTCCGGGAGGACTTGAGACTTGATTGCGAGTCGCTTCTCGTAGACGATGTCTAGGGGTGACAGCTCGATGCCCCACAGTGCCACGCGTCCTGTGGCCTCTGGGTTATTCAGGATGCTATTTAGGGGTGCTTCGTTGACGACCATCACCTGGTGCTCCTGGAAGTAATGGCTCAGCCGTCGAGCCGTCATGAACACGCCGTAGGCGAGTTTCTGGTAGTGAGGGTACCTCTGCTTTGTTGGCGTCAATACCTCGCTGAGGTAGTAGATTGGGCGTTGGACCCCATGGGTCTTGACTTCTTCGGGTCGTTCGACCACTAGCACGGTGCTGACCACCTGGTGTGTGGCTGCTATGTACAGCAGCAGAGGCTCGCGCTCCTTTGGCGTGACCAAGACGGGCGAGGTGGAGAGTAGTCGTTTGAGGCTTTCGAACGCATCATCGGCTTCGGGCGTCCACTCGAATTTATCCGCCTTGCATAGCAGCTGGTAGAGTGGCAGGGCCTTCTCACCCATGTGGCTGATGAATCTGCTCAACGTCGCTATTCGTCCTGCGAGCTGCTGGACACCTTTAAGGTTTTTCGGCTTCTCCATTGCCATGATGGCCCTGATTTTCTTCGGGTTCGCCTCGATCCCTCGCTGAGAGATGAAGTACCCAAGTAGCTGGCCCGATGGGATGCCGAAGGCGCAATTTTTGGGGTTGAGCTTGATCCTGTAGCGATCGAGGTTATCGAACGTCTCGCGGAGATCATCGATGAGCGTTCTTTCCTCCCTGGTTTTGATGACTATGTCGTCGACATAGACTTGGAAGTTGCGACCGATCTGGTCCTTGAGGCATGCCTGCATGCATCGCTGGTACGTGGCACCTGCGTTCTTTAGCCCGAAGGGCATTGTGTTGTAGCAGAACACTCCGAACGGTGTAATAAACGCCATTTTTTCTTGATCTTCGACCTTGAGTCGAATCTGGTTGTAGCCTAAGTAGGCATCGAGGAAGGAGAGTTTCTCACATCGTGCGGTCGAATCGATGATCTGGTCGATCCGAGGAAGAGGGAAGTGGTCCTTTGGGCAGTGATTGTTTAGCGACGTGAAGTCCACGCACATCCGCAGGATATCCATGTCCTTCTTGGGAACCATCACTGTATTTGCGAGCCACTCGCTTTCTTTGATCTCCCTGATGAAGTCTGCGGCGAGTAGCCTGTTTATTTCTGTCCCGATGGCTTCGGCCCGTGGCTCGGACAGTCTCCGGATGGACTCCTTGACAGGCTTGGTGTCTGGAAAGACGTTGAGTGCGTGCTCGGCGAATTCCCTGGGGACTCCTGGCATGTCCGCAGGACACCAGGCGAAGATTTCCCAGCGCTCACGGAGGAATTCAACGAGCGCGCTTTCCTATGCGGGGCTGAGGTCGTTGGCGATCAGCGCCGTCTTGGAGGCATCCGTCGGATGGACCTGCACCTTCTTTGTGTTGACGGTGGAGTCGAAGGACATGTCAGGTGCGTTTTGTCGTGCGACTGGGGGTGCCCCATTGTCCGTCACCTCGCGGAGCCTTACGAGTTCCTCCTGCATGCCGAATGATTGGGAGATTCTGTTGAAATCCCTATCGCATTGGTCCGATCGGGTAAAGCTCCCGTGGATTGTGATGACGCCCTTCGGCCCTGGCATCTTAAGTAGCAGGTATGCATATTGTGGGACAGCCAAGAACCTTGCGAATGCTACACGCCCGAGGATGGCGTGGTACTGTGATGGCCAGTCCACCACTTCGAATTCGAGCCGTTCGAGTCGGAAATTGTCCGGCTTGCCGAAGTTGACGTCGAGCCATATTTTGCCTAGGGGGAATATGCCCTTTCCTGGGACAATGCTGTGGAACGTTGTATCTGACTGTTCTAGGCTGCACTGCGGGATTCGCATTGCTGCTAGAGTACTTGCGAACATCATATTGATGCCGCTGTCGCCGTCCATGAAGACGCGGCTCATCTCGAAACCTCCGATCTGCGTCTCCAGCACCAGGGAAGCATGACCTGGGCGAGGGATCTGGCAAGGGTGATCCTAATGACTGAACGTGATGCAGGACTCTGATCCGCTGAGGTACTCAGGGATGGCGGGTGGAGTTGCCACGACCAGGTTGATCTGTCGGGTGATTTTCTTCTGCACCCTATTCGTGGGGCGTCCCTTCTGGATCATCAGTGCTCCTTTCGGCGGGGGATACCCGTTCCCAGCGTTGTTCTGTGCTGGTGCGACTGGTTGGTTTGGGCCTCCCACAGGTGGCGGTGGAGGAGCTCCATGCGCTATCTCACCTGGCGCGGGTGCGTTCCCGAATCCAGGAAGTGGAGCTTGCTGCCTCATCTGGACCATGCTCTCGCTGAGTTTTTGGAACTCGCGGTAGTCCTTGAGCATGTGGCTTGCCTTCTTCTTGCCATCCTGCTTGTCGATGTAGAAGTGGATGGTGCATGGACCCGAAAGTTTTTCGTATGCGGAGGGTCTGTTATCGCGGTCGCGGCGCTGCCACGACTGCGCTGGGCGTCCTCCATCGCGGAAGTTTCCTCCGCTGTTGTGGTTGGCGTCGTTGCGGCGATCGGTGTAGCCAGCCGCGACCATGTCGGTCCATCGCGATCGTCATAGACGCACGATCTTCTCTTGCTACGGCGCTCTCGTCGTCGGCCGTAGTCGTCCTCTTCTTCCGATTGTGCTTGGTGGATGGAATCTTCGCCGTCAGCCCACCTGTTGGCGATGTCCATGAGGTGGTCGAGTGTTTTGGGCTTGACGCTCCCGAGTTCCTCCTTGAAGTCTTGGCGCTTGACGCCGTCCCTGAAGGCGTCGATGGCCCTCTCCTCGGAGATGTGCGCTACGGAGTTCTTGGTGTTGGACCAGCATAGTATGTACGAGCGAATGGATTCGCCCGTTCGTTGAGTGCAGGCCCACAACTCTTCGATTGAGGCGGGCCTCTTGCTGGTGCCCTTGAAGTTTCGGATGAAGCTGTAAGCTAGCTCATCCCAACTTCGGATGGACCCTGAAGATAGGCTCACGAGCAGATCCGGCCGCTCCTGTCGTACCGGTGAAGGCATTGCATGGCGGTTTCCTTGTTTCCGCCGTGCAATTTGACGAATGACAGGTGGTCGCTGAGCCATGCCTTTGGGTCTTGTGTGCCATCGAACTTCGGAGTATCCGAAGGAATCTTGAAATTGCGCGGCATCTTTGTTCGTCGAACAGATCTGCTGAAGCATCGGGCTCCGCAAAGTTCTCCTTCGTCTTCGTCCATCTCGGATTCAGACGAGCATGAGCGCTTGGCTCGCGCTTTGTCGATTTTGCGCTGTGTGAGTGCGTCCCTGGCGTCGTAATCGCGGTTGCGGTGACGCGAACTCTTCTTCCTTCGAGGAAGGTCATGTTCCTCTTCTTCGGATGAAGGGGTGGGGCTGCGGTCAAACCTGACCGGAGCTTTCTTCGGCTCCGTGGGAGCTTCCTGGTGGAGCGCAGCTCCGACGAGTCCGAGTCCGGTAAGTGCGGACTTGTGCATGGCTCTTTTCGGGTCCCCCTCTGGAGGTGGGTGGGCTGCGAGGTACGCAGTGGCTGCCATGATCGCAACCTGCGGCGTTTTCAAGATGACGTTGCCGTCGGCGTCCATCTCCATGAAGGATGTGTGGAGGGTTCGGGTCACCTCACGGTGCTCCTTGGGATCCATGTGCTCCATCCGAGAGCGGTGCTTGTTGCCTTGGTTGCTGTTCGAGCTGGAGCCGATGCCCATGGCGGAGAGCGCGGCTCGTCGCTACCGGACTCGAGGTCGCTATGCTTTGTCAAGCACCTCCTGCATCTTGACCTGCTTCTTGTGCTCCTCGATCAGGAGCAGATGGTAGGCCATCAGCAGATCCCGGGAGGAGTCTGCAGGCAGGACTATGTTGCCTGCCACGGCGTTGCGTGCCTGGGCCCATCCTTCTTTGCTAAGGCGGATGACATGGCCGTTGTTTTCCCCTTCGGTGGGGGACTGGCTTCTTCTATTCCCGCCGTTTCGATCTGGCGGGTTAGGTGTCGGGTTGGGCAGCGGGTTGGGCGCCTGCTGGTCCACGTCGCTCTGGATGACTACGGCGCATTGATAGCGCTCGTAGATTGGTCTGCTGCTGTCGCAGCTTTCGGATCCGGAACCGTAGGTCCCTTCATCCGATGGCAGATCGCCGCGGAGTTGCTTGCCTTTGTCATAGGAATCATCTGCTGATGATGTTGTGCATAGCACGGGTGCGGGTCCACGAAGAGGGCTGATTGATGGTAGGCACCCGCCAGGAGGCGGAGGGTGCCCTTTGCGAAGCTCGAAGCGGATCAACAGATCTCGAGTCCGCCTCACGCTCAAGTCCTTCATGGTGGCCGGTGAGTGGGCGGTGAAGTCGAAAGCGCCGAAGAGGAGGTGACTCTCCGTCGCCGCAGAGTTGTAGATCAATCGAGTTGGGACCGTCACGATCGCACAATCAGCGTCCCCAGTTCCCACATACGGCGCCAATTGACGAGGTTTGATCTCATCAATGCCCATTGTTATGGACTTGGGTTTTGGAGAAGATGGGGATGCTGGAGATCGTGGAACGGTTAGCAAACAAGCAACACGGGGACACAAGGTTTACCCAGGTTCAGGCCCCCGGAGGGAAAACCCTACTCCTGCTTGTCTGCTCTTGATTACGACGGGACCGAAGGTTACAGGGGTACGCAGATGCAATCTGGCGTGGAGGTGTGTATGCGAAAGTATGAGGAGGAGCTCTAGGTCATGCCCTCCTAGCCTTTATATAGAGTTAGGCAGGTCCCGGGCATAGACCTAGTCGGTTACAGGTTTTAGGGTTTTACCACTTTGAATTTCCTATCTACTCTAGTCTTGCTCTACAAGGATCCGAAAGCGTCATGGGTCTTGGCCACCCAAAAATCTTCATGGGCCGGCGTATAATTGTCGTGGACCTTCCTTGGGCTGGACCAGGTATGCTGAGATCATGTACCCGTGGGGTATAACCATGTCATCTCCCCCTGTGTATATATCTACCACCTATAATTTAACCCCCTTTTTATAAATAAAAAAATGATGTAGTGGGGACTTCCCCCATTGCCTTTAGCGTAAAAAAACTAAGGGTTGTTTTTTCTTACTGGACAAAAACAGACATGCCAGAACCATTTGGATCTCTCCGGTGGAGATGCCCAACCATCCACCTATTATTTTAGCCCACAAGCCAGTCCGCCAAATAGAGGAGAAAATAAGTCACCCCATTATGACAGCGGTAGGATAGGGAAAGATAGCGACCCAAATATTGATTCGTGACTTGATTCGTGACGCTAGAGATGCTCATGACCCAAACGGAAAAAACGAACTATTTGGACCGCTGATTTGATTCGTGACGCTAGAGATGCTCATAACACTTTACTTGATGTTGAGCAGGGCGTAAGCATAACACCCCCTGTCTTCTGGGGAAATTGATTTCAGAGGTCAGGCCCACTGGAGACCACTTTTGATTTTTTTTTTAAGAACTAAATATTTATAAAAAATATCTACATGTAGCCAGCAATATGAAATACAAGTATGCAAATTTTCAAAGAAAAATACATTATATCTCGGGTGTAGAAAAAAATACAAATATGATAAATTTTAGGAAAACTGAGACCCATTTAAAAATTGCACTGTTCGGATCTGAAATTTTCTATTTTTGTTGAGGCCGGAATACAAATTACTTTCACACAAAAAATTGTACGCGCATATTATAAATCATTATCTACATCCTGATATTTATTTTAAATTTTTTAAGTCTTTAAATTTAAACTTTCGAAAGAAAAATATCCAGCATGGTGAACGGGCTCCAAATTGACGTTCTCCCCTGTCTCTTCCTGTTTGTGGTTCCGGCCATTTCAAATAAAAGATAACGCAACGGCAACTGCTTCCTCTCTCCTCCACCCCACCCCGTCCTGCCCACTCAATCCCCGGCCTCACTTCGGCCCTTCCTCCCCACGCCATACATCCAGCCTCGCGCCGCCTCATCGAGATCGATGGCGGAGATCGACCCGAGCAACGGAGGCGTCTCCGCTCTTCTGTCGGTACCCTCCTCCACCTCCCCCGCTGCCCCCATCAGCCCGTGGTCGCCGCTAAACCAAGCGCGGCGGCACTGACTCCTTCTCATCGCCGGTAGCGCTGATCCCGAGTAACAGAAGATCCTCCTCGTTGGCTGGAGCGCCGCGCCAGTCACCGAACCTTTGATGAGCCCCATCTGGTCCTCGACTCCGGATGCTCTGATCCCGGTTCACCGAATTCCTCGCCGCCGCTGGAGCGCCGAGACAGTCAACAAACTCCGGTGAGTCCTCCTCGTCTTTTGTTTTTTTTCTCCCTGAGCAATCGTGGTCGTGGTAGAGGCACCGGGTACTTGGGCCGTTTTGTAACTATTATAGGCCTTTTTCCTGGGCCGGATTTAGTAGCTTCTGCTTGAGAAGCCCGAGTCGACGCTGAAGGAAAATCCTATATATGGCTACTAATCCACCTGAAAAAACGATTAACCAACGTCTTTTACCGCTAAGCCTTCTACTCATCTCCCCCCTCCAGTTTCCGCCTGAGCGCACTCGTGATCGTGGTCTCCTGCCACCTGCCATGGATCTTTTCCTACACCACTTGCTGCAGACCGATTGGTTACATCCCTGCACCTCGCAGCACTACTGCTTCGCGTGTCTCACTGCAGTATGCCCGCACTGCTGCCCTCATCACAACGCGAGCCATCACGGCGCGGACGCGCGGGAGCCTGCATTTGTACAGTTCTTTCAATTCATTAATGCATCTTTCTTCTTTATGATGATTGATGATTCTTGTCTTTTACTGTCTGAATTTCGGTCGTTTGTTGATCAGTTCTTTAAGGGAAAGTCGATTCTTGAATTTAGTGACGACGCTGCTTTTGCAGTTCTTGGTTTCTTGTTCTGTTAAACTGTCTGTTGTTTCTTGAACAGTTCTCTTCTTTCTTGATGATTCGGTAATTGTCCAAACTCTTGACGTACGCCAGTTAGTTCTTTACGGATGCTTTCATGGTAGTAACTTGTTCGATTGACATCCACAGGTCGGGTCAGCGGGTGGCGCCCCCGCCATACGCTTGCCAGACTGCGCAGGCTGTGGATTCAGCCTGAAAGGAATCCAGAAGCTCGTCTCTGGTGGAGCGAAGTGGATACCCATCACCGCTCCGGCGCAGGACCGGAGAGTAGGGGGGACGTCCTCTGAATGCGGAGGTCAAAGCAGGAGAAAAAAGAAGTTCTGCTCTATGGCTTGCAGGGTACGAAAAAATCTGTTTGATTACACTATGTCCTGCGAATCATAATCCACACATTCTAGAATTAAAAGCTAAATATCAGCATGCTCATGCCCTACATTCTGAATCACTTATTCAGTAGCTGACACATATGTTGTGCTCCACCTGACATAATACCCTGTTTGTTTCAACTTTCAAGAACTGGTCCTCCAAACAGAACCAGGAGCATTTGTTTTAATAGAAATGATTGCACGCACGCACACATTTCCCTCCCTCCTCATGCATTCCAGATAGCTGGTATGAACATCTTGTACACATTCTAGGCAAAGAATCAATTTATCTCTGGAACAGACTAGATAGCTAAACAAGTAGCATGCTCTACTTTTGCTTCCTTTTGAGAAGAAATTATTGAACATGTTCTGGTAATACAAGTAAGCAGAGTTAAGATGCTCATGTACAAAAAATGAATGGTTAAGAAGTTGAGTTATAAGGCCAACTTTCAGGTCATAAAAAATGTTTGATTACACTATCTCCTGCGAATCATACTCCATACACTCTAGCATTAAGTAAAATATCATCATGCTCATCTACTACATTCTGATGACTTCTTCGGTAGCTGACAGCTATGTTGTGCTCCATCCGACATAATGGTCCTCTTTGTTTGAAGAACTGGTCCGCCAAACAGACCAGGATTAATTGTTTTAAGACTAGATAACTAAACAAGTAGCATGCTCTTCTTTTGCTTATTTTTTAGAAGAAGCTATTGAACATGTTCTGGTAATACAAGTAAGCAGAGTTAAGGTCCTCATGTGCACAAAATGAATGGTTAAGCAGGTGAGTTATAAGGCTAACTTTCAGGTCATACACATCACTAGTGAAATTTGAATTTTAACCATGGTACCACTGTCAACATGCTGTGACATCAAATTGGCAATTATATATGATAAAATCTGCTATTTAGTTTCTGGGTTACTTGGTCAGGAGTGGACAACCAATTAAGCCTTATTCTCAGGCGGACCACGGACATATCATGGAGGAAATTTTTAAGTGAGTCTTCCAAAGCTAACTTATAAGATTTCCTTGTGTTTTCAGGGCTCGCACGTTGGAGATGGGGAGCTGGGTGTAGCAATGGTTCAGCATCTGGAGACCAGGGCAAACCAGTTTGGTCAGCCGGTCCATCAGCTTGACACAATCTGTAGGGTTTGCAACCGATGCTTTTGCTCCGCATTATGCCCAGATCACTTGGAGCATCAGGGACATCACGGCGCTACTGCAGCAGACTTGGTGCACATTCACCATACGCATGGCATGGCATTCGTGGACGCCGTTGATCTGGAGGGCGCCAATCTCCCTGAGGGATTTGGCGACAGTGTCCAGGTGACCACTGGGCTGTGCCTTCCTTACTTGATTGTTATATGTGCATTCATGCCTTAATTACCTCACACTGTTTTAACGCAGAGCCTGGAGGAACCTGACACTGGTTTGGTGTTGTACCCAATCCACCGCCGGCCCCTCCACCAGGTAGATGCACTTGGTGATCCAGACGTGCAACCATGCACTCGAGAAGATTGCTGGGAGGTGACACATGGCGGGGTTGAGTTTTGCTCACTGCGGTGCCTGAGAGGCTGAGATGTTAGGAGTAGTCAGAATGTATTTTCAGTGGTAAGACAGATGACTCGAGAGGATCCAAGGTTAGGAATGGTGTGATGCCAGCGCAGGGTGAAATGTGTCTTCCTCGCTGCGTTTTGTCTGTTGGCTTGGCTCCATGGCAGCTGTTCTTAGACTCTGTTCTTGATGCCTTGCTGGTGCACTTTTTGTGAACTTGGCCTGTAATAACCTTGTTAGGATAGTTTCCTCAGTTGCATATATTTTGGGTCTTGGGATAGCTACAACTTGGTTATGCTGACGTTCTGGTATGAGGAATGAAGCATTGGCTTTTGATGCCATGTACAGAAGATTCAGTGGTTGGCAGTTAGAATTTGGAAATAATACGGATTTCTGTGCCCAAGTACAGTACGAAAATAGCATTTGGGAATCTAATTTTCCGTGCTTCTTATGATGTTTTTTGTTTTTTTTCCTTGGAAGCTTCTTATGATATTCTGACTTCTGAGTTTAGCAACTTGTTTTTCACATGTAAACTGCATATTTAGTTTTAGAATCGGGAGAAACAAGCTATAAGTTTAACATAAGTTGCAAACACGAACATCAGTGAATCTGAATTGGGATTCCTGGATTACGGGTGTGAAAATTAGAACAACACAAATAGGCGAAAGAGGATTAGGATTTGTGAACTGAACTGGCGGTCGTCAGGTTAAGCACTCACTCGGGCTGTTCGTGTGGAAATACTCGAGCTTGGACCTCGAATGGAGACCCTCCGCAGTGTCGCCTCCCGGATACCACAGTGGCAGAGTGCCGGGAGAGCTTCCCAGCGGCGAGGTCACCGCCAGGCGCCAGCGGCCAGCCCCTACCCTGGGAGGCAGCGCACAACGGTCGCCGTCTTGCCGAGACAGAAATTACAAGCCGGCCTCAGCTCACACTATGGCACGTCAAAGAATTGGAGTCATTTTTTTGAGACACTATTTATAACTGTCTTTAATTTTAATATTTTTTAAAACTTTTAAAAATAATGCCTTAAATTATGAATTTTTGGAGGCAGTTTATAATGCCGCTAATAGTTAAATCTTTTGAGGCACTAGTGCTTCAATATTTTGAAAAATAGAGGCACGGTGCCTCTATGTTGAACTATGTGTGACACTTTATTTATGTCTCAAAAGGTCCAATCTTTTAGAGGCACTATTTATCAAAATATCACTAAAAATATAACATTGAGACATAAATGAAGTGGTATACCTTTAGAGGCACTCAAATGTGTCTCTAATGGTTAACCAATTATGGCATCATTAGTTGTGCCTCAAATACATAGTTTTTTAAGGCACAAATAAAAATGCCATAAATGGTTTGCCTTTAGAGGCACTCAAATGTGCCTCTATTGATAAACCAATTGTGCCACTTTTAGTTGTGCTTCAAATGAACTATTTTTTTAGGCACATCTAATAATACCCTTAATAGTTAGCCATTTGAGACCTGTTATCATTTGGGCATTTTTAGGTGTACCTCAAATGAGGTACTTACGGAACACTTCATTAATTCATATCATTTAAATTATCATAATGGTTAGATCTAAAGTACTATTTACGGTTGGGATTTAACCAAAAAAAATTAGTCATGTTGACACGATGTATATTGAAAAGGTTACGTGGTTCAGTCTAGGTTAATACGATCGTCAGGCGTAAAGATACACCTTGAAGTGTGGGAATAATACGACTGGGAAATAGATATACGTCAACCCGAATTTTTTTCAGAACTTTTTGTAACTCAAAAATATAAGTTTTAATTTATTTTTTAAAACCAGGATCATTGGAGATAGAGATTATACTCATAAATTAAAGAAAATAAAAGGGCCCCACGTATATACCACACGAACACGACTCGGCCGGTCAGCGACCCTTTCTCTTGCTCTCTCGTTCCCCTCCTGGCTCGCGACCCGCCGCGCCGCCGCCTGCCGCTCCTCCGCCCGTCGCCGGCCGCATCTGCCACCATCTCCCGCCGGCGGGGCTCAGCCTCGCTCACTTCTTCCGTTTCCCCGCCGCCGCGACGCCTTCCCGCTCACATGCGCACGCCGCCACAAAACCCTAGCCACCATGGCTCGAGTCACCAGCGCGGTTGCACCCCCGATCCACAGCTGCTCCCCTCCGACTCCTGCGCCTCCTCTACATCGCCTCGACCTTGCTTTCTCGTCCACCTCCAGGAACCCCTAGCGACGCTCAAATCGCGCCGACGAAGATGCTGCCAGTCCCGGTGCAGCTTTCGGTACGCCGCCTCCTCCTACGCGGCGCGGAACGCCCCCAGCCACGTGCGGCTCCCGATGCCTCCTGGTGCGCCGTTGCCACTTGGACGGGGATGACAGCGACCTGCTGGTGCTCCTCTCCCCGACCATGCTGTCGGCCCGGCTATGTCTAGCCGCGACGACGAGGATGGCCTGCTGCTGCGGCTCTGCCCCGACGGAAGTGACGATGACGGACTGCTGCTGTAGGCCAAACCTACTGCCTCCACACTGATGAGTTCACTTGATATGTCCAATGAAGATGCAAATTCATTGAAAGGAGGGGAGACCCTGATCTACGGCCATGAGACACGCCGCGGCCCCGAAAGGCACTGCGGATAGGCGGCGGCGACCAGCGGCAGGATCCGGCCATCTCCGACGAGTTTGGGTGAAAGAAGGGGCGGTGGGAAGAAGAATGGCGGTGGAAGAGTGAGCGGAGGCGTGGGGAATTTTTTCTCATCGGCCGCGCGGCCGAGCTAATATATAAGAAGGGTGGAAATTTTTAGAGGGTGAAATCCTATATTTACTCTTCTAAAGCCAATTAGGAATCAGTTATGTGCTACTTCAGCCGTTAAATAAGCAAATTTGCTTATCCGTTCGCGAGAAGGGAATGGATTAGAGATGGGCATCTGAGGCCGACCAATTCCGATATGGAATGTGTCAGTTTTGTTCTGTGTGAGGGCATGTACAATGCTAGAAAAGACGAGTCTTCTCTTAGCCCTTCACATAATCTAGAGAAGGTAACAAAAATAAGTTGTACAATGTGTTATCTTTTATTGTCATCTCTAAAAATTAATGTGAATTGACTAATTATAGTAATCCTATATTTACTCTTCTAAAGCCAATTAGGAATCAGTTATGTGCTACTTCAGCCGTTAAATAAGCAAATTTGCTTATCCGTTCGCGAGAAGGGAATGGATTAGAGATGGGCATCTGAGGCCGACCAATTCCGATATGGAATGTGTCAGTTTTGTTCTGTGTGAGGGCATGTACAATGCTAGAGAAGACGAGTCTTCTCTTAGCCCTTCACATAATCTAGAGAAGGTAACAAAAATAAGTTGTACAATGTGTTATCTTTTATTGTCATCTCTAAAAATTAATGTGAATTGACTAATTATAGTAAAAAATTATGTTGATAAGAGAAGACATAAGGTACAATGAAGAAAAATAGTCTTATCTTATTTTTAAGGGATCATCCCTTAGCTAAGGGAAGACAACCTTCTTTTTCTTAATTCTCTCTCCTTCAACTAAGAGAAAATCCGACGTGGCAACAGTAAGAGAAGGCTGGTGTCACCGCATTGTACATGCCCTGAGTCGACCCACTGAGAAAACGACCTTTGTCCGGTCTTGATCAGGTTTTAGCGGAGGTATCCAACGGCGACACTGTCTTGTCCAGTTTGAATGATTATTGTACACATTTTAATGAATTTAAAATGGCAAATCCACTCTCAGACCGGTCGGTAGTTTGCAAATTCTGGCAGGAAGTGTGAATGCATGATGTCAGCCATATTAGAATCATTTCGAAAATTTAAAATATCTTATAGATCAAACTATTTGTCTGATTTAAGATTCATTTTTACCGTTGGACTAGTCACGACGAGATCTTCAAAACTAGATCCCATGTTGATATGTTTCAATAGAAAAAAATCGGACCAAAAAGTTATCCATCCCAAACACGTGAGTTATCCATTGCATAATATGTAAGTTATCCATCCACTAACACATAAGTTACCCACTGATGTCTACGTACGCTTCTATTCTTGTAGATAGTGTTGGACCTCTAAGTGTAGAGGTTTGTAGAACATCAGCAAGTTTCTCTTAAGTGGATTATCCAAGGTTTATCGAACTTAGGGAGGAAGAGATCAAAGGTATCCCTTTTAAGCAACCCCGCAATCAATATACAAGAAGTCGCTTATGTCCCCAACACGCCCAATACACTTGTCAGGTGTATATGTGTACTAATTCGGCAAAGAGATAGTGAAATACAAGTAATATAGATGATTATAAGTGGTAATTACAATCTAAAATAAATATGACAGAAAACAAACATGTAGCATGACTTGTTGTAAACGGTGTTTTAATGCTTAGAATAAGGCCTAGGATCATACTTACACTAGTGTACACTCTCAACAATGATCACATAGTTGAACACATAAATATATATTTTCTTCACTATGCTACCATGAACTACTCTCCGGTTGGATAACTCCAATCCACGATAGGGCTACAAAAGCACTCTTTAAAGTTTGTATTCCTCATTTAGATAACCCCACACTGTTACCTTGAGCGCTAGATGGTTCCAACAAACATCACAATTTCATAGAGCCATCCAACTCAAATTATACTCATAATAAGTATTTCTGCAATCTTTAGCCGAAGTGCCACACGGTGTGCACACGGGCAACTTTACACACGTGGGGAAAAGCGGAGATTACATTAAAGCACTTGAGTAGCAGAGTAGCATCTACTTATTCAACTAGATTACAAAGCTCATGATCACAATAAGATCACACCATGGGAGAGAGTGATGAACACATAGCTACCGGTAGAGCCCTTAGCCCTGGGGGAGAACTACTCCCTCCTTATCATGGGAGTTAGCAACGACGATGGAGATGGCGGTGAAGTCGATGGAGATGGCTGTGAAGTCGATGAAGATGGCTCCGAGGGCAATTTCCTGTCCCAGCAGGGTGCCGGAACAGAGACTTCTGTCCCTCGAATCTCCTCTTCGGTGGCGGCGGCGCTGCGGAACTTTTCATGGACGGAGGCTGAATGATTTAGGGTTTTTGCGTCGAGGGCTTTATATAGGCGCAAGGGCAAGGTCGGTGGAGCCACGAGGGGCCACACCACCTGGTGGCGCCACCCCCTGGTCGCGCCACCATATGGTGTGGCTACCTCGTGGCGCCACTTCGTCTCTCCTTCAGACTCCGTGTCATGTCGGGCAAAATAGGAGCTTTGGCTTTTGTTTCGTCCAATTCCAAGAATATTTCTTTACTAGCTTTTCTAAAACCAAAAACAGCAGAAACAGGCAACTGGCACTGCGGAATCTTGTCAATAGGTTAGTTTTAGAAAATGTATAAAAATATCTCAAAGTATAGACAAAACATAAGAAAGTTGATATAAAACAAGCATGGAACATCAAAAATTATAGATACATTTACGACATATCACCCACCATAAAAACGTGTTGAATATAGATGTTCTCGCATACGTGTTTAGAAAGTTTAATTGAAATGCAGTAGATTAGTTGTTAGGGTACTAAGGCTTCATTCCCATCAATTTGTTATCGTCGACGAGCGATGAAGCCTCGATACACTAAAACTCTTCGAGGCTTCGTCACCTGTACGTCACAGTAGAGAGGATAGACAACAAAGTCGAGCCGCTAAAATACTAGTTGCACGCCATGTTGTTCACTACGACTTAGTGTGGTCAGTGGTTGGGCATAAGACCCCATTTATTTATATCATATGCAAAATAAGTCTAAATTTAGTTTTTTAAAGAAATTATATTTGATGTATGGCGCGGTTGCCTTTCGAGATTGAGTAGTCCGTATGCTGCAAGAGCGGCGATGGGCGACGAGGCCGAGATATTAGAATAAATTTTTATATTCTATCTATGGTTAATTTTTATAGTGGTAGATAACTTACATGTTATTGAGTGGGTAACTTACATGGTGAAGCATGGATAACTCTCGTGTTACTGATGGATAACTTGTGGGTAAAGAAAAATTTACATATCCATAACATGTCATTTGTGGATAATTTTATAATGGTGAATAATTTATATGTTATTGGGTGAATAACTTAAATGTTGAAGTACATATAACTCGCGTGTTACGGATGAATAACTTTTAGTCCAAAAAATTTATTAGAACATACCAACATGGGATCTAGTTTCAAAGACGTTATCGCGACTAGCATAACAGTAAAAACAGATCTTAATTTGGACAAACGGTTTGATCTAAAAAATATTTTAAATTTTCATATTTGAATTAAGCTAGATGATTAAAAATCTTATCGCTCAATTCTAAAAGGTACCGTGCATGCATTTGCTAGACAGATTGATATCCGAACGCCCGCTAGGTTTCTATGTTTTCAGATTGGTCGTTACTCCATTTAAAAAATTTGTCCACAACTAAAGTAATTTAATAGTCCACAACCAACAACATATTTCACAATCAAAGATTGCTAACAAATAAATAAAATTATAAGTGATGACTAGTGGCTTAGGGAATCTCCTTCGAGAAGATCTAATCCATTCGACCGCGTTCTAATCAGTCCGCATGAATAGCTGGGCCAAAATGCGATGTCCCTGTGAGACGACCTATCTGGACCGACGCAGGATGGACGGCCCATTTAGGCATCAAATTTGGGCCACGGATGGCTCTGCACGGACAAACGCGGAAGTTGGAATGTCCGGTTGTTGTAGCAGACTAGCCTAGTTGGCAGTCACGCAATGAGCTTTCTTCTATCCCCTCTCTCTTAGGCTGGCCAAACAAAATAGGACAATTTGGGTTGTCCTGCTATGCGCGGCTGCCGGACAAGCCGAACCATGACTATTATCCGAGACACGATCCAAACGGACAAAAATGGACAGTTTCGATTGCCTGTTTGGATGGAGATGCCCTTATATAGAAACAATCAAATCTGTTTGAACTCGATTGTGAGTGTTGCAATTGACGGATTTTATGTTGTACGTAGAGGAACTTGTCGAAGGATGCTGGCTCTAGGGTCAGATTAATTAGTTGACCTTTAAATTCCCATCCTTTATCATACTTATGTCATCATGCTCATCCTTAACGAGTATAGTGTTTCTGTTCATGACCACCCTCTTGATCACACTTCAAGTTGGCCTTTCATCCCTCCACTAATCCCCAACAGATGGGTTGCATGCTCTCGGTGTGGTCATGGATGAGGGTGGCCGCTACCATCAGGATCTTCTTATCATCGCCGGGGTCGTCATCAGACTATGAACGAAGAACGAAAAGAAAATCACAGCAAGGGGACACAAATTTAACGTGAAAAAACCTTTCCAACAAAGAGAGGAAAAAACCACGGGCGCCAGCTAGCGAAACTTCACTATATCGGTGAGTGTTTAAAAACGCCGGAGATTTAACAGATGCAACTCATCCCAACCGGCGGCTTACAAGAGGTTTATATATCAGTGGAAACCAAGGTCTTCGACGATCCGTACCGGCTTGGGCCGAGTGGAACGAGTCTGAACTTGGCCTATACTTTGTAAAATTTTGATCAACATATAACAGTTCAGCCATGCAGCCCAAGCCTACGGCGACGGGCCTCGCTCCACTCGTCAGAAGTTGGCCTATACTTTGTAGAATTTGGATCAACATATAACTAACTCCACCTTGAGACAAAATTTCTTCTTGTAGAATGATACGCCCATTTTGGATCACTATTTTATATCATAATTTACTATAATTCATTGATATATTTCATATTAAGAGATGATACTTATGTTATTTCATCTATTTTGCATGTTTGATGAATTTTGGAGGATGAACCGCCGGAGTCGGGATTCTAATGGAAATGCGCTAACTAGATGCAATATTTTCGAAGATCAGAAAATCCCAGGAAAATATACGGAAATTCCTATTTTTTCAGAAGACGAAGATAGCCAGAAGGAGAAGTGGAGATGGGACATAGGGGGCCCACACCACCCGCAGGCAAGGGTCCCCCTGGGCTGTGCCACCAGGTGGTGTGGCTATGCTGGCCCACCTCTGGCATCGCCCTTTAGTATATATATTCCTCCCAAAAACCTAAGACTCGGGGGAGCGACCACAGAAAGATTCCGCCGCCTCTGCGGGGCGGAAACTACAGAGAGAGAAAGAGCTCTCCGGCAGGCAGAAATCTATTGGGAAAATTCCTTCCCGGAGAGACGAGATCGTTCCCATCAACACCATGATCAAGCTAGACTTCATCGGGGTCATCATCATCATCCTCACCATCATATCCACCAGCACCATCACCACCACGCCGTACCGCTGTAACAATTGGGTTGAATCTTGCATAGTTCTTAGGGGAAACTTTCCCGGTGTTGATTACTTGTTATAGTTGATGCTATTGAGTGGAACCATTGGATTATTGTTCATTTTCATATTATTACTTATCATTATTTCATCTCTGATCTCGATCCATATGATGTCTTGTGATTAGTTCGTTGATTTATTGAGGACATGGGAGAAGTCATGTTGTTAGTAGTGGAATCATGTTGAGTAATATTTAATGGTTTGATATTTAAGTTATGGTGCTATTCTTCTATTGGTGCCATGTGAACGTCGACTACATGATACTTCACCTTTATGGGACTAGGGGAATGCATTGTGTATTTGGCTACTAATTGTGGGGTTGCCGAAGTGATAGAAACCTAAACCCCTGTTAGGAAACCATTGCATAAGGGAGTGTAGGATCTCAGAGTTTAATGTTGTGGTTAGAGTTTAATTCTTGAAAGGGGTATAATCACAAGTATGTATTAGTCCAAGTAAGTTTGGTACATTAGCATAGGTTCACCCACACAACACTTGTCCAACCAAAGAAGATTAATCAACTATATGAAGAGAAAGCATTTGACAATATTCCCATGTGTCCTCGAGAACGTTTGGTCATCTTTAGTAATACAACCCGCTTGTCCTTTGCTCAATAAAGGATTAGGCCACTTGCTGCAATTATTATTATTGTCTTTTATTTACTCGCACTTTATTTATCTGCATTATCAAAAAACCCTAAAAATCCATTTGTTAGTATTTACAGTGAATCCTTGATCCAAACCACTTGTCAACACCTTCTTATCCTCGTTGGGTTCGATACTCTTATTTATCAAAAGTACTACGATACACCCCCTATACTTGTAGGTCATTAAGGCTATTTTCTGGCGCCGTTCCCAGGGAGTGAAGCGTTATTGAAGAGTGGAACTAGTAAAGGACATTTCTACTGTGAGTATTGTTTTTATTTATGTCTATTATTTTATTTCAATATGGATAACACACTTAGTTTCCTATTTTGGAAAGCTACTACCACTGCTAAGGTAGTAGATGAACCACCACTTGCTGAATTAGATCCTTTTAAAATACCTAGGAAAATTGTTGACCGTGTCATGGATAACTGCTATTTAGGAGATGGAATTGTCCATCTTGGCGATCATTTGCTCTTTATACATGAATTACGCAAGTTGTTCAAGTGTGCAGGTATTACAATGGATCAAGTTGAGAAAAAGCTATTCTCTCTATCATTGAAAGGCAAAGCTGAGGAATGGTATAAGCTACTAAACAATGGCCGATCTATTGAATGGGAGGAAATTGTACCTCTCTTTTATTCTAAATTCTATCCTCCTAGTGAGATTCATAAAGATCGGAATCAAATATATAAATTTTGGCCTCGTGATGGAGAGAGTAATGCCCAAGCTTGGCGGAGAATGAAGTTACTAATGCTCAAATATCCCATTCATGAGCTCCCCAATAATATTATTATTATTAACTTCTATGCAAGGCTTTCTCTTCATGATAAGGATTTATTGGATGCTTTTTCTGCTGAATCATTTACACGTATGAAAGAAGAAGCTAAATGGGATCTTCTAGACCGTATTCAAAAGAATACTGAAGCATGAGAGAATGACAAAGGAAGAAAGTCAGGTATAAATTATGATTATAAATGCATTAAATATTTTATGGAAACTGATGACATGGTCTTGATTCTCAAGTTCTTGCAAATTGATTTAAGGCCTTTGACTCTTATATTGAAATTCCCCAAAAGGAATGGAACAAGTATCATGTGCCATACAAATATATTGTTAATTGTGTTCCTGCTAGAAATATTGAAGTTTGTACTGTTGATCGTATTTTACCTGAACCTTACATTGAGAAAATACCTTTTCCTGCTAAGGTAAAGGAGCATTCTATGATAACTAGTATGGTTAACATAAGTACAAAGAAAGCTGTAGAACCTGATGAACAAATAAATGTTGAACCTGCAGTAGCAATTGTGAAAGACCTTGTCACTAAAAATGTAGAAGATGGACACATTATCTTTTGTGAAGATGCTTCTAATATTGTTTCACATCCTACTAGAACTAGGAAAGCTAGTGTCCCTATGCTTTCTATCAGAATAGGTGATCATTGCTAATTATGGTTTATGTGATATTGGTGCAAGTTCAAGTGCTATTCCTTATGAGCTTTACAAAGAAATTATGCATGAAATTGGTCCTTGTAAACTTGAAGACATTGATGTGGTTATTTACCTTGCTAATAGAGAGACCATCTCTCCAATTGGTATTAATATGTGGAAGTTCTTTGTGGTAAGACTACATATCCTGCTGATTTTTTTAGTACTTAGTTTAGCTGCTAGCAAAGCCTGTCCTATCGTTTTTGGTAGACCTTTTTTAAATACATGTGGAGCTATTATAGATTGTAGGAAGGAGAAAATTTTAACTAAATTTGATGGAGAATCTTATGAGTTTATTTTTTCCAAATTTTTTAAAGATCCTTATGAAAATGAATTGCCTGATGAGGATTTTAGAGTTGAACAACTAGCTTCTATTTCTCTTGCTCCTAACAATACTTTGTAGCAGTATGTGGAAGACCATGAAAGTGAGATCTTCATGGAAGAAATAAATGAGATTGACGAGATTCTCCTTCGTCAACCCAAGATGCTTAAGCATAATCTACCTGTGGAAGATTTGGGTACCATATTACCACCTAAAAAGGATCCGGTTTTAGATCTGAAACCTTTACCTAATGATCTTAAATATGCTTACATTGATGATAGGAAAATATATCCTGTTATTATTAGTTCAAAACTTTTAGGAAAGGAAGAGGAAAGATTATTAGAAGTAGTGAATAAACACCGAGGAGCTATGGGTTATACTCTTGATGATTTAAAAGGGATTTCTCCTACTATATGTCAGCATGCTATTAATATAGAACCTGATGCAAAACCAGTTTTTGAACATCAACGTTGTTTAAATCCTAAGATGAAGAAAGTGTTAAGAAATGAGGTATTAAAACTCCTTGATGCTAGTATTATTTATCCTATTGCTGATAGTCAATGGGTTAGTCATGTTCATTATGTCCCTAAGTTGTGCCTAATTAAAATAATGAGCTTATTCCTCAAAGATTAGTAGTTGGTTATATGATATGCATTGATTTCAGAAAGGTAAACAAAGTTACTAAGAAAGATCATTATCCATTACCTTTTATTGATCAAATGTTAGAAAGGTTGTCTAAGAAGACTCATTTCTGTTTCCTTGATGGGTATTCTGGATTCTCTCAAATTGCTGTTAAACAGCAAGATCAAGAGAAAACCACTTTGACATGTACTTATGGAACTTATGCTTATAGGCGTATGGCTTTTGGTTTGTGTAATGCTCCTGCTACTTTTCAAAGATGTATGTATGCTATCTTTCATGGTTTTTGTGAAGAAATTGTGGAAGTATTCATGGATGATTTTTCTTTCTATAGAACTTCTTTTGATAATTGTCTGGACAACCTTGATAAAGTTTTGCAGAGATACGAGGAAACTAATCTTGTTCTCAATTGGGAGAAATGCCACTTCATGGTTAATGAAGGAATTGTCCGTGGACATAAAATTTCTGAAAGAGGTATTGAAGTTGACAGAGCCAAAGTTGAAGCAATTGAGAAAATGCCTTGTCCTAGGGATGTTAAAGGTATTTGTATTATCCTTGGTCATGTTGGTTTCTATAGGAGGTTTATTAAAGATTTCTCTAAGATATCAAAACCTCTTACTAATCTTCCCCAAAAAGATGTACATTTTGTTTTTGACGATGATTGTAAGGAAGCTTTTGAAACTCTAAATAAAGCTTTAATTACTGCTCCTATTGTCCAACCACCCGATTGGAATTTACCCTTTGAAATTATGTGTGATGCTAGTGATTTTGCTGTAGGTGCTGTTCTTGAACAACGAATAGATAAAAAGCTAAATGTTATCGATTATGCTAGTAAGAATCCTGATGCTGCTCAAAATAATTATGCTACTACTTAAAAAGAGTTCTTAGTTGTCGTCTTTGCTTGTGATAAGTTTAGACCTTATATTGTTGATTCGAAAGTTACTATTCATACCGATCATGCTGCTATTAAATACCTTATGACAAAGAAAGATGTCAAGCCCAGACTTATTAGATGGGTGTTGCTTTTACAAGAGTTCGATCTATATATTGTAGATAGGAAAGATGCTTAAAATCCCGTTGCTGATAATTTGTCTCGATTGGAAAATATTTGTTTTGATCATATGCCTGTTAATGATAGTTTTCCAAATGAACAGTTGGCTGCAATAAAGGTAAGATCGCGCGAGAGTCCTTGGTATGCTGATTATGCTAACTTTATTGTTTCCAAGTATTTCCCTCCAACCTTTACAGCCCAGCAAAGAAGGAAATTATTTTATGATTTGAGGCATTATTTTTGGGATGACCCACATTTATATAAAGAGAGAGTGGATGGTATTATGCGAAGATGTGTTCCATAATATGAACAACAAGAGATATTGAGAAAATGTCATGGTAGTGCTTATGGAGGACATCATGCTAGATATAGAACCGCACAAAAGGTTCTACAATCAGGTTTTTATTGGCCTACTCTTTTTAAAGATGCAAGAAAGTTTATTTTATCATGTGATGAATGCCAAAGAGTTTGTCATATTTCTAGATGCAATGAAATGCCTATGAATTATTCTCTTGATATTGAACCATTTGACTGTTGGGGATTTGACTTTATGGGTCCTTTTTCTCCTTCAAAAGGTTATACTCATATTCTTGTTGTTGTTGATTATGTTACTAAGTGGGTATAAGCCATACCTACAAAAAGTGTTGATGGTGAGACCTCTTTAAAAATGCTTAAGGATGTTATTTTTCCTGGGTTTGGAGTGCCTAGATATCTTATGACTTATGGAGGTTCTCATTTATTCATGGTGGTTTTAGGAAGACCCTTGCTAAATATGATGTTAATCATAGAATTGCTTCAGCTTATCATCCCCCAAAAAGTGGGCAAGTAGAATTATAAAATAGAGAAATTAAAAATATCTTGCAAAAGACTGTTAATAGATCTAGAAAAATTGGGTTAAAAAGTTGAATGATGCTTTATGGGCTTATAGAACTGCTTATAAAAATCCTATGGGAATGTCTCCTTACAAAATGGTTTATGGAAAAGCTTGTCACTTGCCTTTAGAATTGGAACACAAAGCTTATTGGGCAGTGAAAGAATTGAATAGAGATTTTAAACTTGCTGGTAAGAAAAGATTGCTTGGCTTGAGTTCTTTGGATGAGTGGAGAAGTGAAGCTTATGAAAATGCTAGACTCTTCAAAGAAAAAGTAAAAAAATGGCATGATAGGAGAATTCTTAAGAGAGAGTTCCATGTTGGTGAGAAAGTTCTTTTGTATAGGTATCTCTTAGATTTTTTGCAGGAAAATTACTCTCAAAAAGGGAAGGGCCCTTTATCATTGAAGAGGTGTATCGTTCAGGTGCAATTAAAATTTCCTCATTGAGAGACAACACTACGCAAGTGGTGAATGGTCAAAGGCTCAAACATTATATTTCTGGAGATTCTTATAATGAATATATTGATATTATCCAAGTGGTGACTCCGGAAGAATTTATTAAAGACCAAATTCAGGAATTTACAGAGTCCGTTTTTGAATAGGTAACAATTCTGGTAAGTAAAGGTTCGCGAAAAACTTTCCAATTTATATTTTTGCAGCTTTTATTTAATATGGAAAATAATGAGTCAAAAGAAGGACGGAAACGGAGTCCGGGGGGCTCACACCACCCCTTGGCACGGGCCCACCTGGTGGTGTGGCCACCCCGGAGCTCGTCCCCGACCCGTTTTCTCCCAGTACCTTACTTTTGTCATTAAACTTTGTGATATATAATCCCCCGAACCCGCTGAGGTACGTATACCGTTTGCTCACCGTGTTTTTGTTTCGATCTGTTCTATTCAGATGTCGTTCCAGGGTTCGTTTTTGGAGGACTATGAGCTGCGACGCCGGTGCAAGCTCCTCTGCGATCTTGAGCAAGGGACTTTCATTGGATGGGTGGAAGAAGAAAGGATCATAGCTAGGCGTGAAGACATGGATTGGAGCATCGAGGATGAAGTAAATAACATGTCAGCAAGCATGGAGGGACAGATTGCTACAGGATCAAGGGTAAGAAAACCTACTCTTGTAGGGGCAACTAACACTGGCCGTGCTTTTTCTCATAATATGTAGGGGCTAATACCACCAGTTCCAAGCCTCATTTCATGCCCTGCAGTAGTGGAATCTCTTCGAGACAATGATGATTTTTGTGATAAGTATCGAGTTCCGAGGAGAGAGGTGGAGATACCTCAAGAGGAGAATAACAGGCTTCACAAGATGCTGGAGAATTTTCTCACCCCAAACAAGAAAACACCACCACCACCAAAGGAGTAATTCGTCATCAGGTTTTGGCCTCCCCTTGGTTTGTTCCAAGCTTGGGGGAGTGCCGCAGTATTACATCATTATGTTTTATATTTTTACCTTTTTAGTAGAGTCATATCATGAGTAGAGAAGTTATCATATAGGATGGTTTGCATTGTGGAATTATCTCTCCACTAGTTGGTTATCTATGTATCCCTTGGTGTGAGTGCCATTATGGAATATTAATGAGAAGTTTCGTCATTTACTTTTTGCACATCTTTTTTAGTTTGCAATTACTGTTATATGATTGATCTTGTTGTTAGTATTGGTATCACTTTGGGAGCATCAAGTAAATTTAGTTGGTTTTGGCAAACCTAGCTTTGGTCATTAGCAACACTACTTTGAGAATTGAGTGGAAAAGAGAAAAGTACTTGTAGATATATTATTTAATTTTCTTTCTATCTTGATTGGATCATAATCTTAGTATTCCCAAGCTAAGATTGTTTGTGCTTCCAAGGAAGATTGCATGATTGTTTCTATCACTTGTATGTTTGCTTGTTTCCCTCAACTCTTATGCTTGCTACCTAGCCTTGCTAGCCAAAAACCTGTACTGAGAGGGAATGCTTCTTGTGCATCCAAGCCTTGAACTAAAACCTATGCCATTTGTGTCCACCATATATAACTATTAGCATTGTTGCTATTCTAATTAAATTCTCGAGTTTTATCTATCTTCCAAATTAAATTCTTTGTTATGATAAAATTAGTTAGTAAAGCTCTCACAAACTTGATGGCACACTTTATTTTCTTGTACTTAATAAATTTGAACCATTGTGACTGTGTTATGATGCTTGTATGCTTGCAAATTATGAGTTGGGAGTTAGCAAAACCATGCTTTCATGGGGTCCGCTTTCAACATTGCACTTATTTATTCAGTTGATATCATGTACTTTTGTTTATGGATGCCAGCGGTGTGAAATAAGATGGGAACTTGTAAGTCCATGGAGTATGTATATGTGTTAGAGAAACGTCTGGGCGGCTATCCTAAGCCATGCCTAATCATGGTGGAAACTTGCAGCATAACCATAGTGGCATTCTATGAAGCATCCTCAATAAAAAACTATGCAAATAGTAAATAAAAAGATCGTTGAGATGCTCACTATCTGTTGCCTTGTCATTTTGATATGGGATAGCTCCTGTGTCATGGGGCAAGGGGTACCCTGTTGGCAGTTCTCTATGATACACATACACTTACAATGATAAGAACTTGCTTGTGACCAAAGTTGAATAGCATGAGGTTTCGGTACTTGTAATCAAGGGGCATGAGATTTTCAACTTGTTATTTGTCAAGCATATAACTCATATTTTTCCTCACATTAACCTTAATCACTTCAAGATGCTTATGATAGGGGCAATGCGAGCTCAAAGCTAGTAAGTACCATAATTTTTGGAAGCTCTTTATGAAACTTGAAATCCCTGCTTCCCTCTGCGAAGGTCCTATCTTTTACTTTTAAGTTGAGTCAGTAAACCTATTCCTTTCTATCTCAAGCAAGCATTTGAGTTGATGTGATTCAATCATCCATATGTTGATTTATTCAATCTTGTTTCTTATGTTCCTTGTTTTGCACAATGCTCTTATCTGAATGAATATGACTTTGAAAGCTATCATTGTCGGTGAAAATACCGTTATGTTTGAGCAAGAGACTCCTGCAATATAAACTCCATTATAAAAGCTTTGCTCAAAACTAAGTATGATTAGTTAATTGTTCTTTGACCAAGAACAAAGTTTGCCATCACCAATTATGATTTTCTTTGTGCATCTTTATTGTGACTCCCATACTCGTTGCAAGTTAAGTTATATAAGAGTGAGTTATTTTCTATTATGATTTGTGTATTGATAAATGTGATGCTTCTTGTCCGTATTATCTTTATTGACACTTCACTCCACAAAACTGTGGTTATGTTTACTGAGTTCATTTTTCCCTTGGGGACAAGCGAGGTCTAAGCTTGGGGGGAGTTGATACGTCCATTTGGCATCACTATTTTATATCATAATTTACTATTATTCATTGATATATTTCATATTAAGAGATGATACTTATGTTATTTCATATATTTTGCATGTTTGATGACTTTTAGAGGATGAACCGCCGGAGTTAGGGTTCTGATGGAAAAGGCGCTGACCAGATGCAATATTTCCGAAGATCAGAAAATCCCAGAAAATATACGGAAATTCCTATTTTTTCAGAAGACGAAGATAGCCAGAAGGATAAGTGGAGATGGGCCACAGGGGGCCCACACTAAGCCCCAAGCGCAGGTCCCCCTGGGCGGCACCACTAGGTGGTGTGGCCACCCTGGCCCACCTATGGCATCTCCCTTTCGTGTATATATTCCTCCCGAAAACCTAAGACTCGGGGAGCGACCACAGAAAGATTCCGCCGCCTCTGCGGGGCGGAAACTACGAAGAGAGAAAGAGCTCTCTGGCAGGCAGAAATCTGCCAGGGAAATTCCTTCCCGGAGAGGGGATATCGTTTCCATCAACACCGTCATCAAGCTAGACTTCATTGGGATCATCATCACCATCCTCACCATCATCTCCACCAGCACCATCACCACCATACCGTACCTCTATAATAATTGTGTTGAATCTTGCATAGTTCTTAGGGGAAACTTTCCTGGTGTTGATTACTTGTTGTAGTTGATGCTATTGAGTGCAACCATTGGATTATTGTTCATGTTGAGATTGTTACTTATCATTATTTCATCTCTGATCTTGATCCATATGATGTCTCGTGAGTAGTTCGTTTAGTTCTTGAGGACATGAGAGAAGTCATGTTATTAGTAGTGGAATCATGTTGAGTAATATTTAATGGCTTGATATTTAAGTTGTGGTGCTATTCTTCTAGTGGTGTCATGTGAACATCGACTACATGATAGTTCACCTTTATGGGCCTAGGGGAATGTATTGTGTATTTGGCTACTAATTGTGGGGTTGCCGGAGTGGCAAAAACCTAAACCCCCATTAGAAAACCATTGCACAAGGGAGTGTAGGATCTCAGAGTTTAATGTTGTGGTTAGTTTTCTATCTTAATTACTTTCTTGTAGTTGCGGATTCTTTTCAAGGGGTATAATCACAAGTATGTATTAGTCCAAGTAAGGTCGGTACATTAGCATAGGTTCACCCACACAACACTTGTCCAACCAAAGAAGATTAATCAACTATATGAAGCGAAAGCACTTGACAATATTCCCATGTGTCCTCGAGAACGTTTGGTCATCTTAAGTAATATAACCGGCTTGTGCTTTGCTGAAGAAAGGATTGGGCCACTTGCTGCAATTATTATTATTGTCTTTTATTTACTCACACTTTATTTATCTGCATTACCAAAAACCCCTAAAAATCTATTTGTTAGTATTTACAGTGAATCCTTGAACCAAACCACTCGTCAACACCTTCTGCTCCTCGTTGGGTTCGACACTCTTATTTATAGAAAGTACTACAATACACCCCCTATACTTGTGGGTCATCATAGCATCAACAGAAAAAATCTCCCTAAACAAACAAAGCAAATACTTTCAGCGCCATTAGCCACTTGGGATAATCAGTTAAACCAACTAAGTTCGAGCAAAGCAAGCTCAAACTTAGCAATAGGAACAGGTTTAGTCATCATATCAGCAGGATTATCATGAGTGCTGATCTTGCATACCTTTAATTTACCTTGAGCAACAGTGTCTCTAACAAAATATTACTTGACATCAATGTGCTTAGTTATCTCATGGAACATATGATATTTTGTAAGGTATATGGAACTTTGACTGTCACAAAACAGATTAATGCAAGAATCATCTCCATAAATCTCAGCAAACAAACCTTTCAACCAAACAGATTCTTTGCAAGCTTCAGCTATAGCCATATATTCGGCCTCAGTAGTAGATTGTGCAACAACAGCCTGCAACATAGCCTTCCAGCTAATAGCACAACACAACCACCAACATTAAACACATAATTTGTGAGGGATATTCTCTTATCCAAATCGGCAGCAAAATCTAAATCCACATAGCCAACGAGTCCCTCACCGGTCCTGCCAAACTTCAAACAAGCATTAGAAGTGCCAAGAAGGTACCTAAAAACCCACTGAACAACCTTCCAATGTTCTTTACCAGGATTAGCCATGTATCTACTTATAAAACTCATAGCATATGATAAATCAGGACGAGAACAAACCATGGCGTACATCAAAGAACCAACAGCACTAGAATATGGCACCTTTGACATGTACTTAAACTCTTTATCAGTAGTAGTACATTGAGAAACTGACAATTTAAAATGAGGAGCAATAGGAGTACTAACTGACTTGGCACCATCAATATTAAAACGATGAAGAACTTTCTTAATGTAACTTTTCTAACTAAGAAACAACAAACCATATTTTCTATCTTGGGTAATTTCCATACTTAAGATCTTAGCAGCTTCAAGATCCTTCATCTCAAACTCACTACTTAGGTGTGCCTTCAAAGTAGTGATTTCTTTCATGCTCTTGGCAACAATTATCATATCATCAGCATATAGCAGCAGGTATATAGGTGATCCATCAACAAACTTAATATAAACACAACTATCATATTTAGACCTATCAAAACCATGTGAGATCATAAACGAATCAAACCTTTTATACCACTATTTTGGAGATTGATTTAAGCCATAAATATACTTATTTAATTTGCACACAAAATCCTCTTTACCAGGAACTATGAACCCTTCCGCTTGGTCCATGTATATTTCCTCATCAAGCTCTCCATGCATAAAAGCAGTCTTGACATATAACTGCTCAAGCTCAAGATCACGCATAGCCACAATACTAAAGAAAGTGCGAATGGAACTATGATTTACAACTGGGAAGAACACATCATTGTAATCAATACCTGGAATCTGGTTGAACCCTTTGGTTACTAACCTTGCCTTGTACCTTGAAGGCTCTTTGGGAGACAAACCTTCCTTTTTTTGAAGATCCACTTGCAGCGGACCGCCTTCTTTTGTTTGGGCAAGCGCACAACATCCCACGTGCCATTTTTCTAAAGCAATTGAATCTCTTCTTGCATAGCAGAAACCCACTTCTCGCGATCAATGGATGCAATGACTTCATTATATGTAGCAGGTTCAGTATCGTTCTCCACCTGTTCAGCATAACTCAAAGCATAATGAACAAGATTACACTCTTCAATTAAACGAGGACGAGGACCATAGTTATGCCTCAGTCTATCAACATCAATGGACTCATGTGGATGATGTAAAACAGTAGGTGAGTGCTGAACAACAATATCATCAATATTTTCCTCATGTGTATCTTCAACGATAGCATCATTATCAATAGTTTTCTGCAGGTTCTCCACCTGCACACTAACTCCCTCCTCTCCAACAGCAACAGGAGAGGTATCTGATGGCAAGCTATCATGATACATAATGGACTCATTCAAAACAATGTTTCTACTTAGCAAAATATTTTTTAGTTTCAGGATTCCATAGTTTATATGCTTTAACTACTGAACCATAACCAAGGAATATGCACTTAACAGCTGATGGTGGCTTGGTTGACATAGAGCCTGTTGGGAGATCCCAAGAGCAAGGTGTGATGAGCACATCAGCAAGTTTTCTCTCAGTTTGTGAAACCAAGGTTATCGAACCAGTAGGAGAAAGGAAACAGCTCCAAAGGTGTTGCTAGCAACTTGGAACCTACACAACACAACCACAGAACTTTTCCCCAACTTACAGCGAGGTTGTCAATCTCACTGGTTTGCTGAATACAAAGGATTAAACATATTATGTGGAAGATAGTAATGCTTGAAAAAAGTAAACAGTGAAAGCAAACAGTAGATGGTGTATCAATGGTAAAGGAATGGTCCGGGGTCCACAGTTCACTAGAGGTGTTTCTCCATAAGATAAATAGCATGTTGGGTGAACAAATTATAGTTGGGAAAAGATAGATTGAAAATGCATATGCATGTACAAGTCATGAAAGATCCTATGGGATTCGTTTGGGCATTACAACATAATACATAGACCGTAATCCAACTGCATCTATGACTAATAATTGACCTTCAGAGTATCGTCCGAACCCCCTCCAGTGTTAAGTTGCAAGCAATAGATTATTGCCTTAAGAAAAGTGTGTAAAGTAAGCAATACGATTATTCCATGAACAAAAGATTGTTGTTTTATCCCTAGTAGCAACATCACATCTACAACCTTAGAGATTTCTGTCACTTCCCCAGATTACTAGAGGCATGAACCTACTATCGAGCATAAATACTCCCACTTGGATTTACAAGCATCTACTTGTCCAAGATAGACACTAACAATGGAAAGCATGCAAGATCACAAATAACATAGACATGATAGAATCAATAATCAATCTTGAACATAGTACTCAATATCCATCGGATCCCAACAAACACAACATGTAGGATTACATAAATATGATCTTGATCATGAACAGAGCTCACAAGATCTAAAACATGATAGCACAAGGGAGGAGAAACAACCATCTAGCTACTGATATGGACCCATAGTCCAAAGGTGAACTACTCACGCATCACTCTGGAGGCAGGCATGGTGATGAAGAAGGCCTCCGAAATGATCTCTACCCTCCAACAGGGTGCCGGGAAGAGCTTCAGATCCCCCCGATCTAGGTATGATGGTGTTGGAGATATGCCCAAGAGGCAATAATAAAGTGGTTATTATCATATCTTCATACTTATGATAAATGTTTACATACCATGCTAAAATTGTATTAACCGGAAACATTAATATTTGTGTGATTTGTAAACATAAAAGAGTCCCTAGTAAAGCCTCTTGTTAAACTAGCTTGTTGGTTAATATATGATCATGGTTTCCTGATCATGAACATAGAGATGTTATTAACAACAGGGTCATATCATTAGGAGAATGATGTGATGGACATACTCCTATAGTTAAGCGTAGCATAAAGATCAAGTCATTTAATATAGTTCATTTGCTATAAGCCTTTTGATACATAGTAACCTAATTACTTCGACCATGAGATCATGTTAATCACCATCACCGGAAGGATGCTTTGATGACATCAAACACCACACCGTAACTGGGTGGCTATAAAGGTGGCATTGAGTGTTCGGAAAGTATGTGTTGAGGCACATGGATCAAGAGTGGGATTTGTCCATCCATATGACAGATAGATATACTCTGGGCCCTCTCGGTGGAATGTCATCCAATTAGCTTGCAAGCATGTGACTGGCTCACAAGGGATCACATATCACGGGAACGAGAAAAGAGTACTTATCAGTAACAAGGTTGAACTAGGTATGCAGAGATACCGATGATCAAAACCTTGGATAAGTAAACTATCGTGAGACAAAGGGAAATTTGTATCGTATGTAAGTGGTTCATTCGATCGCAAAGTAATCGTAGAAATATGTGGGAGCCATATGAATTTCCAGATTCCTCTATTGGTTATTGATCGAAGAAGTGTCTTGGTCATGTCCGCATAATTCACGAACCGTAGGGAGACACACTTAAGGATTCGATGTTGTTGAGTAGTTATGGAATGATGAGTAAGAGACCGATGTTGTTCGGAGTCTCGGATGGGATCCGGGATATAACAAGGAGATCCGGAATGGTCCGCAGAATAAGATTCATATAAGGAATGTCCTATTTTGGAGTTCGGAAATGATTTCGGTGTTTTCATCGGGAATGTTCTAGAAAGGTCTGGAAGATCCGACACTCCGGAAGGGGAAGGGTACATGGATGTGTCATGACAATGTGGAATAGTTGCATCATGTACTATGTCACTTGGCTGGGCAATAGGAAGAGAGAAATCAAATTCAAGTTTGAAAAGTCAAATTCGAACATTGTTTGGTGGAGGGAGAGTAGGAAACCTACCTAGGGTAGGAATCCATCTCCTCCCACCCGCCGGCCATGAAGAGGATTTTGGGGAGGACTCCCTCCTCCCCAAACCGCCTCTGCCCACCTATATAAGGAGGGGTAGGGCGCCCCCTACCCCTCACACCCAAACCCTAGCTACAAGGCGCCACCACCCTCCAAGTGCTGCCGTCGCCTAGGGCTCCTCCCAAGTCGCCGAGTTGGGGTATCCCAAACCCTAGCCGCCGACTACACCTCTCCCCTTGGTGCCTCTAAATCGTAGATCGCCAAGGCCTCTCTCTTACTCCACCATACTCGCTCCAGCTTAGGCGAAGCCCTGCGAGATCTTCCCTCTACTTCCGACACCACGCCGTCGTGCTGCCGGAATCACGAGGAGAGTACTACAAGATCCGCTGCCTGCTGGAACAAGGGAGAGGAAGGTATTCATCGAGTACGGAATGTGTGACTGACTGCGGAAGCGCTGCCGGAACGCAGCGCCGGAAGGATCGTCTACGCGATCTTGAGATCGGCAAGTGTACGACTACATCACCCACGAGAATCTGCTCTCGTTAACCGCTTTGGAATCTTTGAGGGTGAGTGCTTCTGTTGACTCGTTGCTACAATCTAGTAGATATATCTTGGCTTTTTTGTGTGCATGCGGTAGAATTTTTTTGTTTTCCATGCTACGAACCCCTACAGTGGTATCAGAGCCGTGTCTATATGTAGATCTGTTGCACGAGTAGAACACAATGGTCATTGTGGGCGGTGGTGCTTTTATTATCAATTGCTTCTTGTGTACTTTGCATCCTGCGGTATGGTGGGATGAAGCGGCCCGGGCTAACCTTACATGACATCATTCATGAGACTTGCTCCACGCTCAACATGCAACTTGTATTGCATAAGTGGCTTTGCGGGTGTCTGTCTCTCCCATCATAGTATAGATTCAATTTACAACGGGCACTTGATAGTTCAAGCATCAACGTTGTGGTTCTTGTTCGTAAGTTGGAACCACACTTATTGAAAGCCCCAAACCACGTAAAATATGCAAAGAAAATTAGAGGCGTCTAACTTTGTTTTGCAGGGGTGTGCTGTGATGTGATATGGCCATGATTGTGATTATATATGATGTATGCAATGTTCCTTATTGTAAGTTGGCAACCGGCAGGAGCCATATGGTTGTCTTTTAATTTTGTTAAGACCCGCGTGTCTATTCAAAGTAGTTGTAATAGTTGAAGCTGGTGGAAGACAACCATGAGACGGCGCCATTGACTTTGACGCCATACCGGTGATGATGGAGATCATGTTAGTGCTTGAAGATGGAGATCGGAAGCACAAGAAGAAAGGCCATATCATATCACATATTATGAATTGCATGTGATGTTAATCCTTTATGCATCTTGTATTGCTTAGTTCATGATGGTAGCATTATAAGATGATCCCTCAAGCACACAATTTCAAGTTTTAAAGTGTTCATCCTTAGTAAGCACCGTTGCTAAAGCTCTTTGTTTCGAAGCACCACGTGATGATCGGGTGTGTTAAATTCTGCGAGTGTATACAACGTGAGCAAGCCAGATTTGCTCATGCGGAAGCTAAGGTTTGATCTTGATGAGCCTAGCATGTACAGACATGGTCTCGGAACACGGAATACCGAAAGGTAAAGCATGGGTCATATAGATGATATGATGAACATGATGATTGTTCGCCTTTGAAACTATATCATGTCACGTGATGATCGGACTTGGTGTAGTGAATTTGGTTCGTGTGATCACTAAAACAATGTGAGGGATATTGTTTTGAGTGGGAGTTCAACAGAAATATGATTAAAAGTTGAACACTATTTATCATAATTTAAATCAAAGTGAATTTGCATAGTTGTTGTAGTCATTGGCATCCGTTTACCACCTTGCGCTTAGTTATAATTGAGATAATAGAACTATAGAATTCTGATTATTTACTTTACGAACTGGTATCATATTGTTTTAAAGTGTTAATCTAAAGTTTAAAAGTCCTATTGCAAACTTTCAGTAAGTTCCGGTTACTCCGTGAAGTTTAATAATTGGTATTAAATCAAGAGTGACAATTCCAGTGTTAGTATATAAGTATCATGTTTGTCTCCATGATTCTTGATATTCAAAAGATTGTTTTAATATCAAGGTTATCTAGGATCTGAAAGAGTTGTTTCAGAAACCATGATGTGTGGAAGATATTATAATATCTGAAACGAAGTTTTGGTTGCAATATGATAGAGTATAATATGGAAAAAGTCATGTTCTCATATTTGATGAGAATTTGCAAAAGGTTGGAGACGCTGGTCGTCTTAATCCTCTAAAAGGTTTTGGAGAGCAACATTATACTCGTAATTCACCATTATAAGCTAAAGTAGCTTGATCATGAATAGTTCTGTGATAAGGATGAATATTTAATGTAAGTAAAATGTTTACTACACTAAAAGATTACTAAAGAATCGAATTTGAAAGAACACCAAACATTTGATGATGGTGATATGCTTCAAAGTGCAAGTCCAAAGACATTGGTATTTAATTATACACGCTTTGGACTATGTGTCATGTGTCTGACTCCACTATTGATGTTGATAGATTCTTTCAAACAGAAAAGGAAATACTGAAAGAGAATCACATAAATATATGGCAGAAAAGAAAAGACTAGAATTGTTCAGCTTAGGTATATAGAGGATATACATGTTATGGCTATATTCTTTGCTTATTAAACAATGTGGTTCTTAAGTATTTGATAATGAATTTGTTGGTGTGAATCGTCATACGAAACAACACAATTCATGAACTACAATGGCCTAAGTAACTAGTAAGAGAATATGTGATGATGTTCATCGAGAACAAATAAAGTGTTGATGTGTTTCTCGTTAACATCAAAGCTTGCCTTCAAGATTTGTTTTATCAGGTATTATGAGAACAAAAGGGTTGTTAAATTAATTGCCGTAATCCATAAAAAATGGATGATTTACAAATCTCGTTGGATAAATCACATCTATAAAACAAGTGCTAAAAATGTCGAAAGACAATTGATTGAAAGATAACTTAGGAAGTGACATCGCCATTTAAATTATATTGGAAAGAAAACATGAAGAAACTCCATGTGGATGGAATTTTGGAGTCTTTTGATTTTGATCAAATAGCTCTTGTAAAACTTTCCTAGAGATAATTAAAACTTCGTTCATAGGTCAAAAGGGAACGAATGGCTAGCTTATTGGAACTTGTACATATTGTTGTATGAAGTCCATTATGTGTAGTCAAGAGCGATGAATTTCAACTTCATATGCTTTCTCCAAAAATTTGAGTGAATATATGAATATTTACTTAATAAGGATGAAGTATGAAATATTTGAAAAGTTCAAAGACTTTCAAGATGAAGTGCAAAATCATTGTAACAAGAATATAAATAGTTTATGATAAGATCATAAAGAAAGATATTTGAGTTACAAGTTTAGCATAAAACACCTAAAGATTTAAGGAATCATTTCGTGGATTTGCATTTCCCGAAACACCATAAGAGTATGGAGCGTTCGAGATATGTAATTAAACCTTGTTTGACATGGTAAGATCAAAGGTGTAATTCATAAAACTGCCATTATATTTTAAAGATTAAAAGCTTTAGGGACTGTCGTTTTTCCACCGAAAAGAGCTCCATCATAATCTATTGAATTGACACCATATAAAGTTATGGTTTGGGATAAAACCCAAGTTGTCCTTTCTTAAACATTGGTATGCTATGCATAAGAAAGATGTTTGCAACCAAAATCGGATGAGCATATCTTTGTATGTTATTTTGAATAACAACTTGAGTATTCCTCCATAACACCGAAGACAAAAGTGTTTGTCGCTTAGAATGTCAAGTTTCTTTGAGAAGGAATTTTCCATGAAAAGTTAAGTGGGAGGACAATAGAACTTTGATAAGTTTAAAATAACCTTAGCTATATGTGCAAAGTTGTGCAGCGTCGAAAAGTGTTCCGGAGGCAGCAACAATGCTCATGGCTCACATGCCTCAAAGGTTGTGGACACGGAGATCTAAGTTCCTATTGAACAAAGTAGGTCGGATAAACAATCAAATACCAAGATTTGAGGTTTGAATCATTATTTGACAATAATGAACCGACTACATGCAAAGAAGCGATGATGGGCCCTGAATCCGTCAAATGGTTTGAAGCCATAAAATCCGTGATAGTTCCATATACGAGAGATCAAACGTTGAACTTGAAAGACCCTCTGAAAAGGTGCAAGACCCTACAGTCGTATTTGGATCTATAAAGAAATAGACATGGATGTTTCACATCTATGAAATTATCGACATGTCGGGAAAGAGTTCACGAAAATATTCAAATAGTTGACTATGACAAGATCCGATCTTTCATTAAGCGATATTTAGTCTAGATGGATTAATGTAGCAACCACTACATATAATTTTGTTATGTGGTAGTTGAATAAACAAAACAAGTTCTTCTAATATAATGGTTACCTAAGATGTGTGCATGACACAGTCCAAAGGGTTTTGTTAATTCAAAGGATGCTAAAAGCATATGCAAACTTCAATGGTTGAAGTAAGCATCACGGAGTTGGAATCTTCACTATGATGAAACTATTAAAATAGTTTAATTTCATCGGAGACGATGAAGATGCTTGCATTTTCAAGAAATTAAGTGGGAGCGCTAATACATCTTTCTAATACATTATGTGGAAGACATATTTTTGATTGGAAATGATGTATCCTTTTATTAACATAGGATAATAATTTCATCTCGATGACAGGCTTAGGCAGAACCTGAATATTTGGCATCAATGTTTATATGGATAAATTGTGACGCCAATATGGTTGTGGCACAAGTACATAGATGAGATATTGAATGAGTTCAATATACAATCTACAAGAAAGGTTCTTGTTGCACAGGAAGGATTGAATAAATATTTAAGTATTTTTGATACTTGATAGATAAAATCACAAAGAGTATTTTATCAATCATTCTGTGATGTGTACAAATCCAGATATGTCCTATGCTCTAAATGTTATGAGCGTATACCAGAATGATTCATAAGATGATTATTGGACGATATTAAAGATATTCTTATGATATTTTAAAAGAACTAAGAATATATTATTTTGTAGAAGTGACAAATAGATGGTTAGTTCATTATAAAAGTATTACATTGATACTTGTTTTGTCACAAAGTACAAATTAAGTTTATCTCAATCTAAACTAAGGGTGGCACAATATGATGGAAAGTAAGTTCCATAATGAATTTGGATGAGTTCCAAAATTAAGACATTGTGACAGATACTACAACAAAAGGCTAAGTATATGACTGCTGTTATAGCAGCAAAAGAGGGCATTTGTGTCAAGTAGTTTGTTATCAAACTAGGTGTAGTTCACAGCAGGATAGTACTATGAAGATATATTGTACGACAATATTGTCAACATGTTTTAACCCCAAGGAACTAAAGGTCTCACCAAAGGACCAAATTTTTACAAAGCCATCTCATTAGAAAATGAGTGATGTGTAGAGACGCAAAGACATGCGATTACACACGGACCTGAAAGTGTCGGATCCGGAGATTAGTTGACCACTAGTAATCGTGTAAATACAACACTGGAAAGCCATAGGTGTTGAAAACACAAAGGTTTGAAACTAGATTATTGACTCTAGTGCAAGTGGGAGACTGTTGGAGATATGCCCAAGAGGCAATAATAAAGTGGTTATTATCATATCTTCATACTTATGATAAATGTTTACATACCATGCTAAAATTGTATTAACCGGAAACATTAATACTTGTGTGATTTGTAAACATAAAAGAGTCCCTAGTAAAGCCTCTTGTTAAACTAGCTTGTTGGTTAATATATGATCATGGTTTCCTGATCATGAACATAGAGATGTTATTAACAACAGGGTCATATCATTAGGAGAATGATGTGATGGACATACTCCTATAGTTAAGCGTAGCATAAAGATCAAGTCATTTAATATAGTTCATTTGCTATAAGCTTTCTGATACATAGTAACCTAATTCCTTCGACCATGAGATCATGTTAATCACCATCACCAGAAGGATGCTTTGATGACATCAAACACCACATCGTAACTGGGTGGCTATAAAGGTGGCATTGAGTGTTCGGAAAGTATGTGTTGAGGCACATGGATCAAGAGTGGGATTTGTCCATCCATATGACGGATATATATACTCTGGGCCCTCTCGGTGGAATGTCATCCAATTAGCTTGCAAGCATGTGACTGGCTCACAAGGGATCACATATCACGGGAACGAGAAAAGAGTACTTATCAGTAACAAGGTTGAACTAGGCATGCAGAGATACCGATGATCAAAACCTTGGATAAGTAAACTATCATGATACAAAGGGAAATTGGTATCGTATGTAAGTGGTTCATTCGATCGCAAAGTAATCGTAGAAATATGTGGGAGCCATATGAATTTCCAGATTCCTCTATTGGTTATTGATCGAAGAAGTGTCTTGGTCATGTCCGCATAATTCACGAACCGTAGGGAGACACACTTAAGGATTCGATGTTGTTGAGTAGTTATGGAATGATGAGTAAGAGACCAAATTCTGTTCGGAGTCTCGGATGGGATCCGGGATATAACAAGGAGATCCAGAATGGTCCGTAGAATAAGATTCATATAAGGAAAGTCCTATTTTGGAGTTCGGAACTGATTTCGGTATTTTCATCGGGAATGTTCTAGAAGGGTCTAGAAGGTCCGACACTCCGGAAGGGGAAGGGTACATGGATGTGTCATGACAATGTGGAATGGTTGCATCATGTACTAGGCCACTTGGATGGGCAATAGGAAGAGAGAAATCAAATTCAAGTTTGAAAGTCAAATCCAAACATTGTTTGGTGGAGGGAGAGTAGGAAACCTACCTAGGGTAGGAAACCATCTCCTCCCACCCGCAGGCCATGAAGAGGAGTTTGGGGAGGACTCCCTCCTCCCCAAACCGCCTCCCCCACCTATATAAGAAGGGGTAGGGCGTCCCCTACCCCTCACGCCCAAACCCTAGCTACAAGGCGCCACCACCCTCCAAATGATGTCGCCGCCTAGGGCTCCTCCCAAGTCGCCGAGTTGGGGTATCCCAAACCCTAGCCGCCGGCTACACCTCTCCCCTTGGTGACTCTAAACCTTAGATCGCCAAGGCCCCTCTCTTACTCCACCATACTCGCTCCGGCTTAGGAGAAGCCCTGCGGGATCTTCCCTCTACTTCCGACACCACGCCGTCGTGCTGCCGGAATCACAAGGAGAGTACTACAACCTCCACTGCCTGCTGGAACAAGGGAGAGGAAGGTCTTCATCGAGTATCGAACGTGTGACCGACTGCGGAAGTGCTGCCGGAACGCAGCGCCGGAAGAATCGTCTACGCGATCTTGAGATCGACAAGTGTACGACTACATCACCCACGAGAATCTGCTCTCGTTAACCGCTTTGGAATCTTCGAGGGTGAGTGCTTCTATCGACTCGTTGCTACAATCTAGTAGACAGATCTTGGCTTGTTTGTGTGCATGCGGTAGAATTTTTTTGTTTTCCATGCTACGAACCCCTACAGATGGTGGCGGTGGCTACAGTCTGTTTTGTGGAAGATTGATTGGGTACTTAGGGTTTCTGCATCGGGGTGAATTTATAGGTGAAGTGGCAAGGTTGGAGGAGTGCCAGGGGGCCCACACCAGGTGGCGGTGCACCCCCCCTAGGTCGTGCATCCCTAAGGTGTGGCTGCCATTCGGACTTTGTGTTCTCTCCGGTAAAATATTGACTTTCGCTTTTGTACCGTCTAACTCCGAGAATATTTCCTTACTAGCTTTTCTGAAACCAAAAACAGCATAAAACAGGCAACTGGCACTGTGGAATCTTGTTAATAGGTTAGTTCTGGAAAACGTATAAAAATACCTCAAAGTGTAGACAAAACATAAGACAAATAATATAAAACAAGCATGGAGCATCACAAATTATAGATACGTTTATGACATATCAAGCATCCCCAAGCTTAACTCCTACTCGTCCTCGAGTAGGTAAGTGATAAAAAGAATAATTTTTGAGGTGACATGCACCATCACAATCTTGATCAAAGTATTTGTAAAGCATTGATAGCTGGGATCAAAGTACTCTAAGCATGAGCATGCAAGATGTAGTTCTAACAATAAGACATAGCAATTATGTTGTAACATGAAAGGTAACACAAACAAAATATCATGGATAACAATGCATTGAAAGACATTTGTTTGTTTCACATATATAAAACATAATAAGAATGGTATTCAACTTGTCCCTCATGGAATAGCAAAACATAAATGCATATGACACCTTCAAAGTTCATAAGGGTGACTAGATACAAATAATTTAAGAACAAGCAATACCATCATTATGAATCAACCAATAATAAGCTTTGGTACAATTCACATAGAAGTAAGAATGACCACTATGCTCTCTCAATTGGTGCATAAAGATAGAAGATGGAGACTCAACATAAAAAGTAAAAGATAGGCCCTTCATAGAGGGAAGTAGGGATTTCAAGTTTCATAAAGAGCTTCCAAAAATTATGATACTAATTAGCTTTCAGCTCTCATTTCCCCTATCATAGGCATCTTTGAAGTGGTTAAGGTTAAAGTGAAACAAATATGGAGTATATGCTTGACAAATCATAAGTTGGCAATCTCATGTCCCTTGAGTACGAGGGCCGTTCCTCATGCTACTCAACTTTAGTCACAAGCAAGTTCTTGTCATTGTAAGTATATGTGTATCATAAAGAACCGCCAACAGGTTACCCCTTACCCCATCATACAGGAGCTATCCCATATCAAAATGACAAGGCAACAAATAATGAGCATCTCAGCAATCTTCTTATTTACCATGGGAATGGTGCTTTTTTCTCTTCTCCTCTTTTTTTATTTCTTTTTTTGTTTTTTCTATCTCTTTTTATAAGAAGAATGCTTCATAGATTGCTCACTATGGTTATGCTGCAAGTTTCCACCATGATTAGGCATGGCTTAGGATAGCCACCTAGGCGTTTCTCTAACACATATATAATACTCCATGAAATTACATGCTCCCCTTTTATTTCACACCCGACATCCATAAACAAAAGATCATGATATCAACTAGGTAATATGTACAGGTGTTGAAAGCGTTCCCCATGACAGCATGGTTCTGCTAATTCCCAACTTATAAGTGCAAGCATATAAAACATAGATGACACAATGGTTCAAGTTTATTAAGTGCAAAAAGTAAAGTGTGCCATCAAGTTCGTGAGATCTTTAATCACTAGTTTTTCTCATAACAAAGTAACTTTTTAATTGGAAGATAATTAATCACAAGAATATACTTGGAATGGTGTAACACACCATGCATAGGAATTTATAGTGGACTCTTTGGAATAACTTGGTTTCTTGGGAGTTGGATGCACGAGTAGAGCTCATACTCAGTACAAGTGGAGGCTAGCAAAAGACTGGGAGCGACCAACTAAGAGAGAAATAATGGCCATAATCATGCAGAGCGACAAAACATTATTAATCAAAGCATAAACTGACATCACAAGTTAAAAAATAAATGATCATAGAGGCTAATGGTGACTGGTTAATAGTCTTAACATGGTGTAAGCATGTGGCAAGTCAACCCAAATAAAGCATAAAAGGAGAATACCACAATGTTATGCTTTTGTATGCTAAAACAACGCATGACTCTTTCAAGGCACATTAAGAAATCTCAATTGTTTGAGACAAGTCATGCTACAGCAATAATCACTAAGCATAAGGTCAAAGAAACATATAATATGACATGATAAAGTCTAAGCCATAGTCAAAACAATCTCCTTTTGTACCACTTTAAGCATGAAACTTCCTACTCTATTCCAACACCAATCGACTTAATTGAAACCACTCACAAAGATAATACTCAATAAAGATCAGTGAGCATGACTCACAATACTTCAAAGGATAACTAAAAAGTTCTAAGAAATAAGCACAAGAAAACTAAAGCTAAGCGTAGAGCTAGCAAAAGAGAACGCTCATAGAACAAAAAGAATGAAAACTTGAGGTTCTAGACAATGAAGAACTAGGTATGACTTCTCCAAAATAGGAGTTTTGGGGTCCGAACAACTTATTCAGCAAACAAAGCAAAAGAAAACTAAATACAAAAGCAAATACGCTCCAAGAACAACAAAAAGTGCATGAAGCAATAAGAGTGAAGTGTTTTGGAAGAAACCCTGAGTTTTTTATTGATGAAGAAGGGGATTCCTTGGGCATACCCAAGCTTTGATGCTTGTACTTCTTGAATATTTCTTGGGGTTACTGTTGGAGATATGCCCAAGAGGCAATAATAAAGTAGGTTATTATCATATCTTCATACTTATGATAAATGTTTACATTCATGCTATAATAGTATTAACAAGGAAACCATTAATACTTGTGTGATTTGTAAACTTAATTTGAAGTCCCTAGTATAGCCTCTATACTTCACTAGCTTGTTGGTTGATTGATGATTGTGGTTTCCCTATCATGAACATTGAGATGTTATCAACAACAAGATCATATCGTTAGGAGAATGATATGGTGGACATACTCCTATAGATAAGCGTAGCATAAAGATCAAGTCATTTCAATAGTTCAATTGCTATATGCTTTCTGATACATAGTAACCTAATTCCTTCGACCATGAGATCATGCATATTGCCTTTACTGGATGGATGCTTTGATGTCATCAAACACCACACCGTAACAGGGTGGCTATAAAGGTGGTATTGAGTGTTCGGAAAGTATTGGTTGAAACACATGGATCAAGAGTGGGATTTGTCCATCCACATGACGGATAGATATTCTCTGGGCCCTCTCGGTGAAATGTCATCCAATTAGCTTGCAAGCATGTGACTTGGTCACAAGGGATCACATATCACGGGAACGAGAAAAGAGTACTTATCAGTAACGAGGTTGAACTAGGTATGCAGAGATACCGACGATCATAACCTCGGATAAGTAACATATCGTGAGACAAAGGGAAATTGGTATCGTATGTAAGTGGTTCATTCGATCGCAAAGTAATCGTAGAAATATGTGGGAGCCATATGAATTTCCAGATTCCTCTATTGGTTATTGTTCGGAGAAGTGTCTCGATCATGTCCGCATAATTCACGAACCGTAGGGAGACACACTTAAGGATTCGACGTTGTTTGAGTAGTTATGGTATTATGAGAAAGAGACCGAATGTTGTTCGGAGTCTCGGATGGGATCCGGGATATCACGAGGAGATCCGGAATGGTCCGGAGAATAAGATTCATATAAGGAAAGTCCCATTTCGGAGTTGGGGAATGGTTCCGGTGTTTTCATCGGGAACATTCTAGAAAGTCCCGGAATGTCCGGCACTCCGGAGGGGGAAGGGTACATGAATGTGTCATTGTAAGTTGGAATGATTGCATCATGTACTAAGTGTTCTCGCTGTCCAAAATAAAGGGTTTATTTAAATCCTAAATTGAAAAGTCAAACGGCTAGTTTGAAAGTCAAACGGCAAGTTTTGGAAAGTGGAAAGAGGAGGAGAAGAGGGAAACCGAGTTGGAGAGGGAGACCTCCTCCAACCGGCGGCCAACTCCAATGCCGAGTTGGGGAGGGACTCCACTCCCTTCCCCTGGCGCGCCAGCCCCCTCCCACCTATATATGGAGGGGCAGGGCTCCCCTCCACACACACACAAGTTCCTATCCTCTAATCTAAACCCTAGACCTAAACCCCGGTTTAGAGCTATTTCGGTTTAGAGCCTTCTAATTGGTTTAGAGCCTTCTAATTGGTGTGTCTAATTACTAGACCACTAATAGCCTCTCTCATAAGCTCCACCATACTCGCACCGGCTTAAGGCGAAGCCCTGCGGGATCTCCCCTCTACTTCCGGTACCACGCCGTTGTGCTGCCGGAATCACGAGGAGAGTGCTACAACCTCCGCTGCCTGGAACAAGGAGAGGAAGGTCTTCGTCGAAAATCGAACGTGACCGATCGCGGGAGCGCTGCTGGAACGTGGCGGAAGGATCGCTTCACGCGATCTTGAGATCGGAAAGAGTACGACTACATCACCCACGAGAATCTGCTCTCGTTAACCGCTTTGGAATCTTCGAGGGTGAGTTCCACTATCGACTCGTTGCTACAATCTAGTAGATAGATCTTGGCTTGTTTGTTTGTATGCGATAGAAAATTTTTGTTTTCCATGCTACGAACCCCTACAGTGGTATCAGAGCCGTGTCTATATGTAGATCTGTTGCACGAGTAGAACACAATGGTCATTGTGGGCGTTGATGCTTTTATTGTCGATTACTTTTGTGTACTTTGCATCTTGCGGTATGTTGGGATGAAGCGGCCCGGGCTAACCTTACATGACATCGTTCATGAGACTTGCTCCACGCTTGACATGCAACTTGTATTGCATAAGTGGCTCATGGGTGCCTGCTTTCTCCTAGCATAGTTAAGATCCAATTTACAACGGGTAATCAACAATGCTAGTATCAATGTTGTGGTTCTTGTTCGTAAGTTAGAACGACACTTATTGAAAGCCCCAAACCACGTAAAATATGCAAAGAAAGTAGAAGCGTCTAACTTTGTTTTGCAGGGGTGTGCAGTGATGTGATATGGCCATGATTGTGATTATATTTGATGTATGCAATGATCCTTATTGTAAGTTGGCAACCGGCAGGAGCCATATGGTTGTCTTTAATTTCTGTTAAGACCTGCGTGTCTATTCAAAATAGTTGTAATAGTTGAAGCTGGTGGACGACAACCATGAAGAAGCGTCATTGACCTTGATGCTATGCCGGTGATGATGGAGATCATGTTCGTGCTTGAAGATGGAGATCGGAAGCACAAAGAAGAAAGGCCATATCATATCACATATTATGAATTGCATGTGATGTTAATCCTTTATGCATCTTGTATTGCTTAGTAGACGACGATAGCATTATAAGATGATCCCTCATACACATAAATTTCAAGTTCTAAAGTGTTCACCCTTAGTATGCACTTGCCAAAGCTTGTCGCTCAAGCACCACGTGATGATCGGGTGTCTTTGATTCCGCTGGTGAATACAACGTAAGCAAGCCAGATTTGCTTATGCGGAAGCTAAGGTTTGATCTTGACGAGCCTAGCATGTACGGACATGGCCTCGAACACGGATTGTCGAAAGGCGAGCATGAGTCATATAGTAGATATGATGAACATGTTGATTGTTCGCCATTGAAGCTACATCAACTCACGTGATGATCGGTTTTGATGTGGTGGATTTGGTTCGTGATCACTAAAACAATGTGAGGGATATTGTTTTGAGTGGGAGTTCACCTAGATTAATTTAATTATTAATTAGAACTCAATTTATCATAAACTAAATCAAAGTGAATTTGCATAGCTGTTGTAGTCATTGGCATCCGCTTACCACCTTGCGCTTAGTTGTAATTGAGATGATAGAACTATAGAATTCTGGTTAGTTACTTTTAACTGGTATCGTATTGTTTTGAAGTGTTAATCTAAAGTTTAAAAGTCCTATTGCAAACTTTCAGTAAGTTCCGGTTACTCTATGAAGTTTAATAATTGGTATTAAAACAAGAGTGACAATTCCAAGTGTTAGCATATGAGTATCATGTTTGTCTCCATGATTCTTGATATACAAAAGATTATCTTAATATCAAGGTTATCTAGGATCTGAAAGAGTTGTTTCAGAAACCATGCTGTGTGGAAGATATTGTGATATCTGAAACGAAGTTTTGGTTACAACATGATAGAGTATAATATGGCAAAAGTCATGTTCTCATATTTTGATGAGAATTTACAAAGGGTTGGAGACACTTGTTGTCCTAATTCTCCAAAAGGTTTTGGATAGCAACATTATACTCATAATTCATCGTTACAAGCTAAAAGTAGCTTGATCATGGATAAATCCATGATGAGGTGAATATTTGATGTAGGTAAAATGTTTACTACACCAAGAGATTACTAAAGAAAGGAATTTGAAAGAACACCAAATATTTGATAATGGTGATCTACTTCAAAGTGCAAGTTCAAAGACATTGGTATTTAACTATACATGCTTTGGACTATGTGTCATAAGTATGACTCCACTATTGATGTTGATAGATTCTTTCAAACAGAAAAAGGAAATACTGAAAGAGAATCTCATAAGTATATGGCAGAAAAGAAAAGACTAGAATTGTTCAGTTTAAGTATATAGATAATATATGTGTTATGGCTATATTCTTTGCTTATTAAACAATGTGGTTCTTAAGTATTTGATATTGAATTTGTTGGTGTGAATCGTCATACGAAACAACACAATTCATGAACTACAATGGCCTAAGTAACTAGCAAAAGAATAGGTGATGATGTTCATCGAGAACAAATAAAGGGTTATTTTGTTGCTCGTTAAAACATCAATGCTTGCCTTCAAGATTTGTTTTATCAGGTATTATGAGAACAAAAGGGTTGTTCAAATAATTGCCGTAATCCATAAAAGATGGATGATTCACAAATCTTGGAGAAATCACATCCATAAAACTAATGCTAAAATTGTCGAAAGACAAATTGATTGAAAGATCACTTAGGAAGTGACATCGCCGTTTAAATTATATTGGAAAGAAAACATGAAGAAACTCCATGTGGATGGAATTTTGGAGTCTTTTGATTTTTGATCAAATGACGGTTTGTGAAACTTTCCTAGAGATAATTAAAACTTCGTTCATAGGCCAAAAGGGAACGAAAGACTAGCTTATTGGAACTTGTGCATATTGTTGTACTAACTCCATTATGTGTAGTCAAGAGCGATGGATTTCAACTTCATATGCTTTCTCCGAAAATTTGAGTGAATATATGAATATTTACTTAATAAGGATGAAGTGTGAAATATTTGAAAAGTTCAAAGAATTTTAAGATGAAGTGCAAAATCATTGTAACAAGAATATAAATAGTTTATGATAAGATCATAAAAGAAGATATTTGAGTTACAAGTTTAGCATAATACCTAAGATTTAAGGAATCGTCAAGGGATTTGCATTTCCCGAAACACCATAAGAGTATGGAGCGTTCGAGATATGTAATTAAAACCTTGTTTGACATGGTAAGATCAAAGGTATAATTCATAGAACTGCCATTATATTTTAAAGATTAAAAGCTTTAGAGACTACCGTTTTCCACTAAAAGAGCTCCATCATAATCCGCTGAAATGACACCATATAAGGTTATGGTTTGGGATAAAACCCAAGTAGTCCTTTCTTAAACATTGGTATGCTATGCATAAGAAAGATGTTTGCAACCAAAGTCGGATAAACCTGTCTTTGTATTACTGTTAAGTATTCCTCCATAAACACCGGAGACAAAAGTGTTTGTCACTTAGAACGTCAAGTTTCTTTGAGAAGGAATTTTTTGAAAAGTTAAGTGGGAGGACAATAGAACTTTGATAAGGTTAAAAGAACCTTAGCTATATGTGCAAAGTTGCGCAGCACCGAAAAGTGTTCCGGAGGCAGCAACAATGCTCATGGCTCACGTGCCTCAAAGGTTGTGGTCACGGAGGTCTAAGTTTCTATTGAAACAAGTAGGTCGGATGAACAATCAAATACCAAGATTTGAGAGTTAAATCATTATTTGACAATAATGATCCGACTAAATGCAAAGAAGCGATGATGGGCCCTGACTCCGTCAAATGGCTTGAAGCCATAAAATCCGTGATAGTTCCATACACGAGAAATCAAGTTTTGAACTTGAAGGACCCTCGAGAAAGGTGTAAGACCTTGCAGTTGTGTTTGGATCTATAAAGAAGTAGACATGGATGTTTCACATCTATGAAATAGTCGACATGTTGGGAAAAAGTTCACAGCAATGTTCAAAGGTTGACTATGACAAGATTTGATCTTTCATAGTGATATTTAGTCTAGACGGATTAATGTAGCAACCACTACATATAAATTTGTTATATGGTAGTTGAATAAACAAAACAAGTTCTTCTAATAGAATCGTTACCTAGGACATGTGCATAACACGGTCCATAGGGTTTTGTTAATTCAAAGGATGCTAAAAGCATATGCAAACTTCAATGGTTGAAGTAAGCATAGGAGTTGGAATCTTCACTATGATGAAACTGTTAAAAGAGTTTAATTTCATCGGAGACAATGAAGATGCTTGCATTTGCAAGAAATTAAGTGGGAGTGCTGAGACATGTTTCTAATACATTATGTGGAAGACATATTGTTGATTGGAAATAATGTATCTTTATTAACATATTAAAGAATTTCATCCCAATGAAAGACTTAGGCAAAACCCAAATATTTGGCATCAATAGACGCTAATATGGTTGTGCCAGAAGTACATAGACGAGATATTGAATGAATTCAATATAGAAACTACAAGAAAGGTTCTTGTTGCCTGAGAAAGGATTGAAAGAGTTCAATGTTGATGATATATTCAAGTGTATTGACATTTGGTAAGTGAAACAAATATTCAAGTATAGATTGATACTTGATGTATGAAATCACAAAGAGAATTTATATCAATCATACTGTGATATGTACAAATCCAGATATGTCCTATGCTATAAATATTATGAGCATATACCAGAATGATTCATAAGATGATCATTGGACGATAGTAAGGATATTCTTATGATCTTTTGGAAGAACTAAGAGTATATTATTTGTAGAAGTGACAAATAGATGGTTAGTTCATTGTAAAAGTACTACATTGATACTAGCTTTATCACAAAGTACAAATTTAGTTTATCTCAATCTAAATTAAGGGTGGCACAATATAATGGAAAGTGAGTTCCATAATGGATTTGGATGAGTTCCAAAGTTAAGACATTGTGACAGATACTACAACAAAGGGCTAAGTATATGACTGCTATTATAGCAGCAAAAGAGGGCATTTGTGTCAAGTAGTTTGTTATCAAACTAGGTGTAGTTCACAGCGGGATAATACTATGAAGATATATTGTGCGACAATATTATCAACATGTTTTAACCCCAAAGAGCTAAAGGTCACACCGAAAGACCAAATTTATACAAAGCCATCTCATTAGAGAATGAGTGATGCGTAGAGACGCAAATACATGCAATTGCACACGGACCTGGAAGTGTCAGATCCGGAGATCAGTTAACCACTAGCAATAGTGTACATACAACACCAGAAAGCCATAGGTGTTGAAAACACAAAGGTTTGAAACTAGATTATTGACTCTAGTGCAAGTGGGAGACTGTTGGAGATATGCCCAAGAGGCAATAATAAAGTAGGTTATTATCATATCTTCATACTTATGATAAATGTTTACATTCATGCTATAATAGTATTAACAAGGAAACCATTAATACTTGTGTGATTTGTAAACTTAATTTGAAGTCCCTAGTATAGCCTCTATACTTCACTAGCTTGTTGGTTGATTGATGATTGTGGTTTCCTATCATGAACATTGAGATGTTATCAACAACAAGATCATATCGTTAGGAGAATGATATGGTGGACATACTCCTATAGATAAGCGTAGCATAAAGATCAAGTCATTTCAATAGTTCAATTGCTATATGCTTTCTGATACATAGTAACCTAATTCCTTCGACCATGAGATCATGCATATTGCCTTTACTGGATGGATGCTTTGATGTCATCAAACACCACACCGTAACAGGGTGGCTATAAAGGTGGTATTGAGTGTTCGGAAAGTATTGGTTGAAACACATGGATCAAGAGTGGGATTTGTCCATCCACATGACGGATAGATATTCTCTGGGCCCTCTCGGTGAAATGTCATCCAATTAGCTTGCAAGCATGTGACTTGGTCACAAGGGATCACATATCACGGAACGAGAAAAGAGTACTTATCGATGTGAGGTTGAACTAGGTATGCGGAGATACCGACGATCATAACCTCGGATAAGTAACATATCATGAGACAAAGGGAAATTGGTATCGTATGTAAGTGGTTCATTCGATGCAAAGTAATCGTAGAAATATGTGGGAGCCATATGAATTTCCAGATTCCTCTATTGGTTATTGTTGAAGTGTCTCGATCATGTCCGCATAATTCACGAACCGTAGGGAGACACACTTAAGGATTGACGTTGTTTGAGTAGTTATGGTATTATGAGAAAGAGACCGAATGTTGTTCGAGTCTCGGATGGGATCCGGATATCACGAGGAGATCCGGAATGGTCCGGAGAATAAGATTCATATAAGGAAAGTCCCATTTCGGAGTTGGGGAATGGTTCCGTGTTTTCATCGGGAACATTCTAGAAAGTCCGGAATGTCCGACTCCGGAGGGAAGGGTACATGAATGTGTCATTGTAAGTTGGAATGATTGCATCATGTACTAAGTGTTCTCGCTGTCCAAAATAAAGGGTTTATTTAAATCCTAAATTGAAAAGTCAAACGGCTAGTTTGAAAGTCAAACGGCAAGTTTTGGAAAGTGGAAAGAGGAGGAGAAGAGGGAAACCGAGTTGGAGAGGAGACCTCCTCCAACCGGCCCAACTCCAATGCCGAGTTGGGAGGACTCCACTCCCTTCCTGGCGCCAGCCCCTCCCACCTATATATGGAGGGGCAGGGCTCCCCTCCACACACACACAATTTCCTATCCACTAATCTAAAACCTAGACCTAAACCACGGTTTAGATCTATTTCGGTTTAGATCCTTCTAATTGGTTTATAGCCGTCTAATTGGTGTGTCTAATTACTAGACCACTAATAGCCTCTCTCATAAGCTCCACCATACTACCGGCTTAAGGCGAAGCCTGCGGATCTCCCTCTACTTCCGGTACCACGCCACAGTGCCGGAATCACGAGGAGAGTGCTACAACCTCCGCCGCTGGAACAAGGAGAGGAAGGTCTTCGTCGAAAATTTAACGTGTGACCGACTGCGGGAGCGCTGCTGGAACGTGGCGCTGGAAGGATCGTCTACGCGATCTTGAGATCGGAAAGAGTACGACTACATCACCCACGAGAATCTGCTCTCGTTAACCGCTTTGGAATCTTCGAGGGTGAGTTCCACTATCGACTCGTTGCTACAATCTAGTAGATAGATCTTGGCTTGTTTGTTTGTATGCGATAGAAAATTTTTGTTTTCCATGCTACGAACCCCTACAGTTACATGGGTGGTATCCCCAAGCTTGAGCTTTTGTCCATTCTTCATCTCATCACATAATTCTTCCCCTACACTTGAAAATTTCCTTCATACAAAACTTCACACAATCTTCATTAGCAACATTAGTGTAATCAAGATAATAGGTCTTCGGGTTTAGTTTCAACACAAGTAAAACTTCTATTATAGCACAATATACTGTAGAAACTCCTTTTAAAAATCTCAAGAGATCAAAGAGAACTCAAAAAGAAACCGATAAGAGGCATATGCAAATAATGGCACAAATCTGTCAAAACAGACCAACAGGTAAAAACCGATTTTTAAGAAAATCTTCTATTGCTCAAATCGAAAAATGTTGAACTAAGTAAAGTTAGGTAAATAACAGGGTCACAAGAATAGAAAATTACAGCTCAATCTGACATACTGGGATTGTTCACGAATGTTTACAGTGAAGCACAAAAATCCGTTACGAGACAACAACTCCCCAAATCTTACTTCTCTCTCATTAGAAGTTATTCTTGGCACAAAAAATCACACAAAAAGGATAAGGAGAGGTTATTACAAAGGTAACTTCCAATACTCAACTAAAAATTTTGGGTTATCTCCCAAGAAGTACTTTTCTTTAACGCCTTTAAGTTAGGCATAGAAAGCAAGAATCAAGTATTTTCAAATGAAGAAGCATTGTATTCAACATGCAGAACATAGAAATCAATGGAGACATTGCATTGTTAACCATAATAAGAACATCATTAATCCTCCCCATAAGTTTCTTTTTAGCATTATCATCAATATGGACATCTAAATAATAATCTTCCAATGGTGGTAAATCAAGTATTTCATAAATCCTTCTAGGCATAATAGAGACACTAGCATCAAGATCACATAAGGCTTTGAGATCAAAATCATTCAATTTCATATTAATGATGGGTTCCCAACCATCTTCTAATTTCCTAGGAATATAAGCTTCATGTTTGAATTTTTTTTCATTAATTTTAATGAGAGCATCTATAATGTGTTTTGTAAAATCCATATTCATATCACTAGCATTAGGACTTCTAGCAAGTTTTAGTAGGAACTTAATTACTTTAGAAATATTGCAACCATCAATATCAAAATCAAAATATTCATTCATAGTAGTAGGACTATTATCTCCCATATTTTGAAAAATTTCAGCATTTTTATTGGAAAAGGTTCCATTGGGTTTAGGCATTGCTGTAAAAGGAGTGGGGACTTCATGTGGTTTGCTAGAATCAACATTGGTGGTGGTAATAGTGCAAATACTATTATTTCTAGCAATTTCATCTTCTCTTTCCCACTTAGCATGCAATTTAGCTAGCAGTCTAACATTTTCATCAATGGTAACTTGTATGGCATTAGTAGCAACAAATAGGCTTTCCACAGTTTTAGGTTTAGCAGCCATTTTATTAATTAAAGAGGATTGTGCTTCAGACAAAGATGAAATATTTTTCTCAACATTCAAAAGCTTTTCCTCCATAGTTTTTTTGAAAGTAGTTTGTTTAATAATAAAGTCTTTAAGCATGACTTCAAGTTCAGAGGGTGCACTTCTATTGTTGTTGTAGGAATTTCCATAAGTATTACCATTATTGGGAGGATAAGGCCTATAATTAGTATTACTAAAATTATTCCTTTAGGAATTGTTGCTAAAATTATTATTTCTAATGAAGTTCACATCAACTTGCTCTTCTTGAGCAACCAGAGGCTAAAGGAACATTATTTGGATCAATATGAGCTTTTCCATTAACAAGCATATACATAATAACATCAATCTTATCACTCAAAGAGGAGGTTTCTTTAATAGAATTTACCTTCTTACCTTGTGGAGTTCTCTTAGTGTGCCATTCAGAATAATTAACCATCATACTGTCAAGGAGCTTTGTTGCAACACCCAAAGTAATGGTCATAAAGGTACCTCCAGTAGTAGAATCCAATAAGTTTCTGGAAGATAAATTCAATCATGCATAAAAGGTTTGGATAGTCATCCAAGCAGTCAGTCCATGAGTGGGACAATTCTTCACCAAAGATTTCATTCTTTCCCAAGCTTGAGCAACATGTTCATTATCAAATTGTTTAAATTTCATTACCTCACTTCTCATAGATATAATCTTAGCAGGAGGATAGTACTTTCCAATGAAAGCATCTTTGCATTTAATCCAAGAATCAATACTATTTCTAGGCAAAGATAGCAACCATTCTTTACCTCTTCCTCTCAAGGAGAAAGGAAACAATTTGAGTTTAAGAATATCTCCATCTACATCCTTGTATTTTGCATCTCACAAATTTCAACAAAGTTATTAAGGTGGGCAGCAACATCATGAGAACTAGCAGCAGAAAAGTGCTCTTTCATCACAAGATTCAGTAGAGCAGGTTTAATTTCAAAGAAAGCAGCTTCAAGAATAGGTGGAGAGATAGGTGTGCTCATGAAATCATTGTTGTTTGTGCTAGTGAAATCACACAACTTAGTGTTTTCAGGGGTATTCATTTTTGCAAGAGTAAAGCAAGCCAACAGAAATAGTAACTAAAGTAGGAGCTAATTTTTTGTGTGTTTTTGATAAGAAAACACAAACCAAACAAAACTATTTTTTTGTATTTTTGATAAAAAGAAACAAGCAAAAGCAAAGTAAAACAAAAACAAAGTAAAGAGATTGGTTGTGAGAGACTCCCCTTGTAAAGCTGTCCTTATCTCCCCGGCAATGGCGCTAGAAAATCTTGATTGTGGCTCGGTTGACGTAGAGCCTGTTGGGAGACCCCAAGAGCAAGGTGTGATGATCACAACAGAAAGTTTTCCCTTAGTTTGTGAAACCAAGATTATCGAACCAGTAGAAGAAAGGAAACAACTCCAAAGGTTTTGCTAGCAACTTGGAACCTACACAACACAACCATAGAACTTTGCCCCAACTTACAGTGAGGTTGTCAATCTCACTGGTTTGCTGAATACAAAGGATTAAACGTATTGTGTGGGAGATAGTACTGGTTGTAGAAAGTAAACAGTGAAAGCAAACAGTAGATGGTGTATCAATGGTAAAGGAATGGACCGGGGTCCACAGTTCACTAGAGGTGTTTCTCAATAAGATAAATAGCATGTTGGGTGAACAAATTACAATTGGGCAAAGATACATTGAAAATGCATATGCATATGCATGCACAAGTCATGAAAGATCCTATGGGATTCGTTTGGGCATTACAACATAATACATAGACCGTAATACAACTGCATCTATGACTAATAATCCACCTTCACGTTATCGTCCGACCCCCTCTAGTATTAAGTTGCAAGCAATAATGATTATTGCCTTAAGCAAAGTGTGTAAAGTAAACAATACAATTATTCCATGAACAAAAGATTGTTGTTTTCTCCCTAGTAGCAACAACACATCTACAACCTTAGAGATTTCTGTCACTTCCGCAGATTACTAGAGGCATGAACCTACTATCGAAAATAAATACTCCCTCTTAGAGTTGCAAGCATCTACTTGGCCAAGATAGCTACTAACAACAGAAAGCATGCAAGATCACAAATAACATAGATATGATAGAATTAATAATCAATCTTGAACATAGTACTCAATATCCATCGGATCACAACAAAAACAACATGTAGGATTACATAAAGATGATCTTGATCATGAACGGAGCTCACAAGATCTAAAACATGATAGCACAAGGGAGGAGAAACAACCATCTAGATACTGCTATGGACCCATATTCCAAAGGTGAACTACTCACGCATCACTACGGAGGCATGCATGGTGATGAATAAGGTCTCCAGGATGATCTCTCCCCTCCGGCAGGGTGTCAGGAAGAGCTTCAGATCCCCCCGATCTAGGGACAATGGTGGCGGCGACTACGGACTGTTTCGTGGAAGATTGATCGGGTACTTAGGGTTTCTGCATCGGGGTGAATTTATAGGCGAATGGGCAAGGTCGGAGGAGTGCGAGGGGGCCCACACCAGCTGGCGGCGTGCCCCCCCTAGGGCGCGCTGTCCTAGGGTGTGGCCACCATGTGGCCCCCCTTCGGCTGCCCTTCGGACTTTGTGTTCTCTCTGGTAAAATATTGACTTTGGATTTTGTCTCATCCAATTCCAAGAATATTTCTTTACTAGCTTTTCTAAAATCAAAAACAGTAGAAAACAGGCAACTGGCACTGTAGCATTTTGTTAATAGGTTAATTCCAGAAAACGTATAAAAATACCTCAAAGTGTAGACAAAACATAAGACAAATACTATAAAACAATCATGGAGCATCAGAAATTATAGATACGTTTACGACGTATCAACAGCCCTAGGCTCTAACTTTCCATTATCAATGTGAGCATATGCAGTGCAGCCAAAAACTCTCAACTGTGAATAATCAGCAGGCGAACCTGGCCATACCTCAATGGGAGTTTTCTTCTCAAGTGGAATATAAGGTGACCTGTTGATGAGGTAACACGCTGTGTTGGCTGCCTCAGGCCAGAAACGCCTATGCATACCTGCATTAGACAACATACAACGAGCCCTCGAGATGATGGTCCTGTTCATGCGCTTAGCCACACCATTCTGCTGAGGAGTATAGGGGATGGTGTGATGCCTGATCATGCCATCGTTACTGCAAAACTCCTCAAACCCATTATAATAGAATTCCATACCATTGTCATTGTCAGTACGTAGTACCTTTACCTTCTATCAGTTTGCTTTTCAACCATAACTTTCCACTTCTTCAAAGCATAAAAAACATCAGATTTATGCTTCAGAAAATAAGGCCACACTTTTCTTGAGTAGTCATCAATAATAGTAAGCATGCAATTAGCACCACCAATAAAAGTCTTACGGGATGGACCCCATACATCAGCATGCACATAATATAATATGTCTTTGATGGTATGAACGGAAGCATTGAATTTAACTCTTTTATGCTTACCAAAAATGCAGTGCTCACAGAACTCAAGTTGCAACCATCAATCAGCTATCTCTTGACCAACTCTGCCATGCCTTGTTCGCTCATATGCCCAAGACGCATATGCCACAGATGTGTTTTACCACAATCATCAGAATCATTAGAAGTAACAATAGCAGCAATACCAGGCAAAGTGCTACCTCTTGGAACATATAATTTAGCAGAATTCATATCACCTATCATGTGAATAAGATAACCTTTTGATACCTTTACAACTCTATGCCCACCGGCATACTTGTATCCATCAACGTCCATGGCACTCAGGGAGATCAAATTTCTGGCCATTCTTGGTATGTGCTTCACCTCACTCAACGTGTGTGTCACGCCATCATGTGTCCTGATCTTAACAGATCCAACACCAACAATATGGCATGGGTTGTCATTCCCCACATGCACAAAATCTCCAGTATGCACAGACTCATATGAACTGAACCAATCTTTGTTATAGCAAATATGAAACGAACATGCAGTATCAAGTATCCATTCATCATCACGAGAAGCACAAGCAGCAAAAATGGCTAAGCATTCACCATCAGAACTATCAGAAACAACAGCAGCCTTACCAGTACCTTCAGACCTATCTTTCGGTTGGTAAGTTCCATTCCTTTTCTCCTTATTCTGCAACTTCCAATAATCATCAATAACGTGATTAGATTTCTTACAATACCTGCAGAATTTGTCCTTTCCCTTGGACTTTAAACGACTTCTACCCCTCTTTCTCTTATCTCTGTTGCCATAGTTGTTATTCCTCTGCTCGGTCCTGCCACGAACCTATAGAGCCTCAGCCTTGGATGACGTCCCATCTGCACCTACCATAGTTTTCATCTTTTCCCTTTGTTTGAAGGCATCATGTACTTCGGCAAGGGTTAGTTCATCACGGCACAACAATATTGTATCACGAAAATGTGTATAGGAACTAGGAAACGAGCATAAGAGTAGAAGAGCTAAATACTCATCATCATATTTTACCTCCATAGACAGCAAGTCTGAGTCAATATCTTTAAAAACATATATGTTATTCATTACCGATCCACCTTCTTGCAGCCTATGCGAGAACAAATTCATCTTCACGTTCATCTTACTGGTTAGATCCTTTGACACACAGATCGTTTCCAGTCTTGCCCACATGGCAGCAGCAGATTTCACCTCCAGTACTTCATGCAAAATATTATTGGACAGATGAAGTTGAATCAAAGACAAAACCTTATGGTCCTTCCGCTTCTCTTCGGCGGACCAGGTCTTAGCATCCTTTTCGCCGAATCCATTCAGCGCTTCATCCAGGTCAAAAGTTTAGGCGAGAATCGCCCGCACCTTCACCTGCCACAAGGAGAATCTTATGGTGTAGTCCAACTATGGTATATCGAACTTCAATGATGATATGTCGCAAACCCTAGATTGGAACCTGGGGCTCTGATACCACTTGTTATAGTTGCGACAAGAAGATAACGAAGAACAAAAATAAAATCAAAGCAAGGGGACACAGATTTAACATGGAAAACCTCTCCAACAAAGAGAGGAAAAAACCACGGGCGCCAGCCAGCAAAACTTCACTATATTGGGGAGTGTTTAGAAACGCCGGGGATTTCACAGATGCAACTCATCCCAACCGGCAGCTTACAAAGGTTTATATATCGGTGGAAACCTAGGTCTTTGACTATCTGTACCGGCTTGGGCCGAGTGGAGCGAGTCTGAAGTTGGCCTATACTTTATATAATTTGGATCAAAATATAACAGTTCGGCCATTGGTGATGCGCTCCAAGGTTCAACGAGGAGTCTAAGCCTACTATCGCCAAATGTGCTTGTCCTAGCCGACTCTTGGAAGAAAACCAGAGCAAACAAAGAACCTTGGTGATGATGTCGTATGAGGCGACAGTGGCGACCAAGGAAAATACACGACTCGACGGTGGGACGACGGGGATGGCTGGGCTTCTCGAGATCTTACAGCGGTGCCAACTGCTACCAAAGTGGCAAGAGGACTATCTACGGGGATGGTGAATAAAGACCGGCGATGCTGCGGCTACGGGGATGGAAAGATATCAGCATAGGAGGCCGGCGACGTCGTTGGTGCACATGGGTGGAGGTCAATTTGGGCAAATGGTTTTTCGAACCATTGGAGAGCTCGTTCTAGGGGAAGACAAGCGGGTGGTGCGTCCGGACATGCACATTGTGCGCGTCGATGCAAAGTCATCCCAAATTTGGGTTCGAAATTTGTCGTCATAGACCGGTCTAGGTAATTTGGGTTGCACCGCTTGGCCATGTCCCCTGTCCATTCGTACACGTTCGCGTAGTTTATTATCATTTGAGTCGGCCTGGTGAAGATGCCCTTAGGGGCGCAGAAGTCTCACAGCTAGTCCGTGGTGGCCGGCCAAGAAACACATATTTCTGTTTTTTCCTTTTTTTTTACATTTTCTGATTTTTTCTCCTTTTTCTGCATCCTTTTTGTTTGTATTTATATTTTTCTTTTCTCTTTTTATTTTGTTTACCTTTTATTTTATTTTATTTTATTTTATTTGTTTCCCTTTTTTGTTTATTGTTTCAAATTATATTTGTTTATGTAATTCGGAAAATATTTATGTTTTTTTATAAATATTCATAGATTCAAAAATAGGTACAATAATTTGAAATAATGTTCATGATGTCCAAGTAAATTTTCATGGGTTTAAACAATAGTACCCCGTTCCACCAAGGCCTTTAAAATTTTCAGATGTCAAGTTTGACCAAGTGTATACTAAAAACTATAAACTATTATAATACTATATACAGATATAACACGCAAATATTTATCATAATGTATCAAATGATACGGATCTAACACCGTACATGTTAATACTTTTTTCAATAATCTTGATCAAACTTGACACTGTTTGACTTCCAAGGAAATTTATACGCCCTATATTAGGGAATAGAGGTAGTAGGTCCTTGGATTCAAAAAATCTTTCTTTCATATTATGTTTTGTTCACGTAGTTTAAAAATAATATATTGAACCTGTGAACCATGTGAACATTTTCTCTGAATCCCTGAACACTATTTTAATCCCCCATGAACATTTTCCTCAAGCCTGATGGACATTGTTTTTAAGCCATTGGAATATACACGGTACACATAATTTTTTCTCCATCCTTCATCTTTATCAATTAGCACATCCTCGATTATTTTTGTATGTTTCTATCACCCTTATTTTAGATAAAAATCTGCTCATAGTACATCGTGTGTGCTAGCTCCTCTTGAAACTGTTTGAACTTTGAATCAGTATGGACCGACTCAAAATACTTCTCAATTTCGAAGTGTGTGATATGAGGTACGGTTGAATGGAAAGAACTAAATAAGCGAGTATCTGCTTTCTCAACTACTTTATCACAAAGAGCAGTTTCATATAGAACGAACTGGTACACGCACGTCTAGGACAGGAGAGAGGCGAACCTATCTAAGGTTTCGTCCCTCTTGTCGGCGATGTCGTCGGTTTGCTTCATCTCCGGTGGCCTTAGTGTCTTAGAAGTGTGGCGGACCACGACCTCTCATCGACGGGAGGTTCGCGTTCTTTATTTAGACTAATTTCAGTATCTTTTTCAGGATGTGAAAATCAGAATAAGGTTCTTCTCATTCTATCCTCGTTCCGATGGTGCGCCTAGCACCGGCGGAAGACGCGCGCAGTCGTGTGTCCGACGGATCTCTTGGGATTCGGTCGTTTTTCATATTTTTGGTGTGGTTTAAGGTTAGTCTCTTCTGATTACGATTGCTATCTTTGATGATGGTTATTGCTCTGGTGCGTTGGTTCTTCGGGATCTTAGCATCAAGAATTCTCGTGCGTTTACTACAATAAGCTCTACTACGACAAGTTTTTGTCCGACTCCGATGATGGAGCGGCTAAGATGACGGCGCGCCTTCGGCTCATGCTAGTGTATGTAGTTGTCACTACATGGTATGTTGACCCATTTGTAATGTTTATTATTGTTGGGCTTCTTTACTTTGAGGTTTGTAATCATCTTGGAATATCGTAAGATTCTAGGACACTTATTATTTTAGAATTTCAAGCAATGTCAAACAAGAATTCAATGAAAAGGAGTGATGAGGAAGGAAAGATACCATGTGGCGCGATGTTGGCCACGCCACCCATGCTCTTTCATCCCTCCAAACTCCGTGTCGCCTCCGTTTTTACTCCATCTTACCCTAAAGACCTTCAATATATACCTCTCTCTGGCGATATAATCTTGCACCGAGTCTTTTCAAGACAAACAACGTTTTCTAGCTTCTATCTTTCATATTCCTATATACAAAGCCTCCGCCATGCCCTTGTGGGACTCCTACCAATGCTCCTCCATGCAAGATGATGACAATGAAGCTGAAGGGCTTAGCCCCACGTCACCATGGGAAAGGAGCAAGAAGAGGAAAGACCATGAAGATGAGGAGGAATATGTCCCATCCAAAGAAGAGGAAGAAGAAGAAGATATGATGATGATGATGATGAATAGGACCACAAGCACATCCCAGAAGCTGATCACAAGGGGAATCTCTGCCCCTCTCCTATTCCTACTGTTGTTGTAAAGGTCGAAGCGCCTACCGTGAAGACCAAAATGACGACGCACATGAGTTCTAGTGGAAAGGTCCCAATAAATTTCCTTGATTCTAGAAATCTTGTTGCTAATGTTAATCATAGGGATTACATGCATTTCCCAAACAAAGATCTTCCTGGAGAGTGGGATAGACACCTTGTCAAGAGGAAGCAGAAAGGATCAATCCTGGAGTGGAAATCTTGCAAAGAGGAAGTTGGCCAAAAACTTTGGGAAGAGTTTTCTCAATCTACAAAGAAGTTCCAATAGGCTTACAACGTCATGATGGGCATCGCCAGGGACCTTGAGACGCACTATGACACTCGTGCACCCAAGAAGGGTGAGAATAAATAAATACCTACAACAACGTAAGCTTGGGGGATTTTCACCTGGTCTTTTATGCCTTTTATTTTATCTTATTGATCTAGTTATCGTTTTAATTTGGGAGTATTTTCATCTTTTATCTTAGTATATGAAAGCTCTTATAGCATTATCATGTATCCTTGGTTGAGTGGTTTATCATGAAAATATAAAGTATGGTGTCATCCATGGTTCCATTACTTGGAAAACTTATGGATAACACTCATGCAAATGATCACACCATGTTTAGAATTCACTACTGGATGAATATTAAATTTGGATTTTGTAGGAGAGATGTGGTCTTGTAGGATAAAAATGTAGGAAGATATGCTGACAGGGGGCATGAGATACTGTAATTCATTGTTAACCACAATTTTCCAACTAAGATATTTAAGTATCTTGCAATAGACTTTAAGATAAAGAAAAGAAACAGAGAAAATAATAGAAAAGGAAAGTAACAAAAAGAAAGATCTATTGCAACATCCATGAATAACATGTGTGTCATTGAGGTTATCATTGATTAGACCGTTTACGGATACCATGTTTAGTGGTGAAGGTGTTCACCTGTCCAAAAATACTAGGGCATGTGGTTGAACTTCATGTCTATCTTGTTTTCGCTATTCTCCTCTTTTAGTTGGTTATCCTATGAGAGTTTATCTCTTTTGCAAAGTCATGTAGTAAAATTTGAATAGTAATACAATGGTTACTGTTGCAAGTTAATGTGAAGGAAAACAGGACTCAATTATCCAACATGCAATGGTTATGCTAGTTAAAAAGTAAGATATAGTTTCTAGAGCTTATATTTATGTTGTCATCATTTGGATGTCTATTAGTTTGTAAATATTTATAGGTAATTAAACATGCATAAATTGATGATACAATGCTCGTATTTCTATTAGCAAACATAAGTTCATTGATGCATGATATGATGTATTCACTTATTTTCTCGAGGACGAGCAAATGTTTAAGCTTGGGGGAGTTGACACGACATTTTGTATCATCATACTAGCCACATATAGGATTAGTTTATATTGTTTTTTTGCATTAATACATGATTATTTATGCCTTTTTAGATGATTTATTATGGGACTTTTCTACAAAGTACCCTATTTAGGTATTTAATTTCTGGGAGGCAGGAAACCTCCTTTTTAGTATTTTGATGTTTTAGGGACTTTCTGGACACCAATTAATTCGAGGAAAAATAACATGATTTTTTTAATTGGGAGAAGGGCATTGGAAACACGTGATAGGAGCCTGACGAGGTTTGACCTCGTCAATACCCATTGTTATGGACTTGGGTTTTGGAGAAGATGGGGATGCTGGAGATCGTGGCACGGTTAACAGACAAGCAACCAGGGGACACGAGATTTACCTGTGTTCAGGCCGGAGGGAAAACCCTACTCCTGCTTGTCTGCTCTTTGATTACGGCGGAACCGAAGGTTACAGGGTGCGCAGATTCGATCTGGCGTGGATACGTGTGCGAAAGTATGAGTCGAGTCTTTTGTAGATCTGTTGCGGCGATGGAGATCGTAGATCTATCTATTGTGTACGTGCGTGCCCTTCTCGTTGGACCCTCCTAGCCTTTATATATGGGGAGGCTAGGTCTCGGGTGCCAATACGAGTAGGTTACAAGTTGTATTCAAACTCTAGTCTTGAGGTATCCTTGTCTTGTGCGCTTTGGAGTCCGTGTCCATATGTGCTTCGTGCAGCCGAAACGTCTTGGGCGTCCTGGACCCTGACAGGTCGTCGAGTGGGCCTTCCGTTGGGCTGGACCAAGTATGCTAACATCGGGTACCCGTAGGGCATATCCATGTCAGAGCCACAAGGGTCGAACAAGACCTAGTGGCATGCCCCATACCCTGGCCCACGCCACATAGGCTTATTCCCTCCTCGAGTGTCCCCTCGCCTCCTCCTTTTACATATGCCTCTGCCTCAATATAAAACATATGACTATTTTTTCCATGATTTATAAAGGCAATAGTAGAGGTGAAAGTCTTCTCCTACTATGGGAGAGGGTAGATCCTACTACTCCGAGGCTACCAGGGAGGGGTAAATCGAAGCCATCGTCATCACCAACTCTTTCTTGGCATAGGAGGAGTCTCTCGATCATCCATCTCCATCTCCCCAAACTTCAGCACCATCTCCATATTGAGATCAACATCATCCAACTCATAGTTTGTGGTAGATTGAACCCTAGAATATTGTTTAAGTGATATGTGCATGATTGTGCTTAGTAACTTTTCATTATTTTATGGTGAAGCTATACTTTTAGATTGCGTTGTAATCGATATGCCACTGGTCCGTGTCATGTTTCACTGTTGTGAGTAGTTCTCCATGTTTCCGAGGGCAAAGGATGAATTGGTAATGATTTCCATATAGTATGCAATGAGTATTTGGTTATGTTTTAATCTTTTATGTGGTTCTATGATGGTAATATATGAATGTCGAATGCATGTTACTTCACCCTCATGGGTTCATAGGGCTGCATCTTAGTGTAATAAAGAGAGTAGGAAGCGATGGAATGACATAAACCGTGTCCTGAGACTTTGAGTTGTAGCAGGGGGTTCTTGATCAGGGACCTTAGAACTTTAAGAAATGGTTTAATATTTATGTGTTAATGAATCTTTTGTTTGCACATGAAAATGGCCTTAGGACCAATCATTAGGGGTGTACTTGCACCTATATTTGGGTGCACCTATTTTAGGCTCTATCCAACGAGAATAAGATCTGACAAGATACTTACCATATTGTTTAGAAATCTTTATACTAAGTGAATACATGCCTCCCTTAGGAACTTTTTGACATATAGAACACATACTTGATCTTGTCCTCTTGTTGCATAGAGGACGTATTTATCTGAAAATAGCATTTACTTTCTTGCAATTTAATTTACAGTAATTACCTTTCTACAAACCATAAACACAAAACACAAAACTTCTGCATATTTTAATATTTTGATTATTGAACTTGCTAACCAATACCTTCAGATCCTTGTGGGTTGGATAATATTTTCTATATTGAAAGATACTACAATAGATCTCCTACACTTGAGAGACATCAAATGGTCAATTCTGTATTGAGATCATAATATTCTAGGAGATTAAATAATGTAGTATGTATAAATGTTGTAATCCACACAATAAATTTCTACATCTTCCAATTGGCTAAAACATTTAGTTCCAGGAACAAATACCCATGTTGCAAACATTCTTACAAAATACTTCGGGCTTAGTCAGTGGATCAGCAGCCATGTCTACACCAGGTAAATACTCTACACAAATTGTCTTTAACCTATTAATAACATGGAGAGTGTAATGGTACCTGTCCTCAATATGTTTGATTTTGCTATGAAATTTAGGATCCTTTGAGACCTTTGTCGCTGCCTGATTGTCACAATATATAGTCACTGGATTTGAAGCATTATCTATCACCTTGAAAGATGCAATAAATTCTTTCAACCGTACTCCTCCCTTCACAGCTTCATATGCAGCAATGTATTTTGCCTCCATTGAAGAAAGTGCCACAAAATCTTGCTTTTTTGCTTCTCCATGAAATTGTACATTCTGCTAGTGTATCCAGACATCTACTTTTGGTCATCAAGATTGTGGTGACCCATCATACCACTGCATGATGTAGTACACTATAGTCATTGACATAACACCAATGAAACACCTTTCACTGGTATTACATCCCTCAGAGTGGTACAACAGAAACACAGAAGGTCCAAGACATAACTATAGGTTACAACTTGACTCTTTACAAAATATCTAGAGAACACTCTAGGTGGAAGAGAGAGAAATAAACTTCTTACAAAGAAGAACTAGAATAAACAACTTATAACTAGCATACTAATAGACTAATATATGAACTATTGGGCTTGCATTGCTTCTATTGCAGTACTCTACAGAAGTAGGTTCTATGGCTAGAGATTATACTTCTATCTAATCAGCAACTTCATCCTCACTTTAGGCGATGCATATGTTGACTTCCTTGACTTCATTGAAGTACTTGAGTTTTTGGTGACGATTCTCTTGAGTATCAGTTGATGTATACATCGTCTATTGGCTTCAGAATATAGCAAGGGTTAAGAATATACGTTGAGTACGAGCGTACTCGGCAAGTTCACCAAAAAGGAGTGTTCGATCCACTATCTACAGCCACATACCATAGGTCATAGGCAATGCAGGTTTTGGTAAACATTTCTTTAAAGGTTGCTTTTATTCTGAAAAGTTATGTCCATCAGTCTTCACAGGTTTACCTGAACTTTCGTGGAGTTCCTTTCATGCCGTGTTTGTAGCTCCTTCCCGGAACAGGGAGTAACAAGTTATAGTTCTTACACTCTGCAGAGGTGCGTTACTTTACCCATGAGATATCAAATCCTTGTTGCACAACCGAGCAGCTTATTCCCGTCCACAAATCCATGATGTGGGGCCCAGTAGATGATCCAAGCCCTTCACTTCCCTTCTCCGTGACCCCATATGTCAGCATGATCCTTCGGGCCGAGCTACATCTCTGTTAAGCCCCCTTTCGGGCAAGATATAAACCCGATGAGTTCCCGAAGACTCTATGAGTCGGTAATGCCCCTGGAAAGCTCCATATATGTCTGACTATACCTCTGGCGGCCGCTCATAGATATTCTAGACACCAAAATTGTGGGGCCTAAGGGTGCCCACCCATATGATGGATCCACGCAAGGAATCACATCGTCACATTAGGTCGTCTTGCCTACATATGAAAGGAAGTAGATCTAGCTGACTTCTCCATCCCATTCCAAATCTCATGGTTAACACGTAATACACGGTGCAAGAATCACTGGTGACATTGGTTGTTAAGTCCTAGATGATATATTCCTATGCAGTGGTACTCTAACTGCCAGACTTAATAGATTAGCTGATCACCCTGGATCAGTAACCAATAGTTCACATTATTATCGAAAATAATGTTTTCTAACCCTTTTGAAATGGAGGTGATGACGACATCTGATTTACAAATACTTGATAGAACATAATCAAAGGACATGAGCAAGTGTGAACTTTCCATTTGTGATTGCAAGATTATGCTCTCATGGTCTTTGAGACAATAGAAGATCCAACATCTGAAATCAGCATCATTGGTCCAGTAAGGACTAATGTTTAAAGAAGCAATATGATGTGATGCATAAGTAATGTAATGCATTTTGTAAAACTCCCAAAATGTATCCCCAACATTATAGTGAACTGAACTTAAGATTTGGTTTATTTTCTAGTTTACTTCACAAGCATATATCCTTATGAGAAATATAAGTCTTAGCATACAAAATGTAAAAGTAGAGTACAAATCATTTTAAGATTAGAATTAATTATTATGTGGTAATTAGGATGAAAGTCCAGGTGTTGGGTTGTTAAGAGTTGAAGGACTTATTATAGGGTTACTGTTTGAAGTGGCAAAAAGAATAACCTTTGAAGACAATATTGTTTGTGAGAAGTGTATCAAGTTTGACTAATTCTGGTATTAAGTTTATGGTTTCTTATATTTATAAATGATGTTGAGTTATCATACTTTTGGTTTGGTTTTATAACATACCAAAGTTAATTATAAAAGTAAAGGTGAATTTTTAAGTCATGATGTTTAAAGTATTTCAAACCAAAGCTAACTATAAAAACATAAATTAAGGTGTAATGGTCTAACTTATTATCAAGCCCTAAGGCTTTGATAAATATACTTAATAGTGTGAGACCATTCACTTTTAATTGAAGTGAATGATGAGTTTAAAATTTGAATTGCTATTATGAAACTAGTACACAACTTATTGATGGAAGCATAATTAGGTGATATTATTAGTTTGTTAGGTTTTAAAGTCATGTTAAGTATGGTTGAAGATAAATATTATTCACCCTTAATAAAAGTGAACGATGAATAAGGTTAGCTTAATTGTTGTTGGTTTAAATTTGGATCTAATATTTCAAAGGAGTATTATAAGTTTAATAATTTACATTTAAGGAATTATGGTTATGGTTTTGAATTTGGTACCTAAACTTGAAGTATTTAATGTTCATAAATGAATGTGATTATTTCTTAGGAAATAATTTTAAAGGATTAACAAAACAATTATATTATTTTAAGGAAATTTATTACTTTAGAACCTTAAAATGTTTTAGGAATAATATACTTATAATTTTCAGGTAAAATATACTTATTTAAGATGTTAGAAATGAATTTTATTTATTATTAAGTTTTATCTTTATTTTTATAAGATTCTTCAAAGGATTAAATGTCCTTAAATATTTACTTCAAGTTTTATTGGTAATTTTTTTGACTTGGTATTTTTATAAAATAGTAGATTTATTTTTATAATCAAAAATATTTTTTTTCATTTTGTGGACTTTTCTTTATTTTTTAATTTTAACTTAGGGTTTTGGTATCTTTAATATTTAGTTGTATCTTATTTAACCTAAATAAATAATGTTATATTTTTCTTAGGTAGATATTATATTTGTGATCATTTTGATATATCATATGTATTTTTAGGATTTTTGTACATTTTTTTAGAGTTAAAATACTCATAGGGTATTTTGGTAATTTTTTAATTGCTTTGTAGGTTTACTAAACCAATTCGTTTGAATATGAGCCTGACCCATGGGCCGGCCCAAACCTGGCTCAGCCCATCCTAACTAGTTGGGCTCAACCACCCTTGCGATCAACTAGGTCGGTCTATCCGACCCAGACCCCCTTCGTGCTCTCTCTACTCTCATCCCTCTTCTCCCGTTGGCGACCTCGAGTCGCTGATGTCGTTGCTTGCGGTTTTCACCGGCTATAACCTCTCTAGCCGCTGTTGTAGGGCACAAATGAGTCGTTGTTTGAAGCTCCACCCTTTCACCGACGCAATTTGCCCCTCTCGCTCTCACGCGGTCAAATGCTTACCCTACTAGTGTTAGGGTTTGGCGATGTGCCACCGCCGCTCGATGTGGTCGTCATCCAAGGGCTGGTGCAGGATGTTGTGCCCCTCATGGGTGCTCCTTGTGCCGCCCTGGTGGTGTAGCGCGTCGCTGAGGGACGTGCTGGTGCTAGTGTCGTTGCTGCAACACCGGCGCCACCCCTTTGAGGTCATCATAGACTCCCTGGTTAACTTTTCTCTACCTCTCTTACTTCTCTCTTCTACTGCCATTGCAATCCCACTAGTGACACATTATCTGAACTCTAATTATGGTTACCCCTCTGTTGTTCTATCCAAAGTCTTCTAAGATTTGTCCAACAATGTTTGTTGAGCATGGTTGCTCAGCAAAATTTATGTCCAAAGCTTTTAGGGATGCTATGGTTCAGCTGTTATTATATTAGTTTAGTTTAGGTTCAGATTTTGTTCATACAATCCATGGATTTCCTTCTAAATTGGTTATAGTAGATATGTTTGGTTTCAAACATGTGTTTGAATTCAATTTAATGGGCTCCTAGTGTAATCTGATGAATTCATGGTATGCTGATAATATATTGAAACTTTCCTCTATGAGCAGCTTCTAGGATCTACTATACTGTATCTTAGCTTGAATGACTATTTTCTAAACAGGATAATTATCAAGAATGAAAGTGGTTTTGGATATAAATATGATTCCTATAAAATTTGGTTAGGAAAATGATTTGAGGCAATTCCGTGTGGCTGTAACTCACTCTTTTAACATGATAATTTAATACTGGTCTTGGCTAGTGAATACAGTAGCTTTTGCTATTAGAAGTTGCTACTAGCGTGCCTCTATCTGGGGTGTGAACAGTGGTGCTTCTATTATTATGGTATGTTGTCATTAGAGCTAATTGATGGATGAAAACATCATGTTGGAATACCTTTGTGTGGATTGAGGTGTAGTCTGTGATGCAAACAAGCTGAGGCTTAGAAGCACATGTTATCTTGAGTAAATAAGGTGACCTTATAAATGATTCCTAGACTATTTGTCTAGGAAAATGATTTATGTGATATTTGTACTTGCTTGCAGATGAGGTTAAAATCTGTCTCTTGATGATGAGGTGATTTAGTTAATTATAGTGGCCTTATTAGTTATGAGATTGATATTGTGGGACCTTACCAAAGGGTGCACAGTAGCATGACCATAATGAGTATGGTATGCTACTACTTTGACTAATATAACTGGTCAAAGGTCATTTGTTCTTGATGATTTATGTGTGCAACAAGTTCTAGCCTATGATGCAAAGGCTGAGGCACAAAATTTAAATAAGAAGAGATGCTTGTGTGCCCCAAAGCTCTATGATGAGCCTTGCAAAGAATTTCTATGCAAGACTGCGAGATCCCCCTTTAAAAAAATATTTCATGTAAGAACAGATGATATGATTGATCATAGGAATCGATATTTACCTGGTACTACACATGTTGCTGAAATGTGTTTATAAACTTGTGGTTATTCTTGATCAACTGCTGGTGCAAACCCTCTCCTTTTAGCTCCTGACTTGATCTATTGGATCTGCTACTGCTTCTCTTTTGGTAAACTTTCCCCTCCTTGCTCCTGTCCTTCTTCTGGTGCTCCTGGGTCTTGATTTCCCCTTTTTCTAGATCTTGTATGGCTCCAGGGAGCAACCGGAGTTAGGGATGTGATGATATGGTGGATCTGATCTATGTGGTTATTTGGGTGCTAGGCAGGAGAATTCCTGGTGGTGTGCTAAGAGCAGTGTATCCTACTAATGAACTAATGGCGTAAGAGTGGTTCTTGTCTAAGTGTGGTGGAAATGAATGTGTTATTACTGGGGAGATGAGAATGGTGTGCTAGATATGGCTGATTCACTCTTATCTCTCTTTGAGACTTCCTTGTGCTGACAGCAGACACATGCAGTTGTGTGTATGCTGCTTGCCTAGTAGCCTACACTGTTGTAGATCAGCACAAGTAATTGTAGTGATTTTACTTCTTCCTTTCTACCTCCTTTGATGAAACTTGTGTATGACCAACTAATCCTTGCTATTGCTGCCCTGCACTTCCTATGACTGCTACCTATACTCCAGTTACTTGATCTTGTTCCTGGTATCCTCTGAGTCCTTTGATAGTTGTTGCGGTGATATGGAGAGCCTACTGGATAGCTTGGTGGTGATCTTAGGATGGAAAGAACTGGTGGTATACATAGCAGTTGTGGTGCGGTTGTGCTACTTCTTTTATATGTGTTTGGCTATTGCTGCTATGTTGACAGCACACAACCTGCATGCAGTGACCATGCCGCTTACATGTGGGCTCCACTTGACCCAAGTTTCAAGGGTTGAGATATTTTCCTGAAGATTGTTTTGACTGATCATTTGGTATTATCCTGGTTTGTCTATTTCCTACTTTTATACTCGTGAAACTTTCCCCTGCCTATGATGCATAAGCCTGAGGCAAAAAATCTGGATAAGAACATATTTTACATTGGCCCATTTTTTTAATACTACTCAATGATGACCAAGAAATGCATTTCATTGCCAACCCGAGAGTACAATTACCCCCATAACCCCTCTTTTCAATTTGTTTGTTGTTTGTTGTTTTTTTTGTAGGGATCAGGAATATGAAGAAACGATTTAGAAGATGAAGAAAGTGAATATGAGTTTAGTTTTAGGGTTTTTACTTTATTCTTTTATAATTCACTTTTTCTTTTGTGAAGTGTAAAAAATTATATAATTGTAATAAAGGAATTATTTTTATTTATTCATTCTTCTTTTGTAAAGAAATATTGTATTGTTTATTTTAGTTAATAAAGTTAATGTTTTCCTTCAGTTTCAATTTGTACATTTCTCTTATTCCTTTATTATAAAGGATGGTGTGGTATATATATGTATTTCTCTTATATTTAATACTTCTCTTTTATTTCATTGCTTTAACCATTTATTTTATTGATTTGTTTCAATTTACTCAATTGTAATCATGATTGTATTATCATATTATATTATAGAATAATTCAATTATTTTCTTTTGTATTTTTAATACTTGTGATTATTTATATCTTAATCATAAATAATATCTCAATTCTGCATTTATAATTGTAACACCATTTCCAGTTATAATTCTATTTTCAATTCTTTTACAATTCAAATATATCCTTTGAATATTAAAATTTGAATTGCTTTCCCCTCAAACACAGAAGTACGGTAAAGGTCATGTCGAAATCCATCACACATGCCCTGACGTTTCCATCGGAACAAGAGAGATCTCGATCCCTCTATAGCTTCTTTAGTTTTGCGCGGAAATTCCCCGGATTTTCTTATGCATGAATTCAATGCACACATATGTCCTCTCTATTTCTAGGTGCTAATCCTGAGATGTTACAAAGATCACCTTGCCAATCACCATCAGTAAAATTCTGCAGTTGAAGATTGTGTCCACTAAAACATAAAAAATAACCCACAGATCCTTTGACATAACACAAATTATTTTTAATCTGTTTCCAATGTTCAACTCCAGGATTAGTTTGATACCTAATCTACAACCCACGACATGACACAAATCAGGTCTAGTGAATAACATAGCATACACCAAAGAACCCAATGTAGACAATTAAGGAATACTGCTCATTTTTTCCTTTCCCTCGGGATTTTTTAGCACACATTTTGCCACAAAATTTAGGTCCCCTAAGAATAGGTACTTCAACAGACTTGCAAATTTCCATAGAGAATCGCTTAAGTATAGTATTGAGATATGCTTTTTAAGATAAACCCAAGAGTCTCTTCCTTTAATCTCTCCCAAAACGTTGGAAGCTTCACCCGTATCTTTGATGTCAAATTTAGAATACAACTAGATTTTAACTTCCATTAGTATATATTTATAATTAGACACAATGAGAATATCATCAACATAAAGCGACAACAATACGAATTTATCTTCCACTATTTTGAAATAAATGCACTGGCCACCTTCCATCATTGAAAAGCCATATGATGTGATAGCATTATCAAAAACAATATACCACTGATACGAGGCTGGCTTAAGACCATATATTGATCTCTTCAACTTACAGACCTTTCCTTCACACCCTTTTTCCACAAACCCGTTTGGTTGGTTCATGTATATTTCTTCCTCTAATTGTCCGTTTAAAAATATAATCTTTACATCTATTTGATGTCATTCCATATCATAATAAGCGCTTAAACCACTAATTATCTGTACAGAGGTAAATTTTGCTACAGATGAGAAGATTTCCACAAAATCAATTCCTTCCTTTTGTGTAAATCCCTTAGCAATAAGCCTTGCTTTATATTTATCTACCTGGCCAGATGTATTCAATTTCCTTTTAAAAATCCACTTAGAACCCATAGCTCTTGAGTCGTTTGGTAATTCAACAAGTTCCCAATTTTTTTCCTTCATGGAGTTTAGTTTCTTTTGCATAGCTTCCATCCAAAGTTTAGACTCTGGACTTGTGGGGCCTTAAAGGATTTTGGTTCGTCCTCCAAAGTTTGAAATTTAGAGTGTACTTCCCTCCAAAACATAAAATACTCATCTAGATAGGATTGTGCTCAAGTGTTCCTACCACTTCTCCAAGGTATGCTAATTGAAGTAGTGTGATTAGTATTTGGACCAGCATCATTGTATTCATGAACTGTAGATTCAGTACTTGACAAAACATTATTTCCAGGTTGTACCAAGAGTTCCACCCTTGCATGCTTTGCAGGGCGAGGTGTGTCCTGTCGTCCCGATCTAGGAAAACAACATCATCACTTTCAATTAATTTATTATTCTCAGGGTCATAAAACCTATAGCTATTAGAACCTGCCGCATAGCCAAAAAAAATCCCGAGGTGCTTTTAGGTTGCAACGTAGTGCGCAACTAACTAGGTACTCTACTTTGAGCATTACAGCCCCAAATAGCCAAATGGCACAGCAAAGGTTTCTCCCCTTCCACAACTCATAAGGTGTTACTTCTACTGATTTGGAAGGCGAGTGATTAAGGAAATATGGTAAAGTATGTGAAGCTTCTCCCCAAAACGACAATGACAAATCAGAATAAGCCATTCCTTCTTTACGCTGCTCCATTCTATTGTGGCATATGGTAAAGTATAATGATGAATAATTCTGTTTTCTTTTAAAAATATTGTCTAATATTTCTGACGTGTATTCTCCTCCATGGTCAGTTCTAAGAATTTTAATCTTCTTGTTTAACTGATTTTCCACTTTCGTCTTGAAAACTTTAAAAGATCTGAAACCTTCCGATTTGTGTTTTAGTAGATACACATAACCGTACCTTGAATAATTACCTATAAATGTAAATAGATTTTTTGCCCACCCAAAGTTGGTGTGAAAAAATTATTGCAGATGTCAGCATGAATAATACTACAGCAACTTGTTCGGTGTACAACAACTTGTTCAGTGGTCGGAACAATTATTATATGTCATTAAGAAAATAAAGACCTTCGTGTCTATCGCCTGCATGTACTAGTTTACCATCTAGCAGAATCTTAGCTTGACCATCTCCAAACAGTGCCTTATAGCCAATGACTTCCAATTTCGAAACATAAATTGTATTTCCTTCTCATGTTCGGTGAAAACAGGGTATTTTCCAAGACTAGTTTTCCTCCATTAGGGAGTTTAAGTCCATATTTTTAAATTCCAAGCTTGTCTGCTTTAGCACTTGTTTCTAAATAGACAAATTTATTTTCCCTTGGAATTGTTTTTAAAGATACGAAACTATTATGTTTAGCAATGTGCACGGCAGGCCCTGAGTCTACAACCCAACTTTTATGAGAAATAGTAGTAAATAGAGAATCAGTGCCAACAAAAACATCGGTAATACCTTCAGGAAATCGATTCCCCTTGCCGATGTCTTCTCTTGTATTATTTTTCTTGCTGTCATTGGGCTTCCTCCTTTTGGGGCATTCTGATCTGAAGTGTCCATAATCACCACAACCATGACATCTTAAGTCCTTGTCAAAATCCTAAGAAGAGTTGTTATAATTGTTGCGTTGTCCTTTATCCCTTCTATCATCAAAAGAGTTGTTATAGTTGTTGCATTGTCCCGTGTACCTTCTATCATCTCTGTAAGTCCTATCCCTTTTATCATCTTTGTGAGGCCTCTGATCTCTCTAGTCTCTATCTCTTTTGCCGTTGGGAAATGATACTAATCAGCCGGGAGATAACACCGCGCGATCTCTCGGGTCTCGCTGCCACGCCCCCTACGCATGGAGGCACAGCGCATTGCACGGGGTGGGAACCATGCACATTCCTTCTTCCTTATCTCTTACTTTTCTTCTCGCCTCTAATCGCAATCCCATGCGTCGTGCTCATGCAAGCCCGCCTCCACCTGCTACCTGCCTCACTGCTGTGCGGCTGTACTAGGAGCTCGCGCGGTCGCCGTCGGCCGGCCCACATCCGCTGGCTGGAGCGCCTCGCATCGGTCGCCGTCGGCTGGCCCACACCCATTGGCGGGAGCGCTCCACTCCTACGACATGCTCCTACCGCTCGTCTTTGGTGTTTCCCCGTGGAGCTCCGCCGGAGTTGTTGCCGATGGACTGAGACAACATCAGATTGCTGTAGATTGATCTCCGTGAGAGCACCGCAGAACTTGCTGCTGATGGACGAAGCCCACGCCAGGTTGCTTCTTATGGATCTCTGCTCTACGGGGTGCGAGGTCATGGTCTGCAGCCATGGCGGTCAAGGCATGCAGTTGCGTGGTTGCCCTCCTCCGCCCGACTTTTTATAGGGATGTAGATTTTTATTGTATTTTCTTTGCTACATTCTTATATTTTTTTAGCTACATAACAGTAGTTGTTTTGCTACTTTTTCCATTCTTTAGTTGCTACAGTGTTTTACGTAATTTCTTATCTAGAAAAAATGTTTCAATGATGCTACAGTGGCACAATACTTTTGCTACTACTGTTTTATGGTTTTGCTACAATAGCGCAAATGTTTCGCTACGAGTTCTCCGGTGAAATTCCGCGAAGTCATGTTTTGCTACGTCAGCACAATTTTTTTGCTACAACCTTTTTCTGGGTTTGCTATAATAGGGTAACGATTTTGCTACGAGGTCGCCAGTGAGATCTCTCGGCGGAAGTCTCCGGCGAGGTCGGGTTCGCTATATCAGCACAAATGTTTTGCTACAATCTTTTTGTGATTTTCCTATACTAGCGCAAAGTTTTTGCTAGAAGGTCTCTGGTGAGGTCGCCGACGAAAATCTCCGTTAAGGTCAGATTTGCTACATTAACATAACTTTTTTCTATAAAGTCTCCGGTGAAACAGTCTTTCAATTCTTTAACACAAACCGTTTCCGCTACATGTAGAAAATTCTGAACTATTTATAACAAAAACATGACTATTCATAGCAAAAGCAGAATGAATAGACTGGAAGGAGATCTGACCGTCGGTCTGAACATATCGGACGGCTAGGAACCCGGGGATTGAAATTTCCACCACGGGGGACGTAGTACTGCCCTTTGCCATTGATCTTATCCCTGAGATCTTGTCCAAATTTCCTTTTCAGTAAGTTTCTATTGTTGCCTTGGTTTCTATGTTCACCCTTGTCAGCGCGTAACTCCCCGATAGGTGTTATGCTCCAATTTGTTGATACAGATACCCTGCCTCCGATGTGGATTGTGTTACGGACAGCTGACTAATCCGATCTGGGATCGGTACTCGCGGCAAGGATATATATTCCCGTAGGGAAGTGAGCAATCGATCTGAGATTCCGTGGATCCAACAACACCAACAATGCTACACCTACGGGCTGGTATTTATAAAAGCTGACTTACATGATGAGGTGGAGAGCACAGATTAGTTACGGTTCCTTCAAGCACGGAAGGAAAAAAGATATGCACCACTCCCCATCCCCAACCTCATCCCCTAAGATTTTTCCGTAAGAAATTTTTTTTAGGTGTAGCATTATTGCAACAACACCGACCTCCTATCAAAAAAACAACAACACCGATCTTCCTCGATTTTGTTCTGCAATCACAATGCCGCCCCTGCGCCGAATCCGCCGAGTCCACCGATCGGCGCCGTACGGCAAAGACTGGCTATCGCAGTTTCGCTTACGACGCGGCCGGACCAGGGATGCGAGTGACGATGTGGGTAACACCGGCACGACCCTGCCCGACGACGCGCTATCGGCAGTCTTCGCGCGGTTCTCAGACACGACGGACATCGTCCAGTGCGCGGGCACATGCCGACGCTGGGGCCGCGTGGTTGCCAAGGTGGCGGTCACCCTCTCCCACGTCCTGCCGTCTCCCTCGCCTCGCCCTGGGCTTCTTCCACCAAGAAGCCACCGCCCGTCACCACCCACGCAACCCCTGCTTCGTCACGACGGCCTCTGGCACCCATCTCCTTGGCTTCAGCGACCCCTCGTTCAGCGCACTGTCGGAGGCCATCCACGACGCCGGCGGCACATTCTTCGAGTTGGCTCGTCCGATGGCATCCCGCAATGGCCGTCTCGTCCTCGAGCTCCCACATAAGGGGGGTCTCAAGCTCTGCGTCTGCAACCCCATGACAGGCGACATGGCCGTCCTGCCGGTGCCGCCCCTCTCTGGCGATGGCAGCCCCGGATCCTACGTGTGTATGTTGCTTAGTGGCGATGACCTCGACCCACCGCGACCGTCGCGCACCTTCTTCAGCGTGCTCGCCGTCTACAACAGTCGCCGGAAGTTTACTGCGCTGCGCTCGTACAGCTCAGAGACCGGTTGCTGGAGCAGGCAGGTTAAGATGGCAGGTCCGAGGATCGACGGCAAGGAGCTACGCAAGTTCAGCCAGGGAGTTGTGTGTCAAGCTTCATGCACTAGCCAACGCAATCAAAAGTCCGAACTGATGGAAAGGGCTAGTGCAATCCACTTATACACTTTAACACCCCCTCTCACGTGTGACGGGGAGAAGTCAGCACGTGTAACTGGAAGAGAGCGACGGCGCGCGAAACTCACGTATGACTCGAGAGGCCTATACGTGGACATAGAGGGGTCAACAACAATTTTAGGATAAATTGCGAAAGCCAGGACTCGAACTCGAGACCTTGGACTCTCATACCATGTCAAGCTTTATGCAATAACCAACGCAACCAAAAGTCTAAACTGATGAAAAAGGCTGGTGCAATCCACTTATACACTAACATTGTGCTCCGCGGTGTGGCCTACTGGGTCCGCACGCTGCTGGCAGTGCGGTTTGACACGCCGGAGCCCATGGAAGTTGCCGTGCCGACGGATGGGACAGCCAGGAGAAGCTCCGGTTGCTAGGCGTCTCGCCGGACAAGAAGTTACTGTTTATCAGGGCAGGAGTTAATTATAAGCGCCTCAGTAGGGGAGTAAGAGTCTTTGAACCCTTTGGGGGTGATGATATGTGCTCTGGCAAGTGGGGGAGAAAATATTGGTTTCAATCGACAGAGTTCAAGTTATCGGGAGGTTACCCCATTCGCCTGCGGTGGTTATGCGAGAAAAGCGGCGTCCTCTTGTTCACGATTGGCAAAGGCAGCGGTAATCCTGGGACGTTTGCGCTGAATCTCGCGACGCACGAGGTCGAGAACAACAATGCTACATCTATGGACTACTTCTAGAGAATTTTCTTACGGAAGCCAGCTGGTTCAACACGATTGGTGGGGCTGCAGCGGTTGTTCCGAATAATCCTCACACGGTTGCATGGGGTATTGCCACCTCATCCTGTAAGTGTTGCCCGTAAGAAAATCCTCCGTGGATGCAGTATTATTGGGTCGAGAAAGTAGCCGGTGGTGTCAAATGCGATGCGTGGGAAAACTTTGTTGGGTATGAGATGGACGGGGCGGTTTACCTTGCGTCCATGCCATGCCCCTGACCAAATGCCAATGCTGCATAGAAACCTTATCTGGATCAGAAAGAGAAATGCAAAAAATCATCGCGTCAGTTTCAGTATAGGTGTCAATAAGTTCAGGTTCAGTTAGAAGTGGCAAATTCAGTTAGTGCGTCAGATAGTTTTCAGGGTTTTTTGGGTAGCATATGATTTGGTCGTTTGCTTGAACCGATCATCGCGTTTGTATCCCGATCGCCCGGACATGGGATGGCACCTTCACTTGTGGCTGGGCATCTTGTAGCAAGACATGGTCGATTTTACATGAATAAAAAGGAAGAAAGAAAGCAAAAAAGCTGCACTGTTGCACGCATCACAAATCGATTGCCTGCTCTCTGAATCTCTCTGAATCTTGTTCTAAGTTTTGCGAGTGGGAGGCCACAGCCCACGTTGCAGTCTAGTGTGCCGGCTTCATCTTGGCGAACTCGACTAACCTGTCGACGTCCGGCAGGACAGCCTTGACCGCGTCCAGCGCGCCGAAACGCTCCATCCACGCCGCCAGGAGAGGGCTCTTGGCGTCGTCGAAGAGCCGCATGCCGTATAGCGCCGGGCCGGCATGGACCCAAGCGACCAAAGCCCCGAGCATCACGTCCAGGAATCCAACGCTATCGCCACCGAAGAATGGCTTTCCCTTGGAGCATGTCTTGAAGGCCGCCTCCATGGTCTCGACCGCCACGAACGTCTGCTTCAGCCCCTCCGTCTTCTCCTCCTCCGTCTTGCCCCTCGCCGCCTGCAGCCACGACGCCAGGAGCTGCGCGCGCGCCCACACACATCGCGTCAGCTAATAACCAATAACTTCTGACGCAAATACAGGGCGTGATATTGCTAGCTACGGCGATACCTTGTCGTCGATGAAGGCAGCCCAAAATCGAGCCACTGCGCGCTCGCTTGGGTCGCCGGGGAGCAGAGACGGGCCCGTGCTGCAGAAGACCTCGTCGATGTACTGCACGATGACCTGCGAATCGCAGACGGATTTGCCGTTATGGATGAGCACTGGCACTTGCTTCTGTGCCGGGTTGGACGAGAGGAGGAGCTCGCTCTTGTTGGCGAGATCTTCCTCGACATCCTCGAAGTCCAAGCCCTTGAAGCTGAGCGCGAGCTTCACTCGCAGAACGAACGCGCTCCCGAAGGCGCCGAGCAGTTTTAGCTCGTCTCCTCCGCCGGCCATTCTATTGTTGTTCTCCATTGTGCTGTTGAGCGGAGTAGTGGGAACTGCGTATATGTACTTCACGGATTGTTTGGCTCGTTCTACAGACTAGAGGCGCCAAAGATTCTCCGGCGACTCCAATGTAGTAACAATTTTGATCTGATTGGTCGATTCTAAAATTACCTCTTGGAGCTTGTAAACAACAGTCCAGTCGAGATGAGTAAATCTCGGAGAAGTAGAGACTTTTGAGTCATTCTGGTATGTCGATGCGCTGTGCCCCAGGTCTCAGGGTGTGTAATCAAGTTTAGTTGGACTAGATCTGAGGAGCGAAGGAATCCAGTGCCCAGTAACAAGCAAAATCTTGACTATATTGTAAACAAAAACTGTTGTTGTTTCTGAAAAAAAGAACTGTTGTACTCCATACCAATTAATACAGGTCATCCGTCACCATAGATATACTCCCTCCGTATGCCCCGGCACATATTATTTTAAAAAAGAATCACAAATTTGATCTACACAAAAAAAATTATGTTTCACAAAGATTATACCACTGGAAACTTATTTTAAATACGAATTTTATATTTTTACGGTGTATTACTTCTATTCATTGATGAAATTTGTAGTCAATGTTTTCTTAAAATATGTGCAGGTCTTATAAAAACACCAGAGGAAAAATAAGAGTGAAAATACTAACAAGAAGCAAGACTACATAACCGATGAGTTTTTTTAAAACAATAACTAATGAGATCAAGAAATACAAATATTGCATATCCTAATTTTTGGTCCTTAGATGATGTCATACAAACAAAAGGCAGTCACATTGCGTTATTGGATTATTTATCTATAGCTTTTTTATACGTACATCCCAAAAAAGGGACCAACTTTCACTATCAGTGATAATGGTAGTCCAGCATGCCTGGATGCTTGCCATTTTCATCCGGTCGACCCAACCCGTCCAAGAGTGTTTGAACTCGTCCGCGTGCGACGTTTCAGCGGCACGACTCATCCAGACGAACGTGTTCGGCTCGGACACGCGCGGACAGAAGGCGTGTCCTGTCTGTTGGCCACTCGGGATTTATATATAAGTAAAATATTAGTACTTAACTATAGTTTTTTATTAGATTAGTCCTGCTAGTTATAAAAAGGTCCTTTAAACAAAATAGGAGGATGCTACTGCTACGCTACTACTACTACTACTACTGGAGGAGGACGTCGCTACAGCTACTCGTCGTTGTTGCCGCAACCGCCGTTGCCGTGACCATCATTGCCGCGGCCACCGTTTTCGCTATCGCCGGCCCCGTCAATCGCCGCCCTGACAGACCAGATGGCCCGCTGCTGGAGGCATTCGTGGAAACGGTCGCGCGCCAGGCAGCGAACCACCCCCTTGCCCGTCGCCTTCCTGCGGTCCTCCGCCGCCCAGTTCGCCAGGGCCTTCTCCATCTCGGCGGCTCAGTGGTCCCTTGCTTCCTGGTTGGCGAGCTCCCTCGCCGCAACAATGACAAACGCCTAGCGCTAGGCTTCTATCTTAGCCGCGAGCAACTCCGCAGGAGCCGAAGCTAGAGCCAGAGCCGGAGCTAGAGCCGAAGAACCATTGGGGCCGAAGCCCAGCGCCTGCGCGATCTGCAGGGGGACGGCGATCGCCTCCTCCTCCTCCCCTCCTCCTCCTCAGCCTCCAGCTGATCCACCTCCTCCCTCTCCTCATCGGCGTCCTCCTCGACCTCTGTTCGTCGCTGTCGGCGCTCCTCCTCCTCCGAGTCGGCGATGTGCTCGCGCTGTGCGCTTTGGCGGCGTGGCGAAGCTCGCGAACGGCGACCTTGGCGGCCTCCTTGGACTCCTCCTCCAGCGAGGTCATGGCCGCCTCGTGGCGGATCTCGCGAAGAGCCGCTGATGTGGCCTCCATGGCCACTGCCTGACATGGTTATATCCTACGGGTACCCGATGTTAGTATACCTGGTCCACCCACAGAAGGCCCACTCGACGACCTGCCAAGGTCCATGACGCCTATGAAGTTTTGGCTGCTATGAAGCCCATATGGACACCGACGCCCAGCGCACAAGACAAGAAAAGCTCAAGACTAGAGTTTGAATCCAACTTGTAACCAAATCGTATTGGCACCCGAGACCTAGCCTCTCCATATATAAAGGCTAGGAGGGTCCAATAAGGAGGGCACCCCCGATAGACTAGACCACAACGGATCTACAGATCCATCTCTTACAATCTCTCGCACACCACCGCATACACACCTCCACACCAGATTGCATCTGCGCATCCTGTAACCTTCGGTTCCACCATAATCAGAGCAGACAAGCAGGAGTAAGGTTTTCCCTCCGGGGGCCTGAACCTGAGTAAACCTTGTGTCCCCGTGTTGCTTGTTTGCTAACCGTTCCGCGATCTCCAGCATCCCCATCTTCTCCAAAACCCAAGTCCATAACAATGGGCATTGACGAGATCAAACCTCGTCAATTGGCGCCGTTTGTGGGAATTGGGGACGCTGATCGTGCGGTCGTGACGGTTCCATCACCCACGATCTACGACTCGCCGACATCCGGAGAACAGATCTATGCCAGCAGGCAGAGCTTCGTCATCAACGACACGGGTGCGGGGGCTCAGCATCAACACCAACACTATGTATTGTGCGAGCGGATCATCAAATTGGAAAATTCCGTTGAGAATATTGAGCTATGGGCACGTACGAGATTCAGTTTCAAAGGATGATGGCGCGTGCGCTCGTATAGATCAATGGCATCAGGCTTCAAGAAAAATCGAAGATGTTACTGATAGATCAAATCCCAAGGAGCTGTCCCAAACGTACAAGATCATGAGCTCCCTTGAGCACGTGCACATACAGGCAAAGGCCAAAGAAATAAAAGGACAAGAAGAATTGATGGATGGCAGCTCCGTAGCTTAAGATGTGGTGTACGGAGAGTCAACGACGTCAAATCTTTTTCTAGCTCGGCTACAAGCAAGATTGGATTCATCCATACAATACTGTCCACACGATTCACTGCCACGTGACTTCATGTCCACTGAGTCACTCGCCGCTGTGGTCGACTCCTTTCGTCGGCGATCCGCCGCTACTTCGACTCCATCCGCCGCGTGACCCGTTGCCACGTCAACTACATGTCCGCTGCATAACTCTCAATCGCCATGTTGACTACTCGTCTGGCATCAATCTTGCGACCTACTGCAGTTTTCGACTTCGGCGATCCTCTACGATCTTCGACTCCAATGACTCAGGGGCTCGGGGGCTCCCTCCGCTTCGGCGGCCAGCCGTGGCTTTCGGCTCCAGCAAACCGCTATGGTCTTCGGCTCCGGCGAACTGTGTGGCCTTCGGCTGCGGTGACCCACTGCACTGTTCGGATGCGACGACCCAGTGTGGTCTTCGACTGCGACAATTTTCGGATGCGGAGCTCGCTGTCGCCATCGACCCCAGGAACTCGTCGCTGCTATGACCGTGGTCCGCCGCGTCGACTACGTCCGTCGCGTGACCCGCTACCGTGTCAACTTCGCCACGACAAACAACAAGCTAAGTTCTCTACTCAGAGTTGATTTTCTTTCTTACTTTAATCGCACTCGAAATACTCGGGGGCTGCGTCCTCTTCGAGTAACCTAATGTGCCATCGGCTTCACGCACTCGAGCACCTCGAACGCGACGGCCCGAGTAGCTGATTCTGCCTGACCGTCGAATTCTTGAACTCCGAGTGCCTCGGCAAGGTACTGAGACTAAGGGTAATCAGGCTAACGAAAAATCCTAGCATACAGTGCAACAGTGTCGACTCGATCGGCACCAGAATCTTGCTATACAAGCCGAAAGGCAAATATTATTTATACGATATTATTACTTCACAATTCGTCATGTTTTTCTGCAGCTTACAAGGATGTCAAATGCCCCGAGCTATTCTATCGGGTCCTCCAACGGAGTCGACCAGCGCCAGTCACGTCAACAGACGCCAAGACCCGAGTCGAAGCATTCCTTGGATGACCATATCAATCATCGACAAAAGCGGCGCTGGCCGCGCACCCGACAGAAGAAACAACGTCGACTTCACCCGCAACATCGAGTCCTTCCGGCTAAAATGCCACATCACTCCGCTATGTCGATTCTTGGCTCCTTATGTGTGAGACGCTGACTCGATGCACTTCCGGGTCAGTGGTTTCTTCTCGCATGAGTCTCCACTCGAGTCTGCGACTCGACTAGACACTCGGGGGCTACTCCTATCAGGAGCGCTGGTCGCGCACCCGATGTACTTCCGGGTCAGCGGTACGCCCACGAGATTTCCTACTACAACTGCACGATACAAGACTCGAGTCTCTGCCCGAGTCTACAACTCCGCCAGACATGGGGGCTACTCCAAACTAGAGCGCTGATCGCGCACACAGAAGATCTTCGAGTGGCACGCTTCAATTCCTCACTCGAATCAACGATTCGATTAAGGACTCGGGGGCTACTCATATCAGGAGCGCTGGCCGCGCACCAGAAAAATGAACAAAGCACTAGATCATTGAACTATTCTTCGAGTCCTACGTCGGGTCTGTGACTCCACTACGGACTCGGGGGCTACTCCCATAGGGAGAATGTATTCAAGCATCCAAATAATTTGTGTCCTATGGACCTGAAGCCAAACAACGGCCAAATTAAAGTCTTTGTTCGAGTCTACGACTCGAACAGACACTCGGGGGCTACTCTCATAGGGAGCGCTAGTCGCGCACCCTATGAATTCTTCGAGTGCGATCCTTCGGATCAGCGTGCAAAACTTTTCGGCAACTTTGCCCCAATTAATACTAAGTGAGCAACGTCCTCCTTAGCCACCCGAAACACCTCCGCGGTGATAAACATTCGGATGATGCGTCTGCGACGCAAAGATAAGACCTATAGATACCATCTGATGGCCTGGCAACGCACACGACTGTGCTCTGCTAGTAAAAATCCGTGCCAGCAGACGCGATGAAAAATCCCGACGGACGCGTTGGGTACATCATTTAAATCCACTAGAATTCCACTCCTATAAGTCCTCTGCGGCCTGAGTCGAATTACGCCAGCATATGTTCCGGGTTCGAGTCGAGGGACTCGAATCTAAAGAATATCGTGTTGTTTTGTCCTAAGACAATTAACTGACCCTGATCCGTCGAGAGAGTCAGGCACACGCATCAACAATTCCTACACACTCAAATTATTCTCTAAACGAGCAGAGATAGCTGCACCCGAAAGATTGAAGAGTCCTCAGCCGAATCTACGATTCGACTGAACACTCGGGGGCTATTGACATGGTTATACCCACGGGTACCCGATGTTAGTATACCTGGTCCACCGATGGAAGGCCCACTCGACGACCTGCCAAGGTCCATGACGCCTATGACGTTTTGACTGCTATGAAGCCCATATGGACACCGACGCTCAGCGCACAAGACAAGAAAAGCTCAAGACTAGAGTTTGAATTCAACTTGTAACCAAATCGTATTGGCACCCGAGAACTAGTCTCCCCATATATAAAGGCTAGGAGGGTCCAACAAGGAGGGCACCCCCGATAGACTAGACCACAACGGATCTACAGATCCATCTCTTACAATCTCTCGCACACCACCGCATACACACCTCCACGCCAGATTGCATATGCGCACCCTATAACCTTCGGTTCCACCATAATCAGAGCAGACAAGCAGGAGTAGGGTTTTCCCTCCGGGGGCTTGAACCTGGGTAAACCTTGTGTCCCCGTGTTGCTTGTTTGTTAACCGTTCCGCGATCTCCAGGATCCCCATCTTCTCCAAAATCCAAGTCCATAATAATGGGCATTGACGAGATCAAACCTCGTCACTGCCTCCACCGCCTCCTTGGCGGCGACATGGTGTATGTCATGCACCTCCCATTGGGCGGCTACCTTGGAGGCCGACTCCACCACTCGCTCTAGCGCCACCTCTGCCACACTCCCTTCCTCCTCGAAGGCCTCCACCTGCGCCTGGCCAGCAACGTGGCCTGGAGGTGGACCTCGCCGACCTCCATCTCCGGGAAGCGGGTGCGGCACATCTCCCGGATCTTGGTCTAGTTGGTGATATTGCGGCGAGGCATGACTGATGCTGGATGGCGTTTTTTCGGCTGCCGGTTTGCTCTTACTCAGGCTTGTTGTCTCCGTCGCGCCGGCGAACGTTTTTTATAGACCACGACGAAGGCGGGAAACGGTCAGGGAGGCGCGGGAAGTTTTCTGGCGCAAGCGAAGCGCACGCAGGAAACGATGGCGGAAAACACCGGCCACGTAGGAAGCCGTCCGCGCTGATAGCCGATGTCGCGTCGCCATTAACATCCCATCACGAGGGTGTCAAGCGGTGATCGGAAGAGGGATGGACAGATGGGTAGGACCGCTGGACGCGGTCGGACGAACACGCCATACCTTGATCCAAAATTGATCGCGGCCCGACCAAGCGGACAAAAATGAACTGTTTAGGTTGACCACATGGATCGGATTGGTGAAGATGCCCTAAAGCCGCCCGGCGTAAACAAAACAGCCTCCAGATAACAGCATCACCAGGTCTCAACGAGCGTGACATGCTGACATCGGAACCCATGAGGGATGATCTCACACGCTGCTGCCACCAGCTGGCCGTTGGACGGAAGAGCAGAGGCCACAGGCGGCTGGTGAACCTTCCGCACGTAGATGACGCGGCCTCGAGGCCTCGAGGATAAGGCTGTGTTTGGTTGTGCTGTGGCTTATCTGAAAGCAGTCTGAAAGCAGTCATTTGGCCAGTAGCTATCTGAACTGTGGGTGTAAGGATAAATGTCTGATATACTCCTAAACATCCGAGACACTTTTTAATTTACTTTTATTGATATTAATCACATTAATAATTAGTTTGTACGTAGATAATCATATTGTAGTTAATTATTATATTATCTAGTTAATTAATTGATGGATTTTTCGACTAATTAGGACCTTGTGTACATAATTTTCTACGAGTTTTTGTTCAACCAATTAAGACATGCTTCACAACTTGAGGTGTTAAAGAATCAAGAAAAAGTAACCCAACAACCAACTTTATACTAGCAAGGCAACAGAGTTACCATTCGAATCTTCCCTTTTACAAAATATAAAAGTTATCTCTTTTGAATGCTTGATATTTTGACAAGCTAATAGTCCAGCAACTAATTTTATAGTTACGGCGCAAAATATTATATGCAGATGCACGTATCACAAAATATACTAGTCCGTCGCATCCATGAACGCAAGAACTCATTCTTCCATCACGCTAAACAAGGAGTCGGCAATTATATCACACATTGAGTTCATGTAAACAGCGTCACGTTTAGCTGCAACCTCATCCCCTTGAATGTAGTCTCCCCCTCCTGGAATATAATCTTCATCTTCATCGTATTTGTCGAATTCCTTATCAGGCAGCTTGGTCTCACGAATATAATTGTGTAGCAACATACAAGCAATAATAATCTTCTTTTGCCTACGAGGCTTGAAACTAGGCATACCCTTCAAAATGTGGAATTTAGCTTTGAGCACTCTAAAATTGCGTTCAATGACATTTTTCCCTTTAGCATGGACATAGTTGTAGACCTCGTGTTTCCCAACCTGTTTTTGTTCATTACGGAATTCCGGCAGATGGTATGTCTGGCCATTATAAGGAGCAAGATATCCTTTGCGATTTGGATAGCCAGAATCGACGAGGTAATATTTACCTACATAAACAGAACAAGTCAGGAAGAAAATAAAAAAATAATAGACACATCTACAATTACGTGCAGCTAATACAACTAGTACCTTCAGGAGGCTTGGGAAATCTATGTGCATACTTTGTCAACGTGTCATTTAAGATCCGCGTGTCATGAGCAGATCCTGGCCAACCAGCCACGGCAAAAACAGTGGTATAATGTTCATCCAAATTTGCCTTTTCCATCTATTTAACAGTAAAGAACTAACATATAAGAACAATTAGAAATGGTGCTGCACATAATCTGTCGCATATCTCAAATACACACTATCTATTTTGCAAGTATCTAGCAAACCAAAATCAGCACATCCTAGTAATTTGCAAGTATCTACCAAATCAGCACATCCTAGTAATCTCACATACAAACCAAAATCTAATTTGCAAGTATCTGGCAAATCACCACGTCCTAGTAATCTAGGACTACCTTTATTGACTGCAGGAAGTTGAGGTCGACCTGGATGTGCTGCAGCCATGCTCGAGGTCAAGGTCCAGGCGTGCTCGAGGTCTAGGTCCAGCAGGAGTCCTCGTCGTGCTCGAGGTCCAGGCGTGGCGGCCGGTCGCCATGCTGGAGGTCCTTCGGCGGCCGGTCGTGCGCGTCGAGCTGCTTCGGACAGGGAGGAGATGGGTCGACCGACACGATAGGGAGGCGACGGGAATGGATGGGGACGGGGGAGGGCGGTGGGAATGGATGGGCCAGTCGGCGGGATGGGGCGGGGACGGGCGGCGGGCGGTGATCGGGGGAGCTCGCCTCCAACCTCGAGGCAGAGGCGCCGCCCAAGCTCGGGTGAGGAACATATCGGTCTGGGACACCGAATTGGGGAAAAAGGTCGAGGTCATTCCAGAGCCCTGTGGCACGTGGTGGATAATTTTACCACATATTTCGGGGTAAAAAGGGAAATTGGTAAACGCGCATAGCCACCGCGGGAAAAGCACCTCCGCTTCGCCCGGAAAGCTGGTTTCGAGATGGTTTTTCTAGAAAGCGCGTTCGGTCGGATGCTCGTTTGGTTGGGCTTTCACTTGCCATGAAAGCTACCACGGAAAGTGCAACCAAACGGGGCCTAAAGCTATCAGGGGATATGCACAGGAAAAGAGAGTCGAACCACAGACCAAAGTCGTTGTCGACACGCACAGGGCTCCTATAGAAGAGTTTCTTGCATGCGAGTATGACGCGTACCATCTGCCGGAAATATCTGCTCTATAAGAGCATATTAACAGATGCACCAGCACGAATCGAATAACTGCCATATGCGGCATAGACGGCTCGTGATGCATATTTGCGGCAGCCATGCACATCATTATTTTCCAACACACCGTGCGCAGCTCAACTATCTTCACTAATAGAAACGAGGCCTTTGGTTGAGCCTGGAAATGGGCTTTAACACCGGTTCTTGGGGGTGCCCGTACCAGCGTGAACCGGTGTTAAAGGCCCTGCACCAGTGGCCCGCGCAGCCCCCCCTTCAACACCGGTTCGTGGCTTGAACCGGTGTTAAAGGGGAGGGGGCTATATAACACACCTACACCCCTCTCTTTTATTTTTTCACTCTCTCATTTTGGAGCCTAGCAAGAGGGTGAGAGGTGTGCTAGTTTGTGTTTTTTTCCTATGCACAAGAGGTGTTCGGTGAAATGCCCGAGAGCTCAAAATAAGTTTTTTCGTTGCTCTTTCCTTCTCGGTCGAGGTCGGCAACTATCCTTTCATGTGTCATTGATGTACTATATATAAATGATCATCTCCCTATTAATTTTTGATATATACTATACATTAATGCAGATGAACCGACAATGAATGTACGATGACCGACGCACTTCCGAGTACATTACGGGCCTCCAAAATTTCATCGTTGTGGCTAATGAAAACCATGGTCAAAATGGTTTTATGTGTTGTCCGTGTGTTCACTGTCAGAACAAGAAAGACTACTCAAATACCAGAACCATTCATGCCCACCTGCTTCGATCCGGTTTCATGCCCAGCTATAATTGTTGGACCAAGCACGGAGAAAAAGGGTTTGTGATGGAAGACAACGAAGAAGAAGAGGATGATGACAACTATCATAATATGTATCCTGAATATGATGATACTGCAACGGGGGTACATAATGAAGATCAAGAGGCAGCAGATGGGCCCGCTGATGACGATCTTGGTCGGGCCATTACTGATATAAAGTAAGAATGTGCAACTGAAAAGGAGAAGGAGAAGCTGGAGCAGATGTTAAAGGATCACAAAACATTGCTGTACCCAACTTGCGAAGATGGCCACAAAAAGCTAGGTACCACACTGGATTTGGTGCAATGGAAGGCAGAGAAAGGTGTGACTGACAGCGCATTTTCAAAGTTGTTGGTAAAAATGAAGAATCTTCTTCCAAGAAATAATGAGTTGCCCGACAGTACATACCAAGCAAAGAAGGTTGTCTACCCTCTAGGATTAGACGTGTAGAAGATACATGCCTGCATTAATGACTGCATCCTCTACCGCGGTGAGAAGTACGAGAATTTGGATGCATGCCCGGTATGCACTGCACTGTGGTATAAGATTAGACGAGACGATCCTGGCGATGTTGAGGGCGAGGCCCCTAGGAAGAAGGTTCCTGCCAAGGTTATGTGGTATGCTCCTATAATACCACGGTTAAAACGTCTCTTCAGAAATAAAGAGCATGCCAAGTTGTTGCGATGGCACATGGAAGACCGTAAGAAAGACGCGATGTTGAGACACCCCCGCTGATAGGTCACAGTGGAGAAAAGTCGAGCGAGAGTACCCGGACTTCGCACGTGATGCAAGGAACTTAAGGTTTGGTCTAAGTACAGATGGCATGAATCCTTTTGGTGAGCAGAGCTGCAGTCACAGCACCTGGCCTATGACGCTATGTGTCTATAACCTTCCTCCTTGGTTGTGCATGAATAGGAAGTTTATTATGATGCCAATGCTCATCCAAGGCCCGAGGCAACCCGGCAACGACATTGATGTGTACCTAAAGCCATTAGTTGAAGAACTTTTACAGTTGTGGGCCAAACCAGGTGTACGTATGTGGGATGAGCACAAAGGGGAGCCATTTGACCTACGAGCGTTGTTTCTTGTAACCATCAATGATTGGCCTGCTCTTAGTAACATTTCAGGGCAGATAAACAAGGGATATAATGAATGCACACAATGTTTAGATGAGACTGAAAGTGTATATTTGGAGAAATGTAAGAAGGTTGTGTACCTAGGGTATCGTCGATTTCTTCCGAACCTGCATCCAGTAAGAAAAAAAGGCAAGCATTTCAAGCGTCTGGCAGAACCCCGGAGGAAGCCTATCATCTGTACCGGTGAGGAGGTATTTGGTATGGTCAAGGACCTAGAAGTAATCTTTGGAAAAGGTCCTGGCAGTCTATCTGTTCCGAATGACGATGCCGGACACGTGCCCATGTGGAAGAAGCAATCTATATTTTGGGACCTACCCTATTGGAAAGTCTTAGAGGTCCGCTCTTCAATCAACGTGATGCACGTGACGAAGAATGTTTGCGTGAACCTGCTAGGCTTCCTAGGAGTGTATGGGAAGACAAAAGATACACCGGAAGCACGACAGGACCAGCAACGTATGAAAGACCCTGAAGAGCCTATGCTTCCTGAGAACGAGAAGGGTAAGCGATGCCACTTAACTCCTGCCAGCTACGCTCTTACCAAAGTAGAGAAGGAAATCTTTTTTGAATGCCTGAGCAGTATCAAGGTCCCGTCTGGCTTCTCGTCGAATATAAAGGGAATAATAAATATGGCAGAGAAAAAATTCCAAAACTTGAAGTCTCATGACTGCCACGTGATTATGACACAATTGCTTCCGATTGCATTGAGGGGGCTTCTACCTGAAAATGTTCGAGTACCCATCGTGAAGCTATGTGCATTCCTCAATGCAGTATCTCAGAAGATAATCGATCCAGAAAGCCTACCAGGATTACAGACAGATGTGTCCCAATGTCTTGTCAGCTTTGAGTTGGTGTTCCCACCATCCTTCTTCAATATTATGACGCATATCCTGGTTCACCAAGTAGAAGAGATTGCCATTCTCGGTCCTGTATTTCTACACAATATGTTCCCCTTTGATAGGTACATGAGAGTCTTAAAGAAATATGTTCATAACCGTGCTAGGCTAGAAGGAAGCATCTCCAAGGGCTATGTAACAGAGGAGGTCATTGAGTTCTGTGTTGATTTTATTCTTGACCTTAAGGCGATTGGTGTTCCAGAATCACGACATGAGTACTGCGTGGAAAAGGCACCCTAGGATGTAAAACAATGATATGTAGGGACGGGCATTCTCTCAATCAAGCACACTACACGGTTTTACAAAGATCTATCTTTGTTGCCCTGTATATCAATGAACACAAGAACTTAATACGCCTCAAACACCCGGGGCAGTCTGATGAATGGATTATAAGTGAACACATGGCGAGTTTTGGCGGCTGGCTACAAAGACTTCTCACGAATAACACCACTATTGGGGATCAGCTGTACTTGTTGGCCAGGACACCATCTTCGACTGTATGTACTTTCCAAGGGTATGAGATAAATAGGAATACATTTTACACAATAGGCCAAGATAAAAAGAGCACCAACCAAAACAGTGGTGTCCGCTTCGATGCAACAGAAGACAATAGGCAAAATACCACGTATTATGGGTTCATAGAGGAGATATGGGAACTTGACTATGGACCTAATTTTAAGGTCCCCTTGTTTCGATGCAAATGGGTCAAGCTAACAGGAGGAGGGGGTGAGGTAGACAAGAAGTACGGAATGACAACAGTGGATCTCAACAATATTATGAAGGTAGACAAGAACTTAGACGAACCATTCGTCTTAGCCAATGATGTGGCTCAGGTTTTCTATGTGACGGACATGTCTACCAAACCGGAAAAAAAGAAAAAAAAATAAGCAAACAGATACATCACACGATGAGCCAAAGCGTCGCATAGTTCTTTCAGGGAAAAGAAACATCATGGGAGTGGAGGACAAGACAGACATGTCAGAAGATTATAATAAGTTTGATAAAATTCTGCCCTTCAGAGTGAAGACTGACCCAACCATCCTGTTAAACAGTGCTGATACTCCATTGTTACGGCCGACGCAATCATAAGATTGACTATATGTATTAATTGAGCCATTTTTGGCACACATATGTATCTCAACATGGAAATCAATGTCATATTTTTTCTGTTAACAGTATATGTATTAAATGAGCCATTTTTCTTCCTGCCATTTCTTCCCGCCATTTTTCTTTCCGCCAGTTCTTCCCGCCAGTTTTTCCCGCCAGTTCTTCCCGCTAGTTCTTCCCTCCAGTTATCTTCCTTCCATTTCTCACTATATATATATGTAGGGTTGGCCTCCATTGTCATCGCACATCTCTAGACTCATATTTGCAACCTCATCACTCTTTCCCATGGATTCCACCTTAGCACTAACCCCCAGGGAGGCTGAGGCGCTTTGCGCCTCGAACTACCCCTTCCCGTCGGGCTACTGTGTCCCCGTCGGCTGGATGCTGAGCGCCGAAGGCGTGCCGGTTCCTCCTGTCCCTCTAGGTGTGGCATGCCGGATGTCCATCACGAACCACTATTACTTCGATCTCACGCCGGAGCAGCGGAGGAATCGCAGATGGCATCCCGACTATTTCCCTACTTGGGAAGCCTTCTTCGGGGATCAGCGTGAGAGGGCGCTTGCCAGGCACGAGGAGGACGACCCACCTCCTCCGAACTTCAACGAGGCCGGCCGGCGGCTATGGTGGCACGGTCAGACTCTCCAGAGTGTCATGGACTACGACACTGCCGCCGACTCTAACCCTCGTCTGCGCTACCCTCAAATCCAGCCCACGCGTACTCAGCCTTCAAGGTTCAATTACGGCGATCCCGATGATGACAGCAACGACGGCCACGGCAAGTACGATGACTACAGTGGCGAGTATTACAGGTGTAGGCAGGAGTATGACTGAATCACTCCAACATTGCAAAACAAGTTCGGCTGATAGTAACTTAATCTGGCCATGTATCTTAATTTTCAGTTCTTTTATGTATCTTAATTTTCAGTCATGCTTTATGTAACTTACTGTTAGCTGCATACATGTGCATCATGGTATGGCAAACAATGTTGCAAGAGGAAGTTTTCCTTTTTGTCGCACCAAAAAGGCATTTTCCATTTTTCGAGCATAAAAAACGAACGGTTTTGTGAAACAACCACCAAATGGCTAATTCAAAAAACTACCACCACATTTTACAAAAAATACTAGACCACCTTATATGGATAATGTACCAACAGGGGAATCTGAAACCTTTTCGTCCACCTCTGGTGAAAAAGACAAATTCCTGCCGAATCGGCAGGAAGTGGGTCAGATATGAACTACAGTTACATGATACGATGCTCATAATTTTTTACAAAAATCATTTTTAGGTTCACAATATGCTATTTTATCAAAAATCCAATGCAAGTTGAGCGAAGTTTGGCCCCGAGCTAAGAATCTTCATGCCCGTTGTTCGACAAAGTTTGACGATAGTTTAAAACGGGGATAAAAAATTAAAAAACGATCGAAACAATGTGAAACCTTTGCATGGTGTTATATTATGTGACATAGTTAGAAGGAAAAATATCAAACTTGGTATATTGATTATGTCTCAAAAAAACCTTCACAAATTCGAGGTTTCTTGGTTTTCGGGTCAAATGACCAATGTTATGGCTAGAATCAAGGCATAGTTTGTGATAACATGGTCATATTGTGCATACATGTGCATCATGGGATGGCAAACAATGTTGCAAGAGAAAGTTTTCCTTTTTGTCGCACCAAAAAGGCATTTTCCATTTTCCGAGCATAAAAACGGACGGTTTTGTGAAGCAACCACCAAATGGCTAATTCGAAAAACTACCACCACATTTTACAAAAATACTAGACCACCTTATATGGACAATGTACCAACAGGGGGATCTAAAACCTTTCCGTCCACCTCTGGTGAAAAAGACAAATTCCTGCCGAATCAGTAGGAAGTGGGTCAGATATGAACTACAGGTACATGATACGATGCTCATGATTTTTTAAAAAAATCATTTTTAGATTGACAATAAGCTATTTTATAAAAAATCTAATGCAAGTTGAGCGAGGTTTTGTCAGATTCCAAAGTATACAAAAGATGCGGCATTCAAATATCCAAACAATTCAAAAATGTTAATACAAAATAAAATATGATTTTCTCTAATAAAATAGGGTTAGATTCCTTTTTAGATGCTTAATATTTTTTATGTTCAAAGTTTTAGGGTTTGACTATTTTATTTTTGTTTAAATTGAATAATCAAAATTTATATGTAAGTGTTTTAATCATTTTGAAAATTTCATCTAAAGTAACTATAAAATGTTTTTATATGAATGGATAGATATTATGTTTCTGAAAATTATGATATATTATTCATATTTTTCTGAGTTGAAATGAAAAAGATATGAATTTTCTAAATTCTATCCTATTTTTTGAATTAACCCCCACCCCTTTAATGCACGAAATAAATGCCCCCCCTTTAACACCGGTTCCAGCCTGGAACCAGTGTTAAAGAAAGTCTTGGTAGCAATTCCCTTTAACACGGTTCTAGCCACGAACCGGTGTTATAGAGATTCTCTTGTATCACTTCTTCCCCTCCCGGCCAGATCGAGGCACGTGAGAGGAAGAAAGCGAGGCTGCCGCAGCCGTCCCCGTCCCGTCTCGCCGTCGCCGGGACTGCCGCGCCGTCCCCGCCCTGTCTCGCCATTGCCGGGACTGTCGTGCCGTTGTCCCCGCCCCACCCGGCCGTACCCGCTGCCGCCCCATCCCGGCCAGCGCCGCGCCACGCCCACGCCGCCCACCCGCCGCCACTTGCGCCGCGCCACCATGGCGCCACCCACGCGCCTTGCCTGCAGTGAGCAATTGCCCGCCGCCGATTATTGTTAGTATAGTGTTAGTTAGTGTTTTTTGGTTAGTGATTTTTGGTTAGTTAGTGTTAGTTAGTGTTAGATAGTGTTAGTTTGTATGTGTATGTGTATTTGTATTTGTATATGTATGTATATTTTTTGTATGATATATATATATGTATATATATTTGTATATGTATGTGTATATATGTATATATTTTTTCTATATGTATATATGCATCACTTGACCGATTACGTTTCCAATGCCGTGGACCCTGACCTCCTCTACCCTCGCTGAGTCGCCCATTTTAGGAGCCCACGTCGCGCTGGTTCGAACGCACACCGCCACGCATCCCGGCCCCGCTCTCGCCCTAGCGCCGCCAGCCTCCGCCCTAGTACACCTCTCGTTGTCAATATAGCATTAGGGTTTCTCCAAATCCAGGGTTTTTCTGAATGTATCCTCTCATATGAATCCGGGGTTTCTCCGAATTAGGGTTTGGAATGACCAAGCATGTATTAGGGTTACATTTCAATACTTTTAACCTGTCATATCATCATCCTCTGCCCTCGCTGAGTCGCCCATTTTAGGTAGCCCACGTCGTGCTGGTTCGAACGCACACCCCCACACATCCGGCCCGCTCGCCCTAGCGCGCTACCATAGCCCTAGTACACCTCTCGTTGTCAATATAGCATTAGGATTTCTCCGAATCCGGGGTTTTTCCGAATGTATCCTCTCATATGAATCTGGGGTTTCTCCGAATTAGGGTTTGGAATGACCAAGCATGTATTAGGGTTACATTTCAATACTTTTAACCTGTCATATCATCATCTTTGCTTGAGCATTTCAATAGATGTATTACTGATATTTGTGTGATCATATTATTGTTTTAGAAACTATGGATCCACTCAGTAGAAACCTTGAAGAGAAAGAAATAATGGAGAACATGATCCACGAGGACACCTCACAATATCTGAACTTGGAGGGACATGATGACAGCTCAAGTAGTCATGGAGAAGATGACGACTCCGGTGAATGCACTTTAGTGATTACAAAGTCTGTCGAGGTATATACATGGATTAAGCCTCTGCTGACTTGCACCGATTGATTTGTATATATGTACATGTATTAATTAACGCTTCTTTCTTCTTTTAGTCCTCTGGATCGACCAGCCAGCAACAATCTTATTCTACGAAAAAGAGCAAGCGAGTCGCGAGCCATCGGTTGAAAGATCGTGCAAAGTTCACGATCGAAGCAGTCCATGTTGATGGCAGGCCGATGGAGCCCAAGAAGGCCACAGACAAATTTGTACGTCAGGCTGGAGTTCTTGGTAGGGACCAAATCCCAATCATAATTGAATATTGGAATAAGCCAAATAAGGGCGACGGTACCTTTGTTGATGAAAGATCCAAATAAACGCTTTGGAATTCGCTGTTGGTAAATTTCACCCTTCCGCCAGAGGAGGATGAAAACAAACCGGTTATAAAGGAAAAGGTCAAAGAGTGGACTCTAAAAAAGATGGCTGACGCTTTCCGCATCTGGAAGACAAAATTGAACAAATTTGTCAAATCTCGCGAGACTCTAGATTTTGAAGACGCATATTATGCGAAGATAAGACCTCACTGGCCCGAATTTGTGGCATACAAGGAAGGTGCTATAGCTACAAAGAGGTTAGAAACCAATATGCTAAATTCCCAGAAGAAGGAATATCACCAGAGGACAGGGTCAGGTGGCTACATATCTCCGTGGCCTAAGTGGGAGGAAGCTGAGAAGGCCCTGCGCGATAGAGGGATCACACCCCAGACACATGGGTGGGACCTACGTGCAAAGACTTGGTTCTACGGAATCGGGGCAAGGTTGGACCCAGAAACGGGATTGTATATCTTCCCAACCCTCCTTGCCAAACCTGTCACTGAACTCATCACGACATACGAGGAAACGGCCGCCAAGACCTTCCATCCCGACAGAGAGAATGACCAGCTCACACGCGCCATCGATAAAAAAGAACACCCTGGACTTGCACGAGGCACAGGGGGTATGATGTGGAAGGATGGGTTTGCCGAGTGGGGCGACTCTTACAGATGGCGCGGCAGAAAAGAAAAAGAGCGTACAGAGCGGATGACACAGATAGAACATGCACTTGTGGCGCTGCAGGCGCAAGTGAATGCACAAAAGAGCCAGAAAGCTACCGGCCCATCTCAGCGGCACGAAGAGCCTACATTGGAAGCTGCCGGCAGCCTAGACTCTGCGCGGAAAAGCAGCGTGGCTTCCATGGAACGTCGTACGCTTGAAATGGCGGGTCCTCGATACCCCGTGGATGAGATCACGGAGAGCGAACACGCCGAGCTGCATGTGAGATTAATGGGCTTATCCATTAAGGTGGCGGTCGGCTATGCCTTACCTCCTGTAGCTGGTGGAACTTACCACTGCCGACCGATTTCAGATGGCTATGCTATTGTCGGGGTGGATGAGGTTGTGAAGGAATATGAGGAAACACAGCTTGACCATGCTACAGGTGAAGGGGAAACTCAACTCAAATTTGCAGTTAAAACAACCATTCTTTGGAAGAAGGAACACATCGTGCTTCCAAATTGGAGGCCACTGGCACCCCCGTCGTCTCCGCAGCGTCAGCAGTCTGAGCCGTCTCACCTGTCTCCAAGCAGTCATCAGAATACTCCTCTGTCATCTCCGGCGCTCCAGCCATCTCCTGCGCGGCAGCCATCTCCGGCCACATCTGACCATCTCCTCTGCGTCTCTTACATTTCGTCTCAACATGCTTCAGCCATCTCCTCATCATAAGCGGAAGAAACCGCCACGAAGAGCACCAGTAACGCCACAAAGAAATCCATGAGAAACCGTGCAAAGAGTTCAAGAAACTACGCCCCGCAGCCTTCCGCCAAGCCATTGCCGGTTTTACCGTGGAATCGTAGCGATGAGGAGACCAATAGGATCTCGGAAGAAGAGGTCAAGAAATTCTTTGCACCTAGACGGGCCAAGCCAAAGGAGAAACTAGATCCGGCGGTGGTGGAGAAGTTTTACAATAATCTTTTCAAACCTGAAACCCCACTTATGCCGGACTACGAGCGCCAGATTTTGAAGGAGGGGCAAGGCGGAGGGAGACTGAAAGTAGCAGTCGTGCGGCACCCCAGAAAACAGTTCCCATGCTCGGAGAGCAGGAAAAACAATCATGCGCCCCGCTCCAAGTGTTCGACACACGGAACGCTCCTCCTGTAAATGATTACGAGGCAGAGCTACAAAGAAAGGCCAATGAGATGGGGATGACTTACATTGCATAATGTTCTGGGAGACAATTTGCCCACAGGTGATGTCAACCCCATACAGCCATGGAAGTATGGGAAGAATCTCGTCAAGAAAGAGGAGCTCAAGAATCTACCAACAAAGATGCGAAGATTGCGCAAGTGGTACCTTGATTTCTGCAAGACGAGAAAGGGAGAATGGATCACGGCGTGAAGGGATACAGGTAGGCTACACTAGCGCAAATCAAAAAAATTCTACCGCGTATACCAGGATTACTGTTGACATAGATCACGGGATTACGACTAGACGCGCAGTTGCTGAATCGATGAAGCGCGTCGAGACAGTGCAGACGTTCCATGTCTCCTCCTTGTCCTCGTCCTACGAGAAGCTTCCCTTGCACGGCTCGTCCAAGCGCTACAGATGCAGCGCCTCCGAGGTATCCACACGTACAGGGTGAAAGCGTTAGACGCCGGACTGCTAGGTCCGCGCGCGCGACACAGGCGTGAGGAGTGGCGGCTGGGAATGATCTGAGGTCTAAGGTCTTGACCCTGGTCAGCTCGCCCCACTGAAGGGAATATGCCCTGAGAGGCAATAATAAAGTGTTTATTATGTGTATTCCAAGTATATGATAGATGTTTATTTTGCATGCTATAATTGCATTAATACGGAAACATTAATACATGTGTGTTTAATAAACAAACAGAAAGTTCCTAGTTATGCCTCTCTCATAAACTAGCTCGTTGATTAACAAGATGATCAAGGTTTCCTGATCATGGACATTGGATGTTGTTAATAACGGGATCACAACATTAGTGTAATGGTGTGATGAACATTCATCCGAAGTATAGCATTACGATCAAAGTCATTGAGTTTATATTGCTATAACAACTTACGAAGTGATCCTAATCCTTAGACCATGAGATCAAGTCAATCACTAACACCGGAAGAGTTTCTTGATAACATCAAACGTCACACCGTAACAGGGTGATTATAAAGATGGATTCAGAACTAATAAAGTGTTATGTTGAGGATCATGGATCGAGAGTGGAATTTTTTCATCCCGATGACGGATAGATATACTCTAGGCCCTCTCGGTGATATCACATTGATTAGCTTGCAAGCAAGTGATTTGATCACTAGAATGTTATATCACAGGAACGAGAAAAGAGTGCATGTCGGTAACAAGATCAAACTAGGTATGGAGATACCGATGATCGAATCTCAGACATGTAATATATCGTAAAACAAAGGGATTAAGATACTAGCGTAAAAGGTTCCGACGATCACAAGAAAGTCATTGTTGAATGTGTGAGTCGTATGGGTCTCAGATCCGCTTTGATTATTGATCCAAGAGGGTCTCGATCATGTCCGCATTATTCACGAACGTAGGGTGACACTTAAGAGACACCGACATCCAATTGGAGCAAATGTTTCATGCCGAAAGAATGAACAAGCGCAGGAATTTATTTCACTAGATACCGAAACAGGTTTTCGGGTGAAATTGCATAAAGTGGTTATGCATGTGAAATGGAATTCTAGCAAGGGGTTATTTGTGAATGTTTGTCATTAAAGTAATTGACAAAATTCTGAATAAAATAACAGAGTTTTATTTAATGAGAGTTTGCATTAAATTTGGTGGAAATTTAATGGGAATTTGAGTGGACTTTTAGTGGAGGAATTTAAAGGAGATTTGAGTGGAGTGTCCACCCACATGAAGAGGGAGGGCAAGGGGCAGCCCCATGCAGCCACCCCTTGGTGTTCCCCCTCCTCCTATAAAGAGCCCCCTCCTCACTTGTCTCTCACACCTCCTCGTGAAGGATCTCTCCCCTCTAGAATTTATCCCCATGGTCTCGGACTAGCGAGATACATGTTTACGGTGGCTATTCGGCAAGAAAGAGTTGTGCTTCCGCTGCATCGCTGGGCGAGGCGGAGGTTGCTCGGTGCCTCGAGCGTGTGTGCGAGCACGCGGATGCGCTGCTGATTTGGCGCTAGGACTTCCTCTCGATCTTGAGATCGACAAGAAACGTCTACATCAACCACGAGTTGAAATCGTTAAGCTTTGTCGGTCTTCAAGGGTATGTTCTCTACGGATATACATCCGCCCGTTGTTTGTATCTAGTAGATAGATCTTGGTACATAGTTCACATCGTAGGAAATTTTTGTTTTCTATGCTGCGAACCCTACAGTGGTATCAGAGCCGGATCTATGCGTAGATACTTTACACGGTTAGTACACATATGAGTATGTGGTATATGATGATCATGTTGTTGCTCCTTTGTTGTAATTTTGGATATTGGTGGCATAGTGGGATGAAGCGGACCGGACAAACTTTACATGTCCTCGCACATGAGACCTGTTCCACGCTTGACATGCAACTAGTTTGCATAAGTGGCTAGCGGGTGTCTGTCTCTCCTACTATAGTCAATATCTATTTTGCAAGCGAGTTGTCAACAATTTGGTTATCCTCGTTGTGGTTCATGTTAAATGGTAAGAACGGTTCTATCTCGAAAGCCCTAAGCCACGTAAAACTTGCAATGGATAAATTAGAGGCGTCTAGTTTAGATTGTTGCTGGGCTAGTGTTATGATATGGTAGTGTTGTAAGTAGAAGTATGAGATGATACTCTTACAACACACATAGCGTGTAAAATCCATAGACCTTGGATTTACACATATAGGTATGATAGTGATCATACCACGATGCACATGATAGAGATCATCTGCGGGAACCATATCATTTCACTAATAAACATATGATGTTTGATAGCATGTTATATTGCTTGTTTAGCGCTTTGTTAGCATAATAAGATGATCCCTCATTTAAATATCAAGATAAGAATGTGTTCTTCCTTTAGTATGCACCGATTATGTTTTTGTCGCTCCAAGACATCACGTGATGATCGGTTGTTCTTGGATCCACGACCATATTTCGGGTGTAAAACAGTTACACACGCGAATACTAAGGTTTTAACTTGGCGAGCCTAGCATGTACAGACATGGCCTCGGAACACGGACCGAAAGGTTAAGCATGAGTCATATAGTTGATATGATGCCCATTTGATGCTCGCCTTTGAAGCTATACCGACTCACGTGATGATCGGACTTGGTGTAGTGGATTTGGTTCATGTAATCACCAAAAAGGCACGAGGGATGTCGTTTTTGAGTGGGAGTTCATTTGTAATATGGATTAGTTGAACTCAATCTATCATACACTTAGTCTAAACTTTACAAATTCTGTTGTAGATGGCACCACCTGCTTTTAATTTCAATGTGTTCATGGAGAAAGAGAAACTAGCAACGAACGGTAGCAACTTTACCGAATGGGCCATGAATTTGAGGATTCTCCTCTCTGCTGCACAAAAGCAATATGTGCTAGAAGCGCCGTTAGGCCCCCCCACATTTTGATGATGCCCCTGACAAGGAGAAGAATGTCTATCAGACTCTTCAGGAGACCACAACTTAGTTCATTGCGGCATATTGTATGGGCTAGAGCCGGAACTTCGAAAGCGTTTCTAAAACGGCAATGCATTTGATACAATGGGTGAGTTGAAAATGATTTTCGACACATCTTTGCTGTGAGAGCTACAACGCTTGAAAAGTTCTTTAGCTGCATGATGGAAAACACAGCTCGTTAGTGAGCATGTACTCAAGATGTCGGGTTACGCCGATAAGCTTGTGTCCTTGGGAATATCGATTCCCATTGACTTAGGCATCCATCGTGTTCTGCAGTCTCTGCTACCTAGCTATAAGAGCTTCGTGATGAACTATAATATGCAAGGCATGAAGAAGTCTCTCCCCAAGCTTCTGTCAATGCTTAAAACTGCAGAAGTGGAGATCAAAAAGGAACATCAAGTGTTGATGATCAATAGGAACACTGGTTTCAAGAAAGACAAGAAGGGAAAACGGAAGGAAGTAAGGCGGCAAGCTGTTGCGCGCCTGAAAAGAAACCCCGAGTTGGACCTAAGTCTGATTCCGAGTGCTACTATTGTAAGGGGACTGGCCACTGGAAGCGCAACTGCCCCAAGTATCTGGCAGACAAGAAGGCCGGCAAGGCAAACAAAGGTATATATGATATACATGTTATTGATGTGTACTTGACTAGTGCTCATGAGCACACAGGTATTTGATACCGGTTAAGTTTCTAATATTTGTAACTCGAATCAGGGGCTGCGGAACAAGCGACCGCTAGAAAGGGGTGAGGTCAAGATGCGTGTCGACAATGGATCAAGCGTTGATGTGATCGTTGTCGGAATGCTACCTCTCCACTTGCCGTCGGGATTAGTTATAAACTTGAATAAATGTTATCTGGTGCCTGCACTGGGCATGAACATTGTATCTGGATCGTGTTTAATGCGAAGTGGTTATTCATTTAAATCCGAGAACAATGGTTGTTCCATTTATATGAATGAAGTCTTTTATGGTCATGCACCGATGATGAATGGTTTATTTCTATTAGATCTCGATGATAATGTTACACATATTCATAATGTTGATGCTAAAAGGATTAAACTTAATGATGATATATCCGCATATATGTGGCACTGCCGTCTAGGTCATATTGGCGTTAAACGCATGAAGAAGCTCCATTCGGATGGACTTTTGGAATCACTTGATTATGAATCATTTGATACATGTGAGCCATGCCTTATGGGAAAGATGACTAGAACGCCGTTTTCCGGTTCAATGGAACGGGCGACTGATTTATTGGAAATCATACATTCTGATGTATGTGGTCCAATGAGTGTGTCGGCGCGAGGTGGATATCGTTATTTTGTTACTTTCACGGATGATTTGAGTAGATACGGTTATATCTACTTGATGAAACACAAGTCTGAAACCTTTGAAAAGTTCAAGGAATTTCAGAATGAAGTGGAAAATCATCGTAATAGAAAGATCAAATTTCTACGGTCCGACCGTGGAGGTGAGTATCTAAGTTATGAGTTTAGCACTCACATGAAAGAGTGTGGAATTGTTTCTAAATCACACTGCGAACACCACAACAAAATGGTGTGTCGGAACGTAATCGTACTTTATTAGATATGGTTCGATCTATGATGTCTCGACGGACTTGCCGTTGTCATTTTGGGGTTATGCACTAGAAACTGCTGCATTCACTTTAAATCGGGCACCATCTAAATCCGTTGAAAAGACACAGTATGAATTGTGGTTTGGAAACAAACCTAAGATCATTTCTTAAAGTTTGGGGATGCGATGTTTATGTGAAGAAACTTCAACGGATAAACTCGAACCCAAAGCGGAAAAATCGTCTTCATAGGATACCCTAAAGAAACTATTGGGTATTCCTTCTATCACAGATCCGAGGGCAAGGTTTTTGTTGCCAAGAATGGATCCTTTCTAGAAAGAGTTTCTCGCGAAAGGTGTGAGTAGTCGGAAGGTAGAACTTCGAAGAGGTTGTGGAACCTTCTCTTCAAAGTATGGCGAAATGTAACGCAGCGTCGGTTGTTCGAGTTGGCTCCACATTGAAGGGAACTAATGATAATGATCATGAAACTCCAAAAGAGAGTACTACCGAACCTCGCAGTCAAACAGAGACGTCTCGAGCTCGAAATGGAAATCTGTCATGAATTTCATGGTTGATGAAAATGATGACCTGCGGACGTATGAAGAAGCGATGATGAGCCAGTTCCAACAAATGGTTAGAAGCCATGAAATCCGAGATGGAATCCATGTATGAAAATCAAGTTTGGAACTTGGTGGAATTACCTCACGACCAAAAGGCCGTGGAGAACAAATGGATTTTCAAAAGGAAAACTGATGCTGATGGTAATGTGACCGTCTATAAAGCTCAACTTATGCAAGGGTGTAACACCCCGGTCACTCGAATGCGCTGTCATCGCAGCTCAATAGGACCTCTAGACTAACCCCAGACCAACACTAGTCTTTTCTGCACTTTTTCCTCACTCATGCGCACTTTGGTACTTCCCGGTCGGTCACCCATCCTAGAATTGCTCTAGGCCAAGCAGCTTAACCTTAGAGTTCTTTTGAATGAGCTTCGGAAAAGAAGTTGCAACTTGTTGGTATGGGTTTCCTATCAATCCTATTGAGCCATGCGCCGAGTCTCACATACACCCACCCTTAGAAGATCGGCGTCCTCGTCGATCAACCTAAGCCGAACGTCCCTCTTGGCACACTTTGTCGTCCAGTCTTAGACATTGCCATGCCGTGTCCACTCAGACCACATGCGCCATGCTACACATGTCCGCCATGACCACTTTGCGCCCATGTAACCGCTCGATACCAATTTGTAACACCCGGTCACTCGAGATGAAGCGGCCCACTTCAGCTCAATAGGACCTCTAGACTAACCCCACGGACCAACACTAGTCTTTTCTGCACTTTGTCCTCACTCATGCGCACCGTACCCACTTCCGGTCGGTCACCCATCCTAGAATTGCTCTAGGCCAAGCACGCTTAACCTTAGAGTTCTTTTCGAATGAGCTTCCGGAAAAGAAGTTGCAACTTGTTGGTATGGGTTTCCTATCAATCCTATTGAGCCATGCGCCAGGGTCTCACATGGGGTTTCGACAAATTCAAGGAGTTGACTACGATGAGACATTCTCTCCCGTAGCGATGCTAAAGTCAGTTAGGATTATGTTAGCAATTGCTGCATATTTCGATTATGAGATATGGCAGATGGATGTCAAAACCGCGTTTCTCAATGGTAATATTGAAGAAGAGTTGTATATGATATAACCAAAGGGTTTTGTCGATCCTAAGGATGCTAACAAGGTGTGCAAGCTTCAGCGATCCATCTATGGATTGAAGCAAGCATCACAAAGTTGGAATCTCCGCTTTGATGAGGTGATCAAAGAGTTTGGATTTGTCCAAACTTATGGAGAAGCTTGTATTTACAAGAAAGTGAGTGGGAGCAATGTGGCATTTCTGATATTATATGTGGATGACATATTATTGATCGGAAATGATATAGATCTTTTAAACAGTGTTAAAAGTTATCTAAACAGCAAATTTTCAATGAAGGACCTAGGTGAAGCGTCATACATATTAGGCATAAAGATCTATAGAGATAGATCTAGGCGCCTAATAGGGCTATCACAAAGTACATACCTTGATAAGATTTTAAAGAAGTTTAAAATGGACGGAAGTAAGAAGGGGTTCTTACCAATGTTGCAAGGCAAGACATTGAGTAAGACTCAAAGTCCGGCTTCGGCGGAAGAAAAAGAGATAATGGACAAAGTCCCCTATGCTTCAGCCATAGGCTCTATAATGTACGCCATGCTATGTACAAGACCGGATGTGGCACATGCTATTAGTTTGACTAGTAGGTACCAATCGGATCTAGGTTCGGAACACTGGATAGCGGTCAAGAATATCCTTAAGTACTTACGAAGAACTAAGGATATGTTTCTTGTATACGGAGGTGAAGAAGAGCTCGTCGCTAAGTGTTATGTCGACGCTAGCTTTGACACCGATCCGGATGACTCTAAGTCTCAATCCGGATCGTATTTCTCATGAATGGCGGAGTGGTTAGTTGGAGGAGCTCCAAACAACCTGTGGTAGCGGGATCAACAACGGAGGCGAATATGTTCTTTGCTTGAGCGGCTCGGAAGCGATTTGGATGAAGGAGTTCATATCCGAACTAGGAGTGGTGGCAAACGTTGGACCCAATGGTGATCTATTGTGACAACAATGGTGCCATTGCCAATGCCAAGAGCCAAGGTCTCACAAGCATTCCAAGCATATTAGCGCCGGTTTCACTCCATCCGTGAGCATGTCAAGGATGGAGATATAAAGATTTGTAAAGTACATACGGATCTCAATGTAGCAGATCCGTTGACTAATACTCTCCTAGAGCAAAACATGATCAACACGAACTCAATGGGTGTTAGATTTATCACTATGTAACTAGATTATTGTCTCTAGTGCAAGTGGGAGGCGAAGGATATGCCGAGAGGCAATAATAAAGTGTTTATTATGTGTATTCCAAGTATATGATAGATGTTTATTTTGCATGCTATAATTGTATTAATATGGAAGCGTTAATACATGTGTGTTTAATAAACAAGCGAAAGTTCCTAGTTATGCCTCTCTCATAAACTAGCTCGTTGATTAACAAGATGATCAAGGTTTCGATCATGGACATTGGATGTTGTTAATAACGGGATCACAACATTAGTGTAATGGTGTGATGAACATTCATCCAGTATAGCATTACGATCGAAGTCATTGAGTTTATATTGCTATAACAACTTACGAAGTGATCCTAATCCTTAGACCATGAGATCATGTCAATCACTAACACCGGAAGAGTTTCTTGATAACATCAAACGTCACACCGTAACGGATGATTATAAAGATGGATTCAGAACTAATAAAGTGTTATGTTGAGGCTCATGGATCGAGAGTGGAATTTGTTCATCCCGATGACGGATAGATATACTGGGCCCTCTCGGTGATATCACATTGATTAGCTTGCAAGCAAGTGATTTGATCACTAGAATGTTATATCACAGGAGCGAAAAGAGTGCATGTCGAACGAGATCAAACTAGGTATGGAGATACCGATGATCGAATCTTGGACATGTAATATATCATGAAACAAAGGGATTAAGATACTAGCGTAAAAGGTTAAACGATCACAAGAAAGTCATCGTTGAATGTGTGGAGTCGATATGGGTCTCGGATCCCGCTTCGATTATTGATCGAGAGGGTCTCGATCATGTCCGCATTATTCACGAACCGTAGGGTGACACACTTAAGAGACACCGACATCCAATTGGAGCAAATGTTTCATGCCGAAAAAGAATGAACAAGCGAGAATTTATTTCACTAGATCTTGAAACAGGTTTTGGTGAAATTGCATAAAGTGGTTATGCATGTGAAATGGAATTCTAGCAAGGGGTTATTTGTGAATGTTTGTCATTAAAGTAATTGACAAAATTCTGAATAAAATAAAAGAGTTTTATTTAATGAGAGTTTGCATTAAATTTGGTGGAAATTTAATGGGAATTTGAGTGGACTTTTGAGTGGAGGGAATTTAAAGGAGATTTGTGAGTGGAGTGTCCACCCAAATGAAGAGGAGAGGGCAAGGGGGCAGCCCCCATGCGCCGGCCACCCCCTTGGGGTTCCCCCCTCCTCCTATAAAAGGAGCCCCCCTCCTCACTTGTCTCTCACACCTCCTCGTGAAGGATCTCTCTCCCCCTCTAGAATTTATCCCCCATGGTCTCGGACTAGCGAGATACATGTTCCCGGTGGCTATTCGGCAAGAAAGAGTTGTGCTTCCGCTGCATCGCTGGAGCGAGGAGGCGGAGGTTGCTCGGTGCCTCGAACGTGTGTGCGAGCACGGATGCGCTGCTGATTTGCGGCGCTAGGACTTCCTCTCGATCTTGAGATCGGCAAGAGAACGTCTACATCAACCACGAGTTGAACTCGTTAAGCTTTGTCGGTCTTCAAGGGTATGTTCTCTACGGATATACATCCGCCCGTTGTTTGTATCTAGTAGATAGATCTTGGTACATAGTTCACATCTAGGAAATTTTTTGTTTTCTATGCTGCGAACCCTACACCCACCCTCTCTTATATAGGCGTCCCTAGTGGGCTTATACATTAGCATCCCATTAGTACCCTAAGCCTGGTCTAATTCGGATCCAATCCTCATTAGGCTTCCAGCCCCTTAAATGTGTGACCCTATAGGTTCATATGCGTATAGACATGACACGAATTCACTTATTCTGTCAATAGTTGTTAGCGGCCTCTAGCAAGACGTGCCAACTCCTAAACGCATACAAAGATCATATCGGACGAACCATCACAAGGTTTAGTACATGTCTTTCCCTTTGCCTCACGATATTTGGTCTAGCTCCAAGCTAACCTCCCTTTCTCGATACCGTGATTCGGAATCCCTTTACTAGGTTAACTCTTAACCATATGTAGCACGGCCATGCATTTCTGGATCCGATCACTCGAGGGGCCCAGAGATATCTCTCTCAAGTAGAGAGGGGAAAATCCCATCTTGATTGACCATGCCTTGCAGCATGCTTCAGGACAAACCCGAAAGCTATCTTTATAACTACCCAGTTACGGTGCAGCGTTTGATAGCCCCAAAGTAGGTCGATCCATATCTCAAGTACATGGGACAATCTCAGGTCTAAGGACAAAACGTACACGATGTGTAGAGAGAGAGAGCTGCAACTAGTTGCTAGTCTCAGGTTGGGTCAGTCCAACTCCATGTTCATAACATGTGTCCACGTCATTGGTTTGACATCTCCATGTCTATGACTTGCGAAACATAGTCATCAACCAATCGATGTGCTAGTCTAATATTCACGTGTGTCCTCACATGAACTCCGACTAGGGACAACTCTTAAATAACCATACAAGTATAGAGTTTCACAAACAATTCACGTAATTGCCAATCAATACAAGTTGCCTGATATGGATATTCAAGGAACATTAAAATAACTCATGGATACATATGAAATATCATCATCTCTATGATTGCCTCTAGGGCATATTTCCTTCACGGCGCATATAAGAGATCAGATTTTCTTGTGCGGAGACGACGAGATCAGCTTCAACATTCAAGACTTGCATTTTCTATTCAATCAGAAGGAATTCGACAAAGCTGCCATCAAATTTTATTGTGTGTAAGTACTATTTCTTTAATTTCTATCTCATCTCATTCAATTCATTAATTGCATGTATATATATGCTCACCATATATGTATATATATACTATTATGCAGGAAAAAAATTATGGAATGCATGAAAGGAGGCCCTTTTGATATTGGGTTTGTTGACCCAAATAGAGTTCATGAACAAGTGGTAAAACTCAAACCCGGGTAAATAGAAGATTTCTTGCTAACGTCTTTACTGAGACAACAAACCAACGGAAATACTATTGCCTTACAACTTCTCGTGAGTGTTACCCTCTCTTATACACATTCTGTTTCGGCTTACTCGATGTTAAGTGTAACTGATGATGAGTTATGCGTGCGTAGGTTCCACTTTATTCTGCTAGTCATTCAACCCGACTCAGGAAAAGTCCTTGTCATGGACTCGTTACGAAAAGACCAAGAGTTATGGTCAGACTTTAAAGAGATGTTCCAGAGGTAATTTCAATCATATTATCGCACTAGATCAGCAACTTTCGTGACAACAAGTAATTAATTACTCCTTTATCCATTTTCTTTGCCGGACAGGGTTTGGAAAAGGTTCACGGGCAGGGCCGTGGGTGAATGGTCAGAAGAACTAAAATTTGTAGACCAAAATGTAAGTATTAGTAGCTAGCTAGGTCTGCGTATCTCTTTGATTCTGCTTCCAATTCCATTATATCATGCTTTATTGATTATTATTTTGATTGAATTCTCTATTCTCGTAAAGTGCGCGCATCAGGGACCCGGCAATAACTTATGTGGATATTATGTTTGCGAGTTCATTCAACCACGATATGTCTGACGCCAAAGCCGCACTAGAACAACTTAGAGTAAGTAAACAAAGTACACAACATTATTTTATTACCATCAATTGTGTTGAGTTTTATTCTTATATATATTGACCCCATTCTTCATATATATTTAGATCGAACGGATGCGGGAACAACTCCTACCATTTGACCGTATACGAGTCATTCAAGAGGAATTGGCGGGGTTCATACTTGATGAGGTCGTCACACCTGGCGGAGAACTCTTTAGATATAAAAAAAATGAACGTTGTATATATGCTTGAACGTGTTTGTCTTGTACTTGATGCTTCAACGTTTACGGAGAATACGACACAATGACGATGTTTGTGTATAATAATAGTTGCTTAATTATTCATGTACTCGTATGTACCGACGATGATGTATGCGTATATACCGCTACCGATCGATTCCCCCCTCCCCTTCCCGTCCCTTGGCGCCACGTAAATCGCCCAAGCGGAGCGGGCGTGAACTCTGCCGCGGCAGAGATTTAGGCTGTTTTCTTGCCACGGCAGAGATTTATCTCTTTTTCCTGCCGCGGCAACAAACTGGTGTTAAAGGGGGGGTGAGCGTTGCGGCAGCCCCACGTGCGCCACCCTTTAACACCGGTTCGTATAAGAACCGGTGTTAAGGGGGGGCTCTAACACCGAACCCTCAATAGCGGTTCTATAACCGTTGTTAGAGGGTGTTCTGAACCGGTGTTAGAGGTAGTGTTCTGCACTAGTGCTTCTCCCCCACCGCGGCAGCCGCCGACCGCTGGCGATGCCGAATACACCAACGTAGAGCCCCCTCCCCTCCAAATCAGTCTGCCGCTGGCCATGGGCAAGCCCTAATCAACATCGCCGCCGACCAATCAGAGCTCCCGCGACCGGAATCCGTGATGCCGCCGCGCCGCAGGTCTAAGGGCGTCACCGGCTTCGTTCGCGTGAGGATGTGGCCCTCTGGCCGCTTCGCCGCCGATATCAGCCACGACGGCGTTAGGTGGTGGCTAGGCAACTTCGATAGCGCCGACAAGGCGGCTCGGGCCTACAACGTGGTGGCGTGGCGCTTCGGCCGCCCTCGCTACGACCTCAACTTCCCCGAGCTCGTGCAGGCGCAACTGGCCTTCGACAACGCGAGGAAGAAGACATCCGACAGCGCCGGTCCGTCCAACGTCGGGCCATTCAACGCCGCCCCACAACCGCCTCCTCTAGTAGTCCTCGTTCCTAGCGACTCGGAGCTTGACTCCGACTTTTGGAATGAGTCAGATGATTCCGATTTCACCTGAGATTAGGCTTAGATTGGCTCAAACTTTGTTTAAATTTGCTATATATTGTCGAATCCGCTCAAACTTTGTATGTATTTTCAGATCGTATGACTATCTATTTGAAGTGTTGTCATTGTGTGTCTATGTTTGAATAGAAATGGTTGTTTTGCGGCAGCTGCTGGAGATGGAGGTGCTGCAAAATGCGCGAAGCGGCCGGCCTTTCGTGCCGTAAAAACACAAAATTAACAGCTGCCGCATTTTACATCATTTATTAAGGATGCTCTTATGTGGAGAGGTAAATAAGAGCAAAGATTCATAATTGAGATGGTTACAGATGGCTGCTATTAGGATTGTACTATAGACATTTTAATTGAGATGTTTACAAGTGATTGACCCCTGAGCGCACGGTGCCGCTCATGAGACAAAAAAGACGCCTCGATATGCTCCATACCGTTGTCGCCGCCCTCGTTAAAAAAACTTTTTTTTATCCATTCTAGTTTCGCTTAGCCAGATTATTTTTGTTTAATAGAACTTTATTATTAAAAAACCACATGAATTTTTTTATTTTCATCGGTATTTTCAACTTTCACAAATATTTTATGGGAAAACGCGAATGATCGTTCATAAGGTCTTCAATATATAGTTTTGACTAAAAAATCCCCTTCTCAACTCGTTTTCATATAAACTTGTTTTGCTCGGTTGTTGAATTAACTTCCATTAACCTCTCACATAGGTGCAACCATGTAACCCATTTATTTTTATTTAAATTTCGTCTAAAGCTAATATGTAACAGGTTGTGAGATAATACGTCGTGAATCAGAACATGTTTTCTATGCACGATAGTATATAAGGATGGATATTGTTGAGCGAGAGACACCTCTTCTAGCCAAATATCCTCCCAGAATATGATGCCTTTCTCATCACCAATTTTGAAAGAGACTCGGACACATAACTCATCTTTTACTTCCATTAGTCCATTCTAAAATGGCGAATCAGTCGGTTTAGTTTAAACTTGTGCTAAAGTTTTATTGACGAGATATTTGTTGTGAAGCAACTCTTGTCACACTCCCTTTTCTGTCAATAATTTATGCAGCCATTTGCTTAGTAAACATCTGTTTTTAAGTTCTATCACCTTAATGTCCAAACCCCCTTGGTCTTTGGGCCCACATAAAATATTCCACTTTGTTAGCCTATATCTCTTCTTATGTTCATCACTGTGCCAAAAAAATTGTGAACGGTAGAAACCTAATCGTTTCATTACACCCTTCGGTATTTTAAGGAAAGATAACATGAACATAGGCATGGTTGTTAGAATGGAATTAATTAAGACAAGTCTATCCCCGCATGACAGTAACTTCCCCTGCCAACATCCTAATTTACCCTCACAGCTGCTTTATACTGGGTTCCACTCGGAATTGCGAAGCCTTCTATGATGTATAGGTACCCCAAGGTATATAAACGGTAAAAACCCCGACTCGCAGCCAAAAATCTCTATACGTTTGTTCCTGTTCAGCAGCCTTACCAAAACAGTAAATTTCACTCTTGTGAAAATTAATTTTAAGACCCAAAAATTGTTCAAGAATGCAAAAAATTAGTTTCATGTTAACCGTTTTATGAAAGTTATTTTCTATGAAGAGAATTGTATCGTGAGCGTCACTCCCCCTATATCAGATGAGGTATGAGTCTAGAAACAAACCGATTATTGACTTTTTTTTACTTACGCGGTGGAGGTGCATGTAATAATACCAAACAAGGGGAAAACCGGAAACAAAATATCAAACGTAAAATTCTCTACAACAAACCTACGCTAAGCAATTTAATAGTATAGATACCGATGTCGGACAGACCTAAAACGGATGCGTGATATTGTGATAACTACCTGAGCTAGATAAAGTTTTACCAACACCAGTTTCGTGATGGCATGTTAGTGGTGAGTGGTGACCCCGTCTTTCTCCAAGCTAACTTGGTTTTATCATTTGGATGAGCAACCAGCGAATATAACATTTAGCAAGCTCTTGGCTTGGGGGGAGCGAAGGTTTTTTTGGGTAAAATCTCAGCGTTTTGGCACTAATGATAAAATAAAATAGTGTTAGAAGGAATTAGAATTTTTTTGATACAGTAGAAGTGGGTAGGTGGATCGTTACTCTCTTGAGACGTGGTTGTGGAGCTCTGTTTTCTCGGTCTAGTTCCGGTTACTTTGGTGACGAGTTTTGGCTTTCAGTGATATCTCTGTAAAAGGTTCTCCCCATAATTTTGTATTGATTCGGTCTTTCGGGTTTTATTCATAAATTCAGAAATGCCATGATGCAAGAGTCACATGACATACGGGCTCCAACCTGATGATACCCTTTGTGACATGACCAGTCTATTGAGCCGTGGCCGCGGCTGCAGCCTGCGCCTGCTTCATCTTGGCGTGCTCGACCAACCTGTCGACGTCCGGCAGGACAGCCTTGACCGCGTCCAGCGCGCCGAAACGCTCCAACCATGCCGCCAGGAGAGGGCTCTTGGCGTCGTCGAAGAGCCGCATGCCGTACAGCGCCGCGCCGGCGTGCACCCAGCCGACCAAAGCCCCGAGCGTTACGTCCAGGTATCCAACGCTGTCGCCACCGAAAAATGGTTTTCCCTTGGAGCATGTCTTGAAGGCCGCCTCCATGGTCTCGACCGCCACGAATGTCTGCTTCAGCCCCTCCGTCTTCTCCTCCTCCGTCTTGCCCCTCGCCGCCTGTATCCACGACGCCAGGAGCTGCACGCGCACACATACACATCGCGTCAGATAATAACCAATAAGTTCTAACGCAAATACAGGGCATGGCATTGACACTGCTAGCTACGGCAGAGATATGTATACCTTATCGTCGATGTAGGCGGCCCAGAAGCGAGCCACAGCGCGCTCGAATGGGTCGGCTGGGAGCAGAGACGGGCCGGTGCCGCGGAAGACCTCATCGATGTACTGCACGATGACCTGGGAATCGCAGACGGGCTTGCCGTTATGGATCAGCACCGGCACTTGCTTCTTCGCCGGGTTGGACGCGAGGAGGAGCTCGCTCTTGTTGGAGAGATTTTCCTCGACGTCCTCGAAGTCCAGGCCCTTGAAACTGAGCGCGAGCTTCACTCGCAGGACGTACGGGCTCCCGAAGGTGCCGAGCAGCTTCACCTGGTCTCCTCCGCCGGCCATTCTCTTCTAGCGCAGTGTTGGGCTCTGTTTGGCTTGTGTTCTGCTCCGTTGTGCTGTTGGTCGGAGCAGTGGGAATGGGAACTGGGTATATGTAGTAGTTCACGATTTGTTCGGCTCGCTAGAGGCCGAAAAGAAAATCCTCCGGTGACTCCAACGCAACAATGTTTGACCGGATTGGTTGATTCCAAAACTAGATCTTGGAGTTTGTAGACCACACTCCTGTCGAGATGCGTATATCTTGGAGAAGAAGCCATATGGAGTCAATCTGTCATGTGCGATGTGAATGCGTTGTCGATGGGCGCCGGCCGGCGGTCTCTGAACATTAATCAAATTCAGTTTGACTAGATCTGGGGAGTGAAGGAGCCCACTGCGAGTTGGAAGAAAACAAACAAAATGAAGACTATTTTGCCACGGCACCAAGAGCTAGTGTTTCTCGGTTAGTACTTCGTACAGTACCAATTACCAGCTGATACAGATTTAATCACCGTACCGTACAAGTATACACAAGTGAAAATATTACCAAGAGTCAAGACTCAAGACTGAAGATATACAAACGCAACGAGGCGAATTTAATTACATACTTCCTCCCATCTATATTACTTATCGTTGAAATAAATGTTGTTAGATAGATCTCTCCCCGTTCGAGCCTAAGGCCGAACGGAGTCCCTTATCCGCGTCCTGATCGGGGGCGCCCCAACCTCATCTGGTGGGTGGGCCCCTGTCGCCAGCGCTATATAAAGGAGGTGGGGGCCGGCAGCACGCCTCACGAGGTTAGCCGTGCCCTAGCCGCCCCACCTACAAGCCCTACCCGATCTAGGCTAGCGCTGCGCCGACGGGAAGCTCCACCGCCGCCACGCTCACCTCTCGCTCGCCCTATACCCTTTTCCCATGGCCACCGACACTGGAGCTAGCTCCGGTATCCCCTCCGGTTTGTGCTCGTCGAACACAGGCGCAGGTGGTTTTCTCCTCTCTCTCTCTCTCTCTCTCTCTCTCTCTCTCTCTCTCTCTCTCTCTCTCAGATGCAATAGCTCGTGCAATACAGTTACTACCGTGAGTACCTAGACTAGCAGATCCAAAGCTAATATTAACGGGCTTATAGCTCCTATGCGACGTCTTTACATGGAATTGGAAGGAAAGCGACATCGTTGAAAAGAATAACTCGCATGCGACGGTTGTGAGGCAGCTAATATCCCAGGGCCACACGGGCCTTAAAACGGTCATAAGGACACATTTAACTTTGTTCCAAGATTAGGGTTAAGCCAAACCGGTTGGTTGGGACAGCCAGTCAAGCCAGTCAAACCAACCGCTTCCGACCGAGAGCGCCCACACTGGCAGTAGCTTCCCGACGGCGGACCTCATCCATCGTTCTCGGCGCCGGCGGCGGCACGGCAATTAATTTAGGCGGCGGCGCTTTCGTTCGACGGCGAAGGTGGTGAGTGCCATTTGAAAGCTAATTCCTCTCCCATTCTTCTCAATTCGAGATCTGAGCGTGCCCATTGATGCTAGATTGTGGAGGCGAGGGTGTGCTGAACGGGGTGAGGGGGAACGATATGGAGCATGGAGAGGGGACTTCTAATCGGTATATCCCGTATCTCTGCACTTAATTTCTCTAAGGTTGAGCTATTTGTTCGCTTCCGCTAGCTCACAGTGCCCGCCAAAAACAGGGGAGACGATGTTGCGCGCCAAACCTTCGAATTTCGCATCAATTTCTTTCCCTCTAGGGCTGTTTTAGTTGATGGCAGCACACATATCAATGAGAGAGACACGGTTGTTAAATGGGAGGTGGAATTAGAACATGTTGATCCCCAAGAGCTAATAAACATGGGAGAGGAGGCGGTGAGGAAAATGGTGGAAAAAATTGGGGATAGTGTTGTTTGGGGGCCAGAGCAAGAAGTTTCTTTGTTACGATTTGATGATTGCAAATGTGACTATGTTAGGGTTGAGACAGGAGAACATATAGTTGATGAAATCGATGAGCGAAACGGTTGGACAAGCAAAACTGTTCTGTTTTTAGCAGAGCTCGTTGATCTGAAACCTGATTCGAGGGTTGGATATGTGGCCTCGAAGCTGGCTGCTCAGATGGTCGAGGATGATTGGGCTGCACAAAGGCAAGTAATGCCTATACTTACTGAGTTGGAAGTGTTAACAGTGGAGGATGATGATGCTAATGCACAAGGGGAGGCTGAAGATGGTAATGCACAAAGGATTGTAACTGTTGATTGGAATTCAGTTGAGATACATGACCGGACTGATTTGGTCATTGCACCAATAGATGACATTGAAATGGCAAAGCTTTTTAGCATTCCTATAGATGACAGAGACAAGGAGAAGAAGAGGGATGAAGCTGCAAATGATGGTGACAGCCATTTAAGAGATGAAGAGGCAGATATAGATCTAGAGTTGTTGAAAAATGCTGCAGTTCATGTAGATGATGCACATGATGATGAGCTAGTAACAATTTATGACAAAGAGGACCCGGTTATTGAAGTTGGGAGATTGTTTCCAAGCATGGATGAATTCAGGATGTGTTTCAGGACATATGCAGTCAAACATGAGTTTGCTACCAAGACTATGTGGACTGATAAAAAGAAGTTCTATGCAAAATGCATAGGTTATGATGGTGGTGCCAAGCCTTGCAAGTGGTATATATCTGCTAGACGCCAACCTGATGGAAGGACAATAAGAGTGAATCAAATTCCAAAACCTCATACTTGCATTACAAGTTCTCAAACAGTTACAAAGATGACATCACAATTATGGGTTGCAGAAAAGATCAAGCCCATTTTAGCCACAACACCAAACAACACTGCAAAGAGACTGAAAATAGACTTGGAAAAGCAGTACCCCATTAAGCTGAATTATACTACAGTGTGGAAGGCAAAGCAAAGGGCAATGAAAGAGCTATATGGTGATTGGGAAAATACCTTTCGAATGCTTTATAACTTCAAAGCAGAAGTAGAGAAGAGGTCACCTGGCAGTGTTGTGGAGATAGATACTGAGGTAACAACTGATGGGAAAGTCTTCTTCTCTAAATTCTTCATGGCTTTAAAGCCTTGCATCGATGGCTTCAAAGCAGGGTGCCGTCCATATTTGATTATAGACTCATCTTTATTGACTGGAAAGTGGAATGGTCAACTAGCAGCATGCAATGCTTTAGATGGACACAATTGGATGTTCCCTGTAGCTATTGGCATGTTTCAGTCTGAGACAGAGGCATCATGGACATGGTTCATGATGCAGTTGAAAAGATGCATAGGGCCAATGTCTCCATTGGCAGTGCACACAGATGCATGTAAAGGTTTAGAAAATGCAGTGAAGATTGTTTTCCCTCATGCCGAGCAGAGGGAGTGCTTCGGCCATATGTGGATGAATTTGATCAAAAAATTCAGAGGAGATGATTTTGGACGCATGTGGCTGACAAGATCTTACACCAGGCAGACACATTCATATCACCTTGAGAAGATTAAGGCGGCATGCTCTAAGGAGGATAGGGTCAAGTTTTGTACATGGTTGGAAACCTACCATTCTCTTTTATGGTACAGGTCTGGTTTTAACACTGCCATCAAATGTGATCATATCAACAATAATCTGGCAGAAAGTTTCAACAACAAAGTGAAGGAGTTAAAAGACTTGCATGTCCATGACATGGTTGACCAGATCAGGATCATGATCATGAGGTTGTGGGAATTGATAAGAAGGCTTGGTGATGTTCTTCAAGGAGATAAGATTCATGATGTTGTGCAGCAGGTGGTCAATAGGAGCAGAAATCTTGCACATTTGCGTGTTGAGAAATCCTCATTGTGGGGTGCTGAAGTCAGAGATACAAAGACTGGCAGGAGGCATGTTGTTGACACTCAATTGCATGAATGCACATGCCTTGAGTGGCAACACACTGGGAAGCCTTGTGAGCATGCCATACTTTTCTTGGCCTCCAAACACAAGCTAAATATGCACCCATATTTGCATGAGTATTATTCTGTAGCAAAATTCAAGGCTGCATATGGAACACCAATTCCAGCACTCTCGATTGGGCCTGAAGTGGACATTCAGTTCTCCTTGTGTCCTCCTTCGATGAAAAGAAAGGCTGGCAGGCCCAAGCAGAGTAGATTCAAGGCTTGGTTTGAGAAATGTGGGAGCAGCAATAAGGGAAAGAAATATGAAAAGAAAGATGCCAAGCCAAAAAGGGCCCAAAAAGGTAACAAGAATAGATGCAAACTCTGTGAAGAACTTGGACAACAAGCTGGCTCTACCAAGTGCAGATACACTGCTGAAAAGCCAAAGTATGTTCATCCAAAATCTATCCCATTTCTTATTGATGATTTTTCTCCCCCAGCTAGCTTGTTTTTAGGAGGAAGCGTGGATAAAAAGGCCCACCTCTTGTTGTTGACGAATGCTGGTCAGTGAAAAGGGCAAGAATCAATGGCCAAAGAAAGAAGAGAACTAACCAGATCATGTTTGGTGCTGCTGAGGTGCAATCTGAACTTGTTTTAGAGGATTATGTGCAAACTGTTGAGGCTTTAGGGCACACCGTTTCTGATTTGGAAGCTCTGGTGCAAAATGAGGGGCAAAATGAGCCTGTTGTTGAGGCTCTGGTGCAAAATGAGCCTGTTGTTGAGGCTCTGGTGCAAACTGACCATGTTGTTGAGGCTCTGGTGCAAAGTGACCATGTTGATGAGGCTCTGGATCATGATCATGAGGTTGTTGAGGAGGTGCAGGAGGTGAAGGAGACTCTTGGACGTGCTGTGGGGAGGCCAGATGGTAATGGTAAGAAAAAGAAGAGCATAAACCTGTTGTGTGGTGTGAAACTTGTGAAGGAGAAGAAAATGAGGGGTAAGAAGAGCCAAAAGAAATAGACATTTGTTATTGTAAACATTTGTTATTGTTGTAAACATTTGTTATTATTGTAAACATTTGACACTTGTTGTTGTAATAATTTGGCACTTGTTGTTGTAAACATTTGTTATTATAATAATTTGTCACTTGTTGATAATTTGGACAAAATACAAATATGATGGTAAATTTGAATTTCAACAACTGTAGCTATGTCACTTTTCTATGTTTGTATGAGCTTCCAACGTTTTTCTCATATGTACAATACAACTCACCCTCACCCTGATCCCTTTTGTGAAGTACAACTCACCCTCACCCAAAATGGGGTAGAAATGGGCTCCAAAGCTAGGGTAAACCACCCCATTTCTAAGCAAGTTTTTTTCGACTATTTCTAAAACCAAGTTTGATATTTTTCGTCAGAACTATGTCACATAACATGACACCATGCGAAGGTTTTGTATTTTTTTGATTTTTTTTTGAATTAGCTATGCACATTTGAATGTCTGGTCAAACTTGAAGGGTTTTCATAAATATTCTTAGCTAGGGGCTGAGGCTCACAAAACTAGCATTGGATCTCTGATGAAATAGCATGTTGTGAACCTAAAAATGATTTTTGCAAAAAATCATCAGCATGAAATCATGTACGTGTAGTTCATATCTTACCCACTTCCAGCCGATTCGGCATGATTTGTCTTTTTCACCAGGGATAGAATAAAAGGTTTGAGATACTCAAGTTGGAAATTGTACATTCTAGGTGGTCTAGTATTTTTGAAAAATAGAATGTTACCATTTTGAAACTTCAATTTAGTGGTTGCTTCACAAATCCCTCCCCCTCTTTCGGCACTCAGAAAATAGAAAATGATTTTCTGTGTGTCGAAAAGGAGAACTTTGTGCTACAACATTGTTAGTCATCCATTATAGACATGCATGACAAATATGGGCACATTATCATAAACTATGCCTTAATTCTAGCCATATCATTGGTCATTTGACCCGAAAGTCAGAAAACCTCGGAGGAGATAGGTCATTTTGTGAAGGGTTTTTTGAAATATGATAAATAGACCAAGTTTGATATTTTTCCTCACAACTATGTCACATAACATGACACCATGCGAAGGTTTTGTATTTTTTTGATTTTTTTGAATTAGTTATGCACATTTGAATGTCTGGTCAAACTTGTGAAACCCCGTTGACTGCATCCTAAACCCCGCTAACCCTAAGGCCGAATGAGGAACGTAGATCTAACCCTAGCGCGACACTGTGGCCGTCCGATCGCGTCTTCTAGAATGATTCCGCGGGTGGCTCTGGGCGATCCGTGGAAGGGCTTGTTCTGCTACCTGATTGGTTGGCGTCTCTTAGAAGGATTTCGTGGCTAGCTCTTGGCGATCCGTGGGATGGATGATTCTGAAATCCGATTGGCTTCATCGTTTTTACGTGCAACAGCGTGGCATGCGAGCGTGGCACACTCCATTGACGGTTGGACCGAGCGTGGCATGCGAGGGCGCTAGGCGGGGCGGGCTGCACCATGCATGCAGCTGCCCCTAGCGTCATGATCTAGCTATTTTACGTAACAATTGCAGCGTATTTACTCCCTCCGTCGCATTAAATAAGTGTACGTGTAACAACTTTCTTCAGTCAAACTTACTCCCCTCAGGTTCATTGTAATAAATGAGACTTTGCATGATACCACATCTATGTTATTTTGCACTATGGAGTAGTAACTTAGACTAGTAACATATGCATGATACCACATCACCTATATATAAGGTGAACCTTTGCTATAAGATGGGACCCACACAGCTTATGGAAATGGCTACAATGTATAAGATCAAGTTCATCATAAGCTAGGACCCACATGTCTGTTAAAAGTACACACAAGCAAGAGAGAGAGGAGAGAGTAAAATAATTGTTTATTGCTTGTGGGCAACCCATAAGCTTGTAGGTCACCCTTAAGGAAAATCTTCTAAAGTAAACCTCTAGTATGTATATAGATAGCCTTATGGACTACTTTTTGGCTTGTGGATAGCCTTATAGACTACATAGTGGATGCCCAAGTGCATTGAAAAGGTAGAAGTACACTTTTTGTGGACAAATTTTGAAGTCAAACGTACACTTATTTGTGGACAGAGGGAGTATGCATATCACTATGACCAGCCTAAGAAAAATATCAAAATCTAAAATATGTAATAAATATAACGTACAACGTGGCACACTCCATTGACCGTTGGACGAGGCGTGGCATCTTGAGGCGCTGGGCGGGGCCGGCTGCACCATGCATGCAGCTGCCCCTAGCGTCGCAGTCTAGCTATTTTGCGTGCAACAGCGCTGCCCCATTAAATAAGTGTACGTCGAACAACTTTCTTCAGTCAAACTTACTCCCATCTGGTTCATGCGCCATACAAAAAGTCAATATTACTCCCACCAATTTTTCTTGCGTGTGTAAAAACGAACGAGTTTGTTGCATGCGGTGTGTAAAAACGAACGAGTACCTTGGTACTAGATTCCTGCATTTATTACCGAAGTAAATCAAGGCCAAATTATATTTTCCCTTTTATTTTTCACTGCCAATGAACAACTACCTTGAAAGTTTTTTTCTCTCTTTCGCATTAATGCATGCATGCATGCAGGGCGGGGGCGGCGGTACAGGGGTTATAGTACATCGCATCCTAGCTATTTTTTTCTCTTTTTCGCATTGATCACGCCCGCTTCCTACACGCAACGCAGCGCACGCGTCTCGTCGTCTGCGCCAACGCGACGCTGGATTCCCATGCCGCCCTTCACGCCCCGCCCTCAATAAATAGGCAAAACGCCTTTGCCTCCTCATCTCATCTTGCCCCTCATCTTCAACCTCGAGCCTATCCCTTTGTCTCCTCCCAGCCCCCAAACACTCCGGCGACCATGGCGACCTCCCCCTTCCGCTTCCCTTCCGACACCGAAGTAAGCGACGAGGATAACCACCCGGACCACAAGCAGTGGTGGGAGCAGGAGGCGCCCACGCGCCCCAAGCGTAGCAAGAAGAAGAAGTCCCCGCCCTGCCCCTGGGGGGAGCAGGGCCCCATCGTCACCAACCCAGTCCCCAACCTCCCCGGCGGCGGCGACCTCCCCTCCGAAGCCTACTGGGCTAAGGCGGCGAAGGACGAGGAAAAGCAGGAGGCTGCTATCGCCAGGTGGGAGGAGAAGAAGGCCCATCGCGCCTTGAAGAAAAGGCGCAGACGACAGGAGGAGGAGCAACGGGAGGCCAATGGCCAGGCCATCCGGGAGGAGCAGCGGAAGCGGGACCAGTGGGAGAGGCTGGCGGCATGGAATGCGGCTGCACCGACACCGCCTCCACCGCCGATGGAGTAGGGTAGCTAGGGTTAGGGTTTAGGGGCTAGCCAGGTTTAGGAGCGCCTATTCCCTTCTATATTATTGTACTTTTTTCTTTTTATTGTAATGTTATCGATCCCCCCTATCTAATATAAGTAATGTTATCCCAATATTATCTATCCCCTTGTTTTATTGTAATCTGTGTTTTATTGTATTGTCATTTGTCAAAACACCCAAAACAACAAGTGTATAAAACAAAAGACACAAAAACAAGTTCATATAATACTCGTGCAATATTTATATATTTACAAGTGTATAAAACAAAAGACACAAAAACAAGTTCATACAACACATGGTTCATTTTCAAATAAGTCATTTACATATTTACATAAGTTAAAGGAGCGCCCAAGTTATGTTAGTTAAATGGATGTCCTTGGACTTCATTTATATATTTACTTTCGCAAAAAAAAGATTGCGACCTGAGCATGAGTATCTGCAGATCCACACGTCCCTATTTAGATTATAACGTGAGTACCTTTTTTTTGCCCAATCAATATATAGTTACTATTGGGCCTGGATACGTCCATTTTGGCCTGGCTAAGTTATATTTGGGCCTGGCCTTTTTCAATCCTCGTCAATTGTTTTTTTTTATTTTTCAACCCTCCTCCCCACACGGGCGCAGGCACACCTTGATAAAAGGAACACTGACGAAACTGACGAAACTGAAGGAACACTGATTTCGAAAACAGAGCAGCTCAAAATTAGCCCGAATTTGTGTTGCATTTTATTCAAGCCAAAGACATAGACCATTACATCCATTACAAAGCATCACTCGAACAACATTGCTACTGTCTAATGACTAACGATGAGGAGATAAACTAATCCGAGAGAAATTACACAAAAATAAAAAAACGGCCATCAGATTGTCCTGCTTCTTCAATTCGATGATTTGCCTTAGCTGCTTATTCATCTTCTTCAGCTCGGCCTTCACTTCCGCATCCACCATAGTACCAGCGGAAATGGGGTTGCCACATCCCAATTGCTCCACCACGGATGGGTTTTCGAGCTCCCGGGATGCTACCTCCACCCCAATTCGCTCGATGTACTCATCAAGCCACTCAAAATGCCCACATTTTGGCAGTTCCTGAAATCGCAGAGATGAACCCTAAATCCCAAATTCGATGAAATGCATGAAATTTCGAAAGAAAAGCGAGAAATTGGCGCTCGAAACACTCAGATCTCACCTTTCCCGGCTCGGGCTTGCTCTCACACTTCACAAATTCCCGGCCAATGTTGCCGTTCTTGTCGATGGATGTGACAAGCCGCTTCAGGGGCGCAGTACGGGGGCAATCGGGGCACCTCCTCGTTGGCACCGCACCATACCAAGGCCATGAGCGGTGGGAGGAAGCAGAGCTCGACATCCCTCGCCGGCGTTGCCGCACTTGCTCGCTAGAGAAGAAAACGGAAGGGGATGAGATGCTGGAACGGTGGCGGGAGTGCTCGGGTGCAGGGACGGATCAGGGCCAACGACTCTCTTCGACCATAGGATGGGTCCCACGATATGAGGTGGACATCAGGTGAGTTCCGCCGTGACGTGGAGAGGCCGTGGGTCCTACTGTGCTCAGCTGATTCGAATTCGTTGACGGTCTCGTGGGGTTAAGTAGAAGTGTCGCACAGGAGCTATTTGCCGCTTCAGAAGTGTTGCATGCGAGCTATTGTTTGCAACGATGTCGCTTTCCTTCCAATTCCACGTAAAGACGTCGCATAGGAGCTATAAGCCCAATATTAACATTGGTATCAGAGCGACCGTTCTAGCCTAGATCTAGTTTCCTTCGGTAGAAAAGCTAAAGAAGAATAGAGATCCTAAATATAACAGTGCGCCTTGCCCTATGGCCGCGCTGTCCCCCTCGATCCCTATGCGCATCGGCAAGCCGAGGCATAGGGAAGAAGGATAACCCCTCTGGGGCAAAATGAAAGAAAAGAAACCCCAGATCCCGAACAAAGATGAATCCCTATCCCTAGATCCATCCCAGATCCCACCCGAATCAAAAACAGAGAGCAAAAACCCCAAAGAAAAACCCCAAATTACCCTAGATCCCGTAGACAAACCCTAACCCTAGATGCAAAAGAGGCCACCGGCCACCGCCGGCAAGGTTTTCGCCCCACCTCGACCACTTGACGGCGGCACACCCACCCTCGGGTGGATGCGCGCGTCGCCAAGGAGTCAAAGGGGGCACCGCCGTCTTCCCTCTTCTCTCTGCTACTCGCGGGGTGGGGGAGGTGGATGGGAAGGAGAAGGCTAGCAGAGGGTAAGGGGAAGTGGGCCAAGGCGATGGCGAGGTGGGGGCTCGTGGAGGCGAAGAGGCGTGGGGAGGAGGGCTCGCCGCCCAGCAGCTGCCGGGCGGCGCAGCCGCCTCGCCAACCTCCACAGCACCGCCGCCAGAGAGGAGCCATGTTGACGCGGGGTGGACGCGGGGGGAAATGGGGTTAGGGTTTCAAGGGGGTGCGGCGCGGGCGTCCTTTATACCTCCGAGGGGCGCGCGCGGCCGTGCGATCCAGGGTAGAGGCAATCAACGGCCGAGATCAGCCGGCTGCGGGTGGCGGGGGCGGTAGCGGGCCAGGCAGGCCAAGCGGGCCGCTAGCGAGCGAGCTCGCGAGGGTGTCTCTACTGCGCGTGGGCGGCACCTAAGCTAGCGGTCGCAGACAGAGGCGAGCCTTGGCGGCCCGTTGGCGAACTCTTGGCCTTGAGAGGTCGCTCTGGCGCATGCAGCGGCAGTCTGGCCGGCATTGGCCGCTGGCCCATGGGGCTTCGAGCAGTTTTCTGCTTTTTTATTTTGCAGGGGCTATAATAGCTGTTTTAACTGTTTTTTGCATAGTTTTTTAAAGCAAATTTTGCAAAGTTTCTCTATTCATTTTATTTTTGTGAATATCTTGATTAGAGAATATGAAAGTGACAAAGTTTTTTCCATAAAGTTCAAAGTTCTATGAAAGTTATTATAAATGTTTCCGCTGCAAATAGTTGTTTTAAATTGCTATAATGCAATAAAGTTTGTTTAAATTTTTGTTTTAAAAAGATGTGACAAAGTAATTAAAGATGATTGTGTCCCATGTTGTTAATTGACCAACGTTATTAATAAGCATGATCATGATCTTTTTTTTCATTGAGTATTAAAGGTGCATTTAATTTTATTTTTGCCCAATGGTGATGTAATTTTAAATGGCACAAACAATTGCATGCTTAACTTATACCAACGTTGGATTAATGCATACAGTTGTTTTTGGTTATCACACATCTTTTATGGTTTTCAGGAGGTCTCAACCTCATGAGCTGCTTGAAGGAAATCCCACTGCTAAGGGGGGATAACTACTCCGAATGGAGGAAAAAGGTTGATCTGGCGTTTGTATGCGCCGAGGTGGACTGGGTGGTTGACACCAAGCAACCAGTCAAGCCTGCTGACCCTGTGAGGGGTGATGCTGAGGAAAGTGCTGCTTTTGAAAAGAGAAAGAGGGACCATGCTCCTTTGGAGCTGGCCTACTCTATAGTCAATCAAAAGTGGGTGAACGCCAATAAGAAATGTTTGGCTTTTGTAAAGAACACAATTGAGAACGCTATCGTGGGCTCAATTGGAGAGTGTGCCTCTGTGGGCGAATACCTTGCAAAGATAAAGAGCCAGTTTACTGGCTCTTCAAAGATGTATGCAACCCAGCTGCTAAAACAGCTGGTGACAGAAAAGTACACGGGAGGGCCACATGGCATAAGAGAGCACATCTTGAGGATGTCAAACATGGCGGCCAAGCTGAAGCCCATGGATGAGGACCTCGAGCTCAAGCCTGCACTTCTGGTGCACCTTGTCATGGCCTCTCTTCCCCAGCCATTCGAGAACTTCGTAATCAACTATAACATGTCCCCTGAAAAGTGGGACATTGAAAAGACCATAGGGATGTGTTCCCAAGAGGAAGAAAGGCTGAAGTCTCTTTACGGTGGTTCCTTGAACTACGTGAAGGATAATAGGAAGAGGAACTTCACCAACAGTAACCATGGTGGCTCACCTTCCAAGCCACATGGAAAGACCCTAACACCGACATCGATGCAGTGTCCACCCACAGGGAAAAAGACCGGTGCCATCATTGCAAAAGGTTGGCCACTACAAGAAGGATTGTCGATATGGTGAAGTCCATAATGGCCAAAAACGGTAAAGATATAGTCTCTTTTGTTAATGAATCTCTGTATGAAAAGTTTTCTAGATCTACTTGGTGGATTGACTCTGGTGCAACTGTTCATGTTGCCAACTCTTTACAGGGGTTCCATTCAACAAGGATTTTGCCAAAAAGAGAAAGACTCATTGAAGTGGCGAATGGGATTGAAGCAGAAGTGGAGGCTGTTGGCGACATTCCTCTGGAGTCATGATGGCTCTTCTCTTTTGCTTAAGGATGTTCTTTTTGTTCCTTCCATTCATAGAAATTTAATAAGTGTGTCGTGCTTGGACAAAGATTCGTATGAGTGCTATTTTGGACATGGCAAATGTGCCATTTGGTTAAAAGATATTTGTGTGGGTGTTGCTACCCTACATGACAAGCTATATTTATTATCTTTGCATGAAAAAGTATTTTCTGTGTGTGATGTGAATGAACAAGTTCCCTTGTCGAACAAAGATCAAAAGAAAAGAAAGCGAACTCTTGACTCATCGAAGTTATGGCACTGCAGATTAGGCCATATTTCGAGGGGAAGAATAGAAAGCCTCGTTAAAAATGACATTCTTCCTCCATTAGAGTTCTCAGACATAGAACAATGCATATATTGCATTAAAGGAAAGTATGTAAAACAAATTAAAAAGGGTGCAAACCGAAGTATAGCTACACTAGAAATAATCCACACGGATATTTGTGGACCGTTTCCGGTGAAAAGTGTGGATGGATATGATTCATTCATAACATTCACGGATGATCACTCCCGATATGGTTATATTTATCCAATTAAAGAAAGATCTGAAGCATTGGATAAATTTAAAATTTTTAAAGCTGGAGTAGAAAATCAGCATGATAAAAGAATTAAGATAGTTCGGTCCGATCATGGGGGGGAGTACTACGGTCGGCAGACTCCATATGGTCAAGTACCAGGACCCTTTGCAAGGTTCCTGCAGGAAAATGGAATAGTCGCTCAGTATTCTATGTCGGGCGAACCTCAGCAAAACGGAGTAGCTGAAAGGCGTAACCGTACCCTTATAGATATGGTGCGTAGCATGATGAGCTATTCCACCCTCCCATTGGGATTGTGGATGGATGCGCTTAAAACCGCCATTCACATTCTCAACAGAGTACCAAGTAAGTCGGTGCCCAAAACACCGTATGAATTGTGGATGCGAGTCCCCTCTCTGCACCACTTGAGGGTCTGGGGGAGCCCAGCTGAGGCAAAAGTTTTCAATCCAAACATTGCAAAGTTAGACCCCAAAACAGTATCTTGCCACTTCATTGGCTATCCAGATAATTCAAAAGGCTATCGTTTCTACTGTCCTGACAGATACACAAAGTTTGTAGAAACGAGACATGCAGTCTTCTTGGAGGACGAATTAATGAGGGGGAGCAGGGTAGCTAGGGAAATTGATCTTGAGGAGAAGAGGGTGCATGCACCTAATCCGATGACTCAGGAGCCATTTTTCTCGCTACCTGTTGTGCCACCATCTACAACCCCTGAGGTTGTGGTGCTGGCACCTGTTGTGACTCCACACATGACAACAATGGGCGAAAGTTCGGAACCTGTCCATCAGGAGCCACGTGAACCCACTGTTGAGCACGAAAGGGATCCAGAACAGCCACATACTGTAAATGTGCCTGAACCCAAGGCAAGAAATGAGCAAGAGTCTGATGAACCCAGAAGGTCTAAAAGAGAACAAAGACCAGCCATTTCCAAAGAAGTCTACAACATAGTTCATATGGAGGGCGATCCTACCTCATATGAAGAAGCCATGAGTAGCCCTCACTCAGCCAAGTGGGCGGAGGCAATGGAAGATGAAATGAAATCAACGAGTTCCAACAATGTTTGGGACTTAGAGGAAATTCCTAAAGGAGCCAAAACAGTAGGATGCAAATGGGTCTACAAAACAAAGTATGACTCCAATGGGAATGTAGAAAAGTACAAAGCTAGACTTGTGGCAAAAGGCTTTACGCAAAGAGAAGGCGTAGATTACAATGAGACTTTTTCTCCGGTCTCGTGTAAGGACTCCTTTAGAATCATCATGGCACTAGTTGCACATTTTGATTTAGAGTTGCATCAAATGGATGTTAAGACGGCATTTCTAAATGGAGATTTAGAAGAAAATGTTTACATGAAACAACCCAAGGGTTTTTCATGGAGGGGAAGGAACATATGGAATGCCGCCTAAAGAAATCCATTTATGGTTTAAAGCAAGCCTCTAGGCAGTGGTATTTAAAGTTTAATGATACAATTAAAAGATTTGGATTCAAGGAAAATATTGAGGACAACTGCATTTATGCAAAGTTCAAAAGTGGGAAATATATTTTCCTAATTCTGTATGTGGATGACATCCTGCTTGCCAGTAGTGATGTTAGTCTACTACTAGAGACAAAGAAGTTCTTGTCATCAAATTTTGACATGAAATATCTTGGTGAAGCCTCTTATGTTTTGGGCATAGAAATTCACCGAGATAGAAAGAATGGAGTGTTAGGACTGTCGCAGAAAGCATATTGTGAAAAGATTTTAAAGAAATACAATATGCATGCGAGTAATGCAACACCTGCTCCCATAGTCAAGGGCGATAGTATTGGGAAATCTCAATGTCCAAAGAATCAATATGAGATCGATCAAATGAAGTCAGTACCATATGCTTCGGCTGTTGGAAGCTTACAGTATGCACTCGCACTGACTTAGCTTTTATCACCGGGGTACTCCTCGGTAGATATCAAGAGAATCCAGGCATAGAGCACTGGAAGATGGTAAAGAAAGCTTTGCGTTATGTGCAAGGCACAAAAGGCCTCATGCTAACATATAAGAGATCTGATTTCCTAGAGATAAAAGGGTATTCAGATGCGGATTTTGCGGGAGATAAAGACGACAGAAAGTCGACGACATGATATGTCTTTACTCTCGCAGGAGGTGCTATTTCGTGGAGAAGCGTCAAACAGTCAATAGTTGCATCATCTACGATGTATGCAAAATTTATAGCATGCTATGAGGCCATGGGATAGGCGTTATGGTTAAAGAAATTTTTTACCCGACTTGAAAGTGGTTGACTGCATCAGCAGGCCACTAAAGATGTACTGTGACAACGAGCTCGCAGTATTCTATGCTCACAACAACAAGTCGAGTAATGCTACAAAGTCTATAGATATAAAGTATTATGTTGTGAAGGACAAAGTCCAGGATCAAACTATAAGACTCGAGCATATAAGGACAAAGGATATGCTTGCGGATCCGCTAACGAAAGGCTTACCACCCAATGTATTCAAGGAACACATAGCCGGCATGGGTTTAATGGAAAGCCTATGATTCCTGGACTACTGAGGCCCAAAAGTAACATAATTTGTTTCAAAATAGAAAAGTATATAGTGGCTGTATGATTCTATCGGAAATTGAGCTGAGACGATGAAACATGCTCTATGTACCGATCCGTGATGAAACGAGTAAAGTATAAAGTATAAAGTTAAAAGTAAAGTCGAGATCAAGGGGGAGAATGTTAGATCTCTCCCCGTTCGAGCCCAATGGCCGAACGGAGTCTCTTATCCGCGCCCTGATCGGGGGCGCCCCAACCTCATCTGGTGGGTGGGCCCCTGTCGCCAGCGCTATATAAAGGAGGTGGGGGGCCGGCAGCACGCCTCACGAGGTTAGCCGTGCCCTAGCCGCCCCACCTACAAGCCCTACCCGATCTAGGCTAGCGCTGCGTCGACGGGAAGCTCCACCGCCGCCACGCTCACCTCTCGCTCGCCCCATACCCTTTCCCCATGGCCACCGGCACTGGAGCTAGCTCCGGTATCCCCTCCGGTTCATGCTCGTCGAACACAGGCGCAGGTGGTTTTCTCCTCTCTCTTTCTCTCTCTCTCCCTCTCAGATGCAATAGCTCGTGCAATACAGTTACTACCGTGAGTACCTAGACTAGCAGATCCAAAGCTAATATTAACAGATGTATCTAGCATTAAAAATATCTTGATACATCCATGATACATCCATTTTAGTGACAATTAATATGGATCAGAGGAAGTATATTTTTTTGTATTCCGCAAAGAACCAGCTGATACAATACAGATTTAATCACCGTACGAGTATACACAAGTGAAAATATTAGTACCAAGAGTCAAATTCTACTACTCCCTCCGACCCATATTAATTGACATGGATCTATCAAAATTTAGATGAATCTAGACACTATTTAACATATAGGTTCATCCAAAATTTGACAAATTAAAATTAATTAATATGGACGAGAAGAAAGTACTGTATTATTTTCTGTCCTTATAGAGGTTCAAAAGGTAGGCACGCTGCGTTGCGTTACGGGATTAGTTATCTCCAGCTGCCCCTGCGGCCACGGCCTCTGCCTGCTTCATCTTGGCGAGCTCGACCAGCCTCTGAACGTCCGTCATGACCGCCTTGGCCTCGTTCAGCGCGCCGAAGCTCTCCAACCACGCCGCAAGGAGAGGGACCTTGGCAGCGTCGAAGAGCCTTGCGCCGGAGAGCGCCTCAGTTGCGTGCACCCATGGGACCGCAGCGCCCAGCACGATGTCGACGTAGCCGACGTTATCGCCGCCGAAGAAGCTCCCACCCTTAGAGCACTCCTTGAGCCCTCCCTCTAGAACGTCCACCGCAGCCAACGTCTGCTTCAGCCACTCTGCCTTCTCGTCGTCGGTCTTGGCCATGAACACCTTTTGCCATGCCGCCAACAGCTGCACGCATGGACATGCAAAACTCATGACATGCGAGATGTAATTACAGGATATATAGTGCAAACATTCAGTAGTAAGCACCTTGTCTTGGATGAACGCTACCCAGAAGCGAGCGACGCCACGGTCGTAGGGGTCCTCCGGGAGGAGGGCTGGGCCGGCGGCGGCGAAGGCTTCGTCCAAGTACTGAACGATGATCAGAGACTCGCAGATGGGCTTGCCGTTGTGGATCAGCACCGGCACCGTCTTGTGCACGGGGTTGGAGGTCAGGAGGAGGTCGCTCTTGCTGCCAAGATCCTCTTCAACGTTCTCGAAGCTCAGACCCTTGAAGCTGAGCGCGAGTTGCGCTCGCAGGACGAACGGGCTCGCCCACGTGCCCAGCAGCTTCAGATCTTGTCCACCTCGGGCCATCTTCTAGTAGTACTACTTCGTCTGTGTGTATGAGCCAAGCCTTGAGATCTACTGTGTTTTGTGTTCGTGCTGAAGAAGAGCTGTGTATATTTATGAATTATTATCAGTGTTGTGGGCCTGCGCGGCACTGGTGTGCGTTTGTTGGTGTGCACGACGACCATAAGTAAGACTTTCCACGTCGTTACACGCGCAGGAAATCCTCCGTTGTTATGGTAAACTCAACGTTTGACTATATCGGTTGCTTCGTTGTTAATCTTCATTTGTTAGCGTCTGAAAATGTGACACATGAAGTATCTGTCTTGGAGAACAAGTCAGAGGAAGTAGTATACTCTCCCTAGCACTCATGGGCGCTGCCGTCCTCTCTCCGGTGTGAATCATGGCCCCGACGCCGCCGCTGCGGCGGAGGTCCACTCCACCACGCCACCGTGTCAGGCAACAACACACCTCTCTCTACTGCTGCTGTCGGACAACACCAAGAGAAGATTAGACGGCTCACAACGCTTCGTACTGCTCAAGTTATATTCTATAGTTCCAGTGTAATGAGACCTTAAGCTTGGATTATGGCCTAATTGGCACTATTATGTAAACCTTAATTAAACTCGTGGCTTCAGGCTGGTTATATAAAGCCTGGAGAGGGGTGGATGGGAGGCACGAGAATAAAGAAAACAAAACCAAATTTCATTTACACCTTTACCAGTTCTGCCCCCTTATTTCTAAGATCAAGATTTAATTCCAGTTTATTCCAGCAAATTCCTGTTTTTTTCCTGTCTTGCTGGTATGCCACCCTCAATTCCTAGTTAGGTCCATGACAATTGGTATCACGAGCAGCGATTCTGCAAAGAAAATTCCCCCCGCGGGTTCTCTGGTCATCTCGATCCAGAGGGTAAAATCCCCTGGGCAAAAAACAATCGGCAATCATGGTGGTTCCCCATTCCTCGACTGCGGCCGCCTTCACATCGATCATCCGCCCGCGTTCGCAGGAGCGCCTCGATCACCTCGCTGACGAACAAGCTGTCCGGGATGCAGCGCAAGAACAAGCACGCGCGGAGGAGGCGATCCGTGAACATCTTCCGTGGGAGGTTCTCGCCATCTCCAAGCGCCTGACGGACAAACAGAGGTGGACAAGCTCCAAGGTGACATGACAAACCTCGTCGCCATGGTCACGCAGCTGAGCGCGAATCTCGGCAAGCAGCCGGAACCAGCGGCGCCTACACCGACCACCTCCTCGGCAACAACTACCTTCTCCACACCACCGCCGTTCCAGCCCTAGTTGAGCCCCATCCCTGAGGTGTCCATGCCAACGGAGTCGCCAGCAACATCCGGCCACCCGACAGTGTGTCCTCTCCTCTTCGGTAACACTTCAAAACCCCCAAATTCCCTACCTCTTTCACATGGATCGAGTCCCGTGTCTCAGCCAGTATGTCGTTTCCCCAATTCGCAACCTTTTCATACACAAAATCCGGCACCTTTTACACCCCCAAATTCAACCCCTTACCCACCACCCAACTCCACACTAATTCTTCCACACAACCATTGCTATCAGAACACATACCCGTCATCACACCCACACCACTACCAACAGCCAACACCACAACACTCAAATTACTAACCACACCACCAATACAATCACACTTCCTGCAGCCCAACACCACCTCCTTACCACACACACTACAACAACACTTCGTACCAGGATCCATATCAGGGAGAAGGATACCAATCCCACAACTACAATCCATACCCACCTCAACCCAACATCCCACAACCAATTTATTCACAAACCCAACCAATCATCACTTCTACACCACTCTATCCACCTTATACACCTCCATAGCAGGAACCGAGACAGGTATACAACAACAATGAAGGGGTGGAACCTCACATTAGATCGCCAATAGTGGAATTACCTTTGTTTTATGGAGACAATGCCTATCAATGGCTTCAGCATTGTGAAGCTGTTTTTGATCTGGTGGGCATCACTAATGACCAGAAGCTGAAATGGGCTGCAGCACACATCAGAGGCAGAGCCAAACTCTGGCTTAACAATTGCAATATTCAACTGAATTTCATGAACTGACAACAATTCTGTGAGTTACTCTTGGACCGATTTCCTGATGCAGGTCCTCATGAATCCATGGACCAATTCCATCAAATGAAGCAGTACACCACAGTCAATGCATACATTGAAACATTTGAGGAATGTATGACACTAATGAAGAGAGATCACCATTACTTGCCAGAGTACTTCTTCACCTTGCGGTTTATCAGTGGACTGAAAGATGCATTGAAACATGCAGTCAAAACTCACAAACCACCAGACTTGCGAGTTGCATATTGGTATGATCGACAGGAAGAGTTGGCATTGCTGTCCATCACAAAGAGGCAGAATACTGTTACCATCACTAACAGACAGCAGAACACACAGCCAACAAATCGATTCCCACAAAATAGAGAACAGAGGAACAAACCTCCAATGGACAGAAACAAGGAAAAGGTAAAGTGTTGGTACTGTCCTCGAGATTGGTCTTTTGGCCATAAATGTGCAAGTATCAAGAGCATTGTACATGCTATTGAGATGCAGGGACATAGTGATGATGAGAAAGGAGATGAACAAGAAGAAGTGGACATACCTCAACCACTACTGCTCCCCCAAGTCCCACTACAACCTAAACAAGTCCTACAACAACCACTACAATAACCTGCTGACAATGTCATGCAGTTATCTCTGCAAGCTCTCCATGGTATGCCAGGTGAGGGTACCCTGTCAATACAGCTGATGATTGAAGGGAAGCCAGCTGTAGCACTAATAGACACAGGCAGTACAAATACTTTCATTGATTTGCAGTTTGCCCAGCAAAACCAATTCAGGTTACTGCCAGTCCCTCACAGGAAGGTCATGGTAGCAGAAGGAGGAGAATTATCTTGCCAATACATTCTGCCACAATGCAATTACAAATTACAAGATAAGGATCTCACAAATGATTTTCACATACTACCCCTCCAACGATATGATGTCATTTTGGGAGCAAATTGGCTGAAGAAGTTTAATCCAAATCTCATAGACTGGGAAAATAGAACTGTCTCATTGTTCTATCAAGGTAGTTGGATTACATTAGTGGACAAACAACAGAGGGGGAAAGATTGTTTGGTATCAGCAAAAACATGTTCAAAACTACTGTTACAAAAGGCAGATGCTTACATTCTCCAGCTCAACCTTCAGAACACTGTCCAAGTACAAGCAGTAACCTGAAAATTCCCCAATAACTGGCTTACTGTCACAATTTGACGATGTTTTCTCTGAACCTGAAGGCCTACCACCAACTCGGGTGTGTCATCACTCAATTACCTTGAAGGATGGGGCAACTCCCCAAATATCCGACCCTATCGAATGCATCATAGTCATAAAAACATTATAGAAGAGTTGGTCAGGAACTTGCTAGGAAAATCTGAAATACGACATAACACTAGCCCTTTCTCATCGCCTTCGATTCTGGTCAGGAAAGAGGACAAAACTTGGAGATTATGCGTTGATTATTGACAATTGAATGCCTTGACAGTGAAAAACAAATACCCCATCCCAGTTATCGAGGATCTATTGGATGAACTGCAAGGAGCCACTGTGTTCACCAAGTTAGAATTGTACTCGCACTATCATCAGATACGCATGAATCCAGAGGATATACCAAAAACAGCATTCAGAACACACCTGGGACACTACGAATATCTAGTTATGCCATTCGGGTTAACTAATGCTCCGCTACCTTTCAAGAGTTTATGAACATCATCTTCTCTACAGTATTGAGAAGGTTTGTCCTCGTCTTCTTCGATGACATCCTCATCTACAGCACCAACATACAAGAACACAAACATCACTTGCCTATTGTACTGGAAATACTAAGGGCAAATCAACTGAAAGTCAAGAGGACCAAGTGCACATTTGCTACTGTCACTGTGGAATTCTTGGGTCATGTCATCTCGGGAGCTGGAGTTGCAACTGATCCAACAAAAAATGTGGATATAATTAAGTGGCCAATACCCAAAAATATCACCCAGCTTAGAGGATTTCTTGGTCTTACAGGATACTACCGACGTTTTGTGCAGCACTACGCCACCATATGCAAACTATTGCATGAATCTCTGAAGAATAATTCCTTTCTATGGGGACAATCTCAACAAGAAGCCTTTGTACAACTCAAACATGCCATGACCACACCACCGGTACTAGCTTTGCCAAACTTTGAGTTGCCCTTTATTCTGGAAATAGATGCTTGCAGTTCAGGTCTGGGTGTAGTGTTAATGCAACTTGGAAAATAAATAGCTTATTTCAGTAAAATTCTGGGCCCCAAATCTGCCACTTTCTCAATCTATGAGAAAGAAGCAATGGCCATTCTTGAATCTTTAAGGAAATGGCGTCATTACCTGTTGGGTAACAAATTGACCATTAGAACAAATCAAAGAAGCCTCAAGTACCTCGGTAGCCAGAGATTGCTAGAAGGAATCCAACACAAGTTGATGATGAAATTGTTGGAATTCAATTATTCCATTGAGTATAAAAAAGGAAGCCAAAATGCAGTGGCAGATGCACTATCCAGAAGAGATATTCCAGCTGATAAATGCATGGCAATGTCTGCTGCTCTTCCAACATGGATAATTGATGTCGAGGAAAGCTATGTGGGTGACCCTAAATGCCTGCAATTACTCCATGAATTGGCTTTAAATCCAGATAGCCACCCAAACTACACCATGCAAGCTGGTCTGCTGAGATATAAGAACATGATTGTGATAGGGGACTCCACTGATCTAAAACAGAGGCTCTTCCACTCCTTTCATGCATCTACTTTTGGTGGACATTCAGGTCAAAGGGTAACATATCATCGACTGAAACACATTTTCTATTGGCCTCATATGAAGCAGTACATTGATGAACAGACTAGGCACTGTCCTGTTTGCCAAATATCAAAGACTGAAAAACTACAGTACCCTGGTCTACTGAACCCGTTGAACATACCTAATAGAAAATGGGGAGAAATCAGTACGGATTTCTTCGAGGGTCTGCCCAAATCCAATGGAAAAGATGTCATCTTGGTAGTAGTAGATCGTTTGACCAAATATGCCCATTTTTTGCCCATGTCTCATCCCTATACTGTTCACAAGGTAGCAACATTGTTCTTGGACAACATATTTAAGTTACATGGCATGCCAGCAGTAATCGTTAGTGATCGAGACCGGATATTCACTAGCAAACTATGGAAAGAACTCTTTGCTGCCCTCAAGGTGGATCTGCATTTCTCTACTGCTTACCACCCGGAATCTGATGGGCAAAGAGAACGGGTAAACCAATGCTTAGAGCAATACTTGCGCAGTATGTCTTTCAAGCAGCCAAAGAAATGGTCTGAATGGCTTTCAACTGCAGAATGGTGGTATAATTCAGCATACCACTCTTTGATCAAAACCTCTCCCTTTGAAGCATTGTATGGATACCCACCTCCACAAATCCAGGAGATTGTCATTCCTGACTCTGCACTACCAGAAACTCAGGAAACTCTGCATACCACGGAGCAAATGATCAAGACATTGCAAGACAATCTGGCATATGCACAGAAGAAAATGAAGAAGTTTGCAGATAGGAATAGAACACCGAGAACATTTGCAGAGGGAGATATGGTTTATTTAAAAATGCAACCCTACCGAGAACATGCATTGGGTCTTGGTAATGGTCTGAAATTGACATCCAAGTACTACGGGCCTTTCAGAGTTCTCCAAAAGATTGGCACTGTAGCATATAAGATACAATTGTCGGAAGGGACTCAACTACCCAACGTCTTCCACGTCAACCAGCTCAAGAAGCATCTGGGTCCTCGCACAGTCCCAAATGACAAGCTTCCAGTTCTCACATCTAATGGTAAGATCAAAACTCAACTAATTGCTATCCTGGAAATTCGTCAAATTCCTCGCAGGTTAGGCAACTACGACATCGCTGTTCCGCAATGGCTGGTGCACTGGGAGAACATGACAGAAGCAGAAGCAACCTGGGAGGACGCCCACTACATGATGCAACGTTCCCAGGTTTCCATCCTTGAAGTCTGGACTTTTAGTAGAGGGCAATGTCAGGCAACAACACACCTCTCTCTACTGCTACTGTCGGACAACACCAAGAGAAGATCAGACGGCTCACAACGCTTCGTACTGCTCCAGTCATATTCTGTGGTTCTAGTGTAATGAGACCTTAAGCTTGGATTATGGCCTAATTGGCACTATTATGTAAACCTTAATTAAACTCGTGGCTTTAGGCTGGTTATATAAAGCCCGGATAGGGGTGGATGGGAGGCACGAGAATAAATAAAACAAAACCAAATTTCATTTACACCTTTACCATTTCTGCACCCTTATTTCTAAGATCTAGATTCGGTTCCAGTTTATTACAGCAAATTCCTGTTTTTTTCATGTCTTGCTGGTATGCCACCCTCAATTCCTAGTTAGGTCCGTGACACGCCGGACGGTTTGGCCTTGGCACTGATGTTTTCAGCTTCCCAGAGGTCCTCTTTGACGACCGCCAGCCTTCAGAGCTGCCGCGACACCGTCTCTATTGCGGCCGCTGGAGCCACCTCTTGCTAGCCGCACGCAAGGTGTTTGATGGTGTGTTTCTTTGGCCCAAATTTTTTGTTTTTGTTTTGTCATTTAGTTTATATAGTTGATAAATGATCTTATATGTACTGTCAGAGACGGATCCAGGGGGCGAGGGGTGGCCAGGTGTAATACCCTCGGATTGGCCCTACGCAAGTCTTAGCGATTCCCGCCAAACCCGCATAGAAATGATTCAAAGGCGCCCACCAAGAACTTTCATGCGGGTGGAAAACGAAGTAATACCATTACACATTAGTCCACGATAGAACCCACAAAACAGATATATACATCAATGAATCCACGAGTCAAGAATACAGATATATAGTACAAAGATCCAAATCACCTCGAAAACGATGCAACATCCGACTACGGACAAGATGCAAATGGGGCTAAGAGCCCTGAAAAATAACCAATGGCGTCCATAACCCTGTTCAGGCCAAGCCGGAAGCGTAACCCTTCTAACGACGTCAATCTCAAAACCTGCTAAAACAAAACGGGTGCCGACAAAGGGAAAAGGAAAAAGAAAGCGGTCAGTACTGATTCCAGTACACGGCGAGTCTTAGAATTCGACGGTCCTCGCCTACATAGGTATGGTGGACTGAAGCGACAGCGCAACATGCACTAAACAATCTATAGAGACTTGATACAACTGTCGGCTATCAGAGAGGGATAAGAAAGACCTATTTGGATCCAACCTGATACTAACACCAAACATACCCATCCTGGTATTTCCCCCTCGAGACCAAACGAGGAAGTCAACCGAGGAACTCACACAGTTGGCAGTTTTATTCATTCCATTATAATTGCAGCAATTACTAGTCAGATATAGATAACTTGAGTCATCCTGATAACATAAGAAGTGGACAGTTTTAGTTAACCATTCCGTTGTAGTTGCAATACTTACTAGTCAGATACATATACCATGAGACATTCAAAAACCCAAGAAGTTGTTGGTACTTTTATTTAGATATTACGTTGTAGTGAAGCTGATTACTAGTCATTTCAAAGTCATATTAATAGAACTACTTCAGTTATAGTTGTCTATGATCGAGATACTATGCTCCAAGTTGTCCATAACCGCGGACATGGCTTTTAGAAAGTTTTATCCTACAGGGGGAACAAATAGCAACACACGCACGATCAACCTCATAAAAACCAAATGAAAACCCAACGAGGCATCACGACAAAGAAATCACAAGATTCATATAATCAGGGAGCCACCCTACCAAGCTACCCGCTACGAAGTTGGCCGGCTCTGAGACAGACCTAGAGGTTTGTGACGATGGCTGTAAACGACTGGGAACCCGAAAGTGTGACTGGGCTTGTCGATACCGTGAAAATGTGGCACGGGGTTCCAAAATAGTACCGGCGCTCCACGCGCAATAGTAAATAAAGCAGTAAAGCATGGCATAAGTACAAGATAGTAATAAATCCCCAAACTACTTTATGGCCCCAAGAAATAAGATATGACTCAATCTCATGCTAAGGGGAGTCATGGTCCCACATGCAGATAGTGCGAATATTCAAGGAACAGGTATCAAGTACTCAGGGTCCTACAGGACACAAGTGGACGGTTAAAAACCAAATAACATCTATTGCCCACCTATACCTCTGCATTATTTACCTACTTTCAATTTTATTATTAAATAGTAATTAAAGTCATGATCATCTCCAACATTAAACATGAGGCATTTCTCCAACAACGGTGGTACTTGACGATATCGAAGCAACACCTGAGCAAGCAACTATGACTCGCAAGGCCAACTATCTACCAAGCAACAGGTAATAGGAGGTGTCCAAGGCAATATAATGGCCGCAAGGGATATAGGGGGAGAATGCTCGCCTGAAAACATTGCCGAAGGTTCATCCTAAGATCGGGCCAACACTCGCATCAACTCATCGGCCTAATCCATGAAGAAGCAAATCACTAGAAGAAACACCTGGTGCACTATTTATTACTACGATAGAAGATCGGGCATGATGCATGCATGATGCGTGACATGGCAAAGATGCGATGCGATTAGGCAATATTAAACATAACCGGGGTTCCGAAATTTACTTAGATGGTTCAAGTTGTTTAGATACCCCATAATTTAAATGTTGTCTTAACGAGGCAAAATAGTGGCAACGGTTCGCTACACAAATTTAAATGAGGCCAATACTAGACTAGATTCACCCGCATATGGTCTCCATATTTAATTATGAGATGAATCGGCATAAGGCTCCCAAACCACATGACATGAGTGCCACATGAACAATTTAGATGCAACAAATATATATTATATATTAGAAAAATATTGGTCTCGGGAAAAGGATCACACATTGGTCCGAAGATCTTGGTTCGATGTGGTTTGTTAGTTTGGGCTTGACTGGATCGGTGTTTGGATTGGAGCTTCGGGGTCTCGATGTACATGAAGGGGGCCTCGGCGCTCCATGGTCTTCGGACGCCATGATGGAGAACTCGGTGGTTCCGTGAAGAAGACCTTGATGCTCGGCTTCGATTATCGATATCAAACTCGGTTTCCTTCGTGCCAGTTGATCTTAGTAGAAGGTCTTGTACGAGACTGCAAGGGTGATGGCATGGATGGCACGGACAATCTAGACTCAGGCCTAAACGACAGATATCTGCAGCAAAGGAAGCCCACCAGGTCGTTGCGCTCGCACTAGCACATAGAGTGCGCCAGGCCCAGATACCACGACCACTACGGGGAAACAGCGACGCGAACTCGACGGACGGCGAGCTTGGGGTCAATCTACGGGCAGCCCACAAGGAGGATGAGCAGGGATCTACGGGTGTCGCTGCGACAGAGACGACGAGGCGAGGCCGGCAGATGGCGGGCTGACTGTAGGCGAGGCAAAGGGCTCCGTGGAGCCATGATCCTTGGTCGGAGCAACGAAGATGGCGGAAGGGGCGGCAACCTGAGCGGGAGGACGAAGGCCGTGATGGGAAGGGGCCACGATGGCAGCGCCTGGTGGAGTTCGAGTCAAAGCGCGAGAGGCTGCCTGGCAGCGGGAAGCGATTTCGAGGAGGGCGGCCCTCTTGGCGGCTCGGGGCGGGGTCGGGCTCGCAGGCGCAAGGGGCGGCCGGGTGCAGGCTCGGTGGGGGGCGACGCTAGGGATGCAAGGAGAGAGACGCACGGTAGGGCCTCGCTTCCTTGGAGACGGCAACGGTTGCAGGAGGGAGAAGGCGAGCGGGTTAGGGATTGAGGAAGGACAGATGGGGTTGGAGCGTGCACGTCCGCGGGGTGGGGCCAGGGGCATCGTGAGCGAGCGAAGGGAATGTTGTGTGCGTTATAGTGGTGTGTGCGTGAGTCGTGTTAGGTAGACTGGGTTAGGTTGGGGTGGTGTTGTGGCGTGTACACGCGCGCATGGTGTGCAGTGCGGCGGCAGTGGGGTGAACAGGGGTAGGGAGTAGGTGGGGATTTGGTTGGTCTAGGGTTAGGGTTTGGTTAGGGTAGTAGGTGGTTGGCTGGGCCTTTGGGCCTGGCCGGCTGCCTCCCCTAATATAGTTTTAATATCTTTATTTAATTTTAAATATCTTTTGTAAAATAGCTTAGACAAATAAAGATCCGGGTGGATCGAGGTTTTATATTTGAAATGAAGATGGGGAATATCTAGAAAACAAAGAGGGGCTTTTTGAAAATAGTTTTAGGTTAAAACATGCATGCAGATATCATGATGATGCACAGATGTAAATGCAGGCGATTTTCTAGTAGTGGTTTTACCCGGGGTGCTACAATTCGACACCACTAACAACGGATCTCTCCCTCGATATCCGCCTCATGGTACGGGGGAGAAGGTCGACGCTCTAAATCTTCTCGCTTGATGCAGATCCTCGCAACACCACTAACAAGGATTCTTTCTCCGTCTTGAAATCGGTAGCACCACCAAAAAGGGGTGGTTGCTCACGTTCGTCGAGAGAACGCTCCGGATAAACAATATACGAAGTTAAAGGTAAGGCCACCTCTGACTTCCAGGGAAGGAGTAAGAATTGCATCGATCCATCGTTCAATGTACAAAAGCAAATTATAAGAGTAGTGGTATGGCCGCCACTCCATCCCGCACTCAAAGCATTATTCTGTATATTAATATAAGAATTATGCAACCAACTCTCGGATTTTAGACTGAAGATCTTGACAAACATCGTTTGGAAACAAAGGATTGATGCGGACTATTCATCGGATCTGATGCAGATGATGAACTCGTCGTGTTGGGAACACCGGAAGATACAAAGAAAAAATTTAGTGAATTTTCGGTCCACTGAAAGGTACAACAGATGATAGATTCATCAGATAGCATGAATTCCAGTTGTCAAGGCACCTTTAAAAGAGGAAGGAAGCAAAACCCTAAAGGTACGACGGAAACCCAACCATGAGAATTCCTGGACTCGAAGAAAAGGTAAGAGAACAGATTCAAAACACGTAGAGGTAAGAAGAGAATAGTAGGGGATAAGGAGTAAAAGCAGTCCTAATCAGATCTATCCAACCGATTTTCCAAAATAGTTCTGACACTCTACAACATCCGTTAGCTAGGTTATCCTACAGGCTGGACCAGTGGGGTATCGTAACTGCTGAGCTCTGATACCACTGTGTAACACCCTCGGATCGGCCCTATGCAAGTCTTAGCGATTCTTGCCAAACCCGCATAGAAACGATTCAAAGGCGCCCACCAAGCACACTTTCGTGTGGGTGGAAAACGAAGTAATACCATTACACATTAGTCCACGATAGAACCCACAGAACAAATATATATAGAAATGACTCCACAGTCAAGAATACAGATATATAGTACAAAGATCCAAATCACCTTGAAAACGATGCAACATCCGACTATGGAAAAGATGCAAATGGGGCTAAGAGCCCTGAAGAATAACCAATGGCGTCCATAACCCTGTGCAGGCCAAGCCGGAAGGGTAACCCTGCTAACGACGTCGATCTCAAAACCTGCTAAAACAAAAGGGGTGCCGACAAAGGGAAAAGGAAAAAGAGAGCGGTCAGTACTGATTCTAGTACATGACGAGTCTTAGAATTCGGCGGTCCTCACCTACATAGGTATGGTGGACTGAAGCGGTAGCGCAACATGCACTAAACAACCTATAGAGACTTGATACAACTGTCGGCTATCAGAGAGGGATAAGAAAGACCTATTCGGATCCAACCTGATACTAACACCAAACATACCCATCTTGGTATTTCCCCCTCGAGACCAAACGAGGAAGTCAACCGAGGAACTCACACAGTTGGCAGTTTTATTCATTCCATTATAATTGCAGCAATTACTAGTCAGATATAGATAACTTGAGTCATCCTGATAACATAAGAAGTGGGCAGTTTTAGTTAACCATTCCGTTGTAGTTGCAATACTTACTAGTCAGATACATATACCATGAGACATTCAAAAACCCAAGAAGTTGTTGGTACTTTTATTTAGCCATTCCGTTATAGTGAAGCTGATTACTAGTCATTTCAAAGTCAAATTAATAGAACTACTTTAGTTATAGTTGTCTATGATCGAGATACTATGCTCCAAGTCATCCATAACCGCGGACACGGCTTTCAGAAAGTTTTACCCTACAGGGGGCATAAATAGCAACACACGCACGATCAACCTCAGAAAAACCAAATGAAAACCCAACGAGACATCACAACAAAGAAATCACAAGATTCATATAATCAGGGAGCCACCCTACCAAGCTACCCGCTACGAAGTTGGCCGGCTCCGAGACAGACCTAGAGGTTTGTGACGATGGCTGTAAACGACTGGGAACCCGAAAGTGTGACTGGGCTTGTCGATACCGCAAAAACCTGGCACGGGGTTCCAATACAGTACAGGCGCTCCACGCGCAATAGTAAATAAAGCAGTAAATCATGGCATAAGTACATGATAGTAATAAAGCTGCAAACTACTTTGTGACCCCAAGAAATAAGATATGACTCAAGCTCATGCTAAGGGGATTCATGGTCCCACATGCAAATAGTGCGAATATTCAAGGAACATGTATCAAGTACTCAGGATCCCACGGGACACAAGTGGATGGTTAAAAACCAAATAACATCTATTGCCCACCTGTGCCTCTGCATTATTTACGTACTTTCAATTTTAGTTATTAAACGGTAATTAAAGTCATGATCAACTCCAACATTAAGCATGAGGCATTTCTCCAACAACGGTGGTACTTGACGACATCGAAGCAACACTTGAGCAAGCAACTACGACTCGCAAGGCCGACTATCTACCAAACAACAAGTAATAGGAGGTGTCCAAGGCAATATAGTGGCTGCAAGAGATATCACGGATACGAAAACTAGAGCATCGCAACATAGATAGTACTAGATCAACAGGAGGAAATAAAGACTATAAAAGTAAGATGGGTAGAAAGGGGGAGAATGCTCGCCTAAAAACATTGCCGAAGGTTCAGCCGAAGATCGGGTCAACACTCGCATCAACTCATCGGCCTAATCCATGAAGAAGCAAAGCACTAGAAGAAACACCAGGTGCACTATTTAATACTACGGCAGAAGATCGGTCATGATGCATGTATGATGCGTGACATGGCAAAGATGCGATGCGATTAGGAAATATTAAACAAAACCGGGGTTCCAACATTTACTTAGATGGTTCAAGTTGTTTAGATACCCCACAATTTAAATTTTGTCTTAACGAGGCAAAATAATGGCAACGGTTCACTACACAAATTTAAATGAGGCCCATATTAGACTAGATTCGCCCGCATATGGTCTCCATATTTAATTATAAGATGAATCGGCATAAGGCTCCCAAACCACATGACATGAGTGCAACATGAACAATTTAGATGCAACAAATATATATTATATATTAGAAAATATTGGTCTCAGGAAAAGGATCATACATTGTTACGAAGATCTTGGTAGATCTTGGTTTGATGTGGTTTTACAGTTTGGGCTTGACTGGATCGGTCTTCGGATCGGAGCTTTGGGGTCTAGATGTATGCATGTGAAGGGGGACTCGGCGCTCCATGGTCTTCAGACGCCGGGATGGAGAGCTTGGTGGTTCCATGAAGAAGACCTTGATGCTCGGCTTCGATTATCGATATCAAACTCGGTTTCCTCGGTGCTAGTTGATCTTAGCAGAAGGTCTTGTATGAGACTGCAAGGGTGATGGCACGGATGTCACGGACGATCTGGACTCAGGCCTAAATGACAGATATCTGCAGCAAAGGAAGCCCACCAGGTTGTTGTGCTCGCACTGGCACATAGAGGTGCGCCCGGCCCAGATACCATGACCACTATGGGGAAACGGCGACGCGAACTCGACGGAGGGCGGGCTTGGGATCAATCTACGGGCAGTCCACAAGGAGGACGAGCATGGATCTACGGGTGTCGCTGTGAGAGACGACGAGGCGAAGATGGGAGATGGCGGGCCAACTATAGGCGAGGAAAAGGGCTCCGTGGAGCCACGGTCCTTGGTCGGAGCAGCGGAGATGGTGGCAGGGGCGGCGACCTGAACGGGAGGACGAAGGTCGCGATGGGGAGGGGCGACGGTGGCAGCGCCTGGTGGAGTTTGGGTCGAAGCAGAGGTGCAAGAGGGCTTCCCCTGCAGGCGGCGGGGAGGCAATGAAAGCCGAGGAGGGGCGGCCTACTGGCGGCTCGGGGCGGGGTCGGGCTCGTAGGCGCAAGGGGCGGCCGGGTGTAGGCTCGGAGGAGGGGCGATGCTGGGGAAGCAGGGAGAGAGGCACACGACATGGGCTCGCTTCCCTGGCGATGGCGGCGGTTGCGGGAGGGAGAAGGCGAGCGGGTTGGGGATCGAGGAAGGATAGATGGGGTGGGAGCGTGCGCGTCCGCGGTGTGGGGCCAGGGGCATCGTGAGAGAGCGAAGGGAATCTGTGCATGCGTTACAGTGGTGTGTGCGTGAGTCGTGTTAGGTAGACTGGGTCAGGTTGGGGTGGTGTTGTGGCGTGTACACGCACGTGTGGTGTGCAGTGCGACGACGGTGGGGTGGACAGGGGTAGGGAGTAGGTGGGGATTTGGTTTGTCTAGGGTTAGGGTTTGGTCGCTTGAGCAACATCGCCGGGAGCAGAAACTCTAGAGTCTCCCACAAGCTGTGATCCGAGACGGCAACCGCCCCTCTACTCTTCACCACCTCCTCACCTGCACGGCCATCCAGGTTGGATGGAGTAGCAGCAGCACCGCCCTAGGAACAACAGCAACGCAGAAGGAAGAGGGAGCTGGTCTTCCGCCGCTGCAGTCCTGCCTTCTTCCCCATGCCACCACGGCCGGCTGGAAAAAAGGGGGAACCCATTATAGACGAAGAGATCCATTGCCTGGCGCCGCACGCGAACACACCAAGACGAAAGAACTCCCACCGCCTCCCAAGACCCACAGCCCCGCGAGCCCCAACTCTGACCCCTCGCCACCATGGCCGGCCAGAGGGAGAGGGAAACACACAGCAGCTGCGAGAAAGAGGAGGCAAAACACAACCACATATTTATTCAAAGATTAGGTGGTCATCGATGTCACCGCTAGCTTCAACCACAGAAGCTTGTGCGCCTCCCCGATGAACCCTAGTGACTGGATCTAGTCGCCATGATGCAGAGCTCCACATCTGGGCATCACGCCCAAAACTACAACCAAACGGGCACTACACCTATAGCTAGGTGTCCTATCTACTCCTACGCCTCCTCTTGCCCACCTCCAACCGACTAATCTGGCAGAGGGGACAGGGGTGAGGCCCGGTCGTCGGTGGACAAGGCGCAAAAGAGGCTATAGAGGGAGGGCGAGAGAGGTGTATGATCAAATCCTTTACTCTACTATGTGTTGTGTTCGTGTTGAAGAAGACTCTTTATGAATTATTATCAGTGTTGTGGTCATGTGGCACTGGTGTGTGGTGTATGTTGGTAGTGGGCATCTGTGCACTATGCATCACGGCCATAAGTAAGACTTTCTACATCGTTACACGCACAGGAAATACTCCCTGGATATGGTAAACTCAATGTTTGACTACTGATCAGTTGCTTCAATGTTAATCTCCATTTGTTAATTAATGTCTGAAAATGTGTAAATAATGCATGAAGTATCTGTCTTGGAGAATAAGCCGAGGAAGTCTACCAGTCTGGTATGTTTCGATCTGTTCATGGAGTTTCTCGGGCCTTAGCACCGTTTACCTTTATCAAGTAGACACCCGATGGTTGTATGTAGTGGGGCGCAAGTTATCACCTGAGTAGTATTAGTAATAATTCTGCATTCCCCCTCCCTCCCCCCTCCCCCACCACCACCCACTCATAAAAACACACACCAAAAAGAGAATAAAAATCTAGAAGACCATCTCTTATCTCAGCGCATATGACCAAGCCAGTGCTCTAGTGAGCCTCCGACCCATAAACCAAGCCGGAGGTGTGCTTCGATGTCCCTACTGTCCCCAAACTTATGAAACTAAAAACACAAGGATAGCTATGATTGATCAATACCCTTTCATCCATTCCGAACCAAAGGGGTATCTGCTAATCATGGTTATCCTTGTGACTTTAGTTGCGTAAGTTTGGAGGAGAGGGGGACACCGAGGAAAAAGTCATTTACCTTGCTCTATTGATCCATAAGCGCGCTAACCGAGAATTCACCCTTTTTCCATTCACCTACTTCAAAGGTTTTGTCACTAAAATCCAACAGTAAGCCCCTAGAATTACGGTTGGCCAAAATCCAATTCCAGCAAAACAGTCCTCCTCGAGGCCATTTTGTTCCACTGAGGTGATGATACATACTAACACATGACAATCACCATTGGTCTGCATCATGCTACACCAACCACTCATACTAAGGTGAACTCATTCCATCATGTGTATTTCGTTGATCATCATTTGAATGGGATCCTACTTTAGTCAAATGTGTGTTCCATACTCAAGCCACTGCCCATGACCATGATGCCAAGAGGAGGAGACAAGGATGACCCAGGAGCCAAGAAGCCCAAGTAAGAAGCATGGAAAATAAGACAGAAGAAGAATTGTAGCGCCCGCTCTAGCGCCGCCGGATTATCTTCTGGAACGTTTCGGCGCTAGGCCTGGCGAATCGGAATTCCCGCCGGAACCAAACCGCTCCCTCTACCCATCCCTTTTCCCCTAGCACTACAAATAGCCCCATGTGGCTTAGGTCTAGGTAGAGAATGAATATTAAGTTGATTTGTCCTAGCCTCCATATTCCCATAGGGGGAACCTCTCTGGGATCTGCATCAAGTACCTAGGTTGTATAAGGCCCTCGCCGTTAGAGTGCTCTTTCTATCTCGTGATATCAATTGCGCCGATCTCTCCCTTTGCGTCTCTAGTGATTGCAATCTCTTCATGAGTAGATTCTAGCTGCTCTGGATCGATCTTTCCTTTGTGGATCGATCTCTACCTAGCGGTATTTGCCATGAGGATTCTATCGGGTTGGTGATTCGGGATAACGAGGACAACCCAAGCATGTGTGTCTTGCACATGTTTGTATCTTTATCTTGCATTCGAGTTGAGTTCATTGTGTTTTCCCTTCGTCCCTGCCTCAAATTCGTGAAGACCAGGCCAGCCAAGGGTAAATTCACCAAGGGACCCCTATCATATGGTATTATGTAACACCCTCAGAATTGGCCCTATGCAAGTTTCAGCGCTTCCCGCCAAACCCGCATAGAAACGATTCAAAGGTGCCCACCAGGCACTTGCGTGCGGGTGGAAAACGAAGTAATATCATTACACAATAGTCCTCGATGGAACCCACAAAACAGATATATACAATAGCGACTCAAAGAGTCAAGAATACAAATATACAGTACAAAGATCCAATCACCTTGAAAACGATAGAGCGTCCGACTACGGACAAGATGCAAATGGGGCTAAGAGCCCTGAAGAATAACCAATGGCGTCCATAACCTGCCCGAGCCAAGCCGGAAGGGTAACCACTATAACGACGTCGATCTCAAAACCTGCTTAAACAAAAGGGTGCCGACAAAGGGCAAAGGAAAAGAGAGCGGTCGATCGAGGCCGATTGCACGGCGAGGCTAGAATTCGCGGTCCTCGCCTACATAGGTATGGTGGATGAGCGGCGCAGCATGCACTAAACAACCTATAGAGACTCGATATAACTGTCGGCTATCAGAGAGGGATAAGAAAGACCTATTCGGAACCAACCTGATGCTACCACCAAACATACCCATCCTGGTATTTCCCCCTCGAGACCAAACGAGGAAGTCAACCGAGGAACTCACACAGTTGGCAGTTTTAGTTATTCAGTTATCGTTGCAGCAATTACTAGTCGATATAGATAGTCATCCTGATATAATAAGCAGTGGGCACTTTTAGTTAACCATTCCATTGTAGTTGCAACACTTACTAGTCAGATACAATTAGCATGAGATATCCCAAACCCAGCAGTTATTGGTACTTTTATTTAGCCATTCCGTTGTAGTGGAGCTGATTACTAGTCATATCGGATACCAGTCAATTTATACACTAAACTTTAGTTATAGTTGTCTATGATCGAGAACTGTGCTCCAAGTCGTCCATAACCGCGGACACGGCTTCTCGAAAAGATTTAACCCTGCAGGGGTGCACCAAAGTTTCCACACGCACCTACACCCTTGTTGTCAGATCAGGTAGGTACAAGATCACAAAACATACACCCAACGGTATGTCGACGGGGTTTCGGACACGACGTTTCCCAGAACCAAAGCAAGCACAGGGGGCCACCCCACTAAGCTACCCGTAACGAAGTCGGCCGGTATCCGAGACAGACCCAGGGTTTGCGTCGATGGCATGGTATTCGGGAACCCGAAAGTGTGACTGGGCTTGTCGATACCGCGAAAACACTCCGCTTTCCTAAATAGTACAGGCGCTCCACGCGCAATCATAAATAAAGCAGTAAGGCATGGCATAAGTACAGGATAGTAATAAAGCCCCAAACTACTTTGCGGCCCCCGGTACAATACTTTGAAATCAGGTACTAAATCGATGGGGGTGCCCACACACCCCACCTGTGGTTAGCACGCTCGATCTCGGAACAGGTGTCAAGAACTCGGGGTCCTACGGGACACCAGTGAGCGGTTAAAAACCAAATATTGTCTATTACCCACCGGTGCCTCTGCATTTACCTACTTTCAATTTTAGTTATTAAACAATAATTAGAGCCATGATCATCTCCAACATTAAACATGCGGCAAATACTCCAACAACTGTGGTACTTGACGACACGCAACAGCACTTGAGCAAGCGACTACGACGCGCAAGTCCACTATCTACCAATCAACAGGTTATAGGATGTGTCCAAGGCAATATAAGGCTGCAAGGAATATCACGGGTACGAAAACTAGAGCATCGCAACACAGATAGCAATAGATCAACAGGGAGGGAATAAATACTATAAAAGTAAGATAGGTAGAAAGGGGGAGATGCTCGCCTGAAAACATTGCCGAAGGTTCATCCAAAGGTCGGGGCGAAGCTCACATAAACTCAACGGCCTTATCCGCGAAGAAGCAAAACACTAGAATAAACACCGGATGCACTATTTAATACTACGGCAAAAGATCGGGCATGATGCATGTATGATGTATGACATGGCAAGATGCGATGCAATTAGGCAATATTAAGCGGAACCGGGGTCCCGACAACCAATTAATAGGTTCATGTTATTTAGATACCCTGCAATTTAAATGTTGTCTTAACAAGGCAAAATTATATCACCGGTTCGCTACACAAATTTAAATGGAACCAATATGAGACTAGAAATGTCCGCATATGGTCTCCATATTTAATTATGAGGTGAATCGGCATAATTCCCCCAAACCACACAAATATGCATGCAAGTATGAACAATTTAATATGCGACAGACGATAATGACATATTATTATTATTATAAAAATAATGGGGTCTCGGATAGGGAATGACATTAGGGTTCGGCGAACTTGGGCTCCGAGGGGTTCGGGGTCGGGTCTCAGGGTCCGGATCTGGGGTTCGGTCTCGGCGGGATCGCTCTCGGATAACAAAGTAGATCTTGGCGTTCCGCGAAGAAGGACTTAGTTCGGCGTCGGGGCACATCGGATTCGTCCTGGTCGGTGTCGATCTTGTCGTTGCGAAGATCTTGTCAGGTCCGCGCCATCGTGTCGGTCTTGGCGTTCGGGATGAAGAACTTGGCGTCCTCGAGGCAGTACTTGGCGTATCTGTGTCGACGACCTTGTCGTCCGGGATCTTGGGCATCGGCTCCGGGAAGAAGTACTTATCGCATCTATGGCCTTCGGGGTCGGGGCTTCAAAGCCAGGAAGGAGAACTTGGTGCCCACGATGAAGATCTTGGAATGCGTCACCATCACATTCGGGTTTTGGCGTAGAGGTCGATGTTGACGAAGCTTCGGGTACCGACTTCATTGTCGATGGCGAACTTGAATAGACGACACCGGGTACAAGATGGCACCTCGGTTTTGGCTTCGCACGAAGGCGTCGAAGATCTTGCGTCAACTGGTTTCTGTCTTGCGGATGAGCCCACTTGGCCTTGGTGAAGATCTGGACAGAGGCATCCACACATGGATGCTTGCGCGCGGCAGACTCGATGGTGGCCGAAAGAAAACCACAAAACAAACAAGAATACAACGGGAGCCACCGTCTTGGGCTCAAAGGTCACTCGCAGAGCGGCTCCCACATACAACAGTAGGGGAACACGGCGCGGAGGAACAGATGGCGGCGGCGACGTCGGGGTCCAGGGAGACACCGGCGGAGGTCCTCGATGGGGAGGAGGGGAACAGGCCCCGGGCCGGCGAGCACGCTGGTCGAGGCGGAGGCGGGGCTCTGCGGATGGGCAGAGGCTCAGGCTCGGGGAGACGAGGCTGCGCTTCATGACAGCGAAAGGCGGTCTGGCGCGGGAGGCAGCTCAGGCGAGGAGGCAGTCGGAGGCGGAGCTCCGGGAAGAAGGCGGAGACAAGACGGAGGCCGGCGAGGCCGACAGAGATTGGCGGCTGAGAGGCAGGCAGTGGTGAGGGGTCACGAGGAGTAGGGAGGTTAAGCGGCCGGGAGGGCCGGAGGAGAGCGCGGCGGCGGAGGAGATCGGCGCCTCTGGTGGCAGAGACGGGCGGAAGAAGAAGGGGAGGCGACGGCGGGGAGGCTCGGGAGGCGCGCGCCAGGCGGCGCTCGAGGAGGGGAGAGGCCAGGCGGCGGGCGACCTGGGTTGGGGACGAAGGGAACGAGGAAGGAGAGAGGAAGCAGGGTCACGGGGTGGGGAGAGAGAGCGACCGCGGTCAGGTGGGTCGGGGTCGCGGGATCTGCGCGTGGTGGGACCGGGGTTGTCGGTAGCGGAGATCGAGGTCGCGTGGCAGAGCGCGTCCAGGTTAGGGACGGTCGGTCGGTGGGCCAGGATGGAAAGGAGAGAAGGGGAGGTGAGCAGAGGTTGGTCAGGGTGGGGCCCGCGAGCAGGTGAGGCACATGGACGTGCGGGGCTGGGTCTTTTCGCGGGCAGGCAGGCGTGGCTTGCTGCTCGCCTCCTGGCGGCGGGGTGGAGGAAGGCGAGGGTGGCGGCTGGGTGGTTAGGTGGGGTTAGGGTTGATAGGATTAGGGTTTTCTTTTAGGGGTAGTAGGTGGCTGCGGGCTGGGCCTTTGGGCCTGGCCTACGGATGCCTCCCCCGAAAATACTTTTATTGTTATTTTTTTCTTTAAAAGATGTTTGCAAATAGTTTTTAGATAAAAGACCTGGATTTTGATTTGAAATACAGACGAGAGAGATTTAGAAAACAAAACTAGGCCTTTAGAAAATAGTTTTAGACAAACCATGCAATATGACATGACGATGCTCAAATGCAATGTGGCATGATGACATGAGCATGCAGTCATGATGATGCAATGCACAAAAACACCGTGATTTTCTAGTAGTGGTTTTTGCGGGGCGCCACAATTCGACACCACTAACAATGGATCTCGCCCTCGAGATCCGCCTCATGGTACCGGGAAGAGGGGCGGCGATCTGAATCTTCTCGCATCGTGTAGATCCTCGCGACACCACTAACAAGAGGTCGTTGTCCGTGATCGTCAAGAGATCACTCCGGGAACAAAGGGCGGAGGTAGAGGTATCCACAAATAAAGCCACCTCTAACTTCGATAGAAGGAGAGAAAAGATGCGGACTATCCCACTTCAATGTACAAGAGCGAATAGAAAGGGTAGTCGGCATGGGGGCCAATCCATCACGCACCCAAACTATTACTCCGCACAATCAGTAGAAAAGCGTGCAACCATTCTCGGAATCAGACTGAAGATCTCGACAATCGAGGTTCGGAAACAAAGGAGTGATGCAGACTATGCATCGGATCTGGCGTAGATGATGTCGTCGCGTCAGAAAACACCGGAAGGCACAAGAAGGAACAAAGAGAAGTCCACCAGACGAAGGATTCCTCGGATAGCATGAAGGCCAGATGTAGCAACACCGTTACCAAAGGAGTAAGCGAAACCCTGAAGGTACGATGGAACCCAACCAAGAGAAATCCTGGACTCGAAGAGAGAGAAGAGAGCGGATTCAAAACACGCAGAGGTGAGAGGCGAGCAGCAGAGGGGTAAGGAGTAAAATCAGACCTAATCAGAACTATCCAACCGATTTTGCAAAAATAGTTTTGACACTCTACTTCGGCCGTTAGCTAGGTTATCCTACAGGCTGGACTTGTGGGGTATCGCAACTGCTGAGCTCTGATACCACTCTGTAACACCCTCAGAATCGGCCCTATGCAAGTTTCAGCGCTTCCCGCCAAACCCGCATAGAAACGATTCAAAGGTGCCCACCAGGCACTTGCGTGCGGTTGGAAAACGAAGTAATATCATTACACAATAGTCCTCGATGGAACCCACAAAACTGATATATACAACAGCGACTCAAAGAGTCAAGAATACAAATATACAGTACAAAGATCCAATCACCTTGAAAACGATAGAGCGTCCGACTACGGACAAGGTGCAAATGGGGCTAAGAGCCCTGAAGAATAACCAATGGCGTCCATAACCCTGCCCAGGCCAAGCCGGAAGGGTAACCCTGCTAACAACGTCGATCTCAAAACCTGCTTAAACAAAAGGGGTGCCAACAAAGGGCAAAGGGAAAAGAGAGAGCGGTCAGTACTGAGGCTAGTACACGGCGAGGCTAGAATTCGGCGGTCCTCGCCTACATAGGTATGGTGGACTGAAGCGGCAGCGCAGCATGCACTAAACAACCTATAGAGACTCGATATAACTGTCGGCTATCAGAGAGGGATAAGAAAGACCTATTCGGAACCAACCTGATGCTACCACCAAACATACCCATCCTGGTATTTCCCCCTCGAGACCAAACGAGGAAGTCAACCGAGGAACTCACACAGTTGGCAGTTTTAGTTATTCAGTTATCGTTGCAGCAATTACTAGTCGGTATAGATAGTTATCCTGATATAATAAGCAGTGGGCACTTTTAGTTAACCATTCCATTGTAGTTGCAACACTTACTAGTCAGATACAATTAGCATGAGATATCCCAAACCCAGCAGTTATTGGTACTTTTATTTAGCCATTCCGTTGTAGTGGAGCTGATTACTAGTCATATCGGATACCAGTCAATTTATACAGTAAACTTTAGTTATAGTTGTCTATGATCGAGAACTATGCTCCAAGTCGTCCATAACCGCGGACACGGCTTCTCGAAAAGATTTAACCCTGCAGGGGTGCACCAAAGTTTCCACACGCACCTACACCCTTGTTGTCAGATCAGGTAGGTACAAGATCACAAAACATACACCCAACGGTATGTCGACGGGGTTTCGGACACGACGTTTCCCAGACCCAAAGCAAGCACAGGGGGCCACCCCACTAAGCTACCCGTAACTAAGTCGGCCGGTCTCCGAGACGGACCCAGGGTTTGCGTCAGTGGCTGTAAACGACTGGGAACCCGAAAGTGTGACTGGGCTTGTCGATACCGCGAAAACACTCCGCTTTCCTAAACAGTACGGGCGCTCCACGCGCAATCATAAATAAAGCAGTAAGGCATGGCATAAGTACAGGATAGTAATAAAGCCCCAAACTACTTTGTGGCCCCCGGTACAATACTTTGAAATCAGGTACTAAATCGATGGGGGTGCCCACACACCCCACCTGTGGTTAGCGCTCGATCTCTAACAGGTGTCAAGAACTCGGGGTCCTACGGGACACCAGTGAGCGGTTAAAAACCAAATATTGTCTATTACCCACCGGTGCCTCTGCATTTACCTACTTTCAATTTTAGTTATTAAACAATAATTAGAGCCATGATCATCTCCAACATTAAACATGCGGCAAATACTCCAACAACTGTGGTACTTGACGACACGCAACAACACTTGAGCAAGCGACTATGACGCGCAAGTCCACTATCTACCAATCAACAGGTTATAGGATGTGTCCAAGGCAATATAAGGCTGCAAGGAATATCACGGGTACGAAAACTAGAGCATCGCAACACAGATAGCAATAGATCAACAGGGAGGGAATAAATACTATAAAAGTTAGATAGGTAGAAAGGGGGAGATGCTCGCCTGAAAACATTGCCGAAGGTTCATCCAAAGGTCGGGGCGAAGCTCCCATCAACTCAACGGCCTTATCCGCGAAGAAGCAAAACACTAGAATAAACACCGGATGCACTATTTAATACTACGACAAAAGATCGGGCATGATGCATGTATGATGTATGACATGGCAAGATGCGATGCAATTAGGCAATATTAAGCGGAACCGGGGTCCCGACAACCAATTAATAGGTTCATGTTATTTAGATACCCTGCAATTTAAATGTTGTCTTAACAAGGCAAAATTATATCACCGGTTCGCTACACAAATTTAAATGGAACCAATATGAGACTAGAAATGTCCGCATATGGTCTCCATATTTAATTATGAGGTGAATCGGCATAATGCCCCCAAACCACACAAATATGCATGCGAGTATGAACAATTTAATATGCGACAGACGATAATGACATATTATTATTATTATAAAAAAAATGGGGTCTCGGATAGGGAATGACATTAGGGTTCGGCGAACTTGGGCTCCGAGGGGTTCGGGGTCGGGTCTTAGGGTCCGGATCTGGGGTTCGGTCTCGGCGGGATCGCTCTCGGATAACAAAGTAGATCTTGGCGTTCCACGATGAAGATCTTGGAATGCGTCACCATCACATTCGGGTTTTGGCGTAGAGGTCGATGTTGACGAAGCTTCGGGTACCGACTTCATTGCCGATGGCGAACTTGAATAGACGACACCGGGTACAAGATGGCACCTCGGTTTTGGCTTCGCACGAAGGCGTCGAAGATCTTGCGTCAACTGGTTTCTGTCTTGCGGATGAGCCCACTTGGCCTTGGTGAAGATCTGGACATAGGCATCCACACATGGATGCTTGCGCGCGGCAGACTCGATGGTGGCCGAAAGAAAACCACAAAACAAACAAGAATACAACGGGAGCCACCGTCTTGGGCTCAAAGGTCACTCGCAGAGCGGCTCCCACATACAACAGTAGGGGAACACGGCGCGGAGGAACAGATGGCGGCGGCGACGTCGGGGTCCAGGGAGACACCAGCGGAGGTCCTCGATGGGGAGGAGGGGAACGGGCCCCGGGCCGGCGAGCACGCTGGTCGAGGCGGAGGCGGGGCTCTGCGGACGGGCAGAGGCTCAGGCTCGGGGAGACGAGGCTGCGCTCGCGGACGGCGCAAAGGGCGGTCCTGGCGGCGGGGAGGCCGGAGCTCGAGGCGGAGGACGGTCGGAGGCGGGGCGGAGCTCCGGGAAGGGGCGGGAGACGGCGGCACGGAGGCCGGCGAGGCCGACATAGATTGGCGGCGCAGTAGGGCGGGCCAGTGGTGAGGGGCCTGAGAGGAGGACGGAGGTTAGCGCGGAGCGCTGCCGGGCCACCGAGGAGAGCCTGGGCGGAGGAGATCGGCGCCTCTGGTGGCAGAGACGGGCGGAAGAAGAAGGGGAGGCGACGGCGGGGAGGCTGAGGCAAGCAAGGCCGAGGAGGGGAGAGGCCAGGCGCACTGGGTTGGGGACGAAGGGAACGAGGAAGGAGAGAGGAAGCAGGGTCACGGGGTGGGGAGAGAGAGCGACAGCGGTCAGGTGGGTCGAGGTCGCGGGATCTGCGCGTGGTGGGACCGGGGTTGTCGGTAGCGGGGATCGAGGTCGCGTGGCGGAGCGCGTCCAGGTGAGGGACGGTCGGTCGGTGGGCCAGGATGGAAAGGAGAGAAGGGGAGGTGAGCAGAGGTTGGTCAGGGTGGGGCCCGCGAGCAGGTGAGGCACATGGACGTGCGGGGCTGGGTCTTTTCGCAGCGGTGCGTGGCTTGCTGCTCGCCTCCTGGCGGCGGGGTGGAGGAAGGCGAGGGTGGCGGCTGGGTGGTTAGGTGGGGTTAGGGTTGATAGGATTAGGGTTTTCTTTTAGGGGTAGTAGGTGGCTGCGGGCTGGGCCTTTGGGCCTGGCCTACGGATGCCTCCCCCGAAAATACTTTTATTGTTATTTTTTTCTTTAAAAGACGTTTGCAAATAGTTTTTAGATAAAAGACCTGGATTTTGATTTGAAATACAGACGAGAGAGATTTAGAAAACAAAACTAGGCCTTTAGAAAATAGTTTTAGACAAACCATGCAATATGACATGACGATGCTCAAATGCAATGTGGCATGATGACATGAGCATGCAGTCATGATGATGCAATGCACAAAAACACCGCGATTTTCTAGTAGTGGTTTTTGCTGGGCGCCACATATTAGCAGCTTTTGGTTGCCACGGATTTGACTTCGTTCATCAATTTCCACCATAAATTCAAAAATACCAAAAATATAGACCCAAATTTCTTTTGAATCGATCTATCTTTTTGGTGAGCTTTTAGTGGATTTGGTCCACGGATTTGGTGCTTTAGGTGATGATCTTTGTTTTCCTACTTTTCCTATCCCCAATTTGACCAATTCTCCTTATAATAGATGATCGAGACTTTTGGGAGTTCTTCACGAACTCAAACCGGCCGACGAACCGGTGAACCAGAGCTGCCACCGAAATTTCCAGTGATATTCCCAACCTGCTGGAATCTCCGGCATCGCCGGATTGTCCGCCGAAAACCAGTTTTGCAATTTTTTGATAGTTTTCCCCCTTTGGTGTTGTGTTTTGTGTGCATGTATTCAACTAAAAGTAACAAGCTTCTGCAACCAATCTTCGCAATCTTTGACACCAGTAAACTCACTTCATTCCCTCCACCACCGGTTGCAACTACAAAATCAACAAAAGGTATAACTTTCACCACCCTTGTGAACCCCCATTCTTCCTTTTTGTGTTACCTAACCTATCTAGAGTAGCTTATTTTATGTTTCCGAAGTATTGTACGCTTGGTATTGCATAGTTATAGTGTAGAGGCAATAGCAAAAGTTGACTCCATAGCATAGAAAGCAAGCAAAAAAGATAAAAGAGAAAAATAAAAATAAATATACCAATATAAAAGAGAGTCCAAAGCTTCTAAAAAAGAGTGCGAGTAAGAGCAAGTCAAGCGTGCAAATCCGTTGCTTCTCAAACTTTTGGTGAACGGGCTACAGTCTCTCCTTGTGTTGGCACAACACCGAGCATTAGTCTTCATTAGGATCATTTTTGTTCGTCACTAATTTTTTTCATAGTCATGCTAACCACATCTATCTCCACCATGTGTATATATTATAGGGTTTTTTGATATTTTGGTCATTTCCTTTTCGCTTTTTGATCTTTTAGATCTTATCCACTTTTGACAATAACCCTTTTTGTTTGATTTTTCCATTTAATATCCACCTTCCTAACCTTCCACCAAAAGCCTTGTGTGTGTCTTGTATTTTGCATTTTTGATTGAACTCATCTTGTATCACCTTCACGATACTATCCAAATGATGAGACATAGGAATACACCTTATTTATCCCTTTTTGCCATAATATTGTTGGTCTTGTGAGACAATGTGTAGGGAAAGAGGAGCTAGTGGAAATAGAAACTTCAATAACCAATATGGCTTCGCCACACGTCACAACTTATGGGCGCAACACCAAGAATTCAATGCACAATTTGATAGACTTGAGCACCGTATCAATGGCACTTTCCGAGAGTCCGAATACTGTGACCGACAATGTCAAGCGGATCATCACGCTCAATTCCATGCTCTTCACCAAGCTATAGCCAACATTGTTCACCGTCATGGACATCGTTCAAGATCGTCAATTTCATCTCGTATGTGTTCCTCAAGCCACCATCATGAGAATTCATGTCACACTCCCATCATGGAGAATTCCACCACCACAATGGGGAACATCAAGCTCGTCATCGATATGACCATGCAATTGATCCACAAGCTCCCCAGCCGCTCCAAGCAAGACATTACCAACACCATGCTCATCATGATCATTATAAACAACAACCTCAAGATGTTTGACAACCTCGTCAAGAGAATGAATCACCTCCAAACCAAGATATTATCAAAGTTCTCAAAACAAAAGTGACCAACGGCGACATCACCCCCACAACTATAATGCAAGATGTAACTTCCAAGGTGAACTGGAATGGGATCCAAGCGATGGTGAGGAAGGAGAACCATGTGCCCGCTGCTATTCTCAACACCACCATCGACATGGACAAGCTATGAATGCAAATGATCCCAAGAAAAGGCATAGAAGGGACTTTGAACTTCATCAAGCTCCCCCCACCACCACAACTTGCACCAAGTGAAGCAAGCATGACAATAATGCCACAACAACTACCGTTATCATGACAATAGCAAGTTTGGGAAGCTAAAGTTTGTGATTCCCAAGTTCAATGGAGAAGAAAATTCCAATGCATATCTTGAATGGGAACTCAAAGTTGATAAGATCTTCCGAGTCCACAACTATTCCGAAGAGAAGAGAGTGACAATGTCATATCTTGAGTTTGAGGACTACGCCAATGTTTAGTGGAAAGAATACCAAATCCATCGTGACAAGAAATAAGAACCACCGGTTAGCACTTGGATGGAAATGAAGCAAGTGATGTATGCAAGGTTTGTCCCCAAGCACTATAGACAAGATCTCTTCAACAAACTACAAAATTTGAAACAAGCAACAAGATCAATTAAAGAGTTTTACAACAAAATAGAGATGACCATGATGAGAACCGAAGTGAAAGAACTTGAGGATCAAACAATAACATGGTTCCTCAATGGTTTGAGCCGCCCAATACGAGAAATAGTCAATTTTCAACCTTACAAGACTCTAGTAGACCTTCTACACCAAACCACCAAAGCCGAGTGCAACTTGCAAAAGGAAAGTGATTATTAGAAGACGAATGCACACTTTGCTTCCATCAATGCAAATGCCTCCTCCAATACAACAAACCAAGAACCAAGATCATCCAAGCAAACAAAGCCTCCAATGGCATCCTCCTAAAACACAAAAACGGATAGTCAAGTAATTTTCTACAAATGTGGAGAAAAGGGCCACAGTTCCTATGAGTGCATAAACACAAGAGTTGGGATTACAAATGAATATGGCGCAACATATTCCATGAGTGAAGAAGAATACGAAGCTTTGGCACAAGACTCTATTGCAAAGGGCACTGCAATAAAGGAGGAGGACAAAATTCTATGCGAGCATGATCCAAGCCCTTCACTCGTCATATCGCAAGTATTGACAACGCAATTTGTGCCACGAGAGGACCAATGCCTAAATATATTCCAAACTCGAGCCGGAATTGATGGAATATTCATAAAGCTAATCATCGATGGAGGAAGTTGTCACAACCTCGCAAGCACCAAACTTTGTGAGAAACTCAAGTTGCCATACATGGAGCACCCTCATCCATATCATATCAAATGGCTTGATGACAATGGAACCCTCAAGATCAAACACAAAAATCAATGTATCCTTCAATATTGGCCCCTATGAAGACACCATCGAATGTGCTGTCATGCTAATGACCGTGTGTCACATGCTAATTGAAAGACCATGGAAAGAGGAGACATACATGATGGTACTACCAACAAATACTCCTTCAAGTGGAATGACAAGACGTATGTGCTCCAACCTATGATGCCAAGGCAAGTTATTTCTTCCAACATGAAGACTTTACCCAAGATACAATAAGCTAAGGACCCTTGCGAGATGAGTGGTGAGAGAGTGAACCACTTTTATGAGAGTGAGTGCCACAAGCCTTAATGGAGTGGAAAAATCATGAGTGCCACATCGCATGCCACTAAATGTGAGGAGAGTGAATTGAGTGTGACCCATACTAACAATCCATCATATAATTCTCTCTCTTTGTTGTCGGTTTTGCAAGGTACCCAAGATAGACCACCACCTCTGAGGAACATACTATAAGATATCCAACCATAACTTGAATACAAGATCAACTACAAGCTCTTCAACCACTTTAAACAAGCCTTCGACACCGAAGATCCGACCGCATACAAGCTCATGACCATGGGCACATCTCTTTCCTTGCATGATGGAGGAACTTCATCGAGGACGACTCATTTTCAAGCTGGGGGAGATGATGCATCCCAACACCTAACAGTCACCATTGGTCTACATCATGCTACACCAACCACTCATACTAAGGTGAACTCATTCCATCACGTGTATTCCGTTGAACATCATTTGAATGGGATCCTACTTGAGCCAAATGCGTGTTCCATACTTAGGACACTGCCCATGACCATGATACCAAGAGGAGGAGACAAGGATCCTAGGAGCCAAGACGCCCAAGCAAGAAGCATGGAAAAGACGACGAAATAAGGATTCCGGTGCTAGTTCTGACGCCACCATATTCTTTGCCGAAACGTTCCAATGCCAGGCCTGGCGAACCCGAATTCCCACTGGAACCAACCCGGTCGCCGCCGAAATCAGCATAAGTATCATGAACCAGCGACTTGCGAACCGAAAGTCATCAATCTGCGCACTATTTTGGGTTGGATGCTCTTGAATATTGCCTCTACCTACCCCTTCTCCCCTAACACTATAAATAGCCTCATGTGGCTCAGATCTAGGTAGAGAATGAATATTGAGTTGATTTTTCCTAGCCTCCATCTTCCCATAGGGGGGGCCTCTCTAAGATCTACATCAAGAACCTAGGTTGTACAAGGCCCCTGCCGTTTGAGCGCTTTTTCTATCTCGTGATCTCTATTGCATCGATATCTCTCCCTTTGGGTCTCTATTGATTGCAATCTCTTCACGAGTATATTCTATCAGTTCTGGTTCGATCTTTCCTCTGTGGATCTCTACCTAGCGGTTTCTTTCATGAGGATTCTATCGGGTTGGTGATTTGGGCCAACGAGGGCCAACGAGGACAACCGATGCGTGTGTGTTTTGCGTGTGTTTGTATCTTTACCTTGCATTCGAATTGAGTTCATCGTGTTTATCGTGTCCCCTCACTCTCTGCCTCAAATCTGTGAAGATCGGGACACCCAAAGGTAAATCCACCAAGGGACACCTATCAGGCGAAATGCTGTCGAATTGTTTCATGGATGCCTACGAAATAGGCCCTCTCACTACGTGTGTAATCTTTGAGTTGGCATCTACCCCGGTCCGCTAAACCCATGTAGTCGGAAGATGCACTCACCAGTGTCTACAACGAAGTGTCTTGAAAACACACTTGACAAAGCGGTCTTTTCCGAATGAGCTTGCAAGCAAGCGTGTCACTCGATAAAGTAGTTGCAGAGTCAATTGCTTACACAGTTGTCAATTATTAAGGAGGAGCGGCGAGACGAAGGTGGACGAAGGAGGTAGTGGAGGGAGGTGGCCGAGTAGGAACCGAGTATCCGGTAGGTATGTTTCGGATTCCATATGGTCTAGGAAGGGCTCTGGATAAGCTCAAGCAGTGAGAACTGAACTTTTGGCATGCACAGGATATCCTGTGTATGTGGTTTTGATCTACTCTCAGATTAGAAACACTACAGGACACTGTCAATACGCCGAGGGACGATAGCTGTCGGCACAGCCCGACAATGCCGTCGGCACAGGCTGTGCCGACGGTAATCGTCGATGTATCCCCCTCGGCATATGTCCTGGTCGGCACAGTAAAACGGCCGTCGGCACAGCCTCTCCCCCTCGGCGCAGCATCTGCCAGCAGGCCCCACATGTCAGCAATGTCCGTCCGCGCTAACGGCCGCGTCAGACAGCTACGCCGACGGCTGGGCCGTCGGCACAGGCCCAGCCCGTGAACCACCGCAGCCCGCCACGTGCAGCCGCTTTCACGACGGCCGGCCGTCACATGCCTCCTCGAGCTGCCATGTCGTCGCTCTGACGGCGACCATCGGCATAGGCCATCCCTCGAGCCTGCCACGTTGCTAGCTACGCCGACGGCAATACCGTCGGCACAACCTTTCCATATGCTATGCAGCATCAAGCTGTGCCGACGGCTATGCCGTCGGCGTAGCTTCTTCTATTTTTTTTTCTTTTTTATGTTTCCATTTCTAATTCAATTTGAGCATCCAAAATTCACGCAAAATAATTTAATTGCATTGCAATATCAGAAAAATAATTTGAGCATCCAAACAAATAACCATGACATTGCAATATCCATCGTCATCCAAACAACAACATGATCATCCACAAAACATATTTGTTATACATACAAACTCATCACAAGTGCATACACATAGAAGATATGACAAGTGCATCCACTAGATCTAGCTCTAACCATGTCCATGCTCATGGTCCGAAACTCGTTGTATGTGTCGGTGTGTCAAGGAGCCTGAGGCTTCCCGTTCCGAGCTCAGGAGACGCTCGTAGTTGTCAGGCCATCGGGGAAGTAGAACCACTAGCAGAACCACCATCGGGCGCCATGATACGAAGTTGTGCATCAGCACGCGATGTACTAGGCGAGGCCGAGGCACGACCAAAGGGTCCAACATTCCTGGAGCATCCTGTGCCCTACATGTTTGAGCAAAAACTTAGCAACTTGCGAGGCATATGAAAGCGGTAACAAGTGGTTTGGCAAAGAACTTACCGGGGTCCCTTCGTAGTATGTGGCAGTGAAATCTTCCCTCGATATGCAGCGAGGCGACATCCCAGGATCAGGTGGCTGGTCACCTTCCACCGAAACGCGCTGTCCAGTGATAAAGTAGTGATTCATCGCCTACAGGATAGTTATATGTCAGTCATAGCCGTCACTTTCCTAGTGTACGCATCGCACTCTGCCCTCAGTGCAATCCATGCATCATACTCCTTGTTATAATCTGCCTGAAGGGCCTTGTAGGCATCATCAAAATCACGCTACAATTGCAAAAATAACGAATCTCGTCAGCTTAGCCATTTAGGATCAAATTGCAGAAATAATATGGAAATGAGAAACACTCACATAGGCGGTGGAGGCAGCATGCCGAGGACGAGGCACGATAGAGGGGTGATCGGGGGTGAGGGTAGCCTTGACTCGTGTGAGGGTCATGGTAGGCTGGACCACCCTATCAAGAATGTTGAAACGGACATGTGGCTTCCCGTGGCTCGCCATGATCAAGGCAGTCTCATCTACCTCATGGTGCATGGGCTCATCCACCTCCGGATGCAAACCCTTGATCTTCTCGCAGTAGGTGTTGAGCTTCTCCTTGGCGTTACCGAAGTACTGGGGAAGCTGAGGCTGAGGCTGCTGTAGGTCGGGCTTCTTCATCTTCATCTTCTCCCACACGACCAGGTCGGTAATAGGGCTATTAACCTCCCCCTCCATCTCCTCCTGCATCAGCAAAGAAATGTTAATTATGTGTGTCAACTAATAACATTATGGGAAATAAATGAAGGTTGTTCCATGTATATATACCAAGTGCTTCTTGAAGAGACCATGGTTGCGGCTTCCCACGCTCTGTGTTCCCATGCTGCCGCGGTTTTTCTTGTTCCGCTTGCCCACGGCCTCAAAGTCAGGATCTTCCCCGATCCACCTACTAGCCAGCACCTCAAAAGCGTCTTCTTTGTGTTCACACCACATTGGCATAACCTGAAACCACAATAATCATTTCACTAACAGATAATGCAATACCAACTTAGCATCTATGGACCTTCTCATTGACAATTTACTTACCGTCATGAAATCAGCCACCGACATCTTTGGCTTGTGACCCCGGGCAATCTCATCCTTCCGTATCTTAAGGCCATGCTCAGCTTGAAAGTGATTGATCAACGTATTCTTGGTATTGTACCATTGCTGTGTTGTCAACTTTCGACAAGCCTCAAGAAAAGTCGCATTCGCCGCCTCCTGATGCTCCGGTGTCACCTGATAGAAGACCTTCAATCATGCAACAAATTATGGGAGTCATGAGATAGCACGAGGGTAAGCAAAAAAAATTATGGGAGTCACAAGCCAAAGTATGCCTTACCCAAAAGCTGCTAATCACAGCATTAGCAGCACTCTCGAAGCCCGGGCAATCGGTGGAGGCCTCATAGTCCGCCCAAAACCAGGCTAGCTTCCTTCGGTCGTTGGGGACTGTAGTGTACAAGCCCGGCCAATACTTCCTGATCAAAGATCCAAGCACGCTATTAGGGTGGCGAACCCTCGCCGGTTTTAACCAGTTGCTGCACAATTAACAAACATTAGTACATGCCAAATTGTTATGACCAAAAACATGAGTTAGTCACTTACTATTTGCCGTAGGGCTCGATCGTAGGTCTCTCTTCCGGGCGAGGCTCATTCTTAGGGACACGAGCCTCCCCACGAATCGACAACTTCTTCGGCGGCGCCTCACCCTCCGGCGGCACCTCAACCTCTGCCTCCCCATCCGACATCCCCCCAACTCCTCGCCCGACTCTGACTATGAAGCCACGGTGCCAGAAGCGGAGGGTAAGTCAGACAAACGGGCAACACGCCGCGGGGGAGACGAGTCAGGATCCTCTGAATCGAGTCCTGCACCTGCATTTATAAAGAGTAACCAATTTAGCATGAATACATAAAAAATATAAACGTAATTCATAAACAACGGGGGAGATGAGTATGTACCTGAGGCTGCACCTCCTCGCTTCAGCACCTGGGTCGTCCTCGTGGTGCACCTCCTCGTCCTCGTCCTCGTCCTCCTGCAGCGGGAAGTTCTCCCTGCGAGGGAGGTGGGTCCTCCAATCCCCTTCCTCGAGCTCCACCGTAGCGCGGGTTGGGACGAGGTACTCTTCTCCTTTGGGTAATCTTTTCTTGGCTCATCATCTTGAGAAGGGAGGCCGTTGGTTCCTTGCTCCCCCGAGGCATTGGTCAATCACCTGCATTATAGACATGTTGAAATTAATAAGCATAAAGACATAATGCAATTAAGAAGCATGTTAAGAAATAAATACTAAGCATAAAGACATAATGCAATTAAGAAGCATCTTTAAGAAATAAATACTAAGCATAAAAACATAAAAGACCCTCACCTCTACTCATCACTATCATAAAGTACTTGGTTGTGGTGCATCGCGTCCTCATTTTCACTATCACTATCACTATCACGTGAGTAGTAAGGCTCGTCGCACGGTGGAGGCTCATCATTGTTGAAATTCGCCTCATGAAACTTGTTGAGCATATCAACGTCCTTTAAATCCACCACTGTCTCACCACGAGTTTGTGCATCGTTCTCGAGGTCCTCATGACCCACTTGTATGTCAAAACCCCAGAAGTTATCTTCCTCTTGATAGAAAATTCCCTCGTATGTCACAGGGTCAATGTTGAGGTAATCGTTGGTGTTGGGCTTAGGTAGCTTACCATGTGGCGATACCTGGAAGATGACTTCCCAACCCAAAAGTTCCTCTTTCTTGCATGGGTAGGGCAAGTAATAAACTTGCTTGGCTTGGTGAGCCACTATATAGACATTGGCTCCGCAATAGGTGGTTGAAGGCCTAACTTCAACTAACCCAATGGAAGGGGTACTTCTCTGTCCATTGATGGGATCGAACCAGCGGCATTTGAACACAACGAGATTGAGTTTTATGTTCGTCTCAAACGTCAGCTCGTATAGTCCTCTAATATCCCGTAGTAATCAACTCCATCGGTTCCTCCGGTGAAGACCCTAGTATTTATTGTTTTTGCATTAGGCCGATTGTTCTGGTGAAACTCTATATGGAAGCGGTACCCATTAACATTGTACTTCTGTTACCTCATGACTCTACGGATACAACCCTGTGAAACACATCGAATCTCATTCGTCATCTCAATGTTGCGATCAGCTCCCTGCAAGTCATGGATTGCAAGGTAAGAGGGAAATTACTTTGGCCCTGAACCAAGCCACAACATTTTTCTTTCCGGGGGCACCATCTTTTAGAAGAGTGTCCAACTCCGTGACACTAGGATCCCTCGTTTCCGACCACTGTTCATCCTTGGATTGGCTAAAAGGAGAAAACACGTATTAGACCAAAACCGAGTTACTAGTTGCAATAGGTAATTTGTTCATCAGTTTACCTCATGAAACCGATAAGTTCATGCTTCATGTTCATGAGCACATAGAACATTATGCCCTCCTTTTCTTCCGGATTCAATATGTACTCTTTTCCAGCACCGGACTTGCCACCGGGAGATTGAAAGAGTGCGATCTTGGGGTCTTCCTCCAGCTCGTCGACATTGTACCGAGTGATCGGGTTATGCAGAGTGGGAACATCATCGGCATAGTACTTTGTCATGACGTCTTCTATCTCCCCGATCAGAGTTACCTCAGCTATGCATGCTTCAATCTTACTTTTGTTTCCACATTTAATTCGAATATACTTAAAATCTCTCTCAATACAGAACTGCCAATGAAACTGCACTGGTCCACCCAAAAGTACCTCGTTCGCGAGGTGCACGATGAGATGTGCCATCGAAGTAAAAAATCCTGGCGGAAAGATCGTCTCCAACTTGCATAGCAACTCTGGCACTAGTTCCTGCAGCCTCTCAATCAGCTCAGGAGATACCTGCTTAGCACACAGAGTGCAAAAGAAATGGCTCAACTCCGCGAGCACTCGCCATACATGATCAGGGAGATACCCTCGAACCATCACCGGCATCGGCCGCTCAATCCATATATGATAGTCATGACTCTTTAGGCCGGTGACTTTTCCCGTCGCAAGATTGAATCCCTTACTCATATTTGAACAATAACCATCAGGGAACATCACGGCGTACTTGAGCCACCTGAATGACTCCTTCTTTTGGTCACTATCAAGGCAGGAGATGGCATGAGGCTTGAACCAATTTCTTCGATTGCGGTCAGGAGGCTGCATGTGTTGTTTCTTCCTATCACATAGCTTCTCAACATCAACCCTAGCCTTGACATTATCCTTTGACTTTCCAGGGATGTTGCAAATTGTGTGAAAGAGGGACTATCCTACATTTTTTTCAGTGTGCATCACATCGATGTTATGGGGAAGTTTGAGGTCCTTGTAATACTCGAGCTTCGTTATGGCTGCCTCGTGAGTCCAGTTGTGTGTTTTACCATATCCCTCAAATTATGGGCCAGGAATCTCAGTACGTTTCAGAGCAAGTAGCTCGGCTTTAACAGCTACACCATCAAACATTGGTATCACTTTTTCTTCATTCACAACTACGCCCTTCATGAAGTTCTTTTTGTCTTGTCTGAACCGGTGCCCTCTTTTGAGGAAAGGTCGATTTTTGTCAAAGGCGACATACTTGCCACCCGCGCTTAGCCAAAAGAACTCAAGTTGGAGCCTGCAAACTGGGCAAGGCCACTTACCGGATGTACACCAGCCGCAAAATAGGGCGTAGCCAGGCATGTCATGCATGGAATACTGGTACCAAACTCTCATGAGGAAGTTTGTCTTAGATGCTCGGTCATATGTCAACGTCCCGTGGTGCCAAGAGTGGTTCAAATCATCAATAAGCGGCTGCATGTAGACACTCAAATTTTTCCCCGGGTATTCAGGCCCTAGAATGACAAGCGACAAGAATATGGTATTCCTTTGCATTGGGACTCCGGGAGGGAGATTGAGCGGAATATCAAACACGGGACAACAGCTGTAAGAGGCAGTCGACATACCATATGGATTGAAACCATCGGTTGCTATCGCAATTCTGACATTCCGAGCCTCACTTGCGAATGCCTCGTGTTTTGCATCGAAGTTCTTCCATGTCTTACCATCAGATGGATGTCCCATCATTTCATGTGCGTGCTCGTCATGGCATCTCTTCCCTGTCTTGTGCCACTTCATCTATGTGGCAGTCTCCTCGGTCATGTAAAGCCGCTGGATTCTTTTTATGAATGGGAGATAACGAAGAATCTTCATGCCGACATTTGTCTGTGTCATCTGACCATCATGTCCCTTTCTCTCATGATACCTAGAGGCCCCACACTTGCTGCAGTACTTGTCATCCTCAAACTGTTTTCAAAACAAAAGACAGCCTGCTGGACAACAATCTATCTTTACATAATCCATGGTGAGCACTTTCATAATTTTCCGGCATTCATACATGCTTTTAGGTAGACAATACCCTTCGGGCAACATGTTACCATACGTAAACAAATTACGTTCAAAGCTTGCTCGGGTGGTGGCGTACTGGGACTTGTCGTCTAGTATTTGCGAGATGGCATCGAGTTGAGACACTTTCGCACCTGGATATAGAGGCCTCTTATCCGAGGCCATCATATCAAGGAAGGCCTCGCGGTTGCCTCCGGTTCACCTGGTTCTTCCGATTCCTCCTGTGGAGGTGGCGAATCTGGCATGTCGGCATTGCGAAAATCCTCTAGCAAGTTTATAATCCCATCGTCCTCAATGCCATCGATCCGCTGTCGCATCACCTCAGCTCTATCACGTTCGTACGGAGAAAAGTCGACCAAAGGCTCGTAGTCAAGCATATACACACACTGCCAAAGGTGTTTACTCATATCATCCTTTGTCTGACAATGAAGCCTCATGCAATGAGCGCAAGGACACCTTGGACGAACTACCTTTGAACCACGCGCTAACTCCTTCACCAGAAAATTGGTCTTCCATACCCACTCATCTGTTCTTTCAAGCGCACTAATACGACCATTGTGCATCCAACCATTCCAGCCATCCTCTGCTTCATCGAGAGCCACAATACAAATTCAACATTCCATATTAATTAATGGCATCAAACTAAATACACAAATTTTACGTTGTTATTCCATGCATACACCTAACATGTCTAATAGGAAAAGATATGTCCTAATCCCACCCGAGGATGTGTAGATTGGATACACTCTCCATGATCAACCCCAAACCGAGATTTTTTTTTGATAGCACCTCCCTTCTATTCTCCCGATACACGTCCTGCCAAAAATGCCGAGAGAATTGTGCATCCGGAGAACAATAGGGAGGCGCCGCCGAAATCCTGTCTCGGTTCAGGGTAGACCATGGAGAGCGTACCCAATCTACACATCCTCCGACTGTCCAAAAATCATGGACAATCCGAAAGAGTTATATTTTTAAATATGCAATCGAATGCATATTTATTCGTGTAACCCTTTCGAACGGGAGGCGCCTAGGTTTCGCAACTAACTTGGTGATCTAGATCGACACAAAATAAATACCTAGGTACATTACAAGATGGGCGCAAGATTTATACCCTCGAAGCGTGAGTGAATAGTTAAGGAAGATCGGGCAGCGGAAGGGCGACCTCTCCAACGGCGACCTCCGGTCACGACCTCCGGGACGGCGACCTCTCCGACGGGGCTGTCCACCTAAAAGTCTACAGATTGCAAAGACAAATAAAATAAAATTAACCTATTTAGCTCACATAATTTATCTAACCTAACTAAAACTACCCTATACTACCTTAACTACTTAAAACAGAGAACAAAACATAGAACTAACCTAAACTAACTACCTAACGGCGTACCTTCAGGGAGCTCCGGCGACGTGGCCGGTGTCGGGGCTGCGCGACCTACAGCAGGGAGGAGCCACGAGCGGTCAGGGATGGTGCGCACTGCAGCAGGCAGGGCCCTGGGGCGCGCACGAGTCGGACATGGCAGAGGAGGGTGTAACACCCTCAGAATCGACCCTATGCAAGTTTTAGCGACTTCCGCCAAACCCGCATAGAAACGATTCAAAGGTGCCCACCAGGCACTTGCGTGCGGGTGAAAAACGAAGTAATATAATTACACAATAGTCCATGATGGAACCCACAGAACAGATATATACAACACGACTCCATGAGTCAAGAATACAGATATATAATACAAAGATCCAAATCACCTTTAAAAACAATACAGTCAGAATGCGGACAAGATGCAAATTGAGCTAAGAGCCCTGAAGAATAACCAATGGCGTCCATAACCCTGCCCAGGCCAAGCCGGAAGGGTAACCCTGCTAACGACGTCGATCTCAAAACCTGCTAAAACAAAAGGGGTGCCGACAAAGGGCAAAGGAAAAAGAGAGCGGTCAGTACTAAAGCCAGTACACGGCGAGACTAGAATTCGGCGGTCCTCGCCTACATAGGTATGGTGGACTGAAGCGGCAGCGCAGCATGCACTAAACAACCTATAGAGACTCAATACAACTGACGGCTATCAGATAGGGATAAGAAAGACCTACTCGGATCCAACCTGATTCTAACACCAAACATACCCATCCTGGTATTCCCCCTCGACACCAACCGAGGAAGTCAACCGAGGAACTCACACCGTTGGCAGTTTTATTCATTTCGTTATAGTTGCGGCAATTACTAGTCAGATATAGATAGCATGAGTCATCCTGATATAATAAGCAGTGGGCAGTTTTAGTTAACCATTCCGTTGTAGTTGTAGTACTTACTAGTCAGATACATATAGCATGAGGCATCCCAAAACCCAGTAGTTGTTGTACTTTTATTTAGCCATTCCGTTATAGTTGTAATACTTACTAGTCAGATACAATGGTAACAGTCGACAACCCAAACCAGCAATTGTTGGCACTTTTATTTAGCCATTCCATTATAGTGAAGCTAATTACTAGTCATTATAAAGTCAAATTTATAGCACTACTTTAGTTATAGTTGTCTATGATCGAGATACTGTGCTCCAAGTCGTCCATAACCGCGGACACGGCTTTCAGAAAGTTTTACCTTGCAGGGGGCACAAATAGCAACACACGCACGATCAACCTCGAGAAAAACCAAATGAAAACCCAACGAGGCATCACGACAGAGCAATTGCAAGATTCATATAAATTTCAGGGGGCCACCCCACCAAGCTACCCGCGACGAAGTTGGTCGGCTCCGAAACGGACCCAGAGGTTTGTGCCAATGGTCAGAAAGCGACCGGGAACCCGAAAGTGTGTTGGGCTTGTCGATACTGCATGAAAACATTCCACATTTGTTCCTAACAGTAGCGCCCACGCCATAATCGTAAATAAGCAAAAAGCATAGCATAAGTACAGGATAGTAATAAAGCCCCAAACTACTTTTGTGGCCCCAAGAAATAAATATGATACCCGGAGCCACCCGAACGGGAGACAGATTTAGGTTATATCTAGCTTCCTAACGTGAAGGGGGACATATGTTGTATGTTTCAACATAGCACCACACTTCCATGCATCTGCTAGGGCCACATGCAAGTCCTTGATGTATTCCGACGCCCCGGAGCGTGGTCTCCATGAACCCCGATCTGTGGGCATCGAATTCTACCCCCTAGACGCCCCTCGATAGCAGGTAGCCTGAGTAGCACTCTCTTTTTGTGTTTGTTTAGGTCATATGATGATGTAAAACCATGGTGCTTCACAAGTGGAGGGCACTATCCTACCCAGCCACCCAGGTCGACTCACGGGGAGTTTCCTTTATATAAGTCCGTAACCTTAGATTTAGGTTACAGTTTAGAAATGCTGAATCCAAGCCTGCTATCCCATGGTTTGGACTAGGTTTTGCATCCTGTTTCAACAATCAGCAACACATTCCACATTTTGCATGTGCTAGGCCACATGCAAGTTTTGAGGTATTTCCGACGGGAGCATGGTCTCTAACCATACCTCAGACTCATATATAAGTTTACTTACGGACGTAATAGTTACATAGGATTTTGTAGTTTGTTTTAGTGTTTGTTTAGGATATGATGATGTAAAACCATGGTGCATCACAAAGTGGACATATCCTACCTGGTGTTTCATGTAACATAGAGTTTCCTTATATAGAGTCCTTAATTTAAGTAGTTTTAGGTTACACTCTAGCGACGATGAGAAGGGGAGACATGCACCCGTGACTAGGTTTTGCATGTTAGATCAACATAGCACCACTTGCATGCCTGTGCTAGGCCCACATGCAAGTATTGAGGTATTGTGACATCGATTTAGTGCGGGGTCTCCTGCTTAACCCTGATACGTGGAGGAAGGATCGGATACCCCTAAGTGAAGAAGAAGCCGAGGAGAACTTCACTCGCTCGCAGTTTAGGCAAGTAACTCTACTGTTTTGTGTTTGTTTAGGTAACATATGAAGATGATGTAAAACCATGGTGCTTCACTCCACCATGGCTAATATCCCAACTATATGCTTATATAAGTGAGTTTCTGTAACCTTCTAATCCTTAGATTTAGGTTACACCAGCGCATCATGAGAGAAGGGGACACACTTGAGTGACTAGGTTTCGTGACTTGTAGATTCTAGACATAGCATATTTCATGCATGTGCTAGGCCCACATGCAAGTCCTTGAGGTATCATCCGACGCCTCGAGCGTGGTCTTCATTGAACCCACTGGGCATCGGATCGCCCACTCCTAGACGCCCTCCCGATTGTAGATGCGTAGCACTCTTTGTTTTGTGTTTGTTTAGGTCAGATGATGTAAAACCATGGTGCTTCACAAGTGGAGGGCACTATCCTACACCTGATTTCACCCGAATGTTGAGGCATGAGCCCCCTTATATAAGTCCGTAACCTTAGGTTACACTCTAGCAGCACATGAGAGAAGGGAGGCTGCACTATCACCGGTGACTAGGTTTTGTATGTTTCAACATAGCACCACACTTGCCATGCATGTGCTAGGGCCCATGAAAGTCCTTGAGGTATTACGACGCCCTTGAGCGTGGTCTCCCGCTAACCCCGATCTGGTGTAGGGATGTAATTATCCCCTAGACGCCCCTCCGAGTAGGGTATAGGATCTTGTTCTTGTTTTGTGTTTGTTTAGGTCATATGATGTAAAACCATGGTGCTATTCAATAGGGCACTGGCACTATCCATGTTTTCACCTTAACGGGAGTTCTCTTTATATAAGTCTGTAACCTTAGATTTTTCAAATGACCTTGATGAGAAGGGGAGACTATGCACCCGTGACTAGGTTTTGTGCATGTTTCAACATAGCACCACAGTTACCTCCATGCATGTGCTAGGCCACATGCAAGTCCTCTGAGGTATTCCGACGCCTTTTGAGCGTGGTCTCCTAAGGAACCCCGATCTGGCATCGGATCGCCTACCCCTTAGACGCCCCTCCGACAGGGTAAAAGAGTACTTTGGCTTTGTGTGTTTGTTTAGGTCATAAAGATGATGTAAAACTATGGATGGACCATGTGACAAGTGAGGGCACTATCTCATCTTACCCCACCGGGACGTTTCCCCTTATATAAGTCCTAACCTTAGATTTATTACACCTAGCGAGGTTGTAGATAAGAAGGGGGGACATGTATCCTGACTAGGTTTTGCATGTTTCAACATAGCACCACATTTGACTTCCATGCATGTATAGGCCCACATGCAAGTCCTTGAGGTATTCCGACGCCTCGTGCGTATGGTCTCCCCCGAACCCCGATCTGGTTCGGATCGCCTACCCCCTACCCCTCCGACAGAGGTATGTGGACTGGAGTAGCACTCTCAGGAAGGAGTTTTGTGTTTGTTTAGGTCATATGATGTAAAACCATGGTGCTTCACAAGTGGAGGGCACTATCCTGATTTGGGGGTCCCGAACGGGAGTTTCCTTATATAAGTCTGTAACCTTAGATTTAGGTTACACACAGTGAGATGAGAAGGGGGAGACACATGGGTGACTAGGTTTTGCATGTATGTTTCAACATAGCACCATGCATGCATGTGCTAGGGCCCACATGCAAGTCCTCTGAGGTATTCACATAGCGTGTATTTGGAACCTGATATTTGCTCCTATTTAGATTTACTCCCGACAGACGCCCTAATGAGTAGATTCTCTAATTTATTTTGTGTTTGTTTAGGTCATATGATGATGTAAAAACCATGGTGCTTCACAAGTGGAGGGCACTATCCTACCCTTCTTCACCCAACGGGAGTTTCCTTATATAAGTCTGTAACCTTAGATTTAGGTTTTTCGATAGCGTGATGAGAAGGGGGAGACGCTATCCCGGTGACTAGGTTTTGCATGTTTCAACATAGACCATGAAACATGCATGTGCTAGGCCCATGCAAGTCCTGAGGTATTCCGACGCCTTGAGCGTGGTCTCCTATGGAACCCCGATCTGGTGGCATCGGATCGCTCACCCCCTAGACGCCCCTCCTCCGACAGGGTGGAGTAGCACTCTCTTGTTTTGTGTTTGTTTAGGTCATATGATGATGTAAAACCATGGTGCTTCACAAGTGAGGGTACTATCCTACCGGTTTCCACTTAACGGGGAGTTTTATATAAGTCCGTAACCTTAGCTTTTAGGTTACACCTAGCGCATACATGAGAAGGGGGGACACATGCACCCGTGTGACTAGGTTTTGCATGTTTCAACATAGCACCACACTTCCATGCATGTGCTAGGGCCACATGCAAGTCCTTGAGGTATTCCGACGCCTGAGCGTGGTCTCCCCGCGAACCACGATGCTGTGGGCATCGGATCGTCTACCCTAGGCGTCCCTCGGCGAGGTAGCCGGAGTAGCACTCTCTTGTTTTGTGTTTGTTTACGTCATATGATGATGTAAAACCATGGTGCTTCACAAAGGTAGGCACTATCCTACCTGTTTCACCGGGCAGGGAGTTTCTTATATAAGTCGGAACCTTAGCTTTAGGTTACAGTAGCACACATGAGAAGGGGACACATGCACTTTCGAGGGACTAGGTTTTGCATCTTTCAACATAGCACCACACTTCCATGCATGTGCTAGGGCCACATGCAAGTCCTTGAGTATTAAGGGGACGGCGTGGTCTCCCGGAACCCCGATGTGGGCATCGGATCGTCTACCCCTAGGCGTCCCTCGGCGAGGGTAGCCCGGAGTAGCACTCTCTTGTTTTGTGTTTTTAGGTCATATGATGATGTAAAACCATGTTTCTTCACAAGGGGAGGGCACTATCCTACCCGGTTTCACCGGAACAGGGAGTTCCCCCTTATATAAGTCCAGAACCTTAGCTTTAGGTTATAGCGCACGCATGAGAAGGGGGACACATGCACCCGGGGACTAGGTTTTGCATGTTCCAACATATCACCACACTTCCATTCATGTGTTAGGGCCACATGCAAGTCCTTGAGGTACTCCGATGCCCCGGAGCGTGGTCTCCCGCGGAACCCTGATCTGTGGGCATCGGATCGTCTACCCCCTAGACGTCCCTCTGACAGGGGTAGCCCGGAGTAGCACTCTCTTGTTTTGTGTTTGTTTAGGTCATATTATGATGTAAAACATTGGTGATTCACAAGCGGAGGGCACTATCCTACCCGGTTTCACCGGAACGCGGAGTTTCCCCCTTATATAAGTCTAGAACCTTAGCTTTAGGTTACAGCGCACGCATGTGAAGGGGGACACATGCACCCGGGTACTAGGTTTTGCATATTTCAACATATATCCACACTTCCATGCATGTGCTAGGGCCACATGCAAGTCCATGAGGTATTCCGACGCCCCGGAGCGTGGTCTTCCGCGGAACCCTGATCTGTGGGCATCGGATCGTCTAACCCTAGACGCCCTCTGACAGGGGTAGCCCGGAGTAGCACTCTATTGTTATGTGTTTTTTTAGGTCATATGATGATGTAAAACCATGGTGCTTCACAAGGTTAGGGCACTATCCTACCCGGTTTCACTGGAACGGGGAGTTTCCCCCTTATATAAGTCTAGAACCTTAGCTTTAGGTTACAGCGCACGCATGAGAAGGGGGACACATGCACCCGGGTACTAGGTTTTTAATGTTTCAACATAGCACCACACTTCCATGCATGTGCTAGGGCCACATGCAAGTCCTTGAGGTATTCCGAGGCCCCGAAGCGTGGTCTCCCGCGGAACCCTGATCTGTGGGCATCGGATCGTCTACCCCCTAGACGTCCCTCTGACAGGGGTAGCCCGGAGTAGCACTCTCTTGTTTTCTGTTTGTTTAGGTCATATGATGATGTAAAACCATGGTGCTTTAGAAGGGGAGGGCACTATCCTACCCGGTTTCACCGGAACGGGGAATTTCCCCCTTATATAAGTCCAAAACCATAGCTTTAGGTTATAGCGCACGCATGAGAAGGGGGACACATGCACCCGGGGACTAGGTTTTGCATGTTCCAACATAGCACCACACTTCCATGCATGTTCTAGGGACACATGCAAGTCCTTAAGGTATTCCGATGCCCCGGAGCGTGGTCTCCCGCAGAACCCTGATCTGTGGGCATCGGATCGTCTACCCCCCTAGACGTCCCTCCGACAGGGGTAGCCCGGAGTAGCACTCTCTTGTTTTGTGTTTGTTTACGTCATATGATGATGTAAAACCATGGTGCTTCACAAAGGTAGGGCACTATCCTACCCTGTTTCACCGGAACAGGGAGTTTCCCCCTTATATAAGTCCAGAACCTTAGCTTTAGGTTACAGCGCACACATGAGAAGGGGGACACATGCACCCGGGGACTAGGTTTTGCATGTTTCAACATAGAACCACACTTCCATGCATGTGCTAGGGCCACATGCAAGTCCTTGAGGTATTCCGACGCCCCGAAGCATGGTCTCCCGCGGAACCCTGATCTATGGGCATCGGATCGTCTACCCCCTAGACGCCCTCTAACAGGGGTAGCCCGGAGTAGCACTCTATTGTTATGTGTTTGTTTAGGTCATATGATGATGTAAAACCATGGTGCTTCACAAGGGGAGGGCACTATCCTACCCGGTTTCACTGAACAGGAGTTTCCCCTTATATAAGTCAGTAACCTTAGCTTTGGAGTTACAGACGCATGAGAAGGGGGACACATGCACCCGGGGACTAGGTTTTGCATGTTTCAACATAACACCAAACTTCCATGCATGTGCTAGGGCCACATGCAAGTCCTTGAGGTATTCCGACGCCCCGAAGCGTGGTCTCCCCCAGAACCCTGATCTGTGGGCATCGGATCGTCTACCCCCCTAGACGTCCCTCTGACAGGGGTAGCCCGGAGTAGCACTCTCTTGTTTTGTGTTTGTTTAGGTCATATGTTGATGTAAAACCATGGTGCTTCACAAGGGGAGGGCACTATCCTACCCGGTTTCACCGGAGCAGGGACTTTCCCCCTTATATAAGTCCAAAACCTTAGCTTTAGGTTACAACGCACGCATGAGAAGGGGGACACATGCACCCAGGGACTAGGTTTTGCATGTTCCAACATAGCACCACACTTCCATCCATGTGTTAGGGCCACATGCAAGTCCTTGAGGTATTCCGATGCCCCGGAGCGTGGTCTCCCGCGGAACCCTGATCTGTGGGCATCGGATCGTCTACCCCCCTAGACGTCCCTCGGCAGAGGTAGCCAGAGTAGCACTCTCTTGTTTTGTGTTTGTTTAGGTCATATGATGATGTAAAACATTGGTGCTTCACAAGGGAGGGCACTATCCTACAGTTTCACGAACGGGAGTTTCCCTTATATAAGTCCGAACCTTAGCTTTAGGTTCTGACAAGACGCATGAGAAGGGGACACATGCACTGGGACTAGGTTTTGCATGTTTCAACATAGAACCACACTTCCATGCATGTTCTAGGGCCACATGCAAGTCCTTGAGGTATTCCGACGCCCCGGAGCATGGTCTCCCGCGGAACCCTGATCTGTGGGCATCGGATCGTCTACCCCCCTAGACGTTCCTCTGATAGGGGTAGCCCGGAGTAGCACTCTCTTGTTTTGTGTTTGTTTAGGTCATATGATGATGTAAAACCATGGTGCTTCACAAGGGGAGGGCACTATCCTACCCGTTTTCACCGGAACGGGGAGTTTCTTATATAAGTCCGAACCTTAGCTTTGGGTTACAAGACGCATGAGAAGGGGGACACATGCACCCGGGGACTAGGTTTTGCATGTTTAACATAGCACCACACTTCCATGCATGTGCTAGGGGCACATGCAAGTCCTTGAGGTATTTCGATGCCCCGGAGCGTGGTCTCCCGCGGAACCCTGATCAGTGGGCATCAGATCGTCTACCCCCCTAGACGTCCCTCTGACAGGGGTATCCCGGAGTATCACTCTATTGTTTTGTGTTTGTTTATGTCATATGATGATGTAAAACCATGGTGCTTCACAAGGGGAGGGCACTATCCTACCCGTTTTCACCGGAACGGGGAGTTTCCCCCTTATATATGTCCAGAACCTTAGATTTAGGTTACAGCGCACGCATGAGAAGGGGGACACATGCACCCGGGGACTAGGTTTTGCATGTTTCAACATAGTACCACACTTCCATGCATGTGCTAGGGCCACATGCAAGTCCTTGAGGTATTCCGACGCCCCGAAGCGTGGTCTCCCGCGGAACCCTGATCTGTGGGCATCGGATCGTATACCCCCTAGACGTCCCTCTGACACGGGTAGCCTGGAGTAGCACTCTCTTGTTTTGTGTTTGTTTAGGTCATATGATGATGTAAAACCATGGTTCTTCACAAGGGGAGGGCACTATCCTACCCGTTTTCACAGGAACAGGGAGTTTCCACCTTATATAAGTCCAAAACCTTAGCTTTAGGTTACAGCGTGTAACTACCTCGGTGAATTACGCTCCTAGTTACAAGCCTGGATGAGCGGAAATGGTTGAAATAGTACGGTGGGGCCCAAATGCCACTCACAGGTAGACCTTTTGGCCGTCCCAACCATTTCCAAACATCGGGACAAGAACGGGCGTGTCGGCGAAGCGAAGGATCAACTACATACACAAATGAGTATGTATGCAAGCCACCATACAATGGTTCTCGAGTCATTCCATCTAAAAGAAAGGAAATATATAGCAACCCATCGGCAAGATCCAAATATCCTAGATAGATATAGTAGTTTAGGATATCTCCTCATACATCAATCAACAGTATCAGTGAGCGGAAGACAAAATCCGAGTACGGATAAGAAGCAAATCGGCATAAGATGCCCCATAAATAAGCAGATCCCGCCCACAGATCTCACGGATCCCCTTTCCCGGAATCTCTACACCGAATGATCGTTGCCCGCATCGTCCGTCTCTTCCACCCAGTATCCATCTTGCGAGGTTACCTGTTCATCTGAATCAAACAATTTATCGTGTGAGACCCTAGGGGTACTCAACAAGTCTTTATGCCTCTAAAGGGGACACAACCTGGGGTGACGCAATTGCAGCAAAAGATAAACCCTAGCAATTCTATAGATACTCGCTAACCATCCGCCTAACCAGAGATAGACGGATGTCCGTGAATTAGTAACAACAGTTATAACAGTTATAACGGTAATATCCACAGATCCATCCTCCTCCTCGCTTACCGACGAGGAAGCGGACGAACAACCCCCCTTCCGTTGGTAGTTTTATTAACCATTCCATGAGTGTTGCACTATTTACTAGTCAAGTACTTAGTCAAATTAAAGCGGTACTTTAGTTATGCTTGTCTATGATCGAGAAACTGTGCTCCAAGTCGTCCATAATCGCGGACACGGCTTTCAGAAAGTTTTACCCTGCAGGGGTGCACAAATAGCAACACACACTCGATCAACCTCGGAAAAACCAAATCAAAACCAACGAGGCGATCACGACAAAGCGATCATAGGATTCAGAAATATTTCAGGGCACCCATTAAGCTACCATAGCGGAGTTAGCGACTCGAGACGGACTCAAGGTTTTGCGTTAGTGGCTAAGCGGGAACCCGAAAGTGTGACTGGGCTTGTCGATACATGAAAACACTCCGCTTACCTAAGCGATGCAATGTGCGATACCTCGCACAATTTAAATAAAGCGATAAAGCATGGCATAAGTGCAGGATAGTAAATAAAACCTCAAACTAGTTTGTGGCCCCAAGAAATAAGAATGAATCAAGCTCTGGCTCGGGGGTTCATAAGCCTCCGGATGTGGATAGCGAATATTCAAGGAACAGGAATCAAGTACTCGGGGTCCTACGGGACACAAGTGAGCCTGAAAAACCAAATAGCAAATATGGCTCACCGATGCCACTTTCATTAGTTATCCCATTACTACTCAGGTTAAGTTGTTTAGGTACCTCGTTATCCATCAGACACTCACATACCCTACACATGCTGTTCTACGACTCGCATGGCTCAAACAACTCCTGTAGTAATGGCTCATGGGATGGAGGAACAAGCTTCGATGGGGTTTAAAAGTAAAGGCTATGCAATACTTGGGATTCAGATTAATGCAATCGCGACTCAATGATGCAAGAATAAGATAGAGGCAATAGGTACTATATGTATGCAAGCATGTGGTAGTGCTTGCCTGGCAGCTCAGTTGAAGCGAGAGAAGGATCTGGGTAGTGCTCCTGGTTCTCTTGATATATCCCCTGCTCAGCGTCTATTCGAAGAAGAACCAAACAAACAAGGGCCAACATAAATAAAGAGCACAAGCATATGAATAAATGCGACAAGCAAACAATCATGCCATGATGAATGATGCACAATTTGCATGGCATTAAAGTAGCATGGCATGGGTGAGGTGTGGCATACAAGAATAAATCATTTTATTGAGTTTTGGCCCCATTTTAACCTCATATTAGTTGCTGTATACATTATATTTACATGATGCATGCTTCAAAACAAACCATGGAATGCATAAACAGAAAGGTCTCGTCGAGCTAATCATTTTAGACATATTATTTGTTAAATTTGGAGTTATAAAACAAAAGTTATTAATTAAATAAGACAAGAGGGCATTTTAATGTAATTTTAATCAACTTGGAAAATAAAGTGTTCAAAATATATTTTGAAGGCCATATTTGAATTCCTCACATTTTTCTGATTTGAAAACATATTTTATTTGCATTATTTGGATTTATATTTCAAAAGATATTTAAAAAAAGATTTAAATTTGAATTTGAATTAATTTGAAAAAGATTTGATTTAAAAGCAGAATGTAAAAGTTTTGTTACTTAGCCCGAGCTAGCCACAGCCAATGACCAGTGGGGCCATCTTGTTGGGTAACAGTAAGAAATGTTTACATCATGAGCTCTTCTAGCCCAATGAATGACAGGTGGGGTCCACGGCACGTGGACCCACACGCCAACGCGAATGGGCGGCGGAGCACGGCCACGCCGGGGGGAGCAGGGGTTGATGAATCCGGAAGACTAGGTACCTTTTGCAAAAAGCACAGGGCTGGCGGTGGGGAGTGGACCCGGGTTTAAGCGAAACAACGCAGGGGTTACTCGCATAAAGGTTGCCGTCTTGTTGTTCTTCTCCGCGCAGAGGACGATCGGTGCTCGCGATCGAAGGCCTTGTGAATCGAACGCAACGACACAGTGCACGCCTGAGGCTGCACCAACTGCGGTGGGCTAGGGTTGTGTCCGGAGGTGGCGTGGCCTAGGTGAGGTGCTACAGCGAGCGAAGCGTCAGATGCCAGCGGCTCGCCAGTTCGGCGTTGACGGCAGCGCTAGGGCGATTCAGAGGCGGACCAAGTCGTGGAGGTATAGGGCTCACCGAGTGTGCTGGCGGCGTTAGTTCGGGCAGCGGCTGCGATCGGCGTGGCTCGAATGGCGGCTAGGGTTTAGCGTCGGCCTTGGCGTCGATCTGGTGGCTCTGGTTCGCCTCCTCCTCGTTCTTGTGTCTGAAGCGATGCAGAACATCCGTGATCTTCCTCGACACCCTGAGCGCCACGCCACCGCTGGTTCGAGGATGCAGTGGACACCGACGGCCGGGGATAGGCGGTGGTGAGGAGGCGGGGGAGAGGGAGGCGGTCTAGGGGATCTGGGATGCAGAGGTGGTAGGGGTGGTGGTAGCGCAGAGAGGGAGGAGGTCTTGTGGGGAGGTGGTAGATGAAAAAGGTGGCTCGGCCACCTTTCTCTCCTCCTCCTCTCACGTGCTAGGGTCAGGCGAGGCGGGGTAGTGGCGGGGGCTCCAGTGGGAGGGGGGTGGGCAGGTGGTGAGGCTCGGGGAGCTCTTGGAGAGAGAGCTAGAGAGGGAAAGGGGTAGGCTCGGGCTAGGTTGGGGAGCCTCGGGCTAGGGGTTGGTAGGGAGGTAGGTAGCTGAGGTGTAGCTAGGGTTTGGTTGGGGTGGCCAGGTGGGGCCAGCTAGGAGGGGAGAAGAGAGAGGCCGAGAGAGAAGGCAAGAGAGGGGGGTAGCTCGGGTTAGGGTTTTTAGAGAGAGGTTAAAGAGAGAGGTTAGGGTAGGGTAGGGACTTAGGGTTTTTGGGACTTGGCATGAGGTGACCAACATCCTGCAAGGATAGAGGAGATGGAGAGGTGATAGGATTTGTTTTAACACCAAGTGTTGGAAAAAGAAGGAAAAGAAGAGATGGGGGTATGGTTGAGATCAGGTATAGATTAGGAGAGGTTTAGAGAGAGGAGAGATGTGGTGTGGTATCTCTTTGACAAGATCAAGCATGATCAAGGCTAGCTCAAGCAAGATCTAGGCAAGAAAAGGAGAGGGATGTGGTGATAGGGTTTTAAGCAAGATCAAACTAGATCAAGCCAAAAGGAGGGAGGGAGAGATTAGAGATGGTCCACTCAAAAACAAATAAAACCAAAAGAGGACCAAAGTTGGTGATGGTTGCATGGCCCATGCAAATGCATTAAATGCTAGGTTTCCTCTTGTGAGAACAAAAATGAATATCCATAGCATTTATACTTATGCATTCCAAAATGTGGAGTAAGGCCTAAGCAAAAGGATTTAAGAGAAAGTTCCAAGTGGAGTAGATGGAGATGATCGCATTTGATTATATTTGGGACTTGCTAGTGTGTATATTCCACTAGATGATTATTAGTCCCAAAAATATTCCCACATGAGCATAAACCCATAATAATCCATATGGAAGCTAGGAAAAGGGGTTCCACTCACAAGGCATGCAAAGGTGGCCATGTGGCTCTCATATATCAATAATGTGAAAACAACATGATGCCAAGATGAGAGCATGTGGAAAAGAATTGGATCCATCCCAACCCACATGAGCTAGAGGTAAAACCAATAAGTGCCAAGCTCATATTTAGTTGGATGGTGGAATTATAAGGTGGTGAAAGAAAGGTGGTGGAGTTAATAAAAGATATGCCCCCAACTCAACTTGGGCATTTAAACAATATATCAAGAGCCAAATACAATTAACAATGCATATGAGAGAAGAACCAAATGAAAAAGGGTTTTATACGATGCTCAAATGCAAGGTGGCATGATGACATGAGCATGATATAATGATGATGCAACAATTATATATTTGAAGTAGCCATTATATTACTAGACCAAGTAGCATTACAATTGTTAGACAATTGGGATGCTACAACTCTCCCACTAAACAGGAATCTATCTTGAGATTCTAGGATGAAGAAGAATACACAAAGAGGGTAGGATACTTGGCACGGAGCTCATCTTCACGTTCCCAAGTGGCTTCATCAACAGAATGGTGCGACCACTGCACCTTGCAGAACTTGATGGACTTGTTGCGAGTCCTTCTTTCTGCGGTCTCAAGGATTTTTGTGGGGTGTTCTTGATAAGACAGGTCTTCTTGGAGATTGATAAGCTCATGGTCCACGGTCCTGTCGGGATCCTTGAAGCACTTCTTGAGCTGAGAGATGTGGAAAACATCATGGACCTTGAGTTTTTCCGGGAGCTCAAGAGCATAAGCAACTTCTCCTCTTCTTCCATGAATTTTGAAAGGACCGATGTATCTAGGAGCCAGCTTCCCTTTGATACCAAAGCGGTGCGTGCCTCTCATGGGAGTGACACGAAGGTAAACGAGATCACCAGGGACATACTCCATGTCTGTGTGCTTCCTATCATAATTGCTCTTCTGGCGACTTTGAGCAATCCTCAGATTTTCAAGAATGATATGAACTTTCTCCTCCGCTTGAGTCACAATGTCAGGGCCAAACAATATTCTTTCTCCTGCACCTGACCAACCAATCGGAGTTCTGCATTTGCGACCATAGAGAGCCTCAAATGGTGCCATCTTTAGACTTTTCTGGAAGCTGTTGTTGTAAGAGAATTCAGCATAAGGAAGACATTCTTCCCATTTCATGCCAAAAGAGATGACGCAAGCACGAAGCATATCCTCGAGAATCTGATTGATCCTTTCAACTTGTCCTTGCGACTGAGGGTGGTAAGCTGTGCTGAAGTTCAACTTTGTTCCCAAAGCATTTTGGAAACTCTCCCAGAACTTGGAAGTGAAGATGCTTCCACAGTGCAGGCTGATCTCGAGAGGAACCCCATACAGAGAGACAATTCTGTTGATATAGAGCTTAGCCAACTGAATTGCAGAAATGGTTTCCTTGACGGGGAAGAAGTGAGCCACTTTAGAAAGCCTGTCAATGACAACAAAGATTGCATTGTTGCCCTTCTGCGACCTTGGAAAACCAGTGATGAAGTCCATCTATACTTTCTCCCATTTCCATTCCGGGGGTTTCAATGGTTGTAGAAGACTGGAAGGTTTCTGATGGACCGCTTTCACTCTGCGGCAGACATCACACTCCGAGACATACTTGGCACAATACCGTTTCAAACCAGGGCACCAATATTGTGTTTTCAAGTCCATGTACATCTTTGTGCTGCCAGGGTGGATAGAAAGAACAGAATCATGCGCCTCCTTGAGAACTTGCTCTCTCAAACCCGGGTAGTTCGGAACAAACATCCGGTGTTCAAAGAAAAGCGTTCCTTGATCATCGACGTGGAAGGACTCATACTTCGGAAGCTGAATCCTAGAGATGACCTTTCTTGTGTACGGATCACCAAGCTGAGAAGAGCGAACCTTTTCTTCCAAGAGAGGGGTTGCCAGAAGGTTCAGGAGATACCCTTGTTCCACAATTTCCAGGTTGAGCTGACGGAATTCCTCGCACAAGAGAGGTTGTTGTTCTTCCATCATGAGGTTGTTGACATAAGCTTTGCGGCTGAGAGCATCTGCCATGACATTAGCTTTGCCCGGAGTGTAGTTGATGGTCAAATCAAAGTCATTGATTGCTTCAATCCATCTCCTCTGCCGAAGGTTGAGATCAGGCTGAGTAAACATATACTTCAGACTCTTGTGATCAGAAAAGATCTCACAACGGTTGCCAAGCAAGTAGTGCCTCCATACTTTCAAAGCAAAGACAACTGCTGCGAGCTCGAGGTCGTGTGTAGGATAGTTGATCTCATGCGTCTTCAACTGACGAGAGGCATAAGCAACAACTTGTTTTTCTTGCATAAGGACTGCACCCAATCCATGCAAAGAGGCGTCACAGAAGATCTGGAACGGCTTGGATGTATCCGGAGGAACCAAGACTGGTGTGGAAGTGAGCTTCTCTTTGAGTGTCTCAAAGCTTGCTTGACATGCAGGAGTCCAAAGGTATTTCTTGCCTTTCTTGAGGAGATCGGTAAGAGGCTTCGCTATCTTGAAAAGTTCTGAAGCGACGGCAATAACTAGCCAAACCAAGGAAACTCCGCACTTCTTTGACATTGACAGGAGGAAGCCATTCAACAATTGTCTTCACAGTTTCCGGGTTGACTGCAATGCCCTTGGCAGAGATGACGTGACCAAGATAGGTAACTTGAGGCAGCCAAAACTCACACTTGGAGAAATTTGCATACAAGCGGTTCTCGCGAAGCTTGTTTAGGACACACCGAAGGTGTTCTTCATGCTCTTCCTTTGACTTAGAATAGACTAGGATGTCATCCAGGTAGACCACAACGAACTTATCAAGATACTCCATGAAAACCGAGTTCATGAGCCTCAAGAAGGTGGCAGGTGCGTTGGTGAGACCGAAAGACATGACCGTGTACTCATACAGGCCATAGCGGGTGGTGAAAGCTGTCTTAGGAACATCTTCCTTGCGAATCTTGATTTGATGATAACCACTTCTCAAGTCAAGCTTAGAGAATACCACAGCTCCAGCTAGCTGATCGAAGAGATCATTAATCCGCGGAAGGGGATATTTATTCTTGATGGTTTTAGCATTGAGAGCCCGATAGTCAACACAAAGTCTATCAGTCTTGTCTCGCTTCTTAACAAAGATTGTTGGGCTACCCCAAGAAGAAGTACTATGCTGAATGAAACCCAACTTCTCTTGTTCATCCAGCTGACGTTTGAGTTCAGCCAACTCAGCAGGACCCATCTTATAAGGCCGCTTGGAGATAGGAGCGGTACCAGGTTCAAGCTCAATTACAAACTCAACCTCACGATCCGGAGGCATACCTGGCAACTCTTCAGGAAAGACATCTGGGAACTCGCAGACCACGTAACACTCTGAATAGCTTCCATAGCATCATCATTGAGCCGCCAAAGAAAAGCTGGATAGCGAGTCGACTTGGAGAATAGACTATATGGCCTTCAGGAACCTTCAGAGAAACCGAGCGTTCAGCACAATCAATCACAGCTGCATTTGCTGTCAACCAATCCATGCCCAAGATGACATCAATGTCAGAATTGCCCAAAAGGATTAAGGACGCCGAGAACGAAGAGCCACCAATCTCAATTTGATTGCCATGGCTGATATGAGCAGCCCTCATGTTTGAACCAGGAGATTGTACCACCAGACGATGTGATAAAGGAACCTTATCCAGATCATGCTCTTGCGCAAACTTATGCGAAACAAAAGAATGCGAAGCACCAGAATCAAACAAAACTCTTGCAGAACTGAGTTAACGGAAGCATACCCATCACAACTCAGTGCATGCTCAGCTTGAGCGGCGTTGACACGGTTAGCACGAGCAACATGAACCCGGGCTTGGTGTTGATGTTGAGAACCCGAGGTGGTGGTGCACGAACCAAAGGAGAGCTTGCCGCAGATCTTGGAGGTGGTGGAGGAAGAGCCTTGTTCTTCAACGGACAGTTCCAGTATTGATGCCCAGTGTTTCCACACGTGTAACAAGCACCAGCTGGACGTGGAGCAACGTAGCAGGACTCCTTGAGCGCTCGAGGTAGTGGTGGTTGTAGCCCCAGGAGCAGCGGTGAGGAAGTTTGGTGGCCTTGCCGAAGCTTGAAGGTCTTGGTGTAGCCGGTAGCGACGGTTGGGTGTTAGTAACCCATACACGACGCTTTGTTGGAGTTGACATAGCTGAAGAGCTTGCTGCATCACGGTTGTGTTTCTTTGACTCCTCAAACACTTGCCTACTTGCCTCTTCTGTAGCTGTATGCTGAAGTTCGGAAAAGACCTTGCCTTGCATGTGTGATTGCATACTTAATCGATGCATTGAGCCCTTGCACGAACCTCTTTTGCTTCTTCTTGTCATCTGAGATCTCATCGCCACCATAACGAAAGGTTCATGAAGTTCTGATGTAGGTATTGACATTGTCATTGCCACTTGAGGTTGAGAAACACTTCCTTCATCCTCTCCATGACAATTTCGGCGAATCGCTCTTTGAAAGCTCCAGTGAACTGTCCCCAAGTAGGCTGAAAACCCGGTCAGTTTGCCTTCGTAATTCTCCCACCAGCTGCATCTCCCTTGAAGGTGAGTAGCACACTTTACCCAATCTTGCTCAGAACATCAGCGGTTACCGGAACCTTGACATCTCACGCAACCAATCATCAGCATCAAGTGGTTGATCAGAAACATCAAATTGGCGTGGGTTGAACTTTAGGAAGCTTTTGATGTCTCCTCGCTTGGGAGGTGGAGGTAGCGGCACAAACTCATTCCTCCTGACACTTTCTTCAAAACGCTGCTGGTTCTGCTGCATTGCTGCCAAGGCATTGGCGATGCTTGACAACGCTGCCCCCAGTTCAGGTTGTATGTCCTCCTCAGAACGGCGTGGTGGTGCCATCCTGTGATTGATATAAAACACAAGTCAGTACTATGATGGAGAATAATAATAATCCAAAATAGTACCAAGATGGAATTAATCAAGATTAAAGGATACAATTTACTAAGATGATATTAAAATATCAACAAAGTTCAAAGCACCTAGAAGATATTAAGCATATCGCACACGACTGAAAGGAGTGTGGTACACAGATATATCAAAGAAAATTTTTCCACAAATTTCGGCATTAAAATACCAATAGATGTGCAAAATCACTTAACGAATCAAGATTAGTGACTCTACCAACTCAATATACAAAAGCGAATGATAAGAGTAGTGGTATGGTCGCGACTCCATCCCGCACTCGAATCATTACTCCGCACATGAATAAGTAAAACACATATCTCAACACCTTCTTCTCACGATAAACCTAAAGATTAGCAACTACGGAAACGAACACCCCAAACAAGATAACGTGGGATAACAAAGAGTCAGACAGATCGCGGCGGTATACAACGAATCAGATAGATCGCGTCGGTTGGCAAAAGCCTGTCAGTATGGAATGTACCAACAGTTGATAACCAAAGGCAGATTGTGATAACAAGTTGGATGCAACAGATAGACAAAGGATTTACACACACACACAACACACAACCTATGGTACTACGGAAACCCAGAACACGTGAATCCTAGTTTGAATTTTAAGAAGAGGATTGAAAACGTTACACTTCCTTACCAGAAAAAGGGTGGGTGGGTGGGTAAGAAGAAAAATGGAAGCAGTCCTACTCTCACATTTTGTTTTTCCCTAGTATACATAGCTACCAAAAATATTTTCTAGACTGACAACGACCATTTGGCTGAGACCCTGAAGGGCGGGCTGGCTCTGATACCAATTGTAACTACCTCGGTGAATTACGCTCCTAGTTACAAGCCTGGATGAGCGGAAATGGTTGAAATAGTACGGTGGGGCCCAAATGCCACTCACAGGTAGACCTTTCGGCCGTCCCAACCATTTCCAAACATCGGGACAAGAACGGCGCGTGTCGGCGTGCGAAGGGATCAACTACATACACAAATGAGTATGTATGCAAGCCACCATACAATGGTTCTCAGAGTCATTCCATCTAAAAGAAAGGAAATATAGCAACGCCATACGGCAAGATCCAAATATCCTAGATAGATATAGTAGTTTAGGATATCTCCTCATACATCAATCAACAGAGTATCAGGCGGAAGCGGAAGACAAAATCCGAGTACGGATAAGAAGCAAATCGGCATAAGATGCCCCATAAATAAGCAGATCCATACAGATCTCACGGATCCCGTTCGGAATCTCTACACCGAATGATCGTTGCCCGCATCGTCTCTTCCACCCAAAGATCCATCTTGCGAGGTTACCTGTTCATCTGAATCAAACAATTTATCGTGTGAGACCCTAGGGGTACTCAACAAGTCTTTATGCCTCTAAAGGGGACACAACCTGGGGTGACGCAATTGCAGCAAAAGATAAACCCTAGCAATTCTATAGATACTCGCTAACCATCCGCCTAACCAGAGATAGACGGATGTCCGTGAATTAGTAACAACAGTTATAACAGTTATAACGGTAATATCCACAGATCCATCCTCCTCCTCGCTTACCGACGAGGAAGCTGATTTAACAACCCCTTCCGCTGGTAGTTTTATTAACCATTCCATGAGTGTTGCACTATTTACTAGTCAAGTACTTAGTCAAATTAAAGCGGTACTTTAGTTATGCTTGTCTATGATCGAAACCGTGCTCCAAGTCGCCCATAACCGCGGACACGGCTTTGAAAGTTTTACCCTGTAGGGTGCACAAATAGCAACACACACTCGATCAACCTCGGAAAAACCAAATCAAAACCAACGAGGCAACACGACAAAGCGATCACAGATTCAGAAATATTTGGGGCCACCCCATTAAGCTACCATAGCGGAGTTAGCTGACTCGAGACGGACTCAAGGTTTTGCGTCATTGGTCAAACGACCGGGAACCCGAAAGTGTGGTGGGCTTGTCGATACTGAAAACACTCGCTTACCTAAGCGATGCAGTGTGCGAGACCTCACAATTTAAATAAGCGATAAAGCATGGCATAAGTACAGGATAGTAAATAAAACCTCAAACTAGTTTGTGGCCCCAAGAAATAAGAATGAATCAAGCTCTGGCTCAGAGGGTTCATAAGCCTCCGGATGTGGATAAGCGCGAATATTCAAGGAACAGGAATCAAGTACTCGGGTCCTACGGGACACAAGTGAGCCTGAAAAACCAAATAGCAAATATGGCTCACCGATGCCACTTTCATTAGTTATCCCATTACTACTCAGGTTAAGTTTTTTAGGTACCTCGTTATCCATCAGACACTCACATACCCTACACATGCTGTTCTATGACTCGCATGGCTCAAACAACTCCTGTAGTAATGGCTCATGGGATGGAGGAACAAGCTTCAGTGGGTTTAAAAGTAAAGGCTATGCAATACTTGGGATTCAGATTAATGCAATCGCGACTCAATGATGCAAGAATAAGATAGAGGCAATAGGTACTATATGTATGCAAGCATGTGGTAGTGCTTGCACAGCGCTCGATTGAAGCGAGAGAAGGATCTGGGTAGTGCTCCTGGTTCTCTTGATATATCCCCTGCTCAGCGTCTATTCGAAGAAGAACCAAACAAACAAGGGCCAACATAAATAAAGAGCACAAGCACATGAATAAATGCGACAAGCAAACAATCATGCCATGATGAATGATGCACAATTTGCATGGCATTAAAGTAGCATGGCATGGGTGAGGTGTGGCATACAAGAATAAATCATTTTATTGAGTTTTGGCCCCATTTTAACCTCATATTAGTTGCTGTATACATTATATTTACATGATTCATGCTTCAAAACAAACCATGGAATGCATAAACAGAAAGGTCTCGTCGAGCTAATCATTTTAGACATATTATTTGTTAAATTTGGAGTTATAAAACAAAAGTTATTAATTAAATAAGACAAGAGGGCATTTTAATGTAATTTTAATCAACTTGGAAAATAAAGTGTTCAAAATATATTTTGAAGGCCATATTTGAATTCCTCACATTTTTCTGATTTGAAAACATATTTTATTTGCATTATTTGGATTTATATTTCAAAAGATATTTAAAAACAGATTTAAATTTGAATTTGAATTAATTTGAAAAAGATTTGATTTAAAACAGACAAATAGAAAAGTTTTTGTTACTTAGCCCAGAGCTAGCCACAACCAATGATCAGTGGGGCCATGCTGACTGGGTAACACAGGCGCACAGAAATGTTTCACATCATGAGCTCTTCTATCCCCAAATGAATGACAAAGTGGGGTCACGACACCACGCGACCCACACGCCAATGACGGCGGGTTGCCACGCGCATGTGAGGCGGGTTGATGAATCCGAAAGACTGGGTACCTTTTTGCAAAAAGCCTGGGGGGCTGGCAGGTGGGACTGGTGGACCGCGGGTTTAGCCGAAAAACAACGCAGGGGGTTACTCGCAAAAAGGTTGCCCGTACTATTGTTCTTCTCCGCGCCTGCAGAGGACCGATCGGTGCTCGCGATCGAGCGCGCCAGCGGGGATCGAACGCGCGACCTGGGCCTGGCTGTCTTGGAGGCGCAGCTGCGTGGCTAGGGTTGGTGTCCGGGAGGTGGGCGTGGCCTAGGTGAGGTGCTACATGAGCGGAAGCGCAGACGCCAAGAACCCGGCCGCTCAAGGCGTTCGGACTGCGGGCGGTACTAGGGCGATCAGAGGCGTACCAAGTCGAGGGAGGTACTGAGGGCTCACCGAGAGTGTCTTGGCGGCGTTGGTTCGGCGGGCGTGGCGATCGTCGACGTGGCTCGCGGACGGCGGCTAGGGTTTGGCGTCGGCCTTGGCGTCGATCTGGTGGCTCTGGTTCGCCTCCTCCTCGTTGCCGTGTACAGGGCGATGCAGCAGACATCCGTGATCTTCCTCGACACCCTTGAGCGCCACGCCACCGGCTGGTTCGAGGATGCAACGGTGGACACCGACGGTGGCCGGGGATAGGGTAGACGGTGGTGAGGGAAGGCAGGGAGAGAGGGGAGCGGTCTAGGGGGATCTGGGGGATGCAGAGAGGTGGTAGGGGTGGTGGTAGGTAGCAGAGGGAGGGAGAGGTGCTGTGGGGAGGTGGTAGATGAAAAAGGTGGCTCGGCCACCTTTCTCTCCTCCTCCTCTCACGTGCTAGGGTCGGGGCAGGGGCAGGGGTAGCTGGCAGGGGCTCCCAGGTGGGGCAGGGTGGACAGGTGGTGAGGCTCGGGCTGGGGAGCTCTTGGCAGAGAGAGAGCTAGAGAGGGAAAGGGGTAGGCTCGGGCTAGGTTGGGGGAGCCTCGGGCTAGGGTTGGTAGGGGAGGGTAGGTAGCTGAGGTGTAGCTAGGGTTTGGTTGGGGTGGCCAGGTGGGGCCAGCTAGGAGGGGAGAAGAGAGAGGCCGAGAGAGAAGGCAAGAGAGGGGGGTAGCTCGGGTTAGGGTTTTTAGAGAGAGGTTAAAGAGAGAGGTTAGGGTAGGGTAGGGACTTAGGGTTTTTGGGACTTGGCATGAGGTGACCAACATCCTGCAAGGATAGAGGAGATGGAGAGGTGATAGGATTTGTTTTAACACCAAGTGTTGGAAAAAGAAGGAAAAGAAGAGATGGGGGTATGGTTGAGATCAGGTATAGATTAGGAGAGGTTTAGAGAGAGGAGAGATGTGGTGTGGTATCTCTTTGACAAGATCAAGCATGATCAAGGCTAGCTCAAGCAAGATCTAGGCAAGAAAAGGAGAGGGATGTGGTGATAGGGTTTTAAGCAAGATCAAACTAGATCAAGCCAAAAGGAGGGAGGGAGAGATTAGAGATGGTCCACTCAAAAACAAATAAAACCAAAAGAGGACCAAAGTTGGTGATGGTTGCATGGCCCATGAAAATGCATTAAATGCTAGGTTTCCTCTTGTGAGAACAAAAATGAATATCCATAGCATTTATACTTATGCATTCCAAAATGTGGAGTAAGGCCTAAGCAAAAGGATTTAAGAGAAAGTTCCAAGTGGAGTAGATGGAGATGATCACATTTGATTATATTTGGGACTTGATAGTGTGTATATTCCACTAGATGATTATTAGTCCCAAAAATATTCCCACATGAGCATAAACCCATAATAATCCATATGGAAGCTAGGAAAAAGGGTTCCACTCACAAGGCATGCAAAGGTGGCCATGTGGCTCTCATATATCAATAATGTGAAAACAACATGATGCCAAGATGAGAGCATGTGGAAAAGAATTGGATCCATCCCAACCCACATGAGCTAGAGGTAAAACCAATAAGTGCCAAGCTCATATTTAGTTGGATGGTGGAATTATAAGGTGGTGAAAGATAGGTGGTGGAGTTAATAAAAGATATGCCCCCAACTCAACTTGGGCATTTAAACAATATATCAAGAGCCAAATACAATTAACAATGCATATGAGAGAAGAACCAAATGAAAAAGGGTTTTATATGATGCTCAAATGCAAGGTGGCATGATGACATGAGCATGATATAATGATGATGCAACAATTATATATTTGAAGTAGCCATTATATTACTAGACCAAGTAGCATTACAATTGTTAGACAATTGGGATGCTACACAGCGCACGCATGAGAAGGGGGAAACATGCACCCAGGGACTATGTTTTGCATGTTTCAACATAGCACCACACTTCCATGCATGTGCTAGGGCCACATGCAAGTCCTTGAGGTATTCCGATGCCCCAGAGCGTTGTCTCCCGCGGAACCCTCATCTGTGGGCATCGGATCGTCTAAACCCTAGACGTCCCTCTGACAGGGGTAGCCCGGAGTAGCACTCTCTTGTTTCGTGTTTGTTTAGGTCATATGATGATGTAAAAACATGGTGCTTCACAAGGGGAGGGCACTATCCTACCCGGTTTCAACGGAACAGGGAGTTTCCCCCTTATATAAGTGCAGAACCTTAGCTTTAGGTTACAACGCACGCATGAGAAGGGGGACACATGCACCCGGGGACTAGGTTTTGCATGTTTCAACATAGCACCACAGTTCCATGCATGTTATAGGGCCACATGCAAGTCCTTGAGGTATTCCGACGCCCCGGAGTGTGGTCTTCCGCGGAACCCTGATCTGTGGGCATCAGATCGTCTACCCCCCTAGACGTCCCTTTGACAGGGGTAGCCCGGAGTATCACTCTCTTGTTTTGTGTTTGTTTAGGTCATATGATGATGTAAAACCATGTTTCTTCACAAGGGGAGGCACTATCCTACCAGGTTTCACCGGAACGGGGAGTTTCCCCCTTATATAAGTCCAGAACCTTAGCTTTAGGTTACATCGCACGCATGAGAAGGGGGACACATGCACCCGGGGACTAGGTTTTGCATGTTTCAACATAGCACCACACTTCCATGCATGTTCTAGGGCCACATGCAAGTCCTTGAGGTATTCCGACGCCCCGGAGCGTGGTCTCCCGCGGAACCCTGATCTGTGGGCATCGGATCGTCTACCCCCCTAGACGTCCCTCTGACAGGGGTAGCCCGGAGTAGCACTCTCTTGTTTTGTGTTTGTTTAGGTGATATGATGATGTAAAACCATGTTGCTTCACAAGGGGAGGGCACTATCCTACCCGGTTTCACCGGAATGGGGAGTTTCCACCTTATATTTGTCCAGATCCTTAGCTTTAGGTTACAGCGCACGCATGAGAAGGGGGAGACATGCACCCGTGGACTAGGTTTTGCATGTTTCAACATAGCACCACACTTCAATGCATGTGCTAGGTGCACATGCAAGTCCTTGAGGTATTCCGACGCCCCGGAGCGTGGTCTCCCGCGGAACCCTGATCTGTGGGCATCAGATCGTCTACCCCCCTAGACGTCCCTCTGACAGGGGTAGCCCGGAGTAGCACTCTCTTGTTTTGTGTTTGTTTAGGTCATATGATGATGTAAAACCATGGTGCTTCACAAGGGGAGGGCACTATCCTACCCGGTTTCAACGGAACAGGGAGTTTCCCCCTTATATAAGTCCAGAACCTTAGCTTTAGGTTACAGCGCACGCATGAGAAGGGGGACACATGCACCCGGGCACTAGGTTTTGCATGTTTCAACATAGAACCACACTTCCATGCATGTTATAGGGCCACATGCAAGTTTTTGAGGTATTCCGACGCCCTGGAGCGTGGTCTCCAGCGGAACCCTGATCTGTGGGCATCGGATCGTCTACCCCCCTAGACGTCCCTCTGACAGGGGTAGCCCGGAGTAGCACTCTCTTGTTTTGTGTTTGTTTATGTCATACTATGATGTAAAACCATGGTGATTCACAAGGGGAGGGCACTATCCTACCCGGTTTCACCGGAACAGGGAGTTTCCCCGTCATATAAGTCCAGAACCTTAGCTTTAGGTTATAGCGCACGCATGAGAAGGGGGACACATGCACCCGGGGACTAGGTTTTGCATGTTTCAACATAGCACCACACTTACATGCATGTTCTAGGGCCACATGCAAGTCCTTGAGGTATTCCGACGCCCCGGAGCGTGGTCTCCCGCGGAACCCTGATCTATGGGCATCAGATCGTCTACCCCCCTAGACGTCCCTCAAACAGAGGTAGCCCGGAGTAGCACTCTCTTGTTTTTTGTTTGTTTAGGTCATATTATGATGTAAAACCATGTTGCTTCACAAGGGGAGGGCACTATCCTACCCGGTTTCACTGGAACGGGGAGTTTCCCCCTTATATAAGTCCAGAACCTTAACTTTAGGTTACAGCGCACGCATGAGAAGGGGGACACATGCACCCGGGGACTAGGTTTTGCATGTTTCAACATAGCACCACACTTCCATGCATGTGCTAGGGCCACATGCAAGTCCTTGAGGTATTCCGACGCCCCGGAGCGTGGTCTCCCACGGAATCCTGATCTGTGGGCATCGGATCGTCTACCCCCTAGACGTCCCTCTGACAGGGGTAGCCCGGAGTAGCACTCTATTGTTTTGTGTTTGTTTAGGTCATATGATGATGTAAAACCATGGTGCTTCACAAGGGGAGGGCACTATCCTACCCGGTTTCACCCGAACGGGGAGTTCACCCATAAATAAGTCCGGAACCTTAGCTTTAGGTTACATCACACGCATGAGAAGGGGGACACATGCACCCGGGGACTAGGTTTTGCATGTTTCAACATAGCACCACACTTCCATGCATGTGCTAGGGCCACATGCAAGTCCTTGAGGTATTCCGACGCCCCGTAGCGTGGTCTCCCGCGGAACCCTGATCTGTGGGCATCGGATCGTCTACCCCCCTAGACGTCCCTCTGACAGGGGTAGCCCGGAGTAGAACTCTCTTGTTTTGTGTTTGTTTGCGTCATATGATGATGTAAAACCATGGTGCTTCACAAAGGTAGGGCACTATCCTACCCTATTTCACCGGAACGGGGAGTTTGCCCCTTATATAAGTCCAGAACCTTAGCTTTAGGTTACAGCGCACACATGAGAAGGGGGACACATGCACCCGGGGACTAGGTTTTGCATGTTTCAACATAGCACCACACTTCCATGCATGTGCTAGGGCCACATGCAAGTCCTTGAGGTATTCCGACGCCCCGAAGCGTGGTCTCCCGCGGAACCCTGATCTGTGGGTATCGGATCGTCTACCCCCCTAGACGATCCTCTGACAGGGGTAGCCCGGAGTATCACTCTCTTTTCTTGTGTTTTTTAGGTCATATGATGATGTAAAACCATGGTGCTTCACAAGGGGAGGGCACTATCCTACCCGGTTTCACCGGAACGGGGAGTTTCCCCCTTATATAAGTCCAGAACCTTAGCTTTAGGTTACAGCGCACGCATAAGAAGGGGGACACATGCACCCAGGGACTAGGTTTTTCATGTTTCAACATAGCACCACACTTCCATGCATGTGCTAGGGCCACATGCAAGTCCTTGAGGTATTCCGATACCCCGGAGCATGGTCTTTTGCGGAACCCTGATCTGTGGGCATCGGATCGTCTATCCCCTGGACGTCCCTCTGACAGGGGTAGCCCGGAGTATCACTCTATTGTTTTGTGTTTGTTTAGGTCATATGATGATGTAAAACCATGGTGCTTCACAAGGGGAGGGCACTATCCTACCCGGTTTCACCGGAACAGGGAGTTTCCCCCTTATATAAGTCCAGAACCTTAGCTTTAGGTTACAGCCACGATGAGAAGGGAACACATGCACCCGGGGACTAGGTTTTGCATGTTTCAACATAGCACCACACTTCCATGCATGTGCTAGGGCCACATGCAAGTCCTTGAGGTATTCCGACGCCCCGAAGCATGGTCTCCTGCGGAACCCTGATCCATGGGCATCAGATCGTCTACCCCCCTAGACGTCCCTTTGACAGGGGTAGCCCGGAGTAGCACTCTCTTGTTTTGTGTTTGTTTAGGTCATCTGATTATGTAAAACCTTGGTGCTTCACAAGGGGAGGGCACTATCCTACCCAGTTTCACCGGAACAGGGAGTTTCCCCCTTATATAAGTCCAGAACCTTAGCTTTAGGTTACAGCGCACGCATGAGAAGGGGGACACATGCACCCGAGGACTAGGTTTTGCATGTTTCAACATAGCACCACACTTCCATGCATGTGCTAGGGCCACATGCAAGTCCTTGAGGTATTCCGACGCCCCGGAGCGTGGTCTCCCGCGGAATCCTGATCTATGGGCATCGGATCGTCTACCCCCCTAGACGTCCCTGTGACAGGGGTACCCCGGAGTAGCACTCTCTTGTTTTGTGTTTGTTTAGGTCATATGATGATGTAAAACCATATGAAGGGGGATAGATGTACCCGGGGAAAGAGATGGAGACTGCTATCCGGGCGGTACAAACAATATATATCAACATTAGATTATTGGGAGTAATTAATAAATTAGTATAAAATATATGACTAAAATTAAATGGACAAAATAATTTGAAGGGATAAGCCCAACCAAACCCTGTAGTATACAAACAATCGAAGCCGCGGCAAAAGAATCTGAAGGGCTACGCCGACGACTAAGCCGTCGGCACAGCCCACCCAATTCAGGCGTGGGGGGAGCACGTGGCGCATAGGGCTACGCCGACGGCCTAGCCGTCGGCACAGCTTCGCCACCAAACGGCGTTTGCAGCGCCGTGTCTGAGCCGTGGCTACGCCGAGGGCCAAACAAGCGCCGAGGGTCACCCTCGGCATATCGGTCTCCACTATGCTGACGGTGTGGCTGTGCCGAGGGCCACCGTCGGCACATGTTACTATGCCGACGGCCCTTTCTACGCCGACGGCCTGGCTGGGGGGCTGGCCTGGGGAGGCATCTACGCCGATGGCCCCGACATTTTGCCGTCGGCGTAGCGTACCGGCCGTCGGCGCCTACAAAATTTCCTGTAGTGAAATAACATTCTCTCTCCTCTCACTAGATCCAATATTCAAACGGTTTTATAATTAAACTTCTGGTTTAAAGGATACACAATTTTCACGTTTTAGAACTAGATTCAATAAAGTGTAGAAGGATTGAGGAGCTGACACAATCCGACAAAAGGTGAAAGAGAAAGTAGGTACACCCATGATGGTAGAATACCTCCATTATTGAGTGAATCAAGTGGTACAATCTCCATAAAAAGTCGCAAAAGGAAAATACAGTAAACATAATACATATGTGAATGCGCACGGCCGAGCAGAGCAGCATAAAAAAGGAGAGGTACGCCTCTTTAGTTACTTGCGGCGGCGGCAGCCGCGGCGTGAGCATGCATCGCCATGGCAAACTCAACAAGCTTGCCTATGTCCGGCATGACTGCTTCGACCGCGTCCAACGCGCCAAAGCTGTCCGCCCACGCGGCCAAGAGCGGAGTCGTGGCGGGGTCGAAAGTCTTGACTCCCTTCATCGCGTCGCCCGCGTGAACCCATGCGAGGAGGCCGCCGAGCACGACGTCCACGTACCCAGCGCTGTCGCCACCGAAGAATGGTTTTCCCTTGGAGCACTCCTTCAAGGCTCCCTCCAGGGTCTCCACCGCCGCGGCGGCCTGCTTCTTTCCCTCCGCCTTCTCCTCCTCCGTCTTGCCCCTCGACGCCTGGTTCGACGCTTTCAGGAGCTGCAAATTATGCCCATGGCCGACCAAACAATCAACAAGAGGCTCAAAATACTCAAACCAGCGTATCAACTGTCGTGAGATGTATATATACACAATACCTTGTCGTCAATGTAAGAGGCCCAGAAGCGAGCAACGGCGCGGTCATGGTGATCCGCCGGGAGGAGAGAGGGGCCGATGCCAGCGAAGGCCTCGTCTATGTATTGCAAGATGACCGACGACTCGCTGACGGCCTTACCGTCGTGGATCAACACCGGCACCGCCTTGTGCACGGGGTTGGATGCGAGGAGCAGCTCGCTCTTGCTCTTGAGGTCCTCCTCCACGTACTCGTAGCTGATGCCCTTGAGGCTCAGCGCAAGCTGCACTCGCAGGACGAACGGGCTCGCCCACATGCCCAGCAGCTTCACTTCGTTGCTTTCTCCTCCGGCCATTGTGGTGTGTGTGTCTTGTTCAGATCTTGCGTCGTTCTTGGTGTTTGGCTGTTTTGGGGCGGAGGAGACGAGGGAGGGGTATGTATAGATCGACTACACACGCGCAGGGATCCCTCCGCTGCAATGCTATGCTAAAAATTTGTTTGGCTGTAGTATGAAGAGTATTTTAATCTCGGTTTTCAGATTATGTCTTACTCCTACTATATTAATTTTGACGACTTACTGGAAACTTGTTTGACTTGGACAATATGAGCATATCCTTGCCGGCAACCCTTCCAGTTTCTTTATTACAACTGGATCACCACATGCCAGGCTCAAAACTGAACCCATACGCCAGAGACGAATTCGTCAATCTCACTGAATTTCTAGTGGATACCCACAACATGTGTGTATGTTACTAGCTGGGATAATAACGTTTAAAATATCGTGCTATGAGAAAATAGCGCAGGTCTTAAAATCCTCTATTGCGAAGTAGATCTGTCAAAACTTTAGCACCTTTAGGATGTGATCTTAAAATCCTCTATTCCTTCGTTTTTCATCAGTTTATTAAGTAGAAAAAGGGAAAGTTTGACCATTTCCTCCAGAAGCCGTTGACGTCATTACTTGCGTCGTCAGCATGCCGTTTATGTGTTTGGCTTGGAGGACAAGCTGCGTATCAATATTTAAATCAGCATATGATGGACATTTGTGAAACGATATATAGTATAGTAATAACATAACGTAGTGTGTATGCATGATGTTTTTTCAATATCAAGTTGCAATAACTATGATTGCAATCGAGTGCGAGCAAGTTAGTGCCCCTCCCCTATCCCCTCTCCCTCTCCTTATTTAAGAGTCCCCCGTGAGCTCTTGGGCTGCTCCCGAGCCCTCCTCGGTGGCGCTGCTGGCCGGAGATGGCGAAGGAGGGGTGCCTGAGTAGGTGGTAGGTGTAGGCTTTGGTTTTTGGTTGTCATGGCCATAGGCCGGAGTCTCACTATTTAGATAAGACTGAAAAAATATATTTGCATAAATGTTAAAAAAAATGTATACTTGAGGAATCGTCAATTTCTTTGTTAGGTATCCCTTCAGAAAGAAAGACAAGCATTTTAAAGACGATGCATATCACCGAAGGAAGCATCAAGGATTTAAAAGTAATATTTGTGAAAGGGTCTTGGCAGAAAATCTGTTCCAAATGACGCTAACGGACACGTAGCCATGTGAAAGAAGAAATCTCTATTTTGGAAACTACCCTATTAAAAAGTTCTAGAGGTCCGCTCTACAATTGATGTGATGCACCTAACAAAAATCTTTGTGTAAACCTGCTAGACTTCTTGGGCATGTATGAGAAGACAAAAGATACGCCGAAAGCACGACAGGACCAACAACATATGAAAGAATGAGACGGCCTGCATCTAGAGTAGTATCAAGGTCCTGCTAGCTACGCTTTTACCAAAGAAGAGAAGGTAATATTTTTTGAATGCTTGAGAAAGTTCTTGTCTGGCTTCTCGGAGAATATAAAGAAAATAATAAATATGGTAGAGAAAAAATTCCAAAACTAAAAGTCTCATGACTGCCACGTGCTTATGACACAATTGCTTCTGATGGCATTCAGGAGGCTTCTATCGGAAAATATTCGAGTACCCATTGTGAAGCTATGTGCTTCCTCAATACAATTTATCAGAAGGTAATCGATCCAGAAATTCTACAAAGGTTACAGAATGATGTGGTATAGTGCCTTTCGAGTTGGTTTCTCCACCATCCTCTTCAATATTATGACGCACCTCCTAGTTCACCTAGTTGAAGAGATTACAATTCCTGGTCATGTATTTCTACACAATATGATCCCTTTTGAGAGATTCAGGGGAGTTTTCAAGAAATATGTTCATAATCGTGCTAGGCCAAAAGGAAGCATCTCCAAGGGTTATGGAATAGACAAGGTCATTGAGTTTTGTATTGATTTTATTCCAGAGCTTAAGCCGATTGGTGTTCCTCAATCGCGGCATGAGGGGAGACTGAGTAGAAAATGCACGATAGGAAAGAAAGCAATAATAATTATGGACGGTTATTATTTCACTCAGCCATATTACACAATTCTATAAAATTCCACATTGGTGGCTCCGTATATCGAGGAACAGATATTGTATCCTCCAAAAACCCACGAGGGTCTGACTCCTGGATTAAACATGCACACATAGCGACTTTTGGCGGTTGGTTGCAAACATATATCATAAATAACACCACTTTTGAAGATTAGTTGTACTTGTTGGACAGGTCATCATCTTTGACTGTATTGAGTTTCCAAGGGTACGAGCTAAATGGAAATAAATTTTACACGATAGCCCAATATAAAAAGAGCACCAACCAAAACAAAGGTGTCCTCTTTGATGCAACAAACAAAAATGGAAAAAATGACACATACTATGGTTACATAGAGGAGATATGGGAACTTGAGGATGGACTTTCTTTTAAGGTCTCTTTGTTTTGGTGCAAATGTGTCAAACTGATAGGAGGTAGGGTAAAGGTAGACCAACAGTACGAAATGACAACAATGGATCTCTACAATCTTGGGTATAGATATGAACCATTCGTCTTAGCAAATGACGTGGCTTAGGTTTTCTATGTGAAGGACATGTTTACCGAACCAAAAAAGAAAAGATAAGCAAAAGAATATATCATACGATGAGCCAAAGAACCACACAATTCTTACAGGGAAAAGAATCATCATGAGAGTGGAGGACAAGACAGACACGTCAGAAGATTATAATAAGTTCGATAAAATTCTTCCCTTCACAATGAACACTGACCTAAGCATCTTGTTAAATAATAAAGATGCGCTATGGATACGATGAAATCATAAGAAAGGGACATACACGAAGAAAAAGTTTTATGTCCCAACACTAGATGCGGATGTTGGTGATGCGTAATAATATATTAAACATTTTATATAATTTTAGTTCAAATCTAATCATGTACCTATAGTAACATTGGTCGTTTGGCCTGAAAGCCATGAAACCTCGAACATGATAGGTCATTTGGGAGAAGATTTTTTTGAGATGCAATCAATATAACAAGTTTGATACTTTTTTGCAACTATGTCATATAATATGACACAATGCGAAGGTTTTACATTATTTGGATCATTTTTTAATTTGTTATGCCCGTTTCAAACTATGGTCAAAACGACAGGCATGAAGATTCTTAGCTCGGGGTTGAGCCTCGCTAAACTTGTAGTGGATCTCTCATGAAATAGCATATTGTAAACCTAAAAATGATTTTTTTGTAAAATCATGAGCATGAGATCATGCACATGTAGTTCAAATCTGATCCACTTTCCACCAATTCAGCAGGAATTTATCTTTTCTACAAGGGGTGGACAAAAAGTTTTAAGATACCCTAGTTGGGACATTATCCATACAAGGTGGTCTAGTATTTTTGAAAACTGAGGTAGTACCATTTTGAAACTTTCATTTGGTGGTTGCTTCACAACATCCAACTTTGGGCACTCGAAAAATAGAAAATGAATTTCTGGTGCAACGAAAGGAAAACTTCCTACTACAATATTATTCGCAATCCCATGATGCAGATGCATGAACAATATGGGTACATTATTGCATACTATGCTGTGATTTTGGCCATAACATTGGTTGTTTGGCCTGAAAGCCATGAAACCTCGAACATGATAGCTTATTTTTGAGAAGGTTTTTTGAGATGCAATCAATATACCAAGTTTGATATTTTTCCTTGCAACTATGTCACATAATATGACACCACTCAAATGTTTTACATTGTTTGGATCGTTTTTGAATTTCTTAAGACCGTTTCAAACTATGGTCAAAACAGTGGGCATGAAGATTCTTAGCTCGAGACTGCGCCTCGCTAAACTTGAAGTGAATCTCTGATGAAATAACATATTGTGAACCTAAAAATATTTTTTGTAAAAAACAGCAGCATCAGATCATGTACCTGTATTTCAAATCTGACTCACATCCTATCGATTCGGCATAAATTTTTCTTTTTCACGAGGGGTAGACAAAAAGGTTTAAGATATCCCGGTTGGGACATTGTCCATGCAAAGTGGTCTAGTATTTTTGAAAAATAGGGTGGTACCATTTTGAAACTTCTATTTGGTGGTTGCTTCACAAAACACCCCGTTTTAGGCACTCTAAAAATGAAAATGGCTTTTTGGTGCGATAAAAAGAAAAACTTCCTCCTGCAACATTGTTCGCCATCCCATGATGCACATGCGTGCACAATATGGGAATATTGCCGTCCTGCATTATTCCCCTGATTGTAAACCCTAATTCTGGGAAAACCCCGGAATCATCTAAGAGGGGTCATTTTGATATTATAAATAAATTTTCAATTAAACTTGCTTAACAATGCACAAGTTTAACACCAAAATGTATATCTCATTTTTCTTAATATTTTGATATATTATACATATTTTGATCACTTAAAATGAATTAGTTATGAATTTCTCCATATTTAATTCATTTTAAATCTTTTTTAAAAACAATTAAAAGCATTTTGGGGTTATATAAAATATTCTTAGAAAATGTATTTATGATATTTGGTTTCATTTTATTTTAGATAAGCATTAATTGAGATTATTAATACTACTCTATCTTAAATAATTAATAGAAAGGACATAAATAGTTTTAGATAACCTTTTTATGGATTAAAAATAAAGGAAAGAGTTTTAAATAAGGTCTATCAAATCACCACATTTTATTTGACTTCAAATGTGAAATATTTTATTTTTAATGTGTATATTATATTTTTGTGATCATTATGGTATATTATATGTATTTTTCTGATTTTTAAATAATAAAATATGTTTTTCCAAGATTTATACTTAATAGAATATTTGTTAAACAATAAAGTATTTAATTTAAGTTGTATAACAAAGTATGATAATAGATTTAAATTCTAGATCTTCTTTTTCTAATTTTTTTGATACATAATACATAATTTTCTGAATTATAGAAGTAATAGATATTGATTTTATTTGATTTACTTATTTTCTAATAAATAAACCTATTCGTAAAGCCCATTTAGTCTCGGTTGCCAGTACCAACTAGGACTAAAGGTGAGCCTCGCAGGCGAATTCCAGCGGGCGACCGGGACCTTTAGTCCGGGTTCGTGGTACTGCCCGGGACTAAAGGGTCACCACTACATAAACTAATTTTTAGTTGCGCCGGTGTCCGCATGTTCCCACTATGTGCCTCTTCACTGTTCTTCTTCCCCAAGCGAGCAGAGTCGGTGATTGAGTGCATAGGAGCACGCGCGCCTGCAGGGGATGAAAGGAGCACACGCGCCAGGACCGTGCACCATCCGCGTCTGCCATCTTCCCCACAACAAGCGCGTCCTGGGCACCTCCCTCGTAGACAGCGCTGTATACGTGCCCTGGCCACAACCACCACCAACTGACGTTGTCCTCGTCGTGTCCAGGTACCTCCTCTCCCTCCTCCTCTCCCTCCCTCCTCTTGCTACTAATTAGGGTTAGGGAATAAATTGCACATTATCGAATTGTATAGGCCCTTATTCGATTTGTTTAGGCTCCTGATCAAATTGTTTAGGCTCCTGATTAGGGTTCCTATTTATAGTAATAAGAAATTAGGGTTCCTGTTTAGGCTCCTGATCAAATGGATAACTACTTGATGTTTTTAATTATGATGTAGTGTCAGAGAAATATCCAGGAACTTGTTGCTGTTAATTATGATGTAGTGTCAAATTGATAACTCCTGATCAAATTCAGTATGCATATGGAACATTCTCTAGGAACTTGTCTTGCACATGGAAATTTTGTGTGTTGCAGGTTTGTGTGGTGTAGGTTTAGATGATGAAATGGTTCATGATGATAATACGTTTTTGTGAAATTGATTATGGTTCATGAGGAAATGGTTCACGATAAAATGGTTCATGAGGAAATGGTTCATCATGAAATGGTTTAGATGATTGAGTGTTTTATGTGATCTTTTATTGTTTTTCCAATGTTGGCATTTTGTACTTGCACGGAAGTAAAATGAGACGCCCATTACGCTGAAATGTTGATTAATTTCCGTTCCAGTGAAAAATGGGCACTCTCCTAGGTCCAATATTATCAAACGTCATGCCAAATTTTTCTGGTGACACTGAGGCACCCCGCCGTCCCCTTTTGGCTCCCTCCCCTACTTTGCAGCGCACCCATGGACCCCTTGCTTCTTCTCCGCACCGCAGGAGACCTCCACCATGACACCACCAACCGTAGTCACTCCGTTCATGCCTTGGTGCCACTCGAGGATCTAGCGGCACTAAAACTATAATGATCTCGTTAGTAGAGCACTAAAATGATCTCGTTAGTAGAGCACTAAATGTTCAGAAAAATGAGATCTATATTATAGCGTCAAAATCATGCATCATTGGAACAACTATAATGGTCTCGTCAGTAGAGCACTAAAACAACCCTCTCATATGCATATGGGGTTTCGGGGAATGTTATACTTAGAGCATTCCAACTCCATTTAAATTGATGATCTTGTATTTAGTGTTTGTTCCATACCCTTAACAATGGCATTTCAGTCATTGTGCGCATTGCATCGATACCTGTGTTAATTTTTGTAGTTTCCTTTTTGGTGTTCCTATCTTAGGGTTTGCAACCCTCGGACCTTGTTTTAAAAGGACAAGCATGCCTTAGGGTTTCATTTCAGTACAATGTAACTTGTCATATCATCATTCTTTCTTGATGCCATGTGTTGATTGTTTTCCTTCTTTTTTGGTGCTTTATTTTTGTTCTGGATTAGTTAAACTATGGACAATAAAGATGGTGAAGAGATAATGTTCAACTTTATAAACGATGGAGAAGACAACTTCCATTATCTGAACGACTCCGGTGAGGAAATGGAGATAGAACCAAGAGACAAAGGTCAAACAAGAAATGAAGGCGAAAAAAGTTGAACCCTTAACAACGTCCGACGAGGTATATTAAGCCTATAGTAATCACTAGATGCAATAATTGATTTGTATATATATATATATTAACGAATCTTTCTCTTCTTTTAGCCCTCCGGATCGAGCCAATCTGCTAGAAGGCAACAAGGCCCGACCAAAAAGTTTGCCGATCATCAAAGGTTCATGATCGACGAAGTCACTGAAGATGGCCAACCGATTGCTCCCAAAGAGAACGTAAATTTATTTATAAATCAATTTAGAGTTATTGTTAGGGACAATATCCCGATCACCACTCGATAATATAATCAGCCAAAGGTAGATGGATCAGTTAGTTATGTCGACCAAAGATCCAAAGATATGCTTTGGGATACGCTCTTGTCACATTTCAACCTACCGCCAGGTCTCACAGAGTCCCAACTGTCGAAATTCGAGGAGTGGGCTCTAAAGAAGATGGCTACACAATTCCAGACCTTCAAGAAAATATTATACAGTAAATATATCAAGGAAAAAAACTCCAACATTCACTGGACCAATAGAGAAGATACGGGATCACTAGGACGCATCTGTGGAGTACAATACATCGGAAGAAGCTAAGCAAAGGTCAGCAAAAAATAAGGAAAATGCTACGAAAAAGAAATATCACCATGTTATGGGGATAAGTGGCTACAAGAGTGTCATGCCTAAGTGGGAATAAGATGAGGCCACTCTAATTGATAAAGGGATCACTCCAGCTACATCGGACTGTCCCGAGAGGTCCAAGCATTGGTTTTACATGCATGGGGGATCGTTGGACCCACTAATAGGGAAGTGTGTTGTTGGAAAGAAAGAAATTCTAAAACCCTCGGAATATCTTGTTAAAGCAATAGCCGAAGCTAAAAAGGGAATGTTCCAGCCCGATAGAGATAACGAGCTGACACGCGCTCTTGGGGATCCTGAACATCTAGGACGAACATGAGGCAAAGGTCATGTTCCATGGAGGACTGGGTTTTCCGAGTGTAATGACAGTTATAGAAGCTATTAGAGAAAAAAACATGAGGCATACCGGTTCCAGAAGATAGAAAGCAAGAACGAGGAATTGGAACGCAAGATAAGGAGTGTCAACACCCGGATTTTTAATCCCAGATGCCTGTTATGCCATATATCGCAATCCCAGGATTACCATTTTTGCGAGACATAACAGATTGGTAGCACAGTACATCATCCATTACAAACCATAATAGTCTTACAAATAGTTGATCTCATGATCAAGTCTGATTACAATCAAAGCAGCGGAATAGTAATAGTAGCGGGGTCAGGGCTCCATCTTTAGGGTCACATGCAATACTGACGATGCGAGATGATCCTAGTATCATAAGCGTCCTGCTGTCCATCCTCCTCATAGTCTCCTTCATAGTCTGGTCATGGGAATAGCCAGGGAAAAAGCCATGAGTACTTTGAAGTACTCGCAAATTAGTACTAAATAAATAAGGCCATTTTAATAGGAATCCTAAGCTTTAGGTTTGTTTGCCACAAGACAATTTTATTTCAACCAATAACTAGTAATAAAAGCCTAACTTTAGTTGTCTAAGTTACTTAGGTGGGAACCTACTTTCATCTCCACAACTTGTGGGGTCAAGTCAAAGTCACCATTCAATTCACGGGTCATTTTAGAAAACATCTGACAACGGAATAGTATGGCCATCCAACTGTCGATAACCGCGGACGCGGCTATTCGAATAGTTTGAAACTCTATAGAGGTGGTACACTTTCACCACAACATTCGATACATCCGTCAGTAATAACCCTGAATCATCATACTTGGTATGCGGATAATCAATCCTAACCTTTCAATTACACACCCTAGTATAGGCACCTCCCATATGAGTTTGGCCTCCCAACCATGACCATCTTTCATGTTGGGAATAGCATAGGTGGATAGTCACATTCAAAAGGTAGCCTCAGCTCACCCTGTTCCGCGAGGGAACCCATACAAAGACACATAAACTTCCAGTCAAGCCCTATCCAAATTCGGGTATTGTGGTTGTACGGTAAAATGGAATGGTACCTGACATGGTTATACCCCACGGGTACATGATCTCAGCATACCTGGTCCAGCCCAAGGAAGGCCCACGACAATTATACGCCAGCCCATGAAGATTTTCAGGTGGCCAAGGCCCATGACGCTTTCGGATCCTTGGAGAGCAAGACTAGAGTAGATAGGAAATTCAAAGGGGTAAAACCCTAGAACCTGTAACCGACTAGGTTTATGCCCGGGACCTGCCTGAGTCTATATAAAGGCTAGGAGGGCACGACCTAGACCTTCTCCTCATACTTTCGCATACACACCTCCATGCCAGATTGCATCTGTGCACCCCTGTAACCTTCGGTTCTGCCGTAATCAAGAGCAGACAAGAAGGAGTAGGGTTTTCCCTCCGGGGGCCTGAACCTGGGTAAACCTTGTGTCCCCGTGTTGCTTGTTTGCTAACCGTTCCGCGATCTCCAGCATCCCCATCTTCTCCAAAACCCAAGTCCATAACAATGGGCATTGATGAGATCAAACCTCGTCAATTGGCGCCGTCTGTGGGAACTGGGGATGCTGATTGTGCGATCGTGACAGTCCCAACCCGATCGATCTACAACTCTGCGGCGACGAAGAGCCACCTCCGCTTCGGTGCTTTCGACTTCACCGCCCACTCACCAGCCACCATGAAGGACTTCGAGCCCGTAGGCGACGGACTCGAGATCCTGTTCGGGAGCTTCTGCTTCCAGGTGGGGCAAACTGGCACCCTCCGCCTCCCTGAGCGGGTGCCCCTACCATCAATCAGGCCCGCTTCATGGACCCCACACCCTGTGCTATGCACAACATCATCAACAGATGATTCCTACGACAGCAGCAGCTGCAACTCCGATCTGTGCGATCCGCCATCAGATGAAGGGACCTACGGTTCTGGATCCGAAAGCTGCGGCAGCAGTGGACCAATCTACGAGCGCTACCAATGCGCCGTAGTCATCCAAGGCGACGTGGATCAGCAAACACCCAACCCGCCACCCAACCCGACACCTAACCCGCCAGATCGAAACGGCGGGAACAGAAGAAGCCAGTCCCCCCCACCCGAAGGGGACAACAACGGCCATGTCATCCGCCTTAGCAAAGAAGGATGGGCCTAGGCACGCAACGCCATGGCGGGAAACATAGTCCTGCCTGCAGACTCCTCCCGGGACCTGCTGATGGCCTACCATCTACTCCTGATCGAGGAGCACAAGAAGCAGGTCAAGATGCAGGAGGTGCTTGACAAACGCAAGCAAGCAGCCTCAGAGTCCAGCGCGCGACGATCCGCGCTCTCCGCCATGGGCAACGGCTCCAACTCGAACGGCAACCAAGGCAACAAGCACCGCTCTCGGATGGAGAACATGGATCCCAAGGAGCACCGTGAGGTGACCCGAACCTTCCACACATCCTTCATGGAGATGGACGTCGACGGCAACGTCATCCCGAAAACGCCGCAGGCTGCGATCATGGCAGCCACTGTGTAGCTTGTGGCCCACCCACCTCCGGAGGGGGACCCAAAAAGAGCCATGCACAAGTCTGCATTTACCGGACTCGGACTCGTCGGGGCCGCGCTCCACCAGGATGCTCCTGCGGAGCCGAAGAAGAAAGCTCCGGTCAGGTTCGACCGCACCCCCACCCCTTCATTCGAAGAAGAGGACCATGACCTTCCTCGAAGGAAGAAGAGTTCGCGCAATCGCAACCGCGACTACGACGCCAGAGACGCGCTCACACAGCGCAAAATCGACAAAGCACGAGCCAAGCGCGCATGCTCGTCTGAATCCGAGATGGACGAAGACGAAGGAGAACTCTGTGAGGCCCGATGCTTCAGCAGATCTGTTCGACGAACAAAGATGCCGCGAAATTTCAAACTTCCTTCGGATACTCTGAAATTCGATGGCACACAAGACCCAAAAGCGTGGCTCAGCGACCACCTGTCATCCGTCAAATTGCATGGCGGAAACAAGGAAACCGCCATGCAATGCCTTCATTCAGCGGTGACAGCGCAGCAGCTTAGCATCTTCAGGGTCCATCCGAAGTTGGGAGGAGCTAGCTTAAAGCTTCATCAGAAACTTCAAATGCACCAGCAAGAGGCCCGCCTCAATCGAGGAGTTGCGGGCCTGCACCCAACGAACGGGCGAATCCATTCGCTCGTACATACTACGCTGGTCCAACACCAAGAACTCCGCAGCGCACATCTCCGAAGAGAGAGCCATCGATGCCTTCAGGGACGGCTTCAAGCGCCAAGACTTCAAGGAGGAACTCGGGCGCGTCAAGCCCAAAACACTCGACCACCTCATGGACATCGCCAACAGGTGGGCTGACGGCGAAGATTCCATCCACCAAGCACAATCAGAAGAAGAGGACGACTACGGCCGACGACGAGAACGCCATAGCAAGAGGAGATCGCGCGTCTATGATGATCGTGATGGACCCGACATGGACGCGGCCGGCTATGCCGATCGCCGCAATGACGCCAACCGCAATAGCGGAGGATACCGCGGAGGAAACTTTCGCGATGGAGGACGCCCAGCACAGTCGTGGCAGTGCCGCGACCGCGATAACGGACCCTCATCATACGAAAAACTTTCGGGTCCATGCACCATCCACTTCTACATCGACAAGCAGGATGGCAAGAAGAAGGCAAGTCACATGCTCAAGGACTGCCGCGAGTTCCAGAAACTCAGCGAAAGCATGGTCCAGATGAGGCAGCAAGCTCCACTTCCTGGATTCGGGAAAGCACCCGCGCCAGGTGAGATAGCGCATGGAGCTCCTCCACCGCCACCTGTAGGAGGCCCGAACCAACCAGTCGCACCGGCACAGAACAACGCTGGGAACGGGTATCCCCCACCGAAAGGGGCACTGATGATCCAGAAGGGGCGCCCCACGAATAGGGTGCAGAAGAAAATCACCCGTCAGATCCACCTGGCCGTAGCAACTCCACCCTCCATCCCTGAGTACCTCAGCGGATCGGAGTCCTGCATCACGTTCAGTCGTTCGGATCACCCTTGCCAGATCCCTCGCCCAGGTCATGCTGCCCTGATGCTGGAGGCGCAGATCAGAGGTTTCGAGATGAGCCGCGTCTTCATCGACGGCGGCAGTGGCATCAACCTGATGTTCGCAAGTACTCTAGCAGCAATGCAGATCCGATGCAGCTGGAGCGATCGACACAACGTTCCACGACATCGCCCCGGAAAGGGCATATTCCCCCCAGGCAAAATATGGCTCGTCGTCATCTTCGCAAGCCGGACAACTTCCGACTCGAAGGCTTGAAGTGGTGGACTGGCCATCACAATACCACGCCATCCTCGGGCGTGTAGCATTCGCAAGATTCTTGGCTGTCCCACATTACACATACCTGCTACTCAAGATGCCAGGACCAAAGGGCGTCATCACAGTCCATGGGAGCTTCACCCAATCGGATCAATGCGACATGGACTTCAACAGAATCTCCCAATCATTCGGCATGCAGGAGGAGCTCGTAAGGCTCCGCGAGGTGACGGACAATGGGGTACCCCCAGTCGCACGACAAAACGCACCTGGCATGTTCTTCGACTCCACCGTCAACACAAAGAAGGTGCAGGTCCATCCGACGGATGCCTCCAAGACGGCGCTGATCGCCAACGACCTCAGCCCCGCATAGGAAGGCGCGCTCGTCGAATTCCTCTGTGAGCGCTGGGAAATCTTCGCCTGGTGTCCTGCGGACATGCCAGGAGTTCCCAGGGAATTCTCCGAGCACACACTCAACGTCTTTCCAGACACCAAGCCCGTCAAGCAGTCCATCCGGAGACTGTCCGAGCCACGGGCCGAAGCCATCGGGAAGGAAATAAATAGGCTACTCACCGCAGGCTTCATCAGGGAGATCAAAGAAAGCGAATGGCTCGCAAATACAGTAATGGTTCCCAAGAAGGACACGGATATCCTGCGAATGTGCGTGGACTTCACGTCGCCGAACAAGCACTGCCCAAAGGTGTTGGAGATATGCCCTAGAGGCAATAATAAATATGGTTATTATTATATCTTTGTGTTTATGATAAATGTTTACATTCATAATAGTATTAACAAGGAAACATTAATACTTGTGTGATTTGTAAACTTAAATTGAAGTCCCTAGTAAAGCCTCTTTATAATACTAGCTTGTTGGTTAATAAATGATTGAGGTTTCCATATCATGAACATTGAGATGTTATTAACAACAAGATCATATCATTAGGAGAATGATATGGTGGACATACTCCTATAGAAAAGCGTAGCATAAAGATCAAGTCATTTTAAATAGTTCAATTGCTATATGCTTTCTGATACATAGTAACCTAATTCCTTCGACCATGAGATCATGCATATCACCTTCACCGGAAGGATGCTTTGATGACATCAAACACCACACCGTAACTGGGTGGCTATAAAGGTGGAATTGAGTGTTCGAAAAGTATTGGTTGAGACACATGGATCAAGAGTGGGATTTGTCCATCCATATGACGGATAGATATAATATGGGCCCTCTCGGTGAAATGTCATCCAATTAGCATGACATCGTTCATGAGACTTGCTCCACGCTTGACATGCAACTTGTATTGCATAAGTGGCTTTGCGGGTGCCTGTTTCTCCTAGCATAGTTAAGATCAAATTTACAACGGGTGATTAACAATACTAGTATCAATGTTGTGGTTCATGTTCGTAAGTTAGAACGACACTTATTGAAAGCCCCAAACCACGTAAAACATGCAAAGAAAGTAGAGGCGTCTAACTTTGTTTTGCAGGGGTGTGCAGTGATGTGATATGGCCATGATTGTGATTATATTTGATGTATGCAATGTTCCTTATTGTAAGTTGGCAACCGGCAGGAGACATATGGTTGTCTTTAATTTATGTTAAGACCCGCGTGTCTATTAAAAGTAGTTGTAATAGTTGAAGCCGGTGGATGACAACCATGGAGAAGCGTCATTGACCTTGATGCAATGCCGGTGATGATGGAGATCATATTCGTGCTTGAAGATGGAGATCGGAAGCACAAAGAATAAAGGCCATATCATATCACATATTATGAATTGCATGTGATGTTAATCCTTTATGCATCTTGTATTGCTTAGTAAGACGACGGTAGCATTATAAGATGATCCCTCATGCACATGAATTTCAAATCATAAAGTGTTCACCCTTAGTTAGCACCATTGCTAAAACTTGTTGTTTCGAAGCACCACGTGATGATAGGGTGTGTTAGATTCTGCAAGTGCATACAACATGAGCAAGCCAGATTTGCTCATGTGGAAACTAAGGTTTGATCTTGACGAGCCTAGCATGTACAGACATGGTCTCGGAACACGGATCACCGAAAGGTAAAGCATGAATCATATAGTAGATATGATGAACATGTCGATTGTTTGCCATTGAAACTATATCAACTCTCGTGATGATCGGTGTTGATGTGGTGGATTTGGTTCATGTGATCATTAAAACAATGTGAGGGATATTGTTTTGAGTGGGAGTTCACCTAGATTAATTTAACTATTAATTAGAACTCAATTTGTCATAAACTTAGTCTAAACTATTGCAAATATGTTGTAGATCAATGGCGGCCCCTACCATCAATTTTAATGCGTTCCTAGAGAAAGAGAAGTTGAAAAACAATGGAAGCAACTTCGCGGATTGGTTTTGCAATTTGAGGATTGTCCTCACAGCTGGTAATTTGACCTATGTGCTGGATGCACCGCTAGGTGACCCACCTGCAGCTGATGCTGCCGATGAAGTAAAGAATGTTTACCTCACTCGGAAGACTCAGTACTCCACAGTTAAGTGTGCTATCTTGTATGGTTTAGAATCGGAGCTTCAGAAAAGGTTTGAGAATTTAGACCCATATGATATTGTCGAGGATCTCAAATTGATCTTTGAGACTCATGCGGCAATTGAAAGCTATGAGGCTTCTGAAAAGTTCTTTAACTGCAAGATGGAAGAGGGCAGCTCCGTCAGTGAGCATGTGCTTAAGATGTCTAGGCACGCAAACAAAGTTCAAAGCTTGGGTATAGTGATTCCTAATGCTTTGGAGATTTATCGTGTCCTCCAATCACTACCACCAAGTTACAAGAACTTTGTGATGAACTACAACATGCAGAACATGAACAAGACGTTGCCAGAACTCTTTGCCATGTTGAAATCTTCATAAGTGGTGATCATGATAGAGCACAAAGTGTTTTTGGTAAATAAGCCCACCAAATTCAAGACTGGCAATTCTAAGCAAAAGGGACTCTTCAAGATGGGTGGTAAGTAAGTTACCATGCACGAAGAAGACCAAGGCTGGACCTAAGCCGATCTTGAGTGCTTTTACTGCAAGGGAGAAGGTCATGGGCGGAATTGCCCAAAGTACTTGGCGGATTTGAAGAACGGCAACATCAAGAAGAAAGGTATATCCGATATACATGTTATTGATGTGTATCTCACTAGTACTCGTAGTAGTGCCTGGGTATTTGATACTGGTTCGGTTGCTCATATTTGTAACTCGAAACAAGTCTTTGCAGAATAAACGGAAGCTAGCGAAGAGCGAGGTGACGATGCGGCGTGGGAAAGCTGATCAAAGGTTGATGTGATCGCGTTGCACGCTACCCCTTCATCTACCATCGGGATTAGTTTTATACTTAAATAATTGTTATTTGGTGCCTGCGTTAAGCATGAACATTATATCGGGATCTTGTTTATTGCGAGACGATTACTTGTTTAAGTCCGAGAATAATGGTTGTTCGATTTATATGAGTAATATGTTTTATGCACATGCACCTTTGATAGATGGTCTATTCTTATTGAATCTCGATAGTGGAAATACACATATAAATAACATTGAGGCTAAACGTTTGAAATCGAGCGATAACTCGACCTATATGTAATCGTCGTCTTGGTCACATTGGAGTGAAGTGTATGAAGAAACTCCATTCCGATGGACTTCTTGAATCACTCGATTTTGAATCACTTGAAAGATGTGAAGCATGTCTGATGGGTAAAATGACTAAGACTCCATTTTCTGGTATGATGGAGCGAGCTACGGACTTATTGGAAATCATACATACCGATGTGTGTGGTCCAATGAGTGTAGCATCGCGCGGTGGTTATCGTTATGTTCTTACCTTCACGGATGACTTGAGTAGATATGGGTATATCTATTTCATGGAACATAAGTCTGAAACTTTCGAGAAGTTTAAGGAATTTCAAAGTGAGGTAGAGAATCAACGTAACAAGAAGATTAAATTTCTACGTTCTGATCGTGGAGGTGAATATCTAAGTTACGAGTTTGGCGAGCATTTAAAGAAATGCGGAATACTTTCACAATTGACACGCCGGAACACCACAGTAATGGTGTGTCGAGCGTCGTGTCGAACTCTCTTAGATATGGTTCGTTCTATGATGTCACTTACAGATTTACCGCTATCATTTTGGAGTTATGCATTAGAAACAGCCGCATTCACTTTAAATAGGGCACCATCTAAATCCGTTGAAACGACACCGTATGAATTATGGTTTGGGAAGAAACCTAGATTGTCGTTCCTTAAAGTTTGGGGATGCGAAGCCTATGTAAAGAAGTTACAGCCGGACAAGCTTGAACCCAAAGCGGAAAAATGCGTCTTCATAGGATACCCGAAGGAAACTATTGGGTATACCTTCTATCATAGATCCGAAGGCAAAATCTTCGTTGCCAAGAATGGATCCTTTCTAGAGAAGGAATTTCTCTTGAAAGAAGTGACTGGAAGAAAAGTAGAACTCGACGAGGTTGTCGAACCTTCTCTCGAAATTGCGAGTAGCGCAGCACCGGAAGAAGTTCCTGTGGTGCTTGCACCAATAAGAGAGGAAGCTAATGATGATGATCATGAAACTTCGGTTGAAGTTGCTACAAAGCCTCGCAGGTCAACGAGAACTCGTACCACTCCAGATTGGTATGATCCTGTTATGATTGTCATGTTGGTGGACAACACCGATGACCCTGTGACATATGAGGAAGCGACGATGAGCCCAGATTCCAATAAATGGCAAGAAGCCATGAAATCCGAGATTGGATCCATGTACGAAAACCAAGTATGGACTTTGGTGGACTTACCGGATGGCCAGAAGGTTGTCGAGAACAAATGGATTTTCAAGAAGAAGATAGATGCTGATGGTAATGTTACTGTCTATAAAGCTCGACTTGTCGCAAAGGGGTTTCGACAAATTCAAGGAGTTGACTACGATGAGACTTTCTCACCTGTAGCGAAGCTAAAGTCTGTGAGGATTATGTTAGCATTCGCTGCATATTATGATTATGAGATATGGCAGATGGATGTCAAAACAACATTCCTCAATGGAGACATTGATGAAGAGTTGTATATGATGCAACCCAAAGGTTTTGTCGATCCTAAAGATGCTAACAAGGTATGCAAACTTCAACGGTCCATCTATGGATTGAAGCAAGCATCCCGAAGTTGGAATCAACGTTTTGATAAGGTAATCAAAAGTTTTGGTTTTATACAAACTTATGGAGAAGCTTGTATTTACAAGAAAGTGAGTGGGAGCTCTGTAGCATTCTTAATACTATATGTAGATGACATATTGTTGATTGGGAATGATGTAGACCTTCTTAATAGTGTCAAGGAATACTTGAATAATAGTTTTTCCATGAAGGATCTTGGCGAAGCAGCTTACATATTAGGCATAAAGATTTATAGAGATAGATCGAGACGCCTAATATCATTGTCACAAAGTACATATTTGGACAAAGTTCTAAAGAGGTTTGGAATGGAAGATAGCAAGAAAGGGTTCTTGCCCATGTTGCTAATCGACCTTGAGTAAAACTCAAAGTCCGACAACGGCAGAAGATAGAGAAAGGATGAGTAAGACTCCTATGCCTCAGCCATAGGATCTCTAATGTATGCCATGCTATGTACTAGACCCGACATTGCATATCTTTGTTAGTTTGACTAGCAGATATCAAAGTGATCCGAGTGGATCATTGGATATGATCAAAAACATCCTTAAGTACTTGAGAAGAACTAAGGATATGGTTCTTTCTTATGGAGGTGATGAACAACTCGTTGTTAATGGTTACACCGATGCTAGTTGGAACACCGATCCGGATGATTCTAAATCACAATCTGGATATGTATTTACTTTGAATGGTGCATCAGTTAGCTGGAGCAGTGCAAAGCAAAGCATTGTGGCGAGATCTTCAACTGAATCGGAATACATGGCTGCTTCGGAGGCTTCACAAGAAGCGATATGGATGAAAGAGTTCATTACAGAGCTGGGTGTGGTTCCTAGTGCGCTGGACCCAATGTCTATCTACTGTGATAACATGGGCGCCATAGCCAATGCGCAAGAACCAAGGTCACACAAGAAGCTGAAGCATATCAAGCTACGTTTTCACGCTATTCGAGAACATGTCCAAGATGGGGACATAAAGATTTGCAAAGTACACACAGATCTGAATGTGGCGGATCCGTTGACTAAACCTCTCCCGAGGGCAAAACATGACCAACACCAAACTGCCATGGGTGTTCGGTATATTACCATGTAATCTAGATTAGATGACTCTAGTGCAAGTGGGAGACTGTTGGAGATATGCCCTAGAGGCAATAATAAATATGGTTATTATTATATCTTTGTGTTTATGATAAATGTTTACATTCATAATAGTATTAACAAGGAAACATCAATACTTGTGTGATTTGTAAACTTAAATTGAAGTCCCTAGTAAAGCCTCTTTATAATACTAGCTTGTTGGTTAATAAATGATTGAGGTTTCCATATCATGAACATTGAGATGTTATTAACAACAAGATCATATCATTAGGAGAATGATATGGTGGACATACTCCTATAGAAAAGCGTAGCATAAAGATCAAGTCATTTTAAATAGTTCAATTGCTATATGCTTTCTGATACATAGTAACCTAATTCCTTCGACCATGAGATCATGCATATCACCTTCACCGGAAGGATGCTTTGATGACATCAAACACCACACCGTGGGGTGGCTATAAAGGTGGCATTGAGTGTTGGAAAGTATTGGTTGAGACACATGGATCAAGAGTGGGATTTGTCCATCCATATGGATAGATATACTATGGGCCCTCTCGGTGAAATTTCATCCAATTAGCTTGCAAGCATGTGGTAGCTCACAAGGGATCACATATCAGGAGCGAGAAAAGAGTACTTATCGATGAGGTTGAACTAGGTATGCGGAGATAAAGCGATCATAACCTCGGATAAGTAAACTATCGTGATACAAAGGGAAATTGGTATCATATGTAAGTGGTTCATTCGATCGCAAAGTAATCGTAGAAATATGTGGAAGCCATATGAATTTCCAGATTCCTCTATTGGTTATTGTTCGGAGAAGTGTCTCGATCATGTCCGCATAGTTCACGAACTGTAGGGAGACACGCTTAAGGATTCGACATTGTTTGAGTAGTTATGGAATGATGAGAAAGAGACCAAATGTTGTTCGGAGTCTAGGATGGGATCCGGGATTTCACGAGGAGATCCAGAATGGTCCGGAGAATAAGATTCATATAAGGAAAGTCCTGTTTCGGAGTTGGGGAATGGTTCCGGTGTTTTCATCTGGAATGTTCTAGAAGGTTCCGGAATGTCCGGCACTCCGGAGAGGTAGGGTACATGAATGTGTTATATCAAGTTGGTATGACTTCATCATGTACTTGGTGTCATCGCTGAACAAAATAAAGGGTTTAATCAAATCCTTGTTTGAAAAAGTCAAACGGCAATTTGAAAGTCAAACGGCTATTTTTGGGAAGTGGAGAGGGAGGTGGAAACCGAGTTAGGGAGGAGTTCCTCCCCTCCACCGCCGGCCCACCTCCAAGCCGAGTTGGGGAGGGACTCCCCTCCCCTTGGCCGGCCCCTCCACCTATATAAGGAGGGGCAGGGCTCCCCTCCTAGACACACAACTCCTCCACCTCTAAACCCTAGCCGCCGGCGCCGCCACCTCCTGCTGCCGCCGCCTAGGTCAAACCCTAGCCGCCGGCCTAGCCCCCTCCTCGGCGTTTCTAAACCCTAGATCGTCGAGGGCTCTCTCATAGTCCACCATACTCTCTTCGGCTTAAGGCGAAGCCCTGCGAGATCTCCCCTCTACTTCCGGTACCACGCCGTTGTGCTGCCAGAATCGCGAGGAGAGTGCTACAACCTCCGCTGCCTGCTGGAACAAGGGAGAGGAAGGTCTTCGTCGAGTACCGAACGTGTGACCGACTGCGGGGCGCTCTTGGAACTTGGCCTTGGAAGGATCGTCTACGCGATCTTGAGATCGGGAAGAGTACGACTACATCACCCACGAGAATCCGCTCTCGTTAAACACTTTGGAATCTTCGAGGGTGAGTTACTCCATCGACTCGTTGCTACAATCTAGTAGATAGATCTTGGCTTGTTTGTTTGTATACGCTAGAAATTTTTTGTTTTCCATGCTACGAAACCCTTCAAAAGGACCACTTCCCTCTTCCTCGGATCGACCAGATCATTGATTCGACTGCAGGATGCGAGAAACTCTCCTTCCTCGACGCCTACTCAGGCTACAACCAGATTCGACTCAAGTTCGAAGATCAAGAGAAAACGGCGTTAATTACACCATTCGGAGTGTTCTGCTACAACACAATGCCCTTCGGGCTAAAGAACACAGGTGCCACGTACCAGCGATGCATGCAGGCATGCCTCAAGGACCAGATCGGTCGCAACGTCCAAGTCTATGTCGACGACATAGTCATCAAAACCAGGGAGGCAGGAACGCTCATCGACGATCTCCGCGAGACGTTCGATAACCTCGACCGCTACAGGATCAAGCTCAACCCCGAAAAGTGCGCCTTCAGTGTCCCATCGGGTCAGCTGCTTGGGTACTTCATCTCTCAGCGAGGAATCGAGGCGAACCCGAAGAAAATCTGGGCCATCATGGCCATGGAGAAGCCGAAAAACCTCAAGGGTGTCCAGCAGCTCGCAGGACGAGTAGCGGCATTGAGCAGGTTCATCAGCCGCATGGGCGAGAAGGCCCTGCCATTCTACCAGCTCATAAAGGCGAGATAAATTCAGTGGGCCTTGAAGCCGACGATGCGTTCGAAAGCCTCAAACGGCTACTCTCCACCTCGCCCGTTTTGGTCACGCCAAAGGAGCGTGAGCCTCTGCTGCTGTACATAGCAGCCACACACCAGGTGGTCAGCACCGTGCTAGTGGTCGAACAACCCGAAGAAGGCAAGACCCATGGGGTCCACCGCCCAATCTACTACCTCAGCGAGGTATTGACGCCAACAAAACAAAGGTACCCTCACTACCAAAAACTCGCCTATGGCGTTTTCATGACGGCTCGTCGGTTGAGCCATTACTTCCAGGAGCACCAGGTGATGGTCGTCAACGAAGCACCCCTGAACAGCATCTTGAATAACCCAGAGGCCACAGGACGTGTGGACCTATGGGGCATCGAGCTGTCACCCCTAGACATCGTCTACGAGAAGCGACTCGCAATCAAGTCTCAAGTCCTCCCGGACTTCCTTGTACACTGGATGGAGCTGCATCTGCCAGACACCCCAGACATGTCGCAGTCATGGACGATGCACTTCGACGGCTCCAAGCGTGAAGCCGGAGCAGGAGCCGGGGTCATACTGATCTCCCCGCAAGGCGACAAGATGAAATACGTCCTTCGGATGAAATTCCGAGCTTCCAACAACGAGGCCGAATACGAAGCCCTCATCCACGGCATGAGGATGGCAAAGATCTGCGGTGCAACGCGCCTAGTCATCTATGGTGACTCCAACCTCGTCGTCCAACAAACGATGAACGAGTGCGACACACACGTGGAAAACATGATCGCGTACCGCGCGCTCTACAACGCACTCGAAGGAGAATTCGACGGCTGCGAGCTTCGGCACGTTGGAAGAGAAAGCAATGAGGAGGCCGATAGACTCGCCAACATCGGCTCCACCTGTGCCAAGGTGCCACCGGGTGTGTTCCTCGAACAAATCTGCATGCCATCCATCAAGCGGAAATTCCCCAAGGGACCACCCGAAGAAGCAGAACACTCGGGGGCTACGCTACCCGAAGGACATGAAGGACCCGAGAAACTGGACACATAGATCGCTATGGTCAACCTGATGCAGGTCATGGCAGTCGAAGAAACTTGGACGCGACCATACCTCCAGTTCTTGATAAATGGAGAACTGCCTGACAGCCCGACGGATGCCCGGCGCATATCTCGTCGGTCAAAAGCTTTCACCATCATCAATGGCGAGTTGTACCTGGCGCAGATACGGGTGTACTACAAAGGTGCGTCACCATCGATGACAGAAAACCATCCTCCAAGACATCCACGAGGGCATCTGCGGCCATCACGCAGCGGCCGCTCCCTTGTCGCCAAAGCTCTACGAGCTGGATTCTACTGGCCAACGGCCATGAGCGATGCAAAGGACATCGTCCGAAGATGCAAGGGGTGCCAAAGGTTCGCCGACAAACCACACGCACCCGGTTCAGAGCTCAGACCCATACCTATAGCCTGGCCCTTTGCTCAATGGGGCCTCGACATGATCGGTAAACTGCCAAAGTCCTCAAAAGGAGGGCACGTCTACCTCCTAGTCGCAGTCGACAAATTCACCAAGTGGGTCGAAGCCATGCCGATCACCAACCAAAAGGGCAAGACCGCCGTCAAGTTCTTTGAATCCATTGTCTACAGGTTCGGCGTATCGCACAGCATCATCACCGACAATGGGTCAAACTTCATCTCCAAAGAGTTCCAAGACTTCTGCGAAGGCCTCGGGATCAACATCACATACGCCTTAGTGGCTCACCCGCAAACGAATGGGCAGGTAGAAAAGGCCAACGGCCTAATCGGCGCTAGCATCAAGAAGAGCCTCATGATCCCACTCGAGCGAAAGGCCGGAGCCTGGACGGAAGTGCTACCATCCGTCCTATGGAGTTTGCGCACCATGCCAAACAGCTCCACCGGCTACACGCCGTTCTTCATGGTGCATGGAGCCGAAGCCGTGCTACCAGCCGAAGTACGCCACCAGGTCCCCCGGGTCGTCGCTTACAGCGAAGACAAATCCACAGCTGCACTCGAAGACGCCGTCGACACACTCGACGAGGCAAGAAACATAGCAGCAGCTCGATCAGCGGTGTACCAGCAGAGTCTCCGCAACTACCACAGCCACCGGCTGCGCCCAAGGTCCTTCATCAAAGGAGACCTCGTCTTGCGACTCAAGCAAGAGCGACCGAAGAAATTTGAGTCACCGTGGGAAGGACCCTACATCATCACCGAAGTCATCCCAGGTGGCGCCTATCGCCTCAAGCACGTGGAGTCTGGAGTCGCATACTCCAACCCATGGAACATCTCACACTTGCGACGTTTCTACCCCTAGCTACCTACCTTTTACTTTCAGTAAGGCTTTTCAGCCAAGGCTACTCAGCCGAACAATGTACTTCCTCCATTACGATATAAATAAAGCTAAGTGTCTCGCCCCAAAATTCCGTTCGCTATTCACAACTTTACTTCATGCTACAAACGCACTCGGGGGCTCCCCCACCTCACGATTCCATCGACTGAGGATAACACGTGTACACCTGAGTAGCTGACAACGTCAGGCTAACGAAAATGACAGTACTCAAACAAAGCACTGCGTGCTCAAACAAACAACCAAATCTTTATAACAAAGGGCACAACATGCCTAGTCGAAATATACAAATTTTACATCTATCTCTTTTACAGGTACTACCTATCCTGAAGAATAACTTGAGCACGCTGCTCAAACAAATCTATGACCTGTTCGGCATACTGCCTTACAGCCGCATAATGCAAACGCATATCCCACTCACCACCATCCGGCCGAAGAGGTGGCCCAGCCGCTACAACAGACATATCTACATCTAGGCGATGCAGCCTAACAAGGGACAGCGCAGCCTTCACCCCTGCGACAAGCTGCTGCCTCACAAATTCCTGGACACGAGTCATGCTCCGAAATTTAGACAGAAGACCAGAAAGGGTCGTCGGTGCAGCATCCAATGGAAACATCACATGCAGAACCGATGCGAGTGAAGTGTGCACTTGATGAAGCACCCGCGACACTTGGTGAACACGATCCTGCACCGTCGCCAGAGCCATGGCACGGTCGCGATCCATCCAGAAGAACCCACCGGCTTCCATGTCCTGTTGAGTCAAACAATTGACCCGAACAGCAACACGCTCTTTCTCCTCCCTTGGAGCAAGGTTAGCACCTGCGATACTCACACAAAACTAAGATGCAAGGCCAACAGGCGCATCCAAAGAAAAGAGAAGCAGCTCGAAAAAACTTACACTAAAGCTGCTCAAACAGTCGAAGCAATTCCGCCATCAAGTACTCCTCTCTGGCTGAACCGCGATCCGCCTTGGATTTCCAAACGTCGGCATGGCCACGCACCCCAAGCAACTCCTTCTCGAGACTACGAACACGGTCTCGAAGGAAAGCAAGCTGCGACAAATCATCCAAGGATGGCCGCAGCCGCGCGGCAGGCGAGGTGTCAACGGGATCAGCACCCGAAGGACCCTAGAGCAGCAGAAAGGCACACTCAGACGGAGGAGAACACAACTCAACAAATTCATTAAGTGCATAAAAGGCCAATACGTGGCACAGGGATTTGTTCATCAACATAATTACAACAAAAGAAGACTACATCTATCCTACAGCTACAACACCTAAGATGCGGCACCCTGAGTAGCCTCGGAGCCGGACTACCTCGCCTTGGCTTCCCCTGCTGCCGTAGCGCGTACTCGGCCAGCAGATCAATCAGCTTTGGCCCATATCGCTTATAGCAGGCAGAATAAGTAGCAAAAGCTACCTCGGATCCATCCGCAGCTGTCAGCATCCGGGAGGTGATCTGGGGAAGGTCCAGCTCTGCTCCAGCCGCCAAAGCCATCGCCAGCCCGGCAGATGCGTCGATGCCCTTCTGCTTGCGCTTGTACGCCGCAGGTGCTTCGGCTGACAGTGCCTCCGCCAAGGCATCAGCATCATCAAGGTCCGCGCCCTTGGGGACAAGCTCCTTGTAGAAGCGGCCAAGGACCTCCTTGGCCTTGGCGAGTGAGCTGACGACGGTGCTGCAGCGATCTTCGACCGCTGCAGTAGCATCATCTAGAGCACTCCCATGCTCCAAAGCACCGCGGTCAAACTCTATGCCCACGGCATCTGAGAAAAAAAAGAGGGGAATGAACAAAGCATCAAAGAAGAAAGACAAGAAAACCAAAAAATATGCAAGTGAAGATACTCACCCGAAACAGCCTTGGCAGCCACCATGAGCTTGCCAGCCACCTCTCTTTCACGCGCAGTCGCAGCAGTGGCAAGCTGCTCCTCACGGTCTGTGGCCTCCCGCTGCAGGCGCTCCTTAGCCTCGGCCGCAGTAGCCAGCTCCAGCTTGAGGCGCTCCTTTGCACCAACGGCGACCTCGGCTTTCTTCTCCGCTTGACCGAGGCTCTTTTTGAGAGCATCAATCTCACGAAGGGAGGTGTTATGCTCCTCTGCATTTAGCAAATACAAGCATCAGATAACATGACACGAGTACACGAAGAAGCAAACATCAAAGGCATAACAGTGCCTTGCAGCTGTTTGAGGCTGGCCTCCAGCACAGTGCTCTGCACCGGTCGCAGCATCCTGCACAAAAGGCTGCAGGAAGAAGACCTACTAGTCAGGAAAAGGACTCGGGGGCTACGCCCAACAGAAAATACCAGAAGCAAAATACACACACGAAAACGCTCGAGGGCTCCCCCTGAGACTCGAAGGAAGAACAAAACAAGAAAACCCCTTACAGATGCTCGGGGGCTCCCTCCGTGGCAGGAGACAGATATACTTACATGATCAGATGGCGACGTCGAAGGTCCGCTAGCAAAATTCTGAGGCGCAACCACCTGAACCTCCTGCGGAGGAGGGTTCGGAGCAGCGCCCTCAGAAGTTGCCACCGTCTGAGGAGGAGGAGACACAACTTTCGACTCCCCCATCATCTCCCGAGCACCATCACTGGAGGAATCGTTGGAAGAGTGGCTGCGCAAGGGCAAATTAGCACAAGTACAAAGTCAACAGCAAATAAAAAGCAGTACAGAGGAAACTTACGAGTCCAGCGAGCTCAGGTTGAAGACAGGAGGGGTCCTTCGGACTCTCTTCTCCTCTTTCTTCCCTTCCTTCTTCTCTTCCTTCTTTTCTTCCTTCTTCCGCTTCGCTGGCGGGTGCGGCGCTATAGCCCACACGGGAAGAGCAGGAATAGGAGAGGAAGAGCCTCCATGCCCGTCACTATGACGCTCAAGACACAAACGGTTCCTATGAGTAGGAGGAGTCGACGCATCCGAAGATTCACTGGAGCTCCGCGATCGTTTGCGCGTATGGTCCTCACTCGACTCGTTGGCATCTTCAGCCGGAGACCGCACCGACGACAGCTCAGACATGGAATCCACCAGTTCATTATCGGGAGCATCTGGATATACTTCGGGTAATGGAGGCGAAATACCCGGCACTTTGAAACTCTGCACAGGAGAAGAACAATTTGTTAGCAAACAAACACAACACAATGCAGTCGAAAAATAGCGCTGCGCGCACGAATCTACACCTGTGGAACAGGAAGCGAAGAAGAAAACAGAGGAGTCAGCGACTTCCCCGGGATATCCTCTCCAGCCTTGAACTTCAGCAGCGAACGAAGGGCCCTGTCGAGATCTCCCTGGGAGAATTTCTCAGCCGAAACCCTCGTCGGATCACGCCGGACAGCATAAAGGAACATCGGGTGCACCCTAGCCTGGAGTGGCTGCACCCGACGCTCGAGAAAAGTGCGGATGATATCCACACTGTTCACTTCCTTCTCCGGAATCAACTGGAGATCCTCCACCCGACAATAGAGAGCCTCTATCTCCGCCACCTCGCCATCCAAGATCTTGTGTTTCCAAGACCATTTCGGCTCAATATTTTGGGAGGGGTCGAAAGGAACAAGACTAAAATCTTGCCCAGGTACTACGGAGTCGCGAATATAAAACCATCGCCTCCGCTAGTACTAGACAGATTCAGACATGGAAAAAGAAAAGAAAGCAGATTGGGCTTGAGGGAGATGATGCAACCCCCAATGGGATAAACACCATCCGAACCGGATTGCCTCTTCACGGAATAAAGTTTCCGGAAGAGGCCAAAGTGCGGCTCAATACCGAGCCAGCACTCGCAGAAAGTGACAAAACAAGCAATGTGAAGAAGAGAATTGGGGGAAAGATGGTGCAATTGGACACCGTCTGAGAAAAAGATCCCACGAAGGAAGTCGTGGACTGGGAAGGAAAAACCACGAATGACAAAGGCAAGGAACATAACCCGATACCCAACGGGGGGACGGGGGATTACCTCATTGCCTGGGAGTTTGATGGCCTCCCTATCCTGCGGGATCAGGCCCCACTCGCGAAGCTTGTAGAGATCACTCTCCCGCGTCTCCGATCGCCGCCAGCCACCGTCAGTGACACGGGTAGCGGCGGCACTTTTCTTCCCTCCAGCGGTGCCGGTACCAACCGCAGACGATGACTTCTTTGGTTTCCCCATCGTGGTACGGTGGCGCCGGCGGCGTGAGCACAGGAAGGAAGAAGGAAATGTGAAGGGATATTTCAGCGCGCAGCAAGAACTCTTAGAGAACAAGGAAGCAGTGAAAACAAGACTAGTTGCGGTGAAAACGAACTGAAGTTTTCCCCAATGATTATAAAGACGAAGACGATGCACGACAGCCGTCCATCGAGAAAACCTAACGCCAACGGCAGGATCTGGCCATACACGTGTCAGCATCACAACGAACCGTCGCTAACACGCCGTCCACTACGCACGGAAATCGAGGCGACGCCGTAATTATCTCCACGCTGCGCGTGACCGGTCAATTCAAGGTCAGACAGTGGGACCCATGTTCGTCCAGTCAAGTCATCTCTGGCGCAGCAGATGCTTGAGGTCATCGATCGTCAGCACTGATGTCATTAAAAGCCACACTAGCAACATCTACAATTTCTTCGGCTTCAAAGCTAAGAGTACTCACTCGAATCTACGATTCAACCAATTACTCGGGGGCTACTCCTATCAGGAGCGCTGGCCGCACACCCGAAAGATGAATAGAAGTGAACTATTACTTCGAGTCCTCCGTCGAGTCTACGACTCCATTACAGACTCGGGGGCTATTCCCATAGGGAGGATGGATTTAAGCATCCGAATTTTTTTGTGTCCTATGGACTTACAACTGAACAACATCTGAATTAAAGTCTCCGCTTGAGTCTACGACTCGAACAGACACTCGTGGGCTACTCCCATAGGGAGCACTGGCCGCGCACCCTATGAACTCTTCGACTGTGATCCTTCGGATTAGCATACAAAAACTTTTTGGCAACTCTGCCCCAAGTAAACGTTAAGTGAGCAACGTTCTCCTTGACCACCCGAAACATCTCCGCGGTGATAAACATTCGGATGCTGTGTCTGCGACACAAAGATAAGACCTACAGATATCATTTGATGGCCTGACAACGCACACGACTGCGCTCTGCTAGTAAAAACCCGTGCTAACAGGTGCGATGTAAAATCCCGACGGACGCGTTGGGTACATCAATTAAATTCACTGGAATTCCACTCCTGTAAGTCCTCCACGACTTGAGTCGAATTACGCCAACATATGTTCCGGGTTCGAGTTGAGGGACTCGAACCTGAAGAAGATCGTGTTGTTTCGTCCTAAGACAGTTAACTGACCCTGATCCGTCGGGTGAGTCAGGCACACGCATCAACCATCCCTACACATGAACTATTGAAATACATAGTTGCACCCGAAAGATTGCAGAGTCCTCACGAATCTCGATTATTGAACACTCGAGACTCTTGACATGGTTATACCCCACGGGTACATGATCTCAGCATGCCTGGTCCAGCCCAAGGAAGGCCCACGACAATTATACGCCGGCCCATGAAGATTTTCGGGTGGCCAAGGCCCATGACGCTTTCGGATCCTTGGAGAGCAAGACTAGAGTAGATAGGAAATTCAAAGGGGTAAAACCCTAGAACCTGTAACCGACTAGGTTTATGCCCGGGACCTTACTGAGTCTATATAAAGGCTAGGAGGGCACGACCTAGACCTTCTCCTCATACTTTCGCATACACACCTCCATGCAAGATTGCATCTGCGCACCCCTGTAACCTTCGGTTCCGCCGTAATCAAGAGCAGACAAGCAGGAGTAGGGTTTTCCCTCTGGGGGCCTGAACCTGGGTAAACCTTGTGTCCTCATGTTGCTTCTTTGCTAACCGTTCCGTGATCTCCAGCATCCCCATCTTCTCCAAAACCCAAGTCCATAACAATGGGCATTGATGAGATCAAACCTCGTCAATATCGCATCCGAACCCAACCATTAGTTTTTATCAAAGTCAGGTCACATACTTCATTCATCATCATCTTCAACTCATTGTGTCCATAACACATGTCAAAACATTTCAATAGAATGACTCATCATTCCAAGGTTTTCATAATCATTTGTTCCCATCTAGATTGATCAGGATTAACTTAGCACTAGCATCTACCAATGATGGTGTTACTATTTGAGGGGTACTACACTAGTGTTTCTACATACATCAAGCTCCAAGATCTTGATGGCACTTTCCTAAATTTCCACTAATCATCAATTTAATTAACTACTGGACCAACTTTGTAAAAAATATAAAAGGTAAAGCTTGCAAGTAAAACTTGGGGTAGGCAGAAATCAAAGTGGTATCACAAGGGCTTGTAAGTGCAGCTTGCATGGTTTACCTTAGCTTGCCTTGGTTGGTAAGGTGGTCAAAGTTCTCTTCCTCGTCCTCATAGAATTCCTCCTCTTCGTAGCCCGGATTGATACTAGCATCTACAAATAAATACGAGGTACACAATCACGAAACAATACTTAACTACCTCTATTTAACACACAAAGAGTTACTCTAGATGATCTAGTATCATCTCTAGCATTACGAGAAAAGGTGACAATATTTTTTTTATCTTTTTTTAGAGAAGTAATTTCTACTCATTGAAAAGTTACTTAAGATTTAATATTCTCCACTTCAAATATGGGATCATACTGACACATGTCATCACCACACATTCTAATACTTGAGAATGTGATTTAAAGTGGTTGGCCTAATTTACAAAGTTTAACACTACTAATTAATAATATTTTAGGAACTAGAAATGACTATAAAGCCATTCTTTAATTTTGGTCCAGGGCTACTATATGTAAGTATGTATATTTTTACATATTCAGATAGGTCTTGTCCAATGTGATATTTGAGAGTTGGAATCAACTCAAAATCACTTGTGGTTGATTATAGAAAAATGTTTTAAGTGCTAAAAGCTATTCTCTTGTTATTTTGACTGAGGGTGATCTATAGTTTCAAACTATCTGAATCCAACGGGAGTGATTAGAGATTTTCAAAATTGGATTCATTCAATTTGATGTAGTGAATCTTCCTGAAAGGATTTTTAAAGTTACCTACAGTATGGGTTTTTCAAATAAAAGATAAATCTAAATTTGAATCGATGGGCTGCGCACGAGAATGCTAATGGGCTGGCCCAACTACGCAACACGCACACAACGGGCTGCTCCGGGGCTGGTCCTACCTATAAGCGGCTAAGCAAACACGAAGCGGTATCAGCTATTCCGGGCCTTACGATTAGAGCGCGATCTCCGTCGCAGGGCTTGCGCGAGACAGAACCCTAGCTCTACGGCGGGGGTCGTCGGTTGCTTACCAGGGCTCCAGCTAAGTGCGGCGATGGGGGCGAACGAACGAGTCGACGACGGCGGTCGACTGGTGGTCGCGGCAGCTCCTGGGCTGCTCCTAGCGTCAGATCCTTCCTTCCTCTGCAGCGGCGAACTCCGGTGAAATTCTGGCGAAGTGGTGCTCGCCTTGCTCCAGGGTTGGGTCAGAGAGGTTGCTGGGTGAGAGAGCAGTGGAATGGTGTGCGTTTTGAGGTCGGGGGAGGGATCTATTTATACTGCTGCGAAGGGGGCATGGCGGCATGGCTCGGTCTCGCTGGCGATGCAGTTACAGTGAGCTATAGGCACGGCCAAGGGTATTAGGTTGACGCGGTGCTTCAGGGCGATCGTTATACGCACAGTGGCATGGCGAGGCGCAGTCTAAATCATTCTAGAACGTCCGTGCTCTGTGGCGGTACCGTCGGCAATTGTCACGGTGTACGGTGGTCATGGTGTTCGCGCGGTCAAACGATCGTGTCTGGGAGCTTGCTGGAGTCATGGCGAACGTAATGGCTGTAGGGTTCGCAGCATAGAAAACAAAAACTTTCCTACGATGGGAACAACTATGTACCAAGATCTATCTACTAGATACAAACAACGGGTGGATATACATCCATAAAATACATACCCTTGAAGACCGACAAAGCTTAACAAGTCCAAACTCGTGGTTGATGTAGACGATCTCTTGCCGATCTCAAGATCGAGAGGAAGTCCTAGCGCCGTAAAACAGCAGCGCATCCATGCTCGCACACACGTTCGAGGCACCGAGCAACCTCCGCCTCCTCGCTCCAGCGATCCGAAAAGCCACCGGGAACATGTATCTCGCTAGTCCGAGACCATGGGGGATAAATTCTAGAGGGGGAGAGAGATCCTTCACGAGGAGGTGTGAGTGAGAAGTGAGAGGAGGGGCTCCTTATATAGGGGAGGGGGGGGGGGCGCCCAAGGGGGCATGGCCGCCGGCCATGGAGGGTGCCCCCACCTCTCCCTCATTCATGTGGGTGGACACTCCACTCACAAAATGGCCCTTCAATTTTCTCCACTCAAATTCCCATTAAATTTCCACCAAATTTAATGCAAACTCTCATTAAATAAAACTCTTTTATTTTATTCAGAATTTTGTCAATTACTTTAATGACAAACATTCACAAATAACCCCTTGCTAGAATTCTATTTCACATGCGTAACCACTTTATGCAATTTCACCCGAAAACCTGTTTCGGTATCTAGTGAAATAAATTCCTGCGCTTGTTATTCTTTTCGGCATGAAACTTTTGCTCCAAATGGATGTCGGTGTCTCTTAAGTGTGTCACCCTACGGTTCACGAATAATGCGGACATGATCGAGACCCCTCTCGGATCAATAATCAGAAGCGGGATCTGGAGACCCATACTGACTCCCACACATTCAACGATGACTTTCTTGTGATCGTCGGAACCTTTTACGCTAGTATCTTAATACCTTTGTTTCGCGATATATTACATGTCCGAGATTCGATCATCGGTATCTCCATACCTAGTTTGATCTCGTTACTGACATGCACTCTTTTCTCGTTCCCGTGATATAACATTCTAGTGATCAAATCACTTGCTTGCAAGCTAATCAATGTGATATCACCGAGAGGGCCCAGAGCATATCTATCCGTCATCGGGATGAACAAATTCCACTCTCGATCCATGGGCCTCAACATAACACTTTAGTAGTTCTGAATTCATCTTTATAATCACCCTGTTACGGTGTGACGTTTGATGTTATCAAGAAACTCTTCCGGTGTTAGTGATTGACATGATCTCATGGTCTAAGGATTAGGATCACTTCGTAAGTTGTTATAGCAATATAAACTCAATGACTTTGATCGTAATGCTATACTTCGGATGAATGTTCATCACACCATTACACTAATGTTGTGATCTCGTTATTAACAACATCCAATGTCCATGATCAGGAAACCTTGATCATCTTGTTAATCAACGAGCTAGTTTATGAGAGAGGCATAACTAGGAACTTTCTGTTTGTTTATTAAACACACATGTATTAACGTTTCCGTATTAATACAATTATAGCATGTAAAATAAACATTTATCATAAACAAGGAATACGATAATAACCACTTTATTATTGCCTCTCGGGCATATTCCCTTCAGTCTCCCACTTGCACTAGAGACAATAATCTAGTTTGAAAACTTTGCGTATTGAACACTTATGGCTTTCCGGTGTTCCATATATGCAATTGCAAGTGGTTAACATAATCTACGTATCTGACGCTTCAGGTCCGCGTGTATTTGCATATCTTTGCGTCTCCACGCATCACTCATTCTCCAATGAGATGGCATTGTATAAATTTGGTCTTTCGGTGAGACCTTTAGTTCCTTGGGGTTAAACCATGTCGATACTATTGTCATACAATATATCTTTAGTGTTAGCCCGTCGCGAACCACACCTTAGTTTGATTTCAAACTATTTGACACAAATTCCCTCCTTTGCTGCTACTATAGCAGTCATATGCTTAGCCCTTTTGTTGTAGTATGCGTCACAATGACTTAACTTTGGAATTCATCCAAATTCATCATGGAAACTTTCTTTCCATTTCATTGTGCACCCATAGTTTAAATTGAGATAAACTTAATTTGTATCTTGTGACAAAACTAGTATCAATGTAATGCTTTACAATGAACTATTTGTAATTGTTTGTCACCTCTACACAAATATATTCTTAGTTCTTTCAAAAAGATCATAAGGATATCCTCACTATCGTCCAATGATCATTTTATGATTCATTCTGGTATATGCTCATAACACTTAGAGCATAGGACTTATCTGGATGTGTACATATCATGGTATGATTGATCAAAACATTCTCGTGATTTCACTCATCAAGTGTCAAAGCACTTGAATCTTGTTTCACTTATCAAGTATCGATACACTTGAATCTTGATTTAATTCCTTTCCATGCGACAAGAACCGTTACTTGTCGTTTCTATATTGAACTCCTTCAATATCTCATATATGTACGTTTGGCATAACCATATTAGCATCACAGTCTATCCACTATAGACATTCATGCTAAATATTCAGGTTTTGCCTAAGTATTTCATCGAAATGAAATTCCTAACCTTTGTCAATAAAAATACATCATTTCTAATCAACAAGATGTCCTCCACATAATGTATTAGAAATATGTCTCTGCGCTCCCACTTAATTTCTTGCAAATGCAAGCATCTTCATCGTCTCCTGATGAAAACTCTTTTTCATCACTGTGAAGATTCCAACTCCGCGATGCTTACTTCAACAATTGAAGTTTGCATGCCCCTTTTTAGCATCCTTTGAATTAACAAAACCCTTTGGATCATGTCATGTACACGTCCTAGATAACCATTCTATTAAAAGAACTTTGTTTTGTTTATTCATCTACCATATACCAAATTATATGTAGTGGTTGCTATTTTAATCCGTCCAGACTAAATATCGCTATGAAATATCAAATCTTGTCATAGTCAACTCCTTGAACATTGTTGTAAAATACTTTACGACATGTCGACTATTTCATAGATGTGAAACATCCATGTCTGTTTCTTTATAGATCCAAATACGACCGATAGGTTTTTACACCTTTCCGGAGGGTCTTCCAAGTTCAAAACTTGATTTCTCGTGTATGGAACTATCACGGATTTTATGGCTTCAAGCCATTTGGCCAGTCGAGGCCCATCACCGCTTCTTTGCATATAGTCGGTTCATCATTGTCAAACAATAATGATTTACTCTCAAATCTTAGTATTTGATTGTTTATCCGACCGACTTGGTTCAATAAGAACTTAGATCTCCGTGACCACAACCTTTGAGGCACATAAGCTATGAGCATTATGGCAGCCTCCGGAACCATTTCCGGCGCTGCGCAACTCAGCACATTTAGCTAAGGTTCGTTAACCTTATCAAAGTTCTATTGTCCTCCCACTTAACTTTTACGAAAAATTCCTTCTTCAAGAAACTTCACGTTTCAAGCGACAAACCCTTTTGTCCTTGGTGTTATGGAGAAATAACCAATTGTTATTCAAAATAACCTACAAAGACATGCTCATCCGACTTCGGTTGTAAACATCTTACTTATGTTTAGCATACCAAAATTTAAGAAATGACAACTTGGGTTTTACCCCAAACCATAACTTCCATGGTGTCATTTCAACGGATCAAGATGGAGCTCTTTTCAGTGTAAAAGCGGTAGTCTCTAAAGCTTTAATCTTTTAAAACATAATGGCAGTTTTGTAAATAACACCTTTGATCCAACCATGTCAAACAAGGTTTCATTACAAATCTCAAACACTCCATACTCCTATGGTGTTTCGGGAGATGTAAATCTAGGTGTTTTGCTAAACTTGCAACTCAAATAAATCCCTTTATGATAAAATCATAATTCATTTATTTTCTTGTTACAATTGTAACTCAAACAAATCCCTTATGATAAAATCATAAACCATTTATTTTCTTGTTATAATGATTTTGCACTTCATCTTGAAAGTCTTTGAAACATTTTCAAATATTTCATACTTCTTTCTCATTAAGTGAACATTCACTCAAATTTCCGGAGAAAGTATATGAAGTTGAAATCCATCGCTTACGACTATACATAATGGACTACATACATCGATATGTATAAATTCCAATAATTTAGTCGTTCGTTCTTCTTTAGCCTTTGAACGAGGTTTTAATTATCCTGAGGAAAGTCTCACAAGCGTCACTTGATCAAATCAAAGACTCCAAAAATCCATGAATATGTAGATTCTTCATGTTTTCTTTCCAATATAATTTAAACGGCGATGTCACTTCGTAAGTGATCTTTCAATCATTTGTCTTGCGACATTTTAGCATTAGGCTTAATGGATGTGATTTCTCCAACTAGATTTGTAAATCATCCATCTTATATGGAATACGGTAATTATTTGAACAACCTTTGTTCTCATAATACCTGATTCAAATAACAATTATTAAAACAAATCTTGAAGTCAAGCTTTGATGTCAACGAGAAATACAAACAACGGTTTGTTTGTTTTCGATGAACATCATCACATATTCTCTTGCTAGTTACTTAGGCCATTGTGATTCATGAATTGCATTGTTCCGTATGAAATTTCATTCAAACCAATTCGGTATCCAATACCCAAGAACCACATTGTTTAACAAGCAAAGAATACGACCATAACATGTATATCATCTATATACCTAAATTGGATATTTCCAATCTTTTCTTTTCTGCCAAATATATTTTATAGATTCTCTTTCAGAATTTTCTTTTTCCTTTTTAAAAGAATCTATCAACATCAAAAGTGGCGCCATATACATGACACATAGTCCAAAGCGTGTATATTCAAAAAATAATACCTTTGGACTTGCACTTTGAAGTAGATCACCATCATCAAAATGATCGACATTCTTTCAAAATCCATTCTTTAGTAATCTTTTAGTATAGTAAACACTTTACATACATCTTCTATTCATACTTATCATGACGACTTTTATGATCAAGCTACTTTAGCTTATAAAGGCGAATCGTGAGTATAACATTACTTTCCAAAACTCTTTTGGATGATTATGATGTCTAGCTTCTCCAACCTTCGTAAATTCTCATCCAATATGAGAACATATATTATACTCTATCATATTGCAACCAAAACATTGTTTCAGATATCGTTATATACATCACATGATGGTTTCTGAAACAATTCTTTCAGCTCCTAGATAAACTTGATATTAAAACAATCAAGAATCATAGAGGCAAACATGATACTTAAGATACTAACACTGGAATTGTTACTCTCGATTTAATACCAATTATTAAATTTCACGGAGGAAATAGAATTTTGCTGAAAGTTTGTAATAGGAATTTAAACTTTAGATTGACAATCAACACAATACGATACCAGTTCGTAAAGTATATATCCAGAATTCTATAGTTCTATTATCTCAATTACAACTATGCATAAGGTGGTGAACGAATGCCAATGACTACAACAAATTATGCAAATACTCTTTGATTTAATTTATGATAAATTGAGTTCTACTAATCCAAATTAGAAATAAACTCCCACTCAAAAACGACATCCCTCGTGTCTTTTTGGTGATTACATGAACCAAATCCACTACACCAAGTCCGATCATCACGTGAGTCGGTGTAGCTTCAAAGGCGAGCATCAAATGGGCATCATATCTACAATATGACTCATGCTTAACCTTTAAGTCCGTGTTAGAGGCCATGTCTGTACATGCTAGGCTCGCCAAGTAAGAACCTTAGTATTCGCGTGTGTAACTGTCTTACACCCGAAATATGGTCGTGGATCCAAAAACACCCGATCATCACGTGATGTCTTGGAGCGACGAGAACATAATCGGTGCATACTAAAGGAAGAACACATTCTTATCTTGATATTTAAATGAGGGATCAACTTATTATGCTAATAAAACGCCAAACAAGCAATATAAGATGCAATCAAAACATCACATGTTTATAAGTGAAATGATATGGTTCCCGCATATGATCTCCATCATGTGCACCATGGTATGATCACTATCATACCTTTATGTGTAAGGCCAAGGTCTATGGAACTTACACGCTATGTGTGTTGTAAGAGTATCATCTCATACTTCTACTTACAATATCACCATATCATAACACTAGCCCAGCAAAAATCTAAACTAGACGCCTCTAATTTATCCATTGCAAGTTTTACGTGGCTTAGGCCTTTCGAAGATAGAACCGTTCTTACCTACGAACATGAACCACAACGAGGATAACCAAATTGTTGACAACTCATTGCAAATTAGATATTGACTATAGTAGGAGAGACAGACACCCGCTATCCACTTATGCAAAACTAGTTGCATGTCAAGCGTGGAACAGGTCTCATGTGCGAGGACATGTAAAGTTTGTCCGGGCCGCTTCATCCCACTATGCCACAAATATCCAAAGTACAACCAAGAAGCAATAAAATGATCATCATCGCCCACATACTCATATGTGTACTACCCGTGCAAAGTATCTACACATAAACTTGGCTCTGATACCACTGTAGGGTTCGCAGCATAGAAAACAAAAATTTTCCTACGATGGGAACAACTATGTACCAAGATCTATCTACTAGATACAAAGAACGGGTGGATATACATCCATAAAATACATACCCTTTAAGACCGACAAAGCTTAACGAGTCCAAACTCGTGGTTGATGTAGACGATCTCTTGCCGATCTCAAGATCGAGAGGAAGTCCTAGCGCCGCAAAACAGCAGCGCATCCGTGCTCGCACACACGTTCGAGGCACCGAGCAACCTCCGCCTCCTCGCTCTAGCGATGCAGCGGAAGCACAACTCTTTCTTGCCGAAAAGCCACCGGAAACATGTATCTCGCTAGTCCGAGACCATGGGGGATAAATTCTAGAGGGGGAGAGAGATCCTTCACGAGGAGGTGTGAGTGAGAAGTGAGAGGAGGGGCTCCTTATATAGGGGAGGGGGCAGCCCAAGGGGGCATGGCCGCCGGCCATGGAGGGTGCCCCCACCTCTCCCTCATTCATGTGGGTGGACACTCCACTCACAAAATGGCCCTTCAATTTTCTCCACTCAAAAACCCACTTAAATTCCCATTAAATTTCCACCAAATTTAATGCAAACTCTCATTAAATAAAACTCTTTTATTTTATTCAGAATTTTGTCAATTACTTTAATGACAAACATTCACAAATAACCCCTTGCTAGAATTCTATTTCACATGCATAACCACTTTATGCAATTTCACCCGAAAACCTGTTTCGGTATCTAGTGAAATAAATTCCTGCGCTTGTTATTCTTTTCGGCATGAAACTTTTGCTCCAAATGGATGTCGGTGTCTCTTAAGTGTGTCACCCTACGGTTCGAATAATGCGGATATGATCGAGACCCTCTCGGATCAATAATCGAAGCGGGATCGAGACCCATCTTGACTCACACATTCAACAATGACTTTCTTATGATCATCGGAACCTTTTACGCTAGTATCTTAATCCCTTTGTTTCGCGATATATTACATGTCCGAGATTCGATCATCGGTATCTCCATACCTAGTTTGATCTCGTTACTGACATGCACTCTTTTCTCGTTCCCGTGATATAACATTCTAGTGATCAAATCACTTGCTTGCAAGCTAATCAATGTGATATCACCGAGAGGGCCCAAAGCATATCTATCCATCATCGGGATGAACAAATTCCACTCTCGATCCATGGGCCTCAACATAACACTTTAGTAGTTCTGAATTCATCTTTATAATCACCACATTACGGTGTGGCGTTTGATGTTATCAAGAAACTCTTCGGTGTTAGTGATTGACATGATCTCATGGTCTAAGGATTAGGATCACTTAAGTTGTTATAGCAATATAAACTCAATGACTTTGATCGTAATGCTATACTTCGGATGAATGTTTATCACACCATTACACTAATGTTGTGATCTCGTTATTAACAACATCCAATGTCCATGATCAAGAAACCTTGATCATCTTGTTAATCAACGAGCTAGTTTATGAGAGAGGCATAACTAGGAACTTTTTGTTTGTTTATTAAGTACACATGTATTAACGTTTCCGTATTAATACAATTATAGCATGTAAAATAAACATTTATCATAAACAAGGAATACGATAATAACCACTTTATTATTGCCTTTCGGGCATATTCCCTTCAATGGCACAGGGGGAGAGAGGCGCGACGTGTGTACGCGGGATTGGTCGGCGCTCTGGCGCGGCGACCGGCATGGTCTGGCATTAAATGGGCACACGGCTTTGCTGGCGTCTCCTCGAGCGGTCTTGGGTCGAGGCGTGCACAGACAGAGGCGCTGAGGTCAGGGCTACCTCCTAGACATCATGGGCGAGGGCGGCGTGGTCCGTGGCGGCGTGTCCGCGTCGGGGTGGCAAGGTGAGCTCGAGTACGATTTTTGCACTGCTCATTTGATCGAGTGAGAGAGCTCCTTTGCACGGGCTGTTACCGAGGGCGTTAAAGGCACAACATGTGAGCTCGGTGAGGTCACAAGTTGATCAAAGGTTTGATCAAAACAATGAATAGTGGTTGAGTTTGTACTGTGATCATCACCAAGTGTTCGATCTAATGGCCGCAAGAACTAAACCATCATTTTTTTCAGTGATTTTTGGTGGGTATTCTGGTACTAATCTTGGTAGTCTCTGGGTGCAATGGTTTGCTAAGTGGTGAAGGTTTGAGTGGTTTTCCAAAAATGGCTATCTTGATACATAAGATAGATTCAATTTTGAATTGTCTCTAAAATGGGTTTGGATTTATTTCTGCAAGGTTGAAAATCTCTATTGGGTTTAGTGTCACTAGTTCTAGCAAGGGGAGAAAACAAATGAAAAAGTTTGTGTTTGAGATTAGTTGCTAGAGATTCTCAAAGTGAGCTAGTGGTTAACTTGGGAACCATTAGGTCATATGCTTTATATTTAGATTTCCTTTTGTTTTAATCTGATTTGGAAATGACCTAGATGATATGGTTTTGATCTTTAAACCATTTCTCATCATTTACAACAATCAAACGTGGCATTGCAAGCATTCATACACACAAGCATTAAGATTTGAATTTAATTAATAAAAGCTTTTGTTAACCCTAATCTTGATTAATTAGGGAAAGATCCTCATTAATTTTTTTGGGGTGTTACAACGAGCAACAACAACTGGACGCAATTAGCCAGCAAGGGGCATCTCAGCAACAACAAGATCTTGCATTTGATACTAGTGGCCCATCTCAGAGGAAAAGCAGTGTGGCTTCCATGGAGGTCCTGGCTGATGATGCACTGATGGATTATGCACCGATGGCTCGTTACCCCGTGGATGATATCACGAAGAGGAAAAATTGTGAGATACATCATTCACTGAAGAACATATCCATGAAGGTGGCAATCGTCTTTGCTTTACCTTCTAAACCTGAAGCATGCTTCCATGGTAGTCATATTCTATCTAGCTATGCTCGTGTCGGGGTGGATGAAGTTCTGAAGGGACTTGAGTCACTAGAGCTTGACATCCCTACAGGTGAAGGGGAGATGACACTAGGAGAAGTCACACATGGTTTCATTCTATGGAAAAATAAAAACATCATGTTTTTCAGACTCGGCGCCAAGGCCACCGCCTCATCCGAGTATCAATCCACCACCTCCAAGTCCACCCCTCCTCAAAAGGGACCACCCCAGCGCGAGTCCATCTCGATTTGCGGCGCCTCAGCCGACTCCGTCCACTAACTCCTAGGGGAAAAAGCAGAAGAGTACCACAGCTCCGCCGACTAGTACTACTCGGAAGAAAGGTACAACAATGAAGAAAGCCAAGCAGGCTCCTCCCAAGTTACCTTACGAAATGGTGATCACGAGAGCAAACCGACATTCGTGGTTCTTGACGAAATGCCAGTTAGCATGGAAACAATCCCAGCCAAAGGAGAAAATAGATTTGAAAGTCAGGCAACACTTTGTGGACATGCTTGAGCGACCACCATCACATGTGGAAAATAGGCCATCAGACTATGACTGATGTATTACGAAGACATATAACGAAATGCAGTAGAAGAGCAGTAGTAGTGAAAGCGGGAAAAAGGTTCCCCATCTCAAAAAACAGGCAATACAATCGATCCCCCGCTCAAGGTTCCCTATTAGAACTAGGAGGACTTTGCTAGGGCCACTGGTACGAGTGTTTCTCAGCTACTAGGCAACATAGAGATCCCCAAGGCTGATATAGCATGAAATTTGTCTGTGGGAAGCCTATGGTCAAACCTGAGCAGGCTCACATCTACCAAAACAAATACGAAGTTTGCATGAGTGGTACATGAAATTCGCAGAGGAAGGGCGAGAGATGCTCATGGTGGCAGTTAAAATGGTGCATTACTTCCGTGAAGACGCAATATGTATTGAGCTTGAAGAATTGTTTCGGTTATACAATCAAGACGCCCTCGACAAATCTCTCGTCAGTTGCTATTGTATGGAAGTGATTAATTTATTTCTAAAATTGAGTCTCTATCTCAGCTTGTTCATTGCATATAATTATCCTTATTATATTATTTTATACGCTATTATGCAGAATGAAGATTCTTGAATATAAAAGACAATGAATCTTTGACGTTGGGTTCGTTGACCCAGACTTCGTCAAGGACTTAGAGGCTAACTTGCTAAGTTTTTAAAGATCCAAAATTACAAAAAAGAAATACTATTCCGTACAACTTCAGTTGAGTGTTACTATCTTATACACATTTACTTTTGCTTACTCGATGTTAAATATAATTAATGAGTTACTGACATATATGAACGTGCGCAGCTTTCACCGAATTATGCTAATTATTCAAGTTGATACCGAAAGAGTTGATATCATGGATCCATTAAAAAAGACCCTGAGGAGTACATAAGCATGATTAGTATGCTTTAGAAGTAATTTTAATTATTATCTCTCTATATCGGCCTCTTTCATTCATTTTCTGATATCAAATAGTTAGTATTTTTTTATTCAACTTTTTACCGGGTAGAGTTTGAAAACGATTCACCGAGGATATTGTCGGTCAATGGAATCAGTAGCTCGTTTTAATCTGATCCCGGTAATTAGTACTAGCTAGGTCTGCGCATATCTTTAATTCAAATTTTAATATCATTATCATGTTTGATTGTTATTTGGTTGAATTCTATTCTCGCAAAATGCTCGACGCGGCCACATGGAACTAATTTATGTGAATACTGCATTTATGAGTTCCTTCGCACGTCGATCAGTAATCGGCCTATGGATGTAAAATGATTTCAAGTGAGCAAAAAATATATTTACAATTTTGTTTTATGACCATCAATTTTGTTGAGTTTTATTCATATTTTTTATGATAATTAATATATATATTCATATTGATCTTCTTTTTTAAAGATCAAAGACATGCGAGAGAAGCTCCTACCAAAGGACCATATACTAGCAATTCAAGAAAAAATAGTGAGATTTTTGCTTACGGGGTAATATCTAAAACCGGAGAACACTATTGACACTAATGGCTCCGTATAATTTAATAATCTCCATATAATTAAATAGATGTATATACCAAATTGTATATATATATATATATATATATATATATATATATGTGTGTGTGTGTGTAAGAGTAGTTATATTATATATGCATCAACGTGTATAGTATGCAGTAGCGTAGAATATATATAACCAGGATTTTTGGTCAACCGGGCTTAAAGCACGGGGCCTTCGTTGTACCGGCTGGATAACCGGGATTAGAGTCTGTTTCCAACCGGTACTAAAGGTTCTTTTTCTACTAGTGTAGTATCACCAATATATTTAAAAATTGGCTACATGGTATAGATCATAAGTACATGACTTTTTCTAAAATGGAAGTGATTGCTTTAATTTGGTCGTTATAGCTATGTAAAAATGATAAAGTGTATAACGATAAAAAAAGTTTAAAACTCTTACAGATTTTGGTTTACAGGTATGCTCCGTATTTGGTCCTTGCTCACCGTATGGAGTTTCATGAGCTTTTTACGGAGGTGTGTACTCGATCGGAGGATACGACAAAGGATTTCAGCACTTATCATGGATGGTAGCATAATCTTTAGATTGGCTCTTCACCGTTTTAGGCATTTTTATAATTTCTCGTTCTCATATATAAATCCTTTTTTAGTTTTCTTCCTCAAGACTGAATTTAGACCGACTATGTGTATTTTTATTGAGTGTAATGCTTAAAACTCTTTAAGTGATAAATGACTTTTATCGAAAACCACAGAAACACTAAATTGAAAAAATACAGAGAACACTCCTATGTTCGGCAAATGACCGAACATTGCCAAACGCCAACGAGCGGTCCATTCCTTTAGTTGGCCGCTGTGGCGGCCTCGGCCGCAGCAGCAGACTGCAGCTTCATGGCAAACTCGACCAGCCTGCCCACGTCCGGCATGACCGACTCGACCGTGTCCAGCGCGCCGAAGCTATCCGCCCATGCGGCCAGGAGCGGCGCCGTGACAGGGTCGAAGGTCTTGATGCCCAGCATTGCCTCCATGGCGCGCACCCAGGGAAGGATACCGCCGAGCACCACGTCCACATACCCGGGGTTGTCGCTGCCAAAGAAGCTCTTCCCCTTGCAGCAATCCCTCAGGGCTCCCTCCAGGGTCTCCACCGCCTCGGACATGAGCTTCATTCCCTCGGACTTGTCCTCCTCCGTCTTGCCCCATGACGCCTGGTAATTCGCCTTCATGAGCTGCGAATGCACACAAAAATCCGGCCGGTCAGAGACCATCGTCCCAAAGCTGAAAGCATACAAACACGACGGATCAAACGATAATGTAAAGTACTCCGTCCGTTTTAAAATATAAGATGTTTTAGCTTTGTGAAGCAAATGTATCTAAACTACTTTTAGTATATAGGTTCACTCATGTTTAGAGTTAATCTATACACTAAAACAAGTCTAGATACATTCTCTTCACAAACCTAAAACGTCTTATATTTTGAAACGGAGGGAGTATAAATACAGTACCTTGTCGTCGATGAAAGCAGCCCAGAACCGAGCTACGGCGCGCTCGTAGGGGTCCGCCGGGAGGAGAGAGCCGGCTCCGCTGAAAACCTCATCGATGTACTGGACGATGACCAACGACTCGCAAATGGGCTTGCCTCCGTGGATCAGCACCGGTACCTTCTTGTGGACGGGATTTGACTGGAGGAGCAGATCGCTCTTGTTCCTGAGGTCCTGCTCCACGTACTCATAGCTGATGCCCTTGATGCTGAGTGCCAGGCGCACTCTCAGCGCTACCGGCCGGGCTCGCCCACATGGCTAGCAGCTTCAGATCGTCTCCTCCTCCGGCCATTGTTGGTGTCTAACAAGTATTATCAACTCACGGTCCCAACTTTGCAGATAGCTTGTGTGTTTTGGCAATTCTTGCTTCCTTGGTGTTTCTTCGACTGCAGGATAGTGCATAGAACAAGGCCACAAGGGGTATATAAAGAGGCAGCACACACGAGGAATAATATAGCAGTCTAGCAGAGACTCTTCCGCTGGAACTATACGAAGAACAAATTGTGTTGTTCAGAACCCTGTAGAGTAATATGACTTGGACAAAGTCAGTTGACTGAAAAGGCAGTTGAGTGCTGCCTTTCATTGATATAATAGGAGAAAAGTATGTTACAAGCTAGAGAAAACAGGTAAAGAAAGAAAATTACAACACGACGACAAACAGGTAAAAAAGAAAAGAGCTTAGATTAGTCAGGTCCCCGTTTGGTGAATTTCGCACAGCCGTCTTCTTCCTGCGTGGAGCCATTGGTTTGCTTCTCCTAGAATCTCTGCGCTGTAGAATTTTATGACTTGGATAAGTTTTTGACTGAAAAGGCAGTTCAGAGCTGCTGTTCATTGATAATAGGGGAAAAGTATGTTACAAAGCTAGAGAAAACAGGTAAAGGGAAAAATACTAGTGATTCAGCAAATTACAACACAACAAACATCTAAAGAAAAAGCGCTTAGATTAGTCAGGTTCCCGTGGTCCTTGGAAAATTTCACATGTCCGAATCTTCTTCCTGTGACGAGCCATTGGTTTGCTACTTCTAGAATCTTCGCGATGAGTTTAGCCATTGTGTCCGCTCTTGCTTCCAAAATTCGCTTGTTTCTGTCCTTCCAGATCGACTACCAAACCAGTTGTGTTAGAGAAATCCAGCTCTTCTGCTTTGATCTTGGGGAGCATACGGCGCGTGCTGGACAGCGACTCAAACAGTGGTTGACGTTGATTTGGAAGGAAACGGGGCGGCAGGTTAATCAAGTATGAACGTGTACATGCTGGCAATCCAACTGCTCCCTCCGATGTATATTAATGACGTTAGTTTTATCTAGATCGGTATATATCTAAATAAATATTTAGATTAGATGCATTTATATTTAAACAAAGTTAATAATATTAATATGGATCGAAGTAAGTAAAATATTTGACCTTTGACAAGTACAAGGAAATCTGCTACACTCACAAACTTTAGCCTACATTTTTTGTTTCTCATGTGTATCCCTAGTTGGTGCAGAGGCCGGAGAAGTGAAATCCTCCCTCTATTTTAAAAGAGGGTACAAGGAAACGAGTCCTACTCTATCTTTAAGTCCTAGGCTGCCCTCCTCCTAACCCCGTGTGACACCGTCGTCGTCGCACCGGGTCGTCGCTCTCGCCCCAGCCAACCACCCACACCCGCACGTCCCCCTCCTTTCCGCTGTCGCCAGATCCATCGCCGGACTAAGTTCCAGCGGCGCGGCGGCGGCAGGGCCCCAACCCCCGCGTGCGTCCCTTCCATGGTGACGGCGTCTCGAGTACCGGGCAACGGTGGCGGCTCTCTAGCGGAACTCCAGCAGTGATGGCGAGTGGGCGGCGGCCGGTGACTTCTGGCGGCAGCGGTCCCTGGGCGACTGATGATGACGAGATCTAGGATTCCTAGATCGCCGACATCTTCGACTCCTCAACGTTGGCCGGTGCCATCCGGAGGTCTTCCGGGGCCTACTATGCATCACGAGGACGCCCCGGGCGGAGGCCCTGGGTTTGGTGGAGGTGGACATCTTCTCTGTCTAAGATGGCCGGCCTGCGGCTGGATTGGCGGATCTCGTGATCCGTGTTCCAGTCCCAGCAGCGAGGCAGGGAGACCTAGGTGCCGGTGAAAACCGAGCCAGTCGCAAGCGATGGCGGCGTTACCACACCGTTACCTTGATGAAGGCATCATTGTGCATCTTGTGTCGACGTCACTCGTGCTACCCTGAGGTAAACCTTAAGATTTTCGGGTCGGCCGATGGCAGTGCCGCGTTGTCGGTATCGCGTTCTCTCCTGAGATCATCGCCTATGGAGCAGCGTTGGATGGAAGTAGCAGGAGAGGTGGAGCGGCTTGCAGGGGTGCTGCTTGGCACCGCGGTGGTGTCGGTGGCTGCTGTGGCGAGAGTCTGTGCATCGATCTACATGCTAACGACGGAGGATGGAAGAGAATGAAGGCGGCGACATCCGGAGCATGTGCGTGGGCGCCGCTCCGTGGATATGATGTGCGGATCTAGGGCTCCATTTGCTTGAGTTCGAGTCGCCGCGCTCAGGCACTCCAGCTTCTCTTGGCGAGTGGTAACAGTGTGAGTGACCCTGGAGCGGGGTTGAAATAGGTAGCTAGGTGTTTGATAGATCTTGCTGGAAGCTGGCGATACGGTTATCATTTTTGCTCGGTGTTTTGTTTTGCGGTTCCGGTTTGTATGATCTTTATAATAACTTTTGCCAAATAATATGGTTTTAATAATAAATAAAGGCTGTGTATATCGCTTGATGCAGAAGCCGGACTCCGCTTCCCATTCAAAAAAGAAATATTTTTTATTCTAAAAAAAGAAATATTTTTTATTTCTCACTTGGCGTTCTATCACTCCATTATTTCACACAACAGTCATAATTATTGCCACAAAGATGTAGCAGGCCTGTTCGGTTGACAGCTCGCACGCGTACTATCTTTTCCCACGCTTTGGCAATGGCAAGACTAAGGCTGATCCTAGTGGTAGTATCATACTACTAGTATCATGCATATGATACTAATCCATGATGCTATGTCTCTAGTAGATTGTATCATATAATAATATCATAATAGTGATATATTTATTAATTTGTAGAATCTCTATGTAAAATGTGTGTACAAGATTTACTTGTCATTATAATTTTTAGCTTTACGTGTTATGATACGGTATCTACCTATGATATACTAACCACCTCTCTTTTTATTAATTATGACGCCACATCAGATTTTTGCCAAGTTAGCATGCATGATACACCTTATGATACTAGCACTAGGACCAGCCTAAGGCCATCCCTAATGGCCTCGTATATCGGACACCGAATCAATTTGGTTCGCTCTATTTGTGGGGCTGACGGACAGGCCGTCTAGACTGAGTTTATTTGTGGTGGCCTATGTTTCCTATAGACCACTTTATTTACGGGTCCTTTTTATCTGTAGGAAGCCATCAAGCTTAAGTTGATTGTCAATCAACGCTAATGACGGCCGACGTCTATGTACTATTCTTTCGTCACGAATTTCGTTCCCGCTTGCTGACCGCGGCCTTTCCCGCCATGTCGCGACATTTTCTGTCCGCCTCTTTCTTCCCTCCCTTTGCTCCCACCGAGGGCCGCCCACAATTATAAAAAAGGACGGCCGTCGGGACAGGGGATCACCAACCACCTCGACATGCCGAACAACCGCCTCCTTGTGACCTGGGGCGATCTCAGCAAGTTCGCCCTCACCGCCCACCCCCTTCCGTTTTACCTTCCCCTCCCCCCGGCCACCGGTGAGAAATGCCCTTTTTGGGAGGAGGACAAAGAGGCTGCCGAGGAGAAGGGCGTGGTATTTGATTTAGTATATAGTGGTGACGTGCCACACTTTTCCAACATCTTTTCTCGCTTAGAGCGTCTCCACTCGTTGGGTGTTCCTAGTCCAAAATCTTTGGCGCTATTTAATGTTAGACAGATGTAACTTTCGGTCTAGAAACGCTTAGTTTCCCACTCGCGTTTTCAGGCTGATTTTCCGGTTTTGGCCAAATTTCAATCAAACTCGGCGAAATTTGGACAAATATAGACGATTTCATTCATATTTTGGACGAGTTCGTACATACTACGTCAAATTCGGACGAACACCCGAATTTTACTACATTAGGCTAAAAAAATTAAGAAAAACTTAGAAATACTACTAGGCCTAGCCGATGTCGATGCCGAGATGGGGTCTTGGCGATTCTTTGAGGTCTTGGCCGAGCTCAGGTGCGTCCATGGCCGTGATGGCGGCCTGGATCTCCTCCACCATCTCGGTGCCCTCGGGCGCCGACGTTGAGCTTCCAGGTCGGCGGACACCGGAAGTCTGGAGGCGCCATGTAGACGGCATCGTGCAGCAACTGCGCCTCCCAGGGCTATAGAGGCCGCCGGCCGAAGCCGTTCGCCGCCGCCGGGTCGCCGGGTTACCTCTCTGCCATTGCTCTCGCCGAGGTGTTCTTGGCACCGCCGAAGGAGGAGTGTGTGGTTGGGGAGTGGGAATTGTGAGTGTGTGTTGCGAACGGTGAGGGCGCCAGAATTATAGCCGAAAGAGGAATGATCGGCGAAGACGAGAGGGGTGTAACAGCGTGGGCGGGAAAAAGGGAAACGGCGGGAAGGCGAGCTGGCGGTGGCGCGCCAGTACGGCGACGCGATGGACGGTCATTGTCCGGCGGTCCGGCACGGGAGCCGAGGCGACAATATGAGGACGACTCGGCTTCACACGCTGACAGAGCGGTCCATGGGTGGAACTTTTTTTTGCTAATTCTGCTTCGTCCGATGTTCCTAGGCGGTTACCAGTGCCATAGGTTCGGCCTGGAAACGCTAAATAAAAGTTGAGCCAAATCCAACGATATTCGGCGTCGTAAAAACGCGACTGGACGACGCACAGATAAAAAATGACTAAAATGGCCTTTCTAAAAATGCCCGTGGAGATGCTCTTATATACACTCATTTGATAACCAGTATTTGCAACAAGTACGATGACTTATATTATTATATTATTTTAGAGAAAACAGCGGAAGAGATTCAACAGCGATTTTTATACCATCGCAATGAATTACGTCAAAGAAAAGTTAGAGAAGAATTCGGGAAGTTCGTTTGAAATGAGAGCTTGAGAGTATTTTGTTACGGGATAGGGAGGTATCTTCCAGTTCTTGCTGACCGATAAATTAAGAAGTTTTACTTTATGCGGCGGCGAAATGCCCTAGTGGCACACCGTTACTCATGGTGTTGTGGCGCGGCTGTAGGCTGATGGTGGCGGCGCAGTGCGCTAGTGGCGGCGTTGTTTCCCATGGTGCTGCGGCGTGGTTGCCCTCTGCGGCCGCGCTGCTCCTCTTGGTGCTGTGGTTCCGAGCCCGATATGCTCGTTCCTTCCGCCAGAAGCCGGCCAATGGTATGGGGATCGCGGGATCGGCATGATTAAAAGTTGACGGTCCTAAGGTTTTTGTGAAACAATGAAGATTTGTTCGTTGCTAGCCCTCGTTGATCTGGTCTCGAAAGATGAGTTTTGAAAGTTTTTGCCGACGAACTCTCATAGACATATCATGCCTAGAGATTGCTGCATCATAAGAAATTCAGTCATATACACATGTGTTTTTCTAGCTGTTTGGTTCTGGAGAGAGTGTTGCGAAGCTCTGTCATTTGTTATCATCATGTGTCATGTCCTTTTATGATTCATAGTGAATCAGATGTGAAGAATGTCATGAAAACAGGTTTGTGACGATAAGGAACTGGTTTCGTGATCTATGACTCGCAACATCAATTGTTTGTGGATCGACAACACAAGAAGAGTTCACACTCTTACCTTGCAGGGTAAAAATTCAAGGTCTGATCTTAACTAGTTGTGTCTGTCAATGGATTTGTTAAAGGCATTGTTTTGTGAGCGAGGACTTTCTCTAGGGTAAAAACTTATGATCTTTGATCGGACAACGACGATGCTTGCGCACTGTTTCTTTGAAGGCGTCGCTACTGGATTGGTTGGACTACTGATGTTGTCCTGGTGGTGTTAGTGTCGTTGCTACAAGAAATCGATCATTGTAGCGGGACTTTTTTTATTTTTTTCTTTCTTTGGTCTGTGTGCGTTAGAGCATGTGTTGTTATAAAGCCTAAGTATAATTGGTATATTCGATTATTAATATATTCTCTTTGTCAAAAATATTCTAGAAGCCTATGACATCATTATTGTCATGTAGTTTGCATGGCATGTGCGTCAGAATGTATTACCGGCTTACAACACAAGCTACACTTTTTTTTAAAGTGCGAGGTTTAAGTATTACACTTGGCCTCTGCATAACTAGATGCACATAGCTGAACCATGGTCTGAAGCTCAAAAATTAGAAACCAAAAAAATAACATTAAGGAGTCATGGACTGCAAGTCGCCTAAGGAGGGGGAGGACCAATTCTGCGATCATGATGTTATCCATGTTGGGTAAAAGTAGCCATCGCCATGTCATCCAATCACATACACACCTCCATAAACAAGTCTCGATTTTCTACACATAATGACCATAAACGGAATATACCTGTGCACCGGTGGATAACCTGCATGAGAAAACTTTTATTATTAAAATCTTATCATTTCTACATAGCCATATGAACCAAATAATGTCATACCTCTCACCCTAAGAAGAATTCTAAACCTTTTGTCAACCCCATGTAACCAATTGCCAAATATATTAGCAAAACTACATTGGGGATACAGTCCAGATGCTAATTGGGTGACAGACCATATAGACCGAGCTAATTTACAATAAAATAATAAGTGTTTTTTGGACTCATCATGCTGACAGAAAACACATGTCACACTTCCATGCCAATTCCTCTCAATAAAGTTATCTTTTGTAGGAATGACTCTTAAATCGAGAATCTGAAGAAAATTTATTGTGTTTGAGTGGTATCTTCTTTTTCCAAATCTTCTCATTATTATCAACATGCACATCTGATTGTTCTAGTGCTCTATACATAGAATCTACAGAGAAGTGACCGCTCTCATGTAAGTTCCAAAGAAAAACGTCAGCCTCTTGTGATAATTGCACCATGGATAAACTTTGCAGCAGAGCGTTTCAGGATGCAAGTCATGGACCAACTAAATCTCGTCTGAACAACACGTCTGGAGGAAAGGATTCCAGGACTTTGGCGATAGTATCACCCTTGTGCCACACAATATTGTATAGAGTTGGATATTATTCTCGGAGTGTGGCATTCCCTAGCCACTTAACCTCCCAGAATCTAATTTTTGAACCATCCTGAATAGAGAAAGATCCATGGAGAAAAAAGTATTTTTTTGTGCCATAAGTCCAGCCCAAAAACGTGAATCCCCTAGTTTCCAATATACCTGGGACACAACTTTGGACCCAACATACTTTCTCCTAAGAAGAGTTTGCCATACCCCACCTTACGATAATAACTTAAAAAGCTATTTTCCTAGTAGAGCAGTATTTTTAACCTCCAGGTCCAGAATACCAAACCCACCTTGGTCTTTGGGACGGCACACTACATTCCATTTTGACATGATATTTCTTCTTCTCACTATCTCCTTTCCAAAAGAATCAAGATCGGAAGTAACCCAATCTACATAAGACTCCTTTAGGAATTTTGAAGAATGAGATCATATACAGTACCATGTTACTTAAAAGTTAAAACCAAGTTTATGAGAATCAATCTTCCATCGAAAGATAGTATTTTGCCTTTCCAACTACTTAATCTTATACGAAGACTCTCCTTGATGTGTTTCCATTCGGCATTTGTAAGTCTCCGATAGTGGATCGGTATACCCAAATAGCTAATAGGAAACTGACCTTGCCCGCAGCCAAACAATTCAGCATACTGGAGGCGTCATCAAGTGCCTCGCCGAACAAAACAATTCAGTTTTATGGAAATTGATCTTAAGACCTGAAAAGGCGGCTCGAAAGTTGATATAATTAACTTCAGGTTTCTTGCTTTCTCCATAAATAAAATAGTAGCATCAACATATTGAAGGATATAAAGACCTCCATTCACCAGATGGGGGACTACTCCATTAATTTGTCCATCATCCTTTGCATGCTTAATCATGACAACCGACATATCAGCCACTATATTAAATAGAATGGGTGATAGAGGATCGCCTTGTCATAATCCTCTTTTTGTTTGGAAGTAGCGACCAATGTCATCATTGACTTTTATGGCAACACTACCTTCCAAAATAAAACTATGAATCAGAGCGTGCCACTCAACAGAGAAGCCTTTCATTCTGAAGTTTATTAAAGGAAAGACCACTTAACCTTGTCATAAGCCTTTTTGAAATCAATTTTGAGGATTACCACATTCAGCTTCTTCCTATATAGTTTGTGCATTGTTTCATGAAGGACAACAACACTATCTAGGATGTTTCTACTGTGCATAAAAGTAGTCTGAGAAGGTCGAACCACATGGTCAGCCACCGAGTTTAGTCTAAGTGTTGCTACTTTCGTGAAAATCTTGAAGCTAACATTAAGAAGGCACAAGCCACATAGTCGCAAAACAAGAAAGGATACACAATTCAAGTGCGTATCTGACTCATATAACATCTAAGGTGGCGGAGGAATCATCAGTAGAATATGTTGCAACTACTTGGTGTAGGGTTCCTTTCATGGAAAACAAAAAAAAATCTATCGCAGGAACACATAAAACCAAGATGTAATCTATGGGGAAGCCAAGATCTAATCTATGAGATCAATGCAACGAGATTGAAGAGAACTAACCCTCGTAGATCCAAAGCGTTAATGAGATCGGATCTCGTGGTTGATGTAGTCGATCACTTGCCGATCTCAAGATCGTGTAGACGATCCTTCCAGCACCGCGTTTCGGCGGCGCTTCCGTACTCGGTCACATGTACGGAGTTGATGAAGACCTTCCTCTCCCTGTTCCAGCGGGCAGCAGAGGTAGTATATCCCCTCGGAATCCCAGCAGCACGACAGTGTGGTGGTGGTGGTGGAGGAGAAGAACTACAGGGCTTCGCCTAAGACGGAGCAGGACGGTGGAGGAGGGATAGGGGATGCGGCTAGGGTTAGGGACAAGGGGGAAGGGATGCACCGTCCCCACCCCTCCTTTTATAGATGGGAGGGGGTGCGACCAGGGTTTCCAGCCCTGGCCGAGTCCTACCTGTAACACCCTCAGAATCGGCCCTATGCAAGTTTCAGCGATCCCCGCCAAACCCGCATAGAAACGATTCAAAGGTGCCCACCAGGCACTTTCGTGCGGGTGGAAAACGAAGTAATATCATTACACAATAGTCCGCGATGGAACCCACAGAACAGATATATACAACAGCGACTCAAAGAGTCAATAATACCGATATACAATACAAAGATCCAAATCACCTTCAAAACGATACAGCGTCCGAGTACGGACAAGATGCAAATTGAGCTAAGAGCCCTGAAGAATAACCAATGGCGTCCATAACCCTGCCCAGGCCAAGCGGAAGGTAACCACGCTAACGGCGTCGATCTCAAAAACCTTAAACAAAAGGGTGCCGACAAAGGGCAAAGGAAAAAAGAAGCGGTCGATCTTGAGGCCATACTGCGGCGAGATAAATTCGGTCCTCGCCTACATAGGTATGGTGGATTGAAGCGGCGCAGCATGCACTAAACAACCTATAGAGACTCAATATGGTATCGGCTATCGAGAGAGGATAAGAAAAGACCTGTCGGAACCAACATGGTACTACCACCAAACATACCCATCCTGGTATTTCCCCCTCGAGACCAAACGAGGAAGTCAACCGAGGAACTCACCCAGTTGGCAGTTTTATTCATTCCGTTATAGTTGCAGCAATTACTAGTCAGATATAAATAGCATGAGTCATCCTGATATAATAAGCAGTGGGCAGTTTTAATTAACCATTCCGTTGTGGTTGTAATACTTACTAGTCAGATACATATAGCATGATATACCGCAAAACCCAGGAGTTGTTGGTACTTTTATATAGCCATTCCGTTATAGTTGCAATACTTACTAGTCAGATACAATGGTAATGGCGACAACCCAAACAAGCAATTGTTGGCAATTTTATTTAGCCATTCCATTATAGTGAAGCTGATTACTAGTCATTATAAAGTCAAATTTATAGCACTACTTTAGTTATAGTTGTCTATGATCGAATCACATGCTCCAAATGCGTCCATAACCGCGGACACGGCTTTTGAAAGTTTTACCCTGCGAGGCACAAATAACAACACATGCGATCAACCTCGAGAAAAACCAATAAAAACCCAGCGAGGCATCACGAGCAATTGCAAGATTCATATAAATTTTAGGGCCACCCCACCAAGCTACCAGCGATGAAGTTGGCCGGCTCCGAGACGGACTCAGAGGTTTGTGCCAATGGCTGTAAACGACTGGGAACCCGAAAGTGTGACTGGGCTTGTCGATACCGCGAAAACATTCCACATTTATTCCTAAACAGTACAGGCGCTCCACGCGCAATCGTAAATAAGCAGTAAAGCATGGAATAAGTACAGGATAGTAATAAAGCCCCAAACTACTTTGTGGCCCCAAGAAATAAATATGACTCGAGCTCTGGCTAGGGGGATTCATGGTCCCACATGCAGATAGTGCGAATATTCAAAGAATAGGTATCAAGTACTCGGGGTCCTCTGGGACACAAGTGGAATGATCAAAAACCAAATAACATCTATTGCCCTATGCCTCTGCATTATTTACTTACTTCAATTTTAGTTATTAAGCGGTAATTAAAGTTATAATCAGCTCAACATAAAGCATAAGGCATTACTCAACAAGCATGGAACATCGGCGGCGACGCAACACTGCATAAGCAACTCGACTCATAAAGGCTGACTATCTACCAAACAACAGGTAATAGGTTGTGTCCAAGGCAATTTAATGGCTGCAAGGGATATCACGAATGCGGAAACTAGAGCATGCATAACCAGATAGCAATAGACCAACGAGGAATAAATACTATAAAAGTAAGATAGGTAGAAAGGGAGAATGCTGCACAGAAAACATTGTCGAAGGTTCATCCGAAGATAGGGTCGACACTCGCATCAACTCAACGGCCTGATCCGCGAAGAACCAAAACACTAGAAGAAACACCGGATGCACTATTTAATACTACGGCAGAAGATCGGGCATGATGCATGTATGATGTATGACATGGCAAACATGCGATACAATTAGGCATTATCAAGCGGGAACCGGGGTCCAAACAATTAAATATAGGTTCATGTTGTTTGGATACCCATAATTTAAATGTTGTATTAACAAGGCAAAACATGGCATCGGTTTGCTACACAAATTTAAATGGAGCCATTATTAGACTAGATTTGCCGCATATGGCCTCCATATTTAATTTAGGTGAATCGGCATAAGGCCCCCAAACCACACAATATGCATGTAGTATGAACAATTTATGCAACAAGTAGATTTCATTTATAAAAATAAGGGTCTCGAAAACAGGGTCACACATCGGGTAGCGGCGATCTTGGCGTCGGTAGAAGACCTAGTCGTTACAGATCGGTCTTGGCGTCGTGAAGGAGACCCCTGGATTCGATGCCTTGAGTGGCTTCATGTAAACCTTGACATCCTCGGCATCAAGCCGGTCTTGTCGGCGAGAGATCTTGAAGAGACAATGATCTGTTGGCTTGAGCTCCTGTGAGCACGCCGCATACTCGGAGACAAAAAGCAGATGATGGTCCTTGTCATACAGTTCTTAGACCCTTTGACAACAGGGACACGCCGAGAGCACGGGCTTGGCGCTTGGCGGCAGCTGCTGCCCGAGTCTGCGAGCGGAGGCAAAAAGATGCTCGGCGTCGGCCGCCTGGCCGTGCTGCAAAGGCATAGCAATGAGCGGGGCATAGCCCCAGCCGGGAAAACGATCTGAAGGTGGGGACGGCGGCTTGCGGCAGCGGGGCAGTGGTCCGCAGGTGGAAGCGTCGCTGGAGGTCGGCCTTGAAGCGGAGGTCAAAGCGGCGGGTCAGCAGGGGTCCACCAGTGGCGATGCTGCGGGAGGCGAGCGGCTCGGCGACTTCGGCAAGGAGGCGCAGTGCCAAGGCGAAGAGGTGTCGGCATCGCGGTGAGGCGTCTGGCGAGCTCGGCAGAGCTTGTGGCCAGAGGCGACTTGGTCTGCGGGTGGCGCGAACCTGGCCATCATGCGATCGAGCGAGGAGGGCGAAGAAGCGGGTCGGTGCGAGCTTGGTGGGAAGGTGGAAGCGGAATGGGAATGGGTGCTGGCGGTGGCGGTTGGTGGAGAATCGAGGCGGGGAGAGAGAGGGCGAGGAGGCGACCACGTGGTGGGGCCAGAGGCGATGGGCCGAGGTTGCGAACACGAGAGGAGAGGAGGCTGGGGTCTTCGTGGGTGGGGCCAGGGGTGTCGAGCGTCTGAGGTCTTGGTCTGGTTCACCTGCAACGTGCGTCTGGCCAGGAGTGGGGTGTGCGGTTGGAAGCTAGGGTTTGGGAAGGGTAGGGATTAGGGTTTGGTTGTGTGGGGTTGTAGGTGGCCTGGCTAGCCGGGCCTTGGGCTTGGCCGGCTGGGCTGCCTCCCCCACAATAAAATATTTTATATATTATTTTCTTTCTTTTAAACAAAACATTTGCTAAAGGTTTTAGACAAATAAAACATTGAGCGGATCTAGGGTTTTGATTTGAATAAAGAGGATATCTAGAAAACAAAATAAGCTTTTTATAAAATAGTTTTGGCAAGCAGATGCATGGAGATGTCATGATTATGCACAAAGTATTATTTGTAGCGGTTTCTAGTAGTGGATTTAACCGGGATGCTACACTACCCCAAGTCGGTGGCCAAGAGGGAGAGGGGAAACTTGCCCCTCAAGTTTTCTTCCCCTTTCCTTATTAGGGTTTTCCCCCTTTTCCTTATGGTGGCGATTTTGCCCTTGACTTGGTGCGGCTGGCCCTAGGGCCCCTCGGCATGCCACAACCCAAGTGGCCCCTCTCGATGTCAACACGGATTTTTAATCCCGGATGCATTATGCCATACATCGCAATCACAGGATTACCATTTTTGCGAGACATAACAGAATTGGATACCATAGTACATCATCCATTACAAACCGTACATAAGTTCTTACACAAATAGGGATCTCATGATCTAGTTCTTAATACAACTTCAAGCGTGAATACGTAATAATAGCAGTGGCGTGGCGAAGGTCCATCTTGAGGTCACGAGCAATCTTGCGATGGGAGATGATCCTAGTTATCGTAACCTTCACAGGGTCCATCCTCTAGGTACTCCTCTTCATAATGCAGCCACGGGAATAGCGAGGGACAAAGCCATGAGTACTCTTTAAGTACTGAAACTAATACTAACAAGTGGAAGGGGTTTTTGATAATATGACACTAGGATCTAGGGTTGTTTTGCAAGAAGCGGTTACATCTACTAAGTTTAGAAGCAACGAATGCTAGTTGAAGTTTTATAACACCTAAGTGGGAACTTGTATCTCATGTCACAACTCTGTTGTGGTCAAGTCAAAGTCTCACTTCTTTTCACAAGTCATTAAAAAAAATCGTGAGAGCAGTATGGCCACTCAAGCCATCCATAACATGGACGTGACTATTGAATAGTTTGACACTCTGTAGAGATTGTACACTTTCACCACAACATTCGATACATCAGAACAAATCCTGAATTCACCATACTCGATTATCGGATAATCAATCCTAACCTTTCAATTACGCCCTAGTATAAGAACTGTCTTTGTGAGTTTGGCCTCCCAACCATGACCAAGCTGTCATCTTGGGTCTTTGCAATTGGACAATCTTCACAAGGTAGCCTCAACTCGGACATTGGCCATGAGGGAACTAATACTAAGGTATATAAGTTTCCAGTCAAGCCCTACCCAATTCTCGGGTATTGTGGTTGTACGATAAAATTGGAATGGTATCGCATCCAGACAACCATCAGTTTTATAAAGGGCTAATGCTCATGCCTCAACATTTTCATCAGCATAAATCATCTGGTTTTCGGAAACACATGTCAAAACATCTCAGTAGAATGACTCATCGTTCTAAGGTTTTCATAACTATTTTTACCAAGTATTCCCATCTAAAGTTGATCAAGTTTTATGCTTAGCACTAGCATCTACAAGTGGGGGTAAGTACTAATGAGGGGTATTAAACTAGTGGAGTTTCAACTAAGTTCAATCTCATGCCTTAGGATGACATCAAGATTATCTAGCTTAGGCCAAATTTTATGCTCTTTATGCAACCTTCAAATATCTTTCTAGTATCTACTATTCCCTGAAGTAAACTCCAAGTAATAGCTTTGATAAAGAAATAAAGTACTAAGCTTGTAAGTAAAAACTAGGATTGGTTTATCAAGTGGGTAGGATCATCTATGTTTACGGCATATAGTTGGCATGGTGACAAGCAAGTATTGGCTTGCACAGTATCAGTATAAGCTTGCTAAATTGCAAGTGTTAACTTGCACATTCAACTAGTAGCATTAGGCTTGCATTGGTCCACTTGGTTAGTAAGGCTTGCTAAAGTAGAGGATCTTGCAAGTATTAGGTTGCCTTGTGCAGAGCAGTGGTTGAAGTTCTCCTCGGCTTCTTCTTCGTAAAATCCTCCTTCCTCCTCGTATCCTTGGTCGGTACTAGCGTCTATAAATAAATACGATGTACACAATCACCAAACAATACTTAACTACTTGCAATCATCACACAAAAGGGTCCTATAGATGATCTAGCATCATCACTAACATTACAAGATTAAAGCTAGGTTTACATCCTTTTATTTTTAGAAAAGTAATTTCTACTCATTGAAAAACTACTTAAGATTTAATATTCTCCAAACCAAACATGGGATCATGTTGACACATGTCATCACCACATATTTTAGTCCATGGAAATGTGATTTAAAGTGGTGTCACAATTTAATAAGGTTTTTCTCTTTTATTTTAATTAATTAAAATGGCTAGAAATGCCTATGTAGCATTCTTTTATTACTTGAACATTATTTCTATAAGTAAACCTATATATTTTTATATATTCTGAAAGGTATGGTTAAATGTGATTTTTGAGAGTTGGAATCAACTCAAAAGCTATTATGGTTTTAATTCGAAAAATGTTTGAATGCAGAAAAGCTTCTGCCTTGTTATTTATACCAGGGATGATCTACAGATCCAAATGACTTGAATCCAACGGGCTTGGATTCAGCATTCCCAGGCCTTTCTAACAAAATTGGTTTCATTCAATTTGGTTCGATGAATCGACCTGGGTTGATTTTTGAAACTGGGTACAGAAGTATGTTTGAACTAAAATGGAAAAGGTTAAATTCAAATAACTGGGCTGCAGGAGGTAATCTTTGGGCGGCCTGCTAAGCACGGCGCTTCGCAGGCTGGTTAAGTGGCTGTCCCCCAGCGTCGATGAGGCGAGGGTCTGAAGCGGTATGGAAGCGATGTGGTGCGTTCGATCTGGTTCTAATCCAGCGGTGAGGTCATCGTCGATGTTGAGCAGCGCCGTGAGGCGAAACCTAACCACGCGATTAGAAGTCGTTGGGGGCTCACGGGGGTTCAGGCGAGGTGAGGCGGTCGAGCAACGAAGTCGATGACGGTGAACTTCACATACGGCGGCTTCTCTGAGGCGGCTCAATCGCGGCTCCCTTCTTCTCGGCCGCGGAGACTCGGTGAAATTCGGTGAAATGCTGCTTGCCTTGCTTCGGGAACGGGGTGGCACAATCAGTGAGGAGAGGGGAGTGAGATGGTGTGCTCAATTCGGCTGGGGGTGGCCTCTATTTATAGTCGCGACGACGAGACCGAACAGCATGGGCAGGCGACGGTGGCGACATGGCTACGGGCGGCTAGAGGCATGGCCGGCGGTGGAGATCGCTTGGTGGTCTCCTAGCGATGCTCTACGACTTTAATGCGTGTGTAGGGGCGGTGCGGTTTGGTCTGGAACGTGCGATGCTCTGCTTGTGGCGGCGTTTTCGGCGTCTGCGGTGGTTATGAGGCATGGGGGCGAACAGGGATGTCTGGTGGTCTCTGGGTGGGTGGCGATCATGTATGCAGCGGCAAGGCGTAGCGCGATGCGTAGTCGACGATCGAGTGTGGCGCTTCTGGCGCATGCTCGGCATGGTTGAGAACGCAGTAGCGGCGTTCAGTTCTCTGGTCGATGTCTTGAGGCAGGGCTGGTGAGAGGCGATGAGGCATGGGTGATCTTCCGGACAAGGTTGGCACTAGTTTCTCTCTAGCTTGCTGTCTACACTGGGGTGGCATGGTGAGCTTCAGTTGTTCACCATTGATGTCATTGCCCAGCTTACAGTGAGGCTAGTGCTTGGTTTAACTTGCTAGATAATCTACTGAGATGGTTGTGAGCTAGAGAGGGGACAAGTTAGGCTTCAATCACTACTCACAATAGTGTTTAATATTTTGATGATTTGTGTCATAATGTGTTTGATGAAATGGCGCTTAAGAATTCAATTTTTGAATTTTGAAAAGATTTTTGGTGGGTGTGCTAGGTTGGTGTTGGTGAGTCTGCAGATGCTTGGGTTTTGAAAGTTGAGCTTGTTTGAGTGGTTTTTGAAAAAGTGGGATCTTCTCATATGATAAAGATTCAATTTTGAACTTTCATTTAAACTAGGCATTTGAATGTTTCTGGATGATCACAAAGTGCGCCTTGATACTTTGTTAGGAGTACAATCAAGGGGTGCAAAGATCCAGAAAAGTTTCTGTTAAGTTCTGAAAGTTTGAGATAGCCAAAGTAGGCATGGGAGTTAAATTGGTCAAAATGACCATTCCTTTATTTTGTTTGTTTTGATTTATTTGTCTTTGAGAAAAGTTTGGGAATTGTTTACAGGATGTTTATTTCACCTAAGCATCCATTTACAAGCAAAGGAACACACAAACAAGGCAATTCCAAAGAATTCAAAATGGGATGCATACACACATGCATGCTTTCATATTGTTATTTAGAAAAGTTTTTGTTAACCCTAATTTTGATGATTAGAGTTTGATAATCTTAGTTTAATATTTTTGGGATGTTACAAACCTTCCCCCCTGAAACAAAATCTCGTCCCGATATTTGAAAAAGGACGAACAGATTACCTAGGATTTGAAGAGATCGGGAAACTCCGTCCTGATGTGATCTTCGCGCTCCCAAGTAGCTTCCTCTTCTGTGTGATTGCTCCTCTGAATTTTGAGAAACTTGATGCTTCGGGTTCGGGTAGTTCTGAAAGCTTCTTCCAAAATACGGATGGGTACTTCGGGATAGGTTAGGTCATCGTTGATCTCTATGGTCCGGTGATCGATATTCTTGAACACTTCGGTCTTCTCGGGGACTTCGAGACACTTGCGAAGTAATGAGATATGGAACACATTGTGCCTGATTGACATCTCTCGGGTAGTTCAATTGATCTGACACTTCTCCTCGTGGTTCAGAATCTTGAAAGGTCCGATATATCTAGGGGCTAACTTTCCCTTGAGTTGGAAACGCTGCATTCCCTTCAATGGCGACACCTTCAGATACACAAAATCTCCTATGTTGAAGGCGAGGTCTCGACGTCTCTTGTCGGCGTAACTCTTACATGCAGGTAGGCGGTCTTGAGGTGCTCATGAATCTTGTGAACCTTCTATTCTACTTCTCGTAGGATGTCGGGTCCAAAATCTGACTCTCTCCTACTTCGACCAGTTCAAAGTGCGACACTTCCTTACATGAATTCAAATGGGGCCATTTGCAAAGCGACTTGATAAGCTGTTATTGTATGAAAATTCTGCAAGCAGCGACGGTCTTCCACTTGGATCCATATTCTAGCACACATGCTCTCGGTATATCTTGAGTATTTGGTTTACTCGCTCCGTTTGTCCATCGATGCGAGGGTGATCTGTGATACTGAAATCTAGGCGGGTTCCTACACCTTCTTGGACTTTCTTCCAGAATCTCGAGGTAAACTAAGTTCCTCGATTCGATACGATGTTCTTGGGGACTCCATGCAAACTCCGCTAGTTTGGAACTCTGATATGTGGTCTTGACGGGCAAGAAATGGGCGACTTTGGACAATCGGTCCACTATGACCCAGATAGAGTCATTTCCCCTACTAGAAGTAGGCAATCCGGTGATAAAGTCCATTCCAACGGAATCCCATTTCCATTCCAGAATCTGCAATGGTTGCAACAATCCAGCGGGTCTTTGATGTCCTGCCTTGACTCGCTGACATATATCACACTTGGCGATATAGCTTCCAATTTCTCTCTTCATCTTATGCCACCAAAATTGCTCTTTCAAATCTTGATACATCTTAGTTCCTCCGGGATGGATAGAATAAAGAGTATCATGAGCCTCCTTCAAAATAACTTCTTTCAACTCAGAGTCTGATGGTACACAAAGGCGTCCTTTGTACCACAGAACTCCTTCTTCGTCTTCGGTGAATCCGGGTACTTTGCACAGCCTGTCTGACGCTTGATTCCGTCGATACTAGCATTTCCCTTCTGCGCCTCTTTAATCTGACTGATCAATGTGGGCTGGAGTTCTATGCTAGCCAAAAATGCTTCACTTACTAATTCCATTCGAAAATCTTCCATTTCTTTGTGCAAGCTTGGTTGCTCCTTTAAAATCATGGAGTTCAAGCGGCACAGCAATCTACTAAGGGCATCGGCTACCACATTAGCTTTACCAGGGTGATAGTGAATGTCCAGGTCGTAATCCTTGATTAGCTCAATCCACCTTCTCTGTCTCATATTCAGCTCCTTCTGAGTGAATATATACTTTAGGCTCTTGTGATCCGAATAAATCTCACAACGGTTTCCCATCATATAATGCCTCCATGTCTTCAGGGCTAGAACTACGGCTGCGAGTTCGAGGTCATGGGTTGGGTAATTTTGCTCATGTTATTTCAGTTGTCAAGATAGATAAGATATAACTTTGCCTTCTTGCATTAGCACACATCCGAGACCGATCTTGGATGCGTCACAATACACATCGAAGGGCTTCGTGATATCTGACATGATTAAGATTGGGGCTGAAATCAATCTCCTCTTGAGTTCTTGATAACTCGCTTCACATTTGTCGGTACATTCAAACTTCTTGTCCTTCTTCAGCAATTGGGTCATGGGTCTGGCGATACTCGAGAATCCTTTTATGAATTTGCGGTAATATCCCACCAATCCGAGAAATGCACGAACTTGGGTTTGAGTGGTTGGGGCTTGCCAATCCTCTACATCTTTCCCTTTGGCAGGGTCAATGGCAATTCCTCCGGCTGATACAATGTGACCGAGGAATCCTACCTCCTGTAACCAGAATTCACATTAGCTAAACTTTGCATACAGCTGATGCTCTCTAAGGGTTCCAAGAATGGTCCTTAGGTGTAGCTCATGTTCTTCTTCTGATTTGGAATAAATTAGAATGTCATCGATGAAAACGACGACAAACTTATCCAGGAAGTCCATAAAAATCTTATTCATGAGATTCATGAAATAAGCGGGGGCATTGGTTAATCCAAAAGACATGTTGTATACTAAATACAATCCATATCGGTGGTAAGGCAGTCTTTGGAATATCCTCTGCGCGAATCTTGAGTTGATGATAGCCAGTTCTAAGATCAATCTTAGAAAACACTTTGGCACCGGTCAACTGATCAAACAAATCTTCTATCTTGGGCAAGGGGTACTTGTTCTTGATGGTGACATCATTCAACTTCCGGTAATCCGTACACAAACGGTTACCTCCATCTTTCTTGTCCACAAACAAGACAGGTTATCTCCATGGTGACGCACTTGGTTCAATTAATCCAATTTCCAGCATGGCATCTAGCTGCTTCTTTAGTTTTGCTAGCTCAGATGGGTTCATACTATAGGGTCTCTGGGCTATGGGTCCAGTTCTAGGGATTAGTTCGATGATAAACTCGATATCCCGATCTGGGGGCATACCAGGCAAAACATCTGGAAATACATCGGGGTATTCACAGACTATCTGGACTTGGTCAATGGTAGGTTGTGCTATACTCTTGTTGCAATTGAATTGACTAGGTAAGGTTTCAGATATATGCTCGACTGATATTCCATTGTCTTGGTCATGGTTATGGCTTTCTTAGCACGATCAATCAATCCTTTATGTTTGGACATCAATCCATTCCTAGTACTACTTCCAAACCTTTAGTTCAGTACTATAAGTTTTGCATAAAATCTATGCCATGGATTCGGATAGGGACGGCTTTCAAATTTGCCTAGCCTTGGTTGATCAAGAATTTGAGCGATCATAACATGCTTGATTTGGTTGGTTGAATTTTACTAGTGCATGCAAATTCTTGGTGACAAATGAGTGCGATGCACCAGAATCAAACAACACTCATGCTAGTACGAATTAACGAGAAAACATACCCGGCCTGACGTCTGGCGCTTCACGACTTCTTGACATGCATGAGAAAAAAGCGGCCATTGCGGTTGGAGCGAATTCCACAGGCAAACCTTCTTCCGGGCTGCACACGACGCTGTTGCTGAGCTGGGGCATTTGCAGGGGGGGCTGCGGCATTCTTCTGGTTGGGGACCTCGTTGGAATAGTGACCCTTATTTCCATAGTCATAACAAGTCACTTGCGACTTGTCCTTTCTTTATGAGCACAACATTGCTTCTAGTCCTCGGGCGGTGTTGGTGTTGGCGGCGACATTATTGTTATTGAACTTGGGTGGGGCATAGTTGAAATTACTAGAGTTGCGGGGTTGTTGTGATTTCCTCGGGCCTAGGATTTCCACGGTTGGGATAGGTCGGACGGTTCATCGAAGTCTGTTGGTTCTTGGGAAAATCACGGAGATGGGTTAGGCGATACTTTGGGGTGCGATGGGTTCCTGGCTGATGCATCATGCGACGCTTGCGGTTCTCATTGGCTTGCTTGATCTTTCCTTCCATCTGGATGGCAGAGTCGACAAGGGCTTCAATATCAGCAAAGGGGATATTGACTAACACTGTCTGCATCTCATCATGCAGACCATTCAGGAATCTTTCTTCTTCTTGGCTTCGGTGTCGATCTCATTCGGGGCATACCTAACTAATGACAAAAATTTGTCACGGTATTCCACTACGGTCATCCTTCCTTGCTTCAGTTCTCTGAACTCGTCTCTCATTCTCTTGATCAAACCCGGTGGCACATGGGTTCTGCTAAACTTGACCTTGAATTCCTCCCAGGTCATCATCTGGCCTCCGGTCATTGTGCGAACACTGTTCCACCATGCCCGGGCATCTCCGGCTAGGTAGTGGGTGGCGAACATAACTTTCTCGTTGGCTTCCACTCCAGCGACTTCTAGGTTATTTTCCATGGTGCGACCAATCCTTCGGCATCTAGGGGCTCTTCAGACTTAGTGAAAACAGGTGGGTTAGTATTCTGGAAATTCTTGACCTTAGATCCATGGTTGTCCTGATTTCCGTGGCCTTGGTTGTTGTGGGCTAGCTGAGCTATCCGTTGTAGGGTAGCTAGGTTGGCTTGACGTTCCTCTCTTTCAGCTTCGCGGTCAGAGGTCAACATTTGCAGGATCTACAACATCGGGTCCGGGGATGAACTACTTCCTCCGCGTGGCATCTGAAGATTGAGATAGATCATGAGAAAAGAGGGAAATTTCTAAGGTTCAGGGTCTTTGAAAAAAATTTAAAGTTTGACTCAGATTTTCTAGCAACTTGTTTTTCATCCATTCATTCATAGCACACGGTACAACACACACCACAACAAAAAAAACAGATGGTTTTAAGAACCATTCTGAAAACTACGATACAGTGGGACCGAATACTGCTCACTACGCTAGTGCTCACGTGCTACTACTCCTCGGAATCTGTGGCTTCGTCCTCCTCATCATCATCGATGAAGGCGAAATCATCCTCATCAGTGAAGAATTCCATAGCCTGATCCTACAGAAAATCATCGTCATCGCTAAGATAGGAGTAGGGGTCTCCACGAAGATCCTCTCCGGAATTCTCCCTTTCCTCCAACTGCATGTCTCTCTCGTGGATGGTTTCCTCCAAAGATGAGATACGGTGGCGAAGACAGGCAATAATGCGCTCCTTCTTGTCGAGCTGACGGCGGCGAGACTTGCGATCCTTTGCCAGCATGGCGATGGTTTGGTCCTTCGTCTTGATGATGGCAGACTTGTGGTTGGAGTAGTCACATCAGTTATCCAACTCCTGCTGATGATCGTACATCATGAAACTGAGGTGGTCCAATTGGGTCTTCAGCTCGGGGTGGTATGGGGCTTCCAGTGGTTGTCCATTAGCATCACGCCTTGGGAAAAACTCAAAGTGAGTACCCTTGATCTGGTTGATACATTGCCCACACAGACGGGAAAGAGCTTCCTGCATGGCCCTAGCAAGTCCGTCGAGCCAGTTGTTCTCTCTTAAGGTAAACTGAATTCCCTCAGCAGTGGGAGGTTCAATCTTTCCTCGGAGACTTGCAACAATTAGCCACTGCAGATCTTATCCTCCTAGATCATTGAGCTGAGCTCCGAAGAACTCGGGGTGCGGACGCTCCAGAAGTTCCGAAAGCTGGTCCAAATCCCTCTCAAAGATAAGGTCTCCTCAATCCCCAACTGATAAAACTTGTTGTACTTCACGTCCATCTATAAGAATATAGGATGAGTAAGTTAGTAGAGTGATTCAAGTGTGTCAAATTTTATGTATTTTGCAATAGTTTTTGAGGAACATGAATTTTCATGAAAGAATCCAAGGGATAAGAATGAGAATAAGTTTTTGTAAATATTTGCTTCCTTTGGTTTTGAAACTAAGTTTTTGATTCAAACGTCCAGTCTAACTAGGGACAACTATGGTCAGGATGGCTCTGATACCAACTTGTCAACACCCGGATTTTTAATCCCAGATGCCTGTTATGCCATACATCGCAACCCCAGGATTACCATTTTTGCGAGACATAACAGAATTGGATACCATAGTACATCATCCGTTACAAACCGTACATAAGTTCTTACACAAATAGGGATATCATGATACAGTTCTTAATACAACTTCAAGCAGCGGAATACGTAATAATAACTGTAGCGTAGGCGAAGGTCCATCTTCGGGGTCATGGCAATGCTAACGATGTGAGATGATCCTAGGTGTTGTAACCTTCACAGGGTCCATCCTCCGGTATTCCTCTTCATAGTGCAGCCCGCAGGAATAGCCAAGGACAAAGCCATGAGTACTCTTTAAGTACTCGCAAACTAATACTAACAAGTGGAAGGGGTTTTTGATAATAGGACACTAGGCTCTAGGGTTGTTTTGCAAGAAGCCAGATTTACATCTACTAGGTTTAGAAGCAATGAATGCTAGTTGAAGTTTTATAACACCTAAGTGGGAACTTGTATCTCATGTCACAACTCTTTTGTGGTCAAGTCAAAGTCTCACTTCTTTTCACAAGTCATTAAAAAAAATATGACGGGGGAACAGTATGGCCACTCCAACTGTCCATAACCACGGACGCGACTATTCGAATAGTTTGACACTCTGCAGAGATTGTAAACTTTCACCACAACATTCGATACATCTGCCAGGAACAAATCCTGAATTCACCATACTCAGTATGCGGATAATCAATCCTAACCTTTCAATTACACACCCTAGTATAAGCACCTCTCCTGTGAGTTTGGCCTCCCAACCATGACCAATTGTCATCTTGGAGTGCTGCAGTGGACAATCTTCACAAGGTAGCCTCAGCTCAGACCTTGGCCGTGAGGGAACTAATACTAAGGTATATAAGTTTCCAGTCAAGCCCTACCCAATTCTCGGGTATTGTGGTTGTACGATAAAATTGGAATGGTATCGCATCCAGACAACCATCAGTTTTATAAAGGGCTAAGGCTCATGCCTCAACATTTTCATCACCATAAATCATCTGGTTTTCGGAAACACATGTCAAAACATCTTAGTAGAATGACTCATCATTCTAAGGTTTTCATAACTATTTTTACCAAGTATACCCATCTAAAGTTGATCAAGTTTTATGCTTAGCACTAGCATCTACAAGTGGGGGTAAGTACTAATGAGGGGTGGTAAACTAGTGGAGTTTCAACTAAGTTCAATCTCATGCCTTAGGATAACATCAATATTATCTAGCTTAGGCCAAATTTTATGCTCTTTATGCAACCTTCAAATATCTTTCTAGTATCTACTATTCCCTGAAGTAAACTCCAAGTAATAGCTTTGATAAAGAAATAAAGTACTAAGCTTGTAAGTAAAAACTAGGATTGGTTTATCAAGTGGGTAGGATCATCTATGTTTACGGCATATAGTTGGCATGGTGACAAGCAAGTATTGGCTTGCACAGTATCAGTATAAGCTTGCTAAATTGCAAGTGTTAACTTGCACATTCAACTAGTAGCACTAGGCTTGCATTGGTCCACTTGGTTAGTAAGGCTTGCTAAAGTAGAGGATCTTGCAAGTGTTAGCTTGCCTTGTGTAGAGCAGTGGTTGAAGTTCTCCTTGGCTTCTTCTTCGTAGAATCCTCCTTCCTCCTCGTATCCTTGGTCGGTACTAGCGTCTATAAATAAATACGATGTACACAATCACCAAACAATACTTAACTACTTGCAATCATCACACAAAAGGGTCCTATAGATGATCTAGCATCATCACTAACATTACAAGATTAAAGCTTGGTTTACATCCTTCTATTTTTAGAAAAGTAATTTCTACTCATTGAAAAACTACTTAAGATTTAATATTCTCCAAACCAAACATGGGATCATGTTGACACATGTCATCACCACATATTTTAGTCCATGGAAATGTGATTTAAAGTGGTGTCATAATTTAATAAGGTTTTTCTATTTTATTTTAATTAATTAAAGTGGCTAGAAATGCCTATGTAGCATTCTTTTATTACTTGAACATTATTTCTATAAGAAAACCTATATATTTTTATATATTCTGAAAGGTATGGTTAAATGTGATTTTTGAGAGTTGGAATCAACTCAAAAGCTATTATGGTTTTAATTTGAAAAATGTTTGAATGCAGAAAAGCTTCTGCCTTGTTATTTATACCGGGATGATCTCTGAGATCCAAATGACTTGAATCCAACGGTCTTGGATTCAGCATTCCCAGAACTTTCTAACAAAATTGGTTTCATTCAATCTGGTTCAATGAATCGACCTGGGTTGATTTTTGAAACTAGGTACAGAAGTGTGTTTGAACTAAAATGGAAAAGGTTAAATTCAAATAACTGGGCTGCGTGGGAAGTGATACTGGGCCGGCCTGCTAAGCACAGCGCTTACGCGGGCTGGTTAAGTGGCTGTCCCCTGCCGGTGAGGCGAGGTGCGAACGGTATGGGGCGATGTAGTGCGTTCGATCTGGTTCTAATCCAGCGGCTGAGGCCATCGTCGGCGTTGGGCAGCGCCGGCGAGACGAAACCTAAGCAGCGGCGTGGGGTCGTTGGGGCTCACGGGGGTTCGGCGAGTCGGCGGGCGAGCAACGAAGTCGATGGCCGAACTTCACAGTACGGCGGCTTCTCTGGGCGGCTCAATCGTTGGCTCCTTCTTCTCCAGTGGCGGACTCGGTGAAATTCCGGTGAAATGCTGATCGCCTTGCTCCGAGCAAGTGCTTACGATCGGTGAGGAGAGGAGTGAGATGGTGTGCTCAATTCGGTGGGGTGGCCTCTATTTATAGTCGCGACAGCGAGACGAACGACATGGGCGGCGGCGGTGGCGACATGGCTGGTGACTAGAGGCATGGCGGCGGTGGCGATCGCTTAGTGGTCTCCTGGCGATGCTCTACAGCTTTAATCTTGCGTGTAGGCGGTGCAGTTTGGTCAACGTGCGATGCTCTCTGTGGCGGCGGCGTCTTGACCAGGCGGTGGCTGTGAGGCGTGACGGGGATGTCTGGCGGTCTCCTGGGTGGGTGGCGATCATGTATGCATGCGGCAAGGGCGGCGTGCGGTCTGTGGTCGTCGGTCGAGTGTGGCGCTCTGGCGCATGCTCGGCATGGTTGAAAGGGGCACGGGCGCGGCATTCCTAGGTTCTCTGGTCGGTGTCTTCGAGGCAGGGCTGGTCGATAGGGGGCGGTGAGGCATGGGTGATCTTCCAGACAAGGTTGGCATGGCTAGTTTCTCTCCTAGCTTGCTGTTTACACTGGGGTGGCATGGTGAGCTTGTTTGTTCACCATTGATGTAATTACTTGACTTACAGTGAGGCTAGTGCTTGGTTTAACTTGCTAGATGATCTACTAAGATGGTTGTGAGATAGAGAGGGGACAAGTTAGGCTTCAATCACTGCTCACAATAGTGTTTAAGATTTTGATGATTTGTGTCTGCAATGTGTTTGATGAAATGGCCGCAAGAATTCAAGTTTTGAATTTTGAAAAGATTTTTGGTGGGTGTGCTAGGTTGGTATTGGTGAGTCTGCAGATGCTTGGGTTTTGAAAGTTGAGCTTGTTTGAGTGGTTTTTGAAAAAGTGGGATCTTCTCATATGATAAAGATTCAATTTTGAACTGTCATTTAAACTAGGAATTTGAATGTTTCTGGATGATCACAAAGTGGGCCTTGATACTTTGTTAGGAGTACAATCAAGGGGTGCAAAGATCCAGAAAAGTTTCTGTTAAGTTCTGAAAGTTTGAGACAACCAAAGTAGGCATGGGAGTTAAATTGGTCAAAATGACCATTCCTTTATTTTGTTTGTTTTGATTTATTTGTCTTTGAGAAAAGTTTGGGAATTGTTTAGAGGATGTTTATTTCACCTAAGCATCCATTTACAAGCAAAGGAACACACAAACAAGACAATTCAAAAGAATTCAAAATGGGATGCATACACACATGCATGCTTTCATATTGTTATTTAGAAAAGTTTTTGTTAACCCTAATTTTGATGATTAGAGTTTGATAATCTTAGTTTAATATTTTTGGGATGTTACACTCGGGGTGGTGGACCCACTGGTGGTACCTCTAGAACATTCTAGAAGATTCCGGTAAAAACACCGAAAATATTTCCGAACCCTATAAATTGACTTTCCTTAAATGAATCTTATTCTCCGGACCATTCCGGATCTCCTCGTGATGTCCTGGATCCAATCCGAGACTCCAAACAACATTCGGTCTCCAACTCATATTCCATATCTACTTACACAACATCGAACCTTAAGTGTGTGTCACCCTACGGTTCACGAACTATGCAGACATGATCGAGACACCTCTACAGTCAATAACCAATAGCGGGATCTAGAGATCCATAATGGCTCCCACATATTCAACGATGACTTCATGATTGAATAAACCATTAACATGCGATTTGATTCTCTTTGTCGCGTGATACTTTACTTATCCGAGGTTCGATCGTCGGTATCTGCATACCTTGTTCAACCTTGTTACCGATAAGTATTCTTTACTCGTTTCATGATATGACATCCCTTGTGACCTAGTCACATGCTTGCAATCCAATTGGATGGCATTCAAGTGAGAGGGCCCAGAGTATATCTATCCATCATATGGATGGACAAATCCCACTCTTGATCCATGCGCTTCAACACATAATTTTAGAATACCCAATGCCATCTTTATAAACGCGCAGTTACGGAAGTGGCGTTTCATGTCATCAAAGTACTCATCTAGTGACGATGATTAACATGATCTCATGGTCGAAGGATGAGGTTGCTATGTATCTGAAAGCTTGTAGAAAAATGAACTTAATGACTTGATCTTATGCTATGCTACTATGGGTGTGTGTCCATCACATCATTCTCCTAATGATATGATATTGTTATATATAACATCTAATGTCCATGATCAGGAAACTATGATCATCTATTAATCAACCAGCTAGTTTCAATAAGAGGCTTACTAGTGACTCTTTTATGTTTACAAAATAGGCAAGTATCAATGTTTCCGGTTAATACAATTATAGCATGGGATGTAAACATTTATCATAAACACAAAGATATAATAATGACCACTTTATTATTGCCTCTTGGGCATATCTCAAACAATCTCCCACTTGCACTAGAGTCAATAATCTAGATTATGTGGTAATATACCTAACACCCATGGCGTTCTGCTGTTGGTCATGTTTTGCTCTAGGGAGAGGTTTAGTCAACAGATCTACCACATTTAGATCAGTGTGTACTTTGCAAATCTTTATGTCACCCTATTGGACATACTCTCGAATCGAATGGAAACATAGCTTGATGTGCTTCAGCTTCTTTTGTGACCTTGGCTCTTGTGCATTAGCTATGGCACCCATGTTATCACAATAAATGGCCATCGGGTCCAACGCACTAGGAACCACACCAATCTCGGTAATGAAATCCTTCATCCATATCGCTTCTTGTGAAGCCTCCAACGCAGCTATGTATTCCGATTTAGTTAAAGATTTCGCCACACCGCTTTGCTTTGCACTAGCTCACTGCTGCACCATTCAAAATAAATACGTATCCAAACTATGACTTAGAGTCATCCGGATCGGTGTTCCAACTAGCATCGGTTTAACCGTTTACAACGAGATCTTCGTCACCTCCATAAGAAAGAACCATATCCATAGTCCTCTTTAGGTACTTTAGGATATTTTTGACCGATGTCTAGTGTTCCACTCATGGATCACTTTGATATATGCTGGTAAAACTAACAACATGTGGTATATCCGGTCTTGTACATAGCATGGCATACATAATATAACCTATGGCCAAGGCATAGGGGAACTTACTCATCCTCTCTCTATCTTATGTCGTTGCTAGACTTTGAGTCCTACTCAAGGTCTTAGCTAGCAACATGGGCAAGAACCCTTTCTTGCTTTCTTCCATTCTAAACCTCTTTAGAACTTTGTACAAGTATGTACTTTGTGAAAGCGCTATTAAATGTTGATGTCTATGCACTTCTATTCTTGTAGATAGTTGTTGGGCCTCCAAGTGAAGAGGTTTGTAGAACAGCAGCAAGTTTCCCTTAAGTGGATTACCCAAGGTTTATCGAACTCAGGGAGGAAGTGGTCAAAGGTATTCCCTCTCAAGCAACCCTGCAATCAAGATACAAGAAGTCTCTTGTGTCCCCAACACACCTAATACACTTGTCAGGTGTATAGGTGCACTAGTTCGGCGAAGAGATAGTGAAATATAAGCGTTAACGGTGCCAGAAAATAGCTTCTGACTTGTTGTTGACGTGGGAGAACGTGTGTGGGTGCCAGAAAATACTTTGATGGTGCTTGGCGAGGAGGTAAAGACTAAAGCAAGCAAACATGCAACAGATCTAGATGCAAACGGTGTTTCAATGTTTAGAAACAAGGCCTAGGGATCATACTTTCACTAGTGAACACTCTCTCATATAAATATCCTCTCTTCATGATACTACTCTTAACTACTCTCCGGTTGGACAGTCTAATCATCGGTAGGGCTATAACAGCACTCCTCAAAGTCCGGCTTCCCCAATCTAGATAACCCCACATTGTCACCTTGAGCGCTAGATAGGTCCAACAAACACCACAATTTCATAGAGATAACCAACTCAAAATATACTCATAACAAATATTCAATCTAGCCAAAGTGCCACACACGGTATGCATGATGTCACTTTCACACACGTGGGGAAAATCATATATCTATTAAAGCACAAAGAGTATTTATGTAGACTCAAACCTAAGTGCCACCATGGCGTGCACGCTATCACTTTCACACACATGGGGAGAGTAGAGATCTATTGAAGCACTTGAGTAGCAAGGTAGATCTACTTGATTACAAAGCTCATGACCACAACAAGATCATGCATAGAGAGAGAGATGAACACATATCTACCGGTAGAGCCCTTAGCCTCGAAGAAGAACTACTCCCTCCTCATCATGGGAATCAGCAACGGTGATGGAGATGGTGATGGAGATGGCTTCGGGGGCACTTCCCCATCCCGGCAGGGTGCCGGAACAGAGTTATGTCCCCCGAATCTCCCCTTCGGTGGCGGCGGCGCTACAGAGGTTTTCGTGGATATTTCTAGGATGATTTAGGGTTTCTGAATCAGGGGCTTCTTATAGGCGAAGGAGGCAAGGTCGATGGAGGGCCAGGGGGCCCACACCCCCTGTGGGCGCGTCCTAGGGTGGGCCCGCGCCCACCTAGGGTGTGGCCACCTTGGTGTCCTCCTCCTTCTCGTCTTCGATTTTCCATATCGCTCAGGGGAAAATATGAACTTTGGCTTTTGTCCCGTCCAATTCCGAGAATATTGATTTTCTACCTTTCTCAAACCAAAAACAGAAGAAAACAGGCAACTAGCATTGTGGCCACTTGTTAATAGGTTAGTTCTAGAAAAGATATAAAAACACCTCAAAGTGTAGACAAAGCAAAGCAAAGTAGATACTAAACAATCATGGAGCATCAAAAATACGAATCGTTTCCGTATCAAGCATCCCCAAGCTTAACTCCTGCTCATCCTCGAGTACGTAAGTGATAAAAGAATAATTTTTTAGGTGACATGCACCATTAAAACCAAGATCAAACCATTTTCAAGCATTAAAAGCTGGGATCAAATAACTCTAAACATGAGCATGAAAGATGGAGTTCTAACAGTAAGACAAAGTAACTATGCATGCAACATGAAAGGTTATAAACAAAGATCATGAATAACATGCATTGAAAAATGTTTGTTTGTTTCACATACAGAAAACATAGTATAGCGGATTCAGCTTGTCCCTCATGGAGTAGCAAATAGATGCATAGGACACCTTCAAAGTTCACATGGGTGACTAGATGCAAAAAGGATAAGAACAAGTAATATCACAATATGCATCAATCAATAAGTTTTGGGACACTGCACAAAGAATGGCAACTATGCTCTCTTAATGGTGCCTAAAAGGTAGAAGGTGGAGACTCAAATAATGGTGGAAGAAAGGCCCTTCACAAAGGGAAGCAGGGATTTCAAGTTTCAAAAAGAGCTTCCAAAAATTATGATACTTGTTAGCTTTCATCCCTCGTTGCCCCTATCATAAGCATCTTGAAGTGGTTAAGGTTAAAGTGAACAAACTATGGAGTATATGATTGACGAAGTATAAGTTGGCAATCTCAAGTCCCTTGAATACGAGGGCCACACCTCATGCTACTCAACTTCAGTCACTTGTAAGTTCTTGGCATTGTAAGTATTTGCATATCATAGAGAACCGCCAACGGGGTACCCCTTGCACATGGTACATGAGCTATACCATAACCAAAATGACAAGGCAAGCAGACAATGAGCATCTCAACGATCTTTTTATTTACTATATTCATAGCTTTTTATTGAGGATGCTTCATAGATAGCTCACTATGGTGATGATGCAAGTTTCCACCATGATTAGGCATGGCTTAGGCTAGCGGCCCAGGCATTTCTCTAACACAAAATACACACTACATGGACTTACAAGTTCCCTCTTTATTTCACACCGGTGACATCCATAAACAAAAGAGCATGATATCAACTAAGTACAAAGTATAAGTGCAATGTTGAAAACGTTCTCCGTGACAGCACGGTTCTGCTAATTCCAACGTATAAGTGCAAGCATATACAACATAGATGACACAATGGTTCAAGTTTATTAGGGGCAAAGAATACAAAGTGTGCCATCAAGTTTGTGAGGGATTTAATCACTAAGTTTTCACATAACAAAATACTTTTTAATTGGAAGATAGCTGAAAACAAGAATATACTTGGAATGGTGTAACACACCATGCATAGGAATTTATAGTGGACACTTTCGAATAACTTGGTTTCTTGGGAGTTGGAAGCATAAGTAGAGCTTACTCATACAAGTGGAGGCTAGCCAAATACTGGGAGCAACCAACTAAGAGAGCAATAATGGCCATAATCATGCAGAGCAACAAAACATTACTAATCAAAGCATAGAGTGGTACTACAAGTCAAGGACTAAATGATCATAGAGGCTATGGTGACTTGTTCATAGTCATAACATGGTGTGAGCATGTGCCAAGTCAACCCAAACAAAGCATCAAAGGAGAATACCACAATACTATGCTTTTGTATGTAAAACAACGCATGATTCCTTCAGGGCACATTAAGCAATCCCAATTGTTCGGAACAAGACATGCTATAGCAATAATCACTAAGCATAAGGTCAAAAAAACACCCAGCATGTCATGCTAAAGTCTAAGTCACAGTCAATGCAAGCTCCCTTTTGTACCACTTAAGCATGAAACTTTCTACTCTTTTCCAACACCAAACAACTTATTTGAAACAACTCACAAAGATAATAATCAATAAAGATCAGTGAGCTTGTCTCACAAATCCATAAAGAATAACTAAAAAGTTCTAAGCTAAAAGCACAAGAAAACTAAGGCTGAACGCAGTGCTAACAAAAGTGAACACTCACAAAACAATAAGAGTGAAAACTAGAGTGTTGTAGGCAATGGAAACAGAGTGTGTCTCTCTCCAAAAGAAGTGTGGTGTAACCAACCAAATTACTCTTGCAAACTAAGAAAATGAAAACCAAAAACGAAAACTAAGATGCTCCAAGAACAACACAACAGTGCATGAAACAATAAAAACGAAGTGTCTAGAAAGACCTGAGATTTTATTGATGGAGAAGGGGATGCCTTGGGCATCCCCAAGCTTTGACGCTTGTACCTCTTGAATATTTCTTGGGGTGACACGGGGTGGAATCCCCAAGCTTAATCTTTTGTCCATTCTTCATCTCATTACGTCATTCTTTCTCTATACCTGCAAATTTTCCTTCATACAAAACTTCACACAATCTTCATTAGCAACATTGGTGTATTCAAAAGATAATAGACCTTTGGGTTTAGCTTTGGAACAGCAAAACTTTTCACTAAAAACACAAGCTACAGTAGAAACTCCTTCAAAAAGCTCAATTCTCCAATAGAGAACTCAAAAAGGAATCAATAAGAAGCAAATGCAAATAATGGCAGAAATCTGTCAAAACAGACCAGCAGGTAGAAACCGATTTTTTTGAAAATCTTCTGTTGCTCAAATCAAAAGGTGTTGAACTAATGAAAGTTAGATAACATACTGGGGGGATTATTAGTAAATTTTCAGCTCAATCGGACTTTTAGAGACTCCTCACGAATTTTTATGGTGGAGGACAGAAATCTGTTTCGGGACAGCAACTCCCCAAATCTTACTTCCCTCTCATTAGAGGTCATTCTTGGCACAAAAAGCAAACAAAAAGGATAAGGAGAGGTCATTAATGAAGTAATAACTTTCGAGATTCAAGAAAACTCTTGGGTTATCTCCCAACAAGTACTTTTCTTTAATGCCTTTAAGTTAGGCTTGATAGCTTGAGAAGATGCTCACATAAGAAATATGAATTGATGTAAAAGAGAGCATCAAGAAGCAAATTCAAAACACATTTAAGTCTAACCCACTTCCTATGCATAGGAATCTTGTAAAGAAACAAGTCATGAAAACACAAAGCACCAAGCATAGGAAAGCAAAACAAGTGCAACTTCAAGACTTTCAACATAAAGAGGGGAAACTTAATATTTTTGAGATGCATAAGACCATGTTTCCTTCTCTTATAATAACTTTCAGTAGAATCATGAATAAAATTAACAATGTAACTATCACCTAAAACATTCTTATCATGAGCCACATGCATAAAATTATTATTGCTCTCTACATAAGCATAATCATTCTTATTAATTTTAGTGGGAGCAAATTTAAAAAGATAGCTATCATTGTTATTCTCATCACCATAATCATCAAATATAGGAGGCATATTGTAATCACAATTAACTTTATCCTCAATAGTAGGTGGACTAAAAATATCATATTCATCATTGTAATCATCATAAATTGGAGGTTTGGTATCATCATAAGCAATAGAATAGCTATCTTCCAAAGCTGGGGGACTAAAAAGATGATTTTAATAAAAACTAGCTTACCCAAGATTATACGTTTCCATAGCATTAGCAATAATGGTGTCCAAAGAGTTCATACTAATAACATTGCTATTATCATGCAGAGATAGTTCCATAGGTTTTTTAATTTTCTCTTCAAACACTTCATGTCCTGACTCAAGATAAATACTATAAAGCTCTCTAATTTTGTTGTTGTTTTCCATTAATCCTAACTAGTGAAAATAAGAAACAAAAAGACACAATTGCAGAATCTAAAGGAAATAACTTCGAGCACTCACACCGTAGGATGTGAGTACCTTTTACCTTACCTCCCCGGCAACATCGCCAGAAAATAGCTTGATGTCTACGCACTTCTATTCTTGTAGACAGTTGTTGGGCCTCTAAGTGCAGAGGTTTGTAGAACAGCAGCAAGTTCCCCTTAAGTGGATTACCCAAGGTTTATCGAACTCAGGGAGGAAGTGGTCAAAGGTATTCCCTCTCAAGCAACCCTGCAATCAAGATACAAGAAGTCTCTTGTGTCCCCAACACACCTAATACACTTGACAGGTGTATATGTGCACTAGTTCGGCGAAGAGATAGTGAAATATAAGCGGTAACGATGCCAGAAAATAGCTTCTGAGTTGTTGTTGACGTGGGAGAACATGTGTGGGTGCCAGAAAATACTTTGATGGTGCTTGACGTGGAGGTAAAGACTAAAGCAAGCAAACATGCAATAGATCTAGATGCAAAGGGTGTTTCAATGTTTAGAAACAAGACCTAGGGATCATACTTTCACTAGTAAACACTCTCTCATATAAATATCCTCTCTTCATGATACTACTCTTAACTACTCTCTAGTTGGACACTCTAATCATCGGTAGGGCTATAACAACACTCCTCAAAGTCCGCCTTCCCTAATCTAGATAACCCCACACTGTCACCTTTGGCACTAGATAGGTCCAATAAACACCACAATTTCATAGAGATAACCAACTCAAAATATACTCATAACAAATATTCAATCTAGCCAAAGTGCCACACATGGTATGCACGTTGTCACTTCCACACACGTGGGGAAAGCATAGATCTATTAAAGCACGAAGAGTATTTATGTAGACTCAAACCTTAGTGCCACCATGGCATGCACGCTGTCACTTTCACACACATGGGGAGAGTAGAGATCTATTGAAGCACTTGAGTAGCAAGGTAGATCTACTTGATTACAAAGCTCATGACCACAACAAGATCATGAATAGAGAGAGGTGAACACATAGCTACCAGTAGAGCCCTTAGCCTCGAGGAAGAACTACTCCCTCCTCATCATGGGAATCAGCAACGGTGATGAAGATGGTGATGGAGATCGATGGATATTGCTCCGGGGGCACTTACCCGTCCCAGCAGGGTGCCAGAATAGAGACTTTCTGTCCCCCGAATCTCCCCTTCGGTGGCGGGGGCGCTATGGAGGTTTTCGTGGATGTTTCTAGGATGATTTAGGGTTTCTGAATAGGAGGCTTCTTATAGGAGAAGGAGGCAAGGTCGATGGATGGCCAGGGGGCCCACACCCCTGTGGGCGCGGCCTAGGGTGGGCCCACGCCCACCTAGGGTGTGGCCACCATGGTGTCCTCCTCTGTCTCGTCTTCAATTTTCCGTATCGCTCGGGGAAAAAATATGAACTTTGGCTTTTGTCCCGTCCAATTCTGAGAATATTGATTTTCTATGTTTCTAGAACCAAAAACAGAAGAAAACAGGCAATTGGCACTGTGGCAACTTGTTAATAGGTTAGTTCCATAAAAGATATAAAAACACCTCAAAGTGTAGACAAAGCAAAGAAAAGTAGATACTAAACGAGCATGGAGCATCAAAAAATATAGATACGTTTCTGACGTATCAAGCGTCTTGATCTATCTTTATAAATTTTGATGCCTAAGATGTATGCTACTTTACCAAATCCTTCATTGAAAAACTATTATTCAAATATACTTTGACACTTTCAAGAAGTTCTATATCATTCCCAATCAACAATATGTCATCCACATATTGTACTAGGAATGCTACAGAGCTCTCACTCAATTTCTTGTAAATACAAGCTTCTCCAAAAGTTTATATAAATCCAAAGTTTTGATCACCTTATCAAAATGTTGATTCCATCTCCAGGATGCTTGCTTTAGTCCATTAATGGACTGCTAAAGTTTTCACACCTTGTTAGCATATTTAGGATCGACAAAACCTTTGGGTTGTACCATATACAACTCTTCCTCAATGTCACCATTAAGGAACACCGTTTTGACATTCATCTGCCAAATCTCATAATTGAAAAATGCAGCGATTGCTAACAAATCCTCATAGACTTTAGCTTCGCTACCAGTGAGAAAGTCTCATCATAGTCAACTCCTTGAATTTGTCGGAACCCTTTCGCGACAAGTCGAGATTTATAGACAGTAACATTACCATTAGCGTCTGTTTTCTTCTTGAAAATCCATTTGTTCTTGACAGCCTTGCAGCCATCAGGTAAGTACACCAAAGTCCACACTTGGTTTTCGTACATGGATCCAATCTCGGATTTCATGGATTCTTGCCATTTGTTGGAATCTGGGCTCATCATTGCTTCCTCATATGTCGCAGGGTCATCGGTGTTGTCCACCAACTTGACATTCATAACAAGGTCATACCAATCAGGAGTGGTACGAACCCTCGCTGCCATGTGAGGATCAGTAGAAACTTCGTTCAAAGTTTCATGATCACGATCATTAGCTTCCTCTATTATTGGTGCAGGTGGCAGAGGAACATCTTCCGGTGCTGCGCTACTCTCAAATACGAGAGAAGGTTCAACAACCTCGTCGAGTTCTACTTTCCTTCCAGACACTTCTTTCAAGAGAAACTCCTTCTCAAGAAAGGATCCATTCTTGGCAACAAAAACTTTGCCTTTGGATCTATGATAGAAGGTATACCCAATTGTTTCTTTAGGGTATCCTATGAAGACGCATTTTTCCGCTTTGGGTTCAAGCTTGTCGGGGTGTAACTTTTTTACATAAGCTTTGCAACCCCAAACTTTAAGGAACTAAAACTTAGGTTTCTTACCAAACCACAATCATACGGTGTCGTTTCAATGGATTTAGATGGTGCCCTATTTAAAGTGAATGTGGCTGTTTCTAATGCATAACACCAAAAAGATAACGGTAAATCTGTAAGAGACATCATAGAACGAACCATATCTATGAGAGTTCGATTATGACGTTCAAACACACCATTACGTTGTGGTGTTCCCGGCGGTATCAACTGCGAAAGTATTCCGCATTTCTTCAAATGCATGCCAAACTCGTAACTTAGATACTCAAATCCGCGATCAGATCGCAGAAACTTAATCTTCCTGTTATGTTGATTTTATACTTCACTTTGTAATTCCTTAAACTTCTCGGAAGTTTAGACTTATGTTTCATAAAGTAGATATACCCATATCTACTCAAGTCAGCCATGAAAGTAAGAACATAACAATATCCATCGTGCGATGCTACAATCATTGGACCGCACGCATCAGTATGTATTATTTCCAATAAGTCCGTAGCTTGATCCATTATCCCAGAGAATGGAGTCTTAGTCATTTTTCCCATTAGACATGCTTCACATCTTTCAAGTGATTCAAAATCAAGTGATTCAAGAAGTCCATCGGAATGGAGTTTCTTCATGCGCTTCACTCCAGTGTGACCAAGATGGCAGTGCCACATGTATGTGGAATTATCATTCAATTTTATTCGTTTAGCACCTATGTTGTGAACATGTGTATCACTACTATCGAGATTCAATAAAAATAAACCATGCATCTCAGGTGCATGACCATAAAATATATTACTCATATAAATAGAACAACCATTATTCTCCGACTTAAATGAGTAACTGTCTCGCAATAAAAAAGATCCAAATAAAATGTGCATGCTTAACGCAGGAACCAAATAACAATTATTTAGATTTAAAACTAATCACGATGGTAGATGAAGAGGGAGCGTGCCGATGGCGATCACATCAACCTTGGAGCCATTTCCAACATGCATCGTCACCTTGTCTCTTGCTAGTCTTTGTTTATTCTGCAGCACCTGTTTCGAGTTACAAATATGAGCAACTGAACCAGTATCAAATACTCAGGCACTACTGCGGTGACCCAGCATACCACTGCATGATGTAGTACACTATAGTCGTTGACATAACACCAATGAAACACCGTTCACTAGTATTACATCCCTCAGAGTGGTACAACAGAAACACAGCAGGTCCAAGACATGATTATAGGTTACAACTCAACTCTTTACAAAATATCCAGAGAACACTCTAGGTTAAAGAGAGAGAAAGAAACTTCTTACAAAGAAGAATCAGAATTAAATAACTCCAAAACTATCATACTATTAAGACTAGTATCTTAACTAATGGTCTGGCATTGCTGCTATTGCAATACACTATAGAAGTAGGTTCTATGGCTAGAGATTCTATTCTTATCTAATCCACAACTTCATCTTCACTTGAGTGGATATATATGTTGACTTCCTTGACTTCATTGAAGAGCTTTAGCTCTTGATGATGATTCTTGGAGCATAACTTGATGTAAACACCGTCTGTACTGGCTTTAGAACCTAGCAAGGGTTAAGAATATACTTTGAGTACGAGCGTACTCAGCAAGTTCACTAGAACATGAGTGTTTGATGCACTATAGCTACAACCACAGACCATAGGTCGTAGGCAATGCAAGTTTTTGTAAAAATTTCTTCAAAGGTTGCTTTTATTCTGAAAAGCTATGTCCGTCAGCCTTCACGGGTTTACCAGAACTTCCATGGAGTTCCTATCCCGCAGCGTTCGCCGCTCCTTCCCGGAACAGGGAGTAACAAGTTACAGTTCTTACACTCTGCAGAGGTGCGTCACTTTACCCATGAGAGACCTTAGGTTTTGTTGCATGGCCGGGAGTATGTCCCTGTTCAAACTTCCTTGGTTTGAGGCCCAACCTAAGATCCAAGCTAATCATTGCCTTCTCCGCGACCCCACATGTCTCCTTGGTGTACACCATGCCCACCTATTGAATTACGACAATGGTTTGTACAGACCGTTCAGATGCCGGAACTATCGTGGGATGTTGAGGGCTCCCACCCATATGATGCATATCCTCTACGAATTACCATATAATATGCATGCTACGAGTGATAACAGCCACGACACGCACATCCAGATCCATGCGAGAGGGAAAAGATATAGCTGACTTCTTCGTCCCATTCCAAATCTCATGGTCAACGCGTAATATATGGCGCAAGAATCACTGGCGACATTGGTTGTAAGTACTAGATAATATGTTCCTTTACCACCGGAACTCTTATAATAGGTTATTACCTCATGGTAAATAACCTATAATCACATTATTATGAAAATAGTGTTTTCTGTCCTTTTTCAAATGCAGGTGATGACAACACTAGATTTGTCAAATACTTTATAGAAAATAAACAAAGGACATGAGCAAGTGTGAACTTGCCTTTTGTGATTGCAAGATTATGCACTCACGGTCTTCGAGACGACATAAGATCCCATAGTTGAAATCTGCATCATTGGTCCGGTAAGGACTAATGTTTAATGAAGCAATATGCTGTTGTGCATAAGTAATGCTATGCATTTTGTAAAACCCCCAAAGTGAATTCCCAATATTGTAAGTGAAATGAACTTAGTTGATTCCTTTAAGAGTTGGTTTATCATCAAATTTTTACTTCACATGAAGTGCATCTATAGGGATTTTAGGTTTTGATATACAAGATATAAAAATAGGGTACAATTGTAATTTAACATTTAGATTAGTTGCTATTTGGTGATTAGGATGGAAGTCTATGTATTGGATTATTAAGGTTTGAAAGAACTATTCTAGAGTTGTTGCTTGAAGTGGCAGAAAGAATAACATTTGAAGAAAAGATTTCCTTTTTAAGGTTTAAACCATCATTATTGTTAATAGAATATGATTAATGTCTTTTATTGTTTGATTTATTAGTTTGAATTTGAGATGCTTTATGTCTTAATTGAAATAATCCAAAGTTAACTATAAAAGCATAAGTAATTTATTAGACAGGATGTTTATAAGCCTTGAGACTAAAGTTAACTTTAAAATGGTAAATAAACTTAAAGTAAGATGTCTATGATTGTTTAGACCAAAGTTAATTATAAGAATAGAGGTGAATTGTTAAGGTATAGTGAGTTTTTAGAATATCATTTAGTTTTTAGGGTTTTGACAAATATGATTTAGGATGATTCCTTTTAATTTAAGTGAAAGATGAATTTAATAACATGCAGCTTATTTAATGGAAGCATAATTAGATGATCTTATAAATTTATTAGAGTTTAGAGTCATTTTAAGAGTGGATAAGAGATGAATATTACTCACCATCTTATTCATGAGTTATATATAATATTTACTTAAAAGGAGTTTAATTTGAATTAAAGATTTAAAAAAATTAGAGGACAATAGTTATATTTAAGTTTTATTATAATTATGGAATTAGCCTTAGTAATTAAACTTTAAAGGATTTAGTGTTTTATAATTAAATGTGATTATTTCTTACTTAAGAAAGAATCTTAAGAATCAATAAAGTGGTTATTTCATTATAATAAGATAAGTAATGGATTTTATTTATATTAAGTTATTAAAATGTTTTTGAATAATATATATAGTATTTTTCTAGTGGAATATACTTATTAAAGATCTTAAGTATTATCTTTATTTTTATAAAATTCATCAAAGAATTAAGTGTCTTTAAATATTTGCTTTATGTTTTATTTGTAAAACTCTAAGTTAGTATTTTTATAAAATAGTAGAGTTATTTTGATACACAAAAATGATTTTTTTTATTTATTTTTAGGGGTTTTTCTTATTTTACAAAATTTCATTTAGGAGTTAATGGTGTCAATAATTATTTACTTCATATTATTTAAAATAATTAAAATTATATTTTTATTAAGTAGATCTTATTTTTATGATGATTTAAATATATTATTTATATATTGTTAGGATTTTTTTCTATAATTTTCTAGAGCCCAAAAGGTTTAGATGATATTTTGGTAAATTTCCATTTTATTTTTTATTATTTATTTGTAAGATCTGTTTTACTTCATAAATCTGGGACCATTAGGTAGCCCAGCCCACTGGGTTGGGCTAGACCACTTGGCCTGGTTCTTCGGGTCGATTGACCCCGACCCCGACCCTATCTTCTTCTCCGCTGCTCGTCCTCTCCCAGGCGATGTAGATGTTGCCTCCCTCTCTGGCTCGATTCCGGCAAACGCCAGCCATTTAGGCTGCCGCTGCCGGCCATTGAAGCTCCATCGCCGCCTGGGAAATCGGGTCCTTCGATTCGATTTGGCCCTGAGGCCTTACCGAGCTCGCCCCCTCTCATCTCCTAGTGCTAGGGTTCGGTGTTGGGATCGTCGTGTGCCAGTGGTCCTGTGGTGCTCTTCCTCGGCCTGGACTTAGCTCGGCCTTGGTGAAAGGTGCGCAGCGCAACCAGCATCTCCTTCTCCGATACGTGGGACTGACATCAACACAACCCAGGCATCGGGGCTTCCTCTGATTCTATGGTGGTGTTGATCAGGACCTATTCCATGTCTTCATCAAGCCAACGCTCCAGGTGCTTGGCACCCTCGGTGAGTTTTGATTCCATGTAACCAGCTTTAGTGCTGATGGCCCTAATCTATGATTCTGCTATGTTTGTTTGTGGCTAATTGATTACTAGCTAGAATTCCTAGATTTGGATGAGCAAGTTCTCAGTGGTACTAATTTGGTTAATGATTGTGCTGCTAGTGTTGGTGAGTGCTAACTATGGCTCAATTTGATAACTCCAAGCCCTAGTGTGATTTTTCTATGCTTGTCTGAATCTTTGATTCAGTAAAATGATTATAATAGGTAAATACTGATTCTTAGGAATACTACCTAGGAATATGATGTAATTCTGTCTGGAATGATTTTTTCTCTAGTATTGCTTACTGAATATGGGATGACAACATGACAGTGAATCATTTGTACAACTTTTTAAACCTTTGGTTGGAAATAAATGATGCAATGGTTCTAAAGAGTGATTTTGGTGACTTCTGTTTGCTATAGAACCCTACTGTGGTGCCTCAAGTGAGTGTGCACAGTAGTGATGTACTCCCTTTTGAGTGTACACAATGATAGCTATCCCTTATAGTTGGCTATTGGATTTTGGTTAAGCTATCAGGGAACCATAATTGGATACCAATGAGGTTAAAGCTGAGGTTTTATCTTGACTTGATTATTCTTGTGGTGCCTCCCTATGGGAGTGAGCACAATAGTACTTCAGGCAGGATGAATTGTTGCTTATACAGTTGGATAAAATCCATAGATAATTAGTGCTTATGATGCTGGTCTGAAGCTTTGGTGAATTAGGATAAGTTCACGTTGAATTTAAAGTTGGAATGCTAGCATTAGTACTGTTATTATGTCACAGTACATCTTTGTATGATTTCTATCTATTATTAGATAGAAAATGATTTGCACAATCCATATTCAGGTTTGCAAAGTTTCTAAATTTTATATGATGATGGAAATTCTAGTACTCCAGTGGCTTCTGTTAACTGTTTTCGTTTTGTGGTGCCTCCTATTGGAGTGTGCACAACACAGAGTGGTTTAGCATGATTAGCTGGTATTGAGTAATTGCTTGCTGGAATCCATCACCATGTTAAATGAACAATGACTGAAATTGAGTGGAGATTACACCTGCCTATGATGCTCAAGCTGAGGCTATATCCTTTTGGACACATAGCTAATACTAGATCTGCAGGTCAAACATCTCTATGATGCTCTTCCCATAGCAATACTATGGAAGCCTGAGAGCTCTACTTCTCTCCCAATTTCTGTTTCAAGATAGAACTATTAAGACCAGATGCTTTAGCCTGTGATGCAAAAGGCTGAGATCCATTTTATGTAAGGGAGGATAAATCATAAACTTGCTATGTGTGCTTGTTTCCAGATTCTCTTATATGATGCTATGAACATATATAACACTAGATCTGGTTATTGAGAATTTTCCTACCTGCTGTAGTTGGTACTTGATTACTTGATATCCAATCTTGTGGATGTTGCTCCTGGTACAGCTGACCTCCTCCTCCTTATTCCCATGTCCAGCTTCTTCTATAGTTGTGGCCTGGATTTCTTTTCCTGGAGCTGCTTCCTTGCCTTCATTTCCTTCTTATCCTAACTCTTGGATGGCTCCAGGGAGCCACCAGAGCTAAGGATGTGATGGAATCTGGCTAGTGGTGTGGTTGGTTTGTTTAGCTGAGATCCAAAGCTAGAGTTATATGTGATGTGGTCTTGTGTTTTGAGTTGATTTAGCTTGTGCTGTCCTAGGAGAGAATGAATGTGTGAGCAGCACCTCTCCCAGTAGTGGCTGCAGTTGCTTTTTCTATATTGGTCACTTCCCTTGCTTAATCGATAGCACATCACATGCAGCTGTGTGTGTAAGCCGCCTGCATGTTCCAGGTGTTTTGTCCCATTGCCAGATATTTCCTAGCCTAGAAGCTGATCCTTAGTGGATGTGCTCGGCTGGTTTGAGTGTTATCTATTTGCCACTTACCTGTCTTTGGTGAAACTTGCCTCTGTACCAGCCTATGATGCACCTAGTCTGAGGCTAATATTCTGATAAGCACATATTCTACTTAGGCCCCTAATTGCTGCTCTATGATGAAATTAAACAGTGCATCTCATTGTTTAGAACTGAGAGCAAAACTAACCAACATGATCTTCTTTTATTTCTTGTTTTGTTTCCTTTCTTGTTTGTTTTGCAGGAGTAAAGAATGTGAAGGAAAGAAAATAAAATACAAGAGTGTACAGGAAGAATACCTTAGATTTTATTTTTGTCAAATTTTATAATTTCTTTTCTATTAAATATTGTAAAAAGATTGTATTATTGTATTATTATTATTTATTTTTTTACTTGTTTTCTTTTTCTTATTCCATTTATTTGTAAAGATAATGTAATATATATTTCTTCTTGTAGTAAAAATTATTTGAGTTACTCCATTTATGTAATTCCTTTATTATTATTATTAATTGTTTCCTGTATTGCACTTTTAGTCTTCTTTTGCAAAAGAACAACAATACTATATGTGTATATATATAAAGATTATTATAACAATTTCATTTTATTCAATTGGTCCCATTTACTCCATTGTAATTAGGATTATATATATCCATATCATATTCTAGACTAATTGTTTTCTTTTCTTTATTATAATACTTGTGATTTAATTATATCCCAATCATAAATAATCTCTCAAGGATGTGAGTATAATTGTAACACTATTTCTAATTATAGATTTATTCTTTTGCAATTAAAATATATGTTTTGAATATTCAAATTTGGATTTCTTTCCCCTCAAACACAAAAGTACAAGAGAGGTCATGTCGAAATCCATCGCACATGTCCTGGTGTTCCCATCAGAACAAGAGAGATCTCGATACCTCTACAGCTCTTTTAGTTTTGCACGAAAATTCCTCGGATTTTCTTATGCATGAATGCAATGCACAACCCTGTGTCCTCTTTATTTCTAGGTGCTAATCCTGGGATGTTACAGACTCTCCCCCTTAAAATAAACTTCGTCCTTGAAGTTCATATACTCTCACGTTTTAGAATAAGGAATTGCCATTGTATTGATCACGACACTTCCCAATTCCATGATAACCTCAAATGGGAATAATTGTAATATCCTAGATCCATACCTTTTCCTTGAATTCTCCTCCTACTTGGCAATGTCCAACTTGTTGTCTACAATGCACTAATGTTCCTCTTACTATAATCCCTTAGGTCTATGTCCTTACTAGAAGATCCTTCAATTGGGGTCTCTGCTTTAGTTCATTACCCTTATTAGGTATCCTAATACAAATCCCTTACTTGAATATCAAACTTCCTGATTATAGTATATAATTTCTTGGAAGTCTCACTAAAATAGGATTTTAAGTCCATTAAACAATAACTATAGTCAAAAGACTAACTTTTGATTTGTGATGGTATGGTTTATACTGGTAGTCCTTCTAAAGATTGGATTTGAACTCATTTAGTCCATACCCATTCAAATTTCCTTGTTCCTCTACACATGTCCAATTGGATGTGCTATATATTATTACTTCGAGGTTTTACTTATTAGGCTTTTAGACAATCTTTTGTTATTATATTCAGTACTTTTATAAGAATGACTTCCTTTTAATCTTATGAAAATAAGGCTTGATGTTGTTGTAAGTTAGTCCTTCTCCATCCTTTATTCGGAATTCAGATAACAGTACTTTCGTTTACTGTTTACTCTCCCCCTTAGGGTTTACTAATAGTCTTTAAATTGTCTATATAGTATTTATTGGCTATATAACTAGAATGTTGGTCTCTATTCAGCTTATCCTTTACCTAATTAGAGTCTTATGAAAGATTGTATGGTGCATCCACACAATTGTGGATCTCCGAAACAAATCTTTCAGCATTATTTGTCTTACTTACTATTGGACGTTTTCGCTTGGATAGGTCTGACTTCGCGAAGCATCTTGAAAGACGGTCACTTAAGTTTTATACTCCTTTAGGTCTTACTTATCTTAGGCCAAATTTTATGCTCTTTATGCAACTTCTAAGAAGATCTGGTTAACTATGTCAACCAACACCGGTTGCGGACAAGATACCAACTGTGGATCAAATACCAGCTGCGGATATTTACCAGCTGCGAACCATCCTAGGGTATATGTATTATCCTATAGTTTCTGATATACCTCTGGCATTCTCTCTGAATTGTCAGAGATTGAATACCATTTTGGTTTCAAAGCTACTTCTTTGTATTGATTCATGATACTTCCATGAACTTGCATAATTACTCCATTGACTTCTTAGCAAAATTAACTATTTTGATTGAACTTTAAGTTTATCACTTCTTGTTGCTGACTAGTAATGATCTGAACTTAATCCATCCGTCAAATTGCATTGATACTCCTTATACTTGGATTCATTCTTCAAGTAAGTCTTCATCTTGGTATTCGGAACTCGTCACTCCCTTATGCGAATTCCCATTCCTATATAGGTCTATAACATCAAGTAGTAACTGGATGTTGCAACATGCATTTACACATCAAGTCAAACTTCCTGTACATATCTAGTCAAACAAAAAGATCCAAGAAAAACCAATAAATCCAACTGTGGTACATATAACACACAATATGCTAAGCCCAAAATATAGTAGTTGAGTATAGTATCTCTATAATTCAGGCTTAGTTGTGTAGTATATGACACCTCCTCATATAGGTTTTCATTGTGATACTTAGAACATAGGGTCAAACTATACTTTGTCTCAATATTTACCCAAATTTCTCAATTGCAACAGGATAATTTTAAACAAAGTGATCTCAATTTGGTTTTTACTAACCCTTTTGTCTCACTTTTTGAAATGATTAATATAACCAACCTATCATTTATTAGTAGCTAACCTCACATGGTCACTCCAAATGACTATTCAAATTCTATTTACTAACTTAAACCAAAGATTATTAAAATTTTCTAGCACCTATGACATCTATCATAGTTCTACCATTTTATTTTCTTACTCTACCTAAAGATAATTTACTAATTACTTATCATAATTATACTATCATCATGGTTTTAGAGCTGATCTTACCATGATCTTATTATGTTTTACCTATTTACCATGATTTAAGAGCTAATCTAACCATGATAAGTTTACTTCTCACAACACTGTTATTAATTCATAACATAATTGCACTTCATCACGTAGAATTCTCAAGTGAATTTTCAACACCCGGATTTTTAATCCCAGATGCCTGTCATGCCATACATCGCAATCCCAGGATTACCATTTTTTGCGAGACATAACAGAATTGGATACCACAGTACATCATCCATTACAAACCATACATAAGATCTTACACAAATAGGGATCTCATTGATCCAGTTCTTAATACAACATCAAGCAGCGGAATACGTAATAATAACGGTAGCATAGGCAAAGCTCCATCTTCGGGGTCACAAGGAATGTTGACGATGAGAGATGATCCTAGTTGTCGTAACCTTCCTGGGGTCCATCCTCCAGGTACTCCTCTTCATAGTCTGGCCACGGGAATAGCCAGGGACAAAGCCATGAGTACTCTTTAAGTACTCGCAAACTAATACTAACAAGTGAAAGGGGTTTTTGATAATAGACACTAGGATCTAGGGTTGTTTTGCAAAAGCCAGATTTGTCTCTACTAAGTTTGGAAACAACGAATTCTAGTTAAGGTTATATAACACCTAAGTGGGAACTTGTATTTCATATCACAACCCTGTTGTGGTCGAGTCAAAGTCTCAATTCATTTCACAAGTCTTTTGAAAAAATCTGACGGGGGAACAGAATGGCCACTCCATCTGTCCATAACCGCGGACGCGGCTATTCGAATAGTTTGACACTCTACAGAGATTGTACACTTTCACCACAACATTCGATACATCCGTCAGGAACAAATCCTGAATTCACCATACTCAGTATGCGGATAATCAATCCTAACCTTTCAATTACACGCCCTAGTATAAGCACCTCTCCTATGAGTTTGGCCTCCCAACCATGACCAACTGTCATCTTAGGTACTGCACAGGTGGACAATCTTCACAAGGTAGCCTCAGCTCAGACCTTGGCCGTGAGGGAACCAATACTAAGGTATATAAATTTCCAGTCAAGCCCTACCCAATCTTCGGGTATTGTGGTTGTACGATATAATTGGAATGGTATCGCATCCAGACAACCATCAGTTTTATAAAGGGCTAAGGCTCCTGCCTTAACATTTTCATCACCATAATCATCTGGTGTTTGGAAACACATGTCAAAACATCTCAGTAGAATGATCCATCATTCTAAGGTTTTCATAACCATTTTCACCAAGTATTCCCATCTAAAGTTGGTCAAGTTTTATGCTTAGCACTAGCATCTACAAGTTGGGGTGAGTACAAATGAGGGGTGGCACACTAGTGGGGCGTGACTAAGTTTAATCTCATGCCTTAGGAGGACATCAAGATTATCTAGCTTAGGCCAAATTTTATGCTCTTTATGCAACCTTCAAGTATCCTTCTAGTATCTACCATTTATTCCAGTAAACTCTAAGTAAGAGCTTTGATAAAGAAATAAAGTAATAAACTTGCAAATAAAACTAGGATTGGTTTATCAAGTGGTTATGATCATATATGCTTTAAGGCATATAGTGGCATGGTAGCAAGCAAGTAGTAGCTTGCATAGGTCAACTTGATTAGTAAGTCTTGCAAGTATTGGCTTGCACAATATCAGTATAACCTTGCTAAATTGCAAGTGTTAGCTTGCCTTGTGCAGAGCAGTGGTTGAAGTTCTCCTCGGCTTCTTCTTCGTAGTATCCTCCTTCCTCCTCGTATCCTTGGTCGGTACTAGCGTCTATAAATAAATACGATGTACACAATCACCAAACAATACTTAACTACTTGCAATAATCACACAAAAGGTTCCTATAGATGATCTAGCATCATCACTAACATTACAAGATTAAAGCTTGGTTTAATTCCTTTTATTTTTAGAAAAGTAATTTCTACTCATTGAAAAACTACTTAAGATTTAATATTCTCCAAACCAAACATGGGATCATGTTGACACATGTCATCACCACATATTTTAGTCCATAAAAATGTGATTTAAAGTGGTGTCACAATTTAATAAGGTTTTTCTCTTTTATTTTAATTAATTAAAATGGCTAGAAATGCCTATGTAGCATTCTTTTATTACTTGAACATTATTTCTGTAAGTAAACCTATATATTTTTATGTATTCTGAAAGGTATGGTTAAATGTGATTTTTGAGAGTTGGAATCAACTCAAAAGCTATTATGGTTTAAATTTGAAAAATGTTTGAATGCAGAAAATCTTCTGCCTTGTTATTTTTGCCAAGGGTGATCTACAGATCCAAATGACTTGAATCCAACGGGCTTGGATTCAGCATTCCCAGACCTTTCTAAAAAAATTAGTTTCATTCAATTTGGTGCACTTAATCGATCTGGGTTGATTTTTTGAAACTGGGTACAGAAGTGTGTTTGAAATAAAATGGAAAAGGTTTAATTCAAATAACTGGGCTGCGCGGGAAAGGTTAACGGGCCGGCCTGCTAAGCACTGTGCTTATGCGGGCTGGATAAGTGGCTTTCCCCACGCATCAGTGAGACGAGGGGGTGCGAAGCGGTATGGGGCGATGTGGGGCGTTCGATCTGGTTCTAATCCAACAGCTGAGGGTCATCGTCGACGTTGGGCAACGCCGGCGAGACAGAAACCTAGCGCGGCCAGTGGGGGTCGTTGGGGGCTCACCGGGGTTCAGGCGTGGGTCGGCGAGGTGGGCGAACGACGAAGTGGACGACGGCGGTTCTCCTGGTACCGGCAGCTTCTCCTGGGGCGGCTCCAATCGCTGGCCCCTTCTTCTCCAGCAGCGGCAGACTCTGATGAAATTCCGGTGAAGTGCTGCTCGCCTTGCTCCGGGAACAGGGTGGCACGATCAGTGAAAAGAGGGGAGTGAGATGGTGTGCTCAATTCGGCTAGGGGTGGCCTCTATTTATAGTGGAGCGAGGGGACCGACGGGGCGCAAGGTGAGCTCGTCGTGGTCGATGGTACAGACGGCTATCGGCATGGGCGACGGTAGGGGCAGTGCGGTGCTCCCTGGCGATGCTCAACGACACGGTGGCGAGACGTGGGGCGGTGTGGTTTGGTCGGAACGCGACGATGCTCTGTGCATGCCCGACGGAGAATTTAATGGCGCACAGCGCGCGTGGTCCACGTGGCAGTGAACGAGCGTGTCTGCGGGGTTGCTGGGACGGTGGTGATCACGTATGCACGAGGCAAGGGCGGCTCGCGGTCTGTGGGCTTCGGTCGAGGGTGGCGCTCTGGCGCATGCTCGCCATGGTTGCTGGCGAGCTGGGCGCGGTTCGTGCGTGTGGTCCAGTGGCTGGCAACGTTCGAGCGCTGGACAAGGAGTGGCGATGGACGGTGGGCTGCCTCCTAGACAAGGTTGGCACGGCTAAATCTCCTCCTAGCTTGCCGTCTCCACTGGGGTGGCATGGTGAGCTTCGGCTGTTCACCATTGATGTCATTGCCCAGCTTACAGTGAGGTAGTGCTTGGTTTAACTTGCTAGATGATCTACTGAGATGGTTGTGAGGTAGAGAGGGAACAAGTTAGGCTTCAATCACTGCTCACAATAGTGTTTAAGATTTTGATGATTTGTGTCTGCAATGTGTTTGATGAAATGGCCGCAAGAATTCAAGTTTTGAATTTTGAAAAGATTTTTGGTGGGTGTGCTAGGTTGGTGCTGGTGAGTCTGCAGATGCTTGGGTTTTGAAAGTTAAGCTTGTTTGAGTGGTTTTTGAAAAAGTGGATCTTCTCATATGATAAAGATTCAATTTTGAATTGACATTTAAACTATGCATTTGCAAGTTTCTGGATGATCACAAAGTGGGCCTTGATACTTTGTTATGAGTACAATCAAGGGGTGTAAAGATCCAGAAAAGTTTCTGTTAGGTTCTGAAAGTTTGAGACAGCCAAAGTAGGCATGGGAGTTAAATAGGTCAAAATGACCATTCACTCATTTAGCTTTGTTTTGATTTATTTGTCTTTAAGGAAAGTTTGAGAATTGTTTAGATGATGTTTATTTCACCTAAGAAACATTTTATAAGCAAAGAACACATAAACAAGGCAATTCAAAAGAATTCAAAATGGGATGCATACACACATGCATGCTTTCATATTTTTATTTAGCAAAGTTTTTGTTAACCCTAAATTTGATGATTAGAGTTTGATGATCCAAGTTTTGTATTTTTGGGATGTTACAAACCTTCCCCCCTTAAACAAAATCTCGTCCCGAGATTTGAAAAAGGACGAAAAATATTACCTAGGATTTGAAGAGATCGGGAAACTCTGTCGTGATGTGATCTTCGCGCTCCCAGGTAGGTTCCTCTTCTGTGTGGTTGCTCCACTAAATCTTGAGAAACTTGATGCTTCGGGTTCGGGTAGTTCAAAAAGCTTCTTCCAAAATACGGATGGGTACTTCGGGATAGGTCAGGTCATCGTTGATCTCTATGGTCCGGTGATCGATATTTTTGAACACTTCGGTCTTCTCGGGGACTTCGAGACACTTGCAAAGTAAAGAGATATGGAACACATTGTGCACGGCTGACATCTCTTCGGGTAGTTCCAATTGATATGACACTTCTCCTCGACAGTTCAGAATCTTGAAACGTCCGATATATCTGGGGGCTAAGTTTCCTTTGAGTTGGAAACGCTGCATTCCCTTCAATGGCGACACTTTCAGATAAACAAAATCTCCTATGTTGAAGGCGAGGTCTCGATGTCTCTTGTCGGTGTAACTCTTCTGTCTGGATTGGGAAGTCTTGAGGTGCTGACGAATCTTGTGAACCTTCTCTTCTGCTTCTCGTAGGATGTCGGGTCCAAAAATCTGACTCTCTCCTACTTCCGACCAGTTCAAAGGGGTGCGACACTTCCTTCCGTACATGAATTCAAATGGGGCCATTTGCAAACTAGCCTGATAACTGTTGTTGTATGAGAATTCTGCAAATGGCAGACAGTCTTCCCACTTGGATCCATATTCTAACACACAGGCTCTTAGCATATCTTCGAGTATTTGATTTACTCGCTCCGTTTGTCCATCGGTCTGAGGGTGATATGCGGGGCTGAAATCTAGGCGGGTTCCTAAACCTTCTTGGACTTTCTTCCAGAATCTCGAGGTAAACTGAGTTCCTCGATCCGATACGATGTTCTTGGGGACTCCATGCAAACTAACTATCCTAGCGATGTACAACTCCGCTAGCTTCGAACTCTGATATGTGGTCTTGACGGGCAAGAAATGGGCGACTTTGGACAATCGGTCCACTATGACCCAGATAGAGTCATTTCCTCTACTAGACGTAGGCAGTCCAGTGATAAAGTCCATTCCAACAGAATCCCATTTCCATTCCGGAATCTGCAAGGGTTGCAACAATCCAGCGGGTCTTTGATGTCCTGCCTTGACTCGCTCACATATACCGCACTTGGCGATATAGCTTCCGATTTCTCTCTTCATCTTATGCCACCAAAATTGCTCTTTTAAATCTTGATACATCTTAGTTCCTCCGGGATGGATAGAATAAAGAGTATCATGAGCCTCCTTCAGAATCACTTCTTTCAACTCAGAATCTGCGGGTACACAAAGGCGTCCTTTGTACCACAGAACTCCTTCTTCGTCTTCGGTGAATCCAGGTACTTTGCATGTACCGATACGACACTTGATTCCGTCGATACTAGCATTTCCCTTCTGCGCCTCTTTAATCTGACTGATCAAATTGGGTTGAAGTTCTATGCTAGCCAAAAATCCTTCACTCACTAATTCTATTCGAAAATCTTCCATCTCTTTGTGCAAGCTTGGTTGCTCCTTCAAGATCATGGAGTTCAAGCGACACGGCAATCTGCTAAGGGCATCTGCTACCACATTGGCTTTACCGGGGTGATAGTGAATTTCCAGGTCGTAATCCTTGATTAGCTCAATCCACCTTCTCTGTCTCATATTCAGCTCCTTTTGAGTGAATATATACTTCAGACTCTTGTGATCCGTATAGATCTCACAACGGTTTCCCATCAGGTAATGTCTCCATGTCTTCAGGGCTAGAACTACGGCTGCGAGTTCGAGGTCATGGGTTGGGTAATTTTGCTCATGTTGCTTCAGTTGTCGAGATAGATAAGATATAACTTTGCCTTCTTGCATTAGCACACATCCGAGACCGATCTTGGATGCATCGCAATACACATCGAAGGGCTTCGTGATATCCTACATGATCAAGATTGGGGCTGAAATCAATCTCCTTTTGAGTTCTTGAAAACTCGCTTCACATTTGTCGGTCCATTCAAACTTCTTGTCCTTCTTCAGCAATTGGTTCATGGGTCTGGCGATACTCGAGAATCCTTCTACGAACTTGTGGTAATATCCTGCCAATCCGAGAAATGCACGAACTTGGGTTTGAGTGGTTGGGGCTTGCCAATCTTCTACATCTTTCACTTTTGCAGGGTCAACGGCAATTCCTCCGGCTGATACAATGTGACCGAGGAATCCTACCTCCTGTAACCAGAATTCACATTTGCTAAACTTGGCATACAACTGATGCTCTCTAAGGGTTCCAAGAATGGTCCTTAGGTGTAGCTCATGTTCTTCTTCTGATTTGGAATAAATCAGAATGTCATCGATGAAAACAACGACAAACTTATCCAGGAAGTCCATAAAAATCTTATTCATGAGATTCATGAAATAAGCGGGGGCATTGGTTAGTCCAAAAGACATGACTGTATACTCATACAATCCATATCTGGTGGTAAAGGCAGTCTTTGGAATATCCTCTGCACGAATCTTGAGTTGATGATAGCCAGTCCTAAGATCAATCTTAGAAAACACCTTGGCACCGGTCAACTGATCAAACAAATCTTCTATCTTGGGCAAGGGGTACTTGTTCTTGATGGTGACATCATTCAACTTTCGGTAATCCGTACACAAACGGTTACCTCCATCCTTCTTGTCCACAAACAAGACAGGTGATCTCCAAGGTGACGCACTTGGTTGAATCAATCCAATTTCCAACATGGCATCCAGTTGCTTCTTCAGTTCTGCTAGCTCTGACGGGTTCATACTATAGGGTCTCTGGGCTATGGGGCATGTTCCGGGGATTAGTTCGATGATAAACTCGATATCCCGATCTGGTGGCATACCGGGCAAACATCTGGGAATGCATCGGGGTATTCACAGACTATCCGGACTTGGTCAATGGTAGGTTGGGCTATACTCTTGTTGCACTTGAATTGGCGAGGTAAGGTTTCAGATATATGCTCGACTGATATTCCGGCTGTACTGGTCATGGTTATGGCTTTTTTGGCATAGTCAATCAATCCTTTATGTTTGGACATCCAATCCATTCCTAGTACTACTTCCAAACCTTTAGTTCCGAGTACTATCAGATTAGCATAAAAATCTATGTCATCGATTCGGATAGGGACGGCTTTGCAAATTTTCCTAGCCTTGGTGGTTGATCTGGGAATTTGAACAATCATGACATGCTTCAGTTTGGTTGGTTGAATTTTACTAGTGCATGCAAATTCTTCAGTGACAAATGATTGCGATGCACCAGAGTCAAACAACACTCGTGCAAGTACTGAATTAACAGAAAACATACCCAGCACGACGCCTGGCGCTTCCTGAGCTTCTTCAGCATGCATAAGAAAAAGACGGCCATTGCGGTTGAGCGAATTCCCTAGGGAAAATCTCCTTCCTGGCTGAACACGATGCTGTTGCTGAGCTGGGACATTGGCATTGGGTGCTGCGGCATTCTTCTTGTTGGGGCACTCGTTGAAATAGTGGCCTTTATTTCCACAGTCATAACAAGTCACTTGCGACTTGTCCTTTGCTGCTACAGGCACAGCATTGCTTCCAGTCCTCGGGGCAGTGTTGGTGTTGGCGGTAGCATTGTTGTTGTTGATCTTGGGTGGGGCACGGTTGAAATTGCTAGAGTTGCCAGGGTTGTTGTGATTTCCTCCGGGCCTAGGGTTTCCACGGTTGGGATATGTCGGACGGTTCATCGGGGGTCTGTTGGTTCTTGGGGCAAATCCGGGAGATGGGTTAGGGTGATACTTTGGGGTCTGATGGGTTCCTGGCTGATGCATCATGTGACGCTTGCGGTTCCCATTGGCTTGGTTGATCTTTCCTTCCATCTGGATAGCAGAGTCGACAAGGGCTTCAATATCAGCAAAGGGGATATTGACTAACAATGTCTGCATCTCATCGTGCAGACCATTCAGGAATCTTTCTTTCTTCTTGGCTTTGGTGTCAATCTCATCCGGGGCATACCTAGCTAACGACAAAAATTTGTCACGGTATTCCACCACGGTCATCCTTCCTTGCTTCAGTTCTCTGAACTCGTCTCTCATTCTCTTGATCAAACCTGGTGGCACATGGGTTCTGCTAAACTTGACCTTGAATTTCTCCCAGGTCATTCATCTGGCCTCCGGTCATTGCACGAACACTGTTCCACCATGCCCTGGCATCTCCGGCTAGATAGTGGGTGGCGAACAGAACTTTCTCGTTGGCTTCCACTCCGGCGACTTCTAGGTTGTTTTCCATGGTTTGCAGCCAATCATCGATGTCTAGGGGCTCTTCTGACTTAGTGAAACAGGTGGGTTGGTATTCTGGAAATTTTTGAGCTTAGATCCATGGTTGTCCTGATTTCCGTGGCCTTGGTTGTTGTGGGCAAGCTGACCTATCTGTTGCAGGGTGGCTAGGTTGGCTTGACGTTCCGCTCTTTCAGCTTCAGGGTCAGAAGTCAACATTTGTAGAATCTGCAACATCGGGTCCGGGGATGAACCACTTCCTCCGCGTGGCATCTCAAGATTGAGATAGATCATGAGAAAAGAGGGAAATTTCTAAGGTTTTGGGTCTTTGAAAAGTTTTTAAAGTTTGACTCAGAGTTTTCTAGCAACTTGCTTTTTCATTCATTCATTCATTCATAGCACACGATACAACACACACCACAACAAATAAAAATAGATGGTTTTAAGAACCATTCTGAAAACTACGATATAGTGGGACCGAATACTACTCACTACGCTAGTGCTCAAGTGGTACTACTCCTCAGAATCGGTGGCTTCATCATCTTCATCATCATCAATGAAGGGGAAATCATCCTCATCGGTGAAGAAATCCATAGCCTGATCCTCCAGAAAATCATCATCATCGCTGAGGTAGGAGTAGGGGTCTCCACGAAGATCCTCTCCGGCATTCTCCCTTTCCTCCAACTGCATGTCTCTCTCGTGGATGGTCTCTTCCAAAGATGAGATGCGGGGGCGAAGACGGGCAATGATACGCTCCTTCTTGTCGAGCTGACGGCGGCGAGACTTGCGATCCTTTGCTAGCATGGCGATGGTTTGATCCTTCGTCTTGATGATGGCAGACTTGTGGTTGGAGTAGTCACGGCAGTTATCCAACTCCTGCTGACGATCGTGCATCATGAAGCTAAGGTGGTCCAATTGGGTCTTCAGCTCAGGGTGGTATGGTGCTTCCAGTGGTTGTCCATTTGCATCACGCCTCGGGCAAAACTCAAAGCGAGTTCCCTTGATCTGATTGATGCTCTGCCCACACAGACGGGCAAGACTTTCCTGCATGGCCCTGGCAAGTCCGTCGAGCCAGTTGTTCTCCCTCAAGGTAAACTGAAATCCCTCAGCAGTGGGAGGTTCAATCTTTCCTCGGAGACTTGCAACAATTAGCCACTGCAGATCTTCTCCTCCTTGATCATTGAGCGAGCTCCGAAGAACTCGGGGTGCGGACGCTCCAGAAGTTCCGAAAGCTGGTCCAAATCCCTCTCAAAGATAAGGTCTCCTCCAATCCCCAACTCATAAAACTTGCTGTACTTCAAGTCCATCTATAAGAATATAGGATGAGTAAGTTAGTAGAGTGATTAAGTGTGTCAATATTATATGTATTTTGCAAGGGTTTTTGAGGAACATGAATTTTCATGAAAGAATCAAAGGGATAAGAATGAGAATAAGTTTTTGTAAATATTTGTTTTTCTTTGGTTTTGAAACTAAGTTTTTGATTCAACGTCCAGTCTAACTAGGGTCTCCTATGGTCAGGATGGCTCTGATACCAACTTGTCAACACCCGGATTTTTAATCCTAGATGCCTGTCATGCCATACATCGCAATCCCAGGATTACCATTTTTGCGAGACATAACAGAATTGGATACCACAGTACATCATCCATTACAAACCATACATAAGGTCTTACACAAATAGGGATCTCATTGATCCAGTTCTTAATACAACATCAAGCAGCGGAATACGTAATAATACTTGATGGCGTAAGCTCCATCTTCGGGGTCACAGGCAATGCTGACGATGGAAGATGATCCTAGTTGCCGTAACCTTCCTGGGGTCCATCCTCCAGGTACTCCTCTTCATAGTCTGGCCACAGAATAGCCAGGGACAAAGCCACGAGTACTCTTTAAGTACTCGCAAACTAATACTAACAAGTGAAAGGGTTTTTGATAATAGGACACTAGGCTCTAGGGTTGTTTTGCAAAAGCCAGATTTATCTCTACTAAGTTTGGAAAGAACGAATGCTAGTTAAGGTTTTATAACACCTAAGTGGGAACTTGTATTTCATATCACAACCCTGTTGTGGTCGAGTCAAAGTCTCAATTCATTTCACAAGTCTTTTGAAAACATCTGACGGGGGAACAGTATGGCCACTCCAACTGTCCATAATCATGATTTGACTATTCGAATAGTTTGACACTCCGCAGAGATTGTACACTTTCACCACAACATTCGATACATCCGTTAGGAACAAATTCTGAATTCACCATACTCAGTATGCGGATAATCAATCCTAACCTTTCAATTACACGCCCTAGTATAAGCACCTCTCCTATGAGTTTGGCCTCCCAACCATGACCAACTGTCATCTTGGGTACTGCACAGGTGGACAATCTTCACAAGGTAGACTCAGCTCAGACCTTGGCCATGAGGGAACCAATACTCAGGTATATAAGTTTCCAGTCAAGCCCTACCCAATCTTCGGGTATTGTGGTTGTACGATAAAATTGGAATGGTATCGCATCCAGACAACCATCGGTTTTATAAAGGGCTAAGGCTCCTGCCTCAACATTTTCATCACCATAATCATCTGGTGTTTGGAAACACATGTCAAAACATCTCAGTAGAATGATCCATCATTTTAAGGTTTTTATAACCATTTTCACCAAGTATTCCCATCTAAAGTTGGTCAAGGTTTATGCTTAGCACTAGCATCTACAAGTGGGGGTGAGTACTAATGAGGGGTGGTACACTAGTGGGGTGTGACTAAGTTTAATCTCATGCCTTAGGAGGACATCAAGATTATCTAGCTTAGGCCAAATTTTATGCTCTTTATGCAACCTTCAATTATCCTTCTAGTATGTACCATTTATTACAATAAACTCTAAGTAAGAGCTTTGATAAAGAAATAAAGTAATAAACTTGCAAATAAAACTAGGATTGGTTTATCAAGTGGTTATGATCATATATGCTTTAATGCATATAGTGGCATGGTAGAAAGCAAGTAGTAACTTGCATAGGTCAACTTGATTAGTAAGGCTTGCAAGTATTGGCTTGCACAATATTAGTATAATCTTGCTAAATTGCAAGTGTTAGTTTGCCTTGTGCAGAGCAGTGGTTGAAGTTCTCCTCGGCTTCTTCTTTGTAGTATGCTCCTTCCTCCTCGTATCCTTGGTCGGTACTAGCGTCTATAAATAAATACGATGTACACAATCACCAAACAATACTTAACTACTTGCAATCATCACACAAAAGGGTCCTATAGATGATCTAGCATCATCACTAACATTACAAGATTAAAGCTTGGTTTAATTCCTTTTATTTTTAGAAAAGTAATTTCTACTCATTGAAAAACTACTTAAGATTTAATATTCTCCAAACCAAACATGGGATCATGTTGACACATGTTATCACCACATATTTTAGTTCATGGGAATGTGATTTAAAGTGGTGTCACAATTTAATAAGGTTTTACCCTTTTATTTTAATTAATTAAAGTGGCTAGAAATGCCTATGGGGCATTCTTTTATTACTTGAACATTATTTCTGTAAGTAAACCTATATATTTTTATATATTCTGAAAAGTATGGTTAAATGTGATTTTTGAGAGTTGGAATCAACTCAAAAGATATTATGGTTTAAATTTGAAAAATGTTTGAATGCAGAAAAGCTTCTGCCTTGTTATTTTTGCCAAGGGTGATCTACAGATTCAAATGACTTGAATCCAACGGGCTTGGATTCAGCATTCCTAGACCTTTCTAACAAAATTAGTTTCATTCAATTTGGTGCACTTAATCGATCTGGGTTGATTTTTTGAAACTGGGTACAGAAGTGTGTTCGAAATAAAATGGAAAAGGTTTAATTTAAATAACTGGGCTACGCGGGAAAGATTAACGGGCCGTCCTGCTAAGCACTGCGCTTACGTGGACTGGATAAGTGGCTGTCCCCACGCGTTAGTGAGACGAGGGGGTGCGAAGCGGTATGGGGTGATGTGGGGCGTTCGATCTGGTTCTAATCCAATGGCTGAGGGTCATCGTCGACGTTGGGCAACGCCGGCGAGACAAAAACCTAGCGCGGCCAGTGGGGGTCATTGGGGGCTCACCGGGGTTCAGGCAAGGGTCGGCGAGGTGGGCGAACGACGAAGTCGACGACGGCGGTTCTCCTGGTACCGGGAGCTTCTCTTGGGGCGGCTCCAATCGCTGGCCCCTTCTTCTCCAGCAGCGGCAGACTCTGATGAAATTCCGGCGAAGTGTTGCTCGCCTTGCTCCCAGAACGGGGTGGCACGATCAGTGAGAAGAGGGGAGTGAGATGGTGTGCTCAATTCGGCTGGGGGTGGCCTCTATTTATAGTGGAGCGAGGGGACCGACGGGGCGCAAGGTGAGCTCGTCGTGGTCGATGGTACAGACGGCTATCGGCATGGGCGACGGTAGGGGCGGTGCGGTGCTCCCAGGCGATGCTCAACGACATGGTGGAGAGACGTGGGGCGATGTGGTTTGGTCGGAACACGACGGTGCTCTGCGCATGCCCGACAGAGAATTTAATGGCGCACAGCGCGCGTGGTCCGCGTGGCGGCGAACGAGGGTGTCTGCATGTTTGCTGGGACGGTGGTGATCACGTATGCACACGGCAAGGGCGGCTCGCGGTCTGTGGGCTTCGATCGAGGGTGGCGCTCTGGCGCATGCTCGGCATGGTTGTTGGCGAGCTGGGCGTGGTTCGTGCGTGTGGTCCAGTGGCTGGCAGCGTTCAAGCGCTGGACAGGGAGTGGCGATGGACGGTGGACTGCCTCCTAGACAAGGTTGGCACGGCTAAATCTCCTCCTAGCTTGATGTCTCCACTAGGGTGGCATGGTGAGCTTCGGCTGTTCACCATTGATGTCATTGCCCAGCTTACAGTGAGGCTAGTGCTTGGTTTAACTTGCTAGATGATCTACTGAGATGGTTGTGAGCTAGAGAGGAAACAAGATAGGCTTCAATCACTGCTCACAATAGTGTTTAAGATTTTGATGATTTGTGTCTGCAATGTGTTTGATGAAATGGCCGCAAGAATTCAAGTTTTGAATTTTGAAAAGATTTTTGGTGGGTGTGCTAGGTTGGTGCTGGTGAGTCTGCAGATGCATGGGTTTTGAAAGTTGAGCTTGTTTGAGTGGTTTTTGAAAAAGTGGGATCTTCTCATATGATAAAGATTCAATTTTGAATTGCCATTTAAACTATGCATTTGAAAGTTTCTGGATGATCACAAAGTGGGCCTTGATACTTTGTTTTGAGTACAATCAAGGGGTGTAAAGATCCAGAAAAGTTTTTGTTAGGTTCTGAAAGTTTCAGACAGCCAAAGTAGGCATGGGAGTTAAATAGGTCAAAATGACCATTCACTCATTTAGCTTTGTTTTGATTTATTTGTCTTTAAGGAAAGTTTGGGAATTGTTTAGATGATGTTTATTTCACCTAAGAAACATTTTACAAGCAAAGAAACACATAAACAAGGCAATTCAAAAGAATTCAAAATGGGATGCATACACACATGCATGCTTTCATATTTTTATTTAGCAAAGTTTTTGTTAACCCTAAATTTGATGATTTGAGTTTGATGATCCAAGTTTAGTATTTTTGGGATGTTACATGAATCCCACATGATTACTACACTTTACATCCACATTTGTCCTAATGATATTCATCAGGTTGTCTTTGATTATTAACTAACCATAATATTCCACTATCTTACATGAATTCTAAGTTTAGGCTACACCATTAAGAGTACATCAATTGATGTCTTACACTTGATCCTGATCTACTATGGTCTATTGACTTCCCTATAGTATCTTGGTGGTTTATGTCTCCCTCAGAAGACACCAAAGAGCACTATACTGAGAAAAGTTAAAATATTTACTCCTAAGAAAGAACGACTTGAGCATCTAACTTAGGTGTGACAAGGTTATCCTCAAATGGATACTCATCACAAGTCATAAGAATATTTGGTTTAGATAATATGGCTCCTATAGTTATTATCCAACCTATAGATCCTCCTAAAAGGGTTTTAATCCTAAGGTTAAAGGATATGCTCTGATACCAACTGCGGTGACCCAGCATACCACTGCAAGATGTAGTACACTATAGTCGTTGACGTAACACCAATGAAACACCGTTCACTAGTATTACATCCCTCAGAGTGGTACAACAGAAACACAGCAGGTCCAAGACATGATTATAGGTTACAACTCAACTCTTTACAAAATATCCAGAGAACACTCTAGGTTAAAGAGAGAGAAAGAAACTTCTTACAAAGAAGAATCAGAAATAAATAACTCCAAAACTATCATACTATTAAGACTAGTATCTTAACTAATGGTCTGGCATTGCTGCTATTGCAATACACTATAGAAGTAGGTTTTATGGCTAGAGATTCTATTTTTATCTAATCCACAACTTCATCTTCACTTGAGTGGATATATATGTTGACTTCCTTGACTTCATTGAAGAGCTTTAGCTCTTGATGATGATTCCTGGAGCATAACTTGATGTAAACGTCATCTCTACTGGCTTTAGAACCTAGCAAGGGTTAAGAAGATACTTTGAGTACGAGTGTACTCAGCAAGTTCACTAGAAAAGGAGTGCTTGATGCACTATAGCTACAACCACTTAGGTCGTAGGCAATGCAAGTTTTTGTAAACATTTCTTCAAAGGTTGCTTTTATTCTGAAAAGCTATGTCCGTCAGCCTTCACGGGTTAACCAGAACTTTCATGGAGTTCCTTTCCCACAGTGTTCGCAGCTCCTTCCCGGAAAAGGGAGTAACAAGTTACAGTTCTTACACTCTACAGAGGTGCGTCACTTTACCCATGAGAGACCTTAGGTTTTGTTGCACGGCCGGGAGTATGTCCTCGTTCAAACTTCCTTGGTTTGAGGCCCAACCTAAGATCCAAGCCAATCACTGCCTTCTCCGCGACCCCACATGTCTCCTTGGTGTACACCATGCCCACCTATTGAATTACGGCAATGATTTGTATAGACCCCATCATGGGACGTTGAGGGCTCCCACCCATATGCTGCATATCCTCTATGAATTACCATATAATATGCATGCTACGAGTGATAACAGCCACGACCCGCACATCCAGCTCCATGCGAGAGGGAAAAGATACAGCTGACTTCTTCGTCCCATTCCAAATCTCATGGTCAACGCGTAATATACGACGCAAGAATCACTGGAGACATTGGTTGTAAGTCCTAGATAATATGTTCCTTTACCACCAGAACTCTTATAATAGGTTATTACCTCATGGTAAATAACCTATAATCACATTATTATGAAAATAGTGTTTTCTGTCCTTTTTCAAATGCAGGTGATGACAACACTAGATTTGTAAAATACTTTACAGAAAATAAACAAAGGACATGAGCAAGTGTGAAGTTGCCTTTTGTGATTGCAAGATCATGCACTCACGGTCTTCGAGACGACATAAGATCCCATAGTTGAAATCTGCATCATTGGTCCGGTAAGGACTAATGTTTAAAGAAGAAATATGCTATTGTGCATAAGTAATGCTATGCATTTTGTAAAAACCCCAAAGTGAAATGAACTTAGGTGATTCCTTTAAGAGTTGGTTTATCTTCAAATTTTTACTTCACATGAAGTGCATCTATAGGGATTTTAGGTTTTGATATACAAGATATAAAAATAGGGTACAATTGTAATTTAACATTTAGATTAGTTGTTATTTGGTGATTAGGATGGAAGTCTATGTATTGGATTATTAAGGTTTGAAAGAACTATTCTAGAGTTGTTGCTTGAAGTGGCAGAAAGAATAACATTTGAAGAAAAGATTTCCTTTTTAAGGTTTAAACAATCATTATTGTTAATATAATATGATTAATGTCTTTTAGTGTTTGATTTATTAGTTTGAATTTGAGATGCTTTATTTCTTAATTGAAATAATCCAGAGTTAACTATAAAAGCATAAGTAATTTATTAGACATGATGTTTATAAGCCTTGAGACTAAAGTTAACTTTAAAATGGTAAATAAACTTAAAGTGAGATGTCTATGATTGTTTAGACCAAAGTTAATTATAAGAATAGAGGTGAATTGTTAAGGTATAGTGAGTTTTTAGAATATCATTTAGTTTTTAGGGTTTTGACAAATATGATTTAAGATGATCCCTTTTAATTTAAGTGAAAGATGAATTTAATAACATGCAACTTATTTAATGGAAGCATAATTAGATGATCTTATAAATTTATTAGAGTTTAGAGTCATTTTAAGAGTGGCTAGAAGATGAAGATTACTCACCATCTTATTCATGAGTTATATATAATATTTACTTAAAAGGAGTTTAATTTGAATTAAAGATTAAAAAAATTAAAGGACAATAGTTATATTTAAGTTTTATTATAATTATGGATTTAGACTTAGTAATTAAACTTTAAAGGATCTAGTGTTTTATAATTAAATGTGATTATTTGTTACTTAAGAAAGAATCTTAAGAATCAATAAAGTGATTATTTCATTTTAATAAGATAAGTAATGGATTTTATTTATCTTAAGTTATTAAAATGATTTTGAATAATATATATAGTATTCTTCTAGTGGAATATACTTATTAAAGATCTTAAAAATGAATTTTATTTATTTTTAAGTATTATCTTTATTTTTATAAAATTCATCAAAGAATTAAGTGTCTTTAAATATTTGCTTTATGTTTTATTTGTAGAACTCTAAGTTAGTATTTTTATAAAATAGTAGAGTTATTTTGATACACAAAAATGATTTTTTATTTATTTTTAGGGGGTTTTCTTATTTTATAAAATTTCATTTAGGAGTTAATGGTGTTAATAATTATTTACTTTATATTTATTTAAAATAGTTAAAATTATATTTTTATTAAGTAGATCTTATTTTTATGATGATTTAAATATATTATTTATATATTGTTAGGATTTTTTTCTATAATTTTCTAGAGCCCAAAAGGTTTAGATGATATTTTGGTAAATTTCCATTTTATTTTTTATTTTTTATTTGTAAGATCTGTTTTACTTCATAAATCTGGGCCTATTAGGTAGCCCAGCCCACTGGGTTGGGCTAGACCACTTGGCCTAGTTCTTCGGGTCGGTTGACCCCGACCCCAACCCTATCTTCTTCTCCACTGCTCGTCCTCTCCCAGGCGATGTAGATGTTGCCTCCCTCTCTGGATCGATTACAGCGACGCCCGGCTTGACCATTTCGGCCACCCATTGATTGAAGCTCCGTCGCCGCCTGGGAAATCGGGTCCTCCGATTCGATTTGGCCCTGAGGCCTTACCGAGCTTGCCCCCTCTCATCTCCTAGTGGTAGGGTTCGGTGTTGGTTCTCCGTGTGCCGGTGGTCCTGTGGTGCTCTTCGTCGGCCTGGACTTAGCTCGGCCTTGCAGAAGGTGCAGTGCGCAACCCTCGCATCTCCTTCTCCCGATGCTCGTGGTACAACCTGCATCGGGGCTTCCTCTGATTCTATGGTGGTGTTGATCAGGACTTATTCCATGTCTTCATCAAGCCAACGCTCCAGGTGCTCGGCACCCTCGGTGAGTTTTGATTCCATGTGACCAGCTTTAGTGTTGATGGCCCTAATCTATGATTCTGCTATGTTTGTTTGTGGATGATTGATTGCTAGCTAGAATTCCTAGATTTGGATGAGCAAGTGCTCAGTGGTACTAATTTGGTTAATGATTGTGCTGCTAGTGTTAGTGAGTGCTAACTATGGCTCAAGTTGATAACTCCAAGCCCTAGTGTGATTTTTCTATGCTTGTCTGAATCTTTGATTCAGTAAAATGATTATAATAGGTAAATACTGATTCTTAGGAATACTACCTAGGAATATGATGTAATTCTGTCTGGAATGATTTTTTCTCTAGTATTGCTTACTGAATATGGGATGACAACATGACAGTGAATCATTTGTACAACTTTTTAAACCTTTGGTTGGAAATAAATGATGCAATGGTTCTAAAGAGTGATTTTGGTGACTTATGTTTGCTATAGAACCCTACTGTGGTGCCTCAAGTGAGTGTGCACAGTAGTGATGTACTCCCTTTTGAGTGTACACAATGATAGCTATCCCTTATAGTTGGCTGTTGGATTTGGGTTAAGCTATCAGGGAACCATAATTGGATACCAATGAGGTTAAAGCTGAGGTTTTATCTTGACTTGATTATTCTTGTGGTGCCTCCTTATGGGAGTGAGCACAATAGTACTTCAGGCAGGATGAATTGTTGCTTATACAGTTGGATAAAATCCATAGATAATTATTTCTTATGATGCTGGTCTAAAGCTTTGGTGAATTAGGATAAGTTCACTTTGAATTTAAAGTTGGAATGCTAGCATTAGTACTGTTATTATGTCACGGTACATCTTTGGATGATTTCTAGCTATTATTAGCTAGAAAATGATTTGCACAATCCATATTCAGGTTTGCAAAGTTTCTGAATTTTATATGATGATGGAAATTCTAGTACTCCAGTGGCTTCTGTTAACTGCTTTTGTTGCTGTGGTGCCTCCTATTGGAGTGTGCACAACACAGAGTGCTTTAGCATGATTAGCTGGTATTGAGTAATTGCTTGCTGGAATCCATCACCATGTTAAATGAACAATGACTGAAATTGAGTGGAGATTACACCTGCCTATGATGCTCAAGCTGAGGCTATATCCTTTTGGACACATAGCAATACTATGGAAGCTTGAGAGCTCTACTTCTCTCCCAATTTCTGTTTCAAGATAGAACTGTTAAGAACAAATGCTTTAGCCTGTGATGCAAAAGGCTGAGATCCATTTTATGTAAGGGAGGATAAATCATAAACTTGCTATGTGTGCTTGTTTCCAGATTCTCTTATATGATGCTATGCACATATATAACACTAGATCTGGTTATTGAGAATTTTCCTACCTGTTGTAGTTGGTACTTGATTACTTGATATCCAATCTTGTGGATGTTGCACCTGGTACAGCTGACCTCCTCCTCCTTATTCCCATGTCCAGCTTCTTCTACAGCTGTGGCCTGGATTTCTTTTCCTCGAGCTGCTTCCTTGCCTTCATTTCCTCCTTATCCTAACTCTTGGATGGCTCCAGGGAGCAACCAGAGCTAAGGATGTGATGGAATCTGGCTAGTGGTGTGGTTGGTTTGTTTAGCTGAGATCCAAAGCTAGAGTTATATGTGATGTGGTCTTGTGTTTTGAGTTGATTTAACTTGTGCTGTCCTGGGAGAGAATGAATGTGTGAGAAGCAACTCTCCCAGTAGTGGCTGCATTTGCTTTTTCTATATTGGTCACTTCCCTTGCTTAATCGAAAACACATCACATGCAGCTGTGTGTGTAAGCTGCCTGCATGTTCCAGGTGTTTTGTCCCATTGCCAGATATTTCCTAGCCTAGAAGCTGATCCTTAGTGGATGTGCTCGGCTGGTTTGTGTGTTATCTCTTTGCTACTTACCTGTCTTTTGTGAAACTTGCCCCTGTACCAGCCTATGATGCACCTAGTCTAAGGCTAATATTCTGATAAGCACAGATTCTACTTAGGCCCCTAATTGCTGCTCTATGATGAAATTAAAAAGTGCATCTCATTGTTTAGAACTGAGAGTAAAACTAACCAACATGATCTTCTTTTATTTCTTGTTTTGTTTCCTTTCTTGTTTGTTTTGCAGGAGTAAAGAATGTGAAGGAAAGAAAAGAAAATATAAGAGTGTACAGGAAGAATACCTTAGATTTTATTTTTATCAAATTTTGTAATTTCTTTTCTATTGAATATTGTAAAAAGATTGTATTATTGTATTATTTCTTTATTACTTGTTTTCTTTTTCTTATTCCATTCATTTGTAAAGACAATGTAATATATATTTCTTCTTGTAATAAAAATTATTTGAGTTACTCCATTTATGTAATTCCTTTTTTTATTATTATTATTATTAATTGTTTCCTGTAATGCACTTTCAGTCTTCTTTTGCAAAAGAACATCAATACTATATGTGTATATATATAAAGATTATTATAAAAATTTCATTTTATTGAATTGGTCCCATTTACTCCATTGTAATTAGGATTATATATATCCATATCATATTCTAGACTAATTCTTTTCTTTATTATAATACTTGTGATTTAATTATATCCCAATCATAAATAATCTCTCAAGGATGTGAGTATAATTGTAACACTATTTCTAATTATAGATTTATTCTTTTGATATTAAAATATATGTTTTGAATATTCAAATTTGGATTTCTTTCCCCTCAAACACAAAAGTACAAGAGAGGTCATGTCGAAATCCATCGCACATGTCCTGGTGTTTCCATCATAACAAGAGAGATCGCGATACCTCTACAGCTCTTTTAGTTTTGTGCGAAAATTCCCCGGATTTTCTTATGCATGAATGCAATGCACAACCCTGTGTCCTCTTTATTTCTAGGTGCTAATCCTAGGATATTACAACTACTACGATTACTAGTAAGATACACATCAATAACATGTATATCAAATATACCTTTCTTCTTGATATTGTCGTTCTTCAGATCTGCTAGGTACTTGGGGCAATTCCGCTTCCATTACCTTTTCCCTTGCAGTAAAAGCACTCAGTATCACGGTTAGGACCATCCTTGGGCTTCTTAGCAGGCATGACATCTTTCTTGCCGCCCTTCTTGAAGTCGCCCTTGTTCTTAGGCTTGCCCTGCTTTTTAAAATTGGTGGTCTTATTGACCATCAACACTTGGTGCTCTTTCTTAATATCCACTTCCGTAGTTTTAAGCATGGAGAAGAGTTCAGGCAACAACATATCCATGCGCTACATGTTGAAGTCCATCACAAAGTTCTTGTAACTCAGTGGCAGTGATTGGAGGACACGATGAATCCCCAATGCATTAGGAATCGTTGTTCCTAAATCTCGGAGTTTGTCTGCGTGCCCAAACATTTTGAGCACGTGCTCGCTAACGGAGCTATTCTCTTCCATCTTGAAGTTAAAGAACTTCTCGGAAGCTTCATAGCTTTCCACAACCGCATGAGTCTCAAATATCATTTTGAGCTCATTGATAATATCATGAGGGTCACGGATATCAAAGCGCTTCTAAAGATCTGATTTCAAACCATACAGGATGGCACACTGAACTGTGGAGTATTGATTCTTCCGAGTGAGGTAAACATTTTTCACCTCATCGGTAGCATCAGCTGCAGGCGGGTCACCCAGTGGTGCATCTAGCACATAGGTGAACTGACCAGCATTGAGGACAATCCTCACGTTACGGAACCAGTCTGTGAGGTTGCTTCCGTTGTTTTTGATATTTTCTTTCTCTAGGAACGCATTAAAGTTGATGGTAGGGGTCACCATGATCTACAACATATTTGCAAAGAGTTTAGACTAAGTTTATGATAAATTGAGTTAAAATTTAATTCTTAAATTAACTAAGTGAACTCCCACTCAAAACAACATCCCTCATGTTGTCTTAGTGATTACACGAACCAAATCCACTACACCAAGTGCGATCTTCACGAGAGAAGATGTATCTTCAAAGGAGAACAATCAACATGTTCATCATATCATTCATATGACTCATTCTTTACCTTTTGGTATTCCGTGTTCCAGTACATGCTACGCTCGTCAAGATTAACCTTAGTATCCGCATGTGCAAATTTGGCTTGCACCCATTGTATGCATACATAGAATCTATCACACCCGATCATCACGAGATGCTTCGAAATGACGAGTCTTAGCAATGGTGCCTACTAAGGATGAACACTTTATTACTTGATATTTAGTGAGAGGGATCATCTTATAGTGCTACCGTCGTGATCTAAGCAATACAAGATGCATAAAAGGATTAACATCACATGCAATTCATAATATGTGATATGATATGACCTTTCTCCTTGTGCCTTTGATCTTGATATCCAAAGCATGGACATGATCTCCATCATCACCAGCGTGGCGTCAAGGTCAATGGCGCCGCTTCATGGTTGTCCATCACCAACAACAATTATTACAACTACTTGGAATAAAGCTATTACATGATGAATAGACATGCATGTCTTAACAAATTTAAAGCCAACCATTAGGCTCCTGCCGGTTGCCATATTACAATAAGTATCATTGCATACATCAAATATAATCACAATAACATCATGGCCATATCACATCACATGCCCCTGCAAAAACAAGTTAGATGCCTTTAATTTTCTTTGCATGTTTTACATGGCTTGGGGCTTTCGAATAAGAACCGTTCTTACCTACGAACAAGAACCACAACACTGATACAAGTGTTGTCAAGTGCAGATTTTAAATTGAATCTTAACTATGGTGGGATAGACAGACACCCGCAAAGCCACTTGTGTAATACAAGTTGCACGTTGAGCGTGGAGCAAGTCTCATGTGCGACGACATGTAAGGTTAGCCCATGCCGCTTCATCCCACCATCATGCAAGATGCAAAGTACACGAAAAGCAAGCGACAACAAAAAAATCAACGCCCTAAAAACCATTGTGTTCTACTCGTGCAACAGATCTACTCATAGATTCGGCTTTGATACCACTGTAGGGTTCGTTGCATGTAAAAGAAAAAAATTCTATCGCAAGAACACATAAAACCAAGATCTAATCTATGGAGAAGCCAAGATCTAATCTACGAGATCAGTGCAACGAGATTGAAGAGAACTAACCCTCGTAGATCCAAAGCGTTAACGAGATCGAATCTCGTGGTCGATGTAGTCGATCACTTGCCGATATCAAGATCGCGTATACGATCCTTCCGACGTCGTGTTCCGGCAGCGCTTCTACAATCGGTCAAACATAAGGAGTCGATGAAGACCTTCCTATTCCTGTTCCAGCGGTCAGCGGATGTAGTAGATCCCCTCAGAATCCCAACATCTCGATGGTGTGGTGGTGGTGGAGGAGGAGAAGAACTGCAGGGCTTCGCCTAAGCCGGAGCAGGACGGTGGAGGAGGGAGAGGGGTGGCGGCTAGGGTTAGGGACAAGGGGGCATGTGTGCACCCTCCCCACCCCTCCTTATATAGATGGTAGGGGTGCGTCCAGGGTTCCTAGCCCTGGTCGAGTCCTACCCCAAGTCGTCGGCCAAGAGAGAGATGGGAAACTTGCCCCTCAAGTTTTCTTCCCCTTTCTTTATTAGGGTTTCCGCCTTTTTCCTTGTGGTGGCCGGTTTGGCCCCTTTGGCTTGGTGCGGCTGGACCTAGGGCCCCTGTGGAATGCCATAGTCCAAGTGGGTCCCTCCCGGGGTGGTGGACCCACTGGTGGTCCCTCTAGAACATTCTATAAGATTCCGTTCAAAACACCAAAAACATTTTCGAACACCAGAAATTGACTTTCCTTATATGAATCTTATTCTCCGGACTATTCCGGGTCTCCTCGTGATGTCCTGAATCCAATCCAAGACTCCTAACAACATTCGGTCTCCAACTCATATTCCATATCTACTTAAACAACATCGAACCTTAAGTGTGTCACCCTACGGTTCGCGAACTATGCAGACATGATCGAGACACCTCTTCGGTCAATAACCAATAGCGGGATATGGAGATACATAATGGGTCCCACATATTAAACGATTTGTGATTGAATAAACCATTAACATACGATACTGATTCCCCTTGTCAGACGCTACTCTACTTATCCGAGGTTCGATCATCGGTATCTCCATACCTAGTTCAACCTCGTTACCAATAAGTACTCTTTACTCGTTCTGTGATATGACATCCCTTGTTACCTAGTCACATGCTTGCAAGCCAATTGGATGACATTCCACTGATAGGGGCCAGATGTTGGAGATATGCCCAAGAGGAAATAATAAAGTGGTTATTATTATATCTTTGTGTTTACGATAAATGTTTACATCCCATACTATAATTGTATTGATCGAAAACATTGATACTTGTGTGTTTTGTAAACATAAAAGAGTCCCTAGTAAGCCTCTTATTGAAACTAGCTTATTGATTAATAGATGATCATGGTTTCCTGATCATGGACATTGTATGTTATTAATAACAAGATCATATCATTAGGATAATGATGTAATGGACACACACCAATAGTAAGCATAGCATAAGATCAAGTCATTAAGTTCGTTTTGCTACAAGATTTCAGATACATAGTAACCTAATCCTTTGACAATGAGATCATGTGAATCACCGTCACCGGATGAGTACTTTGATGACATCAAACATCACTTCCATAACTGGGTGGTTATAATGATTGCATTGGGTATTATGAAAGTATGTGTTGAAGCGCACGGATCAAGAGTGGAATTTGTCCATCCATATGATGGATAGATATACTCTGGGTCCTCTGAGTGGAATGTCATCCAATTGTTTTGCAAGCATGTGACTAGGTCACAAGGGGTGCCATATCATGGAACAAGTAAGGAGTACTTATCGATAACGAGGTTGAACTAGGTATGGAGATACCAACGATTGAACCTCGAAAAAGTAAAGTATCACGTGGCAAAGGGAATCAGTATTGTATGTTAATGGTTTATTCGATCACGAAGTCATCGTTGAATATGTGGGATCCATTATGGATCTCCAGATCCCGCTATTGGTTATTGATTGGAGAGGTGTCTCGATCATGTATGCATAACCATAGGGTGACACACTTAAGGTTTGATGTTGCTTAAGTAGATATGGAATATGAGTTGGAGACCAAATGTTGTTCGGAGTTTAGGATTGGATCCAGGACATCACGAGGAGATCCGGAATGGTCCGAAGAATAAGACTCATATAAGGAAAGTCAATTTCTGGGGTTTGAAAATGTTTTTGGTGTTTTGATCAAAATCTTCTAGAATGTTCTAGAGGGACCACCAGTGGGTCCACCACTCCGGGAGGGGGCCACTTGGGATGTGGCATGCCGCAGGGGCCCTAGGACCAGCCGCACAAAACCCAAGGGGCGGCCACCACAAGGAAAAAGGGGAAACCCTAATAAGGAAAGGGGAAGAAAACTTGAGGGGCAAGTTTACCATCTCCCCTTTGCCGCTGACTTGGGGTAGGACTCGGCTAGGGCTGGGAACCCTGGCCGCACCCCCTCCCATCTATATAAGGAGGGGTGGGGAGGGCGCACCCCTGCCCCCTTGTCCCTAACCATAGACGCCGCCCCTCTCCCTCCTCCATCTTCCTGCTCTAACTTAGGCGAAGCCCTGTAGTTCTTCTCCTCCACCACCACCACATCGTCGTGCTGCTGGGATTCCAAGTGGATCTACTACCTCCGCTGCCCGTTGGAATGGGGATAGGAAGGTCTTCATCGACTCTGTACGTGTGACCGAGTGCGCAAGCGCTGTCAGAACACGACGCTGGAAGGATCGTCTACGCGATCTTGAGATCGGCAAGTGATGGACTACATCAACCACGAGATCCGATCTCGTTAATGCTTTGGATCTACGAGGGTTAGTTCTCTTCAATCTCGTTGCACCGATCTCGTAGTTTAGATCTTGGCTTCGCCATATATTAGATCTTTGTTTTATGTATTCTTGCGATAGAATTTTTTTGTTTTCCATACAACAAACCCTACACTAGAGTATATCTATCCTTCACATGGATGGAAAAATCTCACTCTTGATCCATGCGCTTCAACACATAATTGAAGAATACCCAATACCATTTTTATAACCACCTAGTTACGTAAGTGGAGTTTGATGTCATGAAGTACTAATCGGGTGACGGTGATTAACATGATCTCATGGTCGAAGGATTAGGTTACTATGTATCTGAAAGCTTGTAGCGAAACGAACTTAATGAATTGATATTATGCTATGCTTACTATTCGTGTGTGTCCATTACATCATTCTCCTAATGATATGATCTTGTTATTAATAACAGCCAATGTCCATGATTAGGAAACCATATCTATTAATCAACACGATAGTTTCAATAAGAGGCTTACTAGGGACTCTTTTATATTTACAAAACACACAAGTATCAATGTTTCCGGTTAATACAATTATAGCATGTGATGTAAACATTTATCATAAACACAAAGATATAATAATAACCACTTTATTATTGCCTCTTGGGCATATCTCCAACACTTGGGGTAAAATTATTCATGATAACCTACCCCAATCATGTAAGATAACCCTAAAAAGGTCGTGATTTTCTAGATGCTGAAGAGTCACCACAAATGGAGGCAATAGGTACACCAGTAAATCAACTGCAAAAGAATTCTTATTTTTGATGATCAAAATTGTCACACAGTAAGGGGATATCCTGAGTGGAGGGGCGAGCTTCTCCGAGTAACACCTTGATATTGGAAACGGGATGTTCCTTCCCGTCTTGAGTGCCCGACCTTACTTCTTCCCTACTCGATGTCGTGAAGGCCCTTTTTGTCAGGGTTCTTGTCAAGATTAGGGTTTGAGGGTGATGCTAGGTAATCTACCTTATTCTCGTAAGGCTATCCTTGCTATTAGGAGGGAGTGTGGAGCCGTACCAGGAATTTGTGGCAGACGGCTTATTGCTCCGATGTCCCGGAGCGAAGGTAGGAAATCATAGGTCAAGGTGCACTAGTTATTGCTAGGTGGGTTGATCGGAGAGTGCAAACCATGGTTCTGACAAAGTTGATGATGGTTCCATGGACATCATTCAACCCTCGCAACTAGTTTATACCTCCTAGCAACAAGGGTATAGCCTTCCCAAGTGGTGTTCCTTGGATGTCCTCAGCGTGGCGCTTCCGTCGGGTGGCACATTGGCCTCCTAGTATGGGTTATGTAGAGGGAGTAGGTCGGGACAGGAGGTGGTTTGCCGGCGTGATGGGAGACAGAAGGGAGTCTGACACTGTGATCAAGCGGGTTGGTGCCTAGACACCAGTAGAGGTTCGGTGAGCCGGCGACCGACTGGAGAGGGTCCAACGCGATGGTGATCTGCCGATAGTGGTCCGGTCGGCCGAGGGTGGCGCATCGGCATGATATTGCCTTGGCATGGCGGAAGGTTCATGGCGTTGCATAGAATGCCTCCATGGTGGAATGATTTGACTGTCGAGACGGGGAGGAAGCTAATTAAAATCCTCCAAAGATTTCTTAGTGACCCAACAATCCAAAAAAACATATATGGTTAGGAAAATTTCTTCATCTAGCTTTGTTGCTGCATTAAAGGCTTCTAGTGGCTCACCGCTATGGCAAAAAAGGGTTACATGTGGCACTCCCATAGGTCCGCTTACTCTTGAAGAGGAGAAACTGTTTAGGAAAGTTGTGGGTGATGTCCTAAGTGTGCTTGGACACAAGTTGAGACATTGGATAGTGCATATTTGCATATCCAGCATGACAGAGAACTATGGGATGCACTTGACTATTTGGTGTAGCTGATGTTGGTAGTGAATTGTATGCTATAGAGTAGTTCAATGACTACAAAATGGTTGAAAGCCGGTCTGTAATCAAATAGGCTCATGAGTTGTAGATCATGGATAAGAAACTGTAGCTCCCTCGGTGTGTGCTTTTGGATAAGTTTTTCGTAGGATGCATTGTTGTTAAGTATCTCCTTCGGGGAATTTTTTTGCCACTTCTCTGAAACATCAAACATGAGTTTTCTATGGAGAATCTCATTAGCTCTCTAGATGTTGAGGAAAAGGTGAGGAAAAAATACAATCACACATTAATGTAACCGGGAGACATCGTGTTGCCAATATGGTGTAGAAAATTCCCACAAGTTTAAGGGAATAAATAGTCAGCCATACTACCAAATTAATTCAAGAAGTAGAAGGGACAGAACAAGAAAAAAGAAGGATCTTTGCTGGGTGTACAACGTGACTATCCACTAGGTTCATCAACGCCCACAAACAAAAAGGAAAGAAGGGTTATGATGGACAGAGTTCTAAGTCTATTAACATGGTCATTTATAATACTATTATAAAAACTTTAGGTTTCGATCACGATATTACCAAATTTCTCGTAGTATTTCATCCCATGAAATGGTGGGTTGAAACGGGTGCTAAAGTTCATGTGTGTGCTACTACACAAAAAAACCTGATTTTGGCACTAAAAAAATAAAAAATAGTTTTTTGTAAAACAATGTTGGAAACCTTTTTTACCAAATTGTCCTAACTCAGGTTCCATATTGTTTTAGCAACTAGATAACATAAAATGACACTTTGTGTTGGTTTATCATATCTTTGATTATTCCACATTTCTTTATTTTTCTAAATGTAGTAAAAATTGGCGGCATGCGCGTTCATAGTAATTGATGAATCTTCCAACTTTCGTTGCGGATAATGCATATAATCCTACTTGGGTATCTTAAAATGATTTTTCCAAGTTTTCTAACCAAGCTATAGCATAATTGTAGTTCAAATTACAATTACTTTGAAAAATCATATGAAACTCATTTAAATGGGAAAATGTAGTGAGAAAGCGATAAAATCGTCATATCCTGGCCATCCCATATGATATACTTTCTTTGAAAATTTCATTGGGGCCATTCTGCATTATGGTAGCTGCTTCACAAAAACCTGTTTTGGCACTAGAAAAATAAAAAATTAGATTTTCATAATACAATGTTGGGAACTCCCTTTGGCAATATAGTTTGTCATTTCAAGATGCACATGTGTGTATAATTGGTGTACATTTTCATGAAGTGAGTCATGGATATGTCCATCCACTTATATTATGGCATCCCAGAGGTCACTATTCGTGTGCGTTGTGCGCCGGTTCACGTCCATAGAACGCTCCATGTCATGTTGCTGCTTTCACAATATTCCGATGTGTTCCATATATATCAAATGTTCATGCCTTTTCACGTCAAAGATAGTCCCAATCATATTTCTAGATGGATCTTACTATTCAAGGGAAATGTTACATCTCAATGTATCCAAACTGATTCTCTAATCTCATTGCACGCGAACTGTTCGGCAGAATAACAACACGCTACTCATGTTGCTAATTCTTCTCCCGGGAGACGAGTGTGAAAGAGATTTCAGTGCCTTCTACTTCTTCTATATAATTAATAGTTCATTGTTGAACAGATTGACAATATAATCAAACGAACGGCGCATAGAAGGATCTATTGCATGGTCCTACCGTTATGTGTTTTCCACTCCTGAACCATTGTCATTTCACTACAGGACTAGCTAGGAGGGATAGAGGTGTCATATTTTTTTTTGAACGGGAAAGGTCCCGAAGGACCAGGAGCTTCTATTCCAGTGGCGGGCGAACAATTACAATGAGGTCTAAAATAAAAGTAGAAAATACAACCAGACCCCTCACTTTTACAAAGCACACCCTAGCAAGGATAGATAAAAAGCAATCAGGTCCTTAGCATCCGCCGGCGACGAACAGCATCACGGCAGCGCCGCCCCAGCACCAACCGGGGACATAACCACTTGGTTGCGCGGGGGGCAAGAAGGCCACCACGATGCTGGCAGAGATCCTCTCACAGAGGATGAAATCGCTCGCGCTATCAACAGCGACGAGCTCGGCATGGCCACCAATCTGGCCGGAGATAGCAGCGGCGAGGCGTTGCTTGGAAGACGCCGAAAGAGGCACAAGCTCCAGATGCATCCCAAAGCTTCCGACTTGGACAGCACCCCAACATATGCCCTTCACTCCTCTCCCGCTTCCATAGCTGGCAGAGAGACGAAGAACAGAGGGAGAGCCGTAAACAAGACAGCAGCCGCGCGTGGTTGAAGGAGAGTTGGTTGCCCACCCTCGCCGGTCCTTCTTGTTCCCCTCGCCGCCACGGCCGGCCAGAAGAAGAAGAAAAGCAGGAGAGGGCAACCACCGCCTGGCGACGCGCCCAAACGCCAGAACAGGGACACTCCCGACGCTCCCGCAACTGCAGCACCACTTCCTCCCCACCTTCCATCCCTCGCCGCCACGGCCGGCCAAAGAAAGGAGGAGAAAGGATACAGCAGGATAGAGGGAGCGACAAACAGCAGCTTTATTTGGGGATGCTGCAGCCGTCGTCGCCATCCTCTGCTCCGGCCGCAGGAGCACAAGAACAGCAAACAACAGCCCTACTCTCCAGATCTGGCTGTAGCAGATCTGAGCACAAGCATCAACGGTCACAAGGACCACTACCGGCATGACGCCACAAACCCTAAACCTATCTACTCCTGCGCCGCCTCCCCTGCCAACTCCAGCCAGCTAATCCGGCGGAGAGGCCATGGAAGGGGCCCGGTCTGAGGAGAGGAACTTCAGAAGCAGGGGAGGGAGGGAGTGGTTCTAGTTGTATGAAAGAGTGGAAATATTTGACTACCAGATTTGGTTCAGGGATGAATATTTCTTGCATTTACTGCCTTGCCGCTATCCTAGTCATTGCTATGTCTAACTGTATAAAGTGTAAGAATTAATGTGGTACATGTCTCTTCACTATTGCAGACATTAAAGACGACTCCATATCGACCAAAAACAAAAGGCAAAATCGATAATAATTTAAAATCCAAATTTACATAAACTACATATTAGAATTCTAAGAATTAATAGCATAGAACTACCAGTTTGTCAGCTAAATTCCGGAAATCTACCAGTTTATATTTTTGCAGCAAAAATCTACCACATTTGGCGTCCATTTTCTCAAATAGCACTAAATTCGTCTTGATCACGAATTGACACGGGAACTGACATGGGTGGCCCACCCGGCCGTTTTGCACGCAGGTCCTCAAGTTTTGACAGAAAATTGCATAGAAGTCCCTAGCACTATTAAAACCTTCATAATTTTTGAATGTGAATTCAAATGGAAAAACTTTAAATACGAAAAGCGCTCAGAATTGTTTGAATTTTTTTACAAACTTTATTTATTATTTTATATAATTAAAATATGCAAAAATATAAAAAAATATTTTATTAATTATAAGAAATTATTTTATTAATTATACAAAAACTTTGGAAATTCATAACTTTAACTATATAACTCCAAATAATATAAATAATATGTCTAAATTTATTAGAAAAATCCAAGAAATCCATTTCTTATATTTATAATGCATGAATCATATCCGTTCCTCTCAGATATTTTGATTATTCAAGTAATCATAATAATAAATATGTGCTATTTTATTTATTCTTGCATATTTGTAGATGCACTAGAAATATGCAAGTAATCTACCAACTGATCCGAAAACAGCACCGAGCTACGTACGTACACCGATTACAACACCTTTGTCGGTGATTATCCCTCAAACTTTTGATTTACTATCTCGTGTTGATCATCCCTCCAACCCGAATTATATGAATCATATGTCGTAGTTTTGCTTAGATTCGAAACATATAATCTTTACTCAATTTTACCGGATCTGCCTGCAAGATGCCGCTCGGCAAATGATCCATCGTGTCAGCAAAGCCTTTACATGCCAAGAACTTATCCATTTGCTTTGTTTCATCCATCAAAAAACGTTCGAATGCTTTCAAGTTGTGGCCTCGACGACGACAATGCAGAATAAAAATTCCACAGAAACCAACTTACAACCGAAGAACGTGTTTGGTTCAGCGTTTTTGTGGTTAACCTAGCCTGGTAACAGATACCGCGTAACAGGTTACGGGCAAATACAAATCTGATTTCGGCCACCCTTCACCGTAATCAACGCGTGTTACCGGACGGTTTAGGTACAGCCACGGCTGAAGGAACCCTCTATCCCTCGATCGACCCATCCATACGCCACGGTCGGTGTACGTACGTACACCGATTATTAGAAATATGCACGGCTGAAGGAACCCTCTGTCGGTATACATACGTACGTAGGTCGGTGCTGTTGTCGGATTAGTTGGTGGGTTACTTGCATATTTGCATATTTCTATTGCATCTACAATTATGCAAGAATAAATAAAATAGCACACATTTATTATTATGATTACTTGAATAATCAAAATATCCGAGAGGAACAGATATGATTCAGGCATTATAAATATAAGAAATGGATTCCTTGTATTTTTCTAATAAATTTAGACATATTGTTTATATTATTTGAAGTTATATAGTTAAAGTTATGAATTTTCAAAGTTTTTGTATAATTAATAAAATAATTTCTTATAATTAACAAAATATTTTTTATATTTTTGCATATTTTTATTATATAAAATAATAAATAAAGTTTGTAAAAAGTCTCAAACAATTCTGAGCACTTTTCGTATTTAAACTTTTTCCATTTGAATTCGTATTCAAAAGTTATGAAGGTTTTAATAGTGCTAGGGACTTCTGCACAATTTTCTGTCAAAATTTGAGGATCTGCGTGCAAAACGGCAGACGGCACGCCGTCTCGCGCTGCCACGTCAGCCTGACGGTTGGGCCCCCCTTGTTAGTTCCCGTGTCAATTCGCGATCAGGACGGGTTTAGTGCTATTTGAGAAAACGGATGCCAAATGTGGTAGATTTTTGCTGCGAAAACGTAAACTGGTAGATTTTCGAAATTTAGCTCATAAACCGGTAGTTCTATGCTATTAACTCGAACCCTAATTAAACAACTTAGAACCCCAATTTACATAAACTACCACTAGATCTTCTACTTCTACTACTTCATGTTGTCGGGGGATCGATGAGACTTCGAAGGCATTGGGGTTGACTGAGTCATCAAAATCATCTTCAGAGGAGTCGTCGTCATCACCATTCTCCATGTTGTCGATGACCTCGGGCTCCGGTGAGGCCTTTGATCCCCCATACTCATTGACATGGCTATGTGGAGAAAGATCATTCTACTGCTCTGCATCGTAACTCTGCATCGTAAAAGGCTGTATTGTTCCAGCACCCTACCACATCCTCACCCCTCCTTGCGATTCTCCTCCTCCTCTTTTGGGGTACTCCTCCATCACAAAAGGCGAGTACACTGTTGTGTCTGATGAAACCGGCGACTCCAAGAATGGGGGTAAGAGAAGACTGGTTGCTCGGCTAAGAGTTGCCACTGCAAGCCATTTTTAAAGGAGAAAGAGAGAAAGAGAGTAATGTCGGTGTTCTTCTATCTAGAGGGAAGGACCCCTTTAAGGCGGTGGGCAGTTCCAAGTTCAATCTAATTTGCAACCCAATTTCCAAATCCTCAAACCGTTCACATAATAGTCCCACAAGTGGTGTTCCGACGAACGCAGGTAGGGATGCAGAAGTGGAACAATTGGGACAAGTGGGATACCACTTTTAGACTACTAGACTAACTTAAAATTAAGTGGGCCAAATGCGATAAACTAGATTTGACATATCCCGCTTATCCCATTTATCTCACCTAAATTCGAGTTAGTCTAGTAGTCTAAAAGTGGTATCCCACTTGTCCCAATTGTCCCACTTCTGCATCCCTAAACGCAGGGGTCCCACGCATAAGGGTGGGACGGAGATGTGTCATGGTCTCGGTCCAAAGACGGTGAAAGGTGTGGACTGCCGAAAACACCGTGTTTGATTGTTTTCGAGGTTGGGTCTGAGCAAATAGGATAAAAAAAGATATACACTCTTAGTAAAACTGAGTAGTATAGTAGAAGCAACAGCAAGGCAAAAAATAGAAATCACTTTAAACAAATGTAGAGAACAACAAACACATATATGTTTGGCGCAACCAAACATAGCAAATTCCTCGGTCTGAATCGGATTTGTCTATATTCGTATTTTTGTGTCTAAATACATATAAATCTCTTCGCAAATTAAAAAAATACGTATGAATCTAAACAAATTTGGTTTACTTATTTCGGGACATTATCGGAACATTCCTTCAGTTAGCCGCTGGGGCGGCCTTGGCCGCAGCAGCAGACTGCATCTTCATGGCAAACTCGACCATCCTGCCCACGTCTGGCATGACCGCCTCGACCGCATCCAGCGCGCCAAAGTTGTCCGCCCATGCGGCCAGGAGGGGCGTCCTCGTAGGGTCGAAGGTCTTGCCTTTGACGCCCAGCATTGCCTCCATGGCGTGCACCCAGGCGAGGATGCCGCCGAGCACCACGTCCACATACCCGGGCTTGTCGCCGCCAAAGAAGCTCTTCCCCTTGGAGCACTCCCTCAGGGCTCCCTCCAGGGCCTCCATCGCCTCGAATGTCTGCTTCATCCCCTCGGACTTTTCCTCGTCCGTCTTGCCCCATGACGCCTGGTAAGTCGCCTTCATGAGCTGCGAATTCACACACAAATATTTCCCCTCCGGCCGGTGAGACTATCGTCCCAAAGCTAAACCCATACGAACACGGCGGGTCAAACGATCATGTGAAGCATGTGTACAATACCTTGTCGTCGATGAAAGCAGCCCAGAACCGAGCTACGGCGCGCTCGTAGGGGTCGACCGGGAAGAGAGAGCAGGCTCCGCCGAAAGCCTCGTCGATGTACTGGATGATGACCAACGACTCGCATACGGGCTTGCCGCCGTGGATCAGAACCGGGACCTTTTTGTGGACGGGGTTGGACTGGAGGAGCAGCTCGCTCTTGTTGCTGAAGTCCTGCTCCAAGTACTCATAGCTGACGCCCTTGATGCTGAGCGCAAGCCGCACCCGCTGGACGAATGGGCTCGCCCACATGCCCAGCAGCTTCACTTCGTTGCTCTCTCCTCCGGCCATTGTTGGTGTCTGTCAAGTATCCACTCAAGGTCTCAACTTTGCAGAGAGCGTGTGTGTTTTGGCTGTTCTTGCTTTCTTGGTGTTTCGACTCGAGGATAGAACAGGAGGTATATAAAGGCTACACACGTGAGGAATAGTATATAGCAGAGACTCTCCCGGCCGCTAGAACGATTCAAGGAACAAATTGTGTGGTTTAGAACGGTAGTAGATTCTTCAGACTTGGACAGGTAATCAAGTATGAGCATTGCCTGCTTGCAGTCCAACTAAAATATTTGACTTTGACAAGTATGAGCATGTACCTGCTGGTAATCAAAATAAAATATTTGACTTTGACAAGTATGAGCATTACCTGTTGGCAATTCAACTAAATTATTTGACTTTGACAAGTATGAAGGAATCTGCTCCAGTCACGAACTTCAGCCATACATTTTTTGTTTCCCACTTGTGATTCCATCGTCGTCAACCCCAGCGCAAAAGGAGATCCTCTCTCATTCTTGCCCCCCCCCCCCCCCCCCTCTCCCGTGAACAGTTCCCCGAGAGAAAAAGAGAGCGGCCGGGCCAATCCCGAGCCCCTCCGGCGGCGATGCCGGCCGGAGGTGGCGGAGGGGAGGCACCGGAGTAGTTTAGGATAGTAGATAGGTTGGCTTGCGCTCGGTTTCGTCGCGGTTTCGGGCTCTGTCCCGGAGCTTTGCCCAGGTCGTTGACCCAGATCTGGGGCATGCCGGTAGGATTTCTCTCTCGTGGGCTCCGGTGGCCGAAGCTTTGGGGGAGATCTGCTGCTAGAGGCTCTCAATAAGGGTCTAGGAGCCGGCATCTGGGGTGGGAGTGGAAGCTTTGATGCCTTTCTTGGCCGGCCGTGGTGGCGGGGGAGAAGGGCGTGGTGGCGGGTGGTGCAGCGGCTTCGCCTTCCCGACCGGCCGTGGAGGCGAGGGGGTTGCGGAGTGCTGCGTCGTCCCTCCTCTTCCTCTTCTGGATGCTGGTGCTGTCCATGCCGAGGCAGGTTCCCTCTCCAGCTTCCTCTGGCTACCATGGTGGTGGCTAGGGGAGCCGGGTCTGGTTTGCCTGCGGCGGCGGTTGATACTCCTGGAGCTCCTCTCCGGCGTTTCTTTGGCGGCTGTTCCGTCATCACGCCGGACCCTATGGCAGTAGGGCTGCCGCTCCGCGCTGCTATGCTTCTCTCGTCGGTCGCTTCCTAGCTTGGACGGCCGTCGATGTTGGAGATTCGTCGTCGATCTGGAGGAGGATGAAGACCAAGGACTAGATTGCTTTTTTTAGTTTCTTTTAGGGTTCTCAATGCAATTTCTTGGGCCTCTATGTAATTTTTATCTTTTTGGCCTCTGTGTACTCCATCGGCTTCTTTGCAACAATATAAGTCGGGTGCTTTGCACCTGTTCAATGTTAAAAAAAAAAAAGATTCCATCGTCGTACTCGCTCCATTTTGCGGAACAGTCATAATTGTCGACGCAAAAAGATATACTAGCCAGCCTGTTTGGTTGACAGCTCGCCACGCCACAGTATCGGAGAAATCTCCGGAGGTTTTGACAAGTTGCGGACGTGGGACTAAAAATCCTGTCTTACTGGGCCATTTGGACTCAAAATACAAACGTGGTTTGAATCCACTAGTCTGCTGATCTAACTGATTCATTGGTTTATTGGGAATCGAATTCTACAAAAATTGGAGAGCAGGTGCCCTTCCGATGTTGTCACCCTCCGAGACCCAAAGGAAAGTCATTTGAAAAAAAAATGAGTCAACCATGCATCCTAATTGACGAGCTTATACCCGCCCTAGTTTCTTCCCCGCTCTTAGTTGAGATATTACTTTTTTCACATACTCTTGTCAAGACAGGGTATGCTTAGAGCATCTCCACTCGTCTACCCAGAACGTCGATCGTCGAAATTCGGTCCGGACGCTGAAAATCGGTCCAGTCGTGTATCCAGAACCTGTTTTCGTCTGGATTTGGGCGTATTTTGGTCCGGCCTAACCAGGCCGTACCCAGGATCCCGGGTACACCCTGGGAACGCCGGACGCAGCGAAAACGGGCATGGGCCAGCTCTATCGGCGAGAGAAGGCTGAGCTCCCGCCACTTCGCCGAGCTCCCGCCCTTTTCTTCCCCCCTCCCGCCTTTCTTCCCCATTCCCCTCCCGCCACTCCGCTGAGCTCCCCGTCCAACATGCCACCCAACAGCTTCGTCCAACCCAGATCGATCCTCAGCGAGGGTCCGGCGGAGAAGAAGGCGAGGAAGCCGAGAGTGCCGCCGACAAAGCCGGAGGGCATGTCCTACGCCGAGTGGGAGAAGAAGGAGCACGCCAGGAAGATCTCGTCGGAGGACCGGAAGGGCAAAAAGGAGAGGGCGAAGCTCCGGCAGCAGCAAGCGGTTGTGGAGGAGAAGGCGAACATGAAGGCGAAGCAGGCGGCGGCGACGAGGTCGGCGATGATGGCGGCGCCGTACCCACCACATTGAGGAAGCCAGGCAAGCGTCGGCTCGTCCGCCGGATTCTCGCGATCTCTCCGGCAGGCTTCCAGGAGAGCCAGGCGACTGCTCGGCAGAGGTACTCCTCGTCGCCCGAGTTCGACGGCGGGTTCAACCCCAACGTGATGTTCCCCTGCCCGGCGTCGCGCCCTCCTTCGGCCTTCAGCGTGGACATCAACCTCCCCTACTCCACCTCTCCAGCGTACGCAGGCCCCGCTCTGCGCCGCGGACCACTACATTTCGGTGGAAGCTCGGTGCCCTTCGGCGAGGCCGACGTGTGCAACCTGTTCGGCGGAATGCCGGCCGCCCTGCCGGCCGGCATGTCGGCCGAGGCGTACATGGAGGACCTGATCGCAACAGGCTCGGCCTCTAACCACCCCTCCTTCTTCACGGAAGAGCAGACCCGGGCCGACGCCGAGCACGGCATCGAGTCCTAGTATCTCGCCGACACCGACGCCGAGGAGACGCAGGCCGAGCAGACGCATCCAGAGGACGCCGAGGGTGAAGCCTTGCTACTGGCGAAAGGCAAGAAGGGGAAGAATAATCCGGGCACTTCGGCGAACGCTCGGATCAAGTGGACCATGGCCGAGGACACCTGCCTCGCCGAAGCTTGGAAAACGGTGAGCATGGATCCGATCACCGGTGCTAACCAGAATTCAGACAACTATTGGCGGCGCGTGAAGGCAGCGTTCGACGAGCGTAGCCTTTGCGACCCAAAGTATCGCAAAATCCACATGGAGCGAGGGGAGAAGGCTATTACCAACCATTGGGCGATCATCCAGACTGCCTGCAGCAAGTGGCACAGCTGCGTGGAAGAGGTCGACCGCACACAAGCTAGTGGGAAAAATATGGACACCAAGGTACTCGCGAACACTAGCATTCTCGTGCACTCTCTTCCATTTTGACACACTTGACACACTTTCATTTTGCAGCTTCGTCGTGCACTTGCTCTGTTTCGAGAGGACATAAAGATGGAGTTCAAGTTCCATTATGTCTTCGAGCAAATCGAGAATTGCAAGAAGTGGCGGGACACTCGTCTGAGTCTCTCCAAGAGCAAGGACGGCGTCTACAACCCCGAGGCGCCGGCCGCTGCTGCCGGCGAAGGAAGACCAGTGATCGGCCAGAAGAAGGCGAAGATGCTCAAGGCCGCCAGACCTCCCGCCGAGCGCCTCCAGGCTTCGATCGAGAAATGCATCGCCGACACGAGGGCGCAGGTCGAGAAGAGGGCTGAGAAGAGCGAGGAGCGCTGGAAACAGCTGATCAAGACACAAGGGGAAAAGGTGGCCCTCATCAAGGCCAACCTCGCCGAGAAGAAAGCCAACCTCGCCGAGAAGAAGGCCAACTATGCCGCCAAGAAGCGCAAAACGGACCTCAAGTTCCTAATGGGCGGCGAGGACACGTCGAAGATGAGCTCGCCGGTCAAGGCCTGGTACATGGCGCAACGTCAGGCCATCCTCCAGGGCGTGATCACGCCGTCCCCGTCCTCTACGCCGAACGCCCCCACGCCGAGCTCTGCTTCCACTTCCTCCAACCCGGTGGCCTTCGCCGGCGAGACGGACGACAACGCCGCGTCGGCCACGTCGCAGGAGCCCATCCCCATCGACGACTGAGAGTCTTTTTCCGCCGAATTTATGGGCGTTTCTGTCGAACACCTTGTGGCAGAGCACTCGCCGGCGGGAACGATAAAGATTCAAATATGTCGCCATTTTATGTTCGCATGGGTATTCAGCCTGGATACGCTAGTGGGAAACTGTGCGTACCCAGGCCAAAATCAAGTTCCGTTCGGCCAAAAAAAGTCCGGATTTCGGCCTGGATTCGCCTGACGAGTGGAGATGCTCTTAGTTTGCATTACACAATTAGACAAGTCTCCTTCCGTTCCAAAATAAAAGATGATTTTATGGGTAGGTTCATAGTGAAACTAAAAAAATGAACGTCTAGATATATTTATTTTATAATAAAAAGTAAAATATCTTATATTTTGCGGAGGTAGTATTTGGTTTCGTGTGTACTGGTGGTGTGCCACACTTCTTCAACCGCTTTTCTCGCTTACATACACTCGTTTTCTAACCAGTATTTGCCACATGTATGATGGCTAACTTTTTTTTTCGAAAACAGTGGGTGACACGATTATACCCTACGGGTATCCGATGTTAGCCTATCTGGTCCAGCCCGACGGAAGGCCCACTCGACGATCTACCGAGGTCCATGACGCTCATGACGGTTCGGGTGGTACGAGGCCATGTGGACACGGACTCTCAAGCGTACAAGACAAGGAAATCTCAAGACTAGAGTTTGAATACAACTTGTAACCTACTCGTATCGGCACCCGAGACCTAGCCTCCCCATATATAAAGGCTAGGAGGGTCTAACGAGGAGGGCACGACCTACAGACGCCATACCCCCCCCAATAGATAGATCTATGATCTCCACCTCCACAATAGATCTACAGATCTAGAGCTCTCTTACAATCGACTCATACTTTCGCATACACACCTCCACGCCAGATCGAATCTGCGCACCCTTGTAACCTTCGGTTCCACCGTAATCAAGAGCAGACAAGCAGGAGTAGGGTTTTCCCTCCGGGAGCCTGAACCTGGGTAAATCTCGTGTCCCCTGGTTGCTTGTCTGTTAACCGTTCCATGATCTCCAGCATCCCCATCTTCTCCAAAACCCAAGTCTATAACAATGGGCATTGACGAGTCGAAACCTCGTCAATTGGCGCCGTCTGTGGGAACTGAGGCTGCTGATTGTGCGGTCGTGACGGTCCTACCACCCGACGATCTACGATTTATCGGCATCCAAGAAGTAGATCCACCTTGAAGTCATGATTTAGATGGGATCACTCAAATTCGTCATCAACATCTACTACATCGGTGACTAGGCAATTCAGATGCGGAGGAAACCAATCACACGGCGGAGGCTTGATTTCTGCATTGGCCTGCAAGCGCGGATCGCTCATGTGTATCATCGATTTCGTCAAACTCCGGCTTCACACGCTACTTGCGGACGGCGATTCACCTCATCAACAATTTTTTAGGTCAGCCAAAACAAAAACAACAAACTACGTCAGATCGGATCGTCCGTATGGAGGAGCACTACTTCCGTCGCAAGGGCCTCTGTACGTGATGCGTCTGCCGTGTTCAGCTGTGTTGTGCACTACGTGCGGACTCGATAATAGCCCCAGGTCCTGACAAGATTCGGTGGAGAACGCAACCACATAATAGTTCAGATCAAGTCCCAATAGTAAACATGGTTCAATACGTGTACGTGAAGTATGGATCATTACTCGCCTACCCGATTAGTCAAACCTCGTCTCGATGCATGCATGTACACAGGATTAAATCCTTGAAGAAAGGCCAAGCTAAGAAGCTGCTGTTTGTGGCCGGCTGTGCAAGTTCGACCCTATTTTTTTTGAATAAAACTAGTTCTCCAAGACTGGAAGAGATACGTATAGCTACATGGATTTTTCAGCCAGAGACAACCACACGGATTTTATGATTCATAGCTACTTCGCAGCTAAAATTCATCTTCGCCGCTGTGAACAACGCTGATTCGCCAATGTGTTGACTCCGTATCCACCGTACTACGACTTCGCGACCTCGAATACACGTCCGACCCTATTGACTCTACGCTTAAGAGCTACGCCGATTTCGCTGCGTGACCTGTTACGGTCTTCAATTGCAATGATCTTTTACGATCTTCGGCTCCAATGACTCGGGGGCTCCCTCCACTCCGACAACCAGCTGCGGCCTTTGGCTCCAGCAACCCGCTATGGTTTTCGACTCCCACGAGACCCGCTGTGGCCTTCGGCTGCGGTGACCCGCTGCATTCTTCGGATGCGGCGACCCAGTATGGTCTTCGATTGCGACAATCTTTGGATGCGGAACTCGTTGTCGCCGTCGATCCCAGGAGCCCGTCGCTACTATGACTGCGGTCCGCCGTGTCGACTACGTCCGCCGCGTGACCCTCTACCGCATCAACTTCGTCCACGACAACTACCAATAAAGCTAAGTTTCCCTCTACTTAGAGCTGATTTCTTTTTTAACTCGCACTCGATACACTCGGGGGCTGCGCTCTTTTCGAGTAACCTAATGTGCCATCGGCTCCACGCACTCGAGCACCTCGAACGCGACAGCCCGAGTAGCTGATTCTGCCTGATCATCGAATCCTTGAAACTCCGAGTGCCTCGGCAAGGTACTGAGACTAAGGGTAATCAGGCTAACGAAAAGGCCTAGCATACAGTGCAACAGTGTCGACTCAATTGGCACCAGAATTTTACTTTACAAGCCGAAAGGCAAATATTCTTTACAAGATACAAGTACTTCACAATTATTCATGTTTTCTGCAGCTTATAAAGACGTCGACTGTGCCGAGTTATTCTATCGAGTCCTCCAACAGGAGTCGACGAAACAACTGGCTACGCCATAAACTGAAGACCCGAGTCGAGTCCCTCCTCAGATGGTTGCATCGCTTGATGCTACGAAGATGCGACGCTGGCCATGCACCCGGCAGACGCGACGCTGGTCACACATCCTACAGACGAGACGTTGGTCACGCATCGGACAGATGAGACGCTGGTCGCGCACCCGACAGAAGCAACTGCGTCAACTTCATCTGCAACATCGACTCCTTCTGGCTAGACTACCGCATCACTCCGTTACGACGACTCTTGGCTCCTTATGCGTGAGACGCTGACTCGATGCACTTCCGGGTCAGTGGTTTCTCCTCGCATGAGTCTTCACTCGAGTCTGCGACTCGACTAGACACTCGGGGGCTACTCCTATCAGGAGCGCTGGTCGCGCACCCGATGTACTTCCGGGTCAGCGGTACGCCCGTGAGATTGTCGACTGCGTCTACAAGATACAAGACTCGAGTCTCTGTCCGAGTCTACGACTCCGCCAGACACTCGGGGGCTACTCCAAACTGGAGCGTTGGTCGCGCACACAGAAAATCTTCGGCTGACAGCTAAAAGTACTCACTCGAATCTACGACTCGAGCAACTACTCGGGGGCTACTCCTATCAGGAGCGCTAGCCACGCACCCGAAAAACGAACAAAGCACTACACCATTGAACTATTCTTCGAGTCCTACGTCGAGTCTGCGACTCCACTACGGACTCGGGGGCTACTCCCATAGGGAGGATCGATTCAAGCATCCGAAAAATTTGTGTCCTACGGACCTGAAGCCAAGTAACAGCCGAATTAAAGTCTCTGCTCGAGTCTACGACTCGAACAGACACTCGGGGGCTACTCCCATAGGGAGCGCTGGTCGCGCACCCTATGAATTCTTCGACTGCGATCCTTTGGATCAACATGCAAAAACTTTTCGGCAACTCTGCCCCAATTAACGCTAAGTGAGTAGCATCCTCCTTGGCCACCCGAAACACCTCCGTGGTGATAAACATTCGGATATTGTGTCTGCGACACAAAGATAAGACCTACAGATACCATCTGATGGCCTGGTAACGCACACGACTGCGCTCTGCTAGTAAGAATCCGTGCCAACAGGCGCGATGAAAAATCCCGACGAACGCGTTGGGTACATCATTTAAATTCACTGTAATTCCACTCCTACAGTTAACTGAACCCGATCCGTCGGGAGAGTCAGGCACACGCATCAACAATCCCTACACACTCAAATCATTCTCTTGAAAAACAGAGACAGCTGCACCCGAAAGATTGAACAGTCCTCAGCCGAATCTACGATTCGACTGAACACTCGGGGGCTACTGACACGATTATACCCTACGGGTACCCGATGTTAGCCTACCTAGTCCAGCCCGACGGAAGGACCACTCGACGATCTACCGAGGTCCATGACGCTCATGACGGTTCGGGTGGTACGAGGCCATGTGGACACGGACTCTCAAGCGTACAAGACAAGGAAATCTCAAGACTAGAGTTTGAATACAACTTGTAACCTACTCGTATCGGCACCCGAGACCTAGCCTCCCCATATATAAAGTCTAGGAGGGTCTAACGAGGAGGGCACGACCTACAGACACCATAACCCCCCAATAGATAGATCTACGATCTCCACCTCCACAATAGATCTACAGATCTAGAGCTCTCTTACAATCGACTCATACTTTCGCATACACAACTCCACGCCAGATCGAATCTGCGCACCCCTGTAACCTTCGGTTCCGCCGTAATCAAGAGCAGACAAGCAGGAGTGGGGTTTTCCCTTCGGGGGCCTGAACCTGGGTAAATCTCGTGTCCCCTGGTTGCTTGTCTGTTAACCGTTCCACGATCTCCAGCATCCCCATCTTCTCCAAAACCCAAGTCCATAACAATGGGCATTGACGAGTCGAAACCTCGTCAGTGAGAGAGATTCAACTGCAATTTTTGTACCATCACAATGGACCACATGCGGGAAAATTTAACCTTGGCCCCAGAAAATGGAGAAGAATTCAGTGGAGTCCATTTGAATGAGAATTTGAGAATATTTTGTTTGGTGAAAGTGGGAGTGTTAGATCATCCACTAGGTGAACCAAAACTGTCCAAAGGAGACAATAAATCGGTTTAACACATAGTCGAGCATCGGCTCTCACCAAGTCCGACAACAAAAAGGAATCAACTTCATTGTTCGCTTCTTTGCATGCATCATATATGGGCCCTTTGGCAGAAAAGTGGGGAAGAAAGTGTAGAAAGGAAAAGAAAATACTAGCTAGTCTCATTCAAAAGTGAGGCCCATAGGCAATTTTACATACAACCGTTGGAATACTCCACCCCTCTCCCCTCATCTCTCTTCCTCGTCCCCTTGAGAGTCTTCTCGGTGTTGTCGGGCCAATCCCGAGCCAAATCCGGTGGCGATGCTGGCCTAAGGAGGCGGAGGAGCGGCACCGGAGTAGTTAGGTTAGGTTCTAGGCTTAGTTTTTTTTTCCTTTGTGCAGTGTGGGAGTAGGTCGCCGTGGTTCTTTAGCTACCGTCAGCGCGCCCTGGGTCTCTCCCTCCTGGTGTGGTTCTTCATGTGGCAGGGAAGATCGCCGCCGGAGACTGGGAGCTCAGGCATCTCCGCCAATAAAGCTGGAGCTCGAACTTTTCTTTGTTGCCGGTGTCGCGCCCTGCGGCGGGGGCGTCAGCGAGTCCGCCTAGCCTTCCATGGAGGAAGGTAACAACGACTTCGGGTTCAGGCTTCGTCAATAAGCGCGGTGGTCGGCGAGGTGACGATGCCGACGACCAGATCTTGCTCCTGGACGGCCGTGGAGGCGAGGGGGAGGAAGTTCTAGGAGTCTTGCGTCTTCATCTTGGCCGACGTTGGGGTACTTCAGCTGTAGCGACGAGCAATTCCTGTAGGGGTTCGTAGCATGGAAAACAAAAAATTTCTACCGCATGCACACAAACAAGCCAAGATCTATCTACTAGATTGTAGCAACGAGTCGATAGAATACTAACCCTCGAAGATCCAAAGCGGTTAACGAGAGCAGATTCTCGTGGGTGATGTAGTCGTACACTTCCAATCTCAAGATTGCGTAGATGATCCTTCTAGCGCCGCGTTCCGGCAGCGCTCCCGCAGTCGGTCACACGTTCGATACTCGATGAAGACCTTCCTCTCCCTTGTTCCAGCAGGCAACGGAGGTTGTAGCACTCTCCTCGCGATTCCGGCAGCACGACGGCGTGGTACCGGAAGTAGAGGGGAGATCTTGCAGGCTTAAGCGGAGCCTTAAGCGAGGTATGGTGGAGCAAGAGAGGTGCCTTGGCGATCTAGGGTTTAGAAGCACCAAGGGGAGGGGCTAGGCCGGCGGCTAGGGTTTGGGGAAACCCCAAGTCGCCGACTTGGATGAGCCCTAGGCGGCGGCTGCACTTGGGTGGAGGCGCCAGGAGCTAGGGTTTAGGTGGAGAGAGGTGTAGTGAAGAGGGGCACCCCTGCCCCTCCTTTTATAGGTGGGAGGGAGGCGCGGTTGGGAGGAGGGAGTCCTCCTCCAACTCCTCCTCCTTGGCCGGCGGGTGGAGGGAGTAGGACTTCCTCCCTAAGTAGGTTTCCTACTCTCCCTCCACCAAGCAAACTTGCTGTTTAACTTTTCAAATTAGCGTTTGACTTTTCAAACTAGGATTTGATTTATCCCTTTATTTTGCTCAGCCATGATACCTAGTACATGATGCAACCATTCCACATTGTCATGACACATTCATGTACCCTTCCCCTCCGGAGTGCCGGACCTTCCGGACCCTTCTGGAGCATTCCTGATGAAAACACCGGAATCATCTCCCAACTCCGAAACAGAACTTTCCTTATATGAATCTTATTCTCCGGACCATTCCGGATCTCCTCGTGATATCCCGGATCCCATCCGAGACTCCGAACAACATTCGGTCTCTTACTCATCATTCCATAACTACTCAACAACATCGAATCCTTAAGTGTGTCTCCCTACGGTTCGTGAATTATGCAGACATGATCGAGACACTTCTCCGATCAATAACCAATAGAGGAATCTAGAAATTCATATGGCTCCCACATATTTCTACGATTACTTTGCGATCGAATGAACCACTTACATACGATACCAATTTCCCTTTGTCTCACGATAGTTTACTTATCCGAGGTTTTGATCGTCGGTATCTCTGCATACCTAGTTCAACCTCATTACTGATAATTACTCTTTTCTCGTTCCCGTGGTATATGATCCCTTGTGAGCCATTCACATGCTTGCAAGCTAATTGGATGACATTCCACCGAGAGGGCCCAGAGTATATCTATCTGTCATATGGATGGACAAATCCCACTCTTGATCCATGTGTCTCAACCCATACTTTCCGAACACTCAATGCCACCTTTATAGCCACCCAGTTACGGTGTGGTGTTTGATGTCATCAAAGCATCCTTCCGGTGATGGTGATAAGCATGATCTCATGGTCGAAGGAATTAGGTTACTATGTATCAGAAAGCTTATAGCAAATGAACTATATTAAATGACTTGATCTTTATGCTACACTTAACTATAGGAGTATGTCCATCACATCATTCTCCTAATGATATGACCCTGTTATTAATAACATCTCTATGTTCATGATCAGGAAACCATGATCATATATTAACCAACAAGCTAGTTTAACAAGAGGCTTTACTATGGACTCTTTTATGTTTACAAATCACACAAGTATTAATGTTTCCGGTTAATACAATTATAGCATGGCATGTAAACATTTATCATAAGTATGAAGATATGATAATAACCACTTTATTATTGCCTCTTGGGCATATCTCCAACAGTCTCCCACTTGCACTAGAGTCAATAATCTAGTTTCAAACCTTTGTGTATTCAACACCTATGGCTTTCTAGTGTCGTATGTACACGATTGCTAGTGGTCAACTGATCTCCGGATCTGACACTTCCAGGTCCGTGTGTAATTGCATGTATTTGCGTCTCTACGCATCACTCATTCTCTAATGAGATGGCTTTGTACAAATTTGGTCCTTTGGTGTGACCTTTAGTTCTTTGGGGTTAAAACATGTTGATAATATTGTCGTACAATATATCTTCATAGTATTATCCCTGGTGTGAACTGCGCCTAGTTTGATAACAAACTACTTGACACAAATGCCCTCTTTTGCTGTAAAATAGCAGTTATATACTTAGCCTTTTGTTGTAGTATCTGTCACAATGTCTTAACTTTGGAACTCATCCAAATCCATTTATGGAACTTACTTTCCATCACATTGTGCCACCCTCAGTTTAGATTGAGATAAACTTAAATTGTACTTCGTGACAAAACTAGTATCAATGTAATACTTTTACAATGAACTAACCATCTATTTGTCACTTCTACAAAATAATATATTCTTAGTTCTTTTAAAAGATCATAAGAATATCTTTACTATCATCCAATAATCATCTTATGAATTATTCTGGTATATGATCATAACATTTAGAGCATAGGACATATCTGGATTTGTACACATCACAGCATGATTGATAAAATACTCTTTGTGATTTTATACATCAAGTATCAATCTATACTTGAATCTTTGTTTCACTTACCAAGTGTCAATACACTTGAATATATCATCAATATTGAACTCATTCAATCCTTTCTGTGCGACAAGAACCTTTCTTGTAGTTTCTATATTGAACTCATTCAATATATCATCTATGTACTTTCGGCACAACCATATTAGTGTCTATTGATGCCAAATATTTGGGTTTTGCTTAAGTCTTTCATCGGGATGAAATCTTAATATGTGTTAATGAAAGATACATCATTTCCAATCAACAATATGTCTTCCACATAATGTATTAGAAACATGTCTTAGCGCTCCCACTTAATTTCTTGCAAATGCAAGCATCTTCATCATCTCCTATTTAATTTAAACTCCTTTAACAGTTTCATCATAGTGAAGATTCCAACTCCGCAATGCTTACTTCAACCATTGAAGTTTGCATATGCTTTTAGCATCCTTTGAATTAACAAAAACCCTATGGACCGTGTTATGCACATGTCCTAGGTAACAATTCTATTAGAAGAACTTGTTTTGTTTATTCAACACATAACAAAATTATATGTCGTGGTTGCGACATTAATCCGTCTAGACTAAATATCGCTTAATGAAAGATCAGATCTTGTCATAGTCAACTCTTTGAACATTGTCGTGAACTCTTTCCCGACATGTCGATAATTTCATAGATGTGAAACATCCATGTCTATTTCTTTATAGATCCAAATACGATTGTAAGGTCTTGTACCTTTCCAAAGGGTCTTTCAAGTTCAAAGCTTGATCTCTCTTATATGGAACTATCACGGATTTTATGGTTTCAAGCCATTTTACGGAGTCAGGGCCCATCATCGCTTCTTTGCATGTAGTCGGATCATTACTGTCAAATAATGATTTAACTCTCAAATCTTGGTATTTGATTGTTTACCCGACCTACTTGTTTCAATAGGAACTTAGATCTTCGTGACCACAACCTTTGAGGCACGTGAGCCATGAGCATTGTTGGTGCCTCCGGAACACTTTTCGGCGCTGCGCAACTTTGCACATATAGCTAAGGTTCTTTTAACCTTATCAAAGTTCTATTGTCCTCCCACTTATCTTTTCACGAAAAATTCCTTCTCAAAGAAATTTGACGTTCTAAGCGACAAACACTTTTGTCTCCGATGTTATGGAGGAATAGTTATTCGAAATAACATACAAAGATAGGTTCATCCGACTTTGGTTGCAAACATCTTTCTTATGCATAGCATACCAATGTTTAAGAAAGGACAACTTGGGTTTTATCCCAAACCATAACTTTATATGGTGTCAATTCAATGGATTATGATGGATCTCTTTTCAGTGGAAAAACGGTAATCTCTAAAGCTTTTAATCTTTAAAATATAATGACAGTTTTATGAATTACACCTTTGATCTTACCATGTCAAACAAGGTTTAATTACATATCTCGAACGCTCCATACTCTTATGGTGTTTCAGGAAATGCAAATCCATGGAACGATTCCTTATATCTTAGGAATTATGCTAAACTTGTAACTCAAATATCTTCCTTTATGATCTTATCATAAACAATTTATATTCTTGTTACAATGATTTTGCACTTCATCTTGAAAGTCTTTGAACTTTTCAAATGTTTCATACTTCATCCTTATTAAGTAAATATTCATATATTCACTCAAATTTTCGAAGAAAGCATATGAAGTTGAAATCCATCGCTCTTGACTACACATAATGGACTTCATACAACAATATGTACAAGTTCCAATAAGCTAGTCATTCGTTCCCTTTTGGCCTATGAACAAAGTTTTAATTATCTCTAGGAAAGTTTCACAAGCGTCATTTGATCAAAAATCAAAAAGACTCCAAAATTCCACCCACATGGAGTTTCTTCATGTTTTCTTTCCAATATAATTTAAACGGCGATGTCACTTCCTAAGTGATCTTTCAATCAATCTGTCTTTCGACACTTTTAGCACTAGTTTTATGGATGTGATTTTTATCCAACAAGATTTGTGAATCATCCATCTTTTATGGATTAAGGCAATTATTTGAACAACCCTTTTGTTCTCATAATACCTGATAAAACAAATCTTGAAGGCAAGCTTTGATATTTAACGAGCAGCACAATAACCCTTTATTTGTTCTCGATGAACATCATCACATATTCTTTTGCTAGTTACTTAGGCCATTGTGGTTCATAAATTCTGTTGTTTCGTATGATGATTCATACCAACAAATTCAGTATCCAATACTTAAGAACCACATTATTTAACAAGCAAAGAATACAGCCATAACACGTATATCCTCTATATACCCAAGCTGAACAATTCTAGTCTTTTCTTTTCTGCCATATATTTCTGAGATTCTCTTTCAGTATTTCCTTTCTGTTCGAAAGAATCTATCAACATCAATAGTGGAGTCATACATATGACACATAGTCCAAAGTGTGTATAATTAAATACCAATGTCTTTGGACTTGCACTTTGAAGTAGATCACCATCATCAAATGTTTGGTGTGCTTTCAAATTCCATTCTTTAGTAATCTCTTGGTGTAGTAAATATTTTACCTACATCAAATATTCACCCTTATCATGGAATTATTCATGATCAAGCTACTTTAGCTTATTGCGGTGAATCGCGAGTATAATGTTGCTCTCCAAAACCTTTTGGAGGATTAGGACAACTAGTGTCTCCAACCTTTTGCAAATTCTCATCAAATATGAGAACATGACTTTTGCCATATTATACTCTATCATGTTTCAACCAAAACTTCGTTTCAGATATCACAATATCTTCCACACATCATGGTTTCTGAAACAACTCTTTCAGATCCTGGATAACCTTGATATTAAGACAATTCTATGAATATCAAGAATCATGGAGACAAACATGATACTCATGCACTAACTCTTGGAATTTTCACTCTTGATTTAATACCTATTATTAAACTTCATGGAGTAACCGGAACTTACTAAAAGTTTGCAATAGAACTTTTAAACTTTAGATTAACACTTCAAAACAATACGATACCAGTTCGTAAAGTAACTAACCAGAATTCTATAGTTCTATCATCTCAATCATAACTAAGCGCAAGGTGGTAAACTGATGCCAATGACTACAACAACTATGCAAATTCACTTTGATTTAATTAATGATAAATAGTGTTCAACTTTTAATCATATTGTCGTTGAACTCCCACTCAAAACAATATCCCTCACATTGTTTTAGTGATCACAAGAACCAAATCCACCACATCAAAACCGATCATCACGAGAGTTGATGTAGCCTCAATGGCGAACAATCAACATGTTCATCATATCTACTATATGACTCATGCTTTACCTTTCGGTGATCCGTGTTCCGAGACCATGTCTGTACATGCTAGGCTCGTCAAGATCAAACCTTAGCTTCCGCATGAGCAAATCTGGCTTGCTCACGTTGTATACACTCGCAGAATCTAACACACCCGATCATCACGTGATGCTTCGAAACAATGAGCTTTAGCAACGGTGCTTACTAAGGATGAACACTTTAAAACTTGAAATTGTGTGCTTGAGGGATCATCTCATAATGCTACTGTCGTGAACTAAGCAATACAAGATGCATAAAAGGATTAACATCACATGCAATTCATAATATGTGATATGATATGGCCTTTCTTCTTTGTGCTTCCGATCTCCATCTTCAAGCACGAACATGATCTCCATCATCACCGGCATTGCATCAAGGTCAATGACTCCGCTCCATGGTTGTCGTCCACGAGCTTCAACTATTACAACTACTTTGAATAGACACGCGGGTCTTAACAGAATTTAAAGACAACCATATGGCTCCTGTCGGTTGCCAACTTAAAATAAGGAACATTGCATACATCAAATATAATCACAATCATGGTCATATCACATCACAGCACACCCCTGCGAAACAAAGTTAGACGCCTCTAATTTTCTTTGCATGTTTTACGTGATTTGGGGCTTTCAATAAGTGTCGTTCTAACTTACAAACAAGAACCACAACATTGATACTAGTATTGTCAATCACCTGTTGTAAATTGAATCTTAACTATGTTGGGAGAAACAGACACCCGCAAAGCCACTTATGCAATACAAGTTGCATGTCAAGCGTGGAGCAAGTCTCATGAACGATGTCATGTAAGGTTAGCAGGGCTTCATCCCACCATCCCGCAAGATGCAAAGTACACAAGAAGCAATCGACAACAAAAGCATCAACGCCCACAATGACCATTGTGTTCTACTCGTGCAACAGATCTACATATAGACACGGCTCTGATACCACTGTAGGGGTTCGTAGCATGGAAAACAAAAATTTTCTACCGCATGCATACAAACAAGCCAAGATCTATCTACTAGATTGTAGCAACGAGTCGATAGAATACTAACCCTCGAAGATCCAAAACGGTTAACGAGAGCAGATTCTCGTGGGTGATGTAGTCGTACACTTCCAATATCAAGATTGCGTAGACGATCCTTCCGGCGCCGCGTTTCGGCAGCGCTCCCGCAGTCGGTCACACGTTCAGTACTCGATGAAGACCTTCCTCTCCCTTGTTCCAGCAGGCAGCGAAGGTTGTAGCACTCTCCTCGCGATTCCGGCCTGACGTGGTACCGGAAGTAGAGGGGAGATCTTGCAGGGCTTCGCCTTAAGCCGGAGCGAGTATGGTGGAGCAAGAGAGGTGCCTTGGTGATCTAGGGTTTAGAAGCACCAAGGGGAGGGGCTAGGCCGGCGTCTAGGGTTTGGGGAAACCCCAAGTCGCCGACTTGGAGGATCCCTAGGCGGCGGCTGCACTTGGGTGGAGGCGCCAGGAGCTAGGGTTTAGGTGGAGAGAGGTGTAGTGAAGAGGGGCACCCCTGCCCCTCATTTTATAGGTGGGAGGGAGGCGCGGTTGGGAGGAGGGAGTCCTCCTCCAACTCCTCCTCCTTGGCCGGCGGGTGGAGGGAGTAGGACTTCCTCCCTAAGTAGGTTTCCTACTCTCCCTCCACCAAGCAAACTTGCCGTTTGACTTTTCAAATTAGCGTTTGACTTTTCAAACTAGGATTTGATTTATCCCTTTATTTTGCTCAGCCATGATACCTAGTACATGATGCAACCATTCCACATTGTCATGACACATTCATGTACCCTTCCCCTCCAGTCTTGGGACCTTGGGACCCTTCTGGAACATTCCTGATGAAAACACCGGAATCATTTCCCAACTCCGAAACAGGACTTTCCTTATATGAATCTTATTCTCTGGACCATTCCGGATCTCCTCGTGATATCCCGGATCCCATCCGAGACTCCGAACAACATTCGGTCTCTTACTCATCATTCCATAACTACTCAACAACATCGAATCCTTAAGTGTGTCTCCCTACGGTTCGTGAATTATGCGGACATGATCGAGACACTTCTCCGATCAATAACCAATAGAGGAATCTGGAAATTCATATGGCTCCCACATATTTCTACGATTACTTTGCGATCGAATGAACCACTTACATACGATACCAATTTCCCTTTGTCTCACGATAGTTTACTTATCCGAGGTTTTGATCGTCGGTATCTCTGCATACCTAGTTCAACCTCGTTACTGATAAGTACTCTTTTATCGTTCCCATGGTATATGATCCCTTGTGAGCCATTCACATGCTTGCAAGCTAATTGGATGACATTCCACCGAGAGGGCCCAGAGTATATCTATCCGTCATATGGATGGACAAATCCCACTCTTGATCCATGTGTCTCAACCCATACTTTCCGAACACTCAATGCCACCTTTATAGCCACCCAGTTACGGTGTGGTGTTTGATTTCATCAAAGCATCCTTCCGGTGATGGTGATAAGCATGATCTCATGGTCGAAGGAATTAGGTTACTATGTATCAGACAGCTTATAGCAAATGAACTATATTAAATGACTTGATCTTTATGCTACGCTTAACTATAGGAGTATGTCCATCACATTATTCTCCTAATGATATGACCCTGTTGTTAATAACATCTCTATGTTCATGATCAGGAAACCATGATCATATATTAACCAACAAGCTAGTTTAACAAGAGGCTTTACTATGGACTCTTTTATGTTTACAAATCACACAAGTACTAATGTTTCCGGTTAATACAATTATAGCATGGCATGTAAACATTTATCATAAGTATGAAGATATGATAATAACCACTTAATTATTTCCTCTTGGGCATATCTCCAACAATTCCACAGGAGATCTGGTCAATCTCCTGAATCTGGCCGGTGGACGGCAGCTCGCGGTGCCGGTTTGGCGCCTTCAAAACCTGCGTTCAGTGCTGCCCCCTTACCATGTGGTTTGGTCCGCGGTGAAGGTGGTGGTGGCCACAGTTCATGTTCATCTCTGACAAGTGGCGAGAGGAGGACTGGAACGGATCGTGTTTTTTACGCAAAATCTAGGGTTCTCTGTGCTTATTGAAGGGAATATGCCCGAGAGGCAATAATAAAGTGGTTATTATCGTATTCCTTGTTTATGATAAATGTTTATTTTTACATGCTATAATTGTATTAATATGGAAACGTTAATACATGTGTGTTTAATAAACAAAAAGGAAGTTCCTCGTTATGCCTCTCTTATAAACTAGCTCGTTGATTAACAAGATGATCAAAGTTTCCTGATCATGGACATTGGATGTTGTTAATAACGAGGTCACAACATTAGTGTAATGATGTGATGAACATTCATACGAAGTATAGCATTACGATCAAAGTCATTGAGTTTATATTTCTATAACAACTTACGAAGTGATCCTAATCCTTAGACCATGAGATCATGTCAATCACTAACACCGGAAGAGTTTCTCGATGACATCAAATGTCACACCGTAACTGGGTGATTATAAAGATGGCTTCAGAACAGTAAAGTGTTATGTTGAGACCCATGGAACAAGAGTGGAATTTGTTCATCCCGATGACGGATAGATATTCTCTGGGCCCTCTCGGTGATATCACATTGATTAGCTTGCAAGCAAGTGATTTGATCACTAGAATGTTATATCACGGGAACAAGAAAAGAGTGCATGTCAGTAACAAGATCAAACTAGGTATGGAGATACCGATGATCGAATCTCGGACATGTAATATATCGTGAAACAAAGGGATTAAGATACTAGCGTAAAAGGTTCCGACGATCACAAGAAAGTCATCGTTGAATGTGTGGGAGTCAGTATGGGTCTCCAGATCCCGCTTCTGATTATTGATCTGAGAGGAGTCTCGATCATGTCCGCATTATTCGTGAACCGTAGGGTGACACACTTAAGAGACACCGACATCCATTTGGAGCAAAAGTTTCATGCCGAAAAGAAAAGGAAAGCGCAGGAATTTATTTCACTAGACACCGAAACTGTTTCGGTTGAAATTGCTGAAACTGGTTCTGCATGTGAAATGGAATACTAGCAAGGGGTTTTATGTGAATGTTTGTTAATTAAAGTAATTAAAAAAATTCTGAATAAATAAATAAAAGAGTTTTATTTAAATGAGAGCTTGCATTAAATTTGGTGGAAATTTAATGCATGTGAGTGGATTTTTAAGTGGAGGCTTTTTAATGGGAGTGGAGGCTTTTCATTTTGAGTGGAAGCTCCACCCACATGAATGTGGAAGAGGTGGGGGCAGCCCCCATGGCTGGGCGCCATGCCCCTTGGGTGCCCCCCTCTCTCCTATAAAAGGCCCCCCTCTCCTCTTCTCAAAGCACACCTCCTCCCAAAGGATCTCTCTCCCCCCTTTAGAATTTCCCCATGGTCTCGGATCAGCGAGATACATGTTCCCAGTGGCTTTTTCTGGAAGGATTTGTTGCTTCCGCTTGCATTGGGCGAGGGCGCGGAGGTTGTCGGGGTACCCGTACGTGTGTGCGATCACGGATGCACCACTGCTTTGAGATGCTGGACTTGATCGTGCTGGACCGGCTGGACCGGCTGGACCAGATGGACTTCATCATGATCTTGAGATCGGCAAGCGTTCGTCTACATCATCCAGGAGTACAACCTCATTAACGCTATTCGGTCTTCGAGGGTATGTATTCTATGGATGTATATCCACCCGTTGCTTGTATCTAGTAGATAGATCTTGGTACATAGAAGTTCCCATCATAGGAAATTTTTTGTTTTCTATGCTGCGAACCCTACAGTGGTATCAGAGCCGGATCTATGCGTAGATACTTTGCACGGGTAGTACACATATGAGTATGTGGGCGATGATGATCATTTTATTGCTTCTTAGTTGTACTTTGGATATTGGTGGCATAGTGGGATGAAGCAGCCTGGACAAACTTTACATGTCCTCGCACATGAGACCTGTTCCACGCTTGACATGCAACTAGTTTTGCATAAGTGGCTAGCGGGTGTCTGTCTCTCCTACTGTACTCAATATCTAATTTGTAACGAGTTGTCAACAATTTAGTTATCCTCGTTGTGGTTCATGTTCGTAGGTAAGAACGGTTCTATCTTCGAAAGCCCTAAGCCACGTAAAACTTACAATGGATAAATTAGAGGCGTCTAGTTTAGATTGTTGTTGGGCTAGTGTTATGATATGGTGAAGTTGTAAGTAGAAGTATAAGATGATACTCTTACAACACACATAACGTGTAATCTCCATAGACCTTGGACTTACACATATAGGTATGATAGTGATCATACCATGGTGCACATGATAGAGATCATATGCGGGAACCATATCATTCCACTAATAAACATGTGATGTTTGATTGCGTCTTATATTGCTTGTTTGGCGTTTTATTAGCATAATAAGATGATCCCTCATTTAGATATCAAGATAAGAATGTGTTCTTCCTTAAGTATGCACCGATAATGTTTCGTCGCTTCAAGACATCACGTGATGATCGGGTGTACTTGAATCCACGAGCATATCTCGGGTGTAAGAAAGTTACACACGCGAATACTAAGGTTCTTACTTGACGAGCCTAGCATGTACAGACATGGCCTCGGAACACGGACCGAAAGGTTAAGCATGAGTCATATGTTTTGATATGATGACCATATAGATGCTCGCCTTTGAAGCTACACCGACTCACGTGATGATCGGACTTGGTGTAGTGGATTTGATTCATGTAATCACCAAAAAGACACGAGGGATGTCGTTTTTGAGTGGGAGTTCATTTCTAATTTGGATTAGTAGAACTCAATTTATCATAAATTAAATCAAAGTGAATTTGCATAATTTGTTGTAGTCATTGGCATTCGTTCACCATCTTATGCATAGTTGTAATTAAGATAATAGAACTATAGAATTCTGGATATATACTTTACGAACTGGTATCGTATTGTGTTGAGTTTCAATCTAAAGTTTAAAGTCCTATTGCAAACTTTCAGCAAACTCTATTTACTCCGTGAAATTTAATAGTTGGTATTAAATCGAGAGTAACAATTCCAGTGTTAGTATCTTAGGTATCATGTTTGCCTCCATGATTCTTGATTGTTTTAATATCAAGTTTATCTAGGAGCTGAAAGAATTGTTTCAGAAACCATCATGTGTGACAGATATAACGATATCTGAAACAATGTTTTGGTTGCAATATGATAGAGTATAATATATGTTCTCATATTGGATGAGAATTTACGAAGGTTGGAGATGCTAGACATCCTAATCATCCAAAAGGGTTTTGGAAAGTAATGTTATACTCACAATTCACCTTTATAAGCTAAAGTAGCTTGATCATGAAAGTCGTCATGATAAGGGTGAATAGAATATGTATGTAAAATGTTTACTACACTAAAAGATTACTAAAGAATGGATTTTGAAAGAATACCGATCATTTTGATGATGGTGATCTACTTCAATGTGCAAGTCCAAAGGTATTATTATTTGAATAGACACACTTTGGACTATGTGTCATGTAAATGGCGCCACTTTTGATGTTGATGGATTCTTTTAAAAAGGAAAAGGAAATGCTGAAAGAGAATCTATAAAATATATTTGGCAGAAAAGAAAAGATTGGAAATATCCAATTTAGGTATATATATGATATACATGTTATGGTTGTATTCTTTGCTTGTTAAACAATGTGGTTCTTGGGTATTGGATACCGAATTGGTTGGTATGAAATTTCATACGGAACGACGCAATTCATGAACCACAATGGCCTAAGTAACTAGCAAGAGAATATGTGATGATGTTCATTGAAAACAAACAAACCGTTGTTTGTATTTCTCGTTGACATCAAAGCTTGACTTCAAGATTTGTTTTAATAATTCTTATTTGAATCAGGTATTATAAGAACAAAGGTTGTTCAAATAATTACCGTATTCCATATAAGATGGATGATTTACAAATCTAGTTAGAGAAATCACATCCATAAAACCTAATGCTAAAATGTCGCAAGACAAATGATTGGAAGATCACTTACGAAGTGACATCGCCGTTTAAATTATATTGGAAAGAAAACATGAAGAAACTCCATTTTCATGGATTTTTGGAGTCTTTGATTTGATCAAGTGACGCTTGTGAGACTTTCCTCGGGATAATTAAAACTTCGTTCAAAGGCCAAAGAAGAACAAACGACTAAATTATTGGAATTTATAGATATCGATGTATGTATTCGATTATGTGTAGTCGTAAGCGATGGGTTTCAACTTCATATGATTTCTCTGGAAATTTGAGTGAATGTTCACTTAATGAGAAAGAAGTGTGAAATATTTTAAAACGTTCGAAGACTTTCAAGATGAAGTGAAAATCATTGTGACAAGAAAATAAATGGTTTATGATTTTATCATAAGGTATTTATTTGAGTTACAAGTGTAACAAGAAAAATAAATGAATTATGATTTTATCATAAAGGGATTTATTTGAGTTCCAAGTTTAGCAAAACACCTAGATTTACATCTCCCGAAACACCATAGGAATATGGAATGTTTGAGATTTGTAATGAAACCTTGTTTGACATGGTTGGATCAAAGGTGTTATTTATAAAACTACCATTATGCTTTGAAAGATTAAATCTTTAGAGAGTTCCGCTTCTACACTGAAAAGAGCTCCATCTTGATCCGTTGAAATGACACCATATGAGTTATGGTTTGGGGTAAAACCCAAGTTGTCATTTCTTAAATTTTGGTATGCTAAACATAAGTAATATGTTTACAACCAAAGTCGGATGAGCATGTCTGTGTAGGTTATTTCGAATAACAATTGGTCATTCCTCCATAACACCGAGGACAAAAGGGTTTATCTCTTGAAATGTGAAGTTTCTTAAAAAAGGATTTTTTCGCAAAAGTTAAGTGGGAGGACAATAGAACTTTGATAAGGTTAACGAACCTTAGCTAAATGTGCTGAGTTGCGCAGCACCGGAAATCGTTCCGGAGGCTGCCATAATGCTCATAGCTTATGTGCCTCAAAGGTTGTGGTCACAGAGATCTAAGTTCTTATTGAACCAAGTCGGTCGAATAAACAATCAAATACTAAGATTTGAGAGTAAATCATTATTGTTTGACAATGATGAACCGACTATATGCAAAGAAGCGATGATGGGCCCTGACTCCGTCAAATGGCTTGAATCCATAAAATCCGTGATAGTTCCATACACGAGAAATCAAGTTTTGAACTTGGAAGACCCTCCGGAAAGGTGTAAAAACCTATCGGTCGTATTTGGATCTATAAAGAAACAGACATGAATGTCTCACATCTATGAAATATTCGACATGTCGTAAAGTATTTTATGACAATGTTCAAGGAGTTGACTATGACAAGATTTGATCTTTCATAGCGATATTTAGTCTGGACGGATTAAAGTAGCAACCACTACATATAATTTGGTATATGGTAGATGAATAAACAAAACAAAGTTCTTCTAATAGAATGGTTACCTAGGACGTGTACATGACACGGTCCAAAGGGTTTTGTTAAATTCAAAGGATGCTAAAAGGGCATGCAAACTTCAATGGTTGAAGTAAGCATCGCGGAGTTGGAATCTTCACCATGATGAAAAGGAGTTTTCATCAGGAGACGATGAAGATGCTTGCATTTGCAAGAAATTAAGTGGGAGCGCTGAGACACATTTCTAATACATTATGTGGATGACATCTTGTTGATTAGAAATGATGTATCTTTTATTGACAAAGGTTAAGAATTTCATTTCGATGAAAGACTTAGGCAAAACCCGAATATTTAGCATGAATGTCTATAGTGGATAGACCGTGACGCTAATATGTTTATGCCAAACGTACATATATGAGATATTGAAGGAGTTCAATATAGAAACGACTAGAAACGGTTCTTATCGCATGGAAAAGGAATTGAATCAAGATTCAAGTGTATCAACACTTGATAAGTGAAACAAGATTCAAGTGCTTTGACACTTGATGAGTGAAATCACGAGAATGTTTTGATCAATCATACAATGATATGTACATATCCAGATATGTCCTATGCTCTAAGTGTTATGAGCATATACCAGAATGAATCATAAAATGATCATTGGACAATAGTAAGGAAATTCTTATGATCTTTTGGAAGAACTAAGAATATATTTGTGTAGAGGTGACAAATAATTACAAATAGTTCATTGTAAAGCGTTACATTGATACTAGTTTTGTCGCAAGATACAAATTAAGTTTATCTCAATTTAAACTATGAGTGGCACAATGAAATGGAAATGAGTTTTCATGATGGATTTGGATGTATTCCAAAGTTAAGACATTGTGACGAATACTACAACAAAAGGCTAAGTATATGACTGCTATAGTAGCAGCAAAGGAGGGAATTTGTGTCAAGTAGTTTGTTATCAAACTAAGGTGTTGTTATAGCAGGCTAACACTAAAGATATATTGTACGACAATAGTATCGACATGGTTTAACCCCAAGGAACTAAAGGTCTCACCAAAAGACCAAATTTATACAATGCCATCTCATTGGAGAATGAGTGATGCGTGGAGACGCAAAGACATGCAAATACACACGGACCTGAAAGCATCAGATACGTAGATTATGTTAACCACTTGCAATTACGTATATGGAACACCAGAAAGCCATAGGTGTTCAATACGCAAATTTTTCAAACTAGATTATTGTCTCTAGTGCAAGTGGGAGACTGAAGGGAATATGCCCGAGAGGCAATAATAAAGTGGTTATTATCGTATTCCTTGTTTATGATAAATGTTTATTTTACATGCTATAATTGTATTAATACGGAAACGTTAATACATGTGTGTTTAATAAACAAAAAGGAAGTTCCTAGTTATGCCTCTCTTATAAACTAGCTCGTTGATTAACAAGATGATCAAAGTTTCCTTATCATGGACATTGGATGTTGTTAATAACGAGGTCACAACATTAGTGTAATGATGTGATGAACATTCATCCGAAGTATAGCATTACGATCAAAGTCATTGAGTTTATATTGCTATAACAACTTACGAAGTGATCCTAATCCTTAGACCATGAGATCATGTCAATCACTAACAGGAAGAGTTTCGATGACATCAAAGCGTCATACCGTAGCGGGTGATTATAAAGATGGCTTCGAACTCTTGAAGTGTTATGTTGAGACCCATGGATCGAGTGGAATTTGTTCATCCGATGGCGGATAGATATGCTCTGGGCCCTCTCGGTGATATCACATTGATTAGCTTGCAAGCAAGTGATTTGATCACTAGAATGTTATATCATGGGAGCGAGAAAAGAGTGCATGTCGATGCGAGATCAAACTAGGTATGGAGATACCGATGATCGAATCTCGGACATGTAATATATCGTGAAACAAAGGATTAAGATACTAGCGTAAAAGGTTCCGATGATCACAAGAAAGTCATCGTTGAATGTGTAGTCGATATGGGTCTCGGATCCGCTTGATTATTGATCTGAGAGGAGTCTCGATCATGTCCGCATTATTCGCGAACCATAGGATGACACACTTAAGAGACACCGACATCCATTTGGAGCAAAATTTTCATGCCGAAAAGAAAAGGAAAGCACGGGAATTTATTTTACTAGACACAAAGCTGTTTGGTTGAAATTCTTGAAAAGTTACGCATGTGAAATGGAATACTAGCAAGGGGTTTTATGTGAATGTTTGTTAATTAAAGTAATTAAAAAAATTCTGAATAAATAAATAAAAGAGTTTTATTTAAATGAGAGCTTGTATTAAATTTGGTGGAAATTTAATGCATGTGAGTGGATTTTTGAGTGGAGGCTTTTTAATGGGAGTGGAGGCTTTTCATTTTGAGTGGAAGCTCCACCCACATGAATGTGGAAGAGGTGGGGGCAGCCCCCATGGCTGGGCGCCATGCCCCTTGGGTGCCCCCCTCTCTCCTATAAAAGGCCCCCCTCTCCTCCTCTCAAAGCACACCTCCTCGCGAAGGATCTCTCTCCCCCTTTAGAATTTCCCCATGGTCTCGGATCAGCGAGATACATGTTCCCGGTGGCTTTTTTTGGAAGGATTTGTTGTTTCCGCTGCTTATTTGGGCGAGGCGGAGGTTGTCGAGGTACCCGTCGTGTGTCGATCACGGATGCACCACTGCTTTGAGGTGCTGGACTTGATCGTCTTTGGACGGCCAGACGGATGGACTTTATCATGATCTTGAGATCGGCAAGCGTTCGTCTACATCATCCACGAGTACAACCTCGTTAACGCTATTCGGTCTTTGAGGGTATGTATTCTATGGATGTATATCCACCCGTTGCTTGTATCTAGTAGATAGATCTTGGTACATAGAAGTTCCCATCGTAGGAAAATTTTTGTTTTCTATGCTGCGAACCCTACACTTATTCCAAGGGTCTGTTTGTAATTTCTTATTTTCGTTGGGACATCTTTGTATGTTGTACTCCCACATCTTTGACTTAATGCAGCGTTTCTGAGTCCTTCGGGACTGCCCGGTTCAAAAAAAGGCAATTTTACACATAATATCCAAATGGCTACCGATATATTTTGCCGTGAATCGGTTCAACATGGTACATGGTCTTCCGGAACATGGAGGTATCTTCCATTCTTGTTGACCAGGAAATGAACAAGTTTGCGGCCATCTCCAACTCATTTTCTTATAAAGGGCTATTTTATTAAATTCAAAGTGTTGTGCTACGTGTTGCTTGTTTGACATATAGGTAAATTCACCTTAGCTGCATAATCTAGAGAATTTACCTTTCTTGTCAAACCCTAAATTGAAAAGAAAGAAAATTTGCAGTAGCATCTATTCACCCCAACTTACAGTGAGGTTGTCAATCTCACTGGTTTGCTAAAAACAAAGGATTAAACGTATAGTGTGGAAGGTAATGGTTGCTTGCAGAAAGTAAACAATATCAATAGATGATGTATCAATGGTAAAGATTAGACCGGGAACACAGTTCACTAGAGGTGTTCTCCTTAAGATAAATAACATAATATGCTGGGTAAACAAATTACAGCGGGGCAATTGACAGGACTGAGCAAGGCATAACAATGCAATACTAGACATTCATGATTCCTATGAGATTTGATTGGGCATTACAATTATATACATAGACCGCCATCCAATTGCATCTATGACTAGTAGTCCACCTTTAGGTTATCATCCGAACCCCCTCCAGTATTAAGTTGCAAGCAACGAATAACTGCATTAAGCAATGTGTGTAAAGTAAACAATACAATTGTTCCATGAACAAAAGATTGTTGTTTCTCCCTAGTAGCAACAACACATCTATAACCTTAGAGATATATGTCACTTCCTTAGATTTAATAGAGGCATGAACCCACTATCGAGCATAAATACTCCCTATTGGAATCACTAGCATCTACTTGGCCAAGATAGCTACTAGAAACGGAGAGCATGCAAGATTACAAACAATACAGACATGATAGAATCAATAATCATAAGACATGATAGAATCAATAATCAATCTGACATATTATCTCAATATTCATTGGATCCCTCGCAAACACATGTATGATTACAAATAGATGATCTTGATCATGAACGGAGCTCACAAGATCTAAACATGATAGCACAAAGGAGGAGAAACAACCATCTAGCTACTGTATGGACCCATAGTCCAAGGGTGAACTACTCACGCATCATACCGGAGGCTGGCATGGTGATGAAGAAGGCCTCCGGGATGATATCTCCCCTCCAGCAGGGTGCCGAAAAGAGCTTCAGATCTCCCCGATCTAGGGACGATGGTGGTGGCGGCTACGGACTGTTGCGTATAGATCTAATCGGGTGTTTAGGGTTTTGGCATCGGGGGGCTTATATAGGCGAAGAGGCGAGACAGGAGGGCGGCCAGGGGACCCACACTCTGCCCTGGTGCGGCCTAGGGTGGGCCTGCGCCTGGGAGGGTGCGGCCGCCCTGTGGCGCCTCTCCGTCTCTCCTCTGGACTCCGTATTCTCCTCGGTGAAATATTAACTTTGGCTTTTGTCCCGTCCAATTCCGAGAATATTTTCTTACTAGCTTTTCTGAAACCAAAATAGCGAGAAAGCGGCAAGCTGGCACATGACATCTTGTTAATAGGTTAGTCCCAGAAAATATATAAAAATACCTCAAAGTGTAGACAAAGCATAACAAAGTTGATACTAAACAAGCATGGAACATAAAAAAATTATAGATACGTTTACGACGTATCAGCCCTCTACAAAAAGAGTATCGAAGGCTCGAGAAAGCATGGGAGTGAGTCGGATGTCACTGATCTTGATGATGATGAATCAAGCAGGGGCACCCCGCACAATGGTCGTGCCCTTTGACCAAGAGGCCACAAGGCTAGTAAGCAAGATCTCCAATGCCAAGACACACCTGCATTGCAAGAGACCTTAAAAGGGTTGCTTGCAGAGAAGGAAAAGGCAAATGCTGAGAGGGATGAGAGGCGCTACCTAGAGAAAGAGGCCACCATTAGTTGCTTCGTTGACCTCACAAATAGAGATCTTGAGGCGGAAGAGGCCAATGCCCAGTCAAGGGCCATGGAGGCCGAGGCCAAGATCTTGGCCGAGGAGACCAAGCTCTTGATGATGGACTTGACCATCTTGAATCCAGCTCGAAAAAGTTGGTTTGAGAAGAGGCAAAACAACCCAAGTGTGATCTCATCCATGATCTATCGCCATGAGATCTACCTTTTTCGCAATTGCTAGAAAAAAATTATGTTATTTTGCACTATGATTCAGTACTTTGGCCTTTGAACTATGTTATTTTGTAATTTATGGTCATTTAGTTGCTAGTTTTGATTGTCAATTTAATGAAATCTATTGCCAATTAGCAAAATCTTGTGCCAATTGCAATTCATCAATATTTAAAAAATTGCCAGCTAGCCGTGTCCGGCCAGAATGGATAGCCCGGTGAAGATTTCGTAAACTTTTATCCTGAATTCTTCTGGGCGCGCGGGCGCCAGAACATCTCCAGCGCGCACGCTACACGACAGAAAAAAGTCCACCGCCGGCCTCTATCCGAGCGTCCCCTACCTCTCTCCCGAAATTATTTCTCCCGAGCATATCAAGCCGCCACCGACCGCGTCCGTTCCCCGTTCCGCGCCCTCTGTTCCCCGAGCTCTGGAAGCCCCAGTTCCAGCTCCTCAACCTCGTGTGTCCTTCTTAACCCTTCAACCGTCGCCACGCCCATCGATTCCGTCCGTCCACGGCGCCCCCGGCCGCCACGCCGACTGATTTCGGCCAGCCCGGAACTCACGGCCACTACGCTTCCCGTAGCATCCCCCTCCCCATTGCAGGTCTTGAACCCGAGGTGGTCTCCATTGTTGCCGTCCTTGCCGGCAGTCGGCGTAGTCACATCAAGGCTGCAATCGCGAGCAGGCCGTTGGTGCACGTCTTTTGTGGGGAGGCCAAGGTAGGTAGAGAGAGGAAGATGAGGCGAGCTCGTCTTCGTCTGGTGCTGCGTCGAGCTCCCTCTGCGCCAAATTCCCGCGCCGTCACGGGTGTCCCCATCAAGCTACATGCGTTGTTGTGTGGTGCGTGCGAGGCTGCGAGCTAGAGATCAAGGAGGAGCAGGTGAAGAATGGATGGCTTGTCCATTTATTTTCTTGGAGACGGTGGCTCTTCTCCATGGATTTCTGAGAAGGACAAGGAGAGAAGAAAGCACGAAAAGTTTTCTGATTTTTTTTAGTCAGACTGATGATTAGACTTGTTGTCTTACATGAAAAGTTGGTTTGTCGGTCATAAATTGCTCACAACTTTAGTGTCCGATAAGACAACTTTAGTGACCGGCGAAACAACTTCGATTTCTAATATGGCAACTAGAGAGCTCGACGAGACAACTTATGTGCCTAACAAGGTAACTTCGGAGCACGAAAAATCAACTTTTGCCCGGCGATGCAACTTTGGAGCCCGACGAAGCAACTTGTGCCCAAGTTCGGTGGTCGATGAGGCATATTGTGCCCGATGAGACAACTTCAGTGTCTGACGGGGCAACTTTGGAACTTGACTTATCAAATTTTGTGCCCGACTAAGCAAGAGCCGCTGCCCGACGGGGCAACTTCAGATCTCGGCGAGACAACTTCGAAGACGGACTTAGCAACTTTTATTCCCGACTAAGCCTGATGAGATAACTTTGGTAGGACACGCCGTGGTGGGTGAGGAAGGCCCTTCTTTAGACAAGTCGTCGCTCGACGAGGCAACTTTGGAGCCTGACTTAGCAACTTCTATGTCTGACTAAGCAACTCCAGAGCCCGACGAGACAACTTCGGAGCACGACAAATCAACTTTTGCCCGGCGATGCAATTTTGGAGCCCGACGAGGCAACTTGTGCCCAAGTTCGGAGGTCGATGAGACAAATTGTGCCCGATGAGACAACTTCGGTGCCCGACGAGGCAACTTCGAAACTTGACTTATCAAATTTTTTGCCTGACTAAGCAAGAGCCGCTGCCCGACGAGGAAACTTCAGATCGAGGTGAGGCAACTTCGAAGCCGGACTTAGCAACTTTTGTTCCCGACTAAGCCCGACGAGATAACTTTTTTGGTAGGACACACCGTGGTGGGTGAGGACAGCCCTTCTTTAGGCAAGACGTCGCTCGACGAGGCAACTTTGGATCCTGACTTAGCAACTTCTATGCCTGATTGAGCCACTTCAGAGCCCGACGAGGCAACTTCAGAGCCTAGCGAGACAACATCAGAGCCAACGAGGCAACTTTCGAAGCCCGACGAGGGAACTTTGGTGTCCGACTAAGCAAATTATGTGTCCGACTGAGAAACTTCGGATCCCTTTTTTAGGCAAGCCGCTGCCTTAGGAGCCAGAGAGGCAACTTTTGAGCCTAATTTAGCAACTTGTGGTGCGTGAGGACGACCATTCTTTAGGCAAGCCTCTGCTCGACGAGGCAATTTTGGAGCCTAACTTAGCAACTTTTGCCTGACTGAGCAACTTCAGATCCCGACGAGGCAACTTTGAAGCCTAACGAGACAACTTTGGAGCCGACGAGACAACTTTCGAAGCCCGACGAGAAAACTTTGGTGTCCGACTAAGCAACTTTGGAGCCCTTTTTTAGGCAAGCCACTGCCTTCGGAGCCTGACGAGGCAACTTTTGAGCCCGACTTAGCAACTTTTGTGCCCGACCGAGAAAGAGCCGCTGCCCGACGAGGCAAGGCAACTTTGGAGCCTGATGAGACAACTTCAGAGCCCGACGAGGCAACTTTGGTAGCCATTAGGACGACGCTGCCGTGGTGGGTGAGGACACCTCTTTTTTAGGCAAGCTGCTGCCAGACGAGGCAACTTGGAAGCCCGACGAGGTAACTTTGGTAGGACACGCCGCGGTGGATGAGGACATCCCTTCTTTAGGCAAGCCGCCGCTCGACGAGGCAACTTTGGAGCCCGACTTAGCAACTTCTGTGCCTAACCAGACAACTTTGGAGCCGGACGAGGCAACTTCGGAGCAGACGAGGCAACTTTCGGAGCCCGACGAGGGAACTTTGATATCTGACTAAGCGACTTTTGTGCCCGACTGAGCAACTTCGGAGACCTTCTTTAAGCAAACCGATGCCCTTCTTTAGGCAAACTGATGCCCTTCTTTAGGCAAGCTGCTACCTTCGGCGCCCGACGAGGCAACTCTAAGCCTGACTTAACAACTTTTGTGCCCGACTGAGAAAGAGCCGTTGTCCGACGGGGCAAGGCAACTTCAGAGCCTGATGAGACAACTTCATAGTCCGACGAGGCAACTTTGGTAGACCATTAGGACGACGCTGTCGTGGTGGGTGGGCATGCCTCTTTTTTAGGCAAGCTGCTACTCGAGGAGGCAACTTGGAAGCCCGGCGAGGTAACTTCGGTAGGACACGCTGCGGTGGGTGAGGACGACCCTTCTTTAGGCAAGCCGCCGCTCGACGAGGCAACTTTGGAGCCCGACTTAGCAATTTCTATGCCTGACTGAGCAACTTCAGAGCCCGACGAGACAATTTCGAAGCCGAGCGAGTCAACTTCGAAGCCGACGAGGCAACTTTTGAAGCTCAATAAAAAAACTTTGGTGTCCGACTGAACAACTTCGGACCCTTCTTTAAGCAAGCCGCTGAAGTTTCTTCACTAGACAATGTGGTACTCCATTTTAGAACGTATCAGATTTTGTATACTATTTAGTATCTAGATACATTAAGTTTAGACAACCTTTTCAAAGCATAGCGAGTACTACTAGTATTATGTGTTGTCAGGCATTAAATTAAGAGAATTAAGCAACTGCTATAAAAATTAACTTGCTGCTAGCTAGCTCGATGTGCTAGTGACAAATAAAGTACAATACTCCATAAGTAGGCATACTAGCTATCTTAAGAAACCTATCTAAAGAAAGCCTGCAGGCTGCAGCAAACACGCGCGGGGCTGGTCTGCACCGAGCACGGGAGGGCGGCGGCTTCATACACGCGTGGTAAATTAAATAAAAATAAGCTAAATTCGTAAGAGATTCAAAGATTAATTATATTTAAAAAGAAATTTAAACTGGATAACTCTTTTCTGTCACTCCCGTCCGCGCGGCGCCGCAGCCACTTGTGCAGCTGCAGTGCCAGTTAGGATGGCGTCGCATACACTTGGCTGGTTGGGGCCTTGCAATTTATCCTGTTGGCCCCCGCATGCAGCGCCGTCAGGCCTGGCGCCACATGCATGCCTGCTGCGCCACTCGACACGGCGCCGCACGTCCTGCCACGCTGGCTCCGTGGATCCCAACACCTTAAGTGCGGCGCCAGTCGGGGAGGCGCTAGGTCGGCCCAGCCCTCTTCTCCATTTCCTTCCTTTCTTCACCACTCACCACTTAGAACAGCGGCGGCTGCGGCTAGGGCTCACTCTTCCCCAATCTCCACTCAAAATCCCAAGATTTGAAGAAAAACTTTGGGGATTTCTTCCCCAATCGCCTCATCAAGGTATTCTCCTCTTCTCCCCTCAATTTCATCCGCAAATTTTAAGTTATTTGTCCCTCTATGTTATTTTGTAATTTATGGTCATTTAGTTGTTAGTTTTGTTATCAATTTAATGAAATCTATTGCCAATTAGCAAAATCTTCTGCCAATTGATCAATATTTAAAAAATTGTCAGCTAGCCGTGTCCGGCCAGAATGGATAGCCCGGTGGAGATGTCCTAAACTTTTATTTATGTAACCTCTAACAAAAACAAAACACATCACCAGTTAGACGTGTTAGCGCTTTATGTGACCACAGAAAATCCGATACGCATTCGCTTGGATGACGAAAGGGATAACATCAATTCCTGAAGAAATTCGTGCAGGTCCAGCACTAGTCCACGCATCCAGCGAGGCACACACTGGAAGTCTGGAACCATGACGAATGCGAGGACGTCAAGTCCTGCCCGCGAGTCCTTCAAATCCCATTTCAGATACGGAGCAGCAACCATCTCAGCTCAGTCCACACAGTAGAAGCAGTGAAGCACCAGAGCACACAACCTTAAAATCAAAAATCGACCGACGATGTCGTCAGAGAAACAGGAGACGGCGGCCGTGCGCGTGCTGGGCAGGTGGCCGAGCCCGTTCGTGATCCGGGTCCTCGTAGCGCTGCGGCTCAAGGGAGTGGAGTACGAGCTCGTGGAGGAGCCCATGGGCAACCGGAGCGAGCTGCTTCTCGCGTCCAATCCGGTGCACAGGAAGATCCCCGTGCTCCTGCACAACGGCAAGGCCGTCTCCGAGTCCCTGATCATCGTCCAGTACGTCGACGAGGTCTGGGCCTCCCAGGGCCCGGCGATTGTCCCGTCCGACCCCTACGCACGGGCCGCCGAGCGGTTCTGGGGCCAGTACGTCGACGACAAGGTAAATGCAACCCATTCTCCTCTGAACATTTTTCTCTAGCAGAAGCTTTCGCGCCTAAACAAAAAATGTGCTCTACCCATACTCAGTTTCCATCCGCGATCCGGGTCCTGAGGGGAAAGGTGGCCGGAGACAAGGACGAAACTGCGGCTCAGGTGGCCGCCGCTCTGCAGCACCTGGAAGAGGCCTTCGTCCAGTGTGGACAAGACAAGGATTACTTCGGCGGCGACAGCATCGGGTACCTGGACATCACTCTGGGCTCGCACGTCGGCTGGGTCAGGGCGGTGGAGAGGATGGCCGGTGTCAGCCTCCTCGACGCCGCCAAGCTACCTAGCCTGGCGGCATGGGCGGATCGGTTCTGCGCCCACCCGGCCGTGGCGGACGTGATGCCTGGCACGGACAGGTACGTGGAGTTCAGCGTCAAGAATGACGGCGTTCCGAAGGCAAACCGATAGTAACAAGTTCCAAGTGAACGAACTGGTTGTGCCAAAAATAAGTGAACGAACTGTGCCCTTCTTCTTCGTCGAGATACAAGTAAACGAACTCTTGCGCTCTGGGCTCGATGGAGTTAATGTGCTACGGGTTAGTGGCGTGCTAGTGTAACCACTGCAACCGTGCCTCTCGGTAGGTTGTCCTACAAATCAAGATCGTGATGTAACGAACGATGTATCCTTGTTTAAAGTGAAACAAAATCCACAGCAAAAAAAATCTTGATGTGCTGTTTTTTTCTCAATAAATGAAATATATTAATATCAAGATGATTCTCATTCACAAAAAAATCAAGATGATTCTCATTCACAAAAAAATCAAGATGATTCCAACTAACAACATAATTTCTAAAAGAACAAAAGAAAAAGAAAGTCCCGGCCAAAGCAATCATAGGCTCGCAGGAGCAAGAAGAGCTATGTCACCACGTAAACTCTGAAACGTTCTCTATGAACGATGACTCCAGAAAAGTAAGAGGATGCACAAACATTGGCGTCGTCCAGTCTAACCAGCAGGATCAAATCCTGAGTTTTCATCCTTGAGAATGTCCAATGCCTAAACGATGCCTTCAACAAGAGAATGACTAGAAACGCTCCATTGCCAGACCCTACCACAAGGTCGGACAGAGGGTTTTCATCCTGAGAATTAAGACTGCCAAAACACAAACTCTACCATTGTCATCATTCCCACTCGTCACTGGTGCAAAACACCGATCGTTTGACACGTGTGGTCCTCCTAGTCTGCTGCGACAACACTCTAGATTCTTCAAAACACGCCCCCCTACAAACACCATGGATATCATGACACCGATAGATCCCAACGGGTCCACGGTGAACAAGAGATGCAACCAACCTTGGATATTGCTATCGACGATGTCAGCACAATGGATCTCACCTCGTGGAGAAGTCAGAGCATGAAAAACAATCATATTCTAGTGACACGGTTTCGTACGTCAAGGAATCCGTGAAACAAGCTTTCGCCACGCTTTGTAAATAAAGCCACGAACGACCAAACTGATACAAGGTTGTGAGGAAAGCCTCTTACAAAAGAAAGTCAAAATAAACGACAAATAACGCCTCCAACTCCAACTCAAGCATGAAAACCGGAGATGCCACAACTAGCACTAGGAAACATAGATGATCGAGTAGGTACAAAACCGCACCTCGTGAGAAAACCATCAGACTGTTGCGCCAAACACACCAAGCCAATGCTGGAGTGGGCAGTCCGCCCCCTCTCACTCTGGGCCGCAGAGCGTCGATCCTGCCAGCGAAAAGCAAGTGGCAAGAACCATGACAACGCAGTAGTATCCCAAGTGTATAACTCTTGTAATGCTACATGTTTAATCTATATATGTTACTTCCTACTTAATAATTATTGCATCACACAATATCATGTTCATGTCATATTGTATTTGAGCATCATATTAAATATTGTATTTGATTCTTATCCTTTATACTTGCCTCTTGCATTTGTCTCTTATTAAATGCAGTTGATTCTTGAATTCATGTATTTTCCATTTGATACTTGTATGCAAATACCCAAATAGAGTTGAGGGCATATCTGTTGAGTTCATTCCACCTACTAACATGCCATTCTAATTGTCCATTTGATCTTGTCCTAATTCTACCACATATGCCATATGGGTTCTTGTGTTCTTATATTTTACATCTTGCTCATATGTGCATGTGTGGATTCGTACCACCATATGTTGCCATTTTACCTTGTCTACATACCACCTCATGTTGCACTTATAGGATCCTTTTATTTTTCTTGTGGCCAATCCATACACATGGGACTATCAGAGGATCCATAATCTACTCTTGACATGATCTACTCCAGTGCTTGTGCACTCCCTCTTGGCAATATACATGTGGCATACTCTTCTTAAAGCTTATCATGCATATCTTTCCTAATGGATACATGGGCATCTTTTGTTGTTTGTTCTTTTTCTCTCTTGGACAATACTTCAAATAAAATTGTCTGATACCATGCCATCTCTATTTTGTTGTCTATATATTCCTTATTCTTGAACATATGCCCAAATGGAGTAATAAGGGAATCCTCTTGCTATTTCCTAATTCCCTCATTTTCCTTTTTATTTGGATTCATTTTTTCTTTTTCCGTTTAGATGTCTTGCAAAAAAGTCAAAAATATTAAAGTTCATTTACAAGTTTGAATTTCAACAAAACAAACTAAACAAGTAGTAAATAAAATAAAAAATAGAAAAGAAATAAATAAGAGAACTACATCGGCAACAACTTGTCCTAGCCCCGAATCTAGCCCGTCCGGGGTCTAGCTCCCAGTCGACAACACCAGCCCATGGCGCCAGCCCACTAGGCCCAACTCCCTCCACCTCCACAGTGTTGTCGTCTTCCCCGGTCATGCCTCGCACTTAACTGCGCACGAGAGAGCGACCGAGCCGGCTGCTGCACCTTTACCCTGACCCGACACCCTCTGATCGCACCTGCTCCATTCTCTTCCTCCTTCTTATCCCCAAGCTAAGGCCCTAGCAAACCTAGCATTCCAATACCCCTCCCTCTCTTCTCCTCCTCCCTGCACCCGAAATTCCAGTTCCCCGGGAGGTACCCGGCATGGGAGTTTCCTGGTATATCATTTTATGTCAGCCCATATGTGACCATAAGAATTTTTAACTGAAAACCTTTGTATTATTCCATGTTATGTGATATATTACAAGAAAGTAAAGTATCATGTAACAAAAAAGTGCAAACATAAGATGAAATATAAGAATTAATGTGGAAAAAGGGAAAGAGGATATGTTGTCGGCATAGGCATATACCGATGACTCTCCATCACGGGTGTCGGCGTACTCCTAACGTCGTCTGCCGGTGGTCACCAGCGCCACATGGTTGCGGCCATTACCAATGGTGACGACTAAGCTGACAGTTACCGTCGTCATACATCCAGGTATACTGACGACCCAACTATACCAACGACTGTCGTCGGCAGACGTCCAAATAGGTCGTCGGTTTTCCTGTGTCAAAGGTTTTTTATCAGCCGTAGACATATAGGCCATATGCCAACGCCCGCGATAAGATATTGCCGACTTGTCATTTAACATTGACATTTCGTATGTTTCATGTAGTGTCTCATCCCTCATTCCCACTTTGCTTCCACTTGCGACAAGTGTAACGCGTGGAGAGCACTAACTGTTGCTTTGCTGGGACTAGCAATAACCATGTGGAGGCATCAGGGCATCTCCACCATCACGATACAAATGGTCCTGTCGCGTCCAAAATGGTCCGACCAGACTCGAGTGGTGGGCGCACCCTCTCCAGCAGGGCGACCCATCCGGACTGACTCATTTGGCATGACCTATCGGCGCACCACACTTGGGCAACATTTGCGTCGGGACAGACAGTGGGCACATCCTTCCATGTCCTCATGCGTGGGCCGAGGGCCCGCATGGCAGTGACCCAACAACCTTCTTCCACTAGGTATCAATGGAGGGATGTAGGCTGCTCTAAAGTTGGACGCGCCGCTGACGACTGGACGCCTACTCTAGCCGTGATGCCCGACGCCCGCGGTCCTGCCGCGGACACATCAATGACCTCATTTCAGCCTTCGCGCTGGATTCTAATGTCGTGGCCTTTTAATGGGCCACCCGCGGCTATCTTCCTCCACACTCTCCTCCTCCCGCCCACCCTATAGTCGTCAGCACCACCGTAGGCACCGGGCTAGATAGCCATGACCGGTGGCATTGGATCAAGGGGATGGTGTCTTGGATGACCACCAGGCACTAGTCATGGCCGAGGCCATAAAGGAAGACTTGGGGGCGCATCCAAAGTGGTTCGCCGCCACCTCCTTCATCGTCACCCGAGCTCGAGCTCGTTGTCATCAACCTCAACGGGTTTGAGTTCGCCGTGGTCATTCACTTGGTCATGAACTGGGATAGGCTGCGCCTACCCGAGATGTTTGAGAATTTGACCTTATTTTTTGGAGACGCACCGCGCTGCTCTCGGGCGGGGCGGCATGGGCATAACCCTAAACCGCCGCCACCCCTGACTCCTCCTCCCGCTTCTCCCCCGCTGCCACCGGAGGACGCCGGCGGGCAAAGCCTGGTCGGCCAACGGTTGCAGCGGGGCTGCTTCCTCGCGTGGTGGCCTCTCCCCCGCAGGGAGCCCCTTGGGTGCTGGAAGGTTGTCGCCCCGACGGCGATCTGATGGAGGCGGGGTCTAGAAGCCGGGGCGGCGGCCTCAGGCTTTGATGGAGGTTCTCCCTTGGCGGATGGCGGCGCAGGTCACATCTGCTGCCAGGGGCGCAATCCTAGGGTTTCTCTCACGTCAAGACGAAGATCTACCTTCAGCCCGTTTTCATTGATCTGGTGACATTGTCGTGTTCCGGAAGGCTGCGCCGACGAACTCCCATGGGCTATTCATGCCTGGAGATTGCTGGAACGAATGGGATTCGGTCGCGCGCAATCGTTGTTTTTCTGACCGTTTGGTTTGAGAGGAAGCGAGGCGAAGCTCTGCAGTATGTTGCCATCATGGAACATGTCTTTAGTTCCCATCATGGAACATGTCTTTAGTTCCATGGTGAAGTCAGTGTACGGAGAATATCATGGAAGCCAAGATTTGTGGACTAGCTATGGTGGATCGAATTCTGATAGCGATGAGGAATTGGCTTGGTGATTCATGAATTGTAGCAGCGACATAAGAAAGTGAGGGGTGGAAGCACAAGAGGGATTCACAGTCTTACCTTGCAGGGTGAAAATCCAAGGTCTGGCCTTAATTGGTTGTGTCTGGCAATGACCTTATTGAAGGCATTGTTTTGTGAGCGAGGACTTTCTCCAGGGTGAAACCTATGATCTTTAATCGAGCGACGACGGTGTTTGTGTTCGGTTTCCTTTTTGAAGGCGTCGCTATTGGACATATTGGACTTCTGTTATTGTTCGGTGGGGTTAGTGTCACTGCTACTAAGGATCTTATCGCTGTAGCGGGACTTTTCTTTTTTGTAATTCTTTTTTTGGCTGTGTGCATCCGTAATGCCAATAGGGTAATGCGTTATTGCAGAGGCTAAGTATAATTGGTATTATCGTGATATTAATATATGCTACTTTCAAAACAAAACAAAACCAGAAGTTCGTATCCATTGTTGACGGGCAAAAGCCACACCACATCCTGCTACAGGTATCCGATGGCGTCATCGGCAAGTGGTCCGTCAAGGTGTTATTTGACCGGTACGGAGCCAACGGTTTAAAGAAGTTCGTCCGGGCGCACCAAATCGAAGTCGGGCGTCTTGTCTAAAATAAGTTATGCATTAATTGTCATCTAAAATAGTTCTAGGTGGGTTGCGAGACGAAAACAGTAACGAGTCGGTGCGATGGGCTGGCCTGCTTAAACATCAGTGGAACTTAGGTGGACATGTTATAAGGAAAATGATATGGATCCCCCGGACGATGGGGGTTCCCATCGTCCTCCTCCCCCAAAATCGCCCCAAATTTCATTTTTGCTGCAAAACGGCCGGCTTTTGCTACATATGTCCCCGCTTTTGCTTCTGAAGCAAAAAATGGTTCGTTTTAGAAATAGAACGTCTCGCCGGAGACCTCGCCGGAGATCATGCAGCAAAAAAATTGTGCTAATGCAGCAAAACCGACTTCGCCGGAAACTTTTTTTGCTGCATGGTCTCCGACGAGGGTCATCAACGAGTTGTTTCCGACGATGTCTCCGGCGAAGACGGTTTTGCTGCATTAGCACAATTTTTTTGCTGCATGGTCTCCGGCGAGGTCTCCGGTGAGGTCTCCGGCGAGACGTTCTATTTCTAAAACGAACCTTTTTTTTGCTTCGGAAGCAAAAGCGGGGACATATGCAGCAAGCGCAGGATGTTTTACAGCAAATGGACATGTGTCAGCGCGAAAAGCAGGACGATGGGAGCTCTCCCATCGTCCGGGGAATGCCTAGCAGTTTCCATGTTATAACCATGACAGAATAGATGACGATCTGACCACGCAGTTAGTGACAGTTTGCTATGTAACAGTTTAGTGTAACATGAGAATTTGATGGTCTCACGAATCACATCTACACATCAGCCACGGATCAACAGTCCACGATAGAACTATCGGATTTGCTAGTAGTCAAGCTACTGAGAACTAAGTCTTAGTCGCCTCTATCTATGGCTTAAATCTTGAAACGTATTTCATGGTAAAAAAAGGACTATTTAGCAATATTGATCCCCAAGATGGGCTGGCCTGCTTAAACTTCAGTGGACATGTTATTAACGACAAATTTATAACTATGACAGAATAGATGACGATGTGACGACGCAGTTAGCGACAGTTTGCTATGTAACAGTTCAGTGTAACATCCGAATTTGATGGTCTCACGAATCACATCTACAAATCAGCCACGGATCAACAGTCCATGATAGATCTATCTACCACGTGGCTTAAATCTTGAAACGTATTTCATGGTAAAAAAAGGACTATTTAGCGATGAAAAAAGCCCTTGTACCTTAAAAACCGATTACGGTAAAAGATAAATTTTCTATCGAGACTATTCTCCACTACATTCAATTGTACTACCGGCCATGGACATCGTCCTACAGCGTCGACTTTCGGCGGGGCTTCTAATGTGATGACCACCTATATATCAACTTCGGCGGAGCTTCAAATGTGACGACCGCCTATGAAAGTCAAGATTTTGTTGGAGTACGGCGTGTGCACATTATTAAAAGAAAGCGAGATCCATGTGAACAGACGTGAAGGATATGGTTTCTTAACAGATGTCAGAGCCACCAATAGTTCTTGAAGTCCTAGACGGCCGGGCCACACAAGCACACTGCACGACTACCACACGACCCACCAATAGTTCTTGAACAGAAAGCGAGTAGCTATGGCGACGGGAATACCAGAGTGCTCGCCGGCCATCTTGCTCGCCGCCGGCCTCTCAGTGCTGGCAATCTTCTGCTACCTGGCTGTCGTCCGCGGCGGAAGAAAGCGGTACCCGCCAGCGGTGGGCACGGTGTTCCACCAGGTGTACCACCTCCGGCGGCTACACGACTACCACACGGGCCTGTTCCGCGCGCACAAGACGTTCCGGCTGCTCTCGCCAGGCCGGCGGCAGATCTACACGTCCGACCCGGCGGTGGTCGAGCACATCCTCAGGACCAACTTCACCAGCTACGGCAAGGTACACAAGTAGTAGCACTGACAGCTAATTAAGCTGTGCAAGTACTCCTATATATTTGTTCCCTGATTTGGACAAAGATATGAAGAGAGTATAATAGCTCAGGATATACCTAGCATGTCAGTGACTTCAGTATGCATATGAGTGGAGTTCTGTAAATAGCTCGGAGTGATGGAGTGGAGTTTTTACCTCTGTAGTTCGTTTCTCTGTTGAACATTCCACTGGGCACGAGGAAATGAGCATAAAGTGTACTACTACCGGTAGCTAGTACTCTCTCCGATTCAAAATATAAGGTATTTTAAGTTCGTGAAGAAAATGTCTAGACTTTTTTTAGAGTATAGATTTATTTTAAACTTGAGTGAACCTATATACTAATATAAGTACAGATACATTTTGTTTTATAAATCTAAAAGAAACTGGGGGAGTACTACTATAGTAGCAGTTCTGAGTTTCACGTTGGATGCATATAACGGTAGTACAAGTTCGGCAATTCCCCATTTTATCGTGCTAACACACAGCACCGGTGGAAGAATCTCTTGGCAAGTAACTCCCTGGCATGCGTTTGATGTTTGTGAACACAGGGTGACTTCAACTACGAGAACATGAGCGATCTTTTGGGAGACGGCATCTTCGCGGTAGACGGCGACAAGTGGAAGCAGCAGAGGAAGATCGCCAGCTACGACTTCTCCACGAGGGCGCTCCGGGACTTCAGCGGCGGCGTCTTCAACAAGAACGCCGCCAAGCTTGCACGCATCGTCTCCAACAAGGCCGCGACGAAGCAGCCCATGGACTTTCAGGCATTCCCTCCTACCCATCACAGAGGTAGAAACAACATCGTACTGTCTGACGACAACGCTTCCACTGTACATGATGCAGGGGTTGCTGATGAAGGCAACGATGGACTCCATCTTCACCATTGCCTTCGGCCTGGACCTGAACACGCTGGACGGTTCGGCGGACGAGGGGAGCCGCTTCGCCGCGGCTTTCGACGACGCCAGCGAGTTCACCCTGGTCCGCTACGTGAACGTGTTCTGGAAGGTGGCGAGGTTCCTGAACGTCGGCGTTGAGGCGACGCTCAGGGACAGGATCAAGGTCGTGGACGAGTTCGTGTACAAGCGGATCCGTGGCAGGGCCGACGAGATGTCGGACGACAAGGCACGCGACGCTCATCGGAAGCAAGATTTGCTGTCTAGATTCATCCTGGCGACCACCAGCGATTCTGGGAAGGTGGACTACAAGTACCTGAGAGACATCATAATGAACATAGTCATCGCCGGCAAGGACACGACCGCGGGAGGGCTTTCCTGGTTCCTCTACATGGTGTGCAAGTACCCGGAGGTCCAGGAGAAGGTAAGCAAGGAGGTCAGGGAGGCTACCGCGAACGCCGGCGAGGCCGCGTCGTCCGTGGATGAGTTCTCGCGGAGCCTGACGGACGAGGCCCTGAACAGGATGCACTATCTGCACGCCGCTCTGACGGAGACGCTCAGACTGTACCCTTCGGTGCCGCTGGTGAGTCGATCTACATCTACGCTCTGAACTTGTGGTCATGCATGGGAGAAGGAGCAAAAAAAGCATTGCAATGTTTTGGTGTTCCAGGACAACAAGGAGTGCTTCTCAGACGACGTTCTGCCCAACGGCTTCAGCGTCGGCAAGGGAGACATCGTGTACTACACCCCCTACGCGATGGGGCGAATGGAACGCCTGTGGGGCGACGGCGCCCATGAATTCCGGCCCGAACGGTGGCTCGACGAAGACGGCGTGTTTCAGCCGGAGAGCCCTTTCAAATTCACAGCTTTCCAGGTAGCCACACCGCGCGACACATGCATAAAACACCATCACGTTCGACAACATAGATAGCTCTTCTACAGACAAGCTGAATCGTGTAACTGAACTACTCTTAACTCTTGTCACATACAGGCTGGCCCGAGGATCTGCCTGGGAAAGGAGTTCGCCTACAGGCAGATGAAGATCTTCGCGGCTGTGCTGCTCCACTTCTTCGTGCTTGCTCTACCCGACGAGAAGGCGAGCGTCAATTACAGGAGCATGATCACGCTCTACATCGATCAGGGTCTCCATCTGACAGCTACGGCCAGATGATTGTGCCTTGGCTTGTGCCGTATATCATGTTGTCCCTATCTACGTGTGATAAGCTCTTTTTGGTTCCCATCATTTCATTTCATTTGGAAGAAATGAAATAAAATGGCATTGATGATATTATTTTATTTGAGAATTCCATAGAAATGATAGGGTACCAAAAGAAATTAAGGTTGGGCATAAAAAGAAAACCATGAAATTTGCAATTGAATTCCGTAACCAATTCCGTGGCAACCAACCACGTTGATTCTTGGAATCACAAAAGAATTCCTTGATTCCAACCACAAATGATGGGAGCCAAACGAGCTCTAAGGTTATAATGTTAGTTGATTAAACATACTCCCTCCGTTTCGGTTTATAAGTCCTGCACGTAGTTCTATGTCGCCAAATAAAGCAACTTAGTATGATGTATATATTACAAAAAATATATCACCAGAAACTTTAGACTTTGTATTTTCCAATGATATAATTTTTATATTATATAATTCAAATTATATAGGTCAAATTGATAACCTAGATATACGCGTAGGCCTTGTAAACTGAAACGGAGGGAGTATGTAACAACAATGTTACTGTAGAACGATACATATAGAACGATAGAGAGGGATTGACGGAATATGTTGGATGTATTATTGACCTTCATGAACGAGTATATATAGACGTATAGGGGATCATCTTGGAGTACAAGTCGAGTCCTAACTATCCTAAACTATCATAACAGCCATGTCCTTACAATACTCTAACATACCCCGCAGTCGTAGCGGCGCGTCGCAGTAGTTTGGACTATAGAGTAAGCTTATGATGCTCAAGCGAGGTGATAGCACTTGTGCCAATGTCGAGGAAGCCGAGAGCGTTAGGCGGTGCCGAGGTCGGGGTAGCCATGCGAGGGGTCTCCGTGGTCGATGTCGTGGTCGGGGATGCCGGTGTCGAGGTAGTCACACGTGAACCCGCATGCGCATAGTGCGCGAGGAGGATGACGGAGACGCGTCGAGCGTCCATGGCCGCTTGACGAGGGTTCGTGGAGACGTGCCGGGGGGCCGCGAAGGCTTGTCGAGGGTCGATGCAGTCCGAGCCATCGAGAACGAGGTGCAGCCATAGTTTTGCCAGAATAGGCACACGTCGAGGACGAACGCACACTCCGGTTTTGCCAGAACCGAGTATGCAAAGAACTCGTCGATGATGCAGTCGAGGCAGTCATAGAGCGGTCGATGCCGAAGAATACATTGTCGAAGCTGATGAAGAAGAGGCACCGATCCGAGATTGCCAGACTTAGGAACGCATCAGGGACAAAGGCACTCCCGGTGTTGCCAGTACCAGGCATGCAAGGGGCAGGAACCATCATGAACTTGTCGCCATGTCAGAGAGACTAGCAGAGGAGGCCTCCAGAGCGGTTGTGACGCGTAGAGCGGCGAAGGGAGAGATATCGATGATGTCCGCGGTTGTCGGAGTAGAGTAGCAAGTGGTGTAGTCGGGGACAAAGCGGTGACGCTGACGACGAAGTTGTAGTGGAAAAAGACAAGGGGGGCAAAAACAGCGTTGACCCGGGGTGGTCGTGCTGGCTGCCTAGAGTGGCGATGGGGTAGTCGGTGGGACCGGCGATAGCGAGAGGTCGCCATGCATGTTAACTTGTGAAGTGCGGCAGCGGTGCTCGAACTAGGCGAGGAAGAACCCGACAACGTGATGAAGACCATGCGTAGACGGCGGTGATCCGCACTGTAGGAGATGGCGCGATGGAAAACGAGGACATTGGTGCACAGGGATGGCGAAGTAGACTGCGTGCAGCGACACTACGACCCAAGGGGGCGGCATAGCTGCAGGGAGCAAGTCGGTGCAGTGGCTAAGAGACCACCAGCGACGTGCAGGCCAAGAAAGGCGTGTTGAAAGCCGGTAGCATGGACCAAAGGTGACGGTGTTGCGTCCCAAAGGGGCGATGCAGCGGCAGCCTGTAGCTCGATCGGTGGTAGGCACGTGCTTAGGGACGTGCTTGGCATAGACGGGCGCTGGATCGGTTGATCAGACCGACAATGCATCCTATGCACCATGGCGTGGACGACATGTAGATCAGAGTCGATGGCGGCGTTGTCGATGAAGTCCCGGACAATGACGAAGAAGACGATCCGAGGGGGGCGTCCACGGCATCCTTCCAAGGAAGGCGTATCAACCGCCATGATGCGCGACAGCCTGCCATGAGGCCGCGATAGTCTGCCGAGGCAGACGTTGCAGCGGAGAGGGCAGCCGCACAGGTGCGGTGTAGATTGTCGATGTTGATGGTCGGAGTGGCGGCGCGAGTAGATGACGACGGTGTGCGACTCAAAGATCGGTAAACCAAAAAAGAAAACCGATCAATATATCAGAAAAAGAGACTTACAGAGCAGCCGATCAGGGATCGACGGATGAATCTTACATACGGGTTGCGCATCCCCCGGCGGAGATCATGGAGATCGACCTCCCCGAGGGCAGCATGGCGGAAGTGTGTTGCTCAGCTAGCACGGTGCCATGGGAGGGGCAACGCACGATTGAGGAGAGGCGGCGACGGCACTAGGGTTTTGGCGGTGGCAGCTCTAGGGTAGTATCGAATTTAGGACTGATACCATGTAGAACGATAGAGAGAGATTGGCGGAATATGTTGGATGTATTATTGAGCCTCATAGGCGAGTATATATAAACGTACATGAAATCATCTTGAAGTACAAGTTTAGTTAAGCTAGAGTCCTAACTATCCTAAACTATCATAACAACTGGGTCTGTACAATACTCTAACAGTTACAATGAGTAAGAGTCTAGGCTTCCTCGTGGGTTTGTGGCAAGTAAAAGTTAGGCACTACTCTCACAAATTTGAGAGATCATAAAATCGAAAAAGAAAACCTTGGTTATTGTCTAAATTGTTCCTTCCTAGCCTAAACAAAAATGGCTAAATATATACTCCCTTCGATTCATAATAAGTGTGTCGAAACTAACTCCATCCATTGTGACCATATAAAGAAGAGGGAAAATCGCATGCAAAAGGGATCCATCAACTTTCCTCAACATCGAAGCTCAACCACCGCCATCTACATCTTCGTCCCCATACTTATACATAGCCATCTACTTATAATATTGATTCTCTCGCAATTGGTGATATGTAAGTCTATTTGTTATTCATCTATAAGGATTTTCAATAGAATGCTTAGGATTTTTGATTTAATCATGTGTGTGTACTCTTCACGGGCAGTGGCGAAGCCAGGAATTGAGATCGGGGGTCGAAATTATAAAGTCTAAATTTTTAAGGCACAAAAGGAAGTCTATATAGCAAACCAAATGGCATTGAAAAGGTACAACTATCAAAACATGAAATGACATAAAAATGACTTGGAAACTACTAACATGGACTCCTAACACTTGGGTAGATAAGATAGTTGATAAGATATATAATCTTGGTCTTTTGACTTAGGAGGCGAAGGAGGCATAGAAATTTATTATGATTGTATCCATGTTTCTCAAAAATCTGGAAAAGTAGATGATTTGACTGATGACCTTCACCCTGATTCTGGTATTGTTCTACATGTTATTAAGTCTTTTATAGAGCACATTGAATCACCCAAAAATATTGGATTCAATTTATACCACCTCCTAAACCCGTTGAAAAAGTGCATGTTGTCACCAAGAAGGGAATGGACACCTTATGTGGAACTCGTTCCCTTCCCAAGAACTATGCGGAAGTACATCTTGGCACAACAATAAGCAGATTGCCTAGAGGCGGAGAAGTAGGCTCTAGAAGAAGCGAACAAGAATGAAGAGGAAGTTCTTATAGAAGCTATAGAAAAAGTTTATGAATAAGAAATGACAAGGGAAGCGGTGATGGCCATGTTTGTACATTGCAACATTATTGAATTTTATACTAGAGCCTCCATCTTTGCTCAAGGAAAGGTAAAGGTTAAAAATGTGGCTAAGCCTATTCTTACTTGTACTTTGGAGGATCTTCTCATTATGGCATATGTGATTTGGGTACTATTAATATTATCCCTTAAAAATTCTTTAGAGAGATAAAACATAAGTTAGAATTAGCCGAGTTTGAGGATACTAATTTGAAATTATGCTAGCTGATAAGACTCTTAGAATTCCAATGGGAGTAGTAAAAAATGTTTCCATCTATATTGGTTCCTATGAATTCCCTATTGATTTTGTAGTAGTTGATATGCCAACTTATTACCGTTGTCAATTATTTTTGGAAGAACCTTTTAAAGGATAGAAGGGGCAAAGATCAATTGCAAGAAAGATACAATATCTCTTAAGTTTGGTGAAGAGGAAATGAAATTCCACTTTTCCAAATTTCAGGATATGCCTATCTATACGGAGTTTGAAGAACCTAAAGAAAGTGAAGGAAAAAACTATCGCCAAGCTTGCAGCCATATATTATGGCACACCAACAGATGACTTAGAAAGAAGCTTGGTGAATAATGATGATACTCCTAAAAATTAAAGATAAATAAGAACTAAAAATTCAATTCCCATAATGGAGTATCCCATGAATGAAACTTATGAAGTACCGGAGAGGAAGTGAGATGAAGAACCTCCACCTCTAGAACTAAAACTTTACCCATAGAGTTAAAATATAGATTCTTAGATTATACTAATAAATATCTTGTTATTCTTAGTATTGAACTTGCAGGACAAGAGGAATACCAACTCATGGTTATATTGAAGAAGCATAATAAGCCTTTAGATATTCTATGGATGACCTGAAGGGGATAAGTCCCTCGATAACCTCACATCGAATATTTATGGAAGAACGTGCTCAACCTGTTGCAGAATTTCAAAGGAGGCTTAAACCACAAATAAAGGAAGCGGTAAGAAAAGAAATTATATGCCTGCTAGATGCTAGTATCATTTATCATGTGGCGGAAAGTGATTGGGTAAGTCCGGTTCATTTATGTTCCTAAAAAGGAAGGATTTATAGTAGTAGCTAATGAGTATAATGGGCAAATCCACACTAGGATTACTGTTAGGCATAGAATGTGTATTGAATTCAGGAAAATGAATAAGGAGACTAGTAAGGACCAGATACCCTTTACCGTTCATAGATAAAACATTAGAGAGACTTGCTAAGCATTCTTATTTTTGTTATTTAGACGATTATTCTGGGTTTTTTTACAAATAGTTGTTCATCCTGATGATCAACTGAAGACAACTTTTACTTCCCATTTGGTATGTGTACTTATCCAGTATGACTTTTGGTTTATTAAATTTATCGGCTACTTTTCAAAGATGCATGGCTGCCATATTTGTAGAGTTTGTAGAAGAAATAATGGAAGTCTTTGTGGATGATTTCTCTGTCTATGAAACTTCATTTAAACATTGTATTCATAACCTTATCAAAGTTGTGCAGCGACCTGAAGATACTAATCTTGTTTTCAATTATAAGAAATATCACTTCATGGTAAAGAAAGGAATAGTTCGTCACAAGATCTCAGGTAAAGACATAGAAGTTGACAAAGCACAGATAGAACCAATAGAAGGTAAGCACCTCCACTATAAGTGAAAGGTATACAATTTTTTTTTGGTCATGCAAGCTTTTATAGAAGGTTTATAAAGAATTTCTTCAAAGTATCTCAACCTTTGAATAACCTCTTCGAAAAGAATGCACATTTCAATTTCAATGATTATTGCTTTACTGCTTTTAATATCCTGAAGCAAGCTTTGTTAAACTCTCCTATAATAAATCGACCCATTTGGTACCGATGTTTTGATCTATATGTTAAGATAGCGATGGAACTATTGGGGATGTTCTAGGACAAAGTGATAAAGCTAGAGACGAGAGTGGATTTTTCCTAGGACTCACGTGCATGACTCAAGCCGAGCAGAGACACACAAGAGAGCTAGCCAAGAATTGGGCTTTCAAAGTTCAGGAACATGTACTAGGTTGGGTACCTTGCACATGGATTGGTGAGTCGGGTCGGCCGACCCTCCTCGACCCCCTGGTGGCGCCGCATTTCCTCACGAGTTATGGTATGAGCTTTAATCTGAGTAATATGTGCATATTTTGATATGGGATTGTTGATACAATTGAGTAATCATGATCCATATATTTGTCTCTAGTGTTTACCTCTATCTTATGACTTGTTAGGTACCAAAGACCCTAAACATTGGTAAAGGTAAAGGGAAGAGAGTAGAGAAGAATGAAAGCCTATGCATGAAACCTAATGAGAGGACGGGGAATGTGATAGATGGGAATTAGGAAACCAAGGTGAGTCTTTTCTGTTTATCTTAATAACCATGGAAACCGTGCTAAGACCAATAGGGTCACGGTTGGACAATTGAATCTATAGTGCTATGATTATAGGCTATGGTGTTATAGGGATGCATCACCCACATGTATAACTAAATTCATAGTTATGCTTTTACACACTAACAATGCTTCATTTTATTTTTAATATCCCATATGCATGTGCACCAATGTAGGTGAAACCTTGACCCTAGCCTGTTTTTATCCATTCATAAAACCATAAAAGATAACAGTTGTGGTCTAGTAAATAAAGATTTTCAAAGTTCTCAAAGACTTATTCTAGGTGATCTTACACCAAGCAACTACTTCCTAGTTCGATAATACCTGGGTCTCTAGGGGGAAAAAGCTATTATACTAATTTGTAATCTGAGACGATAGCAGTGTGGCATCTTTGTTGGGAGACAGTAAAGCGAAACCGTGCACAACCGATGACAAAGCTATGTAGAGCTCGGTGTACATAGTGGTGGGTTGGGTTGGGACGGAGTGGATTGAAACAAAGAAAGAAGGGAAGAATAAGGAAGAAGGGGTGGCCGGGTGGGCCGTAGACCAACTTGAGATTTCGAGTTGACCCATATACTATAGGTGCAAAAATAAATAAAAAACTTGTTTTCCTCTGTACAATAGAGTCGTCCAAGATTTTTTTGTTTCCCAGTTTGGTATTTCCCAAACCGCTCGGCCAGTCATGTCCACTCTTTGCCATCGACTCGCCACCACGCCATCGCCACGTCTCTAGATGAGAATCGCCCCAGGGCCACGCCCATTGCCGCTAGTCATTCCTCTAAAGCCCCCATACAGCCTTACGTTCCTGCGTATGCGATCCTCCCACACCCTATTCCTAATCAAGAGTAGGGTGGCACTAGGTTTATGCTGGCGACCTGCATGGCGCTCCACTCCTATACTATGTTCATTTAAACCAATTTGGTACATATTCGACCTCCGATCCTCCAAATTTGCAACTAGTTTAATGCATCACTAGTTTGATGTCCAATGGCATATAGACGGATACTAAAAAGTAGATTTGATTATTGTCAATTTTTTATTGTAAAATTGTTGGTGAATAAGAAGGACCGGGCACATTGCAAAATTCAGACTTATTGTGAATTTCAATAAGTTCACAATGCTACCGTGTTATTTCTAAATTCTCTAATACAGTAGTATTTGTAATGCGTCTTTGGTTCTATCTTCATTTAAAAATCGTATTTTATAGGTTTCAAAAATATCTGAAAAAATTACGGACATAATCAATGTTGTATTTCACAAGCATGCATGCAAAACTATGATATTAGATTCTTTGTATTTTGGCCTACACAAAAATGACAAATCTAATAAAATATAGGTATTTGAAAACATACTTGCACAGATCTACACTCTTTCTATTTTTATATAGCTCATAATACAAAGTATTTGAAATTGATATTTTGCACGTTTATGGGATAAATCATGTTCTATATCCAGATATTCTTTTAATAATTTTTGAAACTCATAAATTTAATTTTAATTGTTTTAAATAGCAAGAGCACTCAGTATATTGGCAATGTTTTTTTTTGGACAGGGGCAATGTTTATTTGTGTTATGAAGAAAGGTCGAAGGTGGACCACCCTGCATCAAAATGCTGGATCCGCCACTCCCCCGCCATGGGAACGCGGCCTCGTTCTCTCTGGACACGGAGTCGCGCGCGATAGGAAGAAGGACGCGATCATGTGGATGAACTGTAGACCTTTCTTTTCTTTTTAAAAGCAAAAGAATAATACCGGTACTAACCAGGCGGCAGAATCAACGGGTAGACCTACTTAGGCCATTAGTAGGTGAACCAAACACACGTCAATCCACCGGGCTTGCATGATTATATGATCGATGGATAACTAGATCCGGCGTGACCACGGCACGGATATTAATTTCCAATTTGATCTGCATTGTGTCGCGTGATGCAGGACCCAGGCACGGCTTGGGTGCCATCGCCAATCGCCAATCGCCATCCCGGTGACTGATACACATCATCGGTGCGGTGGAAGAATAAGAAATTTAGGACAGGATAAGGGTAGAGGGGATGGAATGTTACTATTAGCTGATTCGTGCTGGGCTTGACTTCGATCTCAACGGAATTTTGTTCTACTAGTAGCAGTCTAGCATGTACAGGGAGTGCGAGTGTTAAACAATGATTTGGTGGAAACCGGCTCAAACATATCTGGTGCGTGGTCTATCACTTTATATATTGGATACCAAGAGGTACGGTATAGATATAGTTTACAGTTGTACAAATATAGTCTAACATCCTTTCTCAATCTTAACTGTGACCTGAGGTACTCAGTAAGTTAAGATTGCGTCTACAGCCTATGAACAAAGGAAGAGACAATGGTTTGGTGAAGATGTCAGCAAGTTGATCCTTGAAGGAAATGAACTTGATCGGTAAGAATTTCTGTGTAACACATTCTCTCACAAAATGATAATCAACTTCGATGTGTTTCGTTCGGGCATGGAATACCGGATTGGATGAAAGGTATGTGGCGCCCATGTTATCACACCAAAGGACAGGAGGCTGACTGTTGGAGATCTTCAACTCTCGAAGGAGGGACTGGACCCAAATAAGCTCAGCAGTGGCATCAGCAATCGCCTTGTACTCTGCTTCAGTGCTACTCCGGGAGACTGTAGCCTATTTTCAAGCACTCCAGGCGATCAGATTAGGACCAAAGAATATTGCATATCCCCCGTGGATCGCCTGTCATCTGGGTTACCAGCCCAGTCAGCATCACTGAAAGCTGAGAGCACCCCAGAGGGTGTCGCCCGAAGATGAAGTCCATAAGAAGCAGTGGAGCGAACGTAACGCAGAATGTGCTTGACAGCAGTCAAGTGAGGCTCTCGAGGGGCATGAAGATACTAACAGACACGGTTAACTGCATATGAAATATCAGGCCGTGTGATAGTGGGGTACTGAAGAGCCTCAACAAGGCTTCTGTAGTCAGTAGCACCATCAGCAGAGAGGAGAGTCCCATCAGTAGCAGAAATAGTCTTAGTGGAGGACATAGGAGTAGTCGCAGCCTTGCACTCCAACATGCCAGCACGCCGCAATATATCCTGAGAGTACTTCTGCTGAGAAAGAGCAAGACCATCCTGTGGATATGTGACCTCCAAGCCAAGAAAATAGTGAAGTTTGCCAAGATCCTTGACAGCAAAATCAGAACTGAGAGCCAGAACCAACCGATCAGTCGCCGCAACAGAGGAGCTCACAAGGATGATATCATCAACATAGACCAGGATGTACATAGTAACTTCCGGTCGCTGAAGAATAAATAGGGATGTATCAGCAGTGGAGGGCACAAACCCATGAGCACGAAGTGCAGAACCTAGGCGAGCATGCCAAGCACGGGGAGCCTGTTTGAGACCATAGAGTTCTTTCACCAAGTGACAGAGGTGCCGAGGATGGTCAGGATTAACAAACCCAGGGGGCTGACACATGTAGACCTCCTCCTCAAGAACACCATGCAGAAACGTATTCTGAACATCCAACTGACGAAGAGACCAACTCCGTGTGACAGCAAGAGACAGAAGCAGCCAAATAGTGGTTGATTTAATGACAGAACTGAAGGTATCCTCATAGTCAAGACCATACTGTTGCTTGAAACCTTTTGCAACGAGCCGAGCCTTGTACCGCTCAATAGAGCCATCTGCATGCCGCTTGACCTTGAAGACCCATTTGGAATCAATGACGTTGATACCTGGGCGAGGAGAGACCAGCTACCAGGTGCCATTTTGACGAAGAGCCTGAATCTCAAGGTCCATAGTAGCACGCCAGTGAGGAATACTCATTGCTGCTTGATAGTGTCGGGGTTTGGCAGTAGGATTAGACTGCGCGTGAGCCAAGCAGGCAGCGATCCATGCAACAGTGCCATCAGTGCGTTCCTTGGGCCGGTAGATACCGCTCCGGCTGCGCGTATGCGGACGGGAAACCACAGGTGCTGGGGACAGGGCCTCGACAACCTCGTCGAGAGAGGCAGGCGACGGTGCAGGAGGCGGGCTCGCGGGCGACGAAGCCGCAGGCGAGGCCGACACTGGCGAGTCCGGCCCAGGCGGGAAGGCCGGGATGGGCGAGGCGGAGGTGGGCGAAGCCAGCCCAGACGAGATGGGCAGTGGCGACGCGGGCGGTGACCACGCAGGTGACATGAGGGGCGAAGATGGCCCACGTCTAGCCGGTCGCGCGGGCGACAGAGCGGCTGGGCCAGTCGAGGCCAAGGAGGGGACCTCGGGGTACGTGCCCGCTGCATGTGGCATGCAGCGATCAACGTCGCTGTCGGTAGAGGCAGGTCTTGGCGATGCAGGGTCGTGAAGGAGCTCAAGGCGAGCGCCATGTCCGGTACCTGCACCGTGGTTAGGCAATAACACAAGCGAATATGCAACATCCTCAAGTTTATGAGGCGAGATAACAGATGTATGAGTGGGGGATGATAACGTTGGAGAAGATGGCATATTCGAAAAAGGAAACATATTTTCGTCAAACACGACATCACGGGAAATATAGACTCTATTTGTGGGAACATGGAGACACTTGTAGCCTTTGTGAAGAGCACTATATCCAATAAAGACACACTTTTTTGGAGCGAAACTCAAGCTTGCGGGCGATTCTGTCTAAACAGCCAAGGACCAAAATGGCGACCCTCTCACCCACCCACCCACCCACCAATGGCGATTCCTTGGCGATCTAGGGTTTTTTCTCCCTCTCCACGACAATGGAAACCCTACTCCACTGGGATTTCTCTCCTGGCCAGGCTTTGGCTAATCAGGTGCGTCGACGCTTTGGATCTACGGTTCACTTCCTCCCTTCCTCAACTGCCAATGAGTTCTTCTTGGTGGTTTCCTTCTCCTCGGCCTCTTTTTCTCTAAATCTTGAATCTGTGGGTCTTGCTCTTCAATGTTGCATTGGTGGAATTGCTGCTAGATTCAATGTTTTTCAATTAAGTGATCGAAGATTTCGGTTCTCTGTTGCTTCAAACAAAGTGGGACACTTCATGTATAGTTTGAGAGATAGAGTCTGGCCTGATTTTGTGTGTCACTTCAGTTTGTTTCGGGGTTCTCATCCTCAAATCTCTGGATTCACACATGATCACTCATTTTCTGGTTTGTCCTTTGATGATAATGTGAGGATCTCTCCCACTAATCCTGTCCGGTTTAAGCCAAATCTGGACTTCCTCAAGAAAAGTGTTGCACAAGATTATCATTCGGATTCATCACATGAATTGGCTAAATTTAGCTTTCATCATCAAGGCCCTCCCGTGATATCTTCGTTTGGATCTGATCAGGCTAGGCCTCTATTCTTTGGAAGTTTCTCTGATCCTATTTTGGTGGATCATGAACGTGATCATAAGGAAGTTTTTACTGGTTCAAAGTTTGTACGTCATTTTTGCATGCAACTGCCTCCTGTCATGTTAGAGAAGATAGAAGATATGAGACAGGCTCTTTACTCTGACCAAGACATCATGCATGCTTTGGACTTGAAATTTGTCCCTAACAAAGCTCTGGTTTTTGAAATTCTGGGACGTTGCTCAAATTGTGGAGATCGTGATCATCTTGTGGATTCTTGCCAGAAAAGTTGCGAGTGTATTATTGCTCTGGGCCATAAATGCTCGAATTGTTCTAATCTACGCAGCCCATGGTGTGTTAAATGCTTAATATCTGGTCACCTGGCGAGTAAGTGCGTCTTGGGCTGGCGTTGTCGGAATTGTCATTTATTGGGCCACTGGGCCAGGAATTGCCCAAAGAGGATACGAAGGGTTTGGCAAAAAAAAGAAATCAGCATTAAACAATCAGGCCGATATTCCTGGTCGGAATATCTGGGTAGTTAAGAAGCAACCATTTTTTTCACCTGGAGTTTCACCCCCTCCTTCTCCTGCCGCTTCATCTCCTTCTACGCCGGCTGACGAAGTTTCTCTCTCCACCACAACAATGGCCAACTTCCCTATGAACCTCTTAGCTTTTCTCCCTAATGGCTTGACTATTGATCCGGGGCCAGTGGATCGCTTGGTGAGGTCTCATATGGTGGTTCCAGCCGAAGCTCCCCTGCAGCATGACCGAAACGTAATTGCTGAGACCAACAGATTTATTCTGATTCAGCTTAGAGAAGACTATAGGGTTCAGGTGATGAATCTTCTCAATGAGTCTCAGCTGTTTGTCAGTCGCTTTGATGATCATCCTTTAGGACTTGGCATTTTTACTATGACTGAAACCCTGATTGCGGATGCTACAGTAGGAACAACCTTTGAGATTGATGAAATTACCACTGTCACCTTTGTGAAACACAATGAAGCCAGAAATATGCGTCTTACTGCTTTTGGCAGGGAAACCTGGATACAATTCTTAGCTTTTCCCCTTGATTATCAGACTAGCCAATATATTCATAGTGCTGTTCAGGATTTTGGTCTGTTGTCTATGTGGCATAACCCTAGAGGGGATGATAAGTCTGTGTTGGTCAAGGTGTGGATTGTTCATCCTAAGTTTGTGCCCAAAAGCTTGGTTATTCATCAGCTTGGTGGGGCCAGGCACTCCTGGACTGTTCCTGTTATTTTACTCAGATGTGCAGACTGGAATGCTCATTTGCCTGAAATCCTGCCTCCTCCTGAAGATCCTGAACCTGATGATGGTAATCCCTATCCCATGCATGGTGAAGGTTTATCTGCTGAACAGCTCTACCAACAACAGCTTGACAATTGGAATCAGCAGAACCAGATGCCTGGAAGTGGAAATGCTCAAGGTGGGCATGCTGGAGGTATGAACAATGCTGCTCTGTTTCATCAACATGGACAATTTGTCCCTGCTCAAGTGATTGCTGCACTTTTTGATAATAATGTTGCACAAGATGAGAATATTGTTGCACCAGTGGTAGATGATGTTGCAGTAGTTCCAAACCCTCCTTTGATCAACTTTCAGCAAATCCTAGCTGCACAGGGGGTTTCTTTTCAGGATGGTGTGCCACCCCCAATAACCAATGTTCAGGACAGTCCTATGCAATCTTGGCATGATAGTATATCTGATGTCTCTGATGGAAATTCTTCTGGTTCAGATTTGATGCAAGTTGACACCACCTTATCCATCAACTATGCTCTGGGTAATGACAACCTAATGGATGTCAGTTCTGAAATTTGGATGGCAAGGAACTTTGCTAAATCTGCATTCAAGGAGTTTTGTTTCCCCAACTTTGCTCTGGATAGTGCTAAGCTCCTTCCTATCTCTGTCTCTCTGCCAAAGTTTATGCAGTTTGAATTGGTTGATGAATGGGAGTTATTGCTTCATTCAAGGAAGGGGCAGGTAATAAACTCTGATAAAAATTTGGTGGCTTCTGGTATGTTACCTTTTACTCAAGCTGGCACCAAAAGGAAGATTCTTGAGCTTGCTGACACAGAGGTGGTTTCCTTTGGGACACCTATCTCTACTAACCAAGTCAGAAGAAGCTCAAGGACTACTAGATACAAGGGCTTTAAGCCTAAAATCATTTGTGACTCCAAGCACACTAAATCTAAAGTGAAACCAAGGAAGATTCCAGAAGTGCAGGCTGTTGAAGTCACAGAAGAGACTGATATGACTCAGATAAATTCTGTCCATGTTGACATGATTTTTGACAGGACTCTTCTTGCAACTCCAATCCCAGTTCTCGAGTCTATTGGAATCTCTCTTTGTGGTGTTCCTCAGGAAGATCTCACTCCTTTGAAGCTCATGGAAGGATGGCAGGAGAAGGATTAATGTCACTACTTAAACAATGGGTTATTTTGTGCTGGAACATCAGAGGGATTAATGCTAGAGAGAAACAATTAGCCTTAATGAATTCTATTAATGTAAGTGGATGTTCAGTTATTTGCCTTCAAGAAACAAAAAAAGAGGATTTTGATCTGAAGTTTATTAAAGCTTGCTGTCCAGCAGGATTTGATGAGTTTGTCTTTGTGCTATGGGGGGCTTCCGTGGCCTCATTATTATATGGAATACTTCAATTTTTTCTGGAATGGTCATGCATTGTGAACAATTTGCTCTCGCTGTTCATTTCACTTCAACCCATTCTGGACAGTCTTGGACTTTAATTAACATCTATGGCCCTTGTAATGGTGAATTGAGGGAGAAATTTATTGAATGGATGTTTGAGGTGAATATTCTTGATGATGAAGACTGGATCTTAATGGGTGACTTTAATTTTATTAGGTCCCCTACAAATAGGAATAAACTTGGGGGGAATGTCAATGACATGCTTATCTTCAATGACTTCATTAGAGAACAACATCTCACTGAATTGCCAATTAAAGGAAGAAAATACACCTAGAGTAACATGCAACAAGATCCTCTGTTGGAGCAACTTGATTGGTATTTTACTTCCATCCACTGGACAACTAGTTTTCCCCACACAGTTGTTTCAACACAAGGCAAACCAACCTCTAATCACACTCGCTGTGTTGTATCTATTCAGACTAAGATCCCTGGCAGTAGGACTTTTAGATTTGAAAACTTTTGGGTAGCTCATCCTGGATTTCTGGAAGTTGTAGCAGAAAGTTGGAGTAAACCAACTCATAAATCCAATTGTGCAGCAAATCTTAATGCAAAGCTTAAAAAGCTGAGATATGATTTGAAATTTTGGAGCAAATCAATTTCAAAGCTGTCCACTTGTATTGAAAATACCAATAGAGTTCTCTTTGAACTTGATAATCTGGAGGATAGAAGACCTTTGTTCTGTCAAGAAGCAAATTTCAGGAGAATTCTAAAAGCTCATCTAGCAAGACTATTACAGTACCAAAATGCTTATTGGAAGAAAAAATGCACAGTTAAATGGACAAAGTTTGGAGATGAGAACACAAAATTCTTTTATAATTTTGCTACTGAAAGATATAGAAAGAACAATATTGCCTCCCTCAAACTTTCAGATGGTTCTTTTGCCACTGAGCATGCTGACAAAGAGCAAGCTATTTATCAAGTCTATAAAGAAAGATTGGGCACTTCTACTCAGCCTGAGATGCTTTTTGATCTTCAACATCTGATTACTCCAACTGAGGGCCTTGAAGTTTTATCCATACCATTTACCAGGGAGGAAATTGACAAGGTGGTGAAAGAGATGCAAAGTGATAAAGCCCCAGGCCTAGATGGTTTTAATGGTCTCTTCCTAAAAAGTTGTTGGCACATCATCAAGGAAGACATCTATTCCTTATGCTTTCAATTTTATGAAGGAGATCTGAATCTAGAAAGTATAAATATGGGTCATATTACACTCATCCCAAAGATAGGTTCACCTGAATCTATCAATGATTTCAGACCAATCACTCTACTAAATTGTGTATTGAAGCTGATAACCAAAATTTTGGCTAACAGGCTACAGAAGGTAATACTGAAGATTATTCATAAAAATCAATATGGTTGAGAATTTATGCTTTGAATTTCTTTATCAATGTGAAGCTTCTAAGAAAGAGATCATTTTACTTAAGTTGGATTTTTCCAAAGCCTTTGATACCATTGATCATATGGCTATGATGAAAATTATGAAACAGATGGGTTTTGATGATAAATGGCTAAAATGGATTGAAATTATTTTTGGCACTGGAAAGTCTGCTGTTCTGCTCAATGGAGTACCTGGGAGACAATTTCACTGCAAAAGAGGTGTTAGACAAGGAGATCCTTTGTCCCCCCTAATTTTTGTGCTTGCTGTTGATTTACTACAATATGCAATCAATAATGCATTCAGAGAAAACATCCTTAGGGCCCCATTCTCCCCTGATTTTGGACATGATTTTCCAGTTGTTCAATATGCATATGACACTAATGCAAGCAGACAAAGATCAAATTCAAATAATGAAAGGGATTCTTCATAATTATGTTTTTTCTACTGGTTTACAGATCAATTTTCATAAGTCTCACCTAATACCAATAAATCTGGCTGACAACATCTCTAAGGAAATTGTAGATATGCTGGGATGTGCAATTGCCAAAATGCCTTTCACTTATTTGGGACTCCCTCTTGGCACCACTAAACCCACAGTATATGATCTTATGCCACTGATTGACAGAGTTGAGAGAAAGGTGTCTGCTTCATTCATGATGATGTCTTATAGTGGGAGAGTAACTGTGATTAATTCCTTACTGGCTTTAGTTGCAACTTTCACAATGTGTGCAATCAAATTACCAGATAAGATTGTGGGGCACATAGAAAAAATTCAGAGACATTGTTTGTGGAATAAGAAAACTGAAGAGGGTGAAAAATGCAATTCTCTGGCTGCTTGGGATATGATCTACGGGCCAAAAAGTAAAGGAGGTGTAGGCATCCTCAACCTTAGAATTCAGAATGAAGGCCTGCTGCTTAAATTCCTGCATAAGTTTTATAATAAGGATGACACACCATGGGTCTCCCTAGTCTGGAATGCATACTACAGCAACAATATTCCTCATGCTTCTTGGCCTTGTGGCTCTTTCTGGTGGAGAGATGTATCTAGACTTTCACATTTATTCAGAGGGATAGCTAAAAGCTCTATTGGTAATGGGGCTACTACACTATTTTGGAAGGATCAGTGGTCTGCAACTATCTTAGGAGAGAGCCACCCGATCATTTACTCCTATGTAAGGAATGAAGATATCTCTGCACAAGAGTTTCTTACAGCAGACAGTTTGACACATATCTTCTATCTTCCTCTGTCACCTGAAGCACTAGCTGAATTGAGAGAAATTCAAAATAGTTGCAGAGACATACAACTAAGAGAGCATGCACATGACACTTGGAGCTATGTTTGGGGGGACAAAGATTACACTTCCAGCAAATATTACCAATATAATTTCAGAAATCTAAACCCACACATATCCTTTAAATGGCTGTGGAAATTGAAGTGCACTGCAAAAGTGAAGTTCTTTGGGTGGCTGGTTCTGTCTGACAGATTGAATACAAGAAACATGCTCAGAAGAAGACATTATGCACTTGGGACTGGATATGACTGTTTTATGTGTAGTCACAATATTGAAGAAACAATTGAACACTTGCTTTTCCACTGCCCCTTCAGTCAAGCTTGCTGGGATTCAGTTAACATCTATTGGTCTATGGCTAACTCTAGACTTCAGATCATTGAGCGAAAAGAGCTGGAATAAAAAAACTATTTATGGAAATTACCCTGCTTGGTTCCTAGAACATCTGGAAAGAGAGAAACAACCTCTGGTTTAATAACATACAACCCTCAGTCCAGGCTTGGAAGTCAAGATTGGCTGCTGATCTGTCACTGCTGATTCATAGGACAAAGGAGGATTTACACACACTTATCAAGAGCATTATTCATAGTTTGTAAATCTTTTGAGATCCTAGACCTTTCTAACCTGTCTTTTGGAGATCTTTCCTCCCCTTCTATCCTTATGTAAATATGTAACCTTACAGAATCTGATTTATTATTAATGAAAATGAGGCAGTAGGAACCTTTCCTAGTGTTATTACCCTAAAAAAAGAAACTCAAGCTTGCGACTATTATAGGGCCGAAGGTGCGGCCAACAAGCATAGCCAAAAACTTTGAGAAAAGTGTAGTCAGGGAGTTCATTAAATGGTAGTTCAAGCGGTGTCTTCATGTTTAATACTCGAGTAGGAGTTCTAGTAATCAAGAAACAAGCAGTGGTAAATGCGTCACTCCAAAAACGAAAGGGCACGGAGGCATGAGCGAGGAGTGTAAGGCCAGTTTCAACTATGTGACGGTGCTTGCGCTCGACAGCACCATTCTGCTGATGTGTATGTGGGCATGAAACACGGTGAGATATCCCAAGCTTATTGAAGAAAGAATTGAGGTTGCGATACTCACCCCCCCAATCCGACTGAAAATGAATGATCTTATGCTGTAGGAGTCTTTCAACATGCATTTGAAATTGTAAAAACACATTGAACACATCATCTTTGATTTTAAGAAGATAAAGCCACGTAAAGCGACTGTAGGCATCAATGAAATTGACATAATATTTATGACCACTGACAGAGGTTTGGGCAGGGCCCCACACATCGGAAAACACAAGTTCTAATGGAGTAGAAACAACTCGAGACGAAGACACAAACGGTAATTGATGACTCTTTCCCTGTTGACAAGCATCACAAACAGCTAAAATTTTATTGGTAGACGATGTAGGAAGCTCATGTCGATGCAAAACATGGCTTACTATGGGAGACGCAGGATGACCAAGCCGGGCATGCCAATGGGACGCCGACGTACGAACGGCGCTGAAGACCTCCAGGGGGATAGCGCCTCCAACGCATACAGACCCTGGTGGATGCGACCTCTAAGCAGGACCTCCCGTGTGGCTCAATCCTTAACGAGGAGATGAAACAGGTGAAATTCACAAAACACATCATTATCATAGGTGAACTTACGGACAGAAATTAAAGGACGAGTGACAAGTGGGACGCGACGGACATTGCGAAGCTGAAGCCGACGAGAGGAACTAGATAGAAGGGAGGCCTGAACAACATGAGTAATGGTCATACCTGAACCATCAGCGGTACGGACCTTGTCACGGCCACGGTAGGGCTCCTGCGCCTGGAGCCGACCAGCCTCGTTGGTCACGTGCTCCATAGAAACGGTGTCGAAGTACCAGGCGGGGTTGATCGGGTGTGATGGCGTGTAGCCACCTCTGCCGGGGTAGCCTATGGAACTCTGCTCGGTGATGGCGGCCTGCTTCTCGTTACCGCGCCCGTCATTGCCGATGCCAAGGAAGTCCCTTTTGAAGCAACGGTGGCAGCGAGAGGCGTAGTGCCCGTGGATGCCACACAGCTGGCAGTCAATGTTGGGGCGGCCGTAGTGATCGGTGGTTGAAGGAGGTCCATAAGGCGGCGCCGAGGAAGGAGGCTGGCGACCACCACTGCTCATGGGCGGACCAGCAGGAGGGCGAGTCGGACGGTAGCCACCAGGATTGGCCCCACGGTAGGAAGTTTGTGCGTGGGGGTCGTTCCGCTGCTGTGCGGCATGGCGAGCGTCAACGCGTTGCTCGGTGGAGAGAAGACGCGCATACAAGTCCCGGGGGGGACATGGGCATGTGACGACCCCTCACCGCCTCAACCAGGTTGTCGTAGTCGTGATCGAGGCCCTGGAGAACGAAGTCCGTGAACTCCGCATCACGAAGCGGCTGCCCGATAGCGGACAGGGTGTCGGTGAGCGTCTTGATCTTATTAAAGTAGACGTGCACGGAGGAGTCGAGCTTCTTGCACTGGAGGAGTTGTTGACGAAGAGCCGAGGCGCGAGCCAATGAGTGCGCCGAGAAGTTGTCTGCCATCGTTGCCCAGACGTCAAGGGACGAGGCGGCGAACACAACCAGACCAGCGACGCCTTCCGTCAGAGAGGACTGGAGCGCCGACAAGATAGCCTGGTCCTATGCGACCCAGGCACGGTATGTCGGGTTCTCAGCAAAGACCCGGGCGCCAGTGGTCGTGACCGCAGATACGAGACGGGGCGGGCACGGATGGCTCCCATCGACGAATCCTTCAAGATGACGGCTGCGAAGGAGCGGTAGGATCTGTGCCCGCCAATATAAGTAATTATCCTGCGTGAGGCGCACCGTGATGAGGTACGTGAGCTGGTAGGGACCGTTGCCCGGACCGTCAGCACCCGGGGGTCCAGCAGCGGTGACGGCATCGGCCACGGTGGTGGAGACGATCGGCGGCCTGGCGACCACGGGCGCGGCCAAGAAGGAGCCGAGCGACGGCGAGGCTGGGGGCACCGATGGTGGCAGAGACGGCACCGTGCTAAACGACACTAGCGGTGCCGCCACAGAGGGTGGCGGTGGAGGGAAAAAACTAGGGGCGAACCACGACGAGCGAAGATACAGGGGGCACGACATGGTAGACGCAGCCATCTGGCTCAAGGTGCTGGTGACAAGAATAGCCACGAGCTGCCGCGGGATCATGGGGAAGCGAAGAAGCCGAGGACGAGTCGGAGGAGCTCATGACGGCAAAGACCTGGGCGTCGGCCAAGAGCAGAAGCGGCGGCCGAGGAAGGCGCCGGCTAGGGCAGGGGCGGCAGCTAGGGTTTGCCTAGTCTGATACCATGTTAAACAATGATTTGGTGGAAACCGGCTCAACGCATTTGGTGCGTGGCCTATCACTTTATATATTGGGTACCAAGAGGTACGGTACATATATAGTTTATAGTTATACAAATATACAGTCTAACAGCAAGGATAGACGTGGTGCTTTTTCCATGAAAGAGACAGCGACATGCGCGCCGCGTGCGCGTGTCTGCCATGGTCATGCATATGCCTTTCCGAGAGAAGTGGCGGATATAAAATGTATTCTCATTTATCTCGTACCCTTGGAAAGTACATATAGTCGAAGATGGTGTCCTGGCCAACAAGTACAGCTGATCTCCAACAGTAGTGTTATTCGTGAGAAGTCTATGCAACCAGCCGCCAAAACTCGCCATGTGTTCACTTATAATCCATTCATCAGACTGTCCTGGGTGTTTGAGGCGTATAAAATTCTTGTGTTTATTGATATACGGGGCAACCAAGATAGATCTTTGTAAAACTGTGTAGTGTGCTTGATTGAGAGAATGCCCGTCCCTACATATCATTGCTTTACATCCTAGGGTGTCTTTTCCATGCAGTCTCCCCTCATGTCGTGATTCTGGAACACCAATCGCCTTAAGGTCAGGAATAAAGTCAACACAGAACTCAATGACCTCCTCTGTTACATAGCCCTTGGAGATGCTTCCTTTTGGCCTAGCATGGTTATGAACATATTTATTTAAGACTCCCATGTACCTCTCAAAGGGGAACATATTGTGTAGAAATACAGGACCGAGAATGGCAATCTCTTCTACTAGGTGAACCAGGAGATGCGTCATAATATTGAAGAAGTATGGTGGGAACACGAACTCAAAGCTGACAAGACATTGGGACACATCTGTCTGTAACCCTGGTAGGCTTTCTAGATCGATTACCTTCTGAGATATTGCATTGAGGAATGCACATAGCTTCACAATGGGTACTCGAACATTTTCAGGTAAAAACCCCCTCAATGCAATCGGAAGCAATTGCGTCATAATCACGTGGCAATCATGAGACTTCAGGTTTTGAATTTTTTTCTCTGCCACATTTATTATTCCCTTTACATTAGACGAGAAGCCAGACGGGACCTTGATACTGCTCAGGCATTCAAAAAAGATTTCTTTCTCTGCTTTGGTAAGAGCGTAGCTGGCAGGAGTTAAGTTGCGTCCTTTACCCTTCTTGTTCTCAGGATGCATAGGCTCTTCAGGGTCTTTCATACGTTGCTGGTCCTGCCGTGCTTCCGGTGTATCTTTTGTATTCCCATACACTCCCAGGAAGCCTAGCAGGTTCACGCAAACATTCTTCGTCACGTGCATCATGTCGATTGAAGAGCGGACCTCTAGGACTTTCCAATAGGGTAGGTCCCAAAATATAGATTGCTTCTTCCACATGGGCGCGTGTCCGATATCGTCATTCGGAACAGATAGACTTCCAGGACCTTTGCCAAAGATTACTTCTAGGTCCTTGACCATACCAAATACCTCCTCACCGGTACGGAGGACAGGCTTCCTCCGGGGTTCTGCCAGACGTTTGAAATGCTTGCCTTTCTTTCTTACGGGATGCAGGTTCGGAAGAAATCGACGATACCCTAGGTACACAACCTTCTTACATTTATCCAAATATACACTTTCAGTCTCATCTAAACAGTGCGTGCATGCTTTGAATCCCTTTTTTGTCTGCCCTGAAATGTTACTAAGAGCAGGCCAATCATTGATGGTTACGAAAAGCAACGCTCGTAGGTCAAATGGCTCCCCTTTGTGATTATCCCACATACGTATACCTGGTTTGGCCCACAGCTGTAAAAGTTCTTCAACTAATAGCCTTAGGTACACATCAATGTCGTTGCCGGGTTGCCTCGGGCCTGGGATGAGCACTGGCATCATAATGAACTTCCTCTTCATGCACAACCAAGGAGGAAGGTTATAGATACATAGAGTCACAGCCGTGTGTGACTGCAGCTCGCTCACCAAAAGGATTCATGCCATCTGTATTTAGACAAAACCTTAAGTTCCTTGCGCCACGCATGAAGTCCGGTACTCTTGCTCGACTTTTCTCCACTGTGATCCATCAGCGGGGTGTCTCAACATCGCGTCTTTCTTACGGTCTTCCATGTGCCATCGCAACAACTTGGCATGCTCTTTATTTCTGAAGAGACGTTTTAACCGTGGTATTACAGGGGCATACCACATAACCTTGGCAGGAACCTTCTTCCTAGGGCCCTCGCCCTCAACATCGCCAGGGTCGTCTCGTCTGATCTTATACCGCAGTGCAGTTCATACCGGGCATGCATTCAAATTCTCGTACTTCTCACCGCGGTAGAGGATACAGTCATTAATGAAGGCATGTATCTTCTGCACGTCTAATCCTAGAGGGCAGACAACCTTCTTTTCTTGGTATGTACTGTCGGGCAATTCATTATTTTTTGGAAGCAGATTCTTCATTTTTACCAACAACTTTGAAAATGCGATGTCAGTCACACTGTTCTCTGCCTTCCATTGCAGCAAATCCAGTGTGATACCTAGCTTTTTGTGGCCATCTTCGAAAGTTGGGTACAACAATGTTTTGTGATCCTTTAACATCTGCTCCAGCTTCTCCTTCTCCTTTTCAGTTTCACATTCTTCCTTTACATCAGTAATGGCCCGACCAAGATCTAACATGGTTATACCCTGTGGGTACACGACCTTAGCATACCTGGTCCAGCCCAAGGAAGGCCCACGACAAATATGCGCCAGCCCATGAAGACTTTCGGGTGGCCAGGGCCCATGACGCCTTCGGATCCTTGGAGAGCAAGACTAGAGTAGACAGAAAATTCAAAGGGGTAAACCCTAAAACCTATAACCGACTCGATCTGTGCCTGGGACCTGCCTACCTCTATATAAAAGCCAGGAGGGCATGACGAGGAGGCTCTCTCTCGCATACCACCGCATACACACCTCCACGCCAGATTGCATCTGCGCACCCTTGTACTTTTTGGTTCCGCCGTAATCAAGAGCAGACAAGCAGGAGTAGGGTATTCCCTCCGGGGGCCTGGACTAGGGTAAACCCGTGTCCCCGTGTTGCTTGTTTGCTAACCGTTCCGCGATCTCCAACATCCCCATCTTCTCCAAAACCCAAGCTCATAACAATGGGCATTGACGATATTAATCCTCGTCAATTGGCACCGTCTGTGGGAACGGGGGGCGCTGATTGTGCGATCGTGACGGTCCCAACCAAAGCGATCTACAACTCTACGGCGACGGGGAGTCATCTCCTCTTCGGCGTCTTCGACTTCACCGCCCACTCGCCGGCCACCATGAAGGACTTCGAGCCCGTTGGCGACGAACTCGAGATCCTGTTCGGGAGCTTCTGCTTCCAGGTGGGGCAGACCGGCACTCTCTGCCTCCCAGAGCATGTGCCCCTGCCGTTTATCAGGCCCGCTTCATGGGCCCCACACCCCGTGCTACGCACATCGCCATCAATAGATGAGTCCTATGACAGCAGCAGCTGCAACTCAGATCTATGTGATCCACCATCGGAAGAAGGGACCTATGGTTCGGGATCCGAAAGCTGCGGCAGCAGCGATCCAATCTACGAGCGCTACCAATGCGCCGTAGTCATCCAGAGTGACGCGGAGCAGCACGCACCCAACCCGCCACCTAACCCGCAGGGTAGAAACGACGGGAACAGAAGAAGCCAGTCCCCCCGCCCAACAGGGACGACACCGATCGGGTCATCCGCCTCAGCGAGGAAGGATGGGATCAAGCACGCGAGGCCGTAGCAGGTAACAAGATCCTTCCCGTGGGTGCCTCGCGGGACCTGCTGATGGCATACCACATGCTCCTAGTCGAGGAGCACAAGAAGCAGGTGAGGATGCAAGAGGTGCTTGACAAACGCAAGGAAGCAGCCTCGGAGTCCAGTGCGCGGCGAGATGCGCTCTCTGCCATGGGCATTGACTCCAGCTCGCATGACAACCATGGAAACAAACACCATTCTCGGACGGAGAACATGGACCCCAAGGAGCATCGCGAGGTGACTCAAACCCTCAACGCGTCCTTCATGGAGATGGATGCCGACGGAAACGTCATCCCGAATATGCCACAAGCTGCAATCATGGCAGCCACCGCATACCTCGCATCCCATCCACCTCTGAAGGGAGACCCGAAAAGGGCCATGCACAAGTCCGCGCTTACCAGACTCGGACTCGTTGGAGCTGCGCTCCATGGAGAAGCTCCTGCGTAGCCAAAGAAGAAGGTTGTCAAGTTCAACCGCAGCCCCACACCTTCATCCGAAGATGAAGAGCACGACCTTCCTCGAAGGCACAAGAGCTCGCGCCATCGCAGCCGCGATTACGACGCTCGAAACAAGCTCACCTAGCGCAAAATTGACAAAGCGCGCGCCAAGCGCACATGCTCGTCTGAATCCGAGATGGACGAAGACGAAGGAGAACTCTGTGGAGCCCGATGCTTCAACAGATCCGTTCGGCGGACACGGATGCCGCGGAACTTCAAGCTTCCTTTGGATACTCCGAAGTTTGACGGCACACAGAACCCCAAGGCGTGGCTCAGCGACCACCTGTCGTCTGTCAAGCTACACGGCGGGAACAAGGACACAACCCTGCAATGCCTTCAGCTGCAGCTGACAGGCGCATCCCGAATCTAGCTCAGCAGCCTATCATCGGGATTCATCCGAAGCTGGGAGGAACTGGCGTACAGTTTCATCCAAAACTTTAAGGGCACCAGCAAGAGGCCAACCTCGATCGAGGAGCTGCGGGCCTACACCCAACGAACGGGCGAATCCATTCACTCGTACATACTGCCCTGGTCCAACACCAAGAATTCCGCGGCGCACATATCTGAGGAGAGAGCTATCGACGCCTTCAAGGACGGCGTCAAACGCCAGGACTTTAAGGAAGAACTTGGGTGCGTCAAGCCCAAGACACTTGACCACCTCATGGACATCGCCAACAGGTGGGCAGATGGAGAGGACTCCATCCATCGAGCGCACTCGGAGGAGGAAGATGACTACGGCAGGCGACGTGAACGCCATAGCAAGAGAAGATCGTGCGTCTACGACGATCACGATGGACTTGACATGGTCGCGGCTGGCTACGCCGACCGCCGCAGCGACGGCAACCGCAGCAGCGACAGATACCGCGGAAGCAACTTCCATGACGTAGGACGCCCAATGCAGTCATGGCAGCGTCGCGGCCGTGACGACGGACCCTCAGCATATGACAAACTGTCGGGTCCATGCACCATCCACTTCTACATCGACAAGCAGAATGGTAAGAAGAAAGCAAGTCACATGCTCAAGGACTGCCGCGAGTTCCAGAAACTCAGCAAGAGCATGGCCCAAATGAGGTAGCAAGCCACGAACCCTGGATACGGGAACGCACCCGCACCAGGTGAGATCGCACTTGGAGCTCCTCCACCACCACCTGCGGGACCTTCGAACCACCCAATCGCACCCACGCAGAATAACGGTGGGCACGAGTACCCCGCGCCGAAAGGATCACTGATGATCCAAAAAGGGCGCCCAACGAACAGGGTGCAGAAGAAAATCACACGTCAGATCAATCTCGTTGTGACCGCCCCACCCGCCATCCCTGAGTACCTCAGCGGGTCGGAATCCTGCATCACGTTCTGCCGTTTGGATCACCCTTGCCAGGTCCCTCGCCCAGGCCATGCTGCCCTGGTACTTGATGCGCAGATCGAAGGGTTCGACATGAGCCGCGTCTTCATGGATGGCAGCAGCGGCATCAACCTGATGTTTGCTAGAACCCTAGCAGCAATGCGGATCCCGCTGTGCAGCCTGGAACAGTCCGACACAACGTTCCACGGCATCGTCCCAGGGAAGGGCATATTTCCCCTAGGAAAGATATGGCTCGATGTCATCTTCGGCAAGCCGGATAACTTCCGATGTGAGCGAATCGAGTTCGAAGTGGTGGACTGGCCATCACAATACCATGCCTGTTGGAGATATGCCCTAGAGGCAATAATAAATGTAGTTATTATTATATATCTTTGTGTTTATGATAAATGTTTATATTCATGCTATAATAGTATTAACAAGGAAACATTAATACTTGTGTGAATTGTAAACTTAATTTGAAGTCCCTAGTATAGCCTCTATACTTCACTAGCTTGTTGGTTGATTGATGATTGTGGTTTCCCTATCATGAACATTGAGATGTTATCAACAACAAGATCATATCGTTAGGAGAATGATATGGTGGACATACTCCTATAGATAAGCGTAGCATAAAGATCAAGTCATTTCAATAGTTCAATTGCTATATGCTTTCTGATACATAGTAACCTAATTCCTTCGACCATGAGATCATGCATATCACCTTTACTGGATGGATGCTTTGATGTCATCAAACACCACACCGTAACAGGGTGGCTATAAAGGTGGCATTGAGTGTTCGGAAAGTATTGGTTGAAACACATGGATCAAGAGTGGGATTTGTCCATCCACATGACGGATAGATATTCTCTGGGCCCTCTCGGTGAAATGTCATCCAATTAGCTTGCAAGCATGTGACTGGGTCACAAGGGATCACATATCACGGGAACGAGAAAAGAGTACTTATCAGTAACGAGGATGAACTAGGTATGCAGAGATACCGACGATCATAACCTCGGATAAGTAACATATCGTGAGACAAAGGGAAATTGGTATCGTATGTAAGTGGTTCATTCGATCGCAAAGTAATCGTAGAAATATGTGGGAGCCATATGAATTTCCAGATTCCTCTATTGGTTATTGTTCGGAGAAGTGTCTCGATCATGTCCGCATAATTCACGAACCGTAGGGAGACACACTTAAGGATTCGACGTTGTTTTGAGTAGTTATGGTATTATGAGAAAGAGACCGAATGTTGTTCGGAGTCTCGGATGGGATCCGGGATATCACGAGGAGATCTGGAATGGTCCGGAGAATAAGATTCATATAAGGAAAGTTCCGTTTCGGAGTAGCGGAATGATTCCGGTGTTTTCATCGGGAACATTCTAGAAGGTCCTAATGTCCCAAGACCGGAGGGGGAAGGGTACATGAATGTGTCATTGCATATTGGAATGATTGCATCATGTACTAAGTATTCTTGCTGTCCCAAATAAAGGATTTATTTAAATCCTAAATTGAAAAGTCAAACGGCTAGTTTGAAAGTCAAACGGCAGTTTTGGGAAGTGGGAAAAGAGGAGGAGGTGGAGACCGACTTGGGGGAGGAGTCCCCTTGGCCGGCGCACCTCCCAAGGCCGAGTTGGGGAGGAACTCCTCCCCTTGGCCGGCCAGCCCTCCCACCTATATAAGGAGGGGCAGGGCTCCCCTCCTTGGACACACAGAAGTTCCTATCCTCTAAACTAAACCCTAGATCTAGACCCCGGTTTAGAGCTATTTCGGTTTAGAGCCTTCTAATTGGTTTAGAGCCCTCTAATTGGTGTGTCTAATTACTAGACCACTAATAGCCTCTCATAAGCTCCACCATACCGCACCGGCTTAAGGCGAAGCCTCATGATTTCCTCTACTTCCTGTACCACGCCAGCTGCCGGAATCGCGAGGAGAGTGCTACAACCTCCGCCTGTTGGAACAAGGGAGAGGAAGGTCTTCGCCGAAAATCGAACGTGTGACCGATCAAGGAGCGCTGGAACGGGGCGCCGAAGGATCGCTCGCCTACGCGATCTTGAGATCGGAAAGAGTACGACTACATCACCCACGAGAATCTGCTCTCGTTAAACACTTTGGAATCTTCGAGGGTGAGTTATTCCATCGACTCGTTGCTACAATCTAGTAGATAGATCTTGGCTTGTTTGTTTGTATGCGGTAGAAAATTTTTGTTTTCCATGCTACGAACCCCTACAATGCCATCCTCGGGCGCATGGCATTCGCACGATTCCTGGCAGTACCGCACTATGCGTACCTGCTACTCAAGATGCCAGGACCCAGGGGCGTCATCAAGGTCCACGGGAGCTTCACCCGATCGGACCATCACCCGATGTGGACTTCAATGTAATCTCCCAATATTCGGCATGCGGGAGGAGCTCATAAGGCTCCGCGATGTGACGGACAACAGGGCACCCCTAGTTGCAAGACAGAATGCACCAGACATGTCCTTCGACTCCACCGTCAACACAAAGAAGGTGCAAGTACACCCGACGGATGCCTCCAAGACGGCGCTGATCGCCAACGACCTCAGCTCCGCATAGGAAAGTGCGCTCATCGAATTCCTCCGTGAGCGCTGGGAAATCTTTGCCTTGTGTCCTGCGGACATGCCGGGAGTTCCCAGGGAATTCGCCGAGCATGCACTCAACGTCTTTCCAGACGCCAAGCCCGTCAAACAGTCCATCTGACGACTGTCCGAACCACGGGCCAAAGCAATCGAAGTCAAAGTCAACAGACTACTCAACGCAAACTTCATCAGGGAGATCAAGGAGAGCGAGTGGCTCGCCAACACCATGATGGTCCCCAAAAAAGGACACGGACATCCTGCGGATGTGCGTGGACTTCACATCGCTAAACAAGCACTAACCGAAGGATCACTTCCCTCTCCCTCGGATCGATCAGATCATCGATTCGACTGGAGGGTGCAAGAAGCTCTCCTTCCTCGACGCCTACTCAGGCTACAACCAGATTTGACTGAAGGTCGAAGATCAGGAAAAAATGGTGTTCATCACGCCGTTCGGAGTGTTCTGCTACAACACAATGCCTTTCGGGCTGAAGAACATAGGTGTCACGTACCAGCGGTGCATGCAAGCATGCCTGAAGAACCAGATCGGCCGCAACATCCAAGTCTATGTCGACGACATAGTCATCAAAACAAGGGAGGCGAAGACGCTCATCGACGATCTCCGCGAGACGTTCGATAATCTTGATCGCTACAAGATCAAGCTAAACACAGAAAAATGCGCCTTCGGCGTCCCACCTGGCCAGCTGCTTGGCTACTTCATCTCCCAGCGAGGGATCGAGGCGAACCCAAAGAAAATCTGGGCCATAATGGCGATGGAAAAGCCGAAGAACCTCAAGGGCGTCCAGCAGCTTGCCGGGCGAATCGCGGCATTGAGCAGATTCATCAGCCGCATGGGCGAAAAAGCTCTGCCGTTCTATCAGCTGCTATGCAAGGCAGACAAATTCGAGTGGACGCCCGAAGCGGACGACGCATTTGAATATCTAAAGCGGCTGCTCTCTACCTCGCCCGTCTTGGTCACGCCAAAGGAGCGCGAGCCTTTACTGCTGTACATAGCAGCCACACACCAGGTGGTAAGCACCGTACTGGTGGTCGAGCGACCCGAAGAAGGAAAGACCCATGGGGTCCAATGCCCAATCTACTACCTTAGCGAGGTATTGACGCCGACAAAGCAGAGGTACCCTCACTACTAGAAACTCGCCTACGGCATGTTCATGACGGCTCGTCGGCTGAGCCACTACTTCCAGGAGCACCAGGTGATGGTCGTCAATGAAGCACCCCTGAACAGCATCCTGAACAATCCGGAGGCCACAGGACGCGTGGCCTTGTGGGGCATCGAGCTATCACCTCTAGACATCGTCTACGAGAAGCGTCACACGATCAAGTCTCAGGTCCTCCCGTACTTCCTTGTACACTGGATGGAACTGCAGCTGCCAGTGTCAACACCCGGATTTTTAATCCCATATGCCTGTTGTGCCATACATCGCAATCCCAGGATTACCATTTTTGCGAGACATAACAGAATTGGATACCACAGTACATCATCCATTACAAACCATACATAAGGTCTTACACAAATAAGGATCTCATGATCCAGTTCTTAATACAACTCAAGCAGCGGAAATACGTAAATATAAATGTAGCATAGGCGAAGCTCCATCTTCGGGGTCACAGGCAATGCTGACGATGGGAGATGATCCTAGTTGATAACCTTCCTGGGGTCCATCATCCTGGTAATCCTCTTCATAGTCTGGCCATGGGAATAGCCAGGGACAAAGCCATGAGTACTCTTTAAGTACTCGCAAACTAATACTAACAAGTGAAGGGGTTTTTTGTAGTAGGACACTAAGCTCTAGGGTTGTTTTGCAAAAAGCTAGATTTACCTCTACTAAGTTCAAAAGCAAGAGAAAGCTAGTCAAATTTTATAACACCTGCGTGGGAACTTGTATCTCCTGTCACAACTCTGTTGTGGTCAAGTCAAAATCTCAATTCATTTCACAAGTCCTTTTGAAAACATCTGACGGGGGAACGGTATGGCCACTCCAACTGTCCATAACCGCGGACGCGGCTATTCGAATAGTTTGACACTCTACAGAGATTGTACACTTTCACCACAACATTCGATACATCTGTCAGGAACAAATCCTGAATTCACCATACTCAGTATGCGGATAATCAATCCTAACCTTTCATTTACACGCCCTAGTATAGGCACCTCTCCTGTGAGTTTGGCCTCCCAACCATGACCAACTGTCATCTTGGGTACTGCACAGGTGGACAATCTTCACAAGGTAGCCTTAGTTCAGACCTTGGCCGTGAGGGAACCAATACTAAGGTACATAAGTTTCCAGTCAAGCCCTACCCAATCTTCGGGTATTGTGGTTGTACGATAAAATTGGAATGGTATCGCATCCAGACAACCATCAGTTTTATAAAGGGCTAAGGATCATGCCTCAACATTTTCATCACCAAAATCATCTGGTGTACGGAAACACATGTCAAAACATCTCAGTAGAATGATCCATCATTCCAAGGTTTTCATAACCATATTTCCACCAGGTATTCCCATCTAAAGTTGCTTAAGTTTTATGCTTAGCACTAGAATCTACAAGTGGGGGTGAGTACTAATGAGGGGTGATAAACTAGTGGAGTTTTAACTAGGTTCAATCTCATGCCTTAGGATGACATCAAGATTATCTAGCTTAGGCCAAATTTCATGCTCTTTCTGCAACCTTCATTTATCTTTCTAGTATCTACAAGTCACTTAAGTACACTCTAAGGAATAGCTTTGATAAAGAAATAAAGTAGAAAGCTTGCAAGTAAAACTAGGATTGGGTTATCAAGTGGGTATGATCACATATTCCTAAGGCATATGGTTGGCATGGTAACAAGCAAGTATTAACTTGCATAGGTCAACTTGATTAGTAAGGCTTGCAAGTATTGGCTTGCTAAAGTAGAGTATATTGCAAGGGCTAGCTTGCACATTCAACTAGTAGTATTAGGCTTGCTAAAGTAGAGTATCTTGCAAGGGTTAGCTTGCACATTCAACTAGTAGTATTAGGCTTGCCTTGTGCAGAGCAGTGGTTGAAGTTCTCCTCGGCTTCTTCTTCGTAGTATCCTCCTTCCTCCTCGTATCCTTGGTCGGTACTAGCGTCTATAAATAAATACGAGGTACACAATCACCAAACAATACTTAACTACTTTCAATCATCACACAAAGGGGTTTTATAGATGATCTAGCATAATCACTAACATTACAAGACTAAAGCATTTGTCTTATTGATTTTTATTTTTAGAAAAGTAATTTCTACTCATTGAAAAACTATTTAAGATTTAATATTCTCCAAACCAAACATGGGATCATGTTGACACATGTCATCACCACATATTTCAGTACATGGGAGTGTGATTTAAAGGGGTGTCACAATTTAATAAAGTTTAACCTTTTATTTGAAATAAAAAAGTGACTAGAAATTCCTAAGTGGCATTCTTGTATTACTTGGACATTATTTTATAGATAAACCCATATATTTTTATATATTCTGAAAGGTATGGTCAAATGTGATTTTTGAGAGTTGGAATCAACTCAAAATCTATTATGGTTTAAATTTGAAAAGTGTTTGAATGTAGAAGAGCTTCTGCGTTATTATATTTATCAAGGTTGATATACAGATCTAAATGATTTGAATCCAACGGGCTTGGATTAATCATTTCAAGACCTTTCTAACAAAATTGGTTTCATTCAATTTGGTTCACTGAATCGAGCTAGGTTGATTTTTGAAACTAGGTACAGAACTGAGTTTGAATGAAAATAGAAAAATCTAAATTCAAACAGCTGGGTCGTGCGGGAGACGATAATGGGCCGGCCCGCTACGCACGGCGCTTATGCGGGCTGGTTAAGTGGTTGTCCCCACGCGTTAGTGAGATGGGGAGGTGCGAAGAGGTACGGGGCAACGTGGACCGTGGGATCTAGTTCTAATCTAACGGCTCTTGTTCATTGTCCACGTCGAACAGCGCCGGCGAGACATAACCCTAAAGCGGCAGGTGGGGGTCGTGGGAGGCTCACCGGCTCAAAGCGAAGGTCAAGCGATGCGGGCAACGACTTAAGTCGACGACGAACTCAGGGGTGGTCGCGGCAGCTCCTTGGGTGGACGAAATCAACGGCGCCCTTCTTCTCTAGAGGCGTCCTGCTCTGGCACAATTCCGGCGATGCGGTGCTTGCCTTGCTCCGGCTAAGGGGTTGAACGATCAGTGAGGTGAGGGGAGTGAAATGGTGTGCTTAACTCGGCTGGGGATGGCTTCCTTTTATAGGCTTGACGGCGAGACCGAGAGGGATGGGCAGGCGACGGTGGCGACACGGCTACGGGCTGCTAGAGGCATGGCCAAGGGTGGCGATCGATCAATGGTCTCTTGGCAATGCCCTAAGGTTTAAATGCGCTTGTAGGGGCGGTGGCAAACGGTCGGGAACGCGCAATGCTCTGCGAAGCAGAGGCGGCGAACTCTGGGGAGAGCGGTGGCTACGGGGTACGGGCGGTGAAATGGGCATGTCTGGCGGTCTCTCGACAAAGGGTATGTCAAGCGGGCGGCGAGGGCTCGAGGTGGTCGGTTGGCGTGGGAACGACGCGTGCTCTGCGGTGCGGGTCGGCATGGTCGACAGCGGCACGGGCGCGACGTTCCTGGCGGTTCTAGGCGTTGTCTTCGAGCTAGGGCTGGTCAAGAGGGCGCGGTGAAGCATGGGATACCTCCCAGACAAGGTTGGCATGGCTAGTTCTTCTCCTAGCTTGCCGTCCACACTGGGGTGACATGGGTGCTCTCGGCCTGTTCAGCATTGATGATATTGGCAAGTTTATAGTGGGGCTAGAGCTTAGTTAAGGTTGCTAGATGATCTACTGAGGTTGCTGTGAGATAGAGAGGGAACCAGTTAGGCCAGAATCAGTGCACACTATAGTGTTTTGATTTTGTTTGATTTGTATCTGCAAGGTGTTTGTTGAAATGGCCGCATGAACTCAAGTTTTGAATTTTGAAAAGATTTTTGGTGGGTGTGCTAGGCATGTACTGGTGAGTCTATGGATGCTTGGGTTTTGAAAGTTGAGCTTGTTTGAGTGGTTTTTGAAAAAGTGGGATCTTCCCATATGATATAGATTCAATTTTAAACTGTCATTTAAACTACGCATTTCAATGATTTTGGATGATCACAAAGTGGGCCTTGGTTCTTTGTTATGAGTACAATAAAGGGGTGCAAATATCCAAACATGTTTCTTGTAAGTTCTGAAAGTTAGGGATAGCCAAAGTAGGCATGGGAGTTAATTTGGCCAAAGTGACCATTCACTCATTTTGTTTGTTTTGATTTGTTTGTCTTTGAGAAAAGTGTGGGGATTGTTTAGATGATGTTTATTTCACCTAAGAAACATTTTACAAGCAAGGAAACACACAAGCATGGAAATTCAAAAGAATCCAAATTGTAATGCTTACACATATGCATGCTTTCATATTTTAAAGGGAAAAGTTTTTGTTAACCCTAATTTTGATAATTAGAGTTTGATGATCCAAGTTTAATATTTTTGGGATGTTACAAATCTTCCCCCCTTAAACAAAATCTCGTCCCGAGATTTGAAAAAGGACGGAAAAGATTACCAAGGATTTGAAGAGATCGGGAAACTCCGTCCTGATGTGATCTTCGCGCTCCTAGGTAGCTTCCTCTTCTGTGTGGTTGCTCCACTGAATCTTGAGAAACTTGATGCTTCGGGTTCTGGTAGTTCTGAAAGATTATTCCAAAATATAGATGGGCACTTCAGGATAGGTCAGATCATCGTTGATCTCTATGGTCCAGTGATCGATATTCTTGAACACTTCGGTCTTCTCTCGAACTTCAAGGCACTTGCGAAGTAATGAGATATGGAACACATTGTGCACGGCGGACATCTCCTCGGGTAGTTCAAATTGATACGATACTTCTCCTCGACGGTTCAGAATCTTGAAGGGTCCGATATATCTGGGGCTAACTTTCCTTTCAGTTGGAAACGCTGCATTCCTTTCAATGGCGTCACTTTCAGATACACAAAATCTCCTATGTTGAAGGCGAGGTCTCGACGTCTCTTGTCGGCCTAACTCTTCTGTCTGGACTGGGTTGTCTTGAGGTGCTCACAAATCTTGTGAACCTTCTCTTCTGCTTCTTGTAGGATGTCAGTTCCAAAAATCTGACTCTCTCCTACTTTCGACCAGTTCAAAGGGGTGTGGCACTTACTTCCATACATGAATTCAAACGGGGCCATTTGCAAACTAGCTTGATAACTGTTGTTGTATGAAAATTCTGCAAACGGCAGATAGTCTTCCCACTTAGATCCAAATTTTGTTACATACACATAGGAATGCTTTCATATTTTTAATTGGAAAAGTTTTTGTTAACCCTAATTTTGGTGATTAGAGTTTGATGATTCTAGTTTAATATTTTTGGGATGTTACAAACCTTCCCCCCTTAAACAAAATCTCGTCCCGAGATTTGAAAAAGGACGAAAAGATTACCTAGGATTTGAAGAGATCGGGAAACTCCGTCCTGATGTGATCTTCGCGCTCCCAGGTAGCTTCCTCTTCTGTGTGGTTGCTTCACTGAATCTTGAGAAACTTGATGCTTCGGGTTCTAGTAGTTCTGAAGGATTCTTCCAAGATACGGATGGGTACTTCGGGATAGGTCATGTCATCATTGATCTCTATAGTCTGGTGATCAATGTTCTTGAACACTTCAGTCTTCTCCGGGACTTCGAGACACTTGCGAAGTAATGAGATATGGAACACATTGTGCATGGCTGACATCTCTTCGGGTAGTTCCAATTGATACGAAACTTCTCCTCGATGGTTCAGAATCCTGAAGGGGCCGATATATCTGGGGGCTAACTTTCCCTTGAGTTGAACGTTGCATTCCTTTCAATGGCGACACTTTCAGATACACAAAATCTCCTATGTTGAAGGCGAGGTCTCGACGTCTCTTGTCGGTGTAACTCTTCTGTCTGGACTGGGCTATCTTGAGGTGCTCATGAATCTTGTGAACCTTCTCTTCCGATTCTCGTAGGATATCGGGTCCAAAAATCTGACTCTCTCCTACTTCCGACCAATTCAAGGGGGTGCGACACTTTCTTCCGAACATGAATTCAAATGGGGGCATTTGCAAACTAGCTTGGTAACTGTTGTTGTATGAAAATTCTATGAACGGCAGACAGTCTTCCCACTTAGATACATATTCTAACACACATTCTCTCAGCATATCTTCGAGTATTTGATTTACTCGCTCCATCTGTCCATCGGTCTGAGGGTGATACGCGGTGCTGAAATCTAGTCGGTTTCCTAAACCTTCTTGGACTTTCTTCCAGATTCTCGAGGTAAACTGGGTTCCTCGATCCGATACGATGTTCTTGGGGACTCCATGCAAACTGATGATTCTAGCGATGTATAACTCCGCTAGCTTCGAACTCTGATATGTGGTCTTGACGGGTAAGAAATGGGCGACTTTGGACAGTTTGTCCACTATGACCCAGATAGAGTCATTTCCCCTACTAGAGGTAGGTAATCCGGTGATAAAGTCCATTCCAACGGAATCCCATTTCCATTCCTGAATCTGCAATGGTTGCAACAATCCAGCGGGTCTTTTATGTCCTGCCTTGACTCGCTGACATATATCACACTTGGTGATATAGCTTTTGATTTCTCTCTTCATCTTATGCCACCAAAATTGCTCTTTCAAATCTTGATACATCTTTGTTCCTCCGGGGTGGATAGAATAAAGAGTATCATGAGCTTCCTTCAGAATCACTTCTTTCAACTCATAATCTGCTGGTACACAAAGGCGTCCTTTGTACCACAGAACTCCTTCTTTGTCTTCGGTGAAGCCGGGTACTTTACCTGTACCGATACGACGCTTGATTCCGTCGATACTAGCATTTCCTTTCTGCGCCTCTTTTATCTGGCTAATCAAAGTGGGTTGAAGTTCTATGCTAGCCAAAAATCCTTCACTTACTAATTCCATTCGAAAATCTTCCATCTCTTTGTGCAAGCTTGGTTGCTCCTTCAAAATCATGGAGTTCAAGCGGCACGGCAATCTGCTAAGGGCATCTGCTACCACATTGGCCTTACCAGGGTGATAGTGAATGTCCAGGTCATAGTCCTTGATTAGCTCAATCCATCTTCTCTGTCTCATATTCAGCTCCTTCTGAGTGAATATATACTTCAGGCTCTTGTGATCCGAATAGATCTCACAACGGTTTCCCATCAGGTAATGCCTCCATGTCTTTAGGGCTAAAACTACGGCTGCGAGTTCGAGGTCATGGGTTGGGTAATTTTGCTCATGTTGTTTCAGTTGTCGAGATAGATAAGATATGACTTTGCCTTCTTGCATTAGCACACATCCGAGGCCGATCTTGGATGCATCACAATACATGTCGAAGGGCTTCGTGATATCCGGCATGATTAAGATTGGGGCTGAAATCAATCTTCTCTTGAGTTCCTGAAAACTCGCTTCACATTTGTCTGTCCATTCAAACTTCTTGTCCTTCTTCAGCAATTGGGTCATTGGTCTGGCAATACTCGAGAATCCTTCTACGAACTTGCGGTAGTATCCCGCCAATCCGAGAAATGCATGAACTTGGGTTTGAGTGGTTGGGGCTTTCCAATCTTCGACATCTTTCACCTTTGCAGGGTCAACGGCAATTCCTCTGGATGATACAATGTGGCCGAGGAATCCTACCTCCTGTAACCAAAATTCACATTTGCTAAACTTGGCATACAACTGATGCTCTCTAAGGGTTCCAAGAATGGTCCTTAGGTGTAGCTCATGTTCTTCTTCCGATTTGGAATAAATCAGAATGTCATCGATGAGAACAACGACAAACTTATCTAGGAAGTCCATAAAAATCTCATTCATGAGATTCATGAAATAAGCGGGGGAATTGGTTAATCCAAAAGACATGATACTCGTATAATCCATATCGGGTGGTAAAGGCAGTCTTGGGAATATCCTCTGCACGAATCTTGAGTTGATGATAGCCAGTTCTAAGATCAATCTTAGAAAACACTTTGGCACCGGTCAACTGATCAAACAAATCTTCTATCTTGGGCAATGGGTACTTGTTCTTGATGGTGACATCATTCAACTTCTGATAATCTGTACACAAACGGTTACATCCATCTTTCTTATCCACAAATAAGACGGGTGATCTCCATGGTGACGCACTTGGTTGAATCAATCCAATCTCCAACATGGCATCCAGTTGCTTATTCAGTTCTTCCAGTTCAGACGGGTTCATACTATAGGGTCTCTGAGCTATGGGTCCTGTTCCGGGGATTAGTTCAATGATAAACTCGATATCCCGATCTGGGGGCATACTGGGCAAAACATCTAGAAATACATCGGGGTATTCACAGACTATTCGGACTTGGTCAAGGGTAGGTTGGGCTATAATCTTGTTGCACTTGAATTGGCGAGGTAAGGTTTCAGATATATGCTCGACTGATATTCCAGTGGTACTAGTCATGGTTATGGCTTTCTTGGCACAGTCAATCAATCCTTTATGTTTGGACATCCAATCCATTCCTAGTACTACTTCCAAACCTTTGGTTCCGAGTACTATCAGATTAGCATAAAAATCTATGCCATGGATTCAGATAGGGACGACTTTGCAAATTTGCCTAGCTTTGGTTGTTGAACCGGGAATTTGAACAATCCTGACATGATTCAGTTTGGTTGGTTGAATCTTACTAATGCATGCAAATTCTTCGGTGACAAATGAGTGCGATGCACCAGAATCAAACAACACTCTAGCAAGTACTGAATTAACAGAAAACATATCGAGCACAACGTCTGGTGCTTCCTGGGCTTCTTCAGCATGCATGAGAAAAAGACGGCCATTGCGGTTGAGTGAATTCCCTGGGGCAAACCTTCTTCCTGTTGAACACGACGCTGCTGCTGAGCTGGGGTATTTGCATTGGGGGCTGCGGCATTCTTCTTGTTGGGGCACTCGTTGGAGTAGTGACCCTTATTTCCACAGTCATAACAAGTCACTTGCAACTTGTCCTTTGCTGCAATAGGCACAGCATTGCTTCCAGTCCTCGGGGCAGTGTTGGTGTTGGTGGGAGCGTTGTTGTTGTTGAACTTGGGTGGAGCACGGTTGAAATTGTTAGAGTTGCCGGGGTTGTTGTGATTTCCTCCGGGCCTTGGGTTTCCACGGTTGGGATAGGTCGGACGGTTCATCGGGGGTCTGTTGGTTCTCGGGGCAAATCCTGGAGATGGGTTAGGGCGATACTTTGGGGTCTGATGGGTTCCTGGCTGATGCATCATGTGACGCTTGTGGTTCTCATTGGCTTGGTTGATATTTCCTTCCATCTGGATGGCAGAGTCGACAAGGGCTTCAATTTCAGCAAAGGGGATATTGATCAACATACCGCATCTAATCGCGCACCATTCAGGAATCTCTCTTTCTTCTTGGCTTCAGTGTCGATCTCATCCGGGGCATACCTAGCTAATGACAAGAATTTGTCACGGTATTCTACTACGGTCATCCTTCCTTGCTTTAGTTCTCTGAACTCATCTCTCATTCTCTTGATCAAACCCGGTGGCATATGGGTTCTGCTGAACTTGACCTTGAATTCCTCCCAGGTCATCATCTGTCCTCCGGTCATTGCACGAACACTGTTCCACCATGCTCTTGCATCTCCGGCTAGATAGTGGGTGGCAAACAAAACTTTTTCGTTAGCTTCCACTCCGGCGACTTCCAGGTTGTTCTCCATGGTTTGCAGACAATCATCAGCGTCTAGGGGCTCTTCCGACTTAGTGAAAACAGGTGGGGTTGTGTTCTGGAAATTCTTGAGCTTAGATCCATGGGTTGTCCCGATTTCCTTGGCCTTGGTTGTTATGGGCCAGCTGAGCTATCTGCTGAAGGGTGGCTAGGTTGGCTTGACGTTCGGCTCTTTCGGCTTCGCGGTCAGAAACCAACATTTGCAAGATCTATAACATCGGGTTCGGGGATGAACCACTTCCTCCACGTGGCATCTGAAGTTTGAGATAGATCATGAGAAAAGAGGGAAATTTCTACGGTTTAGGGACTTCCAAAAGTTTTTAAAGTTTGACTCAGATTTTCTAGCAACTTGCTTTTCATTCATTCATTCATAGCACACGATACAAACACACACCACAAAACAAGAAAAATAGATGGTTTTAAGAACCATTCAGGAAACTACGATACAGTGGTACCGCATACAACTCACTATGCTAGTGCTCAAGTGCTACTACTCCTTGGAGTCGGTGTAGTCGTTATCCTCATCATCCTCATCGTCATCGATGAAGGCGAAATCATCCTCATCGGTGAAGAAGTCCATAGCCTGATCCTCCAGAAAATCATCATCATCGTTGAGATAGGAGTAAGGGTCTCCACGAAGATCCTCTCCGGCATTCTCTCTTTCTTCCAACTGCATGTCTCTCTCGTTGATGGTCTCCTCCAAATCCGAGATACGGTGGCAAAGACGAGCAATGATGCGCTCCTTCTTGTCGAGCTGACGGCGGCGAGACTTGCGATCCTTCGCTAGCATGGCGATGGTCTGATCCTTTGTCTTGATGATGGCGGACTTGTGGTTAGAGTAGTCACGGCAATTGTCCAATTCCTGCTGATGATCGTACATCATGACGCTAAGGTGGTCCAACTGAGTCTTCAGCTCGGGGTGGTATGGGGCTTCCAGTGGTTGTCCATTAGCATCACGCCTTGGGCAAAACTCAAAGCGGGTACCCTTGATCTGGTTGATACTCTGCCCACACAGACGGGCAAGAGCTTCCTACATGCCCCTGGCAAGTCCATCGAGCTAGTTATTCTCTCTTAAGGTGAACTGAATTCCCTCAGCAATGGGAGGTTCAATCTTTCCTCGGAGACTTGCAACAATTAGCCACTGCAGATCTTCTGCTCCTTGATCATTGAGTTGAGCTTCGAAGCACTCGGGGTGCGGACGCTCCAGAAGTTCCAAAAGCTGGTCCAAATCCCTCTCAAAGATAAGGTCTCCTCCATTCCCCAACTGATAAAACTTGTTGTACTTCACGTCCATCTATAAGAATATAGGATGAGTAAGTTAGTAGAGTGATCACGGGTGTCAAATTTTATGTATTTTGCAAGAGTTTTTGAGGAACATGAATTTTCATGAAAGAAGCAAAGTGATAAGAATGGGAATAAGTTTTTGTAAATATTTGCTTCCTTTGGTTTTGAAACTAAGTTTTTGATTCAAACGTCCAGTCTAACTACGGTCTCCTATGGTCAGGATGGCTCTGATACCAATTGTCAACACCTGGATTTTTAATCCCAGATGCCTGTTATGCCATACATCGCAATCCTAGGATTACCATTTTTGCGAGACATAACAGAATTGGATACCACAGTACATCATCCATTACAAACCATATATAAGGTCTTACACAAATAAGGATCTCATGATCCAATTCTTAATACAACTCAAGCAGTGGAAATACGTAAATATAAAGGTAGCGTAGGCGAAGCTCCATCTTCGGGGTCCATCATCCTGGTACTCCTCTTCATAGTCTGGCCACGGGAATAGCCAGGGACAAAGCCATGAGTACTCTTTAAGTACTCACAAACTAATACTAACAAGTGAAGGGGGTTTTTGTAGTAGGACACTAAGCTCTAGGGTTGTTTTGCAAAAAGCCAGATTTACCTCTACTAAGTTCAGAAGCAAGAGAAAGCTAGTCAAATTTTATAGCACCTATGTGGGAACTTGTATCTCATGTCACAACTCTGTTGTGGTCAAGTCAACTTCATTTCACAAGTCCTTTTGAAAACATCTGACGGGGGAACAGTGTGGCTACTCCAACTGTCCATAACCGCGGACGCGGCTATTTGAATAGTTTGACACTCTGCAGAGATTGTACACTTTCACCACAACATTCGATACATCCGTCAGGAACAAATCCTGAATTCACCATACTAAGTATGCGGATAATCAATCCTAACCTTTCATTTACACGCCCTAGTATAGGCACCTCTCCTGTGATTTTGGCCTCCCAACCATGACCAACTGTCATCTTGGGTACTGCACAGGTGGACAATCTTCACAAGGTAGCCTCAGCTCAGACCTTGGCCGTGAGGGAACCAATACTAAGGTATATAAGTTTCCAGTCAAGCCCTACCCAATCTTCGGGTATTGTGGTTGTACGGTAAAATTGGAATGGTATCGCATCTAGACAACCATCAGTTTTATAAAGGGCTAAGGCTCATGCCTCAACATTTTCATCACCAAAATCATCTGGTGTTCGGAAACACATGTCAAAACATCTGTGTAGAATGATCCATCATTCCAAGGTTTTCATAACCATTTTTCCACCAAGTATTCCCATCTAAAGTTGCTCAAGTTTTATGCTTAGCACTAGCATCTACAAGTGGGGGTGAGTACTAATGAGGGGTGATAAACTAGTGGAGTTTTAACTAGGTTCAATCTCATGCCTTAGGATGACATCAAGATTATCTAGCTTAGGCCAAATTTTATGCTCTTTATGCAACCTTCAGTTATCTTTCTAGTATCTACAAGTCACTTAAGTACACTCTAAGGAATAGCTTTGATAAAGAAATAAAGTAGAAAGCTTGCAAGTAAAAATAAGATTGGGTTATCAAGTGGGTATGATCACATATGCTTAAGGCATATGGTTGGCATGGTAACAAGCAAGTATTAACTTGATTAGGTCAACTTAATTAGTAAGGCTTGCAAGTATTGGCTTGCTAAAGTAGAGTATCTTGCAAGGGTTAGCTTGCACATTCAACTAGTAGTATTAGGCTTGCTAAAGTAGAGTATCTTGCAAGGGTTAGCTTGCACATTCAACTAGTAGTATTAGGCTTGCTAAAGTAGAGTATCTTGCAAGGGTTAGCTTGCACATTCAACTAGTAGTATTAGGCTTGCCTTGTGCAGAGCAGTGGTTGAAGTTCTCCTCGGCTTCTTCTTCGTAGTATCCTCCTTCCTCCTCGTATCCTTGGTCGATACTAGCATCTATAAATAAATACGAGGTAGACAATCACCAAAAAATACTTAACTACTTTCAATCATCACACAAAGGGGTTCTATAGATGATCTAGCATCATCACTAACATTACAAGACTAAAGCATTTGTCTTATTGATTTTTATTTTTAGAAAAGTAATTTCTACTCATTGAAAAACTACTTAAGATTTAATATTCTCCAAACCAAACATGGGATCATGTTTACACATGTCATCACCACATATTTCAGTACATGGGAATGTGATTTAAAGGGGTGTCACAATTTAATAAAGTTTAACCTTTTTATTTGAAAAAAAGTGGCATTCTTGTATTACTTGGACATTATTTCTGTAGGTAAACCCATATATTTTTATATATTCTGAAAGGTATGGTCAAATGTGATTTTTGAGAGTTGGAATCAACTCAAAAGCTATTATGGCTTAAATTTGAAAAATGTTTGAATGCAGAAAATCTTCTGCCTTGTTATTTTTATCAAGGTTGATCTACAGATCTAAATGATTTGAATCCAACGGGCTTGGATTAAGCATTTCAAGACCATTCTAACAAAATTGGCTTCATTCAATTTGGTTCACTGAATCGAGCTGGGTTGATTTTTGAAACTAGGTACAGAACTGAGTTTGAATGAAAATAGAAAAATCTAAATTCAAATGGCTGGGTCGCACGGCAGACGATAATGGGCATGGCTGAGGGTGGCAATCGATCGGTGGTCTCCTAGCGATGCCCTAATGTTTAAATGCGCTTGTAGGGGCGGTGGCAAATGGTTGGGAACGCGCGATGCTCTGCGAGGCAGAGGCGGCGAACTCTGCGGCTAGCGGTGGCTACGGGGTACGAGCGGAGAAATGGGCATGTCTGGCGGTCCCCTGGGACGGTGGGGTGCATGCTGGTGGGCGACGAGGGCTCGAGGTGGTCAGTTGGCGTGGGAACGACGCGTGCTCTGCGGTGCGGGTCGGCATGGTCGACAACGGCATGAGCGCGGTGTTCCTGGCGGTTCTGGGCGTTGTCTTCGAGCTAGGGCTGGTCAAGAGGGGGCGGTGAAGCATGGGCTACCTCCCAGACAAGGTTGTCACGGCTAGTTGTTCTCCTAGCTTGCTGTCCACACTAGGGTGATATGGGTGCTCTCGGCCTGTTCACCATTGATGATATTGGCAAGCTTACAGTGGGGCTAGAGCTTAGTTAAGTTTGCTAGATGATCTACTACGATTGCTGTGAGATAGAGAGGGAACCAGTTAGGCCAGAATCACTGCACACTATAGTGTTTTGATTTTGTTTGATTTGTATCTACAAGGTGTTTGATGAAATGGCCGCATGAACTCAAGTTTTGAATTTTGAAAAGATTTTTGGTGGGTGTGCTAGGCATGTACTGGTGAGTCTGTGGATGATTAGGTTTTGAAAGTTGAGCTTGTTTGAGTGGTTTTTTAAAAAGTGGGATCTTCCCATATGATATAGATTCAATTTTAAACTGTCATTTAAACTATGCATTTGAATGATTTTGGATGATCACAAAGTGGGCCTTGGTTCTTTGTTATGAGTACAATAAAGGGGTGCAAATATCCAAACATGTTTCTGTTAAGTTCTGAAAGTTAGGGATAGCCAAAGTAGGCATGGGAGTTAATTTGGCCAAAGTGACCATTCACTCATTTTGTTTGTTTTGATTTGTTTGTCATTGAGAAAAGTGTGGGGATTGTTTAGATGATGTTTATTTCACCTAAGAATCATTTTAGAAGCAAGGAAACACACAAGCATGGCAATTCAAAAGAATCCAAATTGTAATGCTTACACATATGCTAAAGTAGAGTATATTGCAAGGGTTAGCTTGCACATTCAACTAGTAGTATTAGGCTTGCTAAAGTAGAGTATCTTGCAAGGGTTAGCTTGCATATTCAACTAGTAGTATTAGGCTTGCCTTGTGCAGAGCAGTGGTTGAAGTTCTCCTCGGCTTCTTCTTCGTAGTATCCTCCTTCCTCCTCGTATCCTTGGTCGGTACTAGCGTCTATAAATAAATACGAGGTACACAATCACCAAACAATACTTAACTACTTTCAATCATCACACAAAGGGGTTCTATAGATGATCTAGCATCATCACTAACATTACAAGACTAAAGCATTTGTCTTATTGATTTTTATTTTTAGAAAAGTAATTTCTACTCATTGAAAAACTATTTAAGATTTAATATTCTCCAAACCAAACATGGGATCATGTTTACACATGTCATCACCACATATTTCAGTACATGGGAGTGTGATTTAAAGGGGTGTCACAATTTAATAAAGTTTAACCTTTTATTTGAAATAAAAAAGTGACTAGAAATGCCTAAGTGGCATTCTTGTATTACTTGGACATTATTTCTATAGATAAACCCATATATTTTTATATATTCTGAAAGGTAGGGTCAAATGTGATTTTTGAGAGTTGGAATCAACTCAAAAGCTATTATGGTTTAAATTTGAAAAATGTTTGAATGCAGAAAAGCTTCTGCGTTGTTATTTTTATCAAGGTTGATATACAGATCTAAATGATTTGAATCCAACGGGCTTGGATTAATCATTTCAAGACCTTTCTAACAAAATTGGTTTCATCCAATTTGCTTCACTGAATCGAGCTGGGTTGATTTTTGAAACTAGGTACAAAACTGAGTTTGAATGAAAATAGAAAAATCTAAATTTAAACGGCTAGGTCGCGCGGGAGACGATAATGGGCCGGCCCGCTACGCATGGCGCTTATGCGGGCTGGTTAAGTGGTTGTCCCCATGCGTCAGTGAGATGGAGAGGTGCGAAGCGGTACGGGGCAACGTGGACCGTGGGATCTAGTTCTAATCTAACAGCTCTTGTTCATCGTCCACGTCGAACAGCGTCGGCGAGACAGAACCCTAACGCGGCAGGTGGGGTCGTGGGAGGCTCACCGGGGCTCAGGCAAAGGTCGGCGATGCGGGCGAACGACGAAGTCGACGACGACGAACTCAGGGGTGGTCGCGGCAGCTCCTTGGGTGGACGAAATCAACGGCGCCCTTCTTCTCTAGAGGCGACCTGCTCTGGCACAATTCCGGCGATGCGGTGCTTGCCTTGCTCCGGCTAAGGGGTTGAACGATCAGTGAGGTGAGGGGAGTGAAATGGTGTGCTTAACTCGGCTGGGGGTGGCTTCCTTTTATAGGCTCGACGGCGAGACCGAGAGGGATGGGCAGGCGACGGTGGCGACAAGGCTACGGGCTGCTAGAGGCATGGCCAAGGGTGGCGATCGATCAATGGTCTCCTGGTGATGCCCTAAGGTTTAAATGCGCTTGTAGGGGCGGTGGCAAACGGTCAGGAACGCGCGATGCTCTGCGAAGCAGAGGCGACGAACTCTGCGGAGAGCGGTGGCTACGGGGTACGAGTGGTGAAATGGGCATGTCTGGCGGTCTCCTGGGACAGTGGGGTGCATGCTGGCGGGCGGCAAGGGCTCGAGGTGGTCGGTTGGCGTGGGAACGACGCGTGCTCTGAAGTGCGGGTCGGCATGGTCGACAGCGGCACGGGCGCGGCGTTCCTGGCGGTTCTAGGCGTTGTCTTCGAGATAGGGCTGGTCAAGAGGGGGCGGTGAAGCATGCGATACCTCCCAGACAAGGTTGGCACGGCTAGTTCTTCTCCTAGCTTGCCGTCCACACTGGGGTGACATGGGTGCTCTCGGCCTGTTCACCATTGATGATATTGGCAAGTTTATAGTGGGGCTAGAGCTTAGTTAAGGTTGCTAGATGATCTACTGAGGTTGCTGTGAGATAGAGAGGGAACCAGTTAGGCCAGAATCACTGCACACTATAGTGTTTTGATTTTGTTTGATTTGTATCTGCAAGGTGTTTGTTGAAATGGCCGCATGAACTCAAGTTTTGAATTTTGAAAAGATTTTTGGTGGGTGTGCTAGGCATGTACTGGTGAGTCTATGGATGCTTGGGTTTTGAAAGTTGAGCTTGTTTGAGTGGTTTTTGAAAAAGTGGGATCTTCCCATATGATATAGATTCAATTTTAAACTGTCATTTAAACTACGCATTTGAATGATTTTGGATGATCACAAAGTGGGCCTTAGTTCTTTGTTATGAGTACAATAAAGGGGTGCAAATATCCAAACATGTTTCTGTTAAGTTCTGAAAGTTAGGGATAGCCAAAGTAGGCATGGGAGTTAATTTGGCCAAAGTGACCATTCACTCATTTTGTTTGTTTTGATTTGTTTGTCTTTGAGAAAAGTGTGGGGATTGTTTAGATGATATTTATTTCACCTAAGAATCATTTTACAAGCAAGGAAACACACAAGCATGGCAATTCAAAAGAATCCAAATTGTAATGCTTACACATATGCATGCTTTCATATTTTTAAAGGGAAAAGTTTTTGTTAACCCTAATTTTGATAATTAGAGTTCGATGATCCAAGTTTAATATTTTTGGGATGTTACAGCCAGATACCCCGGATATGACACAGTCATGTACAATGCACTTCGACGGCTCCAAGCGTGAGGCCGGAGCAGGAGCCGGGATCATACTGACCTCCCCATAGGGCGATAAGATGAACTACGTCCTCCGGATGAAATTTCGAGCTTCCAACAACGAAGCCGAATACGAGGCCTGTAGGGGTTCGTAGCATGGAAAACAAAAAATTTCTACCGCATACAAACAAACAAGCCAAGATCTATCTACTAGATTGTAGCAACGAGTCGATGGAATAACTCACCCTCAAAGATTCCAAAGTGTTTAACGAGAGCGGATTCTCGTGGGTGATGTAGTCGTACTCTTGCCGATCTCAAGATCGTGTAGACGATCCTTCTGGCGCTATGCTCCGGCAGCGCCTTGATCGATCACACGTTCGGTACTCGATGAAGACCTTCCTCTCCCTTGTTCCAGCAGGCAGCGGAGGTTGTAGCACTCTCCTCGCGATTCCGGCAGCACGACGGCGTGGTACCGGAGGTAGAGGGGAGATCTCGTAGGGCTTCGCCTTAAGACGGAGCGAGTATGGTGGACTATGAGAGAGGCCTTGGCGATCTATGGTTTAGAGGAACCAAGGATAGGGAGCTAGGGCAAGGGGAACCCCAACTCGGCGGCTAGGGCAAACCCTAGGGGGAGGCGGCGACTTGGTGGAGGCCGGCGGCTAGGGCTAGGGTTTAGAGGAGAGAGGTGTAGCTAGAGGGGCAGCCCTGCCCCTCCTTATATAGGTGGGAGGGTGTCGTCTAGGGGAGGAGAGTCCTTCCCCAACTCAGCCTCCAAGGCCGGCGGGTGGAGGGAGAGGAACTCCTCCCCAAGTAGGTTTCCTACTCTCCCTCCACCAAGCAAACTTGCTGTTTGACTTTTCAAATTGGCGTTTGACTTTTCAAACTAGGATTTGATTTATCCCTTTATTTTGCTCAGCGATGACACCTAGTACATGATGCAACCATTCCAACTTGTTATGACACATTCATGTACCCTTCCCCTCCGGGGTGCTGGACCTTCTGGAACCTTCTAGAACATTCCCGATGAAAACACCGGAACCATTCTCCAACCCCGAAACAGGACTTTCCTTATATGAATCTTATTCTCCGGACCATTCTGGATCTCCTCGTGATATCCCGGATCCCATCCGAGACTCTGAACAACATTCGGTCTCTTACTCATCATTCCATAACTACTCAACAACATCGAATCCTTAAGTGTGTCTCCCTACGGTTCGTGAATTATGCGGACATGATCGAGACACTTCTCTGAACAATAACCAATAGAGGAATCTGGAAATTCATATGGTTCCCACATATTTCGATTACTTACATCGAATGAACCACTTACATACGATACCAATTTCCCTTTGTCTCACGATAGTTTACTTATCCGAGGTTTTGATCGTCGGTATCTCTGCATACCTAGTTCAACCTCGTTACTGATAAGTACTCTTTTCTCGTTCCCGTGATATGTGATCCCTTCTGAGCCATTCACATGCTTGCAAGACAATTGGATGACATTCCACAGAGAGGGCCCAGAGTATATCTATCCGTCATATGGATGGACAAATCTCACTCTTGATCCATGTGTCTCAACCAATACTTTCCGAACACTCAATGCCACCTTTATAACCACCCAGTTACGGTGTGGTGTTTGATGTCATCAAAGCATCCTTCCGGTGATGGTGATATGCGTGATCTCATGGTCGAAGGAATTAGGTTACTATGTATCAGAAAGCATATAGCAATTGAACTATTAAAATGACTTGATCTTTATGCTACGCTTATCTATAGGAGTATGTCCATCACATCATTCTCCTAACGATATGATCTTGTTGTTAATAACATCTCAATGTTCATGACAGGGAAACCACAATCATTTATTAACCAACAAGCTAGTATTATAAAGAGGCTTTAGGGACTCTAATTTAGTTTAGAAATCACACAAGTATTAATGTTTCCTTGTTAATACTGTTATAGCATGAATGTAAACATTTATCATAAACACAAAGATATAATAATAACTACATTTATTATTGCCTCTAGGGCATATCTCCATCAGTCTCCCACTTGCACTAGAGTCAACTAATCTAGATAACATGGTAATATACCGAACACCCATGGAAGTTTGGTGTTGGTCATGTTTTTCTCTCGGGAGAGGTTTAGTCAACGGATCCGCCACATTCAGATCTGTGTGTCCTTTGCAAATCTTTATGTCACCATCTTGTACATGTTCTCAAATAGCATGAAAACATAGCTTGATGTGCTTCAGCTTCTTGTGTGACCTTGGTTCTTGCGCATTGGCTATGGCGCCCATGTTATCACAGTAGATAGACATTGGGTCCAGCGCACTTGGAACCACACCAAGCTCTGTAATGAACTCCTTCATCCATATCGCTTCTTGTGAAGCCTCCGAAGCAGCTATGTATTCCGATTCAGTTGAAGATCTCTCCACAACGCGTTGCTTTGAACTCCTCCAGCTAACTACTGCACCATTCGGTGTTCCAACTAGCATCGGTGTAACCATTAACAACGAGTTGTTCATCACCTCCATAAGAAAGAACCATATCCTTAGTTCTTCTCAAGTACTTAAGGATGTTTTTGACCGTTGTCCAATGATCCACTCCTGGATCACTTTGATATCAACTAGTCAAACTAACAGCATATGCAATGTCGGGTCTAGTACATAGCATGGCATACATTAGAGATCCTATGGCTGAGGCATAGGGAGTCTTACTCATCCTTTCTCTATCTTCTGCCGTTGCTGGACTTTGAGTTTTACTCAAGGTCGTATTGGGCAACATGGGCAAGAACCCTTTCTTGCTATCTTCAATTCCAAATATCTTTAGAACTTTGTCCAAATATGTACTTTGTGACAATGATATTAGGCGTCTCGATCTATCTCTATAAATATTTATGCCTAATATGTAAGCTGCTTCGCCAAGATCTTTCATTGAAAAACTATTATTCAAATATTCCTTGACACTATTAAGAAGGTCTACATCATTCCCAATCAACAATATGTCATCTACATATAGTATTAAGAATGCTACAGAGCTCCCACTCACTTTCTTGGAAATACAAGCTTCTCCATAAGTTTGTATAAAACCAAAACTTTTGATTACCTTATCAAAACGTTGATTCCAACTTCGGGATGCTTGCTTGATGGGGATGGGATGTGTACCGGGTATACCCAGCAGACGCTTCGATCGCCCAGAATCGACAGTGGGCCTCAAGACGAATCGATCAAGGCCCGGTATGATCCAAGCGACTGGAAGCTGAAGGCCCTGGCAAGTAGATAGGTCCAGTCGGATTAGGTCAAACGAGTACCGAAGCCTTAACTGAATCGGTTGAGATATGTAAACCCTAGGGGAGGTGAGTCTATATAAACCTCCCTGCAGGGCGAGTAGAGACACGTTCCATCATACACCCAAGCGACTCGCCGCCTAGCCGCCGAGCTCGCCCATTGTACCACCATCATAATACAATCTAGCAGGAGTAGGTCTTTACCTCGGGGCCGAACCTGGGTAAAACCTATGTCTCCGCCTCATCTTGCACCGCAGATGGCTGGCCGCCTTGCCCTTGTTCTACTACTACGCCGACAAAGCATATGCCGTGACCATTCCCACGACAGTGGCGCCCACCGTGGGGCCTGGCCGGTCTGGCCGGTGTTCTGCGGCGAGATCCAATCTGCCCATCAACGAGACGGTCGCCACGGGCCGCATGATAGTGATCGGCGAGATGCTCCAAATCTTGCCGAGCAGCTACGTCCCGGCGGCGCGACCCGTCACGCCAACAGGATCTCGCCGGCACGATCAGCCTCTTTCGGCCTCACCGACGCTATCGTCTCGGAGGACTCGGCCGCATCCGCGAAGTCGCCGCAACGCGATCGGCTCTCCGAGAGCCAGATCCGCACGATCCATCGCCTCGCCTCCGAGTACAACTCGGCCCACAGCAACGTGGCCGAAAACTCAGCGGCCGCAGAAGACGCGGCCCTCAACGACAACGCCGACTCGGCGACCCCGACGTCACTCGCCGGATCCATCACCGCGGCTTCACCCGCGGGCTCCATCACCCAGGTCTCCAACATGGGAGACTTCGAGGACCCCTCCATCCTCGGGATCTTCGACTTTGACTCCAGGTCAGAAAACTCCGCAGACCTCCGCGACGGCACCGGTCGCCACACCGCGACCTACATGGCGACCGGCACCGAGCCGCCGGAAGACCCCTTCTCCACCCCAATCCCTCCTAACGCCACGGCGACGGAGGTCGAGGAACTCCGCCTGAAACTGGCGGAGGCAATGCGCAAGGAGCAAGCCGAGCGTGAATTTTTTTGCCTCGAGCAGGTGACGACGCAGGAGCTATCGCGCTACCACCAGCAGCGGATCAGGTCGCGCCTGAACCCCACCGTTCAAGGGCGCGCCCTGAACTTCGACGACGAAAACGACCCGGCCCGCGTGGCCGAGCGCGCGATCTGCGAGAACGCGCCACCAGGAGGAAGCGCCCGGCCCCCGCCAGGGTCGACGACGATGGACGCCCCACCTCCACCCAACCGCACACCTCCCAGGGACCAGCCGCGGATAGTAGTCTCCTCATGGGAGCGAGACGCAAACGGCCTCCCACTGTTCTCCACCCCGATGGACAACCTCGTGGCAGGCCGAGCAGCAGCCGACAACATCACGGCCATGGGCGACGGCACCCTACAGATCCAGTACGTCAGGGCCCTGCTCGCAAAGGTCGTCGAGCAGCAAAACGCGGGCGCCGACTCGCAGGGTCGAGTGTATTCGCGTTCTTCGGGAAGCAGAGCGGCCTCAAGCGGCCGCCCAATGGCGGCAAACACCCTCAACTTCCCGCCACCAGAGCCACTGCAGCTCCAACACCGACCTGCGAACGCGGCACTCTCCACCAACGACCCCAGGCCAGCGACCAACTTCGTCGTCGCCAACAGTCAACCCATCGACGCCCGCACCCACATCATCAACAACCAAAGCTGGCGCGCACGCCAGCCCGACGACCTGCGACACACCCTAACCAATCGCCGCGATGGCGAGCCCATGGGGTCGCTCAATCGACTCGGCCCCAAGTGCTTCGGACCAATGATCCGAGGCGAGAAGTACCCGCCAAACTTTAAATCGCCGAAGGAGATAGAAAAGTACGACCCCTCATACGACCCCGCCGTCTGGCTCGATACATACCTCATGGCGATGGGGATCGCAGGCCACACCGACCTGCTAGCCGCCCGTTACCTCCCCCTGATGATGGAGGGGACGTGCAGGCAGTGGATCAACACCCTCCCCCAGGATAGTATCGACTCCTGGGAGAAGATGCGCGACGCCTTCGTCAGGCACTTCGAGTGCTCCTACACCCGCGCCACCACCATCGAGGACTTGGAGCGATGCGTCCAGGGACCCGCGAGTCGACCCGCAACTGGGTCCAACGGTGGCAAGAACTCTGGTACAACACGGTCGGCATCCACCCGGACACCGCGATCCATTGCTTCAAGACCTCGTGCCGCTACGAGCCGCTGGTCGCCAAGCTCAAGCGACACTCTCGCACACTCGACAACATACCAGACCTCCTCGAGATCGCCAAACGGTACGCGGAGGAAGATCCAAACCAGGAAACCGACGACGAGTCGGGAGGTCAACGCCGCACGAGCGGCAACGACAGCGGACGACGGTCCGACCTACGCTACAGCAACACTCGCCTCACCGGCAAGCGCCGCAGTGACGGGCGAGTCGACTTCGTCGCCAACGCCAGGCACGCACAACGCGATCCCAAGAGCTTCCGTCGCGATGGAGGACAACACCGCGACGGCGGCAACTACAAGGCCAAGCCAAGGTTCGACCCCGTGGCCCTCCTTAACCAACCTTGTGCGTTTCATAGCAGGGAAGGGAAGCCTGCAACACACACAACCGCTGACTGCCACACCCTCAGGGAAATCGAGAAGGCACGGCGAGCACGGGAGGACCCCGACAACGACCCGCCAAACGGCGGAAAGTTCGGCAAAGTGGCCGGCTCGCTCCATACCTTCACAGGCTTCAACACGAAGCGCGAGAAGAAGGTCATCGCCCGCGTCGTCGCCGTCAACGCGGTGGCTCAGGTGGACGTTCCCCAGTTCCTCAACTGGTCGGAGCAGCCCATCACCGAGCCGCTTAGGACCACTCGCCACGCATCGAGTACCCAGCCGAAGTCGCCGTGGTCAAGCTTCAAGGTCGGCGACTACTGGCTCCCCAAGACATTGATAGACGGCGGCAGCTCCATCAACATCCTGTACCTGGACACCTTCAGGCGGCTGCGGCTCCCGCATTCGATGATCGAGACAACCCACACCACGTTCCATGGCATCGTCCCCGGTCGGAAGGCGTACCCGATCGGCAAGGTCACGCTGCCAGTCACCTTCGGCACAACAGCAAACTTCCGTACCGAGCGGATCGTCTTCGAGCTGGTGCCCTTCCTGGTCGAGAAGAAGAACGGGACCTGGAGGATGTGTATCGACTACACAAACTTGAACAGCGCCTACCCAAAGGAGCAGTTCGTCCTCCCACGGATCGACCAAATAATCGATTCCACCGCGGGCTCGGAGTCGCTATGTTTCCTCGACGCCTACTCTAGGTATAACCAGATCAAAATGGCTGTTGAGGACGAGGAGAAGACGGCGTTCATCACGGCATTCGGAGCCTTCTGCTACACCGCCATGACCTTCGGCCTCAAGAACGCTAGGGCGACCTACCAGCGGTGCATGCAAGAGTGCCTCGAGAGCCAAATTGGCCGCAACATCCACGTCTACATCGATGACATGGTCGTAAAGTCCGCTCGCCAGGGTAACCTACTCGTCGACCTGGCGGAAACGTTCGCCAACTTGAGAAAATACAAGATAAAGCTTAACCCAGGCAAATGCACCTTCGGTGTACCAGCAGGACAACTACTGGGGTATGTCGTCTCCAAGCGAGGGATCGAGGCGAACCCCACCAAGATCGACACGATCGCCCGAATCGGCAAACCCGAGTGCCTACGCGACGTCCAGAAGCTGGCCGGGCGAGTAGCGGCTCTCAGTCACTTCATCCCCCGCCTGGGTGAAAAGGTGATGCCCCTATACCGCCTGATGCGCAAGAACCCCACCTTCCAGTGGGACAAGGAGGCGGATGACGCGCTTCGCGACCTCAAGAAGGTGCTACTCGCCATCACATTCGCCGCCCTGACAAAGAAGCCATGCTGGTCTACGTCGCGGCTTCCGAGCGCGTCGTCAGCGCCGTCATGGTCGTCGAACGGCCGGAGGAAGGAAAGGAGCGCCCAGTACAGCGACCGGTGTACTACATCAGCGAGGTCCTCACCGAGTCGCGCCAGCGATACCTGTTGGAGATATGCCCAAGAGGCAATAATAAAGTAGGTTATTATCATATCTTCATACTTATGATAAATGTTTACATTCATGCTATAATAGTATTAACAAGGAAACCATTAATACTTGTGTGATTTGTAAACTTAATTTGAAGTCCCTAGTATAGCCTCTATACTTCACTAGCTTGTTGGTTGATTGATGATTGTGGTTTCCATATCATGAACATTTAGATGTTATCAACAACAAGATCATATCGTTAGGAGAATGATATGGTGGACATACTCCTATAGATAAGCATAGCATAAAGATCAAGTCATTTCAATAGTTCAATTGCTATATGCTTTCTGATACATAGTAACCTAATTCCTTCGACCATGAGATCATGCATATCACCTTTACTGGATGGATGCTTTGATGTCATCAAACACCACACCGTAACAGGGTGGCTATAAAGGTGGCATTGAGTGTTCGGAAAGTATTGGTTGAAACACATGGATCAAGAGTGGGATTTGTCCATCCATATGACGGATAGATATACTCTGGGCCCTCTCGGTGAAATGTCATCCAATTAGCTTGCAAGCATGTGACTGGCTCACAAGGGATCACATATCACGGGAACGAGAAAAGAGTACTTATCGATGTGAGGTTGAACTAGGTATGCAGAGATACCGATCATAACCTCGGATAAGTAAACTATCGTGAGACAAAGGGAAATTGGTATCGTATGTAAGTGGTTCATTCGATCGCAAAGTAATCGTAGAAATATGTGGGAGCCATATGAATTTCCAGATTCCTCTATTGGTTATTGATCGAAGAAGTGTCTCGATCATGTCCGCATAATTCACGAACCGTAGGGAGACACACTTAAGGATTCGACGTTGTTTGAGTAGTTATGGTATTATGAGAAAGAGACCGAATGTTGTTCGGAGTCTCGGATGGGATCCGGGATATCACGAGGTGATCCGGAATGGTCCGGAGAATAAGATTCATATAAGGAAAGTCCCGTTTTGGAGTTGGGGAATGGTTCCGTGTTTTCATGGGAACATTCTAGAAGGTCGGAATGTCCCAGACTCCGGAGGGGAAGGGTACATGAATGTGTCATTGTAAGTTGGAATGATTGCATCATGTACTAGGTGTTCTTGCTGTCCAAAATAAAGGGTTTATTTAAATCCTAAATTGAAAAGTCAAACGGCTAGTTTGAAAGTCAAACGGCAATTTTGGGAAGTGGGAAGAGAGGAGGATTGGTGGAGGCCGAATTGGAGGAGGGTTCCTCCCTTGGCCGGCGCCCCACCAAGCCGACTTGGGGAGGGACTCTCCTCCCCTTGGCCGGCCCTCCCACCTATATAAGGAGGGGCAGGGCTCCCCTCCTAGACACACAAGTTTCCACCTCTAATCTCCGGTTTAGAGCCGTTTTGGTTTAGAGCTTCTAATTGCTTTAGCCAGCGGTTTAGAGCCTTCTAATTGGTTTAGAGCCTTCTAATTGGTGTGTCTAATTACTAGACCACTAATAGCCTCTCTCATAAGCTCCACCATACTCGCACCGGCTTAAGGCGAAGCCTGGGATTTCCCTCTACTTCTGTACCACGCCGTTGTCTTGGGAATCACGAGGAGAGTGCTACAACCTCTCCTTCGCTGGAACAAGGGAGAGGAAGGTCTTCGTCAGTACGAACGTGTGACCGATCGGAGCGCTGCCGAACGTGATACCTGGAAGGATCGTCTACGCGATCTTGAGATCGGAAAGAGTACGACTACATCACCCACGAGAATCTGCTCTCGTTAACCGCTTTGGAATCTTCGAGGGTGAGTTCCTCTATCGACTCGTTGCTACAATCTAGTAGATAGATCTTGGCTTGTTTGTTTGTATGCGATAGAAAATTTTGTTTTCCATGCTACGAACCCCTACAAAGGGTATCGAGCCGTGTCTATATGTAGATCTGTTGCGAGTAGAACACAATGGTCATTGTGGGCGTTGATGCTTTTATTGTAGATTGCTTTTGTGTACTTTGCATCTTGCGGTATGTTGGGATGAAGCGGCCCGGGCTAACCTTACATGACATCGTTCATGAGACTTGCTCCACGCTTGACATGCAACTCGTATTGCATAAGTGGCTGCGGTGCTGTTTCTCCTAGCATAGTTAAGATCCAATTTACAACGGGTAATCAACAATGCTAGTATCAATGTTGTGGTTCTTGTTCGTAAGTTAGAACGACACTTATTGAAAGCCCCAAACCACGTAAAATATGCAAAGAAAGTAGAGACGTCTAACTTTGTTTTGCAGGGGTGTGCAGTGATGTGATATGGCCATGATTGTGATTATATTTGATGTATGCAATGTTCCTTATTGTAAGTTGGCAACCGCAGGAGCCATATGGTTGTCTTTAATTTCGTTAAGACCTGCGTGTCTATTCAAAATAGTTGTAATAGTTGAAGCTGGTGGACGACAACCATGAAGAAGCGTCATTGACCTTGATGCTATGCCGTGATGATGGAGATCATGTTCGCTTGAAGATGGAGATCGGAAGCACAAAGAAGAAAGGCCATATCATATCACATATTATGAATTGCATGTGATGTTAATCCTTTATGCATCTTGTATTGCTTAGTAGACGGTAGCATTATAAGATGATCCTCATGCACATAAATTTCAAGTTCTAAAGTGTTCACCCTTAGTATGCACTGCTGCTAAAGCTTGTCGCTCAAGCACCACGTGATGATCGGGTGTCTTTGATTCCGCTGGTGAATACAACGTAAGCAAGCCAGATTTGCTTATGCGGTAGCTAAGGTTTGATCTTGACGAGCCTAGCATGCATGCACATGGTCTCGTGAACACGGATCACCGAAAGGTAAAGCATGAGTCATATAGTAGATATGATGAACATGTTGATTGTTCGCCATTGAAGCTACATCAACTCTCGTGATGATCGGTTTTGATGTGGTGGATTTGGTTCGTGATCACTAAAACAATGTGAGGGATGTTGTTTTATGGGAGTTCACCTAGATTAATTTAATTATTAATTAGAACTCAATTTATCATAAATTAAATCAAAGGTTATTTGCATAGTTGTTGTAGTCATTGGCATCCGCTACCACCTTGCGCTTAGTTATAATTGAGATGATAGAACTATAGAATTCTGGTTAGTTACTTTACTTAACTGGTATCGTATTGTTTTGAAGTGTTAATCTAAAGTTTAAAAGTCCTATTGCAAACTTTCAAGAAGTTCCTTACTCCATAAAGTTTAATAATTAGTATTAAAACAAGAGTGACAATTCCAAGTGTTAGTGTTTGAGTATCATGTTTGTCTCCATGATTCTTGATATTCAAAAGATTCTCTTAATATCAAGGTTATCTAGGATCTGAAAGAGTTGTTTGAAACCATGATGTGTGGAAGATATTGTGATATCTGAAACGAAGCTTTGGTTGCAACATGATAAAGTATAATATGGCAAAGTTCATGTTCTCATATTTGGATGAGAATTTGCAAAAGGTTGGAGACACTAGTTGTCCTAATCTTCCAAAAGGTTTTGGAGAGCAACATTATACTCGCGATTCACCGTTACAAGCTAAAAGTAGCTAGATCATGGATAAGTCCATGATGAGGGTGAATATTTGATGTAGGTAAAATGTTTACTACACCAAGAGATTACTAAAGAAAGGAATTTGAAAGAACACCAAATATTTGATAATGGTGATCTACTTCAGTGCAAGTCCAAAGACATTGGTATTTAACTATACACGCTTTGGACTATGTGTCATATGTATGACTCCACTATTGATGTTGATAGATTCTTTCAAATGTAAAAGGAAATACGAAAGAGAATCTCATAAGTATATGGCGTAAAAGAAAAGACTAGAATTGTTCAGTTTAAGTATATAGATGATATACGTGTTATGGCTATATTCTTTGCTTATTAAAACAATGTGGTTCTTAAGTATTTGATACTGAATTTGTTGGTGTGAATCGTCATACGAAACAACACAATTCATGAACTACAATGGCCTAAGTAACTAGCAAAAGAATATGTGATGATGTTCATCGAAAACAAATAAAGGGTTATTGTGTTGCTCGTTAAACATCAAAGCTTGCCTTCAGATTTGTTTTATCAGTATTATGAGAACAAAAGGGTTGTTCAACTAATTGCCGTAATCCATAAAAGATGGATGATTCACAAATCTCGTTGGAGAAATCACATCCATAAAACTAGTGCTAAAATTGTCGAAAGACAAATTGATTGAAAGATCACTTAGGAAGTGACATCGCCGTTTAAATTATATTGGAAAGAAAACATGAAGAAACTCCATGTGGATGGAATTTTGGAGTCTTTTGATTTTTGATCAAATGACGTTTGTGTAACTTTCCAAGAGATAAATAAAACTTCGCTCATAGGCCAAAAGGAATGTATGACTAGCTTATTGGAACTTGTGCATATTGTTGTACGAACTCCATTATGTGTAGTCAAGAGCGATGGATTTCAACTTCATATGCTTTCTCCGAAAATTTGAGTGAATATGTGAATATTTACTTAATAAGGATGAAGTGTGAAATATTTGAAAAGTTCAAAGATTTCAAGATGAAGTGCAAAATCATTGTAACAATAATATAAATAGTTTATGATAAGATCATAAAGGAAGATATTTAAGTTACAAGTTTAGAATAATAACTAAGATTTAATAAATCGGTCCTTGGATTTGAATTTAAATAAAAACCATAATAGTATTGAGCGTTCGAGATATGTAATTGAACCTTGTTTGACATGGTAAGATCGAAGGTATAATTCATAAAACTGCTATTATATTTTAAAGATTAAAAGCTTTAGAGACTACCGCTTTTCCACCAAAAGAGCTCCATCATAATCCGCTGAAATGACACCATATAAAGTTATGGTTTGGGATAAAACCCAAGTAGTCCTTTCTTAAAACATTGGTATGCTATGCATAAGAAAGATGTGTGCAACCAAAGTCGGATAAACCTGTCTTTGTATAAATGTTAAGTATTCCTCCATAAACACCGGAGACAAAAGTGTTTGTCGCTTAGAACGTCAAGTTTCTTTGAGAAGGAATTTTTCGTGAAAAGTTAAGTGGGAGGACAATAGAACTTTGATAAGGTTAAAAGAACCTTAGCTATATGTGCAAAGTTGCGCAGCGCCGAAAAGTGTTCCGGAGGCAGCAACAATGCTCATGGCTCACGTGCCTCAAAGGTTGCGGTCACGGAGGTCTAAGTTTCTATTGAACCAAGTAGGTCGAGTAAACAATCAAATACCATGATTTGAGGGTTGAATCATTATTTGAGAATAATGAATGGACTACATGCAAAGAAGCGATGATGGGCCCTGACTCCGTCAAATGGTTTGAAGCCATAAAATCCGTGATAGTTCCATACACGAGAAATCAAGTTTTGAACTTGAAGGACCCTCAAGAAAGGTGTAAGACCTTACAGTTGTGTTTGGATCTATAAAGAAGTAGACATGGATGTTTCACATCTATGAAATAGTCGACATGTTGGGAAAGAGTTCACAACAATGTTCAAAGGTTGTATATGACAAGATTTGATCTTTCATAGCGATTTTTAGTCTAGACGGATTAATGTAGCAACCACTACATATAATTTGTTATGTGGTAGTAGAATAAAACAAAACAAGTTCTTCTAATAGAATGGTTACCTAGGACGTGTGCATGACACGGTCCAAAGGGTTTTGTTAATTCAAAGGATGCTAAAAGCATATGCAAACTTCAATGGTTGAAGTAAGCATAGCGGAGTTGGAATCTTCACTATGATGAAACTGTTAAAAGAGTTTAATTTCATCGGAGACAATGAAGATGCTTGCATTTGCAAGAAATTAAGTGGGAGCGCTAAGACATGTTTCTAATACATTATGTGGAAGACATATTGTTGATTGGAAATAATGTATCTTTTATTAACACATATTAAGAATTTCATCCCGATGAAAGACTTAGGCAAAACCCAAATATTTGGCATCAATAGATGCTAATATGGTTGTGCCAAAAGTACATAGACGAGATATTGAATGAGTTCAATATAGAAACTACAAGAAAGGTTCTTGTCGCACAGAAAGGATTGAATAAATTCAATATTGATGATATATTCAAGTGTATTGACATTTGGTAAGTGAAACAAAGATTCAAGTATAGATTGATACTTGATGTATGAAATCACAAAGAGTATTTATATCAATCATACTGTGATATGTACAAATCCAGATATGTCCTATGCTCTAAATGTTGTGAGCATATACCAGAATGATTTGTAAGATGATCATTGGACAATAGTAAGGATATTCTTATAATCTTTTGGAAGAACTAAGAGTATATTATTTGTAGAAGTGACAAATAGATGGTTAGTTCATTGTAAAAGTACTACATTGATACTAGCTTTGTCACAAAGTACAAATTTAGTTTATCTAAATCTAAACTAAGGGTGGCACAATATAATGGAAAGTGAGTTCCATAATGGATTTGGATGAGTTCCAAAGTTAAGACATTGTGACAGATACTACAACAAAAGGCTAAGTATATGACTGCTATTATAGCAGCAAAAGAGGGCATTTGTGTCAAGTAGTTTGTTATCAAACTAGGTGTAGTTCACAGGATAATACTATGAAGATATATTGTATACAATATTGTCAACATGTTTTAACCCCAAAGAACTAAAGGTCACACCGAAAGACCAAATTTATACAAAGCCATCTCATTAGAGAATGAGTGATGCGTAGAGACGCAAAGACATGCAATTACACACGGACCTGGAAGTGTCAGATCCGGAGATCAGTTGACCACTAGCAATCGTGTACATACAACACCGGAAAGCCATAGGTGTTGAATACACAAAGGTTTGAAACTAGATTATTGACTCTAGTGCAAGTGGGAGACTGTTGGAGATATGCCCAAGAGGCAATAATAAAGTAGGTTATTATCATATCTTCATACTTATGATAAATGTTTACATTCATGCTATAATAGTATTAACAAGGAAACCATTAATACTTGTGTGATTTGTAAACTTAATTTGAAGTCCCTAGTATAGCCTCTATACTTCACTAGCTTGTTGGTTGATTGATGATTGTGGTTTCCATATCATGAACATTTAGATGTTATCAACAACAAGATCATATCGTTAGGAGAATGATATGGTGGACATACTCCTATAGATAAGCATAGCATAAAGATCAAGTCATTTCAATAGTTCAATTGCTATATGCTTTCTGATACATAGTAACCTAATTCCTTCGACCATGAGATCATGCATATCACCTTTACTGGATGGATGCTTTGATGTCATCAAACACCACACCGTAATGGTGGCTATAAAGGTGGCATTGAGTGTTCGGAAAGTATTGGTTGAAACACATGGATCAAGAGTGGGATTTGTCCATCCATATGACGGATAGATATACTGGGCCTCTCTCGTGAAATGTCATCCAATTAGCTTGCAAGCATGTGACTGGCTCACAAGGGATCACATATCACGGGAACGAGAAAAGAGTACTTATCGGTAACGAGGTTGAACTAGGTATGCAGAGATACCGACGATCATAACCTCGGATAAGTAAACTATCGTGAGACAAAGGGAAATTGGTATCGTATGTAAGTGGTTCATTCGATCGCAGTAATCGAGAAATATGTGGGAGCCATATGAATTTCCAGATTCCTCTATTGGTTATTGATCAAGAAGTGTCTCGATCATGTCCGCATAATTCACGAACCGTAGGGAGACACACTTAAGGATTCGACGTTGTTTGAGTAGTTATGGTATTATGAGAAAGAGACCGAATGTTGTTGGTCTCGGATGGGATCCGGATATCACGAGGTGATCCGGAATGGTCCGGAGAATAAGATTCATATAAGGAAAGTCCCGTTTGGAGTTGGGGAATGGTTCCGTGTTTTCATCGGGAACATTCTAGAAGGTCCGGAATGTCCGGCACTCCGGAGGAAGGGTACATGACTGTGTCATGGTAAGTTGTAATGATTGCATCATGTACTTCGTGTTCTCGCTGTCCAAAATAAAGGGTTTATTTATATCCTAAATTGAAAAGTCAAACGCCTATTTTGAAATTCCAACGGCAATTTTGGGAAGTGGGAAGAGGAGGATTGGTGGAGGCCGAATGGAGGAGGGTTCCTCCCTTGGCGGCGCCCACCAAGCCGACTTGGGAGGACTCTCCTCCCTTGGCGGCCCTCCCACCTATATAAGGAGGCAGGGCTCCCTCCTAACACACACAAGTTTCCACCTCTAATCTCCGGTTTAGAGCCGTGTTGGTTTTGAGCTTGTAATTTCTTTAGCCCGCGGTTTTGAGCCGTCTAAGTGGGTTATAGCCGTGTAATTTGTGTGTCTAATTACTAGACCACTAATAGCCTCTCTCATAAGCTCCACCATACTGCACCGGCTTAAGCGAAGCCTGCATGATTTCCCTCTACTTGGTACCACGCCGTTGTCTTTGCGGAATCACGAGGAGAGTGCTACAACCTCCATTGCCTTTGGAACAAGGGAGAGGAAGGTCTTCGTGAAAACCGAACGTGTGACCCGATTGCGGGAGCGCCTGATGGCGCTGGAAGGATCGTCTGCGATCTTGAGATCGGAAAAGTACGACTACATCACCCACGAGAATCTGCTCGTTAACCGCTTTGGAATCTTCGAGGGTGAGTTCCTCTATCGACTCGTTGCTACAATCTAGTAGATAGATCTTGGCTTGTTTGTTTGTATGCGATAGAAAAATTTTGTTTTCCATGCTACGAACCCCTACAATACCCGCAGTACCAGAAACTGGTATACGCGGTCTTCAGAGCACAGCGCCGCCTGCTGCATTACTTCCAGGAGCACCCGATCACGGTCGTCTCCTCAGCACCATTGCAGGACATCATCCGCAACCGCGAGGCGACCGGGCGGGTCGCCAAGTGGGCTGTCGAGATCGGCGTCCTCAACATCAAATACGAGCCATGAAAAGCAATCAAGTCGCAGTCCCTAGCAGACTTCATCGCCGACTGGGAGGAGGCCCAGCAGCCAGAGAAGTTGCCATACCTCCATTCGAGCACATGCCCGACGGCTCCAAGAACGCGGACGGCGCAGGCGTAGGGATCGTGCTAACTTCACCGAAGGGCGACAAGCTCCGCTACGTCCTCTGCCTCGACTTCACACCCTGCACCAACAACATGGCCGAGTACGAGGCCTTACTCCACGGCATGCGAGCTGCCAGGGAGATGAATGTCAACCGCCTACGCTGCTACGGAGACTCCGACCTTGTCGCTGGGCAAGTCACCGGCACCTGCGACGCCGTCTCCCCCACCATGGCGGCGTACCGCCAGGCAGTGGACAAGCTGGGCGGACACTTCGCAGGCTACTCCGTCGAGTGGATCGACAGGCGGAAGAACGAGGAGGCCGAAGCACTCTCTCGCATTGGGTCGGCTCGACTCGCACCACCCGCCGGTGTCTTCCTCGACACGATCACCAAGCCATCAGTCTCTCCCCCGAGGGAGATCGACATCGGAGTCCCGTTACAACCGGAGGCAGCCCTGGTCGCACTCGTCAACGAGCCAGACGACTGGACCAAGCCCTACGTCGCCTACCTGGAGATCGGCACCTTGTCGGCAGACGAGACGGACGCTCGGATGATCGCACGCCGATGCAAGTCCTACACCATCATCGACGGCGAGCTCCACAAGCGCAGCGTCACCGGCGTATTCCAACGTTGCGTCCAACCCGCCGAAGGACGCAAGATCCTCCACGACATCCACTCCGGCAACTGCGGCCACCACGCCGGCGCCCGCTCTCTGGTCGCCAAGGCTATGCGGCATGGCTTCTACTGGCCTACCGCTGCGCCGATGCCGTCGACATTGTCCAGCGGTGCGCCGGGTGCCAGAAGTACGCCAACCAGACGCACGTGCCGAGCTCAGCGCTCAAGACAATCCCCATCACCTGGCCATTCGCCGTGTGGGGCATGGACATGGTAGGCCCCTTCAAAAAGGCTCCCTCCGGCTACACCCACCTCCTGGTCGCAGTCGACAAATTCACAAAGTGGGTGGAGGCCAAGCCAGTCCGGAAATGCGACGGGAAGACCGCCACTAAATTCCTACGCGAGCTCATATATCGCTACGGGTTCCCAAACAGCATCATCATGGACAACGGCACCAACTTCGCCAAAGGAGCCATGGCCGAATTCTGCGAAGAGCACCACATCCGGCTCGACCTCGCGTCGGTCACCCACCCGGAATCCAACGGCCAGGCGGAACGGGCCAATCAAAGCATCCTCCACGGCCTGAAGCCGCGACTCCAAGTACCACTTGAGCGCACCGCCGGGTGTTGGGTCGAGGAGCTGCCCGCCGGGGGCATCCGCACCTCGGTCAACAGGTCGACAGGATTCACCCCCTTCTTCATGGTGTACGGCGCCGAGGCAGTCATGCCCACCGACCTCGAGCACGACTCGCCACGGGTCGTCCACTACACGGAGGCTACAAACGAACTCGCCCTCCAGGACGGAGTCGATTAACTCGACGAGGCACGTGACCTCGCTCGGTCACGCACCGCCATCTACCAGCAGGGACTCCACCGCTACCACAGCCGGCGGGTGAAAACTCGCACCTTCCAAGAAGGCGACCTGGTGTTGCGCCTCATCCAGGAGAAGAAGGGCATGCACAAGCTCTCCCCTCCGTGGGAGGGACCATTCGCCATCGGGCGAGTACTCGGCAACGACGCCTACTACCTCATCGACGTCCGCGGGGATGGCGAACTCGACGTCAAGCGACCATGGAATGTAAACCTCCTACGGAAGTTCTACCCCTAGAACCCCACATATGTACTCTCCAGTCGCTATGAAATAAAAAGAATCGGTTACCGCAAATTGCGCCTACTCTCCGTGTCTTATGCCACTCGCACTCGTAATAACAACGTCAAGCTAACCGCAGAAGTCAACCTTTGGTACAGCGATCGGCACGGCTAAGTAGTGCGGTGCAAGAGCACTGAGTCACCTCAGGTCTTGCATCGTCCACGAAAAACGCCTACCCGGAGCCTCATTGGAGTCGCCCAGCCCGACTGGCTCTACGAGCCAAGACAACTACCTTCGCTTCTTATAATGACCATGGTCCTCCGCATCCTCGACATAGCGACTCGAACGGCCAAGTACCACGCTCGGGGACTGACGACCAGTTCATCGCAAGCGGCTCGGGAAAACGCCAAGTAGGAGAGCATGCCCAGGACTCGCCACGCGACTGACCCAACGGGCCAGGCAGGAGTGATGCGCCCAAACTAACGCGCCAAGTCTTCACCCACCCTCGAGCCGCACCTAGAACAACCAAGTACCACGCTCGGGGACTCGGCCACCCGACCTCGTCGTTCGCAAGGAAAACGGGTGAGCAGAGCGCTCAGGAGTCGCCGCCGGATGACTCTTCTTCGAGTCGGGCGTCGTCGCCAAAAACAAAACATTCAAAAACCACAAATACATCACACACGAGGTAAACCCCACAGAAGGGCGGACGCGCTCGGGGACTCGTTCAAACCTCAATCGGAATTCACATGACAAGTCATAAAACAAACACGATATCACATTTATAGCATGTTGCAATCATCTCAGAATACAAAATATGCCCAAACGGCAGATCTGTTGCTAATGCCCCAGGGCAAACTACCCTATTCCGCAGGCTTCGACGACGACTCGCCAGCACCCTGGCGATTGCGGATGAACGGCGTGTACGGGTTCGACGGGTACGTCGTCAGCTCACTCGCCATCGCCACGCGGAAGGGCTGCTCGACCTTGAAATCCCGGTGCTGCGGCTCGGGGTCGTTAGGTGCGACGACCGTCTCCTGTTACGGAAGGAGGTCGCCCATTGCCTGTACACGCCGGAGAACATCGGCGGCGTCCGTCAACTTGAGCACCTCGGAGAGCTCCACCGCCGGTCGACGGTAGCCACTGCCACGCCGTCGAGGTCGAAGTCTTCCGGAAATGAGCAAGCCCAAGGCTAAGCACCGCCGCAGCTCGCCTAATGCCGTCATGAACTCAACGACCAACGGCGCCTTCTCCAAGTACTTCCACACCTCGACAAGGTCGCTGGAATTACTTCCGTAGGCGATATCTCCTGGAGGTAGGCTCGGATGCACGTCGCCGACAACGTCGCCGAGTCAACGAGCGTGGCCAGACATTGCCGTGCGTCGAACGAGCTCGCCTCTTCCGCACTATCAAGGATGCGACCTGCAAGTAGAAGACAACAAGTGAGTACGTCGGACATCAGAAAAAGGCACACGCTACTGGCAGAAGCAGATACACTTACCAATCAAGGGGCGGGCGAGATCCGTGATGAAGCGTTGAAGCGAAGTATAGTCGTCCTGAAGCCCAGCAACAAGGGCGTCGGACACTTTACGATCCTCTTCGGCGGCTGTAATGGCGGCCTTGGCTCGCCCATCAGCCGAGCTCGCTTCCTCCTTCGCCTCCCTTAGCTCAAGGCCGAGATCGGCGATCCGCTTCTCAGCCGAGCTCAAAGCCGATTGCGTCGCTGCCAACTCACCCGCAGGGACAAGTCCCTGGCGAGCTTCTTCGCAGCAATCGCTAGCCCTTATTCGCTTCTTGACGGAGGCCGCTTCTTTCTCCATAGCTGTGTTTCACGCCAATCGGTCACCGACTCACGTTGCGCACTTGCACACAATTCAAACAGTTAATCGAGGCGAATTTAAGCGCCCACCGCTGAAATTCAGCGAAAAGGCCGGGACCGGCAATCAAGAATGCTAGCGCCCACCCGCTGAAATTCAGCGAAAAGTGCTTCGGGACTGGACGCGAAAAATAATAACAAGACACTAAAAGAATCAGACCGCTGCAGCACACCGGCCTGATCCTCGGGGACCGGACATACCTGGATAGCTGCGCCAAGCATGCCGTGAAGTTGTATCGCATCCACGGACGCGAGGAGAGCCGGCGTATGCCCACGACGCTGCTCGACCTCCACATCAGCGACCCCAGGTGCACGGCTCGAGGGCGAAGTCCCACTCGCTGTAGCCGATCTGTCCATGAAGCGCGGGAACGTGGCGATGAAGGCACCGGCACCGAAGGAAACCGGCTCGGTCACCCCAGGCGAAGGAGCACCCTCCTTTGTGGGTACGGCCGCCTCCATTGCAGGTTCATTCGGCGCGACCGCCGTGTCATCGGAGATTGTGACGACATTGTCACCCTTGGCCTTCTTGGCGCCATCCGCTGGGACGACGACTTCGTCCGCCTTCCTCTTCCGGGAGGGATCCTCTTCGCCGACGACGGGTGGCACCTTAGCCATGGTCGGATGGCCTATCTTCTTCGCTCCGGTCCTACAAATCGATCGCGTGAGCAAGATAATTCAAGCTTCTATGAAAGACAAGGTAGGCGAGTGAACTCACTTGGCGACTGGAATAAAGCGTAGCCCGGTGCGGATGCCGGCCGGCTTCCAGCAGGCCCAAGGCGGCTAAGCCCCATCTCCAGTGACGCCGCGTGCCCAAGACACGGACGGCTTCTTCGTGCCGAGGCTGCAACGGAGCCTGGGACATCTTCGGCAGGAGCTTCCTCAGGCGGTTGGCCGCAGCCGAGCATCCCCAGCCCAGAGATCGGGCGAATGGCGGAGGCCTCGAGGCCAGGCACCTCGGCAATGGCCGTGTCCAGCCGCTGCCGGTGGCGCCGCCCTTGGCCGGGCTAGGGGCGTCGGAGCTGCTCGCCGAGTGCGGTGGCGAGGCCGGCCTCATCGGCTTTGTCTTCTTCTTCGGAGGCGCCTTCGCCTCCTTCTCCTTCTTCTTCTTCTTCTTCGACGGGGTAGCCTGGCGGCGCGAGGTGGTCTCCGGAAGTTCGTCATCGTCATCATGACGCTCGAGGCTTTTGCTCGCCTCAAGCTCACGTTGACGCTGCTCGCGGTCTTGCGACCAGCGGGCGACCTCCTCCTCGACTCGCTGCCGCCATATTTCGCCGCTTTAGCGCCGCTTATGGCGGAGGCGATTCGCCCATGTCCGGACGACGAGCTCAATTCTCGCCGTCAAGGCGGAGCCTCCTTCCACCACTTGGAATAGCTGCAATGAACGCAGGATGAAATTAGAATGACCGCGACTGCAAAAACTGCGACTGCGAATGATGCAAGGTGATTACCGTTGGGGCTGGACGCTTTGCGGTGTAGGGGCGACCCCAGCTCAGCGTCCTGTACACCGCCTGGGTGATCTTCTTCGGTGCTGGTAGTCCTCGGGCTTCCACTGCCAGTGGACTTCGCGAATCCTCCCCCATGTATTGGTACATGTAGTGGTCGCACCGAGCCAGAGGGACGAGCCGCCGAGCCAGCAGTTATATAAGTTGATCGATCGAGGCCCTTCTTCTTCAAATCGGATGGTTTGGAGCATTTCGTCCCGACCATCCGCTGGTCGCCGGGAGCTTGCCGACTTGAAGCCGGGCGCGGCCGGACGGGCGGAATACCGTGGGATCGCTGCCTCGCCCGGTCGCCTCGGCAACATAGAACCAAGATTTTTCTTCGCTCGCCGCCTTGGCGCAAATCAAGTCAAAGAACGGCCTTCGACTTCAGCTGGAATGTTAGGCACGGCAAGCATTGCCGCTTTTGCTTCGCTGATCCGTCTGCGGAATGATCTTGCCACAGGAGGAAGTAGGGTTTCAAATCCCAAATAACGCACTCGAATGCCACAAAGATGGCGAGATGCTCGATGCTGTGTGGACCCAGGTCCGATGGTTGGATCGCGTAATAGGCGCAGAAGCGCCGGAAGAACAGGGACGTGGGGAATCCTAACCCCCGTTCTAGGTGGCTGGTGAAACAGATGAACTCTCCTTCGCGCGGGCTCGGAGTCAAATCTCCGGCCACGGGGATGCGCCAACAGCCGGCACGCAGAATCCCGGCCTCCTCGAAGGACGCCAGTTGCGCCCTCGTACACTTAGATCTACCCCAAGGTTCGGTGGATAAGGCCATGGCGGAAGGATCTGTGGGGGGTCGGAGGATTTCGGGTCGGCTGGATCGCGATGCGAAGGAAGGCGAGAGTGCGTGCAATTGGAGGAAATGGTGAGGAGATGGTTCTCTGATCGCCTGCCATTCCCCTTATATAGCGGTTGTTACCCGCCAAATCAGGGAGCCGTTACTACGCGGTGATTACGCCAAAAGTTACTGTTGGATTACCCCAACGGCTAGTTTGACCATGCTTAACGGTCCAACTTCAGCCACTCGGCTCGCCGACCTGATCACTACGACAGTGTTTCGCCGACTCGACTCGCCAAAGCTGCGATCAGGATGACTAGCTTTCTCCTTTATACAGGAGCCCGCCGACGATTCGACTGGATGTCTACTCTGGAGCCATATACTGCGACTGCCAGCAGCCACCTATGTCCAATCGACGACGGCCTCGGGGACTACTGATGGGGATGTGCCTACCGGGGTATACCCAGCAGGACGTTTCCGACTGGCCCAGGAACTGGCGAGTGGGCCTGCAAGACGGTGACTGGATCAAGGCCCGGTATGGATCCAAGCGATCGAAGTCAAGGCCCAAAGTAGTAGATAGGCCCAGTCAGATTAGGCCAAACGAGTACCGAAGCCTTAACTGAATCAGTTGAGATATGTAAACCCTAGGGGAGGTGAGTCTATATAAACCTCCCTGCAGGGTGAGTAGAGACACGTTCCATCATACACCCAAGCGACTCGCCGCCTAGCTGCCGAGCTCGCCCATTGTACCACCATCATAATACAATCTAGAAGGAGTAGGTCTTTACCCTCCGGGGGGCCGAACCTGGGTAAAACCCTGTGTCTCCGCCCTCATCTCGCACCGCAGATGGCTGGCCGCCCTTGCCCCACGTTCTACTACTCGCTGCCAATTGCAGCATCTGCCGTGACCATTCCCACGACATTGCTTCAATCCATATATGGACCGTTGAAGTTTGCATACCTTGTTAGCATCTTTAGGATCGACAAAACCTTTGGGTTGCATCATATACAACTCTTCATCAATGTCTCCATTGAGGAACGCTGTTTTGACATCCATCTGCCATATCTCATAATCATAATATGCAGTGATTGCTAACAAAATCCTCATAGACTTTACCTTTGCTACTGGTGAGAAAGTCTCACCGTAGTCAACTCCTTGAATTTGTCGAAACCCTTTTGCGACAAGTCGAGCTTTATAGACAGTAACATTACCATCGGCATCTATTTTCTTCTTGAAAATCCATTTGTTCTCGACAGCCTTCCGGCCATCCGGTAAGTCCACCAAAGTCCATACTTGGTTTTCGTACATGGATCCAATCTCAGATTTCATGGCTTCTTGCCATTTATTGGAATCTGGGCTCATCATCGCTTCCTCATATGTCACAGGGTCATCGATGTTGTCTACCAACATGACACTCATAACGGGATTATACCAATCAGGAGTGGTACGAGTTTCGTTGACCTGCGAGGTTCTGTAGCAACTACAACCGAAGTTTCATGATCATCATCATTAGCTTCCTCTCTTATTGGTGCAGGCACCACAAGAACTTCTTCCGGTGCTGCGCTACTCGCAAGTTCGAGAGAAGGTTCGACAACCTCGTTGAGTTCTACTTTCCTTCCAGTTACTTCTTTCGAGAGAAATTCCTTCCCTAGAAAGGATCCATTCTTGGCAACGAAGATTTTGCCTTCAGATCTATGATAGAAGGTATACCCAATAGTTTCCTTTGGGTATCCTATGAAGACGCATTTTTCCGCTTTGGGTTCAAGCTTGTCCGGCTGTAACTTCTTTACATAGGCTTCGCAACCCCAAACTTTAAGGAACGACAATTTAGGTTTCTTCCCAAACCATAATTCATACAGTGTCGTTTCAACGGATTTAGATGGTGCCCTATTTAAAGTGAATGCGGTTGTTTCTAATGCATAACCCCAAAATAATAGCGGTAAATCTGTAAGTGACATCATAGAACGAACCATATCTAAGAGAGTTCGATTACGACGTTCGGACACACCATTACGCTGTGGTGTTCCTGGTGGTGTCAATTGTGAAAGTATTCCACATTTCTTCAGATGCTCGCCAAACTCGTAACTTAGATATTCACCTCCACGATCAGAACATAGAAATTTAATCTTCTTGTTACGTTGATTCTCCACCTCACTTTGAAATTCCTTAAACATCTCGAAAGTTTCGGACTTATGTTTCATGAAATAGATATATCCATATCTACTCAAGTCATCCGTGAAGGTAAGAACATAATGATAACCACCGCGCGATGCTACACTCATTGGACCACACACATCGGTATGTATGATTTCCAATAAGTCCGTAGCTCGCTCCATCATACCAGAAATGGAGTCTTAGTCATTTTACCCATCAGACATGCTTCGCATTTTTCAAGTGATTCGAAATCAAGTGATTCAAGAAGTCCATCGGAATGGAGTTTCTTCATACGCTTCACTCCAATGTGACCAAGACGACAGTGCCACATATAGGTCGATTTATCGCTCGATTTCAAACGTTTAGCTTCAATGTTATTAATATGTGTATTTCCACTATCGAGATTCAATAAGAATAGACCATCTATCAAAGGTGCATGTGCATAAAACATATTACTCATATAAATCGAACAACCATTATTCTCGGACTTAAACAAGTAACTGTCTCGCAATAAACAAGATCCCGATATAATATTCATGCTTAACGCAGGAACCAAATAACAATTATTTAAGTATAAAACTAATATCGACGGTAGATGAAGAGGTAGCGTGCCGACCGCGATCACATCAACCTTTGATCCATTTCCTACGCGCATCGTCACCTTGTTCTTCGCTAGCTTCTGTTTATTCTGCAGACTCGCTTGTTTGAGTTACGTATATGAGCAACCGAACCAGTATCAAATACCCAGGCACTACTACGAGTACTAGTGAGATACACATCAATAACATGTATATCGGATATACCTTTCTTCTTGATGTTGCCGTTCTTCAAATCCGCCAAGTACCTTGGGCATTCCGCTTCCAGTGACCTTCTCCCTTGCAGTAAAGCACTCAAGATCGTGCTTAGGTCCAGCTTGGTCTTCTTCGGTCAGGTAACTTTCTTACCACCCTTCTTGAAGTGTCCCTTTTGCTTAGACTTGCCTTTCTTGAATTTGGTGGTCTTATTGACCATCAACACTTGGTGCTCTTTCTTGATCTCCACTTCTGCAGATTTTAACATGGAGAAGAGTTCTGCTTGTTCATGCTTTGCATATTGTAGTTCATCACAAAGTTCTTGTAACTTGGTGGTAGTGATTGGAGGACACGATAAATCCCCAAAGCATTAGGAATCACTATACCCAAGCTTTGGAGTTTGTTTGCGTGCACATCTTAAGCTGTAACATCCCAAAAATACCAAACTTAGATTATCAAACACTAATCACCAAGATTAGGGTCAACAAAAACTTTTCTAAGTAAACCCATGAATGCATGCATATGTGTATGCATAGTTTTTGAATTTCATTAAAACCACTTTGTTTGTGTGATCCATTGCTTGTAAAATGTTTCTTAGGTGAAATAAACATCATCTAAAACATTTCCCACACTTTTCCTAAAGACAAGTAAATCAAAACAAATATATTAAGTGAATGGTCATTTTGACCAATTTAACTCCCATGCCTACTTTGGTTGTCTCAAACTTTCAAAACCTAACAGAAACTTTTCTGGATCTTTGCACCCCTTGAATGTACTCATAACAAAGTATCAAAGCCCACTTTGTGATCATCCAAAAACTTTCAAATGCATAGTTTAAATGACAATTCAAAATTGAATCTTCTTCATATGGGAAGATCCCACTTTTCCAAAACCCACTCAAACAAGCTCAACTTTCAAAACCCCAGCATCTGCAGACTCACCAGAACCAATCTAGCAAACCCACCAAAATTCATTTCAATATTCAAAACTTGATTTCATGCGGCCATTTTATCAAACAGGTTGCAGACACAAATCAAACAAAACAACAAACACTATAGTGTGCAGTGTTTTGAGCCTAACTTGTTCCCTAGTTAGCTCACACACACCTCAGTAGATCATCTAGAAAGATTAGCCCAACACTAGCACCCCTGTGAGCTTGCCATTGCCATTAATGGTGAACAGCCGAGCACCCCCATGTCACCCCATTGTGGACAGCAGGCTAGAGGAAGAACTAGCCGTGCCAACCTTGTCTGGGAGGCAGCCCACCGTCCACCGCCACTGCCTGTCCCAGCCGCAAGCGTTGCCAAGCCCTGGACCACGCGCTCGAGACATGCCCAGACCATGCCGAGCGTGCGCCAGAGCGCCACCCTCGACCAGCATCCACAGACTGCGTGCCGCCCTCGCCGCGTGCACACACGATCACCACCGACCCAGGACACTGCCAGACATCCCCGTTTGCCGCCCCGTGCCATACAACCACCGCCCGCCGTCGAAGACGCCGCCTCTACCGCGCAGAGCACCGCCCGTTCCAGACCAAACCACACCACCCCATGCCTCGCGACCATGTCGTTGAGCATCGCCAGGAGACACAGCACCGCCCCCTACCCTTGCCTATGCCATTAGCCGCCAGCGCCGCTTGACGAGCTCACCTTGCGCCCCGACGGTCCCCTCGCTCGACTATAAATAGAGGCCACCCCCGCACGATTTCTTCACACCATCTCACTCCCCTCTCCCCACTGATCGTGCCACACCATTCTCAGAGCAAGGCGAGCACCACATCGCCGGAATTTCACCGGAGCCCGCCGCCTCTGGAGAAGAAAGGAGCCAGCGATTGGAGCCGCCCCAGGAGAAGCCACCGGTACCAGGAGGTTCTCCGTCGTCGACTTCGTCGTTCGCCCGCCTCGCCGACCCTCGCCCGTACCCCGGTGAGCCCCCAGCACCCCCCCACTGGCCGTGCTAGGTTTCGTTCTCACCGGAGCTGTCTCGCGTCGACGATGACCCCCAGTCGTTGGATTAGAACTCAATCGAACGATCCACATTGCCCCATACCGCTTCGCACAGCCCCGTGTCACTGACGAGTGGGGACACCCACTTAAGCAGCCCGCGGGAGCACTGCGCTTAGCAGGCCGGCCCGTTAGAATTTCCCGTGCAGCCCAGCAATTCAAATTAAACCTTTTTCTTTTTAAATTCAAACACACTTTTGTACCCAACTTCAAAAATCAACCCAGATCGATTCAGTGCACCAAATTGAATGAAACCAATTTTGTTGGAAAGGCCTGTGAATGCTTTATCCAAGCCCGTTGGATTTAAGTCATTTGGATCTGTAGATCACCCATAGTAAAAATAACAAGGCAGAAGCTTTTCTGCATTCAAACATTTTTCAAATTCAAACCATAAAAGCTTTTGAGTTGATTCCAACTCTCAAAAATCACATTTAACCATACCTTTGAGAATATATAAAAATATATAGGTTTACTTGCAGAAATAATGTTCAAGTAATAAAAGAATGCTTCATAAGCATTTCTAGCCACTTTAATTAATTAAAATAAAAGGGTAAAACCTTATTAAATTGTGAACCACTTTAAATCACATTCCCATGGACTACAATATGTGGTGATGACATGTGTCAACATGATCCCATGTTTAGTTTGGAGAATATTAAATCTTGAGTAGTTTCTCAATGAGTAGAAATTACTTTTCTAAAATAAAAAGATTTAAACCAAGCCTTAACCTTGTAATGTTAGAGATGATGCTAGATCATCTATAGGACCCTTGTGTGTGATGATTGCAAGTATTTAAGTATTGTTTGGTGATTGTGTACCTCTTATTTATTCATAGACGCTAGTACCGACCAAGGATACGAGGAAGGAGGAGACTACGAAGAAGAAGCCGAAGAGAACTTCAACCACTGCTCTGCACAAGGCAAGCTGATATTATACCAATGCAAGCTAGTAACTATGCAAGCTTATATTGTCATTGATGCAAGCCTTACTAGTCAAGTTGACCCATGCAAGCTAACACTTGTAAGATACCCTACTGATGCCACACACCCATACTTGTGATATGAATACTATATGCCTTAAGCATATGTGATCATACCCACTTGCTAAACCAATCCTAGTTTTATGGCAAGCTTCTTACTTTATTTCTTTATCAAAGCTTACTTAGAGTCTACCTAAGAGTTTGGTAGATACTAGACAGTTGTGCTGAAGGTTGCATAAAGAGCATAAAATTTGGCCTAAGCTAGAAACCTTGATATCAGCCTAAGATATAAGGTTGGACTTAGTGAAACTCCACTAGTTACCACCCCTCATTAGTACCACCCCCACCGGTAGATGCTAGTGCTAAGCATAAAACTTGATCAACTTTAGATGGGAATACTTGGTGGAAAAATGGTTATGAAAACCTTGGAATGATGGATCATTCTATTGAAATGTTTTGGACATGTGTTTCCAAACACTTGATGATTTTGGTGATGAAAATGTTGAGGCATGAGCCTTAGCCCTTTATAAAACTGATGGTTGTCTGGATGCGATACCATTCCAATTTTTATCGTAGAACCACAATACCCGAATATTGGGTAGGGCTTGACTGGAAACTTATATACCTTAGTATTAGTTCCCTCACGGCCAAGGTCTGAGCTGAGGCTACCTTGTGAAGATTGTCCACCTATGCAGTACCCAAGATGACAGTGGTCATGGTTGGGAGGCCAAACTCACAGGAGAGGTACTGATACTAAGGAGTGTAATTGAAAGGTTGGGATTGATTATCCGCATACTGAGTATGGTGAATTCAGGATTTGTTCCTGACGGATGTATCAAATGTTGTGGTGAAAGTGTACAATCTCTGCAGAGTGTCAAACTATTCGAATAGCCGCGTCCGCGGTTATGGACAGTTGGAGTGGCCATACTGTTCCCCCGTCAGACCTTTTAAAATGACTTGTGAAATGAATTGCGACTTTGACTTGACCACAACAGAGTTGTGGCCTGAATTACAAGATCCCACTTAGGAGTTATAAAATTGTGACTAGCTTTGGAACTTAGTAAAGATAAACCTGGCTTTTTGCAAAACAACCCTAGAGCCTAGTGTCCTATTATCCAAAAACCCCTTATCTGTTAGTATTAGTTTGCGAGTACTTAAAGAGTACTCATGGCTTTGTCCCTGGCTATTCCCATGGCCAGACTATGAAGAAGAGTACCTCGAAGATGGACCCCAGGAAGGTTACGACAACTAGGATCATCTCCCATCGTCAACATTGCCTGTGACCCAGAAGATGGAGCTTCGCCTACGCTACCGTTATTACTACGTATTCCGCTGCTTGATGTTGTATTAAGAACTGGATCATGAGATCCCTATTTGTGTAAGAACTTATGTATCGGTTGTAATGGATGAAGTACTATGGTATCCAATTATGTTATGTCTCGCAAAAATGGTAATCCTGGGATTGCGATGTATGGCATAATAGGCATCTAGGATTGAAAAATCCGGGTGTTGACATAAGCACATGCTCACTGACGGAGCTGCCCTCTTCCATCTTGTAGTTAAAGAACTTTTCAGAAGCCTCATAGCTCTCAACTGCCGCGTGAGTCTCAAATATCAGTTTGAGTTCACGGACAATATCATGTGGGTCTGAATTCTCAAACCTTTTCTGAAGCTTCGATTCTAAACCATACAAGATAGCACACTGAACTGTGGAGTACTGAGTCTTCCGAGCGAGGTAAACATTCTTTACTTCATGGGTAGCATCAGCTACAGGCGGGTCACCCAGTGGTGCATCCAGCACATAGGTCAAATTACCAGCATTGAGGACAATCCTCAAATTGCGGAACCAATCCGCGAAGTTGCTTCCATTGTTTTCAACTTTTCTTTCTCTAGGAACGCATTAAAATTGATGGTAGGGGTCGCCATTGATCTACAACATATTTGCAATAGTTTAGACTAAGTTTATGACAAATTGAGTTCTAATTAATAGTTAAATTAATCTAGGTGAACTCCCACTCAAAACAATATCCCTGACATTGTTTTAGTGATCACACGAACCAAATCCACCACATCAAAACCGATCATCACGAGAGTTGATGTAGCTTCAATGGCGAACAATCGACATGTTCATCATATCTACTATATGATTCATGCTTTACCTTTCGGTGATCCGTGTTCCGAGACCATGTCTGTACATGCTAGGCTCGTCAAGATCAAACCTTAGCTTCCGCATGAGCAAATCTGGCTTGCTCACGTTGTATACACTTGCAGAATCTAACACACCCGATCATCACGTGGTGCTTAAAAACAACAAGCTTTAGCAACAGTGCTTACTAAGGATGAACACTTTAGAACTTGAAATTCATGTGCATGAGGGATCATCTTATAATGCTACCATCGTTAACTAAGCAATACAAGATGCATAAAGGATTAAGATCACATGCAATTCATAATATGTGATATGATATGGCCTTTCTTCTTTGTGCTTCCGATCTCCATCTTCAAGCACGAACATGATCTCCATCATCACCGGCATTGCATCAAGGTCAATGATGCTGCTCCATGGTTGTCGTCCACCACCTTCAACTATTACAACTACTTTGAATAGACACGCGGGTCTTAACAGAAATTAAAGACAACCATATGGCTCCTGCCGGTTGCCAACTTACAATAAGGAACATTGCATACATCAAATATAATCACAATCATGGCCATATCACATCATAGCACAACCCTACAAAACAAAGTTAGATGCCTCTAATTTCTATGCATATTTTACGTGGTTTGGGGCTTTCAATAAGTGTCGATCTAACTTACGAACAAGAACCACAATGTTGATGTTTGAACTATCAAGTGCCCGTTGTAAATTGGATCTATACTATAATGGGAGAGACAGATACCCGCAAAGCCACTTATGCAATACAAGTTGCATGTTGAGCGTGGAGCAAGTATCATGAACGATGTCATGTAAGGTTAGCCCAGGCCGCTTCATCCCATCATACCGCAAGATGCAAAGTACACAAGAAGAGATTGATAATAAAAGCACCACCGCCCACAATGACCATTGTGTTCTACTCGTGCAACAGATCTACATATAGACACGGCTCTGATACCACTGTAGGGGTTCGTTGCATGGAAAACAAAAAAATTCTACCGCATACAAACAAACAAGCCAAGATCTATCTACTAGATTGTAGCAACGAGTCGATGGAATAACTCACCCTCGAAGATTCCAAAGTGTTTAACGAGAGCGGATTCTCGTGGGTGATGTAGTCGTACTCCTGCCGATCTCAAGATCGTGTAGATGATCCTTCCGGTGTTGTGTACCGGCAGCGCTTCTGCAGTCAGTCACACGTTTGGTACTCGATGAAGACCTTCCTCTCCCTTGTTCCAGCAGGCAGTGGAGGTTGTAGCACTCTCCTCGCGATTCCGGCAGCACGACGACGTGGTACCGGAGGTAGAGGGGAGATCTCGCAGGGCTTCGCCTTAAGCCGGAGCGAGTATGGTGGACTATGAGAGAGGCCTTGGCGATCTAGGGTTTAGAGGAACCAAGGAGAGGGAGCTATGTCGGAGGCTAGGGAAAGGGGAAGCCCCAACTCGGCGGCTAGGGCAAACCCTAGGGGCGGCGGCGACTTGGTGGAGGCCGGCGGCTAGGGCTAGGGTTTAGAGGAGAGAGGTGTAGCTAGAGGGGCAGCCCTGCCCCTCCTTATATAGGTGGAGGCGCGGCCGGAGGAGAGTCCTCCCCAACTCGCCTCAAGGCGGCGTGGTGGAGAGGAACTCCTCCCCAAGTAGGTTTCCTACTCTCCCTCCACCAAGCAAACTTGTCGTTTGACTTTTCAAATTCGCGTTTGACTTTTTTCAAACTAGGATTTGATTTATCCCTTTATTTTGCTCAGTGATGACACCTAGTACATGATGCAACCATTCCAACTTGTTATGACACATTCATGTACCCTTCCCCTCCGGAGTGTCGGACCTTCCGGAACCTTCTAGAACATTCCCGATGAAAACACCGGAACCATTCTCCAACCCCGAAACAGGACTTTCCTTATATGAATCTTATTCTCCGGACCATTCCGGATCTCCTCGTGATATCCCGGATCCCATTCGAGACTCCGAACAACATTCAGTCTCTTACTCATCATTCCACAACTACTCAACAACATCGAATCCTTAAGTGTGTCTCCCTACGGTTCGTGAATTATGCGAACATGATCGAGACACTTCTCCGAACAATAACCAATAGAGGAATCTGGAAATTCATATGGTTCCCACATATTTCTACGATTACTTTGCGATCGAATGAACCACTTACATACGATACCAATTTCCCGTTGTCTCACGATAGTTTACTTATCCGAGGTTTTGATCGTCGGTATCTCTGCATACCTAGTTCAACCTCGTTACTGATAAGTACTCTTTTCTCGTTCCCGTGATATGTGATCCCTTGTGAGCCAGTCACATGCTTGCAAGCCAATTGGATGACATTCCACTGAGAGGGCCCAGAGTATATATCTATCCGTCATATGGATGGACAAATCCCACTCTTGATCCATGTGTCTCAACCAATACTTTCCGAACACTCAATGCCACCTTTATAACCACCCAGTTACGGTGTGGTGTTTGATGTCATCAAAGCATCCTTCCGGTGATGGTGATATGCATGATCTCATGGTCGAAGGAATTAGGTTACTATGTATCAGAAAGCATATAGCAATTGAACTATTAAAATGACTTGATCTTTATGCTACGCTTATCTATAGTATGTCCATCACATCATTCTCCTAACGATATGATCTTGTTGTTAATAGCATCTCAATGTTCATGATAGGGAAACCACAATCATCTATTAACCAACAAGCTAGTATTATAAAGAGGATTTACTAGGGACTCTAATTTAGTTTACAAATCACACAAGTATTAATGTTTCCTTGTTAATACTGTTATAGCATGAATGTAAACATTTATCATAAACACAAAGATATAATAATAACTACATTTATTATTGCCTCTAGGGCATATCTCCAACAAGGCCCTCATCCACGGCATAAGGATGGCCAAGATCTGCGGCGCGACGCGCCTGGTCATCTACGGTGACTCCAACCTCATCGTTCAGCAGACGATGAACGAGTGTGATGCACACGCTCCCAACATGATTGTGTACCGCGCACTCTACAATGCACTCGAAGGAGACTTTGACGGCTGCAAGCTTTGGCACGTTGGAAGCGAAAGCAACAAACAGGCCGACAGACTCGCCAACATCGGCTCCACCTGCGCATGGGTGCCACCAGGTGTGTTCCTCGAACAAATATGCATGTCGTCCATCAAAAGGAAATTCCCCAAGGGATCACCCGAAGAAGCAGAGCACTTGGGGGCTGCGCTACCCCAAGGACAGGAAGGACCCGAAAAGCTCGACACAGAGGTTGCAGTGGTCAACCTAATGCAGGTCATGGCAGTCGAAGAAACTTGGACACGGCCATACCTCAGGTACCTGATAGACGGAGAACTGCCTGATAGCCTGACAAATGCCCAGCGCATATCTTGCCGGTCCAAGGTGTAGCATCCCGGGGAAACCCTAATTATAATATCGCATGTTGTCATCTATTTTGTGCACCATCATTGCATCATGCATTTATTTTTCCTCTCAAAATATTTTAACTAAAGCTATTTTTGTTTACTGCAACACCTCTTCTCTTGTTTCAAAACAAACTCTTATATTTATCTGCTAAACTATTTGCCTCAAAACTATTTGCTAAAAATATTTAAAACAAAACAAAATAATATTTTATTAAAATAATAAACCCTAGACCTAAAACCGGCCAAGCCCAAAAGGCCCAGCTGACAGATCAAACCCTAATCCCTACCTTCCCAAAACCCTAGACCTCACCCTATCTTTTCCCTCCCTGCCGCCGCCAGGCTCCCAGAAATCCCGCCCACCTCGCTACCGACAACCCCCTCGCCCCTGGACCCACCATCTCGCTCGTGGCCCCAACCACCCCACGCTCCTCTCTCCCCACGTTCCTCTCGCCCTCTCGGCTCTCCCCACGACCTCCCCTGTTTCTCGCTTTCCCCACCCGACGCCGCCGCCTCCCCTCATCCTCCCGTCCCCGTCCGCCACCAGGGGCTTCCCCCACCTTCGCCTCTTCTCCGGCCATCGCCTCCTCTCTGTTTGTGGCCGCCTCTGCACACCATCGCGGGCGCCCTTCCGTCGGCCTCCTTCTGTCTACCTCCGGCCCCGATGCCACCGCCTCGTCCTGTGGTGCTCGGACTTCCCCGCCTCGCCGGTCCCGTCTCCCGGCCGCTGCCGTCCGCCTTCCCTACCCCGCGCTGCGCCTCTTGCCGTCGCCATGACCGCCATGGCCGCGGGATCTCCTCCGCACGCAACCTCAGCCCCCCATCCTGGTGACCCCTCCTGGGCCTCGCCTCTGGTTCCTCCGGCCTGGCGGGCCTATCAAACTTGCTCTCTGCCCCGATCACTCCATGCAGCGTGCGCGAGCTTGGCTCCTCCCACACGAGACCTATCCTGTGCGACATCACCGCCCATCCCGCATGCCACTTAGTTCGTTGGCTGTTGTCTCCCCTGTTATTTTTGCTGCTTGTCCCATGCATGTCTGTGGGAGGCTCTTGATCCTGCCTGTCGTGTGTGGCCTTGTTGCTGGCTTGTTGGTGCATGTGGTGTTGGCTTAGCTTAAGTCCAATAGCAGACTGTTGGTTCAACAAGGACTACTGACGAGAACCGATGCCAAACCAAGTTCTTCTGGACCCTCGAAGCCCCGATGCCGAAGACCGATCCCAAACCCGACGCCGAGCCAAGTTCTCCTTCCCGGATCCGACGTCCGATGCTGATCCCGTCGAACCCCTTGGAACCAAGATCGCCGATACCCCGATGTGTGACCCCTTTTCCCGAGATCCCTATATTTTTGTAATATATATAATATACTTGTTGCATATTAAATTGTCATGCTTGCACACATATAATGGGGTTTGGGGGCATTATGCCAATTCACCTAATAATTAATATGGAGTCTATATGCGGGCGAATCAGGTCTAATATTGGTCCATTTAAAATTGTGTAGCGAACCGATGATATATTTTGCCATGTTCAAACAACATTTAAATTGCGGGATATCTAAACAATATGAACTTAATAAATAATTATCGGGACCCCGATTCCACTTAATATGGCCTAATTGCATCGCACCTTTGACATGTCATACATCATACATGCATCATGCCCGATCATCTGCCGTAGTATTAAATAGTGCATCTGGTGTTTCTTCTAGTGCTTTGCTGCTTCACGGAGTAGGCCGATGAGTTGATGCGAGTGACGCCCGTTCTTCGGATGAACCTTCGACAATGTTTTTCAGGCGAGCATTCTTCCCCTTTTATACCTATTTTACTTTTATAGTTTTTATGTCCTCCTGTTGATCTATTGCTATCTGTGTTGCGATGCTCTAGTTTTGGTACCCGGGAAATCCCTTGCAGCCTTATATTGCCTTGGACACATCCTATTACCTGTTGTTTGGTAGATAGTTGGACTTGCGTGTTATAGTCGCTTCCTCAAGTGATGTTGTGTGTCATCAAGTACCACAGTTGTTGGAGTATTGCCGTATGTTTAATGTTGGAGATGATAATGGCTTTAATTATCGTTTAATAACTAAAATTGAAGTAGGAAAATGCAGAGGCACCGATGGATAATAGACAATATTTGGTTTTTAACCGCTCACTGGTGTCCCGTAGGACCCCGAGTTCTTGACACATGTTTCGAGATCGAGCGCGCTAACCACAGGTGGGGTGTGTGGGCACCCCCATCGATTAGTACCTGATTTCAAAATCTTGCATCGGGCCACAAAGTAGTTTGGGGCTTTATTACTATCCTGTACTTATGCCATGATTTACTGCTTTATTTACTATTGCGCGTGGAGCGCTTGTACTGTTTTGGAACCCCGTGCCACGTTTTCGCGATATCGACAAGCCCAGTCACACTTTCGGGTTCCCAGTCGTTTATAGCCGTCGTCACAAACCCTGGGTCCGTCTCGGAGACCGGCCGACTTCGTTACGGGTAGCTTAGTGGGGTGGCCCCCATGTGCTTGCTTTGGGTCTGGGAAACGTCGTGTCCGAAACCCCGTCAACATACTGTTGGGTGTATGTTTTGTGATCTTGTACCTACCTGATCTGACAACAAGGGTGTAGGTGCGTGTGGAAACTTTGGTGCATCCCTGCAGGGTTAAATCTTTTCGAGAAGCCGTGCCCACGCGACTTGGAGCAGTTCTCGATCATAGACAACTATAACTAAAGTTTACTGTTATAATTTGACTTGTATCCGATATGACTAGTAATCAGCTTCACTACAACGGAATGGCTAAATAAAAGTACCAACAACTGCTGGGTTTGGGATATCTCATGCTAATGGTATCTGACTAGTAAGTGTTGCAACTATAACGGAATGGTTAACTAAAAGTGCCCACTCCTTATTATATCAGGATGACTATCCATACCTGACTAGTAATTGCTGCAATGATAACTGAATAAATAAAACTGTCAACTGTGTGAGTTCCTCGGATGACTTCCTCGTTTGGTCTCGAGGGGGAAATACCAGGATGGGTATGTTTGGTGGTAGTATCAGGTTGGTTCCGAATAGATCTTTCTTATCCCTCTCTGATAGCTGACAGTTATATCCAGTCTCTATAGGTTGTTTAGTGCATCTTGCCGCTCACCTTGATCCACCATACCTATGTAGGCGAGGACCGGCCAATTCTAGTCTCGCCGCATGGCCTCGCCTGACCGCTCTCTTTTTCTTTTGCCCTTTGCCGGCACCCCTTTTGTTTTAGCAGGTTTTGAGATCGACGTCGTTAGTAGGGTTACCCTTCCGGCTTGGCCTGGGCAGGGTTATGGACGCCATTGATTATTCTTCAGGGCTCTTAGCTCAATTTGCATCTTGTCCGTACTCGGATGCTGTATCGTTTTAAAGTTGAATTGGATCTTTGTATTGTATATATGTATTCTTGACTCTTTGAGTTGCTGATGTATATAACTGTTCTGTGGGTTCCATCGAGGACTATTGTGTAATGATATTACTTCGTTTTCCACCCGCACGAAAGTGCCTGGTGGGCACCTTTGAATCGTTTCTATGCGGGTTTGGCGGGAATCGCTGAGACTTGCATAGGGCCAATTCCGAGGGTGTTACACAAGGCCTTCACCATCATCAATGGCGAGTTGTACAAGCGCAGCATTTCGGGTGTACTCTAAATGTGCGTCACCATTGGTGACGGCAAAACCATCCTCCAAGACATCCACGAGGGCATCTGCGGCCATCATGCGGGCAGCCGCTCCCTCGTTGCCAAAGCTCTACGAGCTGGATTCTACTGGCCAACGGCCATGAATGACGCCAAGGACATCGTTCGAAGATGCAACGGGTGCCAAAGGTTCACAGATAAACCGCACGCACCCGGATCAGAGCTTAGGCCCATACCTTTGGCCTGGCCCTTCGCCCAATGGGGCCTCGACATGATCGGCAAACTGCCCAAGTCCTCGAAAGGAGGCCACGTCTACCTCCTGGTCGCAGTAGACAAATTCACAAAATGGATTGAGGCCATGCCCGTCACTAACCAAAAGGGAAAAACGGCTGTCAAGTTCTTCGAATCCATTGTCTACAGGTTCGGCGTGCCGCACAACATCATAACCGACAATGGGTCAAACTTCATCTCCAAAGAATCCCAGGACTTCTGCGAAGACCTCGGAATCAACATCACATATGCCTCCGTGGCGCACCTGCAAACGAATGGGCAGGTCAAAAAAGGCCAACGGCCTCGTCGGCGTTGGCATCAAGAAGCGCCTAATGAGCCCACTTGAGCGACTCGCATGAGCCTGGACACAGGAGCTACCCTCGGTCCTCTGGAGTTTGCGCACGACATCGAACAGCTCAACTGGCTACACGCCCTTATTCATGGTGCACGGAGTCGAAGCCGTGCTACCAGCAGAGGTACACCACAAGGCCCCACGGGTCGTCGCCTACAGCGAAGCCGAATCGATGGCCGCACTCGAAGACGTCGTCGATACACTCTACGAGGCGCGTGACATAGCAGCAGCTCGATCAACGGTGTATCAATAGAGCCTCCGCAACTACCACAGCCGACGGCTGCGCCCAAGGTCCTTCGTCAAAGGAGACCTAGTCTTGCGACTCAAACAAGAGCGATCGAAAAAATTTGAGTCACCATGGGAAGGACCCTACATCGTTACTGAAGTCATCCAAGGTGGCGCCTATCGCCTCAAGCACGTGGAGTCTGGAGTCGCATACTCCAACCCATGGAACGTCGCACAACTGTGACGCTTCTACCCCTAGCTACCCCCCCCCCTCCTTTTACTTTCAATAAGGCTATTCAGCCAAGGCTACTCAGCCGAACAATGCACCTCCTCCTTACGATATGAATAAAGCTAAGTGTCTCGCCCCAAATTTTTGTCTATTGTTCGCATTTTACTCCATGTTACAACACACTCGGGGGCTCCCCCCCACCTCACGACTTCGTCGACTGAGGATAACGCGTGTACACCTAAGTAGCTGACCACGTCATGCTAACAAAAAGGGCACGTATACAAACAAAGCACCATGTGCTAAACAACAATAAACCTTTACAATAAAGGGAACAACACGCCCAGTCGAATACATACAAATTTTACATCTATCTTTTTATAGGTCCTACCTATTCTGAAGAATCACCTGCGCACGCTGCTCAAACAGATCGACAATTTTTTCGGCATGCTGCCTTACAGCCGCATAATGTGGACGCATATCCCACTCGCCACCATCCGGCCGAAGAGGCGGCCCAGCCGCTACAGCAGACAGATCTACATCGGGACGATGTAACCGCACAAGGGAAAGCGCAGCCTTCAACCCCGCGACAAGTTGATGCCGCACCAGTTCCCTGACAAGATGCACATTTCGAAACTTCGCTAGCAGAAACATCACGTGTAATCGACGCCAACGGCTTTCGCCGACGCAGACCCACGATACACGTGAACACGATCCCCGCGATGCAAGGACCAGGGCACGATCGTGGTCCATCCAGAAAAAACTGCCAGACTCCATGTCCTGCTGGGTCAGGCAGTTGATCCAAACAGCAACACGCTCCTTTTCCTCCTTCGGAGCAAGGTTAGCACCTGCAACACTTGCAAAAGTAAGATGAAAGGCCAATAGGCACATCCGAAACAATGAGCAGCAGCTCGAAAAACTCACACTGAAGCTGTTTGGACAGACGACGCAACTCCCCCATCAAATACTCCTCTCTAGAAGTGCCCCGCTCTGCCTTCGATTTCCAAACATCGGCGTGGCCACGCACTCCAAGCAATTCTTTATCGAGACTACGGATGCGGTCTCGAAGAAACACAAGCTGCGATGCACGATCCAAGCATGGACGCATCTGTGGCGCAGACGAAGTGTCAACGGGATCATCACCCGAAGGCCCCTAGGGGAAAAGAAGGCAAGGATATGAACAAACAGACGAATGAACACAGAACTCGGAGATTCATTATATGCAGAAAAAAGCCACTGCTTGGCACAAGGACTGTTCATAGACATAATTACAACAAAAGAAACAAAAGCTATCCTACAACTACAAGGCCTAAGAAGCTGCATCCTGAGTAGCCTCAGAGCCGGATTGCCTGCTCTTGGCCTCCCCCTGCTGCCTCAACGCATACTCAGCCGGCAAGTCAATCAACTTCGGCCCATAACGTTTACCATAATGTTTACAACAGGCAGCGTAGAGGGCGAAGGCTACCTCGGATCCGTCAGCATCCGTTGGCATCTGGGAGGTGACCTGATGAAGATCCAGCTCCGCTCCAGACGCTAGGGCCATCACCAGCCCGATGGACGCACCAATGTCTTTCTGCTTGCGCTTGTACGCCACAGGTGCATCGGCCGATAGCGCATCCGCCAAGGTATCGACATCCTCGAGGGCGACACTCTTGGGGACGAGCTCCTTATAGAAGCGCCCGAGATCCTCCTTGGCCTTGGCAAGCGAGCCGACCACGGTACTGCAGCGGTCTTCGACCGCCGCAGTGGCATCATCCAGAGCACTTCCGTGCTCCAGAGCACCGCAGTCAAACTTGATGCCTGTGGTATCTAAAGAAACAAAAGAGGCAATGTAATAAAAGCACAACAAGAAAAGACAAGGAAGCCGAAAAGGGAAAGACGAAACCACTCACCCAAAATAGCCTTGGCAGCCGCCATCAGATTGTCGGCTACCTCCTTCTCGCGCAAGGCCGCATCGGTGGCAAGTTTCTCTTCGCGGTTCGTCCCCTCCTGCTGCAGACGCTCCTTGGCCGCAGCCGCGTTGGCTAGCTCCTGCTCGAGGCACTCCTTCGCACCAACGGCGTCCTCGGCCTTCTTCTCCGCTCGCCCAAGGATCTTTTTGATAGCATCAAGCTCGCGGAGGGTGGTGTCGTTGTCCTCTACAAACAACAGAACATTTGTCAGATCAAAGAAAAAGAAATAGAAGAAGAAGCTAAAAGATTAACGTACCCTGAAGCTGTTTGAAGCTGGCCTCCAACACCAGGTGCTGCTGCACCAGTTGGTTGGCGCCTTGCACAAAAGGCTGCAAAAGATACTACTCGTCAAAAGAAAGGCTTGGGGGCTACGCCCAAAGAATGAGCAAAACAAGTTACACATGCGAATAAACGCTCGGGGGCTCCACCCGAGACACAAAGCAAAAGTGATCAGCAGATCACCCGAAAACGCCCGGGGGCTCCCCCCACGACAAGATCGAAGGGACTTACATGATCAGACGGCGACTCCGAAGTTCCAGCCGAAGTCTTCTGGGGGAGAACCACCCGAACCTCCTACGGAGAAGGGTTCGGAGCAGCGCCCTCATAGGTGCCCACCGTCTAAGGAGGAGGAGGAGGAACAACCTTCAACTCTCCCATCATCTCCCGACCGTCATCGCTGAAGGAGCCATCGGTGGAGTGGCTACAATAGAAAAAGTCAGCCAAGTACAAGCAAACATACAAGAGAAAGCAAAAGGCAACTGAATAAAACTTACGAGTCGAGATCGCTCAAGTCGAAGACAGGCGGGGTCCTCCTGCCCTTCTTCTCCTCTTTCTTCTCTTCCTTATTCTGCTTCGCCGGCGGGTGTGGTTCCACAACCCGCACGGGCATAGCCGGAATAGGAGAGGAAGAGACCCCATGACCCCCACTGTGACGCTCAAGGCACAGCGGGTTCCTAGGCGTCGGCGGAGTCGAAGCATCCGACGATTCGCTCGAACTCCGCGCCCACTTTTGAGTGCGCTCCTCGCTCAACTCAATGGCTTCCTCGACCGGCGACCGGCGACCGCACCGAGGGAAGCTCAGACATGGAGTCTACTACCTCATCGTACGACGCATCCGGTAACAATTCGGGCAGTGGAGGCGACATGCTCGGTACCTTGAATTCCTGCGCAAAAAGAAATAAACTTTTAGCACGTAAACAAGTACAAGGAAAACACAATCGAAAATAGCGCTACGCGCACGTCCCAGATCTACACCTGCGGAACCGGACGAGAAGCAGTGAACGGAGGAGTCAGCGACTTCCCCGGAATATCCTTTCCAGCCTTGTACTTCAGCAGCGGGCGAAGAATCCCATCGATATCCCCCTGGAGAACTCCTCAGCCGAAACCCTAGTCGGATCACGGCGACCAGCATAAAGGAACATCGAGTGCGCCCTAGCCTGGAGCGGCTGCACCCGACGTTTAAGGAAGGTGCAGATGAGATCCACACCGTTCACCTCCTTCTCCGGAATCAACTAAAGATCCTCTAACCGACGATAGAGCCCCTCTATCTCCTCCACCTCGCCATCCAAGATGTGGTTTTTCCACGACCTCTTTGGCTCGATTTTCTAGGAGGGTCGAAAGGAGGAAGGACAAAGCTCTGTCCGGCAACTGTGGAGTCGCGGATGTAAAGCCATCGCCTCCGCCAGTACTAGACAGATTCAAACATAGAAAAGGAGAAGAACAGAAAGTTGGATCTCAGCGAGATGATGCAGCCGCCGATGGGATAAACGCCATCGGAGCCGGATTGTCTCTTCACGGAATAGAGCTTCCGGAAGAGGCCAAAGTGCGGCTCGATACCGAGCCAACACTCACAGAAAGTGATGAACTCCCATTTGATCTACAATATTTGCAAGTACAAATTAGACTATGTTCATGATAACTAGTTCAACTTTTAATCAAATTACTAGATGAACTCCCACTAAATTCAACATCCCTCAAGTTGTTTAGTGAACACGATCCAAATTCACCACACCTAATCCGATCTTCACGAGAAGAGATGTGGCTTCAATGGTGGACAACAAAGTGTCGATCATATCATTCATATGAATCATGCTTAACCTTTCGGTTCATGTGTTCCGAGGCCATGTCCGTACATGCTAGGCTCGTCAAGTTAGACCCAAGTATTTCCGCGTGTGCAAAACTGGCTTGCACCCGTTGTATGTGAACGTAGATTCTATAGCACCCGACCATCACGTGATGCTTGGACACGACGAACTTTCGCAACGGTGCATACATGGGGAGAACACAGTTTATCTTGATCTTTAAGTGAGGAATCATCTTATAATGCTACCGTCGCGATCTAAGCATAATAAGATACATAAAAGGATAAACATCACATGCATATAACTTTATGTGACATGGTATAGCCAATCTTCGCGCAATGATCTCCATCTTGTGCGTGCCGGCAAGATCTCCATCACTCCACCATGATTGCCTCCACCACGAATAGCAACTACAACTATTTCTAACTACTTAGCGATAAAGTGAAACTATTACATGGCGTATAAGAAGTTGACACACAGGTCATACACAATTATAAAGACAACCATATGGCTCCTGCCGGTTGTATACTCATCGACATGCAAGTCGTGAAACATTACAAAACATGATCATCGCATACAATATACACATCACATCTTGGGCCATACCATATCACAGAAAACACTCCCTGCAAAAACAAGTTAGACGCCTCTACTTTGTTGTTGCATGTTTTACGTGGCTTATGGGAGTAGCAAGCTAAGAACGATTCTTACCTACGGAAAGCCACAACAGTGATATTATGGTTGCCAAACTCCGGTGTAAATCCCATGACAACTATAGTGAGAGAAAGCGCATCCACCGGCCGCATGTGTGGAACAAGCCACACGTCAAGTCGCGGAGCCGGTCTCATGAACGGCGTCAGGTGGGTTGGGACCGCTTCAATCTCACTATCCCGCGTCATAAGAAGAACACAAACAAGAGGCTTGCAACAAAAAACATCAACGACTCGTGAAACACATCTACGCATAGATCTAGCTCTGATACCACTGAAGGGATTCGCATCATAGTAAATCAAAAAAATTCTACGGATGCGAACGAGAAAGCCAAGATCTAATCTAGGAGATGCAAACAACGAGAGAGATTAGATGAGATCTTCATACCCTTGAAGATTCAAGCAGTGAACGCGTTCGGAACATGGGTGATGTACTCGTACTCGCTTCTCCTCCTCGCGATCCGATCCGATCTAGCACCGCAAGTGGCGATGCCTCCGGGAGATGCACACGTGCAGCACCTCGACGTCTCCTTCCTCGGTCCAGCAAGTATGGTGGAGAGACGGATTGGATCTACAATGCGATGGTGCGGTGCAAGTGGTGGAGAGTTTCTGCAGCAGGGCTTCGCCTACACGCAGTCGGAAGGGAGAGAGAGAGAGGAGGGCAGCAGGGCGACTAGGCTTGAGGGGAAGGTGTGGGGGGGGTGCGCCCCAGCCCTCTATATATAGAGGGGTGGGCGTCAGCCCTAACCCCTCCCCCAAGTCCTAGGCCGGCGGCCAAAGGAGGGAGGAGTGGGGGGCAAGTTTCCCCCCCCCCCCTCCTTCTAGAAGCTCCAATTAGGGTTTCCCCTTGTTTGGCCGGCTGGGCCCTATGGGGCCTTGTGCCCTTGCCTAATGCGACCAGGGCACTCCCTCATAGGCCCATGCCCCCTCCCGGCAGGTGGGGCCACGTTGGTCCCCCTTCGGAAGGTTCTAGAAGCTTCCGGTACAATACCGATTAACCCGAAACAATTCCGAACTCCAAAAACTGCATTGCCTTATATGAATCTTATTCTCCGGACCATTCCGGAACCTCTCGTGATGTCCCGGATCTCATCCGAGACTCCGAACAAAAACTCATATTATCCAATCTATCCTAGCGTCGAGACACGTTAAGTGTGTGACCCTTTAGGTTCGAGAATGTGCAGACATGATCTTATATCAATAATCAACAGCGGGGTCTGGAAACCCATATTGACTCCCACACATTCATCGATGATCATATCGTATGAACCACGATGCCAGGATTCATTCAATCCCATATATATTCCCTTCGTCTCGCGATATTTTACTTGCCCGAGATTTGATCGTCGGTACCGTCATACCTAGTTCAATCTCGTTCACAGTAAGTACTTTACTCGTTCCATAATCCGATATCACTTTGTGATTAACTCCTTAACCACATGCTTGCAAGCGGTGTTGATATCGATTACCGAGTGGGCCCGAAGTATATCTCTCCGACTTGGGAGGGATAAATCCCATCTCGATACATACAATCCAACAGGTACTTTCCGATCACCTGAGAGACACCTTTATGATCACCCTCTCATAGGATGACGTTTGATGACCTCAAAGCTTTCTTCCGATACCAGGGAGTTATATTATCTCATGGTCTAAGGAATACAATATTTGACATAAGAAAAGCTTCGCAAAGATGAACACGATGACACGATCTAATTGCTTCACTTAGTTTGGGTCTGCCCATCATATCATTCTCCCAATGATATGATCTCATTATCAATTGACAACTCATGTCTATGGTTAGGAAACCTTAACCATCATTAATCAATGAACTAGTCCATAGAGGCATACTAGGGACATGGTATTGTTCATAAACCACACAAGTATTAAAGTTTCCGCTTAATACAATTCTAGCATGGAATATAAACTTTATCATGAACAAGAATTATAATAATAACATCTTTATTATTGCCTCTAGGGCATAATTCCAACACTTTTAAGATATATCGTCACCGAACATCATCTTGATCATTAGCATTATATCTTGAAATAGGAATCCTTTATCTTGGATCATATGGAAGGAAATGAGCATCATATGACCTTGCAAATGGTTGTTGGGATGATGGTGGATATGGTATTGCATCTTCCTTAATCTTGATATCGGATTGGATCAGAGTTGTGGAATTAAGACATGTCAACCAAAGCCTAACATCTTCAATTTGTTCATCATCTATCACCAACAGTGATGAAGAAGGTGCAATCTTCTTTGCTTCATGTTTCTCGAAAAGTGCCACAACGTGGTTTTTTCTCTTCATATTCAATTCTACAATTACCATATAAAACATATAAACACTATGGTAAAAGAGCATAAACACAAATATGTAGACAATTACTTTAGGCATCACATCAGGCCACAATTCAGTGCATCAAATCGGACAAATTTTGGAGACAAATTAGCCTTGAGCATACAAATTTAGGGCATGAGATGAGACCAATTCTTCCCCATTGCGAATTTGGGATTGAATCAATAGAATATGCTCTAGCCCCAGTTTATACCTGGCTTGAACGCAGCGGCGGCCGGAGTCAGCCAGCCAGCAGCAGCGCGAGCATGAGGCAGCCAGAGGAGCGGAGCCGCGGAGGCCGCAGGGCAGCAATAGGCCAGCAGCGGTGCGGCGGCTGGAGCCTGGAGGGGCAAGAGGAGAATACGTCCGGTCAGGGAGAGGGAGGCCGGTCGGGGAGGGGGCGGCCGGTCGGGGACAGTGCATTGCCGAAGCTAGTGGCCGCCGCCCTTCTAGTCAGTCGAGGGTTGACCGCGGACGCGAGTTGCATGAAGAGACGGAGAAGGAAGCGTCTCGCTTCGATTCCTATCGCTCGCTCGCTGCTCGGTCCAGGGAAAATCAACGGTCAGAAAAAATTGCCCAAAAGTTTGGGTGGGCCGCGGCCCGTATGGCCAGACCCTTGCGTCTGCCAATGCCGACAGCACAAGGACTCTTGGGGTAACAGCCCTGGGTATGATGGCGAGGCGTCCGTCTTCTTCGTCGGAGGTGGTCGGCTAGAGGCTGGTTGTGCCGGATCTTTCGATCCCACATCTAGTCCCGACGGCAAGTGGGGAGGCGCAGCTATCGGTGAAAACCATGCACTAACTCCGGTCATGCCTGGCGATGGTGGCGTTCTAGCGACGTGACCTTGTTGAAGGCATCATCATTGCAATGACGACTACTTACTCGCACTGCTTCGGGGGAAACCCTAGACCAGGGTATCTAAATCGGACGATGGTGGCGCGTCTAGCATCGCTAGCATTGTTTTTGGCGTAGTTTCTGGGGGGAAGGAGGTTTGAGGCGGATCAGTGTGCATCTATCTCGTCGATGGCGGCGAGTCTCGGCGGCATGGTGCGGCGGTGTCTCGATGTTGGACTTGGCTCGATGGACTCGGGTAGGGCGGATGCGCTGGCTGGCGCTATGGAAGCATCGATGGCAGGATTGACAAGGGCTATAATTATCTACCTGAAATCGGCAGTGGTCCGATGGCGGTGACAACTTTTGTAGCGTGTGCATGAGGTGCTTGCTAAAAGTCTGCTAAACCGGATGAGTGCTCCTATTTTCGTTTAGAGAGTGTGTCGGGGTATGTGATGTTCCCCGTACATAGCTGGAGGTTTTCATATGTTCAGGGCATATGACTCTGCTGCTCTCTACTTGTTCTCGAGCTTTTAGGTGTTGTGTGGTGGTTTCAGGTGTTTTTCTTGTATGCTCTTATATATGTCCTTTGTTAAATAAAATAATAAACACGGTTATACGCATCTTTTCGATACAGAGTCCGGGGACTCATCCTCCGTTTGAAAAAAAAAAACTCCCCTCCCTTGGAGGTTAGTACTCACTCGATGTGTAGGAGAAAGTTTAAAGTTTAATCCTCGTAGATCGGGCTAAAAAGCCAAAGATTAATCTGCTCGAGATCTGCACATGCAGTTCGTTGGCTGGCTCCAGTGTCTGCATCCTATAGGAAAGGACGGTGTACCCGTGCATCCATTCCGGAGCGAATTTGATTGATGCGGGGCCCAGCTGGGGATTTGATTGTCCCTCGTTCAAATTTCGAAATGCTGCCGGGTTAGAAAATACTCCCTCTGTTTCAAATTACTCGCGCGCTTACGTAGATTTAACTAAGATTTTTATTTTTATTCAAAAAATCCTCGAATTTTGAAATAGATAGTATGAAATATGTCTACGATATCAAAATTCTAAGAATTTTTGATAAAAATGAGAGAATCTTAACTGGTAAGCGTCTTGTGAGTAATTTGAAACAGAGGGAGTAGTACTTACGAGCTTTTTTTTTTACGGGGAGAAAATACGAGCGAACATGATCCATATTTGCATGAAGCATCAATGCCGATCCTGCCGGCCCTCCCAGATATGCGTGACCGCGGTCCTCTGTTGCTCCCTATTTGCATGAATCATGAAACCACCGTCATCCATTTTTTAGTCCCCCAACCGACCGACGCACCGGCGGACGCTCGCCCACGTTGAAACATCTCGAGCTCGTTCATACTCCTCGTCATTTCGTCAACGAGCGGGCCCAGGGCATGTCAACCGTCCTGTTCAATGACCCCCTATCAGTCCATTAGGCCATCTCCACCGGGAGAGAACAACAAGGCGACCCAAACGGTTCGATTGAGCCATGGTTATTTTGGATCCTAGTCTGTTGGGCCAGCCGTGTCCAATAATGTAATCTAAATGGATAAAATTAGACAGATCAGCTCAAGAGAGAAGAGAGAAGAAGGCCCATTGTGAGACTGCAACAGGCCAGTCTTTTACAAAACTGTACATGCCAGCGTCCGCGTCTGTCCGGACAGGCTCATTCGTGACTCAAATTTGATGTCCGGATGGATCAGTCCGGCCCAAGTTTGTCCCGATGGGTCGTCCCACTGGGACACTGCATTTGGCATAGCTGTCCGCACGAGCCGATTAGGATGCGGCTGGACCATTTGGGTCTCGCCGGTGGAGATGGGCATCTCCACCGGATCGATTAATTCGATCAATCGCTGTTTGAATGTGTCTGCGTGGACAGAGGGTCAGCCCAACGCGGGACTCATTCGACCAACGCAGCGTGGATCGGCCCGCGACGACCCATTCCCATCCTAAATTTATGCAAGCTTTGCGTCAGTCTGGGCAGCGCGCTCGTCCGCGCACGTCGTAGCCTTGTCCTCCCCTAGCCCGCCAGCTAGTGGGTGAAACTCCCATACTCCCTCGATATCGACCTCTACCCAGGTCACGCCGCCACTCCGCCGCAACACCACAACCGGCCTCCACCGCTATATTGTTGTTCACCTAGCACTTGTTGAGCTTGTCGTAGTTTTCCACCTCCATGGGCAGCCTCGTGCTTGGTGTTGGTATGCGTAAGCGTCACCGGACTAGCTCGGCATCCCCAAGCTCCAACCGAGTCTCCGACGCACCAGAGACCAGGACGTCGCCAGTTTATTGTGTTGCACCGGCTTCCTAACGGGGGACCGACCACGTCGGCCCATTTCTTCTGCCCTTGGCTTCGAATCTTACCCAGCCTGCAGTGCGCATGACCTGTTTGGCCATATTTGCACGGCCGAAGCAATGACAATGAACTCCAACTCATTCAAAATTTTCTACGAGAATTTCGTGGACACGTCGTCCGATGACAACTTCGGCGACGATATCGAGTTCATGATGGTGGCGACGACCCTCATCATCGACAACGTCGAAAGCATGCAGCCTAACCACCGGGGCTCGGTAAAGAGGCGCGCAACGAACTTGTCGTGTGATCGAGAAGGTGGCCATGACCGGCTGTTCAAGGACTACTTCCATAAGACGAACCCGCTCTTCCCGGAGCACATATTTCGGTGTCGGTTTCGCATGTCAAGGAATTTGTTTGAGACACTTGTTGATGGCGTCAGGGACTACGATAACTACTTCGAATATAAGAACAACTGCATTGGGAATCAATAGCGTGCGAACAGATCGCTTAGGTCCAGAATCCGTCGGCTAAGCACAGTTACCTGAACCTTACTGATATACAAGTAATACATCAAATCAGAAGTAGGTCTTTATCTCTAGAGCGAGGGGCTAAACTTGTGTAACTCATGTGTACCAATCTTGTCCCTGATCCAACCTACTCCCTCCGTCCGCAAATAAGTATACTTCTAGCCTTGTCCTAAGTCAAACATAGTAAAGTTTGACTAACTTTTTAGAATAACGTACCAACATTTATGACACTAAATTGTTACCATTAGATTTATTTTTAAATCTAGTTTCATAATATATCAATTTGATGAAATATATGTTTTTATATTTTTCTATAAAATTGGTCAAATTTGATTATGTTTGACTTAGACAAAAGCTAGATGTACACTTATTTGCGGACGGAGGGAGTATGTTGTTGTGCTCCATCCGAACAATCCCTCTCGCGGTGATACCCAATGTGGTATTCCCACAACAACTTGTTCGAAGTGAACAGGACACCAAGCAACTACTTTCTGGTTTGATAATGCCTAGGTCTCCATGAAAAAATATATTGTACTAATCTATAATCTGAGACGACAACAGTGTGTTATCTTTGGGAGACGGCGATACGAAACCGTGCACAGTCAATGACAAAGTTGTGCAGAGCTCGAGGTACATAGAGGTAGGTTGGATTGGGACGAAGGGGATTCAAACGAGTAAGGATAGAATAAGGAAGAAGGGGAACATTGGTAGGACCCATGGGCATATGCAGACCCAGAGGGTGGCCGGTGGGCCATAGACCACCCTGGGATTTTAAGCCAACCCATATACTATAGGTGCACAAAAGGGGAAAACACAACTTGTTTGCTTCTGTATGACAGATACGCCCAAGATTTTTTTTCCCGTTTCGTTTGTTCCCCATCCGCTCGGCCAGCCACGTCCCCTCGTTGCCACCGACTCGCCACCACAACACCGCTGCCTCTCCCGACAAGAATACCTTCCACGACCATGTCGTCCCTCTGAACCGCTCATACAGTCATTCGTTCCTGTGTACACAATCCCCCCCCCCCCCCCCCCACACCCCCCACCCCCACCACCACACACACACACACACACACACACCCTAGCCTAACCGAGAGTAGGGTGGCTCTATGTTTCACTCCTATATTTGTTCATATAAACCAATTTGGTACAAATTCAACCTCTAATTCTCCAAATTTGCAACTGGTTTATGCATCACTAGTTTGATGTCCAATGGACTGTAGCCGGATACTAAAAAGTAGATTCGATTATTGGTAATTTTTATTGTAAAGTTGTTGATGAATAAAAAGGACCAGACACATTGCAAAATCAGAGTTATTGTGAATTTCAGTATGTTCATAAGGCTACAGTGTTATTTGTAAATTCTCTTATACTCCTTCCGACCCATATTAATTGATCTTGATTTGTTAAATTTTGGATGAACCTATATACTAAATAGTGTCTAGATTCATCAAATTTTGACAAATCCAAGTCAATTAATATGGGTGGGAGGAAGTAGTAATATTGGCAATGTCTAATTTTTGTTATGAATGAAAAAAAAAATTCGAAGGTGGACCATCCTGCATCGAAATACTGGATCCGCCACTGCCCATGCACAAACGCAGCCTCGTTCTCTCTGGACACGGCGTCGTGGTAGGAAGGAGGAGGACGCGATCATGTGGATGAACTGTAGACTTTTCTTTTCTTTTTTAAAAGCAAAAGAATAATACCGGTACAAACCTGGCGGCAGAATCAACGGGTAAACCTACTAAAACTAAGTGGTCACTACCTAGGTAGGCCATTAGTAGGTATAAACCAAACACACATCAATCTAGCGGGCTTGCATGATTGTAGTATGATCGATGGATAACTAGATCCGTCGTGACCACCCATAATAATTTCCAATCATGCATTCGATCTGCATGGTGTCGCGTGATGCAGGACCCAGGCAGGGCTTAATAACCGAGCCATCACCATACACCGGTGACTGATACACATCATCGGTGCGGTGGAAGAATAAGATATCTAGGCCATCTCTACCGCGCCTACTTATTTGTACACAAAATCTACCAGTTTTGTGGTTGAATAGATCTTCACGCGGATAGAAAATCTGACCGGTCCATTTGGGTAAGAGGATGCCCAGCGGTGGAGATCTATAAAAAGGTTGGGTGGGTGACTGCTAGATGGGCTAGGTCATGGACAGACAGGGACGAAGCTGGAAAAAATATTATTAGAATGATCTCTCTATCATACACTATGTCACGGTTGATTTTTAGGAGCATTTTAGTAGATGCACTTTTCAAAAATGCCTAAAAAGCCTAAAAAAAGACCATTTTTCATGGCATTTTACAAAGTGCCTTTAATAATAGCTTTTTAAATGTGTTTTGGAAAGTACCGGCAATAATCAACGGAAAGATGTAAACCAGGAAACCCAAATAGCTGCACTGGACCCCACCCTCAATGTTCAGATTTCCCTCAATGCCCCTCCGCCCTCAAACCATTTTCTGTCTCTATCTCTGCTCGCTCGTTCCCTCATTCCTCCCGTCGCCTTCGCCTATCTATTTCGGCCAGCTCCGGCCCTATCCTTCGCTGCCAAGCGCTACTCCGACTCCACCTCGCTCTCCTCTCTCATAACCATGGCACCAAATCATTGATCCCGACTTTGCCGCACCCCCCCCCCCCACACACACACACACTAACCCTAGCTACACGATGGCGACAATGATCCGACGCGGCGGCGATGGCATGGAGTACGAGGACATGGTCAATTACCTCCAGGCGCTCTCTGGCCTTGAGGAGGATGAGCATGACCGCCGTTGTGGCATGGCACTCCTTCGGCACCACAACCCAGCCAATCTCCCATCGCTCCTTCCCAACGCAAAGGCTATGACGCGCTTCCACTGCATCACGCCGTTCTCCAAGTGTCGCCTTTCTCAAGTTCGAGTGCGTCAAGGACTACCTCCTCATGGATGAGTTCGTCCCCGTGCAGGAGCGGCTCTGCCCCACCGAGGAGAAGACCGAGGAGGAAAGATCCAAGGTCGAATAACTCCGCGGGACCCCACGAGCGTCAGATCCCTTGACTGATCCAAGGTTGAATATCTCCAAGGTCGAATATCTCCGCGAAACAGATCCAAGGTCGAATATCTCCATGTGAGTCTGCTCCGCCAATCCACATACTTTGTGAGGGTAGGGTTTGAAATTTAGGGGGAATTCATCAACCATAACAAGTCAATTGAAGCCTGATCAGATTAGGATTCTTAGGTTGCTTAGTTCGTGTCATCAAGCCTTATCTCTAGCCATGTATTTGATAGGTGTACTATTTACGCTGATGATTTTAGTAACTGTATAGTATTATGAAAATAGACTTTAGCTACTATACATTTAAGAGAAACATCTTACTAGGAAATCACAATATCTAGCAATAGATGATGACGTTGTAGTTCCTTCATTTTCATAGAAGTGTATTTGTCTCTCTTGAAATCACCTTAAGGATACATAACTCTCTCAGAATTGTTTAATATGCCTATTGTGTTCATTTCCCTGTGTCATGGCCAGTTTCAGTTGAAGTACCTTAATACGCCGAGAGAAGAAGCACCATATGTTAGCCCTTGTTAACTCAGACTTCGAACTCACACTTAGAAGAAGAAATACAAATTTTCTATCATGTTTTTGTCTGTTTAGCAGAGGATGGTGAGATAATTCTCCATGCTCCATACTGTTGCTTTAGATATCTAATGACTGAAAAGATTATTTTTCTTTATATTGTCAAGAACATTTGTATTTTATCATACATTTTCTCGTAGGTCTTTCTGCAGGATATTGCTTTGAGACAATAGCCATTTTGTGATACATACGTGCTACTTTTGCCCGTTTGGCCGTGGTAACACTATGCAATCATATCTATTTATCAGTTTAACGTTTCCTATATAGTATGTAGTCATATTTATCGTTTTACATGGTATCAGTCCTAAATTCGATCCTACCTTAGAGCTGTCGCCGCCAAGACCCTAGCACCATCACCGCCTCTCCCCAACCTTGTGATGCCCTCTCCTATGGCGCCGTGCTAACCGATCAACGCGCTTCCGCCGTGCTGCCCCCGGGAAGGTCGATCTCCATGATCTCTGTCGGAGGCTGCACAACCCGTACGCAAGGTTCGTCCATCGATCCGTGATCGGTTATTTTGTAAGTCTTTTTTTTATCTCTTGATCGGGTTTTTTGGTTTACCGATCTTAGATCGGATTGAGTCGTCTACCGCCATCGTTTACTCACGCCTCTACTCCGACCATCGACATTGACGATCTACACCGTGCCTATGCACCTACCTTGGCAGGCTGTTGCGGCCTCGCAGCAGGCTGCCGCGCACAGCGGACGACTGCTAGACCTTCCTTGGAAGACTTCCGCGGCCGCTCTCCCTCAGATCGTCTTTGTCCGGGACTTCACCAACAATGCCGCCATCCACTCCGATCTACGCGTCATCCACACCATTGCGCATATGGCGCACCATCGGTTTAATCAACCGATCCCGCGCCTGTCACATCCCCGAGCACGCGCCTACCACCGATCGACCTACGGGATACCGCTGCGTCGCCCCTTCGGGCCGCAGTACCGCCGCCTTTAGTCCATATTACCGGCTTCCAACGCGCCTTCATTAGTGTGTACGTCACTGCTGGTCTCTCAGCCGCTGCACCAACTTGCGCCATGTAGCTATGCCTCCCCCTCAGTAGCGTCGCTGCACGCAGTCTACTTCGTCGTCCCCGTGCATCGACGTCCTCGGCTTCTTCGTGCCATCTCTTAAGGCGCGCCGTCTGCGGATGGTCTTTGTCACGTCATCGGGTTCTTCTTCGCCTACATCGAGTACCGCCGTCGTGCCTCTCTAGGCGTCCGGCATGACCACTCCGGATCGCCGCTGGTTTCGCCGCCCTCTATGTCTTCGTCCACTACAACTTCACCGTCAGCGTCATCGCCTCGTCCCCGACTACACCACCTTCTCCTCTACTCCAACAACCGCGGACATCATCGGCATCTCTCCCTTCGCCGCTCTGTTCCTCGCAATTGTTCTGGAGGCCTCCTCTGCTAGTCCCTCTGACATGGCGACAAGTTCATGATGGTCCCTGTCCCTTGCACGCCTGGTACTGGCAACACCTGGAGTGTCTTTGTTCCCGACATGTTCTCGAGTCTGGTAACCTCGGATCGACGTCTCGTCTTTATCGGCTTCGACAACGTCTTCTTCGGCCTCGACCCCTCTACGACTACCTCGACCACGCCACCGACGACTTATTCTTTGCATACTTGGTTCTGGCAAAACCGGAGCGTGCGTTCTTTCCCGACGTGCGCGTAGTTCTGGCAAAAATATGGTCGCACCTCGTCCTCGATGACTCGGACTGCATCGGCTTCGGCATCGACATCCCCGACGACTGCCTCGACGCGTCTTCGTCATCCTTCTCGCTCACTATGCGCATGCGGCTTCACGTGCAGTTATCTCGACACCGATATCCCTGACCACGGTGACCCCTCGCACGGCTACCTCGACCACGGCACTGCCCAACGCTCTCGGCTCCCCCGACATCGACACAAGGGCTATCACCTCGCTTGAGCATCTCACCAGCTTCCTCTACAGTCCAAGCTACCGCGACGCGACACCGTCCACGACGTTCCCTCTCGGACTGCGGGGGGATGTCAGCCTACTGGATGCTATTTTGGTTTATCTCTAGTATGACCGTCTGTGACGTTCCAGTTGTTCACGTCGCTACGCTACGACTGCGGGGATGTTAGAGTATTGTACGAACACAGTTATTATGGTAGTTTAGGATAGTTAGGACTCTAGCCTAACTTTTTTATATTCAAAGATGATCACTGTACATCTATATACATTCGCTCATGAGTCTCAATAATACAATCTATCATATTCCGCCAATCTTTCTCTATCATTCTAGGAGAAAGTATCTAAGTATAAACTATATAGTGGGTGTCATCTTCTACAAATTAACACTAGCTAACATAGAATTTGTCCCAGCGGCTTCAAGGTAGCTCCGCCCGATACACATCATGGGTGCGGTGAAATAACAAATTTTAGGCGGGATAAGAGTAGAGGGGATGGAATGTTACTATAGCTGATTCGTGCTGGCCTTGACTTCACAACGGAATTTCGTGCTACTACTACTAGTCCATGGTCAGGGAGTGAGAGGATAGACGTGGTGCTTATTATTCCGTGAAAGAGACGGCGACATGCGCGCCGCGTGCGCGTGTCTGCCATGCCGTGCATGCCTTTCCGAGAGAAGTGGCGGATATAAAAATGGCGGCAGTATCTACGTTCGAGCCTGCCTACCAACCGGACACGACGGCAGTACTGCTGCAGTGCACGCACGCTGGCGCCTTGGATACTTGCGCCACGGGCTACGCTTGCACACAGTGCCGCCGACCAACCCGCCCTCGGTAATAACACACTTTGCCGCATATACTGTACCCCTGGAGCGTAGTACTCACTCGACGTGTAGGAGAAAGTTTAATCCTCGTGGATCGGGCTAAAAAGCCGAAGATTAATCCGCCCGAGATCTGCACATGCAGTTCGTTGGCTGGGCTCCGATGTCTGCATCCTAGAGGACGGCGTACCCGTGCATCCATTCCGGAGCGAATTTGATTGACGTGTGGACCAGGGGATTTGATTGTCCCTCGTTCAAATTTCGAAATACGCGTTGCTCGTCGTTAGTCTCAGAGGCGCAATGTACATCTTGCTGGAGTTTGCTAGACGACGCCTTTCTCTAACAGTGGCGAAGGACGAAAAAATTAATACCGGATACTCTAAAGTATAAAAAAATAGCGCGTGCTACGCGTCTCCCGGGATCAAAACCCCCGATCCCCCGGGTCCTGAAGCCGACACGTGTCTTTTCTAATAAAAAAAAAACGAAGGAGAATACGGATGGGTTCCACCCTTTCGTCCTTTCCCCCTATCCTTGTAGATACACGGCCATGGCGCACTCTCGTAGATACACGGCCATGACGCACTGCTGCTTTTTTCTGACTGGCGTCGGGCTTCGACCTGGTCTAGCTCCGGCGAAGTTGGGTTCAACTCCGACGACGTCGGCTTCCACGACCCTCTCGCAGCCGACAACCTGCGGTCGTAGCACTCGCCGTCGGCCATGGTACTAGAACGTGCCCACCATTGTAGCAACCCTGGCCTCGATCTCCTTAGCACCTCCACCGGCAGCATCTTCGTTGATAGCCGCATCATCATGCCCTTGCAGCAAAAAACCTCCGTAAGTCTGCCAGTAGCGAACCCGCCGACCGCCTGTAGCAAACCCGGCGGCGGTCGGTAGCAAATCCATTGCCGGAGAAGACACTTGCTCGTAGCAGCACGACGTGTTGTCGGTAGCAGAGCCACGTGTTGTAGGTAGCACCGCCGCGCCGTGGGTAGCAGCTCCGCCTGCCGTAGGTAGCACCACCGTGCGACATGGGTAGCAGCACCGCCGCGTGTCGTGTGTAGCACCACCGCACGCCATAGGTAGCACCACCGCGCGACATGGGTAGGGCGCCGCTGGCCGTGTAGCACCGCGTCTTTGAGGTAGCAGCGCCCGTATAGGGTAGCACCGCCAGCCGACGTAGTAGTGTGCCAGCCGCACAGCCGTGTGTGCACCAGCGGCGTGAGCTCAGCCTGCCGTGGTGTAGCAGCGTGGTCAGGCCGTGTAGCAGCTCCGCCACAGGTAGTGGTAGCACACGCAGGCACGGGTAGCTGCCAGCCTGTAGGTAACACCGCGGCCATGCGTGTAGCGCCGTATGGTAGCACCACGCTGGACGTGGGTAGTCCGCATCACGTCCCCAACGTCCCCATTGGTGCAACACTTGCTTCTATTGTTTCGACGGATGATGCGAGGTAGAGAGAAAATTTGACATGCGTTGGGAGTCGCACGCGCTGCAACAGGGCGTCGGAGCCCATGCCGGCAACGACGGGGGATCAGGCCCGATGACTCCGTGTGGTTTCAGGCTTGACGGCGCCCGAGGGAATGGACGGCGGAAAGAGCAGGCGGCGCGCGGACGACCTTGCCAGAGGCGGGGTTGGTCCAGCGGGTCTCAATCCAACAGGGGGAAGCGGCTCTGGTGAGGAGGGCCATGGCGTGAGCTTACAGGGAGAAAAAATCTAGAGAAACAAAAAAGAACGAGAAAGAGATAAGCACGGTGGGCAGTGGGTTAGTGGTGGGACCAGGCGACACGCGTCGCCCTGTGAGGACCGAGGGCCAGGAGGATGTCTATCATTTTCCTAAAAAAATAATGCAAAAAAACAAAATTGTATCGATACAATGGTAATAGCATAATTATTATGACCACAAATTCAAACTTGCTTCAATAGTTCAATTAACCACAAAATCACAAATTATACCTATCCCCTTTGAAGCTGCAGATTTCTTTCCCTTCTTGTCTATCTCTACCACAAATTTGCGAAGCCTAGAGGCCACTGATAGGAAGGAGCATAACCCTATATTTTAAAGCAGGGTCAGAAATTATAACTGAGATGAGAAGGAACCCTAGCCGGGTGAACCGTGTCACCATGAGAATTGAAAATTTAAGAAAATGAGAAGGTTGGAGGAGGATTATGGGAGGGCGGCCTGATCGGCGGGCAGTTTTTCTAGTAGGGAGTAGATTAGTAGAAGACAGCGACGCTCCTCATGCTCGTCACTCGAGTCCTGGACTCGTAGGCTTCGATCGCTCCGGGACGAAGACAGAAAGAGGCTCCGGCCACATACGCACACACGATCAGGGGGCCTACTGCTCCCTAGTGCACGGCCAGCAAACGACCAGTACGGCCGAATCCTCTCCAACGTGGCCCATTTTCTATTTTTGGTAGTAGTTTTTCTTCTGAACTCACGTACTTTGCAGAGAACTGTATGTATGTCGAATAGAAGTTTACATATATGCAATTTTTTGTAAAAATTCAAGGTAGGGCAGCAACCATACCTTGCCCAAAGGGGACTTCGCCCCTGTCCTCCAAGTTGGTCGGGTTATGTCGGTCACTCGTCGACTTCTTCTTGGCGCTTTGGGGTGATCGGTACGTTGATCTGTGTCATTTTGGTTTAGGATCATATAGATAGGCTTCCGGTCTTGGTAGTGACGCGGTTCTAAGGCTTTGTGCCTCATCTTTTCACCATAGCGGCTAGAGGTTGGGCAAGACAAGTCTTCGTTTATTGCGAATGTGTTGTAAGCCGTTTGGCATGGTGTGAGGCTTCAGAGGGCGTGTGTGGAGTGGCAGCCATTTGTTGGTGTTGTATCGGAATCGTTCTTTCTATCTTAATGGAGAAGACACGCAGCTTGTGTGTTCTTGAAAAAAAAGAGTATTACATGGTTGCTTTATCAAACCGTGAACTGTCATGTATTTTTCTTCCTTGATCATCTCTAAAAGATACGATAAACACGCGAACTATGAAGCGTGGTTACAGTCCACGGAAAACATGTTCGAAAACAACTCGCGCGAAACATTTCATGCAAACTTGATCGGTGAAAGAGAATCGAGTTTGCAGGATATGTTACACGTGAGCTCTTGTTGAACCATAAAACACATGATTTATTATGTTTTATGAACGGTGTGATCAATATTCAATCAAACATTGTAATAGTTCATAGTTTTTACATTAAATTGTCGTGATCACAGTGACCTAAACATAAATTGGACAATGTTCAACCATGTTAACCAAGAAGGTGCACATCCTCACATGATAAAAGCAAGGGATAATCAAACGATACCATCGTCGCCGAGCTCATCATGCACACCTCCATCACCACCACTCATCAGAGAGCCAGCTAAGCCACTTGCCCGATGCACCAAGTGTTGCGCCATCACCTTGATGTGATTGCCTTCTCCTCTCAAAGATGTCTAGAATGATCATTTCATGCAATTTCAATTGTTTCTCATTAATCCTCGAGGTATCCATCATCATGATCTCTTTCTCCTTGGTCATGAGCTCATTCATGACCTTGGCCTCCTTTATCTTGACTATCATCTCCTCTAGCCCGATCTTGTACTTGGCATCACTTCGGATTGCTTCATACCTTGATTGTTTCATGATGATGTTCTTGTCATTCATGATCATCTTTTCCTCCAACGTATTCATCATCAAGGTTTCCTTTGACTTCACCATTTCATCAATATTATCCTTCAACGATGATGCATAGGATTCAAGCTTGATCTTCTCCTTTGCCTTCTTGTTGCCATCCGGATTCCCCTTGTTCCTTCCTCCATTCTCCTCATCACTAGCATCACCCATTTCCTTCATGTCCCTCTCTTCGGTGGTGCCTCTTGGTATCTCAAAGTCCATTTTAGAATATGCTCAAGCAACCTCCAACAATGTTGAAATGTAAAAGGTTTCCCCTTGGATCCCTTCATTGCTTATACCGCTCCCTGGTAACACATTCCTAGAACCACAAAAGAAAGATTGTCACATCTCTAGCTCCAGTTGGTAATGCCACAAGAGCTAAAGTGTGGACTAATGTTACCTACAAGTGGTTACACAAGTTTTACTTCAAAACTGATGGTGGAAGGTGGTAGGAGACCCCCCATTTTCTATTCAAGAGAAGAGCTGGTGTCTTTGTTGTATTTCTCTCTTTTCGTGTTTGAGTCAAATAGGAAACAACGCACTAATAAGAGGGATGTTCTTGATGAGCTCTTTGGGGATGCCAAAATACCCTATACACATCCTAACACCAAATAGCCATCACACCCACCAGAGGAGAGCATAGGACGAGGGAGAAAAATGGCGTTTGAGCATTTTTGCAAAATCGGCGGGCAATCCGGCACCGCCAGATGTGCCGCCAAAATGAGTCGTGGGATACTTGTTTGCTAATCCCCATATCGAAATGCTAGTCATATAAGCAATTAGTCGGGGATCATGTTCACTTTGGCGAAGAGTCTGGCTCGCCAGTTGTGCTGCCGATTCTTCCGATGCATAGTCCGGTGCCGCCGGACTTACCGCCAGTTTTGTCGCAGAACCCCCAAATGGCTACTTGTATCCCTTGGACTATATGTCCTTTCTTCCTCACTAATGAGGATAGGTCAACCATTCATATTCATTCTTTGAGCTCTCTCTCACTATCTCACACACTCCCTTTGATAGAAAGAAAGAGAAGGTCTCGATCTACGTTTCCACCAAGCCATATTTCATTTCCCCTTGAGTTCATCGAGTTTTTTGTTACTAATGGGTTCGTGGGAAGCCCTAGGAGGCTAAGGTTTCCTGGAGGCTTTTGGCTTATGATTTTTTCCATGGAAAGTTTGTGAGTGTTTGGAGTCTACCTTGAAGTGTACCATGAGTTAGTGAGCTATTCAATTGTGGGATAGGCTCGGTGAAGAAGGTGATCGCGTTGGAGAATACTTTGTGGGACCTCACACCTCTCCAACATGGTGTACCTTCCCCCCAAGGAAGGGAATACGATGAAAGAACATTTCATGATCGCTAATGTTTTGTGTGTTAGATAACAATACCAAGGATTATTTAATGTGTGTTAAAGTGTTGGAGATCTTAACAATATGAAAAGGAGCCTCAAAGTAGTTTTGGGGGGCAGATAAACTGGACCTTGGTACCCCAATCACAAAGGGCGCAAGGGCGCGACTCTGTGTGTGTGGGGGGGTATCTCCCGGATTGTCCGGCCAGGGCCGGAGTTTTTGCCCAGGCTAGTAATCCGCCCCTAAAGGGGGTCGGATAATCTGCCTCCCAAGGAGTTGTCAAAGGGAGCCAAGGCGTGGCTCTCTATATAGGGGCGGAGTTTCCCTCGGGCTTTCCGGCTCTAGGGCGTATTTTTTCCCAGGGCGAATAGTTCGCCCCTAGCTGGGGGTGGATACTCCGCCCACTCGAGTTTTTCCTTCAAGTCAAGCTCGGCGCGGCTCTCCGTGAGGGGTCGGATTTCCCCCCGGACCTTCCGGCCCTGGGGCGGATAGTCTGCCCCTAGTGGGGGATGGATAATCCGCCCCCAAAATGCTCCAACGGCCAGTTCTAGGCGGGCGGTATTTAAACCCATCTCCTCCCTCCTTCCAGAACTCTTGGTTCATTCGAAAAAGACAAGATTTGCTCCTCAAGTTCCATCCAAGATATCTCCACCTTCATCCACCCAAAGGCCTCGTTCTTTGGGGAATCGAAGGAGGAGGGCTCGATCTTCATCAACAGCAATCAAGCGCTTCACCTCCTCTCCATTCATTTGGAGAACTCTTGATCTAGTATTTATTTCAAATATCTAGATCCTTGTTTTGACTACCCATGTTCTTGTGATAGCTTGTTGTCATTATGGGAGCCTCTAATTTGGTTGTGAATGTGTGCCCCGCTAGAGTTGTAAAGGTTCCGGTTCCCGCCTCGAAGGGTACCAATAGTGGAGAAGGTGGATCGGGCCGGCGAGATCCATATGAGAATAGGGTGAGGCCTATTGTGGCGTGGTGGTCTTAGAACCGCCCACCCCTCCATAGCGGACGTACTTCCCTTAACAAGGAAGGAACTGCGGTAAAACAAATCCATGTGTCTCCGCGTGCTCCACTATGGTTTCCTTGCTCCTCTCTTTACGTGTTTAGTAGATAGGTTTGCATATAGGGAAATTCTCTTAGTTGCATATCTAGATAATTTACTTTGTGTCAAGCCTAAAATTGAAAAAGAACTAAAAATTGAGTAGCACCTATTCACCCCCCCTCTAGGTTCCCATACGATCCATTTCAATTGGTATCACAGCCCGGCTCTTTATTCGGGCTTAACCGCCTAAGAGAAGTATGGGTTTCAAGGAAGATAGGAGTGATGCTGCGGAGATAGTCACCATGAACGATCTCAAGACATTGGAAACAACCTTGATTAGTTCTATGGAGGCTAAGATGGAAAAGATGCGCCAAATGATAATGCGTCTCTCCACACCCGCAGCACCACCTCCATCTACCTCTAAGGCTACCACTCTGCAATCTAAGGAAAAGGATAACTCCAATTCCAAAGAGAACGAGGTGGTTGGTGATGGCACTAGTAAGAGCCCCTCCTCGAAAAAGGATAGTGGTAATGAAGGATATAATGAGGTTTCTCATGTGTATTCGCCTGATCCACCTATTCCGCATCCTCATATACATAATAGGGGTGATCCACCCAAACTTTCAGCATCTACTTTTAATCAATGGCAATTTTAATGAAGTCTCATGTGTGCAGCTCCTCCATTGAGTTATGGAAAATCATAGAGAATTGTCTTCATGTTGGAGATCCAAACAACCTAACAAGAAGAGAGGTTGTAGATAGTCAACTCAATGCAATGCACTACACGTGATTCAGCTTGGTGTGGGTACCAAAGACATGCCCCACATAGAGCATCTCAACACAGCGAAGGAAGCTTGGGATGCCTTCACCGGGATATTCATTGGAAATGAAAGCATGAGAAGGAATAGGTATGATGCTTTGAGTAACCAAGCCAAAGGGTTTTATATGATGGACGGAGAAGATCACGAGGACAGGTATAGGCGTCTCAAGTCAGTATCCACCACCTTCAGAAATCATGGTGCTTCCCATGTTGATGATGCATGGATCAAGAGGAAGTATGTTAGTGCTCTTATGCCTTTTGAGCCCAAATATTTGAAGAGTCTCCAAGGAAGGCATAACTACCACCTAATGACATCTAATGAGGTAATGCAAGAAATGGCAGCTTTCAAAGTGGCTGTCAAGAATGCCGAAAATGCACGTGCACGAGCCATTGGGATGCAAAAGGGGGTCAACATGGCCTTGAAGACAAGTGTGGCTGAACAAGATGAAGATGACATAGAAGATATGGACTATCCGAGGATGTAAAGAGGGCTCATGGACAATACATGGCTTTCTGTGCTAGAAATTTTTGGAAGGATCCAGCCAAAGCCAAATCTGAACTAGAATGCAAGAGTGGAGCAAATGGGAGAAGGGAAACGGTCCCAAGCTAAGAACATGCTTCAATTGTGGAGACAGGCTGCACTTTATAGTTGAATGTCCTTATCAAAGTAGAGAAGATAATGGAGGAAGACTCATTCTCAAAGAGAAGTCAAAAGATCCACAAAAGAAGCAATTTGTGAAGAAGAGTGGTCCATTCAAAAAGCAACCAAAGATTGTCTTAGTGGCTCAATAGGAGTATACATCGGGAAGTGAAGATGAGGATGATAGCTCTCGAGAGGTGGCTGCTATAGTCACCACGTTTACACCAACATCTCTCTTCGACTCTCTGAATGAAAACATCATCAACAAGAATGCCACTTTCCTCATGGAAAGAGGTTGCGAGGTATCATCTTCCAACACTTCTTTTCCTAAGGCTATGATTGACATGGATGATCCTACTAATCTTAAGGTTAAAGAAGAAATTATTGCTTTGGACTATTTTATCACTAACTTGCAAGGTGAGCATAAAAGACATTTTGAGACTCTCATGGACCAGCTGGCCCAAAATGAAGTGCTTCTCGAAGAAAAGGGCAGGATTGAAAGGGAGGATGCAATGGACATTGCATCACTAAAAAGTACTCTAAAAGAAGAGGAAGAGGCTCACATTATTATTGAACAGAGACTTGAGTCTATCGAGGAGTCACATGAAGAAGTCGTGACCAAGCTTGTTAAAGAACGTGACAATGCAGTAGCCAAAGCGAAGAAACTAAAGAAAGAAAAGGTTGACTTTGGGGCTGCTCATGCTAGACTCTCCGAGGAATTGGAGAAACTTGACATTGCTCACAAGGATTTGAAAAGTAAATTCTCTATTCTCAATGAGTCTCATGATCAGCTCCAAATTTGATTGACTAAGTATGATATCCCTTGCACTCCTAAGTCCACTTATACTCATAAAGAAATAACTAGGGTGGAAGATGAGCTTGCCAAAATCTCCACATCGAAAGGTAAGGGAGTTATTGATGATATTCTTGGCAAGAAAATATCAAACCTTGGAAAAGAGGGACTTGGCTATGTTTCCAAGTCCAAGAAGAAGACCAAGAAAAATAAATCCAAGAGTGCACAAACAAAGACAAGCACTGTTGAGAAGAACATCACAAAGGACAAAACTGATCATATTGGTTTTGCAGGGTCTAACAATCCTAATTATGAGCTATTTTGTGATTACTATGGTGATGTCTATGCTAAATATGTTGTTCCTTTTAATGAATATGTTTCTTGGTCTATTTGGGTTCCAAAGACCCTTGTTACTAACATGAGAGGACCCATTGAAAAATGGGTACCTAAAACCAAGAAGTAATTTTCTTGTAGGGCTATGCTTCCAATGATTCTAAATGGGTGATGGACAGTGGGTGCACTAGTCATATGACCGGAAGCAAAGAGATCATCATGAAGATGAGACCCAACCATGATCATATTACAGTCTCCTATGGTGATAAGTCTAAATCTGAGGTATTGGGTCTTGGCAAGGTAGTGGTTGCCCATGATATCTCACTTGTGGACGTCATGCTTGTTGAGACCCTCGGTTTCAACTTACTTTCTGTTCGTGCCCTTGGTAAGATGGGCTTTGCTATTTTCATTGATGGTGATTTAGTGGTCTTCTTGTGTAGTAAGTCTCTAAAGGTCGCTTTCATTGGGTACGTAAAAAATGACCTATATGTGGTGGAATTTTCGGGGAAAACCACTATGGGTTCGATGTGATTATTCGGAAAGGCCGACGTGGGCTGGCTATGGCATTGCCGTCTAGCCCATGTCAACATAAGAACTTTGCAAAGTCTTCACAAGGGTGGCCACATCCTTGGACTAAAAGACAATGTTTTCTTTGCCAAAGATTGTGTTTGTGGGGCATGTGTTGAAGGCAAGATGCATGACTTTCCCTACAAGAGGAAAACTATTGTTTCCTCAAAGAGGATCTTGGACTTACTTCATGTGGACCTATTTGATCCTCCATCTCATGCTAGCCTCGATGGGAAGAAATATTGCTTGGTGATAGTCGATGATTACTCGAGATACACATGGGTCTATTTTTTCAAGCTAAAGAGTGAGACTCAACAAACTGTCATTGATTTTGCCAATGAGGTCTAGCATCAACACAATGTCCTCATATTGGCAATAAGAAGTGACAACGGCTCCGAGTTCAAGAACTACACTTTAAATGAATTTGCAAGTGATGTTGGGAATATGCCCTAGAGGCAATCATGTATGATGATATTTCCCATTGTATTCATAAAGTTATTAAGTAGTCCTTGTATGAACATCTGATGTGTATCATTGAATATGTGATTCGGTTGTGGAACTATGCATTCATGTTGTTTGTACTAAATATCCTTGGTCATTGAGGTTGTGCTGGACACACAACTTAGACCAATGTGAAAGTTGGCTTGATGACTCGGTTCCACTTGTCATGGGCATGGAGATGCTATTCCAACTTACACAGATTCGGCTAAAGAGTTTAGCGAGTCGGATTGACCCATATTAAGGTACAACAAACTAGCTGTCATTTGTATATCTCAATCAATGTAATCCTTAGACCTGAGGTTGTTGCATAGTCCGAGTTGAGGATCACCGACTTAGGTTACATCAACGCTGATCCATAATCGGGCGATTATAAAGCGAGGTTCGGTCGACGAGAATCAAGCTGCGTGATGTGAATAACCAAGATGGGATTTTGCCCTCCACTCGAAGAGATATTCTCTGGGCCCTCTCGTGAGATATGATTCGAAAGCATGGCCATGCGACCAGGTTAAGTGTTAACCAGGCGATCGACTAAGAGTTAGTCGGGTGAATCACTTATCTCGGATCGAGAAGAGAGTCGGACTATTTAAGGGATGACATATATTCACTGTAGTCGACAAGGTATATCGTGAGGCAAAGGGACTCGGGACGTAAGTCGCATTGGAAAAGGAAGTCGTCATGACTCTTTGGTACTTGGGAGTCGGCATGTTACGCTAGGGAGCCGCTGGTCGATCGATTGAGAGTCGGACTCAATCGTGTCCAAGTAGACATGAGCTCAGGTCACACACTTAGAGCGGGAGCAAGTTGGATTGGATCCGAATCGTAATCTGGTTGGGTTGGACCTAAACCAGATTAGGACTGAGATTAGTGAGTTGGACTCACGGTGACTAGTGTTATATGGGCTTTAGTGAATGGGTCATGGAGCGAGCCCATGTTCACTCCCTATATATAGTGGAGCACCGTAACCCAGAAAGGTTAATCGTTGTTCGGTTAGATCATTCCATGTGTTGGAAACCCTAGCTCCACAGCAGTCCAGCCGTCGTAACGAACCTAGCAGTTCGCCGCCGGTGCTCCTCCTTGTACGTGTGGATACCAGCAGAGGTGCTGTGCGATCAGCACCAGGACGATCGGATCGTGAGGACTGCACTGCATCAACTGACGCGCGTCATCAGTATTCCGCAACCGCAAGTCTAGTGGTAAACCTCGTGGCCTTCTACCTCATCTAGATCTTGGGATCACCACGTTAGAGGAAAATTTTGTTTTATCTCCGCGTGGCCCCACAGGTGAAGAGGGGATAAGACATCAATATTCCGTTGCGTACACCCCTCAACAAAATGGTGTAGCCGAGAGGAAGAACCATACTTTGATGGATATGGCTAGATCTATGTTGGCTAAATTCAAGTCACCATACAACTTCTGGGCTGAAGCCATATCTACCGCATGTCACTCGTCAAACAGGCTCTACCTCCGCAAGATTTTGGACAAAACGCCATATGAGATACTTACTGGTAACAAGCCCAACATATCATATTTACGGGTATTTGGTTGTAAGTGTTTCTTTCTTATCAAAGGAGTTTGTTTGTCTAAATTTGAGTCTAAGGCTTTAGAAGGTATTTTTGTTGGTTACGGTGTCGAATCCCACACTTATAGAGTCTACAATAAGCTCTCTGGAACTATTGTAGAGTCTTGTAGTGTTGAATTCGATGAAAATGATGGCTCCCATATGGGGAAAGTTGATGTTTGTGATGCAGATGCTGAAATACCCCAAGATGCCATAAGAAGAATGGGCATGGTATTTTTCCGCCCCATTGAGTAACCCCTTGTGGCGGATCGGGAAGGACAATGCTCCACTCAAGTGGATCCCCCATCTACACAAGATCAACAAGATCCTCCTGCTGGAGAAACTACTACACCAACACCACAACCTCCTGAAGATCATCAGTCTTCTGGGCAAACTGGTAGTCCCAGGTCGTACTATCCACCCCCTTCAAGGGGCGGACTATCCGGCCCTGGAACTCCAACAAGCACCAGGGGCAATCAGGACGAGCAGGAAGACACTAAAAATCCCAGGCCGGATTATCCGGCCCCTACCAGGGGCGGATTATCCGGGCCTGGCACTCCAACTCATGACAGGGGCAACCAGGTAGAGCAAACTGAAGCAGAAACTCCTAGGCCAGATTATCCGGCCCCACCTAGGGGCGGATTATCCGGCCCTGAAGCTCGAGAACAACATTAGCCTCCTGTTATGAATGCATATCAAGATCAAGGGCAAGCTTCTTCATCTCCAATTCACAGTAATCAAGTTCTTGATGAAGGACAAGGTAGTGGTCAAGACGAGGTTCCAAATGTTGAAGCAACTCCCCCAAGAAACAATAAGTAAATTGAATATCTTCACAAAACTCGTGCTGAATAGAACCTTCAGTTAAGGGGTCATACTCTTGACAAGGTTGTAGGTTATCTAAGAAGAAGAGTGTCCACTAGAAGAGAACTTGCTAGCTTCTGTGATCATCAAGCTCATATATCAATGGTGGAACCAAAGAAGGTCTTTGATGATCTTGAAGATCCAGATTGGGTGGTTGCAATGCATGAAGAACTGAATAACTTCGAGCGTAACAAAGTATGGAAGCTCGTAGAAAAACCCAAAGAGTGCCGCAATGTTATCGGCACAAAGTGGATTTTCAAGAACAAGCAAGATGAAAATGGCATTGTTTTAAGGAATAAGGCAAGGCTGGTGGCTCAAGGTTTCTCTCAAGTGGAAGGCATCGATTGTGGCGAAACTTATGCTCATGTGGCTCGCCTTGAGTCCATTCGTATCCTCCTTTATTATGCTGCTCATCATAATTTTAAATTATAGCAAATGGAAGTTAAGAGTGTGTTTCTTAATGGTCCTCTACATGAGTTGGTATATGTCAAGTAACCCCCGGGTTTTGAGGATCCCAAGTTTTCGAACCATGTCTACAAACTTGATAAGGCGCTCTATGGCCTTAAACAAGCCCCACGTGCGTGGTATGAGCACCTTAAAGAGCTTTTTTTAGACCGTGGATTCAAAGTTGGGAAAATCGATCCCACTCTGTTTACTAAAAAGGTTAACGGGGAGCTTTTTGTATGCCAACTATATGTAGACAATATCATTTTTGGCTCTACTAATCAAGCTTTTAATGATGAATTTTCAAAGCTTATGACTGACAGGTTTGAGATGTCTATGATGGGAGAATTAAGGTTCTTTCTTGGATTCGAGATCAAGCAACTTAGAGAGGGAACCTTTATTAATCAAGAAAAATACATCCAAGACATGCTCAAGAGGTTCAAGATGACAGATCTAAATGGAGTTTCTACTCCAATGCAAACCAAATGTCATCTCGAGCTTAATCCAACGGGTAAATATGTGGACCAAAAGGTATATTGATCCATGATAGGCTCTCTCCTTTACCTCTGCGCATCTAGACCCAATATCATGTTGAGTGTAGGAGTGTGTGCAAGGTATCAAGACGCTCCTAAATAAAGCCACTTAGTGGCAGTCAAGAGAATCTTCAGATATTTGATTCATTCCCCAAATTTAGCCTATGGTATCCCAAAGGTTCCAGTTTCCCTCTATGTGGCTATACTGATTCAGATTGGGCTGGTGATAAGGATGATCGAAAATCAACTTCTAGTGCATGTCAATTCTTGGGCAGATCTCTAGTGTGTTGGTCTTCGAAGAAACAAAATTATATATCTCTCGCAACCGCCAAAGCTGAATATGTTGCTGCTGCAAGTGCTTGTAAGAAATTATTATGGATGAGGCAAACTTTAAAGGAATATGGTGTCAATTATGACAAACTGCCTCTTTTATGTGATAATGAAAGTACTATTAAAATTGCTTACAATACGGTGCTGCATACAAGGACAAAACATATTGAGATTCGCAATCATTTTATTTGGGATCATGTTGCTCGTGGTGATATTGCTCTCTCTTTCGCGAGCACGAAGAACCAACTTGCTGATATTTTCACGAAGCCACTTGATGAAGCAAGGTTTTGTTATTTGAGGAATGAGCTAAATATCATAGATTCAAGGAGCTTGGCTTGACTACCCTTGCATACTCACTTGCACTTCCTCATGTATTTGGTTTAGATGCGGGAATAGACATAGGGGGAGTGTGGTCCTAATTGATTGGGATAACCCTCCCCCCATAATGCCGAAAGCAAGAAAAATCATTTCTCTTAATATCATTTTGTGATATGTGGGTCATCGATGAGCATTGGTTTTGAATTCAAGATACATCTTCGCGGTGTCATGCCATGCGCTCCAACATGGTGGCTTCGGCCACCGCCCTCTTCCTTGAGAAGAGTTGGGTTTTTATTGGCTTTATTTTTGGATTTTATTGGTTATCTTGTGTTCTTATGGGAAACACACCCAACCTTGGCTTTTAGTTGATTTGTTCTTACAAGTTTGATGTGTAGTACCATCTCAGTTTGTTGCTCTAAGCCCAAGCCTTTTTTCTTATCTTGAGCCATATTTTCTTGCACATACTTGCAAGGGATTTTGTTTGGAGAGCTCCGGCCTGAATCTGTGTTTACAGAAAATTCACAGAGGGCCGGAACTATCCGCCCCAAGTGGGGGCGGATAATCCGCCCTGGGCGGTTTTGTCTCTTAAGGGCCAGGGGTCGGGGGAAAGGCTCAAACAGAGCAGTTCTTTCTCCCCCACCCTGTGTCCTGCCCCTAGCAGCCGCCGGAGCCTCCTCCCCTTCCCGGAGTCGATTTGACCACCGGATTTTCCGAGATCCCCCTGGATCTTCTTCCCAGCGCCTCCGGGTATCTTCTCCTCCGAGCTTTTCCTCCAATGAGTGAGGGTAACTCCCTCATACATCTCTTGTGTATGGATATTGTTGTTCTTGGTGGAAACTCGTTGTAGAAGATACTACGTGTTTCCCTTGCATGTTAGATTTCGTAGTATTGCAACCCTAGGACCCGATCTGCGTTGCCATGGTGAATCTGGGCTGAAACAAAAAAATCTCAAGGGGCGGATTATCCGCCCCTGGCATGGCCGGATTATCCGCCCTGGAGGTTCACTGCTGTTTTGGTTTTGTCTCAGATTCTCCTGATGTGCATCATTGGACCGTGGGTTGTTTTCCTACTATATCTACCATTCCTCTTGGACTTGTGTGTATGCTTATCCCCATGCTACCTATCTCTTGCTTCTCACAGGTGGTTCCAGTGCTCCCAAGACCTACAAGCGGCATCCCCGTGCCCATTATCTCGGTCATAACAAAGATGGCAAGCTAGTTGACGAGACTAAAATCCGTAGGTTGCAATAGAGGCTGAACGGATGGCCGAGGCAGCTAGAAAAGCCAGAAGACCACCTCTCGCAAGGGCAAGGGCAAGCAGGCCCGTGCCAACTACAAGGCCATGGACAACGTTGAGTACTTTGCTATTCGCCACATTGATCATTATGCTGAGGCTGACAGTGATGATCCTCCGGAGGATAGTATGTTTTGGTGCCCTCACCTTAGGTACATTCATGATAATGTTTATGCTTCTCTCAAGATACGCCCTATGAACCCTCTAAATTTTACTGACGCCCAGTCCAAGTAAAGACTTCGAGAGGCTTTGGACGTGACTAGCAGAATGGGGCTACACCATCTTATGACTTTGCAATGCAGCTATGACTCATCGGTTGTGAAAAATTCTTCTCGACACTTGTGATTTGCGGAGATGAGCTTCGCACCATGAAGTGGATGACTAGGATGACTATGATTCAGTCGGACTTCCGCACCTTTGGACAGGTCCTTGGCTATGCTTTCCATGGTCATGACATAGCTTCTGGCCACCGCATCATTTCTCCTATCAAGCCCAGCAAGGATACTGCCCTTGCTCTTTGCCTTACTCAAGCCCAGCAAGGTGCCTCTACATGCTTTTGCCCATGAATGTGCCACCAATATTGAGTCATCTACGAGGTACAAGTTGGATGTCATGGATTATATCTATCATGAGATGACAGATGCTATGTTCAATAGGCTCTCCATCCCTTTTGCTCCCTATATTATGATGCTTATCAAGCACATGCTGCCACATGAGTAGTTTGGCAGCAATTTGGATGGAGTGCACAAGGCCAAGAAGATCTACAACAAGGCACAGAAGACCTCTCATCCTTCCTCTGCTCCTGAGACTTTCATGCGTGATGCTCGGGCTGGTGGTCGCAGGCCCTCGGTGTCTCCTATGGCCCGTGAGGTCAAGCAGCTCAACTGGTTTCAGCAGAACATTCTTTGCATGGGCATCGACACTCACAAGGGACAGTATGAGGCCTACCGGCAGCACCATGAGATGGCCCAAACTCAGCAGCTGATTCTCCACCATGTGTCTAGGGCATCTAGTCATCGTCCTCCTCTTACAGCTCTGGAACCATATGCTCAATGGAACACCTCAGGGATTAACTATGGAGAGCTCGAGAGTCACCTGTTTCCTGCACCGGCTAGGGCGCCTACTCCTCCAGCTGTTGATGATGATGAGTATGATGAAGAGGAAGAGGAAGGGGACGGGGACGACTATGATGACGACGGGGAGGACTACGACGAGTGATCTTCTGGGGCGTTAGCATCGCTCTTCTTCCTTTTTGGCGCTTCGATGCCAAAGGGGGAGAAGTAGTTCTATTTAGGACTCGGATTTGCATGGGTCAGGTGCAAGCATTTGCTTTTTTATCATTCATTTTCTTTATCGGTTGCTTCTGCCCCTTTAGTGTTGAACTCCTATTTTGTGCTTGGTTTTGTATGAGACTATGTCGTGTGTGAAACTATCTGTGTGGAATTCTGTGTGGGAAATCTGGATTTCTGGATTTATCTATGTGAAACTATCCGTATGGAATTTTGGATTTTCTATGGAGTTTGGAAGTATCTTGATGTCATATGGAATTATGGAATCATATATTGATGCATTAAAATGGTGGGATGGTTTCAAGGCCTAATAGTCTCGCTTATTATATTGGTTTATTCACATCCCGGTGGTATGAAATGTTTTCCTAACTCATCTTTATTATAGACATCAATCTTTTGAAATTGGCTTGCTCCTTAGTGTGTGCATTTGTATTCAAATGCAAGTTATTGATGTGCACACATTTAGGGGGATCCCCTTTCATTTCTTGAAGATGATGTTAGTAGGTGTTATTGCAAATCCTAGTATTGTCATCTAACACCAAAAAGGGGGAGACTTAAAGAACATTTCATGATCCCTAATGTTTTGTGTGTTAGATAGCAATACCAAGGATTATTTAATGTGTGTTGAAGTGCTGCAGATCTTAACAATATGAAAAGGAGCCTCAAAGTGGTTTTGGGTCGCCTCCCCTACACAAAGGGCGCAAGGGTGCGACTCTCTGTGTGGGGGGCGGAATATCTCCCGGATTGTCCGGGCAGGGCCGGAGATTTTGCTCAGGCCGGATAATCCGCCCCTAAAGGGGGCTGCATAATCCGCCCCCAAGGAGTTGGCAAAGGGAGCCAAGGCGCGACTCTCTGTATGAGGGCAGAGTTTCCCCTGGACTTTCCGGCTCTGGGGCGGATAGTCTGCCCCTAGCTGGGGGGGCGGATACTCCGCCCCCTCGAGTTTTTCCTTAAATTCAAGCTCGGCGCGACTCTCTGTGATGGGGCAGATTTTCCCCCGGACCTTCTGCCCCTAGGGCGGATTTTCTCCCCAGGGCAGATAGTCCGTCCCTAGTGGGGTCGGATAATCCGCCCCCAAAATGCTCCAACGGCCAGTTCTGCGCAGGGATATTTAAATCCATCTTCGCCCTCCTGCCAGAACTCTTGGTTCATTCGAAAAATACAAGATCTGCTCCTCAAGTTCCATACAAGAGATCTCCACCTTCATCCACCCAAAGGCCCCGTTCTTTGGGGAATCGAAGGAGGAGGGCTCGATCTTCATCAACAGTAGTCAAGCGCTTCACCTCCTCTCCATTCATTTGGAGAACTCTTGATCTAGTATTTCTTGCAAATATCTAGATCCTTGTTTTGATTATTTTGATAATCCTTGTTCTTGCGGCAGCTTGTTGTCATTATGGGAGCGTCCAATTTGGTTGTGGATGTGTGCCCCGCTAGAGTTGTAAAGCCACTGGTTCCCGCCTCGAAGGGTACCAATAGTGGAGAAGGTGGATCAGGCCTTTCATGGCGAGATACATCGGAGAATAGGGTGAGGACTATTGTGGCATGGTGGTCTTAGAACCGCCCACCCCTCCAACACAGACATACTTCCCTCAACAAGGAAGGAACTACGGTAAAACAAATCCCTGTGTCTCCACGTGCTCCACTACGGTTTCCTCGCTCCTCTCTTTACGTGTTTAGTAGATAGGTGACCCGGAAGCGAGAAAGAGTGGAGGTGAAATTTCCCTCCTACATGAACGGATCAGCGGCTATAGGTTGCACTCAGGTTGCTCGCGTAGCCCTGGTATGTAGAGGCATGGGGAGGGTTTCTCTGCGGACCGTAAAAATATTGTGGGCCTTGCGAGTTTAAGGGATCCGCTCGGGGCCTTTGTTCATATCAAACTAAAAATGGGCGGTTATTCTACAGTTTTGCCATGTTTACCGTATCTGCTAGTTGCTCTTACCGACTAGGTCCTAGTATTTCTTGGTACCTCAATGTACCCCACTGGTATAATATGACATAGGCCCTCGATCGATAGCATTGAGGAGAAAAAAATGCCATGGTATTAGAGCCACCTCTTCCATAGAGAATCGAGATCCAATCTACTCCATCAACCCAATATTCTCAAGCTCGGCAGCCATGGCGACCTCGTCCTCAAGTTCGTCCGACCTCAACCTTGGATCTCCATCGAAAGAATAGGTAACGCGGAGAAACTATCCCTTATGGCACGCACAGGTCATGCATGCACTATGCGACACTCAATTCACCGACTTCCTCAATGACACCAAAGCTGCCCTATCCAAGATCATTGTCATAGATAATTCAGACAAATCAAAGGAGCCTTTGGTGGTTCCCAATCCTGAGTACACTTCCTGGTTAGCGTAGGATCGAAAGGTGCTGAGTTATCTCCTAAATTCATTCTCCAAGAAAATTATGATGCATGTCTATAACATCCCAGTGTTTAGGAACCAACGAAGGATAGAAATAAGAATATGTGCATGTGCATGCATTCATTTGCAAAGATAGGGTTAGTTTTTCATAAACTAAAACCCTAGAGGGATCAGAGTTTATTTCACTATATTGAGTTAGGGTTTAGCTCATTCTGGTGACTGTTATAAATTTTGATATGATCTCTAGGAATTTTGCATTGTTTTGAGGGTAATAATTTAAATTTACATTTAAAATTTGAATCTACTTTTGAAATAATTCAAACCAAAACGCATTTAGAAGTTATTGTTTCCAAAAGAATATTTGAGTATTTGGTAATGAAGTATTATTACTTTATGTGACAATAACATTATAAAAAGAAGTTCAAGACTTAAAAGTAATATAAATGCATAAAAATAAATAGAAATACTTATTACTTTCTTTTTCTATATATTCAAAAGATATGAAAAATACAAATAAGTAAAATTTCATTACACAAATGAATAATTACAAATAAATAAATAGAAGTTACTTTATTGACTCACATATACATTACATTATTCTTATAAAAAGGGAATAACATATATTAAAAGGAAAAACCTATAATAATTCCTAACTAAGTCCTAAATCTCCATCTTCTTAGTCTTCTTTATAACAGATTGTACCTGCAAGCAAACACAGTAAATAACACTAAAATTAAAAGGTTATTGCTTAGTAGTTTTGCTCCCAAATCTTTAATAGTGAAATGCACTATTGCAATTCATCACTGAGCAAATAAAGATTAGGGGCAAATTTCACCAAAAGAGCATATTTGTTCTCAATCCACTTTTGTCTCAAAACCACATCATTGACAAAGTAAAAAGGGGAAAGTTTCACCAAGGGAGTAAACGTAAAAATGGTTAATCTCAGATATTTCTTCTTGAGATGATCCATAGACCAAGCAAACACACATACATCTTACACACCCATGCAGAAATGTAGTGTTATCGACACCAGGAAGCAGGGAGAGAAGGGATAAGAAGCACAACTGTAGCAGCACAGGGAGTTTTTCCCTTCTAACCAAAGTTTCACCACAATAAGAACACCATACTTCCAACACTGGTACTTACCAGATCAACCACAAAATCCATCACTAAACCAACCAACCAAATCATCAAGCATGGTCACTTAAAGGAGGAGGTACTGCTGGAGTTGGGCAAGGCCAAGTTAGGAGTAGATCAAGGAGGAAGAAGCTAAGTGTATCACAGGAACACGCTCATCACTAGAAGCAAGAGCAGCATAGTCACCACAATCATATCAACACCAACAACAAGTTGGATATTTCCAAACTAATCAAGTCTTACATCTGTACTTACAAATTATAAGGACAAGATCTATGGAATTTGGGTGAAATCCTTAGAACTACACTCAGATGGAGTGTAAGCTCATCATAGGATGGAGTTAGCCACTAAAATCATATGTTCTTTATCTAAGCATCATCCCAAATCTTAGACTTTGCATCTTGGCAACACTAGGATCTAGTGGGGGTTACCACTGTGTACCATCCAACTAGAGGCATCATAGGGGCATCCAACCCAAGATCAACCATGATCAATTAAAAGCAACTTAAGAAATAATCTTCCTAGGATGCTAGGAATCATCAATAATTACTGGTCTATCATAAGATAGCAATCTTAGGATAATCTGATCAAAAACATCATTCTAGTGAAACATTTAAACCATCACTAAGATATTTAGGAGTTCATTTTCAGATTAAGACATCTACTATGAATAGCAACCGTTTATTGTCCAAGCAAGAAATACTAATCATATTCCCACTTCTTGAGTCAGGAATCATAATAAAGCTATATATCTGTCATTACTTAAACAACAAATACACATCAAGACCCATAGCTTATACCAGATAGTATCTATATATTGTCCTTTGGACAAATACCACACTTTCCATCACTGCTAGGACATATACAAGCAAACAAAACACATAGCTAATTAACAGAGTATCCCAAAGTCTAATTTGATGAAGGCATCAGTCATAGCACAACTAGTAACGGCACTGAGCCTCACAAGTCACTAATCAAACCATAGAACAAATATAGAAATGTAAAATAGGATATTCCCAAGGACAATTCCATCTAAACATCATAAGCAAACCATTTAGACAACAAGATGAATCCTACAACAAAGGCCAAGCCCTAATCAGGGTTACATGCAGCAGCACGGAGAGGAATTCAGAGAGAGGTAGAGAGAAGGAGGAGGAATAAGACTTACCCGAGAGCCTTGCTTAGCAAGAAGAGGAAGAAGATCCGGAGCAAACCATGACACTGCGGCATGGTGGACGCCGAGGCGCCTTCACCGTGCCAAGCCACTCCGGTAGCTGCAACAACCCGAGGAGAGCGAGAGTAGCACACACGAGCACCACAACCCCAAACCACCAGATGTAACATCCCAGTATTTAGGGACTAACGAAGGGTAGATTTAGGAATTTGTATTTGGAATGTTGCATGCATTTATCTGTGTAAATGTGGGTAAAATTTTCGCCAAATAAAAACCTAAAGTGATCAAGGTTTCTTTCATACTTTAAGATTAGGTTTAGTCTTAAAGGATGATTGCTATAGACTTTGATATGATCTTTGAGAAATTATGTGTTTTAAAATGAATTTGAATTTTAAACTTGAGTGTTTGAATTATAATTCAATTGAATAAGGAATAAGGTTTGAATCTTGATTTAATTAGGAGTTAATTATTATAACTCAAATTTTATCTAAAGAAAACAATTAAGATTATAAAAACTTATTTCATATTTTTATTTTATAAATAAGTTACAAAATTGTAACTTATTGGAATCATCCACACACTTCACAAAAGTAAATAAATAAAGAATAAGAATATTCTTTATTGATAATGGTATAATCTTTATTACAAAATAATAAAATGAAGATTACAAAAGAATAGAACTAAAATTACAAAAGTATAAAGAAGATTACATTGGATTGTTCTATAACTAAACTTAAACTAAAATCTTCACTTTAAATCTGTACCTGCAAAACAACCAGAAACTAAATAGAAAAAAAAGAAAGTTAGGGTTAGTATTATTTTTCTCTCAGACATATTAGTGAAGTGCACTGAACAAGTTCATCATTGAGAAATTATAGAAGGGGCAAGTTTCACCAATATGAAAGAATTTATCTTTCATAATTTTTAAGCCAGAAGTCAAATGATAGCCAAGAGGGGCAAGTTTCACTAGCCAGGTAAAAGTAACCAGATAACAATCAATTTCAAAATTCTGAACATATCCACAAGTGCACAGCAAGCACACAAGCATGACACACAACTAAATGCATGTGATGTGCTGTCAACCTCATAGCACAGCTCCAAACTCACAAAACCAGCAGCACAGCCGTGGAGAGGCACTAGTTCATCTCTTCACTGCACACACACAAGAACAGCCAGCTTAGCCAGCAGCTAACCAAGCACAACATCCAGTAACCAAACCAACCAAAGCCCAGATCTCATCACCAGGATGGTAACATAAGGAGGGGGAAGGATCAGGTGGACAACAAGATCAAGTCCAGGAGCTAGGAGGAGCAGGCTAGCTCAAGGTCAAGCTCAGGAGCTCAGCAAAACAAGATCAACATCACCACCTTAATCCACAATCATCAGATTTGGTGGTGAGCATCATAAAACCCTCACATGATCTAATCATATTATCTAGATAGAAGCATGTGTTGTTTTATGAACAAAATCTCAGAAAGCACCCAAGTGGGGTGAATCCCTCATAGAGATTTTAAAATCTAAAAGCAAACAGCAAAGTACAAGGATCCAACCAAAGCTCAGAACATCATCATTGCTTTGGTTGTCAAGCTATATATTACAATTCAAGCATAAATATAGCTAAGATCTAATTTATAGGCACATCCCTAAAGTAAGGGTAGCACCTTAGAAACTAATCTGTTGGATCCATATAATGATCAAGATTACTATCATTTCTACCAAGCTTTGATTCAAAAAAATAGCTGGTACCACTACCAGGACTATCTATATGAAGCAATTAGATAAGGCCTAAAACCCCTAAGCCTCAGACCAACATCATTGATCTAAGGATTTCAAAGAAGAACATTTCTATTTATCTTATGAAGCCAAGCTTGTCTTAAGCTTAAACCAACCCAATCAATGGATTAGAATCAATCTTGTGTGCCATACCAAGATGGTGTCACAAGAACAATTCTATATGAGTCATGATAAACATCCAATCATCACAGGTTCAACAAATCAATCTACTAATCATTTTCCTATCAAGAATCATAATTAAAACATTCCAATGTTTACCTATACTATTTGAGATCATTGTGATATCAAACCACATATTAATTTCTAAGCCAACAACACTAAGACAGTGATTTCATCGCACCATAATCATGATCATAAACCAAGAAATGATAGTGGAAAGTTATCAAGCCACTGACTTTACCAAGCATGGATTCCAAAGAAACTATACCATCTGAATCATATGCAAACCAAGCATAAAAATCATCTAATAAGCCACCAGAACCATTATAGCTCATCCCAAGCAACAAGCCTCAGGCTAATAACCATTTAGCATGCTTACAGATCATCAACACATCATCTAATTCATCCAGTACATGATCAATCACATGATAAGAATCCTAAATGAAATAAACCATCCTAATCAGGACAAGACAGTCACTAGAGAGGTCAATGCCAACATCTAGTATGGATGAGCGAGCATAGAGAGCACAAGGGGAGAGGAGAAGAACTCACCAAAGGTCCTCACTGGAAACTAGAAGAGGAAGCAGAGGGGCCGACGACCATGGCGGCACGGGGAGCACCCTAGAGGGGGCGCTGCAACCCATACAGCGCCACGACAGCGACCCTGACCACGCCTAGAGGCGAGACAAATCACCATGACGCATGACGGTGGCGGCAACGCTAGGATCCACGCCAAACCCCAAACCCTAGGGTTCGGGACGGCATCGATCCATCGCAGGAGAGCCCCATACCCAAATCCAGTTGGATAGAAAGGACGTGCGTCATCGACAACCTCCTGTTGCACCACGGCGGTGACCAGAACGGTCCACGATGGCGGGAATCGCCGGTGACGACATCACCGACCACGGGGTCGAGGTCAGAGGAGGAGAGGATGAGCTCGAGGGAGAGAGGCAGCGAGGGAGTGAGCTGAGTTGGGCCAGACCCTTTGGGGTGGTTATTTTTGACTATGTCTAATGGGCCACTAGGGCCCAATAAGATTAAGCCAGCCCAGAAATCTTTTAAGGCATGTTCTAATAAATAGGAAAAGACCAAAATACCCCTGAACTTAATTAAATTCTAAAAAAATAAAATAAAAGTCTATAAATAAAATATTTTTGGATTCACAATAATCCACACTATCCAAATAAATTAAGACGTAAAATTTTAGACATTTAAATTTTATTAAGAATTTTGTAATTTATATATTCCTTATGGAATTTTACAAAATTATTGAAAGATGATAAAAATAAATAAAAATCACTTTCATTATATATTAATATTGTAGTATTTTTGAAAAATACTGAATAAATATTTAACAACAATTTTTTTTGTTTAAGTGATAATTCCTAAAAGAATTATTAAATCAATAAAAGTCAAATAAAAGGGAAATAAAATAAAATAATTCAATATATGTTATAAATATTAAAAAGTAATATTTATAAATCCTTTATTATTAAAAAGATTTTTTATAATAATAGGGTGAATGCATATCAAGTTAAATGATGCATTACATTATTGCATAATCATTTTGCTTCTTTAAATATTGTCCTTATCGGGCAATAATGATGTTTTATGAACCACAAGCTCAAGGTCCAGTGCAAGCATCAGACTTCACTACCTTGCCATCACAAGGCAAGCTCATCACTTGCTCATGTCCTTTGAAGAGTCTTTATCAAAGTATTTGCAAATTGTGTGTTATCATATATGCTATAAAAGAAATAAAATATTATTTTCACAAACAAAGAAATCATAGATATCATCCTAAGTGGTGATATAATGGAGCAATAGAACTTAGGGTTCTATTTTCAACAATGGTGATCAAGTAGGGACTTAATAACCACTGGCATCAGTGATTCTAGCGTCGTATATTACGCGTTAGCCATGAGATTTGGAATGGGACAGAAAAGTCAGCTGTATCTTCTTCCTCTCGCATGAAGCCGGATGTGCAGGTCGTGGCTGTTATCCTCGTAGCGTGCATATTAATTGGTAATTCGTAGAGGATATGCAGCATATGGGTGGGAACCCTCATCGTCCCATGATAGTTCTGGCATCTAACAGTTTGTACAAACCATTGTTGTAATTCATTATGTGGGCATGATGTACACCAAGGAGGCATGTGAGGTCGCGAAGGGGGCAGTGATTGGCTTGGACCAACTACTAGGACCCACATCATGAAATTGTGGACGGGAAAGTACGCCCGGTTGTGCAACAAGGAGTTGATCTCTCATGGGTAAAGTAACGCACCTCTGCAGAGTGTAAGAATTGTAACTTGTTACTCACTGTTCTGGGAAGGAACTGCGAACACGGCAGACAAGGAACTCCATGAAAGTTCTTGTCAACCTGTGAAGGCTGATTGTCATAGTTTTTCAGAATAAAATCAATCTTTGAAGAAAGATTTACAAAAATTGCATAGTGCCAAGGATTTATAATCCGAGGTGGTAGTTAGATCATCAAACTTCCCACCTTGCATATAATGAACTTGTTGGGTAACGCTGTTACTCATTCTTTCCTTTGGTCCCTTGCTTAGACTCTGAGGATCCCGAAGACGTGCTAATGTATGCAGTCGAATGTCAAGAAGATGTGTTCTACGAGGAACCCGATCTGTTTGGAGGTGTTGAAGGAGTGGATTACGAAATCCGCTACGGTGTCGATGATAACGAGTCCAACTAAGTATCCCTAGTTAGTAGTAACCAACGAAGCCGAGCAGCATGAATTCTATAGAATAAGCTGCTAAGCTCAACTCCTAGTCAGAGTTGCTAATTTTAAATTCCGCTGAAACACTTTATATTTTGGTTTGTAAGTTGAATCTTTTGGAAGCCTTGAACTTCTGGTATTGTAATAATAATAATAATGTGTGTACTTTTGTAATATGGACCCACAATGTTTCTGTTGTATCACTCTGAGGGATATGATATTTACGGAACAGTGTTCTGTGGATGTCATGTCAATGACTATAATGTACTACACATGCAGTGGTATGCTGGGTCACCGCACCAGAGAAGCACCATTAGGGCATCAGAGCACAACCTTGCAAGGGGATGTGAAACCCTAGCCAGCATAGAGGGATATGTGACCAAACGAGAGCTCATGCAACAAATAGAGCAGGACCAGTTGACGCATCGTCATCAACTAAGTCACCACGCATAGCGACGGTGGCCGAAATGGCCGGAGCGGACTGGAATCATCGGGCGACAGCAGCGGCGACGCGGGATCGCTAGAAAGGAGAAGAACATGCACTTGAGAGGGGGAGAGAAGGTGACTGGGTCGATCAACCGATCCAGTGAGGTGTGGTGTGCGTTAGCCCAAACCCAATGGGCCTTCCCAAGGGCCAGACCCAGCTTTAAAAGAAAAATTAAGTCATAAAATACAAAATTACAAAAATACCTTTAGAGTATTTATCCTCTCGAAAATAAATAAAAATACAAATAATATCTATAAATATTCATAAAAATATAACCTATTCAATAAAAAACTAGTATTTTAGAATAATAAAATTTACTATAATTATTTTAATGCAATAAGTACTTTATGGAATTTTCCAAAAATAAGGATAATACCCTAAGTAAATACATTATCTTAGAAAAACATTAATTGTAATAATTCAATGAATCCTATATAATTATTCTTTTATAGGAAATAATCCTATATAATTATCTACTTAAAAGAAATCTTTTAAGTTTAAAAATTAAAAATAAAACATTTAGAGGAGGGTATTGAATAAAACATTGCATGACATTATTATGCATAATTCATTATTGCTTCTTTTAAATATTGTCCTTACCAGGCAATAATATTATTTTGTAGAAACACGAGATCAGGATCGAGTGGAAGCATCCAAGTTCACTACCTTGCAGTCACAAGGCAAATTCATCACTTGCTCATGTCCTTCGATGAGATTTCCCAAAGTATTTGCAACTTGTGTGTTATCACCTATATTCTAACAGGAGACAAAAATTCATATTTTCTCAATAATATGAAATGTTATTATCATCCTAAGTGATGGTAAGTATTAAGACTGGCAAAGGAATCTAGAATTCCATGTGCAACGAAATTCACGAGATAGGAGATAAATAACCCATGGCATCAGTGATACTAGCGCTGTATAATACGCGTTAACCATGAGATCTGGAGTGGGATAGAGAAGTCAGCTGGATCTTTTTCCTTTCATTTGTCAGCAGATGACCTTAACATGACGTTGTGATTCCTTGTGCGAATCCAGTATATGGGTAGGCACCCTTGGGCCCCATGATTTTGGTGTCTAGATATCTTTGAGCGGCTGCCGGAGGTACGGTTATACCTTCTTATGGAGCCTGCCAGGGGTATCACCGGCTCATAGTCTTTAGGGGCCTATCTGAGTTATAGCTTGCCCAAACAGGGGGCTTAACAGATATGCGGCTTGCCTGGAGGATCGTGTTGGCATGTGGGGTCGCAGAGAAGGGCAATCATGGGCTTGGATCAATTTTTGGGCCCCACATCATAGAATTATGGACGGGAAAGTACACCTGGTTGTGATATAAGGATTTGATTTCTTATGGATAAATCAACGCACCTCTATAGAGTGTAAGAATTGTGACATGTTACTCTCTATTCCGGGATGGAGCTACGAACGCGACAGGAAAGGAACTCCATGAAGTTCTGGTCAACCAATGAGGACTGATGGGCATATTTTTTGACAATAAAATCAATCTTTAAAGAAATATTTATGAAAACTGCATAATGCCAAAGACTTGTAGTCCAAGGTGGTAATTAGTGCATCAAACTTTCCACCTTGCATATAATAAACTTACTAGGTAACGTTATTACTCACTCTTTCCTTTGATACAATGCTTAGACTCTAAAGACCAGGAGGATACTCCGATGTATGCTACTAAGTGCCAGGATGACGTCTTCTACGAGGAGACAGACCTGTCAGGTGGTATTGAAGAAGTGGACTACGAGATCTGCTATGGAGTTAAAGGAAACAAGTCAGAGTAGTTGCCATATTAGTGTTGGAGATATGCCCTAGAGGCAATAATGAAAGTGGTTATTATTATATCTTTGTGTTTATGATAAATGTTTACATTCATGCTATAATAGTATTAACCGTAAACATTAATACTTGTGTGATTTGTAAACTAAATTAGAGTCCCTAGTAAAGCCTCTTGATAATACTAGCTTGTTGATTAATAGATGATCGTGGTTTCTCGATCATGAACATTGAGATGTAATTAATAACAAGATCATATCATTAGGAGAATGGTATGATGGACATACTCCTATAGATAAGCGTAGAATTAAGATCAAGTCATTTCAATAGTTCGTTTGCTATAAGCTTTCTGATACATAGTAACCTAATTCCTTCGACCATGAGATCATGTTAATCACCATCACCGGAAGGATGCTTTGATGACATCAAACACCACACCATAACTGGGTGGCTATAAAGGTGGCATTGAGTGTTCGGAAAGTATGGCTTGAGACACATGGATCAAGAGTGGGATTTGTCCATCCATATGACAGATAGATATACTCTGGGCCCTCTCGGTGGAATGTCATCCAATTAGCTTGCAAGCATGTGACTGGCTCACAAGGGATCACATATCACAGGAACGAGAAAGGAGTACTTATCGGTAACAAGGTTGAACTAGGTATGTAGAGATACCGACGATCAAAACCTCGGATAAGTAAACTATCGTGAGACAAAGGGAAATTGGTATCATATGTAAGTGGTTCATTCGATCGCAAAGTAATCGTAGAAATATGTGGGAGCCATATGAATTTTCAGATTCCTCTATTGGTTATTGATCGGAGAAGTGTCTTGGTCATGTCCGCATAATTCACGAACCGTAGGGAGACACACTTAAGGATTCGATGTTGTTTAGTAGATATAGAATGTTAGTAGGGATACCGAATGTTGTTCGGAGTCTTGGATGGGATCCGGGATATCACGAGGATATCCGGAATGGTCCGAAGAATAAGATTCATATAAGGAAAGTCCGATTCCGGAGTTCAGGAAAGTTTCCGATGTTTTCATCGGAGAGGTTCTAGAAGGGTCTAGAAGGTTCACCGGTCCGAAAGGGGAATGGTCCATGAATGTGTCATGGATATGTGGAATGATTGAATCATATCCTAGGTCACTTGGTGTTGACATTTGCAAGAGAGAAATAAAGCTCTAAATTAAAAGTCAAACGGGAAGTTTGAAAAGTCAAACTGGAACAATGGTTTCCTAGTGGGAGAAGAAACAAGTCCTTCTCTCAATCCAACTTAGGTTTGGGTTTGGATTCAAACCAACCCCTCCCAAGGCTGCCCCTCCCTCTCATAAATAGAGGGGGAGGGCTGCCCCAACACCACAAGAGCCAAGCCCTCCCCACACACCGCCATTGCCGCCGCCGCCCTAGCCGCCGCTGACACCTCCTCCTCCCGGTCATCTAAACCCTAGATCTCCGGGAAACCCTAATCCACCATAACTCGCATCCGACTTAGGCGAAGCCCTGCGGGATCTTCCCTCTACTTCCGACACCACGCCGTCGTGCTCCCGGAATCACGAGGGGAGAACTACAACCTCTGCTGCCTGCTAGAACAAGGGAGAGAAAGGTCTTCATCGAAGTACGAGCGTGTGGATCGGAAGCTTCTTGGGAACAGCGCTGGAAGGATCGTCTATGCGATCTTGAGATCGGCAAGTGTACGACTACATCACCCACGAGAATCTGCTCTCGTTAATCGCTTTGGAATCTTCGAGGGCGAGTGCTTCTATCGACTCGTTGCTACAATCTAGTAGATAGATCTTGGCTTGTTTGTGTGCATGCGGTAGAAATTTTTTGTTTTCCATGCTACGAACCCCTATAGTGGTATCAGAGCCGTGTCTATATGTAGATCTGTTGCATGAGTAGAACACAATGGTCATTATGGGCGGTGATGCTTTTATTATCAATTGCTTTTTGTGTACTTTGCATCTTGCGGTATGATGGGATGAAGCGGCCCGGGCTAACCTTACATCACATCGTTCATGAGACTTGCTCCACGCTCAACTTGCAACTTGTATTGCATAAGTGGCTTTGCAGGTGTCTGTCTCTCCCATCATAGTATAGATTCAATTTACAATGGGCACTTGATAGTTGAAATATCAACGTTGTGGTTCTTGTTCGTAAGTTAGAACGACACTTATTGAAAGCCCCAAACCACGTAAAACATGCAAAGAAAATTAGAGGCGTCTAACTTTGTTTTGCAGGGGTGTGTTGTGATGTGATATGGCCATGATTGTGATTATATATGATGTATGCAATGTTCCTTATTGTAAGTTGGCAACCGGCAGGAGCCATATGGTTGTATTTTAAATTCCGTTAAGACCTGCATGTCTATTCAAAGTAGTTGTAATAGTTGAAGCTGGTGGACAACAACCATGAAACGACGCCATTGACCTTGACGCCATACCGGTGATAATGGAGATCATGTTCGTGCTTGAAGATGGAGATCGGAAGCATAAGAAGAAAGGCCATATCATATCATATATTATGAATTGCATGTGATGTTAATCCTTTATGCATCTTGTATTGCTTAGATTGCGACGGTAGCATTATAAGATGATCCCTCAAGCACATAATTTCAAGTATTAAAGTGTTCATCCTTAGTAAGCACCGTTGCTAAAGCTCGTTGTTTCGAAGCACCAAGTGATGATCGGGTGTGTTATATTCTGCGAGTGTATACAACGTGAGCAAAGCCAGATTTGCTCATGCGGAAGTTAAGGTTTTTGATCTTGACGAGCCTAGCATGTACAGACATGGTCTCGGAACACGGATCACCGTAAGGTAAAGCATGAGTCATATAGTAGATATGATGAACATGTTGATTATTCGCCATTGAAGCTACATCAACTCTCGTGATGATCGGTTTTGATGTGGTGGATTTGGTTCGTGTGATCGCTAAAACAATTTGAGGGATATTGTTTTGAGTGGGAGTTCACCTAGATTAATTTAACTATTAATTAGAACTCAATTTGTCATAAACTTAGTCTAAACTATTGCGAATATGTTGTAGATCAATGGCGGCCCCTACCATCAATTTTAATGCGTTCCTAGAGAAAGAAAAGTTGAAAAACAATGCAAGCAACTTCGCGGATTGGTTCCGCAATTTGAGGATTGTCCTCAATGCTGGTAATTTGACCTATGTGCTGGATGCACCGCTGGGTGACCCGCCTGCAACTATTGCTACTAATGAGGTAAAGAATGTTTTCCTCGCTCGGAAGAATCAGTACTCCACAGTTCAGTGTGCTATCTTGTATGGTTTTGAATCGGAGCTTCAGAAAAGGTTTGAGAACCATGACCCACATGATATTGTCCGTGAACTCAAAATGATATTTGAGGCCCACGCGGCAGTTGAGAGTTATGAGGCTTCTGAAAAGTTCTTTAACTGCAAGATGGAAGAGGGCAGCTCCATCAGTGAGCACGTGCTTAAGATGTCTGGGCATGCAAGCAAGCTTCAAAGCTTGGGTATAGTGATTCCTAATTCTTTGGGGATTCACCGTGTCCTCCAATCACTACCACCAAGTTACAAGAACTTTGAGATGAACTACAATATGCAAAACATGGACAAGTCATTGCCAGAACTCTTCTCCATGTTAAAATCTGCAGAAGTGGAGATCAAGAAAGAGCACCAAGTGTTGTTGGTCAATAAGACCACCAAATTCAAGAAGCAAGGCAAGTCTAAGAAAAAGGGAAACTTCAAGAAGGGCGGTAAGAAAGTTAGCGCGCCGGCGAAGAAGACCAAGGCTGGGCCTAAGCACGTCTTGAGTGTTTTCTTGCAAGGAGAGAAGGTCCTTTGGAGCGGAATTGCCCAAAGTACTTGGATTTGAAGAATGGAAACATCAAGAAGAAAGGTATATCCGATATACATGTTATTGATGTGTATCTCACTAGTACTAAAGTAGTGCACAGGTATTTGATCTTTGGTTCGGTTGCTCATATTTGTAACTCGAAGCAGTGCTGCGAATAAATGGAAGCTAGCGAAGAACGAGGTGACGATGCGCGTTGGAAATGGATCAAAGGTTGATGTGATCGCGGTCGGCACGCTACCTCTTCATCTACCATCGGGATTAGTTTTATACTTAAATAATTGTTATTTGGTGCCTGTGTTGAGCATGAACATTATATCTGAATCATGTTTATTGCGAGACGGTTACTTGTTTAAGTCCGAGAATAATGGTTGTTCGATTTATATGAGTAATATGTTTTATGCACATGCACCTTTGATAGATGGTATATTCTTATTGAATCTCAATTGTGGAAATACACATATTAATAACATTGAAGCTAAACGTTTGAAATTGAGCGATAACTCGACCTATATGTGGCACTGTCGTCTTGGTCATATTGGAGTGAAGCGTATGAAGAAACTCCATTCCGATGGACTTCTTGAATCACTTGATTTCGAATCACTTGAAAGATGCGAAGCATGTCTGATGGGTAAATGACTAAGACTCCATTTTCTGGCATGATGGAGTGAGCTACGAACTTGTTGGAAATCATACATACCGATGTGTGTGGCCCAATGAGTGTAGCATCGCGCGGTGGTTATCGTTATGTTCTTACCTTCACGGATGACTTGAGTAGATATGGGTATATCTATTTCATGAAACATAAGTCCGAAACTTTCGAGAAGTTTAAGGAATTTCAAAGTGAGGTAGAGAATCAACGTAACAAGAAGATTAAATTTCTACGATCTGATCGTGGAGGTGAATATCCAAGTTACGAGTTTGGCGAGCATTTGAAAAAATGCGGAATACTTTCACAATTGACACCGCCGGGAACACCACAGCGTAATGGTGTGTCCGAACATCGTAATCGAACTCTCTTAGATATGGTTTGTTCTATGATGTCACTTACAGATTTACCGCTATCATTTTGGGGTTATGCATTAGAAACAGACGCATTCACTTTAAATAGGGCACCATGTAAATCCGTTGAAACTACACCGTATGAATTATGGTTTGGGAAGAAACCTAAATTGTCGTTCCTTAAAGTTTGGGGTTGCGAAGCTTATGTAAAGAAGTTACATCCGGACAAGCTTGAACCCAAAGCGGAAAAATTCGTCTTCATAGGATACCCGAAGGAAACTATTGGGTATACCTTCTATCATAGATCCGAGGCCAAAATCTTTGTTGCCAAGAATGGATCCTTTCTAGAGAAGGAGTTTCTCTCGAAAGAAGTGACTGGAAGGAAAGTAGAACTCGACGAGGTTGTTAAACCTTCTCTCGAACTTGCGAGTAGCGCAACACCGGAAGTAGTTCATGTGTCGCCTGCAGCAATAAGAGAGGAAGCTAATGATGTTGATCATGAAACTTCGTTTGAAGTTACTACGGAACCTCGCAGGTCAACGAGAACTCGTACCACTCCTGATTGGTATGATCCCGTTATGAGTGTCATGTTGGTGGACAACACCGATGACCCTGCGACATATGAGGAATCGATAATGAGCCCAGGTTCTAATAAATGGCAAGAAGCCATGAAATCCGAGTTTGGATCCATGTACGAAAACCAAGTATGGACTTTGGTGGACTTACTGGATGGCCGGAAGGCTGTCGAGAACAAATGGATTTTGAAGAAGAAAACATATGCTGATGGTAATGTTACTGTCTATAAAGCTCGACTTGTCGCAAAAGGGTTTCGACAAATTCAAGGTGTTTACTACGATGAGACTTTCTCACCAGTAGCAAAGTTAAAGTCTGTGAGGATTATGTTAGCAATCGCTGCATATTATGATTATGAGATATGGCAGATGGATGTCAAAACGGCGTTCCTCAATGGAGACATTGATGAAGAGTTGTATATGATGCAACCCAAAGTTTTTGTCGATTCTAAAGATGCTAACAAGGTATGCAAACTTCAACGGTCCATATATGGATTGAAGCAAACATACCGAAGTTGGAATCAACGTTTTGATAAGGTAATCAAAAGTTTTGGTTTTATACAAACTTATGGAGAAGCTTGTATTTACAAGAAAGAGAGTGGGAGCTCTGTAGCATTCTTAATACTATATGTAGATGACATATTGTTGATTGGGAATGATGTAGACCTTCTTAATAGTGTCAAGGATAATTTGAATAATAGTTTTTCAATGAAAGATCTTGGCGAAGCAGCTTACATATTAGGCATAAAGATTTATAGAGATAGATCGAGACGCCTAATATCATTGTCACAAAGTACATATTTGGACAAAGTTCTAAAGAGGTTTGGAATGGAAGATAGCAAGAAAGGGTTCTTGCCCATGTTGCCCAATACAACCTTGAGTAAAACTCAAAGTCCTGCAATGGCAGAAGATAGAGAAAGGATGAGTAAGACTCCCTATGCCTCAGGCATAGGATCTTTAATGTATGCCATGCTATGTACTAGACCCGACATTGCATATGCTGTTAGTTTGACTAGCAGATATCAAAGTGATCCAGGAGTGGATCATTGGACAGCAGTCAAAAACATCCTTAAGTACTTGAGAAGAACTAAGGATATGGTTCTTTCTTATGGAGGTGATGAACAACTCGTTGTTAATGGTTACACCGATGCTAGTTGGAACACCGATCCGGATGATTCTAAATCTCAATCTGGATACGTATTTATTTTGAATGGTGCAGCAGTTAGCTGGAGGAGTGCAAAGCAAAGCGTTATGGCGAGATCTTCAACTGAATCAGAATACATAGATGCTTCAGAGGCTTCATAAGAGGCGATATGGATGAAGGAGTTCATTACAGAGCTCAGTGTGGTTCCAAGTGCGCTGGACCCAATGTCTATCTACTGTGATAACATGGACGCCATAGCCAATGCGCAAGAACCAAGATCACACCAGAAGCTGAAGCACATCAAGCTACGTTTTCACGCTATTCGAGAGCATGTCCAAGATGGTGAGATAAAGATTTGCAAAGTACACATAGATCTGAATGTGGCGGATCCGTTGACTAAACCTCTCCCGAGGGCAAAACATGACCAGTACCAAACCGCCATGGGTGTTCGGTATATTACCATGTAATCTAGATTAGTTGACTCTAGTGCAAGTGGGAGACTATTGGAGATATGCCATAGAGGCAATAATAAAAGTGGTTATTATTATTTCTTTGTGTTTATGATAAATGTTTACATTCATGCTATAATAGTATTAACCGGAAACATTAATACGTGTGTGATTTGTAAACTAAATTAGAGTCCCTGGTAAAGCCTCTTTATAATACTAGCTTGTTGATTCATAGATGATCGTGGTTTCTCGATCATGAACATTGAGATGTAATTAATAACAAGATCATATCATTAGGAGAATGGTATGATGGACATACTCCTATAGATAAGCGTAGCATTAAGATCAAGTCATTTCAATAATTCGTTTGCTATAAGCTTTCTGATACATAGTAACCTAATTCCTTCGACCATGAGATCATGTTAATCACCATCACCGGAAGGATGCTTTGATGACATCAAACACCACACCATAACTGGGTGCCTATAAAGGTGGCATTGAGTGTTCGGAAAGTATGGGTTGAGGCACATGGATCAAGAGTGGGATTTGTCCATCCATATGACAGATAGATATACTCTGGTCCCTCTCGGTGGAATGTCATCCAATTAGCTTGCAAGCATGTGACTGGCTCACAAGGGATCACATATCATGGGAACGAGAAAAGAGTACTTATCGGTAACGAGGTTGAACTAGGTATGCAGAGATACCGACAATCAAAACCTCGGATAAGTAAACTATCGTGAGACAAAGGGAAATTGGTATCGTATGTAAGTGGTTCATTTGATCGCAAAGTAATCGTAGAAATATGTGGGAGCCATATGAATTTCCAGATTCCTCTATTGGTTATTGATCGGAGAAGTGTCTTGGTCATGTCCGCATAATTCACGAACCGTAGGAAGACACACTTAAGGATTCAATGTTGTTTAGTAGATATGGAATGTTAGTAGGGATACCGAATGTTTTTCGGAGTCTCGGATAGGATCCGGGATATCACGAGGAGATCCGGAATGGTCCGGAGAATAAGATTCATATAAGGAAAGTCCGATTCCGGAGTTCAGGAAAGTTTCCGATGTTTTTATCGGAGAGGTTCTAGAAGGGTCTAGAAGGTTCACCGGTCTGGAAGGGGAATGGTCCATGAATGTGTCATGAATATGTGGAATGATTGGATTATATCCTAGGTCACTTGGTGTTGACATTTGCAAGAGAGAAATAAAGCTCTAAATTAAAAGTCAAACGGGAAGTTTGAAAAGTAAAACTGGAACAATGGTTTCCTAGTGAGAGAAGAAACAAGTCCTTCTCTCAATCCAACTTGGGTTTGGATTTGGATTCAAACCCATCCCTCCCAAGGCTGCCCCTCCCTCTCATAAATAGAGGGGGAGGGCTGCCCCAACACCACAAGAGCCAAGCCCTCCCCACACACCCGCGTCGCCGCCGCGCCCAAGCCGCCGCCGCCCTAGCCGCCGTCGACACCTCCTCCTCCTCCCGGTCATCTAAACCCTAGATCTCCAAGAAACCCTAATCCACCATAACTTGCATCCGAACGTGTGATCGACTGCGGAATCACGAGGGGAGAACTACAACCTCTGCTGCCTGCTGGAACAAGGGAGAGGAAGGTCTTCATCGAAATCTTGAGCGATGTGACATTGAAGCGCTGCTTGGAAGCCTTGGCCGGAAGGATCGTCTACGCGATCTTGAGATCGGCAAGTGTACGACTACATCACCCACGAGAATCTGCTCTCGTTAACCGCTTTGGAATCTTCGAGAGTGAGTGCTTCTATCGACTCGTTGCTACAATCTAGTAGATAGATCTTGGCTTCTTTGTGTGCATGCGATAGAATTTTTTGTTTTCCATGCTACGAACCCCTACAATTAGTACTTAGTACTTGAGTTGGGCGGAGCGGTATAAATTTTATATAATAATCTATTGAGATCATGTTAAGTTGTGTAGTTTGGATATTCTATTTTTCAGTAGAACATCTTTGAATAAGTTGTATAATGTTTGGAAGTTTGAACAACTTGGTGATACCTAATCTTTTGGCATTGTAATAATAGTATGTGTATGTTTGTAATTTGGACCTGCAATATTTCTGTTGTACCACTTCGAGGGATGTGATATTTGCGGAACAGTGTTCCGTGAGTGTTATGTCAACGACTATAGTATACTACAACATGCAGTGGTAAGATGGATCACTGCAATGTCCTTCAGATGGAGCACCCTGCCAAGGTGTGACACACAGTGGAAGAGATATTCTCCTAGCAAAGTTTGTCCAAGGTCATTAACCTGTGGATCGTGTTGGCCAACACGAAGAAATTAACTCTCCCAGCGTTCTTCGCCAAGATGCACGGTTTTGCAGACGAGATGGTGACAGCTGGAAATCCAGTTCCCAATGATGAACTTGCGTCCTTCCTCCATCACCAGGATTGGAGACCCATATGACTCCCTAGTCCTTTGCCCTCGGAGTATCCAAAACTCCAATCACAATTTTTGAATTATACTCACAAGTTCACTCTTTTGATCAGTGCCAGGAGATGCACACTTCAACCATGGATGGAGGGTTTGAGACCTCCACCAATGCAGTAGCAGGAAACTTCAATCATGGTGGTGGCGGCGGGGGTTACCATCAGCGCAACAATGGTGGATGCCGTGAAGATCAACGCTATGATGACCGACACACTGATAGGCGCCAGGATGATTGCCCCCGAAACAATGATTTCAATCAAAAGGTGGCTCATGGTGAACGTGTGGCCGAGGCCATGGACGTGGTGGTCGCCGCTGCAGCACTCCCTAGGTAGATGTCACTTGGTATTTCTATACTAGAGCTATACACCTTATCACCAACGAGCTGGATAATATTTCAGTTCGTGACTTGTACCAGGGTCGCGACAATGTAAACACTGCTAGTGGACAACGTATGAAATTTTTTCATGTTGGTAATTCAATTATTCATAACCATGTTCAACCTTTTAGACTCGACAATAGTTGCGTGTTCCGAATGCTTCAAAAAATCTTCTCTCCATTGCATCGACTCCCTCGGTGGATGTCACTTGTCAAATATGTTGTAGGGTGGGTAATGCTGCCAAGGATTGCTGGTACACGTTCCAATACGATGATGACACTTTTGATACTCTACATGCATACGGTGTTGACACAAATTGGTATTACCACACACTGGAGCTACACATCACATCACCGGCGAACCGAATAATCTTTCAGTCCTTGACTTTTCTGTACTAATATTTTTGATGGATTGCATCGAGGAGAACGATCCTAAAACTTACAGCTCATCTTTCATCCTCTAGGAGCGAACATGATCCATGTTTGCATGAAGCATCAATGCCGATCCTGCCGGCCCTCCCAGATATGCGTGACCGCGGTCCTCTGTTGCTCCCTATTTGCATGAATCACGAAACCACCGTCATCCATTTTTTAGTCCCCTGCCGACCAACGCACCGCCGGGCGCTCGCCCACCTTAAAACATCTGGAGCTCGTTCATACTCCTCGTCATTTCGTCAACGAGCGGGCCCAGGGCGTGTCAAATATCAGTATGCATCAGCGCCGCCCCTCTTTTTCAGAAAAAAAAAGAAAGGAAAGACGAGTAAGAATAGCGCGCGCCGCCCGTCTCACCTGACCGCACCGCGGAACGCCTCAGCGTCTCTACCGGCGCCGGCGCTTTGGCCGCACAGAAAATATCTACTGCTCCCACCGATTCACGAGCGCTGGAACAAAAGAAGGCACTGGACTCCGATTCCGACCGATCCAGCTACGGCCATGCGCATCGAGGAGCATGCGACAGATGCGGCCGGGTCCCCCGAGGACAGCAGTCAGCGGCACGTCCATCCACCGGGGCGCGGACACAGCAGTACTCGTACTACCTCGCGCCCACACCGATGCAATGAAACGCCATCATTTTACGCCAGTAATGCAGCAGCAGCGCCACTGCCCTCCAGCTCACAGCCAGTGCTCTGCTGTTCCCCCTCACTCCACTCCACTCCACTCCACCACTCCCCTCACCTCAAAGCACATCACAACAGGCTTCAGCTCAGCTGCCACCTCGCATAAACACTCGAGCAGAGCGCGAGTTCATATCCTTGCCGCTCGCACCGGATACACTTCAACCCACTCCCCTCCACGGCATTGCCGCTCATGGAGTCCCGTTGGTTTCTCGCCTTCCTATTCCTCTCCCTGTCCCTGCAGCCGCAGCTCGGCGCGTCGTACCTGCGAGCGAGGAAGAACTACTTGGTGCACCTCGACCCGAGGGGCAGCGCCGCCGTGGATTCCGTCGAGGAGTGGCACCGCTCCTTCCTCCCGCAGGCGGCGGGGCTCGATTCGGAGGAGGACGCCGGCGCAGGGGACGACGGCCCGCGCATTATATACTCCTACAGCGACGTGTTCACAGGCTTCGCGGCCCGGCTCACGGACGAGGAGGCGGAGGCGCTGAGGCGCACGGATGGCTGCCTCCGGCTGTACCCGGAGGTGTTCCTGCCGCTGGCCACCACCCGCTCGCCGGGCTTCCTCGGCCTCCACCTCGGGAACGAGGGGTTCTGGAGCCGATCCGGGTTTGGCCGCGGGGTGGTGATTGGGATCCTCGACACCGGAATCCTGCCCAGCCACCCCTCCTTCGGCGACGACGGCCTCGAGCCGCCGCCCAGGAGCTGGAAGGGCACCTGCGAGTTCAAGTCTATCGCGGGCGGCGGGTGCAACAACAAGATCATCGGGGCGCGCGCGTTCGGCAGCGCGGCCGTGAACTCGTCGGCGCCGCCCGTGGACGACGCGGGCCACGGCACGCACACGGCCAGCACGGCCGCGGGCAACTTCGTGGAGAACGCCAACGTCCGGGGCAACGCGGACGGCACGGCCTCCGGGATGGCGCCGCACGCGCACCTGGCGATTTACAAGGTGTGCTCGCGCAGCCGATGCTCCATCATGGACATTATCGCCGGGCTGGACGCCGCTGTCAAGGACGGCGTCGACGTGCTCTCCTTCTCCATCGGCGCCTCCCCCGGCACGCAGTTCAACTACGACCCCATCGCCATCGCCGCGTTCAAGGCCATGGAGCGGGGCATCGTCGTCAGCTGCGCGGCGGGCAACGCGGGTCCGGAGCCCGGCTCCGTCGGCAACGGTGCGCCGTGGATGCTCACCGTCGCGGCCGGCACCATGGACCGCGCGATACGCACCACCGTGAAGCTCGGCAACGGCGAGGAGTTCGACGGCGAGTCACTGTTCCAGCCGGGGAACAACTCGGCCGCGAAGCCGCTCCCGCTCGTGTACCCCGGCGCCGACGGCTCCGAGACTAGCCGCGATTGCAGCGTGCTGCGCGGCGCCGAGGTGAGCGACAAGGTGGTGCTCTGCGAGAGCAGAGGCCTGAACGGCCGCATCGAGGCTGGCCAGACCGTGGCGGCGTACGGTGGCGTGGGCATGATCGTGATGAACAGAGCAGCCGAAGGGTACACCACCTTCGCCGACCCGCACGTCCTCCCGGCATCGCACGTCAGCTACGACGCCGGGACCAGGATCGCGGCCTACGTGAACTCCACGGCCAACCCGACGGCGAGCATCGCGTTCAAGGGGACAGTCATGGGCGCGTCCCCGGCTCCGGCCGTGACCTTCTTCTCGTCCCGAGGTCCGAGCAGGGCCAGCCCGGGCATCCTGAAGCCGGACATCACTGGGCCCGGCATGAACATTCTCGCGGCGTGGGCGCCGAGCGAGTCGCACACGGAGTTCGCCGACGGCGGTGTCGGCCTCTCTTTCTTCGTCGAGTCCGGCACGTCCATGTCGACACCGCACCTGAGCGGCATCGCCGCGCTTCTCAAGGGCCTGCATCCGGATTGGACTCCCGCGGCGATCAAGTCGGCGATCATGACGACGTCGGACGCGGTGGACCGCACGGGCGTGCCACTCAAGGACGAGCAGTACCGCCACGCCACCTTCTACGCCATGGGCGCGGGATACGTGAACCCGGAGCTCGCCGTTGACCCTGGCCTAGTCTACGACCTCCACGCGGACGAATACCTCCCTTACCTCTGCGGCCTGGGCATCGGCGACGACGGCGCGACGGAGATAGCCCACCGCCCCGTCACCTGCGCCGACTTTAAGGCCACCACAGAAGCAGAGCTGAACTACCCGTCCCTCATCGTCAACCTGCTGGCGCAGCCAATCACGGTGAAACGCACGGTGACCAACGTCGGGAAGCCCAACTCCGTGTACACGGCCGTGGTGGACATGCCCGGCGATGTGTCGGTGACGGTGCAGCCGCCGATGCTGCATTTCACGGAGGCCAACGAGAAGCAGAGCTTCACGGTGACGGTGCGGTGGGCAGGACAGCCGAGCGTCGCCGGCGCGGAGGGCAACCTGAAGTGGGTCTCCGAAGATCACATCGTGAGGAGTCCCATTGTGGTTCCAGTCAAGGCCGCGTAGTGATTTTCCAACCGGCAGGCCGTATAGATTCCTACTAGCTAGCATCAGTAGGCTACGGAGCTTCCACGGTGTGTGTATAGGCAACATGCAATTCCCCACCTTGTGTACGCACTCTCAGCGACAATTTTGTTCTGTAAATAGCGCGAACAATAAAACTATGTCCGTCCCAGAATTGTCTATGTTCGTCTAGAAAAAAGAAATGTTTCTGCTCTGCGAGTCAAGATTTGCAATGAACATGCATGACTATTTCTAGTGGAACACATGCATGACAGATCGGGCGAACATGAACGAATCCCGCCGTCCTGTCGTGTACTCTATATATACCAAGCTAGAAGCAGGGGCGGATTTATCATTGAGGGGGGCAATTAAAGTATATTAGTGTTATAAGTTTAATTAAGAGGGGCTGAAATAGATAAAACATTATACAGATAGTACTTTAATGGATAGTTTTAGTTACAAAATCTAGTCTCCGCCCCTGGCTAGAAGTAAGGATTTGCATCAAAAAGGGTTTGACGTAATAAGGAAAAACAAATCTTTATTAGCTTACATATAGATGTTTGAACTTTTTGTTAGTTTAAAATGCAGCCTTGGTTGAAGTCAAGCGCAAATATCGCGGCAACATAGTCAGATGGAACGATAAATAGCTAGAGTATTTCCTGAACTAGCGCTACAGATGATAAACTTGGGATTGATTTAGAAAAACGCTGACGATGCTGAGGATAAGTCTTGCATGGAGCATATTTATCCTTTGATCATATAACATCTCCACGGACGCTGCCCAAAGGCTGACCGGCACAGGCGCCGGCAGTGCGACTAGGGGGCGGCGCCTGAACCTCCGGCAATTTGCAAAATTGGCCACGGACCTTGCCGTCTCTGCCCCAGGCACCGTCGTCACTCTCGGCCGTCCGATGGAATAGGCATTATGGTGCAATTTGTTTTCCCCTGGACAAAGATCTCAATGCTACGCCATGTAGGTGAGGACTGCAATCTGGTACTAGAATTTCAATGTGATGTATCTGATAAAAGTTCTTTTTTTGTTCTCCTGAAACTAAATGTCATTTTGATTTGAGTGTGCATACGGATTTACCATAAGAAAATTTATTATTTATTTTAATTAATGTGGTGCCGTAGCGATCGCACGGGCATTCTGCGTGGATGAAAGAAAAAGTATAGTTAAGAAACATCCGAGAAGTATATATATATAGATAATAAGTGCAGAAGTATCTTAAATAGGCGGACCTGGATCATCGTCACTTCTCGCTCTTGGTAGTTGCGCAAGGTACCAAGACACATTATGTTTAGGGATATTTGGATGCCAACCGAGCTCCCCTTTTGGGAAGAATAGTGGGTACGAGAGTGGGTCATAGCATCCTTGTGTTGCCTGTATACTATGCCTCTCGTTGTTATTTCCGTAGAGGGTAATGCTGCGCTTGAACCTATTTGCCAGGTCACTGCCTTCGACCCAGATCGCGGCCACCTCAGACGATGCTGGTAGATTGAATACTCGTTGGTCTTTCTTCTGATCAGTGTTTAGTTCTATACGGCAGTCCTCGAGGTTGTTCTTGTGGGCGCCCAAACACCTAAACTGCGCCGAGTAAGGGTATCCTCTTAGTATGTCTGCAACCTTTCGGACTACCTCTTGGTCAAGGTCTTTGGTGGCTTCCTTGCGATGGATCATGTTTGGATCATCGTCATAGAAGTATAGCTGTAGGTGTTCTGGCTTTGAATTTGGCCCGAACGAATGCACATTATGGTACAATGAGCCTTGCGCCTGGAATGTGTATACTCTGGACCTCATGTTTGTGCAGTCGTTCTCGAGGCTGACACCAAGGGTCGTGAAGGACAAGTGGCCGTTGAAGAATCGGATGCTCTCCGAAAATGACGTGAGTCCACATCCTGGCTAGACCATAGTCTCCTCATCTTTATTAAAGACAAAGAGGACAAGATGGTGGTACGTCGCTCTAGGCATACCCCTCAAGCTGAAATAATTTACCGGACAATGCCACCGCCAAGAAAACGCACTAGCTCGATTTATTTCTTTGGGAACGCCTACGTCTCAGGCGACTGAGAATATTTCTCAGTCGGCTGACGTGGTCGGCTTAATCGAATAAAAACATGCATGGTTTACAAACAAAAAACTATAACCAGATGGCTCAATCAAATCTTAGAACCAAAATCCAACTATGAACAAGATGACTGAGAAATAACTCAGACGCGTGAGAAATAGCAAAACCGTATTTCTTTTGCCCTCCGCTTCCTCGCACGTCCTACATCGATCACACCGGGGCCAACCGTCCATCCCAGCCGGTGCTCCTCTGCATAGAGGGGGCGGACCTTCCCATGTACGAGAGATACGTGGCGCGACCTGCACGAGCTCGCTTCCGGGAGCTACCTGCCGACGGCGAGAATCAAGGTGCCAGCTCCGGAGATGCAGCCACCTGCCCCGGTGCTCTTCCGCGCGGAGGCAGAGGGAGTTACTGCGGACGCATGCGATGTGGGCTATGTGGGGATTACCTGCTCGAGCTCTGTTGCCCGAGGCCATCCGCCGATGGTCATGGAATCAAGGTAACCCCGTTTTGGGGGAAATCCATAGCTTTGGGGAATCTCTCCTCTCCTTCAATTATCTGCCCTCCTAACTCATTCCTCTCTGAATTTTGCAACAGACTCATCTTCGGTAGTAGCGACGACAAATAGGGTGCTAGATTTATTAGTCCTCATGCCACAACGCCTTCCCAATCCTTGCCAATAGCCCATTCAATGCCTGGAGGATCCAGTAACCGCCATCAAGATTCCTTCTCTCCTTGATTATGCTCTCCTCTCGCTGACCAGGGGCTAGGCCCGTGATTTCATTGCCGTACTGCAGGACATGGTCACCTACCCAGGTACAGCAGATGCTCCCGTTATTGGGCGTTCCAGTTGGAGACTTGGAGTTCGAAGATTACAATAATCTTTTGGCTAATTTCTTTGCAGTTATTCTGATTCAACACAGCGAGGCTTCTTTACTATAAAGTTCAAGAAATTCAGAACGATGATATGAACACCAAGAGGTTCATCCTATGATTTCCATTGTCGGATGCGGTATTTCAGTATATCACGTCTTGATTCTTAAGAGTAAAAAAGAAAACATGGTACCAAACAGTGAACAATGTGCATGTATACCATCAAAGTATAGACTTAAACTTTAATATAAAAATGAGGTTGCAAGATTGCAGCCCAACTGCCGGCGCTCATGCGACCACCCGTTTTGTCCCTGGCAGTGGGCACATATACTTTGTTTCTCCGCCATGGAAGCCAAAGGTTAACAAGTTCTTTTGATGACATCCGCACCTTCTTCTCAAGTAGGGACAAGGTACCTTTTGTATACAACACTCTTTCTTGTTCTGGTTTTGTTAATCTTCTTCGTTGTGTGATGGATTGATTTGTTCAACAGCGTTTGTTAATAACATTGTGAGATAAAAAAACCAAAGAAAGAGTTGATAAAAATTGTTCAGATTTGTGCAGCTGGTGAAAGTGTTCTCGACGAGTATCTGAAAAGGGACGAGAGCAATACGGGGACATGAACGAATTGTGATGCGTGTGCAGGTGCTAAACAGCTGAATCCACGTATATCATGTGTATATAATGTATGTATGTTTTTTGTGTCCCCTTTCTAATGCTAAAACACAGGAAACATGATTCCGAACATGAAGCTGCCAAATGTGTGTCTATGAATTACTCACATATGTATATCAAATTTTTGAATTTTATTTCAGAAAATTAGTTTTCTAAGATTATTGATTTTTATTCTGAATTAATTTCAATCAGTTTTGAATATTTTCTCTTTTCTTTCAAGACGAGACATGTTACAATTTAAATCCATGAATTTTGAAGATGGATGAATATCAGTAGCATAGTTATCTTGAGGGATCACAATCGTATGCTTGTACTCACAGTTTGCTTCCCATTTTATTTTAGTCTTTATATCCAGTATAACCATATTTGTTTTTGCAGGTGGGATCCTTTTTATGCTGTTGGATAGAATAGAAGGTAGCTTGATTCATACCGGCGAGGTGGTTTAAAATTTATGGCTCTGCCTACCCGTCTGTCCTGCGTGTCTGAATTGTCTCTACTGTTAATTAGGTAGTATCAGTGGTCATTTACGAACGGCAAGTGTATTTGATAATTTGCATTTGCAGTATTGAAAATAAGTTTAGGAAGATTCCATGCAAGGAGAAATTTCTTTCTAAGTAAAGATTTTGACTACTCCTGTAGATGTATGTTAGAGACCTTTTTCTAAATCATATGTATATTCGGTATCATCTTAATATCTTTCGATCACTTCTATATCTCTAGGTTGACCTCTAAGTTCAACATGATCACTTCTATATCTCCACTTCGAATGCTCTTCATCAATGAGAATATTTATCAATTACTGTCTAAACCCGATAGGATGGCTGCTATCATCGCAGACCTACAGAGGATTCCTCCCAGCCATCTTATCACCCTCCTCTAATCAGTGAAGTGCCAAGAATTATAGGAAGGAGAGGATGCACAACGGCCAGCGATGCGTACCATGTCTACCAGTAGCACTCTATGTCTGCGCTCGGCAGCCAATAACGAACAACAACCCATCAATGTTCACAGTCCACTCTACACATTATCATCAACGTGGCCTCAAAGTGTTCAGTATTTGACAAACAACAATCCAGATTGTAGGAAAGAAGGCTGCTATGCTTTTCAAGGCTAGCCTTGAATTTTTAATTACATTTTTTCTTGATTAATTGCATTATCTATCTTGCTCCGAGCTCTGCATTTTAACTGTAGATTCTTCGTCTTCAATCCATCACATAGAAGGTAATAACTTTATGGCTTTTTGGTTACATTATTCCTGGTTCTTATTTTTCACTTCCTGACATGATATTTGCAGGTTCATGCTCTGATAGTCACTCGTGTGGAACTTTTTATAGGAACTTCGTCACATCCTATATAACCTATGCTACAAAGCAAAACTAAGAAATTACGGGAATATCTTTGGTGGGGTCAGTACCAGGTAACATCCGACCGCATACATTTGTTAACTTCCAATTATTCTATCTAAGAAGGCTTTTAATGTATCACCTGGAGATGGACTTCTCCATTGGCCAAAGTAGCTGGTGGTTTGTAATGCAACACAATCATCTCGAAGATTGGAAGATTGAATAGAGAAATTGATGTAGCTCTTTTGTTGTTTTACACATGGAATGGACATTGTCAGAGCTTTTACAAGGTATGATATCTTCTTGATGTGTAGCTTACTCACATGACTACCTCTTCTTCTTTCTAACTATGTTGAACTTAAATATAAACAGTAAAAAATATAGGAGTGGCAAGCATGGATAGGAACCATTTCCTACCTTATCTAGCTTATTTTGTGCCTCAATTTACATTCACTGATGAATGTCCTTTCATGAACAGTTGAACTAGGAACTAAGGAAGGAGTGGTATAAGCTTATGGAGTTATGGTGTTGCTGCCATCAAGATTTCTGCCAAACATGCTATGATCAAATATAATTCTGGCAGATTTAATGACTCCTGATATGCCATGTGCAGCAATTATGTCCTGTGACACAAAGGTTTTTTTATGTTCTGACATGTTGTGTAGTGTGCTAACTGATACGGAGTATTAGAAATGCATTGCGAAGCTTATACACGATTCTGGATTTCACTTTCTGAAGTAAGCTCCCACCGAACATTTGTAATCTGCTAACGTTTGGTAAGTACATTATTTTTGTGTGGTCAAACTGTCGTGTACGAAGTGTGTATAGTCACATGTATGTTTCCACTTGTCAAATGTCACCGGGTTTTAATGGGTTGTTGACGTATTTTTTGACAAATCTAACATGTGGGCAAAACTAATTCTTCATCTGACCCTTTTGCAAAACTATTTTGGAATCTGACCTCCGGGGGGTCAGCATCATTTGAAGATGTACAGGTCGGCGCTAGCATAACAGAATTCGAACCGAAGAAGGTCGGCTCTATGTGAAATGGCGCCGACGTTGGCTTCATATGAAACAGCGCATACCTCCCCTAGGCTGCTTTTCTGTTGTCTCGTGTTGGCGCCAATCTATACAACTTCAGCTCCATTTTAAATGACGCCGATCTTAGGAGTCAGATTCCGAAATAGTTTTGTAAAGTGGGTAGACAAACAATTTGTTTTGCATAGATTTGTTAAAAAATACGTTGTTGACGGAAGAGAGGTTAGGTAAAGAAAGATGAGGCATTGTCATAGGTGAGGGCATATCACGTCACTACTGGAATGTATCTAGTGAAATGGTTGAACCTGTGCACACCACGCAAAATCTAAGCTTATATTAAGTTTACATCAAGTTACAAATACGGAACATACTGCAGTTTGATTTTTATACAACACAAGGTTCTTTGTGCAAAACTTAGTCTACATCTTGTTCGTTGTTGTTTCATCCAAAGGTTTAGAATCCACCGGTTTAAGGATGCACTGGCTCATTGGATAAGTTCCCTTGTCACTACAAATATGAAAACGACGTGCATAGTGCACATGGGTACTTTGGAAGACGTGGATAGCCGACAAGGAGAAAAGGGGATGACCAGACATATCAATGGGAGACGGAACCATTTCACTCGCTCACTCCCTCCCCCACCCCCACCCCTCGCGGGCGACGACAAAACCCTAGCTCCTTCCCCCACCCCCACCCCTCGCGGGCGACGGCAAAACCGTAGCCCCTCCTCGTTCTAGGTCCCATTCCCCTCTCTCTCCTTGTCACAGCTGGTGTGGACAATCGAGCGTTTCCCGCGTGAGGCCGCCAACGACGCGAGGGCCTTTTCCTGTGCGAGCGGGGAGGAGACGCATGGCTCCTGATGGTAGCAGTGTTCCTCGATGGGCGATGGTCTGGTTTGGCAAAGTGAGAACCACAATTGGGTGGCGTGCGAGGCTGCGGTGCGACCGTTGGTCGCTGGAAGGCGTGGAACCTGCGCGTGGCCGGCCGGTCACCAGAGTGTTGGCAACAGCACTCTTCATGCCCTGCTTTGGGCCCTTGGGGCTCGGTTTGGGTCTGGGCGGGATGAGCCAAGCGCGGTGGCGTCTTCTTCGATGGACACGGAGCGGGATCTGGCGATGGGTTGGTGGTGTCAGTGGTTCCCCTGCTGTAGTGTAGCGGCGAGCCTTCTTGGGCCCGACCGGGCCGGTTAGGGCCTGGTTTGTCCTACTGTTGCATCCAGTCGGCTACCACTCCTGGCAGTGGAGGCAATTTCCTCCCGCGTGCCATTATACCGATGAACCTCGCTGGAGTTTTTTCTCCTTGGTTTTACCGGCCTCAGAAAATGGGCCATGATGAGATGGCGGTAGTGATTGCAAGAATGTGGTGGCATGTGTTGGTGGGTGGCAGGATTTGTGGAACAATACAGAGTGCCTGACAGTGTGGGTTTTTTAGGGGTCGGGAGAACTCCCTGTAGACTCGACACCGATGTGATGACACTATGAGTGTAGCCTTCCTCCTTGAAGGGCGTCAGGTATACCTATTCCCCACCCCTATTGCGTACAAAGGAAACCATAGGATCTATATTGGGGTAACCCTAGGACAGGTACGAGTAGCAGCGTCGTCGTCGTCGTCGCTTCCCTTCTCGGAGGTGATGCTTGGTACGCGGTGCTTCAGATTGCTAGGAGGGTGGTGGATATTCTACTGAGGGTGCAGTGGTTGCGAGTCACCTTCGTTTTCGTCGAATCGTTGATATCGACATTGTTTTATCTTCTTTTTTCTTGCTTCCTTCTTTTGGGCTTGCTTTATGTTTATCCCAGCAGTGGTCTCATCGTTGTATCCGTTCATAGCTATATTGACGAAATCATGTTTCGAGAACAAGGAGAAAGGACACACATAATGCTAGGATAGCGTGAGGTAGCAAAAAAAAACAATCTTGATGTGACGCAAAAACACATTTAACAAAATAGAATAATCATATTTTAGAGAAAAATAGAATAATCATCGCATATATATTTGATTGTTCCATAGCAAAGCATCGGACATTCAACTAGTATAAAGGAATCGTAAGGGCATCCGGCGACCGTGCCAGATCGGGCATATGGTATCGCGTATATGGAGCGCCACTTTTTTTTTATAAGTTCAACCACGCTTCTAAACGATCCGGTAGAATTCCAACACCTAAAAATAAATTAGTCTTACAATAGTTGAAAATAGAAATAAAATAATTCATACAATTCAATTATTAACATGAAGTTCAACTACATTTTAAAGTGAGAATAACGTCTATTCCATCCTATTCTTGCTCCGATGGTGCATCTACCGGCGGCTGAAGGCGTGTGGAGTCGTGTATCCGGTGGATCTCCTGTGACATATACTATTTTCATGGTTGTTGGTGTGAGTTTAGGTCAGTCTCTTTCGATTTACAAATGTTATCATTGGCGATGGTTTCTGCTTTAGTGGCTCATCCTTGTTAGACTGTGTATAGCTTCTGTATTTGTGTATGTGTATTATACCACTTGTAACACACTCATTATATATATATATGTGATAGGCCATTCCATTGTGGGTTGAGACTGGTTCCCCCAATTCTATTGTTTGACATGGTATCAGACTTGGTTACGACCAACGCTTCCGCCGCCTCCACCAAACCCTAGCCACGCCCCCCCGTCGTCGTCGACCGCGTCGCCGATCGTCGCCGCCGCTGCCATGTCGAGCGCCACCACCTCCACCAACGCGGGCTACCTGCCCGCCTCCCTTGCCGCTCTTCTCTCCCGCTCCATCGACGCTGTCGGCATCCGGCCGCCCCCGATCGGGACGAGGAGCGTCGGCTCCTTCTTCTCCAGCCATCCCCCGGCCCCTTCATCGCCGGGGCAATCGCTGACGGTCCACACGTCCAGCGCCTCCTCGCCCGCCTCCACGGCCACCGCCGTCTCGCCGCTCGCCTTCCCGCCCGCGGCCTCCTCGGCGGCCTACACCGTCGGGCCCTCTGCGTCGGATCTCGCGCAGATGCACCCTGCCCTCACAGCGTCCGAGCCTCCTGCAGGGTCTCACCCCGCGCCGCACACGGGTTCTCCCTCTGCACCAATGGTCGCGCCGCTCGTCTCTTCCCCTATAGTGTACGCGCCCCCGACAGTCTTTTTGACGAGCTCGCTGTCTCCGCCGTTTCACTTTGGAAACCTCATCACCGTCAAGCTATCGCTGGATAACTACATCTTCTAGCGCGGGCAGGTCATTCCGCTCCTTGGGAGTCACTATCTGCTGGGCTACGCCGACGACACTCTTCCTTTCCCCCCACGCTGGTGGACAGCATGAACGGCCCGGTCTATAATCCGGCGCACCGTATATGGACGAGGCAGGACCAGGCGAACCTCTCCTCCATCTAGGGGTCGCTCACCCCGGCTATTGCCGGGCTCATCGTCTTTGCCAAGACGTATCATGAGGCATGGACAATCCTCAAGTGCTCCTTCGCATCGCAGTCGCAGGCCCGTGCTAGCTCTCTCCATCGTGAGCTCGGCGAGTGTGAGAAGCTCGACACCACCGCCATGGAGTTCTACAACAAGGTCAAGGCCCTCACTTACACGCCAGCATCCATTGGACAGCCGCTCACCGACTCCGAGTTCAACTCCTTCATCGTCAACGGCCTCGACGAGGAGTATGATGGCTTGGTCGAGATCATCAACGAGTGGGGCAACTCGACACCCATGATGGCACATGAGGTCTACTCCTGCCTTCTCCTCACCGAGCAGCGCATCGAGGCATGCCGCGCCAATCGCAGCCATGGAGGGGGCTCCTCCGCGAACGTTGTCTATAGGGGCAACCGACCCTCTTCTGGTGCCCCGTCATCCGCCTCGGGCAAGGGGACCATGCCATCGACCCCATATTCAACCATCCCCCCTTCGATGTTGTCTTCCAGCGGGGGTTGACGCTGCCAGCTGTGTGGTCTTGAGGGGCACTAGGCCTCCAAGTGCCACCGCCGCTTCCAGAAAAGTTTCCTCGGTCTCGACAATGACGGCAAGGATGCGTGTAATAATGCGCGCCAAGCGGCTATGGCCGATCGTCCGGCGCCGCCCCCGAAGCCGCAGGCAAACCTTGGACAAACTCAGTACTACTCCATCGACCCATATTGGTACATGGAATCGGGGGCAACAGAGCACATGACGAACAAGATGGGGAAGCTCCACACCCGCGAGCCATATCACGGGTCCGACAAGGTCTATACTGCCAAAGGAGCAGGTATGCACATCTCCCATATTGGTCAAGCATCCCTTCTCACTAGTCATGCCAATAGGAGTCTCCAACTTCGCAATATTCTTCGAGTACCATCTGTGACGGGTAATCTTCTTTCAATTCCTAGACTCACCCATGACAATAATGTGTTTTATGAATTTCACCCGTTTGATCTTTTTATTAAGGATCGGGACACGAGGGACGTGCTCCTTAGTGGGCGTCTGTGTCAGGGCCTCTATCGTCTGGAGCATGCTGAAGTCTCTCGCATTTTTAGTGGAGTTTGCGTTTCATCGTCCCAGTGGCATGCTCGCCTTGGTCATCCTGCCACTCCTATCGTTCGTCATGTTTTGCATCGTCATGAGCTTCCTATCATGCCTAGTAATAAAGATGTAGCAGTGTGTGATGCTTTTCAGCAGGGGAAGAGTCATCAACTTCCTTTTTTGGAGTCTAGTCGTGAGGTGAAACATCCTCTATAACTTGTGTTTTCAGATGTCTAGGGCCCTGCCCAAACCTCTGTTAGTGGTCATAATTATTATATCAGTTTTGTTGATGTTTACAGTCGCTTTACCTGGCTTTATCTTATTAAGCGTAAATCTGATGTGTTTGATATTTTTGTTCAGTTTCAAAAAAATGTTGAACGCCTTCTCAAGCATAAAATTGTTCATGTTTAATCGGATTGGGGTGGTGAATATCGCAATCTCAACTCCTTTTTCCAGTCGCTTGGGATCACTCACCGTTTAGCATGTCCACATACACATCAGCAGAATGGCTCTGTAGAACGTAAGCATCGTCATATCGTTGAAACTAGTGTAATTCTTTTGGCCCATGCATCGGTTCCGTTTTGTTTTTGGAGTGATGCCTTTACCACTGCATATTTTCTTATCAATCGTACTCCCATACGTGTTCTAGACATGAAGACTCCTATTGAACTCCTTCTTAACGAACAACCTGATTATACATATTTTAAAGTGTTTGGGTGCGCTTGCTGGCCGCATCTTCGCCCATATAATAAACGCAAGCTGGAATTTCGTTCCAAAAAGTGTGTCTTTCTTGGCTATAGTTCCCTTCATAAAGGCTACAAATGTCTTCATGTCTTCACTAATCGTGTCTATATATCTCGGGATATCGTGTTTGATGAGCATGTTTTTCCCTTTGCCAAACTCCCTATGTCCACCGATAAACCTCCATCCATGCATTCATCCTCCATTGCCTCTGACCAATTCGATGATGTTGCATACTCTCCTGTATTGTTGCCTAACCATGGTGCAGGAAGTGGACGTGCGGCTCGTTTGGAAATTTTGCGGGCACCATCACCTCCATCGCCGGTATCATTCGACGCGCACGTCGATCCTCCCGTGCTCCTGCATGGCCTCGGACATCATGCCCATGCACGCCCGGCCGATGCTCCTGTGACGTCGCGCCCGGCCTCGCTGAGTCCCCGGCCTTCCACGCTTGCTTCACCTACATCGCCTTCGCCTGGGCTGTCTCCCTCGCCGAGCAACCCAGCCCCTGCGACTCCATTGGCGGGCTCCGGCTCGGCTTCCTCGACGCCCAGCGCATCGCCGGCCTTCCCGACGCCCAGCGTGTCGCCTTGCAGCGTGTCGCTCAGCCCCTCACTGGCTAGGCCGTTGCTGTCACCGTCGCCCAGCCCTTCGCCGGCTGGGCCCTCTTTGTCGCCGTCACCCATCCCCTCACCGGCTACACCTTCGACCTTTATAGCTCTTGTACTGCGCCCCCATATGCGCGGTAGCAGCGGCATTCATTGCCCCAAGGAGCGCACTGACGACACCGTTGCTTGGCATGCTGTGTGTATGACTGCTGCCATTGCGGATCCATCCTCCGAGTCCCGCACATACCAGGCTGCTATGAGTATTCCTCATTGGAGAGAGGCTATGGAACAGGAATATCACGCTCTTATTCGCAATGAGACGTGGATTCTTGTTCCTCCACCACCGCCAGTTAATGTGATTGATTCTAAATGGGTCTTCAAAGTGAAGAAGCATTCTGATGGGTCTATTGAGCGCTACAAAGCGTGTCTTGTTGCTAGAGGATTTTGGCAACCTTATGGTCTTGACTATGAAGACACCTTCAGTCCAGTGGTCAAGCCTACTACCATCAGGCTTCTTCTATCTATTGCCGTCGCTCGAGGTTGGTCTCTTCGTTAGCTTGATGTGCAGAATGCCTTCCTTCATGGTGTGTTGGAGGAGGAAGTTTATATGCGACAACTGCCTGGGTTTTCTGATCCTGACCGTCCTGATCATATCTGTCGACTTACCAAAGCACTTTATGGCTTGAAGCAAGCTCCTTGTGCCTGGCATGCCCGTCTTGCTACAACTCTTCGTGCTCATGGTTTTACACCGTCCACTGCTGATTCATCATTGTTTCTTCTACAGAAGCCCGAGGTCACTATGTACTTGTTGGTCTATGTGTCAGCTCCTCTTAGTCAGCTACCGATGCTCTTGTTCGCTCTCTTGGTGCTGATTTTGCTATCAAGGATCTTGGGAAGCTCCATTACTTTCTTGGTGTGGAGGTTGCTTCTCGTGCTGATGGACTTGTTATGACACAAAAGAAGTATTCATTGGACTTGTTGCAGCTGGCCGGGATGCTTAAGTGCAAGACGACTACTACACCTATGTCTACCACTGAGAAGATCACTGTTGTTGATGGTGAGATTCTGTATTCTGCTGATGCGATAGAGTACATGAGTATTGTTGGTTGACATGGTTATACCCTATGGGTACACGACATTAGCATACCTGGTCCAGCCCAAGGAAGGCCCACAATAATATATGTGGCCTATGGAGATTTTCGGGTGGTCCAAGCCCATGGCGTCTTTGGATCCTTGGAGAGCAAGACTAGAGTAGATAGAATATTCAAACAGGCAAACCCTAACTTGTAACCGACTTGATCTGTGCCCGAGACCTACCTATCTCTATATAAATTCTAGGAGGGCACGACGAGGAGGACAACTTCTCACCGCATACACACCTCCACGCCAGATTGCATCTACGCACCACTGTACTTTTCGGTTCCGCCGTAATCAAGAGCAGACAAGCAGGAGTAGGGTTTTCCCTCTAGGGGCCTGAACCTGGTTAAATCTCGTGTCCCATAGTTGCTTGTCTATTAACCGTTCCGTGATCTCTAGCATCCCCATCTTCTCAAAAACCCAAGCTCATAACAATGGGCATTGACGAGTCAAAACCTCGTCAATTGGCGCCGTCCGTGGGAAACGGGGATGCTGATTGTGCGATCGTGACGGTCCCGACCAAAGCGATCTACAACTCCTCGGCGACGGAGAGCCATCTCCTCTTTGGTGCTTTTGACTTCACCGCCCACTCGCCAGCCACCATGAAGGATTTCGAGCCCGTAGGCGATGGGCTCGAGATTCTGTTCGGGAGCCTCTGCTTCCAGGCGGGACAGACCGTCACTCTCCGCCTCCCAGAGAGGGTGCCACTACCATCAATCAGGCCTGCCTCGTGGGCCCCGCATCCCAGCGTGCTATGCATGTCAACACTGACAGACGAGTCATACAACAGCAGTAGCTGCAACACAGATCTGTGCGGCCCCCATCGGATGAAGGAACCTACGGTTCCGGATCCGAAAGCTGTGGCAGCAGCGATCCAATCCGCGGGCGCTACCAATGCGCCGTGGTCCTCCAAAGCGACGTGGAACAACAACCACCAGGTTCGGGTGCCCACGTACCACCACCCAACCCAGAGGGCAAAAACAGAGGAAACAGGAGGCAACCATCCCTCCCGCCCAATGAGGGCGACGCTGCCGCCTACAATCGGATTAACCTCAACAAGGATGGCTGGCGCCAGGCACAGGAAGCCATAGCGGGCAACAAGATCCTACCCGTGAATTATTCACGGGACCTACTGATGGCATACCACCTCCTCCTCATAGGTGAGCACAACAGGCAGGTGCAGCTGCAGGAGGAGCTCGACAAACGCAAGCAAGCAGCTTCGGAGTCTAGCGCGTGGCGAGCTGCGCTCTCCACCGCTGGCGGCTCCAACTCGCACGGCAACAATGCCAACAAGAATCGCTCTCGCACAGAGCACATGGATCCCGCTGCACATCATGAGGTCACCCGAACCCTCAACACGTCCTTCATGGAGATGGACGTCAACGACAACGTCATACCGAACACACCGCAAGCTGCGATCATGGCAGCCACCACATATGTCGTGTCCCATCCACCTCCGGTGGGGGATCCGAAGAGAGCTATGCACAAGTCCGCACTACCCGTACTCGTACTCGTCGGAGCTGCGCTCCATGAGGAAGCTCCTACGGAGCCAAAGAAAAAGGCTACAGTCAGATTCAACCGTAGCCCCACACCCTCATCCGACGAGGAGGGAGACGAGCACGATCTACCTTGACAAGGCACGTGCCAAATGCGCGTGCTCAACCAAATCCGAAGAAGATGAAGACAGAGAACTCTACGGAGCTTGATGCTTCAGCAGATCTGTTCGGCGAACATGAATGCCGAGAAATTTCAAGCTTCCATCAGACACTCCGAAGTTCGACAGGATGCAGGACCCGAAAGCCTGGCTTAGCAACCACCTGTCGTCCATCAAACTGCACGGCGGAAACAAGAACACCGCCCTGCAATGCCTTCAGCTGCAGCTGACAGGCGCAACCCGGATCTGGCTCAGCAGCCTGTCCTTAGGCTCCATCTGGGAGGAGCTGGCATATAGTTTCATCCGAAACTTTAAGGGCACAAGCAAGAGGCCAGCCTCGATCGAGGAGCTGTGGGCCTGCACTCAACGAACGGGAGAATCCATTCGCTCGTACATACTATGTTGGTCCAACATCAAGAACTCCACGGCACACATCTCCGAGAAGAGAACGATCGACGCCTTCAAGGATGGCATCAAACGCCCAGACTTCAAGGAAGAACTTAGGCGCGTCAAGCCCAAGACACTCGACCACCTCATGGACATCGCCAACAGGTGGGCAGATGGCGAGGATTCCCTCCACCAAGCACATTCGGACGAGGAAGATGACCATAGCCGCAGACGCGAGCGCCATAGCAAGCGAAGATCGCATGTCTATGACGATCGCGATAGACCCGACATGGTTGCGGCTGGCTACGCCGAACGCCGCAACGAAAGCAACTGCAGCAGCGACAGATACCGTGGAAGTAACTTACGTGACGGAGGACGCCCAACGCAAATGTGGCAGCGCCACGTCCGCGACGACGAACCCTCGGCATACGACAAGTTGTCGGGCCCATGCACCATACACTTATACATCGACAAGCAGGATGGCAAAAACAAAGCCAGCCACATGCTGAAGGCTCACCCAGATGCGACGCCAGATCCTGAACCTCGGGTTCGGGCCCGCACCTGCACCTGTTGGAGATATGACCTAGAGGCAATAATACAAGTGGTTATTATTATATCTTTATGTTTATGGTAAATGTTTACATTCATGCTATAACAATATTAACTGGAAACATTAATACTTGTGTGATTTGTAAACTAAATTAGAGTCCTTGGTAAAGCCTCTTTATAATACTAGCTTGTTGGTTAATAGATGATCGTGGTTTCTCGATCATGAACATTGAGATGTTATTAACAAAAAGATCATATCATTAGGAGAATGGTATGATGGACATACTCCTATAGATAAGTGTAGCATTAAGATCAAGTCATTTCAATAGTTCATTTGCTATAAGCTTTCTGATACATAGTAACCTAATTCCTTCGACCATGAGATCATGCTAATCACCATCACCGGAAGGATGCTTTGATGACACCAAACACCACACCGTAACTGGGTGGCTATAAAGGTGGCATTTAGTGTTCGGAAAGTATTTGTTGAGGCACATGGATCAAGAGTGGGATTTGTCCATCCATATGACGGATAGATATACTCTGGGCCCTCTCGGTGGAATGTCATCCAATTGGCTTGCAAGCATGTGACTGGCTCACAAGGGATCATATATCACGGGAACAAGAAAAGATTACTTATCGGTAACGAGGTTGAACTAGGTATGCAGAGATACCGACGATCAAACCTCGGATAAGTAAACTATCGCGAGACAAAGGGAAATTGGTATCGTATGTAAGTGGTTCATTCGATCGCAAAGTAATCGTTGGAATATGTGGGAGCCATATGAATTTCTAGATTCCTCTATTGGTTATTGATCGGAGAAGTGTCTCGGTCATGTCCGCATAATTCACGAACTGTAGGGAGACACACTTAAGGATTCGATGTTGTTTAGTAGATATGGAATGTTAGTAGGGATACCGAATGTTGTTCGGAGTCTCGGATGGGATCCGGGATATCACGAGGAGATCCGGAATGGTCCGGAGAATAAGATTCATATAAGGAAAGTCCGATTCCGGAGTTCGGGAATGATTTCGATGTTTTCATCGGAGAGGTTCTAGAAGGGTCTAGAAGGTTCACCAGACCAGAAGGGGAATGTTCCATGAATGTGTCATGGGTAAGTGGAATGATTGGATCATTTCCTAGGTCACTTGGTTTAGGCATTTGCGAGAGAGAATTAAAGCTCTAAATTGAAAGTCAAAAGGGAGGTTTGAAAAGTCAAACTAGAACAACGGTTTCCTAGTGGAAGAAGGAAAGAGTCGTTCCTTCAATCCAACTTGGGTTTGGGTTTGGATTCATACCCTCCCCTCCCAAGACTGCCCCCTCTCATAAATAGAGGGGGAGGGGGGATGCCCCAAACAATACCGAGCCAGCCCTCCCCAACCCGTGCGCCGCCGCTAGCCCGTCGCCGTCGCCCTAGCCACTGCCAACTCCTCCTCGTCCACTCCGGCCTTCTAAACCTAGATCACCGGAAAACCCTAGATCCACCATAACTCGCATCGTCTTAGGCGAAGCCCTGCGGGATCTTCCCTCTACTTCTGACACAATGTCGTCGTGCTGCCAGAATCGCGAGGGGAGAACTACAACCTCCGCCGCCTGCTGGAACAAGGGAGAGGAAGGTCTTCATCGAGTATCGAACGTGTGACCGACTGTGGAAGCGTTGCCGGAACGCAGCGCCAGAAGGATCGTCTATGCGATCTTGAGATCTACAAGTGTACGACTACATCACCCACGAGAATCTGCTCTCGTTAACCGCTTTGGAATCTTCGAGGGTGAGTACTCTAATCGAATCGTTTCTACAATCTAGTAGATAGATCTTGGATTGTTTGTTTGCATGCGGTAGAATTTTTTTGTTTTCCATGCTACAAACCCCTAAAGTGGTATCAGAGCCGTGTCTATATGTAGATCTGTTGCACGAGTAGAACACAATGGTCATTGTGGGCGGTGGTGCTTTTATTATCAATTGCTTTTTGTGTACTTTGCATATTGCGGTATGATGGGATGAAGCAGCCCGGGCTAACCTTACATGACATCGTTCATGAGAATTGCTCCACGCTTAACATGCAACTTGTATTGCATAAGTGGCTTTGCGGGTGTCTGTCTCTCCCATCGTAGTATAGATTCAATTTACAACGGGCACTTGATAGTTCAAGCATCAACGTTGTGGTTCTTGTTCGTAAGTTAGAACGACACTTATTGAAAGCCCCAAACCACGTAAAACATGCAAAGAAAATTAGAGACGTCTAACTTTGTTTTGCAGGGGTGTGCTATGATGTGATATGGCCATGATTGTGATTATATATGATGTATGCAATGTTCCTTATTGTAAGTCGGCAACCGGCAGGAGCCATATGGTTGTCTTTTAAATTCCGTTAAGACCTGTGTGTCTATTATTCAAAGTAGTTGTAATAGTTGATGCTGGTGAACGACAACCATGAAGCGGCGCCATTGACCTTGACGCCATGCCGGTGATGATGGAGATCATGTTCGTGCTTGAAGATGGAGATCGGAAGCACAAGCAGAAAGGCCATATCATATCACATATTATGAATTGCATGTGATGTTAATCCTTTATGCATCTTGTATTGCTTAGTTCTCGACGGTAGCAATATAAGATGATCCCTCAAGCACAAAAAATTTAAGTTATAAAGTGTTCATCCTTAGTAAGCACCGTTGCTAAAGCTCGTTGTTTCGAAACACCACGTGATGATCGGGTGTGTTAGATTCTGCGAGTGTATACAACGTGAGCAAGACAGATTTGCTCATGCAGAAGCTAAGGTTTGATCTTGACGAGCCTAGCATGTACAGACATGGTCTCAGAACACGGATCACCGAAAGGTAAAGCATGAGTCATATAGTAGATATGATGAGCATGTTGATTGTTCGCCGTTGAAGCTACATCAACTCTCGTGATGATCGGTTTTGGTGTGGTGGATTTGGTTTGTGTGATCACTAAAACAATGTGAGGGATATTGTTTTGAGTGGGAGTTCACCTAGATTAATTTAACTATTAATTAGAACTCAATTTTTCATAAACTTAGTCTAAACTATTGCAAATATGTTGTAGATCAATGGCGGCACCTACCATCAATTTTAATGCGTTGCTAGAGAAAGAAAAGTTGAAAAACAATGGAAGCAACTTCGCAGATTGGTTCCGCAATTTGAGGATTGTCCTCAATGCTGGTAATTTGACCTATGTGCTGGATGCACCGCTGGGTGACCCACCTGCAGCTGATGCTAGCGATGAGGTAAAGAATGTTTTCCTCGCTCGGAAGAATTAGTACTCCATAGTTCAGTGTGCTATCTTGTATGGTTTGGAATCGGAGCTTTAGAAAAGGTTTGAGAACCATGACCCACATGATATTGACCATAAACTCAAAATGATATTTGAGGCTCACGCGGCAGTTGAGAGTTATGAGGCTTCTGAAAAGTTCTTTAACTGCAAGATGGAAGAGGGCAGCTCCGTCAGTGAGCACGTGCTTAAGATGTCTGGGCACGCAAGCAAGCTTCAAATCTTGGGTATAGTGATTCCTAATGCTTCGGGGATTCACCGTGTCCTCCAATCACTACCACCAAGTTACAAGAAGTGATGAACTACAATGTGAAAAACATGGACAAGTCGTTACCTGAACTCTTCTCCATGTTAAAGTCTGCGGAAGTGGAGATCAAGAAAGAGCACCAAGTGTTGTTCGTCAATAAGACCACCAAATTCAAGAAGCAAGGCAAGTCTAAGAAAAAAGGAAACTTCAAGAAGGGCGGTAAGAAAGTTACCGTGCCGGCGAAGAAGACCAAGGCTGGGCCTAAGCCTGATACTGAGTGCTTTTACTGCAAGGGAGAACGTCACTGGAAGCGGAATTTCCCTAAGTACTTGGCGGATTTGAAGAACGGCAACATCAAGAAGAAAGGTATATCCGATATACATGTTATTGATGTGTATCTCACTAGTACTCGTAGTAGTGCCTGGGTATTTGATACTGGTTCGGTTGCTCACATTTGTAACTCGAAATAGGTGCTACAGAATAGACGGAAGCTAGCGAAGAACAAGGTGACGATGCGTGTTGGAAATGGATCAAAGGTTGTTGTGATCGCGGTCGGCACGCTACCTCTTCATCTACCATCGGGATTAGTTTTATACTTAAATAATTGTTATTTGGTGCTTGCGTTGAGCATGAACATTATATCCGGATCATGTTTATTGCGAGATGGTTACTTGTTTAAGTCCGAGAATAATGGTTGTTCGATTTATATGAGTAATATGTTTTATGCACATGCACCTTTGATAGATGGTCTATTCTTATTGAATCTCGATTGTGGAAATACACACATTAATAACATTGAAGCTAAACATTTGAAATTGAGTGATAACTTGACCTATATGTGGCACTGTCGTCTTGGTCATATTGGAGTGAAGCGTATGAAGAAACTCCATTCCGATGGACTTCTTGAATCACTTGATTTCGAATCACTTGAAAGATGCGAAGCATGTTTGATGGGTAAAATGACTAAGACTCCATTTTCTGGTATGATGGAGCGAGCTACGGACTTATTGGAAATCATACATACCGATGTGTGTGGCCCAATGAGTGTAGCATCGCGCGGTGGTTATCGTTATGTTCTTACCTTTACAGATGATTTGAGTAGATATGGGTATATCTATTTCATGAAACATAAGTCCAAAACTTTCGAGAAGTTTAAGGAATTTCAAAGTGAGGTAGAGAATCAACATAACAAGAAGATTAAATTTCTACGATCTGATCGTGGAGGTGAATATCTAAGTTACGAGTTTGGCTAGCATTTGAAGAAATGCGGAATACTTTCACAATTGACGCCGCCGGGAACACCACAGCGTAATGGTGTGTCCGAACGTTGTAATCGAAGTCTCTTAGATATGGCTCGTTCTATGATGTCACTTACAGATTTACCGCTATTGTTTTGGGGTTATGCATTAGAAACAGCCGCATTCACTTTAAATAGGGAACCATCTAAATCCGTTGAAACGACACCTTATGAATTATGGTTTGGGAAGAAACCTAAATTGTCGTTCCTTAAAGTTTGGGGTTGCGAAGCTTATGTAAAGAAGTTACAGCCGGACAAGCTTGAACCCAAAGCGGAAAAATGCGTCTTCATAGGATAGCCGAAGGAAACTATTGGGTATACCTTCTATCATAGATCCGAGGGCAAAATCTTCGTTGCTAAGAATGGATCCTTTCTAGAGAAAGAATTTCTCACGAAAGAAGTGACTGGAAGGAAAGTAGAACTCGACGAGGTTGTTGAACCTTCTCTCGAACTTGCGAGTAGCGCAACACCGGAAGTAGTTCCTATGGCACCTACACCAATAAGAGAGAAAGCTAATGATGATGATCATGAAACTTTGGTTGAAGTTGCTACAGAACCTCGCAGGTCAACGAGAACTCGTACCACTCCTGATTGGTATGATCCCGTTATGAGTGTCATGTTGGTGGACAACACCGATGACCCTGCGACATATGAGGAAGCGATGATGAGCCCAGATTCCAATAAATGGCAAGATGCCATGAAATCCGAGATTGGATCCATGTACGAAAACCAAGTATGGACTTTGGTGGACTTACCGGATGGCTGGAAGGCTGTCGAGAACAAATGGATTTTCAAGAAGAAAATAGATGCTGATGGTAATGTTACTGTCTATAAAGCTCGACTTGTCGCAAAAGGGTTTCGACAAATTTAAGGAGTTGACTACGATGAGACTTTCTCACCGATAGCCAAGCTAAACTCTGTGAGGATTTTGTTAGCAATCGCTGCATATTATGATTATGAGATATGGCAGATGGATGTCAAAACGACGTTCCTCAATGGAGACATTGATGAAGAGTTGTATATGATGCAACCCAAAGGTTTTGTCGATCCTAAAGATGCTTAGAAGGTATGCAAACTTCAACGGTCCATATATGGATCTAAGCAAGCATCCCGAAGTTGGAATCAACGTTTTGATAAGGTAATCAAAAGTTTTGGTTTTATACAAACTTATGGAGAAGCTTGTATTTACAAGAAAGTGAGTGGGAGATCTGTAGCATTCTTAATACTATATGTAGATGACATATTGTTGATTGGGAATGATGTAGACCTTCTTAATAGTGTCAAGGATTATTTGAATAATAGTTTTTCAATGAAAGATCTTGGCGAAGCAGCTTACATATTAGGCATAAAGATTTATAGAGATAGATCAAGACGCCTAATATCATTGTCACAAAGTACATATTTGGACAAAGTTCTAAAGAGGTTTGGAATGGAAGATAGCAAGAAAGGGTTCTTGCCCATGTTGCCCAATACGACCTTGAGTAAAACTCAAAGTCCAGAAATGGCAGAAGATAGAGAAAGGATGAGTAAGACTCCCTATGCCTCAGCCATAGGATATCTAATGTATGCCATGGTATGTACTAGACTGGACATTGCATATGCTGTTAGTTTGACTAGAAGATATCAAAGTGATCCAGGAGTGGATCATTGGACAGCGGTTAAAAACATCCTTAAGTACTTGAGAAGAACTAAGGATATGGTTCTTTTTTATGGAGGTGATGAACAACTCGTTGTTAATGGTTACACCGATGCTAGTTGGAACACCGATCCGGATGATTCTAAATCTCAATCTGGATACGTATTTACTTTGAATGGTGCGGCAGTTAGCTGGAGGAGTGCAAAGCAAAGCGTTGTGGCGAGATCTTCAACTGAATCGGAATACATAGTCGCTCAAGCTTCACAAGAAGCGATATGGATGAAGGAGTTCATTACAGAGCTCGGTGTGGTTCCAAGTGCGCTGGACCCAATGTCTATCTACTGTGATAACATGGGCGCCATAGCCAATGCGCAACAACCAAGGTCACACAAGAAGCTGAAGCACATCAAGCTACGTTTTCACGCTATTCGAGAACATGTCCAAGATGGTGACATAAAGATTTGCAAAGTACATACAGATCTGAATGTGGCGGATCTGTTGACTAAACCTCTCCCAAGGGCAAAACATGACGAACACCAAACTGCCATGGGTGTTCAGTATATTACCATGTAATCTAGATTAGTTGACTCTAGTGCAAGTGGGAGACTGTTGGAGATATGCCCTAAAGGCAATAATAAATGTAGTTATTATTATATCTTTGTGTTTATGATAAATGTTTACATTCATGCTATAATAGTATTAACCAGAAATATTAATACTTGTGTGATTTGTAAACTAAATTAGAGTCCCTGGTAAAGCCTCTTTATAATACTAGCTTGTTGATTAATAGATGATGATGGTTTCTTGATCATGAACATTTGAGATGTTGTTAATAACAAGGTCATATCATTAGGAGAATGGTATGATGGACATACTACTATAGATAAGCGTAGCATAAAGATCAAGTCATTTTAATAGTTCAATTGCTATAAGCTTTCTGATACATAGTAAACTAATTCCCTCGACCATGAGATCATGCTAATCACCATCACCAGAAGGATGCTTTGATGACATCAAACACCCCACCGTAACTGGGTGGCTATAAAGGTGGAATTGAGTGTTCAGAAAGTATGGGTTGAGGCACATGGATCAAGAGTGGGATTTGTCCATCCATATGACGGATAGATATACTCTGGGCCCTCTCGGTGGAATGTCATCCAATTGGATTGCAAGCATGTGATGGCTCACAAGGGATCACATACCACGAGAACGAGAAAAGAGTACTTATCAGTAACGAGGTTGAACTAGGTATGCAGAGATACCGATGATCAAAACCTCGGATAAGTAAACTATCGTGAGACAAAGGGAAATTGTTATTGTATGTAAGTGGTTCATTCGATTGCAAAGTAATCGTAGAAATATGTGGGAGCCATATGAATTTCTAGATTCCTCTATTGGTTATTGATCGAAGAAGTGTCTCGGTCATGTTCGCATAATTCACGAACCGTAGGGAGACACACTTAAGGATTCGATGTTGTTGAGTAGTTATGGAATGATGAGTAAGAGACCGAATGTTGTTCGGAGTCTCGGATGGGATCCGGGATATCACGAGGAGATCCAGAATGGTCCGGAGAATAAGATTCATATAAGGAAAGTCCTGTTTCGGAGTTGGGGAATGATTCCGGTGTTTTCACCAGGAATGTTCTAGAAGGGTCCGGAAGGTCCGGCACTCCGGAGGGGAAGGGTACATGAATGTGTCATGACAATATGGAATGATTGCATCATGTACTAGGTCACTTGGCTGGGCAAAATAAAGAGAGAAATCAAATCCTAGTTTGAAAGTCAAACGCCAATTTGAAAAAGTCAAACAGCAAGTTTGCCTGGTGGAGGGAGAGTAGGATACCTACTTGGGGAGGAAGTCTCCTCCCTCCACCTGCCGGCCAAGGAGGCCGAGTTGGGGGAGGACTCCCTCCTCCCAACCGGCCACCCTCCACCTATATAAGGAGGGGTAGGGCGCCCCCTACCTCTCACACCCAAAACCCTAGCCCCAAGCCGCCGGCCTCCTCCAAGTCGCCGCCGCCTAGGGCCTCCTCTAACTCGGCGAGTTAGGGTTTCCCCAAACCCTAGCCACCGGCCAAGCCCTCCCCTTGGTGCCCTCTAAACCCTAGATCACCAAGGCCTCTCTCATACTCCATCATACTCGCTCCGGCTTAAGGCGAAGCCCTGCGGGATCTCCCCTCTACTTCCGACACCACGCCGTCGTGCTGCCGGAATCGCGAGGAGAGTGCTACAACCTCCGCTGCCTGCTGGAACAAGGGAGAGGAAGGTCTTCATCGAGTACCGAACGTGTGACCGACTGCGGAAGCGCTACCGGAACGCAGTGCCGGAAGAATCGTCTACACGATCTTGAGATGGGCAAGAGTATGACTACATCGCCCACGAGAATCTGCTCTCGTTAACCGCTTTGGAATCTTCGAGGGTGAGTTCCTCTATCGACTCGTTGCTACAATCTAGTAGATAGATCTTGGCTTGTTTGTTTGCATGCGGTAGAAATTTTCTTGTTTTCCATGCTACGAACCCCTACACCACCAGCTACACCCCTTATTTCATGGTATATGGAGCAGAAGCCATCCTGCCTTCCGACATCCTTCACGATTCACCAAGAGTTGCCGCCTACGACGAAGATGACGCTGAAGAACCCAGGCACCTAGATGTGGACCTTCTCGAGGAAGAGCGTGTATTGGCATGCCAAAGATCCGCCATCTACCAGCAGAAGCTATGCAGCTACCATAGTCGCCAAGGCCGCATCGCCGTTAAAGGCGAGATCTGGTGCTCACCAAGCGTAAGAAGTCACACAAATTATCCCCGCCATGGGAAGGACCGTTCATAATTAGCAAAGCGCTACTCAATGGATCTTACTACCTCGTTGACAATCATGAACTAGAGGATAGACCAAACGAGGATCATAAGCGTAAGCGATGTGACTCGGATGATGACTACCCGGAGCTTGATTGGCCTTGGAACATAGCACATCTACGTCCTTTTTACACTTAGCATATTTTTTATCTATTGTGTACCTCTTATATGATTAATGAAATAAATCTCTTTGGTTCACTCATACGCTTGAGTCTTTTACCTCCTTTAGTGTTCATTTTTGGATTGTATAAAACCTTTATGCGCAAGTTTTGCATTTGCCTTGTGAAAATTCCGCCTACGGGCGTTAGCTTAAGTTTTCTGGTCTACACATTCTTTGTTGTTTCTATGTGGATTCTTGAGTAGTGACTTTCGGCACTCGAAGTCGGCAATTTTGTGCTTAGGTTCTTGACGGTGCCATTGGGCATCATCGCCTGAGCGCATAGTTCCGACTACGGGTTTTCGACTCACGAAAAGTCAATCATAAAAACCAAAGTAATGGATAAGCCAGCACTTTCTTAAAAAATATATACATGCTGGAATTAGTACTTCAGTAGCAGGAAACATATAGCTATTGTTTTCCGCCTTAAAGTTAACCCATAGTTTTTCCGCATACATACAATACATCCAGAGGAAACAAATATTACATAAGTGTTTTTCATTCCTCTGGCATAGGAGACTTCGAAGTAACGTCATCAGCAACATGTGAGTCTTCTTGATCATCAACGAAGTCGGTAGTCTTGAGGGACTCGGAGGAGCTGGACTGGTGAGCATCAATAACCTCAAGAGGCACAAATGTGTTTGCGTCCACCAACTTGGCAACCATGGTGTCATATCCGGCGAGCGATGACCAGATAGCTCCGTGATCGATCTTCTGGCCATCATCGTCTATGTTGGGCAGACCAGAGGTCACCGTGTCGATGTCGGCATTCTCGTAGTGAGATTTGACCATTGCCAGTGACATCCTTTCCAGCTTACGATCCGCTCGGGGGCTTGGGCAGGATCTCCGAGTACTTCATGATGGAGTCCACCACTTTGATGCTGATGTTCAAGGGCTTGGCAATTTCTTTTGCTTGGGTGATGGCGGTGCTGACGAAGTTGCCGGCAAGAACCATGCATTCCTTTGGCGAATGAGGATTATTGGTTAAACCAATTGGAGCTGCATTTCCGGCCAAACGATTGAATACATGAGTTCAAAATAAGAAAAGTTCATAGTATCTGATTTATAGAAGTACAAAATGGAGATTACTTACCAAATATGCTAGCATCTTGTTGGAGCGTCTCCGCCATGGAGTCCCGTTCTTGTCGGAAGATCTTGTAAGCATTAAGGTTGCGTTTATTCTGCTCGGCGGCAGATTTGTTCTGCTCCTTGAGGATTGCAATTTCCTCCTTTAGACGGTTGATCTCCGTGTTGGCGGACTCCTGCATGTACTTCATAGCATCCTCGTGCATCTTCAACGATTCAGCCCTCTCCTGCTTGAGGATTTTGTTCTCGCTATCTAGCAGTTGTATGTGCTTGGATTGCTCGACAATATCCTTCGCCTTGGCAATAGCTTCTGCATGTCGGAGAAATGACAGAGCACGATGAGTAGTCGGTCGTTAATGGCGCAAGACCAAGATTGAGTGCGAAATTGAAAAGAAAACAGACTCTTGCTCTTGGTGATTTGATCCTTCAAGAAGGCAGTTTTACCCTTTTCAGCTTCAAGATTAGCATGCATCTTCTAGAACTTGTTGTTGGCGACACCCCTTCGAGCATTATCATTCTGCAAAAAGGATAAAATTACTTAATCTACTTGGAGCATCTAGCCGGATAAGTATCCGCCTAGAGGCTTGGGGACTATGGTACGAGTTTTTAACTCGGCAATATGCTTAGTCTTTCTTTTAAAGCATCTAGTCAGAACTAATTCTGTTTCAACTAGAGGCTTGGGGGCTAGAGTATTGAAATTTACAAACACTGTGTATGCTACTCTAAAAGTATCTAGTCGGAATAATTTATTCAAACTACATACTTGGGGGCTACAGTGCGAAGTTTCTAGCTTAGTCACTCTTAGAACATTCAGACCCAAACACATGTGGTTTTCCGTCTAAGTCCTCGGGGGGCTAAAGTGGGATACTACTATGAAATGCAAAAGGCATATAAAACTTACAAGTGCAATGATCTTGAGGTTGGTGGCGCTCTCGGCAAATATCTTGCTAAAAGAAAGACTGTTTCCGCGTAGGATATCCGCCTGCTTGAGCAACTCCTCAAGGCCATATGTGGGAGAAGTCGGCGCTGCACCAGGGACCAGAGCTGAGCTACTCGGTGTAAGCACCGGGTAGACGATCTTTGGAAGCTCTGTTGGTGTCTTGGGTGCAACGGCTCCGCCTATGGCAGAAGTTCCGCCTTCCACCATCGCCTTACCGCTATCAGTGGCATCCTTAGCCGGAGCTTCAGCCACTTTATATGATATGCTCTCTCGTGTCGCCGGCTCGTCGACAATAACAAGCTCCACGGCAATGTCTGGGTCCACTTCCATGGAGGAAGGATCAGACGTTACCTTTGCTGGAGAGCTTGTAGGTGCAGTTGCAAGCTGGACGCTCGGGGTCGGCATGGCAATGGCAGGAGATGCTTGGTGAAACATTTCTTTGATGTTTTTAGAATCCCCCGATTTTTTGGAGGTCTTCTTCAAACTCATATTGGCCTTCTTCCTGAAACGTGCAAAAAAGTATAAGTATAGGAACAAGACAAAAAAGAGACTATGCCGGATGTTAAGAAGCTTACACAACGGTTGGTGCTTTGGTCAACGGGATACCAATCATTCTTATTTTCTCCGCCTACAGGGAGGCGGTGGATCTCTTGGAGGCTCCACTCTTTGTCTTCTTCTTCTTGCCTCCGTCGACGGCGTCAGAGGTGGAGCTCTTCCGCTTTTGCGCCAACGGAACATCGTCGTCGGACACGATGGTGACTTCCTTCATCTTGGGGTCGTAGACTTGGATATGCATGCTACCTTCATCTATACTCTTCAGCTGTTAAGTGAATCCCGAAGTGTTAGACGCAATGGTTAAGGCTAGAAGGAAAAACTGGAGTACATGTCATACACGGAAAATAAACAAGTACCTCTGGGCACGTGCCGCCCTCGAACATGTCGTAGGTGATGGTGAAGCCACGCTTCCTGTCCTTCACCTTGACTATGTACTTGAGGCGAATCTTGACGGAGTCACTAGAAAAGTTGTCCTCGGATATGTGGAGGCTATCCTTCCTATCCTTGGAATATTCATGCATAAGCTTCATGCGGTGCTGCAGAGGCTGAATTCGCCTGATGAACCAGCACATGGCTAGGTCCAACCCGGTCAGACCCGTCTCTACGAACCACTCGATCCGCCTTGCAGCGCAGGAAGCTTCATCATTGGAGGGAAGGAGGTCTTGGGATCTCTATGTCGGGGCTTCAGTGGCGGCTCCATCGACAAAGTCTGGGTACGTTCTTTCTCGGCCAGCCAAAGGAATGTTTGGGCCGTAGAAATACGTCATTTGCTAGTTCTTGCAGGACTCGTGGCCAACGATGTCGGGGAACCGCCGGCCAGGACGGATCTTGAAGCTAATAGTTCTGCAATTTCTAAGTTCATCTTTTCTCACTCTGGCTTCCCTCTTGACGATGAAGAAATAGATAAACAGATCTAACCTAGGACTGATTCCTAGGTAACCCTCACAAAGCTCCGCGTAGTTGCTAAGCGCGAGGATGCTATTCGGAGACAGGTTCTGAGGTTGAAACCGGTAGTGGCTAAGGACTTCTATGAAGAAGTCGGAGATTGGGAGGGAAACGCCGCGTACCAGTTGGCCTTCAAGGTATACCTTTTCTCCGGCAAGGGGAGAAGGGACGGCCTCGCCGGCCGACACCACCCGCCAGACCAGCCCCTCCATCGCGGGGAGGTACCCCTCGACGAGCATATCCTTGAAATCGCCTTCGGTGATATCGGAGCCGCGCCATTCCCCCTTGTAGGAATCGACCTCCTCTTCCAGCAGTTCCAACCTCGCTGGAATATGGTCACCACCGGTGGACTCCACCACCGCGGTGCATGGCCCTACCATGCCCTCCGACAGAACGTGGGCAGAGCTTGTTGGCTTGGCCGTGGCCTCGCCCAACGTCGCCATGGACAGAGCAGTGCTACTACTAGCCATTCGTGCAAAGGAAGGTTGGCTGTGAGATTGGATGGAAAAACTAGGGTTTTTCCTCTGTGCGCGCGGAGAGCTTGAGGAGGCGTTTGCTGGAGGAAGAAGACGATGCAAGGAAGAATGCGGTGAAAAGATAAAAATCACCATGGTTATAATTTATAGTATTCGTCATCAAGATTCGTGCAAGTTGATCGAACGGTTGCTGCGTGGACAGCGCGTGCGTGCACGTGCATGGAAATTTCGCCATGTTCCCACCGCTACCGCCAACGTTTCGTATCCTTCGCGCGGGAAAAACGGTTATGATTGTGTTCTCTCCATTTGTGTGAGTTACGAGGCGTCGCTGACCTATGGTCTACGTCACTCTACGGGCAGAGGCAGGTGATCCATACCATCTAAGGATTCCGACAAGGACGGATCTAGTCTGGCTACAAGAAGAGTATGATGGAAGATTCAGCAGTTCTCCGACTTACATTTTGAAGACGGAGAGCATTGTAGGGTTCTTGGGAGGACTACAAGATATTGCTTGATGATTTGCCGACATCCATCTAGACGGAGCATTCAATCTGAAGAGGCAAGACGACACAAGATCTCGGAGTTCTCTAGGGGTTACTATTGGGGATATGCTAAATTGGTATCACCATTGCATGTATCTAATACGGATAACCCGGGTGGCCCATAGTCGGTAGCTAGGCCTATGGCCTTCTGGGCGACCCAGTTAGATGGATCCAGAAGGGAGGCCCATGCCGGATGAAGGAAGACTACGGAGGAGTCACCAGCGTGCCTAGAGCCTTGGAGTGCAAGACACGTTAGACTAGTTGTGTACCGTGTAGGACTCTGTAACCTGTCCGGCTAGGAATTTGCCTATAACCCTAGGATCTGGATACTATATAAGACGGACCTAGAGGATCCTTTAGGGCACCAATTATCTCATACCTGGCACAGCGAACAAATCCCTTTAACTCGGCAGCCATTATAGTGATTTATAGCAGGAGTAGGATTCCGCCACCATCGTGGGATCTGAACCTGGGTAAGTTGTGTTATCTTGTACCCGCCAACCTTCCGCCTTACCTCACGTCTCTAAACACGCACTGTGAGGACCCCTCCATGGCGTACTCGTCGGTATTACCACGACATAAGAGGCAATAATAAAGTGGTTATTATCATATATTTATGCTTATGATAAATGTTTACATCCCATGCTATAATTGTACTAACCGGAAACATTAATACTTGTGTGTTTTGTAAACATAAAAGAGTCCCTAGTAAATCCTCTTGTTAAACTAGCTTGTTGATTAATTGATGATCATGGTTTCCTGATCATTAACATTGGATGTTATTAATCACAAGGTCATATCATTAGGAGAATGATGTGATGGACACACTCCTATAGTTAAGCGTAGCATAAGATCAAGTCATTTAAATAGTTCACTTGCTATAAGCTTTCAAATAGATAGTAACCTAAATCCTTCGACCATGAGATCATGTTAATCACCATCACCGGATGGATTCTTTGATGACATCAAACACCACTTCGTAACTGGGTGGTTATAAAGGTGGAATTGAGTATTCTGAAAGTATGTGTTGAGTGGGATTTGTCCATCCATATGACGAATAGATATACTCTGGGCCCTCTCGATGGAATGTCATCCAATTGGCTTGCAAGCATGTGACTAGCTCACAAGGGATCACATATCAAAGGAATGAGTAAAGAGTACTTATCAGTAACAAGGTTGAACTAGGTATGCAGAGATACCGACGATCAAACCTCGGATAAGTAAAGTATCATGAGACAAAGGGAAATTGGTATCGTATGTAAATGGTTCCTTCGATCATGAAGTAATCGTAGAAATATGTGGGAGCCATATGAATTTCCATATTCCTCTATTGGTTATTGACCGGAGAAGAGTCTCGATCATGTATGCATAATTCATGAACCATAGGGAGACACACTTAAGGATTCGATGTTGTTTAGTAGATATGGAATGTGAGTAAGAGACCGAATGTTGTTCGGAGTCTCGGAATGGATCCGGGACATCATGAGGAGATCCAGATACTACTAGGAAAATGGCTATAGGTAATTCGCACATCAGTGGCTCATGTTGTTGAAGTTCCCCACGGGTAAAACAGGCGTGGCGCACTGCCCACAGGTGCCCTACAGCTAACTATCGTAAGTGTGGCGCACATGGAGGTGGTGGCGCCGTGGCTATGTGTGGGCCAGGGCACAGGTGGCCGCAGCACTCATACCCGCAGCGCACTAGGTCAAGGTGCGCTATGGATGTGAAACTTAGCCGTAGCGCACCTTGACCTAGTGCGCTATGGGCATGTGTGCTGCAGCAGCTGGGTCAACTTAGCCGTAGGGCACTCTGTCCTATTGCCCTATGGCTAAGTGGCCTGCACCAACTCCACCCCCTGGATCGCCTTTTTAGGCTTTCCAAAAAGTAAAACAAAATGATAAACCCTTCAAAAAATAAAATCATTTCATATGTAGGTAGGTAATGTGGTATGATTTGTAGGAACATTAAAAACAATAATTTCGAATTTTTCTGCAAAACAAAGTCATGCCACGGTAAAATGGTCGTAACTTTTGCATACGATGTCGAAAAAATCGTATAATATACCAAAATAACAAGAACGTGATTTCGCATCCGCTCACAACGACCTTCGGTCGTTTAGCGATTATTTATATTTTCAAAATTCGAAAAGTGTAAAAAGTTATGGTCAAAAGACCGTTTTTTCCTGTAGAAAAGAAAGAGGGCAACTTACCCGTAGCGCACCACCACCTAGTGTGCTACGAGTAAGTTGGGCGGGATTCAAAATTTGAATCCCCACCCAGCCTACCTACCCCTCTTCTCTTCCCTCCCTCTTCTCCTTTTCATTCTCCTAGCTCCTCCTTTTCCTTCTCTCTTTTCCTCCTCCTTTTCCTTCTCCTCCTTCCCCTTCTCCTCTCTCTGGCCTCCTCCTCTCCTTGCACTCACGATGGTGACGGCGGCCTTCTCCTCCTCTCCTTGCACTGACGACGGCTACGACGGCCTTCTCCTCCTCCTTGCTCCGGCATCCTCCTATCCTTGCAGTGACGATGGTGACAGCGACCTTCTCCTCCTCCTTGTCGTCATGACGAGCGACGACGACCTCCTTCTACTTGCGGCGACCTCCTCCCTTCTCTAGCCACACCTCCTTCTCCATCTCTTCCTCGATATCAGCAAGGACTAGCACGGCCACGACCTCCCGCACCTCCCTGCGGTGGTAGGTCGTGGCCATGGCCACCATGCTCCAGCGAGGCGACACGACGGCGGCGATACGGACCCGATTGCTTTTGCAATTCAAAACGAGGGTGTTTTTTGAAAAAAAACATCCGTAGCGCACCCTGTACCCCTACCCGTGGCGCACCTGGTAGTGCGCTACGCCTATCCCCATATAACTATAGGGCGAGGATAGTGGCGCATAGCTAGTGCGCCACGGATGCCCTTTTCATGTGCGCCACAAATGACCCTTTTCTAGTAGTGAGAATGGTCCAGAGAATAAGATTCATATAAGGAAAGTCTAGAAGGAAAGTCTAGAAGGAAACCCTTTTCTGGAGTTTGGGAATGGTTTCGGTGTTTTCATTGGAATGTTCTAGAAGGGTCTAGAAGGTCCATCACTCCGGAGTGGGAAGGGTACATGGATGTGTCATACAAAAGTGGAATGGTTGCATCATGTCCCAGGTCACTTGGCTGGGAAATGGGAAGAGAGAAAACAAACTCTAGTTTGAAAGTCAAACGCCAATTTGAAAAAGTCAAATCCCAACATGGTTGCCTAGTGGAGGGAGGAAGGAAATCCCACTTAGGGAAGTGTTGGGGATATGCTATATGGGTATCCTTATAGAATGTCTCCTATCCGGATAACCCGGGTGGCCCATAGTTCATAGCATGGCCTATGGCCTACTGGGCGGCCCAGTTAGATGGATCCAGAAGGGAGGCCCATGCCGGATAAAGGAAGGCTACGGTTGGAGTCACCGACGTACCCGGAGCCTTGGAGTACAAGACACGCAAGACTAGTAATAGACGGTGTAGGACTCTATAACCTGTCCGGCTAGGACTTTTCCCTGTAACCCTAGGACCCGACGACTATATAAGTTGGGCCTACGGGAGCCTTCAGGGCACAACTTCATACGATAACTTAGACTTTCTAGTCACCTCGCACAGTGAACCAATCCAGGTAACTCGGCGTATTGCCCTTATAGTGATTTATAGCAGGAGTAGGATTCCGCTACCGTCGTGGGATCTGAACCTGGGTAAGCTGTGTTACCTCGTACCCGTCAACCGTCCGCCGTCCCCCATGTCTCTAAACACGCACTGTGAGGATCCCTCCATGGCATACTCGTCGGCAATACCACGACAGTTGGAACCCACCGTGGGGCAAGAGGTGCTTCAGGCTCTTCAGCGGGCGAGGACCAAGATCTTCGCGGGAATCAGCGAAACCGTAGCCATCGGTCGTGTTCTCTTCTACGGCAAAATTCCGATCGTCCCTCCTGATGAGTTCTGGATCCCGGAGAAGACGAACCCTACGCGGTGTTTGATCGTTCCTATCGGAGACATCCACCTCTTCATTGGAGAAATTGACTCGGGACTAGTTCCCTGAGAGTCGGAGGAGCATCAAGGCCCGCATGGACCACCTACGGGCAGGATACGTTCGCGGAAGGATCAATGTCGAATCTCTCTTCAGAGTTTGCCGGCAAAGATCAGAAGAATTCAAGGCCCACCCAAACCGCCCCTGTGCAGGATATAATGGTGGAAGATCGTTGCAAGTCCGCCGGCTTCACCCGTGTGTCTAGACAATAGAGATCCAAGTTCGTCGGCGTGATTACCATCTTCGATCTGGCGCGTTGCGTTTAGAGAGAGGGTGAAAACCCCCGTGATTACCTGGCCAGGTGGCTCCGCATACGAGCCGATCTGGCCCACTACCCCAATGATGATGCCATGTATCACTTTGTGGAAGGACTGGACCATGGCACGCTTCTCCGGCATTCTCTAAGACGGCAGCAGGCGTCAAGACGCCTTACCTTCGAAGGCATGGTGAACACCGTCAACAACTACGCGGAGGCTGAAGCGGCAGCTCAGACAGCGCTTGCGCTCATTGACGGAGCCCCTCCGATTCAGCCACCGCCACCATCGCCTCTGGCCGCCATCTTCGCAGTTGCGCCGCCACCTCCAGTCATCGTCGCTGCTATTGCACCTCCACCCCCCGTCATCGAGGAAGTCCTGGAACAATCCGACTCTGTGATTGACGCGCTCTATGCCGACTTCAGTGCAGATTCAGAGGAGATAGATTTCAGTCCAGAAGAGCTAGACTCTGCCATGTAGGAGATGGAGGAGGAGTACACGCGCGACCAGCAAGCCAACAATGTCATCATGTCTCGAGAAGTGTTCGTCACCATTGGGACGGTGATGGATGAAGATCAACCTGAACGAGCTCCGCCTACAGCACTAGAAAAGGGGAAGGGGCCACTTATTGTTGCTGACGATGATCGCGCAAAGGTCATGCCTCCTCCGCCAAACCCAGTGCAGCAGCCACAGGAACTCGGCACCGGACCGAGCAACAACAACACCGCAAACTTGCTGCCTCCGGCGTCTACGTCTGTTGCTGCCCAAGTTACCCCAGCTGATAGAGTGATGTACGGTAATCTCCTCGTTGAGCCACTGACCGTAGCTCATATGCGGAACGTGACTTAGCTTGACGAGAAGCGTCAGCAGCTGCTGGAGGAAGCGCATGCCAACACGGAGCAAGGCGCTAAGCTGGATCGAGATCTGGTCAACGCGCAGAAGTCCATAGAGAAAGCTAGAGCAATGGAGGCCGAGTACAAGACTCTACTGCAACAGCAGAAAGCCAAGAAAGCTCCGGCTTGCATCATCAACGATCCCGGCGTACGGCGAAACCTAGGATGGGCTCCCTCGAAGCCGGCACAGGCCAATCCATACATTGACAGTGAAGGCAAACAGGTGATGCCCACCCCACTCCTTAACCTCGCTATCGCCTAGACCCTTCTGGAGCAGGATAGATCGCCCGAGGCAGTGGAACGGGTCTATGACCTAGTGGCCAAGGCGGTGAAGCAGCAGGAAAAGGCCACCTCTCAGAGGCTTGAGTCTGACCCGACTCTTTGCCAGTCTAGCCAGTATAAGCCACCAAGGGACAGATCTCCTCTTGATGTCGGGTCCCAGACGGGTTCATCAGAATGAAGACGGAGGGATGCGCGCAGCAGGAAGGATGCTATCCCCATATCCTCCGACCATGGAGAAAAGGCCCGACCTCGTCGCCCATCGCCACCACCCCGATCACCCTGACATCGCGAAGATCCCAAGGCTCACCATCGTACGGATATGCCCCCGCCAAGGCAGTGTGGCATCGTCATCCATCCGCGAACGCCATGATGCAGAGCGCCATGATGGAGAGCGCAACCAAGGACACAAGAGCAGGTCACGCCATGACCCTCCACGTCCGACAAGCAACCGAGACAGGAGTGAGGCGTCGCATGAGGGAAACAGCAAGAAGGCTAACCCACCGCCACCTCCGCCTCCATCGCCACCTAGCAGTCACCATGGCGGAGGAGGCCCGCGTCGTTCACGCAGCCCATCCCCTGTTGACAAGAAGAAGAAGAACCCGGAGCTGTGCGATGCATGTTCGCGGATCGATAAGATCCACGAGGCCCGGGAAGGACCATACCTGGGACCACGTTGCTTTGGACCTGCAATACGGTCCGCAACTTACCCCAAAGGTTTCCGGATTGACAAGACCATCAAGCCCTATGATGGCACCGCCAAGCCAGCCACATGGTTGCAGGACTACGGCAACGCGGTGGAGATTGCCGGAGGTAACCCCAAAGTTGTCGTCAAGTACCTCCCTTTGATGTTGGCAGGCACGGCCCGTCAATGGATTGTTGACTTGCCGGAGAAATCCATCTGCAATTGGTTGGACATGCAAGAAGCATTCACCAAGAACTTCGAGGGTACGTACAAGCGTCCCTGCACTGTTGGCGATCTACAGCTGTGTGTGCAAGAGAAAGATGAGACATCTCGTGCCTACCTCTCCCGCTGGCTGGACATGAAGAATTCCTGCGCAGGAGTGCATGCTCAGACCGCCATGGCCGCCTTCATCGACGGGTTGGAAAGGGGCACGTTGCTCCAACATAAGCTGAAGCGCTTGCAGGACAATCACCAGCTTGACTTGAACCAGATGATTCAGTTGGCTAGTGAGTTAGCAGCTGCTGACGACGATGCTCGCGGCTCCTTGCCGGCAACTGCCATTCCAACTCAGGCTCGGAGGAATAGTAGTACAAAGCGGAAAACCGCTCCAGAAGAAAAGCAATCTCCCGACATGGTTGCCATGACTTTTGCAGGACGAGGTGATGGCAGACAGCGTGGCCGTGGACGGGGAGCTGGCCGTGGTCAGCAACGAGGAAGTGAAACTACCTCGGCGCCGCTCCGTGTTCCCCAAACCTACAAAGAGTACCGCGATATGCCGTACCTCGTACACCTCGATGTCAATGGCAAGGCCACCCATACCAATCGACACTGCAAGTTCGTCAACAACCTCAAGGAAGACCTGGAGTCTGGCTACAAGCAAAGTTGGAAGAACAGACTGCGAGGCAAGGGCAAGGGGAAGAAGAAGGAGGAGGAGTCCAAGGATTCAAGTGAAATGGACGAGGATGTTGACCCCAAGCACGCCGCCAAGAGCGACGACAAGGGCAAGAACCCCTTCGTGAATAAGGCGCTAGTCTACCACACTTTCCTTGGCACCCCTACCGTCCGACAACAGAAGATCTCTATGAGGATCCTGATGGCTACTCTACCCCCAGTCCCCCAGTACCTGCGCTGGTCGGAGGTTCCAATTACTTGGGACAGGACGGACCACCTAGACCTTATTCCTACGGAGAACCAATACGCCATGGTCATCAACCCCTTGATTGACGGCGTGGAGTTCACCAAGTGTATGGTGGATAGTGGAAGCAGCATCAACATCATGTACCTGGATACACTGTAGAAGATGAACTTGACGGAGGCAAACCTAAGGCGGACCAACACCATCTTCCACGGCGTAGTTCCTGGTCGGGAGGCTCGGTCCCTTGGGTGCATTACACTTCAGGTTGCCTTTGGCGATGTTAATAATTACCGCCAAGAGCGCATGACCTTTGAGGTGGTCCCATTCAAGAGCGTGTACCACGTCATATTCGGCCGCGACATATTCCACACGTTCATGGCCAAGCCATGCTTCGTCTACAACAAACTCAAGATACCCGGACCAAACGGTGTCATCACCGTATCCGGAAGCTTTACCAAGGCAAGGGACTGCAAGATCAATGAAGCAGCCTTTGCGGAAGCTGCCCTCTACAGCGAAGAATTCAAAGAGATCCAGAGCAAGGTCAATGACTCAGAGATGTCCATGTAGAAGAAGCAGATCTCCGACTCCGCTCCTGCGTTCAAGGCCGCCATCGAGACCAAGCCGGTGGAACTTGTGGTAGGCGATGCCTCCAAGGTCACCGCCATTGGGACGAACCTAGATCCCAAATAGGAAAGCGTGCTCGTCGAGTTCCTCCGTGAGAATAGGGACATCTTTGCCTAGAAACCTACCGACATGAAAGGTGTACCTAGGGAACTTGCCGAGCACATCTTAAACATTGATCCAAAATGCAAACCAGTGAAACAACCTCTACGACTCTTCGGAGACGAGAAGAGACGTGCCATTAGCAAAGAGATAGCTAGGTTACTTAAGGCTAGATTTTTCCGAGAAGTCCTTCACACCCGATAGGTGGCCAATCATGTACTTGTCCCCAAAAAGGGAACCAAAGAATTAAGAATGTGCGTTGATTACACCGGCTTGAACAAAGCATGTCCCAAAGATCCGTTTGCTTTGCCTCGCATTGACCAAGTCATTGACTCGACGGCTGGATCGGAACTTTTGTGTTTTCTTGATGCATACTCAGGATACCACCAGATCAAGATGAGAAAGTCGGACCAATTGGCCACTTTGTTCACTACCCCATATGGCACGTTTTGCTATGTTACTATGCCCTTTGGGCTAAAAAAACGCAGGTGCTACGTACCAGCGGACAAAGCAACGTTGCCTTCATGACCAAATTGGTCGGAATGTTCATGCCTATGTGGACAATATCGCGGTGATGTCTAAAAAGTCAAATGACTTAATCGCCGACTTAAAATAAACCTTTGATAATCTCTGGAAATACAACATGATGCTTAACCCTAAGAAGTGCGTTTTCGGGGTTCCAGACGGCAAATTGTCGGGTTTCATCGTTTCCCAGTGCGGAATTGAGGTCAACCCAGAGAAAATCAAGGCCATCTTAAACATAAACCTTCTACCATGCCTAAAGGACATTCAACGACTAACAGGCTGTGTTGCAGCAGTTAGCCGGTTCGTCAGCCGACTTGGAGAGAAGGCTCTGCCGCTGTACTAGTTGCTAAAGAAGGCGGACAAATTCACGTGGACGGACGAAGCAGATGCAGCATTGAAGAAGCTCAAGGAGATTCTTTCCTCAGCACCCATCCTTGCAGCACCCGATCCTGGAGAGCCCCTGTTAATCTACATGGTGGCAACCAACCGGGTAATCAGCATCGTCATCGTGGTAGAGCGGAAGGAACCAGGCTATGAGCACGGAGTTCAACGACCAGTTTACTATGTGAGTGAGGTCTTGACGGAGTCCAAGCAGCGTTACCCGCACTACCAGAAGATAGCTTATGGAGTATTCCTTGCTTCTCGGAAGCTGAGGCATTACTTTCAGGAGCACCCAATCACAGTGGTGAGCAAGACACCATTGTCCAAAATTATCAACAACAGCGACGCTACTGGTAGGTTCGTGAAGTGGGGCATTGAACTTGCCGCCTTCGAGATCACCTACAAGAGACACGATGCTATCAAGTCACAAGCTTTGGCGGATTTCATCGCAGATTGGACGGAGATGCCAGATGCTACTCCGTTGCCAGAACCAGAGTACTGGGTGATGCACTTTGATGGATCAAAGCTGCTCAACGGCTTGGGGGCTGGTGTATTGCTACAGTGACCAACAGGAGACAAGCTACACTACGTTCTGCAGATCCACTTCGAGGCTACGAACAACATGGCGGAGTATGAAGCACTCATTCACGGACTACGTGTAGCCAAGGATATTGGCATCAAGCACATAGTTTGTTGTGGAGATTCCGACTTGGTTGCCCAGTAGGTGGCTGGCACCTGGAATGCGCAGAACCCTATGATGGCGGCATATTGAGACGAAGTGGACGAGATAGCCAAGAGCTTCTTGGGCTACGAAGTCAAGTATGTGCCTAGGGAGCAAAACGAGGCGGCTGATCTGCTATCTAATCTTGTATCAGGGCGCAAAAGAATTCCGCCAGGAGTTTTCCTAGAGCATCTGCGTACACCATCCGTGAATGGAGCCGACATCGACAATCCGGATAGATCCGACTCTTTCGTCCACATGGTGGCAAAGGTCCCTTCGGCTTGGACAAAATCGTTCATGGAATATCTCGAACACAGAACTTTGCCCGACGACGAGGTCGAAAGACGGCAAATAGTACAACAAGCAAAGGGTTATACCATAATCAATGGACAACTCTACAAAAGGAGCACTACTGGTGTATACCTAAAGTGTGTTTCCCAGTTAGAAGGTATGGAAATCCTATGCAAAATCCATCTCGGAGATTGCGGGCATCACGCCGCTCCTCGATCGTTGGTCGCGGAAGCCTTCCGGCAAGGATTCTACTGGCTGACCGTGAAGGCGGACGCTGACAAGCTGGTTGAGACATGCATGGGATGCCAGTATTATGCCCGACAACCACATGTTCCTGCTGAAGAATTGCGAACAATACCAATAACTTGGCCATTTGCAGTCTGGGGGCTAGACATGGTGGGACCGTTACAGACGGCACCATGTGGGTTTACGCATCTGCTAGTAGCAATTGATAAATTCACCAAGTGGATAGAAGCTAAACCCATTAGAAATCTTGATGGGGCAACTGCCCTCAGGTTTTTCCGGGATCTAGTGGTGGGATTTGGTCTCCCACATAGCATTAACACCGACAACGGCAGCAACTTGTCACTCAGATAAGTGGAGGCTTATTGTTGGGAGAAGGGCATCCGACTTGACATTGCATCTGTGGCACATCCACAATCCAATGGTCAGGTTGAGCGAGCCAATGGATTAATCCTGCAAGGAATCAAGCCACGTCTTGAGGCACCTCTACATAGAGCAGCTGGAGCCTGGGCGGAAGAATTGCCATCTGTGTTGTGGAGGTTACGAACTACACCCAACAGATCCACCGGCTACATCCCTTACTTCATGGTATATGGAGCAGAAGTCATCCTACCTTCCGACATACTTCACGATGCACCAAGAGTCGCCGGCTACGATGAGGATGACGCTGAAGAATCCAGACGCCTAGATGTGGACCTTCTCGAGGAGGAGCGCGTTTTGGCATGCCAAAGATCCGCCATCTACTAGCAGAATCTACGCAGCTACCATAGTCACCGCGCTCGGCATCGCTCGTTTAAAGAGGGGGATTTGGTGCTCCGACTTAAGAAGAAGAAGTCACACAAATTATCCCCGCCATGGGAAGGACCGTTCATCATAAGCAAGGCGCTACTCAATGGGTCTTACTACCTCGTTGACAATCGTGAACTGAAGGATAGACCCAACGAGGATCATAAGCGTAAGCGACGTGACCCGGATGATGACTACCCGGAGCTTGATCGGCCATTAAACATAGCACAGCTACGTCCTTTTTACACTTAGTATTTTTTATCTAATTGTGTACCTCTTATATGATCAATGAAATAAAGCTCTCTGGTTCACTCATATGTCTGACTCTTTTACCTCCTTTAGTGTTCATTTTTGGATCATATAAAACCTTTATGCACAAGCTTTGTTATTGCACTTGTGAAAATTCCGCCTACGGGCGTTAGCTTAAGTTTTCAGGTCTACACGTTCTTTGTCGTTTTTATGTGGATTCTAGAGTAGTGACTTTTGGCACTTATTATCAGCAATTTTGTGCTTAGGTTATTGACGGTGCCATTGGGAATCATCACCTGAGCGCATGATTTCGACAATGAGTCTTCCGACTCACGAAAAGTCAAGCATAAGAACCAAAGTAATGGATAAGCCAACACTTGCTTAAAAAATATATACATGCTGGAAACAGGTTCTTAAGTAGCAGGACATACATCATTGTTTTCTGCCTTAAGTTAATACATAATTTTTTCCGCATACACATCAAAGGTGAAACAAATATTACAAGTTGTTTTTCATTCCTTTGGCGCAGGCGACTTGGAAGCAGCGTCATCGGCAGCAGGAGAATCACCCTCAAAGTTGGCACTGTGAAGGGACTCGGAGGATCTTTGGTTTCCGCCATCGATGGTGTTCATCGGCACGAAGACGTTGACGTCGACTAACTCGGCAACTCTGGTGTCATAGCCCGCGAGTGACGACAAGATGGATTCATGATTAATCGCTTTGCCATCGTCATCTACGTCGGGAATACCAGAGGTCACCGTGTCGATGTCGGCATCTTTGTAATGTGCCTTCACCATTGACAACACCATCCTTGCACCGGCCCGTGCACATGAAGGTTTCCAGCTTGTGATACGCTCAGGGGCTCGGCGCAGGATCTCTGAGAACTTTGCCATAGAGTTCGATGCCTTGATATTGATCTGGAGGGGCTTGGCGATCTCTTTGGCTTGCACGATGGCGGTGTTGATGAAGTTGCCGGCAAGAACCATGCATTCCTTTGCTGGAGGAGGCGACCGGGTTAAACCCATAGGAGCTGCAAATTCTGACAAGGAGCACATGAGTTAAAAAATTCAGAGTATCTAGACTACAAAAATCCAAGACGGGGAATCACTTACTGAAGATGCTAGCTTCAGCTTGCCAGAGGGTATCCGCCAAGGAGTCCCATTCTTGTTGGAGGAGCTTGTACACCTCATGATGGCGTTGATTCTGCTCATCGGAAGCTTTCTTTTGATCTCTTAAGATCGAGATCTCCTCCTTCAAGCGGTTCATCTCCTCGGTGGTGGAGTCCTGCAGGGCTTTCATGGATTCTTCATGCATCTTCAGCATGTCCTTCCTCTCCTGCTTAAGGATCTTGTTCTCGCTATCCATCTCCTGAATGTGCTTGGATTGCTCGATAATGTCCTTAGCCTTGGCAATGGTTTCTTCAAGTCAGAGAAAGCAAAGTACACAGTGAGTACTCGGAGAATACACAAGTTCAAGTCGGAATACGAAAAAGAAAGGAAAAACAGACGCTTGCTCTTGATGATCTGTTCCTTCAAGAAGGCAGTTTTACCCTTTTCGGCTTCCAAGTCCGCGCGCATCTTCTGGTACTTGTCGTTGGCCATGCCCCTCTGAGCATTCTCGTTCTGTGGAAAAAAGAAGAAATTAAAACGTTGTTTGGTCTGCTTGGAGCATCTAGCCGGAAAATTTCCACCTAGACGCTCGGGGGCTACAACGAGAGTTTTTAACTTAGCAATATGCTTAGCTTTTATTTAAGCATCTAGTCGGAACTAATTCAGTTCTCGATTAGAAGCTTGGGGGATATAGTATAAAGTTTTTAACTCGGATGTATGCTTAGCTTTTCTTTAAGCATCTAGTCGGAACTAATTCAGTTACAACTAGAGGCTTGGGGGCTACAGTATTGAAATTTATAAACACTGCGTATGCTACTCTTAAAGAATTTAGTCGGAATAGTTCATTCCACCTATATGCTTGGGGGCTACAGTGGGAAGTTTTCTAGCTTAGTCACTCTTAGAGCATTTAGACGCAAAGACCTATGGTTTTCCGTCTAAATCCTCGGGGGCTACAGTGGGATACTCATATGAAATGCAAAAGGCAAATAAAACTTACAAGTGCAATGATCTTGAGGTTGGTAGCACTCTCGGCCAGCAGCTTGCCAAAGGATACGTTGTTTCCTTGCAAGATTTCTGCTTGTCGGAGAAGCTCCTCTAGACCGCACGTCGGAGATGTCAGCGCCGCATCTGGAACCAGAGCAGTGCTACCCGGTGTAAGTACCAGATAGACTATCTTTGGATACTCTATGGCTTTCTTGAGTGTAGGGGCGCCGCCTACGGCAGAAGTACCAGCTTCCACCACCACCTTAACGCCACCGATGGCATCCTTAGCCGGAGCTTCAGCCATTTGGTGTGCGGCACTCTCCTGTGTCGCCTGCTCGCCGATGACAGCAATCTCTGTAGAGGCACCTGAGTCCACTTCCATGGCGGAAGGGCCAGATGCTTCCTTGGCTTGTGAGCTTGTCAGAGCGTAGGAGGGCTTGATGCTGGGAGTAGCAGGGGCGATGGAGGGAGATGCATCGCGATGCAGCATGTCCTTGATGGGTCTAGAAGCCCCCAATGTTTTGGAGGTATTCTTCAAGCTGGTCGTCCCTTTCTTCCTAAAACATGCAAAATGCATAAGTACGGGAACAAGACAGATAAATAGACAATGTCGGAGAGAAAGAAGCTTACACAAGAGGGGGTGCTTTGGCAAAAGGGATCCCGGTAGTCTTTCTTTTCTCCGTCTCCAGGGCGGCGGTAGTCTTTTTGGAGGCTCCACCCTCCGTCTTCTTCTTCTTCTTGCCTCCGTCGGCAGCATCAAAGGTGGAGCTCTTCCCCTTTCGTGCCAATGGAGCATCGTTGTCAGACACGACAGTGACTTCCTTCATCTTTGGATCATAGATTTGAGGAGCCATGATGTCCTCATCTATGTCGCTAAGCTATAAGGTGAAGAACCACCGTGTTAGATGAGATGACAGTTGTTAGATGGAAGAACTGGAGTATATGTCATACACAGAAGATAAATAGTTACCTTTGGGCACTTGATGTCTATGAACATGTCGTAGGTGATGGTGAAGCCACGCTTCTTGTCCTTCACCTTGACGATGTCCTTAAGACGGAGCTTGACAGAGTCGCTCGAGAAATTGTCCATGGAGATGCGGAGGCTATCCCTTCTATCGCTGTATACTCGTGCATCAGCTTCGTGCGGTGCTGCAGAGGTTGGATTCGCCTAATGAACCAGCACATGGCTAGGTCCAATCCGGTCAAACCCATCTCTACGAACCACTCTATCCGCCTTATGGCGTGGGAAGCGTCAATGTCGGAGGGAAGGGAGGCCTGGGATCTCCATGTCGAAGTTTCGGCGGCGGCTCCATTGACGAAGTTCGGGTACGTTACTTCTTGGACGTCCAGAGGGATATCTGGGCCGTAGAAGTAAGTACGCTGCCAGTTCTTGCAGGACTTGTGGCCGACGATGTCGGGGAACCGCTCGCCAGGACGGATCTTGAAGCTTATGGTGCCACAATTTCTAAGTCCATCCTTACTGGCTCCGGCTTCACGCTTGACGATGAAGAAATACACAAAGATATCTAGCCTAGGCTTAATCCCTAAGCAACCCTCGCAGAGCGCCGCGTAATTGCTGAGCGCCAGGATACTATTGGGAGAAAGGTTTTGGGGCTGGACTCGGTAGTGGTTCAAGACGAAAAGGAAGAAGTTAGAGATGGGCAGGGAGACTCCGCGTACCAATTGCGCTCTGAGGTACACCTTTTCTCCGGCTTGGGGAGAAGGTGTGACCTCACCGGCTGGCGCCGCCCGCCAGGCGAGCCCCTCCATCACGGGGAGATAGCCCTCGACGATCAGCTCCTTGATGTCGTGGTCCGTGATGTCCAAACCGCGCCAATCGCCCTTGTGGGAGTCGTTGTCCGCCTCCAGCAGCTCCAACGCCGCCTGATTATGGTCGCCGCCGGTGGTCTCGACCACCGCGGAGATGGGAATGACCAGGACCTCTGGGGGCACGACGATGGAGCTCACCGGCTTTGCCGCGACTTTGCCAGACGACGCAATCGAGGGATTAGAGCTACTGCTGACCATTGCGCAAGTTTGGAGGTGACTGGCGAGATTGGGAGCTAGGGTTTTTCACAAGGTTGCGCGGAGAGCTCGAGGATGTGCTCGCTGGAGGAAGAAGACGATGTGAAGAGAGAATAAGGTGAAAAGTAATATTTCCACCACAGTTACTATTTATGATCTCTAGAATCAAGATTCGTGCAGCTTGATCGGACGGTTGCTGCGTAGACGATGTGTGTGCGGACGTGCGCGGAAATTTCGCCACGTCCCAACCGTCGCCGCCAACGGTTCGTATTGCTCTCGCGGGAAAAGTGGACATGATTTCGTTCTCTTCATGTGTGAGTTACGAGGCGTCGCTGACCTACGTCTACGTCGCCCTAGCTGACATAGGCAGGTGAGCCATCACATCAGAAGATTCCGGCATGGACGGATCCAGTCCGGCTACGGAAGAGTACGATGGAAGATTCAGCAAATTCTTCGACTTACAAGTTGGAGTCGGAGAAGACCTTGTAGGGTTCTTTGGGAGGACTACAAGATATTGCTTGACGATTTGCCGATATCCATCTAGACGGAGCATTCCACATGAAGAGGCAAGACGGTGCAAGATCTCGAAATTCAGGGGGGGCTACTGTTGGGGATATGCTATATGGGTATCCTCATAGCATGTCTCCTATCCGTATAACCCGGGTGGCCCACAATTGGTAGCATGTCCTATGGCCTGCTGTGTGGCCCAGTTAGATGGATCCAGAAGGGAGGCCCATGTCGGATAAAGGAAGGCTACGGTTGGAGTCACCGACATACCCGGAGCCTTGGAGTACAAGACACGCAAGACTAGTAATAGACGGTGTAGGACTCTGTAACATGTCCGGCTAGGACTTTCCCTGTAACCCTAGGACCTGGCCACTATATAAGTCGGGCCTATGGGAGCCTTTAGGGCACAACTTCATACGATAACTTAGACTTTATAGTCACCTCGAACAGCGAACCAATCCCTGTAACTCGGCGTATTGCCCTTATAGTGATTTATAGCAGGAGTAGGATTCCGCCACCGTCGTGGGATCTGAACCTGGGTAAGCTGTGTTACCTAGTACCTGTCAACCGTCCGCCTTCCCCCATGTCCCTAAACATGCACTCTGAGGATCCCTCCATGGCGTACTCGTCGGCAATACCACGACAGGAAGGATTCCCTCCTTTCGTTACCGCCGGCCACAAGGAGGAGTTGGGGGAGTACTCCCCTCTATGACAACCTCGAGATCAAGGCTAAACAAATCCAGACCTCCGTCTGACATAAGCTTAACCTTGAGCTCGAGAATATCTAGTGAAGAATCGGTAAAACAACAGTGACCCTACGACACAAAAATTTATTACAGCAAGCTCATAACTGAGCAAAGAACCAAATTATTACAAGCAGAGGTCACTGACCACAAACATCAAACAACGGAAGGAAAATTATGCTATTAAGTATAGCAAACTTAACAAATGACCTAAGAGGCCTGAAGCATAACGATGACGTCCTAGCCCATAGATTCCAGGCTGCCTGTCGGGAACCCCAAGCTACTTGTCGGTGTCGATGTAGTACGGAACTCGTCTTCAGGGGAACACTTACTCTGCCAAATGTATCAACAAAGCAAGGGTGAGTACACGATATAGTCCACAAGACTTATGGATGGTGGAGTTGTTTTGCATAAAGTCATCTTTTGTTTATAAAACAAGAGAGAGAGAAGAAGCTCGTCTAATCAGTATATTTTAAAAGGGGATAAGAGAACGACATCTCCAAAATATTGATCATCATATTTTGTTATCCAGCAAGTCATCATCTGAACCCTAACTAGGATCACCCCCTCGTACCCATGAGGAAGCGTCCTTAAGCACACGTTGATCTGCTAAGTTTTACGATTAGGTTATAGTTCTCTACGATCTTAGAATTTGGTCACCAAGTGTTCATAATCGTGAACACGGCTTTTCAAAAAGATTATTACCCTGTAGGGGTGTACAACTTTACCCACACGTACTAACCTTCTCTTAATGCCACATGATTAGCCCTCTTCCTTGGAAGGCCAGCAGAGGGTGGTTATACACGACCTTTACCTTGCTTTTGCCGAGACCATGAGTCACGCCCTAAGGATTGTTCCACCATAACGGGTCAAATCCCGAAGCCGGTCCCTAGAGATGTGAGGTGAGGTTGGTTTACCAGGGCTCCATCGACCCCAAGAAACCTCAGCCATGCTTACCTACCTATTATGAATGAACCTTCACCCGCCAAATCTTTCGAAAGGTTTTCTATGCATATGTTGAATGGAATGCCGAACTACGTGACTCATTGAATCTACTAGGTGCCTAGTTAGTCACTTGTGAGGTTTTCCAAACCCCATGTGGTTGTACGCTCGTCTCGGTTCCAAAGGCAAGAACTCGGGTCCTAGTGGTGACGAGCATGGGACTACAAAAACAACATCCCACTATGGCCTCCTATACAAGCCTTAGCATGTTTAACTTATATCACCTCTGATATTATCTCATCATGGTCTCCTATCATACTAGATTATCTGCATCTGATACATCATCTAGATGAACCAGCTCTGACAGCTATGCATGGCTAAGAAGGACACAGATATAAGCTCTAGCAGTACACACAAGCCAAACCTAGTTATGCCAGGAGCAGTGGATCAGGTAATATAAGCTCAAAGGGATAATGCTATAGATAGGATACTCTATCTATCGATAAAAGACCACAGTAGAATCGTATGCATCATGGCAGGAATTGAAATGCTTTCGAAATCATAGGATTATATCATGGTTGGGCTATGCTTGCCTTTGCCAGTTGATAACAGATAAATAGATCTTCGAAGGCCTTGTACTTGACTTGGTTATAGTTGGTCAAGTATTTGTCTTCGAGCTTCGACGGTGTCACATCCCAAGATTTTCCAAATCTTGTAATGTGAAAAATAATAAAATAAAATAAATTATTGTTGAAAATCAGGGTGAAAAGAAACTTTGTTCCTAAATGGAAACTTAAAATCCCATCTGGAAGAAACTTTGGTTAACATTTTAACCCAACTAAATTCAAATCAAGTGAAATGCATTCTTCATAAAATGCATCTGGAAATTTAAACACTTGGAAAATAAATCCAAAACCCTAAACCCTAATGGAATAAAATCATTTCCAAGTTATCTCCAAGCCTATGGATTTGATCCATATAAAAACTTGTCAACAAACATTTACAAATGATCAAGAATGACAAATAGAAATATTATAAGACTATATAAATTGGTTTCACTTAATTTGGAGCCATAAATAAAATCTTATGAATTTAATAAAATAAGGAAAAGTAATTTCCAAAGCTAATAAAGCACTTACCTAAAACACATACCTAATGATGAGCAAATGATCCTAAAAAGATTTAAAGTGATAATTAAATATGAAATAAGATTTCACAAATTAGAATCACCAAGTTTGGATCTCTAAATAAAAAGATATGGATTTTATAAGATGAAGAAAGAAATATTAAATAAGGAATATTTAAAGACCAAATTAAATCTTGGCTAAGACCATAAGCAAATGGAATGAATAGAATCCAAATCCAAATAAAATAAAAGGATAAAGAAGTTCCAAAATAAAATAAAATGACTTAAACCAAAATTCCATTTGAATAAAGACAAAACCCCTATTAGAAATAATTAATTAAATCATGGGAAAAGATATTTGGAATATACCCAAGTGGAAGAAAAGTTGTATAATTAACTTAAATTAAATAAATCTTCCAAATAAAATTTAGGGAATTAAAAATCTATATTTAATTCCATTGGAATTAAAACAAATACCTAATTCAAATGATTTGTGAATCATGTTAAATACTTTCCAAATAAACCAAGATGAATATTTTGACACCCTATTAAACAAATAAAAACCTACTAAAAGGTTTTGGAAGGATTTAGAATTCAAATGGAAATTAAAAAAACATTATTAAATCTTGAAGGAATTAATAAAAGGACCTACTTTAAATAATTAAAAAGGCACTTAAAGAATAAAAGTTTTATTCTAAATTTGACATCAGAATGTGGTATTAAACAGTGTTTGATTATTCACAAAAGTTGGAAAAGGTTTGAATTCAAATGAGTGTTTGAATTAATTAAACAAAACCAAAACAGAAATAAGAAATGGAAAAAGAAAAAGGAAACAGGAACAAAAAAAAAAGGACTCGGCCCAGCCAGTCCAGCCCACTCCCTATTTTATCCCACAGAAAACGTTTCGAACCAGAGAACTCACCCACTGAGTCTATGACGCATGGACCCCACCCCCACACTCTCTCTCTCTCGCTGCCAAGCGACCCCACGCCACATCATCATCTTCTCCACCCGCGCGTAGACCACGCCCTCCTCCCGGCCGTTTCCTGCCGTTAACCTCTCAGAGTAAATACGCTGCAATGGCTCGACGAATTAATCCCGTGATCACGCCTGATAAATCCCCTCCCTCTCCTCTTCATTTCCCCTCAAACCCCGCTGCCAGAGAGCCACCAGGCTGCCTCCATTTTGCTCTGCACTGCCGCTGTCTCCGGCGAGCTCCGCGAGCGATTCTGGCCAGTAGACGTCGCCCCTCGCCTCATCGTGCACACAAGCGTGATCCCCATCTCCTGGAGAACCTCCCCGTAGCGCCAGCTCGCCCCTGCACGCCCTAGAACTTCGGCAATGACGACGACCACTGCCGCCACCGTCTGCCTCCGCTCCGACGAGCACTGCTGGTGAGACCAGACCTCCCCTCTCCCTCTCTTTCACACGCGCATGCTCGCCGTGACCCCGCGCATCTAACTACACTACCTTTTCTCTCTGGCGTGCACCGTACCTCCACCGTCGTCTTCAACAGGACGAGCCCGAGCCAGAGGACAACTCCGGCAAGAAATTGCCTTCATCCTCGTGCGCCCCTGCCTCCCCGAGAGCCTGTTGAGCATCAGCATCGTTCAGCGAATTAGGTGAGCCCTCTCTCTCTCTCTCGCTTCCTGCATTGCCAGCGACGCCACTGCCAGGCCGCCGCCGCCGCGAGTCAGAGTCCAGCGCCGCCAGTTCTAGGTCATTAGACTAGGACCGTTGGATCTTGATCCTGAGGCTTAGATAGAATCACTTAAAGCCGAAGGGGTATGCGATCTGTGCCGTGCGATGTAACTTAAATCCAACGGTGTTCAATGCGTGATCCGAACGAACCGGTACCAGCCAATAGGAAAGCGCCACGTGTCCCTGTTCGTTTGATTAAAAATAGAATTGATCTATTAGATGTTCTAATTTGAAAAAATCATAACTTTCAAACCACACGTCCAAATTTTGCAAATTTTATATCAATAGAATCAGCAAGACAAGTACTTTCTGACCATACACTTTGTTTAGTAAAATGCTTCTGTTAAATTGACTGTTTTTGCAGAAACTTGTGTATGCATGTTTAGAATATAAAATTTGTTCTAAAATGATTTTGGGGGTAAAATCTTTGGAAAATGGTTTGTTTTGAACCTACTGACCATATAAATCAATTGTTGGTTTCAAAAATGTATTTGGTGAAGCAAAAGAATGAATCTTGGATTTAAACCATTTCTAGACAAATAAAAATATGGTTTAATTATTAAAAATGGTTTTGGAAGAAAACCTTTGGGAAATGTTTTGTTTTAAACTCTCTGACCCCAAACACCAAGTTTTATGACTTGAAAATGTATTTGGTAAACCCTATAAAAATTACTACTTTGCTAAAGGCATTTTTAACCACATGAAATAATGACTTAGTTTAAAAATGGTTTGTAGGAAGAATCTTTTGCAAATGGTTTTGCCACTTTATAAAATGACCAAAAGATGTTTTAGAATGTTTATAACCAATTATAAACCACTTTTGTAAATAAAACAAAGTTTGGCATGCTTGCATGCATTGTTTTGTTTCTATCATTTTATATGATGTTTTGCTTGAATGGTAGATTGTAATATTGCTTGCTTGATTGAAATGTAGTGATTTGAAGAGTGTGATCATTGAAAATATCAAGGAGTGAACTTATATTCTCTACCAAAAAGGCAAGTGATGCTTCATACTTTTGTCCCATTATTTTCACTATGCATTAGTGATATTCTAAGTAGGACTTGCATGGAATATTTGCTAAGTATAAACTATGCTATGGGAAATCCTAGTAGATGAAACCTTAGTAGAATTTCCTAAGTTAAGATTCCTACTACTACCATGCTTAGCTTAGCTAGTAGAAAACAAGGGTGGAATATATATTCATACTATGGAAATATTTCTAAGTCTGAGGACTTGTGTTTTGATTAATAAAACAACTAAGTGAATGAATCACCTGGGTGGAATGGAAGGAATGGTTTGTGTTGAGTGGTTATGCAAGTCCAAAGATGTGGGGAAAACTTGGGCATCACCAAGTCCAGTATACTGGGGAAAACTTGGTATCTCACTTGTGGATGGCCACCCAGGAACAAAGAGATTTGAGATGTCAAATGTTGAGAAGCTTCAAGTGCAGCCACTTGGCATTATGGGCTCTGCCTGGATCATATAGGTTGCAAGAACTTAGCCAAATGGACAGTTGGTGGTAGGGGATGATAGGTTGGAACGCGTGCATTTTGGTATAAGGGAAGGCTTCTGAAAGATCTTGTCTTGGTGAAACCAAGTCTTGTGGGGAAAGTGCACAAACTCTGCAGAGTGAAAAACCTAAGTACTTAGCCATGTCCCTAGAAAAGGACAATTTGAGCATCAAGACATGGAAGCTATCAGGAATCTCCTCATCCCAATTTCTAAGTTAAAAACTTGTGGTTGAACAAGGGTTGAAGGATCACCAATTTCTATTGGGAGATGCCTTGGGAAAGATTTTGTCAAGCAAAAACTTAGTGTTTTCAAATGATAAGGAAAATCTATTTTGAGCAAAGCAAGCCTAAGCTCCACTTAGCCAAATGCATATAGATGATAGACTCCACTATACTACCATAGTATCACTTGCCAATACAATTCAAATGTATTGACCCTTGTGGCTATAACTTGTTAGGTTGCAGGTTTGTTTGTTATTAATGAAGTGTGTTGATTAGGATTACAAGTCTACAACCAACATGTCTGCCTGTGGCACTTTGAAGATGAAGGACCCCATGTTATTGTTATATTCTGCTGCATTGTAATGAGATAGCCAAATGAGCTATGTAAGATGTAATAAATTATATTATTCCTGGTTATAAAGTTGTATTATGACCTTTGTTTCTTGATATTACATCTTAACTGTGGATGCTAGCTATTGATCCAGGGACTAGCATTGTAAACACAGGGATCTCTACCTTATTAAAGGTTGGGAACCTTACAGACGGTGTTGATCTCTGGCTTCGATATCGATCTCGTATTCTAACAGGAAGAACCAAATACCGGAAAGAGAGGGAAACAATCAACACATGGCATCGATGCAATTCTCAAGCAAGAATGATGATATGACAAGTTAATTTGTATTGAAATGTAACCCTAAAGCAGGCTCGACAACTTAATCGGGGTTCCAAGGGGTGCAAACCCTAATTCAGAGAAACTCAGGATTTATATGAGAGGGGTTGGTTTGCTCTTCTCATTAAACTTGTCATTAAAGTTGTTGATCAATACATGATTATAGTGTAAATAGATAGATCTCATTTTTATGAACATTTTGATATATTTTTCATATTTTTCTGACTTATATATCATTAGTTATTGAATTTATAAGATTTAAACCATTTTCTGAAATTATTAAACAATTTAATTGATTTATTGCGTCATGCTGACAGAGGGCTGACATCACACGGGTGGGGGTCATTTCGTACTGGGGCTGCATCTAGCCCTAGTCACTGACGGCTGGGCCCTGGGGCCACGTAGGCTTGCCACCGTGGCAAACCTTGCCCAAGCCCACATCACAACCACGAGGGCGCCACGTCGAAGACACGCGAGCGCCACCTAGGCTCGCTGGAGAACACTTCGGACAGCGGCCAGGGACGACATAGGAGCACGATCTAGGGCTTGCGAGTAGGCCTGGTCGAACCAGCGCACCGAGACAAACCTAGTAGCGGCGGCGCGCTCTGATTTGTTCACCAGAGCACCCTCCACGATGGCAGATGGCGGAGGCACTTGCAGATCGGTGTGGCGGCGACAGCACAGAGCGAGAGGGAGCGAGCGGAGGGGCTAGGGAGAACCAGAAGCTCACCACAGGGGCAGTGGAGGGGTTGACGAGGCCAGAGGAGGTCGAACGTGGCCAGAATCAATGACGATTAAGGAGGTGGCAATTGGGGCGATTGGAGGCTCGCCGTCTTGCGCGCTTCGGGGCAAACAGTCAACAACGTCGGTCACGGCAGTGGCCTCGTACAGGAGATGGGAGGCCGGAGACGGCGAGATGCCGGTGAGGTCAGAATCTAGGGTTCGGGGAGCTCACAGAAGAGAGGAAGAGAGCGTGGGGGAAGAGAAACTGGGCACGACTAGGGTTCCTCGCAGGTCCAGGGGGTCTTGTAGACGGAGAACAGTGGCGGCGAGGATCTTAGCGCTGGAGAGCAACACGGCGGCGACACGCAGCTGCTTCGGGTGCAGCGCGAGGTTGACGATGGAGATAGAACAGAAAAAAACGGTACGTGGGCCGGGGCCGGCTACGGGCTACTGCTGGGTTGCGGGGTTGCGCGTTGGGCGACGGGGAGAGGAGAGAAAGAGTTGGGCTTGGCCCAGATTAGCTGCTGCTGCTATTTTTTTCCTAAAATCATGTTTTCCAATTTTTGTTTTCACTTTCCCTTTTGCAAACCCATTTCAAATATGTTTTTGAATAATTCAAAAATACCAGAAGGTTTTGTGGAATATACAAACTATTGTGGGGCCCTTTTACTCAGATTGGGCTCCACATATATTGACACTTTTCAAATTCAGAACATTTTGAATTGATTTGAGAGGGAGAGGAAAACTAGGGTTTTAGGGTTTTGCTCAATTTTTCTTTGCATGCACAATTTAAGAAGATGATGCTCATGAAGGCGCAATCAAAACCCTAATGTAAGATTAACTAAAACTAGGGTGTTACAGCTCTATCCACCTTATGAGAATCTCGACCTGAGATTCCAAAGGTAGGAAAAGAGACAGAGAGAGAAAGAAACAGAGTCACTCTAAAGATAAGAGGGAAACACACTAAACAACACAGAGAGTATCTCATGGTCAACTCATGGATGGAGTGTTTAGGAACAACTCGGAGATGGCAGACATGAAACACGCCAAGGTAACAGAGGGAACACGAGGAGAAGATTTCAAATTGTTAGATAGCTGGTCTTCATAAGGATTGAGACCATGAAACTTATAGAAGAGTTTAAGCTTCTGAAGAGGAAGGATTCCAACAGAAACAACATGACCACAGACTTCGATAGGTAACCTCTACTAAAAGGCTTAAGTAGAGATTTCGGATTGCAGAGATGTGGATCAACAAAACCAAGCTGTTGAACTACTTTTGACATAGAAGGGTCACTTTTTCATTCAACAGTAGGCTTAAGACAAAAAGGTGTTTTGTGGAGAGGACTCATAAGAGTCACAAGAAACATGTATCAAGAGAAACTACAGAGTACCAAAATCATAGTCACTCTTAAAACATGGCTGAGAAAAACGAAGGAAAGTTCTTTATTCATCCAAGTATATCAAAATCTCTGCCAAAGATCATGATATCACTTTACACCACTAAGATGAATAGTTTAAGAGGATTCCTGATGACATGAGAAGAAAGAAACTTCATTCTTAGATTTCAATTAATTGTCACAACAATGATTGCCAACATAAAAGCGTCTGAGGGATCGACCGAGAGACATTCAGCAACTCTACTTTAAATATTCTCCTTGATGTTTGAAAAAACAAACATCAGGTAAAGGTCGGACTTCGGATACAAAGGAAACCATAAGAACAACTCCTATATTAGATTATAAAATAAGCCTCGCGAAGAGTGGTTGTTATTGCTGAATCAAGAGGATGTGATGGTAGGTCTTTCCGGCTAGTTGTGTCAACCATTACACCAATCTTGCCAAACTTACAAGGAGACCTACATCAAAACCTTGAGGAACACCAACCATCATTGCTGCTTGAGATTCAGCTTTGGTTAGGTGGAATGATACTTCAGACTCAGCATGTCCAAATAGAAAGTTCACAACATTTACCGCAAAGGTAAAGTTACTAGATTCTCAAGACATGGACTATAGTGTAAAGCTCTAAAAGATTGAGCTAGATTGCTAGACCCATGTATTTAACAACTTGTCAAGAGACAACTTCACATACATAAAGTATTAACAATAAAACACACATGTGTCCTCAGGAAAGAAAGATAAATCTTCTTGAATCCACGGCGACATATTTCAACAGTTGCACGTGAACCAGAGAAGGTTACTTCTAACATCCAGAACACATACTTCGAGATGACTCGAAGACGGTTCCCGAAAGTTTCCAACATTAATGCCAAAGGTTCCATATGAATACAATCTAACATGGAGAAAATAAGAATGTCATTGATGGGCTCAACAACAAACTTACCAAGACAATCCAAGAAGATGGACTCATATGTTGTATGAATAAGGCATAGACATTGGTCAGACCAAAGGACTTGAAGATGTACTTAGGTGATACATCACAAGTAGGAACACCATCAAGATAGTCCTTCAAACTGAGTTTGATTTGACGATAACCCAAATCAAATCAAAGATGGGGGAAGATAACATATCCACAAAGGAAATACTATCTTTCTTCAGCGCGAACGAAACTAGACATCCCTTTACGAAGGAATAGAGTCGAATGGAACTTTTGTCTTACAACTCTCCAAGTTGTTGTTTAAGCTCTAGTTCAGGGGTATCCGGTACGGATCCTTAGAGAAAAGAGCAGTTCAGAGAACTTGCTTGCTCAATAACTTGACAACACGGTCATATGGCAACATGGCAATACTTCTAGAAAGACGTCCAAAATATCACAAACCACCGATATGTCACTTAGTTCGAGATTAAACTTGCTCGGTAAGGCAAGAAGACGTAGTCTCAAAGTTTTGGCTCAAGCATACTCTTTAACCGAAGAGAGTGTACTAGAATAACGGACTTGGTATAACGACCATCCTTTGCTTAGTGATAGGTGATGACCCACAAGTATAGGGGGTATATCGCAGTACTTTCGATAAATAGGAGTGTCGATCCCAACGAGGAGCATAAGGTGTTGACTAGTGATATGGAGCAGGAACTCTCTGTAAATACTTAGCAAACCAATTTTTAGGGGTTTTCTGATAAAGCAACAAAACAAAGTGCAAGTAATAAAGACAAAGAGAAAATGCAGCAAGTGGCCCAATCCTTTCTTAGCAAAGGACAAGCCGGTGGAAATACTTATAAGGACCAAACGTTCTCGAGGACACATGGGAATTCTATCAAGTGCTTTCGCTTCATATAGCTGAGTACTCTTCTTTGGTGTTGTAAGTGTTGTGTGGGTGAACCTGTGTTAATGTACCGACATTACTTGGACTAATACATACTTGTGATTAAACCCCTGCAAGCATCCATAACTACAGGAAAGTAATTAAGATATAACCCTAACCACAGCCTTAAACTCTGAGATCCTACGCTCCCTCGTGCAAAGGTGTCCTAACAAGGGTTCAGGTTTCTGTCACTCCGAAAACTCCACAATTAGTAGCCAAATACACAATGCATTCCCCTAGGCCCATAAATGGTGAAGTATCATGTAGTCGATGTTCACATGACACCACTAGAAGAATAGCACCACAACTTAAATACTAAACCATTGAATAATAACTCAACATAAATCCACTAATAACAACATGACTTCTCCCATGTCCTCGAGAACAAAATGAACTACTCACAAGACAGCATATGGACCAAGATCAAAGATGATATGGTGATGGATAACAATCTGAACATAAACAATAATCCAATGGTTCCACTCACAAGCATCAACTACAATAGTAATTAACACCGGGAAAGTTTCCCCTATGAACTAAGCAAGTATCCAACACGATTGTTACAGCGGGATGGAGTGGTGATGATGGTGTTGGTGCAGATGATGGTGTGGATGCTGATGATCCCGATGAAGCCTAGCTTGATGACGATGTTGATGGTGACGATCTCCCCTCTCCAGGAAGGAATTCCCTCGCAGAAAGCTGTCTGCCGGAGAGATCTTTCTCTCTCAGTGTTTTCTGCCCCGCAGAGGCAGCGGAAATCTATCTGTGGTTGCTCCCCTGGTATTCGGGTTCTGTAAGGAAGATATAGGCGAGAGGGCGGAGTCGGAGGCCGAGTAGGTGGGCCACATCTGCCCTAGGCATGGCCCAGGGGGGACCCGCGCCTAGGGGTGTGGGCCCCCTGTGGCCCTTCTATGCCTCCCCTTCTGGCTTCCTCTGTCTTCTGGGAAAATATCATTTTCAGATATTTTTCTGGTATTTTTCTGATCTTTGCGAAATTGCATCAAAACACCTCGTTTTCCATCAAAATCCAGACTCCGGCAGTCCATCCTCCAAGAATCATCCAACATGCAAAAACAGTGGAAAAGACATAAGTAATACCTCATAGTAAGTCATATATCAATGAATAGAGGCAAATTATGATATATCATGGTGATGCAAATTGGACGTATCAACTCCCCCTAAGCTTAGACCTTCGCTTGTCCCCAAGCGAAAACTGAGCTCAGTAAACATGTCCATAGGTTTATGGAGTGAAGTGTCGATAAAATAATACGGACAAGAAGCATCACACTTACCATTACACAACTCATAGAAGAAAGCAACTCACCATTATATAACTTAGCTTGCAACAAGTACATGAGTCACAATAGAGATGCATAAAGTTAAATCATAATTGGAATACGTAAACTCTTGTTCCTGTTCAGAGAACAGCTGGCAAACAGTTTCACAAATAGAAGTTTTCAAAACAGGAGCACTCTTTGCTCAAAAAGGTTTTTTCAATGAAGGCTTTGAAAGTAATACTCAATAGATAAGAGTCTTGTGCAAACAAGGAAGATAAATAACATGATTGAATAAATCACCATATGAATGTTTGAAACACAACAACTCAAATGCTTGATGGAGGTAGAGAGGAACTAGGTTTACTGACTCAACTTAGAAAATAGGAGAAAGGTCCCTTCTAGAGGGAAGAAGGGATTTCAAGTCATAAAGAGCCTCCAAAAGATTATGGTACTTACTAGTTTTGAAGCCTCATTGCCCCTATCATAAGCATCTTGAGATGATTAAGGTTAACACAAAGATGGAGTATATGCTTGACAAAATATAAGTTGGCAATCTCATGTCCCTTGAGTACGACGGCCGCTCCTCATGCTACTCAACTTTAGTCACCGGTAAGTTCTTGTCATTGTAAGTACATGTGTATCATAAAGAACCACCAACGGGGTACACGTTGCACATGGTACAGGAGCTATCCCATAACCAAAATGACAAGGGAAGCAGACAATGAGCATCTCGGCGATCTTTTTATTTACTATGTGCATAGCTTTTTATTGAGGATGCTTCACAGAATGCTCACTATGGTGATGCTGCAAGTTTCCACCATGATTAGGCATGGCTTAGGCCAGCGGCCCAGACATTTCTCTAACACACATACATCACTCCATGGAGTTACAAGTTCCCTCTTTATTTCACACCGTCGACATCCGTAAACAAAAGAGCATGCTATCAACTGTGTACTACGTACAAGTGCAATGTTGAAAGAGTTTCCCGTGACAACACAGTTCAGCTAATTCCAACGTATAGATGCAAGCATATACAACTTCGATGACACAATGGTTCAAGTCTATTAGGGGCAAGAGAATAAGGTGTGCCATCAAGTTTGTGAGAGCTTTACTAACTAGTTTTCACATAACAAAATAGTTTTTAATTTGAAAGATAGATGAAGCTTGAGAATTTGCTTGAAATAGCAATTGCTAATAGGTAGATGTGGTGGACACAAATGGCAAAGGCTTTGGTTAAAGGGTTTGGAAGAATGATGAGTATGCCTTCTCAAAACAGGTTTTTGGCTAGCAAGGCTGGGTAGCAAGCAAAAGAGTTGAAAGAAACAAGCAAACCTACAAGTGATAAAGCCAAACATGCAATCTTCCTTGAAGAAACAAAAGATCTTAAATAAAGAATACTAAACTTATGAGCCAACAAGAAAGAAAATAAATGATACAAAATACCTGTAAGCTTTTTCTCTTCTTCTTTCAAACCTCAAAAAGTGTTGCTACTAACCAGAACTTGGTTTGCCAAAACCAATTTAAATCCACTTGATGATCCCAAAGTGATGCCAATACTGATCAACAAGATCCATCATATAATAGAGATTGCAAACTAAAATAAGAAGTGCAAAAAGTAAAAGATGAAACTTCTCACTAATATTCCATAAAGGCACTCTCACCAAGGGATACATAGATAATAAACTAAAGGAGAGATACTTCCACATGCAAACTAAACTATGAGATAACTTTTCTACCAAAGATATGAACCCACTAAAAAGTCACTACTAGAAATCCCCTTATTTCCGACAGGGAAATTTAATATCCGACAGGTCGTCGGCTAATATGCTAATAACCGATGGTTCTAATAATGCCCGACGGTTATTGACTACCTCTCGGTTATAACTATCAATAGCCGATGGTGAAGTTAATTTACCGAGAGTGAAAAGGTAACTCTCGGCTGTCCAAACTAATAGCCGACAGTGAAATATAATATCCGACGGTACAAACATACCTCTCAGCTATAATAGAAAATGGCCGACGGTACATGTGTAACTCTCGTTTATTAGTGAAAATACCCGTCAGGATATTGTAATAACCGACGGTTAACACAGACTGTCGGGGATATGTTTCAATGGCCAGGTGGGCTAGCTAAGCATGGAGGACTTCCGATGCTGATTCTAAGATAATTGGCAACAATTGTATTTTAAATTAAATAGCCAACGATCAGTTTTATTTGCAATGCCTCTCCAACTAGGTAGTGGTTGGTTAGGTACATGGTGTTACATGTTTCATAAAAAATGCTTGAAAACCGACTCACGTAAGGCCATGTACACTGGTAAATGCTTGCCTGGATGAAAATAAAAAAAATTCCAAAAGAATTGAACGAAAATTATATAAGACGGTTTGAGAGGCCCCCAAAATGTCTTATATGTAAGAACAAATTGGTTCGTCATATTTAAAAAATTTCCAAAATTTTATTTTCTGAGATTAATAAGGTGCATCATAAAGATTTAAAAGAATCATGAAGCAAGCCCGGAGCAAAAAATAGAACTGCAAAACTTAGGCGCGTGTGGCTTATTTTGCACTGAGTGCGCGGGGGAGATAGCACAAAATTTTGGCGAAGCCATTCCACTGACCGATGGGCCAGTCGTTAGAGTCAAACCTTCTCCATGTTTCCTACATTATCTCTAATTCTCTATCCCTAACCAGATCTCTCACACTCCGAAGTCCCCGAAATCAACTCCCCTCCTTAGCTCGCCGCCTCCCCCTGCCGCCGCTCCGATCTGCAAGCACATGTGGCCTCTCCACTTGCCTACACAAATCCGGACTCCGCCTAGACTCCTCATCTCGACTGGGAGCGAAGCGAGGAGATCATTCCCAGGGCATGGCCCTGCGCAGGAGGACATGGCGAGGCTAGGTCTTCGGGGGCGTCAGGTGCGGACAATCTCATCGATCGCCTTTGACGGGAGCAACGCTATGGTAGGTGGTTAGCGGTGATCACCCACGTCGCCGCCAAGTTGTCAGGTTCTGCAGGATCTTGAGTAGCTTCTCTCAATTCCGTTTGTCTGGCTGGCTTGGAATAGACCATGGGTACTCCAATAGCCGGCAAGTAAACGGAGTGTTTCTTCCTGTACCGTCAGGTGGCTAATGAAACTCGACGGAGGATCTCAATCAAAGACGCAACAAGACCAGGCATCTTCTAAAGGTAGATCGCAGTGATTCTCGTTCCTAGAGTCTGTGGTTTCCCTATCAGACCCTACTTAGTTATGAATAATATTCATTGGAGAACAGGCACACTTATTGTTCTAGGATTAGGAACTGTTATACTGGTAATAGTAAGAGTTTTCTCTCTAGCAACTGACGCTCAAAGTAGCATTTGATCCCAAGCTACATGTGTAATTCCGCTGATCTTCTTTTGGTTTCCTAATGCCTGTAGGGTTATTGCTGGTCAGAATGTCAAGCAAGCCAGAAAAAATTTGCAGATCCATCAAAGTTTTTATCTATTGTTATGTGATTTCTCAGGTTTGTACCTTCTCTACCAGCTATAACAATTTTCCAAGATATGTTTATGGGCATGTTTTGCCAAGCAAGGTACATACTGGACCATTGGCGAGTCCCTGCAGGCACTCGAGGTGGTTAAGGCTGCAGGACGGTGCAGCACACTGGCGGCCAAGGGCGCCCAGCTGCTCTCCTAGTTGACGAATTATTATGGGGTCCTGCAACTGTAGTTTCTATAAAAGATAGCTCACTTATTGCTTTTTCTCTATGTTCCATAATTATGATTGGATTTTGGTGTTCAATTCATGCAGGAGACTGTAGTTCAGTTCCGTTGCCGCCATGCAAGAGCCACTGGTGAGGGTGTAGCACCCCAATTATGGGTTGAGTGGTGTGTTTGGAACTAATTCGTGTTGCCGGATAACCATCTCGACGGTAAACATGGTCGGTTGATGTTTTGCTTGAATCTGCATATCCCATCATGATATTTGATTTATCTTGTGTTCATTATAGACCAGATCAGACTCTGAAGTTAGGTTTGCAAGTGGAGAAGCTGCCTCTAATTAACATGAAACGGAATTAGTAAGTTTGCTGATGAGTCTTATGTCAATAATCAGTTAATGGCTTAAAGTGCATACAAATATATACTAGTACGTTCCTATTTTGCTTGGAGGAAGTTACACGTGTTGAATACTTGTGTGCATCTTGGTCAGATTATAATTTGTTGGTTTTCATGGTTTCAAAGTAGAACTTTGTGCTGTATGAATTTGTTTGACAAAATCCAAGTTGAGTGGTAGCAGTACTTTTCTTTCTGTCTTGGTTTATTTTTTGGTTTGTATAATTGTGTGGCTTATCTTACCATCTTTTTAAGATTTTTTGTTGTCCCTTATGATTCTTGTTTTTGTATTTCTTACATCTAGTTTGGTATTTTTTGTAGGGAATGGGGAGCAATGCTTGAGGTAGTCACAATGTCCAGAATGGTGTGTGTAAATATGAGTGTTGTACAGTAGAAGCAGATTTTTCAAGTCATTCAGCCAATTGAAGTTCTCTGGCTGAAATATGTTTGATATATTTTTTATTTCTTTCTATGAATCAATAAGGATTAATGGTGTTTGGATGCAACACTAGTTTGGTATCTGACACATTATGAGATTGTGCTAAATATGATTCATTGTATGTCATTTGGGTCAAATATATTGAAATGTATAATCTGTGATATTGACATTTGGAATTAGTAAATGCTATTACTAAGATTAGATAACCTCGTGCTCTGCACCTGTCGTCTGTAGCCTTCCCCAAAGAGTAATGATTACTGACGGTAAGCACAAATGCTTGTCAGATTCAATCTCCCATTAGTTATTACACTGAGTGACGGTGTTAGGTTCCCTCTTAGATGTAATAATACTCCACGGGATAGATAGGTCGTCAATAGTCATCGGAAAATACGTATCTAACAGGGAACCATCATCTATAGGTGGTGTCAAACACATGGTGAAGTGGCCCATGGAAAGTCATAACCGAGGGCTCACCGTCAGGTTTTGTACCGTGGGTAAAGATAATAGTCGACGGTACCGTCATCTATCAGAGTAATGGCCGACCGAGCATCAGCGACGGGAAATCACCAACGGTGTACCGTCGGATATAGTCTTAACCGACGGTAAACTAAAATATCTGAGGGGAATTCAACCGTCGGCTATATTGGGATATCTAGTAGTGGGTAAAAGATGAAAGATAATGACTGTGATATCGCGGCACTCCCCCCAAGCTTGGAACAAGCCAAGGGGATGCCAAACCTGATGACGAATTACTCTTTTGGTGGTGGTGTTCTCTTGTTTAGGGTAAGGAGATCCTCCAACATCTTACGAAGCTTGTCATTCTCTTCTTGAAGTATATCCACCCTCATCCTCAAAGCACGGTACTTATCACAAAACTCGTCAGTGGTTCGAAGGGCTTCCACTGCCTCAGGGTAGGATCCGAAGTCTGGAACAGAGGCTATAATCCCCTGCATATTACGAGAAAAAGCACGTCTAATGTTAATTGCTCCTACAAAAGTAGGTTTCCTTGCCCTTGACCCTGCGGCGGTTTGTTCCTCCATCTTTACTTCCTCCACGAGCTTCTTGCCTTTGTCGTTGGCGGAGACCATGGTGCTCTAAACTTGAGAAGATTTCCTGACAAAAACAGATCGAAAAGAAAACACGACGAGAACACGATGCACGAACCTCGGGAGATCCGGGGGTTATATATTATGAATTTTAAAAACATAAGGAAGGTTTTGATATGAAAACGAGGCGGAGGCGGAGCTCGGGGTGGTCTCACCCCCTCCAGGTGCGGCCAGCTGGGGCCCGCGCCTAGGGTGGGTTTGGCCACCCCGGCCTCCGGTTCCCCCTCTGTTTCGTCTCGTAACTTCCCTTATGTATTAAAAACATCAAAAATATAAAAATATTGGGGTTTCACGAACCTTCTGTTTTCACCACTTTTACCTATTTAAAGACGAATCTGCAAACTCCTTTTCTCCTTCTCCTGGAATTTCTTTTCCTACAAGGTCTCACACAAACATCAATGGAAACAATAGTGTAAGCAAAAAACAATTAACCTTTAGGTGCACACTTCAACTGAAATCCATCAAAACAAAGGCTTCTAAAAGAGGCAAATGCAAATGATAGCAGAAATCTGTCAAAATAGACCAGCAGGTAGAGATTGATTTTTTCGAAAACCTTTTCTTGCTCAAATCGAAAAGTGCAGAACTAATGAAAGTTGGGTAACAACTTGGAGAACAAGATCCGAAAAATACAGCTCCGTCCGACGTACTGATCTCCCTCACGAATTTTTACAATGCAGCACAAAAATCTGTCCCAGGGCAGCCACTTTTCACAACTCCTCCACTTCTCAAAAGTAGTTGAACTTGACACAAAAACCAAAACAAGAAGGATAAGGAGCGGTTATTACAGAGGTAATAACTTCCAAGACTCAGCCAAATTCTTGGGTGATCTCCCAACAAAAACTTTTCTTTAATGCCTTTAAGTTAGGCTTGAAAGTTTCAAAGATTCTCACAAAGGAGATATATATCTTGAGTGAAAAGAGAGCATCAAGAAGCAAATAACCAACACATTTGAGTCTAACCCACTTCCTATGCATGGGGGTATCATGAGAAAATGAATTGTTGAAACAAAAAGCCACTATCATAGGAATACAAAATAAATGCAACTTCAAAGCTTTCAACACAAAATGGGGAAACTTAACATTATCGAGGTGCATAAAACCATGTTTCCCTCTCTCATAATAACTTTCAGTAGCACTTTGAATAAAGTTGACAGTATAACTGTCACAGGAAACAACTCTATCATTAGAATGAGCATACTTACAGTCACCAAAAAGAGGTCCAAGGTCATAAACTGGATCAATAGAAGCAAGTTGTTCCATTCTGAAATCTATATTAGGAAAGTTGTTTTCACCAGGAGCTTTAGAAAATTTGGAAAAGTTAAACTCATAAGAATCTCCATCAAACTTAGTTAAAACTTTCTCCTTTTTACAATCTATAATAGCTCCACAAGTGTTCAAGAAAGGTCTACCAAAATTGATAGGACAAGTTTTACTAGCTGCTGAATTAAGCACTAGAAAATCGGCATGATATTTAATCTTACCATAAAGAACCTCCACATCTCTTACAATACCAATAGGGTAGATGGTTTCCTTATTAGCAAGGTGAATAACCACATCAATGTCTTCAAGTTCACAAGGACCAATTTCATGCATAATTTCCCTGTAAAGCTCATAAGGAATAGCTCTAGAACTAGCACCAATATCACATAAACCATAATAGCAATGATCACCAATTTTAAAAAAAAGCACAGTAACACTAGCTTTTCTAGCCTTACTAGGATGAGAGATAATATTAGAAGCGTCTTCATAGAAGACAATGTGCCCATCCTCTATATTTCTAGTGATAGGGTCTTTCACAATAGCTACCACAGGTTCAATATTCAATTGCTCATCAGGCTCCACAGTTTTCTTAGTACATTTGTTATTCGCACTAATTATCATAGAGTACTTTACCTTAGATGGGAAAGTTATTTTCTCAACATAAGGTTATGATTAGTATTACAAACTTCAGTACTGCTAACAGGAACATGACTAACAACATCTTTATACGGTGCATGGTACTTATTCCACTTCTTTTTGGGAATTTCTATGTAAGAGGCAAAGGCCTTAAAACAGTTGGCAATACTTTGGGAATCAAGACCAAACTCATTACTAATATCACAAAAGTCATCGGTTCCCATAAAAGATTTAATGCATTCATAATCATAGTTTATACCTAACTTTCTTCCTTTGTCATTCTCCTAAGCTTCAGTGTTCTCTTGAATACGGTCTAGTAGATCTCATTTAGCTTCTTCCTTCATACGTGTGAATGATCCAGCACAAGAAGCATCTAGTAAATCTTTATCATGAAGAGAAAGCCTAGCATAAAAGTTATTGATAATAATATTGTTAGGGAGTTCATGAATAGGACATTTAAGCATTAGTAACTTCAATCTCCCCCAAGCTTGAGATGTACTATCACATCCCAAAATTTTCCAAATTTTGTAATGTGAAAAATAAATAAACAAAATAAATAATTTTTGAAATTATTTAAACACATGGAAAATAAACCAAAACTCTAAAACCCCAATGGAATAAAATCATTTCCAAGATATCTCTAAGCCTATGGTTTTGATCCATATAAAATTTTGTCAACAAACATTTATAAATGATCAATAATGACAAATAGAAATATTATAAAACCATATGAATTGGTTTCACTTAATTTGGAACCATAGATAAAATCTTATGAATTTAATAAGATAAGGAAATTGAATTTCCAAAGATAATAAAGAACCTATCTAAAAATCCATAACAAATGGTGAGAAAATAATCATAAAGATATTTAAAAGGATAAATAAATATTAAATAAAAATATACAAATTGTAATCACCAAGTTTGGATCTATAAATAAAAAGATATGGATTTTATAAGATAGAGAAAGAAATATTAAATGAGGAATATTTAAAGACCAAATTAAATCTTGGCCTAATCCATAAGCAAATGGAATGAATATAATCCAAATCCAAATAAAATAAATGGATAAAGAATTTTCCAAATAAAATAAAGTGGCATTAACCAAATTCTATTTCTAATTTGATAAAAGATAAAATCCCTATTAGAAATGATTAATTAAATCATGGGAAAATAGTATTTGGAATTTACCCAAGTGGATTAAAAGTCATTTAATTAACTTAAATGGGATCAAAGAAATCAACCAAATATCATTTATGGAATTAAACCCATATTTAATTTCATTGGAATAAATACAAATACCCAAATTTAAAGGATTAATAAATCATATTAAAATATTCCAAATAAGTCAAGGAGAATTATTTGACACCCTAATTAAATAAATAAACCTACTGAATAGGTTTGGTAAAAATATGGATTTCAAATAAAGTTTTAAAACACATTTAAAACTATTGAAATAAATACCAATGTCCTTTTATAAAACAAATAAAAGATCCTAAAAAGAAGAAATGAATTATTCTAAATTTGACTCTAAAATAAACTATTAAACAGTATTTGAATATACATAAAGTTTGGTTGAAGTTTGAAATTTATGTTTTCCAAACTCTATTACTAGATCCCGGCATCTAAGACTTACTATCATATCTCCACCCGGAGAACTAACTTTTATTGGACACCCAATGTTTTCAGTTGGAAACCCATTTCTATCAACAAATGCTTTTGATATGAATGAATGCGATGCTCCAGTATCAAAAAGAACAAATGCTGGAATGGAATTGAGTCTAAACTTACCAACAAAGATCGTGCTCCTCATAGACCTCCTCCACACTGATGTGGTTTACTTGTCCCTTCTGAAAAGGGTTGGGCTTGTTGGGTCCTTCAACTTTCTTTTCTGGGCAGTCATTTGCATAATGCCCCATCTTCTTGCATTTGAAGCATTCAACTTGACTAATGTCTCTCTTAACAGGCTGACTTGCACTTCCACTTCCATTTCCACCGTGGTGACTCTTGTATCCACCCTTGTGGTTCTTGTATTTGTCATTGTCATGACTACGGTGATGTTTGTCATGACGGTTGTGGTTGTGGTGCTTGTTGAATTTCCCATGCTTGTGGGATCCTGAGCTTCCGCTGTCATCATAATGAGATCGTTTGTGAGACGATCCCGAGCTGTGCTTGTCGGAGTGCTTTCTCTTTCTACTCTCAACTTGCTTCATTTTGTTCTCCAAAATAGCAGCCTTGTCACAGAGCGACTGATAAGTGGGAACATATGCCATAGCCAACTGCAGATTCAGCTCATCATTCAAGCCTTCAAGAAATTTTTCCTTTCTCTTAGCATCGGTGTCAACTTCATCCGGTGCATAACGCGCCAGATTGTTGAACTCCTCAATATATTCAGCCACGCTGCGGTGGCGCTGCTTCAGATTATGGAACTCTTTCTTTTTCAGACTCGTCACTCCGGATGAGATCTGAGCAGTATGAAAGCCATCCTCAAAGATAGCCGATGTCACTTCATCTATGGGAGTGGTGATCTGGAAGTTATCCCACCAAGTGGCGGCTGGTCCTTCCAACAGATGTGCTGCAAATCTGACCTTTTCAGCATCAGTACAACCCACGGTTACCAAGTCCTTGTTCACAGAACGTAGCCAATCATTGGCCACCATGGGATCAGTCGTCCCTGAGAACTTTGCTGGTCTCAATCTCAAGAATCTGGTAAGCATGTCAAAGCCTAGTGGGTTGTTGTTGTTGTTATTGTTGTTATTGTTATTGTTGTTGTTTTGGTTCTGGATGAACGTCGCCATCATCTGCATCAGCTGAGTTTGAGCAGTCATCATTTGCTGCATTTATGGAGTGATGTTGTTGTTGTTGGGATTGGGGTTTGCACGACGGGGAGGCATCTATGGTTTGTTCAAATAGAGATAAGAATGAGATACCCATAGATGCTTTCATGCACATTACATCACATAAGCAAACACATAGCATGCAACAATAAGATAAAAGTTCAACAACAAGATAACAAGTTCACAAAGTAAAACACACAAGTAGCAAGCCATCCACATGTCGGATGGTCAATAACAAGTTCTCAAATAACAAGTACGATAACAAATGATAAATGAGTAGTCAAATCTACTCCTCGGCATCAATCTCCTCCTCGACAAAGGTAAGACTTGCGTTCTCCATCGCGGTCTTGTATTCCTTGACGCTAGTGGTCAAGGTCTCTATCTTGGCCTTGAGAGCCCTCTTCTGGGAACGAAGCCTCTCTATCACCGTCTGCTGCTGCTCGAGCTCGAAGTCCTTGGACTGCAGTTCTTCAGTCATGTCCCGGATCTTCTTGTTCCTATCCTGGACACGCTTCTCCTGACTCTTGAACTTCCTGTCCTGGGTCTTGAACTTCGCCTCCATTTCCTTGACTATCTCGTCTTGCTCCGCGAAGAGCTTGTCCTTCTCGCAAAGCTGCACCTGGAGCTCGTCATTGTTGAGCATGACATTGGTCCTGTCGGTGTCCACGTGCCTAATGAGAGACTCTAAGTCCTGGAGGTACAGGAGAATCGGCTCTGCTGCGTCCCTCGAATCGTCCTCGAAGTCGATGGACTCTCCATCCTCATCATGTCTACCGAAGACGTGGAAGTGAGTACCTCTAACCTGTCGGGAGTGTCTCCCTAGCAGACGCCCCTATCGATCCTCGTGATAACTACCTCAAGGCCTCTCTCCCTGTCATCGTGCATGAGATTGAAGACAATGGCCTCCGTGGTAGGTTCAGTCTGGCGTCCGGGCTGGTTGACCTTGAAGCCCCAGAGATCCTTCCTCTCAAACTTGGTGAGGGGATGCACCATGATGGTGGGAAGAGGGAGATTGAGCAAAGTAGCAAGCTCAACGATACGAGGACCAAAGCGGGTAACCTGGAACTCCTCAACAGTGCTGATGGTAATAGGCATCTATTTATAAGATAGAAAAGTTATAACAACACAAATCAAGATAAAACAAAAGACAAAACATCACATACATATCCTTGGGAAACAAAACACAAAGTCATGCATGCATGAAACCATTACAACAACCAAGGTTCAATCTTATTTTAAAGCAACATTTTGGAAAATAAGGTGATAGTGGTGGTCCAACTAACAAAGTACGTTTACAATCCTATCTCACTGGATCTGTTGGCTAACACAATATTTCTAGAAGCAATCAGCCTATCTTGCTCACATGATTCCATCACTAAGTCTATAATGTCTCCTCTTAAGGTTTGGTTGGTAGCTTCTAACTCTTGGGTATGTTCCTTCTCTTTCTTGAGATCATTTTGGAGGTTGAGCATTCTGCACTTGACTCTATCACCAAGTTCTTTGATGGTCTTCCAAGCTGCATCCCTTGCTGATTCAAAGAATGTAGGGTGCACCACTAAATTGGTGAACATGCAGAATCCTTTTTCCTGATGGTTGTCTTCCTTGTTTTTATACAAGTGAAGTTGCACCCACCAGTATTCCACTCCTTCATCCATCACAGGAAAACCCTTGTACACAGCTGCACCTTGTATTTCTAATGCAACCATGAGGTCCTTGAGAGCCTTGGGGAATTCTGTCTCACACTCCAAAGTCATTGTCATGAGTGGTCCCTTCCTTACGGCTTCGTTGATGGATTTCATCTACAAATAGAGATGAGAAAGAAGATTAGAAAAGTTTACGAGAAGAATAGATAAGTGTAGAAGTTGCTGAAATTTTTTCCTTAGTGGTTTCCAATCCTAGGGTCATAATCCTACAGGCAACACAGTGCTCTGATACCATCTGTAAGATCCCTCCTTTGTAAAGGACAAGGATCCCTGTGATTGCAATGCTAGTCCCTGGATCATTGCTAGCATCCACAGTTTAAGATGAAGTACACAGATACAAAGGTCATTTATTACATCCATACCAGAGATAAACATAGTCTTTACAACTCAAAGGCCACAGGCCTATTACAAGAGTTTGAATAAGTAAATAAATATAAGTCTTCATCTTCATGTGCCACAGGCAAACATGTTGAGTGTAGACTCATGACACCTAATCCTCATCAGAGTAACCTGCAACATCACAAGTTACAGCCACAGTGGGTCAATACTTTGGAATAGTATTGGCAAGTGATACCTTAGTATATTTTAAGTGGACTAGATACTATAAGCAAATTTGGCTAAGTGTAGCTTGGCTTGCTTTGCTCAAAATAGGTTTTTCCTATTAGTTGAAATCACTAAGTTTTTCTTTGTCAAAAACTTTTCCCAAGGAACCACCAATAGACATTGAGGTCCTTCACCCTTGTTCACCCACAAGATGAGGAGATTCTTGATAGCTTCCATGTCTTGATGCTCAAGTTGTCCATTGCCATGGACTTGGCTAAGTACTTAGATTTTTCCATCTGCAGAGGTTGTGCACTTTCCCCACCAGACTTGGTTTCACCAAGACAGACCTTTCAAGCCTTCCTTAGACCAAATGGACGCGCTCCAACCTATCATTCCCACTACCACCAACTGTCCAAATGGCTAAGTTCTAGCAACTTATGTGATCCAGGCAGAGCCCATATTGCCAAGTGGCTGCACTAGAAGATTCTTAACACTTGGCCTCTAAAATCTCTTTGTTCCTGGGTGGCTTAGCACAAGTGAGATACACAAGGTAAACCATAGCCATGGGCCTTGTGTAACCACTCAACCAAAACCACCAATCAAGTCCCTTTCCACCCAGGTGATTCATTGACATAGTTGTTTTATTAAGCAAAACAAGTGCAAAGACTTAGAAATATTTTCATCATAGCATGTATATTTCACCAACCCTTGTTTGCGACTAGCTAGGCTAAGCATGGCATACATAGTAACTTAACTTAGAAATTTCCTAGCCATTCTACAACTACTTAGGATTTCCCAACATGGCATATAGGCAAAATAATAACATGCAAGACTTAGCAAAATATTTCTAATGCTTGGTATAAAATATAGGGATAGAAATATTCATGAAGTACCACTTGCCTTGGTAGTTGGGAGAGTAGCACTCTTCACAATCAAAATCACTAGCACCAAAGTCTACACAAAGAATGGTAGCAACAAATTACACACAAAACATATACAATCAAACAAAAAATATATGCATGCATGCAAAATGCTAAGTGATGATTTTTAAAACTCAACCAAGCAAGTGCATAGTACTGAATCCTAAACAAGTCAAAAACTTGCCACACAACAATAATTTAAACCCTAAATTAATTTCCTAAACAATTCATATGCTCAAATAAGCCCTACACGTGTTTCTGCAAATAAAACCATTTTAACAGAGGCAAAACATTAAACACATTGCATATTTAGAAAGGGCTTGTTTTCCTGATTCCAACGGTATAAAATTTGTCAAATTCTAACGTGGGGATCAAAAGTTATTGCTAAATCAAATTCAAACAATAATCTGATTCAAATTCTGTTTTTAAACCTAAGTCACTGCCACGCGTCTTAATCTTACTGGCCGATACTGCTTCGTGTCGGATCGAGCTTCCGCGCCGTAGGATCAACTTAGATACAACGCGCTAGATCTAAAGAAAACGATTCGTCCTCGTTCTAATCTAATCCCTACGATGCAGATCTAACGGTTGCCGTTGCTCTGACCAAAGTCGAGCGGCGCTAGCGGCGGCGACTGGCGGCGGCGCCTCTGTCAGTGGCGGAGCTGGTGTTCTAGGTCGCGCGGGAGAGGGAGAAGGGGTTTACCAGAATCGCAGGGAGCTACTGATGCTCAAGGTGGTGATGGTTCGCAAGGCGCTCTAGAGTGGCGAGGAGCTCGTCGGAGTGCACGTGCACGCCGTGGTTCTTTATCAAAGTCGTTGCCGAGGTTCCGCGTGGCCCTAGCACAAACCAGGTGGTTTAGGAGATGCGCAAGATAGTGGCGAACAACCTCGTATGCGAGAGAGATCAAGGGGCGCGCAGTGCTTACCGTAATCAGTCGCCGGAGTTGAGTGGCGGCTCGGTCGTTTGCAGGAACGAACGGGGACGGCGTCCTGGGTCACAAGCAGGCAAGCAAAGGGTATCAGAAGATGCACGAGGTCATGCTGGACACACTCTTTTGAATCAGAGGCACAGGGGCGACGGGGTCTTACCGGAATCGCACGCCGGAGATCGTCGGAGCTGCGGCGGTGTTTGGCGAGTTGTGGGCAGCCTGGTGGCGTGGAGAGAAAATTGAGTGGGGGGAAATGGCCGCGAGGGGGAGGGGTTTAAGTAGGCAGGGGCTCGACAAGAAACGCCTGGAGAATCAATGTCAATTACGCCATGGAATCAACGCAGCAACGGCCAGCGGCGACGTGTTCTTCACGAAATTTGGGGAAGACGACGGTGACGTGGACAAGGCCCACTTGTCAGCGAATAGAATAGAGAGGGAGTGGGGTCCGGGCGTCAGCGACTCTGTGGGTGCGTCTGCGCGTGAGAGAGAGAGGGGGGACCCGGGTGGGCTAGTTGGGCTGGATCTGTTGCTGGGCTCAAATCCTAGCGCTGGCCCTTTTCTATTTCCTTTCTCTTTTTCTTTTTATGTTTTGATTTTCTGGATTGATTTTCAAATGATTTCAAAAGCTTTTGAATTCAAACTTTTTCCAGGATTTTGTAGGGTGCAACATTCACACTTCAGGGCATAAAATCAAGTGGTCACTTTGTATTAGCTTGGTCCTTTTGTTCAAACAAGATAAGCAGTGCTATAGCACATCATTTGAATAAGTTTTGGAAATGGTTTCTGTTTCAAATTTGTTTTGTAAAATTTCACCAAACTTCAACAATCAAACACAATAACAAGAGAGTAAGGAAGACTTGGTTTAAAACATTTAACTCTTCAATTGGGAGTGGCTTTAGAATAAAAGCTGTTCACATAAAATAATGAGCTCATATGCTCCTGTTTTGAAGTGTTTTGTTTGAAATGAAAAACATATGATCATGGATGCATGGATGATATGAATAAGTTTGAAATGTGATTTTAGGGATGTTACAGTCATTGCTAAGCATGACGTTGGTCCTATCAGTGTCTATGTGCCTAAGAAGAACCTCTAAGTCCTGGAGGTATAGGCGAATCGGCTCTGCCGTCTCTCTCTAAGTATCCTCAAAGTCAATGGCCTCACCATCATCATCACGTCTACCAAAGGTGTGGAGGTGAGTACCCCTAACCTCTCGAGAGTGTCTCCCTAGTAAACGTCCAATCAAATCCTGCATGACTACCTCAAGTGCTCTCTCCTTGTCATCATGCATGAGCTTGAAGATGATGGCCTCCGTGGCTGGCTCAGTCTGGCGTCCTGGCTGATTAACCTTGAAGCCCCAATGTTCTTTCCTCTCAAACTTGGTGAGGGGAAGCATCATGATAGTAGGAAGAGGGAGATTGAGCAGACTAGTGAGCTCAATAATACGAGGGCCAAAACGAGTTCCCTTGAACTCTTCAGCCGTGCTGATAGTAACATTAGGCATCTATTTATAAGATAGAAAAAGTTAGGTTCAACACAATTTAGGACAATTCACAAGACAAGGCATCAAAACACACAAGTCATGGCATACATAACACAACCAACCTAGTTTCAAAATAACTTAGTCAAATTTTTGGAAATGTAATGATGAGTGTGGTGGTCCAACTAATAAGGCTCAATTCTTCTTTCACTTCCTAATCCGAAGGCTAACAATGCATCCTTCTATCAAAAGAGATGAGTAAAGATGATTAGAAAAGTTTACTAGAAGAATAAGACAAGTGTGGAAGTTGTTGAAATTTTTTCCTTAGTGGTTTCCAATCCTAGGGTCATAATCCTACATGCAAAACAGTGCTCTGATACCATCTGTAAGATCCCTCCCTTTATAAAGGTAAGGATCCCTGTGATTGCAATGCTAGTCCCTGGATCAATGCTAGCATCCACAGTTTAAGATGAAGTACACAGAAACAAAGGTCATTATTACAAGTCATTCAAGAGACAAACATAGTCTTTTACAACTCCATGGCCACAGTCCTAATACAAGAGTTCAAATATATTCAAGAGTTCAAATATGAATTTCTAGGAAACATTTTCAAATGATTTCAAAAGCTATTTGAATTCAAATCTTTTCTAGATTTTTGTAGAGTGTAACACTCATATTTCTGAGCATAAAATCATGTGGTCTCTCTGTATTAGCTTGGTCCTTTTGATCAAACAAAATAATCAGTGACATAGCACTTGATTTGAACAAGTTTTGAAAATGGTTTTAAATCCATATTTGTTTTGTAAATTTTGGTTTAAACACTAGTAATCAAGCAAAACAATCTGAGAGCAACAAGGTTTGGTTTTTGAACAAATAACTCCTCGTTGGGAAGTAGCATTTGATTTAATGTTGATCACATAAAATCATAGCTCTCAAATTCTGTTTTCTTTCAAATGGGTTTGAGTTTTTGATCCCTAAATGATATGCATGCATGCATGATATGAAATCTTTGAAAACATGATTTTAGGGATGTTACAATTTTTTTTGTTCTGAATGTTTTTCCCTTTCTTTTTCTATTTATCTGTTTTGATTTTGTTTAAACTTTTCAAACAAATTTTTTATTTCAAACTTCAACCAAACTTATGTATATTCAAATACTATTTAATAGTTCATTTTAAGTCAAATTTAGAATAATTCATTTATTCTTTTTAGGATCTTTTATTTGTTTTATAAATGGACATTGGTCTTTATTTCAATAGTTTTAAATGTGTTTTAAAACTTTATTTGAAATCCATATTTTTACCAAACCTATTCAGTAGGTTTATTTTTTTAATTAGGGTGTCAAATAATTCTCCTTGACTTATTTGGAATATTTTAATATGATTTATTAATCCTTTAAATTTGGGTATTTGTCTTTATTCCAATGAAATTAAATATGGGTTTAATTCCATAAATGTTATTTGGTTGATTTCTTTGATCCCATTTAAGTTAATTAAATGACTTTTAATCCACTTGGGTAAATTCCAAATACTATTTTCCCATGATTTAATTAATCATTTCTAATAGGGATTTTATCTTTTATCAAAATAGAAATAGAATTTGGTTAATGCCACTTTATTTTATTTGGAAAATTCTTTATCCATTTATTTTATTTGGATTTGGATTATATTCATTCCATTTGCTTATGGATTAGGCCAAGATTTAATTTGGTCTTTAAATATTCCTCATTTAATATTTCTTTCTCTATCTTATAAAATCCATATCTTTTTATTTATAGATCCAAACTTGGTGATTCCAATTTGTATATTTTTATTTAATATTTATTTATCCTTTTAAATATCTTTATGATTATTTGCTCACCATTTGGTATGGATTTTTAGATAGGTGCTTTATTATCTTTGGAAATTCAATTTCCTTATCTTATTAAATTCATAAGATTTTATCTATGGTTCCAAATTAAGTGAAACCAATTCATATGGTTTTATAAATTTCTATTTGTCATTATTGATCATTTATAAATGTTTGTTGACAAAATTTTATATGGATCAAAACCATAGGCTTAGAGATATCTTGGAAATGATTTTATTCCATTGGGGTTTTAGAGTTTTGGTTTATTTTCCAAGTGTTTAAATTTTTAAGATGCTTTTATGAAGGAAGCATTCCACTTGATTTGAATTTAGTTGGATTCAAACATTAATCAAAGTTTGTTCAAGATGGGATTTTAAGTTTCCATTTGGAATCAAAAAGTTTCTTTTCACCCTAAATTTCAACAATTATTTATTTTGTTTATTTATTTTTCACATTACAAAATTTGGAAAATTTTGGGATGTGACAGTTACTTAAAATAAATCTCGTCCCGAGATTTGGGAAAGATAGGGGTTACAAGTTGGCTCAAAGCAACTAGGGTACTACCACCCTTAAAAAATTTCCAACTAGATTACTTCTTGGCTTGCTTGGGATCTTGTTGAAATCTCTCTGGGCAAACATCTGCATAGTGTCCTTTGTTTCCACACTTGAAACATGTGACAAGGCTGAGATCCTTCATAGGCTTGTTTATCTTGTGCTTCATCTTTTCTGGACAATTGCTTGCATAATGTCCTTGGTTACCACAATTGTAACATGTGATAAGATTGAGCTCTTCTCGTATCTTCTGTCGACAAGTTGATACATAATGGCCTAGTTCTTTGCAGTTGTTGCACCACACTTGGTTAATCTCCTTATACTTCTTCTTCTTCTCTGGACATTCATTTGCATAGTGTCCCATCTCTTTGCAATGGCAACACTGCACTTGACTTTTGTCCTTCTTTTTCTTGGGTTTCTCCAAAGCTAGGAGTGCTTCTAGTTCATGCTCTTCATATCTTATCTCAAAGGTGGGAAAGTTTCCTGGTCTCCTTGATCTTTTCCTTGGGTAATACATATGTCTCCTCTTTGGTCCATCAAATTGAGTCATATTGCATGGAGGTGCAAGCTGAGATTTTCCTTTGTCTTCACCCTTCATGGTAGAAGTTGTTCCCTCATGGAAGTCTACAATCTGTTGTTGCACTACACCTTGTTTCCTTTGTTGAACTATGGAATAGATGGGGCATTGGATAGGGACATGATTATTTCCTTCACATAGGAAACAAGTAGCTTGAGATGTGGGGCATTGGTTAGTTGGATGTTTCTCTTCACAATTGGGGCATTGATCTTCATGCTCTTTGGAAGTGTGATCCTTGTCTCCACAAACATTGCAAGCTTGGGTTCCTTCTAGAATATCATCCTTGACATCCTTGTTGTTACAAATTCTTTGGGAAGGGTTGTCTCCCATGTTGATCATTTGACTTGTCATCCTATGCAGCAATTGGGTTTGGGTTTCCAAAAACCTTTGCATGGTTGGGTCTAAATCATTGTTGTTGGCCCAAAATTGAGTTGTCACTTGGTTCAACTGGGTTTGGGTTACTATGAGTTCTCTCATGTTGATCCCTTGGTTGTTGTTGTTGTCACCATCCTTGATGTTGGAGTTTCTTGGGGAAGTCATCTGTTTGGGTTGGATTGGGATTAGAATAGGTAAAAGATTTCTAAGGAAGAATTCTAATCACACACATCACAATTCACACAAGCAATGTGCAAACAATGACAAACAAACATTCCACTCAAACAACAAGTTTTAAGCACATTTTTAGGCAACAAAATATTTTTGTTACACCACATAAGTTGGTGTGTTTGATTTAATATTAATATGGTGGTCCAACTATATGGTTCATTTGAGAGCATTCCATCCTTCTTAGTTGGTTCTTCTTGATCATTATATTTGTATCCTTGGAGAATTCCTTGAATCTTGGTCACAAAACTTCAAAGGTGATGATGGTTCCTTCTAAGTTGTGTTTCCTTAGTCTTCAATTCTTGAGTAACATTTCTTGTCTCACTTGTAGTCCTTGATGATGTTGAAGTCATTTGAGTTGGTGGAATCCTTTGCTCATGTTGAAGTCTTTGCTCATGGTGGAGGCTTTATCCATCGAGTTTGAAATAGAAGAGATGTAGAGTTAAAACCAAAAGGTTGAGGAAAGAGTTTACAAGATTGTTTTTAAATAAGTTTTGGAACAAATTTAACTCCTATTTTTCTAAGGGGTTTTGTCCAATCCTAGGGATACAAATCCTATAGGCAACACAGTGCTCTGATACCATCTGTAAGAGGTCCCAACCTTTAATAAGGTAGAGATCCCTGTGATTGCAATGCTAGTCCCTGGATCAATAGCTAGCATCCACAGTTAAGATGTAATATCAAGAAACAAAGGTCATAATACAACTTTATAACCAGGAATAAAATAATTTATTACATCTTACATAGCTCATATGGCTATCTCATTACAATGCAGCAGAAATAACTATAGCATGGGTTCCTTCATCTTCAAAGTGCCGCAGGAAAACATGTTGGTTGTAGACTTGTAATCCTAATCAACACACTTCACTAACATCAAACAAACCTGCAACATAATAAGTTACAGCCACAAGGGTCAATACATTTGAATTGTATTGGCAAGTGATACTATGGTAGTATAGTGGAGACTATCATCTATATGCATTTGGCTAAGTGGAGCTTAGGCTTGCTTTGCTCAAAATAGAATTTTCTTATCCTTTGAAAAACACTAAGATTTTGTTTGTCAAAAATCACCCAAGGCATCTCCCAATAGAAATTGGTGATCCTTCAACCCTTGTTCAACCACAAAATTTTAACTTAGAAATTGGGATGAGGAGATTCTTGATAGCTTCCATGTCTTGGTGCTCAAATTGTCCTTTGCCAGGGACATGGCTAAGTACTTAGATTTTACACTCTACAGAGGTGGTGCACTTTCCCCACAAGACTTGGTTTCACCAAGACAAGATCTTTCAGAAGCCTTCCCTTAGACCAGAATGGACGCGCTCCAACCTATCAATCCCCTACCATCAACTGTCCATTTGGCTAAGTTATTTCAACCTATATGATCCAGACAGAGCCCATAATGCCAAGTGGCTGCACTTGAAGCTTCTCAACATTTGACATCTCAAATCTCTTTGTTCCTAGGTGGCCATCCACAAGTGAGATACACAAGGTAAACCATAGAAATGGGCCTTGTATAACCACTCAACACAAAACATTCCTTCCATTCCACCTAGGTGATTCATTCACTTAGTTGTTTTATTAAACAAAACACAAGTCCTTGACTTAGAAATATTCCATAGCATGAATGTAATCCACCCTTGTTTTCTACTATCTAAGTTAAGCACGAGGGTAGTAGGTATCTTAACTTAGGAAATTTCTACTAAGGTTTCATCTACTAGGATTTCCCATGGCATAGTTTATACTTAGCAAAAATTCCATGCAAGTCCTACTTAGAAATATCACTAATGCATAGTGAAAATAATGGGACAAAGTATGAAGCATCACTTGCCTTTTTGGTAGAGAATATAAGTTCACTACTTGATATTGCAATGATCACACTCTTCAAATTCCACTACAATTCAATCAAGCAAGGCACAATTTCAATCTACCATTCAAGCAAACATCACATAAAATAATAGAAACAAAGCAATGCATGCAAGCACGCCAAAGATTGTTTTATTTGGAAAAGTGGTTTCTAATAGGTTATAAACATTCTAAAACACCTATTGGTCATTTTATAAAAGTGGCAAAACCATTTGCAAAAGATTTCACCTATAAACCATTTTTAAACCAAATCAATATTTTATGTGGTTGAAAATGCCTTTAGCAATGTACTGATTTTTATGAGATCCACCAAATATGTTTTTAATTCATAAAACCTTGTGTTTAGGGTCAAAGGGTTTAAATCAAAACATTTTCCAAAGGGTTTCCTCATAAAGCATTTTTAATAAATAAACATTATTTTTATTTGACTAGAAATGTTCTAAATCAAAATTTATTCTTTTGCTTCACAAAATATGTTTTTGAAACCACAAGTTGGTTTAGATGGTCAGTAGGTTCAATCAATCCATTTGCCCAAAGGTTTTATCACAAAAATAATTTTAGAAAGAATTTTATATTCATATTATGCCTACACAAGTTTCTGCAAAAACAACCATTTTACCAGAAGCAATTTACTAAAAAAAGTGCATGCTTGGAAAGTACTTGTCTTGCTGATTCCATTGGTATAAAATTTGCAAAATTTGGACGTGTAGATTAAAAGTTATGCAATTTACAAAATCAAACATCTAATAGATTAGTTTCTGTTTTTAGAACAAAAGGTTGTCCACGTGGAAGGCTCTGATTGGTTAAAAACGGTTCGCGCGGATCAGCTGCTGTGGGACGTTGGATCTAACTGAAATCGCACGGTGCAGAGGGAGTGTACTGGTTCATTTAGTCAATCTATCGCGTACACACGATCGAAATCCAACGGCTCAAACTAACTAGACCAAAGACTGGCGGCGCTCGACGGTGGCTGGCGGCAGCGCGGCTCTGGCGGTGAGGTTGCCGGGGTTACCGGAGGCGAGAGGGCAAGGGAAGGTGCTCACCGAGTTCGCAGCACGTTGCTGATGCTCAAGCTTGTCGTCACGGGGACAGGGGCGCACTGTGCTGGCTTGAATCGCTCGCCGGAGTTCGTGTCCATGTCGGGCTCCTCTATTTATTGTCGGAGGCGAAGGTACGGGCCACGGGAAAGCAAGATAACATCTGCGTTAGATGCGTATGGGGTCGGCGATCATGTGTGCATCAACGAGAGGAAAGGGGGTGGTCAGATGCTACCTGGGGCACTCGCCGGAGTAGAGGCAGTGGACGGTGGCGAGAGGGCGTCGTCGTTGCCGAGCGTCTGAGGCGCGCGCGAGCGAGTGGAGAGTACTGGGAGGTGCAGGAGATGCTGGCGAGCAAGCTCGTGTGCTCAGGAGGCAGTGGGGCTGACGGTGGTGGCCGGAATTCGAACGCGAGCTCGCCAGAAACAGTGGGGGTTCGGAGAAAATTCCGAGCAGCCTGGTGGCTGAGAGAGCCGGGTGAGAGAGGGGAAATGGAGAGGAGGGTGAGGCGATTAAGAAGGCGTGGTCGCGGGGCTGTTTAATGGCGTCGTTACTGCGTATTTACTCGAAGAAACAGCGACAGAACGGCCGGGCGTGGTCAGCGGCGGGTGAGGACGACGATGAGGTGGCAGTGGGGCCTGGTGTCAGCGAGAGAGGGAAAGGGGAGGTGGGGTCTGCTAGTCAGCGACTGGGTGAGTTAAGTTTCTGGTTCGAATCGTTTTCTCGCGGAAGAGAGAGGGGGTGGGCTGGACTGGGTTAGTTGGTCTTTGCTGGGCTGGGTGTTTGTTTCATTGTTTTTGTTCTGAATGTTTTTCCCTTTCTTTTTCTATTTATCTATTTTGATTTTGTTTAAATTTTTCAAACAACAATTTGATCAGTGAGTCTGATAATCCTAGATTCCCAAGGACTGGACGTAATATTGGGAATGGATTGGATGGCTAAGTATGAAGGAGTATTAGATTGTGCTAATCATACTGTTGCACTCACAACCCCAGAAAGAAAACGGATTAAATTCAAGTCCAACTTTGAATCAAAAGGAAGTAAGCTAAATTCTCTTAAGGGGGTTAGCATGGACAGTGTGCCAATTGTGAGTGAGTATCCAGATGTGTTTCCGGAAGAATTGCCGGGAATGCCACCAGATAGAGATGTGGAGTTTCTTATAGATTTGGTACCAGGATCTGGACCAATAGCAAAGAGACCTTATAAAATGTCAGTTGATGAACTGAAAGAACTCAAGAAACAACTTGGAGAACAGTTGCAGAAAGGATTTATTCAACCAAGTTCTTCATCTTGGGGAGCCCCAGTTTTGTTCATGGATAAGAAAGATAGAGGTCAAAGGTTATGCATAGATTACCATTCACTCAACGAGGTAACTATCAAGAACAAATACCCTTTGCCTAGAATCAATGACTTGTTTGATCATCTAGAAGGAGCTTGTGTGTTCTCAAAGATTGATCTCCGGTCAGGCTATTTTCAACTCAAGATAGGAGAACAAGACATACCTAAAACAGCTTTCACTACAAGGTATGGATTGTATGAGTATACCGTAATGCCTTTTGGTTTGACCAATGCTCCAGCATACTTCATGAATATGATGAACAAGGTGTTCATGGAATTCCTTGACAAGTTTGTTGTCGTTTTCATCGACGACATCTTAGTCTACTCCAAGAGCAAAGAAGAGCATGAAGGACATTTGCGTTTGATACTTGAGAAGTTACGGGAGCATAAACTTTATGCCAAATTCAGCAAGTGTGAGTTCTGGTTGGATCAAGTTGGTTTTCTAGGACATGTTATGACAAAGGATGGTGTAGCGTTTGATCCTGCTAAAGTTTCAGCTGTGACTGAATGGGAATCTCCCAAGTCCGTAAAAGAAGTTCGTAGTTTCCTTGGCTTAGCAGGTTACTACAGAAGGTTCATTGAGAATTTCTCTAAGGTTGCTAAGCCTATGACAGAATTGCTAAAGAAAGACAAGAAGTTTGCTTGGTCTGAAGGTTGTGAACTTAGCTTTCAGGAATTGAAGAAGAGACTTGTGACAGCACCAGTCTTGTGTCTGCCAGATTTGGAAAAAGATTTCCAAGTATATTGTGATGCATCTCATCAGGGTTTGGGTGCAGTACTTATGCAAGACGGTAAAGTTGTGGCTTATGCCTCGAGACAACTCAAAACTCATGAAGTAAACTATCCTACTCATGATTTAGAGTTAGCCTCTGTTGTCCATGCACTAAAAACATGGAGACACTATCTTTTCGGAAAGCGTTGTGAAGTGTTCACAGATCACAAGAGTTTGAAGTATATCTTCACCCAGAAGGAAATTAATATGAGACAAACAAGATGTCTAGAACTTATCAAGGACTATGACTTAAGTTTGCAATACCACCCTGGTAAAGCAAATGTTGTAGCAGATGCTCTAAGTCGTAAGGTTTTTGTGAATGGCCTTACCAAAGGAGAATTGCCAGATGATCTGTGTAGCTAGTTTAGAAAACTCAGATTGGAGATTGTGCCTGAAGGACATCTCATGTCTTTGGATGTTCAACCCACTTTGTTGGACAAGATCAAAGAAGCCCAGAAGATTGATAAGGAAATTGAAGAGATTAAAGAAAAGATTGGCAAAGGAAAAGCCAAAGGGTTCCATGAAGACGAACAGGGTACGTTATGGCATGGGAAACGTATCTGTGTTCCACAAGATCCGGAGCTACGGAAACTGATTTTGCAAGAAGCACACAACTCTCCGTATTCCATTCATCCGGGTAACACCAAAATGTACATGGACATGAAAGAAAGATTTTGGTGGAATAATCTCAAGAAGGACATCGCCGAACATATTGCCTTGTGTGATGTGTGTAGTAGAGTGAAGGCGGAACATCAGAAACCAGCAGGTTTGCTTCAACCACTACCTATTCCTGATTGGAAGTGGGACAAGATTGGTATGGATTTCATTACCGGATTACCAAGGACCCAGTCAGGATACGATTCTATTTGGGAAGTAGTGGATCGACTAACTAAAGTAGCTCATTTCATACCCGTGAAGACAACCTATACAAGTGCTAAGTTAGCCAGAATCTACATGAGTAGAATTGTATGTCTACATGGAGTGCCCAAGAGTATTGTGTCTGATAGGGGAACTCAATTCACTTCCCATTTTTGGAGACAGTTACATGAGTCATTGGGAACGAGGTTGGAATTCAGATCGCTTTCATCCTCAAACTGATGGACAAACAGAAAGGACTAATCAGATTCTTGAAGACATGTTGAGGGCATGTGCCTTAGACTATGGACCAGTTGGGATGAAAGTCTGCCTTACGCAGAATTTTCTTATAACAACAGCTATCAAGCCAGTATTGAGATGGCACCATTTGAGTTTCTCTACGGAAGGAAGTGTACCACCCCATTGTTATGGAATGGTGTGGGAGAAAGAAGTTTATTCGGGCCAGATCTTATCAAAGAAGCCGAAGAGAAGGTCAAGTTGGTTAAGGATAGGTTGAAGATAGCACAGTCCCAACAGAAAAGCTACGCAGATCCTAAGCGTAGAGAAGTCACCTACGAAGTTGGTGATAGAGCCTATCTTAGAGTGTCAACACTTCGTGGAGTGAAGAGATTCGGAGTCAAAGGAAAATTGGCACCAAGATATGTTGGACCATTCAAGATTCTGAGTCGTAAAGGGGAAGTTGCCTATGAAATAGAACTGCCAGAATCTCTGTCAGCTGTTCATAATGTGTTTCATGTGAGTCAACTTAAGAAATGTCATCCAGAAATGGAAGAAACTTCTTTGAAGGATACTATACCTTTGGAGGAGGTTCATCTGGAAAGTGATCTCACTTATGAAGAGAAACCTATCAAGATTCTTGAAACTACAGAAAGAGTCACAAGAACTAATACTATCAAGTTCTGCAAAGTGCAGTGGAATCATCATTCCGAAGAGGAAGCAACATGGGAAAGAGAAGATGATCTTCGGAAAGACCACCCTCACCTATTTGCTAGCCAATCCGAATCTCGAGGGCGAGATTCACCTTAAGGGGGTTAGATTTGTAACATCCCTAAAATCACATTTCAAACTTATGCATATCATCCATGCATCCATGATCATATGTTTTTCATTTCAAACAAAACACTTCAAAACATGAGCATATGAGCTCATTATTTTATGTGAACAGCTTTTAGTCTAAAGCCACTCTCAATTGAAGAGTTAAATGTTTTAAACCAAGTCTTCCTTACTCTCTTGTTATTGTGTTTGATTGTTGAAGTTTGGTGAAATTTTACAAAACAAATTTGAAACAGAAACCATTTCCAAAACTTATTCAAATGATGTGCTATAGCACTGCTTATCTTGTTTGAACAAAAGGACCAAGCTAATACAAAGTGACCACTTGATTTTATGCCCTGAAGTGTGAATGTTGCACCCTACAAAATCCTGGAAAAAGTTTGAATTCAAAAGCTTTTGAAATCATTTGAAAATCAATCCAGAAAATCAAAACAGAAAAAGAAAAAGAGAAAGGAAATAGAAAAGGGCCAGCGCTAGGATTTGAGCCCAGCAACAGATCCAGCCCAACTAGCCCACCCGGGTCCCCCCTCTCTCTCTCTCACGCGCAGACACACCCACAGAGTCGCTGACGCCCAGACCCCACTCCCTCTCTGTTCTATTCGCTGACAAGTGGGCCCTGTCCACGTCACCGTCGTCTTCCCCAAATTTCGCGAAGAACACGTCGCCGCTGGCCGTTGCTGCGTTGATTCCGTGCCGTAATTAACATTGATTCTCCAGGAGTTTCTTGTCGAGCCCCTGCCTACTTAAACCCCTCCCCCTCGCGGCCATTTCCCCTCACTCAATTTTCTCTCCACGCCACCAGGCTGCCCACGACTCGCCAAACACCGCCGCAGCTCCGACGATCTCTGGACTGCGATTCCAGAAGACCTCGCTTCCTGCCTCTGATTCAAACGAGTGTGTCCAGCATGACCTCGTGCATCTTCTGATACCCTTTGCTTGCCTGCTTGTGACCCAGGACGCCGTCCCCATTCGTTCCTGCAAACGACCGAGCCGCCACTCAACTCCGGCGACCGATTACGGTAAGCACTGCGCGCCCCTTGATCTCTCTCGCATACGAGGTTGTTCCCCACTGTCTTGCGCATCTCCTAAACCACCTGGTTCGTGCTAGGGCCACGCAGAACCTCGGCAACAACTTCGACAGCAACCACCTGACGCCGTGCACGACTCCAACGAGCTCCCTCGGCCACTCTAGAGCGCCCCTTGCCGAACCATCACCACCTTGAGCATCAGTAGCTCCCTGCGATTCTGGTAAACCCCTTCTCCCTCTCCCGCGCGACCTAGAACACCAGCTCCGCCAGCTCGGCGAGCCGCGCGCCGCCCGCTAGCGCCGCTCGACTTTGGTCAGAGCAACGGCAGCCGTTAGATCTGCATCGTAGGGATTAGATTAGAACGAGGACGAATTGTTTTCTTTAGATCTGGCGCGTTGGATCTAAGTTGATCCTACGGCATGGAAGCTCGATCCGATGCGAAGCGGTATCGGCCAGTAAGATTTAGACGCGTGGCAGTGAGTTAGGTTTAAAAACAGAATTTGAATCATATTATTGTTTGAATTTGATTTAACTATAACTTTTGATCCCCATGTTAGAATTTGACAAATTTTATACCGTTGGAATCAGGAAAACAAGCCCTTTCTAAATATGCAATGTGTTTAATGTTTTGCCTTTGTTAAAATGGTTTTATTTGCAGAAACATGTGTAGGGCTTATTTGAGCATATGAATTGTTTAGGAAATTAATTTAGGGTTTAAATTATTGTTGTGTGGAAAGTTTTTGACGTGTTTAGGATTCAGTACTATGCACTTGCTTGGTTGAGTTTTAAAAATCATCACTTAGAATTTTGCATGCATGCATATATTTTTGTTTGATTGTATATGCTTTGTGTGTAATTTGTTGCTACCATTCTTTGTGTAGACTTTGGTGCTAGTGATTGTGATTGTGAAGAGTGCTACTCTCCCAACTACCAAGGCAAGTGGTACTTCATGAATATTTCTATCCCTATATTTTATACCAAGCATTAGAAATATTTTGCTAAGTCTTGCATGTTATTATTTTGCCTATATGCCATGTTGGGAAATCCTAAGTAGTTGTAGAATGGCTAGGAAATTTCTAAGTTAAGTTACTATCTATGCCATGCTTAGCCTAGCTAGTCGCAAACAAGGGTTGGTGAAATATACATGCTATGATGAAAATATTTCTAAGTCTTTGGACTTGTTTTGCTTAATAAAACAACCAAGTCAATGAATCACCTGGGTGGAAAGGGACTTGATTGGTGGTTTTGGTTGAGTGGTTACACAAGGCCCATGGCTATGGTTTACCTTGTGTATCTCACTTGTGGTAAGCCACCCAGGAACAAAGAGATTTTAGAGGCCAAGTGTTAAGAAGCTTCTAGTGCAGCCACTTGGCAATATGGGCTCACGGATCACATAAGTTGCTAGAACTTAGCCATTTGGACAGTTGGTGGTAGTGGGAATGATAGGTTGGAGCGCGTCCATTTGGTCTAAGGGAAGGCTTCTGAAAGGTCCTGTCTTGGTGAAACCAAGTCTGGTGGGGAAAGTGCACAACCTCTGTAGATGGAAAAATCTAAGTACTTAGCCAAGTACATGGCAATGGACAACTTGAGCATCAAGACATGGAAGCTATCAAGAATCTCCTCATCCCAATTTGTAAAGTAAAACTTGTGGGTGAACAAGGGTGAAGGACCTCAATGTCTATTGGTGGTTCCTTGGGAAAAGTTTTTGACAAAGAAAAACTTAGTGATTTCAACTAATAGGAAAAACCTATTTTGAGCAAAGCAAGCCAAGCTACACTTAGCCAAATTTGCATATAGTATCTAGTCCACTTAAAATATACTAAGGTATCACTTGCCAATACTATTCCAAAGTATTGACCCACTGTGGCTGTAACTTGTGATGTTGCAGGTTACTCTGATGAGGATTAGGTGTCATGAGTCTACACTCAACATGTTTGCCTGTGGCACATGAAGATGAAGACTTATATTTATTTACTTATTCAAACTCATGTAATAGGCCTGTGGCCTTTGAGTTGTAAAGACTATGTTTATCTCTGGTATGGATGTAATAAATGACCTTTGTATCTGTGTACTTCATCTTAAACTGTGGATGCTAGCAATGATCCAGGGACTAGCATTGCAATCACAGGGATCCTTTTCCTTTACAAAGGAGGGATCTTACAATGACGAACTCCAGGTGCAGCTTCGTGAGAAGGACAAGCTCTTCGTGGAGCAAGATGAGATAGTCAAAGAGATGGAGGCCAAGTTTGAGAGTCAGGACAGGAATTTCAAGAGTCAAGAGAAGCGAGTCCAAGATAGGAACAAGAGGATTCGAGACATGACTGCAGAACTAGAGTCCAAGGACTTCGAGCTTGAGCATCAGCAGACTATGATTGAGAGGCTTCGTTCACAGAAGAGGGCTCTCAAAGCCAAAGTAGAGACCTTGACCACCAATGTCGAGGAATACAAGACCGCTATGGAGAATGCAGGTCTTACATTTGTTGAGGAGGAGATTGATGCCGAGGAGTAGAGATGACTACTCATTTACCTTTATTTATCATGTCTTTGATTATTGAGTCGCAATGACCATCCAACATCTGGATGGCTTGCTATTGGTGTGTTTACTTTGCAAACTTGTCGTTTATGTTGTTGAACTATTATTATGATGCATGTTTGGTGTGTGTTTATGTGATGTATTGTGCATGTTAGCATCTATGGGTATCTCATTCTTATCTCTATTGAACAAACCACAGATGCCTCCCCGACGTGCCAACCCCAACAACAACAACATCTCTCCTGAAATGCAGCAAATGATGACAGCTCAGACTCAGCTGATGCAAATGATGACTACATTCATCCAGAATCAGAACAACAACAACAACAATAACAATCAGAACAACCCACCGGGTTTTGACATGCTTACCAGGTTCTTAAGATTGAGGCCAGCAAAGTTCTTAGGAACTACTGATCCTATGGTGGCCAATGATTGGCTACACTCTGTGAACAAGGACTTGGTAACAGTTGGTTGTACTGATGAAGAGAAAGTCAGATTTGCATCTCACTTATTGGAAGGACCAATAGCCACTTGGTGGGATAACTTCCAGATCACCACTCCCATTGCATATGTGACATGGGCTATCTTTGAAGATGGTTTCCGTACTGCTCACATCTCATCCGGAGTGATGAGTTTGAAGAAGAAAGAGTTCCATAACCTGAAGCAGCGCCACCGCAGCGTGGCTGAATATATTGAAGAGTTCAACAATCTGGCGTGTTATGCATCGGATGAAGTTGACACTGATGCTAAGAGGAAGGAAAAGTTCCTTGAAGGGTTGAATGATGAACTGAACCTGCAGTTAGTTGTGGACTATGTTCCCACATACCAGTCTCTTTGTGACAAGGCTGCTATTTTGGAGAGCAAGATGAAACAAGTTGAAAGCAGGAAGAGAAAGCACTCTGATAAGCACAACTCGGGATCGTCTCACAAGCGTTCCCATTATGATGACAGTGGGAGTTCTGGATCCCACAAGCATGGGAAGTTCAACAAGCACCACAACAACAACCGTTATCATGACAACAAGCACAACCGCAGTCATGACAACGACAAGTACAAGAATCACAAAGGTGGATATAAGAGCCACCACAGTGGAAGTGGAAGTGGCACTGGAAGCCAGCCTGTCAAGAAAGATCTTAGTCAGGTTGAGTGTTTCAAGTGCAAGAAGATGGGGCATTATGCAAATGAATGCCCATAAAAGAAAGTTGAAGGACCCAACAAGCCCAACCCTTTCCAGAAAGGGCAAGTGAACCACATCAATGTGGAGGAAATCTATGAGGAGCCAGATGTTGTTGCTGGTAAGTTCAAACTAAATTCTATTCCAACACTTGTTCTTTTTGATACTGGAGCATCGCATTCATTCATATCAAAAGCATTTGTTGATAGAAATGAGTTTCCAACTGAAAACATTGGGTGCCCAATAAAAGTAAGTTCTCCAGGTGGAGATATGATAGTAAGTCTTGGATGCCGGGATCTAGTGATAGAATTTGGAAAGCATAAGTTTCCAGTGAGTCTGATAATCCTAGATTCCCAGGGACTGGATGTAATTTTGGGAATGGATTGGATGACCAAATATGAAGGAGTTTTAGATTGTGCTAATCATACTGTTGCACTCACAACCCCGGAAAAGAAACGGATTAGATTCAAGTCTAACTTTGAATCAAAAGGGAGTAAGCTTAATTCTCTTAAGGGGGTTAGCATAGACAGTGTGCCTATTGTGTGTGAATATCCGGATGTGTTTCCGGAAGAATTGCCGGGAATGCCACCAGATAGAGATGTGGAGTTTCTTATTGATTTGCTACCAGGATCTGGACCAATAGCAAAGAGACCATACAAGATGTCAGTTGATGAGTTGAAAGAACTCAAGAAGCAACTTGGAGAATAGTTGCAGAAAGGTTTTATCCAACCAAGTTCTTCATCTTGGGGAGCACCAGTTTTGTTTGTGGAAAAGAAAGATAGAAGTCAAAGGTTATGCATAGATTACCATTCACTCAATGAGGTGACTATCAAGAAAAAATACCCTTTGCCTAGAATCAATGACTTGTTTGATCAGTTAGAAGGAGCTTGTGTGTTCTCAAAGATTGATCTCCGGTCAGGTTATTTCCAGCTCAAGATAAGAGAACAAGACATACCTAAGACAGCTTTTACCACAAGGTATGGATTGTATGAGTATACCGTGATGCCATTTGATTTGACCAATGCACCAGCATACTTCATGAATATGATGAACAAGGTGTTCATGGAATTCCTTGACAAGTTTGTTGTCGTATTCATCGATGACATTTTAATCTACTCCAAGAGCAAGGAAGAGCATGAAGGACATTTACGATTGATACTTGATAAGCTTAGAGAGCATAAGTTGTATGCCAAATTTAGCAAGTGTGAGTTTTGGTTGAATGAAGTTGGATTTCTTGGACACATTGTGTCAGGAGATGGTGTAGCAGTTGATCCTGCTAAAGTTTCAGCTGTAACTGATTGGGAATCTCCTAAGTCAGTAAAAGAGGTTCGTAGTTTTCTTGGCTTGGCAGGATACTACCGAAGGTTTATAGAGAATTTCTCCAAGGTAGCAAAACCTATGACAGAATTGCTAAAGAAAGACAAGAAATTTGCTTGGTCTGAAGGTTGTGAACTCAGTTTCCAAGAATTGAAGAAGAGACTAGTGACAGCACCAGTCTTATGTTTGCCACATTTTTAGAAAGATTTCCAAGTATATTGTGATGCATCTCATCATGGATTAGGTGCAGTACTTATCCAAGAAGGGAAAGTTGTGGCTTAATTCTCGAGACAACTCAAAACTCATGAGGTAAATTACCCTACTCATGATTTAGAGTTAGCCTCTGTTGTCCATGCACTCAAAACATGGAGACATTATCTTTTGGGAAAGAGATGTGAAGTGTTCACAGATCACAAGAGTTTAAAGTATATCTTCACCCAGAAGGAAATTAACATGAGACAAAGGAGATGGCTAGAACTCATCAACGACTATGACTTGAGTTTGCAATACCACCCCGGTAAAGCAAATGTTGTAGCGGATGCTCTAAGCCGTAAGGTTTTTGTGAATGGCCTTACTAAGGGAGAATTGCCAGATGATCTGTGTGCCCAATTTAGAGATCTCAGATTAGAGATTGTGCCTGAGGGACATTTCATGTCTTTGGATGTTCAACCCACTTTGTTGGACAAGATCAAGGAAGCCCAAAAGGTAGATAAGGAAATTGAAGAGATTAAGGAAAAGTTTGGCAAGGTAAAAGCCAAAGGATTCCATGAAGACGAACAGGGTACTTTATGTCATGGAAAACGTATCTGTGTTCCGCAAGATTCGGAGCTTCGGAAACTGATTTTACAAGAAGCACACAACTCACCATATTCTATTCATCCGGGTAACACCAAAATGTACATGGATATGAAGGAAAGATTTTGGTGGAATAATCTCAAGAAAGACATCGCCGAACATATTGCTTTGTGTGATGTATGTAGTAGAGTGAAAGCGGAACACCAGAAACCAACAGGATTACTTCAACCACTACCTATTCCTGATTGGAAGTGGGACAAGATTGGTATGGATTTCATTACCGGATTGCCAAGGGCCTGGTCAGGATATGATTCTATTTGGGTAGTAGTGGATCGCCTAACTAAAGTGGCTCATTTTATACCCGTGAAGACAACTTATACAAGTGCTAAGTTAGCCAAGATCTATATGAGCAGAATTGTATGTCTACATGGAGTACCCAAGAGTATTGTGTCTGATAGGGGAACCCAATTCACTTCTCATTTTTGGAGGCAGCTACATGAGTCATTGGGAACAAGGTTGGAATTCAGCACTGCATTTCATCCTCAAACTGATGGACAGACAGAAAGGACTAATCAAATTCTTGAAGATATGTTGAGAGCTTGTGCTCTAGACTATGGAGCCAGTTGGGATGAAAGTCTGCCTTACGCAGAATTCTCTTATAATAACAGCTATCAAGCCAGTATTGAGATGGCACCATTTGAGTTTCTCTATGGGAGAAAGTGTACCACCCCATTACTATGGAATGGTGTGGGAGAAAGAAATTTTTTCGGACCAGAATTAATCAAAGAGGCTGAAGAGAAAGTCAAGCTAGTTAAGGACAGATTGAAGATAGCACAATCCCGACAGAAGAGCTACACAGATCCTAAACGTAGATAAGTCACCTATGAAGTGGGTGATAGAGCTTATCTTAGAGTGTCACCACTTCGTGGAGTGAAGAGGTTTGGTGTCAAAGGTAAATTGGCCCCAAGATATGTTGGACCATTCAAAATTCTGAGTCGTAAAGGAGAAGTAGCTGATGAGATTGAATTGCCAGAGTCACTATCTGCTGTTCATAATGTGTTTCATGTGAGTCAGCTTAAGAAATGCCATCCAGAAATGGAAGAGACTTCTTTGAAGGATACTATACCTTTGGAAGAGGTCCAATTGGAAAGTGATCTCACTTATGAAGAGAAACCTATCAAGATTCTTGAGACTGCAGAAAGAGTTACTCGGACTAAGACTATCAAATTCTGCAAAGTTCAGTGGAACCATCATTCCGAAGAAGAAGCAACATGGGAAAGAGAAGATGATCTTTGGAAAGACCACCCTCACCTATTTGCTAGCCAACCCGAATCTCGAGGGCGAGATTCACCTTAAGGGGGTTAGATTTGTAACATCCCTAAAATCATGTTTTCAAAGATTTCATATCATGCATGCATGCATATCATTTAGGGATCAAAAACTCAAACCCATTTGAAAGAAAACAGAATTTGAGAGCTATGATTTTATGTGATCAACATTAAATCAAATGCTACTTCCCAATGAGGAGTTATTTGTTCAAAAACCAAACCTTGTTGCTCTCAGATTCTTTTGCTTGATTACTAGTGTTTAAACCAAAATTTACAAAACAAATATGGATTTAAAACCATTTTCAAAACTTGTTCAAATCAAGTGCTATGTCACTGATTATTTTGTTTGATCAAAAGGACCAAGCTAATACAGAGAGACCACATGATTTTATGCTCAGAAATATGAGTGTTACACTCTACAAAAATCCAGAAAAGATTTGAATTCAAATAGCTTTTGAAATCATTTGAAAATGTTTCCTGGAAATTCAATCAGAAAAAGAAAAGAGCAAAGAAAAGGAAAAAGGCCAGCGTCACTAATCTGGCCCAACACTGGAACCAGCCCAGCAATCAGCCCACCCGGGTTTCCCCCTCTTCCTCTGTTTCTCACCGCGTTCGTGCATACCCCCTTGCTGACAAGTGGACCATGCAGCCACGTCACTCCGTCGTCCCCAAAATCCCGCCTGCAGACCACGTCGCCGCTGCCATTGATGCCGATAATGTCGCGGCGTAATTGGCCTTGATTCCGCGAGCGTTTCTAGTCGCGCTGCTGCCTACTTAAACCCCTCCCCCTGGCGACCATTTCCCCCAACAAAGCTAGCCAAGAGCGCCACCAGGCTACCAGTATTTGCTCCTACACCGCCGCAGACAGAGCTAACTCCAGCGAGGTATTCCGGTAAGCCTAGTGCTCGCGCCTACTCCTTGTTCACCCAAGAATGATCCTCTGATCCTTGCGCACCTCCTGGTCCTCTTTGTTCGTCCGGTTGTGATCCAGAGCATCGACTTCGACGAGTACGATGGGCATTTGACGCCGTCTCCAACTCTGGCGAGTGATTAAGGTAAAAGCCGACCGCCCCGCGCCTTCTACTTGACCCTGTCAGGTTCGCCTAAGCGTTGTGCACTCGCTGATACCCTTGGTTGGTGCTAGGGTGGCCAGTAACATCGCCTTCGTCGCCGTCCGTGCAAACCCGACGCTGCCTCCAACTCCGACGAGCCCCAGCAGCCTCTGCAGCACACCCCCGCCCACACCAGCAACACCTTGAGCTTCGTTGTGATTTCGCGAGTTCGATAAACCACTGCTCGACCCTTAGACCCCTCTAGAATCACCGGTGCGTCGCTGGCAGAAGCGCCGCCGCCAGCGACCATTCGCGCCGCCACTTCTTGGTCAAAGCATCGGCCACCGTTAGATCTGTATCGAAGGGCATAGATTAGAACGGGAGCGAACCGTTTTCTTTAGATCTGGCGCGTTGGATCTAACTTGATCCGACGGTGCGGAAGCATGATCCTGAGTGAAGCCATATTGTCCAATCAGGTGACGCCGCGTGGCTAGGATTTCAATTTAAAAAAACTGGATTAGATCTATTAGATATTAAAACTTGTTTAAATCATAACTTTTGATTCCCACGTCCAAATTTGACAAATTTTATATCAATGGAATCAGGAGAGAAAACCCTTTCCATATATGCATTGTGTTTAATGTTTTGTTTCTGTTAAAATGGTTATTTTTTACAGAAACATGTGTAGGCCTATTTTGTGTATATTAATTATTTGAGAAATGTTTTAATGTTCAAATAAAGGTTGTTTGGCAAGTTTTGAACTTGTTTATGAATCAGTACTGTGCACTTGTCTTGTTAAGTATAGAAAATCATCACATATCATATTGCATGCATCCATATATTTTTGTTTGTATTTGTTTTGTATGTGATTTGGTGCTATCATTTTATGTGTAGATTTTGGTGCAAATAGTGATTGTGATTGTGAGGATTGTAGCTACTCTCCAAACTACCAAGGCAAGTGGTGCTTCATGAGTTTATTCCTATGTTTTTCAAATATGCATTAGAAATATTTTGCTAGTCTTGCATGGATATTTTTGATCCATATGCTATGCTTGGGAAATCCTAGTAGTTGTAGAATTGCTAGAAATTTCAAATTTAAAATGATTATCTATGCAATGCTTAGCCTAGCTAGTAGAAACCAAGGGTGGTTATACATATATGCTATGATAAAATATTTCTAAGTCTTTGGACTTGTGTTTTACTTAATAAAACAACTAAGTGAATGAATCACCTGGGTGGAATGGAAGGAATGGTTTATGTTGAGTGATTACACAAGGCCCATTTCCATGGTTTACCTTGTGTATCTCACTTGTGGAAAGCCACCCAGGAACGAAGGGATTTGAGAGGCCAAATGTTAAGAAGCTTCTAGTGTAGCCACTTGGCAATATGGGCTCTGCCTGGATCATATAGGTTGCAATAACTTAGACATTTGGACAGTTGGTGGTAGTGGGATGATAGGTTGGAGCGCGTCCATTTGGTCTAAGGGAAGGCTTCTGAAAGGTCCTGTCTTGGTGAAAACCAAGTCTTGTGGGGAAAGTGCACAACCTCTGCAGATGGAAGAATCTAAGTACTTAGCCATGTCCCTGGTATTGGACAACTTGAGTATCAAGACATGGAAGCTATCAAGAATCTCCTCATCCCAATTTCTAAGTAAAAACTTGTGGTTGAACAAGGGTGAAGGACCCCAATGTCTATTGGTGGTTCCTTGGGAAAGATTTTGACAAAGAAAAACTTAGTGTTTTCAACTAATAGGCAAAACCTATTTTGAGCAAAGCAAGCCTAAGCTATACTTAGCCAAAATGCATATAGTATCTAGTCCACCAATATTCTACTAAGGTATCACTTGCCAATACTATTCCAATGTATTGACCCACTGTGGCTGTAATTTGTGATGTTGCAGGATATTTTGATGATGATTAGGAGTCATGAGTCTACACTCAACATGCTTGCCTGTGGCACATGAAGATGAAGACTTGTTTATCTTATTATATATTTGAACTCTTGTATTAGGCCTGTGGCCATGGAGTTATAAAAGACTATGTTTGTCTCTGGAATGACTTGTAATAATGACCTTTGTTTCTGTGTACTTCATCTTAAACTGTGGATGCTAGCATTGATCCAGGGACTAGCATTGCAATCACAGGGATCCTTACCTTTATAAAACAACTAGCCCAGCAAGGCCCAACTAACCCAGTCCATCCCACCCCCTCTCTCTTCTACGAGAAAACGATTCGAACCAGAAACTTAACCCACCCAGTCGCTGACTAGTAGACCCCACCTCCCCTTTCCCTCTCTCGCTGACACCAGGCCCCACTGCCACCTCATCGTCGTCCTCACCCGCCGCTGACCACGCCCGGCCATTCTGTTGTCGTTTCTTCGAGTAAATACGCAGTAACGACGCCATTAAACAGCACCACGACCACGCCTTCTTAATCGCCTCACCCTCCTCTCCATTTCCCCTCTCCCACCCGGCTCTCTCGGCCACCAGGCTGCTCGGAATTTTCTCCGAACTCCCACTGTTTCCGGCGAGCTCGTGTTCGAATTTAGGCCACCACCGTTAGCCCCACTGCCTCCTTAGCACACGAGCTTGCTCGCCAGCATCCCCTGCACCTCCCAGTACTCTCCACTCGCTCGCGCGCGCCTCAGACGCTCGGCAACGACGACGCCCTCTTGCCACTGTCCACTTCCTCTACTCCGGCGAGTGCCCCAGGTAGCATCTGACCACCCCCTTTCCTCTCGTTGATGCACACATGATCGCCGACCCCGTACGCATCTAACGCAGCTGTTATCTTTCTTTCCCGTGGCCCGTACCTTCGCCTCCGACGATAAACAGAGGAGCCCGACGCGGACACGAACTCCGGCGAGCGATTCAAGCCAGCACAGTGCGCCCCTGTCCCCGCGACGACAAGCTTGAGCATCAGCAACGTGCTGCGAACTCGGTGAGCACCTTCCCTTGCCCTCTCGCCTCCTGTAACCCCGGCAACCTCACCGCCAGAGCCGCGCCGCCGCCAGCCACCGTCGAGCGCCGCCAGTCTTTGGTCTAGTTAGTTTGAGCCGTTGGATTTCGATCGTGTGTACGCGATAGATTGACTAAATGAACCGGTACACTCCCTCTGCACCGTGCGATTTCAGTTAGATCCAACGCCCCACAACAGCTGATCCGCGCGAACCGTTTTTAACCAATCAGAGCCTTCCACGTGGACAACCTTTTGTTCTAAAAACAGAAACTAATCTATTAGATGTTTGATTTTGTAAATTGCATAACTTTTAATCTACACGTCCAAATTTTGCAAATTTTATACCAATGGAATCAGCAAGACAAGTACTTTCCAACCATGCACTTTGTTTAGTAAATTGCTTCTGGTAAAATGGTTGTTTTTGCAGAAACTTGTGTAGGCATAATATGAATATAAAATCCTTACTAAAATTATTTTTGTGATAAAACCTTTGGGCAAATGGATTGATTGAACCTACTGACCATCTAAACCAACTTGTGGTTTCAAAAACATTATTTTGTGAAGCAAAAGAATAAATTTTGATTTAGAACATTTCTAGTCAAATAAAAATAATGTTTATTTATTAAAAATGCTTTATGAGGAAACCCTTTGGAAAATGTTTTGATTTAAACCCTTTGACCCTAAACACAAGGTTTTATGAATTAAAAACATATTTGGTGGATCTCATAAAAATCAGTACATTGCTAAAGGCATTTTCAACCACATAAAATATTGATTTGGTTTAAAAATGGTTTATAGGTGAAATCTTTTGCAAATGGTTTTGCCACTTTTATAAAATGACCAATAGGTGTTTTAGAATGTTTATAACCTATTAGAAACCACTTTTCCAAATAAAACAATCTTTGGCATGCTTGCATGCATTGCTTTGTTTCTATTATTTTATGTGATGTTTGCTTGAATGGTAGATTGAAATTGTGCCTTGCTTGATTGAATTGTAGTGGAATTTGAAGAGTGTGATCATTGCAAGATCAAGTAGTGAACTGATATTCTCTACCAAAAAGGAAAGTGATGCTTCATACTTTGTCCCATTATTTCACTATGCATTAGTGATATTTCTAAGTAGGACTTGCATGGAATTTTTGCTAAGTATAAACTATGCCATGGGAAATCCTAGTAGATGAAACCTTAGTAGAAATTTCCTAAGTTAAGGTTCCTACTACCCTCGTGCTTAGCTTAGCTAGTAGAAAACAAGGGTGGATTATATTCATGCTATGGAATATTTCTAAGTCAAGGACTTGTGTTTTGTTTAATAAAACAACTAAGTGAATGAATCACCTGGGTGGAATGGAAGGAATGGTTTGTGTTGAGTGGTTATACAAGGCCCATTTCTATGGTTTACCTTGTGTATCTCACTTGTGGATGGCCACCCAGGAACAAAGAGATTTGAGATGTCAAATGTTGAGAAGCTTCAAGTGCAGCCACTTGGCATTATGGGCTCTGCCTGGATCATATAGGTTGCAATAACTTAGCCAAATGGACAGTTGGTGGTAGGGGATTGATAGGTTGGAGCGCGTCCATTCTGGTCTAAGGGAAGGCTTCTGAAAGATCTTGTCTTGGTGAAACCAAGTCTTGTGGGGAAAGTGCACCACCTCTGCAGAGTGTAAAATCTAAGTACTTAGCCATGTCCCTAGCAAAGGACAATTTGAGCATCAAGACATGGAAGCTATCAAGAATCTCCTCATCCCAATTTCTAAGTTAAAATTTTGTGGTTGAACAAGGGTTGAAGGATCACCAATTTCTATTGGGAGATGCCTTGGGTGATTTTTGACAAACAAAATCTTAGTGTTTTTCAAAGGATAAGAAAAATCTATTTTGAGAAAAGCAAGCCTAAGCTCCACTTAGCCAAATGTATATAGATGATAGTCTCCACTATACTACCATAGTATCACTTGCCAATACAATTCAAATGTATTGACCCTTGTGGCTGTAACTTATTATGTTGCAGGTTTGTTTGATGTTAGTGAAGTGTGTTGATTAGGATTACAAGTCTACAACCAACATGTTTGCCTGTGGCACTTTGAAGATGAAGGACCCCATGCTATAGTTATTTCTGCTGCATTGTAATGAGATAGCCATATGAGCTATGTAAGATGTAATAAATTATTTTATTCCTGGTTATAAAGTTGTATTATGACCTTTGTTTCTTGATATTACATCTTAACTGTGGATGCTAGCTATTGATCCAGGGACTAGCATTGCAATCACAGGGATCTCTACCTTATTAAAGGTTGGGACCTCTTACATGTACTCTCTCCATCACGAGGCCAAAAGTTATATATCAGATTTCTATCCTTATGAATTTCACTGGGAGGATATAATTTAGAATAAAAGAGAGATGCCATTCCCTCCCATTCCATGGATTGTCCATTCTTCAGCAGCTTATACCATTCTTCAGCTCTCCCTTTCAAGGATATGGAGAATAACTTCTTCTTCACCTGTTCAGTTGTGGTACCTGCACACTTAAACAACCCGCATAATTCATGGATAAAAATCAAGTGATCACTAGGGTGGACAGTTCCATCCCCTAAATAATAATTATCCATAACACGATCAACAATACTTGTAGGTATCCTAAAAGGATCTATCTCAACAGGTGGTGGTTCATCTACTGCCCTAGCAGTGGTAGTAGTTTTCCCAAACAGAAAACCAAGTAGGTTATCCATATTGGAAACAAAGTAACAAACAGAAACAAAAAGCAATACTCACAATAGAAGTTTCCTTTACCAGTTCCACTCTTCAATAGCGCTTCAGTCCCCGGCAACGACGCCAGAAAATAGTCCTGATGGCCCACAAGTATAGGGGGTATATCGCAGTACTTTCGATAAATAGGAGTGTCGATCCCAACAAGGAGCATAAGGTGTTGACTAGTGGAATGGAGCAGGAACTCTCTGTAAATACTTAGCAAACGTATTTTTAGGGGTTTTTTGATAAAGCAACAAAAAAAGTGCAAGTAATAAAGACAAAGAGCAAACGCAGCAAGTGTCCCAATCCTTTCTTAGCAAAGGACAGGCCGGTGGAAATACTTATAAGGACCAAACGTTCTCGAGGACACATGGGAATTCTGTCAAGTGCTTTCGCTTCATATAGCTAAGTACTCTTCTTTGGTGTTGTAAGTGTTGTGTGGGTGAACCTGTGCTAATGTACCAACCTTACTTGGACTAATACATACTAGTGATTAAACCCCTGCAAGCACCCGCAAATACGAGAAAGTAATTAAGATATAAACCTAACCACAGCCTTAAACTCTGAGATCCTACGCTCCCTTGTGCAAAGGTGTCCTAACGGGGGTTCAGGTTTCTGTCACTTCGGCAACCCCACAATTAGTAGCCAAATACACAATGCATTCCCTAGGCCCATAAATGGTGAAGTATCATGTAGTCGATGTTCACATGACACCACTAGAAGAATAGCACATAACTTAAATACTAAACCATTGAATAATAACTCAACATAAATCCACTAATAACAACATGAGTTCTCCCATATCCTCAAGAACTAAACGAACTACTCACAAGACATCATATGGATCAAGATCAAAGATGATATGGTGATGGATAACAATCTGAACATAAACAATAATCCAATGGTTACACTCACAAGCATCAACTACAATAGTAATTAACACCGGGAAAGTTTCCCCTATGAACTAAGCAAGTATCCAACACGATGGTTACAGGGGGATGGAGTGGTGATGATGGTGCTGGTGGAGATGATGGTGTGGATGATGATGATGATCCCGATGAAGCCTAGCTTGATAACAGTGTTGATGGCGACGATCTCCCCTCTCCGGGAAGGAATTCCCCCGGCAGAAATTTGTCTGCCGGAGAGATCTTTCTCTCTCGGTGTTTTCTGCCCCGCAGAGGCAGCGGAAATCTATTTTTGGTCGCTCCCCTGGTATTAGGGCTCCGTAAGGAAGATATAGGCGAGAGGGCGGAGTCGGAGGCCGAGCAGGTGGGCCACACCTGCCCTAGGCGCGGCCTAGGGGGACCCGCTCCTAGGGGTGTGGGCCCCCTGTGGCCCTTCTACGCCTCCCCTTCTGGCTTCCTCTGTCTTCTAGGAAAATATTATTTTCCAATATTTTTCTGGTATTTTTCTGATCTTCTTGGAAAACAACAAAGGGGAAATAACATGCTCAGGATGGAATCCCGAGATGTGGATGCATAAGTCAACAAACTCCCAAAAACAAATGCATAGAAAAGGTAAGGTGTGGCAGAGTCACGAGTATAGATGTGAGACTCTCGAGGAGTACTCTTGTCGTGATCTATTTGGTTCCATCAAAGAACATCTGCCATAGCTAGTGGTAGAGGAAGTCCTTTATTGTCACAATTCAATCGTGACAAAAACCACAAGCTTGGAGGCCAAAATTGTAGTACCAGCCATTCTGAATTAATGTATGAACATTATCAACAGGGGTCAAAGGATTGGATCTTGGATTAAAGGTCAGCTTCATATACAAGATTCACAATGATAGAATCCAGCACAATCAGGGATCTTACATTCAAGTCCAAGGGTTAAAACCCAAAGAAAGGAGTAACTACTACTTGAGTGACATAGCGTACACTACAAGATAGTAATCACAAGGTAGCTTCCAAAAGAAGAAACAACTTTAGAGGTACCCAAGCAAAGAAAAGGAGGAACACGAGGTGAAAGGAAACCTCGAAGCCTAGAAAAGAACATTGTGGATCATTATATTGTAGGATCCAGAGATCATGATGGAAAGAAATCTCTCAACTGAAATGGAACAAAGGGGAACAAGGAATACACCACACACACAACTCTAGAGAACTCAACACTAGGTCTAGTGGTTGAGAAACGGCATGCCAAGAAGGCACCTAAGTTTTGAAAGACTAGAAGAGATATCAAAACTTCTCCAAAATCAACACCAGATAAGATAACCTAGAGTTAGAGAGAAACTGGATAAGAAGAAAAAGAAGCATACTAGAGTTTTTTTCAAATACTTTTCATCTTTGAAATAGTTTTCACAAGCACTAGACTCAACATCGACCAATAGCAAGGTTTTCCTACGGTCGGTACTGCTCTGATACCAAAACCTGTGACACCCCCGGGATCAAGGCTAAACGAATCCCAGACCTCCGTCTGACATAAGCTTAACCTTAAGCTCGAGAATATCCAGTGAAGAATCGGTAACACAACAGTGACCCTACGACACGAAAATTTATTACAGCAATCTCATAACTGAGAAAAGAACCAAATTATTACAAGTAGAGGTCACTGACCACAAACATCAAACAATGGAAGGAAAATTATTCTATTAAGTATAGCAAACTTAACAAATGGGCTAAGAGGCCTGAAGCATAACGATGACGTCCCAGCCCATAGATTCCAGGCTGCCAGCCAGGAACCCCAAGCTACTCGTCGGTGTCGATGTAGTACGAAACTCATATTTAGGGGAACACTTACTCTACCAAAAGTATCAACAAAGAAAGGGTGAGTACAGGGTGTACTCCGCAAGACTTATGGTTGGTGGAGTTATTTTCCATAAAGCCATCTTTTGTTTATAAAACAAGAGAGAGAAGAAGCTCGTCTAATCAGAATATTTTAAAAGGGGATAAGAGAACGACATTTCCAAAATATTGATCATCATCTTTTTATATCTATCAAGTCATCATCTGAACCCAAACTAGGATCACCCCCTCGTACCCATGAGGAAGCATCCTTAAGCAAAGGTTGATCTGCCAAGTTTTACGATTAGGTTATAGTTCTCTTTGATCTTAGAATCTGGTCACCAAGCGTTCATAACCGTGAACACGGCTTTTCGAAAAGATTATTACCCTCTAGGGGTGTACAACTTTACCCACACGTACTAAGCTTCTCTTAATACGCCCTAATACAATTGTTTGGAAGGCCGGCAGAGGGTGGTTAGACACGACCTTTACCTTGCTTTTTCCGAGACCATGAGTCACGCCCTAAGGATGGTTCCACCATAACGGGTCAAATCTCGAAGCCTGTCCCCAGAGATGTTAGGTGAGGTTGGTTTACCAGGGGCTCCATCGACCCCAAGCAACCTCAGCCATGCTTACCTACCTGTTATGAATGCACCTTCACCCGCCAAATCTTTCAAAAGGTTTTATATGCATATGTCGAATGGAACGCCGAACTATGTGACTCATGGAATCTACTAGGAAAGTTAGTCACTCGTGAGGTTTTCTAGGCCCCGTGTGGTTGTGCTCTCGTCTCGGTTCCAAAGGCAAGAAGTCAGGTCCTAGTGGTGGCGAGCATGGGACTACAAAAACCACATCCCACCATGGCCTCCCATACAAGCCTTAGCATGTTTAACTTATATCACCTCTGATATTATCTCATCACGTTCTCCTGTCATACTAGATTATCCGCATCTGATACATCATCTGGATGAACCAGCTCTGACAGCTATGCATAGCTAAGCAGGACACAAATATAAGCTCTAGCAGTACACACAAGCCAAACCTAGTTATGCTAGGAGCAGTGGATCAGGTAATATAAGCTCAAAGGGAGTAATGCAATAGATAGGATACTCTATCTATCGATAAAATAACACAGTAGAATCATATGCATCATGGAAGGAATTGAAATGATTTCGAAATCATAGGATTATATCATGGTGGGGCTATGCTTGCCTTTGCCAGTTGATAACAGATAAACAGATCTTTGGAGGCCTTGTACTTGACTTGGTTATAGTTGGTCAAGTATTTGTCTTCGAGCTTCGACGTTGTTGATCTCTGGCTTCAATCTCGATCTCGATCTCGTATTCTACCGGGAAGAACCAAATACCAGAAAGAGAGGGAAACAATCAACACATGGCATCGATGCAATGCTCAATCAAGAATGATGATATGACAAGTTAATTTGTATTGAAATGTAACCCTAAAGCAGACACGACAACTTAATCGGGGTTCCGAGGGGTGCAAACCCTAACTCGAAGAAACTCCGGATGTATATGAGAGGGGTTGGTTTGCTCTTCTAATTAAACTTGTCATTAAAGTTGTTGATCAATGCATGATTATAGTGTAAATAGATAGATCTCATTTTTCTGAACATTTTGATATATTATTCATATTTTCTGACTTATAAATCATTAGTTATTGAATTTATAAGATTTAAACCATTTTTTGAAATTATTAAACAATTTAATTGATTTATTGCGTCATGCTGACAGAGGGCTGACATCACACAAGTGGGGGTCATTTTGTACTGGGTCTGCATCTAGCCCCAGTCACTAACGGCTGGGCCCTGATGCCACGTAGGCTTGCCACCGTGGCAAACCTTTCCCAAGGACACATCATAGCCACGCGAGCGCCAACTAGGCTCGCCGGAGAGCACGTCGGCCAGCGGCCAAGGACGGCGTAGTATCGTGATCTAGGGCTTGCGACTAGGCCTAGTCGAACCAGCGCAGCGAGACAGACCTAGTAGCGGTGGCGCCGCTCTGATTTGGTCACCGGAGCACCCTCCACGATGGCAGATGGCGGCGACGCTTGTAGATCGGTGTGGCTATGACAGCACAGAGCAAGAGGGAGAGAGTGGAGGGGCTATGGAGAACCAGAAGCTCACCACAGGGGCAGTGGAGGGGTCGACAAGGCTGGAGGAGGTCGAACGCGGCCAGAATCAATGATGAGCACGACGGCCATAGACGAGGAAGGAGGTGGCGATTGGGGTGATTGGAGGCTCGCCGTCTTGCGTGCTTCGGGGCAAACGACAGAGTCAACGACGTCGGTCATGGCAGTGGCCTCGTACGGGAGAGGGGAGGCCAGAGACAGCGAGACGCCGGTGATGTCAGAAGCTAGGGTTCGGGGAGCTCACAGAAGAGAGGAAGAGAGCATGGCGACACACACTTGGTGCGGTAGCGAGGTTGTGATGGAGATAGAATGACGAAAGGCGATGTGGGGCCTGGCTATGGCTATGGGGTTGCGCACTGGGCGACGGGGAGAGGAGAGAAAGAGTTGGGCTCGGCCTAGATTAGTTGTTGCTGCTATTTTTTTCCTAAAAACTTTTTCCAATTTCTGTTTTCACTTTCCCTTTTGCAAACCCATTTCAAATGTTTTTGAATAATTCAAAAATACCAGAAGGTTTTGTGGAATATACAAACTATTGTGGGTCCCTTTTACTCAGATTGGGCTCCACACATATTGACACTTTTCAAATTCAAAACATTTTGAATTGATTTAAGAGGGAGAGGAAAACTAGGGTTTTAGGGTTTTGCTTAATTTTTCTTTGCATGTACAATTTAAGAAGATGATGCTCATGAAGGCGCAATCAAAACCCTAATGTAAGATTAACTAAAACTGGGGTGTTACACCCTCCCCCCAAACCGCCTCTCCCTCTCATAAATACAGGGGAAGGGGCGCCCCCTTGTTCCCCACTTGAAACCCTAGGTCGGTCGCCGGCCCCCTCTCTAGTTGTAGCCCCTAGCTCTCCTCTAAACCGCCACCGCCATCTAGCCTAAACCCTAGCCACTGGCTGCCCTATTCCCTTGGCATATAAAACTCTATCCCCGAGGCTTTCTCTCTACTCCACCATACCCGCTCCGGCTTAGGCGAAGCCCTGCAGGATTTCCCCTCTACTTCCACCACCATGTCGTCATGCTGCTGGAATCGTGAGGAGAGATCTACAACCTCTACTACCTTCTAGAACAAGGGAGAGGAAGGTCTTCATCGAGTACCGTATGTATGACCGACTGTGGAAACGCTGCTGGAACGCGGCGCCGGAAGGACCGTCTACGCGATATTGAGATCGGCAAGTGAACGACTACATCACCCATGAGAATCCAAACTTTTTAACCGCTTTGGATCATTGAGGGTTAGTACACTATCAACTCGTTGCACCGATCTAGTATATTAGGTCTTGGCTTGTGTGTGTTCATGCGATAGAAAATTTTTCTTTTCCATGCTACGAACCCCTACACTTGTTACATAGTTTCCCATCCATTTATTCAGCCTAGTGGTGCCACTTGCAGGCATAGATGATAGCCGATCTTGAGACGGAGAGTGCTGAATATAGACGCTCCCTTTCGTCCAAACCCCTTCTTATTCAGCGCCAGGACCAGCATACCTGGCCGAGTCGCCTGGAGGAGAAGCTACGGCGTATCTATAGGGTTATCACGTGCACCCGCTCTTCGGACATTGCTCACCACCCGGCACCACATAGTCCTCTGCGTCACTCGACACACCAGCAGCAGCTACGTCCACCCTCACCCCTACGACAGTCTCCGCGTCCACGGCTTACACCACAGACGACGCCGAGACCTCCTCCCCCAGACCAGGATAGAGGTTCATCGTGGCAGCAGCAGTCTTGTTTTGACTTGTGGCAGCATCAGCAGCAGCCACATTTGCACGATGGAGGTTCGTCGTGGCAGCATCAGCAGGAGCCTTGGGGCCACCCTCCCATGCCAAACTATGTGTTTCGTCCATAGCCGCAGCCATAGGATACGCGTCTTACATGAAAAGTGTCGAGCCTCGATTCATATTAATTTCTTATATACTTCGTTTTCATGTGCAGGAGCCTTCAGAGTGCAGGGTTCTATGCCTGGCTATCACTCATCTATGTCTAGATCTACGTGGACTGATTAGGACATTGATCAAAACACTCAGAATTTCATGAAGCAAAATAGTTGGGTGAACATTTTTCAGACTCCTGCCCCCGACCCCACACATGAGACTCAGTACGATGAGCACGGGTCGGTGATTCCTCCCCGAGAGGTTCAGTCGCCCCACATGACATGGATATATCCCACGGGTACACGACATTGGTATACCTGGCCCGGTCCAAGGAAGGCCCACGTCAAGAGATGCGGCCCATGAAGACTTCGGGTGGCCTAAGCCCATGACGTTTTCGACGCCTTGGAGGACAAGTCTAGATTAGATAGAATTTCAAAGGGTACTAACCCTAATTTTTAACCGACTCTACCTAAGCCCGGGACCTGCCTATCTATATAAAGGCCAGGAGGATACGGCGAGAAGGATCTCTCTCTTCCACCATTGCATACATACCTTCACGCCAGATTGCATCTGCGCACCCCTGTAACCTTCGGTTTCGCCATAATCAAGAGCAGACAAGTAGGAGTAGGATTTTCCCTCCGGGGGCCTGAACCTGGGTAAACCTTGTGTCCCGTGTTGCTTGTCTGTTAACCATTCCGCGATCTCCAGCATCCCCATCTTATCCAAAACCCAAGTCCATAACAATGGGCATTGACGGAATCAACCCTCGTCAATTGGCGCCGTCTATGGGAACTAGGGACGCTGATTGTGCGGTCGTGATCGTTCCATCCGGAGTGATCTACAATTCATCAGCGACGGAGAGCCACCTCCTCTTCGGCGCCTTCGACTTCACCGCCCACTTGCCGGCCACCCTGAGAGATTTCGAGTCCGTCGGTGACGGACTCGAGATGCTATTCGGGAGCTTCTGCTTCTAGGTGGGGCAGACCGGCACTCTGCGCCTCCTAGAGCGGGTGCTACCACCATCCATTAGGCCCGCTTCGTGGGTCCCACCTATCGGCGCATTACATGCGTCGATGCTGACAGACGAGTCAGATGACAGTAGCAGCTGCAACTCAGATCTATGTGGCCCTCCCTCAGATGAAGGAACCTATGGTTCTAGATCTGAAAGTTGCGGCAGCAGTGATCCAATCTGTGGGCGCTACCTATGCGCCTTCGTCATCCAAGACGAAACGGAACTGCCACCAGGTTCGAGTGCACCCAACCCTCCTCTCAACCCGCAAGTTGAGAATGGAGGAAACGGGGGAAATCCACCTAACAGGCCCAACGAGGGTGACGCTCACTCCTACAACAAGATCAACCTCAACGAGGAAGGCTGGCGCGAAGCCATAGCAGGCAACATCATCCTACATGTGAATGCTTCACAGGATCTACTGATGGCCTACCACCTCCTCCTCATCGACGAGCACAACCTGTTGGAGATATGCCCTAGAGGCAATAATAAATGTAGTTATTATTATATCTTTGTGTTTATGATAAATGTTTACATTCATGCTATAATAGTATTAACCGGAAACATTAATACTTGTGTGATTTGTAAACTAAATTAGAGTCCCTAGTAAAGCCTCTTTATAAGACTAGCTTGTTGGTTAATAGATGATCGTGGTTTCTCGATCATGAACATTGAGATGTTGTTAACAACAAGATCATATCATTAGGAGAATGGTATGTTGGACATACTCCTATAGATAAGCGTAGCATAAAGATCAAGTCATTTTAATAGTTCAAAAATTGCTATAAGATTTCTGATACATAGTAACCTAATTCCTTCGACCATGAGATCATGCTAATCACCATCACCAGAAGGATGCTTTGATGACATCAAACACCACACCGTAATTGGGTGGCTATAAAGGTGGCATTGAGTGTTCAGAAAGTATGGGTTGAGGCACATGGATCAAGAGTGGGATTTGTCCATCCATATGACGGATAGATATACTCTGGGCCCTCTCGGTGGAATGTCATCCAATTGGCTTGCAAGCATGTGACTGGCTCACAAGGGATCACATGCCACGGGAACGAGAAAAGAGTACTTATAAGTAACGAGGTTGAACTAGGTATGTAGAGATACCGACGATCAAAACCTCGGATAAGTAAACTATCGTGAGACAAAGGGAAATTGGTATCGTATGTAAGTGGTTCATTCGATCGCAAAGTAATCGTAGAAGTATGTGGGAGCCATATGAATTCCAGATTCCTCTATTCGTTATTGATCGGAGAAGTGTCTCGGTCATGTCCGCATAATTCACAAACCGTAGGGAGACACACTTAAGGATTCGATGTTGTTGAGTAGTTATGGAATGATGAGTAAGAGACCGAATGTTGTTCGGGGTCTAGGATGGGATCCGGGATATCACGAGGAGATTCGGAATGGTCCCGAGAATAAGATTCATATAAGGAAAGTCCTGCTTCGGAGTTGGGGAATGATTCCGGTGTTTTCACCAGGAATGTTCTAGAAGGGTCCTAAGGTCCGAGACTCAGGGGAAGGGTACATGAATGTGTCATAACAATATGGAATGGTTGCATCATGTACTAGGTCACTTGGCTGGGCAAAATAAAGGGAGAAATCAAATCCTAGTTTGAATGTCAAACGCCAATTTGAAAAAGTCAAACGGCAAGTTTGCTTGGTGGAGGGAGAGTAGGAAACCTACTTGGGGAGGAAGTCCTCCTCCCTCCACCCGCCGGCCAAGGAGGCCGAGTTGGGGGAGGACTCCCTCCTCCCAACCGGCCACCCTCCACCTATATAAGGAGGGTAGGGCGCCTCACCCTCACACCCAAAACCCTAGCCCTAGCCGCCGGCCTCCTCCAAGTCGCCGCCGCCACCTAGGGTTCCTCCAACTCGCCGACTTGGGGCTTGCCCAAGCCCTAGCCGCCGGCCAAGCTCCCCCTTGGTGCTTCTAAACCCTAGATCGCCAAGGCACCTCTCTTTCTCCACCATACTCGCACCGGCTTAAGACGAAGCCCTGCGGGATCTCCCCTCTACTTCCGACACCACGCCGTCGTGCTGCCGGAATCGCGAGGAGAGTGCTACAACCTCCGCTGTCTGCTGGAACAAGGGAGAGGAAGGTCTTCATCGAAAATTTACCGAAGCGATGCCGATCTTGAACGCAGCGCCAGAAGGATCGTCTACACGATCTTGAGATCGGCAAGAGTACGACTACATCACCCACGAGAATCTGCTCTCGTTAACCGCTTTGGAATCTTCGAGGGTGTGTTCCTCTATCGACTCGTTGCTACAATCTAGTAGATAGATCTTGGCTTGTTTGTTTGCATGCGATAGAATTTTTTTGTTTTCCATGCTACGAACCCCTATAGTGGTATCAGAGCCGTGTCTATATGTAGATCTGTTGCACGAGTAGAACACAATGGTCATTGTGGGCGGTGGTGCTTTATTATCAATTGCTTTTTGTGTACTTTGCATCTTGCTGTATGATGGGATGAAGCGGCCCGGGCTAACCTTACATGACATTGTTCATGAGACTTGCTCCACGCTCAACTGTAACTTGTATTGCATAAGTGGCTTTGCGGGTGTCTGTCTCTCCCATTATAGTATAGATCCAATTTACAACGGGCACTTGATAGTTCAAACATCAACGTTGTGGTTCTTGTTCGTAAGTTAGATCGACACTTATTGAAAGCCCCAAACCACGTAAAATATGCAAAGAAAATTAGAGGCGTCTAACTTTGTTTTGTAGGGGTGTGCTGTGATGTGATATGGCCATGATTGTGATTATATTTGATGTATGCAATGTTCCTTATTGTAAGTTGGCAACCGGCAGGATCCATATGGTTGTCTTTAAATTCCGTTAAGACCCGCGTTTCTATTCAAAGTAGTTGTAATAGTTGAAGCTGGTGGACGACAACCATGAAACGGCGCCATTGACCTTGACGCTATACCGGTGATGATGGAGATCATGTTCGTGCTTGAAGATGGAGATCGGAAGCACAAGAAGAAGGCCATATCATATCACATATTATGAATTGCATGTGATGTTAATCCTTTATGCATCTTGTATTGCTTAGTTAACGACGGTAGCATTATAAGATGATCCCTCAAGCACACAAATTTCAAGTTTTAAAGTGTTCATCCTTAGTAACACCGTTGCTAAAGCTCGTTGTTTCGAAGCACCACGTGATGATTGGGTGTGTTAGATTCTGCAGGTGTATACAACGTGAGCAAGCCAGATTTGCTCATGCGGAATCTAAGGTTTGATCTTGACGAGCCTAGCATGTACAGACATGGTCTCGGAACACGGATCACCGAAAGGTAAAGCATGAGTCATATAGTAGATATGATGAACATGTTGATTGTTCGCCATTGAAGCTACATCAACTCTCGTGATGATCGGTTTTGATGTGGTGGATTTGGTTCGTGTGATCACTAAAACAATGTGAGGGATATTGTTTTGAGTGGGAGTTCACCTAGATTAATTTAACTATTAATTAGAACTCAATTTGTCATAAACTTAGTCTAAACTATTGCAAATATGTTGTAGATCAATGGCGGCCCCTACCATCAATTTTAATGCGTTCCTAGAGAAAGAAAAGTTGAAAAACAATGGAAGCAACTTCGCGGATTGGTTCCGCAATTTGAGGATTGTCCTCAATGCTGGTAATTTGACCTATGTGCTGGATGCACTGCTGGGTGAACCACCTGCAGCTACTGCTACCAATGAAGTAAAGAATGTTTACCTCACTCGGAAGAATCAGTACTCCACAGTTTAGTGTGCTATCTTGTATGGTTTGGAATTGGAGCTTCAGAAAAGGTTTGAGAACCAAGACCCACATGATATTGTCCGTGAACTCAAAATGATATTTTAGGCTCACGCGATAGTTGAGAGTTATGAGGCTTCTGAAAAGTTCTTTAACTGCAAGATGGAAAAGGGCGGCTCCGTCAGTGAGCATGTGCTTAAGATGTCTGGGCACGCAAAAAAACTCCAAAGTTTAGGTATAGTGATTCCTAATGCTTTGGGGATTTACCGTGTCCTCCAATCACTACCACCAAGTTACAAGAACTTTGTGATGAACTACAATATGCAAAACATGAACAAGACGTTGCCAGAACTCTTCTCCATGTTGAAATCTGCAGAAGTGGAGATCAAGAAAGAGCATCAAGTGTTGTTGGTCAATAAGACCACCAAATTCAAGAAAGGCAAGTCTAAGCAAAAGGGAAACTTCAAGAAGGGTGGTAAGAAAGTTGCCGCACCGACGAAGAAGACCAATGCTGGGCCTAAGCCTGATACTGAGTGCTTTTACTGCAAGGGAGAAGGTCACTGGAAGCAGATTTTCCCAAAGTACTTGGCGGATTTGAAGAACGGCAACATCAAGAAGAAAGGTATATCCGATATACACGTTATTGATGTGTATCTCACTAGTACTCGTAGTAGTGCCTGGGTATTTGATACTGGTTCGGTTGCTCATATTTGTAACTCGAAACAGGTGCTGCAGAATAAATGAAAGCTAGCGAAGAACAAGGTGACGATGCGCGTTGGAAATGGATCAAAGGTTGATGTGATCGCGGTCGGCACACTACCTCTTCATCTACCATCGGGATTAGTTTTAAACTTAAATAATTGTTATTTGGTGCATGCGTTGAGCATGAACATTATATCGGGATCATGTTTATTGCGAGACGGTTACTTGTTTAAGTCCGAGAATAATGGTTGTTCGATTTATATGAGTAATATGTTTTATGCACATGCACCTTTGATAGATGGTCTATTCTTATTGAATCTCGATTGTAGTAATACACACATAAATAACATTGAGGCTAAACGTTTGAAATTGAGCGATAACTCGACCTATATGTGGCACTGTCGTCTTGGTCACATTGGAGTGAAGCGTATGAAGAAACTCCATTCCGATGGACTTCTTGAATCACTTGATTTCGAGTCACTTGAAAGATGCGAAGCATGTCTGATGGGTAAAATGACTAAGACTCCATTTTCTGGGATGATGGAGCGAGCTATAGACTTATTGGAAATCATACATACCGATGTCTGTGGCCCAATGAGTGTGGCATCGCGCGGTGGTTATCGTTACGTTCTTACCTTCACGGATGACTTGAGTAGATATGGGTATATCTATTTCATGAAACATAAGTCCGAAACTTTCGAGAAGTTTAAGGAATTTCGAAGTGAGGTAGAGAATCAACATAACAAGAAGATTAAATTTCTCCGTTCTGATCGTGGAGGTGAATATCTAAGTTACGAGTTTGGCGAGCATTTGAAGAAATGCGGAATACTTTCACAATTGATACCGCCGGGAACACCACAGCGCAATGGTGTGTCCGAACATCGTAATCGAACTCTCTTATATATGGTTCATTCTATGATGTCACTTACAGATTTACCGCTATCGTTTTGGGGTTATGCATTAGAAACAGCCGCATTCACTTTAAATAGGGCACCATCTAAATCCGTTGAAACGACACCATATGAATTATGGTTTGGGAATAAACCTAAATTGTTGTTCCTTAAAGTTTGGGGTTGTGAAGCTTATGTAAAGATGTTACAGCCGGACAAGCTTGAACCCAAAGCGGAAAAATGTGTCTTCATAGGATACCCGAAGGAAACTATTGAGTATACCTTCTATCATAGATCCAAAGGCAAAATCTTCGTTGCTAAGAATGGATCCTTTCTAGAGAAGGAATTTATCTTGAAAGAAGTGACTGGAAGGAAAGTAGAACTCGACGAGGTTGTCGAACCTTCTCTCGAACTTGCGAGTACCGCAGCAACGGAAGTAGTTCCTATGGCGCCTACACCAATAAGAGAGGAAGCTAATGATGATGATCATGAAACTTCGGTTGAAGTTGCTACAGAACCTCGCAGGTCAACGAGAACTCGTACCACTCCTGATTCGTATGATCCCGTTATGAGTGTCATGTTGGTGGATAACACCGATGACCCTGCGACATATGAGGAACCGATGATGAGCCTAGATTCCAATAAATGGCAAGATGCCATGAAATCCGAGAATGGATCCATGTATGAAAACCAAGTATGGACTTTGGTGGACTTACCGGATGGCCGGAAGGCTGTCGAGAACAAATGGATTTTCAAGAAGAAAACAGATGCTGATGGTAATGTTACTGTCTATAAAGCTCGACTTGTCGCAAAAGGGTTTCGACAAATTCAAGGAGTTGACTACGATGAGACTTTCTCACCGGTGGCGAAGCTAAAGTCTGTGAGGATTTTGTTAGCAATCGCTGCATATTATGATTATGAGATATGGCAGATGGATGTCAAAACGGCGTTCCTCAATGGAGACATTGATGAAGAGTTGTATATGATGCAACCCAAAGGTTTTGTCGATCCTAAAGATGCTAACAAGGTATGCAAACTTCAACGGTCCATATATGGATTGAAGCAAGCATCCCGAAGCTGGAATCAACATTTTGATAAGGTAATCAAAAGCTTTGGTTTTATACAAACTTATGGAGAAGCTTGTATTTACAAGAAAATGAGTGGGAACTCTATAGCATTCTTAATACTATATGTAGATGACATATTGTTGATTGGGAATGATGTAGACCTTCTTAATAGTGTCAAGGATTATTTGAATAATAGTTTTTCAATGAAGGATCTTGGCGAAGCAGCTTACATATTAGGCATAAAGATTTATAGAGATAGATCGAGACGTCTAATATCGTTGTCACAAAGTACATATTTGTACAAAGTTCTAAAGAGGTTTGGAATGGAAGATAGCAAGAAAGGGTTCTTGCCCATGTTGCCCAATACGACCTTGAGTAAAACTCAAAGTCCAAAGAACGCGGAAGATAGAGAAAGGATGAGTAAGACTCCCTACGCCTCAGCCATAGGATCTCTAATGTATGCCATGCTATGTACTAGACCCGACATTGCACATGCTGTTAGTTTGACTAGCAGATATCAAAGTGATCCAGGAGTGGATCATTGGACAGCGGTAAAAAACATCCTTAAGTACTTGAGAAGAACTAAGGATATGGTTCTTTCTTATGGAGGTGATGAACATCTCGTTGTTAATGGTTACACCGACGAGTTGGAACACCGATCCGGATGATTCTAAATCTCAATCTGGATACGTATTTACTTTGAATGGTGCAGCAGTTAGCTGGAGGAGTGCAAAGCAAAGCGTTATGGCGAGATCTTCAACTGAATCGGAATACATAGCTGCTTTGGAGGCTTCACAAGATGCGATATGGATAAAGGAGTTCATTACAGAGCTCGGTGTGGTTCCAAGTGCGCCGGACCCAATGTCTATCTGCTATGATAACATGGGCGCCATAGCCAATGCGCAAGAACCAAGGTCACACAAGAAGCTGAAGCACATCAAGCTACGTTTTCACGCTATTCGAGAGCATGTCCAAGACGGTGACATAAAAATTTGCAAAGTACACACATATCTGAATGTGGCGGATCCGTTGACTAAACCTCTCCCGAGGGCAAAACATGACCAGCACCAAACCGCCATGGGTGTTCGGTATATTACCATGTAATCTAGATTAGTTGACTCTAGTGCAAGTGGGAGACTATTGGAGATATGCCCTAGAGGCAATAATAAATGTAGTTATTATTATATCTTTGTGTTTATGATAAATGTTTACATTCATGCTATAATAGTATTAACCAGAAACATTAATACTTGTGTGATTTGTAAACTAAATTAGAGTCCCTAGTAAAGCCTCTTTATAATACTAGCTTGTTGATTAATAGATGATCATGGTTTCTTGATCATGAACATTGAGATGTTGTTAACAACAAGATCATATCATTAGGAGAATGGTATGATGGACATACTCCTATAGATAAGCGTAGCATAAAGATCAAGTCATTTTAATAGTTCAATTGCTATAAGCTTTATGATACATAGTAACCTAATTCCTTCGACCATGAGATCATGCTAATCACCATCACCAGAAGGATGCTTTGATGACATCAAACACCACACCGTAACTGGGTGGCTATAAAGGTGGCATTAAGTATGGGTTGAGGCACATGGATCAAGAGTGGGATTTGTCCATCCATACGACGGATAGATATACTCTGGGCCCTCTCGGTGGAATGTCATCCAATTGGCTTGCAAGCATGTGACTGGCTCACAAGGGATCACATACCACGGGAACGAGAAAAGAGTACTTATCAGTAACGAGGTTGAACTAGGTATGCAAAGATACCGACGATCAAAACCTCAGATAAGTAAACTATCGTGAGACAAAGAGAAATTGGTATCGTATGTAAGTGGTTCATTCGATCGCAAAGTAATCGTAGAAGTATGTGGGAGCCATATGAATTTCCAGATTCCTCTATTGGTTATTGAACGGAGAAGTGTCTCGGTCATTTCCGCATAATTCACGAACCGTAGGGAGACACACTTAAGGATCCGGGATATCACGAGGAGATCCGGAATGGTCTGGAGAATAAGATTCATATAAGGAAAGTCATGTTTCGGAGTTGGGGAATGATTCCGGTGTTTTCACCAGGAATGTTCTAGAAGGGTCCGGAAGGTCCCAAGACTGGAGGGAAGGGTACATGAATATTTCATAACAATATGGAATGGTTGCATCATGTACTAGGTCACTTGGATGGGCAAAATAAAGGGAGAAATCAAATCCTAGTTTCAAAGTCAAACGCCAATTTGAAAAAGTCAAACGACAAGTTTGCTTGGTGGAGGGAGAGTAGGAAACCTACTTGGGGAGGAAGTCCTCCTTCCTCCACCCGCCGGCCAAGGAGGCCGAGTTGGGGGAGGACTCCCTCCTCCCAACCGGCCACCCTCCACCTATATAAGGAGGGGTAGGGCGCCCCCTACCCCTCACACCCAAAACCCTAGCCCTAGCCGCCGGCCTCCTCCAAGTCGCCACCGCCACCTAGGGTTCCTCCAACTCGCCGACTTGGGGCTTGCCCAAGCCATAGCCGCCGGCCAAGCTCCCCCTTGGTGCTTATAAACCCTAGATCGCCAAGGCACCTCTCTTGCTCCACCATACTGCTTGCTTAAGGCGAAACCTCAGGATCTCCTCTACTTCCGACACCACGCCGTCGTGCTACCGGAATCACGAGGAGAGTGCTACAACTTCCGCTGCCTGCTGGAACAAGGGAGAAGAAGGTCTTCATCAAGTACCAAATGTGTGACCGACTGCGGAAGCGCTGCCGAAATGCAGCGCCGGAAGGATCGTCTACACAATCTTGAGATCGGAAAGAGTATGACTACATCACCCACGAGAATCTGCTCCCGTTAACCGCTTTGGAATCTTCGAGGGTGAGTTCCTCTATCGACTCGTTGCTACAATCTAGTAGATAGATCTTGGCTTGTTTGTTTGCATGCGATAGAATTTTTTTGTTTTCCATGCTACGAACCCCTACAGTGGTATCAGAGCCATGTCTATATGTAGATCTGTTGCACAAGTAGAACACAATGGTCATTGTGGGCGGTGGTGCTTTTATTATCAATTGCTTTTTGTGTACTTTGCATCTTGCGGTATGATGGGATGAAGCGGCCCGTGCTAACCTTACATGACATCGTTCATGAGACTTGCTCCACGCTCAACATGCAACTTGTATTGCATAAGTGGCTTTGTGGGTGTCTGTCTCTCCCATTATAGTATAGATCCAATTTACAACATGCACTTGATAGTTCAAACATCAACGTTGTGGTTCTTGTTCGTAAGTTAGATCGACACTTATTGAAAGCCCAAAACCACGTAAAATATGCAAAGAAAATTAGAGGCGTCTAGCATTTTTTTGCAGGGGTGTGCTGTGATGTGATATGGCCATGATTGTGATTATATTTGATGTATGCAATGTTCCTTATTGTAAGTTGGCAACCGGCAGGAGCCATATGGTTGTCTTTAAATTCCGTTAAGACCCACGTGTCTATTCAAAGTAGTTGTAATAGTTGAAGCTGGTGGACGACAACCATGAAACGGCGCCATTGACCTTGACGCCATACCGATGATGATGGAGATCATGTTTGTGCTTGAAGATGGAGATTGGAAGCACAAGAAGAAAGGCCATATCATATCACATATTATGAATTGCATGTGATGTTAATCCTTTATGCATCTTGTATTGCTTAGTTAACGATGGTAGCATTATAAGATGATCCCTCAAGCACACAAATTTCAAGTTTTATAGTGTTCATCCTTAGTAAGCACCGTTGCTAAAGCTCGTTGTTTTGAAGCACCACGTGATGATCGGGTGTGTTAGATTCTGCGGGTGTATACAACATGAGCAAGCCAGATTTTCTCATGCGGAAGCTAAGGTCTGATCTTGATGAGCCTAGCATGTACATACATGGTCTCAGAACATGGATCACCAAAAGGTAAAGCATGAGTCATATAGTAGATATGATGAACATGTTGATTGTTCGCCATTGAAGCTACATCAACTCTCGTGATGATCGGTTTTGATGTGGTGGATTTGGTTCATGTGATCACTAAAACCTCGCGTCCCATCCACCTCCAGTGGGTGACTCGAAGAGCGCCATGCACAAATCTGCGCTAGCTCTCATCAGACTCGTTGGAGCCGTGCTCCACGACGTGGCTCCTGTGGAGCCAAAGAAAAAAGATGCGGTCAAATTCACCCGCAGCCCTATGCCTTCATCCGAGGAGGACGAGCATGATCTGCCCCGACGTCGCAAGAGCCCACGGCTCTACGGCGCTCACAAAGATCTCACCCAACGCAAGATCGACAAGGCACGTGCTAAATGCGCGTGTTCAACTGAATCCGACGAGGAAGACGATGGAGAGCTATGCGGAGCTAGATACTTTAGCAGATCCGCCCGGCGAACGCGAATGCCGAAAAATGTCAAGCTCCCTTCGGACACTCCGAAGTTCGACGACACGTAGGACCCAAAGTCTGGCTCAGCGACCACCTCTCATCCATCAAGCTGCACGACGGAAACAGGAACACCGCCTTACAAAGCCTTCAACTGCAGCTGCCAGGCGCAGCTAAGATCTAGCTCAGCAGCCTGTCTTCTGGCTCCATCCGAAGCTGGGAGGAGCTGGCATACAGCTTCATCCGCAACTTCAAGGGCACCAGCAAGAGGCCAGCCTCGATCGAGAAACTATGATCCTGCACCCAACGTACCGGCGAGTCCATTCGCTCGTACATACTACACTGGTCCCATATCAAGAATTCCGCCGCACATATCTCCAAAGAAAGGACAATCGACGCCTTCAAGGATGGTGTCAAGCACCCAGACTTCAAGGAAGAACTTGGGCGCGTTAAGCCCAAGATGCTCGACCACCTCATGGACATCGCCAACTGATGGGCAGATGGCGAGGATTCCATCCACCGAACGCATTCGGATGACGATGACGACTCTGGCCGTAGGCGAGAACGCCAGAGCAAAATAATATCACACGTCTATGACAATCGTGACGGAGTCGACATGGTCGTGGATGGATACGTCGACCGACGCAACGAAGGCAACCGCGGCAGCGGATACCGTGGAGGCTACTACCGCGACGGAGGGCAACCCACATACGTGGCAACCTCGCAGCCGCGATGATGAGCCTTCGGCATACGACAAGTTGTCTGGTCCTTGCACCATCCACTTCTACATCGACAAACAAGATTGCAAGAAAAAGGTTAGCCACATGCTCAAGGATTGCCGCGAATTCCAGAAGCTCAGCGAGGGTCTAACCCAAATGCGGCGCAGATCGTGAACCACATTTGGGCCCTTTTGCAGTGACATCGCCATGAGCTCCTCCACCACCACCCGTTGGACCGTCGAATCCAACAGACCAACACCAAATAACGGTGCGGGCGGATACCCCCCTCCAAAAGGGTCCCTGTTGATCTAGAAGGGGCGCCCAACTAACAAGGTGTAGAAGAAAATCACCCGCCAAGTTAGCCTGGCCGTGACCTCTCCACCAGCCATACCTAAGTGCCTCAGCAGCTCGGAGTCATGCATCACGTTTGATCGTTCGGATCACCCACGCTAGATCCCTCGCCTAGGTCATGCTGCCCTGGTGCTCGAGGCACATACCGGGGGGTTCAAGATGAACCGCGTGTTCATGGACGGCGGCAGCGACATCAATCTGATGTTCGCCAACACACTCGCGGCAATGCAGATCCTGCTGTGCAGCCTGGAACAATCAGACACAATGTTCCATGGCATAGTCCTAGGAAAGGGCATATACCCTCTGGGCAAGATATGGCTCGACGCAATCTTCGGCCAGCCCGTAAACTTCAGGCGTGAGCGGCTAGAGTTTGAAGTGGTGGACCGGCCATCACAGTACCATGCCATCCTGATACGTTGGAAATGTATCAATAATTTTTGATGCTCCATGCTTGTTTCGTATCTACTTTGCTATACTTGTCCACACTTTGAGGTGCTTTTTACATGTTTTCTGGTACTAACCTACTAACAAGTTGCAACAGTGCCAGATGCCTGTTTTCTGCTATTTTTGGTTTCAAAAAAGTTGGTAAAGAAATATACTCGGAATTGGACGGGACAAACGCCAAAGTCAATTACTTTTAGTGGGGAACAAGAAGTCCAGAGGAGATCCGGAGGGGCCGTCCAGGGTAGCCAGACCCACCCTAGGTGCGGGTGGGCCCTACCCCGCGCCTGGCTAGGGTTTGGCGCCCCTGGCCGCCGCCTCGGTCTCCCCCTTCGCCTATAAAAATCCCGATGCAGAAACCCTGAGTATCCGATCAAATCTCCACAAAACCGTCTGTAGTCGCCACCGCCATCGTCCCTAGATCGGAGGGATCTGAAGTTCTTCCCAGCACCCCGCCGGAGGGGAGATCATCCCGGAGGCCTTCTCTCCAGTATGATGCGTGAGTAGTTCCACCTTGGACTATGGGTCCATGTAGTAGCTAGATGGTTGTATCTCCTCCTTTGTGCTTTCATGTATAGATCTTGTGAGCTCCGTTCATGATCAAGATCTAATCTATTTGTAATCATGCATGTTGTGTTTGCGGGGATCTGATGGATATTGAGATTATTGTGTTGGTTTGATTAATGTTTTTGTCTTTATGATTCTATCATGTCTGTGTTGTTTGTGATCTTGCATGCTCTCCGTTGCTAGTAGCTATCTTGGCCAAGTAGTTGCTAGTGACTCCAAGAGGGGGTATTTATGTTCGATAGTGGGTTCATGCCTCTAGTTTCCAAGGGAAGTGACAGAAATCTCTTCGGTTGTAGATGTGTTGTTGCCACTAGGGAGAAAACAATGGTCTCTTGTTCATGGAACATGTGGACTGTTTACCTTACACACTTTGCTTAAAGCAGTTGTCTGTTGCTTGCAACTTAATACTGGAGGGGGTTCTGATGATAACCTGAAGGTGGACTTCTAGTCATAGATGCAGTTGGATGGCAGTCTATGTATCTTGTTGTATTACCCAATCGAATCTCATAGGATCTTTCTGACTAGTAATTGCATTGTTATGCCTTGCTCAGTTTCCTGTCAATTGCCCTGCTGTAATTTGTTTACCCTTCATGCCATGTTGTTTATCTAAGGAGAGCACCTCTAGTGAACTATGGGCCCCGGTCCAATCTTTACCATTGATACATCTTCCACTGTTACTTGTTTACTTGCTGCAAACCATTACCTTCCACACCATACGTTTAATCCTTTGTTACAGCAAACTGGTGAGCTTGACAACCTCACTGATTCATTGGGGCAAAGTCTTGAGTTTGTGTTGTGCAGGTCTCCGTTTTGCTTGCAACACCTGAGTGACGTTTCCTTCCTCCTTCTGGTTCGATAACCTCGGTCTCTACTGAGGGAAGACTTGCTGCTTGCTACTTCACACCTTGCTCTTGGGGTTTCCAACGAAGTGCTCCACGTCAGCACCATCACATCCTCGGGCGTGTGGCATTCACATGATTCCTAGCAGTACCGCACTACATGTACCTGCTACTGAAGATGCCAGGACCCAGGGGCGTCATCACCGTCCAGGGAAGCTTCACCCGATCCGACCACTACGACAGAGACTTCAACAGAATCTCCCAGTCGTTTGGCATGCAGGAGGGGTTCACGAGGCTCATAGAGGTGACAGACAACGGGGTGCCCCCAGTCACCGGGCAAAATGCACCTGATATGTCATTCGACTCCACGATCAACACAAAAAAGGTGCAGGTCCACCTGACGGACGCCTCCAAGACGGCGTTGATCGCCAATGACCTCAGCCCCGCATAGGAAAGTGCGCTCGTCGAATTCCTCCATGAGCGCTGGGAAATTTTCGCCTGGTGTCCTACGGACATGCCAGGAGTTCCCAGGGAATTCGCCGAGCATGCACTCAATGTGTTCCCTGACGCGAAGCCAGTCAAGAAGTCGATCCGACGACTGTATGAACCAAGAGTTGAAACCGTTGTAATCGAAGTCAACAGACTGCTCGATGCCAACTTCATCCAGGAAATCAAGGAGAGCGAGTGGCTGGCCAACACCATGCTGGTCCCAAAAAAGAACACGGACTTCCTGCGGATGTGCGTGGACTTCACATCACTCAATAAGTACTGTCCCAAGGACCTCTTCCCTTTACCGCGGATCGATCAAATCATCGATTCGACTGCAGGATGCGAGAAACTCTCCTTCCTCGACGCCTACTCAGGCTACAACCAGATTCGGCTAAAGGTCGAAGACTAGGATAAAACGGCGTTCATTATGTCATTCGGCATGTTCTGCTACAATACCATGCCCTTCGGGCTGAAGAATGCAGGTGCCACGTATTAGAGGTGCCTGCAGGCATGCCTGAAAAACCAGATCGGTCGCAACATTCAAGTCTATGTCGAAGACATAGTAATCAAGACCAGGGAGGCCAAGACGCTGATCGACGATCTCCACGACACGTTTGATAACCTTGATCACTGCAAGATCAAGCTAAACCTAGAAAAGTGCGCCTTTGGCATCCCATCTGGCCAACTACTCGGCTACTTCATCTCCCAACGGGGGACCGAGGTGAATCCAAAGAAAATCAGGGCCATACTAGCCATGGAGAAGGCAAAGAACCTCAAAGGTTTCCAGCAGCTGGCCGGGCGGATCGCAGCATTGAGCAGAATCATCAGCCGCATGGGTGAGAAGGCCATATCCTTTTACCAGCTACTACGTAAGGCGGACAAGTTCGAGTGGACACCCAAAGCAGACGACGCATTCGAGGACCTCAAGCGGCTGCTCTCCACCTCCGTGTCCTGGTCAGGCCAAAGGAACGAGAGCCTTTGCTACTATACATCGCAGCTACGCATCAGGTGGTAAGCACCGTACTCGTTGTTGAACGACCCGAAGATGGCAAGACTCATGGGGTCCAACGCCCAATCTACTACCTTAGCGAGGTACTGACTCCAACAAAGCAGAGGTACCCTCACTACCACAAGCTCGCCTACGGCGTATTCATGACGGCTCGACGACTGAGCCACTACTTCCAGGAGCATCAGATCATGGTCGTCAACGACGCCCCATTGTCCAACATCCTGAACAACCCCGAAGCCACGGGACGCGTAGCCCTGTGGGGCATCAAGCTGTCTCCTCTAGACATAGTCTATGAGCGGCGCAAGGCCATCAAATCTCAGGTCCTCCCTGACTTCTCGTCCACTGGATGGAACTCCAGCTGCCGGACACTCCGGACATGACGCAATCATGGACGATGCACTTTGACGGCTCCAAGCGCGAGGCTGGAGCAGGGGCCGGCATCATACTGACGTACCCTCAAGGCGACAAGATGAAATACGTCCTTCGGATGAAATTTCGTGCCTCCAACAACAAGGACGAATATGAGGCCGTCATCCACAACATGAAGATGGCCAAGATCTGCGGCGCAACGCGCCTCGTCATCTACGGTGACTCGAACCTTGTCGTCCAGCAGACGATGAATGAGTGCAACGCTCACAGCGCCAGCATGATCGCGTATCGCGCGCTCTACAACTCACTCGAAGGGGACTTTGACGGCTGCGAGCTTCGGCACGTCGGAAGGGGAAGCAACAAAGAAGCTGACAGACTCGCCAACATTGGCTCCACCTGCACACGGGTGCCACCAGGTGTGTTCCTCGAACAAATATGTGAACCCTCTATCAAGAGAAAATTCCCAAAGGGTTCAACCAAAGAAGCAGAGCACTCGGGGGCTGCACCACCCGAAGGACATGAAGGACCCAAAAAACTCGAAACCGTGGCCGAGCTGGTCAGCCTAATGCAGGTCATGGCAGTCGAAGAGACATGGACGCAGCCGTACCTTTGGTACCTGATAAACATTGAACTGCCCGATGACCCGACAGATGCCCGGCACATATCTCGCCGATCAAAAGCCTTCACCATAATCAACGACGAGTTGTACAAGCGCAGTATTTCGGGTGTGTTCCAACAGTGCATCACCATCGGTGATGGAAAAAGAATCCTCCAGGACATCCACGAAGGTATATGCGGCCACCACGCAGGCAGCCACTCCCTAGTCGCCAAAGCTCTACGAGCAGGGTTCTAATGGCCAATCGCCATGAACAACGCCAAGGACATCGTCCAGAGGTGAAACGCCAGTCAAAGATACGCGGACAAGCCGCACGCACCAGGATCCGAGCTGAGTTCCATACCGTTGGCATGTCCCTTCGCCCAATGGGGCCTCGACATGATTGGCAAACTTCCAAAGTCCTCGCTAGGAGGCCACGTCTTCCTCCTGGTCGCAGTCGATAAATTCACCAAGTGGATCGAGGCCATGCCCGTCACCAACCAAAGCGGCAAAACTGCCGTCAAGTTCTTCGAATCCATTGTCTATAGATTTGGCGTGCCTCACATCATCATCACGGACAATGGCTCGAACTTCATCTCAAAGGAATTTCAATGCTTTTGCGGGAACCTCGGCATCAACATATCCTACGCCTCGGTGGCGCACCCGCAGACCAATGGACAGGTCGAAAAGGCCAACGGCCTCATAGGGAATGGCATCAAAAAGCGCCTACTGTGCCCACTCGAAAAAGGCTTGCGGGAGCCTGGGCAGAAGAGCTACCCTCCGTTCTCTGGAGCCTGCGTACAATGCCAAACAGCTCAACCGGCTACACGCCCTTCTTCATGGTGCTCGGAGCCAAAGTCGTGCTGCCTACCGAGGTACGCCACTAGGCCCCACGGGTCGTCGCCTACAGCGAAGTTGAATCATTAGTCACACTCGAATATGTCGTCGACACACTCGACGAGGCACGTGACATCGTCGCGGCTCGCTCAGCGGTCTACCAGCAGAGCCTCCGCAACTACCACAGCCACCGGTTGAGCCCAAGGTCCTTCTTCGAAAGAGACCTCGTCCTGTGACTCAAGCAAGAACGTCGCAAAAAGCTCGAGTCACCCTGGGAAGGACCCTACATCGTCACCGAAGTCATCCCAGGTGGCGCCTATCACCTCATGGACGTCACATCAGGAGTCGAATACTCCAACCCCTGGAACGTCGCACAACTGCCATGCTTCTACCCCTAGTTACCCTTTACTTTCAATAAGGCTACTCAGCTGAACAATGTATCTCCTTGTTTGCTATGAATAAAAGCTAAGTCCCTTGGCCGAAATATCTTTTTTCTTTACATTACTTATCTCTAAAACACGCTCGGGGGCTACGCCTCACCTCACGACTTCGTCGACTGAGAACAACGCATACAACCCAAGTAGCTGACCACGTCAGGCTAACGAAAGGGACATGCAAATTACAAAAGCACCATGTGCCAATATACACATAACACTTTACAAAGGGCACTATGAGCCCACTCGAATAAATAAAAAATTTACATTAAGTTTTTTCTTTACAGGATCTACCTATTCTGGAGCATTACATTCGCCCGCTGCTTGAATAGATCTATGATCTCCTCAGCATGCTGCGCCACAGCCACATAATGTGGGCGCATGTCCCATAGACTGCCATCTGGTCGAAGGGGCGACCCAGTCGCCACCTCTGCAAGATTAACATCACGACGATGCAACCGAACGAGCGACAAGGCAGCCTTCACCCCAGCAATCAGCTAATGTCGCACCAACTTTTTGACGTGGCCTACGTCCCAAAATTTCGCAAGAAGGCCCCAAAAGGTGGAAGGCGCAGCATCCAAAAGGAACATGACGGACCAAATGGCTGCCAGAGAAGTCTTTGCCTGCTTAAGCCCCCGAAGAACCTGGAGCACGCGATCTTGCACTGTCGCAAGGATGATGGCCCAATGGCGGTCCATCCAGAAGAAGCCACCAGCCTCCAGGTCCTGTTGTGTTAGGCAATTCATCCAAATCGCGACGCGCTCTTTCTCTTCCCTCGAAACGAGATTGACATCTGCACCAAGCACGGAATAAGATGGCATACAAATAGGGTGCACCCGAAAGACCAATTGGCTGTCAAAAACTTACATTGAAGTTGTTCACTCATATGCCGCAACTCCCCAAGCAAGAACTGTAGGGGTTCGTCGCATGGAAAACAAAAAATTTCTACCGCATGCACACAAACAAGCCAAGATCTATCTACTAGATTGTAGCAACCAGTCGATAGAAGCACTCACCCTCGAAGATTCCAAAGCGGTTAACGAGAGCATATTCTCGTGGGTGATGTAGTTGTACACTTGCCGATCTCAAGATCGCGTAGACGATCATTCCGCCATGCTCCTAAGAGCGCTCAGCAGTCGGTCACATGTTCGGTACTCGATGAAGACCTTCCTCTCCCTTGTTCCAGTAGGCAGCGGAGGTTGTAGTTCTCCCCTCATGAATCCGGCAGCATGACGGCATGGTGTCGAAAGTAGAGGGAAGATCCCGCAGGGCTTCGCCTAAGCCGGTGCGAGTTATGGTGGATTTAGGGTTTCCCGAAAATCTAGGGTTTAGAAAACCGGGAGGAGGAGAAGGTGTCGGCGGCGGCTAGAGCGGCGGCGATGGCGCAAGGCAGCGGAGGCGCAAGGCGGCGTCTGGCGGTGGCGCGATTGCGGGTCGGCGGCGGCGGCTCGGGTGGAGAGGGGCTAGGGCTTGTGTGCTTTGGGGCAGGCCTCCCCCTCTATTTATGAGAGGGGGGCAGCCTTGGGAGGGGTGGGTTTGAATCCAAACCCAAACCCAAGTTGGATTGATAGGACTTGTTTCTTCTCCCACTAGGAAACCATTGTTCCAGTTTGACTTTTCAAACTTCCCGTTTGACTTTCAATTTAGAGCTTTAATTCTCTCTTGCAAATGCACACACCAAGTGACCTAGGATATGATCCAATCATTCCACTTACCCATGACACATTCATGGACCATTCTCCTTCCAGACCGGTGATCCTTCTAGAACCTTCTAGAACCTCTCCGACGGAAACATTGGAATCTTCCCAAACTCCGGAATCGGACTTTCCTTATATGAATCTCATTCTCCGGACCATTCCGGATCTCCTCGTGATATCCCGGATCCCATCCGAGACTTCGAACAACATTCGGTATCCCTACTAACATTCCATATCTACTAAACAACATCGAATCCTTAAGTGTGTCTCCCTATGGTTCGTGAATTATGCGGACATGACCGAGACACTTCTCCGATCAATAACCAATGGAGGAATCTGGAAATTCATATGGCTCCCACATATTTCTACGATTACTTTGCGATCGAATGAACCACTTTACATACGATACCAATTTCCCTTTGTCTCATGATAGTTTACTTATCCGAGGTTTTGATCGTCGGTATCTTTGCATACCTAGTTCAACCTCATTACCGATAAGTACTCTTTTCTCGTTCCCGTGATATGTGATCCCTTGTGAGCCAGTCACATGCTTGCAAGCCAATTGGATGACATTCCACTGAGAGGGCCCAGAGTATATCTATCCGTCATATGGATGGACAAATCCCACTCTTGATCCATGTGCTTCAACCCATACTTTCCAAACACTCAATGCCACCTTTATAGCCACCCAGTTATGGTGTGGTGTTTGATGTCATCAAAGCATCCTTCCGGTGATGGTGATTAGCATGATCTCATGGTCGACGGAATTAGGTTACTATGTATCAAAAAGCTTATAGCAAACAAACTATTAAAATTACTTGATCTTTATGCTACGTTTATCTATAGGAGTATGTCCATCACACCATTCTCCTAATGATATGATCTTGTTGTTAATAACATCTCAATATTCATGATCGAGAAACCACGATCATCTATTAACCAACAAGCTAGTATTATAAAGAGGCTTTACTAGGGACTCTAATTTAGTTTACAAATCACACAAGTATTAATGTTTCCGGTTAATACTATTATAGCATGAGTGTAAACATTTATAATAAACACAAAGATATAATAATAACCACTTTTATTATTGCCTCTAGGGCATATCTCCAACAAGAACTCCTCCCTGGCCGTGGATCGCTCAGCGTTGGACTTCCACACATCCGCGTGGCCTCGAATGCTAAGGATGTCCTTCTCCAAGCTTCAGACATGATCGCGGAGAAAATCCAACTGCGACACATCATCCAAAGATGGTCGCAGCTCGGGAGCAGTCGGAGTAACAACAGGAACCTCACCTGAAGGACCCTAAAGGCAAATAAATCAAGCAGGAACATCACAAGCATTTCTGGCAGCAGCTCGAAAGATAAACTTATATACATTAATAAATCCACCTCGTGGCATAGTTGGTCTTGTTCATCAGCAAAAATTTACAAAAGGAAGCAAAAGAGGAAACTACATCATCTAAATTACAAAGGCCTATGCTCCCGCATTCGGGGTGGCCTTGGAGCCAGACTGCCTACTCTTGACCTCCTGCTGCTGCTTCGCCGCGTAGTCAGCCAGGAGATCAATGAGCTTCGGCCCATAGCGCTTACAGTGAGAAGTAAGGAGGGCGAAAGCTACCTCAGAGCCATCTGTAGCCGTCGGCATCCGGCACGTGATGTGCGGAAGATCCAGCTCAACTCCAGACGCCATCGCCATGGCCAGCCCCATGGAAGCACCAAGGCCCTTCTTCTTGCGCTTGTACTCAGCCGAGGCCTCCTCTGAAAGGGCATCTACAAGGGCGTCGACGTCATCAAGGACAACGCCCTTGGGGACGACCTCCTTGTAGAAGCGCACGAGCACTTTCCTGGCCTTCTCCAAGGAGCCCGTGGCAACAGCGCAATGATCTTCGACCATAGCGGCGGCATCACCCAAAGCCTCTCCATGCTCTAGCGCACCACGCTCAAACGTGATGCCTGAAGCATCTTAAATAAAGAAGAAGAAAGACCTGAATGAGAAAGGACAAGCCGTAGTCGAAAAAACACAAGACATAAACAAGGCAAGGAAACTCACCAGAAATAGCTTTGGCTGCAGCCATAAGCTTATCCGCCAACTCCTTCTCGCGGGCGGCCGCTGCGGCCATGAGCTGCTACTCGCGATCGGCAGCCTCCTTCTGCAGGCGCTCCTTGGCTTCAGCAACATCAGCTGCCCTCTTCTCCGCCTGGCCGAGGCTCTTTTCGAGAGCGTTTAGCCTTCGGAGCGCATCATTGTGTTCATCTGCAAAACAATAAGACAACTGATCAATACTAGAAAATCTTTGGAGCAGCATTTAACAAAAAAAAAAAAGGCGAAAAACAGTTTGCTTGGTCGTCCGCAGCGCCTTCCAGCTCGAGTTGCTGGATAAGGAGGTTGGCGCCATGCACAAAGGTCTATAGAGGAAACATAAACACAAGTCGATAAATAAAGGGCTCGGGGGCTCCCCCCAAAATGATCAACAAAGTCAAAAACAAAAAGGGCCCAGGGGATCCCCCCATGGAGCATGAAAAGTAACACTTATATGTTAAGGTGAGGACTCCGAAGGTTTGCGAGCTGCCTTCTGAGTCACGACCACCTGAGCCTCTCCCTCAGAGGAGTTCAGACCATCATCCTCAGAGTCGGCCACCACATGGGGAATAGAAGCCATTGGCTTTGACTCCGCCATAATCTTTTGAGTGTCCCTATTAAGGGACTCCTCTGAAGGGTTGTTGCAAGAAAAGATCAGATTCACATCACATCGAGATTACACAGACGAACAATAGAAAAGACTCGGGTGAAATAGCATACGACTCGATGTCCGATAAATTGAAGACGGGATCCGCCTTCTGCTTCTTCTTCTTGGCCGGCGGCTACGGAGCCACCGCCCGAAGAGGCACGGCAAGAAAAGGTGCAGGCGACGCACCATCATCCTCACCATGCTCCTCGAGGAATGGCGGACCTCTTGGAGTTTGAGGGGTAGACGCATCCAAAGACTCGCTCTGGGTGCTCTTTCGGGTTCGCCCTTCACTCACCTCGGGAGCATCCGCAGTAGGCGACTGCGCCGAAGGAAGCTCGGACTCAGAATCCACCTCCTCATTGTCCGGTGCTTCCGCAAACTTCTCAGGTAGAGGAGGCATATACCCTGTTACCTTGAGGGGCTACAAGGAAAAGCAAAAATATAAACAAGATAAATAACAGCAGTAGGCAACAAACACTCAAACGCAGAGCTACAAGTATCACCTAGGAAACCCCTTTATTGGTGCTAAAAGGAGTGGTCAAAGATTTCCTCAGGAGGTCCTCATCAAGTTTGGCCTTCAGCAGGGGACGAAGGGCCCTATCCAGGTCACCCTAAGACAATTCTTCGAATGAAACCCTCGTCGGATCGCTGGGGCTGGCGTAGAGGAACATTGGGTGCACCATCTCTTGGAGTGGCTGCACTCGGCACTTGAGGAAGATGCGGATAATGTCGACACCATTGACCTATTTGCTTGACACCAGCTGAAGATCCTCCACCCGCTGGTAAAGCCTCTCCACCTCTTCGGATTCACCTTCTAGGATGTGGTTCTTCCACAATCTCTTTCGGATCATCTGCAGGGTGGAATCGAAGGGGGCAAGCCCATATTGCTGACCGTCCAGCTTAACATCATGGATGTAGAACCACTTCTGGCGCCATTGATGGACGGACTCGCAGATAGAAAAAGAGAAGAATTGGACGGAGTAGCGGATGGAAATGATACAGCCACCGAGTGGATAAACACCACCGGAGCCAGATTGCCTCTTCAAGAAATATAGCTTCCGGAAGAGGCCAAAGTGCGGCTCGATACCGATCCAGCACTCGCAAAGAGTTATGAAGCAAGCAATGTGAAGAAGATAATTGGGAGACAAATGATGCAATTGAATCCCGTAAAAGAAGAGGAGACCACGAAGAAAATCGTGAGCAGGAATGATGTCTACGCACTTCTATTCTTGTAGACAGTTGTTGGGACTCCAAGTGCAGAGGTTTTTAGAACAACAGCAAGTTTCCCTTAAGTGGATTACCCAAGGTTTATCAAACTCAGGGAGGAAGTGGTCAAAGGTATTCCCTCTCAAGCAATCCTGCAATCAAGATACAAGAAGTCTCTTGTGTACCCAACACACCCAATACACATGTCAGGTGTATAGGTGCACTAGTTCGGCGAAGAGATAGTGAAATACAAGTGGTAACGGTGCCAGAAAAGAGCTTGACAGTGAGGTAAAGACTAAAGGCAACAAGAAGTAATCAAGCAAACATGCAATAGATCTAGTAGCAAACGGTGTTTCAATGTTTAGAAACAAGGCCTAGGGATCATACTTTCACTAGTGAACACTCTCTCATATAAATATCCTCTCTTCATGATACTACTCTTAACTACTCTCCGGTTGGACACTCTAATCCATGGTAGGGCTATAACAACACACCTCAAAGTCTGTCTTCCCCAATCTAGATAACCCCACACTATCACCTTGAGCGCTAGATGGTTCCAACAAACACCACAATTTCATAAAGACATCCAACTCCAAATATAACTCATAACAAATATTTAATCTAGCCAAAGTGCCACACACGGTATGCATGCTATCACTTTCACACACGTGGGGAAAAGCATAGATCTATTAAAGCACAAAGAGTATTTATGGACTCAAACCTAAGTGCCACCATGGCGTGCACGATGTCACTTTCACACACATGGGGAGAGCAGAGATCTAATGAAGCACTTGAGTAGCAAGGTAGATCTACTTGATTACAAAGCTCATGACCACAACAAGATCATGCATACAGAGAGAGATGAACACATAGCTACCGGTAGAGCCCTTAGCCTCGAGAGAGAACTACTCCATCCTCATCATGGGAATCAGCAACGGTGATGAAGATGGTGGTGGAGATCGATGGAGATGGCTCTGGGGCCACTTCCCCGTCCCGCCAGGGTGCCGGAACAGAGACTTTCTGTCCCCCGAATCTCCCCTTCGTTGGCGGCGGCGCATCAGAGGTTTTTGTGGATTTCTTCTGGATGCCCTAGGGTTTTTGGGTCGGAGGCTTCTTATAGGCAAAGGAATCAAGGTCTGTGGGGGTCCAGGGGGCCACACCCCCTGTGGGCGCCTCTAGGGCTTTCCCGCACCTAGGGGGTGTGGCCACCCTATGGCCCTCCCTCCTCGCTTGTGGTTCGTGTTGCTTCGGAAAATAATGACTTTGGCTTTTGTTCGCCCAATTCGAGAATATTGATTTTCTGCCTTTCTGGAACCAAAAACAGAAGAAAACAGGCAACTGGCACTGTGGCAACTTGTTAATAGGTTAGTTCCAGAAAAGATATAAAAACACCTCAAAGTGTAGACAAAGCAAAGCAAAGTAGATAAAAACAAGCATGGAACATCAAAAATTATAGATACGTTTCCAACGTATCAAGTATCCCCAAGCTTAACTCCTGCTCGTCCTCGAGTAGGTAAGTGATAAAAGAATAATTTTTGAGGTGACATGCACCTCAAAACCAAGATGAAACCATTTGCAAGCATTGAAAGCTGGAATCAAAGAACTCTAAACATGTGCATGAAAGATGGAGTTCTAGCAATAAGACATAGTAACTATGCATGCAACATGAAAGGCTACAAACAAAGATCACGAATAATATGCATTGAAAAACATTTGTTTGTTTCACATACAGAAAACATAGCATAGTGGAATTCAACTTGTCCCTCATAGAGTAGCAAATAGATGCATAAGACACCTTCAAAGTTCACAAGGGTGACTAGAAACAAATAGCACAAGAACAAGTAATATCACAATATGCATTAATCGATAAGCTTTGGAACACTGCACACAAAATGACAACTATGTTCTCTTAATGGTGCCTAAAGGTAGAAGGTGGAGACTCAATAGTGGTGGAAGAAAGACCTTTTATAAAGGAAGTAGGGATTTCAAGTTTCGAAAAGAGCTTCCAAAAATTATGGTACTTGTTAGCATTCATCCCTCATTGCCCCTATCATAAGCATCTTGAAGTGGTTAAGGTTTAAAGTGAACAAAAATGGAGTATATGCTTGACGAAGTATAAGTTGGCAATCTCAAGTCCCTTGAATACGAGGGACACACCTCATGCTACTCAACTTTAGTCACATATAAGTTCTTGTCATTGTAAGTATTTACATATCATTGAGAACCGCCAATGGGGTACCCCTTGCACATGGTACAGGAGCTATCCCATAACCAAAATGACAAGGCAAGAAGACAATGAGCATCTCAACAATCTTCTTATTTACCATGGGAATATGGTGCTTTTTTCTCTCTTTCCTCTTTTCTCAAAGTGTCTCTTTTTTATAAGAAGAATGCTTCATAGATGTCACTATGGTGATGCTGCAAGTTTCCACCATGATTAGGCATGGCTTAGGCTAGCGGCCCAGGCGTTTCTATAACACAGGATATAAACTCCATGGACTTACAAGTTTCCTCTTTATTTCACACCGGTGACATCCATAGACAAAAGAGCATGATATCAACTAAGTACAAAGTACAAGTCCAATGTTGAAAACGTTCCCCGTGATGGCATGGTTCTGCTAATTCCAACTTATAAGTGCAAGCATATACAACATAGATGACACAATGGTTCAAGTTTATTAGGGGCAAAGAATATAAAGTGTGCCATCAAGTTTGTGAGGGCTTTAATCACTAAGTTTTCACATAACAAAATAGTTTTTAATTGGAAGATAGATGAAAACAAGAATATACTTGGAATGGTGTAACACACCATGCATGGGAGTTTATAGTGGACACTTTGGAATAACTTGGTTTCTTTGGAGTTGGAAGCATGAGTAGAGCTTACTCATACAAGTGGAGGCTAGCAAAATACCGAGATCAACCAACTAAGAGAGTAATAATGGTCATAATCATGTAGAGCAACAAAACATTACTAATCAAAGCATAGAGTGGTACTACAAGTCAAGTTCTAAATGATCATAAAGGCTATGGTGACTCGTTCATAGTCATAACATGGTGTGAGCATGTGCCAAGTCAACCCAAACAAAGCATCAAAGAGAATACCACAATGCTATGCTTTTGTATGCTAAAACAACACATGATTCCTTCAAGGCACACTAAGAAATCCCAATTGTTTGGAACAAGACATGCTACAGCAATAATCACTAAGCATAAGGTCAAAACAACACCTAGCATTTCATGCTAAAGTCTAAGTCACAGTCAATGCAAACTCCCTTTTGTACCACTTAAGCATGAAGCTTCCTACTCTTTTCCAACACCAAACAACTTATTTGAAACAACTCACAAAGATAATAATCAATAAAGATGAGTGAGCTTGTCTCACAAATCCACAAAGAATAAGTAAAAAGTTCTAAGCTGAAAGCACAAGAAAACTAAGGCTGAACACAATGCTAGCAAAAGTGAACACTCACAAAACAATAAGAGTGAAAACTAGAGTGTTCTAGGCAATGGAAACAGAGTGTGTCTCTATCCAAAAGAGTGAAAACTAGAGTGTTCTAGATGGTTCCAACAAACACCACAAGTTCATACAGACATCCAACTCCAAATATAACTCATAACAAATATTCAATCTAGCCAAAGTGCCACATACGGTATGCACGTTGTCACTTTCACACACGTGGGGAAAAGCATAGATCTATTAAAGCACAAAGAGTATTTATGTAGACTCAAACCTAAGTGCCACCATGGCATGCACGCTGTCACTTTCACACACATGGGGAGGGCAGAGATCTAATGAAACACTTGAGTAGCAAGGTAGATCTACTTGATTACAAAACTCATGACCACAACAAGATCATGCATAGAGAGAGATGAACACATAGCTACCGGTAGTACCCTTAGCCTCGAGAGAGAACTACTCCCTCCTCATAATGGGAATCAGCAATGGTGATGAAGATGGTGGTGGAGATCGATGGAGATGGCTCCGGGGGCACTTTCCCATCTCGGCAGGGTGCCGGAACAGAGACTTTCTGACCCCCGAATCTCCCCTTCGGTGGTGGCGGCGCAGTAGAGGTTTTCGTGGATTTCTTCTGGATGCCCTAGGGTTTTTGGGTCGGAGGCTTCTTATAGGCGAAGGAATCAAGGTCAGTGGGGGTCCAGGGGGCCCACACCCCCTGTGGGCGCCTCTAGGTCTTGCCCGCGCCTAGGAGGGTGCGACCACCCTGTGTCCCCCCTCCAGCTCTGCTTCGTGGTTCCGTGTTGCTCCGGGAAAAATATTGACTTTGTCTTTTGTCCCGTCCAATTCCGAGAATATTGATTTTCTGCCTTTCTGGAACCAAAAACATAAGAAAACAGGCAACTGGCATTGTGGCAACTTGTTAATAGGTTAGTTCTAGAAAAGATATAAAAACACCTCAAAGTGTAGACAAAGCAAAGAAAAGTAGTTACAAAACAAGCATGGATCATCAAAAATTATAGATATGTTTCCGATGTATCAAGGAAGAGAGAGACCACGGATGACAAATGCATAAAACATCACTCTAAACCCTTCGGGTGGGCGGGGGATTACCTCATCACCAGGGAGAATGGCATACTCCTTGTTCTGGGAGATCAACCCAACATTGCGCATCTTGTGCAAATCCCCATCACGCATATTCGTATGCCTCCACCCGCCATCAATGTTGCGGTCCATAGCGGCAACCTTCTTGCCACCGCCGGCGGCGCTCGAGCCAGCTCCGGTGGTGGACTTCTTCGGCTTGCCCATCGTATGGCGACGAGTTCGGCGGTGCGTGTTGAGAAAAGAGAAGGAAAGGTGCGAAGAATTTCCAGTGCGCAGTAGAGGGAATCAACGCTCGTGAAAATGGAGGCAATGGAGATGAGCAAATGACGGAGGGTAAAAGAAAACTACTGACGATGCACACAAGCCGTTGATGCAGAAGCCCTAGCGCACACCTCAAATCTAACCCTACACGTGTCAACACTACACCGAACCGTCGCCAGCACGCCGTCCACTACGCACGGAAATCGTGGAGACGCTATAATTTTCGCCACGTCTGCGCATGACTAGTCAACTTCAAGTCAGACGGTGGGACCCACGATCTTCTCGTCACATCATCTCTGCTGCCGCAGACGGTTGAGATCACCAATCGTCAGCACTAACGTCATCAAGGCCAAACCAGCAACGGCTGGAAGTTTTCGGCTAATAAATCAAGTACTTACTCGAATCTATGATTCGAGAAACTACTCGGGGCTACTCCTATCAGGAGCGCTGGCCACGCACCCAAGACATGACTAAGGTAACTACACTTTGCAAATATCTTCGAGTCCTACGTCGAGTCTGCGACTCCACTACGGACTTGGGGGCTACTCCCATAGGGAGGATCGGTTGAGCATCCGAAAAAATTGTGTCCTTCGGACCTTAGCTGAAAACAACTGAACTAAAGTCTCTGCTCGAGTCTACGACTCAAAAAGCACTCGGGGGCTACTCACATAGGGAGCGCTAGCCGCGCACCCTATGAATTCTTTGATTGCGATCCTTCGGATCAAATAGGACAAAATCTTTTTGGCAACTTTTCGCAAACAAACGCTAAGTGAGAAGCAATCTCCTTGGCCACCCGAAACACCTCCGTGGTGATAAAATTTCAGATGTTGTGTCTGTGATGCAAAGATAAGCCCTACATATATCATCTGATGGCACGTAACGCACCGATCAAGGCTCGCCAAAGAAACTCCTGTGTCAACAGGCACGATGAAAAATCCTGATGGACGCGTTGGGTACATCACTTCAAAATCACTAGGATTCGACTCCTGTAAGTCCACAACGGCCTGAGCCAAATCACACCAGCAATCATTCGAATTCGAGTCCAGGGACTCGAGTTTGACGAAGATCGTGTTATTTTGTCCTATGACAGTTAACAGGCCATGATCCGTCGGGAGAGCCAGGCGCACGCATCAACAATCCCTATGAACAAAAAACAGTTTCTCTTTAAAATAACAGGTTCAAACTACACCAGAAGGATTGAAGAGTGCTCAGCCGAATCTACGATTCGACTGAACACTTGGGGGGTACCGACATGGATATACCCCACGGGTACACGACATTGGTATACCTGGTCTGGTCCAAGGAAGGCCTACGTCAAGACACACGGCCCATGAAGACTTCGGGTGGCCCAAGCCCATGACATTTTCGACTCCTTGGAGGACAAGTCTAGATTAGATAGAATTTCAAAGGTACTAACCCTAATTTGTAACCGACTCGACCTAAGCCCGGGACCTGCCTATCTATATAAAGGCCAGGAGGGTACAGCAAGAAGGATCTCTCTTCCACCATTGCATACATACCTTCATGCCATATTGCATCTGCGCACCCCTGTAACCTTCGGTTTCGCCATAATCAAGAGCAGACAAGCAGGAGTAGGGTTTTCCCTCCGGGGGCCTGAACCTGGGTAAACCTCGTGTCCCGAGTTGCTTGTCTGTTAACCGTTCGCGATCTCTAGCATCTCCATCTTCTCCAAAACCCAAGTCCATAACAATGGGCATTGACGAAATTAACCCTCTTCACCACAGGTTCGGTTGGACGACGCCCCTCACCCACCACCCAAGTATCATGGAAGACGACGTCGCTGATACGTCAGACGTGTCTATCTTTTGGTGTATTAGACATATATCTACCTATGCATTAGATATTTATCTACATATGTATCAGACATATATCTATCTATGTATGAGACACCTTTCTATTATTTCACAATTTTATTCGACAAACACTTCAACATAGCTTGCAACACAGTTCAACATAACTTGTGGTAAATCTGTAAGAGTGCTCTCTATCCCTAGCATGATGTCTTGCCCTTTCCCTTAGATGATGCCTCGCCCTTGCTCTTCTTGTCATTGTTCTGTTGGAGATATGCCCAAGAGGCAATAATAAAGTGGTTATTATCATATCTTCATACTTATGATAAATGTTTACATACTATGCTATAATTGTATTAACCGGAAACATTAATACTCGTGTGATTTGTAAACTAAATTAGAGTCCCTAGTAAAGCCTCTTGTTAAACTAGCTTGTTGGTTAATAGATGATCGTGGTTTCTCGATCATGAACATTGAGATGTTGTTAACAACAAGATCATATCATTAGGAGAATGGTATGATGGACATACTCCTATGATAAGTGTAGCATAAAGATCAAGTCATTTTAATAGTTCAATTTCTATAAGCTTTTTGATACATAGTAACCTAATTCCATCGACCATGAGATCATGCTAATCACCATCACTAGAAGGATGCTTTGATGACATCAAACACCACACCGTAACTGGGTGGCTATAAAGGTGGCATTGAGTGTTCAGAAAGTATGGGTTGAGACACATGGATCAAGAGTGCGATTTGTCCATCCATATGACGGATAGATATACTCTGGGCCCTCTCGGTGGAATGTCATCCAATTAGCTTGCAAGCATGTGACTGGCTCACAAGGGATCACATATCACGGGAACGAGAAAAGAGTACTTATCGGTAACAAGGTTAAACTAGGTATGCAGAGATACCGACGATCAAAACCTCGGATAAGTAAACTATCGTGAGACAAAGAGAAATTGGTATCGTATGTAAGTGGTTCATTCGATCGCAAAGTAATCGTATAAATATGTGGGAGCCATATGAATTTCTAGATTCCTCTATTGGTTATTGATCGGAGAAGTGTCTCGATCATGTCCGCATAATTCACGAACCGTAGGGAGACACACTTAAGGATTCGATGTTGTTGAGTAGTTATGGAATGATGAGTAAAGAGACCGAATGTTGTTCGGAGTCTCGGATGGGATCCGGGATATCACGAGGAGATCCGGAATGGTCCGGAGAATAAGATTCATATAAGGAAAGTCATGTTTCGGACTTCGGGAATGATTCCGGTGTTTTCACCAGGAATATTCTAGAAGGGTCTGGAAGGTCCGGCACTCCGGAGGGGAAGGGTACATGGATGCGTCATGACAATGTGGAATGGTTGCATCATGTACTAGGTCACTTGGCTGGGCAAAATAAAGAGAAGAAATCAAATCGAAGTTTGAAAGTCAAACGCCAATTTGAAGAAGTCAAATCTCAAGTTTGCTTGATGGAGGGAGAGTAGGAAACCTACTTGGGGAGGAAGTCCCACTCCCTCCCACCCGCCGTCCATGAGGAGGAGTTGGAGGAGGACTCCCTCCTCCCCAAACCGCCTCTCCCCTCCTATATTAGGAGGGGTAGGGTGCCCCCTCTCCCTACACCCAAACCCTAGCCTCTAAGTCGCCGGCCACCTCCAAGCCGCCGCCGCCTAGGGCCTCCTCTAACTCGGCAAGTTAGGGTTTCCCCAAACCCTAGCCGCCTACCAAGACCTCCCCTTGATGCCCTCTGAACCCTATATCACCAAGGCCTCTCTCATACTCCACCATACTCGCCCTGGCTCAAGGCGAAGCCCTGCGAGATCTCCCCTCTACTTCCGGTACCACGTCGGCGTGCTACCGGAATAACGAGGAGAGTGCTACAACCTCCCCTGCCTGCTGGAACAAGGGAGAGGAAGGTCTTCATCAGTAATTCAACGTGTGACCGATCGGAAGCGCTGCCGGAGCATGGCGCCGGAAGGATCGTCTACGCGATCTTGAGATCGGCAAGTGTACGACTACATCACCCACGGGAATCTGCTCTCGTTAACCGCTTTGGATCTTCGAGGGTTAGTATTCTATCGACACGTTGCTACAATCTAGTAGATAGATCTTGGCTTGATCATAGATTAGATCTTGAATGTGTGTTCATGCGGTAGGTTTTTTTTGTTTTCCATGCTACGAACCCCTACAGTGGTATCAGAGCCGTGTCTATATGTAGATCTGTTGCACGAGTAGAACACAATGGTCATTATGGGCGGTGATGCTTTTGTTGTCGATTGCTTCTTGTGTACTTTGCATCTTGCGGGATGGTGGGATGAAGCGGCCCGGGCTAACCTTACATGACATCGTTCATGAGACTTGCTCCATGCTTGACATGCAACTTGTATTGCATAAGTGGCTTTGCGGGTGCCTGTTTCTCCCAACATAGTTAAGATTCAATTTACAACGGGTGATTGACAATACTAGTATCAATGTTGTGGTTCTTGTTCGTAAGTTAGAACGACGCTTATTGAAAGCCCCAAACCACGTAAAACATGCAAAGAAAATTAGAGGCGTCTAACTTTGTTTTGCAGGGGTGTGTTGTGATGTGATATGGCCATGATTGTGATTATATATGATGTATGCAATGTCCCTTATTGTAAGTTGGCAACCGGCAGGAGCCATATGGTTGTCTTTTAAATTCCGTTAAGACCTGCATGTCTATTCAAAGAAGTTGTAATAGTTGATGCTACTGGACGACAACCATGAAGCGACGCCATTGACCTTGACGCCACACCGGTGATGATGGAGATCATGTTTGTGCTTGAAGATGGAGATCGGAAGCACAAGAAGAAAGGCAATATCATATCACATATTATGAATTGCATGTGATGTTAATCCTTTTATGCATCTTGTATTGCTTAGTTCACAACGGTAGCATTATAAGATGATCCCTCAAGCACACAATTTCAAGTTTTAAAGTGTTCATCCTTAGTAAGCACCGTTGCTAAAGCTCATTGTTTCGAAGCACCACGTGATGATCGGGTGTGTTAGATTCTGCGAGTGTATACAACGAGCAAGCCAGATTTACTCATGCGGAAGATAAGGTTTGATCTTGACGAGCCTAGCATGTACAGACATGGTCTCGGAACACGGATCACCGAAAGGTAAAGCATGAGTCATATAGTAGATATGATGAACATGTTGATTGTTCGCCATTGAAGCTACATCAACTCTCGTGATGATCAGTTTTGATGTGGTGGATTTGGTTCGTGTGATCACTAAACAATGTGAGGGATATTGTTTTGAGTGGGAGTTCAACGGCAATATGATTAAAAGTTAAACACTATTTATCATAAATTAAATCAAAGTGAATTTGCATAATTGTTGTAGTCATTGGCATCCGTTTACCACCTTGCGCTTAGTTATAATTGAGATGATAGAACTATAGAATTCTGGTTAGTTACTTTACGAACTGGTATCGTATTGTTTCGAAGTGTTAATCTAAAGTTTAAAAGTCCTATTGCAAACTTTCAGTAAGTTCCGGTTACTCCATGAAGTTTAATAATTGGTATTAAATCAAGAGTGACAATTCCAAGTGTTAGTGTATGAGTATCATGTTTGTCTCCATGATTCTTGATATTCAAAGGATTGTCTTAATATCAAGGTTATCTAGGATCTGAAAGAGTTGTTTTAGAAACCATGATGTGTGGAAGATATTGTGATATCTGAAATGAAGTTTTGGTCGCAACATGATAGAGTATAATATGGCAAAAGTCATGTTTTCATATTTGATGAGAATTTGCAAAAGGTTGGAGACACTAGTTGTCCTAATCCTCCAAAAGGTTTTGGAGAGCAACATTATACTCGTGATTCATCGTTATAAGCTAAAAGTAGCTTGATCATGGATAATTCCATGATAAGGGTGAATATTTGATGTAGGTAAAATGTTTACTACACCAAGAGATTACTAAAGAAAGGAATATGAAAGAATGTTGGAGATATGCCCTAGAGGCAATAATAAATATAGTTATTATTATATGTTTGTGTTTATGATAAATGTTTACATTCATGCTATAATAGTATTAACAAGGAAACATTAATACTTCTGTGATTTGTAAACTTAAATTGAAGTCCCTAGTAAAGCCTCTATATAACACTAGCTTGTTGGTTAATAAATGATTGTGGTTTCCCTATCATGAACATTGAGATGTTATTAACAACAAGATCATATTGTTAGGAGAATGATATGGTGGACATACTCCTGTAGATAAGCGTAGCATAAAGATCAAGTCATTTTAATAGTTCAAATGCTATATGCTTTTTGATACATAGTAACCTAATTCCTTCGACCATGAGATCATGCATATCACCTTCACTGGAAGGATGCTTTGATGGCATCAAACACCACAATCAGAATCGGGTGGCTATAAAGGTGGCATTGAGTGTTCAGAAAATGTTGGTTGAGACACATGGATCAAGAGTGGGATTTGTCCATCCATATGACGAATAGATATACTCTGGGCCCTCTCGGTGGAATGTCATCCAATTAGCTTGCAAGCATGTGACTGGCTCACAAGGGATCACATATCACGGGACCGAGAAAAGAGTACTTATCAGTAACGAGGTTGAACTAGGTATGTAGAGATACCGACGATCATAACCTCGGATAAGTAAACTATCGTGAGACAAAGGGAAATTGGTATCGTATGTAAGTGGTTCATTCGATCGCAAAGTAATCGTAGAAATATGTGGGAGCCATATGAATTTCCAGATTCCTCTATTGGTTATTGTTCGGAGAAGTGTCTCGATCATGTCCGCATAATTCACGAACCGTAGGGAGACACACTTAAGGATTCGACGTTGTTTGAGTAGTTATGGAATGATGAGTAAGAGACCGAATGTTGTTCGGAGTCTCGGATGGGATCCGGGATATCACGAGGAGATCCGGAATGGTCCGGAGAATAAGATTCATATAAGGAAAGTCCTGTTTCGGGGTTGGAGAATGGTTCCGGTGTTTTCATCGGGAATGTTCTAGAAGGTTCCGGAATGTCCGGCACTCCGGAGGGGAAGGGTACATGAATGTGTCATAACAAGTTGGAATGATTGCATCATGTACTAGGTGTCATCGCTGAACAAAATAAAGGGTTTAATCAAATCCTAGTTTGAAAAGTGAAACGCCAATTTGAAAAGTCAAACGGCTATTTTGTGAGGTGGAGGGAGAGTAGGAAACCTACTTGGGGAGGAGTTCCCTCCCTCCACCGCCGGCCCACTTGGAGACCGAGTTGGGGAGGGACTCCCCTCCCCTTGGCGCGCCGCCTCCACCTATATAAGGAGGGGTAGGGCTGCCCCTCCAAACACATAACACCACGCCCTCTAAACCTAAACCCTGGGCACTTGGGCTGCCCCAAGCCCTAGCCGCCGGCCCTAGCACCTCCTCCTCGGTGTGTCTAAACCCTAGATCACCGAGGCTCTCTCATAGTCCACCATACTCGCTCTGGCTTAAGGAGAAGCCCTGCGAGATCTCCCCTCTACTTCCGGTACCACGCCGTCGTGCTGCCGGAATCGCGAGGAGAGTGCTACAACCTCCGCTGCCTGCTGGAACAAGGGAGAGGAAGGTCTTCGAAAATCTTAACGTGTGACCGATCAAGGAAGCGCTTGTAACGCAGCGCCGGAAGGATCGTCTACGCGATCTTGAGATCGAGAAGAGTACGACTACATCACCCACGAGAATCTGCTCTCGTTAAACACTTTGGAATCTTCGAGGGTGAGTTATTCCATCGACTGGTTGCTACAATCTAGTAGATAGATCTTGGCTTGTTTGTTTGTATGTGGTAGAATTTTTTTGTTTTCCATCCTACGAACCCCTACAGTGGTATCAGAGCCGTGTCTATATGTAGATCTGTTGCACGAGTAGAACACAATGGTCATTGTGGGCGTTGATGCTTTTGTTGTCGATTGCTTCTTGTGTACTTCGCATCTTGCGGGATGGTGGGATGAAGTGGCCCGGGCTAACCTTACATGACATCGTTCATGAGACTTGCTCCACGCTTGACATGCAACTTGTATTGCATAAGTGGCTTTGCGGGTGCCTGTTTCTCCCATCATAGTTAAGATTCAATTTACAACGGGTGATTGACAATACCAGTATCAATGTTGTGGTTCTTGTTCGTAAGTTAGAACGACACTTATTGAAAGCCCCAAACCACGTAAAACATGCAAAGAAAGTAGAGGCGTCTAACTTTGTTTTGCAGGGGTTTGCTGTGATGTGATATGGCCATGATTGTGATTATATTTGATGTATGCAATGTTCCTTATTGTAAGTTAGCAACTGGCAGGAGACATATGGTTGTCTTTAATTTCTGTTAAGACCCGCGTGTCTATTCAAAGTAGTTGTAATAGTTGAAGCCGGTGGACGACAACCATGGAGCAGCGTCATTGACCTTGATGCAATGCCGGTGATGATGGAGATCATGTTCGTTCTTGAAGATGGAGATCGGAAGCACAAAGAAGAAAGGCCATATCATATCACATATTATGAATTGCATGTGATATTAATCCTTTATGCATCTTGTATTGATTAGTTAACGACGGTAGCATTATAAGATGATCCCTCATGCACATAAATTTCAAGTCTAAAGTGTTCATCCTTATAGAGCACCGTTGCTAAAGCTTGTTGTTTCGAAGCACCACGTGATGATCGGGTGTGTTAGATTCTGCAAGTGTATACAACGTGAGCAAGCTAGATTTGCTCATGAAGAATCTAAGGTTTGATCTTGACGAGCCTAGCATGTACAGACATGGTCTCGAAACACGGATCACCGAAAGGTAGAGCATGAATCATATAGTAGATATGATGAACATGTCGATTGTTCGCCATTGAAGCTACATCAACTCTCGTGATGATTGGTGTTGATGTGGTGGATTTGGTTCGTGTGATCACTAAAACAATGTGAGGGATATTGTTTTGAGTGGGAGTTCACCTAGATTAATTTAACTATTAATTAGAACTCAATTTGTCATAAACTTAGTCTAAACTATTGTAAATATGTTGTAGATCAATGGCGGCCCCTACCATCAATTTTAATGTGTTCCTAGAGAAAGAAAAGTTGAAAAACAATGGAAGCAACTTCGCGGATTGGTTTCGCAATTTGAGGATTGTCCTCACTGCTGGTAATTTGACCTATGTGCTGGATGCACCGCTGGGTGACCCACCTGTAGCTATTGCTACCGATGAAGTAAAGAATGTTTACCTCGCTCGGAAGACTCAGTACTCCACAGTTCAGTGTGCTATCTTGTATGGTTTAGAATCGGAGCTTCAAAAAAGGTTTGAGAATTCAGACCCACATGATATTGTACGTGATCTCAAATTGATCCTTGAGACTCACGCGGCAATTGAGAGCTATGAGGCTTCTGAAAAGTTCTTTAACTGCAAGATGGAAGAGGGCACTCATCGGTGAGCATGTGCTTAAGATGTCTGGGCACGCAAACAAACTTCAAAGCTTGGGTATAGTGATTCCTAATGCTTTGGGGATTTATCGTGTCCTCCAATCACTACCACCAAGTTATAAGAACTTTGTGATGAACTACAATATGCAAAACATGAACAAGCAGTTGCCAGAACTCTTCGCCATGTTAAAATCTGCAGAAGTGGAGATCAAGAAAGAGCACCAAGTGTTGATGGTCAATAAGACCACCAAATTCAAGAAAGGCAAGTCTAAGCAAAAGGGACACTTCAAGAAGGGTGGTAAGAAAGTTACCGCGCCGAAGAAGAAGACCAATGCTGGACCTAAGCACGATCTTGAGTGCTTTACCGCAAGGGAGAAGGTCATCGAAGCGGAATTGCCCAAAGTACTTGGCGGATTTGAAGAACGGCAACATCAAGAAGAAAGGTATATCCGATATACATGTTATTGATGTGTATCTCACTAGTACTGTAGTAGTGCTCGAGGTATTTGATCTTGTTTGATTGCTCATATCGTAACTCAAACAGGTCTTTGCGAATAAATGGAAGCTAGCGAAGAACAAGGTGACGATGCGCGTGGGAAACGGATCAAAGGTTGATGTGATCACGGTCGGCGCGCTACCTCTTCATCTACCATCGGGATTAGTTTTATACTTAAATAATTGTTATTTGGTGCCTGCGTTAAGCATGAACATTATATCGGGATCTTGTTTATTGCGAGACGGTTACTTGTTTAAGTCCAAGAATAATGGTTGTTCGATTTATATGAGTAATATGTTTTATGCACATGCACCTTTGATAGATGGTCTATTCTTATTGAATTTCGATAGTGGAAATACACATATTAATAACATTGAAGCTAAACGTTTGAAATCGAGCGATAACTCGACCTATATGTGGCACTGTCGTCTTGGTCACATTGGAGTGAAGCGTATGAAGAAACTCCATTCCGATGGACTTCTTGAATCACTTGATTTTGAATCACTTGAAAGATGCGAAGCATGTCTGATGGGTAAAGTGACTAAGACTTCATTTTCTGGTATGATGGAGCGAGCTACGGACTTATTGGAAATCATACATACCGATGTGTGTGGTCCAATGAGTGTAGCATCGCGCGGTGGTTATCGTTATGTTCTTACCTTCACGGATGACTTGAGTAGATATGGGTATATCTATTTCATGAAACATAAGTCCGAAACTTTCGAGAAGTTTAAGGAATTTCAAAGTGAGGTTGAGAATCAACGTAACAAGAAGATTAAATTTCTACGTTCTGATCGTGGAGGTGAATATCTAAGTTACGAGTTTGGCGAGCATTTGAAGAAATGCGGAATACTTTCACAATTGACACCGCCGGGAACACCACATCGTAATGGTGTGTCCGAACGCCGTAATCGAACTCTCTTAGATATGGTTCGTTCTATGATGTCACTTACAGATTTACCGCTATCATTTTGGGGTTATGCATTAGAAACAGCCGCATTCACTTTAAATAGGGCACCATCAAAATCCGTTGAAATGACACCGTATGAATTATGGTTTGGGAAGAAACCTAAATTGTCGTTCCTTAAAGTTTGGGGTTGCGAAGCCTATGTAAAGAAGTTACAGCCGGACAAGCTTGAACCCAAAGCGGAAAAATGCGTCTTCATAGGATACCCAAAGGAAACTATTGGGTATACCTTCTATCATAGATCCGAAGGCAAAATCTTCATTGCCAAGAATGGATCCTTTCTAGAGAAGGAATTTCTCTCGAAAGAAGTGACTGGAAGGAAAGTAGAACTCGACGAGGTTGTCGAACCTTCTCTCGAACTTGCAAGTAGCGCAACACCGGAAGAAGTTCCTGTGGTGCCTGCACCAATAAGAGAGGAAGCTAATGATGATGATCATGAAACTTCGGTTGTAGTTGCTACAGAGCCTCGCGGGTCAACGAGAACTCGTACCACTCCTGATTGGTATGATCCCGTTATGAGTGTCATGTTGGTGGACAACACCGATGACCCTGCGACATATGAGGAAGCGATGATGAGCCCAGATTCCAATAAATGGCAAGAAGCCATGAAATCTGAGATTGGATCCATGTATGAAAACCAAGTATGGACTTTGGTGGACTTACCGGATGGCCGGAAGGCTGTCGAGAACAAATGGATTTTCAAGAAGAAAACAGATGCTGATGGTAATGTTACTGTCTATAAAGCTCGACTTGTCACAAAAGGGTTTCGACAAATTCAAGGAGTTGACTACGATGAGACTTTCTCACCTGTAGTGAAGCTAAAGTCTGTGAGGATTATGTTAGCAATTGCTACATATTATGATTATGAGATATGGCAGATGGATGTCAAAACAGCATTCCTCAATGGAGACATTGATGAAGAGTTGTATATGATGCAACCCAAGGTTCTGTCGATCCTAAAGATGCTAACAAGGTATGCAAACTTCAACGGTCCATCTATGGATTGAAGCAAGCATCCCGAAGCTGGAATCAACGTTTTGATAAGGTGATCAAAAGTTTTGGTTTTATACAAACTTATGGAGAAGCTTGTATTTACAAGAAAGTGAGTGGGAGCTCTATAGCATTCTTAATACTATATGTAGATGACATATTGTTGATTGGGAATGATGTAGACCTTCTTAATAGTGTCAAGGAATATTTGAATAATAGTTTTTCAATGAAGGATCTTGGCGAAGCAGCTTACATATTGGGCATAAAGATTTATAGAGATAGATCGAGACGCCTAATATCATTGTCACAAAGTACATATTTGGACAAAGTTCTAAAGAGGTTTGGAATGGAAGATAGCAAGAAAGGGTTCTTGCCCATGTTGCCCAATACGACCTTGAGTAAAACTCAAAGTCCGACAACGGTAGAAGATAGAGAAAGGATGAGTAAGACTCCCTATGCCTCAGCCATAGGATCTCTAATGTATGCCATGCTATGTACTAGACCCGACATTGCATATGCTGTTAGTTTAACTAGCAGATATCAAAGTGATCCAGGAGTGGATCATTCGACAGCGGTCAAAAACATCCTTAAGTACTTGAGAAGAACTAAGGATATGGTTCTTTCTTATGGAGGTGATAAACAGCTCGTTGTTAATGGTTACACCGATGCTAGTTGGAACACCGATCCGGATGATTCTAAATCACAATCTGGATACGTATTTTCTTTGAATGGTGCAGCAGTTAGCTGGAGGAGTGCAAAGCAAAGCGTTGTGGCGAGATCTTCAACTGAATCAGAATACATGGCTGCTTCGGAGGCTTCACAAGAAGCGATATGGATGAAAGAGTTCATTACAGAGCTCGGTGTGGTTCCAAGTGCGCTGGACCCAATGTCTATCTACTATGATAACATGGGTGCCATAGCTAATGCGCAAGAACCAAGGTCACACAAGAAGCTGAAGCACATCAAGCTACATTTTCACGCTATTTGAGAACATGTCCAAGATGGTGACATAAAGATTTACAAAGTACACACAGATCTGAATGTGGCAGATCCGTTGACTAAACCTCTCCCGAGGGCAAAACATGACCAACACCAAACTGCCATGGGTGTTCGGTATATTACCATGTAATCTAGATTAGTTAACTCTAGTGCAAGTGGGAGACTGTTGGAGATATGCCCTAGAGGCAATAATAAATATAGTTATTATTATATCTTTGTGTTTATGATAAATGTTTACATTCATGCTATAATAGTATTAACAAGGAAACATTAATACTTGTGTGATTTGTAAACTTAAATTGAAGTCCCTAGTAAAGCCTCTATATAACACTAGCTTGTTGGTTAATAAATGATTGTGGTTTCCCTATCATGAACATTGAGATGTTATTAACAACAAGATCATATCGTTAGGAGAATGATATGGTGGACATACTCCTATAGATAAGCGTAGAATAAAGATCAAGTCATTTTAATAGTTCAATTGCTATATGCTTTTTGATACATAGTAACCTAATTCCTTCGACCATGAGATCATGCATATCACCTTCACCGGAAGGATGCTTTGATGACATCAAACACCACACCGTAACTGGGTGGCTATAAAGGTGGCATTGAGTGTTCAGAAAGGGTTGGTTGAGACACATGGATCAAGAGTGGGATTTGTCCATCCATATGACGGATAGATATACTCTGGGCCCTCTCGGTGGAATGTCATCCAATTAGCTTACAAGCATGTGACTGGCTCACAAGGGATCACATATCACGGGAACAAGAAAAGAGTACTTATCAGTAACGAGGTTGAACTAGGTATGTAGAGATACCGACGATCATAACCTCGGATAAGTAAACTATCGTGAGACAAAGTGAAATTGGTATCGTATGTAAGTGGTTCATTCGATCGCAAAGTAATCGTAGAAATATGTGGGAGCCATATGAATTTCCAGATTCCTCTATTGGTTATTGTTCGGAGAAGTGTCTCGATCATGTCCGCATAATTCACGAACCGTAGGGAGACACACTTAAGGATTCGACGTTGTTTGAGTAGTTATGGAATGATGAGTAAGAGACCGAATGTTCTTCGGAGTCTCGGATGGGATCTGGGATATCACGAGGAGATCCGGAATGGTCCGGAGAATAAGATTCATATAAGGAAAGTCCTATTTCGGGGTTGGAGAATGGTTCCGGTGTTTTCATCGGGAATGTTCTAGAAGGTTCCAGAATGTCCGCACTCGGAGGAAGGGTACATGAATGTGTCATAACAAGTTGGAATGATTGCATCATGTACTAGGTGTCATCGCTGAACAAAATAAAGGGTTTAATCAAATCCTAGTTTGAAAAGTCAAACGCCAATTTGAAAAGTCAAACGACTATTTTGTGAGGTGGAGGGAGAGTAGGAAACCTACTTGGGGAGGAGTTCCCTCCCTCCACCGCCGACCCATTTGGAGACCGAGTTGGGGAGGGACTCCCCTCCCCTTGGCGCGCCCCCTCCACCTATATAAGGAGGGGCAGGGCTGCCCCTCCAAACACACAACACCACGCCCTCTAAACCTAAACCCTAGCCGCCGCCGCCCACCATAGCCGCCTCCTAGGGTTTCTCCCCTAGCCACCGACTTGGGCTGCCCCAAGCCCTAGCCGCCGGCCCTATCACCTCCTCCTCGGTGTGTCTAAACCCTAGATCACCGAGGCTCTCTCATAGTCCACCATACTCGCTCCGGCTTAAGGCGAAGCCCTGCGAGATCTCCCCTCTACTTCCGGTACCACGCCGTCGTGCTGCTGGAATCGCGAGGAGAGTGATACAACCTCTGCTGCCTGCTGGAACAAGGGAGAGAAAGGTCTACGTCGAGTACCGAACGCAGGACTGATCATGAAGCTGCCTTTAACGCCGGAAGGATCGTCTACATGATCTTGAGATCGGGAAGAGTACGACTACATCACCCACGAGAATCCGCTCTTGTTAAACACTTTGGAATCTTCTAGGGTGAGTTATTCCATCGACTCGTTGCTACAATCTAGTAGATAGATCTTGGCTTGTTTGTTTGTATGCGGTAGAAATTTTTTGTTTTCCATGCTACGAACCCCTACAAAGAACACCAAACATTTGATGATGGTGCAAGTCCAAAGACATTGGTATTTTACTATACATGCTTTGGACTATGTGTCATGTATATGGCTCCACTATTGATGTTGATAGATTCTTTCAAACAGAAAAGAAAATACTGAAAGAGAATCTCATAAATATATGGCAGAAAAGAAAAGACTAGAATTGTTCAGCTTAAGTATATAGATGATATACATGTTATGGCTATATTCTTTGCTTATTAAACAATGTGGTTCTTAAGTATTTGATACTGAATTTGTTGGTGTAAATCGTCATACAAAACAACATAATTCATGAACTACAATGGCCTAAGTAACTAGCAAAAGAATATGTGATGATGTTCATCGAGAACAAATAAAGGGTTATTGTGCTGCTTGTTAAACATCAAAGCTTGCCTTCAAGATTTGTTTTATCAGGTATTATGATAACAAAAGGGTTGTTCAAATAATTGCCGTAATCCATAAAAGATGGATGATTCACAAATCTTGTTGGAGAAATCACATCCATAAAACTAGTGCTAAAAATGTCGAAAGACAAATTGATTGAAAGATCACTTAGGAAGTGACATCGCCGTTTAAATTATATTGGAAAGAAAACATGAAGAAACTCCATGTGGATGGAATTTTGGAGTCTTTTTGATTTTTCATCAAATGACGCTTGTGAAACTTTCCTAGAGATAATTAAAACTTCGTTCATAGGCCAAAAGGGAATGAATGACTAGCTTATTGGAACTTGTGCATATTGTTGTATGAAGTCCATTATGTGTAGTCAAGAGCGATGGATTTCAACTTCATATGCTTTCTCCAAAAAATTGAGTGAATATATGAATATTTACTTAATAAGGATGAAGTATGAAACATTTGAAAAGTTCAAAGATTTTCAAGATGAAGTGCAAAATCATTGTAACAAGAATATAAATAGTTTATGATAAGATCATAAAGGAAGATATTTGAGTTACAAGTTTAGCATAATACCTAAGATTTAAGGAATCGTTCCGTGGATTTGCATTTCCCAAAACACCATAAGAGTATGGAGCGTTCGAGATATGTAATTAAACCTTGTTTGACATGGTAAGATCAAAGGTGTAATTCATAAAATTGTCCTTATATTTTAAAGATTAAAAGCTTTAGAGACTACCGTTTTTCCACTGAAAAGAGCTCCATCATAATCCGTTGAAATGACACCATATAAAGTTATGGTTTGGGATAAAACCCAAGTTGTCCTTTCTTAAACATTGGTATGCTATGCATAAGAAAGATGTTTGCAACCAAAGTCGGATGAACCTGTCTTTGTATGTTATTTCGAAATAACTATTCCTCCATAACATCGGAGACAAAAGTGTTTGTCGCTTAGAACGTCAAGTTTCTTTGAGAAGGAATTTTTCGTGAAAAGATAAGTGGGAGGACAATAGAACTTTGATAAGGTTAAAAGAACCTTAGCTATATGTGCAAAGTTGCGCAGCGCCGAAAAGTGTTCCGAAGGCAGCTACAATGCTCATGGCTCACGTGCCTCAAAGGTTGTGGTCACAGAGATCTAAGTTCCTATTGAAACAAGTAGGTCGGGTAAACAATCAAATACCAAGATTTGAGAGTTAAATCATTATTTGACAATAATGATCCGACTACATGAAAAGAAGCAATGATGGGCCCTGATTCCATCAAATGGCTTGAAGCCATAAAATCCGTGATAGTTCCATATGCGAGAGATCAAGCTTTGAACTTGAAAGACCCTCTGGAAAGGTACAAGACCTTATAGTCGTATTTGGATCTATAAAGAAATAGACATGGATGTTCACATCTATGAAATAGTCGACATGTTGGGAAAGAGTTCACGACAATGTTCAAAGGTTGTATATGACAAGATTTGATCTTTCATAGCGATATTTAGTCTAGACGGATTAATATAGCAACCACTACATATAATTTTGTTATGTGGTAGCTGAATAAACAAAACAAGTTCTTCTAATAGAATTGTTATCTAGGACGTGTGCATAACACGGTCCAAAGGGTTTTGTTAATTCAATGGATGCTTAAAAACATATGCAAACTTCAATGGTTGAAGTGAGCATCGCGGAGTTGGAATCTTCACCATGATGAAATTGTTAAAAGAGTTTAAATTCATCAGAGATGATAAAGATGCTTGCATTTGCAAGAAATTAAGTGGGAGCGCTAAGACATATTTCTAATACATTATGTGGAAGACATATTGTTGATTGGAAATTATGTATATTTTATTAACACATATTAAGAATTTCATCTCGATGAAAGACTTAGGCAAAACCCAAATATTTGGCATCAATAGACGCTAATATGGTTGTGCCGAAAGTACATAGATGATATATTGAATGAGTTCAATATAGAAACTACAAGAAAGGTTCTTGTCGCACAGAAAGGATTGAATGATTTTAATATTGATAATATATTCAAGTGTATTGACACTTGGTAAGTGAAACAAAGATTCAAGTATAGATTGATACTTGATGTATGAAATCACAAAGAGTATTTATATCAATCATACTGTGATATGTACAAATCCAGATATGTCCTATGTTCTAAATATTATGAGCATATACCAGAATGATTCATAAGATGATTATTGGGCGATAGTAAAGACATTCTTATGATCTTGTAAAAGAACTAAGAATATATTATTTTGTAGAAGTGACAAATAGATGGTTAGTTCATTGTAAATGAATTACATTGATACTAGTTTTGTCACAAAGTACAAATTAAGTTTATCTCAATCTAAACTAAGGGTGACACAATATGATGGAATATGAGTTTCATAATGAATTTGGATGAGTTTCAAAGTTAAGACATTGTGACAGATACTACAACAAAAGGGCTAAGTATATAACTGCTATTATAGCAGCAAAAGAGGGCATTTGTGTAAGGTAGTTTGTTATCAAACTAGGCGTAGTTCACAGCAGGGATAATGCTATGAACATATATTGTACGACAATATTATCAACATGTTTTAACCCCAAAGAACTAAAGGTCACACCAAAGGACCAAATTTGTATAAATCCATCTCATTAGAGAATGAGTGATGCGTAGAGACGTAAAGACATGCAATTACACACGGACCTGGAAGTGTCATATCCGGAGATCAGTTGACCACTAGCAATTGTGTACATACGACACCAGAAAGCCATAGGTGTTGAATACACAAAGGTTTAAAACTAGATTATTGACTCTAGTGCAAGTGGGAGACTGTTGGAGATATGCCCAAGAGGCAATAATAAAGTGGTTATTATCATATCTTCATACTTATGATAAATGTTTACATACCATGCTATAATTGTATTAACCGGAAACATTAATACTTGTGTGATTTGTAAACATAAAAGAGTCCCTAGTAAAGCCTCTTGTTAAACTAGCTTGTTGGTTAATAAATGATCATGGTTTCCTGATCATGAACATAGAGATGTTATTAACAAAAGAGTCATATCATTAGGAGAATGATGTGATGGACATACTCCTATAGTTAAGCGTAGCATAAAGATCAAGTCATTTAATATAGTTCATTTGCTATAAGCTTTCTGATACATAGTAACCTAATTCCTTCGACCATGAGATCATGTTAATCACCATCACGGGAAGGATGCTTTGATGACATCAAACACCACACCGTAACTGGGTGGCTATAAAGGTGGCATTGAGTGTTTGGAAAGTATGGGTTGAGGCACATGGATCAAGAGTGGGATTTGTCCATCCATATGACGGATAGATATACTCTGGGCCCTCTCGGTGGAGTGTCATCCAATTAGCTTGCAAGCATGTGACTGGCTCACAAGGGATCACATATCACGGGAACGAGAAAAGAGTACTTATCGGTAACGAGGTTGAACTAGGTATGCAGAGATACCGACGATCAAAACCTCGGATAAGTAAACTATCGTGAGACAAAGGGAAATTGGTATCGTATGTAAGTGGTTCATTTGATCACAAAGTAATCATAGAAATATGTGGGAGCCATATGAATTTCCAGATTCCTCTATTGGTTATTGATCGGAGAAGTGTCTCGATCATGTCCGCATAATTCACGAACCGTAGGGAGACACACTTAAGGATTCGATGTTGTTGAGTAGTTATGGAATGATGAGTAAAGAGACTGAATGTTGTTCAGAGTCTCGGATGGGATCCGGGATATCACGAGGAGATCCGGAATGGTCCGGAGAATAAGATTCATATAAGGAAAGTCCTGTTTCGGAGTTCGGAAATGATTCCGATGTTTTCACCAGGAATATTCTAGAAGGGTCTGGAAGGTCCGGCACTCCGAAGGGGGAGGGTACATGGATGTGTCATGACAATGTGGAATGGTTGCATCATGTACTAGGTCACTTGGCTGGGCAAAATAAAGAGAAGAAATCAAATCGAAATTTGAAAGTCAAACGCCAATTTGAAGAAGTCAAATCTCAAATTTGCTTGGTGGAGGGAGAGTAGGAAACCTACTTGGGGAGGAAGTCCCACTCCCTCCCACCCGTCGGCCATGAGGAGGAGTTGGAGGAGGAATCCCTCCTCCCCAAACCGCCTCTCCCCTCCTATATAAGGAGGGGTAGGGTGCCCCCTCTACCTACACCCAAACCCTAGCCTCTAAGTCGTCGGCCACCTCCAAGCCGCCGCCGCCTAGGGCCTCCTCTAACTCGGCGAGTTAGGGTTTCCCCAAACCCTAGCCGCTGGCCAAGCCCTCCCCTTGGTGCCCTCTGAACCCTAGATCACCAAAGCCTCTCTCATACTCCACCATACTCGCCCCGGCTCAAGGCGAAGCCCTGCGAGATCTCCCCTCTACTTCCGGTACCACGCCATCGTGCTGCCGGAATCGCGAGGAGAGTGCTACAACCTCCGCTGCCTGCTGGAACAAGGGAGAGGAAGGTCTTCATCGAGTACCGAACGTGTGACCATTGCTGAGCGCTGCAGCATGGCCTTGGTAAGGATCGTCTACGCGATCTTGAGATCGGCAAGTGTACGACTACATCACCCACGAGAATCTGCTCTTGTTAACCGCTTTGGATCTTCGAGGGTTAGTATTCTATCGACTCGTTGCTACAATCTAGTAGATAGATCTTGGCTTGATCATAGATTAGATCTTGAATGTGTGTTCATGCGGTAGAATTTTTTTGTTTTCCATGCTACGAACCCCTACATGTTCTTTTTGGCTTACGCCTTCTTCTTTGCTTGCCTCTTGTCCCACTCAGCTCTCGTCTTGGTTCCAACGGGCAGCGGCATGAAGATATCATCCTCATATTCGCTCTCTTCTATCCACCATGAAGGGTTCTCAGCCTTCCTCATCTTGTCATCTTCACTCTTAAATGCGTGTTCCACCTTGCATTGATCCTAAGAAGATCTTATCGTACCTGATTTGGGGTCGTTAGTTTCCACCATCTCCTATGAACTTCCCTACCAAGCTCATCGAGAAGATAATCACTAGCTAGGAGTTCCTCCAATTTGGCTGGATTATTGTCTATCCTACAATTCCTGGCTAAATGAAAAAGGTCTATGGACATCTGTGGTCAGGGAAACGCGTCCAACATAGTGGTTCTCTCGATGAGAATGGTGTGCTTACAAAGCTTCGTGAAGAGCTAGTTTTATAGAGCAAATGGACAAGAAATGGCGGGAATAACTAAGCGGGAAGAACTGAGCGGGGAGAAATGGCGGGAATCAGTTTTGGCAGGAGACAATTATGGCGGGAAACAATTTTGGTGGGAAATCTTAAGATACATTGTCTCCAAAATTAACTGACAACTAAAATACAATGCAAAAATTAAGATACATCTACGACTAAAATGAAGATACATCAGTACACTACAACTGAAATGAAGATACATCGGTACTACCACATACATCTACCTTTCCTGAGTCCAGCGCGGGTACTTCCCGGTCTTTTCCCCACGTTCCTTTGTCGCCTATGCCTCAGCAACCCTTTCTCTTAATCTCTTCCGCTCCACCTCACAGGCCTCCTTGCACATCTGTTCCTCCGCACACCTGCGCTCTTCCTCTTCCGCCCTCCTCTTCATGTTTATCTCCCGGTTCCGAGTTCTCTCCTCTCTTATTTTTTTAGCTCTCTCTCCTGCTCCATCTTCTCATTGTTGGCCCTCCTTTCGGCACGTTCCTCTTCATGAAAGGTAGCCCACACAACTCGGCTCTTATCACGAATCTCTTGCACGGCCCAAGCTGGCTGCTCCGTGTTAATCCAATGGTACCACTTGCAAAGAGGAGGAGGAGACTGCAAGAAGAATAATGAGATGAATAAAAGAACACATAATAACGTGATTCATCCATATTCACCATCCTCTAGGGACATACCGAAGGACTCTCGTACGACGGACTCGCTTGCCGGAGCAGGCATGTGTCGTAGTTGGGACACATGAAAAACTTTATGCCCATGCAAGTGGATAAATCGATCGATTCCTTGATCTTGGCGAGATGGCCACACCAACAGCGCTCGTGTGTCACCCCTTGTAGCAACATGGCATCTTTCATCTTCCTAGGCCTATAGTCGGGGTCCGAACAGGGCACACTCATGATGGAGTCTCGAGAAAAAGAAGAGAAGGAGATGCGAGAGAAAGAGGAGGAACATATGAACTGGTGAAAGAGAAAAACATTTCGGTGCCCGGATTTATAGACGCACTGCGAAGAATAGGCGGGAGAAATTGGCAGGAAAAAACGACGGGAAGCGATGGCGGGAGAAAATTGACAGGAATCAGTTGCGGGAGAAAATTGGTGGGAATGGAAGGCGGGCTAAGACTAGCTTTGGCTAGGTTTAGCTAATCTCGTGAGGCTGCATTGATCATGCAGGTTTTAGCCAGGCCTAAGACAATTAGGCAGTCGACTAACGCCTGACCGAATGGTCCAATCGGCTCGGGCTGACCGATTGCCCCAGTCGGTCTGAGCCTGACCGAATAAAACATTCAGCCCTGGATAGTGGACCTGACTGAACACCTAATCGGCTTGCTCTAGGCCAGTGGTTGCCATTGCTTGATCCAGGCCGACGAAATGTTAGATTTATAAATTCAAAAAAAGTACAATAAATCTGGAAATAATTAAAAACATATTATTTTAAAAAAATCGCCCAAAAAGAACGAGCCTAGGGATACAAGTCTTCAGCTGTTAGAGCAAGAGCAAGTTCAGTAATAAAGACTGTAGTTGTTGGCTATAAGCCACCTCCATGTCATCTATAACCAGCCTAATAGTGAACATATACTATAATAGTTAGCTATAACTTTTACTACTCCCTCCGTTTCGGTTTATAAGTCCTACGCGTATATCTAGGTTATCAATTTGACCTATATAATTTGAATTATATAATATAAAAATTATATCATTGAAAAATACAAAGTCTAAAGTTTCTGGTGATATATTTTTTATAATATATATCATATTAAGTTGCTCAATTTGACGACATAGAACTACGTGCAGAACTTGTAAACCGAAACCGAGAAAGTATTTTATTAGGCCCACCTTACATTCACACAAATTAACTAGAAGCACGTGCTATAGCTAGCTATGAATGAGTACAGTAAACGCGATATGCCATATTAGTACAGTAAAACTCGCAAATAACGAGGCAAAGAAAAAGACCAGGAAAAGGCAAGAAAAGCCAAAGATTCAACTATCCAAGGAGAGGGTATCCGGTGAAATGGCAGCGACGCCGCCACCTCCACCGTCGCTGGAGCCGGAGATCGGCCCCGACGGCCTCGCCCGAGACTCCCCCGTCCTTGCCTACACCGAGAAGGTCAGTGGCCACAAGCCCCCTTCCTCCCCTCTCCCAAACACGTTCCTGATTCGTCAGTAGTACAATGTTTTCCCAGTTCCGCCTGGTTTCTTACATGTGATCTGTTTGTTTGAAGGTCATTGCGGAGGAGCAGATGCAACTGAAGAAGTGAGCCCCTCCCCACCTCCTGTAATTTCTTGTCTGCTCTCTAGTATCATTGTTGGATCTGCGTTTTGTTTTTATCATGTGCATCTACATTTTTCCTATGGAATTTCAGAACATAGAGGTCGTGAGGATGCGGCTGTAGGAACAGAAGTAAATTGCAACAGACTATGCACCTTCGTGTGTCATCTTCTGCCAATGTTGTATCATGCTAGTGAGAGGCAGACCGTATCGGATCACTCATAATGAACTGCACGAACATAATATTGGATTGTGGCGGGTGTTGATGTTTATGAACAACAGTTGACTGTCCGCTGAAACATGGAAAGTAAATTAACTGCTCTGTGCATCCGTCTCTTGTGTTTATCAGCTATCACAAAATGTGTTTTCGATCTAGGGATAGGTTCAAGTAGCCTCACTAATATGAATTACGCTACAATATTTCATGTAAGAATGACCACATATGACATATCATTACCAAATAATGAGTGTGAGTCTTGCTCTTCAACTAATTTATTAACAAACCAAAAAAATACAATTTTATCAGGAATAATGCTAGTTCAAACTGCTATTTATTTTTGTATTATAATGCCAAGAACTATGGTGCATCCAGACTCCAGAGTTGCTACACTGATTGGTCTAGTCTAATCTTTGTTCAGTTTGGGCTATTTTGCTTTATCTGTACCGATATATGCTCTCAGTTTTCCTCTATTTTTTAGTGTTCGTATCACATAAAACATTCACTTTTTCAACATTAATTTTTTTATTCAGTTGCGTCTAGTGAACACTTATAACCTGTCAAGGTCATAGACCAGTCCTCTGTACTCAATCGCATCGGAGTCAACCTCAGACGCTAAGTGCCATTTTAAGTAGGGAGGATTAGTCCCATGACCATTGCTTGGTCCTGGATGTCAATCTCCTTTAGAAGTAGATGTGGACCTGTCAGGATATAATTGCGCAAAGTTTGCTGCATTGATAAAATTGTACCATGATCGAAGAATTTGTTCCTCAACCTCGAACCATATAGAGGGTGAGCATCTAATGAAGCACCAGCTGGTCAGCATCAGCAAGGACATCTCTGCACCAGAGATGCCCTCACCCATGCTGGAAGAGTAGAGGGCAGGGCACTATATCTGGACGGTAACGGTGGCGTCGGAGGTATCATGGTGGCCCATGTGTGACTCTGAGATGGTTGGGATAGCCCCACCTCGTTTTTTAGGAGTAAAACCCACAAATAATAAACCCATAGGTGGCAACTCTAGCTAGCCTTTTGTGTAAAGCGAGGACGAAAATGTAAAGAGGGCTGCTACGCGTGTGTGGTTGACCCAGTATGGGTTAAGCCTAAGCCATCTTGGAACCGAGGGCTTTACAGTTGGTGATTCAAGAAGATGATAGGCTCTGAAAACATGAAGTTCGGTATAGATTTCACATTCGTATGTTGATTCATGTGTGTAAATAAAGACTAGTACTCAAAAGAATACAATTGAGAGTGAAAGCACTCCATATTACATGACCAACATGTTACCCTTGCAGATGCATTCACATGCTAGATTGGTTAGGCCGTTTGACTCGGTACTGTCCAGCACACTTATCATCATAATTACACCAAATGCCATGTTAATATAACTTCCCTAAATTTACCTTGTAACCTAGCTGGAACCGTGTCAGGATTAAGCAGACTTGTTGCTAGACATTGTTGCCATTCCTGTCTGGCCTGTTCACAACGGAAACAATAGCCATTTTGTATTGTCCAATCTATATTTAGTTAGCTATCATACATCACACAAATCTGTGCATTATCAACCTTCTTCCTATCTTAGCTAGCTGTGATGGGTCTCTGCGATTTTAGTTCATTTCCTCTTATTTTTTGGTATGGAAATATCTAAATGATTTTCCGCAGATACATTCAGGAGAATTATTCCAAAATTCGTGATGTTGAAAAGGAGCTAGAGAATCTGACTCTAGAAGTTAAACTGACAGCTGGACCGAAGAAAGCAGGTAAACTAAAAGATCTTTTAAAGAACACACATGGTTTAGCTTTTGTACGTAGAATACTTCCACTTGGCTGACCTGATTATACTTTTATTTTTTCTGGTTCCAGCACTCGAGCATTTGAGGAAAAAGATTGAGGTGTCAACAGAGAGAATTCGTTTGGCTAAGGTGAAAGAAGACGAGGCAAAAAAGGTTGGATTTGTTCATTTATGAATTTGATGCAGTTACTTGCTATTATCTGATACAATAGCTTTGATCATCCAAAATATTCCCATCTGTTAGATTTTTCATTTGCTAGCTACCGGCGTTGTGGATGAAATGGAAGGTGCAACTTATTTTGCATAGATAAGCAATATAGTGTTAGAGTATCACTATCACCTGTAGGGAAAACCATAATACTGTTGGCTGCATTTTCCAGAAATGCCAAATGAAAAATTGAGTTCATGAGCGACAATATAAAAGATGCAGGAATGATAAATTGCTTTTGTTGTAAAACAAAATAAACTCAATTTATGTATTTATCCGGAACAGCTATTATGCTTCCATTAGGATTAGAACTTCAACTATTCTGATGCCCTTAAAGCAACTTCATATTTGAGATCAAGTGTGTTGTTGTATATTGAGTTTTAATGCATGAAAACTCTGTCTTTCCTTGTTCTGTTACTAAGTTAACTTAAAATTCTTATAACGGTGTTTCTTGTTTGGTTATTAGAAGTCTTAAACCAGTGTTTATTCTCACTGGAAATGCTTCTATTTATAATTTGTTTCTCTTGTTGTCTAATATGATTTAGCTGTTTGCATTCTACTGTTAGTTTGTTACTTATTATTTTGCTAGTTTAGGCCTGGGAAGCTGCTGCACAAGTTGTTAAAGAGGAAGAGAATGCTAAGCAGAGGTTATGTGACGATCTGAACCGGCTGGTATGTGTTTCCTTTTCTAGTTCTTATTCATATAACTAGTGAATTTTTCTTATAACAACATCAGATTTAGTTGAAAAAACCTTGTTTTTTTTGTTTCAATTAGGTCCAAGAGAGCGCGGCTTCACAATATTCGAGATTGGAGGAGTTAAAGAAGCGTTTAGAATGCCTTAATCCTGTCAGGGCTTCTGTCGATGTTCCCGTAAGTCCAGATATGTTTCTTTCCTGATAGAGACTAGTTAGTTCTTTCTGTTGTTGTCTACATGCACATTCTGGTTTCGTTCTCAGTCGAGTTCTACACAGCAGGCTACTACAAATCCGGTACCTCAGCAACTGACCTCACAAAATCCAGCAAATGCAACTGCCCCTGCAAGCAATGCCCGTGAACCTGCCTCCACCGGACAACAGCAGCAAAGATATGCTGAGGCGGAAAGGAAGCGGAGACCATCGAACTCAGGAGGAAGAGGAAGAGGCGGTGTGATGGCCATTCCCATGGGAAGAGGAAACTCTGGGTCAGGATGGACGGGTGCTGGGTTTGAGACATGATGCTCGGATCTGTAGTTTATATGGAGTATGAAAGAATTGACATGTCTGTCTTGGTGGTATACAACGATAGCTTGGTTGGAACTGTGAGGGTGGAAAATGTCACGGACTGTCGATCATTTATTGATGTGTATGTTGTGCAGCGAATTTTTTTTTTATTGAGAGCTGTGACATCTAGTGTAATAAAATCGATTTTTCTTAGGCAAGTGCTCTGTCTGCCAGCAGGATTCTGCAATTTATCAGCCAGCCTGCGGAGCCGTTCAATGCAACTAAGAGCATGCACTATATGGGTTCGGTTCAAAAGCCGCCTGCGGAGCCGTCAGCATCGGACGGATGTAATTTTTGGCATGAAAATGGCCGTTTTTCAACTCGCGTTTCACAAAATCGGCGAGTTTTCGCCTAAATTCATCTCAAATTTAGACATTTCGATATAAATATGAATACAGAGCGATGTTTGGCATGAAATTAAACATAGTTTGGCAAAGTTGTACATAGTTCGCCATACGATGAGCTTGGCGACGATCCGCGCCGGCCAAGCCCACTCAGAGCTCCACCGGCCAGGCCCGCGTGTCGCCGGTCAGCCGACCAAAGCCCATGCCGAGCTCCGTCGGCTAGACCCGCGTCGAGCTTCGCTGGCCAGGCCCGCGTGTGGGGGAAGGGAGAGAGAAGATGGGCGTGTGGGGGAAGAGAGAACGTTTCCTCACTGGCGCGTGGGCCACACGGCGAGATTTGCTACATCCGGTGTTCTTAGGCGATTTTCAGGATGCTGGGATCGGCCTGGAAACGCATGATGAAAAAAAGCCTAAATCCGGATGAAACCGGTGTACTGGGAACGGGAGTGGGACAAATTTCGCCCATCCGGATGTAAAACTCGCCGCAAAGTGGTTTCCTGGGAACGCAAGTGGAGATACCCTTAAAATGTGAAGTCACTTTTTCTTTCTTTGGAGCATGATAATCTTATTCTCATCTGTCTTCTTCCCTCCTTAATGCATGGGATATGGGGTGGCCCGATCTTCTCAGCAAGCACTCGTCGATGATGATGGTGGATGATAGATAACTAGCATGTAGCTATGAACTCTCCCGCTCAAACCCTGATGCCGATGCAACAGATCTCGAACCCTATGGAATATTTACAACACCACGTTCTTGCGCATGTAGCCGTCGACTATGAACGGTAGTTTGCAATTCACTAATTTCCAATGCAACAACAGATCACACTCAATTGCAGTAGATAATTTGATCAGAGGGTAATTCCAGAGGTTCTTGATAAGAAACAACTCCAAAATAGTTTAAACATGGTCTAATCCTAACTATGGGGACGTTCCAGAGCTTATAAGAGCGGTTGGGGCGGCCAGAAACCGAAACTAAGACGCAAACGACTCAAACTGATACATTCCGACTCGGACCAGATTTGGTTGTCGGCCGGACAGTCCGGTGTGATTCGGCCGGGTAGTCCGGGTGGGTCGGACACTCCGGGTGGAGTGTGTCGGACAGTCCGGTCTGCCCGGAAACTTTAGAGTTTCCGTGTGGTGTTCGGGTAGTGTCCGATCTGGGACACTGATTGTCCACACCTTGGGGCTTCGTCGGGGGGGGGGGGGGGGGGACAGCCCGGGTGGACTGGGCTGGACATTCCGGTCTTGGCAGGAGCTTTTGCCTTCTTCTTGATGATCTTCCCTCGCGCCTTCCCCCCGCTCCTCCCTCGCGCATCCTTGGGCAATCATCATGTTATGCTCTATGTGCTTCAGCTCCTCGCTCCGTGCTACGCCTTCTTCTCCAATGTACCTGATCATACAGTAGCACAATGACTTAGGTAGTATAAAGTTCTCATTAATTAAAACATCAGGTTCATTAAGAGACAAATTCACCTGTTGTTCTAGTAGTTTAGCACGAGCTCTTGTAATAGATCCAATTCTAATCTCATTGGACTGAACCTTCTTTGTAGCAACTGGAACATCTTCAGTAGTAGTTGGGGAAGGTATAAGTATAGGGATGTCCTTATCATCTACCCCCTTCAAAAGGCGTTGACCTCGACGCTTCAAGGTCTTCTCCATCATATGGTGACAAATCAGCAATGTTGAAGCTGCTGCTAACTCCACGAAACTTAGCAATAGGAATATCAATCGAGTAGGCATTATCATTAATCTTGGATTACACCTTGTAAGGACCAGCACAACGGTGCTTCAATTTGTATTGTCGAAGCTTGGGGAACCTATCCTTGCGGAGATGTACCCAAACCATGTCAACAGGCTTGGACAAAACCTCTTTTCTTGCTTGATTCCTTGCAGCAGCAATGTTCTTGCCTTTTGTCTCAATAGCCTCTCAAGTCTTCTCATGAATTTTCTTTACATATTCAACACGTTTTGATGCCTCCATATAAACTCTCTCATGTAATGGCAGAGGCAACAAATCAAGTGGCGTCAATGGCTTGAATCCATACACCACCTAAAAAGGACAAAGCTGAGTAGTTGAATGCACAACCCTGTTGTATGCAAACTCAATATGTGGCAAACACTCTTCCCACTACCGCAAATTCTTATTGATCATAGTCCTGAACAATTGTGACAATGTTATATTTACCACCTCAGTTTGACCATCCGTTAGGGGATGACAAGTAGTACTGAACAACAGTTTCGTTCCAAGCTTCCCCCATAAGTCTTACAAAAGTAGCTCATGAACTTCACATCACGGTTAGAAACAATCGTCTTTGGTAATCCATGTAATCTCACGATATACCTGAAAAAATAGGTTAGCAATATGCGACGCATCGTTGTTTTGTGGCAGGCAATAAAATGAGCCATCTTAGAGAATCTATCCACTACCACAAATATAGAATCATGACCTCTCTAAGTTTTGGGTAAACCTAGCACAAAGTCCATGCTAATATCTTCCCAAGGTGTAGTAGGTGTAGAGAGAGGTGTATACAAACTAACATGGATATACCCTACGTGTGACTCACATTGGTATACACGGTCTAGCCCATGGAAGGCCCACATGAAAACTTGCTGTCCAAGAAGACTCCGGGTGGTCCAAGCCCAATAGAAGTTCGACTCCTTGGAGAACACGACCAGGATGTAGATAGATTATTCAAGGGTGAAACCCTTGTTGGAATTATGCCCTAGAGGCAATAATAAAGATGTTATTATTATAATTCTTGTTCATGATAATGTTTATATTCCATGCTAGAATTGTATTAAGCGGAAACTTTAATACTTGTGTGGTTTGTGAACAACACCGTGTCCCTAGTACGCCTCTATGGACTAGCTCATTGATCAATGATGGTTAAGGTTTCCTAACCATAGACATGAGTTGTCAATTGATAATGAGATCATATCATTGGGAGAATGATATGATGGACAGACCCAAACTAAGCGAAGAAATTAGATCGTGTCATCGTGTTCGTCTTTGTGAAGCTTTTCTTATGTCAAATATTGTATTCCTTAGACCATGAGATAATACAACTCCCTGGTATCGGAAGAAAGCTTGAGGTCATCAAACGTCATCCTATGAGAGGGTGATCATAAAGGTGTCTCTCAGGTGATCGGAAAGTATCTGTTGGGTTGTATGTATCGAGATGGGATTTGTCCCTCCCAAGTCGGAGAGATATACTTCGGGCCCACTCGGTAATCGATATCAACACCGCTTGCAAGCATGTGGTTAAGGAGTTAATCACAAAGTGATATCGGATTACGGAACGAGTAAAGTACTTGCTGTGAACGAGATTAAACTAGGTATGATGCAAGCGATCAAATCTCGGGCAAGTAAAATATCGCGAGAAGGGAATATATATATGGGATTGATTGAATCCCGCATCGTGGTTCATCCGATATGATCATCGATGAATGTGGGAGTCAATATGGGTTTCGGACCCGCTGTTGATTATTGATAGAAGATCATATGCATATTCTCGAACCCGCAGGTCACACACTTAACGTGTCTCGGCGCTAGGATAGATTGGATAATTGGTTTATGAGTTTTTGTTGAGTCTCGGATGGGATCCGGGACATCACGAGAGGTTCGGAGTGGTCCGGAGAATAAGATTCATATAAGGCGGTGCAGTTTTGGAGTTGAATTGTTCCGGGTTAATCGGTATTGTACCGGAAGCTTCTAGAACCTTCCGGAAGGGGACCAACATGGCCCCACATTCCGGGAGGGGGCATGGGCCTATGAGGGAGTGCCCTGGCCGCATTGGGCCAGGGGCACAAGGCCCCATAGGGCCCAGCCGGCCAAGAGAGGTTTAAACTCTAGATAGAGCTTCTAGAAGGGGGGGTTTCCTTGCCCCCCACTCTTCCTCCTTGGGGCCGCCGGACTTGGCTTGGGGGAGGGGCTAGGGCTGCGCCCACCCCTCTATATATAGAGGGATGGGGTCGCACCAACCCCTTACACCTTCCCCTCCAACCCTAGCCGCCCTGCTGCCCTCCTCTCTCCCCCCCGACTGCTTGTAGGCGAAGCCCTGCTACAGAAATTCTCCACCAATTGCACCGCGCCGTCACGTTGTAGATCCAACCCATCTCTCCACCATACTTGCTGGACCAAGGAAGGAGGAGATGTCGAGGTTCTGCATGTGTGCATCTCACGGAGGCACTGCCACTTGTGGTGCTAGATCGGATCGGATCGCGAGGAGGAGAAGTGAGTACGACTACATCACCCCGCGTTAAACGAGCGTTCATCTGTGAGAATCTTCAAGGGTATGAAGATCTAATCCAATCTCTCTCGTTGTTTGCATCTCCTAGATTAGATCTTGGCTTTCCCTCTGTTCGCATCCGTAGAAAATTTTGATTTACTATGCCGCGAAACCCTTCAGTGGTATCAGAGCTAGATCTATGCGTAGATGTGTTTCACGAGTAGAACACAACATGGTTGTTGCGGGCGTTGATGTTTTCTGTTGCAAGCCTCTTGTTTGTGTTCTTCTTATGAGGCGGGATAGTGAGATTGAAGCGGTCCAGGCCAACCTTACGTGACGTCGTTCACGAGACCGGCTCCGCACTTGACGTGTGGCTTGTTCCACACATGCGGCTGGTGGATGTCAGTTTCTCTCACTATAGTTGTCATGGGATTAACACCGGAGTTTGGCAACCATAATATCACCGTTGTGGCTTTCCGTAGGTAAGAATCGTTCTTAGCATCTACTCCCATAAGCCACGTAAAACATGCAACAACAAAGTAGAGGCGTCTAACTTGTTTTTGCAGGGAGTGTTTTCTGTGATATGGTATGGCCCAAGATGTGATGTGTATATTGTATGCGATGATCATGTTTTGTAATGTTTCACGACTTGCATGTCGATGAGTACACAACCGGCAGGAGCCATATGGTTGTCTTTATAATTGTGTATGACCTGCGAGTCAACTTCTTATACGCCATGTAATAGCTTTACTTTATCGCTAAGTAGTTAGCAATAGTTGTAGTTGCTATTCGTGGTGGAGGCAATCATGGTGGAGTGATGGAGATCATGCTGGAACGCACAAGATGGAGATCATTGCGCGAAGATTGGCTATACCATGTCACATAAAGTTATATGCATGTGATGTTTATCCTTTTATGTATCTTATTATGCTTAGATCACGACGGTAGCATTATAAGATGATTCCTCATAAAGATCAAGATAAAACTGTGTTCTCCCCAAGTATGCACCGTTGCGAAAGTTCATCGTGTCCAAGCATCACGTGATGATCGGGTGCTATAGACTCTACGCTCACATACAACGGGTGCAAGCCAGTTTTGCACACGCGGAAATACTTGGGTATAACTTGACAAGCCTAGCATGTACAGACATGGCCTCGGAACACAAGAACCGAAAGGTTAAGCATGAGTCATATGAATGATATGATCGACACTTCGTTGTCCACCATTGAAACCACATCTCTTCTCGTGATGATCGGATTAGGTGTGGTGAATTTGGATCGTGTTCACTAAACCACTTGAGGGATGTTGAATTTAGTGGGAGTTCATCTAGTAATTTGATTAAGTTGAACTATTTATCATGAACATAGTCTAAATTGTACTTGCAAATACTGTAGATCACATGGCCAAGTCCAACTTCAACTTCAACGTTTTTGCTGAGATAGAAAAGCTTAGAAACAATGGGTCTAACTTCACCAAATGGTTCCGCGTTCGAGAATCATTCTCTTGGCGGACAAAAGGACTATGTCCTTGAGAAAGCGCTAGGTGACGCCCCTGCTATAGATGCGCCGGCTGATGAAAAAGTTGTTTATCAGTCGCGCAAGGATGATTATGATTTGATTAAGATCGCCATGTTGTATGCTATGGAATCAGATCTTCAAAATCGTCTTGAGGAGTTCGCCGGGCCCTTTGAGATTCTCGAGGAGCTGAAAAACATGTTTCAGACTCAAGCCCGTTCTGAGAGATATGAGATCTCTAAGAAATTCTTTAACTACAAGATGGAGGAAGGAGTTAGTGAGCACGCCATTGAGATGACGGGCTACACTCAACGCCTGTGAGCAACTGGATGCAAGATTCGGAGGAGCTCAAGATTGACACTCCTAGCTACAAAAGTTTTGTAGTTGATCACAATCAGATTGGTTCCACTGATATGATCACTGAGCTCTTTGCTAAGATGAAAGTAGCAGAGGTGAACATCAAAAAGAATAATCATGTGTTGATGGTCAACAAGCCCCCCACCTTCAAGAAAGGTAAGGGTGCAAGGAAGCCCTTCAAGAAAGGCGGCGGCAAGCGCGTTGCCCCTGCTGAGAAGAAGCTCAAGTCTCGTCCTAAGCCGACTTTGAGTGCTTCTATTGCAAGGACAAGGGTCCTTTGGAAGCGCAACTGTCCAAGTACTTAGCGACAAGAAGGCTGGCACCATCAAAGGTATATTTGATATACATGTTATTGATGTTTTCCTTACTAGCCCTTGTTGTAGTGCACAGGTATTTGATACGTTCGATTTGCTAATATTTGTAACTTTCGAAGCAGAGCTACGGAATGAGCGGTGGCTTGCGAGGGATGAGGTGACGATGCGCGTTGGCAGCGGATCAAGAGTTGATGTGATGGCCGTCGACGCTCTCCTTAGTTTTACCTTCGGATTAGTTTTAAACCTTAATAAGTGTTATTATGTGCCTGCGTTGAGCATGAACATTATTTCGGATCTTGTTTATTGCAAGACGGTTATTCATTTAAATCGGAGAATAATGGTTGTTCTATTTATATGAGTAACATCTTTTATGGTCATGCACCTATTGTGAATGGTTTATTTCTTCTAAATCTCGAAAGGGATGAAACACACATCCATAACATTGAGGCTAAGAGATGCAAAGTAGATAGTGATAATACTACTTATTTGTGGCACTGTCGTCTAGGTCATATTGGTGTTAAGCGCATGAAGAAACTCCATTCTGATGGACTTTTGGAGTCTCTTGATTTTGAATCATTTGACACATGCGAACCATGCCTCATGGGCAAGATGATCAAAACCACGTTCTCCGGTATGATGGAGCGAGCAACGGACTTGTTGAAAATCATACATACCGATGTATGCGGACCGATGAGTGTTTACGGCGGTGGATATCGCTATTTTCTCACTTTTACCGATGACTTAAGTAGATATGGGTATATCTATTTAATGAAACATAAATCTGAAACGTTTGAAAAGTTCAAAGAATTTCAGAATGAAGTGGAGAACCATCGTAACATAAAGATTAAGTTTCTACGATCCGATCGTGGAGGTGAATATTTGAGTTATGATTTTCTCACGCATCTTAAAGCAAGTGGAATCGTTTCACAACTCATACCGGAACACCACAGCGCAATGGTGTGTCTGAACGCCGGAATCGAACCCTATTAGATATGGTCCGATCAATGATGTCTCATACTGATTTGCCGTTATCATTTTGGGGTTATGCATTAGAAACCGCTGCATTCACTTTAAATAGGGCTCCATCTAAATCCGTTGAGACGACACCGTATGAACTGTGGTTTGGTGCCAAACCTAAGTTGTCGTTTCTTAAAGTTTGGGGATGCGAAGCTTACGTCAAGAAGTTGATGCCGGACAAGCTCGAACCCAAAGCGGAGAAATGCATCTTCATAGGATACCCTAAGGAAACTATTGGGTATACCTTCTATCACAGAACCGAAGGCAAAGTGTTTGTCACAAACAACGGTTCCTTTCTTGAGAAGGAGTTTCTCTCGAAAGAAGTGAGTGGGAGGAAAGTAGATCTAGACGAGGTTATTGAACCTTATCTTGAATTGGAGAGTAGCGCAGCACCTGAAATTGTTCCACTGCCGCCTGCACCAACAATAGAGGAAGCTAATGACAAGGATCATGAAGCTTCGGACGATGCTGCTACTGAACATCGCAGGTCGACAAGGTCATGTGCCCCTCCTGAGTGGTACGGCAACCCTGTCTTGACTGTCTTGTTAGTACAAGACAGTGAACCTACGAACTATGAGGAAGCGATGATGAGCCCAAACTCTGAGAAATTGCTAGAAGCCATGAAATCCGAATTGGGATCCATGAGCGAAAACCAAGTATGGACTTTGGTGGACCCTCCTAGCGACCGAAAGGCCGTTGAGTGCAAATGGATCTTCAAGAAGAAAACGGACGCGGATGGTAATGTTACCGTCTATAAAGCACGGCTTGTCGCGAAAGGTTTTCGACAAGTTCAAGGTGTTGACTACGATGAGACTTTCTCTCCCGTAGCGATGTTTAAGTCCATTCGGATTTTATTAGCAATTGCTGCGTTTCATGATTATGAAATATGGCAGATGGATGTCAAGATTGCGTTCCTCAATGGCAACATTGATGAAGAGTTGTATATGATGCAACCCGAAGGTTTTGTTGATCCTAAGGATGCTGATAAAGTATGCAAACTTCAGCGTTCCATTTATGGACTGAAGCAAGCATCTCGGAGTTGGAACCTTCGTTTTGATCAAGTGATCAAGAGCTTTGGATTTGTTCCAAATTGCTATGAATCTTGTATCTACAAGAAAGTAAGTGGGAGCTCGGTGACGTTTCTGGTACTGTATGTGGATGACATATTGATTATCGGAAATGACATCAACATGCTTAATGATGTGAAGAGTTATTTGAACAAGTGTTCTTCAATGAAAGACCTAGGTGAAGCTGCTTATATATTGGGCATCAAGATCTATAGAGATAGACAAAGATGCCTGATAGCTTTAAGCCAGAGTACATACCTAGACAAAGTTCTAAAAAGGTTCAGAATGGATAAGGCAAAGAAAGGTTCGGTGCCTATGTTGTCAGGTAAGATGTTGAGCAAGGCTCAGGGTCCATTCTGATGAAATGATAGGAAGCTATGAGCAAAGTGCCTTATGCCTCGCCATAGGTTCCATCATGTATGCCATCTTGTGTACTAGACCGGATGTGTCCAATGCTCTTAGTTTGTGACGAGATATCAAAGTGACCCAGAGTGGAACATGGACAGCCGTAAAGAACATCCTAAAGTACCTAAATAGGACTAAAGAAATGTTCTTAGTCTATGGGGTGATGAGCGACTGTCGTAAAAGGTTACGTCGATGCTAGTTTTGACACCGACAAGGATGATTCTAAATCTCAGACAGGATACGTGTATATTTTGAATGGAGGAGCTATGAGCTGGAGAAGCTACAAGCAAAGCGTGATCGCGGGATCTACAGTAGAAGCGGAATACATGGCTGCTGCAGAAGCGTCAAGTGAAGGAGTTTGGATCAGGAACTTCATCACTGAGCTTGGCGTGGTTCCAAGTGCATTGGACCCACTGGAGATATTGTGTGACAACACTGGTGCCATAGAACTCGCTAAGGAACCAAGATATCATCCAAAGACCAAGCATATCAACCGCAAGTTTCATATAATCCGAGATTATATAGCAGATGGAGATCTGAAGATTAGCAAAGTACATACAGATCTGAATGTCGCAGATCCGTTGACTAAACCTCTTCCGCGTGCAAAACATGATCAACACCTCAGTGCCATGGGTGTGAGATTGTTGCCAAATGTAAACTAGATTATTGACTCTAGTGCAAGTGGGAGACTGTTGGAATTATGCCCTAGAGGCAATAATAAAGATGTTGTTATTATAATTCTTGTTCATGATAATGTTTATATTCCATGCTAGAATTGTATTAAGCGGAAACTTTAATACTTGTGTGGTTTGTGAACAACACCGTGTCCCTAATACGCCTCTATGGACTAGCTCATTGATCGATGATGGTTAAGGTTTCCTAACCATAGACATGAGTTGTCAATTGATAATGAGATCATATCATTGGGAGAATGATATGATGGACAGACCCAAACTAATCGAAGCAATTAGATCGTGTCATCGTGTTCGTCTTTGTGAAGCTTTTCTTATGTCAAATATTGTATTCCTTAGACCATGAGATAATACAACTCCCTGGTATCGGAAGAAAGCTTTGAGGTCATCAAACGTCATCCTATGAGAGGGTGATCATAAAGGTGTCTCTCAGGTGATCGGAAAGTATGTGTTGGGTTGTATATATCGAGATGGGATTTGTCGCTCCCAAGTCGGAGAGATATACTTCGGGCCCACTCGGTAATCGATATCAACACTGCTTGCAAGCATGTGGTTAAGGAGTTAATCACAAAGTGATATCGGATTACGGAACGAGTAAAGTACTTGCTGTGAACGAGATTGAACTAGGTATGATGCAAGACGATCAAATCTCGGGCAAGTAAAATATCGCGAGACGAAGGGAATATATATGGGATTGATTGAATCCTGGCATCGTGGTTCATCCGATATGATCATCGATGAATGTGTGGAGTCAATATGGGTTTCAGACCCACTGTTGATTATTGATAGAAGATCATATGCATATTCTCGAACTCGAGGTCACACATAACGTGTCTCGGCTAGGATAGATTGGATAATTGGTTTATGAGTTTTGTTGAGTCTTGGATGGGATCCGGGACATCACGAGAGGTTCCGGAGTGGTCCGAGAATAAGATTCATATAAGGCGGGCAGTTTTGGAGTTGAATTGTTAAGGTTAATCGGTATTGTCTTAAGCTTCTAGAACCTTCCGGAAGGGGACCAACGTGTCCCCACCTTCCGGGAGGGGGCATGGGCCTATGAGGGAGTGCCCTGGCCGCATTGGGCCAGGGGCACAAGGCCCCATAGGGCCCAGCCGGCCAAGAGAGGTTTAAACTCTAGATAGAGCTTCTAGAAGGGGGGGTTTCCTTGCCCCCCACTCTTCCTCCTTGGGGCCGCCGGCCTTGGCTTGGGGGAGAGGCTAGGGCTGTGCCCACCCCTCTATATATAGAGGGCTGGGGGCGCACCAACCCCCTACACCTTCCCCTCCAACCCTAGCCGCCCTGCTGCCCTCCTCTCTCCCTCCCGACTGCTTGTAGGCGAAGCCCTGCTGCAGAAATTCTCCACCAATTGCACCGCGCCGTCGCGTTGTAGATCCAACCCATCTCTCCACCATACTTGCTGGACCAAGGAAGGAGGATACGTCGAGGTGCTGCACGTGTGCATCTCACGGAGGCACCGCCACTTGTGGTGCTAGATCGGATCGGATCGCGAGGAGGAGAAGCGAGTACGACTACATCACCCACGTTCTGATGAACGTTCCGCTATGCGAATCTTCAAGGGTATGAAGATCTAATCCAATCTCTCTCGTTGTTTGCATCTCCTAGATTAGATCTTGGCTTTCCCTCTATTCGCATCCGTAGAATTTGTTTGATTTACTATGCCGCGAAACCCTTCAACCCTAACTTGTAACCGACTCGACCTATCCCCGGGACCTGGCCTATCTATATAAAGGCTAGGAGGGCATGGCGAGGAGGCTATCCCAACTCATACACACACCTCACGCCAGATTGCATCTGCGCACCCCCTTTAACCTTCGGTTTCGCCGTAACCAAGAACAGACAAGCAGGAGTAGGCTTCTCCCTCTGGGGGCCTGGACCTGGGTAAACCTCGTGTCCCCTTTCTGCGTGTATGTTAACCATCTCGCGACCTCCAACATCCCTGTCTTCTCCAAAATCCAAGTCCATAACAATGGGCATTGACGAGTCGAACCCTCGTTAATTGGCGCCCTTTGTGGGAACTGGGGACGTTGATCGTGTGGTCATGGCGGTTCCATCTGGAGCGATCTACGATTCCTCGGCAACGGAGAATCACCTTCTCTTCGGTGCTTTTAACTTCACCGCCCACTCACCAGCAACCCGCAAAGATTTTGAGTCCGTAGGCGACGGATTCGAGATGCTGTTCGGGAGCTTCTGCTTCCAGGTGGGCAAACCGGCACCCTACGCCTTCTAGAGAGGGTGCCACTCCCATCAATCAGGCCTGCCTCATTGGTCCCACCAATCAACGTCCTGCGCACGCCATCGCTGACGGACGGCTCGGATGACAGCAATAGCTGCAACTCTGACCTCTGCAACCCTCCTACGGAGGAAGGAACCTATAGTTCTGGATCTGAGAGATGCGGGAGCAATGATCTCTTCGCGCGCTGCCTGTGCGCTTCCATACATAGCGGCGACATCAACGACGGAACCGACCCGCCACTGAATCCCCCTCCCAACCCTCAGGCCGAGAACGGAGGAAACATGGCACCCCCGCCAGGTCCCAACAGGAATAGGGCACCTCAAGGCAATGAGGGTATAAACCGTGTTCGCAACGAAATCCACCTTAACGACGCCGACTGGGAGAAGGTGCGCGATGCCGTGCGGGGCACTCAGCCTCTACCTATCGATGCCCCCCATGACATGTTGATGGGCTATCACTGGATCCTAATCGAGGAGCACAATCGATAGATCAAGCAGCAAGCCGAGCTCGACAAGCGTAGGCGGGAGGCTGACGAGTCAGGCATGCAGCAAGCGGCACTCTCTGCCGCTGGTGGCTCCTCCTCACACAGCCACGACGGCCGCAAGTACCCCTCTCGCCTGGAGTGGATGGACCCCGCCGCATGACGCGAGGCTACCAAGTCACTCGATATGTCCTTCATGATGATGGACTCGCAGGGCAACGTCATGCCCAAGATGCCACATGCCGCGGTCATGGTGGCTACCACCTACCTCACATCCAACCCGCCACCAGCGGGAGACCCAAGGAACGCGATCCACAAGTCTGCGCTTCCAGGCCTCGGACTAGTCGGAGATGCGCTCCATGAAGAAACACCCGTGGAGCCAAAGAACAAGTCCGTGGTAAAATTCCCTAGAAGCCGCACACCCTCATCCGACGAGGAAGAGCATGACTTGCCTCTACGACTCCGTAGCCCATGGCACAGGAGAAACAACTACGATGATCATAGCGATCTAGCACAACGCAAGATCGACAAGTCACTCGCCTAGCGTGCGTGCTCAACTAAGTCCGAAGATGACGACGGGGAGCTGTGTGGTGCCAGGTTCTTCAGCAGGGCCGTCTGGAAATCACGGATGCCGAAGAGCTTCAAGTTTCCTTCGACAATCCAAAATTCGACGGCGCATTGGAGCCAAATACTTGGCTCGATGATCACCTATCGTCAGTCAAGCTCCATGGCGGGAGCAAAACAGCTAGCATCCATGCGATTTTCAGGTTTTCACCGAGCACAGCTCAGCGATCTCCCGCCGGATCCATCCACAGCTGGGAAGAACTGGCATACAAATTCATATGCAACTTCAAGGGCACCAGCAAGAGACCAGCTTCAATCAAAGAGCTACGGGCCTACTTCCAGCGGTCCAACGAGTCCATCCGCTCGTACATACTACGCTGGTCCATCATCAAAAACTCCATGGAAAACATCTCTGAGGAGAGGGCAATCGACGCCTTCAACGACGGCACCAGGAGTCGTGAATTCAAGGAGGAGCTCGGGCGCATCAAGCCCAAAACCATCGATCACTTGATGGACATCGCCAATCGCTGGGCTGATGGGGAGGATGCCGTCAACTGAGCACGTTCAGATGACGAAGATAACTTCCGCCACAGGTGTGATCTCCGCGGAAAAATAAGATCGCGCGTCTACGACAACCGTGAGGAGGTCGACATGGTCGTGGCTGGTTACGCCGATCGCCGCGATGATGGCAACCACAACAGCGGGTACCGCGGTGGCAACTACCGCGATAGTGGAAGGACCACCCAAACATGGCAGCGCCGCAACCGCGATGATGAGCCAGCCGCATTTGAAAAGCTGTCTAGTCCCTGCACCATCCACTTTTACATCGACAAACATGATGGAAAGAGGAAGGCCAGCCATATGCTCAAGGACTGTAGGGAGTTCCAGAAACTCCACGAGGGCTTCGCCCAGATGTGATGCTAGGCGGTGAACCCAGGATTCGCCCCCGCTCCAGGAGGCGTAGCCCACGGGGCTCCAGCACCACCACCACCCGGAGGACACACACAACCTCCGACTGCGCCGGTGCAGAATAACGGGGCACACGCATACCCGCCACCGTTGGGGTCCATGATGATACAGAAGGGACGCCCAACCAACAGGGTGTAGAAGAAGATCACCCACCAAGTCAAATTGGCCGTGACCTCCCTACCAGCCATACCTGAATACCTCAGCGGCTCGGAGTCATGCATCACGTTCGATCGTTCGGATCACCCGCGCCAGTTAACTCGCCCAGGTCACTCTGCCCTAGTGCTCGAGGCCCAGATTGGAGGGTTCGAGATGAGCCGCGTCTTCATGGACAAAGGCAGTGACATCAACCTGATGTTTGCCAGCACACTCGCAGCTGTGTGGATCTCGCTATGCATACTAGAGGCGTCGGACACGACGTTCCACGACATTGTCCCAGGGAAGGGCATATACCCTCGGGCAAGATATGGCTCGACGTCATCTTCGGCAAGCCCGAAAACTTCAGGCGTTGTCGGCTTGAGTTCGAAGTGGTGAACTGGCCCTCACAATACCATGCCATCCTTGGGCGTGTGGCATTCGCAAGATTCCTAGCAGTACCGCACTACGCGTACCTTCTACTAAAGATGCCGGGATTGAAGGGAATATGCCCTGAGAGGCAATAATAAAGTGTTTATTATGTGTATTCCAAGTATATGATAGATGTTTATTTTGCATGCTATAATTGTATTAATACGGAAACATTAATACATATGTGTTTAATAAACAAACAGAAAGTTCCTAGTTATGCCTCTCTCATAAACTAGCTCATTGATTAACAAGATGATCAAGGTTTCCTGATCATGGACATTGGATGTTGTTAATAACGGGATCACAACATTAGTGTAATGGTGTGATGAACATTCATCCGAAGTATAGCATTACGATCAAAGTCATTGAGTTTATATTGCTATAACAACTTACGAAGTGATCCTAATCCTTAGACCATGAGATCATGTCAATCACTAACACCGAAAGAGTTTCTTGATAACATCAAATGTCACACCGTAACAGGGTGATTATAAAGATGGATTCAGAACTAATAAAGTGTTATGTTGAGGCTCATGGATCGAGAGTGGAATTTGTTCATCCCGATGACGGATAGATATACTCTGGGCCCTCTCGGTGATATCACACTGATTAGCTTGCAAGCAAGTGATTTGATCACTAGAATGTTATATCACGGGAACGAGAAAAGAGTGCATGTCGGTAACGAGATCAAACTAGGTATGGAGATACCGATGATCGAATCTCGGACATGTAATATATCGTGAAACAAAGGGATTAATATACTAGCGTAAAAGGTTCCGACGATCACAAGAAAGTCATCGTTGAATGTGTGGAGTCGATGGGTCTCCAGATCCGCTTACGATTATTGATCCAGAAGGGTCTCGATCATGTCCGCATTATTCACGAACCTGTAGGGTGACACACTTAAGAGACACCGACATCCAACTGAGCAAAAGTTTCATGCGAAAAGAATAAACAAGCGCAGGAATTTATTTCACTAGATACCTAAAGCGGCTTTTGGGTGAAATTGCATAAAGTGGTTATGCATGTGAAATGGAATTCTAGCAAGGGTTATTTGTGAATGTTTGTCATTAAAGTAATTGACAAAATTCTGAATAAAATAAAGAGTTTTATTTAATGAGAGTTTGCATTAAATTTGGTGGAAATTTAATGGGAATTTGAGTGGACTTTTGAGTGGAGGGAATTTAAAGGAGATTTGTGAGTGGAGTGTCCACCCACATGAATGAAGGAGGGGAGGGGGCAGCCCCATGGAATGGCCACCCCTTGGGTGCCCTCCTCCTATAAAAGGAGCCCCTCCTCACTTGTCTCTCACACCTCCTCGTGAAGGATCTCTCTCCCCTCTAGAATTTATCCCCATGGTCTCGGACTAGCGAGATACATGTTCCCGGTGGCTATTCGGCAAGAAAGAGTTGTGCTTCCGCTGCATCGCTGGAGCGAGGAGGCGGAGGTTGCTCGGTGCCTCGAACGTGTGTGCGAGCACGGATGCGCTGCTGATTTGCGGCGCTAGGACTTCCTCTCGATCTTGAGATCGGCAAGAGATCGTCTACATCAACCACGAGTTGAACTCGTTAAGCTTTGTCGGTCTTCAAGGGTATGTTCTCTACGAATATACATCCGCCCGTTGTTTGTATCTAGTAGATAGATCTTGGTACATAGTTCCCATCGTAGGAAATTTTTTGTTTTCTATGCTGCGAACCCTACAGGGATGCAGGGGCGTCACCACCATCCCAAGAAGCTTCACCAGGTCTAATAGCTGCGACAGGGACTTCAACAGAATCTCCCAGTATTTTGGCATGCAAGAGGAGCTCACAAGGCTGAAGGAGGTCAAAGATAACGGTCTGCCTCCAGTTACCAGGCAAAACACGCCTGATATGTCGTTCGACTCAACTGTTAACACTATAAAGGTGCAGGTCCACCCGACGGACGCCTCCAAGACATCGTTGATCGCCAATGACCTGAGTCCCGCATAGTAAGGCGTGCTCGTAGAATTCCTCGGTGAGCGCTGGGAAAGTTTCGCCTGGTGTCCTGCAGACATGCCAGGAGTTCACAGGGAATTCGCCGAGCATGCACTCAATATGTTTTCGGATGCGAAGCCAGTCAAGCAGTCGATGTGTTGACTGTCCGAGCCAAGAGCCAAAGCCGTTGGTGCCAAAGTCAACAAACTCCTCGATGCCAACTTCATCAGGAAGGTAAAATAAAGAACCTGGGTAGCTAACCCCGTGATAGTCCCCAAAAAGGACACAGACATCCTCCGGATGTGTGTGGACTTCACGTTGCTCAACAAGCACTGCCCTAAGGACCACTTCCCCTACCACATATCGACCAAATCATCGATTCGATAGCAGGTTGTGAGAAACTCTCCTTCCTTGATGCCTACTCAGGCTACCACAAAATTCGAATGAAGGTGGAAGATCAGGAGAAAACGGCGTTAATCACGCCGTTCGAGGTGTTTTGCTACAACACTATGCCCTTCGGGCTGAAGAATGCATGCGCCACATATCAATGATGCATGCAGGCCTTCCTAAAGAGCCAAATCAGTTGCAATGTGCAGGTATATGTTGACGACATAGTTATAAAGACCAAGGAGGCTAGAACGCTCATCGACAATCTCTACGAGGCATTCGATAACCTTGATTGCTATAGGATCAAGCTAAACCCAGAAAAGTACGCCTTCAGCGTCTGTTCCGGCCAATTACTCGGCTACTTCATCTCTTAGCGTGGCATCGAGGCTAACCCAAAGAAAATCAGGGCTATACTTGCCATGGAGAAACCCAAAAACGTCAAGGGGGTCCAGCAGCTGGCTAGGCGAATTGCGGCGCTCAGCAGGTTCATCAGCTGCATGGGCGAGAAGGCCCTCCCTTTCTACCAGCTACTACGCAGAGCCAACAAATTCGAGTGGACGGCCGAGGCAGACGAAGCATTCGAGGACCTCAGGCGCCTGCTCTCCACATCTCCTGTACTGGTAATGCCAAAGGAGAGGGAGCCTTTGCTGCTATACATTGCAGCTACGCACCAAGTGGTCAACACAGCCCTCGTGGTCGAACGACCTGGAGAAGACAAGACCCACGGGGTGCAACGCCCAGTCTACAACCTCAGCGAGGTACTAACCCCAACAAAGCAAAGGTATCCCCACTACCAGAAGCTCGCCTATGGCATATTCATGACGGCATGGCGATTGAGCCACTACTTCCAGGAGCACCAGATCATGGTCGTCAATGATGCACCACTATCGAACATCCTGAACAACCCCGAAGCTATGGGGCGAGTAGCCTTATGGGGCATCGAGTTGTCTCCTCAGGTGCTTCCTGACTTCTTCGTCCACTGCATGGAACTCCAGCTGCCGGACACTCCCGACATGTCCCAGTCTTGGACAATGCACTTCGACGGCTCCAAGCGCGAGGCTAGAGCAGGAGTCGGCGTTATCCTGACATCCCCTCAAGGAGACAAGATGAAATACGTCCTTCGGATGAAGTTCCACGCATCAAACAACGAGGCCGAATACGAGGCACTCATACATGGAATGAGGATGGCCAAGGTATGTGGAGCCACGCGCCTCGTCATCTACGGTGACTCTAATATCGTCGTGCAGCAGACGATGAACGAGTGCAACGCTGACAGCGCCAACATGATCGCATATTGTGCGCTCTACAACTCACTCAAAGGGGACTTTGATGAATGTGAGCATCGACACGTCGGCAGGTAAAGAAACGAAGAGGCAGATGATACGTCGGAAACGTATCTATAATTTTTGATGCCCCATGCTTGTTTAGTATCTACTTTTCTTTGCTTTGTCTACACTTTGAGGTGATTTTTACATGTTTTCTGGTACTAACCTATTAACAAGTTGCCACAGTGCCAGTTGCCTGTTTTCTGCTGTTTTTGGTTCCAGAAAAGTTAGTAAAGAAATATTCTTGGAATTGGACGGGACAAACGTCAAAGTCAATAACTTTCCGTGGGGAACAAGAAGTCCAGAGGGGAGCCGGAGAGGCATACCAGGGCAGCCGCACCCCCTAGGCACGGGTGGGCCCTGCCCCGCGCCTAGGCAGGGTGTGGGGCCCCTGGCCACCGCCTCGGCCTCCCCCTTCGCCTATAAGAAGCCCCCAATGCAGAAACCCTAAGTACCCGATCAAATCTCCACAAAACCTTCTGTAGCCGCCGCCACCGTCGTCCCTAGATCGGGGGGATCTGAAGTTCTTCCCGACACCCTGCCGGAGGGGAGATCATCCCGGAGGCCTTCTCTCCGGTATGATGCATGAGTAGTTCCACCTTGGACTATGGGTCCATGTAGTAGCTAGATGGTTGTATCTCCTCCTTGTGCTTTCATGTATATATCTTGTGAGCTCCGTTCATGATCAAGATCTAATCTATTTGTAATCATGCATGTTGTGTTTGCGGGGATCCGATGGATATTGAGATTATTATGTTGGTTTGATTAATGGTTTTATCTTTATGATTCTACCATGTCTGTGTTGTTTGTGATCTTGCATGCTCTCCGTTGTTAGTAGCTATCTTGGACAAGTAGGTGCTAGTGACTCCAAGAGGGGGTATTTATGCTCGATAGTGGGTTCATGCCTCTAGTTTCCAATGGAAGTGACAATAATCTCTTCAGTTGTAGATGTGTTGTTTCTACTAGGGAGAAAACAAAGGTCTCTTGTTCATGGAACATGTGTACTATTTACCTTACACACTTTGCTTAAAGGAGTTGTCTGTTGCTTGCAACTTAATACTGGAGGGGGTTCGGATGATAACCTGAAGGTGGATTTCTAGTCATAGATGCAGTTGGATGGCGGTCTATGTATCTTGTTGTATTTCCCAATCGAATCTCATAGGATCTTTCTGACTAGTAATTGCATTGTTATGCCTTGCTCAGTTCCTGTCAATTGCCCTGCTGTAATTTTTACCCTTCATGCCATGTTGTTTATCTAAGGAGAGCACCTCTAGTGAACTATGGACCCCGGTCCAATCTTTATCATTGATACATCTTCCACTGTTACTTGTTTACTTGCTGCAAACCACCATTACCTTCCACACCATACGTTTAATCCTTTGTTACTTCAAACCGGTGAGCTTGACAACCTCACTGATTTGTTGGGGCAAAGTCTTGAGTTTGTGTTGTGCAGGTCTCCGCGTTGCTTGCAACACCGGTGTGTCGTTTCCTTCCTCCTACTGGTTCGATAACCTCGGTTTCTTACTGAGGGAAAACTTGTTGTTGTGCTACTTCACACCTTGCTCTTAGGGTTCCCAACGAAGCTCTCCTACATCAACTCAGCGCTGCATCAAGCTTTTCTGGCGCCGTTGCCGGGTAGGCTAAGGACATCTTCACTAGGTGAGTCCTCCACTTCCTTTCTCTTTACTTTGTTTTTAGTTTGCTTTGTTTCTTTTGCTTGGTTTTGTTTGCCTCTTTCCAAAAAACCCAAAAAAATTAGTCTAGTTTAGTTTGCTTGCTTTATTCAAAAACACAAAAAAATTAGTTCCTACTCTAGTTGGTGGTTTGTTATTGCCTTTCTTGGTCATGCTTTCTATCAATGGATGGTTTCTTTGAAACTAGTTCATATTGGCAAGGTGGGTTCACAGAAGAACAAAAGTATTATTATAAGGAACACCATTTGTCACAAAAAGGGAAACACTTATGGGAACAAATTGATAAGTTGAATACTATTGCTATAGAGGTGTGCTCTACTTATAATGTTACTTATTGCTTTGATAAAGCTTGTTGCTGTAGGAGGTATAAAAACCTCCCTTTTCAATATGAGTATAATGATAATGTTATCATATCTTCTTATGTTAAAGGAAATTATGACTTTTATGATGTGGAACAAATTGAAGAATTTATTGCCTTCAAGGGTGCATTTGAACTTGCCAGTTTGCTTGAAAATACTGATGATGCACCTTATGAATATGAGGTCTATGAGATACTTAAATTTTTCTTTGATAATTACAAGGAAGAAAATGGATATATTCTTGAATATTTTAATAGGTGTTTTCCACAAATGGAAGAGACTAATGCCTTGCAGGAGCTTATGGAAGAAGAAATTGTTGAAACTGGAAGCTCATTAGATGAAAAAAAGGAGGAGAGTAATGAACAAAAGGAGGAAGAATGGATCTACCCATGCCTACCTTCTAATGAGAGTAACTCTTTACCTCTTATATCATTTGATTGTCCCCCATGCTTACCAAAGGAGGATGAATGTTATGTTCCTGTGGATCCTTTTAAAATATCTACTTTGGGTAAAACCTGTGAAGGTTTTAATTCCACTATTTGTGAGCTTGATAGAAGTTATGTGTTTGTAGATCATGAAAAGCATGTTTTATGTGATAGCTATATTTTTGAGTTTATTCATGATACTACTGAAAATTATTATGAGAGAGGAAAGTATGGTTGTAGAATTTTTCATGGTACTGAAACACCTCTCTATGTGCTGAAAGTTTTGAAGTTAATCTTGTTTTATCTTCCTATGCTTGTCACTTTGTTCTTTGTGAATTTATTTGCATACAAGATTCCTATGCATAGGAAGTGGGTTATACTTAAATGTGTTTTGAATTTTCTTCTTGATGCTCTCCTTTACTTCAATTCATATTTCTTATGTGAGCATCTTCTCAAACTATGAGGCCTAACTTAAAGGCGTTAAAGAAAATTACTTGTTGGGAGATAACCCAAGAGTTTCCTTGAGTCTTGGAAGTCATTACTTTAGTAATGACCTCTCCTTATCCTTTTTGTTTTCTTTTTGTGCCAAGAATGACCTCTAATGAGAGGGAAGTAAGATTGGGGAGTTGCTGTCCCAAAACAGATTTCTGTCCTCCACCAAAAACATACGTGAGGAGTCTCTGTAACTCGGATGGAGCTCACAATTTACAAATAAATCACCCAGTATGTTAGCTAACTTTCGTTAGTTCAACACTTTTTGATTTGAGCAACAGAAGATGTTCGAAAAAATCGGTTTCTACCTGCTGGTCTGTTTTGGCAGATTTCTGCCATTATTTGCATTTGCTTCTTATTTATTCCTTTTTGAGTTCTCTTTAGGTGAATTGAGCTTTTTGAAGGAGTTACTACAGAAGCTTGTGTTTTTAGTGAAAAGACTTGCTGTTCCAAAGCTTTGCCAGAGGTATAATATCTTTTTAATACACTAATGTTGCTATTGAAGATTGTGTGAAGTTTTGTATGAAGAAAAAATTTCAGGTGTAGAGAGAGAATGATGCAATGAGATGAAGAATGGACAAAAGCTCAAGCTTGGGGATGCCACCCCGGTGTCACCCCAAGAAATATCCAAGAGGTACAAGCATCAAAGCTTGGGGATGCCCAAGGCATCCCCTTCTTCATCAATAAAAAGCTCAGGTCTGTCTAGACACTTCATTTTTATTGTTTCATGCACAGTTGTTTTGTTTTTGGAGCGTCTTAGTTTTCATTTTCTTTGCTTAGTTTGTTTAGTTTGATAAAGTAGTTTGGACCCCCGTTCTCGCTGTGTTGTTTTGCAAATAAGTTGCTTGGTGTTGGAAATGAGTAGTAAGTTCTTGCTTGTAAGTGCAAGATGAGCTTGCATTGACTATGACTTAGACTTTAGCATGACATGCTAGGTGTTGTTTTGACCTTATGCTTAGTGATTATTGCTGTAGCATGTCTTGTTACAAACAATTGGGATTGCTTAGTGTGCCTTGAAGAAATTTTGCTTTGTTTTAGCATGCAAAAGCATAGTATTGTGGTATTCTCCTTTGATGCTTTGCTTGGGTTGACTTGGCACATGCTCACACCATGTTATGACTCTCATAATTCACCATTAGCCTCTATGATCATTTAGTCATTGACTTGTAGTACCACTCTTTGCTTTGATTAGTAATGCTTTGTTGCACTGCATGATTATGGCCATTATTGCTCTCTTAGTTGGTTGCTCCCAGTCATTTGCTAGCCTCCACTTGTGTGAGTAAGCTCGACTCATGCTTCCAACTCCCAAGAAATCAAGTCATTCCAAAGTGTCCACTATAAACTCCTATGCATGGTGTGTTACACCATTCCAAGTATATTCTTGTTTTCAGCTATCTTCCAATTTAAAACTATTTTGTTATGTGAAAACTTAGTGATTAAAGCCCTCACAAACTTGATGGCACACTTTATATTCTTTGACCCTAATAAACTTGAACCATTGTGTCATCTATGTTGTATATTCTTGCACTTATACGTTGGAATTAGCAGAACCGTGCTGTCACGGGGAACGTTTTCAACATTGCACTTGTACTTTGTACTTAGTTGATATCATGCTCTTTTGTCTATGGATGTCACCGGTATGAAATAAAGAGGGAACTTGTATGTCCATGGAGTTTGTATCCTATGTTAGAGAAACGCCTGGGCCGCTAGCCTAAGCCATGCCTAATCATGGTGAAAACTTGCAGCATCACCATAGTGACATCTATGAAGCATTCTTCTTATAAAAAAGACACATTGAGAAAATAGGAAAGAGAGAAAAAAGCACCATATTCCCATGGTAAATAAGAAGATTGCTGAGATGCTCATTGTCTGCTTGCCTTGTCATTTTGGTTATGGGATATCTCCTGTACCATGTGCAAGGGGTACCCCGTTGGCGGTTCTCAATGACAAGAACTTACAGGTGACTAAAGTTGAGTAGCATGAGGTGTGGCCCTCGTATTCAATGGACTTGAGATTGCCAACTTATACTTCATCAATCATATACTCCATCTTTGTTCACTTTAACCTTAATTACTTCAAGATGCTTATGATAGGGGCAATAGGGGCTGAAATCTAAGAAGTACCATAATTTTTGGAAGCTCCTTTTGAAACTTGAAATCCCTGCTTCCTTTATAAGAGGTCTTTCTTCCACCACTATTGAGTCTCCACCTTCTACCTTTAGGCACCATTAAGAGAGCATAGTTGTCATTATTTGTGCAGTGTTCCAAAGCTTATTGATTGATGCATATTGTGATATTAATTGTTCTTGTGCTATTTGTTTCTAGTCACCCTTGTGAACTTTGAAGGTGTCCTATGCATCTATTTTCTACTCTATGAGGGACAAGCTGATTGCCACTATGCTATGTTTTCTGTATGTGAAACAAACAAACTTTTTCAATGCATGTTATTCATGACCTTTGTTTGTAGCTTGTCATGTTGCATGCATAGTTACTATGTCCTATTGTTAGAACTCCATCTTTCATGAACATGTTTAGAGTTCTTTGATCCCAACTTTCAATGCTTGCAAATGGTTGGATCTTTATTGTGAGGGTGCATGTCACCTCAAAAATTATTTTTTTATCACTTACCTACTCGAGGACGAGCAGGAGTTAAGCTTGGGTATGCTTGATACATCGGAAATGTATCTATAATTTTTGATGCTCCATGCTTGTTTAGTATCTACTTTGCTTTGCTTTGTCTACACTTTGAGGTGCTTTTTACATGTTTACTGGTACTAACCTATTAACAAGTTGCCACAGTGCCAGTTGCCTGTTTTCTGCTGTTTTTGGTTCCAGAAAAGTTAGTAAAGAAATATTCTCGGAATTGGACGGGACAAACATCAAAGTCAATAACTTTCCGTGGGTAACAAGAAGTCCAGAGGGGAGCCGGAGTGGCGTGCCAGGGCAGCCACACCCCCCTAGGCACGGGTGGGCCCTGCCCCGTGCCTAGGAAGGGTGTGGGGCCCCTAGCCACCGCCTCGGCCACCGTAACAAGAAGTCTTGAGTTTGTGTTGTGCAGGTATCCGTGTTGCTTGCAACACCTGTGTGATGTTTCCTTCCTCCTACTGGTTCGATAACCTCAGTTTCTTACTGAGGGAAACTTGCCGCTGTGCTGCTTCACACCTTGCTCTTGGGGTTCCCAACAAAGTGCTCCTACATCAACTCAGCACTGCATCAGTAGACAAACTCGCCAATATTGGATCCACCTGCGCTCCAGTGCCACCTGGTGTGTTCCTCGAACAAATCTGTGTGCCCTCTATCAAGCGAAAATTCCCGAAGGACACAACCGAAGCCACATGAGACACGGGGGCTGCGCCACCCGCGAAAACCGAGGGACCCAAAGAGCTCAACACGAAGGTCGAATTGGTGAGCCTCATTCAGGTCATGGCGGTTGAGAAGACGTGGACCCAACTGTACCTTCACTACCTGATAAGCAAGCAGCTTCCTGAGGACACGACAGACGCCCGGCGCGTAGCTCGCTGATTGAAGGCCTTCACCATTATTAACTACGAGCTGTACAAGCACAGCATTCCGGGTGCTCCAGCGATGCATCACCAATAGCAACGGGAAGAGCATCCTGATCGACATCCATGAAGGTATCTGCGGCCACCACGCTGGCAGTCGTGCCCTCGTTGCCAAAGCTCTGCGAGCTGGATTTTATTGGCCAACTGCGATGCGCGATGCCAAGGACATCGTACAGAGATGCAACGCCTGCCAGAGGTACACCAACAAGCCACACACGCCAAGATCTGAGCTGCGGCCAATACCATTGGCCTGGCCTTTCATCCAGTGGGGACTCAACATGATTGGAAAACTGCCAAGGTCCTCGCCAGGAGGTCACGCCTTCCTCCTAGTGGCATTCCACAAATTCTCAAAGTGGATCGAGGCCATGCCCGTCACTAACGAGTCTGGTGCCGCCACCGTCATGTTTTTGAGTCCATTGTCTATAGGTTCGGAGTGCCCCACAACATCATCACTGAAAATGGCTCGAACTTCACCTCGAAGGAGTTCCGAGGCTTCTGTGAAAACCTTGGGATCAACCTCACATATGCCTCTGTGTCGCATCCGCAGACCAATGGGCAGGTCAAAAAGGCCAACGGTATCATCGGAAACGACATCAAGAAGTGGCTTCTATGCCCACTCAAAATACTTGCGGGAGCCTGGACAAACAAGCTACCCTCTGTTCTATGAGCCTGCGCACAATGCTAAATAGCTCAACCGGCTACACGCCCTTCTTCATGGTGCACAGAGCCAAAGCCATGTTGCCTGCTGAGGTACGCTACAAGGCCCCACGGGTCGTCGCCTACAGCGAGGCCGAATCATCGTCTGCACTCGAAGACGCCATAAACACGCTAGATGAAGCTCGCAACATCGTCGCGGTCTGCCCAGAGGTGTATCAGCAAAGTCTCCACAACTACCACAGCCGTCGGCTACACCCAAGGTCCTTCGTCGAAGGAGACCTCGTCCTACGACTCAAGTAAGAAGGCACCTAAAGCTTGAGTCACCCTAGGAAGGACCCTACGTAGTCAGTGAAGTAATCCCAGGTGGCGCTTACTGCCTAAAGGAGGTCGAGTCAGGAGTCGAATACTCCAACCCCTGGAACATCGCAAAACTGCGACGCTTCTACCCTTAGTTGTCATTTACTTTCAATATATTCAGCTAGACTACTAAGCCAAACAATGTAACTCCTACATTACGATGAATAAAAGCTAAGTTCCTTGGCCCAAAATCTTCTCTTTTACATTTTTTATCCCAAAAATATGCTCGGGGGATGCGCCTCACCTTATGACTTCGTCGAATAACAACGACACATATAAACTGAGTAGATGACTATGTCAGGCTAACGAAAAGGGCATACACACTCTACAGTCAAACAATGCATGATGTGCCAATACATACAACTTTACAAGGGCATTAAAAGCCCACTCGACAATATACAGACTTTACATTGTTTCATTTTCTACTTACAGGACTCAACCATGCTAGAGCAGGATGTTCGTCCGCTCCTCGAACACATCTACAATCTCTTCAGCATGTTGTGCCACTGCTGCGTAGTGCGGACACATATCCCATGCCATACCATCCGGAGGAGGAGGTGAACCAGCTGCTATCTCTGCAAGGTTGACATCGCGACGATGCAGCTGAACAAGCGATAGGGCTGCCTTCACCCCCTCCACCAACTGTGATGCACCAACTCCTTCACGTGGCCTGTATCGCGAAATTTTCCAAGCAATCCCAAGAAGCTAGAGGGAGAAAAATGTAGAGGGAACATCGTGTCTCAGACCGCCGCGAGTGCCAATCTTGCTCACATCAGCACCTGAAGCACTTGATGGATGTGATCTTGCACTGTTGCAAGAACAATCGCTCGGTCGTGGTCCATCCAGAAGAATCCGCCGGCCTCCAACTCCTGTTGCATCAAGCAATTCATCCAAATTGCAAGACGCTCTTTCTCTTCCTTCGGAAGAAGATTCACAACTGCACAAAGTAGCAGGCGAGATGACATAAACACCTGGCGTAGTCGAAAAGGCAAAGGCTCAGAATGACTTACACTGGAGTTTCTCGCCAACCTGCCGAAATTCTTCTAGGAGAAATTCTTCCCTAGCAGTGGCCCGTTTGGCCTTGGACTTCCAAACATCCGCATGACCATGAATGCTGAGAACGTCCTTCTCTAGACTTCGGATGCAATCACACAGAAAAGGCAACTGCGACGCCTCACTCGGCGGCGGACGGACGCCAAACACAGGAGGAGGCGTAGCCACTAGTTCCGCACTCGAAGGACCCTAAGTGTATATAAGCAACATAACATCAAAATACGACAACAATCAAAAGGTGCACTTATATTTACACAACCACTACATGGTACAATAAACTTGTCCAGCATGAAGCATTATAGGCCAAGGGCAAGGCAAAACCAAAATAATGCTACAACTACAAACAGAAGACCTATGCGGCAGCATCCGGAGCAGTTTCAGATTTAAAATGTCTATCCTTGGCCACACGCTGCTGCTCCAGTGAGTACGTGGCAAGGATATCAATCAGCTTTGGACCAAAATACTTGAAGCGTGAGGCGAAGGAAGCAAACGCTACCTCGGTACCATCCGCTGCTGTCGGCATACTGAATGTGATCTGCTAAAGATCCAGTTGCGTGCCAGACGCCACTGCCATCGGTAGCCCCATAGTAGCACCCACCTCTTTCTATGCCCGCTTATACTTTGCAGGAGCATCACTTGTCAGAGCTTCTATGAGGGAGTCGACATCGTCAAGGGCGACGCCCTTTGGGTTGATCTCCTTGTAGAAATGGGCGAGGACCTCCTTAGCCTTGTCGAGCAATTCCACAGCAGAGGTGCATCGAATTTTGATCACCGCAACGGCATCTGCCAGGGGATCTCCATGCTCCAGGACACTACAGTCAAACGTAGCACCAGAAGCATCTGCAAGAAATGGCAATTTTTTTGGATGAGACAAAAGGAGCCACACCTAAAGCATAGAACACTCTAAAGAGAAACATGGTGGCTTACCAGATATCGCTTTGGCAACAGCCATGAGCTTTTCCACCATGGCCTTCTCTCGCAACGCCGTGGCAGCTGCAAGCTGCTACTCACGGTCCTGGGCGTCTTTATGTTGGCGCTCGAGAGCCTCTGCATCTTCTTTCGCCTTGGTATCCACTTGGCCGAGACTCTTTTTGAGTGTGTTTAGCTTGCAGAGGGCCTCATTGTTCTCATCTACTACATTGAGCAAAGAGAGGTTAACACAAACAATATTCTATCAGCACTCACAATCGAACAGAAAAACCAACGTACCTTAGAGTTGCTTGAGGTCGCCCTCCAAAGCAAGATGTTGATGGACCAGGAGTTTGGCGTCACGGACAAAGGGCTGCAAGGGAAGAAACACACCTGATGAATAAAAGGCTCGGGGGCTCGCTCACGAAAAATATAGAAGACTACTTACATGGTCAATCGAAGACTCCAAAGGTTATTCCTGCATCTTCCGAGCAACAATCACACAAGCTCCTTGTTGCAAGGAGCTCGAGTTGTCGTCTTCAGAGTTGGCCACTGTCTTCGTGAAGGTCAGGGCAACCTTCGACTCCCCTGCATCTCTTCAAGCTCCTCCTTAGGGGATTCATCGGAGGAGTTCCTAAGAGGCACACAAAACAATACAAGATGATCAGCAAGACATTACGCTAATACTTAGAACAATTCAAACACAAAGGCAGCAGAAAAACTTATGAGGGGATGTCGGATAAGTTGAAGACATGAGCCTCCTTCTCATATTTTTTTCTTCTTCTTGGCTGGCGGATGAGGAGTAATGGCCCGAACAGGCATGACGATAATGGGGGACTCAACACCCTCATCCCCACCATGACGCTCGAGGAAGGCAGGACCCCTCGGCATTGGCGGTGTCGCCCCATCCGAAGTCTTGCTCCGAGATCTCTTTTGAGATAGCTCTTCGCTCTTCTCGGGGGCTTCGGTGGTGGGCGACTGAGTAGGGGGAGTTCAGACTCAGACTCCGCGTCCCCACCATCTGGTGCATCCTCATACTTTTCAGGCAGAGGTGGCATCAAGTTAAAGGCCAAAGAAGAAGGTTGGTCAAACAAAAACAGCAAGTAAGAAGCACTCAAAAGAACATTGCATGCAAATACAAGTTTTACCTGAGGAACCTCTTTCTTGGCATGGAAGGGTGAAGTTAGCGACTTCCCCGACAGATCCTCTTTGACCTTGAGCTTCAGCAGAGGCCGAAGCGTCCAGTCGAGGTTAGCCGAAGACATCTCCTCTGACAAAACCCTTGTCGGGTCGTTGGCGCTAGAGTACAAAAACATCGGATGCACCCTCGCTTGGAGTGGATGCACTAGACGCTTGAGGATGGTGCGAATGATATCAACACCATTAACATCCTTGCCCGTGATCGGCTGGAGCTCGTCCACACGCTGATATAGTTTCTCCACCTCTTCGGATTCATGATCCATGATGTCGTTTGACCCTGAACGCTTTTGTGTGATCTTCTGGGTGGAGTCGAAGGGGGCGAGCCCGTAATGTTGGCCGTCCAGCTTGACGTCGCTGATACGTCAGAAACATATCTATAGTTTTTGATGTTCCATGCTTGTTTAGTATCTACTTCGCTTTGCTTTGTCTACACTTTGAGGTGTTTTTATATGTTTTCTGGTACTAACCTTTTACAAGATGCCATAGTGCCAGTTGCCTGTTTTCTTCTATTTTTAGTTCCAGAAAGGCAGAAAATCAATATTCTCGGAATTGGACGGGACAAAATCCAATGTCAATATTTTACCGTGGGGAACACAGAGCCAGAGTATGAGACGGAGGGGAGGCACCAGGGGACACACCCCCTGGCGGCACGGTCTAACCCTAGCCGCACCTGGGGGGGTGTGACCACCCTAGCCGCCCCTGCCTTGCCTCTTCGCCTATAAAGACCCCCCGATGCCAAAACCCTAAGTACCCGATCAATATTCCACGAAACCGTCTGTAGCCGCTGCCACCATCGTCCCTAGATCGGGGGGATCTGAATCTCTTCCCGGCACCCTGCCAGAGGCGAGATCATCCCGGAGGCCTTCTTCTTTATCATGCCAGCCTCCGGTATGAAGCGTGAGTAGTTCCACCTTGGAATACATGTCCATGTAGTAGTAGCTAGATGGTTGTATATCCTCCTTTGTGCTATCATGTTTAGATATTGTGAGCTCCGTTCATGATCAAGATCTCATCTATTTGTAATCATGCACGTTGTGTTTGCGGGGATCCGATGCATATTGATATTACTATGTCAAATTGATTAATGGTTTTGTATTATTGATTCTAGCATGTCTGTGTTGTTTGTGATCTTGCATGCTCTCCATTTCTAGTAGCTATCTTGGCCAAGTAGTTGCTAGTGACTCCAAGAGGTGGTATTTATGTTCGATAGTGGGTTCATGCCTCTAGTTTCCAAGGGAAGTGACAGAAATCTCTTCGGTTGTAGATGTGTTGTTGCCACTAGGGAGAAAACAATGGTATCTTTTTCATGGAACATGTGGACTGTTTAACTTACACACTTTGCTTAAAGCAGTTGTCTGTTGCTTGCAACTTAATACTGGAGGGGGTTCGGATGATAACCCGAAGGTGGATTTCTAGTCATAGATATAGTTGGATGGCGGTCTATGTATCTTGTTGTATTGCCCAATCGAATCTCATAGGATCATGAATGTCTAGTATTGCATTGTTATGCCTTGCTCAGTCCTGTCAATTGCCCTGATGTAATTTGTTTACCCAACATGCCATGTTTGTTTATCCAAGGAGAACACCTCTAGTGAACTATGGACCCCGTTCAATCTTTACCATTGATACATCTTCCATTGTTACTGTTTACTTTCTGCAAACCACTATTACCTTCCACACCATATAGTTAATCCTTTGTTACAGCAAACCGGTGAGATTGACAACCTCACCGTTCGTTGGGGAAAAGTATTGAGTTTGTGTTGTGCAAGTCTCCAAGTTGCTAGCAACCCCTTTGATTCGTTTCCTTCCTCCTACTGGTTCGATAATCTTGGTTTCTTACTAAGGGAAAACTTGCTGTTGTGCTCATCACACCTTGCTCTTGGGGTCTCCCAACGAGGCATTGAGAACACACCCATCATCAGTCGCGGATGTAGAACCATTCGTTCCGCCACTGCTGGATGGACTCACAAAGATAGAAGGAGAAAAACTGGATAGAGGGGTGGATGGAAATCCCGCACCCACCCAGTGGATAGACGCCATCGGTGCCGAATTGCCTCTTCACGGAGTAGAGTCTCTAGAAAAGGCCAAAGTGCGGCTCGATACCGGGCCAACACTCACAAAGCGTGCACGCAATGTGGAGAAGAGAATTGGGCGACAAATCATGGAGTTGAAGCCCGTAAAGAAAAAGAAGCCACGAAGAAATTCCTGGGCATGCAGAGAAAGGCCGCGAACGACAAAGGCATAGAACATAACCCGAAAACCTTCGGGTGGGAGCGGGATTACCTCCTGATCAGGGAGAAGAGCGTCGCCTTTGTTTTTGGAGATCAGAACGGTCTCACGCAGCTTGCGCAAGTCCGCGTCCCTCATCTTGGAACGCCGCCATCCAACATCGGTGGTGCGGCTAGGAGCGGCGACCTTCTTGGCGGCGCCGACGGTGCTCTAACCCGCTGCAGTGGAGGAGCTTTTCTTCGACTTTCCCATCTTGATGATGCGACGAGCACGGTGGTGTGAGCGGAGAAACGATGAATGAAAAAGCGTGGAGGATGTCCAGCGCGCGACACAAGCACAAGCTCTAGAGGTGGCAGCAATGGAGAAGACGAATGCAAATGGCGAAGGGGTAAAAAAACACTCTGTTTTCACCACAGTATAAATGGGGTGAAGAAGACGAAGCGGAGCCGTTGATGCAGAAGTCCTAACGCGTGCCTCACATCCCACTGTACACGTGTCAACAACCGCTCGAACCGTCGTGAACATGCCACCCACTACGCACAAGAATCGAGGAGGCGCCATAATTTTTGCAAACGTTACATGTGACTAGCTGAATACCCGTGCGTTGCTACGGCCTATTTTCTGTCGTTTCATTGAATGATATCATTGTGCATATCACATGTTTAAATATAAAATACATGTAATGTATAAAAAATAAATTTTATTTTACGTAATTTAATAATCAAAATATATACATGAACATAAAATTTAAATATGATAGTAAGAAATACGCATAAAAATAGACAATTCTATTGTTCGAACTCTTTTCATTGTGTAATTTTTTTGTCTTCTTCCAATGCAATAAAATCAGAACATAGTTTCTCCATTAACTTATAAAATCACGTTCATAATGAACTAAAAAATCCTACGCTCTGCCATCTAAAAAATGATCATACGAGAGGTTGTCTATAGTACTGAACGTCTCATTGAGCGCTGAAGATTAGTTAGTTTACCAAACTATGTGGAAGTACAAATCCACGGAACAAATATAAGTATAAAAATAATTAAAAAATATTATTGTGATAGCTCAATGTCCGTGCGTTGCAACGAAATAACATAAAAGTTGTATAGGCACACGAACAGCCACAGTTTTTTTTGAATAGATCATGAAATTTTTCTCCACATCAGGAAAGCTTCTCATATGCTAACTGCACCGAGAAAAACGGAATTTGTCTATGTTCCAATCTATGGAGTTGTTCTTACATGTCGATCAATTTTGAAAGTGCACCAGAAGTATGATAAATATTCAATTGTCACATAAAAGCAAGTAGTACAACCATGTTTCAGTCAGCGGCTAGGATAGGAGAAAACATACACATACTTTGTACTGATGATTCCAAGTAGAGCTAAACTGAAAACGAATGTGGCCATAAGGATGGCAGCTAATCCAATACTTACCTAGAGCAGGGTTGATGTTAGCTCCTAAATAACAATGCTATATTAATATTAACATAGATAAAAAAATGCAAGACGAACAAGTGCATCAAGGTCACATGACGTTACATACTCTACACATGTCCCAGAAATCCAGAATAGTCCAAGTCTTGGGCATACACCCGATACCACGCGACCCAACCCATCGGTGTACACAGTACACACCCAGCCACACACACGCACGCGACGAGCGCCACCAACCACGCACGCCATCCTCTCTCTCCTTCCTTCGATTCAACATGCGAGGATAGGGTCTCCTCTGCTCGATCCCCGCTCTGCCGCATTCGTCTCCCCCGAGCTTCCGACGGCTCCCTTCTCCTGCAAGCGCCACATGGGACCCGCCTCCTTTGCAACACACGCCCGAGCGCTCTTCTCCGCCCGCGCCTTTCTTCCTCCTGAGATTGTTGCCGGCCTCCCCCGAGTGCTCTCCTCGCGAGCTTGCCTGCGCCCCTCTCTGTTCTCAATCCTTGCTGCTAGATGTGGCCAACCACCTCCAGCATCTGCACGGTCGTCGCCGGTGGTCTTCGTCCTCGTCCCTTACCTGATACACGCGTCCTTGTCTTCCTCCTGCCGGTTTTCTTCGTCGATATATGCGCCCGTGCCTCTGTCTCCGCGTGTCGCCGGTCCCTGCCGTCTCAAGGCCGAGTGCGCCACCGGCCTGCAGAATCCTCCGAGGCGCTGGAGAGGAGAGCGCTGGAGTGAGGAGAGCGGGCGCACATCAGCCCCCTAACCACATCAGAGGGCTTGTGGAATGCCAGACCTCACCATGAAATCCAGCGGAGAACAGTTCCTGTATGAATCAGAGCATGACCTAACGCCATCCCCTCCACCCTTCCTCTCGATTTCTCTACGGAGCACCGGCGGCGGAGGATTGTAGTGGTGTTGACTCGTCGCCTCTGTGGGTTGGGGAGTGGACGAGCGACAACGGAAAAAAATACCAACCAGTACGACTTGAGTATGGCAGCGGTGGGTAATTTACTCCAAACTGCGAAGGGTAAATTCGTCCGAGTAAAAATCAGAACCAAAATTGTGACGGATGAATCTACCTCTGTGTAAATTAGTAGATAGAATAGTCAAATCCACGACAGAAGGTGGGACCCACAGTTGTCCTATCGCACTGCTGCCGCAGACGGTTGAGCTCACCAGGCGTCAGCAATGACGTCATCAAAGTGATGGGTTTCACAACATAGTAAATTAAAAAAATTCTACGGATGCGAGCAAGAAAGCCAAGATCTAATCTAGGAGATGCAATCAACGAGAGAGATAGATGAGATCTTCATACCCTTGAAGAAATCGCACAATGGAAACGTTCAACAGAACTTGGTTGATGTAGTTGTACTAGCCGTCTCCTCCTCGTGATCCGATCCTACGCCGCAAGTGGCGGCGCCTCCAAGAGATGCACACGTACGGTGCCGCGACGTCTCCTCCTTCCTTGGTCCAGCAAGTATAGTGGAGAGATAGATTGGATCTGCAGCACGACGGCGTGTTTCTTATGGTGGAGAATTTCTGCGGCAGGGCTTCGCCTACGCGCAGTCGGGAGAGAGAGAGAGGAAGGGCAGCCGTTGGCGGCTAGGGTTGGAGGAGTGGAGGGAAGGCTGCGCCCCTGCCCTCCTTATATAGAGGGCTGGCCGACCCCCCTTGGCCCCTCCTCCAAGCCCTAGGGCGGCGGCCCCAAGGGTGGAGTGGGGGGCAAGTTTCCCCCCTCCTTCTAGAAGGGTTCCCTAGGGTTTCCCCAAGGGCTGGCCGGCTAGGCCTTTGGGGCCTTGTACCCCTGGCCCAAAGTGGCCAGGGCACTTCCCCTTAGGCCCACGCAGGTGTCCGAAAAGTGGGCCCATGTTAGTCCCACTTCGGAACCTTCTAGAACCTTCCGGTACAATACCGATAAACCCCGAAACGATTTCGAAATCCAAAAACTGCTTTCCTTTATATGAATCTTATTCTCCGGACCATTCCGGAACCTCTCGTGATGTCCTGGATGTCATCCGAGACTCCAAATAAAAACTCATAAACCAATTATCCATTCTATCCTAGCATCGATGCATGTTAAGTGTGTGACCCTACGGGTTCGAGAATATGCAGACATGATCTTCTATCAATAATCAACAGCGGGATCTGGAAACCCATATTGACTCCCACATATTCATCGATGATCATATCCGATGAACTATGATGCCAGGATTCAATTAATCCCATCTATGTATTCCCTTCGTCACGCGATATTTTACTTGCCCGAGATTGGATCGTTGGTATCGGCATACCTAGTTCAATCTCGTTCACAGCAAGTACTTTACTCGTTACGTAATCCGATATCACTTTGTGATTAACTCCTTAACCACGTGCTTGCAAGCGGTGTTGATATCGATTACCGAGTGGGCCCGAAGTATATCTCTCCGACTCGGGAGGGAAAAATTCCATCTCGATACATGTTGGAGATATGCCCAAGAGGCAATAATAAAGTGGTTATTATCATATCTTCATACTTATGATAAATGTTTACATACCATGCTATAATTGTATTAACAGGAAACATTAATACTTGTGTGATTTGTAAACTGAAATAAGAGTCCCTAGTAAAGCCTCTTGTTAAACTAGCTTGTTGGTTAATATATGATCATTGTTTCCTGATCATGAACATAGAGATGTTATTAACAACAGGGTCATATCATTAGGAGAATGATGTGATGGACATACTCCTATAGATAAGCGTAGCATAAAGATCAAGTCATTTCAATAGTTCAATTGCTATATGCTTTCTGATACATAGTAACCTAATTCCTTCGACCATGAGATCATGCATATCACCTTTACCGGATGGATGCTTTGATGTCATCAAACACCACACCGTAACAGGGTGGCTATAAAAGTGGCATTGAGTGTTCGGAAAGTATTGGTTTAAGCACATGGATGATGTGTGGGATTTCTCCATCCATATGACGGATAGATATACTATGGGCCCTCTCGGTGGAATGTCATCCAATTTGCTTGCAAGAATGTGATGGCTCACAAGGGATCACATATCACGGAACGAGAAAAGAGTACTTATCGAATGTGAGGTTGAACTAGGTATGCGAGATACCACGATCATAACCTCGGATAAGTAACATATCGTGAGACAAAGGGAAATTGGTATCGTATGTAAGTGGTTCATTCGATCGCAAAGTAATCGTAGAAATATGTGGGAGCCATATGAATTTCCAGATTCCTCTATTGGTTATTGTTCGGAGAAATGTCTCGATCATGTCCGCATAATTCACGAACCGTAGGGAGACACACTTAAGGATTCGACGTTGTTTGAGTAGTTATGGTATTATGAGAAAGAGACCGAATGTTGTTCGGAGTCTCGGATGGGATCCGGGATATCACGAGGAGATCCGGAATGGTCCGGAGAATAAGATTCATATAAGGAAAGTCCCATTTCGGAGTTGGGGAATGGTTCCGGTGTTTTCATCGGGAATGTTCTAGAAGGTTCCGGAATGTCCGGCACTCCGGGGGGGGAAGGGTACATGAATGTGTCATTGTAAGTTGAAATGATTGCATCATGTACTAGGTGTTCTTGCTGTCCAAAATAAAGGGTTTATTTAAATCCTAAATTGAAAAGTCAAACGGCTAGTTTGAAAGTCAAAGCAACAATTTTGGGAAGTGGGAAGAGAGGAGGATTGGTGGAGGCCGAATTGGAGGAGGTTCCTCCCTTGGCCGCCCACCAAGCCGACTTGGGAGGACTCTCCTCCCCTTGGCCGGCCCTCCCACCTATATAAGGAGGGGCAGGGCTCCCCTCCTAGGACACACAAGTTTCCACCTCTAGATCTCCGGTTTAGAGCCGTTTTGGTTTAGAGCTTCTAATTGCTTTAGCCAGCGGTTTAGAGCCTTCTAATTGGTGTGTCTAATTACTAGACCACTAATAGCCTCTCTCATAAGCTCCACCATACTACGCAGCTTAAGGCGAAGCCTCAGGATCTCCCTACTTCCGGTACCACGCCGTTGTCTTTGCCGGAATTGCGAGAGAGTGCTACAACCTCCATTTCTTTGGAACAAGGAGAGGAAGGTCTTACGTCAATCGAGCGTGTGACCGATTGGAGCGCTGCTGGAACGATGGCGCTGGAAGGATCGTCTACGATCTTGAGATCGGAAAGATGCGACTACATCACCCACGAGAATCTGCTCTCGTTAACGCTTTGGAATCTTCGAGGGTGAGTTCCTCTATCGACTCGTTGCTACAATCTAGTAGATAGATCTTGGCTTGTTTGTTTGTGCGATAGAAAATTTTGTTTTCCATGCTACGAACCCCTACAGGGTATCGAGCCGTGTCTATATGTAGATCATTGCACGAGTAGAACACAATGGTCATTGTGGGCGTTGATGCTTTTATTGTAGATTGCTTTTTGTGTACTTTGCATCTTGCGGTATGTTGGGATGAAGCGGCCGGGCTAACCTTACATGACATCGTTCATGAGACTTGCTCCGCTTGACATGCAACTTGTATTGCATAAGTGGCTCTGCGGGTGCCTGTTTCTCCTAGCATAGTTAAGATCCAATTTACAACGGGTAATCAACAATGCTAGTATCAATGTTGTGGTTCTTGTTAAGTAAGTTAGAGCGACACTTATTGAAAGCCCCAAACCACGTAAAATATGCAAAGAAAGTAGAGGCGTCTAACTTTGTTTTGCAGGGGTGTGATGATGTGATATGGCCATGATTGTGATTATATTTGATGTATGCAATGTTCCTTATTGTAAGTTGGCAACCGGCGGAGCCATATGGTTGTCTTTAATTTTGTTAAGACCTCGTGTCTATTCAAAATAGTTGTAATAGTTGAAGCTGGTGGGCGACAACCATGAAGAAGCATCATTGACCTTGATGCTATGCGGTGATGATGGAGATCATGTTCGTGCTTGAAGATGGAGATCGGAAGCACAAAGAAGAAAAGCCATATCATATCACATATTATGAATTGCATGTGATGTTAATCCTTTATGCATCTTGTATTGCTTAGTAGGCGACGGTAGCATTATAAGATGATCCCTCATGCATAAATTTCAAGTTCTAAAGTGTTCACCCTTAGTATGCACCGTTGCCAAAGCTTGCGCTTGAAGCACCACGTGATGATCGGGTGTCTTTGATTCCGGGTGAATACAACGTAAGCAAGCCAGATTTGCTTATCGGTAGCTAAGGTTTGATCTTGTGAGCCTAGCATGTATAGACATGGCCTCGGGAACACGGATTGCGAAAGGTAGAGCATGAGTCATATAGTAGATATGATGAACATGTTGATTGATAGCCATTGAATCTACATCAACACACGTGATGATCGTTTTTGATGTGGTGGAGTTGTTACGTGTGATCACTAAAACAATGTGAGGGATGTTGTTTTGAGTGGGAGTTCACCTGGATTAATTTAATTATTAATTAGAACTCAATTTATCATAAATTAAATCAAAGGATATTTGCATAGTTGTTGTAGTCATTGGCATCCGTTTACCACCTTAGCTTAGTTATAATTGAGATGATAGAACTATAGAATTCTGGTTAGTTACTTTCTGACTGGTATCGTATTGTTTTGAAGTGTTAATCTAAAGTTTAAAAGTCCTATTGCAAACTTTCAGTAATTTCCGGTTACTCCATAAAGTTTAATAATTAGTATTAAAACAAGAGTGACAATTCCAAGTGTTAGTGTTTGAGTATCATGTTTGTCTCCATGATTCTTGATATTCAAAGGATTGTCTTAATATCAAGGTTATCTAGGATCTGAAAGAGTTGTTTTGAAACCATGATGTGTGGAAGATATTGTGATATCTGAAATGAAGTTTTAGTTACAACATGATAGAGTATAATATGGCAAAAGTCATGTTCTCATATTTGATGAGAATTTGCAAAAGGTTGGAGACACTAGTTGTCCTAATCTTCCAAAAGGTTTTGGAGAGCAACATTATACTCACGATTCACCGTTATAAGCTAAAGTAGCTTGATCATGGATAAATCCATGATGAAGGTGAATATTTGATGTAGGTAAAATGTTTACTACACCAAGAGTTAACTAAAGAAAGGAATTTGAAAGAACACCAAACATTTGATAATGGTGATCTACTTCAAAGTGCAAGTCCAAAGACATTGGTATTTAACTATACACGCTTTGGACTATGTGTCATATGTATGACTCCACTATTGATGTTGATAGATTCTTTCAAACAGAAAAGGAAATACTGAAAGAGAATCTCATAAGTATATGGCAGAAAAGGAAAGACTAGAATTGTTCAGTTTAAGTATATAGATGATATACGTGTTATGGCTATATTCTTTGCTTATTAAACAATGTGGTTCTTAAGTATTTGATACTGAATTTGTTGGTGTGAATCGTCATACGAAACAACACAATTCATGAACTACAATGGCCTAAGTAACTAGCAAAAGAATAGGTGATGATGTTCATCGAGAACAAATAAAGGGTTATTTTGTTGCTCGTTAAACATCAAAGCTTGCCTTCAGGATTTGTTTTATCAGGTATTATGAGAACAAAAGGGTTGTTCAAATAATTGCCGTAATCCATAAAAGATGGATGATTCACAAATCTCGTTGGATAAATCACATCCATAAAACTAGTGCTAAAATTGATTGAAAGATCACTTAGGAAGTGACATCGCCGTTTAAATTATATTGGAAAGAAAACATGAAGAAACTCCATGTGGATGGAATTTTGGAGTCTTTTGATTTTTGATCAAATGACGTTTGTGAAACTTTCCTAGAGATAATTAAAACTTCGTTCATAGGCCAAAAGGGAATGAATGACTAGCTTATTGGAACTTGTGCATATTGTTGTACGAACTCCATTATGTGTAGTCAAGAGCGATGGATTTCAACTTCATATGCTTTCTCCGAAAATTTGAGTGAATATGTGAATATTTACTTAATAAGGATGAAGTGTGAAATATTTGAAAAGTTCGAAAGATTTTCAAGATGAAGTGCAAAATCATTGTAACAAGAATATAAATAGTTTATGATAAGATCATAAAGGAAGATATTTAAGTTACAAGTTTAGCATAATACCTAAGATTTAAGGAATCGGTCCGTGGATTTGCATTTCCCGAAACACCATAAGAGTATGGAGCATTCGAGATATGTAATTAAACCTTGTTTGACATGGTAAGATCAAAGGTATAATTCATAAAACTGCCATTATATTTTAAAGATTAAAAGCTTTAGAGATTACCGTTTTCCACTAAAAGAGCTCCATCATAATCCGCTGAAATGACACCATATAAAGTTATGGTTTGGGATAAAACCCAAGTAGTCCTTTCTTAAAACATTGGTATGCTATGCATAAGAAAGATGTGTGCAACCAAAGTCGGATAAACCTGTCTTTGTATAAATGTTAAGTATTCCTCCATAAACACCGGAGACAAAAGTGTTTGTCGCTTAGAACGTCAAGTTTCTTTGAGAAGGAATTTTTTTCGTGAAAAGTTAAGTGGGAGGACAATAGAACTTTGATAAGGTTAAAAGAACCTTAGCTATATGTGCAAAGTTGCGCAGCACCGAAAAGTGTTAGGAGGCGACAACAATGCTCATGGCTCACGTGCCTCAAAGGTTGTGGTCACGGAGGTCTAAGTTTCTATTGAAACAAGTAGGTCGGATGAACAATCAAATACCAAGATTTGAGGGTTGAATCATTATTTGAGAATAATGAACCTACTACATGCAAAGAAGCGATGATGGGCCCTGACTCCGTCAAATGGCTTGAAGCCATATAATCCGTGATAGTTCCATACACGAGAAATCAAGTTTTGAACTTGAAGGACCCTCGAAAATGGTGTAAGACCTTGCAGTTGTGTTTGGATCTATAAAGAAGTAGACATGGATGTTTCACATCTATGAAATAGTTGACATGTTTGGAAAGAGTTCACAACAATGTTCAAAGGTTGTATATGACAAGATTTGATCTTTCATAGCGATTTTTAGTCTAGACGGATTAATGTAGCAACCACTACATATAATTTGTTATGTGGTAATAGAATAAACAAAACAAGTTCTTCTAATAGAATGGTTACCTAGGACGTGTGCATGACACGGTCCAAAGGGTTTTGTTAATTCAAAGGATGATAAAAGCATATGCAAACTTCAATGGTTGAAGTAAGCATAGCGGAGTTTGAATATTAACTATTATTAAACTGTTAAAGAGTTTAATTTCATGGAGACAATGAAGATACTTGCATTTGCAAGAAATTAAGTGGGAGCGCTAAGACATGTTTCTAATACATTATGTGGAAGACATATTGTTGATTGGAAATAATGTATCTTTTATTAACAAATATTAAGAATTTCATCACGATGAAAGACTTATTCAAAACACAATTATTTGGCATCAATAGACGCTAATATGGTTGTGCCATAAGTACATAGACGAGATATTGAATGAATTCAATATAGAAACTACAAGAAAGGTTCTTGTTGCACGAGAAAGGATTGAAAAGAGTTCAATGTTGATGATATATTCAAGTGTATTGGCACTTGGTAAGTGAAACAAAGATTCAAGTATAGATTGATACTTGATGTATGAAATCACAAAGAGTATTTATATCAATCATCTTGTGATATGTACAAATCCGATATGTCCTATGCTATAAATATTATGAGCATATACCGAATGATTCATAAGATGATCATTGGACGATAGTAAGGATATTCTTATGATCTTTTGGAAGAACTAAGAGTATATTATTTGTAGAAGTGACAAATAGATGGTTAGTTCATTGTAAAAGTACTACATTGATACTAGTTTTGTCACAAAGTACAAATTAAGTTTATCTCAATCTAAATTAAGGGTGGCACAATATAATGGAAAGTGAGTTCCATAATGGATTTGGATGAGTTCCAAAGTTAAGACATTGTGACAGATACTTCAACAAAAGGCTAAGTATATGACTGCTATTATAGCAGCAAAGAGGCATTTGTGTCAAGTAGTTTGTTATCAAACTAGGTGTAGTTCACAGGATAATACTATGAAGATATATTGTGACAATATTATCAACATGTTTTAACCCCAAAGAACTAAAGGTCACACCGAAGACCAAATCATACAAAGCCATCTCATTAGAGAATGAGTGATGCGTAGACGCAAAGACATGCAATTACACACGGACACGGAAGTGTCGGATCCGAGATCGATTAACCACTAGCAATTGTGTACATACAACACCGTAAAGCCATAGGTGTTGAAAACACAAAGGTTTGAAACTAGATTATTGACTCTAGTGCAAGTGGGAGACTTGGGAGATATGCCCAAGAGGCAATAATAAAGTGGTTATTATCATATCTTCATACTTATGATAAATGTTTACATACCATGCTATAATTGTATTAACAGGAAACATTAATACTTGTGTGATTTGTAAACTGAAATAAGAGTCCCTAGTAAAGCCTCTTGTTAAACTAGCTTGTTGGTTAATATATGATCATTGTTTCCTGATCTTGAACATAGAGATGTTATTAACAACGGTCATATCATTAGGAGAATGATGTGATGGACATACTCCTATAGATAAGCGTAGCATAAAGATCAAGTCATTTCAATAGTTCAATTGCTATATGCTTTCTGATACATAGTAACCTAATTCCTTCGACCATGAGATCATGCATATCACCTTTACGGATGGATGCTTTGATGTCATCAAACACCACACCGTAACAGGTGGCTATAAAAGTGGCATTGAGTGTTCGAAAAGTATTGGTTGAAACACATGGATCAAGAGTGGGATTTGTCCATCCATATGACGGATAGATATACTCTGGGCCCTCTCGGTGGAATGTCATCCAATTAGCTTGCAAGCATGTGACTGGCTCACAAGGGATCACATATCACGGAGCGAGAAAAGAGTACTTATCGAACGAGGTTGAACTAGGTATGCGAGATACCGCGATCATAACCTCGGATAAGTAACATATCGTGAGACAAAGGGAAATTGGTATCGTATGTAAGTGGTTCATTCGATGCAGTAATCGTAGAAATATGTGGGAGCCATATGAATTTCCAGATTCCTCTATTGGTTATTGTTAGGAGAAATGTCTCGATCATGTCCGCATAATTCACGAACCGTGGGAGACACACTTAAGGATTGACGTTGTTTGAGTAGTTATGGTATTATGAGAAAGAGACCGAATGTTGTTGAGTCTCGGATGGGATCCGGGATATCACGAGGAGATCCTAATGGTCCGGAGAATAAGATTCATATAAGGAAAGTCCCATTTCGGAGTTGGGGAATGGTTCCGGTGTTTTCATCGGGAATGTTCTAGAAGGTTCCGGAATGTCCGGCACTCCGGGGGGGGGAAGGGTACATGAATGTGTCATTGTAAGTTGAAATGATTGCATCATGTACTAGGTGTTCTTGCTGTCCAAAATAAAGGGTTTATTTAAATCCTAAATTGAAAAGTCAAACGGCTAGTTTGAAAGTCAAACAATTTTGGGAAGTGGGAAGAGGAGGATTGGTGGAGGCCGAATTGGAGGAGGGTTCCTCCTTGGCCGGCGCCCACCAAGCCGACTTGGGAGGACTCTCCTCCCTTGGCCGGCCCTCCCACCTATATAAGGAGGGGCAGAGCTCCCCTCCTAGGACACACAAGTTTCCACCTCTAGATCTCCGGTTTAGAGCCGTTTTGGTTTAGAGCTTCTAATTGCTTTAGCCAGCGGTTTAGAGCCTTCTAATTGGTTTAGAGCCTTCTAACTGGTGTGTCTAATTACTAGACCACTAATAGCCTCTCTCATAAGCTCCACCATACTCGAACCGGCTTAAGGCGAAGCCTCATGATCTCCCTCTACTTCCAGGTACCACGCCGTTGTCTTTGCCGGAATTGAGAGAGTGCTACAACCTCCATGCCTGCTGGAACAAGGAGAGGAAGGTCTTCGTCGAGTACCGAGCGATGTGACCGATTGCGGGAGTGCTGCTGGAACGTGGCGCTGGAAGGATCGTCTACGATCTTGAGATCGGAAGAATGCGACTACATCACCCACGAGAATCTGCTCTCGTTAACCGCTTTGGAATCTTCGAGGGTGAGTTCCTCTATCGACTCGTTGCTACAATCTAGTAGATAGATCTTGGCTTGTTTGTTTGTATGCGATAGAAAATTTTGTTTTCCATGCTACGAACCCCTACAATACATACAACCCAACAAGTACTTTCCGATCACCTGAGAGACACCTTTATGATCACCCTCACATAGGATGACGTTTGATGACCTCAAAGCTTTCTTCCGATACCAGGGAGTTGTATTATCTCATGGTCTAAGGAATACAATACTTGACATAGGAAAAAGCTTCGCAAAGATGAACACGATGACACAATCTAATTGCTCTGCTTAATTTGGGTTTGTCCATCATATCATTCTTCTAATGACATGATCTCATTATTAATCGAAAACTCATGTCTATGGTTAGTAAACCTTAACCATCATTAATCAATGAGCTAGTCCATAGAGGCATACTAGGGACACGGTGTTGTTCATAAACCACACAAGTATCAAGGTTTCCGCTTAATACAATTCTAGCATGGAATATAAACTTTATCATGAACAAGAATTATAATAATAACATCTTTATTATTGCCTCTAGGGCATAATTCCAGATCTCCACTTGCACTAGAGTCAATAATCTAGTTTACATTTGGCAACAATCTAACACCCATGGCATTAAGGTGCTGATCATGTTTTGCTCGTGGAAGAGGTTTAGTCAACGGATCTGCGACATTCAGATCCGTATGTACTTTTCTAATCTTCAAATCTCCATCTGCTATATAATCTCGAATTAGATGAAAATGGCGGTTGATGTGCTTGGTCTTTGGATGATATCTTGGTTCCTTAGCCAGTGCTATGGCACCAGTGTTGTCGAATAATATCTCCAGTGGGTCCAAGGCACTTGGAACCACACCAAGCTCAGTGATGAAGTTCCTGATCCAAACTCCTTCACTTGACGCTCAAGCGATCATGTATTCGCTTCATTGTAGATCCCGCGATCACGCTTTGCTTGCAGCTTCTCCAGCTCACAGCTCCACCATTCAAAATATAAATGTATCCTGTCTGAGATTTAGAATTATCCGGGTCGGTGTCAAAAATAGCGTCGACGTAACCTTTTACGACGAGCTTCTCATCACCTCCATAGACCAAGAACATTTCTTTAGTCCTATTTAAATACTTTAGGATGTTCTTTACGGCTGTCCAGTGTTCCACTCCTGGATCACTTTGGTATCTGCTCGTCAAACTAAGAGCATTGGACACATCCGGTCTAGTACATAGCATGGCATACATGATAGAACCTATGGCCGAGGCATATGGCACTTTGCTCATAGTATCTCTATCGCCATCAGAATGGACACTGAGCCTTGCTCAATATCTTACCTGACAACATGGGCAATGAACCTTTCTTTGCCTTATCCATTCTGAACCTTTTCAGAACTTTGTCTAGATATGTACTTTGGCTTAAAGCTATTAGGCGTATTTGTCTATCTCTATAGATTTTGATGCCTAATATATAAGCAGCTTCTCCTAGGTCTTTCATTGAAAAACATTTATTCAAATAACTCTTCACATCGTTAAGCATACCAGTGTCATTTCCAATAATCAATATGTCATCCACATATAGTACTAAAAATGTCACCGAGCACCCACTCACTTTCTTGTAGATACAAGCTTCGTAGCAATTTGGAACAAATCCAAAGCTCTTGATCACTTGATCAAAACGAAGGTTCCAACTCCGAGATGCTTGCTTCAGTCCATAAATGGAACGCTGAAGTTTGCACACCTTACTAGCATCCTTAGGATCGACAAAACCTTCGGGCTGCATCATATACAACGCTTCATCAATGTTGCCACTGAGGAACGCAGTCTTGACATCCATCTGCCATATTTCATAATCATGATACGCAGCAATTGCTAATAAAATCCGAATGGACTTAAACATCACTACGGGAGAGAAAGTCTCATCGTAGTCAACACCTTGAACTTGCCGAAACCCTTTTGCGACAAGACGAGCTTTATAGACAGTAACATTACCATCCGCGTCCGTTTTCTTCTTGAAAATCCATTTGCACTCAACGGCCTTACGGTCGCTAGGAGGGTCCACCAAAGTCCATACTTGGTTTTCGCTCATGGATCCCAATTCGGATTTCATGGCCTCTAGCCATTTCTCAGAGTCTAGGCTCATCATTGCTTCCTCATAGTTCGCAGGTTCACTGTTGTCTAACAACAAGACGGTTGAGACAGGGTTGCCGTACCATTCAGGAGTGGCACATGACCTTGTCGACCTACGAAGTTCAGCAGTAGCATCGTTCGAAGTTTCATGATCCTCTTCATTAGCTTCCTCTCTTGTTGGTGCAGACGATACTGGAACAATTTCAGGTGCTGCGCTACTCTCCAACTCGAGAGAAGGTTCAATAACCTCGTCTAGCTCTACCTTCCTCCCACTCACTTCTTTCGAGAGAAACTCCTTCTCAAGAAATGATCCGTTCTTTGCAACAAACACTTTGCCTTCGGATCTGTGGTAGAAGGTATACCCAATCATTTCCTTAGGTATCCTATGAAGACGCATTTCTCCGCTTTGGGTTCAAGCTTGTCCGGCATCAACTTCTTGACGTAAGCTTTGCATCCCCAAACTTTAAGAAACGACAACTTAGGTTTAGCACCAAACCATAGTTCATACGGTGTCGTCTTGTAACACTCCCGGTCACCCCGGACCGACGGCTGTCACTTCTGGCAGCTCAATAGGATCTCTAGACTAACCCCACAGACCAACACTAGTCTTTTCTGTGCACTTTGTCCTCACTCGTGCACACTCGGTACCCATTTCCCGGTCGGTCACCCATCCTAGAATTGCTCTAGGCCAAGCACGCTTAACCTTAGAGTTCTTTTGGAATGATCTTCCGGAAAAGAAGTTTCAACTTGTTGGTATGGGTTTCCTATAAATTCTATTGAGCCATGCGCCAGGGTCTCACATACACCCACCCTTAGAAGATCGACGTCCTCGTCGATCAACCACAAGCCAGGAACGTCCCCTCTTGGCACACGTCTGCGCGTCCAGTGCCGGCACATGTGCCATGCCGTGTCCACTCCGGGCCACACGCTCCATGCGCCACATGTCCGCCACTGACCCGCACACGCCCGTTTAACCGCGAGGGTCGGCTCTGATACCAATTTGTAACACCCCCGGTCACTTCGGACCGACGGCTGTCACTTCTGGCAGCTCAATAGGATCTCTAGACTAACCCCACAGACCAACACTACTCTTTTCTGTGCACTTTGTCCTCACTGCATTGCACATTTCATTTCCCGATCGGTCACCCATCCTAGAATTGCTCTAGGCCAAGCACGCTTAACCTTAGAGTTCTTTTGGAATGAGCTTCTGGAAAATAAGTTGCAACTTGTTGGTATGGGTTTCCTATCAATTTTATTGAGCCATGCGCCAGGGTCTCACACGTCACAACGGATTTAGATGGTGCCCTATTTAAAGTGAATGTAGCGGTTTCTAATGCATAACCCCAAAATGATAACAGCAAATCTGTAAGAGACATCATTGATCGCACCATATCTAATAGAGTTCGATTCCGGCGTTCAGACACACCATTGCGCAGTGGTGTTCCGGGTGGAGTGAGTTGCGAAGCGATTCCGCTTGCTTTAAGATGCGTGAGAAAATCATAACTCAAATATTCACCTCCACGATCGGATCGTAGAAATTTAATTTTCCTGTTACGATGGTTTTCCACTTCGTTCTGAAATTCTTTGAACTTTTCAAACGTTTCAGATTTATGTTTCATTAAATAGATATACCCATATCTACTTAAGTCATCAGTAAAAGTGAGAAAATAGCGATATCCACATGGCAGAAACACTCATTGGTCCGCATACATCGGTATGTATGATTTCCAATAAGTCCGTTGCTCGCTCCATTATTCCGGAGAACGGGGTTTTGATCATCTTGCCCATGAGGCACGGCTCGCACGTGTCAAATGATTCAAAATCAAGAGACTCCAAAAGTCCATCAGAATAGAGTTTCTTTATGCATTTTACACCAATATGACCTAGACGGCAGTGCCACAAATAAGTTGGATTATCACTATCTACTTTGCATCTCTTAGCCTCAATGTTATGGATGTGCGTTTCATTGCTTTCGAGATTCAGAAGAAATACACCATTCACAACAGGCGCATGACCATAAAAGATGTTATTCATATAAATGGAACAACCATTATTCTCTAATTTAAATGAATAACCGTCTTGCAATAAACACGATCCAGATATAATGTTCATGCTCAACGCAGGCACATAATACCACTTATTAAGGTTTAAAACTAATCCCGAAGGTAAAACTAAGGAGAGCGTGCCGACGACCATCACATCAACTTTTGATCCATTGCCAACGCGCATCGTCACGTCATCCCTTGCTAGCCGCCTTCTATTCCGTAGCTCCTGTTTCGAGTTACAAATATTAGCAACTGAACCAGTATCATATACCCAGACACTACAACGAGCGCTAGTAAGGTAAACATCAATAACATGTATATCAAATATACCTTTAATGGCGCCAACCTTCTTGTCCGCTAAGTACTTCGGACAGTTGCGCTTCCAGTGACCCTTGTCCTTGCAATAGAAGCACTCAGTGTCCGTCTTAGGTCCAGACTTGAGCTTCTTCTCAGCAGGGGCAATGCGCTTGCCGCTGCCTTTCTTGAAGGATTTCTTTGCACCCTTACCTTTCTTAAAGCTAGGGGTCTTGTTGACCATCAACACATGATTATCTTTCTTGATATCCACCTCCGCAGCTTTCAGCTTAGAGCTCAGTGATCGTATCAGTGGAACCAATTTGATTGTGAGTGACTACAAAACCTTTGTAGCTGAGAGGGAGTGATTGCAGAACTCTGTCAATCTTGAGCTTTTCTGGAATCTTGCAGTCCAGTTGCTCAAGACATTGAGTGTAGCCCGACATCTTAATGGTGTGCTCACTAACGGAACTCCCTTCCTCCATCTTGCAGTTAAAGAACTTCTCAGAGATTTCATATCTGTCAGAACGGGCCTGAATCTGAAACATGGTTTTCAGTTCCTCAAGTATCTCAAACGGCCCGGCGAACTCCTCAAAACGATTTTGAAGGTCCGGTTCCATAGCAAACAACATGGTACTCTTAATCACTCCATAATCATCTTTGCATGACTGATAAACAACTTTTTCATTAGCCGGCGCATCAGTAGCAGGGGCGTCACCTACGCTTTCTCTAGTACATAGTCCTTTTATCCGCCAGCGAGAATGATTCTCGGATTGTGGAACCAGTTAGTGAAGTTAGACCCATTATTCTTAAGCTTTTCTTTCTCAGCAAAAACGTTGAAGTTGAAGTTGGACTTATCCATTTGATCCACAAAATTTGCAAATACAATTTAGACTATGTTCATGATAACTACTTCAACTTAATCAAATTACTAGATGAACTCCCACTAAATTCAACATCCCTCAAGTTGTTTAGTGAACACGATCCAAATTCACCACACCTAATCCGATCTTCACGAGAAGAGATGTGGTTTCAATGGTGGACAACAAAGTGTCGATCATATAATTCATATGACTCATGTTTAACCTTTAGGTTCGTGTGTTTCTAGGCCATGTCTGTACATGCTAGGCTCGTCAAGTCAAACCCAAGTATTTCCGCGTGTGCAAAACTGGCTTGCACCCGTTGTATGTGAACGTAGAGTTTATAGCACCCGATCATCACGAGGTGCTTGAACACGGCGAACTTTCGCAACGGTGCATACATGGGGAGAACACAATTTTATCTTGATCTTTAAGTGAGGAATCATCTTATAATGCTACCGTCGCGATCTAAGCAAAATAAGATACATAAAAGGATAAACATCACATGCATATAACTTTATGTGACATGGTATAGCCAATCTTCGCGCAATGATCTCCATCTTGTGCGTTCTGGCATGATCTGCATCACTCCACCATGATTGCCTCCACCACGAATAGCAACTACAACTATTGCTAACTACTTAGCGATAAAGTAAAGCTATTATATGGCGTATAAGAAGTTGACACACAGGTCATACACAATTATAAAGACAACCATATGGCTCCTACCGGTTGTGAACTCATCGATATGCAAGTCATGAAATATTACAAAACATGATCATTGCATACATCATACATGCCATGTCTTGGGCCATACCATATCACAAAACACTCCCTGCAAAAACAAGTTAGACGCCTCTACATTGTTGTTGCATGTTTTATGTATCTTATGGGAGTAACAAGCTAAGAACGATTCTTACCTACAGAAAGCCACAACGGTGATATTATGGTTGCCAACATCCGGTGTAAATCCCATGACTACTATAGTGAGAGAAACTGGCATCCACCAGCCGCATGTGTGGAACAAGCCACACGTCATGTGCGGAGCCGGTCTCGCGAACGAGGTCGCTTAAAGTTGGCCTGGACCGCTTCGATATCACTATGCCACGCCATAAGAAATACACAACAAGAGGCTTGCAACAGAAAACATCAACGCCCGCAACAAGCATGTTGCGTTCTACTCATGAAACACATCTATTCATAGATCTAGCTCTGATACCATTGATGGGTTTCGCAGCATAGTAAATCAAAAAATTTCTACGGATGCGAGCAAGAAAGCCAAGATCTAATCTAGGAGATGCAATCAATGAGAGAGATAGATGAGATCTTCATACCCTTGAAGAAATCGCACAGCGGAAACGTTCAACAGAACGTGGTTGATGTAGTCGTACTAGCCGTCTCCTCCTCGCGATCCGATCCGATCCTACGCCGCAAGTGGCGGCGCCTCCGAGAGATGCACACGTACGGTGCTGCAACGTCTCCTCCTTCCTTGGTCCAGAAAGTATGGTGGAGAGATAGATTGGATCTGCAGCACGACGGTGTGGTGCTTATGGTGGAGAATTTCTGCGGCAGGGCTTCGCCTACACGCAGTCGGGAGAGAGAGAGAGAGGAAGGGCAGTAGTTGGCGGCTAGGTTTGTAGGAGTGGGAGGGGAGGCTTCTCCCCTACCCTCCTTATATAGGGGGCTGGCCGCCCCCCCTTGGCCCCTCCTCCAAGCCCTAGGGCGGCGGCCCCAAGGGTGGAGTGGGGGGCAAGTTTCCCCCTCCTTCTAGAAGGGTTCCCTAGGGGTTCCCCTAGGGCTGGCCGGCTGGGCCTTTGGGGCCTTGTGCCCCTGGCCCAAAGTGGCCAGGCCACTTCCCCTTAGGCCCACGCAGGCCTCCGACAAGTGGGACCATGTTGGTCCCACTTCGGAACCTTCTAGAACCTTCCGGTACAATACCGATAAACCCCGAAACGATTCCGAAATCCAAAAACTGTTTTCCTTTATATGAATCTTATTCTCCGGACCATTCCAGAACCTCTCGTGATGTCCTGGATCTCATCCGAGACTCTGAACAAAAACTCATAAACCAATTATCCATTCTATCCTAGCATCGATGCATGTTAAGTGTGTGACCCTACGGGTTCGAGAATATGTAGACATGATCTTCTATCAATAATCAACAGCGGGATCTGGAAACCCATATTGACTCCCACAAATTCATCGATGATCATATCGGATGAACCACGATGCCAGGATTCAATTAATCCCATATATGTATTCCCTTCGTCACGCGATATTTTACTTGCCCGAGATTCGATCGTTGGTATCGGCATACCTAGTTCAATCTCGTTCACAGCAAGTACTTTACTCGTTCCGTAATCCGATATCACTTTGTGATTAAATACTTAACCACGTGCTTGCAAGCAGTGTTGATATCGATTACCGAGTGGGCCTGAAGTATATCTCTCCGACCCGGGAGGGACAAATTCCATCTTGATACATACAACCCAACAAGTACTTTCCGATCACCTGAGAGACACCTTTATGATAACCCTCACATAGGATGATGTTTGATGACCTCAAAGCTTTCTTACGATACCCGGGAGTTGTATTATCTCATGGTCTAAGGAATACAATACTTGACATAGGAAAAAGCTTCGCAAAGATGAACACGATGACACGATCTAATTGCTCTGCTTAATTTGGTCATCCATCATATCATTCTCCTAATGACATGATCTCATTATTAATCGACAACTCATGTCTATGGTTAGGAAACCTTAACCATCATTAATCAATGAGCTAGTCCATAGAGGCGTACTAGGGACACGGTGTTGTTCATAAACCACACAAGTATCAAGGTTTCTTCTTAATATAATTCTAGCATGGAATATAAACTTTATCATGAACAAGAATTATAATAATAACATCTTTATTATTGCCTCTAGGGCATAATTCCAACACAAAGCACAACCAGCAAGGCTCGAAACCTTCGACTGAACAAAATTACTTACTCAAGTCTACGACTCGACCAACTACTCGGGGGCTACTCCTATCAGGAGTGCTGGTCGCGCACCTGAGATAATACAATAGCAAAAATGCCTCGAAGAAATCTTCGAGTCCTACGTTGAGCCTGCGACTCCACTACAGAATCGGGGGCTACTCCCATAAGGAGCGCTGGTCGTGCATTCGAAAAAAATACATCCTTCGGACAGACAATTGAACATCCGCAGAACTGAAGTTCCGCTCGAGTCTACGACTCGAACAGACACTCGGGGGCTACTCCCATAGGGAGAGCTGGTCGTGCACCCTATGAACTATTCGAATGAGATCCTTTGGGTCAAGTACGATAAAAATCTTTTTGGCAACTTTGTCCGAATTAACGCTAAGTGAGAGCAGTCTCCTTGGTCACCCGAAACACCTCCGTGGTGATAAATCTTCGGATGTTGTGTCTATGATGCAAAGATAAGCCCTACAGATATAATCTGATGGCTTGGTAACGCACCAGACTATGCTCTGCCAGTAACATACCGTGACAACAAGCACGATGAAAAATCCCGACGGACGCGTTGGGTATGTAACTTAAAACATTGGAATTCGACTCCTGTAAGACCTCAACATCCTGAATTGAATTACAACAATATCGTTCTGGTTTCGATTCCGGTGACTCGAGTCTGAAGAAGATCGTGTTGTTTTGTCCAATGATAGTTAACTGACCCTGATCCGTTGGGTGAGTCAAGCACACATATCAACAATCCCTATGAACTAATCGTATTTATTCAAAATATATGTTCGAATGAGAAGCACCCGAAAGATTATAGAGTCTCCAGTGGAATCTACGATTACACTGAACACTCGGGGGATACTTACATGGATATACCCTATGGGTGCCTCACATTGGTATACCCGGTCTAGCCCATGGAAGGCCCACATGAAGACTTGTTGTTCAAGAAGACTTCGGGTGGCCCAAGCCTAATAGAAGTTCGACTCCTTGGAGAACACAACCAAGATGTAGATATATTATTCAAGGGTGAAACCCTAAATTGTAACCGACTCGACCTACCCCCGGGACCTGGCCTATCTATATAAAGTCTAGGAGGGCATGGCGAGGAGGCTCGCCCAACTCATACACACACCTCACGCCATATTGCATCTGCGCACCCCCTATAACCTTCTGTTCTGCCGTAATCAAGAATAGACAAGCAGGAGTAGGGTTTTCCCTCCAGGGGCCTAAACCTGGGTAAACCTCATGTCCCCTTGATGCGTGTCTGTTAACCGTCTCGCGACCTGCAGCATCCCCGTCTTCTCCAAAACCCAAGTCCATAACAATGGGCATTGGTGAGTCGAACCCTCGTCACAAACCATGAGGCTTCAATTTTGATTTGGACTTATTGCATGTAATGCAGCGACTCACAAATCAATAGACATCACACCTCATATTGGGCCAATAAAAGTGATCAGAAAGCATGAGCAATGTCTTCTCACGCCCAAAGTGACCGATCAAACCTCGAGCATCTGATTCCTGCACTAAAGAGAAACGCAAAGACGATTCTAGAATGCATAGTTTATTAGATCTAAACAAATACCCATCATGTATATGATACTTATCCCAGGCATGTTTCAAAGCACACAAACAATATGGTTCATCAAAATCATGATCAGTTGCATAAAGCGTAGAAATACTCTCTAATCGAGGACTTTTAACATCAAGATGTGTGAATAACATGTTCTTCCTAGATAATGCATCAGCAACCACATTCTCATTTCCTTTCTTATATTTAATGATGTAAGGAAACGACTCGATAAAATCAACCCATTTAGCTAAGCGTCTATCCAAGTTTGATTGAGCTTTAAGATACTTCAATGCTTCATGATCAGAATGTATGATAAATTCTTTTGGCCACAAATAATGTTGCCAAACCTCAAGAACTCTAACAAGTGCATACAATTCTTTATCATAAACACGATAATTCACTCTAGCAACAGCAAGTTTCTCAGAAAAATATGCTATAGGACGACCCTCTTGCATCAAAACGCCACCAATTCCTATACCGCTAGCATCACACTCAACTTCAAATTGCTTTAAAAAATTAGGTAATGCAAGCAAAGGTGCAGTAGCAAGAAAACATTTCAATGTATCAAATGCAATATCTTGGGCTGCTCCCCATACAAATGGCACATCTTTCTTAGTCAATTCATTTAATGGTGCTAAATAGTACTAAAATCTTTCACAAAGCACCTATAGAAACTAGCTAAACCATGGAAACTACGCACTTGACTCGCATTCATGGGAGTAGGACAATTTTGAATTGCTTCAATTTTAGATTGATCTACTTCTACCCCATGCTTAGATACAACATATCCCAGAAATATAACCTTATCTTTTGCAAATGTGCACTTCTCAAGATTAACATATAATTGATTATCACGCAACACTTGCAAAACTTGTCTAATATGATCAAAATGTTTAGTTTCATTGCGGCTGTATATGAGTATATCATCGAAATATACAACCACAAAGCGACCAATATATTCTCTCAAAACATGATTCATTAATCTCATGAATGTACTAGGTGCATTAGTAATACCAAAAGGCATAACTAACCACTCATACAAACTAAATTTTGTTTTGAAAGAAGTTTTCCATTCATCCCCTTCTTTCATCCTAATTTGATGGTATCCACTATGAAAATCAATTTTAGAGAAAATAGCAGCACTAGTCAATTCATCTAACATATCCTCTAAGAGTGGAATAGGATGACGATATCGAATAGTGATGTTATTAATAGCTCTATAATCTACACACATGCGCCATGTACCATATTTCTAAGGTACTAAAATAACAGGAACAACACAAGGGCTAAGAGAGACACGAATGTACCCTTTGTCGAGCAACGCCTGTACTTGTTTCTGTATCTCCTTAGTTTCTTCGGGGTTGGTTCGATATGGTGCCCGGTTTGGTAATGTGGCGCCAGGGATGTAGAGGGAGTGGCCCAACCTTTATACAACATAAGGTGGTGTCCCCTGTGTTTACAATGCTAGTCCCTGGATCAATAGCTAGCATCCACAGTTTAGATGTAATATCAAGAAACAAGGGTCATAATATAGCTTTATAACCAGGAATAACACAAGTTTGTTTCATCAAACATAGCTCATTTGGCTATTACATTACATTGCAGCGGAATAACTATAGTCATGGGGTCCTTCATCTTCAAAGTGCCACAGGCAAATGCTGGTTGTAGACTTTGTAATCCTAATCAATCAATCGATCTTCTAAAATCAATCAAACTTGCAACATTACAAGTTACAGCCACAAGGGTCAATGCATTTGAATTGTATTGGCAAGTTTCACTGCTATGTGGAATATGGGTGGATCCTATCATTACATGCATATTTGGCTAATTAGAGTTTTAGGCTGATTTGCATAAAGCAGTGTTTTATCCTATCTTTTCAAAATGGTTTTGGTCCTTTGTCAAATCTCCTTTTTCCAAGTGCCTTGAACTCCTTGGTAGAAACTCAAGTGTTCAAGTCCTTGTCAAAATCCCTTGAGCTCCTTGGTAACCCCAAGTGCATCAAGTTTTACAAAATCTCATGAGTTCCTTGGTAACCCCACGTGTTCATGCTTTCAACAAAATCTCTTGAGTTCCTTGGTAACCCCAAGTACATTCAAGTTTTGTCAAAGTCTCTTGAGCTCCTTGGTAACCCCAAGTGCACAAGTCCTTAGAAGTTTTCTTTTAGAAATTAGAATGTCGAGATCTCCCATAGTTCAAACTTTAGTTGCTCAGTATTGTCCATAACCGGGGACACGGCTAAGTACTTAGATTTTATTATCTTCTGCAGAAGGAGTACACTTTACCCACATGTCACAATCCCATCCTTTTGCCACCAGTGGCCTACTGGATTAGTGCTCACCAAGATGGAGTACTGGCAGATTGAGAATGTGACGAAGTCTTTCCAAAGGGTCCTCCCATACACCATTGCTAGCTTGTCTTCAGCACCCATGAAGCATTCCAGATCCCCATGTCCAGTAAACTGAAGACAATGCATGGGTCTTCCCAATGTAGTTGACTAAGCCAGAGCCATAATAGCATGTGGTTACACACGAAAGCCACAATTGGAGAAACATGTTCAATCTCTAAGTTTCCTAGGTGGGTTTTCTTTTGGAGCACAACACAAAGAGATCACCATAGACATGGTTCCTTTTGTTGCCACCTTCTCCAAAACTTAAAGTATCCTCCACCTAGGTGGTTCATTGAGTCCTTGTTTTATTATATAAAACACAAGTCCTTTTCTCAACTTTGTAAAATCTCAACATATATCTCTTTTCCCAATAAAGCATGGCTAAGAATGTACAACTACAATGTTTTATCTAAGGAATGTATAGGGTATCCTATTAGGATTTAGCATAGCATAAGTATAAAATTATTTTCATGCATGTTTTCAAAATCCACTAAGTATAATGAAAATAGTAGGACTTTAGATGATAGTGTAACTTGCCTTTTTGGAAGGGAATGGTGGTTCACTCCTTGATCTTGCTAGTCTTACACTTTTCTAACTTCACTACAAGTCAATCAAGTAAACACAAAATCAACTATCATTCCAAACCAAAGTCAAACAAACAATTTCACACTCACAAAGCAATGCAATCTCAGTCATGCATAAGTATGCAAAGGATGGTTCTATTTGCAAGGATGGTCTCTACTAGGTTTCTAAACTTTGTAAGGTCCAAATTGGTCATTTACCAAAATGGCAAAGTCATTTGCAAATGGATTTTATCCATAAACCATTTTCAAAACCTTTCATCATTTTATGTGGTGAATAGCATTGTTCTCAATGCCACAACCTTAAGTGGTTTCACCAAATAAGTTTGTTTCTCAAACTTGGTGTTTTAGGGTCAGTAGGTTTGGTCCAAAACATTTTCTCTAAAGTTCATATTCTAAAAACATTTTTATAAAAAAAACAATATTTTTATTTTGTTAGAAATGGACTAGTCCAATTAATCCATTCTAAACTTTTCCAAAACCATTTTCCAAACCAGGGGTTGGTTCCTAGAGTCAGTAGGTTCTCAACAAACCTTTTTGCAAAGGTTTTAACCCTAAAAACATTTTTAAAATTTTTTTCTACTCTAAATAAGCACACAAATGAATCTGCAAAAACAAGCAAACTAGCATGTACTATTTACTAAATCAAGGGCATGGTTGGCTAGGGCTTGTTCTCCTGAATCCAACGGTATAAAGTTTGTAATTTTTGGACGTGTGAATCCAAAGTTACAAGGGTTTGAAAATTGAATCTATAACAGATTCAAATTTGTTATTAAATCAAAACATGGCCACGCGTCACATTCTGGTTGGGTGGTACCGGTTCGGCCGGATCACGCGTTGCAAACCGTAGGATCTAACTTAGATCTAGCGGTGCAGGTTTACTCGTACCCTTTTGCTCTGGTTCTAATTCTAACCGCAGGATCGAAATCTAACAATTTGGTTGACCAAATTGGTAGCCGGCGTGGCGGCATCGAGGCGTGGATGGTGCCGGTGGTCTAGGAAGCGAGAGAAGAGGAGAAGAGGCTCATCAGAATCGCGAGGATGTGGCGATGCTCAAAGTGTGGTCGACGTGGCAGGGGGCGCACAGGAACGATGGCGATTGCTCGTCGGAGACGTCGTCGGCGTCGGGTGGTTCTGTCCGCGGTCGGAGTCATCGCTACAGGTCAAGAGAAGGCAGACCGAGGGCATGGTTAGGTGCGGGAGGTCACAGAGACACGTGCGTGAACGAGAAGACGCGGGGCGGTCGGAATCTACCTGGATACTCGTCGGAGTCGAAGATAGACGCAGCGGTGCTTGGAAGCTTGACGTAGCCGACGCTCTGGGGCTCCCGCGGTCGTACAAAGAGTACTGGGAGATGCGTCAGGAGGTGGGGAAGGCGTGATCTAGGTCGAGGAGGCACGGGGTGGTGAAACTCGGCCGGAATCGTCACCGGACCTTGTCGGGGCAGAGGATGGTTTCTGGCGAAATTTGGCAGCCTGAGGGCGAGTCGAGGTAGGGCGACAGAGGGGAAAGGAGGAGAAGGCGCTGGCGATTAATAGTGTGCAGTCACGCGCGATATTAACGCAGCCATTACTCGTGAATTGAAGCTGCGACATCAACAGCAGAAACAGCCGGCGTGGTCGTCGCAAGGAAGAAGGAGGAGTGGGAAAGTGGGGTCTGCTGGTCAGTGGGAAAAGAGTGAGGGGAGGGTCCACTGGTCATTGGTTCTGCGGGTCAGATACTGAGTGCGATTAGTTTTTCTTCGGGGAGGAATAGCTGGGCTGGTTCTGGGCCTTAGTGGCTTGGCCGGCTGGGCTGGTCCAGACTCTATATTTTTTTCTGTCTGCTGGCTTTTCTTTTCTTTTTTCTATAACTATTTCCTGTTTTTGAAATTCAAACAACCAAACAACATTCAAATTGATTCAAACAATTACCAAGCTTTGTGACCTTGAATTTGGTTCTGTTCAGTAGTATAAACCAAATTCCAAAACCAAAATAATATTTTAAATCTTTTTAGGTTCCATTCATTAATTAAAAATGGACCATGGTTTATTAATCATATAGGGTTTGATTTTTATTAATAAAATCTCTATTTGAAATCTAAATATTTTCAAAACCAATCAGTAGGTCTTATTTGAAAATACAAAAATACTTGGAAAACTTATTTTAAATAAATAAGTTTTGATGTTTTGGAAATAGTAAAACCTTTATTAATAAATCTTGGATATTAAATATTTATTATTTTATTTAAATAAACCTTTACTATTTTTATCAAAGCAAAAAGTGTTTTATCTCAAAAGTTTGGCTAAGGTTTAATTTGGCTCTTTAAAATAATCTTTAACAAAATTTCTATTTCATTTGAAAACAAAATCCTTTTACTTAAAGATAGTGATTCCAGAATGTTTTATTTCCTTTATCAAATATTTTATCTTTTTAAATCATTTTAGGAATTTTATTTGATCCAAATTGGTTTGAAGTTCCAATTGAATTCAAAAAGTTCCTTCTGGCCCTGAAAATCAAATAAAGTTTTACTTTTATTCATTTATTTTTCACATTACAAGATTTGGAAAATCTTGGGATGTGACAAGGGATCACATCTATTTGATGCTCAATGCCACGCAATGGAGGCAATCGAGCTGGCACATCTTCTAGAAACACGTCATCCAAATCCTGCAAAATAGTAGATACACCAAGAGAAATAGGGGTCATGTCGTTAGAAACCAAAACCTCGCCCTTATACATGAGCACAAGCGGCATGGCTATATGATCCTCACTAAATTCTCTCATGTCCTCTTTGGTGGCTAGTATTAATAGATTAGGCACTCTCTCACTTTCATTATATCATTCTTTTGGGGCTCATTTACAACACTCACAGTGTCAACACTCTCTTGCCTAGAAGTAGGTGCATCTTGTAAGTTCACTTCAATCTTCTGACGAGATTCATTCACAATCTGCTGTGGTGTCATAGGCTGCAAATTGATTTTCTTGCCCTTGAACTCCAAATGATATGTATTGGCTCAGCCATTGTGTTGCACATGGAGATCATTAAGCCAAGACCAACCCAATAGTAAATGGAAAAAGGTCATAGGAACTACATAAAAATTAATAGAATCCTTGTATGGCCCTATTTCAAACTTCACACGTACCATATGGTTTACCTTCATCTCACCATTGTCACTCAATCATTGTATGTAGTATGGCTTGGGATGAGGTAAGTAAGTAAGTAAGTCAAATTCAGCTTGGCACACAACTCCTTGCTTGCAATATTTCTGCAGCTACCCCCATAAATGATTACTTTGCAAGATTTGTTTGGTCCAACTAGAGCTTTTGTTTGGCACAAGTTGCAGTGCTGGGAATCAACAATAGGCTGCACACTTAGTATACGTGGAGATACCACAATGGTTGGTACATGTGCTGGAAAAGCATCTAGACCCTCTTCACTGTCATAACCATTGTCGTCATTAGCAAATTCAACCTCATCTCCACTCTCGTACTCACCATTGTCATTGATAAACATCACCTTGCGGTTTGGCAAATCCTTCTTGAAATGTCCCCTTCCTCCACAAGTATGGCACTCCACATCACGAGTACGAGCTGTTGACATATTGGAACATGTGCTAGCAGCAGGAGCAGCAGGTTTCCTAGCTTGAGAACCATAAGATGGCTGAGGTGTAGGCTTGGAAGAAGATGTAGTAGTGTTGCTAGCACCCGCAGCAGCTGTAGGAGCATGTGATGGCGGTGTAGACCTTGCTGAAAAACGGCTGGTGGAAGGATATCTTGCACGCGCCCTAAATTCTTCAGCAAGTTGTGATTCGGCCTCCCTTGCATGATGCAACAATTCATTCATAGTCTCATACTTATGATGACAAACAATGCTCTTGATTGGTAGCTTCAAATTATTGAGAAATCGCTACATGGTCATATCAAGAGATTCACGAACTCTAGCATGCTGCATAAGCATCTCCATTTCCATGTAGTACTCATCAACTGACATGGTTCCTTGTCTCAAGTTTGTCAACTTATCAAAAACTGAACGCAAATAGTTAGTTGGCACAAAATAGTCCTTCATGATGCGCTTCATCTCTCTCCATGATTGCACATGCACTTCATTGTCATCCCTTCTATTTTGTACTATAGCGTCCCACCAACGCAATGCATATCCATCAAATTCTGACGCTGCAAGTTTTACCTTCTAATCTACTGTATAATCATGCAAACACCAAAGCTTCTCAATCTTCAGCTCCCATGTGAGGTAATCTTTAGGATCAAGTGAACGTCAAACTTGGGAATTGAAAATTTTGGCTTACCCAAACCATCCTCAGGGATTTGGGGTATACGCTGAGCACGCCCAATTGGAGCAAAGCCACGTCCAAGAACATGATGAGGGGAACGGCCACGACCAACATGGTTTGGATGCTAGACATCCTCAGCATTACTTCCTTCCTCATCTTCATGGCCATCATCATATGGTTATTGCTGCCTTTGTACAATTGCTATTGCCAGAGCATCAATAGAGTGTTGCAAAGATGTTACATTAGTATTGATAGCCGTCACTTGTGTTTGAATATTGGTTACTGCGGTCTCATTTTCTCCCAATGCAATCTATACTTCTTGTATTGTTTTGTCAATCCCATCTGTGGTGGCAGTGAACACACAAGTCAAATGGGATTTCAATGCTTCATATTCGCGCCAATTGACTGGATCAGTATCCTTCCTTTTCTGCATAACAACATCATCACTAGTAGACATGATTAGTAGATTAGTGCAAAAATAAAAATCAATATGGTGGAACACTCAAAACTCACTCCAAACTGACAAGAAAGCAGATCTTACCGTTCCAAATTGAATAGAGATGCGTTACCAATTCGAAATCAACAACTAATGCACTAATGTAATGAAGTGAATATCAAGGGTATGGAGAACGATCACAAGACACACATGTTTTATGGTGGAGCTGTAGGTATGGAATCCTAACTACACCGCAATCAAGTCCGAGTGCTGATCGTTTTGATAACCCAAGAAACACACACGGTGGAGATAAACGTGGCAAAGCAACTTATGAACAGGAATATTGCAATGCACAAGAGAGACACTAGTAATAGCTCAAAATAAACAGGCACAAGATTGCTCAATCTACAAGTGCTATGATTAACTAGGCCTCCACTAATGCACACTTTGATATCTCTTTTTGTCACGCTTGTAGCTCTTTTCTCTTCTTTTTTATACTGTATCTCTTTTCCTTTTCTGTTTTTATTTATTTTTCAACTATATGACTCAATGCAAAATGAATACAGCAAATTCTGAACAAAATGGGCCGGATAGTCCGGTGAGTATAGGCCGGAGACTCCGGTTGCGCCGGATAGTCCGGGTGGTACGAGCAAGATAGTCCGGTTTGGCCTGACGAAATTTTCTACACTTAAAAACCCTAATGAGCAGCCTGTCGGAGCAAAGCAACTAGTCTCGTGGGTACGTTCCTAGGAACAGATGTTATAGATAGGCTGTGTCTACGGTATGAAAACAAAAGGTACGCTATGTGGACACGGAAAACTAGATGGAGAACTTGCGGAAAACGGTGATGGTGAACTCGACGGAAAATAAGAACAAACCCTTAACCTGGACACAAACAAAAAACTAGACTCCTACGAGAAAAAACATGCAGATCGGATCTATGAGAAGACACGACCAACAACTAAAACTTGAAAACTGATGCAATCTAGGCTATTGCAAATATTTTTGTGGGGCTTTTTCTGTATAGGACTAAAAAGAAAACTAATCTATGGATGGATTCTGGATGCTCACCGAGTAAACAAGGAAATCTGATACCAAGATGATATGGGGTGGCCCGATCTTCTCAGCAAGCACTCGTCGATGATGGTGGTGGATAGATAACTAGCCTATAACTATGAACTCTCCCGCTCGAACCCTGATGCCGATGCAACAACTCTAGAACCATATGGGATATTCACAACACCACGCTCTTGCGCACGTAGCCGTCGACCACGAATAGTAGTTTGCAATCCACTAATTCCCAATGGAACAACAGATCACACTCAATTGCAGTAGATAATTCGATCACGTGGTAATTCTATAGGTTCTTAATAAAAACAACTCCAAAATAGTTTAAACATGGTCTAACCCTAACTATGGTGACGTCCCAGGGCTTATAAGGGCGACCAAACACCGAAACTAAGTCGCAAACGACTCAAATTGATAGATGCCTACTCAGACCAGATTTGGTTGTCGTCCGGACAGTCCGGTGTGATTCGGCCGGACAGTCCGGGTGGGACGGACACTCCGGGTGGAGTGTGCCGGATAGTCCGGTCTGCCCGGAAACTTCAGAGTTTCTGGGTGGTGTCCAGGTAGTGTCCGATCTAGGACACTGATTGTCCACACCTTGGGGATTTCGTTGGGGGGACAATCTGGGTGGACTGGGCCGGACACTCCAATCTTGGCAGGAGCTTTTGCCTTCTTCTTGATGATCTTCCCTCGCGCCTTCCTCCCGCTCCTCCCTCGCGCATCCTTGGGCGATCATGATGTTATGCTCCATGTGCTTCAACTCTTCGCTCCGTTCTACGCCTTCTTCTCCAATGTACCTGGTCATATAATAGCACAATGACTTAGGTAGTATAAAGTTCTCAATAATTAAAACACCAGGTTCATTAAGAAACAAATCCACCTGCTGTTCTAGTAGTTTAGCACGAGCTCTTGTAATAAGTCCAATTCTAATCTCATTAGACTGAACCTTCTTTACAACAACTGGAACATCTTCAGTAGTAGTTGGGGAAGGTATAAGTATAGGGATGTCCTCTTCAGCATGTATTTTTCGTTTGTCACGTGGACCTGGTGTTTTTTTCCTGACATATGAATCCCTTTGAATCGAACCAACTTTGTGGTCCGCTTCTTGTGTGATGCTAGATGGTTCGATGCCATACAATGTCAGCAACCGGTTCAAAGCCATGTATGATTCGCTTTTGGAGCACATAGTGGATGGCCTAAGGGGCTGTTTGGTTTAGGGTGTATCATCCAGGGGATGGGGATATCCACAAGCACCTAGTTAGGGATAACCACTTTTCTTGTTTGGTTGAGAGTGAGGGATGAGGCAATTTTTGTTTAGTTGAAATGGTAAAATGTGGTTGGGGATAAGAGGTGTAGAGTGGATATGGTGTAATGGTTACCCCTTTGCTAGTATGGTGAGATTACCAACGACATATACACTGAGTATTTTTAAAAAATGAATGATATGTGAAGCTAAAGAGTTGGCAAAAATGGAAAAAAGGAGATTTTCTCATCATAAGCATGTTTAAACAAGTTGTGTCATTCTTCCATACTTTATTATCTAGGTACTCTCTTCTCATCCTATCAGTTTCATCTATTGGACTATTACTAATGTTTTCTCTCCTTTTTATTTTTCTAGAATTGACAACCAAAGTGAACATTGAGACACGCAAATATGCCACTGTTGTATGAATCAACATACTTTTCTTGTTGTCCATCTACAATGAGAAGTACCGTGGAAAAGTTCTTGAACAATTTAGCAAAAAAGCAGACACATTATACATGTTGGATTACAGCGAGAAGATAGTTTATACCGCTGATTGAATTCACAAAACCCACACCAACTTTTACTTTTGCTCGTTCAACTGCTATCTGTGCAAAGTAGAGTGATCAATATAAGACAAATAATATACACCGATCCATCCCCAGTCTTCCTACTCGATCCATCCCTGGTCAATATCCTCTCTCCCAGTCGATATCTCCTAGGCGGCCAGGCCACAACCCCCGTCGCCCTCCCTAGCCACCGACCTTGTCGCCCCTCCCTGGCCACCACGCCCTCCATCCCTCCCTGGCCATCGCGGCCTCCATCTCTCCCTGGCCACCGCCCATCGATCCATCCATGGACACCGCCCCCATCGAGTCACGTGGATAGATGGTCGAGCTAGGAGGCATCAACTCTCCTTCGACCAAGAAAAATGGGGGGAGAGAGCGATATACCTGCCGCTGTCGATTCCTGTGGTGTCCCAGAGTCGCGCCCGAGTTTCAGCCGTAGCTTCCGCAGCATGTGTCTTCATCAGAGAGAGGGAGAGTGAGGAGACGAGGAAGAATATGGTTCTTTTCTTTTCTTTAGTGGGCGGTGAGCGAGGAAACAGCGCGAAATATTGTTTCAGGGTGATTCCAGTGTGGGAGCCAGAATTGCGCATATCTGCCACATTTTGCCGGACGAGGAGAGCCACTGTTTTGAGGGAATATTTGTGGAATCTGGCTATCCTCAACCACTATCATCCCCTAAACCAAACGACCGACAACCACTTTTACAGTGGCTACCCCTAGCCACATGCAGCTGTTGCCTCGTTCCTGGACGTTGCTCCTCCACTATTTTTCCTGCTTGTTCTCTCGTCTCCTCGTGCGAGTCTTGCCACACAACACCAGGGCCACCTCTGGCGCCGTGCCAAGATCCTCCCAGCGGCACGCGCGCCCAACTCCCGAGATCCTCCCTCCGAAACCATCCCAAGCTCATCCCTGTCCGCCTTGGTCTTCTCCGCGTGGCCATCACCTACGCCGCCCGCTACTGCCAGTGCTCCCTTCTCGACGACCGGTACGACACCACCCTCGTCCAGCCATGCACCGAGCTTCGCACTGCTCTCACCCACCGCTACGTCCAATCGGCCTCCTCCGTGCGGAGTACCATGGGCGGCGGTAGCAGTACCTACCATGGTACCGTATGCCGCCGGCAGTGTTGCTCCGAGCACCGGGGTGCTGCTATGAGCAGTGACCTAAGGTGCTACCACTAGCATACATTGATGCTATAGGCAAATGTGGTCACTGTGCCACCATGGAGGTGACACTAAGGTAGTTGAGCATGGTGGAGGTAGGATGGTGCCGTCCACCGGATTTGGGTGCTACTAGCGGGTGCCGACATTGCTACCACCAGTTCCCGCATTTGCATCATAGAGAAAAATTTGTGTTACAACCGTTTTCTTGGATTATCATAGCAATAATTTTTATGTTAGAAACGTTATATGATTTTGCATCTTATGAAGAAATTACTTGTTACAACAATTCTATGATTTTGCATCATATGAGTCTCATCAGAGGATGTTGCGGGGATTGTTTGCTACGATGCTTCGATATCACAAATATTTTGTTGCAATCTCTATGGTTTTTTGCTAGAATAGTGTAAACTTTATGTGGTGCCCCTGGATTGACAGTACGAGAACCCCTGTTATGCGTAAAACTCATGTTCCCATGATTAGTGAGCCGTGAGAATAACCAACAATTATCATTACAACATCCCTTACATATCGAGAACAAGACTTACATTGATGCCATTATGGCTATACAAAACATCAATAGCAGAACTTCTTCAATCGTAGAGCCCATGTCATGCCTCAACCTACAGGCAACTGACTGGAAAGAAGGCCTAGCTCGCATATAGACGTCAGCATCTCCATCGTCCTTCTTGTGTCTAAAAGTTTGGCCAGGTAAATAGCCAGGGACAATGCCAGTAAGTACTTTTGAATGTACTCGCAAACTACCAAGATAAGATAAACAAGATAATGCAGTTTTGCTATGGCAAGATAGCTCTATCTACGTTTTTTGACAAGCCTAGTTTCTATTGTAGATATTGCATCTCTACATCTTTGTTGAAAAATACCTTTGAAAACATGTATCCTTTTCAAAAGGTGGGATATCACCCTATCCTAGTTAGAAACATCTTTAGAACCATTTTTTAGAGTAAAACCCTTTTTGAAATATCTTCAACCATCCATGGTCAAAACAAAACCTTATTCTCATGCTTTCTCGTGACCAAGTCACATCCTTTTTATATTTCTAAAAACCATTACTTGGGTACTCCTAGAAATTACCTTTCCAACCGTCCTTGACCATGGACAGGGCTATTGGAATAGATTATACTCTACAGAGTTTGTGCAGTTTCCCTAAAAGAATCAAATACATCTGCTAGGATTCAACCACAACCCGTTACTCAAGGTACACGGGGGTCTAGATAATCAAACCTAACTTTCATTTGTCTACCCTAGCAAAGGAACCTTTCCCTTTTGGGCTTGTTCTCCCTAGAAATGCGTATGTGGCCCTCGGTGCCATAATCCTCCCTTCCGTACACACGTATACCCAAACCTTCAGTTTTAGAAATACCTTAATTGTTTGATTCCACTTCCTCCCATAATCCTAAGTCATACCGTCCGTGGGAGACCCAATTGTTCCATGACCCTTTTCTACGACATCCACCATCCCCATATCTATAGAACTTCACATGGGGATGATCTAGAGTTTGGGGGATTTATCCTCTATAGCACATGTAGGGCTACCCATTATAAAGAGAACAAACTACGAGTTAGACCCCGTCTTCCAAGGGTAATGTGGCTTCACAGTGAAGTTGTTCCCGTAAAGGTGTTGAACATCCCTTCTCTTTCTCATATCCATCATAATTACTTCCTCACTTCTCTTTTTCTTCTTTCGAAACATCCACATGGAAACGATGCCTCTTCCCAAGGGTTTTGCAAAACATTTACAATAGGTTAAACCCCCAAAAAGTTTTGTTCATCAGAATCTGGGGTTTCCAATGAGTTAGGATGCTAATCATCATAACCTCGATCTAAAGGGGAAGAGTAGGTGTCAATAAGGGTAGATATCCTACTGGACACTTATTCATAACTTGGAGGAGACAAGTTACTAGTGTAGTAGTAGTAAAACAAAACATGCGGGTAGTAATGTAGTTTATAAAAGATATACATGCAAGTATGTAAAAGGAGTAGGGCAAGCATCGGAGTTCAGGAAGGATGGCTTGCCTGTGATCAATGATCCGTCCCTGGGATTCTTATTAGAATACCAAGAATATTAGTAATAATAATATGTCCATTCCTTCATCTCGTCATCAAAACAATCGTAAATATCGTCATCACGAGGTATACATGCAAAACAAAAAATACCACAATCAACATAAGGGATAGAAGCACCAACACAATACAGTAGGCAATTGCACAATACACCAATACTGACATGGGTATTCCCTACGGGTGCCCAATATTAGACTATTTGGTATGGCCCGGTAAAAGCCCATGAGATAATCCACACCTGACGATGAAGCCCAGGAAGGATTCGGGTGCCCAGTACCATGAAGGAGGCATTTCCTTGGAGGATACGACTAGATTTAGATAGAAAGTTTAAAGGGTAAAATCCTAATTCTGTAACCAACTCGACCTAACCCCGAGACCTGGCCACCCCTTATAAAGTCCAGGAGGGCACAACGATGAGGATGCTCTCAACCCTGGCATACTCACCCGCCAGATTGCATCTGCGAACCTTTGTAACCTTCAGCTTCGCCATCAATAGAGAGCAGACAAGCAGGAGTAGGGTTTTCCCTATGGGGCCCGAACCTGGGTAAACCATTTGTCCCGTGTTATTTGTCTTTTAGATGTTACCGATCTTCAGCACACCCCTTTTCCTCTAAATCCAAGTCCATAACGATGGGAATTGATGAGTTGAACCCTCGTCAATTGGCGCCGTCTATGGGAACTGGGAGTGCTGATGTTGCGATCGTGATGGCCCCATCACCCACAAACTTCGACTCCTCAGCGACAGAGAATCATGTCCTCTTCGGCACCATCGACTTCATCGTCCACTGACTGGCAACACGCCCGACCTTCAATTCCGTAGGAGACAGAGTTGACATGATGCTTGGGAGCCTATGCTTCCAGGTCAGCAAAATCGGCATGCTTCGCCTCCCGGAGCGGTTGACGCTGCCGGCAATTGCACTTGCCTCGTGGACACCTCCAACCGACACGTTGGACACACTCGACACGTCTACGCTGGTCTACACCTTCGATAGCAAGAGAAGCTATGATTCCGATCTACTCGATCCCTGACGAGCGAGGAGTCCTACAGATCCAGATCTAAAAGCCGCGGGAGCAACGATCTCCCATACTATGTGTACGGTTATCACCAACGGTGACAACACCCGCGAATATCACGAAAATGGGACTGACCCGCCAAATCCTAACTCCAGAAACAGAGGTGACCCTCCAAATCCCAATAGGAGCACCCCCCAAACCCCAACGCCGCCAATGGTAGTGACCTAGGTCGTCCTTAGATCTAGCTGAACGACGCCAGATGGGAAAGAGGCAGGGAATCCCTCAAAGGCAACCTCATACCAGAAGACGCATCCTGCGACATGATAATAGCTTACCATTGGCTCATGGTGAAGGAATTTCACCACCAGCAGGTGGTAAACGCGCAACTAGAGCAGCGCAAGTAGGCAGCCGACGAGTCGAGTGTGAGACGAGCTGCACTTTCCTCCAAGGACAACAGAGTCTACGACGCCCACAAGAGGCACTCTCGTCTGGAACACATGGGCCCGGATGCAAGATGATGCCCGCACCAAGGCCCTTAACCTGTCGTTCATGTTGTTGAACTCGCAAGGCAACATGATGCCCAAAACGCCGCATGCCGTGGTTATAGGAGCTACCACGTACCTTCTCACCAACCAACCACCGGCTGGGGATCCACGATCCGTTGTCCATAGGTCCAAGATTGCAGGGATTGTCGGAGCTGCACTGATCCGAGATGAAACTCTGGAGCTGAAGGAATTTGTGGTGACGTTCGCACGGAACCGCACACCCTCATCCGACGAGGATGACCATGATCTATCTCGGCGACGCCCTAGCCCATGGTGGGGGATGCACAACTACAACGCTCATGATGAGCTCATGCAACGTAAAATCGAGAAGATGCACGCAAAACGTGCATGCTCCATGGAGCCGGAGGACGAGAACACGAAGCTCAACAGCGCCAGATGCTTCAGCCGAGCCATACGGTAGTCGCAGATGCCCAAGGGCTTCAAGCTTCCTTTAGATAACCCAAAGTTCGACGGCCTATAGGAGCCGAAGATCTGGCTGGACGACCACATCTCATCAGTCAAGTGCAATGGAGGAAGCAAGAACACGACCATGCAATGCCTTCAACTGCAGCTGAAAGGTGTGGCGCAAGCCTGGCTTAATAATCTCCCCTCTAGATCCATCTGCAGTTGGGAGGAGATGGTCTAAAATTTCATGTGCAACTTTAAGGGCACCTACAAGCGGCCAACCTCAATCCAAGATCTACGCGCCTGCTGCCAAAGGGCCAACGAGACACTCCGATCCTACATCTAGCGATGATCCATCATCAAGAACTTCACGAGGAAATCTCTGAGGAGCGGGCAATCGATGCCTTCAACGATGGCATGCGACGCCACGAGCTTAGGGAATAGCTAGGCCGCACCAAGCCCAAAACCATCGACCACTTGATGAACATTGACAATCGCTAGGCATATGCTGAAGATGCCATCCACAACAACCGAGTGCGCTCGAATGATGAGGACAATCTCGGCTGCAGGAGCGACCACCGAGGAAAAAGAAGATCACGTGGCTACGATGGCCGTGAAGAAATCGACATGTTCACGGATGGCTATGCCGACTGCCGCAACGATGGCAACCGTAAAAGCGGCTACCACGATAGTAGATACCACAACAACGGAAAGAACAGACAATCATGGTAGCATCGCACCCACGACGATGTGCCCTCCGCAATGGATATGTTGATGGGTACCTGTAGTATACACTTCTACATTGACAAGCAGGATGACCAGAAGAAGTCTGGTCACCTGCTCAATGACTGTCGAGAGTTCCAAAAGCTCCACATGATATGCCCTGCTGCAACACGACACAGTAAATCAAGGATTCTGTTCTGCCTCGGGACCCATCGCATATGGCGCACCATAACCACCACCTGGACGACCCGCGTAGCCTGCGGCTATGCTGGCTCAAAACAATGGAGTTGAGCAGTATACACGCGCACTGGGGACTATGATGATACAGAAGGGGCATCCATCCAATAGGATCTATAAGATGATCATCCGCCAAATAAATTTGCCAGTCACCTCCCCACCAGCCGTATGTGAGTATCTCAGCGGCTCAGAGTCCTACATCACCCTCGTGAAATCCCTCGCCCAGGCCACTCTGCCCTAGTGCTCGAGGCGGAGATAGGAGGGTTCGAAATGAGTCGGGTCTTCATGGATGGCGGCAACAAAATTAACCTCATGTTCACCAGCACCCTGGAGGCCATGCATATCCTAATATGCAGCCTGTAGGCATATGACATGACCTTCCACGACATCATCCTAGGAAAGGGAGTGTACCCCCTGGGCAAAATCTGGCTTGACGTCATCTTCGACACCTCCAAGAAATTCATGCACGAACAGCTTGAGTTCGAGTTGGTTGACGGCCCCTCCCAATACCACGCCATACTTGCTCGCGTGGCATTCAGAAGGTTCTTGGTGGTAACTTGGCTTGTGGCATCTAGATCCAATATTCTTTGAACTTTTCTTCACGGAAAAGAACTATATTCTCATCACTCGAAAAAATTACGAATTCAATGTTCTTTCCTCATATTTTGAAAATCACACCGATGGCATTGTTTACTACAAGAATATGCACCCATTTACCTCCAAAAATATATTTAATTCAAGAGAAAAATGTCATGATTACTTGTGTAGCTCAAGTTTGACAAAATTTTGTTAAATTGTCAAGATGAAAAATCTTAGCAAGAAGTTGGACACATCGTCTAAAATATTGGTTGTTTCTGATTCTGACTCCCTAGTGGGTACCTTCCAAAAGCTTTTTCGTAAACTTTCAAAGCAACTTGGACACATCGTCTAAAATATTGGTGGTTTCTGATTCTGACTCCCTAGTGGGTACCTTCCAAAAGCTTTTTCGTAAACTTTCAAAGCAACCCATAATTTACTTGAAGTTCAAAATTTTCACCTAATCTCAGTAAATATACATAAAGTCGTTCAAGTGGACAGAGTTAGCTAGGACGAAGTTTGAAAACTCCTAAAACATGGAAATTAATCATAAGTACAAACATGTCGGTCCACTATATATGTCAAAAGATTGGCTTGTGTACCTCCTACTGAATATGCCAGGACCAAACAGTGTCATCATCGTCCCATGGAGCTTCACCAGGTACGAGAGCTGCGATAGGGAATTCAACAGAATCTCCCAGTCCTTCGGCATGCATGAGGAGTTGGCATGGCTAAAGGATTCAATAGACACCATCATCCCTCCAATCACCAAGCAAAATGCTCCTGATCAGTCATTCGACTCCAAGGTCAACACCAAGGATATCCAGGTCCACCTGATGGACCCCACAAAGACGGCCCTCAACGCTAATGACCTAAGTTACGCATTGGAATTCACGCTCATCAAAATCCTCCGTGAGCGCTGGGAGATCTTATCCTGGTGTCATGTGGGCATGCCAAGAGTTCCCAGAGAATTCGCCGAGCACACACTCAACGTGTATCCTGATGCATGGCTAGTCAAGAAGATATGTTAACTGTCCGAGGGACGAGCCGAGGTGGTTAGTATGGAAGTCAACAGACTCCTTGACGCCAACTTAATATGGGAGATCAAGGAAAGCACCTGGGTATCCAACCTCGTGCTAGTGCCCCAAAAGGACATGGATATCCTACGGATGTGCGTGGACTTCACGTCTCTCAATAAGCAGTACCCGCAGGATCACTTCCTATTACCATAGATCGATTAAATCATTGATTCTACCGTGGGATGCGAGAGCCTCTCCTTCCTCTATGCCTATTCAGGCTACCATTAGATTGAGATGAAGGTAGAGGACCAGAAGAAAATGGCGTTCGTCACGTTATTCGGAGTCTTCTGCTACAACACAATGCCATTCAGGCTAAGGAATGCAGTGCCACCTATCAACGGTGCATGTAGGCCTTCCTCAAAAACAAGATCAGTCAGAACATCGAAGTCTATGTCGATGACATAGTGGTTAAGACCAAGTAGAGCAGAACGTTGGTCGATGATCTCCACGAGATTTTTGACAACCTTGATCGCTACAGGATCAAGCTGAAGCTAGAAAAATGCGCCTTAGGCGTCCCTCCTGGTCAACTACTCAGGCACTTCCTCTTTGCGAGGGGCATTGAAGCGAACCCGAAGAAGATAAAGGCCATACTAGCCATGGAAAAGCTTAATAACATCAAGGGCGTCCAACAGCTAGCTGGGCGAATCACGGCACTATGCAGATTCATCAATCGCATGGGTGAGAAGGCTCTCCCCTTTTATCCACTGCTTCGCCAATCGAAAGAGTTCAAGTCTACATGTGAATCTCAGGAGGAATTCTAAGACCTCAAACATCTACTATCAACCTCACCAGTCTTGGTGATGCCTCAGGAAAAGGATCCTATGCTTCTATACATAGCGGCAACGCATCATGTTGTCAGCACCGCACTCGTCGTTGAACGACCCGAAGACGGCAAGATCCATGGGGTACATCGCCCAGTATACTACCTCACTGAGGTACTGACAGCAACAAATAATAGGTACCCTACCTATCAAAAGTTGTCCTATGGCGTGTTCATGACTGCACGTCGACTACACCACTATTTCTAGGAACATCAGATCATGGTAGTCAACGACGCAGCACTTCCCACACCCCCAACATCCCCGAAGCAATGGGGCAGGTGCTCCTTTGGGTCATCAAGATGTCCCCGCGGGATATCATCTATGAGCGATGCACCTCCATCAAGTTGTAGGTGTTCCCTGAATTTCTCGTCCACTGGATGGAGCTATAGCTTCCGGACACGCCGAACATGTCGCTAGTCTGAACGGTGCACTTCGACGGATCCAAACATCGAGGAGCCGAAGATGGAGTAATCTTGACATCCCTGCATGGCAACAAGATGTATTATGTGCTGTGAATGAAATTTCGAGCATCCAACAACCAAGCATAATACGAGGCCCATGCTTCACGCCATGTGCATGGCTAAAGCCTGCAGCACCACTCGACTAGTCATCTACGATGACTCAAACCTGTTCGTGTAGCAGATGATGAACCAATGCGACGCTGTCAGCAACAACATGATCACCTACCGCAATCTCTACAACGCACTTGAATGAGACTTTGATGGCTGCGAGCTTCATCACTTCGGCCGTGAAAGAAATGAAGAGGCCGAAAAGATTACCAGCATTGGATATACTTGTGCCCTAGTCCCACCAGGCGTGTTCCTGGAGCAGATATGCGAGCGCTCCATCAAGCGCAAGCCATCCAAGGACACAACGGACCTAGCAACACGCTCGGGGGCTATGTGCGGTGACCCAGCATACCACTGCATCATGTAGTACACTATAGTCGTTGACATAACACCAATGAAACACCATTCACTAGTATTACATCCCTCGGAGTGGTACAACAAAAACATAGCAGGTCCAAGACATGACTATTGATTACATATGACACATTACAAAAGATCCAGAGAGCTTCCTCGAGACAGTGAGGAATATATCATATAGAATACAACCAAAGATAACAACTTAACAGCTATGCAAGAACACTACTACTATTTATCTATGTCTTGGCATTGCTACTAAACTAATACCCTCCAGAAGTTTGTTCTACTACCTCTGTTTCAGGGCTTAAGGCGCACACGTTTTCCAAAGCAAAGTTTGACCGAAAGAATTGAGCAACAAAATCTTGATTATATTATAGATAATTAGTACCGTTGGATTCATATAGAAAAATACTTTCCAGTGATACTAGTTTTATACCAAAACTCTTTACGTATTTAGAATAATTCTTGGTCAAAGAAAAAACACGCAAAACGAGGACGCCTTAAGCCTTGAAATGGAGGGAGTACTATTTAGGGATTTATTTATATAGAACGGTCCATCTTAACTTGAGAAACTTCTGATGTAGTCGTTGACTCCTGTTGATCTCCACTGGATACCTTTAATTCTTCATAAGAGCTTCTCTTCTAGGTTCATCGTTTGTTGATCCAAAATATAGCAAGGGTTAAGAAGATATGTTGAATACGAGCGTACTCAGCAAGTTCACTAAAAAGGAGTGTTTGATGCACTATCTATAGCCACAGAAAAAAGGTCATAGGCCATGCAGGTTTTCACAAACATTTCTTCAAAGGTTGCTTTTATTCTGAAAAGCTATGTCCGTTAGCCTTCACAGGTTTACCAGAACTTTCGTGGAGTTCCTTTCCTGCCGCGTTCATAGCTCCTTCCTAGAACAGGGAGTAATAAGTTATAGTTCTTACACTCTACAGAGGTGCGTTGCTTTACCCATGAGAGACCTTAGCCTTGTTGCACAACCAAGTCATGACCTTGTCCATACTTCCTTGGTATGGGCCCAGTCTAAGATCCAAGCCAATCGCTGTCCTTCTCCGCGACCCCGCATACACCGCAATTGTTGTATGCCCAAACTCAAGGTAGACTTTTCCCTGTATAAAACAGCTATACCTTAGTTGGATACACACAACAACCATTAACACTAGAAATCTGTCTTTTGTAAGCCCAGATCCATGGTAGAATTTTCCCAGTATAAAACGGCTATACCCATGATCTGAAACTGACAAATGCCTAGAACACTGTCCGATGCATGCAAGAGGGAGCTGATCCAGCTGACTTCCCTAGAGCCATATAGATCTCATGGTTAACGCGTTATATACGGCGTAAGAATCACTGGCGACATTGGTTGTTAAGTCCTAGATAATATGTTCCTTTACCACCGGTGACATTGTGTGTGATTGATTAGTTTGGACTTGAGATGCTTTATGTCTTAATCAAACTAGATCAAACTTAACTATAAGAACATAAGTCGTTTATTAGACATGGTGATTATAAATTTTGAGACTAAAGTTAACTTTAAAAAGGTAAAGAAACTTAAGGTGTAATATGTTTTAATTATTCCCAAATTTTAGATTTATGATAAGTGCGATTAGGGTATGAGATAATTTATTTGGTATTTAAGTGAATGATTGGTTTAAATTTGATTAAAGGTTTCAAAAGGGCATTATAGAGTTAATAGTTTACATTTAGGTTTTATTATGAATCATAATTATGGGTTTGGACTTAGTAATTAATCTTAAAGAATTTAGTGTCTTATAAGGAAATGTGGTTATTTCTTACTTAAGAAATAATTTTTAATGAATTAACAAAACAATTGTCTCATTATGATAAAATAGGTAATAGATAAGGATTCATTATTTTTTTATCATCTTTAAAACTTTTCTAATGGTATATTTAATATTTTTATAGTTTAGTATATTTATTTAAGATCTTAAATGTGATTTTTATTTATTTTTTAAATATTGGTCTTATGTTTATAAAATTCTTTAAAGATTTAAATGTCTTTGAATACTTACTTCAAATTTTATTTTAACAATGAAGTTTATATTTTTATAAAATAGTAAATTTATTTTTATACAAAAATATGTTTTTTACTCCTTTTTTAGGATTTTCCCTTATTTTATGAAATTTCACTTAGGATTTAATGGTGTTAATATTCATTTGCTTAATATTTATTTTAAACAAATAAAATTATATTTTTTTATTAGCTAGGTATTATTTTAAGGACATTTTGATATATTATATGTATTTTTAAGATTTTTCTTTATTATTTTTTTAGAAATTTATGGTTATTTTGGGAAATTCTAATTTTTTATTTGCTGGGCCTGGGTTTGGTTGACATGGACCGGTTTGGCCCAACTAATTCTGGCTCGGGGTTACTTTGACCCCGACGCACTCTCTCCCACCACGCACACCACAGATGCCCCAACACCCCGATTCCTCCTGCTCGCATTTGGTGCTGCCGCCACCACCATTCCCGACCAGCTCCGGTGATCACCGGCCGTTACGGTCGCCTCCATTGGTCGCCAGAGCTCCGCTGTACCCTATTATCTCATCTCCTCCTATTCGATTTGGAAGATACGCCTGGAATCGCTCGCCCTCTTCCATTGGTTGTCGTTAGGGTTTTAGTGCCTTCCTTTACTGTATTTTTGTGATGTCCTGATAGTGATTAAGGGTGATTTGGTGCGGTGTTGGTGGTGATATGATGGTGGTGAAGCTGGGGTCATTCCTCTTCTATTCCGATGTCGGTGGGACGGCAGTAGTTGCAACCCCGGCGTCTGAACTATGGTGTCCATTGAGGTGGTGTTTATGGGGGTTGAAGACTTCCTCGGGTTAGTATCACTCTGGCGATATGGTGCGGTGATTCAGGGTGATTTGGTGCGGTGTTGGTGGTGATATGATGGTGGTGAAGCTGGGGTCATTCCTCTTCTATTCCGATGCCGTTGGGACGGCAGTAGGTGCAACCCCGGCGTCTGAACTATGGTGTCCATTGAGGTGGTGTTGATGGGGGTTGAAGACTTCCTCAGGTTAGTATCACTCTGGCCGCACGGGCACTGCCCTGCCACACCATGGTGGATGCTTCTCGGGCGCCAGGTACACTCCCTCTGTCTCACATCTGCTTCTCCCTCTGTCTATCTCTCCATACTTAGTATCACATGTTGAATATTATTCAAAACCAGTGGTATGGGCTCACTTGTTAATACAGTAGAGAATCTGTGGCTATGTGCTGCAATGAGTTTCGGTTGGAGGAGGTTTTACTTATTCTTGGCATGGGATGATCTACAGGTGTTTTCTTAAATATATTTGATACAAAGTTCTTTCCTGAACTACTTGTTCACTACTATAATTGAAGGATTCGGTGATAAAACCGTAATCACTGGTACTACTGTGTAGATATCTGTTGGCTAATCCTTGATCCATTGACTTGATTTACTAAATCATGTGATTTATAAATGATGTGTTTTCAAACAGAAAATGATTCCTATGAAAATTTGGTAGGAAAATGATTTGAAATAATACCCTATGGATGTAACTCATTCTTTTAACATGGGTATTTGATGTTGATCTTAGCTAGTGATTTCAGTGGCTTCTGATATTGGAATATTCCTACTATGGTGCCTCCATCTGGAGTGTGCACAATGGTGTTCTTAGTATTATGATCTATTGCTGGATTAATTAGCTATTAATTGAGATGATTCCTAGGTGAATTAACTAGGAAAATGATTCAGATAATGATTAATTCCTATTTTATTATAGGAAGATGATTTACTTAATGATCTCTGTCAGATATGGCTTAATAATAGACAGTGTTATATTCACTATCTTTTCTAAATCAAATGTCTAATATGATTCCTAAATTCATTTAGGAAAGTGATTATCTGATTCTTAGTAGATATGGATGAACATGTTGATCCAGAGGTGCTACCCAGTTGGGATATGCCCTGTACCAGCAGTGTGGTGAGTATAGATCTAGTTAGAACTAGATCCATTGGTCTATGATGCTGGTCTGAGACTAAGATAGGTAGAAACTAATATTTTTACTTGCTGCTTACTTTCTTAAATTATGGATAATCACTAAGTATGATTCCTGCAGTGCTTGGGAAAATGATTTGATAGGTCTTGGTAAGGATAATATGATAGATCCTTACTGTTTAAGATGAAATATTATGATGTAATCATTTCTGAGGTGCTACCATCCATAGGATGTGCCCAGAAATGATTATTCTAAGAATTATGTGTATCTAGTTATAAAACTAGAGCTTTTAATCAAAGATCTGTGATGCAAGGCTGAGATCTTGATTGTGGTTTGTAAAGATTTACTATTGGCTTTGTTTCCTTTCTTCCATGATGGTTGTACACCCCACTTGGGTGTTTTTCTGAGAAGATCATGTACAGGACATCATATGTTCTGTTGAAATGGATAAGATCAACTATGTGTGGTTTTGTATAAACTCACCACACAACTGCTGTTGATGATGTAGCTGTGATGATTGCTCTTGCTGGCTTGATCCTGAAGTGGTGATCCCTCCCTAGACCTTGTTATGCACCTATTGGTACTTCTCCAGCTCCTCCTTACTCTTGTGAATAGCTGATTGACCTTGCTATCCTCCTGCACCACCCCCTCCTTAAATTACCATCCTAGGAATGATCTGTTTGGTTTGTTGTTTGGAATGGCTGGTGGATTTGTTGGATATTGGGCAAGATTTGTGGTGTTCTTAGCTGTGTTCCTAAGAGCTAGGTGATGATATGAGATAGACTTGGTGTAGTAGCTAGCAGCTGTGCGATCCCTTATGAGAGTATTGAGCTGCTGCTGACACAGTGTGCATGTAGTGACTGTGCTGTGTGCCTGATTGTGTCATCTGTGGATCAGATCAAGTGAAAATTTGATATTTGCTGTTGATTTACCTTTTTACCATTTTATCTGGTTTTGGTGAAACTTGCCCCTTACTAGCCAATGATGCATTAGTCTGAGGCAAAACCCACTGAGAAGAACATGTTTTATATTTTTGGCCCTATTCTAATTACCGAGTGATGATCTAGCAGTGCACTTCACTGCAATTCTGAGAGTAAAACACTAACCAAATAACATTCTTCTATTTTTAGTTTTCTTTTTTGTTGTTTTGCAGGTACAGGAGTATAAGAAGAAAAGAAGATACTCCTTAGTAGTACAAGATTCAACTTAGTTTAGGAAATATAATTTAGGTTTTTCTTTCATTAATTTGTAATTTTATTTTATCCTTTTTGTAACAGCAATATAACCGTGTATTATTTAGATTCAGATTATTGTAATACCTTTATTATAAAGAATGTTGTAACATGTATTTATTATAATAAGAAATACTTTTATTCTTTGTTTGCAATTTCTTATAGCACTTAATTTTGAATGTTCATCTCTTATATTATTAAATATATTTTAAATCGCAATTTTTATTTTATTGTTTATATATTATTTACTTAACATGGAAGTATTCCCAAATATTCAAATTTGAATTTCAATTCTTAGTTTCAAACATGAATTGAATTGCTTTCCCAAGACACAAGAATTTAGTAGAGGTCATGTAGAAATCCATACACTTGAGCTCACGTTTTCATCAGAACAAGAGAGATCCCGATCCCTCTACAATTCTTTGCCACATGTGGCCTCACTATTTTTAGGTGCTAATCCTGGGATGTTATAGACTCCCCCCTTAAACTCAACTTCATCCCCGAAGTTCGCACTCTCTTGCGTTTCAGAAGGTAGAGCTGACCTCTTTGGACCATAGTGGCTCTTTAATCTGTAATAAAGATAATTGGGGTATCTTCATTAAATCTTTTCCTTGAGTCCACTTCTATCTTAATAATGGCCAACCATCAATCCCATTGATTACTTTGAATTCAACATTCATGTTTTGATCATGTGCCTTTAAGTGTCTTCGGATTTGGGTCTATTTGAGAAGGATCTATATTTTGAGAAAATCTCCCTATGGTAAGATTTTTGGTTTGGACTATACACGATGATAGCCTTAGCTCTAATATTACCTATTGCTGGTACACTTCATCCTTATGGCTTATTTACTAAGAATGTTTTGGACTCATTTAGTCCAAATCACTCATGCTTTCATATACCAAGCAATAAGCCTGTTTTGATACACTATACAAAACTAAGAATAATTAGATTCTTAATTACTTACTAATTGGATTTTGTTTATATGTTAAAATACCTTTATTTTCAAGCTATTAATCTTATAAATATTTAGCATGTTTTCTTAACAACTTCTATATTACTACTCCAACTTCCTTATATTAAGCTGAAGATTTTCCTTTTTACTATCTAGAGGTATAAGTCTGAACTTCCACATTGCTTTGTTTCCAAAAGGTTCAATTATTCTTGTGAAAATAAAATGTAGCTAAATCATGATTTAAGTTTTCTCCTTACTTTTCTCCAGATATCGAACCTTTAAACTAACCTAATGTTAACTCCTCCCTTTGGGTTTTTTTCTAATATTCTCTGACTCCTAATCATACCTCCACATTGTTTACATGGTCAGGATGTTGTTCGATTTGCAAGCCCGACTTTGCGAAGCATATTGGAAAACAATTGCTCTAATAGCAACTTCTTCAGATTTACTTAACTTAGGCCAAGTTTTATGTTCTTTAAGTCGTACCAAGTAGATTCGGCTAACTAGACCAACCAAATACCAGCTGTGGTCATGCGTACTTCTGATGCTACTCTTTTAGAAGCTTTAGGATTCTTTTAATGGTCTTACAAAGAAACATATGATAGATCCACACATTTGTGGTTATCAATATGTATTCTCTGACATCTTAAGTGTGTAAACTAGGCAAATTGTATGGCTAATAACATATTGACTTACCATTTGCCCTGTTGTGGTTGACACTGTTGTTGACTTGATTCGTTGTTCATACTTATGTTTCCCAAAAGAATTCCCACCTGGGTTCTTAGAAGATGTGCCTTCCACCATTTCCCCTTTTTGACGGTGATACTCCAATTGCTACATCGCTTCCTTCATTAGATTCTAATATCATACAATTACTCCTTATATGTCCTGGTTGTCCACATTCGTAACATACATTTTCCTTTTGAACACTAGTCTTCCTCTTCTTTCCACCCCTTGGTGGTGATTCACCACCCTCTACTAACAATTCACATGTTGGTGGCCTATTTGGACAATAGGGTCTGATATGTCCTGCTTCCCCACACCTGTGACAAGTCGCTTGAGCTTTATGACATTCACTAATCTGATGTCCCTTGGTTCCACAGTTTCCACAATTGTGACTTCGGCGAATTTCTCTTGATAAAGTGGTTCCTTTTTTGGCTTCCTTGTTTTTTTCTTCTACTACACCCTTATCCTCATCCTTTTAAATAGGTGTACTATCCAACAATTCGTGGAACTCCTTTGCACGGACAATCCTAGGTTGCATCTTCATAACTTCCTGTAATCCTTTCATGAATCTCTTTTGTCGTTTGGCCTCCTTATTAACTTCCTCACAAATGTAACGAGATAGCCGGTTAAACTCCCGCACATGCTTCAACACTGGAAGATTATTTTGCTCTATATCTTCACTAGCTTTCCCTTTTATGATGTTCCTATGAACAAATGCCTCTCGAAATTTCTTCTTAAACTCCATCCATGTACAAACACCTTCTCCAGACAACTTGTACTTCGATTTCTCCCACCATAGAGCTACAGTTTTAGACAATAGGTATATGGCATAACGTACCTTCTCTTCATCCTTACACCCCACACTGTGAAGCTTACGGGATGTGTACATCAACCAATTTTCTGCCTCCATAGGATCTTCAGTCATAGAGAAACTCCAGGGTTTGGTTTGCAAGAATTCCACTAGTTTATTTCTTGGTTGAAGTTCTTTAGATGACTTCTCATGCATTCTCTGTGCTATCTTACTATAAGATTTATTTGAGGTTCTAACTCCATCCTACTTCCTTCCTCCATACCCCTCATATACTGGATAAACTCTCCATTGGTGGGTGAGTATGGTCTCAGAGTTGATCTTTCCTTCAGAGGTGTGTAAATGATCTCCATTGGTTTGTCATCCATCATCATATGAGCCTTCATTTCTACTTTGCCTCGATGGTAACTCGTCTCTCCCTCACGCGATCCCATTTTCCCCTCTAGACCTGTAACATTAAGTAAGAACTTCATGTAACATCATGCATATGCTCATCAAGTTAAAACTTCATGCACAGATCTAGGCACACAATAAAATCCAATAAAATCCAAGAAATCCAAATAGTATAACTAATAAACATACATCAAAACCTGTAGAAGTATTACTTTGAGTAAAACATCTCTCGTACTCCAGGTTTGATGTTATACACTTCAATTTTCATATGAATTAATGTATAGGTCTCTAGGGTTCTAAACAACTTATGTGTATCATACCACACCTTGCCTTAATATTTACCCACGCTGCTCCGTTGCAACTGGATAATTTTTGAACAAAGTGGTCTCAAATTGGTTTTGACTAACCTCTGACCTCCCCTTAGGACCTAAAATTTACCGCGAAACTCCTATTTTGTGATAAATCATTCTTACATGTTCTCTTCAAACGACTAACCAAATTCTACATAAGACCTAAAAACCAAAGATTATCAGAGATTTGTAATAGTCATGACTTCTAGCATGGTCCTATACTATGTATTTCTTACTCTATTTCACAACTTTTTACCAGATACTTAACATTCTTAAACACATATCATGGTTTAGGAGCTAATCTCACCATGATCATTTCATGATTTGCCTATCCATTACCCTTATACATGACCTAATGTCCTCGTTATGTTATCTATTGTTATCAATTAATAGTAAGATTCTGCTATCTTACTTGACTTCTATGGATAAACTACACCATTTAAACTACTCCCCATGATATCCTTACTATATCATATGATACTTCCTGATTTGAACTTACTTAAGACATCTTAAGGTTTCTCTACCTTCTTTGAACTAGTACTATACCGAGGAAATATAAGTAACTACTCCTAAATAGGATGATTAACGCATCTGGTGACAAAGTTATCCTCAAGTGGATACTCATCACAATTCACAAGAACCTTTGGTTTAGATAAGATGGCTTCCTATAGTCGCTATCCAACCTACAGATCTTCCAAAAAGGGTTTTAATCCTAAGGGCAAAGCGTATGCTTTGATACCAACTGCGGTGACCCAGCATACCACTGCATGGTGTAGTACACTATAGTCGTTGACATAACACCAATGAAACACCATTCACTAGTATGACATCCCTCAGAGTGGTACAACATAAACATAGCAGGTCCAAGACATGACTATAGATTACATATGACACACTACAAAAGATCCAGAGAGCTTCCTCGAGACAGTGAGGAAGATATCATACAGAATACAACCAAAGATAACAACTTAACGGCTATGCAAGAACACTGCTACTATTTATCTATGGCTTGGCGTTGCTACTAAAGTAATGCCCTCCTAAAGTAGGTTCTACTATTTAGGGATTTATTTATATAGAACGGTCCATCTTGACTTGAGAAACTTCTAATGTAGTCGTTGACTCCTGTTGATCTCCACTGGATACCTTTAATTCTTCATAAGAGCTTCTCTTCTAGGTTCATCGTTTGTTGCTCCAAAATCTAGCAAGGGTTAATAAGATACATTGAGTATGAGCGTACTCAGCAAGTTCACTAAAAAAGGAGTGTTTGATGCACTTCTACAGCCACAGACCAAAGTCCGTAGGCCATGCTGGTTTTCGTCAACATTTCTTCAAAGGTTGCTTTTATTCTGAAAAGCTATGTCCGCCAGCCTTCACAGGTTTACCAGAACTTTTGTGGAGTTCCTTTCCTGCCGCGTTCGTAGCTCCTTCCCAAAACAGGGAGTAACAAGTTACAGTTCTTACACTCTGCAGAGGTGCGTTGCTTTACCCATGAGAGACCTTAGCCTTGTTGCACAACCAAGTCATGACCTTGTCCATACTTCCTTGGTATGGGGCCCAGTCTAAGATCCAAGCCAATCACTGTCCTTCTCCGCGACCCCGCATATACCGCAACTGTTGTATGCCCAAACTCAAGGTAGACTTTTCCCTGTATAAAACGGCTATACCTTAGTTGGATACAGACAACAACCATTAACACTAGAAATCTGTCTTTTGTAAGCCTAGATTCACGGTAGGCTTTTCCCCGTATAAAACGGCTATACCCATGATCTGCAACTTACAAATGCCTAGAACAGTGTCTGATGCATGTGAGAGGGTGCTGATCCAGCTGGCTTCCCTAGAGCCATATAGATCTCATGGTTAACGCATAATATACGGCGCAAGAATCACTGGCAACATTGGTTGTTAAGTCCTAGATAATATGTTCCTTTACCACCAGAACTTTCATAGTAGGTTATTACCTCATGGTAAATAACCTATAATCATATTATTATGAAAATAGTGTTTTCTGACCTTTTTCAAATGCAGGTGATCACAACACTGGATTTGCAAAATACTTTGCAGAAAATAATCAAAGGACATGAGCAAGTGTGAACTTGCCTTTGTGATCACAAGATTATGTAACCACGGTCTTCGAGACGATATAAGATCCAATATCTGAAAACATCATCATTGGTCCGGTAAGGACTAATGTTTTAAGAAGCAATATGTAGTTATGCATAAGTAATGCTATGCATTTTGTAAAACTCCCAGAGTGAATACCCAATACTTTGAGTGATTTGAATTTAGGTGATTTTTTAAGAGTTGATTTATCTTCAAATTTTACTTTATAAGTAATGACCTTTATAAGGAACTTATGTGTTAACAACCCAAAATATACAAGTAAAGTATAAAATAATGTGATTATAGTTAATTGTTATTTGGTGACTATGATTAAAGTCTTTGGGTTGAGTTGTTTAAGAGTTGGAGAACTTACTATGAGATTGTTGTTTGAAGTGGCAAAAAGAATAACATTTGAAGAAAATATTTCCTTCCTAAGGTTTATACAATCTTTATTGTTAATAGGATGTGATTAATGTCTTTTGTGTGTGATTGATTAGTTTGAACTTGAGATGCTTTATGTCTTAATCTAACTAGATCAAAGTTAATTATAAAAACATAAGTAGTTTATTAGACATGGTGATTATAAATTTTGAGACTAAAGTTAACTTTAAAAAGGTAAAGAAACTTAATATGTTTTAATTATTCCCAAATTTTAGATTTATGATAAGTGCGATTAGGGTATGAGATAATTTATTTGGTATTTAAGTGAATGATTGGTTTAAATTTGATTAAAGTTTTCAAAAGGGTATTATAGAGTTAATAGTTTACATTTAGGTTTTATTATGAATCATAATTATGGGTTTGGACTTAGTAATTAATCTTAAATAATTTAGTGTCTTATAAGGAAATGTGGTTATTTCTTACTTAAGAAATAATTTTTAGTGAATTAACAAAACAGTTGTCTCATTATGATAAAATAGGTAATAGATAAGGATTTATTATTTTTATCATCTTTAAAACTTTTCTAATGGTATATTTAATATTTTTATAGTTTAGTATATTTATTTAAGATCTTAAAAGTGATTTTTTTAAAATATTGGTCTTATGTTAATAAAATTCTTTAAAGATTTAGATGTCTTTGAATACTTACTTCAAATTTTATTTTAAAAAATGAAGTTTATATTTTTATAAAATAGTAAATTTATTTTTATGCACAAATATGATTTTTACTCTTTTTTTAGGATTTTCCCTTATTTTATGAAATTTCACTGAGGATTTAATGGTGTTACTATTCATTTGATATAATATTTATTTTAAAAAAATAAAATTATATATTTTTATTAGGTAGGTATTATTTTTATGGACATTTTGATATATTATATGTATTTTTAAGATTTTTCTTTATTAATTTTTTAGAAATTTGTATGGTTATTTTGGGAAATTCTAATTTTTTTATTTGCTGGGCCTGGGTTTGGTTGACATGGACCGGTCTGGCCCAATTAGTTTTGGCTCGGGGTTACTTTGACCCCTACCCACTCTCTCCCCCACGCACACCACAGACACCCCAACACCCTGATCCCCCTGCTCGCATTTGGTGTCTCCGCCACCACCATTCTCGGCCAACTCCGGTGATCACCGGCCGTTACGGTCACCTCCATTGTTCGCCGGAGCTCTACTGTACCCTATTATCCCAGCTCCTCCTGTTCGATTTGGAAGATACGCCTGGAATCGCTCGCCCTCTTCCATTGTTTGTCGTTAGGGTTCCAGTGCCTTCCTTTAGTGTATTTTTGTGATGTCCTGATGGTGATTCGGGGTGATTTGGTACGGTGTTGGTGGTGATATGATGGTGGTGAAGCTGGGGTCATTCCTCTTCTATTCCGATGCCGGTGGGACAGTAGGTGCAACCCGACGTCTGAACTAAAGTGGCCATTGAGGTGGTGTTGATGGGGGTTGAAGACTTCCTCGGGTTAATATCACTCTGGCCGCGCGGGCACTGCCCTGCCACGCCGTGGTGGATGCTTCTCGGGCGCCAGGTACACTCCGTCTATCTCACATCTGCTTCTCCCTCTGTCTATCTCTCTCTACTTTGTATCACATGTTGAATATTGTTCAAACACAGTGGTATGGGATCACTTGTTAATACAGTAGAGAATCTGTGGCTATGTGCTGCAATGAGTTTCAGTTGGAGGAGGTTTTACTTATTCTTGGCATGGGATGATCTACAAGTGTTTGCTTAAATTGATTTGATACAAAGTTCTTTCCTGAACTACTTGTTCACTGCTGTAATTGAAGGATTCAGTGATAAAACCCTAATCACTGGTACTACTGTGTACATATCTGTTGGCTAATCCTTGATCCATTGACTTGATTTACTAAATCATGTGATTTATAAATGATGTGTTTTCAAACAGAAAATGATTCCCATGAAAATTTGGTAGTGTAAGATCCCTCCTTTATAAAGGAAAAGGATCCCTGTGATTGCAATGCTAGTCCCTGGATCATTGCTAGCATCCACAGTTTAAGATGAAGTACACAGAAACAAAGGTCATTATTACAGTCATTCCAGATACAAACATAGTCTTTTACAACTCCATGGCCACATGCCTAGTACAAGAGTTTAAATGAGTAAATAGATAAATAAGTCTTCATCTTCATGTGCCACAGGCAAGCATGTTGAGTGTAGACTCATGACTCCTAATCATCATCAGAATATCCCGCAACATCACAAGTTACAACCACAGTGGGTCAATACATTGGAATAGTATTGGCAAGTGATACCTTAGAAGAATATTGGTGGACTAGATACTATATGCAATTTGGCTAAGTGTAGCTTAGGCTTGCTTTGCTCAAAATAAGTTTTGCCTATTAGTTGAAAATCACCAAGTTTTCTTTGTCAAAAACTTTTCCCAAGGAACCACCAATAGACATTGGGGTCCTTCACCCTTGTTCAACCACAAGTTTTACTTAGAAATTGGGATGAGGAGATTCTTGATAGCTTCCATGTCTTGATGCTCAAGTTGTCCTTTTCCAGGGACATGGCTAAGTACTTAGATTCTTCCATCTGTAGTGGTTGTGCACTTTCCCCACAAGACTTGATTTTCACCAAGACAGGACCTTTCAGAAGCCTTCCCTTAGACCAAATGGACGCGCTCCAACCTATCATCCCACTACCACCAACTGTCAAAATGGCTAAGTTATTGCAACCTATATGATCCAGGCAGAGCCCATATTGCCAAGTGGCTGCACTAGAAGCTTCTTAACATTTGGCCTCTCAAATCCCTTTGTTCCTGGGTGGCTTTCCACAAGTGAGATACACAAGGTAAACCATAGAAATGGGCCTTGTGTAACCACTCAACATAACCCAATCACAACCATTCCACCCAGGTGATTCATTCACTTAGTTGTTTTATTAAGTAAAAACACAAGTCCAAAGACTTAGAAATATTTTATCATATCATGAATAATTCACCACCCTTGGTTGCTACTAGCTAGGCTAAGCATGGCATAGATAAACATCTTAACTTAGCAATTCTACAACTACTAGGATTTCCCAAGCATAGCATATATAAACCAAAAATTTATCCATGCAAGTCTAGCAAAAATATTTCTAATGCATATTTGAAAAACATAGGAATAAAATTATGAAGCACCACTTGCCTTGGTAGTTTGGAGAGTAGCTACACTCCTCACAATCACAATCACTATTTGCACCAAAATCTACACATAAAATCATAGCAACAAATCACATACAAAATAAATACAAGCAAAAATATATGGATGCATGCAATATGATATGTGATGATTTTTCTAAACTCAACAAGACAAGTGCACAGTACTGGTTCATAAACAAGTTCAAAACTTGCCAAACAACCTTTATTTAATCACTAAAACATTTCTCAAATAATTTATATACACATAATAGGCCTACACATGTTTCTGTAAATAAAACCATTTTAACAGAAACAAAACATTAAACACATTACATATTTGGAAAGGGCTTTCTCTCCTGATTCCATTGATATAAAATTCATCAATTTTGGATGTGGGAATCAAAAGTTATGATTAAAACAAAATCAAACATCTAATAGATTCAAATTCTGATTTTAAATCTAAATCCTAGCCACGCGTCATGTTCTGATTGGTGCGTACCGGTTCGGGCGGATCGATCAACGAGAGCCACACGATTTAAGTGAAGATGCACGGCCAGATCTAATGCGTACCTCTTCAACACAGATCTAATCTTACTCGTTAGATCTAAATCCTACGGCCCTAATCTAATTGACCACGGACGGGCGGCGCTAGCGGCGGCGACTGGCGGCGGCGTCTCTGTCAGAGCTGCTAACGGCATTCTAGGTCATGTGGGAGAGGGAGAAGGGGCTTACCAAGCTCGTCGTGTGCTGCTGATGCTCAAGGTGGTGGTGGCTTGGCAAGAGGCGCGCTGCAGTGGCCGTGGGAGCTTGTCGGAGATGCTGGCGGCATCGGATGCTCTCTGACGGAGTCAAAGGCGACGCTCTGGGACGCGAGGATCCAAACTAAAAGTGTCAGCAGGTGCGCTAGATGCAGGCAAACATGCTCGTGTGATTCAGAAACAGAGGGGAACACGAGGCTCACTGAATTTTGTCGCCGGAGTTGGAGACGGCGTCAGGAACTTGTGGTGCTTGATGGAGTCGACGACCTGGGGCAGTACAAGAGGAACTAAGGGCGTCAGTAGGAGCGCAAGGATGTTGCGAAGCTGTCTGCATGAATCAGAGAGGAAGGCACGCACGGAGCTCACCGGGATTGGTCGCCGGAGTGGGATCTGTCTGCGGCGGTGCAAGGGCGATTACGGGCAGCCTGGGGGCGCTCTGTGCTCGGGGTCTGGGGGAAAATGGAGAGGGGGCAGAGGGGGTTTAAGTAGGCGAGACGGGGGCGTGAATCACTCCAGCATTGAACGGGAATTGACGACGCGAATCAAACCAGAAACGCTCGGCGTGATTTGGGGAAGAACACGTCGCCGGGGTGGAGAAGAAGACCGTTGCGCGGGCCGCGTTGTAGTGAGAGAGACAGAGGGGAGTTGGGGTCCTTGCGTCAGCGACTCTGGGGGTGTGTCTGTGGGTAGAGGAAAACGATTCGCGGGAGGGGTAGTTGGGCTAGGTTGGGTCGAACTGGGCTGGTTGGGCCTGTTTAGCTGTTTGGCTTATTTTTTTCTCCTTATTCCTTTTTCTTTTTCTGTTTGAATTTCTAAAACTGATTTCAAACTCCAATTTCAAATATGTTTGATTTCAAAACTTCTCTGGACTTTTGTACAGTGAATCTTGCACTCAAATAAGTGTCAAACCTATCTGTTTATAAAACCAACTTGGGTCATTTGAGAAATAGAATAAAACCAAGCCATTATGTGATATAATAATTGGCATAATCTTGGTTTTATTTCACACTTTGTTTGGAAACTTTATTCAAGCTTTTGAAATCACTTATGTTTGAATACAAAACACTACTGAATAAATATTTGCACCTTACTCATTAGCAAGTAGCCCAAAGGCTAAAGTATTCATACATAAAATAATGAGCAATATATGCTCTTGTTTTTGAAATGAAACCCTAAATGATCATGGATGCATGGATGATATGAATTAGTTTGAAACCTGATTTTAGGGATGTTACAAATCTAACCCCCTTAAGGTGAATCTCGCCCTCGAGATCCGGATTGGCTAGCAAATATGTGAGGGTGGTCTTTCCGAAGATCATCTTCTCTTTCCCATGTTGCTTCTTCTTCGGAATGATGGTTCCATTGAACCTTGCAGAACTTGATAGTCTTAGTCCGAGTAACTCTTTCTGCAGTCTCAAGAATCTTGATGGGTTTCTCTTCATAAGTGAGATCACTTTCCAGTTGGACTTCCTCCAATGGTATAGTATCATTCAAAGGAGTCTCTTCCATCTCTGGATGGCATTTCTGTAGCTGACTCACATGGAACATATTATGAACAGCTGACAAAGACTCTGGCAATTCAATCTCATAAGCAACTTCTCCTTTACGACTCAGAATCTTGAATGGTCCAACATATCTTGGGGCCAACTTTCCTTTGACTCCAAACCTCTTCACTCCACGAAGTGGTGACACTCTAGGATAAGCTCTATCACCTATTTCATAGGTGACTTCTCTACGCTTAGGATCTGCATAGCTCTTTTGTCGGGACTGCGCTATCTTTAATCTGTCCTTAACCAGTTTGACTTTCTCTTCAGCCTCTTTGATGAGTTCTGGTCCGAACAGACTTCTTTCTCCCACACCATTCCATAGCAATGGGGTGGTACACTTTCTCCCATAGAGAAACTCAAATGGTGCCATCTCAATACTGGCTTGATAGCTGTTATTATAAGAGAATTCTGCGTAAGGCAGACTTTCATCCCAACTGGCTCCATAGTCTAGGGCACATGCCCTCAACATATCTTCAAGAATCTGATTAGTCCTTTCTGTACATCATCCATCAGTCTGAGGATGAAAAGCGGTGCTGAATTCCAACCTCGTTCCCAATGACTCATGTAGCTGTCTCCAAAAATGAGAAGTGAATTGTGTTCCCCTATCAGACACAATACTTTTGGGTACTCCATGTAGACACACAATTCTGCTCATATAGATCTTGGCTAACTTAGCACTTGTATAGGTTGTCTTCACGGGTATGAAATGTGCCACTTTAGTTAGGCGATCCACTACTACCCAAATAGAATCATATCCTGACCTGGTCCTTGGCAATCCGGTAATGAAATCCATACCAATCTTGTCCCACTTCCAATCAGGAATAGGTAGTGGTTGAAGCAATCCTGCTGGTTTCTGGTGTTCCGCCTTCACTCTACTACATACATCACACAAAGAAATATGTTCGGTGATGTCCTTCTTGAGATTATTCCACCAAAATATTTCCTTCATATCCATGTACATTTTGGTGTTACCCGGGTGAATAGAATATGGTGAGTTATGTGCTTCTTGTAAAATCAGTTTCTGAAGTTCCGGATGTTGTGGAACACATATACGTTTTCCATGCCATAAGGTACCCTGTTCGTCTTCATGGAATCCTTTGGCTTTTCCTTTGCCAATCTTTTCCTTAATCTCTTCAATTTCCTTATCAGTCCTCTGGGCTTATTTGATCTTGTCCAACAAAGTAGGTTGAACATTTAAGGTCATGAGATGTCCTTCAGGCACAATCTCCAATCTGAGATCTCTAAATTGGGCACACAGATCATCTGGCAATTCTCCCTTAGTAAGGCCATTCACAAAAACCTTACGGCTTAGAGCATCTGCTACAACATTTGCTTTACCGGGGTGGTATTGCAAACTTAAGTCATAGTCCTTGATAAGTTCTAGCCATCTTCTTTGTCTCATATTAATTTCCTTCTGGGTGAAGATATACTTCAAACTCTTGTGATCTGTGAACACTTCACATCGCTTTCCCAACAGATAATGTCTCCATGTTTTGAGTGCATGGACAACAGAGGCTAACTCTAAATCATGAGTAGGGTAGTTCACTTCATGAGTTTTGAGTTGTCTCGAGGCATAGGCCACAAATTTCCCTTCTTGCATAAGTACTGCACCTAAATCATGATGAGATGCATCACAATACACTTGGAAATCCTTCTCTAAATCTGGCAAACACAAGACTGGTGCTGTCACTAGTCTCTTCTTCAATTCTTGAAAGCTGAGTTCACAACCTTCAGACCAGGCAAATTTCTTGTCTTTCTTTAGCAATTCTGTCATAGGCTTAGCTACCTTGGAGAAATTCTCAATGAACCTTCTGTAGTAACCTGCTAAGCCAAGGAAACTACGAACTTCTTTCACTGACTTGGGTGATTCCCATTCAGTCACAGCTGAAACTTTAGCAGGATCAACTGCTACACCATCTCCTGACATAACGTGTCCAAGAAAACCAACTTCATTCAGCCAAAATTCACACTTGCTGAATTTGGCATATAGTTTATGCTCTCTAAGCTTCTCTAGTATCAAACGTAGATGTCCTTCATGCTCTTCTTTGCTCTTGGAGTAGATCAAAATGTCATCGATGAAAACGACAACAAACTTATCAAGAAATTCCATGAACACCTTGTTCATCATATTCATGAAGTATGCTGGTGCATTGGTCAAACCAAATGGCATCACGGTATACTCATACAATCCATATCTTGTGGTGAAAGCTGTCTTGGGTATGTCTTGTTCCCTTATCTTAAGTTGGAAATAACCTGATCGGAGATCAATCTTTGAGAACAAACAAGCTCCTTCTAGCTGATCAAACAAGTCATTGATTCTAGGCAAAGGGTACTTGTTCTTGATAGTCACCTCATTGAGTGAACGATAATCTATGCATAACCTTTGACTTCTATCCTTCTTTTCCACAAACAAAACTGGTGCTCCCCAAGATGAGGAACTTGGTTGGATAAAACCTTTCTGCAACTATTCTCCAAGCTGCTTCTTGAGTTCTTTCAACTCATCAACTGACATCTTGTATGGTCTTTTTGCTATTGGTCCAGATCCTGGTAGCAAATCAATAAGAAACTCCACGTCTCTATCTAGTGGCATTCCCGGCAATTCTTCCGGAAACACATCTGGATATTCACTCACAATAGGCACACTTTCTATGCTAACCCCCTTAAGAGAATTTAGCTTACTCCCTTTTGATTCAAAGTTAGACTTGAATCTAATCCGTTTCTTTTCTGGGGTGGTGAGTGCAACGGTACGATTGGCACAATCTAGTACTCCTTCATACTTGGTCATCCAATCCATTCCCAAAATTACATCCAGTCCTTGGTAATCTAGGATTACCAGGCTTACTGGAAACTTATGCATCCAAGACTTACTATCATATCTCCACCTGGAGAACTAACTTTTATTGGACACCCAATGTTTTCAGTTGGAAACCCATTTCTATCAACAAATGCTTTTGATATGAATGAATGCGATGCTCCAGTATCAAAAATAACAAGTGCTGGAATAGAATTGAGTTTGAACTTACCAGCAACAGCATCTGGCTCTTCATAAATTTCCTCCACATTGATGTGGTTCACTTGTCCCTTCTGAAAAGGGTTGGGCTTGTTGGGTCCTTCAACTTTCTTTTCTGGGCATTCATTTGCAAAATTCCCCATCTTCTTGCATTTGAAACACTCAACCTGACTAAGATCCTTCTTGACAGGCTAGCTTCCACTGCCACTTCCACTACCACTGTGGTGGCTCTTATATCCACCCTTGTGATTCTTGTACTTGTCATTGTCATGACTACGGTGATGCTTGTTGTCATGATGACGGTTGTGGTTGTGGTGCTTGTTGAATTTCCCATGCTTGTGGGATCCCGAGCTTCCACTATCATCATAATGGGAACGCTTGTGAGACGATCCTGAGCTGTGCTTGTCCAAGTGCTTTCTCTTCCTGCTTTCCACTTGTTTCATTTTGTTCTCCAATATAGCAGCCTTGTCACAAAGAGACTGGTATGTGGGAACATAGGCCACTGATAGCTGCAGGTTCAATTCATCATTCAGGCCTTCTCGAAACTTTTCCTTCCTCTTAGCATCAGTGTCAACTTCATCCGGTGCATAACGCGCCAGATTGTTGAACTCCTCAATATACTCTGCCCCGCTGCGGTGGCGCTACTTCAGGTTATGAAACTCTTTCTTTTTCAAACTCATCACTCTGGATGAGATGTTAGCAGTACGGAAACCATCTTCGAAGATAGCCCATGTCACATCCGCAATGGGAGTGGTGATCTGGAAGTTATCCCACCAAGTAGCTGCTGGTCCTTCCAACAAATGTGCTGCAAATCTGACTTTTTCTTCATCAGTACAGCCAACAGTTACCAAGTCTTTGTTCACAGAGCGTAGCCAATCATTGGCCACCATAGGATTAGTTGTTCCTGAGAACTTTGCTGGCCTCAGTCTCAAGAACCTGGTAAGCATGTCAAAACCCGGTGGGTTGTTGTTGTTGTTGTTGTTATTGTTGTTATTGTTGTTATTATTGTTGTTGTTGTTGTTCTAGTTCTGGATGAACGTAGTCATCATCTGCATCAGCTGAGTCTGAGCTGTCATCATTTGCTACATCTCAGGGGTGATGTTGTTGTTGTTGGGGTTGGGATTGGCACGGCGGGGAGGCATCTGCGGTTTGTTCAATAGAGATAAGAATGAGATACCCATAGATGCTAACATGCACAATACATCACATAAACCATCACCAAACATGCATCATAATAAAAATAGTTCAACAACATAAACGACAAGTTTGCAAAGTAAATACACCAATAGCAAGCCATCCACATGTTGGATGGTCATTGCGACTCAATGAAAAGCATGATAAATAACTGATAAATGAGTAGTCATCACTACTCCTCGGCATCAACCTCCTCCTCAACAAAGGTAAGACCTGCATTCTCCATAGCGGTCTTGTATTCCTCGACATTGGTGCTCAAGGTCTCTACTTTGGCTTTGAGAGCCCTCTTCTGAGAACGAAGCCTCTCAATCATAGTCTGCTGATGCTCGAGCTCTAAGTCCTTGTTATCTAGTTCTGCAGTCATGTCTCGAATCCTCTTGTTCCTATCTTGGACTCGCTTCTCTTGACTCTTGAATTTTCTGTCCTGACTCTCGAACTTGGCCTCCATCTCCTTGACTATCTCATCTTGCTCCGCGAAGAGCTTGTCCTTCTCACGAAGCTGCACCTAGAGTTCGTCATTGCTGAGCATGACATTGGTCCTATCAGTGTCCACGTGCCTAAGAAGAACCTCTAAGTCCTGGAGGTATAGACGAATCGGCTCTGGTGTCTCCCTCGAAGTGTCCTTGAAGTCAATGGCCTTCCGTCGAAAAAGAAGAAGAAGAAGGAAGTGAAGACCCCTCCAAAGAGGAAGACGAAGCCGACGAGACAGGCCTCTCCGCCTCATTCGGCGAGTAGTTCCGACGCCACCAGCCTGGCCAGGGATGAAGCACCACAGACGACGGCAGCACCGGATGCCACCGCCGTCCTGAGCGAGGTACCTCTGGCCTCGATTCCTCCCCCGTTCGCCCGGTCTGGGTCGAGGCTACTCATTGCGGCTCGCCTCCCAGGAGAGCTCCTGCCGAAATCGTTTCGGAGGCTCCTATCGCGGCTTCGTCAACGAAGAAGCCGTCCGTGTCTTGGGCGCATGACGTTCTGGAGATGGGCCTCAGTCGGAAACTGGGCCCCGAACAGGAGAAGCCGGCTAGCATACGCACGGGGCTGCGGTTCATACCAGTCGCCAAGTGAGTTTTATTCTCCAGCCTTACTTTTCGTTGTATTTGGACCACTTTCCTCATGTAACCAATTTGCAGGACTGGAGTTAAAAAGTTAGGCCACCCGTCCGTGGACAAAGTGCCGCCAGTCGTCGCCGAGGAGGACCCCTCTCGGAAGAGGAAGGCTGATGAGGTCGCTGCCCCCACAGACAGTGCCAAGAAGGCCAAGGGCGACGATGTCGTCACGGTGTCTGACGACACAACGATTGCTCCGAGTGATCCTGCGGTGGAGGCGGCCTTGACGATCAAGGAGGGTGCTTCCTCGCCTGGGATGGCCGAGCCGGCCTCTTTTGGTGCTGGCGCATCCATCGCGACCTTCCCTCACTTCATGGCCAGAGCGGCTACGGCGAGTGGTACCACGCCATCGAGCCGTGTACCTGGGGTCGCCGAAACGGAGGTCGAGCAGCGTCGCGGGCACACTCCGGCTCTTCTCGCATCCGTGGACGCGCTACAGCTTCATGGCATGCTTGGCGCAGCCATCCAGGTATGTCCAGTCCCCGAGGATTGGGCCACTGAATTGCAGTGGTCAGATTCTTTTGGTGTTTTGTTTTTATTTCTCGCGCCCAGTCCCCGAGTGTCTAGTCGCTGAATTTCAGCGGGTGGGCACTTAGGATTTTTGATCTCCAGTCCCCGAGTGTCCAGTCGCTCAATTTCAGCGGGTGGGCACTTAGGATTTTTGATCTCCAGTCCCCGAGTGTCCAGTCGCTGAATTTCAGCGGGTGCGCACTTAGGATTTCGTTTTTGTTAACTGTTTGACTTCTGCACAGGGTTTGCAGCGTGAATCAGCCGACCGGCTTGCTACGAAATGTCGCACGGAGAAGGAACTTGTCGCCGTCCAAGAGGCGAACAAGGGACTCCAGGCGATTGCTGCGACGGCAGAGGAGGTCCGCCAGGGTCTTGTACCGGCGAGTGAATTGACGGCGGCTCAATCTACGTTGAGCTCGGCTGAGAAGCGGATCGCCGACCTTGAGCGCGATCTTAAGGAAGCGAAGGAGGAGGCGAGTTCAGCGGATGGGCGGGCCAAGGCTGCTGTTACAGCCGCCGCTGAGGAGCGTAAGGTCTCTAACGCCCTTGTTGCTGGGCTACAAGACGACTACTCCTCTGTTCAAAGCTTCATCACCGATCTCTCTCGTCCTTTGATTGGTAAGTGTGCCTACCTCTGCCTGTAATATTTGCATTGTGTGATCTTTGATGTACTCACTGCCACCCTCTGTCCGCAGGTCGGATCATCGACAACAGGAGGAGGCGCAACAGACGACGCGCGGCGGTGTAGCCACTCCGTCAACTCGGCCACTTTGTCCGCGGCTTGCATTCGGGCGTATCTTCAGGAGATGTCGCCCACGGAAGTGATTCCCAGTGACCTCGTCGAAGTGTGGCAGTACTTGGAGAAGGCGCCGTCGGTCGTCGAGTTCATGACGCGGTCGGCGTTCCGGCGTGGGGCGGCGATGGCGCTCAGCCTTGGGCTCGCCCACTTCCCGGAGGATTTCGATCTGGACGACGTGACGAGTGTCTACCCATCATCGACGGGCTCGGTGGAGATTGCCGAGGTGCTGAAGCTGACGAACCGTGCTGCGGTGTACTCCGATCGTGTCTGGTCGATGGGCGATCTCCTTCCTTATCAGGAGACGATCGTCGCGCCCAACGACCCCGAGCCGCCGCACCGGGACTTCAAGATCGAGCTGCCCTTCCGTGCGGCGATGGCGGGCGAGCTGACGACGTACTCGTCGAACCCGTACACTCCCTTCATTCGCAACCGCAAGGGTGGCGGCGAGTCGATGTCGAAGCCTGCGGAATAAAACATTGTGCCCTGGGGCGTTAGTAGCAGTTCGGCCATTAGGCGCAACTTATATTTTGTAACAACTTTGATCTGCTACAATGGGATATCGTGTTATTTTGTGAATTGTCTTGCATTTGAGATTGAGGGTTGAACGAGTCCCCGAGCGCGTTCGCCCTTTTTATGGGGTTTACCTCGTTTGTTTATGTGTTTGCGGTTTTGAGCGTTTTGTTATTAAGGTCGACTCGCCCGAGCTTGGAAAGCCAGTCGCAGGGCGACTCCCATGAGTGCTCTTTACTTCACCGCTTTCCCTTGCGCGAACGAGGTCGGGTAGCCGAGTCCCCGAGCGTGGTACTTGGTGGTTCTAGTTGCGGCTCTAGGGTGGTTGAGGACTGCGCGCGTCAGAGTGAGCGCATCACTCCTGCCTGGCCCGTTGGGTCAGTCGCTCTCGTACTTGGCATTTTTCCCTAGTCGCTCGCGCTGAACTGGTCGTCAGTCCCCGAGCGTGGCACTTGGCCGTTCGAGTCGCTGTGTCGAGGACGTGGAGGATCATGGTCGCTGTGAGGAGCGAAGGCAGTTGTCTTGGCTCGTTAAGCCAGTCGAGCTAGGCGACTCCAATGGGGCTCCGGGTAGGCGTTTTTCGTGGACGTTACGAGTCCTGGGGTAACCCAGTGCCCTCGTAGCACACTACTTGGCCGTGCCAATCGCTGTACCAGAGGTTGACTCCTGTAATTAGCTAGGTGCTGTTACTACGAGTGCGAGTGGCACAAGACACGGAGAGTAGACACAATTTGTGGTAACCAATATGATTTATTTCATAGCGACTGGAGGATACATATGTGGAGTTCTAGGAGTAGAACTTCTGTAGGAGGTTTACATTCCATGGTCGCTTGACGTCGATTTTTCCGTCTCCGCGGACATCGGTGAGGTAGTAGGCGTCGTTGCCGAGTACTCGCCCGATGGCGAATGGTCCCTCCCATGGTGGGGAGAGCTTGTGCATGCCCTTCCTGTCCTGGATGAGGCGCAGCACTAGGTCGCCTTCCTGGAAGGTGCAAGTTTTCACCCGCCGGCTGTGGTAGCGACGGAGTCCTTGCTGGTAGATGGCAGTGCGTGAGCGAGCTAGGTCGCGTGCCTCGTCGAGTTAATCGACTCCATCCTGACATGCGAGTTCGTTCGCAGCCTCCGTGTAGTGCACTACCCTTGGCGAGTCATGCTCGAGGTCGGTGGGCATGACTGCCTCGGCGCCATACACCATGAAGAAGGGGGTGAACCCTGTCGACCTGTTGACCGAGGTGCGGATACCCCAGATGACGGAGGGTAGCTCCTCGACCCAGCACCCGGCGGTGCGCTCGAGTGGTACTTGGAGTCGCGGCTTCAGGCCGTGGAGGATGCTCTGTTTGGCCCGTTCCGCCTGGCCGTTAGACTCCGGGTGGGCGACTAACGCGAGGTCGAGTCGGATGTGATGTTCCTCGCAGAACTCGGCCATGGCTCCTTTGGCGAAGTTGGTGCCGTTGTCCGTGATGATGCCGTTTGGGAACCCGTAGCGATATATGAGCTCGCGTAGGAATTTGGTGGCGGTCTTCCCGTCGCATTTCTGGACTGGCTTGGCCTCCACCCTCTTTGTGAATTTGTCGACCGCGACTAGGAGGTGGGTGAAGCCGGAGGGGGCCTTTTTGAAAGGGCCTACCATGTCCATGCCCCACATGGTGAATGGCCAGGTGATGGGGATTGTCTTGAGCGCTGAGCTCGGCACGTGTGTCTGGTTGGCGTACTTTAGGCACCCGGCGCACCGCTGGACAATGTCAACGGCGTCGGCGTGTGCGGTGGGCCAGTAGAAGCCGTGTCTCATAGCCTTTGCGACCAAAGAGCGAGCTCTGGCGTGGTGGCCGCAGTCGCCGGAGTGGATGTCGTGGAGGATCTTGCGTCCTTCGGCGGGTTGGACGCAGCGTTGGAACACGCCGGTCACGCTGCGCTTGTGGAGCTCGCCGTCGATGATGCCAAAGGATTTGCAGCGTCACGTTATCATCCGGGCGTCTGTTTTGTCTGCCGGCAAGGTGCCTCCCTCCAGGTAGGCGATGTACGGCCTAGTCCAGTCTTCTGGCTCGGCGATGAGTGCCACCAAGGCTGCCTCTGGTTGCAGCGGGACTCCGATGTCGATCTCCCTTGGGGGAGAGACGGACGGCTTGGTGATCGTGTCGAGGAAGACGCCGACGGGTGGTGCGAGTCGGCCTCCTCGTTCTTCCGCCTGTCGATCCACTCGACGGAGTAGCCTGCGAAGTGTCCGCCCAGCTTGTCCACTGCTTGGCGGTATGCCGCCATGGTGGGAGAGATGGCGTCGCAGGTGCCAGCGACTGGCCCAGCGACGAGGTCGGAGTCTCCGTAGCAGCGTAGGCGGTTGACATTCATCTCCTTGGCAGCTCGCATGCCGTGGAGTAGTGCCTCGTACTCGGCCATGTTGTTGGTGCAGGGGGTGAAGTCGAGGAAGAGGACGTAGCGGAGCTTGTCGCCCTTCAGGGAAGTCAACACGATCCCTGCTCCTGCGTCGTCTGCGTTCTTGGAGCCGTCGAAGTGCAGGCTCCAGTAGTGGAGGTACGACAGCTTTTCTGGCTGCTGGGCCTCTTCCCAGTCAGCGATGAAGTCCGCGAGACCATGCGACTTGATCGCTTTTCGTGGCTCATACTTGATGTTGTGGACGCCGATTTCGACGCCCACTTGGCAACTCGCCCGGTCGCCTCACGGTTGCGGATGATGTCCTGTAACGGTGCTGAGGAGACGACCGTGATCGGGTGCTCCTGGAAGTAGTGCGACAGTCGCCGTTGTGCTCTGAGGACTGCGTACACCAGTTTCTGGTACTGCGGGTACCGCTGGCGCGACTCGGTGAGGACCTCGCTGATATAGTAAACCGGTCGTTGTACCGGGAGCTCCTTTTCTTCCTTTGGCCGCTCGACGACCATGACGGCGCTGACGACGCACTCGGAAGCCGCGACGTAGACCAGCATGGGTTCTTTGTCGACGGGGGTGGCGAGTAGCGGTGCTGCGAGTAGCACCTTCTTGAGGTCGCGGAGTGCGTCGTCCGCCTCCTTGTCCCACTGGAAGGTGGGGTTCTTCCGCATCAGGCGGTATAGGGGCATCGCCTTTTCGCCCAATCGGGGGATGAAGCGGCTGAGAGCCGCGACTCGCCCGACCAGCTTCTGGACGTTGCGCAGGCACTCGGGTTTGCCGAGTCGAGCGATCGTGTCGATCTTGGTGGGGTTCGCCTCGATCCCGCGCTTGGAGACGATGTAACCCAGTAGTTGCCCTGCTGGTACACTGAAGGTGCATTTGCCTGGGTTTAGCTTTATCTTGTATTTCCGCAGGTTGGCGAATGTTTCCGCCAGGTCAGCAAGTAGATCGCCCTGGCGAGCAGACTTCACTACCACGTCATCGATGTAGACGTGGATATTGCGGCCAATTTGGCTCGCAAGGCATTCCTGCATGCACCGCTGGTAGGTCGCCCCGGCGTTCTTGAGGCCGAAGGTCATGGCGGTGTAGCAGAAGGCTCCGAATGGCGTGATGAACGCCGTCTTTTCCTCGTCCTCGACAGCCATTTTGATCTGGTTGTACCCAGAGTAGGCGTCGAGGAAACACAGCGACTCCGAGGAGAGCTCCTGCCGCGGCAGCTTCGCCTCCTAGGAGAGCTCCTGCCGAAATCGTTTTGGAGGCTCCTATCGCGACTTCGTCAACGAAGAAGTCGTCCGTGTCTTGGGCGCATGACGTTCTGGAGATGGGCCTCAGTCGGAAACTGGGCCCCGAACTGGAGAAGCCGGCTAGCATCCGCACGGGGCTGCGGTTCATACCAGTCGCCAAGTGAGTTTTATTGTCCTGCCTTACTTTTCATTGTATTTGGACCACTTTGCTCATGTAAAAAATTTGCAGGACTGGAGTTAAAAATATAGGCCACCCGTCCGTGGCCAAAGTGCTGCCAGTCGTCGCCGAGGAGGACCCCTCTCGGAAGAGGAAGGCTGATGAGGTCGCTGCCCCCACAGACAGCGCCAAGAAGGCCAAGGGCGACGATGTCGTCATGGTGTTTGATGACACAACGATTGCTCCAAGTGATCCTGCGGCGGATGCGGCCTTGACGATCAAGGAGGGTGCTTCCTCGCCTGGGATGGCCGAGCCAGCCTCTTTTGGTGCTGGCCCATCCATTGCGACCTTCCCTCGCTTCATGGCCAGAGCGGCTACGGCGAGTGGTACCATGCCATCGAGCCGCGTACCTGGGGTCGCCGAAACGGAGGTCGAGCAGCGTCGCGGGCACACTCCGGCTCTTCTCGCATCTGTGGACGCGCTACAGCTTCATGGCATGCTTGGCGCAGCCATCCAGGTATATCCAGTCCCCGAGGATCGGGCCACTGAATTGCAGTGGTCAGATTCTTTTGGTGTTTTGTTTTTATTTCTCGCGCCCAGTCCCCGAGAGTCTAATCGCTGAATTTCAGCGGGTGGGCACTTAGGATTTTTGATCTCCAGTTCCCGAGTGTCCAGTCGCTGAATTTCAGCGGGTGGGCACTTAGGATTTTTGATCTCCAATCCCCGAGTGTCCAGTCGCTGAATTTCAGCGGGTGGGCACTTTTTGATCTCCAGTCCCCGTGTGTCCAGTCGCTGAATTTCAGCGGGTGGGCACTTAGGATTTCGTTTTTGTTAACTGTTTGACTTTTGCATAGGGTTTGCAGCATGAATCAGCCGACTGGCTTGCTGCGAAATGTCGCGTGGAGAAGGAACTTGTCGCCGTCCAAGAGGCAAACAAGGGACTCCAGGCGATTGCTGCGAAGGCAGAGGAGGTCCGCCAGGGTCTTGTCCTGGCGAGTGAATTGACGGCGGCTCAATCTGCGTTGAGCTCGGCTGAGAAGCGGATCGCCGACCTTGAGCGCGAGCTTAAGGAAGCGAAGGAGGAGGCGAGTTCAGCGGATGGGCGGGCCAAGGCTGCTGTTACGGCCGCCGCTGAGGAGCGTAAGGTCTCTGACGCCCTTATTGCTGGGCTACAAGACGACTACTCCTCTCTTCAAAGCTTCATCACGGATCTCTCTCGTCCTTTGATTGGTAAGTGTGCCTACCTCTGCCTGTAATATTTGCATTGTGTGATCTTTGATGTACTCACTGCCACCCTCTGTCCGCAGGTCGGATCATCGACAGCGCAGAGGAGGCGCAGTCGTACGACGCGCGGCAGTGTGTGGCCACTCTGGTCGACTCGGCCACTTTGTCCGCGGCATGCATTCAGGCGTATCTTCAGGAGATGTTGCCCACGGAAGTGATTCCTAGCGACCTCGTCGAAGTGTGGCGGTACTTGAAGAAGGCGCTGTCGGTCGTCGAGTTCATGACGCGGTCGGCATTCTGGCGCGGGGCAGCGACGGCGCTCAGCCTTGGGCTCGCCCACTTCCCGGAGGATTTCGATCTGGACGACGTGGCAAGTGGCTACCCATCGTCGACGGGCTCAGTGGAGATTGCCGAGGTGCTGAAGCTGAGGGACCGTGCCGCAGTGTACTCCGATCGTGTCTGGTCGATGGGCGATCTCCTTCCTTATCAGGAGACGATCGTTGTGCCCAACGACCCCGAGCCGCCGCACCGGGACTTCAAGATCAAGCAGCCCTTCCGTGCGGCAATGGCGGGTGAGCTGACGACATACCCGTCGAACCCATACACTCCCTTCATTCGCAACCGCAAGGGTGGCGGCGAGTCGACGTCGAAGCCTGCGGAATAAAACGTTGTGCCCTGGGGCGTTAGTAGCAGTTCGGCCATTAGGCGCAACTTGTATTTTGTAACAACTTTCATCTGCTACAATGGGATATCGTGTTATTTTGTGAATTGTCTTGCGTTTGAGATTGAGGGTTGAACGAGTCCCCGAGCGCGTCCGCCCTTTTTTATGGGGTTTACCTCGTTTGTTTATGTGTTTGCGATTTTGAGCGTTTTGTTATTGAGTTCGACTCGCCCGAGCTTGGAAAGCCAGTCGCAGGGCGACTCCCATGAGTGCTCTTTACTTCACCACTTTCCCTTGCGCGAACGAGGTCAGGTAGCCGAGTCCCCGAGCGTGGTACTTGGTGGTTCTAGTCGCGGCTCTAGGGTGGGGGAGGACTGGGCGCGTCCGAGTGAGCGCATCACTCCTGCCTGGCCCGTTGGGTCAGTCGCATGGCGAGTCCTGGGCACGCTCTCGTACTTGGCGTTTTTCCCTAGTCGCTCGCGTTGAACTGGTCGTCAGTCCCCGAGCGTGGTACTTGGCCGTTTGAGTCGCTGTGTCGAGGATGCGAAGGATCATGGTCGCTGTGAGGAGCGAAGGCAGTTGTCTTGGCTCATTAAGCCAGTCGAGCTAGGCGACTCCAATGGGGCTCCGGGTAGGCGTTTTTCGTGGACGTTACGAGTCCTGGGGTAACCCAGTGCCCTCGTAGCGCACTACTTGGCCGTGCCGATCGCTGTACCAGAGGTTGACTCCTGCAGTTAGCTTGGTGCTGTTACTACGAGTGCGAGTGGCACAAGACACGGAGAGTAGACACAATTTGCGGTAACCAATATGTTTTATTTCATAGCGACTAGAGGATACATATGTGGTGTTCTAGGAGTAGAACTTCCGTAGGAGGTTTACATTCCATGGTCGCTTGACGTCGAGTTTTCCGTCTCCGCGGACGTCGGTGAGGTAGTAGGCGTCGTTGCCGAGTACTCGCCCGATGGCGAATGGTCCCTCCCATGGGGGGGAGAGCTTTTGCATGCCCTTCTTGTCCTGGATGAGGCGCAGCACCAGGTCGCCTTCCTGGAAGGTGCGAGTTTTCACCCGCCGGCTGTGGTAGCGGCGGAGTCCTTGCTGGTAGATGGCAGTGCGTGAGCGAGCTAGGTCGCGTGCCTCGTCGAGTTGATCGACTCCATCCTGACGTGCGAGTTCGTTCGCAGCCTCCGTGTAGTGGACTACCCTTGGCGAGTCGTGCTCGAGGTCGGTGGGCATGACTGCCTCGACGCCATACACCATGAAGAATGGGGTGAACCCTGTTGACCTGTTGACCGAGGTGCGGATACCCTAGATGACGGAGGGTAGCTCCTCGACCCAGCACCCGGCGGTGCGCTCGAGTGGTACTTGGAGCCGCGGCTTCAGGCCATGGAGGATGCTCTGGTTGGCCCGTTCCGCCTGGCCATTAGACTCCGGGTGGGCGACTAATGCGAGGTCGAGTCGGATGTGATGTTCCTCGCAGAACTCGGCCATGGCTCCTTTGGCGAAGTTGGTTCCATTGTCCGTGATGATGCTGTTTGGAAACCCGTAGCGATATATGAGCTCGCGTAGGAATTTGGTGGCGGTCTTCCCGTCGCATTTCCGGACTGGCTTGGCCTCCACCCACTTTGTGAATTTGTCGACCGCGACCAGGAGGTGGGTGAAGCCGGAGGGGCCTTTTTGAAAGGGCCTACCATGTCCATGCCCCACACGGCGAATGGCCAGGTGATGGGGATTGTCTTGAGCGCTGAGCTCGGCACGTGTGTCTGGTTGGCGTACTTCTGGCACCCGGCGCACCGCTGGACAATGTGGACGGCGTCGGCGTGTGCGGTGGGCCAGTAGAAGCCATGTCGCATAGCCTTTGCGACCAGAGAGCGGGCTCCGGCATGGTGGCCGCAGTCGCCGGAGTGGATGTCGTGGAGGATCTTGCGTCCTTCGGCGGGTTGGACGAAGCATTGGAACACGCCGGTCACGCTGCGCTTGTGGAGCTCTTCATCGATGATGACGAAGGATTTGCAGCATCGCGTTATCATCCGGGCGTCTGTTTCGTCTGCCGGCAAGGTGCCTCCCTCCAGGTAGGCGATGTACGGCCTAGTCCAGTCTTCTGGCTCGGCCATGAGTGCCACCAAGGCTGCCTCTGGTTGCAGCGGGACTCCGATGTCGATCTCCCTTGGGGGAGAGACGGACGGCTTGGTGATCGTGTCGAGGAAGACGCCGGCAGGTGGTGCGAGTTGGCCTCCTCGTTCTTCCGCCTGTCGATCCACTCGACGGAGTAGCCTGCGAAGTGTCTGCCCAGCTTGTCCACTGCTTGGCGGTATGCCGCCATGGTGGGAGAGACAGCGTCGCAGGTCCCAGCGACTTGCCCAGCGACGAGGTCGGCGTCTCCGTAGCAGCGTAGGCGGTTGACATTCATCTCCTTGGCAGTTCGCATGTCGTGGAGTAGTGCCTCGTACTCGGCCATGTTGTTGGTGCAGGGGGTGAAGTCGAGGCAGAGGACGTAGCGGAGCTTGTTGCCCTTCGGGGAAGTCAACACGACCCCTGCTCCTGCGCCGTCTGCGTTCTTGGAGCCGTCGAAGTGCAGGCTCCAGTAGTGGAGGTACGACAGCTTTTCCGGCTGCTGGGCCTCTTCCCAGTCGGCGATGAAGTCCGCGAGAGCCTACGACTTGATCGCTTTTCGTGTCTCATACTTGATGTTGTGGACACCGATTTTGACGGCACACTTGGCGACTCGCCCGGTCGCCTCACGGTTGCGGATGATGTCCTGCAACGGTGCTGAGGAGACGACCGTGATCGGGTGCTCCTGGAAGTAGTGCGGCAGTCGCCGTTGTGCTCTGAAGACTGCGTACACCAGTTTCTGGTACTGCGGGTACCGCTGGCGTGATTCGGTGAGGACCTCGCTGATATAGTACACCGGTCGTTGTACCGGGCGCTCCTTTCCTTCCTCTGGCCGCTCGACGACCATGACGACGCTGACAACGCGCTCGGAAGCCGCGACGTAGACCAACATGGGTTCTTTGTCGACGGGGGCGGCGAGTAGCGGTGCTGTGAGTAGCACCTTCTTGAGGTCGCGGAGTGCGTCATCTGCCTCTTTGTCCCACTGGAAGGTAGGGTTCTTCCGCATCAGGCGGTATAGGGGCATCGCCTTTTCGCCCAATCGGGGGATGAAGCGGCTGAGAGCCGCGACTCGCCCGACCAGCTTCTGTATGTCGCGCAGGCACTCGGGTTTGCCGAGTCGAGTGATCGTGTCGATCTTGGTGGGGTTCGCCTCGATCCCACGCTTGGAGACGACGTACCCAGTAGTTTCCCTGCTGGTACACCGAAGGTGCATTTACCTGGGTTTAGCTTTATCTTGTATTTCCGCAGGTTGGCAAATGTTTCCGCCAGGTCGGCGAGTAGATCGCCCAGGCGAGCGGACTTCACTACCACGTCGCCGATGTAGACGTGGATATTGCGGCCAATTTGGCTCGCAAGGCATTCCTGCATGCATCGCTGGTAGGTCGCCCCGGCGTTCTTGAGGCCGAAGGTCATGGCGGTGTAGCAGAAGGCTCCGAATGGCGTGATGAACGCCGTCTTTTCCTCGTCCTCGACAGCCATTTTGATCTGGTTGTACCCAGAGTAGGCGTCGAGGAAACACAGCGACTCCGAGCCCGCGGTGGAGTCGATTATTTGGTCGATCCGCGGGAGGACGAATTTCTCCTTCGGGCAGGCGCTGTTTAAGTTTGTGTAGTCGATACACATCCTCCAGGTCCCATTTTTCTTCTCGACCAGGACTGGGTTTGCCAGCCACTTGGAGTATTTGATTGGCCGGATGAAGCCTGCAGCGAGTAGACGCTGCACCTCCTCGGCGATGGCTCGGCGGCGCTCTTCATTGAAGGGCCACAACGACTGCTTGACGGGTCGCACTTTGGGGTCGGCGTTGAGTTTGTGCTCAGCGAGTTCCCTAGGGACACCAGGCATGTTAGAGGGCTTCCATGCGAAGATGTCCCTGTTCTCACGGAGGAACTCGATGAGCACGCCTTCCTATGCTGGGCTCATGCCCGTCCCGATCATCACCGTCTGGCTGGAGTCACCTGGGACCAGCTCGACGGTGCGGGTGTGCGTCATTGCCTCGAAGGCTGAGGTGTTGGCGCCCTCTGAATTGGGCTTCTTGAGTATGGTGGGGTCGTCGTTGTTAACCCTGCTCGCGTACTTGGCGAGCTCGTCAGCGTGGTTGGCCTCTGCCGCGATGACAGCGTCGGCGAGTTCGGCTCCTTTGGCCTCCCACTCGGCGGCCATGTCGAGGTCGCCGTTGATGGTGATGACGTCGCGCGGCCCGACGAGCTTCATCGTGTTGTACGCGTAGTGAGGCACTGCCATGAACTTGGCGAACGCCTGGCGCCCCAGGACGCAGTGGTAGGGGCTGTCGAAGGGTACCAGCTCGAAGACGATCCGCTCGGTGCGGAAGTTTCCTGGTGTGCCGAAGGTGACTGGCATCGTGACCTTGCCGATCGGGTACGCCTTCCGACCGGGGACGATGCCGTGGAACATGGTGTAGGTCATCTCGACCATCGACTACGGGAGCCGCAGTCGCCTAAAGGTGTCCAGGGACAGGATGTTGATGGAGCTGTCGCCGTCCATCAATGTCTTGGGGAGCCAGTAATCTCCCACCTTGGGCTTGACCACCAGGGCGACTCGGCCTGGGTACTCGATGCGTGGCGAGTGGTCCTGGCGGCTCCAGGTGATGGGCTACTCCAACCAGTTGAGGAACTGGGGAACGTCCACCTGGGCCACCTCGTTGACGGTGATGGCGCGGGCGATGACCTTCTTCTCGCGCTTCGTGTTGAAGCCTGTGAAGGTGTGGAGCGAGCCGGCCACACTACCGAATTTTCTGCCGTTTGGCGGGTTGTTGTCGGGGTCCTCCCGTGCTCGCCGTGCCTTCTCGATCTCCTTGAGAGAGTGGCAGTCGGCGGTCATGTGCGTGGCGGGCTTCCCTTCCCTGCTGCAAAACGCACAAGGCTGGTTAAGGAGGGCCGCGGGGTCGAACCTTGGTTTCGTCTTGTAGTTGCCGCCGTCGCGGCGTTGTCCTCCGTCACGGCGGAAGCTCTTGGGCTTGCGCTGCGCATGCCCAACATCGTCACTGCGGCGCTTGCCGGTGAGGCGAGTGTTGCTGTAGCGTAGGTCGGACCGTCGTCCGTTGTTGTTGCCGTTCGTGCGGCGTTGACCTCCTAACTCGTCGTCGGTTTCCTGGTTGGGGTCTTCCTCCGTGTATCTTTTGGCGATCTCGAGGAGGTCCGGTATGTTGTCGAGTGTGTGATATGCTCGTTTGAGCTTGGCGACCAAGGGCTCGTAGCAGCACGAGGTCTTGAAGCAGTGGATCGCGGTGTCCGGGTGGATGCCGGCCGCGTTGTACCATAGCTCTTGCCACCGTTGGACCCAGCTTCGGGTCGACTCGCGGGGTCCCTGGACGCATCGCTCCAGGTCCTCGATGGTGGTGGCGCGGGTGTAGGAACCCTCGAAGTGCCTCACAAAGGCATCGCGCATCTCTTCCCAGGAGTCGATGCTATCCGGGGGGAGAGTGTTGATCCACTGCCTGCACGCTCCCTCCATCATCAGGGGGAGGTAGCGGGCGGCTAGCAGGTCGGTGTGGCCTGCGATCCCCATCGCCATGAGGTAGGTGTCCAGCCACACGGAGGGGTCGTACTTTTCTATTTCCTTCGGCGCTTTGAAGTTCGCCGGGTATTTTTCGCCTCGGATCATCGGTCCGAAGCACCGGGGCCCGAGTCGGCTTAGCGACCCCATCGGCTCGCCATCGCGGCGATTGGTTAGGGTGTGTCGCAGGTCGTCAGGCTGGCGTGCCCTCCAGCTTTGGTTGTTGATGATGTGGGTGCGGGCGTTGACGGGCTGACCATTGGCGACGACGAAGTTGGTCGCTGGCATGGGGTCGTTGGTGGAGAGTGCCGTGTTCGCGGGTCGGTGTTGGAGATGCAGTGGTTCGGGTGGCGGGCAGTTGAGGGTGTTTGCCGCCAATGGACGGCCACTTGAAGCCGCCCTGCTGCCCGACGAACGCGAGTACATCCGGCCCTGTGAGTCGACGCCTGCGTTTTGTTGCTCGACCGCCTTTGCGAGCAGGGCCTTGACGTACTGGATCTGTAGGGCATCGTCACCGGTGGCTGTGATCTTGTCGGCCGCTGCTCGGCCCGCCACGAGGTTGTCCATCGGGGTGGAGAATAGTGGTAGGCCGTCCGCGTCTCGCTCCCGTGAGGAGACCACGATCCGCGGCTGGTTCCTGGGGGGTGCGCGGTTGGGTGGAGGTGGGGCGCCGTTCGCCGTCGACCCTCGCGGGGCCCGGGGGCTTCCTCCGGGTGGCGCGTTCTCACAGATCGCGCGCTCGGCCATGCGGGCTGGGTCGTTCTCGTCGTCGAAGTTCAGGGAGCGCCCCTGGACGGTAGGGTTCAAGCGCGACCTGATTCGCTGCTGGTGGTAACGTGACAGCTCCCGCGCCGTCACCTGCTCGAGGCGAAATTTTTCGCGCTCGTCTTGCTCCTTGCGGACTGCCTCCGCCAGCTTCAGGCGGAGTTCCTCGACCTCCGTTCCGTGGCGTTGGGAGGGATCGGGGTGGAGAAAGGATCCTCCGGCGGATCAGTGCCAGTCGCCATGTAGGTTGCGGTGTGGCAACCGGTCCTGTCGTGGAGATCGGCAGAGTTTTCCGACCCGGAGTCAAAGTCGAAGATCCCAAGAATGGAGGGATCCTCGTAGTCTCCCACGTTGGAGACCTGGGTGATGGAGCCCGCGGGCGAAGCCGTGGTGATGGACCCGGCGAGTGATGCCGAAGTCACCGAGTCGGCGTCGTCGTTGAGGGTCGCGTCTTCCGCGGCCGTGGTGTTTTCGGCCACGTCGCTGTGGGCCGAGTTGTATTCGGAGGCAAGGCGATGGATCATGTAGACCTGGCTCTCGGAGAGCCGGTCACGGGGCAGCGACTCGCGGATGCGAGCCGAGTCCTCCGAGACGATGACGTCGGTGAGGCCGACAAAGAGGCTGATCGTGCCGACTAGCAAGATCATGTTGTGTGACGGGTCGCGCCGCCAGGACGTAGCTGCTCGGCAAGATCTGAGCATCTCGCCGATCGCTATCATGCGGCCGGTGGCGACCGACTTGTTGATGGGCAGATTGGATCTCGCCGCAGAACACCGGCCAGACCGGCCAGGCCCCATGGTGGGCGCCACTGTCGTGGGAATGACCACGGCAGACGCTGCAATCGGCAGCGAGTAGTAGAACAAAGGGCAAGGGCGGCCAGCCATCTGCGGTGCAAGATGAGGGCGGAGACACAGGGTTTTACCCAAGTTCGGCCCCCCGGAGGGTAAAGACCTACTCCTGCTAGATTGGATTATGATGAAGGTACAATGGGGCGAGATCGACGGCTAGACGGCGAGTCGCTTGGGTGGATGGTGGAATGTATCCTCTACACGCCCTGTAGGGAGGTTTATAAAGACTCACCCCCCCTAGGGTTTACATATCTCAACCGAATCTGTTAAGGTTTCGGTACTCGTTTAACCTAATCCGACTGGGCCTATCTACTCTCCTGGGCCTTCAGCTTCCAGTCGCTTGGATCCACGCCAGGTCTTGATCCAGTCGCCGTCCTGCAGGCCCACTCGCCAGTTCCTGGGCCAGTCGGAAACGTCCTGCTGGGTATACCCCGGTAGGCATATCCCCATCACCCTCTGCAAAGTGGGGAGTCGACATGGTAGGAAAGATCTAGAGTTCATCACCTGGAGGCTACGTCTTCTTCCTCGTCGCTGTCGACAAGTTCACCAAACGGATCGAAGCCATGCCAGTCACCAACCAAACCGGCACCACCGTCGTCAAATTCTTTGAGTCCATTGTAGGTTCAGGGTTCCAGAAAACATCATCACCGACAATAGAACAAACTTCACCTCGAAGGAGTTCCAGGACTTCCGCGATGACCTTGGCATAAACATCAGCTATGCCTTGGTAGCACATCCTAAAACCAACGGTCAAGTCAAAAAGGCCAATGGCCTCGTCTGTAATGGGATCAAGAAGCGCCTCCTACGCAGCCTCGAGTGAGCGGCAGGAGGCTGGGAAGAGGAGCTACCCTATGTACTTTGGAGCTTGGGGACAACACCAAACAACGCCACCAACTATATTCCTTTCTTCATGGTGCATGGCGTCGAGGCGGTGCTACCATTCGAAGTGCGCTACAAGGCTCCACGGGTAGTCCCTTACAGCGTGGCCGAATCCATGACCCTACTCAAAGACTCCATCGACCTACTGGATGAAACACACGACATCACCACTGCCCGCTCGACGGTGTATCAGCAAAGCCTTTGCAACTCCACAGTCGACGGCTACGACCAAGTTCCTTCGTTGAAGGAGACCTCATCCTGTGACTCAAGCAGAAGGGGCACCCGAAGCTTGAATACCCTTAGGAAGGACCCTATGTGGTCACTGAAGTCATCCCAGGCGACACTTACCGTCTTAAGGATGTAGAATCAGGTGTAACATACTCCAATGCCTTGAACATTGTGTAGCTGCGATGTTTCTACCCTTAGATGTATTTACTTTCAAATAAGTCTACTCAGCCAGGCTACTTAGCCGAAACCATGTATCTGCTATTCTGCAATAAATAAAGCTAAGTTCCTAGCCCAATCAGTTTTTTCTTTTATATTTTCTGAGTACATTACACTTGAGGGCTAAGCCTCACTCGATAACCTTGTTTGACACAACATTCTTGCACGCACCTGAGTAGCTGACTATGCAATCAAACCTTTGAAAACCCAGCCCAGATGCAGCCCGACTGACAGGCTGGCTAGGAGCTGAGATTGGAAGAGCTCCAGGCTAACGAAAAGGGCATGCTTATTCACACAGTCGAAACGCATAACATGCACTATGTATACAAACTTCACAACGGCAACAATGGCCCAATCAAAACTATACATGCTTTACATTTTTCACATGCCACACACAGGAAAAAATATCACTACCGATGTTGAACAATCGAACAATATCTTCTGCATGCTGGGAAACCACACGATACTGTGTGCGCATATTCCATGCCATGCCGTCAGGAGGAATAGGTGGCCCCGCCAGTATATCCGCTAGATCCAGAATTGGGTGGTGTAGATGAATAAGGGAAAGTGCAACCTTGGCACCCGCGACGAGCTACTTCCTCACACACTCCTTCACCGCACCCATGCTTAGGAACTTCTGCAACAACCCCATAAATCTAGAAAGATCCTCATCTAGAGGGAACATGGTGCCTAACATCGAAAAGAATGCTGACCTTGTGTTCTTAAACACCACAAGCACCTGGTGGACCCGGTGTCGTGGGAATGACCACGGCAGACGCTGCAATCGGCAGCGAGTAGTAGAACAAAGGGCAAGGGCGGCCAGCCATCTGCGGTGCGAGATGAGGGCAGAGACACAGGGTTTTACCCAGGTTCGGCCCCCCGGAGGGTAAAGACCTACTCCTGCTAGATTGTATTATGATGAAGGTACAATGGGGCGAGCTCGACAACTAGGCGGTGAGTCGCTTGGGTGGATGGTGGAACGTATCCTCTACACGCCCTGTAGGGAGGTTTATAAAGACTCACCCCCCTAGGGTTTACATATCTCAACCGAATCAGTTAAGGTTTCGGTACTCGTTTAACCTAATCCGACTGGGCCTATCTACTCTCCTGGGCCTTCAGCTTCCAGTCGCTTGGATCCACGCCAGGTCTTGATCCAGTCGTCGTCCTGCAGGCCCACTCGCCAGTTCCTGGGCCAGTCGGAAACGTCCTGCTGGGTATACCCCGGTAGGCATATCCCCATCAGTAGTCCCCGAGGCCGTCGTCGATTTGGCGCAGGTGGTTGCTGGCAGTGGGAGCATGCGGGTCCAATGCAGACACCCAGTCGAATCGGTGGTGGGCTCCTGAATAAAGGAAAAAACTAGTCATTCTGGTCGCAGCTCGGTGAACGGGTCGGCGAAATATTTAGTCACTGTTGTAATGATAAGGTCAGCAAGTCGAATGGATGAAGTTGGACCGTCAGACACAGTCAAAACTAGCCGTTGGAGTAATCCAACGGTAACTTTTGGTGTAATCACCGCGTAGTAACGGCTCCCTGATTTGGCGGGTAATAACTGCTATATAAAGGAAATGGTAGGCGATCGGAGAACCACCCTCTCGTCATTTCCTCCGAGTTCGTGCATCTCCGTTTTCCTCCGCATCGCGATCCAACCGATCCAAAATCCTCCGACCTCTTTCCGCCAATGGCCCCCTCCACCGAACCATGGGGCAGGTCCAAATGCACGAGAGTGCAACTGGCGTCTTTCGAGGAAGCCGAGATCCTGTGCGCCGGAAGGTGGCGCATCCCCACGGCCGGAGAGGTGACTCCAGCCCCGCGCGAGGGGGAATTCGTCTGCTTCACCAGCCACCTGGAACGGGGGCTAGGGTTTCCCACATCTCTCTTCTTCCGGCGCTTCTGCGCCTTCTACGGGATTCAGCCATCGGACCTGGGCCCGCACAGCATCGAGCAGCTCGCCATCTTCATGGCGTTCTGCGAGTGCTCCTGGGCTGCAGGCCCTACTTCCCCCTGTGGCAAGATCTGTTCCACGGGAGGATTAGTCGCGAAGAATCAGGCGGCCCAATGCTGGCGGCGGGTGGCCTGACGTTCCAGCTCAAGTCGAAAGCCTCCTTCTTCGACCTGATGCTACCTGCCAAGGCGGCAAGCGAGTGGAAGAAGTCCTGGTTTTACGTCACCGAGGTGACTCCAGACGGCGAGGTGGCGATCCCACGGTACTCTGCTAACTGGCCCAAACCACGCCGACTCCAAGTCGACAAGCTCCCAACAGACCAGCGGATGGTCGTGGATGAGATGCTTCAAACCATCCGCGGCCTAAAGAAGAAGGGTCTTCAGACCATCAATTTGTACAACTGTTGGCTTGGGCGGCGACTCGTCCCCCTGGCCCGCCGTGACCATTACATGTACGAGTACACGGGCCGGGAAGACTCGACGAAATCCTGCCTTGCCGAGTGGAAATTCGAGGACTACGTCCCGGCGTTGAAGAAGATCACCTAGGCGGTGTACCTGGACGCGAAGGCTGGGTCGCTCCCTACACCACGAAGCATCCAGCCCCGTCGGTAAGTCACTTTCTACCATTCGCAGTCGCAGTTGATGTTGTCGCGGTTATATTGATATTACTTCATGCTTGCTGTAGTTATTTCAAGTGGTGGAAGGGTGGCTTCCGCCCGCGGATGATGAGAACTCGAGCTCGTCCGTCCAGGACGGGGGCGAGTCGCCTCCCACCAAGGGCGGCGCCGAGAGCGACAGAAGCGATGATGACGACGAGTCCGAGGAAGAGGCCGCCCCACTAGTTCGCAAAACTCGCGGGCAGCATCAGCGCGAACTCGAGGCGAGTAGAAGTCTTGAACGTCATGATGATGACGACAACGAGCTACCCGAGCGCACCTCGCGTCGCGAGGCCACTCCGTCGAAAAAGAAGAAGAAGAAGGAAGTGAAGGCCCCTCCGAAGAGGAAGACGAAGCCGGCGAGACAGGCCTCTTCGCCTCATTCGGCGAGTAGTTCCGACGCCACCAGCCTGGCCAAGGATGAAGCGCCACAGACGACGGTAGCACCGGATGCCACCACCGTCCTGAGCGAGGTACCTCTGGCCTCGACTCTTCTCCCGTTCGCCCTAGTCTCTCGGTCGGGGGCTGCTCCATCCGCGGCAGCTTCGCCTCCCAGGAGAGCTCCTGCCGAAATCGTTTCGGAGGCTCCTATCATGGCTTTGTCAACGAACAAGCTGTCCGTGTCTTGGGCGCATGACGTTCTGGAGATGGGCCTCAGTCGGAAACTGGGCCCCGAACTGGAGAAGCCGGCTAGCATCCGCATGGGGCTGCGGTTCATACCAGTCGCCAAGTGAGTTTTATTTCTCCTGCCTTACTTTTCGTTGTATTTTGAACACTTTGCTCATGTAACCAATTTGCAGGACTGGAGTTAAAAAAGATAGGCCACCCGTCCGTGGCCAAAGTGCCGCCAGTCGTTGCCGAGGAGGACCCCTCTCGGAAGAGGAAGGCTGATGAGGTCGCTGCCCCCACAGACATCGCCAAGAAGGCCAAGGCCGATGATGTCGTCACGCTGTCTGATGACACGACGATTGCTCCGAGTGATCCTGCGGCAGAGGCGGCCTTGACGATCAAGGAGGATGCTTCCTCGCCTGGGATGGCCGAGCCGGCCTATTTTGGTGCCGGCGCATCCATCGCGACCTTCCCTCGCTTCATGGCCAGAGAGGCTACAGCGAGTGGTACCACGCCATCGAGCCGCGTACCTGGGGTCGCCAAAACGGAGGTCGAGCAGCGTCGCGGGCACACTTCGGCTCTACTCGCATCCGTGGACGCGCTACAGCTTCATGGCATGCTTGGCACAGCCATCCAGGTATGTCCAGTCCCCGAGGATCGGGCCACTAAATTGCAGTGGTCAGATTCTTTTGGTGTTTTGTTTTTATTTCTCGCGCCCAGTCCCCGAGTGTCTAGTCGCTGAATTTCAGCGGGTGGGCACTTAGGATTTTTGATCTCCAGTCCCCGAGAGTCCAGTCGCTGAATTTCAGCGGGTGGGCACTTTTTGATCTCCAGTCACCGAGTGTCCAGTCGCTGAATTTTAGCGGGTGGGCACTTAGGATTTCGTTTTTGTTAACTATTTGACTTTTGCACAGGGTTTGCAGCGTGAATCAGCCGACCGGCTTGCTGCGAAATGTCGCGCGGAGAAGGAACTTGTCGCCGTCCAAGAGGCGAACAAGGGACTCCAGGCGATTGTTGCGAAGGCAGAGGAGGTTCGCCAGGGTCTTGTCCTGGCGAGTGAATTGACGGCGGCTCAATCTGCGTTGAGCTCGGCTGAGAAGCGGATCTCCGACCTTGAGCACGAGATTAAGGAAGCGAAGGAGGAGGCGAGTTCAGCGGATGGGCGGGCCAAGGCTGCTGTTACGGCTGCCGCTGAGGAGCGTAAGGTCTCTGACGCCCTTGTTGCTGGGCTACAGGATGACTACTCCTCTCTTCAAAGCTTCATCACAGATCTATCTTGTCCTTTGATTGGTAAGTGTGCCTTCCTCTGCCTGTAATATTTGCATTGTGTGATCTTTGATGTACTCACTGCCACCCTCTGTCCGTAGGTCGGATCATCGACAGCGCGGAGGAGGCGCAGTCGTACGACGCGCGGCCGTGTGTGGCCACTCTAGTCGACTCGGCCACTTTGTCCGCGGCTTGCATTCGGGCGTATCTTCAGGAGATGTCGCCCACGGAAGTGATTCCCAACAACCTCATCGAAGTGTGGCGGTACTTGGAGAAGGCGCCGTCGGTCGTCGAGTTCATGATGCGGTCGGCGTTCCGGCGCGGGGTAGCGATGGCGCTCAGCCTTGGGCTCGCCCACTTCCCGGAGGATTTCGATCTGGACGACATGACGAGTGGCTACCCATCGTCGACGGGCTCGGTGGAGATTGCTGAGGTGCTGAAGCTGACGGACCGTGCCGCGGTGTACTCCGATCGTGTCTGGTCGATGGGCGATCTCCTTCCTTATCAGGAGACGATCGTCGCGCCCAACGACCCCGAGCCGCCGCACCGGGACTTCAAGATCGAGCAGCCCTTCCGTGCGGCAATGGAGGGTGAGATGACGATGTACCCGTCGAACCCGTACACTCCCTTCATTCGCAACCGCAAGGGTGGCGGCGAGTCGACGTCGAAGCCTGCGGAATAAAACATTGTGCCCTGGGGCGTTAGTAGCAGTTCGGCCATTAGGCGCAACTTGTATTTTGTAACAACTTTCATCTGCTACAATGGGATATCGTGTTATTTTTTGAATTGTCTTGCGTTTGAGATTGAGGGTTGAACGAGTCCCCGAGCGCGTCCGCCCTTTTTTTTGGGGTTTACCTCGTTTGTTTATGTGTTTGCGATTTTGAGCGTTTTGTTATTGAGGTTGACTCGCCCGAGCTTGGAAAGCCAGTCGAAGGGCGACTCCCATGAGTGCTCTTTACTTCACCGCTTTCCCTTGCACGAACGAGATCGGGTAGCCGAGTCCCCGAGCATGGTACTTGGTGGTTTTAGTCGTGGCTCTAGGGTGGGTGAGGACTGGGCGCGTCCGAGTGAGCGCATCACTCCTGCCTGGCCCGTTGGGTCAGTCGCATGGCGAGTCCTGGGCACGCTCTCATACTTGGCGTTTTTTCCCTAGTCGCTCGCGCTGAACTGGTCGTCAGTCCCCGAGCGTGGTACTTGGCCGTTCGAGTCGCTGTGTTGAGGACACGGAGGATCATGGTCGTTGTGAGGAGAGAAGGCAGTTGTCTTGGCTCGTTAAGCCAGTCGAGCTAGGCGACTCCAATGGGGCTCCAGGTAGGCATTTTTCGTGGACGTTACGAGTCCTGGGGTAACCCAGTGCCCTCGTAGCGCACTACTTGGCCATGCCGATGGCTATACCAGAGGTTGACTCCTGACGTTAGCTTGGTGCTGTTACTACGAGTGCGAGTGGCACAAGACACGGAGAGTAGACACAATTTGCGGTAACCAATATGTTTTATTTCATAGCGACTTGAGGATACATATGTGGAGTTCTAGGAGTAGAACTTCTGTAGGAGGTTTACATTCCATGGTCGCTTGACGTCGAGTTTTCCGTCTCCGCGAACGTCGGTGAGGTAGTAGGCGTCGTTGCCGAGTACTCGCCCGATGGCGAATGGTCCCTCCCATGGGGGGGAGAGCTTGTGCATGCCCTTCTTGTCCTGGATGAGGCGCAGCACCAGGTTGCCTTCCTGGAAGGTGCGAGTTTTCACCCGTCGGCTATGGTAGCGGCGGAGTACTTGCTGGTAGATGGCAGTGCGTGAGCCTCGTCGAGTTGATCGACTCCATCCTGACGTGCGAGTTCGTTCGCAGCCTCCGTGTAGTGGACGACCCTTGGCGAGTCGTGCTCGAGGTCGGTGGGCATGACTTCCTCGGCGCCATACACCATGAAGAAGGGGGTGAACCCTGTCGACCTGTTGACCGAGGCGCGGATACCCCAGATGACGGAGGGTAGCTCCTCGACCCAGCACCCGGCGGTGCGCTCGAGTGGTACTTGGAGCCGCGGCTTCAGGCCGTGGAGGATGCTCTGGTTGGCCCGTTCCGCCTGGCCGTTGGACTCCGAGTGAGCGACTGACGCGAGGTCGAGTCGGATGTGATGTTCCTCGCAGAATTCGGCCATGGCTCCTTTGGCGAAGTTGCTGCTGTTGTCCGTGATTATGCTGTTTGGGAACCCGTAGGAATTTGGTGTCGGTCTTCCCGTCGCATTTCTGGACTGGCTTGGCCTCCACCCACTTTGTGAATTTGTCAACCGCGAATAGGAGGTGGGTGAAGCCGGAGGGGGCCTTTTTGAAAGAGCCTACCATGTCCATGCCCCACACGGCGAATGGCCAGGTGATGGGGATTGTCTTGAGCGCTGAGCTCGGCACGTGTGTCTGGTTGGCGTACTTCTGGCACCCGGCGCACCGCTGGACAATGTCGACGGCGTCGGCGTGTGCGGTGGGCCAGTAGTAGCCGTGTCGCATAGCCTTTGCGACCAGAGAGCGGGCTCCGGCGTGGTGGCCGCAGTCCCCATAGTGGATGTCGTGGAGGATCTTGCGTCCTTCGGCGGGTTGGACGCAGCGTTGGAACACGCCGGTCACGCTGCTCTTGTGGAGCTCGCCGTCGATGATGACGAAGGGTTTGCAGCGTCGCGTTATCATCCGGGCGTATGTTTCGTCTGCCGGCAAGGTGCCTCCCTCCAGGTAGGCAATGTAAGGCCTAGTCCAGTCTTCTGGCTTGGTGATGAGTGCCACCAAGGCTGCCTCTCGTTGCAGCGGGACTCCGATGTCGATCTCCCTTGGGGGAGAGACGGACGGCTTGGTGATCGTGTCGAGGAAGACGCCGGCGGGTGGTGCGAGTTGAGCCGACCCGATGCGAGAGAGTGCGTCGGCCTCCTCGTTCTTCCGCCTATCGATCCACTCGACGGAGTAGCCTGTGAAGTGTCCGCCCAGCTTGTCCACTGCTTGGCGGTATGCCGCCATGGTGGGAGAGACGGCGTCGCAGGTGCCAGCGACTTGCCCAGCGACGAGGTCGGAGTCTCCATAGCAGCGTAGGCGATTGACATTCATCTCCTTGGCAGCTCACATGCCGTGGAGTAGTGCCTCGTACTCGGCCATGTTGTTGGTGCAGGGGGTGAAGTCGATGCAGAGGACGTAGCGGAGCTTGTCGCCCTTCGGGGAAGTCAACATGATCCCTGCTCCTGCGCCGTCTGCGTTCTTGGAGCCGTCAAAGTGCAGGCTCCAGTAGTGGAGGTACGACAGCTTTTCCGGCTGCTGGGCCTCTTCCCAGTCGGCGACGAAGTCCGCGAGAGCCTGCGACTTGATCGCTTTTCGTGGCTCATACTTGATGTTGTGGACGCCGATTTCGACGGCCCACTTGGCGACTCGCCCAGTCGCCTCACGGTTGCGGATGATGTCCTGCAACAGTGCTAAGGAGACGACCGTGATCGGGTGCTCCTGGAAGTAGTGCGGCAGTCGCCGTTGTGCTCTGAAGACTGCGTACACTAGTTTCTGGTACTGCGGGTACCGCTGGCGCGACTTGGTGAGGACCTCGCTGATATAGTACACCGGTCGTTGTACCGGGCGCTCCTTTCCTTCCTCTGGCCGCTCGACGACCATGACGGGCGACGCTTCGGAAGCGCGGCGTGAACCAGCATGGGTTCTTTGTCGATGGGGGCGGCGAGTAGCGGTGCTGCGAGTAGCACCTTCTTGAGGTCACGGAGTGCGTCGTCTGCCTCCTTGTCCCACTGGAAGGTGGGGTTCTTCCGCATCAGGCGGTATAGGGGCATCGCCTTTTCGCCCAATCGTGGGATGAAGCGGCTGAGAGCTGCGACTCACCCGGCCAGCTTCTAGACGTCGTGCAGGCACTTGGGTTTGCCGAGTCGAGCGATCGTGTCGATCTTGGTGGGGTTCGCCTCGATCCCGCGCTTGGAGACGACGTACCCCAGTAGTTGCCCTGCTGGTACACCGAAGGTGCATTTACCTGGGTTTAGCCTTATCTTGTATTTCCACAGGTTGGCGAATGTTTCCGCCAGGTCGGCGAGTAGATCGTCTTGGAGAGCGGACTTCACTACCACGTCGTCGATGTAGACATGGATATTGCGGCCAATTTGGCTCGCAAGGCATTCCTGCATGCACCGCTGGTAGGTCGCCCCGGCGTTCTTGAGGCCGAAGGTCATGGCGGTGTAGCAGAAGGCTCCGAATGGCGTGATGAATGCCGTCTTTTCCTCGTCCTCGACAGCCATTTTGATCTGGTTGTACCCAGAGTAGGCATCAAGGAAACACAGCGACTCCGAGCCCGCGGTGGAGTCGATTATTTGGTCGATCCGCGGGAGGACGAATTGCTCCTTCGGGCAGGCGCTGTTTAAGTTTGTGTAGTCGATACACATCCTCCAGGTCCCATTTTTCTTCTCGACCAGGACTGGGTTTGCCAGCCACTTGGAGTATTTGATTGGCCGGATGAAGCCTGCAGCGAGTAGACGCTACACCTCCTCGGCGATGGCTCGGCGGCGCTCTTCATTGAAGGGCCGCAGCGACTGCTTGACGGGTCGCACTTTGGGGTCGGCGTTGAGTTTGTGCTCAGCGAGTTCCCTAGGGACACCAGGCATGTCAGAGGGCTTCCATGCGAAGATGTCCCTGTTCTCACGGAGGAACTCGATGAGCGCGCCTTCCTATGCCGGGCTCATGCCCGTCCCGATCGTCACCGTCTGGCTGGAGTCACCTGGGACCAGCTTGACGGTGCGGGTGTGCGTCGTTGCCTCGAAGGCTGAGGTGTTGGCGCCCTCCGAATTGGGTTTCTTGAGTATGGTGGGGTCGTCCTTGTTGACCCTGCTCGCGTACTTGGCAAGCTCGTCGGCGTGGTTGGCCTCTGCCGCGATGACGGCGTCGGCGAGTTCGGCTCCTTTGGCCTCGCACTCGGCGGCCATGTCGGGGTCGCCGTTGATGGTGATGACGCCGTGCCGGGAGCTTCATCGCGTTATGCAGCGTGGTGGGCGCTGCCATGAACTTGGCGACGCTGGTTCCCGAGACGCGATGGTAGGGCTGTCGAAGAGTACCAGCTCAAAGGCGATCCGCCGGTCGGAAGTTCTGCTGGTGTCTTAGAAGGTGGCAGCGTGACCTTGCCGATCGGGTACGCCTTCCGACCGGGGACGATGCCGTGGAACGTGGTGTAGGTCGTCTCGACCATCGACTGTAGGAGCCGCAGTCGCCTGAAGGTGTCCAGGTACAGGATGTTGATGGAGCTGCCGCCGTCCATCAATGTCTTGGGGAGCCTGTAATCTCCCACCTTGGGCTTGACCACCAGGGCGACTCGGCCTGGGTACTCGATGCGTGGCGAGTGGTCCTGGCGGCTCCAGGTGATGGGCTGCTCCGACCAGTTGAGGCGGGGCGCCCACCTGGGCCACCGCGTTGACGGCGACGACGCGGGCGATGACCTTCTTCTCGCGCTTCGTGTTGAAGCCTGTGAAGGTGTGGAGCGAGCCGGCCACACTGCCGAATTTTCCACCGTTTGGCGGTTGTTGTCGGGGTCCTCCCGTGCTCGCCGTGCCTTCTCGATCTCCTTGAGAGAGTGGCAGTCGGCGGTCGTGTGCGTGGCGGGATTCCCTTCCCTGCTGTGAAACGCACAAGGCTGGTTAAGGAGGGCCACGGGGTCGAACCTTGGTTTCGCCTTGTAGTTGCCGCCGTCGTGGCGTTGTCCTCCGTCACGACGAAAGCTCTTGGGCTCGCGCTGCGCGTGCCCAGCGTTGGCGACGAAGTCGACTCACCCGTCACTGTGGCGCTTGCCGGTGAGGCGAGTGTTGCTGTAGTGTAGGTCGGACCGTCGTCCGTTGTCGTTGCCGTTCATGCGGCGTTGAACTCTCGACTCGTCGTCGGTTTCCTGGTTGGGGTCTTCCTCCGCGTATCTTTTGGCGATCTCGAGGAGGACCGGTATGTTGTTGAGTGTGCGATATGCTCGTTTGAGCTTGGCGACCAAGGGCTCGTAGCGGCACGAGGTCTTGAAGCAGTGGATCGCGGTGTCCGGGTGGATGTCGGCCGCGTTGTACCATAGCTCTTGCCACCGTTGGACCCAGCTTCGGGTCGACTCACGGGGTCCCTGGACGCATCGCTCCAGGTCCTCGATGGTGGTGGCGCGGGTGTAGGAACCCTCGACGTGCCTCACAAAGGCATCGCGCATCTCTTCCCAGGAGTCGATGCTATCCGGGGGAGAGTGTTGATCCACTGCCTGCACGCTCCCTCCATCATCAGGGGCAGGTAGCGGGCGGTTAGCAGGTCGGTGTGGCCGGCGATCCCCATCGCCATGAGGTAGGTGTCCAGCCACACGGAGGGGTCGTACGAAGGGTCGTACTTTTCTATTTCCTTCGGTGCTTTGAAGTTCGCCGAGTATTTTTCGCCTCGGATCATCGGTCCGAAGCACCGGGGCCCGAGTCGGCTTAGCGACCCCATCGGCTCGCCATCGCGGCGATTGGTTAGGGTGTGTCGCAGGTCGTCGGGCTGACGTGCGCGCCAGCTTTGGTTGTTGATGATGTGGGTGCGGGCGTCGACGGGCTGACCGTTGGCGGCGACGAAGTTGGTCGCTGGCCTGGGGTCGTTGGTGGAGAGTGCCGCGTTCGCGGGTCGATGTTGGAGCTGCAGTGGTTCGGGTGGCGGGCAGTTGAGGGTGTTTGCCGCCAATGGACGCCGCTTGAAGCCGCCCTGCTGCCCGACGAACGCGAGAACATCCGGCCCTATGAGTCGACGCCTGCGTTTTGTTGCTCGACCGCCTTTGCGAGCAGGGCCTTGATGTACTGGATCTGTAGGGTGCCGTCACCGGTGGCCGTGATGTTGTCGACCGCTGCTCGGCCCGCCACGAGGTTGTCCATCGGGGTGGAGAATAGTGGTAGGCCATTCGCGTCTCGCTCCCGTGAGGAGACCACGATCCGCGGCTGGTCCCTGGGGGGTGCGCGGTTGGGTGGAGGTGGGGCGCCGTTTGCCGTCGACCCTGGCGGGGGCCGAGCTCTTCCTCCGGGTGGCGCGTTCTCGCAGATCGCGCGCTCGGCCATGCGGGCCGGGCCGTTCTCATCGTCGAAGTTCAGGGCGCGCCCCTGGACGGTGGGGTTCAAGCTCGACCTGATTCACTGCTGGTGGTAACGTGACAGCTCCTGCGCCATCACCTGCTCGAGGCGAAATTTTTCGCGCTCGGCTTGCTCCTTGCGGAGATCCTCGACCTCCGTTGCCGTGGCGTTGGGAGGGATCGGGGTGGAGAAAGGATCCTCCGGCGAATCGGTGCCAGTCGCCATCTAGGTCGCGGCGTTGCGACCGGTCCCGTCGCGGAGATCGGTGGAGTTTTCCGACCCGGAGTCGAAGTCGAAGATCCCAAGAATGGAGGGATCCTCGAAGTCTCCCACGTTGGAGACCTGGGTGATGGAGCCCGCGGGCGAAGGCGCGGTGATGGACCCGGCGAGTGACGCCGAAGTCGCCGAGTCGGCGTCGTTGTTGAGGGCCGCGTCTTCCGCGGCCGCGGTGTTTTCGGCCACGTCATTGTGGGCCGAGTTGTATTCGGAGGCGAGGCGATGGATCCTGCGGACCTGGCTCTCGGAGAGCCGGTCGCGTGGCGGCGACTCGCGGATGCGAGCCGAGTCCTCCGAGACGATGACGTTGGTGAGGCCGACAAAGAGGCTGATCATGCCAACTGGCAAGATCATGCTGTGTGTGACGGGTCGCGCCGCTGGGACGTAGCTGCTCGGCAAGATCTGGAGCATCTCGCCGATCGCTATCATGCGGCCGGTGGCGACCGACTCGTTGATGGGAAGATTGGATCTCGCCGCAGAACACCGACCAGGCCCCACGGTGGGCGCCACTGTCATGGGAATGACCATGGCAGACGCTGCAAACGGCAGCGAGTAGTAGAACGAAGGGAAAGGGCGGCCAACCATCTGCGGTGCGAGATGAGGGCGGAGACACAGGGTTTTACCTAGGTTCGGCCCCGGAGGGTAAAGACCTACTCCTGCTAGATTGTATTATGATGAAGGTACAATGGGGCGAGCTCGACGGCTAGGCGGCGAGTCGCTTGGGTGGATGGTGGAACGTATCCTCTACACGCCCTGTAGGGAGGTTTATAAAGACTCACCCCCCCCTTGGGTTTACATATCTCAACCGAATCAGTTAAGGTTTCGGTACTCGTTTAACCTAATCCGACTGGGCCTATCTACTCTCCTGGGCCTTCAGCTTCCAGTCGCTTGGATCCACGCCAGGTCTTGATCCAGTCGCCGTCCTGTAGGCCCACTCGCCAGTTCTTGGGCCAGTCGGAAACGTCCTGCTGGGTATACCCCGGTAGGCATATCCCCATCACCCGGTCTTGCACTGTCTCAACCACGAACGCTCGATCCTGATCCATCCAGAAGAACCTTCCAGCTTCCAGTTCTTGCTAGGTGAGGTAGTTCAGTCGAATATAGACACTCTGCTTCTCTTCCCGCGGAATGATATTGACAACTCCAAAGCACAACATTACAACAGCCGCAATACATCAACCATAAAAAAGAGTGGAAAGCCGAATCCTGCTAACATTGCAGCTGCTCGCCAATATGCGCGAATTCACCAAGGAGAAACTTCTCCCTCTCAATGGCTTTTTCTGCATTTTACCGCCACATGTCTGCATGACAATGTCCTTCTCCAGGCTCTTTATGTGGTTGTGAAGTAGAGGGAGCTGCGCCATCTCATTTGACCTTGGCTGAGAGGTATCCAAGGGGACAGGAGAAGTCACCGGAACAATACTCGAAGAAACCTATGCACAATAAGGCAGTAGAAAAGTAAGAATAATACAAAGGAAAAAAGAAGATCGAACATATATTTACATCAAAAGATATTATGTAGCAGTCCAAGAGATTGTTTGATACAAAGCATGGCACACTACTCCTAAGGAACAAACTACATTAGCTAAGCATGCGACTATGCGGAGGCACCCGAGGGCGTCACGACGTCCATGGCATCCTCCGTCTCCGTGGCCATGGACAATCATTTCTGCTCCATCGAGTACCTCACGAGCAGATCAATGAGCCATGAGCTATACTTCTTGTAGCACAAAGCAAAAGGAGCAAAAGCTACCTCAACCCCATCATCCTCCACGGGCATCTCTGTAGCACCCCGGATTTACGGTCCGAGAGTACCTGTTATGCATACAAGTCACATTCCCATGATCAGTGCGATGTGAGCACAACCGACCCGTATCATTACAACATCCATAAATTATCGATTACAAAACTTACAGTATTGCCAATATGGCAATTACAACACACCTAGTGGAATTCTTCACATGCAGAGCCCATGTCATGCCTTAACCTATAGGTGACAGACTAGGAGACGACCTAGCTCGCATAGACGTCAGCTTCTTCATCGTTTCTCAATCCTCTAAAAATCTGACCAAGTAAATAGCTAGGGACAATACCGGTGAGTACTTTGAATGTACTCGCAAATCACCTTAAGAGAGCAATAATAAAGGATATGCAATATGGTTGTAGTAGGATGGCTCCATAAGAGGTTCTTTTATAAACTAGTTTCTCTTGCAGATACAACATATCTCTATATCTTTGTTGAAAAACTTTTGTAAAATATTTTGGAAACCTTTTTGAAAAGTTTGGAAAAACACTAGGATTGGGTCACCCATTTGTTTTTCCTTCCTGTCATCCCATGACCAAACTCCTTCCTCCTTTTTTTGAACATCCCATGTTAAAAACGTATATCCTTCCTCCTTTTCCAAAGCCATTGCTTTTCCAAAAACTTTTTGTAATCAAAATCAGCGCCACTGTATAGCAACCTTCCCAACCATCCATGACCGAGGAATCAGATATTCGTATAGATTTAAACTCTGCAGAGGTTGTACACTTTACCCACAAGATTTGATGCATCCACCAGGATCACCCCCGGATCGTCATACTAAAGTATGTGGGTCTTGAATAATCAAACAAGACCTTCGGAATTGCCCACTCTAGTATAAATGCCTACCCTATGAGTGTTAATCCCCTTAAAACCGGGACACCCTATATAGTTTCCAAGCCAATCGGAGCGCGTTTTGCACCATGACGGGTGTGCGCTTTCAATGAGGGGCTCATAGTATCGTGTGGAGGTCCGTAGACCCTTTGTTACTCCTCCCGGTAGATGCTACGCATGGACCGTTTGTCCGGAGGCCCACCCTCCAGCGATTGATTGCCCCTATAGTAGTGCGAGGAACCTATACCATAATAGACAACCTTCAGACCTAGCCCCTTTTCCACATAGGAGTAATTGTGGTTGCACGGGTTAATTGTTCAAGCAAACGACACAACCCGGCGCATTTTTCGTAAACATTTTCCTCCATATTTCTTCCAACCTTTTTGTAAAACCAAATCCTTTTCCTTATCAAACTCACTTGGCAGGCCAAATCCCGCCAAAGTTTTCTCATAAAACATTCTTGTAAGCTTTTTTCCGGGTCTTCCCATCCCATAGTTTTGTTTCGTCTAAAACAGGGTTTCCAAAGGGGAATGGTGCTATACACCATCTATTAAACTAGGGGAAAGTAGGTGTCATCAAAGTTATTGTATTAGTAGTACAAAAATGTAATGACTTGGAGGAGCCAAAAGCCACTACCATATGTAGTTCATCGTATAGTAAAACATTGCAGTTTCGATAAATAGCAGGTAAAACATGCATAAGTAAAACAGTAGGATAAGGCTTATTAGAAATAAGGTGGCTTGCCTCTGACCAGCGAGATGTCCCTTGACTTCTTTAGAAAACCAGAATACCAATAATAACAAAAACAATAAGTCTAACCCCAATGTTTCGTGCGAACAAACAACACCACCATCAATACAATGCATACAAGCATCGAACCATGAAGCAATCAAAGGATAATCACATGATATACATCAGTAGGGTGTTGGATGATGGGTTTGATTGGATTGGTAGAATATTTGGAGGCATTGGAAAAGAGATCCTTTTGGATTTATAGTCTAGGAATTACCTAAGGGAGGGTTTTTTGGCCAAGGACATGTTCTGTATGATACAATTATATAAAAATGGTATCATCAGATAGATATTGATAAAATAAAACCAACAAAAGAGGTTTCACAATTTTATCAATTTCCATTGATTTATAATGATTTCTATAGTGAATAAAACTCTAGTTTTAGGAAATAATTCACCAGAATTGTTATGTAGTTCCAAAAATTATTTCCTTAGGTGATTAGATAGTATTTTATGGAATGTTTCACTAAGATTTGGAATCACCTCAAAAAAATTACCAAAATGCCCTTGAGAAATTCCCAAAGACAGTACTTGATGATAATTGTCTTTTTTACCAGATTAAATCTATAAGGGATTTTGATGTGATTAAAAAGATTCATGTTAGGTATTTTGAATACCTTTCTGCAGAAATTGGATTCACCATTTATGGATACATATAACTACGGTGATAAATTTATTGGTAAAATAACCAAGCACAAAAGATATTAATTCACCAAAACTCAGTAGATGCTTAATAAATTTTGGGCTCTTAGGGTTTGGTATATATGGGTATGTAGATGTACATGTTGGAGATATGCCCAAGAGGCAATAATAAAGTGGTTATTATCATATCTTCATAATTATGATAAATGTTTACATACCATGCTATGATTGTATTGATCGGAAACATTAATACTTGTGTGATTTGTAAACATAAAAGAGTCCCTAGTAAAGCCTCTTGTTAAACTAGCTTGTTGGTTAATATATGATCATGGTTTCCTGATCATGAACATAGAGATGTTATTAACAACAGGGTCATATCATTAGGAGAATGATATGATGGAAATACTCCTATAGTTAAGCGTAGCATAAAGATCAAGTCATTTATTATAGTTCATTTGCTATAAGCTTTCTGATACATAGTGACCTAATTCCTTCGACCATGAGATCATGCATATCACCTCACCGAAAGGATTCTTTGATGACATCAAACACCACACCGTAACTGGGTGGTTATAAAGGTGGCATTGAGTGTTCGAAAAGTATGGGTTGAGACACATGGATCAAGAGTGGGATTTGTCCATCCATATGATGGATAGATATACTCTGGGCCCTCTCGGTGGAATGTCATCCAATTAGCTTGCAAGCATGTGACTGGCTCACAAGGGATCACATATCACGGGAACGAGAAAAGAGTACTTATCGGTAACGAGGTTGAACTAGGTATGCAGAGATACCGATGATCAAAACCTCGGATAAGTAAACTATTGTGAGACAAAGGGAAATCGTATCGTATGTAAGTGGTTCAGTCGATCGCAAAGTAATCCTAGAAATATGTGGGAGCCATATGAACTTTCAGATTCCTCTATTGGTTATTTATCGAAGAAGTGTCTCGATCATGTCCGCATAATTCACGAACCGTAGGGAGACACACTTAAGGATTCGATGTTGTTGAGTAGTTATGGAATGATGAGTAAGAGACCGAATGTTGTTCGGAGTCTCAGATGGGATCCGGGATATCACGAGGAGATCCGGAATGGTCCGGAGAATAAGATTCATATAAGGAAAGTCCTGTTTCGTAGTTGGAGAATGATTCCAGTGTTTTCATCGGGAATGTTCTAGAAGGGTCCAGAAGGTCCGGAACTCCGGAGGGGAAGGGTACATGAATGTGTCATGATAATGTGGAATGGTTGCATCATCTACTAGGTCACTTGGCTGGGAAAAATAAAGGGAGAAATCAAATCCTAGTTTGAAAGTCAAACGCCAATTTGAAAAAGTCAAACGGCAAGTTTGTTTGGTGGAGGGAGAGTAGAAAACCTACTTGGGGAGGAAGTACCACTCCCTCCACCCGCCGGCCAAGGAGGAGGAGTTGGAGGAGGACTCCCTCCTCCTAGCCGCCTCCCTCCCACCTATAAAAGAAGGTGTAGGGCGCCCCCTACCCTTACACCTCAAACCCTAGCTTTGGCGCCTCCACCTCCAAGTGCAGCCGCCGCCTAGGGTTTCCCCTCCAAATCGGCGAGTTGGGGCTCTCCTCAAGTCCTAGCCGCCGGCCAAGCTTCCTCCCTTGGTGCCTCTATTCCGTAGATCGCCAAGGCCCTCTCTTACTCCACCATACTCGCTCCGGCTTAAGGCGAAGCCCTGCGAGATCTCCCCTCTACTTCCGGTACCACGCCGTCATGCTGCCGGAATCACGAGGAGAGTGCTACAACCTCCACTGCCTGCTGGAACAAGGGAGAGGAAGGTCTTCATCGAGTACCGAACGTGTGACCGACTGCGGAAGCGCTGCCGGAATGCAGCGCCGGAAGGATCGTCTACGCGATCTTGAGATCGGCAAGTGTACGACTACATCTTGAGATCGTCTACGCTTTGGATCTTCGAGGGTTAGTATTCTATCGACTCGTTGTTACAATCTAGTAGATAGATCTTGGCTTGATCATAGATTAGATCTTGATTGTGTGTTCATGCGGTAGAATTTTTTTGTTTTCCATGCTACGAACCCCTACAGTGGTATCAGAGCCGTGTCTATATGTAGATCTGTTGCACGAGTAGAACACAATGGTCATTGTGGGCATTGGTGCTTTTGTTGTCAACTGCTTCTTGTGTACTTTGCATCTTGCGAGATGGTGGGATGAAGCGGCCCGGGCTAACCTTACATGACATTGTTCATGAGACTTGCTCCACGCTTGACATGCAACTTGTATTGTATAAGTGGCTTTGCGGGTGCCTGTTTCTCCCAACATAGTTAAGATTCAATTTACAACGGGTGATTGACAATACTAGTATCAATGTTGTGGTTCTTGTTCGTAAGTTAGAACGACACTTATTGAAAGCCCCAAACCACGTAAAACATGCAAAGAAAATTAGAGGTGTCTAACTTTGTTTTGCAGGGGTGTGCTGTGATATGATATGGCCATGATTGTGATTATATATGATGTATGCAATGTTCCTTATTGTAAGTTGGCAACCAGCAGGAGCCATATGGTTGTTTCCATTAAGTCCTGCGTGTCTATTATTCAAAGTAGTTGTAATAGTTGATGCTAGTGGAATACAACCATGAAGCGGCGCCATTGACCTTGACACCACACCGGTGATGATGGAGATCATGTTCGTGCTTGAAGATGGAGATCAGAAGCACAAGAAGAAAGGCCATATCATATCACATATTATGAATTGCATGTGATGTTAATCCTTTTATGCATCTTGTATTTCTTAGTTCACGACGGTAGCATTATAAGATGATCCCTCAAGCACACAATTTCAAGTTTTAAAGTGTTCATCCTTAGTAAGCACCGTTGCTAAAGCTCGTTGTTTCGAAGCATCACGTGATGATCGGGTGTGTTAGATTCTGCGAGTGTATACAACGTGAGCAAGCCAGATTTGCTCATGCGGAAGCTAAGGTTTGATCTTGACGAGCCTAGCATGTACATACATGGTCTCGGAACACGGATCACCGAAAGTTAAAGAATGAGTCATATAGTAGATATGATGAACATGTTGATTGTTAGCCATTGAAGCTACATCAACTCTCGTGATGATCGGTTTTGATGTGGTGGATTTGGTTCGTGTGATCACTAAAACAATGTGAGGGATATTGTTTTGAGTGGGAGTTCAACGGCAATATGATTAAAAGTTGAACACTATTTATCATAAATTAAATCAAAGTGAATTTGCATAATTGTTGTAGTCATTGGCATCCGTTTACCACCTTGCGCTTAGTTATAATTGAGATGATATAACTATAGAATTCTGGTTAGTAACTTTATGAACTGGTATCGTATTGTTTTGAAGTGTTAATCTAAAGTTTAAAAGTCTTATTGCAAACTTTCAGTAAGTTCCGGTTTCTCCATGAAGTTTAATAATTGGTATTAAATCAAGAGTGACAATTCCAAGTGTTAGTGTATGAGTATCATGTTTATCTCCATGATTCTTGATATTCAAAGGATTGTATTAATATCAAGGTTATCTAGGATCTGAAAGAGTTGTTTTAGAAACCATGACGTGTGGAAGATATTGTGATATCTGAAACGAAGTTTTGGTTGCAACATGATAGAGTATAATATGGCAAAAGTCATGTTTTCACATTTGATGAGAATTTGCAAAAGGTTGGAGACACTAGTTGTCCTAATCCTCCAAAAGGTTTTGGAGAGCAACATTATACTCGCGATTCACCGTTATAAGCTAAAAGTAGCTTGATCATGGATAATTCCATGATAAGGATGAATAATTGATGTAGGTAAAATGTTTACTACACGAAGAGATTACTAAAGAAAGGAATTTGAAAGAACATCAAACATTTGATGATGGTGATCTACTTCAAAGTGCAAGTCCAAAGACATTGGTATTTAACTATACATGCTTTGGACTATGTGTCATGTCTATGGCTCCACTGTTGATGTTGATAGATTCTTTTAAACAGAAAAAGAAATACTGAAAGAGAATCTCATAAATATATGGCAGAAAAGAAAAGACTAGAATTGTTCAGCTTAGGTATATAGAGGATATACATGTTATGGTTGTATTCTTTGCTTGTTAAACAATGTAGTTCTTAAGTATTTGATACTGAATTTTTTGGTGTGAATCGTCATACGAAACAACACAATTCATGAACCACAATGGCCTAAGTAACTAGCAAAAGAATATGTGATGATGTTCATCGAGAACAAATAAAGGGTTATTGTGCTGCTTGTTAAACATCAAAGCTTGCCTTCAAGATTTGTTTTATCAGATGTTATGAGAACAAAAGGGTTGTTCAAATAATTGCCGTAATCCATAAAAGATGGATGATTCACAAATCTCGTTGGAGAAATCACATCCATAAAACTAGTGCTAAAAATGTCGAAAGACAAATTGATTGAAAGATCACTTAGGAAGTGGCGTCGCCGTTTAAATTATGTTGGAAAGAAAACATGAAGAAACTCCATGTGGATGGAATTTTGGAGTCCTTTTGATTTTTGATCAAATGACGCTTGTGAAACTTTCCTAGAGATAATTAAAACTTTGTTCATAGGCCAAAAGGGAACAAATGACTAGCTTATTGGAACTTGTACATATTGTTGTATGAAGTCCATTATGTGTAGTCAAGAGCGATGGATTTCAACTTCATATGCTTTCTCCAAAAATTTGAGTGAATATATGAATATTTACTTAATAAGGATGAAGTATGAAACATTTGAAAAGTTCAAAGACTTTCAAGATGAAGTGCAAAATCATTGTAACAAGAATATAAATAGTTTATGATAAGATCATAAAGGAAGATATTTGAGTTACAAGTTTAGCATAATACCTAAGGTTTAAGGAATCGTTCCGTGGATCTGCATTTCCCGAAACGCCATAAGAGTATGGAGCGTTCGAGATATGTAATTAAACCTTGTTTGACATGGTAAGATCGAAGGTGTAATTCATAAAACTGCCATTATATTTTAAAGATTAAAAGCTTTAGAGACTACCGTTTTTCCACTGAAAAGAGCTTCATCATAATCCGTTGAAATGACACCATATAAAGTTATGGTTTGGGATAAAACCCAAGTTGTCCTTTCTTAAAACATTGGTATGCTATGCATAAGAAAGATGTTTGCAACCAAAGTCGGATGAACCTGTCTTTATATGTTATTTCAAATAACTGTTAAGTATTCCTCCATAACATCGGAGACAAAAGTGTTTGTCACTTAGAACGTCAAGTTTCTTTGAGAAGGAATTTTTCGTGAAAAGATAAGTGGGAGGACAATAGAAGTTTGATAAGGTTAAAAGAACCTTAGCTATATGTGCAAAGTTGCGCAACACCGAAAAGTGTTCCGGAGGCAGCAACAATGCTCATGGCTCATGTGCCTCAAAGGTTGTGGTTACGGAGGTCAAAGTTTCTATTGAACCAAGTAGGTCGAGTAAACAATCAAATACCAAGATTTGAGGGTTGAATCATTATTTGAGAATAATAAACGGACTACATGCAAAGAAGCGATGATGGGCCCTGACTCCGTAAAATGGCTTGAATCCATAAAATCGGTGATAGTTCCATACACAAGAAATCAAGTTTTGAACTTGAAGGACCCTCGAGAAAGGTGTAAGACCTTACAGTTGTGTTTGGATCTATAAAGAAATAGACATGGATGTTTCACATCTATGAAATAGTCGACATGTTGGGAAAGAGTTCACAACAATGTTCAAAGGTTGACTATGACAAGATTTGATCTTTCATAGCGATATTTAGTCTAGATGGATTAATGTAGCAACCACTACATATAATTTTGTTATGTGGTAGTTGAATAAGCAAACCAAGTTCTTCTAATAGAATTGTTACCTAAGACATGTGCATAACACGGTCCATAGGGTTTTGTTAATTCAAAGGATGCTAAAAGCATATGCAAACCTCAATAGTTGAAGTAAGCATTACGGAGTTGGAATCTTCACTATGATGAAACTGTTAAAGGAGTTTAAATTCATCGGAGACAATGAAGATGCTTGCATTTGCAAAAAATTAAGTGGGAGCGCTAAGACATGTTTCTAATACATTATGTGGAAGACATATTGTTGATTGGAAATGATGTATCTTTTATTAACACATGTTAAGAATTTCATCCCGATGAAAGACTTAGGCAAAACCCAAATGTTTGGCATCAATAGACGCCAATATGGTTGTGCCAGAAGTACATAGAAGAGATATTGAATGAGTTCAATATAGAAACTACAAGAAAGGTTCTTGTCACACAGAAAGGATTGAATGAGTTCAATATTGATGATATATTCAAGTGTATTGACACTTGGTAAGTGAAACAAATATTCAAGTATAGATTGATACTTGATGTATGAAATCACAAAGAGTATTTATATCAATCATACTGTAATATGTACAAATCCAGATATGTCCTATGCTCTAAATGTTATGAGCATATACCAGAATGATTCATAAGATAATCATTGGATGATAGTAAAGATATTCTTATGATCTTGTAAAAGAACTAAGAATATATTATTTTGTAGAAGTGACAAATAGATGTTTAGTTCATTGTAAATGAATTACATTGATACTAGTTTTGTCACAAAGTACAAATTAAGTTTATCTCAATCTAAACTAAGGGTGGCACAATATAATGGAAAGTAAGTTCCATAATGAATTTGGATGAGTTCCAAAGTTAAGACATTGTGACAGATACTACAACAAAAGGTTAAGTATATAACTGCTACTATAGCAGCAAAAGAGGGCATTTGTGTCAAGTAGTTTGCTATCAAACTAGGTGTAGTTCAAAGCAGGGATAATACTATGAAGATATATTGTACGACAATATTATCAACATGTTTTAACCCCAAAGAACTAAAGGTCTCACCAAAGGACCAAATTTATACAAAGCCATCTCATTAGAGAATGAGTGATGCGTAGAGACGCAAAGACATGCAATTACACACGGACCTGGAAGTGTCAGATCCGGAGATCAGTTGACCACTAGCAATCGTGTACATACAACACCAGAAAGCCATAGGTGTTGAATACACAAAGGTTTGAAACTAGATTATTGACTCTAGTGCAAGTGGGAGACTGTTGGAGATATGCCCAAGAGGCAATAATAAAGTGGTTATTATCATATCGTCATACTTATGATAAATGTTTACATACCATGCTATGATTGTATTGATCGGAAACATTAATACTTGTGTGATTTGTAAACATAAAAGAGTCCCTAGTAAAGCCTCTTGTTAAACTAGCTTGTTGGTTAATATATGATCATGGTTTCCTGATCATGAACATAGAGATGTTATTAACAACAGGGTCATATCATTAGGAGAATGATATGATGGACATACTCCTATAGTTAAGCGTAGCATAAAGATCAAGTCATTTAATATAGTTCATTTGCTATAAGCTTTCTGATACATAGTGACCTAATTCCTTCGACCATGAGATCATGCATATCACCATCACCGGAAGGATGCTTTGATGACATCAAACACCACACCGTAACTAGGTGGTTATAAAGGTGGCATTGAGTGTTTGGAAAGTATGGGTTGAGACACATGGATCAAGAGTGGGATTTGGCCATCCATATGACGGATAGATATACTCTGGGCCCTCTCGGTGGAATGTCATCCAATTAGCTTGCAAGCATGTGACTGGCTCACAAGGGATCACATATCACGGGAACGAGAAAAGAGTACTTATCGGTAACGAGGTTGAACTAGGTATGCAGAGATACCGACGATCAAAACCTTGGATAAGTAAACTATCGTGAGACAAAGGGAATTGGTATCATATGTAAGTGGTTCATTCGATCGCAAAGTAATCGTAGAAATATGTGGGAGCCATATGAATTTCCAGATTCCTCTATTGGTTATTGATTGGAGAAGTGTCTCGATCATGTCCGCATAATTCACGAACCGTAGGGAGACACACTTAAGGATTCGATGTTGTTGAGTAGTTATGGAATGATGAGTAAGAGACCGAATGTTGTTTGGAGTCTCGGATGGGATCCGGGATATCACGAGGAGATCCGGAATGGTCTGGAGAATAAGATTCATATAAGGAAAGTCCTATTTCGGAGTTGGAGAATGATTCCGGTGTTTTCATCGGGAATGTTCTAGAAGGGTCCGAAAGGTCCGGCACTCTGGAGGGGAAGGGTACATGAATGTGTCATGACAATGTGGAATGGTTTCATCATGTACTAGGTCACTTGGCTGGGCAAACTAAGGGATAAATCAAATCCTAGTTTGAAAGTCAAACGCCAATTTGAAAAAGTCAAACGGCAAGTTTGTTTGGTGGAGGGAGAGTAGGAAACCTACTTGGGGAGGAAGTCCCACTCCCTCCACCCACCGTCCAAGGAGGAGGAGTTGGAGGAGGACTCCCTCCTCCTAGCCGCCTCCCTCCCACCTATAAAAGAAGGGGTAGGGCGCCCCCTACCCTTACACCTCAAACCCTAGCTTTGGCGCCTCCACCTCCAAGTGCAGCCGCAGCCTAGGGTTTCCCCTCCAACTCGGCGAGTTGGGGCTCTCCTCAAGCCCTAGCCGCCGTCCAAGCTTCCTCCCTTGGTGACTCTATTCCGTAGATCGCCAAGGCCCTCTCTTACTCCACCATACTCGCTCCGGCTTAAGGCGAAGCCCTGCGAGATCTCCCCTCTACTTCCGGTACCACGCCGTCGTGCTGCCAGAATCACGAGGAGAGTGCTACAACCTCCGCTGCCTGATGGAACCAGGGAGAGGAAGGTCTTCATCGAGTACCGAACGTGTGACCGATCAAGCGCTTGAAGCGCCTAACGCAGAAGGATCGTCTACGCGATCTTGAGATCGACATGTGTATGACTACATCACCCACGAGAATCTGCTCTCGTTAACCGCTTTGGATCTTCGAGGGTTAGTATTCTATCGACTCATTGCTACAATCTAGTAGATAGATCTTGGCTTGATCATAGATTAGATCTTGATTGTGTGTTCATGCGGTAGATTTTATTATATGGTTTGACCTACAGTACAGATAGTTGGAATTAGGTCAAGGCCATTTATGGTTTGACCTAGAGAAATTATTAAAGGCCTAAACATATTGTTTTTATTATATTTACTACTATTATAATATTGATCCTCTTGGCATGGGGTCAAGGTCATTAGATAGGTCTATGGAGTACCTACCAGAGACACTTCATCTTACCCCATTTGGTTATACAATCTCCCAGAGATAATTACTTAGTGGAATGGACACACTTTGGCATATTATTTATAGGAAAATAATTTTATATTATTTTCGTGCAAAACGTGCTCTACATGTTAGATAAAACACACAGGGGCATGTGAAAAATCTGATCTGTCCAAATGAAGGGAATTTTCATTTTTGGATCTAATTAAACCAAACAACCATTTTTATGGATCTGATAAAATGATTAAGGGTCAGCTGGAGATGGGATTCTTTTGATGCGAGGTGGGCCGCATAGGAGCCAGCCGGCCCAGGTCCGCACGCACACTGTCGAGTGCTAGCGTTCGAACGCGGCCAGGCGGGACCTGCGTGTCGGTGACTCAGTGGCGGCCAAGGGGTACGGGGCCTCCTCCGCCGTTAGATCTTAAGAGAATCCGACGACACCGGGCCTTCCTATTCCTCTAGACAAAGTGGCGGAAGGCAAACCCTAGAGGCTACAGGCTCACCTGAGGCGAGGGAGATGGTGAGGAGCGTCGGAGGCGACACGGCGCACGCCGGCGACCCTGGGGATGGGCGGGACGATGTGGTTCAACGTCTGAGGAGGTCTCGTGCATCTGCGCCGATGGAGGGGTTCAGGAGCTCTCCGACATTGTCATCTGGGGGTTCCCTGGGTGGAGAAAAGGGCAGGGTTAGTTGCAGAGGAGGGAGGAGGTTCTGAGAGTGCAACATGCAGGGGATGGGAGGAAAGGGGGAGGAGCTATGCTCCTTTCCTTGCCATGGCCAAGAGCTTGCTCTCCTTTTTCTTCTCAGGCTAGACAGATCAGGGGAGAGGGAGTGGAGTGCATGGGAGGTGAGTGAGGAGGAGAAGGGGGAAAATGAGAGGCAGAGGCGTGCTGGGGATGGCCTCTTGCCTTTAAACCGAAGGGAGAGGCTTTTGGTGGACGATGTCCATGGGGGACTTGGAGGAAGGGAGGTGACCATCTATTGGGAAACAAGGGTGTTAGAGAGGGGGTGTGGGGCCATGCATACGACCAGAGAGGGACAAGGGGTGCTGGGTGGAGATATTTTTGTAACACATGAGGGACACAAAAATTCTCTCTTCTTTCAAGCACATGGGACAAGGGGTAGGGGATGCTACAGTATCTAGGGCTATAGTGTCACACAACAAGGGGTGTGTTGGGTGCTGTGGTGGAGTATTTAACAAGGTTTGGTGGGGGTTTGGGTTGGTTTGAATCAATGTTTGCTTGATTTGCAAACTTGATCAATTTTGTGCTTGTGAAGGAAGTTGAAAAGTTTGCATTGTTCAAGGTGGGGAGAGAGTACTGGTATATGGGTATGGTCAAGGTACTACCATATGATTTAATTGGGATTTTTCTCATTATTATAGATACATTTATTTTCATTTATTCAAAAAGTGTATAAGTAGTTTATAGAAGCTTATTTGATATTTTTATGTTGTTCAAGGTTGGTTTTTGAAGTGGGATGGTGCTATATACCATATCACACATTAGAGAATTTTCTTGGAATTTATTTGGATACGAAACTATTTTTAAGCAATTATTTCTTGTTTGTGCCATTTAAGAAAAATAGAAAAAAGAAATAATAAAAAATCTCAAAAATAATTATTTTTGAGATGGGAAGGTAGGGTATGATGTATATCACTCAATTTTGTGTTGATTTGGCAATGTTATTTGGAGAAAAACAAACCTGTCTTTAAAGACAATGATTTTACGGTTTTGCCAAAAGCAGAAATTTAAATAGCTTAATAGCCCAAATAATTATGGAAATTATTTGGGGATAATTATAATCAAGGTGAATCTTGTCAACATTCAGTTTCCATCATAACCAACCTTGGGTTTTGGGAGTCTCACTTAAGAAATGGAAGGAAAATAGATGGGGATGATCTAGGGGTTTAATATTTTTATACTACCTAAACAAGGTTGGATTAATGATATCAGAGCTCAACTTTCTACAAGGGATGGATGGGTAGTTATAAAAAGTTACATAGATGATCATGGAAGCAAGATTTGGGCTGGGTTATGTTTGAGATGGTTTAGGAGTGATGGCAAACTTTGTTGAAAATAAGGCTGCCATAACAGATACATCATGATGCCTCATAAACCATGTGGGTTTAAGAAACACAAAGCTCCAATGGAAACATGTTAAGTAGGGATTTATAGGCCATGATTAGTAGATCATAATAATGTAAATAGTTGGTCAATGGTAGGTAGCATATAGATGTGAGCTTCTGCCAAAATAGGCAAGCTGATAAGATTTGTAGAAAATATTATTATATTAACTACAAAACCATCATGGATCAGTGGGAACCAAAATGGATTAGCCAAGGTAAAGAGTGGGCTTTGGTAGTACTAATTATGTACTACAAGATGGTTCAAGTATATTCTCAAGAATGCACAGAGGTTGGAATAGGTAGACCTCCAAAGATTGAATCTAAATAAGAATTCCACACTTAGCCATTTAGGCAGATTTAGGGTTTTAGACTAGATTACAAGAGGGAAACAAATTGAGAGAGTGGAAATGGTTTATCCTTCCCATCAAGTTGTTGATGTTGAGGTATAGATTGAATATAGGGGATCCATTCTTAGATTGGGTCTTCACTGAGTTGGAAATTATCAAAAGGGATTATCCCAGGATTAATCTGATTAGGAGATGGGATGGCCAATTTAGTGGGTTAGGGTAGATCTAGATTTGGATGCTTGGTTGGAGATTGAGGATAACAAACATAGATTGGGTCCTAAGGGATGATATACTAGATGAGCTCACCCTAGTTCCTAAGCAAACAAGGCAATCAACAAATCAAGGCAATTCATCAGACATCAGATCAAGGCAATTCATCTTATCAAACTTTTCAAACTACTACTAAGGTTACCATAAAGTATAGCTTGAGGTAATCATGCGTGTTTTGAAGAGGTTGTTATTTGAAGGAAGGTAAGTACCCCTTGGTATTTCTACCAAGATTGGAGTGAAAAGGTCTTTGGAAAGGTTTTGGAAAACCTAGAGGTAAGAGTAGTTGAATGTCCTGTCTTGAGAACATAAGGGGATAATATATAGGTACCCATAGTTTTGTTGATGGAACTCATAAAATAAGTTGTTGTGTCAAAATCATCTTGGCTCAAGTTTGAAATGCCAGAACATTTGAGAATATGAAAGATGACCCAAGAAATCTCTTTTGTAAAATACCTTTTGGCACTAGTGTTGAGATAAGAGGTATATCACCTAATACATAATCAGTTGCATGAACACAAGTAGACAAGTAATCAAATATTGCAACACTTAATAGGAAAAAGTTTTTGTTCCCCCTGATTTTTGCCTTTTTGACAAAAGATCAGGGTTGCTATGTTACGGACCTTTCCCCCTTAAAATAATCTTGTCCCGAGATTTGGGAGGAGTAGGTTTGGGTGATAACATGCGCTTAACAATTTCAGTGGTGGAAATTATTAGACGCTAACAAGTTTTACAACTAACAGGCGTGGGCAGTTACAGATCGGAGCCGAGGGGCTTCAGAGTGGATGGTTTGGATAAAACAAGTGGAAAAGATGCAGTCTATTCCCCTTAGGACGAGTCTAGGTAGGTTTAGCATCGACAGAGACCTTCCTTCTTGAGGTGATATGGTGAGTTGAGACTTCTTTAATCCTTCTTGCTGGAGTCAGCTTCTCTGCCTTCTGGGTTCTAAAACGCCGGGAGTGTTGGATGGATAGTCGACTCTGTGATGGAGAACTTTACCGAAGTGTCTTATGATTCTGGAGAAGTGTCGATTGTTGTCCTTCTTGCAAGGTTAATGATTCCGATTTAGGAGGTGATTATCACCTAACGACGACTAGGGGTCGACTACCTCTGGGTTATTCTGGTTTGGCGGGAACGACATAGTCTTCCCCCTTAGAGCGAGACTAGGGGTGCCTGGGGAAATCATGGACCTTCTTTATCAGTGTCGTATGATGATGCTGGGGGGAGAGCACTGCACCTTTTGTCCGGAGATGGTTATCTTCTGTCGACCTTGTATAAGCCGCTTCATGAGAGGCACCGATATCACTTCTTGGGTTAGTAGTCGTAGTGGGAAGGGCATTTAACTAGCTTCCTAGTAGTTAGTTCTGGGCTAGAGAGGCGGTCTTATAGGAGGAGTTCATTCCGGGTTGAGTCTGATGCAACGTCAAGGGTAAAACACGCAAAGAAGGGCATTATACTTGCATATCATCCAGCAAGGTTCATTCAAAATTTAGTAGATTTGCACCGGCCAACGGCGAAGGTACTTGACGCCTTACTGAACAGGTTTCCAGACCATCCATCACTTGCTTGAGGTTGGAAGAGTGAGTTGGTAGGGTATGAAGGACTATGTAGAGAGTTCTCCTTGAATCTTGTACCCATACTAGGATTGGGTACTCACTATGGATACTTCAGTTTCTCGGGGTGTGAGGAATATTCAAAAATCTGGTAGTCAGGAGTGAGGGTCGCGTCTTCTCTGATGTTTGCTCTAATGAGTGGATTTTCCGGGGGTGGTGACTGAAGGATAGGTTGACACCCGTAGAAGGACAGCTCTTCATTTTCATTCTTGGGGTTAGCAGAGTCGGAGCTCTTTTTAGGTGGGTCTTAGCAGAGATAGAAGAGAAGGGGCTTCATGACGTCTTCGGAGAATCTCTACTCTTTGGGATGCTTTCTGAAGGGAATATGCCCTGAGAGGCAATAATAAAGTGTTTATTATGTGTATTCCAAGTATATGATAGATGTTTATTTTGCATGCTATAATTGTATTAATACGGAAACATTAATACATGTGTGTTTAATAAACAAACAGAAAGTTCCTAGTTATGCCTCTCTCATAAACTAGCTCGTTGATTAACAAGATGATCAAGGTTTCCTGATCATAGACATTGGATGTTGTTAATAATGGGATCACAACATTAGTGTAATGGTGTGATGAACATTCATCCGAAGTATAGAATTACGATCAAAGTCATTGAGTTTATATTGCTATAACAATTTACGAAGTAATCCTAATCCTTAGACCATGAGATCATGTCAATCACTAACATCAGAAGAGTTTCTTGATAACATCAAACGTCACACCGTAATAGGGTGATTATAAAGATGGGTTCAGGACTAATAAAGTGTTATGTTGAGGCCCATGGATCGAGAGTGGAATTTGTTCATCCCGATGACGGATAGATATACTCTGGGCCCTCTCGGTGATATCACATTGGTTAGCTTGCAAGCAAGTGATTTGATCACTAGAATGTTATATCACGGGAACGAGAAAAGAGTGCATGTCAGTAACGAGATCAAACTAGGTATGGAGATACCGATGATGGAATCTCGTACATGTTATACATCACGAAACAAAGGGATTAAGATACGAGAGTAAAAGGTTCCGACGATCACAGGAAAGTCATCGTTGAATGTGTGGGAGTCAGTATGGGTCTCCAGATCCCGCTTCTGATTATTGATCCGAGAGGGGTCTCGATCATGTACGCATTATTCACTAACCATAGGGTGACACACTTAAGAGACACCGACATCCAATTGGAGGAAAAGTTTCATGCTGAAAGAATAAACAAGCGCAGGAATGTATTTCACTAGATACCGAAACAGGTTTTCAGGTGAAATTGCATAAAGAGGTTATGCATGTGAAATAGAATTCTAGCAAGGGGTTATATGTGAATGTTTGTCATTAAAGTAATTGACAAAATTCTGAATAAATAAAATAATTTTATTTAATGAGAGTTTGCATTAAATTTGGTGGAAATTTAATAGCAAGTTTGAGTTTGATTTTGAGTGGAGGGATTTGAATGGATTTTTGTGAGTGGAGTGTCCACCCACATGAAGAGGGCAGGGCAAGGGGAATCCCCCATGCACCGTCCACCCCCTTGCGGTTCCCCCTCCTCCTATAAAAGGCACCCCTCTCCTCACTTCTCACTCACACCTCCTCGTGAAGGATCTCTCTCCCCCTCTAGAATTTATCCCCCATGGTTTCAGACTAGCGAGATACATGTTCCCGGTGGCTATTCGGCAATAAAGAGTTGTGCTTCCGCTGCATCGCTGGAGCGAGGAGGCGGAGGTTGCTCGGTGCCTCGGACGTGTGTGCGAGCACGGATGCGCTGCTGATTTGCGGCGCTAGGACTTCCTCTCGATCTTGAGATCGGCAAGAGATCGTCTACATCAACCATGAGTCGAACTCGTTAAGCTTTGTCGGTCTTCAAGGGTATGTTCTCTACGGATATACATCCGCCCGTTGTTTGTATCTAGTAGATAGATCTTGGTACATAGTTCCCATCGTAGGAAATTTTTTGTTATCTATGATGCGAACCCTACAGTGGTATCAGAGCCAGATCTATGCTTAGATGCTTTGCACAGGTAGTACACATATGAGTATGTGGGCGATGATGATCATGTTGTTGCTCCTTAGTTGTAATTTTGGATATTGGTGGAATAGTGGGATGATGCGTCCCGAACAAACTTTACATGTCCTCGCACATGAGACATGTTCCACGCTTGACATGCAACTAGTTTGCATAAGTGGCTAGCGGGTGTCTGTCTCTCCTACTATTGTCAATATCTATTTTGCAACAAGTTGTCAACAATTTGGTTATCCTCGTTATGGTTCATGTTCGTAGGTATGAACGGTTCTATCTCGAAATCCCTAAGCCACGTAAAACTTGCAATGGATAAATTAGAGGCGTCTAGTTTAGATTGTTGCTGGGCTAGTGTTATGATATGGTGATGTTGTAAGTAGAAGTATGAGATGATACTCTTACAACACACATAACGTGTAAGTTCCATAGACCTTGGTCTTACACATATAGGTATGATAGTGATCATACCACGATGCACATGATAGAGATCATATGCGGGAACCATATCATTTCACTAATAAACATGTGATGTTTGATAGCATCTTATATTGCTTGTTTGGCGTTTTATTAGCATAATAAGATGATCCCTCATTTAAATATCAAGATAAGAATGTGTTCTTCCTTTAGTATGCACCGATTATGTTTTCGTCGCTCCAAGACATCACGTGATGATCGGGTGTTCTTGGATCCACGACCATATTTCGGGTGTAAGACAGTTACACGCACGAATACTAAGGTTCTTACTTGGCGAGCCTAGCATGTACAGACATGGCTTCAGAACACGGACCGAAAGGTTAAGCATGAGTCATATGGTAGATATGATGCCCATTTGATGCTCTCCTTTGAAGCTATACCGACTCACGTGATGATCGGACTTGGTATAGTGGATTTGGTTCATGTAGTCACCAAAAATACACGAGGGATGTTGTTTTTGAGTGGGAGTTCATTCGTAATATGGATTAGTTGAACTCAATCTATCATAAACTTAGTCTAAACTTTATAAATTCTGTTGTAGATGGCACCACCTGCTTTTAATTTCAATGTGTTCATGAAGAAAGAGAAACTTGCAACGAACGGTAGCAACTTTACCGAATGGGCCATGAATTTGAGGATTCTCCTCTCTGCTGCACACGAACAGATGTGTGTTCTAGTGGCAAGGGTTGCTTCCTGCATGTTGGATGTCGCGGGTTCGATTCTAGGGCATGCTCTTTTTTGAGAAATAATGCGAAGTAGCTCAGATTCCTAAGGACGAGGCCCATGTGGACCAACTAATCTATATTTGTTAAAACGACTAGCATAGACTTATTTCACAAACTTTGGTCTGGCATGTTTGTCAGCGAAGGTAGTTCTCTATTGGCTGAATGCGGAGGTTCCGCGCAGCGCCTATCTTTTTCTTATTTTTCCCACCTAGTAACTAATATGTATTTAAATCAAGCATGTATATTTTATCAAGTAGAAATTAGTGGCCTGGTGGTCAGCATGTGCGAGTCATTCTGTGTGGTCACAAGTTCGAACCTTGCGGCGCCTTCTCTTTTGTTATTTTCTGTGTGCCACCTAATAAATAGTACGTGTTAAATCAAAACAGCGTAGTATAATTTTTAACTAGCAAGTTGTGGCATGATTGTCAGTGCGGTTATGCGATTGAGCGTACTGGTCACTGGTTCGAACCCTATGTGGCCAATTATTTTTGTTATTCATTCACGTCAGGCTTGGAAGTTTGGCTAGGTCCCACTTGACAGGTAGCGTGCCAGCTAGGCAGAACTTGACATATGGACATGACACGTAGACGAAATGCTGGTGTGTCCGTCCAATCAGCATGCTATTTTAAAATAAAAATATTATAGTCTGTTATGACGATTTTAGATCGTCGTAATCGAGTAAAGATAACATCATTGGCTGGATCAACCACATTATGATGATTTCAACTAATAATATTACGACCATTCTAAGATAATCATCATAACTTTGAAGGGGTTTGGTCCTCCTAGAGTGGCTAGCGACGATCTATTTCAAATTGTCATAAAATTTATGACGATTATTGCCATCGTCGAAATGAGAACGTCACAAGTTAACACATTTCTTGTAGTGTCCCCCCACCTTTTGAGGATGCCCCTAACGAGGAGAAGAATGTCTACCGGACTCGTCAGGAGGACCACAACTTAGTTCATTGCGGCATATTGTATGGGATATAGCCGGAACATCGAAAGCGTTTCTAAAACGGCAATGCATTTGATACAATGGGTGAGTTGAAAATGATTTTCGACACACATGCTGCTGTAGAGAGCTACAATGCTTCAGAAAAGTTCTTTAGCTGCATGATGGAAGAGCACAGCTCCGTTAGTGAGCATGTACTCAAGATGTCGGGTTACGCCGATAAGCTTGTGTCCTTGGGAATATCGATTCTCATTGACTTAGGCATCCATCGTGTTCTGCAGTCTCTACCACCTAGCTATTAGAGCTTTGTGATGACCTATAATATGCAAGGCATGAAGAAGTCTCTCCCCGAGCTTGTGTCAATGCTTAAAACGCAGAAGTGGAGATCAAAAAGGAACATCAAGTGTTGATGATCAATAAGAACACTGGTTTCAAGAAATACAAGAAGGGAAAACCAAAGGGAAGTAAGGGCGGCAAGCCAGTTGCTGTGCCTGAAAAGAAACCCCGAGTTGGACCTGAGTCTGATACCGAGTGTTATTATTGTAAGGGGACTGGCCACTGGAAGCACAACTTCCCCAAGTATTTGGCAGATAAGAAGGTCGGCAAGGAAAACAAAGGTATATATGATATACATGTTATTGATGTGTACTTGACTAGTGCTCGCAGTAGCACCTAGGTATTTGATATCGGTTCAGTTGCTAATATTTTTAACTCGAATCAGGTGCTGCGGAACAAGCGACCGCTAGCAAGGGGTGAGGTCAAGATGCGTGTTGGCAATGGATCAAGCATTGATGTGATCGCCGTCGGAACGCTACCTCTCCATTTGCCATCGGGATTAGTAATAAACTTGAATAATTGTTATCTGGTGCCTGCACTGAGCATGAACATTGTATCTGGATCGTGTTTGATGCGAAGTGGTTATTCAATTAAATCCGAGAACAATGGTTGTTCTATTTATATGAATGAAATCTTTTATGGTCATGCACCGATGATGAATGGTTTATTTCTATTAGATCTCGATGATAATGTTACACATATTCATAATGTTGATGCTAAAAGGATTAAACTTAATGATGATATATCCGCATATATGTGGCACTGCCGTCTAGGTCATATTGGCGTTAAACGCATGAAGAAGCTCCATTCGGATGGACTTTTAGAATCACTTGATTTTGAATCATTTGATACATGTGAGCAATGCCTTATGGGCAACATGACTAGAACGCCGTTTTCCGGTTCAATGGAACGGGCGACAGATTTATTGGAAATCATACATTCTGATGTATGTGGTCCAATGAGTGTGTCGGCGCGAGGTTGATATCGTTATTTTGTTACTTTCACGGATGATTTGAGTAGATACGGTTATATCTACTTGATGACACATAAGTCTGAAACCTTTGAAAAGTTCAAGGAATTTCAGAATGAAGTGGAAAATCATCACAATAGAAGGATTAAATTTCTACGGTCCGACCGTGGAGGTGAGTATCTAAGTTACGAGTTTAGCACTCACATGAAAGAGTGTGGAATTGTTTCAAAACTCACACCTGCCGGAACACCACAGAGAAATGGTGTGTCAAAACGTCGTAATCGTACTTTATTGGATATGGTTCGATCTATGATGTCTCTGACGGACTTGCCGTTGTCATTTTGGGGTTATGCACTAGAAACTGCTGCATTCACTTTAAATCGGGCACCATCTAAATCCGTTGAAAGACACCGTATGAATTGTGGTTTGGAAACAAACCTAAGCTGTCATTTGTTAATGTTTGGGGATGTGATGTTTATGTGAAGAAACTTCAACCGGATAAACTCGAACCCAAAGCGGAAAAATGCGTATTCATAGGATACCCTAAGGAAACTATTGGATATTCCTTCTATCACAGATCCGAGGGCAATGTTTTTGTTGCCAAGAACGGATCCTTTCTAGAGAAAGAGTTTCTCGCGAAAGGTGTGAGTAGTCGGAAGGTAGAACTCGAAGAGGTTATTGAACCTTCTCTTCAAACTATGGCGAGTAGCGCAGCGCCGGAAGTAGTTCCGGAGTTGAATTCACCAGTTGAAGAGGGAACTAATGATAATGATCATGAAACTCCAAAAGAGAATACTACCGAACCTCGCAGGTCTAGCAGGACGCGTGCAGCTCTCGAGCTGTATGGAAATCCTTTAATGAATTTCATGGTTGATGAAAATAATGACCCTGCGACGTATGAAGAAGCCATGATGAGCCCGGATTCCAACAAATGGTTAGAAGCCATGAATTCCGAGATGTAATCTGTCGTGGTGGTGGCACGGCAGATGCCATGGGTAGGCTAAAGTATGGGGCCAATGGATGCTAGAGGGATCTGGGGAGGGAAGATGCAGTTGATTCTACACACAGAAGACAAAGGCAAAGATCTTTATTTCTCCTTCCTTGGGCTACAAGTGCTCCTTGAGCTGTATTCAAGGAGAAAGGAAGAACTTTACCAGCCTAACGGTACTAAATGAGCTGATCCCTTCCTTAGGGTCCAAGCCTCCCCTTATAAAGGAGAGCCTGGGTGCCTTTAGGGCTGACGGGGAAAGCATATTCGAGGAATATGCTTGTCCCAAAATAGTAGTTCGGTGCCCTCCTTTCCCTGTCGCCCTTCTAACGACGGCAAAGCTCTAGAGGGCCCCTTTGCGTGCCTCGGGCTTCAGGACTGTCGCCTCCATGACCTCCTTCTGCCCCTCTGACGTTCTGCGCCTTTGTCTCTAGTGCTTGGCTCCGCTCAGATTCCTTCTAACCTGCAGCTAGGGTTTGACCTTGGGTTTCTCCTTCTCCTGCAAGCCTCGTATCATTCGGTCTTACCTCGCGTAGCTCGGCTTGTCCTTCACCTGCATCAAGATTACTCGGACTAACCCGGCCGACTTACATAACATCTTGGCCGGGTAATGCCTTGCCTTTGTCATAATGGTCCTGTCCTTCCCTGTCCTGGCCGACCTCTACAGGATTCGGCCGACTCAATCAATAACTCGGAAACAAGACGGGCAACTTCCTTTCATCTTTCCTCGTCTTTACCCTACCCGAGGTCATCTCCCCAACATTAGTCCCCAAAGCTGGTATGGCCCTGCCAATAAGTTTGGCCGAGACATATCAGTTTCAAGAGATTCCTTTTGCCTTGTTTCCGAGTTAATCTGCTCATGGTATCATCCTATCTTCTCGCGTACGCCTCGTCCTACGTGTCTTACTCATCATTGTATTTCTAGTTTTTTGTTCCTCAACAGTATTTATTGTCAGTCTACAGCTACTGCCGCGCCTGTCGCGTCGGCTCTGTGATGCCTCACGTGCCGTTCCCATCGGGGATCGTGGCTTTCTTTCCCGCTGTGTGGCCGCTGGTGCGGTTCCCCTCATCATCGTGCGTTGGTGCTACCTACACGATCTACATGACCAACTGCCTCACGCACGATCCCACTACCTTGCAAGTAACGTGGTTATAAAGAGGGGCGCGGCGCTGGGGGATTCACTTTCCCCTTTTCGCTCGCCCGTGCCCTTCTTCTTCCTCTCGCCCTTGCGCCCGCTCGCGCTTCCGCCGCCGTGCGCTCGTCTGCGTTCTTGGTAGCACGAATCCGACCGCACCGCTCCGTCGTCGTTGTTGCTGCTCGCCCGCTTTGGCGCCGTCGCCGGTGAGTTTCTCCGGTCCCATCGCCTGGCTTTTCCTCTAGAGATCTCAACTCCTCTTCTGTCATTGCGCGGCAGTTCTATCTCCGCTCCGCCGCCGTTTTCTGGATAGAAGCACGACGGGGCCTTGTAGTTCTAAATTCTCCTCCGCCGCTAGTTCTTCCTCCGCGAACTTCTCCGGCGAGCCCATGTCTAGCTCCGTCGGGTGCCTTAGAGGATGATGCTGGCTCTGGGCCCGAGCGAGGCTCGTGGCAGGGCTCCTCCGTTACTCGCCGCGAGATCGAGTGGCTTATCCGGACTCGGAGGATTCCCGCCGAGGTAGCTTGTCGCTTACCCGGCAGCGTGTCCTCTCCCGACCTTAGGGAGGGCGAGTATGTAGTTTTCATGTCGCATTTCTCGCGCGGCTTTGGTCTCCCTCTTAGCGACTTTGCTAGGGAATTTCTTGACTACTTCGGCCTTCAGCCGCATCATCTTCCTGCAAATGCCATTGCCTCTCTCTCTGCTTTTATCTCTGCCTCGGAAGGATACTTCGGCCTATGGCCGTCCGTGCATGTCTGGTCGAAGTTTTTCCAGATTTGTTCTAACGTTGTCCCTGACAAGTCTCTGCACCCTTCCGAGAAGCTGCTTACCCAATGTGGAGCAGCGTCCATTACACCTCGGAGGAAGTCTGTATTTCCTCGTGTCACGGGGCTAGAGTCGTGCAAGAAGTGGCACAAGTCCTTCTTCTATGTCAAGAACACGGGAACGGAGGACAAGATTCGGCTCCCTGCCTTCTCCATTGGCACGCCCTCCAGGGAGAACTAGACTTATAATCCGAGGAAGAGTCACGCCTTGGCCGAGGCTTTTGAGATTCGGCTTAAGGAGCTGATCCGCGTTGGGTTATGCGGCGAGGATCTGATGGCTACCTTCATCAGTAGCCGAATCTGCCCATTCCAGAAACGCACGCACAAACTCTGCTACATGAGCGGTCCTCTTGACCCTAACCGAGTCTCGACCATGGAGCTGGACAACTATCTCATCTTTAAGCGTGTCCGAGCTATCTTCAAGACGGAGATGCCTGAGGACTGGGCTTGGGGATTGAAGCCGTTCACCCGCGAGCGTCCCCCTCCCGAAGTAAGCTCAATCACTAATGCTTTGCTTTCCAATTGTTTTCGTAACTGCTTTTGCTAATCTTCCTCTTTCTTGTCTTACAGAGGTTTGCAGAGCAGAAGGATGAGGATGCCGAGGTTTTGTCGCTTCCGTGGCCTGCGGACCGGAATACCCCGGACATTGGGGAGCCGGACTCGGAAGAGTTCGTCCCTAAGTCGGATCTCGCTCCGGCTCGTGCTCGTGGCAAGACCTCGGCCCACGAGGAGGAAGGTGATTCGGACGAGGTCCAAGTTCTAGAGGTAGTTCCCGCAATGCCCATTTCTTATGCATTTCCGGCTTCTACTTTCCCAGCTAATCCGGCCGGTCAGGTTCACGACGCCGAGCCTATTGCTTCCCGGTCCCCTGTTACCTCGGGGAAACGTGGGGCTCCCGCTGGTGCCTCAGAGGCGGCCCCCAAGAAACTAATGAAGAAATCTGCTCCGAATCCTCCCAGGCGCAAGACCATGCCTGGAGTCGCAGGGTAAGTTCCGTTTGCTCGTATTTCTTGTTTCTCTCTTTCTGCTTTTTAATCTGACCTCTTTTTTTTGCAGTGCTCCACTTTCTGTTAAGCCCGGCGGTCCTAGCATGACGAGTCGTATGACTCGACAGCCGTCTCCTCCGCCTACTGAAGATACCAGGATTTCCAGTCCTGCTCGCGCTGCATATCCTCCAGCTCCGAGTCGGACGCTACCTCGCCACGATGTCCCCGAGATTCCTCCCGTTGATGTTGATTTCACTCGGCTCACAGATATTTCTGCCGACCCTACTACCTTCTCTGTGAACCCTAATGTCTCTAATGAGCCTCTTTCTGCCCCCGTGGTTTCCATAGTGACTCCTTCCCTGGCCGAGGATGTCCATATCTCAGCGCCTTCTGCAACCGTGAATCCTCCGGCTCCTAAAGACGCCGTTCCCATTGCCGAGGTATCAGCTCCTACTAATGCCTCTTCTAAAACAAGAAAAGCCGTCGTCACCAAAGCTTCCTCCTCCCAGAAAGGTCTTGTCGGCTCTTCTCAGCCAAGTATGGCCGATGTGCTGCGCAAAGGAAGTGCCTCCGCCAAAGCCTCTGTTACTCCGGCCACAGCACCCAGCTCGCTCTTCATAAAAGCCCAGCGGCAGCGGTGGTTACACAGCACGTCCGAGGCAAAGTCCTAACTCGCACGGCGAGTGGAAATAGCCTCGGCTCACTGGTTGAATACGCCATAACTGGAATGCTGCTGATCAGTTCGAGGGTAATCCAGCCAGCCAGCCGTTTCAGCTTTCCGACATCAGCAGCTGCCTGCATCTAGCCGCCAAGATCGTTCTTGATAGTAACAAGATGAATGAGGTAATTGCTTTTTATGGAGTTTTGATTAATTCTCCAGATACTATTATATATATTCTATTCCCCGAAGCTTGCAAGCGAATAAGTTGTTATTTGTTTGGAAGTTTTATGATTCTCTACTCAGTTGAATTTTATCTTAAAATTCGAACTTCTATCCAGCTAGATCTGCCTTAAATTCTGCTAGGTCCGAGTTAAGTTTTGCTTCTAGCCACCTAGGTCCGAGTTAAGTTTTGCTTGACTCGGATCTATTTTATCTTCGAATTTCTAGCCACCTAGGTCCGGGTTAAGTTTCGCTTGACGCGGATCTGTTTTATCTTCGAATATCCAGCCACCTAGATCCGGGTTAAATTTTGCTTGACGCGGATCTGTTTTAGCTTCGAATATCCAGCCACCTAGATCCGGATTAAGTTTTGCTTGACTTAGATCTGTTTTAGCTTTGAATCTCCAGCCACCTAGATCCGGGTTAAGTTTTGCTTGACTTAGATCTGTTTTAGCTTTGAATCTTCAGCCGCCTACATCCGGGTTAAGTTTTGCTTGACTCGGATCTGTTTCAGCTTCGAATATCCATTCATCGTTTGCTCTATTGCTTAGGTTGCACATGACCGGCGGACTGCCGAGTTTCAAAGATTGCTTTTTTCGCACAGAAAATTGGAAGAAAAATATGAAAAAGTTATTCCTGTGGTGAAAAAAGCTGGTAAGTCAACAATCCTTTTCGTCATCTCCGACATTCTTACTGTTTTTATGCGAGATGTCGGCTCACTTTGTTGATAAACAGGTAGCATCAATAATCTTAACATCCGTCTTGAGAAGAAAGTCAAGACCCTGGAAGGTTAGTTGCCCTTTTACTTTATACCTTCCCTCTTTAAAATGTGCGCTAAGTTTCTTTTATCTCTTTTGGCTTTGGTAAAGCCGAGTTACAAACCTTTGCAGCATCTCACCAAGATTGCACGCCCATGCCCGATGTGATGCTGCATTTTTTAGAACAAAGCGCTACTCATTCGGCACAGCTAAAAGAAAAAAGACGATGAGATAGTTCGCCTGCGCGCCGAGGTGGAGGCCCTTAAGCTCTCTCAAAAGTCCGAATTAGAAAAGGTCGACCAGGAGTTCTCCGAGGAGAAAAATCGGCTAGCTGTGCAACTGCAGAAAAATAAAGAGCTCCTCGAGGCCGCCGAACTGAAAACTCGGGGAATGAGCGAGGAGATCGCTCGCTTTGAGAAGAGCAAGATTGACTGGGCTAAAGACCTTCAGATAATGCTGAGTTATATTCATCATAAGCTTCTTAGCACAGCCGGATTATCTTTTTCTTTTTTCCTACTGCCCCCTGACACATTCGTGTTTTGCGCAGATCATTTTCCAGAAGCTAAGCCCGTGAGCTCTAAAGCGGTTCTTAGTGCTCGTGTGCGCCGAGGTGTTCCTGTTGACGCGGACTCGGAGTACTCGATGGAAGATTTCTGTTCTTTGTCGGCTATTGCGCTTGGTCCGATGAAGATTATGGGCAGGGATTTGGTGCAGGCGGCTATCCGAGCCTACCATGTTCTCTGGCTGAATACTTCTGGGACTCTTGATATCAATGAGGTCCAATTGCTGGTGGAAAGATTTATGGCATCCGAGAGGCAACTAAGTCTTCGGAGGGAATCAGCCGGACGAGCTGGCGCTGACATGGCTCTCACTGTTATCATGTCATGGTATGAAGATATTTCTCTTGATATCTTGAGAAATTTGCGCACTGGTTCCCGTTGGGTTGAGGACCCAACCTTTGTCGCTCTTCGGCAAGCTCGCGCCTTCCAGCTCGTTGAGTATGCCGACGTGCATACCTGGAACGAAGGTCCGAGTTTCCTTCCTAACCCGGAAGACGAGGTCGTAGTTGAGGATGCGTCGGATAACAACTCAGTTGAGCAAGGAGAAGATGAAGATGACTCGGCTACTTCTGGTGATTCCAGTTCGAGCTCAGATGGCAATGGCGACGCGCGATCCTCATCCAAAGGTACTGGGCATTCTACTGCGCAAACTGACGCTCCTCAGCAGCCTCGGGCTTCCTCCGAAGTCGCTCCTGGGTCTGTGGAGGGCGAGGCAACCTCGGCCGAAGTTCCACCTACCTCGGAGTGCCCAGCCCCTGACCAAGTTATTGCCTCTCCAGCTAAAAACCTCTAAGTCATTTCTTATCCCTGGTATGCCGGGCGTATGATGTACGTGGAATATTTGCCCGTCTTCTGTATGGTATGAATTTGTTTTGCCGTGTGCTGCTGAGACATATATGGCTGTAATTGTTATCACTTTGTTTAAGTGGTCTTGTTCGTCCGAATCCTTGCTTTGGCGGCCTGCAATTTCCTGATTTTGGGATATATATTTGCCTTTGTACTCCCGTGGTTTAGACCATTAATCTGGGTGTGGACTTCGAATATCATACGAGATTGAGCTGTTCTTACTTTGAGTGTCGAAGTTTGATACCTTCCTTGTATCAAAGGCTAACCACTACTTCGAAACAATATATGGCAGTCCCCGAGTTACTGCCTATGGCGTCGAAGTCTAGTATGTAAACCAAATTTCAGAAATAATATAAGACGATTGCTGAGTCGCTGCTCAAGGTGCCGAGGTTTAGTATGTGAATTAAGGTTAGAAATAAATCTGAGGCAGTCCCCGAGTTATTGCTCAGGGTGCCGAGGTTTAATACATAACATAAAATTGAAATAACATATCGCAGTCCCCGAGTCACTGCTCTGGATGCCGAGGTTTAATACATAACCAAAAATTGAAATAACATATGGCAGTCCCCAAGTCACTGCTCTGGATGCCGAGGTTTAATACATAACATGAAATTGAAATAACATATGGCAGTCCCTGAGTCACTGCTCTGGATGCCGAGGTTTAATACATAACCTAAAATTGAAATAACATATGGCAGTCCCCGAGTCACTACTCTGGATGCCGAGGTTCGAAACATAATTGGTGCTTGCTCTTGAGATACTACTTTACAATGTGTTACTGATGACTGCTACGAGTAAAATGGACGAAGTAAAGCTATGTTCCATGGCCTTTTCGTTTCTTCGCCGGCTTTGTCTGCCCTGTTCTTTCCAGGGGATTGAGCATCGATTAGGTAATAGGCATCATTGTGCAATGCTTTGCTCACGACGAATGGTCCTTCCCATGGAGGCGACAGCTTGTGCATGCCGGCCGTGCATTTGCACCAGTCGGAGAACTAAATCTCCTTCTTTGAACACTCTTGGATTCACCTTCTTGCTGTGATATCGTCGCAAGTTCTGCTGATAAATAGCTGATCTTGATAGCGCCAGCTCTCTGGCTTCTTTTAGTAGATCAACAGTATCTTGCCGAGCTACTTCATTTACTTCTGAAGTTGTATATTGAGTAACTCTTGGCGAGTCATGTATTATGTCGACTGGAAGCACGACTTCTGCCCTGTATACCAGAAAGAATGGTGTATAACCTGTTGATCTGTTGGGAGTAGTTCTGAGGCTCCATAATACTGCTGGTAGTTCCTCAATCCAACATCCTGCCGACCTTTGCAGCGGTTCGACGAGTCGTGGTTTTATTCTGGACAATACTAGTCCATTAAACCTTTCCACTTGCCCATTGGATGCTGGGTGATCCACAGAGGCAACATCTAATCTTATGTGTTTCTCTTGGCAAAATCTAGCGAAAGCTCCTTCTTCAAAGTTTGTGCCGTTATCTGTAATAACACTGTGCGGGTATCCATATCTTAAGATAATATCTTTGAAGAATTTCACTGTTGTGGGCCCATCGCATTTTTTTATTGGTTTCACTTCAATCCATTTTGTGAACTTGTCCACCATAACCAATATGTGGGTCATCCCCCTCGGGCCGGCTTAAATGGTCCCACCATATCTAAGCACCACACAGAAAACGGCCAAGTAATAGGTATCGTTTTTAACTCGGACGATGGCATGTGTATCTTGGTTGCATATCTCTGACAACCATTGCATTTTCAACCAGCTCTTTGGCTTCTTTCAACGCTGTTGGCCAATAAAACCCATGCCTGAATGCTTTGGCCACTAAGGCACGAGATGAGGCATGATGTCCACATTCTCCTTGATGTATATCTAGGAGGATCTCCTGGCCTTCTGCCGAACTCACACACCTTTGCAATACACTTGTGATGCTTCTTTTGTATAGCTCATTATTTATGATCGTATAAGCTTTATCTCTCCTTGCTATCTGTCTTGCTAACACATCATTATTCGGCAAAGTTGCATCTTTAAGGAAAGAGAATATGGGTTGCGCCCATACAGGTGTGATTTTCTCTAGTGTGGTCTCACTGTCTATTTCCATGTTTTCTGCCGACATAACTACCTCGGCTTTCTCCATAGTTATGCTTACCTCAGCTGCCTTCCTCTTGGGGAATTCCGGGTTATATTGCTGGTCAATTTCCATCGGCACACTATCTTCTGCTGAATTTGCCGGAATAAAGATGGATTCGGACTCTGGTGATGGTGTTATCGATGGTTTCCTTAGGTGCTCTAGGGCGATACCTGGGGGAATTGACTGTCTGGTTGATCCTAGCTTGGACAACGTGTCTGCGGCATCGTTTTCTGCCCGAGGTATGTGGTGAAATTCACACCCTTCAAAGTATCCACTGATCTTTTGCACATGAAATCTATACAAAGCCATATTATCATCCAATGCGTCCCAATTGCCTGAGACTTGCTGTACTACTAGATCTGAGTCCCCATAGCATAAGATTCAGCGTATGCCAATCTCTTTTGCCACCTTCAATCCATGGACCAGTGCTTCATATTCGGCTACGTTGTTTGACGCGGCAAAATGTATTTGCATTACATATTTCAGCTGATCTCTTTTGGGCGAGGTTAACACTATTCCTGCCCCCAAACCATTTCTTAGTTTGGAACCGTCAAAGTGCATCGTCCAATAATTCGAGTCTGGTAATGGTGGCTCATATTGCACCTCGGCCCAATCTACAAAGAAGTCGGCCACAGCCTGAGATTTGATTGCATCTCTCCTATCGAATTGCGGAGCATAAGGTGACAATTCAATTGCCCATTTTGCTATTCGGCCACTTGCATCTTTGTTGCTCAATATGTCGGCTATGGGTGCTTCACAAATCACTTTGATGGGGTGCTCTTCGAAGTAATGTTTAAGTTTCTTTGCCGACATGTACACTCCATCAGCCATCTTCTGATAATGTGGGTAATTTTGCTTTGAAGCGGATAACACCTCGCTCAAATAATACACCGGACTCTGTACTGACTTATCATTTTCGACTCGTTCTACGACGACTACAGCACTCACTACTCTGTTGGTAGCCGCTATGTAGAGTAACATAGGCTCTTTTGATAATGGAGAAGCTAAAATGGGCGCTGTGACCAACATCCTTTTCAATTCATGAAATGCACTGTCTACTTGTGGAGTCCAAATGAACTTATCTGATTTCTTCATCAGTTGATAGAGTGGTAATGTCTTCTCTCCCAGCCGACATACAAACCGGCTAAGCGAGGCTAAACAACCCGTGAACTTTTGTACGTCATTTAGACACCTTGGCAAGTCCATTCTTTCTACTGCCTTTATCTTGGTTGGGTTGGCCTCTATACCTCGGCTAGATACGAGAAAACCGAGTAATTTTCCTGCTGGCACGCCAAATGTGCATTTTTCTGGGTTAAGCTTCATTCGGAACCTCCTCAGGTTCGCGAAAGTCTGTCGTATATCATCCAGTAGCGTTTTGCTTTCTTTGGTTTTGATGACCACATCATCCACATATACTTGTACATTTTTTCCTATCTGGTCATGTAGACATTTTTGCATGCATCTTCGATACGTTGCTCCTGCGTTGCGCAGGCCGAATGGCATTGTGCGATAGCAATAAGCCCCGTACGGAGTAATAAACGCAGTCTTTATTTGATCGGCCGGATTTAACGGTATCTAGTGAAAACCAGAATACGCGTCTACAAATGACAATAATTCACAACTAGCGGTCGAATCAATGACTTGGTCTATTCTAGGTAAGGGAAAAGGATCTTTTGGACACGCCTTGTTCAGGTTCGTGTAATCGATACACATTCGCCATACAATGGCTACATTCGGATCATCTTTCTTCTTTTCTACTAGCACCGGATTTGACAACCAATCCGGATACAAGACCTCCATGATGAACCCGGCCGCAAGGAGCCGAGCTATTTCATCCCCTATTATTTTTCTCCTGTCTTCGGCGAAGCGGCGGAGAGGTTGCTTCACCGGCCTTGCTCTTGGCCTTACATTCAGAGAGTGCTCACCCAACTCCCTCAGAACACCTTGCAGATCCTGAGTTGACCATGCAAAGATATCCCGATTCTCACGGAGGAAGTTGGTGAGCTCGCTTTCCTATTTAGCATCTAGGCCTGCACCAATAGTAACAGTACGCTCTGGGAATTGCTCATCTATCTGAAACTTCTTCGTTTCTTTAGTCGGCTGAAAGGAGACACTTCCATGTGGATTGGCTAATGCCGGCATATTCAGCTGTGCCGACTGAGCGAGGGCTGCTACCTCCTGAATCCTTCTTTTTTCTCTTGCTATAACCAATGACTCGGCCAAATTTGACCCGGCTGAAGCACATTCCATTGACTTCTTGTAATCCCCTGCTACTGTTATCACTCCTTGTGGTCCGGGTAGCTTCATTTTCAGATAACTTACATGACAGCTGCCCATGAATTTGGCCAACGCTGGCCGTCCGAGTAAAGCATGATAACAACTCTCTAGATCCACCACTTCAAACTCTAAGTTTTCTGCAGTTATCTCTTGTGCCGAATAACACATCCACTCGGACCTTACCAATGGGTTCGCATGAAAGCCCTGGTACTATCCCATGGAAAGTGGTCCTCGTGGATTGCAGCATGTTCTGCGATATTCCGAGTTTATGCATGGTATCTTTGTACATGATGTTGATACTGCTCCCATTGTCAATGAGAACCTTTGAAAATTTCACATTAATGCTTGGTCCAACAAATGTTGGATCCAACACGAGTGCATACGACCCCGGACTCGGCATTATCTTGGGGTGATCCTTTATGCTCCAAGTTACTTCTTGATCTGACCAAGGCATATATCTTGGCACTGCCGGCATAACCGCATTTACTTCCATATGCCGGCGCTGCACACTCTGCTTGTCTTGCTGTTCCGTCGTGAACACGCAATAAGACTGATGATGTTCTCTGTAATCATTGCGTCCATTATTTCCTGGATTCGTCCTTCCATCCTGGCCTTGGTTCATCACTTGATGTACCGCATCTCTCCGGTCCGAGTTATCGTATCTCGGGGGAGGAGGCGGTAACATCAGTTGCTGTGCATTTGCTCCAGTCAACTGCGGCTGATGCTGCTGATGTACTTGGAGAGGCGCTGCCTGAATGCCTGCGGGGTTTCCCATTGCATTTTTCATCCATGCACATTGGCGGGTCGTATGGTTGGCCGGTCTGGCTGGGTTTGACGTGTGAAATTTACACGGCTGATCTAACATAGATTCGAACGTGTACTTCGGCCTCTCCTGCCATTGCTTCTTTTGTTCTGGAGTCCACTGTCTTTTTCCTTCATTCCTTGGTGTCCACTGCTGAGGACCATTCTTTTGCCGTTGAGTCGTTCCGTGACTCGGCTGATCTTGCGCTACCGCTGCCACTTGGGCCGAATTATATCTATAATCCGGCCTTTCTTCTCTTCTTCTTCCTCTAAAGTCATTGCGCCTGGATGACCCGGCCAAATCTCTAGCATACTGGTCTTGTTGCTCCCGATGATCTGCCGACATTAATTCTGGTTGCGTCGGATCTCCCAATGCATAGGAGTCCGCTATTCTGATGGTTTCTGCTAATGTGGTTGGCATATCTCTTTGCAGTCACTGCCATAACACACTGGCATAACGGCATCCTTGAGCTAACCAAGCTATTGCTTGTGACTCTATAACTCCTTCACACGAGTTTCTCAGGTTACACCACTGAGTTAAAAACTCTCTGTCCTTTTCATTCGGCCTTTGCTTGCACATGGCTAATTGTTGCGGCCCGTTTGGCCTCTTGTATGTACTGGTAAAGTTGCTAACGAACATTTCTTCAAAATCCAACCAATAGTTGATGCTGCCTGCTGGTAGATTATTCAGCCATACCCTAGCTGGTCCCTCCAACATTTGTGGGACATACCGTACTGCCCATCGCAAGTTCCCACCCGCTATTTTCACAGCTGTGGCATAATCAATCAACCAGTCTTGTGGTTTGGTGCTCCCATTATATGTCTTTGTGCCTCTTGCCAGCTGAAAGTTCGGCACGGGTCGTTCGCCCATGATCCATGGTCCGAAGCACGTCGGACCCGGTGGACCCTGTTCTTCCAGCAACTCGGATCGGTATAGCCGGTCTAGCTTTACTCTGGCATCATTTGATGGCAAATCTCTGTACAGAACTCTGTCTTGCATTCCATAGTGGTTATTTCCACCATGGATCGCATATTCCATCTCGGAATAACCATCATTGTACCTTTCATTTACTTGATTGTGGCGAGCTGGTCTTGCTTCTCTTTCCTGCCGAGGTTCATGTCTTGGCTGCGGGTTGAGCGGCGGTTCTCGCCTTACTTCAACCGGGATATTGTTCTCGTGATTGCCTCTTCCGAGTTCTCTTCTGCCGAGGTCTCCATTGCCTCGGCTTCCTCCGTCTTTCTCAGCACGGCCGAGATTCCTCTCACCACTATTACCTCGGCTTCCATTGCCTCTGTTCTCGTTTGCTTTCCCAGCTATCGCCGGATCATACGGAACGATTTGCTTGTTTCTCTTTCCTGAAGTTACTGCTTTGTCCCTTCGTGCATTGTTTCCGGGTGAGGACGATGCTGCCACGGACAAGGCAGGTGCTGCTCCAGCTGAGTGAACCATTCGCGAGGCCCCTGGCCTCGCTGGGTCTGCCCTGAACATTTCTTTTTTTTGCTGGTTCGCGATGCGCACCAGCTCATTCACTCTTTCTTGCTGTTTCTGCCGGGCTTCGCCGGTCAATCCCTCTAACTCTAATGCTGCGGCATTTGCCGCTCTCAGGTTCTTTGCCGGGGTACTGTACCTCGGCAAACCCAAATCAACTGATTCTGCCTTATGAGCATCATGCTCCTTGTTGATATCATCTATGAGGTTCTTCCCTCTTAATCTCACCTCGTCAACCCGTTCGGGAGCGACGTCAAGCTTATTAGCTTTGGCATATTCTCGCAGGGTCCTGTTTAAGGACTCCCGCAAGGCCGACACCTTTTTTGCCTCTACCAGCACCTTTTGCCTAGTTTCTTCTAACTCTGCCTGAGCATTTGCCGGATCAAGTATCGGCGCTACAGGTGTAGTCAGGTTTTCTATGGTTGCCTGAAGAATGTTTTCTGGTCTTTCCAGAGGTGGCCCTCTCACTCGTGGTGTGTTTGGGGTAGTGTCTTGTACTTCGGCCTGGTTGGTCACTGGGGGGATTACCTCGGTGGGTGGTGGTGCCGTCTGCCTGGGCGCGATCTGCACGCCTGCGGCGGGGTCTCTGGTTGATCCGGCACCTGCTACTCCCGCCTGCACTCCGGCTGCGACCATCACCTCGATGCTGCTCACCGGATGCACTCCACGCGGACGGCTCGTAGCGCTAAGGGGTGGCTCTCCTGCATCAACAACCTGGTGAGGATAAATGCCGGAGATGTCGACGCCGACGTTGACCCTGTGCCCGCCCAAGCTGATGAAGACACCGTTGCACGAGGGAGTTTTTCCCCTGAAGCTGCCAGCATTGTCACTGACGTAGTCATAGAGATCGAATCTCCGGACCAAGCCAGAAACAACGCGCTCGCCAGTGTTGATGAAGTTTCCCGTCCGGATCATGACTCCAGCTAGCACCGCTGCTGGCCCCAAGGTGGGCGCCAACTATCGTGGTGGTGGCATGGCAGATGCCATGGGTAGGCTAAAGTATGGGGCCAATGGATGCTAGAGGGATCTGGGGAGGGAAGATGCAGTTGATTCTACACACAGAAGACAAAGGCAAAGATCTTTATTTCTCCTTCCTTGGGCTACAAGTGCTCCTTGAGCTGTATTCAAGGAGAAACGAAGAACTTTACCAGCCTAACGGTACTAAATGAGCTGATCCCTTCCTCAGGGTCCAAGCCTCCCCTTATAAAGGAGAGCCTAGGTGCCTTTAGGGCTGACGGGGCAAGCATATTCGAGGAATATGCTTGTCCCAAAATAGTTGTTTGGCGCCCTCATTTCCCTTTCGCCCTTCTAACGACGACAAAGCTCTAGAGGGCCCCTTTGCGTGCCTCGGTCTTCAGGACTGTCGCCTCCGTGACCTCCTTCTGCCCCTCTGACGTTCTGTGCCTTTGTCTCTAGTGCTTGGCTCTGCTCAGATTCCTTCTAACCTGCAGCTAGGGTTTGACCTTGGGTTTCTCCTTCTCCTGCAAGCTTCAGATTATTCGCCTTACGCGTAGCTCGGCTTGTCCTTCACCTGCATCAAGATTAATCGGACTAACCCGGCCGACTTACATAACATCTTGGCCGGGTAATGCCTTGCCTTTGTCATAATGGTCCTGTCCTTCCCTGTCCTAGCCGACCTCTACAGGATTCGGCCGACTCAATCAATAACTCGGAAACAAGACAGGCAACTTCCTTTCATCTTTCCCCGTATTTACCCTACCCGAGGTCATCTCCCCAACATAATCCATGTATGAAAATCAAGTTTGGAACTTGGTGGACTTACCTCACGACCGAAAGGCCGTGTAGAACAAATGGATTTTCAAAAGGAAAACTGATGCTGATGGTAATGTGACCGTCTATAAAGCTCGACTTGTCACAAAGGGTTTTCGACAAATTCAAGGAGTTGACTACGATGAGACATTCTCTCCCGTAGCGATGCTAAAGTCAGTTAGGATTATGTTAGCAATTGCTGCATATTTTGCTTATGAGATATGGCAGATGGATGTCAAAACCGCGTTTCTCAATGGTAATATTGAAGAAGAGTTGTATATGATACAACCAAAGGGTTTTGTCGATCCTAAGGATGCTAACAAGGTGTGCAAGCTTCAACGATCCATCTATGGATTGAAGCAAGCATCACGAAGTTGGAATCTCCGCTTTGATGAGGTGATCAAAGAGTTTGGATTTGTCCAAACTTATGGAGAAGCTTGTATTTACAAGAAAGTGAGTGGGAGCAATGTGGCATTTCTGATATTATATGTGGATGACATATTATTGATCAGAAATGATATAGATCTTTTAAATAGTGTTAAAAGTTATCTAAACAAAAAAAAATCAATGAAGGACCTAGGTGAAGTGTCATACATATTAGGCATAAAGATCTATAGATCTAGATCTAGACGCCTAATAGGGCTATCGCAAAGTACATACCTTGATAAGATTTTAAAGAAGTTTAAAATGGATGGAAGTAAGAAGGGGTTCTTACCTATGTTACAAGGCAAGACATTGAGTAAGACTCAAAGTCCATCTACGGCGGAAGAAAGAGAGATAATGGACAAAGTCCCCTATGCTTCAGCCATAGGCTCTATAATGTACGCCATGCTATGTACAAGACCGGATGTGGCACATGCTATTAGTTTGACTAGTAGGTACCAATCGGATCCAGGTTCAGAACACTGGATAGCGGTCAAGAATATCCTTAAGTACTTACGAAGAACTAAGGATATGTTTCTTATATACGGAGGTGAACAAGAGCTCGTCGCTAAGTGTTATGTTGACGAAAGCTTTGACACCGATTCAGATGACTCTAAGTCTCAATCCGGATACGTATTTCTCATGAATGGCGGAGCGGTTAGTTGGAGGAGATCCAAACAACCTGTGGTGGCGGGATCAACAACAGAAGCCGAATATGTTGCTGCTTCGGAAGCGGCTCAGGAAGCGGTTTGGATGAAAGAGTTCATATCCAAGCATATTAAACGCCGGTTTCACTCCATCCGCGAGCATGTCAAGGATGGAGATATAAAGATTTGTAAAGTACACATGGATCTCAATGTAGTAGATCCGTTGACTAAAACTCTCCCTAGAGAAAAACATGATCAACACCAGAACTCAATGGGTGTTAGATTCATCACTATGTAACTAGATTATTGTCTCTAGTGCAAGTGGGAGACTGAAGGGAATATGCCCTGAGAGGCAATAATAAAGTGTTTATTATGTGTATCCCAAGTATATGATAGATGTTTATTTTCCATGATATAATTGTATTAATACGGAAACATTAATACATGTGTGTTTAATAAACAAACAGAAAGTTCCTAGTTATGCCTCTCTCATAAACTAGCTCGTTGATTAACAAGATGATCAAGGTTTCCTGATCATAGACATTGGATGTTGTTAATAATGGGATCACAACATTAGTGTAATGGTGTGATGAACATTCATCCGAAGTATAGCATTACGATCAAAGTCATTGAGTTTATATATCTATAACAACTTACAAAGTAATCCTAATCCTTAGACCATGAGATCATGTCAATCACTAACACCGAAAGAGTTTCTTGATAACATCAAACGTCACACAATAACAGGGTGATTATAAAGATGGGTTCAGGACTAATAAAGTGTTATGTTGAGGCCCATGGATCGAGAGTGGAATTTGTTCATCCCGATGACAGATAGATATACTCTGGGCCCTCTCGGTGATATCACATTGTTTAGCTTGCAAGCAAGTGATTTGATCACTAGAATGTTATATCACGGGAACGAGAAAAGAGTGCATGTCAGTAACAAGATCAAACTAGGTATGGATATACCGATGATCGAATCTCGGACATGTAATATATCGCGAAACAAAGGGATTAAGATACGAGAGTAAAAGGTTCCGGCGATCACAAGAAAGTCATCGTTGAATGTGTGGGAGTCGGTATGGGTCTCCAGATACCGCTTCTGATTATTGATCCGAGAGGGGTCTCGATCATGTCCGCATTATTCATGAACCGTAGGGTGACACACTTAATAGACACCAACATCCAATTGGAGCAAAAGTTTCATGCCGAAAGAATAAACAAGCGCAGGAATTAATTTCACTAGATACCAAAACAGGTTTTCTGGTGAAATTGCATAAAGAGGTTATGCATGTGAAATAGAATTCTAGAAAGGGGTTATATGTGAATGTTTGTCATTAAAGTAATTGACAAAATTCTGAATAAATAAAATAGTTTTATCTAATGAGAGTTTGCATTAAATTTGGTGGAAATTTAATAGCAAGTTTGAGTGGGATTTTGAGTGGAGGGATTTGAATGGATTTTTGTGAGTGGAGTGTCCACCCACATGAAGAGGGGAGGGCAAGGGGGCAGCCCCCATGCACCGGACACCCCCTTGGGGTTCCCCCTCCTCCTATAAAAGGCACCCCTCTCCTCACTTCTCACTCACACCTCCTCATGAAGGATCTCTCCCCCTCTAGAATTTATCCCCCATGGTCTCGGACTAGCGAGATACATGTTCCCGGTGGCTATTCGGCAAGAAGAGTTGTGCTTCCGCTGCATCGCTGGAGCGAGGAGGTGGAGGTTGCTCGGTCCCTCGGACGTGTGTGCGAGCACGGATGCGTTGCTGATTTGCGGCGCTAGTACTTCCTCTCGATCTTGAGATCGAAAAGAGATCGTCTACATCAACCACGAGTTGAACTCGTTAAGCTTTGTCGGTCTTCAAGGGTATGTTCTCTATGGATATACATCCGCCCGTTGTTTGTATCTAGTAGATAGATCTTGGTACATAGTTCCCATCGTAGGAAATTTTTTGTTTTCTATGCTGCGAACCCTACACTTTCTTTGGAGAATAATATTGGCGGTGTCGGGTAGTCTTGTCGTCTTCATTCTGAGCTTTGCAGTTACTGGGAGGATCGGGCAGACTTCCAAAGATTGTTGGTGAGGTCTATTTTTCTATTCCTCTGACAACTCTCAAGGTGGTGCTTGGGGCAGGTTCTTCGATTGGAGATATTCGTGGATTAACTTCTCGTAGGCGGTCTTCTGGGATTGTATTTCCACCTTAGAGCTTTACTTGGGGTCGTCGAGGTTTGGGTAGATCCTTCGTCTTGGAGCATTGGCGTGACACTTGAATTGAGGTCTTTGGGTGACTCCTTATTGCGACTACCTTGCTATGGTGGTTACCTAACGAATCTGTAAGGGTTAACTCAGGGTTGTTTTAGTGGTTAGCAACGCTTCTTCTTGGTCCTTCGTTGAGGTGGGGGCATTTTGGCTTCAGATCGGTTGTCTTCACTTGAACTCTTTGTGTTGCTTTGGTTCGATGACGGAGTAGACTCGTTGTCTTCGGTATCCTTACCTTTAAGATTTTTGGGCGTTTATGTTATGGCGAGGACTTCCCGTTGATTCATCAAATGGTTGAATATGATCATTGATCCATTGGGGGCGATTAGAACTAGGCATACAGAGGGGTTGTCAGGGAGTTCTTTATGTGGCCATCCTGCTGAGGAGAGGTTTCCAGTTATGGGTGTATGAACGTTAGTGTCGGGATACACCAACAAGGTGGTCATAAAATAGCATCAAGTGATCCAAGGCAGACAAGCAACACATGCCGATCATCATACAAGCACATGAAAAACAAACAAGGCATACCATAGGTACTAAGGGGTGACTACATGCCATAAGAGGAATCCTATATTCAGGATGCTTATCCTAATTACGGACGTTACGGGGGTCTTGACTCCTGTCTTGCCATTTGTTGTCATCAGTGTCGTACTTGATCGATTTGGGGGTGATGAAGGACTCTGTTGGTAGGGCGATCTTGTTGTGTCTTTCTTCGTTGTTAGCTCCTTTGGTTTTCTTGTCTCGGCGTCTCTTCATCTCGGGATCTCTGTCTCATAGTCTCCAAGACGGACTTTGTTTTTGAGTTATAGAGTAATCCATTTTAAAATTGTTTAAGTTAGAGAAGATGAGATAAGAAATCCTTCAAAAAGCTTTTGGGAGAATAGTTTGCGAAAGCTGGTGTTTTCAGTAATAGGGGTTGTCCTGTCTAACGTCCATGCTAACTAAGGTCTCCTATAGTCAGGATGGCTCTGATACCATGTCTGTAGCACCTCGGATTTATGGACCGATAATACCTGTTATGCATACAAGTCACGTTCCCATGATCAGTGCGACATGAGCATAACTGACCCATATCATTACAACATCCATAAATTATTGATTACAAAATTTACAGTATTGCCAATATGGCGATTACAACACACCTAGCGGAAGTTTTCACGTATAGAGCCCATGTCATGCCTTTACCTACAGGCAACTGACTAGGAGACGACCTAGCTCGCATAGACGTCAGCTTCTTCATCGTTTCTCGATCCTCTAAGAATCTAGCCAAGTAAATAGCCAGGGACAATGTCGGTGAGTACTTTGAATGTACTCGCAAACCACCTTAAGAGAGAAATAATAAAGGATATGCAATATGGCTGTAGTAGGATGGCTCCATAAGAGGTTCTTTTATAAAATAGTTTCTCTTACAGATATAGCATATCTCTATATCTTTTTCTAAAAGTTTTGTAAAATATTTTGGAAACCTTTTTGAAAAGTTTGGAAAAACACTAGGATTGGGTCACCCATTTGTTTTTTCCTTCCGGTAATCCCATGACCAAACTCCTTCCTCCTTTTTCGACCGTCCCATGGTCAAAACTTTTCTAAAGCTATTGCTTTTATGGAATACTTTTTGTAATCAAAACCAACGCTGTTGTACAACAACCTTCCCAACCATCCATGACTGAGGACTCAGCTATTCGAATAGATTTACACTCTGCAGAAGTTGTACACTTTACCCACAAGGTTTGATACATCCGCCGGGACCACCCCCGGATTGTCATACTAAAGTATGCCGGTCTTGGATAGTCAAATAAGACCTTTGGAATTGCCCACTCTAGTATAAATGCCTACCCTATGAGTGTTAATCCCTTCAAAACCGGGACGCCCTATATAGTTCCCAAGCCAACCGGAGCGCGTTTTGCACCTCGACGGGTGTGCACTTTCAATGAGGGCTCATAGTATCGCGGAGGTCCGTAGACCCTTTGTTCCTCCTCCCGGTCGATGCTACGCATGGACGGTTTGTCTGGAGAAGGCTCACCCTCCAGGGATTGATTTCCCGTATAGTAGTGCGAGGCACCTATATCAGAATATACAACCTTCAGACCTAGCCCCTTCCCACATAGGAGTAATTGTGGTTGCACGGGTTAATTGTTCAAGCAAACGGCACAACCCGACACGTTTTCGTAAACATTTTTCCTCCATCTTTCTTCCAACCTTTTTGTAAAACCATATACTTTTCCTTATCAAACTCACTTGGCAGGCTAAATCCCGCCAAGGTTTTCTCATAAAACATTCTTGTAAGCTTTTTCCGGGGTCTTCCCATCCCATAGTTTTGCTTCGACTAAAACAGGGTTTCCAAAGGGGCATGGTGCTATACACCATCTATCATACTAGGGTCAAGTAGGTGTCATCAAAGGTATTGTACTAGTAGTACAAACATGTAATGACTTGGAGGAGCCAAGCCACTACCATATGTAGTTCATCGTATAGTAAAATAATGCAGTTTCGATAAACAACAGGTAAAACATGCATAAGTAAAACAATAGGATAAGGCTTATGAGCAAGAAGGTGGCTTACCTGTGACTAGTGATATGTCCCTTGACTTATTTAGAAAACCAGAATAACAATAATAACAAAAACAATAAGAATAACTCCAATGCTTCCTTCTTCTCAGCGTTACACAAACGCAACTATCGCCGTTCTAGAGCATACATGCAAACTAACAACACCACCATCAATACAATGCATAGAAGCATCAAACCATACAACAATCAAAGGATAATCACATGATATACATCAGTAGGGTGTTGGATGATGGGTTTGATTGGATTGGTAGAAGATTTGGAGGCATTGGAAAAGTGATCCTTTTGGATTTATAGTCTAGGAATTAACTAGGGGGGAGGGGTTGGCCAAGGACATGTTCTGTATGATACCATTATATAAAACTGGTATCATCAGATAGATATTGATAAAATAAAACCAACAAAAGTGGTTTCACTATTTTATCAATTTCCATTGATTTATAATGATTTCTATAGTGAATAAAACTCTAGTTTTAGGAAATAATTCACCAAAAATTTTATGGAGTTCCAATTTTTTTACTTGGGTGATTAGATAGTATTTCATGGACTTATTGACTGAGAGTTGGAATCACCTCAAAGAAATTAACAGAATGCCCCTGGGAAATTCCTAAAGATAGTACTAGATGCTAATTGTCTTTTTCACCAGATTAAATATATAATGTATTTTGATGTGATTCAAAATACACATGTTAGGTATTTTGAATACCTTTAGGTATAAATTGGATTCACCATTTTTGGATAAACAGAACTACTTTCGTGAATTTATTGGTGAAATAACCATGCAGAGAAGATATGAATTCACCAAAATTAAGTAGATGCTTAATAAATTTTGGGCTCCTGGGGTTTGGTATATATGGGTATGTAGATGTACAGAGAGTTGGAATTAGGTCAATCCCATTTATGGTTTGACCTAGAGAAATTATTAAAGGCCTAAACATATTGTTTTCATTATTTTTACTACTGTAATAATATTGATCCTCTTGGCATGGGGTCAAGGTCATTAGATAGGTCTATGGAGTACCTACCAGATAGACTTGAGCTTACCCCATTTGGTTATACCAATCTCCCAGAGATAATTACTTAGTGGAATGGACACACTTTCGAATATTATTTATAGGAAAATAATTGGATATTATTTTGTTGCAAAACCTACTCTACATGTTAGAGAAAACACACACGGGCATGTGAAAATTTGATCTATCCAAATGAAGTGGTTTTTCATTTTTGGATCTAATTAAACCAAACACCCATTTTTCTGGATCTGATAAAATGATTAAGGGTCAGCTCGAGATGGGCTGCTTTCGACTCGAGATGGGCCGCATAGGAGCCAGCTGGCCCAGGTCCGCGCGCGCACTAGCGGGAGCCAGCGTTCGAACGCGGCCAGGTGAAACCCGCGTTTCGGCGACTCAGTGGTAGCAAAGGGGTACATGTCCTCCTCCGCCGATAGATCTTAAGAGGATCCGACGATGCCAGGCCTTCCTCTTCCTCTGGACAGAGTGGCGGCAGGGAAACCTTAGAGGCTGCAGGCCGTATATGGGGAAGTCTCATATGAGGCGAGGGAGATGGCGGGGAGCTCGCCGCACACCGACGACTTTGGGGATGGGCGGCACGATGTGGTTCGGCTTCGGAGGAGGTCTCGCACATCTGCGCCGATGGAGGAGTTCGGGAGCTCTCCGGCGTTGGCATCTGGGGGTTCCCTGGGAGGAAAAAATGGTAGGGTTAGTTATAGAGGAGGGAGGAGGTTCCGAGAGTGCAACATGCAGGGGGAGGAGGGAAAGGGGAGGAGCTATGCTCCTTTCCTTGCCATGGCCGAGAGCTTGCTCTCCTTTTTATTCTTGGGCTAGATAGGTCGGAGGAGAGGGAGTGCAGTGCAGGGGAGGTGAGTGAGGAGGAGAATGGGTCAAATGAGAGGCAGAGGCGTGTTGGGGGTGCCCTCTTGCCTTTAAACCGAAGGGAGAGGCTTTTGGTGGACCATGTACATGGGGGACTTGGAGGGAGGGAGGTGGCCATCTATTGGTAGCAAGTTTGGTGGAGAGGGGGATGTGGGGCCACACATACAACCAGAGAGGGACAAGGGCTACTGGGTGGAGATATTTTTTTAACACATGAGGGCCACACAAATTATCTCCTCTTTCAAGCACATGGGACAAGGGGAGGGGATGCTACAGTAGCTAGGGCTATAGTGTCACACGACCAGGGGTGTGTTGGGTGCTGTGGTAGAGTACTTAACAAGGTTTGGTGGGGGTTTGGGTTGGTTTGAATCAAGGTTTGCTTGAATTTGAAATCTTGATCAATTTTGTGCTTGTGAAGGAAGTTGAAAAGTTTGCATTGGTATTTTAAGCAATTATTTCTTGTTTCTGCCATTTAAGAAAAAGGGCAAAAATAAATAATAAAGAATCTCAAAAATAATTATTTTTGAGATGGGAAGGTAAGGTATGATGTATATCACTCAATTGTGCAAAGTGATTTGGAGAAAAACAAACTTGCCTTTATAGACAATGATTTTAGGATCTTGCAAAAATTGGAAATTTAAATAGCTTAATAGCCCAAATAATTATGGGAGTTATTTGGGGATGATTATAATCAAGGTGAATGTTGTCAACATGAAGTGTCCATCATAACCAACCTTGGGTTTTTGGAGTCTCGCTTAAGAAATGGAAGGAAAATAGATGGGGATGATCTAGGAATTTAATATTTTTATACTACCTAAACAATGTTGGATTAGTGATATTAGAGCTCACCTTTCTACAAGGGATGGATGGGTAGTTAGAAAAAGTTACATAGATGATCATGGAAGAAAGATTTGGGCTGGGTTCTGTTTGAGATGGTTTAGGAGTGATGGCAAACTTTGTTGAAAATAAGGCTGCCATAACAGATACATCATGATGCCTCATAAACCATGTGGGTTTAAGAAACACAAAGCTCCAATGGAAACATGTGAAGTGGGGATTTATAGGCCATGATTAGTAGATCATAATAATGTAAGTAGTTGGTCAATGGTAGGTAGCATATAGATGTGAGCTTCTGCCAAAATAGGCAAGATGATAAGTTTTGAAGAAAATATAATTATATTGACTACAAAACCATCATGGATGAGTGGGAACCAAAATGGATTAGCCAAGGGAAAGAGTGGGCTTTGGTAGTACTAATGATGTACTACAAGATGGTTCAAGTACATTCTCAATAATGCAAAGAGGTTGGAATAGGTAGAGCTCCAAAGATTGAATCTAGATAAGAATTCCAGACTTAGCCATTTAGGTAGATTTAGGGTTTTAGACTAGATTACAAGAGGGAAACAAATTGAGAGAGTGGAAATGGTTTATCCTTCCCATCAAGTGGTTGATGTTGAGGTATTGATTGAATATAGGATATCCATTCTTGGATTTCTTCACTGAGTTGGAAACTATCAAAAGGGATTATCCTAGGATTGATCTGATTAGGAGATGCGATGGCCACTTTAGTGGCTTAGGGTAGATCCAGATTAGGATGCTTGGTTGGAGAGTGAGGATCACAAACATATATTTGGTCCTAAGGGATGAGTTACTAGATGAGCTCACTCTAGTTCCTAAGCAAACAAGGCAATCAGCAGATCAAGGCAATTCATCTTATCAAACTTGTCAAACTACTACTAAGGTTACCATCAAGTCTAGATTGAGGTAAGCATGTGTGTTTTGAATAGGTTGTGCTTTGAAGGATGGTATGTACCCCTTGGTATATCTACCAAGATTGGAGACAAAAGGTTTTTGGAAAGGTTTTGGAAAAACCTAGAGGTAAGAGTAGTTGAATGTCCTATCTTGAGAACATAAGGGGATAATATATAGGTCCCCATAGTTTTGTTAATGGAACTAGTAAAATAAGTTGTTGTGTAAAAATCATCTTGGATCAAGTTTGAAATTTCTAAACATTTGAGAATATTAAAGATGAGCCAAGACATCTCTTTTGTAAAATAGCTTTTGGCACTAGTGTTGAGATAAGAGGTATATCACCTAATACCTAATCATTTGCATGAACACAAGCAGACAAGTAAGCAAACATTGCAACACTTAATAGGAAAAAGTTTTTGTTCCCCCTGATTTTTGCCTTTTTGACAAAAGATTAGGGTTGCTAAAATTGGGATGTTACAATATTGGAGGTGGCCTTTCTGAGGTCCAGCTGCGTGTCGTAGGCTTGCGCCATCGCCAGCCCGAGGGAAGCACTCGCGCCCTTCTGCGCCTTCTTGTATTCGACATGCACATCCCTCGCTAGAGCCTCCGCCAAGGAGTCGACATCCTCCAGAGCAGAGCTCTTCGGGAATATCTCCCAATGGAAACGGCCGAGTACCTTCTTGGCTTTGACCAAGAAGTCTAGGGTGGAGCTGCAACGATCTTTGACCGCAACAACAACACCGGCCAAAAGACCCCGCGCTCCAGGACTTGACGGTCTAAGACAACATGTGTTGCCTGATACCTTCGATCCGGATTACAGATGTAGTATAGCTTCTTTTTCCTAGTGGACCTGGGTTTATCGAATCCTCGAGAAGCAGAAAGAAAAGTGAAGTAACTTTAACGGGCCTTCAGGAGTTTTGGAATTCTTTTTGTGTTTTACCGGACCAATAGTTTGCGATCTTTTGTTGTTGTTGTTGTTGATGAAGGAGAGAGAGAGGGCCTAGGGCTTTGGGTTTCACCTGTAGATGCGCAAAACATCTGATGGAAATAAAAGATAATAATAAAGTATGCATGTAATTGTTAGAGCAAGATAATTATATGTGGGAAGTGCATCCATAATTGATATTGACTCAGTAACCGCTTATAGCAATAACCTACTAGTCTCATACATATAAGAAAGAGAACTAATGATATGCATAGTGATGTCACCATTAATCCCAAGTAAATCCCTCACATACAGCCGTACTACCCTTTCTTTTACTGGGTTTCAATCCTGCATATTAGTCGTTATTCACACTCCCTATACCTGGATCAATCCTCGGGGTCTTGGGTACCTAACAAGTCCTTAGATTGAGGCAAGAGAGGGTACAATAATCATCATGTCATCCAAACTAATACATGATCCCATCTATGATAAATAACATGCACATGCTACATGGCTAGGCCGAAGCCCTTAGCCCAAGGAGAATTACTCACACATAGAGATGAAATCAAAAATCATAAACATTGTAATAGATATCATAAGATTGATAGCAAATAGTCTTACAATGTCGCCAATTGGATAATACTATTACAAATGGTGGAATATAGCTATGGTGGTGGAGAAGGGTTTGGAGATTGGATCTAATGGAAGGGTGTCATCGTTGGCTAAGTAGTTGGAGTCGGGGGCGAATGGAAGAGCGAGGAGATGTTGAGGAGAGGGTTTTTCTCGTCGCCTGAGGCCTCTTTATATAGTCGTCCCTTCGCGAAAGTTGTTCTGTTTGACCTAACAGAGTCGATGGCAACTATATGGCCTGGATTTTATTCCCGTCGTATAATTGGTCGTTAAGCCTTCTGGATCCACTTCACGGCTCCTGGTTTCTTTGACGTGTTGGAAATCTCGTATCTTTGACTTTAATGTTGTGATTCCCATCATTATATGCCATTATCTGCGCAGGAAAAAATAGCAAGAAAGGATTGCATACCCCTTTGATCATTAGGCATTACTGACAGGGTTTAGAGAGATATTTCATCAAAATTATGAATAATATCCAGTCTAAATGTGAGTGTGGATGGCTATATTTCACAACCATTAACCTTCCCAAGCTTAAACTTGATCGTCCTCGAGCAATAAAACCAAAATCAAGAAGGAACTTAGCATTTAAACTAAAATAACGAGATGATGATCTTACTCATGATTGGAAGTCTCATGTTTCCTCCACTTTATTAGTATGAAAAACTTTAGCACAGATAGAGTAATGGAAAGCATATCATACGGGTTTTAATGAATCCTTATAGCGTAGAAAAATATTTCTTAACATGGATGATTCAAATGAGTAAACTCTATTCCATGTCATGTAATCAACTCATAAGATTGCCTTTGAACAATGAAATATAATCATGTAAAATTGAGAATGTGAGATCTTGTCATGAAGATCATATACACTGAAGTATCTCAATTTTCCCACATCAATAAATCAAGACTTTGCAAGCACTATTTTTTCTATTCATTGTCCTTCAAGAATTTCAGTTCTTAAGTAATTGAGAGCATGCCAAAAAAAATTAATTAGTTTATCGGGTTGTGATGGACACTTGTGGCATCACTATGGTTTTTATTCCTTTTGCATAATGATTACTCATATCAACCAAAGGAGTGATTCCATCATATTTACAGCTACCTGATAGTGCCAAGCATCTTACCCATTATAGCATTGCTGCTACAAATGTTTAATCAACTCATAGCCGAAATCTAGGAGTTTCCTCCATGAAGATCGTTCGTAGGCTAGCGGAGTTGTTGGCATCCCATGAAGTTTGACACGCATAAAGTTATATCATTCTTATGATTCACAAGACAAACTTTGGCATGCTCACAAGAACCGCTAAACATTAATTCAATTGAACAAATCATTTCAAACAGAGCTATTGAGTCAATCATTATTTTCTGTGTTGTCGAGTGTCTCTAGGAATAAGCTTTCAAGACTAAACACTACAACACACAAGTCTCAGTTGTGATACTTTTTCTTATTATAATTGTTTAGCCAATTTTTAGGCAAGACTCGATTAACTACAAGAGCTGGAACAAAAATTTACTCAACTAAATACCCGTGCAAACAAAATTTTACTCCAATATAAAGACTCACTCCACCAATATAACATCTTAACATTTACTACTAACTAGCATGGGTTTCTCAAACTTCAAAAGTGGGGAGTCATAAGGCATACCTCTCATGTTTGGTTCCACTTCTCTCTTTCCATTTGATTTGTTTCTTGGAAACTCGAAGTCAATCACTCTCCTGCAAATATACGAGAACCTCGAGGATAAAATAAAATAAAATAGGGAAAATAAAGACAAATGGAGAAATCTTTTTGTTGTTTTCTTGAAGAGATAATTAAAGAATAGAAAATTGGCGGCAAAGCTCGCCTAGAAAATCTTGAAAACAAATGAAAATAACTAAAGAGGAAGTGTTGGCGAAACAAACAAGAGTGCTTATAAACTCAAACTAAAAGCATAACCTTGAAAATAAAATAAACCAAATGGACGCCAAATAAAGATAATGGGGAAAACTTCCCCAAGCTCAGGCTTTTGCAAGCCCTTCAAATCATTATGGTGGTGGGAAAGTTGTAGTTCCAGTTTGCAAATTGAGTTGATAAGTTACTAGTGGTTTCTCGGAGGTTCAAGGCGATATTATGCATCCCCTCCATAGTTCCTCCAAGTTCATGAAAATCTTGGTATGTAGCGAAGCGGTTTGGTGGCTACTCCTCTTGGTAAGGAACTTCTTGCTCCTCCTCTTGGTCCTCATCCTCATCTGGGATCTCCTCCTCGGGTTGGTGTTTCTCAACCTGCAAGTCATAAAGCACAAATCCTTCCTCGATAGATAAAATACCATTAGGCAGAGGAGCGGTGTAGAGACGCCCAGCTCCAGCAATGTGCAAGTAATAAACACCACCTCTCCTAGTGAGAATTCCACAAGCCTTTAAAGTTGAGAAACCAACACGTCGCTCACCAAGCACTAGTTGCAACTCACCTAGGTCGATGCCCAGGGCATTGGCAAGCACGGTGATGATGCCTCCACATGTGATTGGTCCTTGGCTTTGGGAGGATTGGTACTCCAAGTAGCACACAAGAATTGCGCCCAAGTGGAGTGACAAGTTGTTGTTGAAAGCAGATTTTGCGAGGACCAAGATGTCCTCCTCATTGAGTCTTGTAAACTTATTACGCGCCTGCAAGGTGATAGCAATAACATAGAACAAATAGCGAATAGCAGATGTTGAACATTCTTCCCCTTGCTAACTCTAGAAGTGAAGCTCATTCTATTATAATAGAGTTCTGGGGAAGGTTTTATGCTAGTAAATATGCGTGTAGAGCATTAGGATCATTGTTGGGTAAACCAAAAAAATCGCACCATTCATCAAGTGATAAATAATAATTGTTGTTCATAAGTCGGAAAGAAATCATATCCTCTCCATGCCATGTTTTAACGGTGCTTTTCAAAGAACTTAAAAATTCAATAGTTAACTGACGATAGGTAGGTGCATCATGAGATACAAAGTTTTGCAGGACAACTCTATTGCAAAGTAAATTAAAGTCATCAAAAATACCGAGTTGATTCAATATAATGGGGCAATCCCACTTGGTTGCCTTCACTTCTCGGTTCTTGATCCTATTGAAGCGATTACGATGGGACTTATCCCTGAACCGTATCCCCATGCGTTCCTGATCTATAGCCCAGGAAGAACTAGCGGCGGCACGATCACGAGTTTGGCTCCTTGTGTTCATCATCTAAAATAATAAGAGAAGACAAAAATAAACCTTTTTGGTCCAATAGTAATAAGCATAACATATTCCTGATCATAGTACACTAAAGAATCTCCTCAAAATAATAATCTAGGCAAGAAAAGCATGGCAACTAGTTCATAGTAAGTCTCACACTAGATTGATAATGACAATAGATCAGAGAAGAATTTGCAAAAAGTAATTGGAGGATCCGAGGAGAAACATACCGTAGATCACTTGTGTGCGAGGAAATCGACGAAATTGAGTAGAGATGAATATCTCTTGAGGTTTTGAGAGAGTTTGGAGGTAGAAGATAGAAAATGGATTGAAGTTTTGGTGTTGGGGTACCTGTCCCGTGGCGATTTTATGGTCGGACGCAACTATACGGCCAACTCTATGGCCGAAACATTTTTTTCCTGCCATATAGTTGGTCTGACTGCAAAAAATAGGGTTTCTCACCTGGCGGCGCAACTATATGGCCAAACTATACGGCCGAGATTTTTCATCCCTGCCGTATAGTTGGTTGTAAAGCTTGCAGTACCTTTTAAAATAAAATCGAAAAATGCCCTGATATCTATACGGCCCCAACTATACAACCGTATGGTTGGTCGTTAAACCTTCTGTACCTGGGAAAGAAATTTTGGCAATGTCATAGATAACTATACAACCGCAACTATATGGCTTGAATTTTTATTCCCGTCGTATAGTTGGTCATTAAACCTTTCGTACTCTCCAAAAAATTTCCGTTTCTTCAAGAATTCTTTCTTAAACTGAAACTTAGAGAAACACCATGTTTTTGAAAGAAAATGACAGTCTAAATTGTTGACCGACAACAACATGTATAAAACAGGATTTTTAGTACTACCAAACTTCTCCTCCTCAACTGGAGTTTTCTAGCACTCTTTATTCAACAAGAAATTTAAACTAAAACTTAAAAACTTTACTCAAACCTTTATTTCACATGGGTTGCCTCCCATGAGCGCTCTTTTATGGTCAATAGCTTGACCTTGATGTTGCTCACTTAGGCCAGATGAGTGGGACACCCACTCAAAATAGTTGGCTTTCAAAGTGATGGCCTCCTTCTCATCATGCTTGGCCTTCTTCCTCCTGGGAAAATGAATAACAAAAGGATCCCGCAAAGGCAATTGAAGCTTCACGTTCCCTTCATGTGGATTAATCAAAGCCTTAATAATTCTTAAAAATGGACGGCCTAATATGATAGGAGCAGTAGCATCTTCAGGCATGTCAACAATAACAAAATCAATGAGAGCAGGACAGCCTTTAATGTATACTAAAGTATTCTCTTTAATTCCTACTACTTGTTTATAGGTAGAATCTGCTATATGTAATTTTAACTCACTAATTTCAAATGAGCGAAGATTCAACTTATTAAAAAGACTTTTTGGGATTGTTGAAACACTTGCACCTGAATCACAAAGTGCAGCTATATCATTAGTCCCAATTTTAATCTTAATAGTAGGCTCAAATATATCATCAAGTTTAACTGGTAATTTTTCAGAAATTTTCTTATACTCTTCCTCAAGGTCACGTACCTTAATTGCCACCTGATTAACGAAGTGTTGATACATGGTTTTCTTGTTTCCTTCACTTACCGGAATCTTGATATTGATCCTTTTTACAAGATCTTTAACCATGTAGTTTGGTGAACGAACATTGCTATAGTCAAGTTCTCCGGGCTCCTCCCTTTGGATTCTTATCATCTTAAGTTCTTCAACCGAATTGGGCACATATTTACCTGCAAATTTATCTAGAATGAGAGTTTGACTCTCGGTTATCTTACCTAACTATGCCTCAACAAACCTTGTCCTTTCTTAGAGGTCCTGCAAATCATTCCTCAAACTAACAACTTGGTTAGATAATTTACCAAGCATAACATCATGGTTCTCCGTTATTTTAACAAGGATATTGTTTTGCTCATTTTGTGAGTCCACAAAGGACTTAAGAGTTTCTTGGAGACTACCATTACTTGATGTTATATTATTATTACAATTACCTGCAGGGCTAGAATAATGTTTCTGAAAATTTGGATTATAGTTCTTTTTTCCAAGAAGGGTTATAATCATTATGAGCTATGGAGTTTACTTCTTCAATATTTGGTTCTGGGATAGCTCTTACCGGGGTTTCCTTACTTTTGACGGCTAATATGAGCTCATCGAGCTTAGCATTGAGTTGTGACGGAGTTCACCTTCTTCGTGTTTCATATTTCCACATGCCATTGGGCATGGTTTTCTTGCGTGTTATCTAGAAGCTTCTTTGCTTTGGTAATTTGTTTGCCCATAAATATTCCTCCAGCTGCAGTATCAAGCATAGACTTAGACACAGGGTTAAGAGCATTATAAAATAAATGGAGAATTAACCAATCTTCCATCACATGGATGGGACAATTCCTCATGCATTCTTTCATTCTCTCCTATGCAAGCGCTAGGGGCTCACACTCTTCCTATCTAAAAATAGTAATATTAGATCTCAGTTGCATAGTCTTTGTAGTTGGAAAAAATTTAGTCATAAATAAAGAAGTACATTCCACCCATGATGCAATAGTATTTCTAGGAAAAGATAGCAACCATTCTTTTTCTCTTCCTTAAGAGAGAAAGGAAATAAGTGCATCTTGACCGCATCGTGGTCAACATCTTTAATGCGCATCATATCACATATTTTAGTGAAAGTGTTCAAGTGCATCCCTGCGTCCTCAACAACAGAGCCTCCAAAATTGATTTTTTTGAACCAAACATAAATAGTGGGGCTTAATTTCATAATCTTCAGCTGTAATTGTTGGTTGAGTAATAGGAGTACACAAATAATCATTGTTGGAAGTTGCAAACTCCCCAAGCTTCTTTTTGGCCATATTTCCTATGCTTTTGGGTTTTTCTTAAACTAAAACTTACGATAGTAAAAAAAGAATTTAAAGACTAGCTATTTTTTTGTTTTTTAAAATAAAGACTGAAAGCAAACTAACAAAATTAAAAACAAGAATTAGAACTAGCAAGCTTCCTACTAACCTCACCAGTGGAGCTTTTGCTTCTCCGGCAACGGCACCATAAAAAGGGTTGATACCTTCGACCCGGATTACGGATGTAGTATATCTTCTTTTTCCCTAGTAGATCTAGGTTTATCGAATCCTCGGGAAGCAAAAAGATAAATGAAGTTACTTTAACGGACCTTCAGGAGTTTTGGAATTCTTTTTGTGTTTTACCGGACCAAGAGTTTGTGATCTTTTGTTGTTGTTGATGATGGAGAGAGAGAGGGCCTAGGTCTTTCGGTTTCACTTGTAGCCGTGCAAAACATCTAATAGAAATAAAATATAAGAATAAAGTATGCATGTAATTGTTAGAGCAAGATAATTATATGTGGGAAGTGCATCCATAATTGCTATTTCCTCAGCAACCACTTATAGAAATAATCTACTAGTATCATCCATATAATAAAGAGAACTAATGATATGCATAGTGATGTCACCGTTAATCCCAAGTAAATCCCTCACATACAACCGTACTACCCTTTCTGTCACTATGGTTCCGTCCTACAGATTAGTCATTACTCACAGTCCCTATACCTGGATCAATCCTCGGGGTCTTGGGTACCTAAAAAGTCCTTAGATTGAGGCAAGAGAGGGTATAATAATAATCATGTCATACAAACTAATACATGATCCCATCTATGATAAATAACATGCACATGATACATGGCTAGCCAGACCCGTGAGTTGTCACGCTCTAATGTGAAGGGTATGACCCATGCAGAGGATGCATCGTTCGACCCCCGCTGACATGACATTATAGTGCACCGTACTTGTGCCATGGTGGACGTGTTGCAACCGGTTAGACGAGCGTGCCGCTGCGTTTCCCCCTTGCTGCACTAGAAAATACACACATTTTTTTATATTTTTATATACCATTGTGTATATAAATACAAATAGTTTATAATTTTTAGAGAATAAAAGGAAATTCATAGACATACATATACAAAAATTATACGCCTTTGTACACCTTCCTTCTAGATTATGGAAGTAAAGTATCGGTGGGAAACTCATTATTTCGCGTGGATAGAGAGGTTTGTCTCCGGAGAGAGAGAGAGAGAGAGAGAGAGAGAGAGAGAGAGAGAGAGAGAGAGAGAGAGAGAGAGAGAGAGAGAGAGAGAGAGGGCTATCTTGCCCATTAGATCACAGAGGATCAACGTTCGGTGGGCACGATCTGCGTGACAACCGTCTCGACCAATCAGGGCGTACCAACCAAAGTGAGGACGAGTTATCATGAGAGGGGGAAAACTGAGTACAACCATTTTCATATCAACCCTCGACACAACACACACAAACACACAACATAAAATAAAAAAAATGAAACCACCTCGATTAGCCCCTGTGTGTCATCCACTACCAACATAAAATCATAAGCAAGACAAACCGGGACTTTTGGCACACGGCGCACCCCCCGGATGGCTATCGAGTAGGAGTTAACATGCCTTTCAACCCTAGACCTCCCCCTCATTGCCCATAACATGGATCCACTGTGCGGATTGAGCCCAAACCCGGCACCTAGCTCCCTCTCGGCATTCTAAGCAACTTCTCCAACTAGAGATTACATGGTTCCATGGAGAAATCCAGAGTTTCCATTTACCGACTCCGGAAAACCGGTGATTCTGCTAAGGATGTGCGAGAATTCAGCACGCCCTCGGGCCTGAGGCAATTTACACGCATGCTACGTCGTGGCAGACTACCATCTCCGGTAGGTTGGTGGTCATCCGTGGTGCAAGCATATACTGTATTTTTCCCGAGTCACGGCCCGATAATTGCGGTTTCTAACTGTAGGTACCCTAGAAATTGCCCTGGATTTTCTGGAAAAAATGTTTTGGGATGCCCCATTGGGTACCTAGTTTGGGCAAGTGCCTAGGTTCAAGGTTGCAATGGACCTCGCATGCCTGCGCGAGTCGACAGGTTTGCCGATTTGCCCACCCCCCGAACCCCGGCAATGGGAGATTCATCAAAAATCAGAAAAAAAATATGAAAACAGCTTGAGTAGCCCCTGTGTGTCACCCACTCCCAACATAAAATCATAAACAAGACAAACCGGGACTTTTGGCACACGGCGCACCCCCCGGATGGCTATCGAGTAAGAGTTAACATGGCTTTCAACCCTAGACCTCCCCCTCACTGCCCAGAACGTGGATCCACTGCGCGGATTGAGCGCAAACCCGACACCTAACTCCCTCTCGGCATTCTAAGCAACTTCTCCAACTAGAGATTCTAGGGTTCCATGGAGAAATCTAGAGTTTCAATTTACCGACTCTAGAAAACCGGCGATTTTACAAAGGAGGTGCGAGAATTGAGCGCACCCTCGGGCCCGAGGCAATTTACATGCATGCTACGTCGTGGCGGACCGCCATCCCTGGGAGGTTGGTGGTCATCTCGTGGTGCAAGCATATGTTGTATTTTCCCAAGTCACGCCCCGGTAATTGCGGTTTCTAACTGTAGGTACCCTAGAAATTGCCCTGGATTTTCTAGAAAAAATGTTTTGGGGTGCCCCATGGGGTAACTAGGCTGGGCAAGTGCATACGTTCAAGGTGTCAATGCACCTCGCGTTCCTGCGCGCGCCGACGGGTTTGCCGATTTTGCCCACCGCCCGAACCCGGGCAATGGGAAATTCATCAAAAATAAAAATAAAATATGAAACCAGCTCGATTAGCCCCTCTGTGTCACCCACTACCAACATAAAATCATAAGCAAGACAAACCGGGACTTTTGGCACACGGCGCACCCCCCGGATGGCTATCGAGTATGAGTTAACATGGCTTTCAACCCTAGACCTCCCTCTCAATACCCATAACATGGATCCACTTCACGGATTGAGCCCAAACCCGGCACCTAGCTCGCTCTCGGCATTCTAAGAAACTTCTCCAACTAGAGATTCTAGGGTTCCATGGAGAAATCTAGAGTTTCTATTTACCGACTCCAGAAAACCGGCGATTCTGCAAAGGAGGTGCGAGAACTAAGCACGCCCTATGGCCCGAGGCAATTTACACGCATGCTACGTCATGGTGGACCTCCATCCCCGGGAGGTTGGTGCTCATCTCGTGTACAAGCATATACTGTATGTTTTCCTAAGTCACGCCCCGGTAATTGCGGTTTCTACCTGTAGGTACCCTAGAAATTTCCATGGATTTTTTGGAAAACATGTTTTGGGGTGCCCCATGGGGTATCTTGTCTGGGCAAGTTCATACGTTCAAGGTTTCAATGGACCTCGCGTGCTTGTGTGCGCCGGTGGGTTTGCCATTTTTTCCCATCCACCGAACACCGGCAATGGGAAATTCATCAAAAATCAAAACAAAATATTAAACCATCTCTAGTATCCCCTGTGTGTCACCCACTACCAACATAAAATCATAACCAAGACAAACCGGGACTTTTGGCACACGGCACACCCCCCGGATGGCTATCGAGTAGAAGTTAACATGGCTTTCAACCCTACACCTCCCCCTCACTGCCCAGACCATGGATCCACTGCGCGGATTGAGCCTAAAATGGGCATCTAGCTCCCTCTTGGCATTCTAAGCAACTTCTCCAACTAGATATTCTAGGGTTCCATGGAGAAATCCAGAGTTTCCATTTAGCGACTCCGGAAAACTAGCGATTCTGCAAAGGAGGTGCGAGAATTGAGCGTGCCCTTGGGACCAAGGCAATTTACACACATGCTACATAGCGGCGTACCGCCATGCCCGGGAGGTTGTTCCTCATCTCGTGGTGCAAGCATATACTGTATATTCCCAAGTCACACCCCGGTAATTGCAGTTTCTAACTGTAGGTACCCTAGAAATTGCCCTGGATTTTTTGAAAAAAATATTTTGGGGTGCCCCATGGGGTACCTAGGCTGGGAAAGTGCATACGTTGAAGGTTGCAATGCACCTCGCGTGCCTGCGCACGCTGGCGAGTTTGCCGATTTTGCCCACCGCTCGAACCCCGGCAATGGGAAATTCATCAAAAATAAATAAAAATGAAACCAGCTCGATTAGCCCCACTATGTCACCCACTACCAACATAAAATCATAAGCAAGACAAACCGGGACTTCGGGCACACGGCGCACCCCCCGGATGGCTATCGAGTAGGAGTTAACATGGCTTTCAACCCTAGACCTCCCCCTCACTGCCCAGAACATGGATCCACTGCGCGGATTGAGCCCAAACCTGGCACCTAGATCCCTCTCGGCATTCTAAACAACTTCCCCAACTAGAGATTCCAGCTTTCCATGGAGAAATCCAGAGTTTCCATTTACCGACTCTAGAAAACCAGCGATTCTGCTAAGGAGGTGCGAGAATTGAGGGCCCTTAGGCCCGAGGCAATTTACATGCATGATACATCATGGCAGGCCGCCATCTCCGGTAGGTTGGTTCTCATCTCGTGGTGCAAGCATATAATGTATTTTTCCCGAGTCACGCCCCGGTAATTGCAGTTTCTAACTGTAGGTACCCTAGAAATTGCCCTGGATTTTCTGGAAAAAATGTTTTGGGCTGCCCCATTGGGTACCTAGGTTGGGCAAGTGCCTAGGTTCAAGGTTGCAATGGACCACGCATGCCTGCGCGAGCCGGCGGGTTTGCCGATTTTGCCCACTCCTCGAACCCCGACAATGGGAGATTCATCAAAAATCAGAAAAAAAATATGAAACCAGCTCGAGTAGCCCCTGTGTGTCACCCACTACCAACATAAAATCATAAACAAGACAAACCGGGACTTTTGGCACAGGGCGCACCACCCGGATGGCTATCGAGTAGGAGTTAACATGGCTTTCAACCCTAGACCTCCCCCTCATAGCACAGAACGTGGATCTACTGCGCGGATTGAGCGCAAACCAGGCACCTAGCTCCCTCTCGGCATTCTAAGCAACTTCTCCAACTAGAGATTCTAGGGTTCCATGGAGAAATCCAGAGTTTCAATTTACCGACTCTAGTTTACCGACTCTAGAAAACCGGAGATTCTGCAAAGGAGGTGCGAGAATTGAGCGTGCCCTATGGCCCGACGCAGCTTACATGCATGCTACATCGTGGTGGACCGCCATCCTTGGGAGGTTGGTGGTCATCTCGTGGTGCAAGCATATACTGTATTTTCCCAAGTCATGCCCCGGTAATTGCGGGTTTAACTATAGGTACCCTAGAAATTGCGCTGGATTTTCTAGAAAAAATGTTTTGGGGTGCCCCATGGGATACCTAGGCTGGCCAAGTGCCTACATTCAACATTGCAATGGACCTCGCATGCCTGCGCGCGCCGACGGGTTTGCCGATTCTGCGCAACCCCCGAACCCCATGCAATGGGAAATTCATCAAAAATCAAAAAATATATGAAACCAGCTCGAGTAGCCCCTGTGTGTCACCCACTACCAACATAAAATCATAAGCAAGACAAACCGGGACTTTTGGCACATGGCGCACCCTAGATGGTTATCGAGTAGGAGTTAACATGGCTTTCAACCCTAGACCTCTCCCTTACTGCCCAGAACATGAATCCACTGCGCGGATTGAGCCCAAACCCGGCACCTAGCTCCCTCTCGGCATTCAAAGCAACTTCTCCAACTAGAGATTCCACGGTTCCATGGATAAATACAAAGTTTTCATTTACCTACTCTGGAAAACCGGTGATTCTGCAAAGGAGGTGCGAGAATTGAGCGCGCTCTCGGGACCGAGGCAATTTACACACATGCTACGTCATGTTGGACCGCCATCCCCGGGAGGTTGGTGCTCATCTCCTGGTGCAAGCATATACTGTATTTTTCCCGAGTCATGCCCTGGTAATTGCGGTTTCTACCTGTAGGAACCCAAGAAATTGCCCCGGATTTTCTAGAAAAAATGTTTTGGGGTTCCCCATGGGCTACCTAGGCTGGGCAAGTGCCTAGGTTCAAGGTTGCAATGGACCTCGCATGCCTGCGCGCACTAGCGGGTTTACCGATTTTGCCCACCCACCCGAACCCCGGCAATGGGAAATTCATCAAAAATAAAAATAAAATGAAACCAGCTCGAGTAGCCCCTGTGTGGAACCCATTACCAACATAAAATCATAAGCAAGACAAACCGGGAGTTTTGGCACACGGCGCACCCCCGGGATGGCTATCGAGTAGGAGTTAACATGGATTTCAACCCTAGACCTCCCCTCACTACCCAAAACGTGGATCCACTACATGGATTGAGCCCAAACCCAACACCTATCTCCCTCTCGGAATTCTAAGCAACTTCTACAACTAGAGATTCCAGGGTTCCATGCGGAAATCGAGAGTTTCCATTTACCGACTCAGGAAAACCAGCGATTCTGCAAAGGAGGTGCGAGAATTGAGCGCGCCCTCGGGTCTGAGGCAATTTACACGCATGCTACATCGTGGCGGACCGCCATCCCTGGGAGGTTGGTGGTCATATTGTGGTGCAAGCATGTCAACACCCGGATTTTTAATCCCGGATGCCTATTATGCCATACATCGCAATCCTAGGATTACCATTTTTGCGAGACATAACAGAATTGGATACCACAGTACATCATCCATTACAAACCGTACATAAGTTCTTACACAAATAGGGATCTCATGATCCTTCTTAATACAACTTCAAGCAGCGAATACGAATAATAATGATGGCGTGGCGAAGCTCCATCTTGAGGTCACAGCAATGCCGACGATGGGAGATGATCCTAGTTGTCATAACCTTCCCGGGGTCCATCCTCCGTAATCCTCTTCATAGTCATGCACGGAATAGCAGGACAAAGCCATGAGTACTATTTAAGTACTCGCAAACTAATACTAACAAGTGAAAGGGGTTTTTGGTAATAGGACACTAGGCTCTAGGGTTATTTTGCAAAAGCCAGATTTATCTCTACTAAGTTTAGAAGCAACGAATGCTAGTTGAAATTTTATAACACCTAAGTGGGAACTTGTATCTCATATCACAACCCTGTTGTGGTCAAGTCAAAGTCTCACATCATTTCATAAGTCATTTTGAAAAGTCTGACAGGGGAACAGTATGGCCACTCCAACTGTCCATAATCATGACGCGGACTATTCAATAGTTTGACACTCTGCAGAGATTGTACACTTTCACCACAACATTCGATACATCCGTCAGGAACAAATCATGAATTCACCATACTCAGTATGCGGATAATCAATCCTAACCTTTCAATTACACGCCCTAGTATAAGCACCTCTCCTGTGAGTTTGGCCTCCCAACCATGACCAACTGTCATCTTGGGTACTGCACAGGTGGACAATCTTCACAAGGTAGCCTCAGCTCAGACCTTGGCCATGAGGGAACTAATACTAAGGTATATAAGTTTCCAGTCAAGCCCTACCCAATCTTCGGGTATTGTGGTTGTACGATAAAATTGGAATGGTATCGCATCCAGACAACCATCAATTTTATAAAGGGCTAAGGCTCATGCCTCATCATTTTCATCACCAAAATCATCAAGTGTTCGGAAACACATGTCCAAAACATTTCAATAGAATGATCCATCATTCCAAGGTTTTCATAACCATTTTTCCACCAAGTATTCCCATCTAAAGTTGATCAAGTTTTATGCTTAGCACTAGCATCTACAAGTGGGGGTAAGCACTAATGAGGGGTGGTAAGCTAGTGGAGTTTAACTAAGTTTAATCTTATGCCTTAGGATGACATCAAGATTATCTAGCTTAGGCCAAATTTTATGCTCTTTATGCAACCTTCAATTATCTTTCTAATATCTACAATTCACTTAAGTAAGCTCTAAGTACTAGCTTTGATAAAGAAATAAAGTATAAAGCTTGTAAGTAAAACTAGGATTGGTTTATCAAGTGGATATGATCACATATGCTTAAGGTATATAGTGGTCATGGTAACAAGCAAGTATTAGCTTGCATAAGTATCACTATAAGCTTGCATTAGTAGGGTATCTTGCAAGTGTTAGCTTGCATTGGTCAACTTGATTAGTAAAGCTTGCCTTGTGCAGAGCAGTGGTTGAAGTTCTCCTCGGCATATTCTTCGTAGAATCCTCCTTCCTCCTCGTATCCTTGGTCAGTACTAGCGTCTATGAATAAATACGAGGTACACAATCACCAAACAATACTTAACTACTTGCAATCATCACATAAAAAGGGTCCTATAGATGATCTAACATCATCTCTAACATTACAAGATTAAGGCTTGGTTTAATTCCTTTTATTTTTAGCAAAGTAATTTCTACTCATTGAAAAACTACTTAAGATTTAATATTCTCCAAACCAAACATGGGATCATGTTGACACATGTCATCACCACATATTTTAGTCCATGGGAATGTGATTTAAAGTGGTGTCACAATTTAATAAGGTTTTACCCTTTTATTTTAATTAAATAAAGTGACTAGAAATGCCTATGGGGCATTCTTTTATTACTTGAACATTATTTCTGTAAGTAATCCTATATATTTTTATATATTATGAAAGGTATGGTTAAATGTGATTTTTGAGAGTTGGAATCAACTCAAAAGCTATTATGGTTTAAATTTGAAAAATGTTTGAATGAAGAAAAGCTTCTTCCTTGTTATTTTTACCATGGATGATCTACAGATCCAAATGACTTGAATCCAGCGGGCTTGGATTCAGCATTCCCAGACCTTTCTAACAAAATTGGTTTCATTCAATTTGGTGCACTGAATCGACCTGGGTTGATTTTTGAAACTGGGTACATAAGTGTGCTTGAAATACAATGGAAAAGGTTAAATTCAAATAGCTGGGCTACGCGGGAAGCGATACTGGGCCGGCCTGCTAAGCACAGCGCTTCCGCGGGCTGGTTAAGTGGCTGTCCCCACGCGTCAGTGAGACGAGGGGGTGCGAAGCGGTATGGGGCGATGTGGTGCGTTCGATCTGGTTCTAATCCAACGGCTGAGAGTCATCGTCGACGTTGGGCAACGCCGGCGAGACAGAAACCTAGCATGGCTAGTGGGGGTCGTTGGGGGCTCACCGGGGTTCAGGCGAGGGTCGGCGATGCGGGTGAACGACGAAGTCGACGACGGCGAACCTCCTGGTACCGACAGCTTCTCCTGGGGCAGCTCCAATCGCTGGCTCCCTTCTTCTCCAGTAGCGGTGGGCTCCGGTGAAATTCCGGTGAAGTGCTGCTCGCCTTGCTCCGGGAACGGGGTGGCACAATCAGTGAGGAGAGGGGAGTGAGATGGTGTGCTCAATTTGGCTGGGGGTGGCCTCTATTTATAGTGGAGCGAGGGGACCGACGGGGCGCAAGGTGAGCTCGTCGTGGTCGACGGTACAGACGGCTATCGGCGTGGGCGACGGTAGGGGGCGGTGCGGTGCTCCCTGGCGATGCTCAACGACATGGTGGCGAGACGTGGGGCGGTGTGGTTTGGTCGGAACGCGACGGTGCTCTGCGCGTGCCCGACGGAAGATTTAATGGCGCACATCGCGCGTGGTCCGCGCGGCGGCGAACGAGTGTGTCTGCGGGGTTGCTGGGACGGTGGTGATCACGTATACACACGGCGAGGGCGGCACGCGGTCTGTGGGCGTCGGTCGAGCGTGGCGCACGGGGCACGCTCTCTGCATGGTTGCTGGCGAGCTTGGCATGGTCCGTGCGCGTGGTCCAGTGGCTGGCAGGGTTCGAGCGGTGGACAGGGAGTGGCGGTGGGGTGTTGGGTGCCTCCTAGACATGTTGTTTAGGCTTAGTGCTTTCTCTGGCTAGCTAGCCATTGTCGGCTGGCAAGGTGATGCTCGGGTTGGCATGGCATGGGGCAAAGGGTAGGGGCTAGGGTTTGTCCAAGCACTGGTTGGCACTGGGGGAGACAAGGGTGATCAATGGTGAACATTTCTTAGCCAAATTACTGCTCCAAACAGTGAAGTTTGGCCAGTTTGATTTGTTTCTGCCAAGTGTTTGATGAAATGGCTGCAAGAATTCAAGTTTTAAAATTTGAAATGATTTTTGGTGGGTGTTCTAGGTTGGTGCTGGTGAGTCTGCAGATGCTTGGGTTTTGAAAGTTGAGCTTGTTTGAGTGGTTTTTGAAAAAGTGGGATCTTCTCATATGATAAAGATTTAATTTTGAACTTTCCTTTAAACTATGCATTTGAATGTTTCTGGATGATCACAAAGTGGGCCTTGATACTTTGTTATGAGTAAAATCAAGGGGTGCAAAGATCCAGAAAAGTTTCGGTTAGGTTCTAAAAGTTTGAGACAGCCAAAGTAGGCATGGGAGTTAAATTGGTCAAAATGACCATTCACTCATTTAGCTTTGTTTTGATTTATTTGTCTTTGAGAAAAGTTTGGGAATTGTTTAGATGATGTTTATTTCACCCAAGAATCCATTTACAAGCAAAGGAACACACAAACATGGTGGTTCAAAAGAATTCCATATGAAATGCATACACCATGCATGCTTTCATATTTTTATTTAGAAAAGTTTTTGTTAACCCTAATTTTGATGATTAGAGTTTGATGATCCAAGTTTAGTATTTTGGGATGTTACAAACCTTCCCCGCTTAAACAAAATCTCGTCCCGAGATTTGAAAAAGGACGAAAAATATTACCTAGGATTTGAAGAGATCGAAACTCATCTGATGTGATCTTCAAGGCCCTGTGTAGCTTCCTCTTTTGTGTGGTTGCTCCACTGAATCTTGAGAAACTTGATGCTTCGGGTTCGGGTAGTTCGAAAAGCCTCTTCCAAAATATAGATAGGTACTTCGGGATAGGTCAGGTCATCGTTGATCTCTATGGTCTGGTGATCGATATTTTTGAACACTTCGGTCTTCTCGGGGACTTCGAGACACTTGCGAAGTAACGAGATATGGAACACATTGTGCACGGCTGACATCTCTTCGGGCAGTTCCAATTGATATGACACTTCTCCTCGACGGTTCAGAATCTTGAAGGGTCCGATATATCCGGGGGCTAACTTTCCTTTCAGTTGGAAACGCTGCATTCCATTCAATGGAGACACCTTCAGATAAACAAAATCTCCTATGTTGAAGGAGAGGTCTTGACGTCTCTTGTCGGCGTAACTCTTCTGTCTGGACTGGGCGGTCTTAAGGTGCTCACAAATCTTGTGAACCTTCTCTTCTGCTTCTCGTAGGATGTCAGGTCCGAAAATCTGACTCTCTCCTACTTCCGACCAGTTCAAAGGGGTGCGACACTTTCTTCCGTACATGAATTCAAAGGGGGCCATTTGCAAACTGGCTTGATAACTGTTATTGTATGAAAATTCTGCAAACAGCAGACAATCTTCCCACTTGGATCCATATTCTAACACGCATGCTCTCAGCATATCTTCGAGTACTTGACGGGTAAGAAATGGTCGACTTTGGACAATCTGTCCACTATGACCCAGATAGAGTCATTTCCCCTACTAGAAGTAGGCAGTCCAGTGATAAAGTCCATTCCAACGGAATCCCATTTCCATTCCGGAATTTGCAATGGTTGCAACAATCCAGCGGGTCTTTGATGTCTGGCCTTGACTCCCTAACATATATCACACTTGGCGATATAGCTTCCGATTTCTCTCTTCATCTTATGCCACCAAAATTGCTCTTTTAAATCTTGATACATCTTAGTTCCTCCGGGATGGATAGAATAAAGAGTATCATGAGCCTCCTTCAGAATAACTTCTTTCAACTCAGAATCTGCTGGTACACAAAGGCGTCCTTTGTACCACAGAACTCCTTCTTCGTCTTGGTGAATCTGGGTACTTTGCCTGTACCGATACGACGCTTGATACCGTCAATACTAGCATTTCCTTTCTGCGCCTCTTTAATCCGACTGATCAAAGTGGGCTGGAGTTCTATGCTAGCCAAAAATCCTTTACTTACTAATTCCATTCGAAAATCTTCCATCTCTTTGTGCAAGCTTGGTTGCTCCTTCAAGATCATGGAGTTCAAGCGGCACGGCAATCTGCTAAGGGCATCGGCCACCACATTGTCTTTACCAGGGTGGTAGTGAATGTCCAGATCGTAATCCTTGATTAGCTCAATCCATGTTCTCTGTCTCATATTCAGCTCGTTCTGAGTGAATATATACTTCAGACTCTTGTGATCCGTATAGATCTCACAACGGTTTCCCATCAGGTAATGTCTCCATGTCTTCAGGGCTAGAACTACGACTGTGAGCTCGAGGTCATGGGTTGGGTAATTTTGCTCATGTTGCTTTAGTTGTCGAGATATATAAGATATAACTTTGCCTTCTTGCATTATCACACATCCGAGACCGATCTTGGATGGATCACAATACACATCGAAGGGCTTCGTGATATCCGGCATGATTAAGATTGGGGCGGAAATCAATCTCCTCTTGAGTTCTTGAAAACTCCCTTCACATTTGTCGATCCATTCAAACTTCTTGTCCTTCTTCAGCAATTGGGTCATGGGTCTGGCGATACTCGAGAATCCTTCTACGAACTTGCGGTAATATCCCGCCAATCCGAGAAATGCACGAACTTGGGTTTGAGTGGTTGGGGCTTGCCTATCCTCGACATCTTTCACTTTGGCAGGGTCAACGGCAATTCCTCCGGATGGTACAATGTGACCGAGGAATCCTGCCTCCTGTAACCAGAATTCACATTTGCTAAACTTTGCATACAGCTGATGCTCTCTAAGGGTTCCAAGAATGGTCCTTAGGTCTAGCTCATGTTCTTCTTCTGATTTGGAATAAATCAGAATGTCATCGATGAAAAAAACGAAAAACTTATCCAGGAAGTCCATAAAAATCTTATTCATGAGATTCATGAAATAAGCGGGGGCATTGGTTAATCCAAAAGACATGATCAGATACTGCATAATCCATATCTGGTGGTAAAGGCAGTCTTGGGAATATCTTCTGCACGAATCTTGAGTTGATGATAGCCAGTCCTAAGATCAATCTTAGAAAACACTTTGGCACCGGTCAACTGATCAAACAAATCTTCTATCTTGGGCAAGGGGTATTTGTTCTTGATAGTGACATCATTCAATTTCTGATAATCCGTACACAAACGGTTACCTCCATCCTTCTTGTCCACAAACAAGACAGGTGACCTCCATGGTGACGCACTTGGTTGAATCAATCCAATTTCCAGCATGGCATCCAGTTGCTTCTTTAGTTCTGCTAGCTCAGACGGGTTCAGACTATAGGGTCTCTGGGCTATGGGTCCGGTTCCGGGGATTAGTTCGATGATAAACTCGATATCTCGATCTGGGGGCATACCGGGCAAAATATCTGGAAATACATCAGGGTATTCACAGACTATCTAGACTTGGTCAATGGTAGGTTGGGCTATACTCTTGTTGAATTTGAATTGACGAGGTAAGGTTTCAGATATATGCTCGACTGATATTCCAGCGGTACTAGTCATGGTTATGGCTTTCTTGGCACAGTCAATCAATCCTTTATGTTTGGACATCCAATCCATTCCTAGTACTACTTCCAAACCTTTAGTTCCGAGTACTATCAGGTTAGCATAAAATCTATGCCATGGATTCGGATAGGGACGGCTTTGCAAATTTGCCTAGCCTTGGTGGTTGATCCGGGAATTTGAACAATCATAACATGCTTCAGTTTGGTTGGTTGAATTTTACTAGTGCATGCAAATTCTTTGGTGACAATGAGTACGATGCACCAGAATCAAACAACACTCGTGCAAGTACTGAATTAACAGAAAACATACCCAGCACGACGTCTGGCGCTTCCTAAGCTTCTTCAGCATGCATGAGGAAAAGACGGCCATTGCGGTTGAGCGAATTCCCTGGGGCAAATCTCCTTCCTGGCTGAACACGACGCTGTTGCTGAGCTGGGGCATTGGCATTGGGTTTTGCGGCATTATTCTTGTTGGGGCACTCGTTGCAATAGTGGCCTTTATTTCCACAGTCATAACAAGTCACTTGCGACTTGTCCTTTGCTGCTACAGGCACAACATTGCTTCCAGTTCTTGGGGCAGTGTTGGTGTTGATGTTAGCATTGTTGTTGTTGAACTTGGGTGGGGCACGGTTGAATTTGCTAGAGTTGCCGGGATTTTTGTGATTTGCTCCGGGCCTAGGGTTTCCACGGTTGGGATAGGTCGGACGGTTCATCGGGGGTCTGTTGGTTCTTGGGGCAAATCCGGGAGATGGGTTAGGGCGATACTTTGGGGTCTGATGGGTTCCTGGTTGATGCATCATGCGACGCTTGCGGTTCTCATTGGCTTGGTTGATCTTTCCTTCCATTTGGATGGCCGAGTCGACAAGGGCTTCAATATCAGCAAAGGGGATATTGAATAATACCGTCTGCATCTCATCATGCAGACCATTCAGGAATCTTTCTTTCTTCTTGGCTTCGGTGTCGATCTCATCCGGGGCATACCTAGCTAATGACAAGAATTTGTCACGGTATTCCACTACAGTCATCCATCCTTGCTTCAGTTCTCTGAGCTCGTCTCTCATTCTCTTGATCAAACCCGGTGGCACATGGGTTCTGCTAAACTTGACCTTGAATTCCTCCTGTGTCATCATCGGCCTCCGGTCATTGCGCGAACACTGTTCCACCATGCCCTGGCATCTCCGGCTAGATAGTGGGTGGCGAACAGAACTTTCTCGTTGGCTTCCACTCCGGCGACTTCTAGGTTATTTTCCATGGTTTGCAACGAATCATCGGCGTCTAAGGGCTCTTCCGACTTAGTGAAAACAGGTGGTTTGGCATTCTGGAAATTCTTGAGCTTAGATCCATGGTTGTCCTGATTTCCATGGCCTTGGTTGTTGTGGGCAAGCTGGGCTATCTGTTGCAGTGTGGCTAGGTTGGCTTGACGCTCCGCTCTTTTAGCTTCGCGGTCAGAATTCAACATTTGCAGAATCTGCAACATCGGGTCCGGGGATGAACCACTTCCCCCGCGTGGCATCTGAAGATTGAGATAGATCGTGAGAAAAGAGGGAAATTTCTAATGTTCAGGGTCTTCGAAAAGTTTTTAAAGTTTGACTCAGATTTTCTAGCAACTTGCTTTTCATTCATTCATTCATGCATAGCACACGGTACAACACACACCACAACAAAGTAAAACAGATGGTTTTAAGAACCATTCTGGAAACTACGATACAGTGGGACCGAATACTACTCACTATGCTAGTGCTCAAGTGGTACTACTCCTCGGAATCTGTGGCTTGATCATCCTCATCGTAATCGATGAAGGCGAAATCATCCTCATCGGTGAAGAAATCCATGGCATGATCCTCCAGAAAATCATCATCATTGCTGAGGTAGGAGTAGGGGTCTCCACGAAGATCCTCTCCGGCATTCTCCCTTTCCTCTAACTGCATGTCTCTCTCGTGGATGGTCTCCTCCAAAGACGAGATACGGTGGCGAAGACGGGCAATAATGCGCTCCTTCTTGTCGAGCTGACGGCGGCGAGACTTGCGATACTTTGCAAGCATGGTGATGGTTTGGTCCTTCGTCTTGATGATGGCAGACTTGTGGTTGGAGTAGTCACGGCAGTTATCCAGCTCCTGCTAACGATCGTACATCATGAAGCTAAGGTGGTCCACTTGAGTCTTCAGCTCAGGGTGATATGGGGCTTCAGGTGGTTGTCCATTTGCATCACGCCTTGGGCAAAACTCAAAGAGAGTACCCTTGATCTGGTTGATACTCTGCCCACACAGACGGGAAAGAGCTTCCTGCATGGCCCTGGCAAGTCCATCGAGCCAGTTGTTCTCTCTTAAGGTAAACTGAATTCCTTCCGCAGTGGGAGGTTCAATCTTTCCTGAGACTTGCAACAATTAGCCACGCAGATCTTCTCCTCCTTGATCATTGAGCTGAGCTCAAGAACTCGAAGTGCAGACGCCCGGAAGTTCAAAGCTGGTCCAAATCCCTCTCAAAGATAAGGTCTCCTCCATTCCCCAACTGATAAAACTTGTTGTACTTCACGTCCATCTATAAGAATATAGGATGAGTAAGTTAGTAGAGTGATCAAGTGTGTCAAAATTTTATGTATTTTGCAAGAGTTTTTGAGGAACATGAATTTTCATGAAAGAATCAAAGGGATAAGAATGAGAATAAGTTTTTGTAAATATTTGTTTTATTTGGTTTTGAAACTAAGTTTTTGATTCAAACGTCCAGTCTAACTAGGGTCTCCTATGGTCAGGATGGCTCTGATACCAACATGTCAACCCCCGGGTTTTTAATCCCGGATGCCTGTTATGCCATACATCGCAATCCCAGGATTACCATTTTTGCGAGACATAACATAATTGGATACCACAGTACATCATCCATTACAAACCGTACATAAGTTCTTACACAAATAGGGATCTGATGATCCAGTTCTTAATACAACTTCAAGCAGCGGAATACGTAATAATTATGGTAGCATAGGCGAAGCTCCATCTTCGGGGTCACAGGCAATGCTGACGATGGGAGATGATCCTAGTTGTTGTAACCTTCATGGGGTCCATCCTCCAGGTACTCCTCTTCATAGTCTGGCCACGGGAATAGCCAGGGACAAAGCCATGAATACTCTTTAAGTACTCGCAAACTAATACTAACAAGTGAAAGGGGTTTTTGGTAATAGGACACTAGGCTCTAGGGTTATTTTGCAAAAGCCAGATTTATCTCTACTAATTTAGAAGCAACGAATGCTAGTTGAAATTTTATAACACCTAAGTGGGAACTTGTATCTCATATCACAACCCTGTTGTGGTCAAGTCAAAGTCTCACTTCATTTCACAAGTCATTTTGAAAAGTCTGACGGGGGAACAGTATGGCCAATCTAATCGTCCATAATCATGACGTGGCTATTCGAATAGTTTGACACTCTGCAGAGATTGTACACTTTCACCTCAACATTCGATACATCCGTCAGGAACAAATCCCGAATTCACCATACTCAGTATGCGGATAATCAATCCTAACCTTTAAATTACACGCCCTAGTATAAGCACCTCTCCTGTGAGTTTGGCCTCCCAACCATGACCAACTGTCATCTTGGGTACTGCATAGGTGGACAATCTTCACAAGGTAGCCTCAGCTCAGACCTTGGCCGTGAGGGAACTAATACTAAGGTATATAAGTTTCCAGTCAAGCCCTACCCAATCTTCGGGTATTGTGTTGTACGATAAAATTGGAATGGTATCGCATCTAGACAACCATCAGTTTTATAAAGGGCTAAGGCTCATGCCTCATCATTTTCATCACCAAAATCATCAAGTGTTGGGAAACACATGTTCAAAACATTTCAATAGAATGATCCATCATTCCAAGGTTTTCATAACCATTTTTCCACCAAGTATTCCCATCTAAAGTTGATCAATTTTTATGCTTAGCACTAGCATCTACAAGTGGGGGTAAGCACTAATGAGGGGTGGTAAGCTAGTGGAGTTTAACTAAGTTTAATCTTATGCCTTAGGATGACATCAAGATTATCTAGCTTAGGCCAAATTTTATGCTCTTTATGCAACCTTCAATTATCTTTCTAATATCTACAATTAACTTAAGTAAGCTCTAAGTACTAGCTTTGATAAAGAAATAAAGTATAAAGCTTGTAAGTAAAACTAGGATTGGTTTATCAAGTGGATATGATTACATATGCTTAAGGCATATAGTGGTCATGGTAACAAGCAAGTATTATCTTGCATAAGTATCAGTATAAGCTTGCATTAGTAGGGTATCTTGCAAGTGTTAGCTTGCATTGGTCAACTTGATTAGTAAAGCTTGCCTTGTGCAGAGCAGTGGTTGAAGTTCACCTCGGCTTATTCTTCGTAGAATCCTCCATCCTCCTCGTATCCTTTGTCGATACTAGCGTCTATGAATAAATACGAGGTACACAATCACCAAACAATACTTAACTACTTGCAATCATCACACAAAAGGGGTCCTATAGATGATCTAACATCAGCTCTAACATTACAAGATTAAGGCTTGGTTTAATTCCTTTTATTTTTAGAAAGTAATTTCTACTCATTGAAAAACTACTTAAGATTTAATATTCTCCAAACCAAACATGGGATCATGTTGACACATGTCATCACCACATATTTTAGTCCATGGGAATGTGATTTAAAGTGGTGTCACAATTTAATAAGGTTTTACCCTTTTATTTTAATTAAATGAAGTGACTAGAAATGCCTATGGGCCTTTCTTTTATTACTTGAACATTATTTCTGTAAGTAATCCTATATATTTTTATGTATTATGAAAGGTATGGTTAAATGTGATTTTTGAGAGTTGAAATCAACTCAAAAGATATTATGGTTTAAATTTGAAAAATGTTTGAATGCAGAAAAGCTTCTGCCTTGTTATGTTTACCATGGATGATCTATAGATCCAAATGACTTGAATCCAACGGGCTTGGATTCAGCATTCCCTGACCTTTCTAACAAAATTGGTTTCATTCAATTTGGTGCACTGAATCGACCTGGGTTGATTTTTGAAACTGGGTACAGAAGTGTGTTTGAAATAAAATGCAAAAGGTTAAATTCAAATAGCTAGGCCGCGCGGGAAGCGATACTGGGCCGGCCTGCTAAGCACAGCGCTTCCGCGGGCTGGTTAAGTGGCTGTCCCCACGCGTCAATGAGACGAGGGGGTGCGAAGCGGTATGGGGCGATGTGGTGCGTTCGATCTGGTTCTAATCCAACGGCTGAGAGTCATCGTCGATGTTGGGCAACGCCGGCAAGACAGAAACCTAGCACGGCCAGTGGGGGTCGTTGGGGGCTCACCGGGGTTTAGGCGAGGGTCGGCGATGCGGTCGAATGACGGCGAACCTCCTGGTACCGGCAGCTTCTCCTGGGGCGGCTCCAATCGCTGGCTCCCTTCTTCTCCAATAGCGGCGGGCTCCGGTCAAAATTCCGGCGAAGTGCTGCTCGCCTTGCTCCAGGAACGGGGTGGCACGATCAGTGAGGAGAGGGGAGTGTGATGGTGTGCTCAATTCGGCTGGGGGTGGCCTCTATTTATAGTGGAGTGAGGGGACCGACGGGGCACAAGGTGAGATCGTCGTGGTCGACGATACAGACGGCTATCGGCGTGGGCGACGGTAGGGGGCGGTGCGGTGCTCCCTGGCGATGCTCAACGACATGGTGGCGAGACATGGGGCGGTGTGGTTTGGTCAGAATGCGACGGTGCTCTGTGCATGCCCGACGGAAGATTTAATGGCGCAATGCGTGGCAAGGCGCGGACGCAGCGTAAAAGGGGTTGGCTGGACGGTGGTGATCACGTATGCACGCGGCGAGGGAGGCGCGCGGTCTGTGGGCGTCGGTCAAGTATGGCGCACAGGGCACGCTCTCGGCATGGTTGCTGGCGAGCTTGGCATGGTTCATGCATGTGGTCCAGTGGCTGGCAGGGTTCGAGCGGTGGACAGGGAGTGGCGGTGGGGTGTTGGCTGCCTCCTAGACATGTTGTTTAGGCTTGGTGCTTGCTCTGGCTAGCTAGCCATTGTCGGCTGGCAAGGTGATGCTCGGGTTGGCATGGCATGGGGCAAAGGGTAGGGTCTAGGGTTTGTCCAAGCACTGGTTGGCACTGGGGGAGACAAGGGTGATCAATGGTGAATATTGCTTAGCCAAATTACTGCTCCAAACAGTGAAGTTAGGCCAGTTTGATTTGTTTCTACCAAGTGTTTGATGAAATGGCCGCAATAATTCAAGTTTTGAATTTTGAAACGATTTTTGGCGGGTGTGCTAGGTTGGTGCTGGTGAGTCTGCAGATGCTTGGGTTTTGAAAGTTGAGCTTGTTTGAGTGGTTTTTGAAAAAGTGGGATCTTCTCATATGATAAAGATTCAATTTTGAACTGTCCTTTAAACTATGCATTTGAATGTTTCTGGATGATCACAAAGTGGGCCTTGATACTTTGTTATGAGTACAATCAAGGGGTGCAAAGATCCAGAAAAGTTTTTGTTAGGTTCTGAAAGTTTGAGACAGCCAAAGTAGGCATGTGAGTTAAATTGGTCAAAATGACCATTCACTCATTTAGCTTTGTTTTGATTTATTTGTCTTTGAGAAAAGTTTGGGAATTGTTTAGATGATGTTTATTTCACCCAAGAATCCATTTACAAGCAAAGGAGCACACAAACAAGGTGGCTCAAAAGAATTCCAAATGAAATGCATACACCATGCATGCTTTCATATTTTTATTTAGAAAAGTTTTTGTTAACCCTAATTTTGATGATTAGAGTTTGATGATTAGAGTTTGATGATCCAAGTTTAGTATTTTTGGGATGTTACAAAGCATATACTGTATTTTTCCTGAGTCACGGCCCGGTAATTGCGGTTTCTAACTATAGGTACCCTAGAAATTGCCCTGGATTTTCTGGAAAAAATGTTTTGGGGTGCCCCATGGGGTACCTTGGCTGGGCAAGTGCCTAGGTTCAAGGTTGTAATGGACCTCGTGTGCCTGCGCGCGCCGGCGGGTTGGCCGATTTTGGCAACCCCTTGAACCCCGGTAATGGGAAATTCATCAAAAATAAAAAAAATATATATAAAACCAGCTCGAATAGCCCCTGTGTGTCACCCACTACCAACATAAAATCATAGCAAGACAAACCGGGACTTTTGGCACACGGCGCACCCCCCAGATGGCTATCGAGTAGGAGTTAACATGGCTTTCAACCCTAGACCTCCCCTCACTGCCCAGAACATGGATCCACTATGCGGATTGAGCCCAAACTTGGCACCTAGCTCCCTCTTGGCATTCTAAGCAAATTCTCCAACTAGAGATTCCAGGGTTCCATGGAGAAATCTAGAGTTTCCCGTATCTTAACCCTAACGACCAATAGCAGCCATCAGATCGTAACCCTAATAACATGCATTATATTATCTCTTCTAGAATACCCGGTCCTCTTCCCCCTTCCCGGGGCACTGCTGCATGCTGATGGTTAAAGACTGTTCGGTCGGGCTGCGTGGACGCTAGGATTTTATTTGTAAGGCCGATCTGCGAGTAGGCTGTTCTGCAACATGATTCGTCGTGCTTATAATATTCAAACATATTAATATATTCACCTCCCTCCGCCCTATATCAATAGGAGCTCATCACTGAGCACGTCTCTTTCACAGCCATAACCCCTTCTCCATCGCATCTCGTCATGTCGGACGACGCCACCGGCTTTCGCGTGCCATTCCCCGACGACAGCAACTGACTTGAACCCTAAGGTAGGAAATCATTTGACTATCGTTTGAACTTATCTTACAAATTCCTGCTGTCGGCTTAACTGACTACCCATCTATTCTCTGATTTATCGACGATCTTCAGATGTGGGATCCACGCAGCAAGGAGTACTCAGATCCCTGGCCCTTGAATCTGGAGGAGATCCTCACGTGCAACATCCTGGCGACATGCGGGATCAAGTGCTCCCACCATGGATGATCTCACCGTTACCCCTACTACGTGCTCCCAGGGCATGAGTTTGCGTGCCGGCATGGCGCGTGCGGCTACATGGAGCCCGATTGCAACTACACCGGCCCGCTGGCAAAGCTCGTGGTCCACCTTACAAGGGATCAACGGATCAAAGTGATTAGGCTCTCCTATGGCTACTCCATTCTTCTCCAAGAGCAGGTGCCATTCACTGAGTCGGTATGCCACCAGCTTGTTTTGCAGGGGGCGGCTCTGCTTTTGTCTTGACCATCACCACTCGCGTTCCGAGAACCGTTCCAAGAACTATCCCTAGGCCCACCTTCGTGTCTGCAGTATGCATTAGGTCGGTCTCGTGCGCATGGCTGATGTACTCTGTGAGTATGTGGTCGCACGCCCAGCCGTCGTTGTCTGGTGCAGTGCATGTGACGGCCGTGTTGCTGAGCTGCCCGACACCGGGCGAGGTGGATTTTACGGACCTGAGGTCGGTCCTTTGTGTGCCATCCAAGTACCTTGTCGATGCTGGACCGGCCAAGCAGATCAATTTCTGCATTCGCATCGAGAAGACCGACAGGGAGTTGTAGAACTTATGCTGTGCTTAAATGTAAGCCGTAATCAATACTAGTCTGGTGTCGAGAACATATTTGTCGAACGAATGTATGTTAGTCGCAGTTCTGTAATACTCCTTGTTGTAATACATGTTGTTATATCTATCTAAAAATTTGGTCAAATTCGATAATGTTTGACTTAAGAAAAAGCTAGAAGTACACTTATTTGCAGACGGAGGGAGTATTCCTTAATAATCGTGAGTGCTCCACCTGCCAGTGTCACGCTTTCCATGTGCCGCGCACATAAGACGTTAGATGTGTTCGTGTTATAACAGCCGTTGGATTTTGTTGGTAGGGTTGGCGTTCTTTAATTCTCCCCCTTCCCCTTGAAGCCACTGTCCTTACTCCATCCCTTAGCCGCTAGCAGGAGGCGCGCCACCCCACCAGCGACCTCTCCCGCCACCACCCCGCTCCTCCACCTCCTTCTTGTCATGGCTTCGCAGGGAGACGACCAGGAAACGCGTGAAGATCACAGAGAAGGTGAAAGCAACGTGAGTCGTCTCATACCTTACATTTTATGGGGATTTATTTATTTTGAGCTAGATCTACTCTGATTACTCATGTATGTCTAGTGTGCTAGGCCGCCACGACTTTGTACGACTTAGATTATTACGGTTTAGCGGAGGGAGAGAGTCCTCCCTGTTGTAAAAAACATGAGCTTGTGGCGGATAAATTTGTAGCATTCGAGGGATGCAACACAGGCACGAGGTTCTTAGGGTGTGGGCAGGGTGAAGCGTGGCCAACCAAAAGTTGCGACGTTGTCAACTGGGTAGATCCAGAGTGGCCATTGTCTATGCACGCTAGATAAACTATGGGAGAAGAATGCTGAGATGAAAGAAGCCTTAGTTAGTGCACTTCTTGAGAGTGCTGAGATGAAGTTAATGGCCCTTCATGATGCACCAACCCTTCTCCATGAAATTCGTAGGTTGGAAACCAAGGTTAGCAAAGTTGGGAAGGAGAGGGACGTGGAGATGGCCCTAAAGGCTAAAGTAGAGAAAGACCTGACTACATCAAGGATTGAACTGCACGAGAAGAAAGTCCATGATGTCACAACTACCAATATGCACAGGTTCCTGAGGATCAAGGCAGAGAAAGAACTGACCAAGTGCAAGAAGGATGCCGAAAAGATGGCGCTGGCGAATCAAACCCTGGAGTGGTAGAATGAAGGGCATCGTGCTAAGGTTAGGAAGATAATGTATGTGTGTGAAAACTAGGTTTGTTCAGACTGAGCTCCCTATTGTTAATTGCAATAGCATTTGTTGACCAAGTGTTCTAAAGTCTAAACTAGTAGGATCCCAATCTAAAGCATGTCCGTGGATTTTCAGTTGTGTGTGGGAATGCTCGGAACAAAATGTAATTGTATTTGTCGGCCAAGTGGTCTGAATTCTGAACTAGTAGTGTTTGCTCGGAACAAATTGGGCGTCTGTTCGTCTATCTTATGCCTTTATTTATTCATTTTGTCTCATGTTGGTAATCTGACTTTGCTGGTTTGTTTAAGAGGAATCTATGTGGATTCTGCCGCATGAAAAGGACACATACACAATTTCTATTGTGGAAGCACGAGCACCTATTATTGCGCAGAACACAGCTATCGCTAATTCCTATTGCAACCCGCCAAACCCATTACAATAATTGTACTCGCATTAAACAGAACCGAAATTGCAACTAGCCTAAACAATATCTAGACCCATATCACGGCACTATCGTCGGAGTCCACCTCGATTGGTGACCCCTCCACACCCTTCCCAGCGATATCCACTCCCGCCTGTGGCTTACACTTCGCCAAGGAGGCTTCAATGGCGCTGCATTGCTTCGTCGCCGTCCTCATCCTTGTCAGAATCAACAATGAGGAAGGGGACGAGGTGGCAATGATCGAGCCCCTTCGCGCATGGATGTTCCTGCTCGAGCTCGACGCTGCAAGAATGCGTTTGCAGATAGGAGGGGCTGAGCTCGGAGATGCAGCACCACCATTCGGCTCAAGAAACCATGGCCATTTTATACTACGAAGGTAGGATCTAGGGGTGGATCCTCCACGACGAGCCCGACCGCGAGCACTAGAGTGGATGGATCTGCCAACGCGAGCCATGAAGGCAGATTTTTCCTAATACAGGGTGTACGAGGAGGGTGGAAAACTATGGGACTAGGCGTGTGACGGCTACTCGGCAAGGCCTCCCAGCAATATGTAGGCAGGCATGAGGCCAAATTTTTTTGATCAATGAGCGCGAAAGGGCCTTTGAACAACGAAGGCGCGAGCTTTGGAGGAGCCCCACCTGTCAGCCCAAAGTGGACGGTAGTATTCTCCTTGATTTACTGGTGGGCTAAATCATGCTTCATTGTTCCCCTCCTCTGACATCCAAGGCTCCTCCTCCGTCCCCTCTTGCCTCTTCCCTCACTCCCCTAGCCCATGGCTCGTAGTTCATGCAGTTCGTCTTGGTCAGAATTAGGGCCGGCTCAACACCTCCAGGCGTGTGCCCCCATCAGGTATCAGAAGACGCCCTACGATTACTACCCCGAGATGCTTTGTTTGTGCGGTGAGAAGATGTTGAGATGGATTTCTTGGATCGACGAAAATACTGCAGGAAAATTCAACAATTGCGGCATCAAAGCGGTAACCTTGTATGCTATGCACAGTTGGTAACCCCGATCTTGGAACCGTTATGTAATTTTGTGTTAGTTTGCTTCGATTGTTCATAGGAAGGGAGGGGACCGGGATGTGACAAGTTTGTGTGGATCGAAAATCCACTTATAGGTTTTCACAAGGAGCTTGTTCTGGATCTTCGTGATGCTATGTGGGACAAGAAGGAGGATATTCATGAACTAGAAAGAGATATCCGGGAGCTTCGCTAGATGGAGGGGAGGCAGGAGCAAGGAGGAGGCGTGCAAGCTAAGTTGCGGAAGCAAGCTGGTGAGATAGACGAGCTAAAGATTGGGCCGAAAAGTGGAAACAATTTCCTCATTATCTGGGCATTATCTGTTTCCTTTGTTGTTTATGTTGCCATGGCATTTTCCAGCAGCTGAAATAAATTGCTTCTTCATGGGATTGTAGCAGCTTAGAACTTGTTTTTCAGCTCAGAACCTTTTAATAAGGGTAATGCTAAAAACAGGGATTTAATCCGACTGGCGCAACCAGTGAGCTCTTATGTAAATTATGTATGTGCCACTACCATCCATCGAACTGGAGAAGCAATACCCATCTGCTCTGGTGGTGCGACTGTATAGATAGTAGTGGCACATTCACAATTTTGGCTTCAACAAGTGTCTTTAGGCATTACCAAATCTCAAGTCGCTACGAGAGCGGGATTACATAGCCAATGAACGGATAAGTACGAGAATGTGAAATAACTAATATTGTCTTAAGACACCGCTACACGCTTGTTTCACCCAAAAATTCCCATGAACACAACTCCAGAATTTTACAGAATACATAGACAGGTTCGACATCAACACATTACTGTGCTTGTTTGGTGCCAGCCTTCTTACCCTTCCTGGGTGCCACTTCTTTGCCTCGGTGTCCTCTGTCTTCTTCATTTCCTGCCTTCCTCCTCTTCCTGGGTGCCAGCTTTCTTACCTTCACATACGGTACATCTCCGGGTCGAGGGAAGTCAGGCCAATCAGCATCAGAATCGTGTTCTGCCTCATCACTCCACTTATTTTTATTTTCTTCCCACAACAAAATCACTGAGTTCGTAGTCATGTTTCTTACCTTGTGCTTCCTATCAAAAAAATAGGACACGGTTAAGAACCTAATATCTACAGAGTACGACCGATTTTTTTTATATATGTCCCATCTCATACCTATGTTTGGGTGCATTAAGAGGAACCCCGCTGCTCTATGGCCTATAAGAAGGCAGGTCTTGCATCGGTTTTTTCCCTTCTTGCTTCCACTAAAAGCTAAACCAGCCCTCTCCAAAAAATTCTTAAACCTCTTCACATGTGGTCTACCTCTGCCCCTTTTTGTTACTGGCTGGCACAGCTCATAACTAAGTTGGACTTGAGGCCACTGAGATGGGTCAGTACAAGGCTCGATGGAACCAGCGTACACAGCTCTGAACTTTTCCAGAGAGAAGTAGTCAGACAAATATTGATCCAAATGTGGTAGAGTTCTTTTCTTCACCAAGAAGACCAGTGCGTGGTCGCATGGTTTCCCAGTATGCTGCAACTCTAAGCAGGTGCATTCCTGCCGCTCGATGTTCACAACATCCCTGTGGCCATTTTTGGACATATCAACCACCTCACAACTGCTGTTGTTTGAAGGGAGAACCCTAAGATGACCAAGCCCTCGTCTTCTCTTATGCAATTGATGTACAACAGGCGGTAGCATATGGCCTCTAATTCTCCGACCAATCTCTCTCCTTATATTTAAGAGCTTCATGATCATACCCCGTATGTCGTCCATCAACATATGAACAGGACAGACTTTTATGTCCTTCACCCAGTTATTCAGGCATTTAGCTAGGTTGTTGTTCATGTAATCAACTTTGATGTCAGGGTTGAACTGACTCCTCTTCCATAGATGTGAATGATGTGCGGCCAAATACTGGGGAAGATCTGGGGCTTCCGCAAATATCTTGCTCATGAAATATTTGCAACGCCCAGCTCTGTAAGATCTAGCAGCAGAAAACATGTAACCAAATGCGTTGCTTGCGTAGTGTCTGTATATGTTGAGCATCAGGTGGGCATGGCATTCTTTGCCCTCGGCTCGCGGGAACACCTCCTTCACTGCATTCGTCAGCTCTTTGCATGCATCTTTGGATATAGCTGTAGGGGTTCGTAGCATGGAAAACAAAAAAATTCTACCGCATGCACAAACAAGCCAAGATCTATCTACTAGATTGTAGCAACGAGTCGATTAGAGTACTCACCCTCGAAGATTCCAAAGTGGTTAAAGAGAGCAGATTCTCGTGGGTGATCTAGTCGTACACTTGCCGATCTCAAGATCGCGTAGACGATCCTTTCAGCGTTGCATTCCAGCAGCGCTTCCGCAGTCGGTCACACATTTGGTACTCGATGAATACCTTCCTCTCCCTTGTTCTAGCAGGCAGTGGAGGTTGTAGTTCTCCCCTCGCGATTCCGGCAGCACGACGGCGTGGTGTCGGAAGTAGAGGGAAAATCCTGCAGGGCTTCGCCTAAGCCGGAGCAGGTTATGGTGGATATAGGGTTTCTGGCGACCTACGTTTTAGAGGGCCGGAGAGGAGGAGGTGTGTTGTCGGCGGCGGCTAGGGCGACGGCGATGATCCAGCGGCGGCGGCTGGCAGCGGCGCGGCGACTTTGTGGGGAGGGTTGGTTGTGTGTGTCCTTGGGGCACCCCCCTCCCCTCTATTTATGAGAGGGAGGGCAACTTGGGAGAGGGGAGTTTGAATCCTTCCCCAACTCCCTCTCCTAGTTGGCTTGTGGTGGAGGGAAAGAAGGATTATTTCCTTCCTCCACTAGGATACATTGTCCTTGTTTGACTTTTCAAACTTGCCTTTTGACTTTCAATTTGGAGCTTTATTTCTTTCTTGCAAATGCCCAACCAAGTGACCTAGGACATGACCAAATCATTCCACTTATCCATCACACATTCATGTACCCTTCCCCTTCCGGTCTGGTGAACCTTCTAGACCCTTCTAGAACCTCTCCGATGAAAACATCGGAATCAATCCTGAACTTCGGAATTGGAATTTCTTTATATGAATCTTATTCTCCGGAACATTACGGATCTCCTCGTGATATCTCGGATCCCATCCGAGACTCCGAACAACATTCGGTCTCCCTACTTACATTCTGTATCTACTAAACAACATCGAATCCTTAAGTGTATCTCCCTACGGTTCGTGAATTACGCTGACATGACCGAGACACTTCTCCAATCAATAACCAATAGAGGAATCTAGAAATTCATATGTCTCCCACATATTTCTACGATTACTTTGCGATCGAATGAACCACTTACATACGATACCAATTTCCCTTTGTCTTGCGATAGTTTACTTATCCGAGGTTTGATCGTCGGTATCTCTGCATACCTAGTTCAACCTCGTTACTGATAATTATTCTTTTCTCGTTCCCGTGATATGTGATCCCTTGTGAGCCAGTCACATGCTTGAAAGATAATTGGATGACATTCCACCGAGAGGGCCCAGAGTATATCTATCCGTCATATGGATGGACAAATTCCACTCTTGATCCATGTGCCTCAACACATACTTTCTGAACACTCAATGCCATATTTATAGCCACCTAGTTACAGTGTGGTGTTTGATGTCATCAAAGCATACTTCCAGTGATGGTGATTAGCATAATCTCATGGTCGAAGGAATTAGTTTACTATGTATCAGAAAGCTTATAGCAAACGAACTATTAAAATGACTTGATCTTTATGCTAAGCTTATCTATAGGAGTATGTCCATCACACCATTCTCCTAATGATATGATTTTGTTGTTAACAACATCTCTATGTTCATGATCTAGAAACCATGATCATCTATTAACCAACAAGCTAGTATTACAAAGGGGCTTTACTAGGGACTCTAATTTAGTTTACAAATCACACAAGTATTAATGTTCCCGGTTAATACTATTATAGCATGAATGTAAAAATTTATCATAAACACAAACATATAATAATAACCACTTTTATTATTGCCTCTAGGGCATATCTCCAACAATTGCCAATGGATCCATTTGTCATATAGATTTCCTGAGCTGCCTTATAAACCAGACCCAGTTTTCCTCTACCTCTATATCGAATATCCCGAATGCCACTGGGAACATCTAGTTTGTGACCAACCAATGTTGTAGCAAATGCCAGGAAGCCTTTCCATTTTTTAGTTAAGACAGTACTTTCTATGCTCAGATATGGCCTACATCCATCCTTGAATCCCTGGATGCAAGGTTCAAGCGCCATGAAAAATATGTTGAAATAAATTTTACCACCTTCCGATTTAGTGTCGATCTCCACAACACTCCCTGGACACCTAGCATGTACCTCAGCCTTGAAGTTGTACAACATCCTGAAGCTATTAGTCCAATCCCTATGCAAGATTTTCAGAGCTTTCTCTTTACCTTTCCAAACCGTGTAATATGGTAGGACAATGTTGTACTGAGCAACGAGTTTATTCTGAATATTCTTCGCGGTCTCCCTAGGGTTATGCTTTAGTATGGACATAGGTTGTAAAGACACCTAGTCTGTATCAGCCATCTAGGATTTCAGCATGCTCCCTGTCGCACACATGTGGGGAGGGCCCAATTTGTTCACCTACAACACAGATTAATTTACAGCATAAGAAGAGTTGCCAGATAGACTTGCACATCAACTTTACTTATATTATAGAGTGAAAAATGATAAAGTTGAAATGGTTTGCTCCATTCATTGCCAGGATACCCTAATTTCCTTTGTCGCAGGTAGGGCTCTGGCTGTCATCCTCCACGGACAAGGTATCACCACCTATCCATTCTTCCACTTTAACCTGCAAACGGCCTGATACCTCTGGGCAGTGTTCTTTAGTCTATGAACATCGAACTCCCCCTTGATACAAAAATGTCGGAACGACATCCTAAAACCATGCATGCTGCTGAACTCGGTGCCAACCAAAATTATAGGATCCTCGTGGTCATGTATCACCTCGTCTACATCGGGACCCAAGTCATCAACTATAATGCCAACCCCATCCATAAGTTTCTCGTCGATATCATCATCACCAGATTCTTGATGCTCCATAGTGCCATCTTCTATATCTGATTCAGAATCTTCACCATCCTCACCAATGCCTAGCACTGCACACATCGTATTGACTACTAGGTGTGGGGCTGCACCATCATTTGCACCAACATGGACCGGAATATTGGCCCAATCTACCTCCCTGTCAACTCTGTTTTCTCCTAGTCGCTTTGTTGGTGCTGCTGCAACCACAGGGGGTGGTCATACACTGTCATGCATCACATGTTCATCGGTAGACAAACAGTAATCAGATTCTATTTCATCTCGACTTTACAGAACCCTCTTGCTCTTCTTGTGTACATCCTCCTTCCTGATGGAATCCTTCCCGATGGTATCATTCGTGATGGTAGCCCCATTAGGGCTTGACCTCTGCGTTGTGTTTATTGTAATTATGCCCTAGAGGCAATAATAAAGATGTTATTATTATAATTCTTATTCATGATAAAGTTTATATTCCATGCTAGAATTGTATTAAGCGGAAACTTTGATACTTGTGTGGTTTATGAACAACGTCGTGTCCCTAGTACGCCTCTAAGGACTAGCTCATTGAGTAATGATGGTTAAGGTTTCCTAATCATAGACATGAGTTGTCGATTAATAATGAGATCATATCATTGGGAGAATGATAGGATGGACAGACCCAAATCAAGCAGAGAAATTAGATCGTGTCATCGTGTTCATCTTTGCAAAGTTTTTTTTCTTATGTCAAATATTGTATTCCTTAGACCATGAGATAATGCAACTCCCTGGTTTCGGAAGAAAGCTTTGAGGTCATCAAACGTCATCCTATGAGAGGGTGATCATAAAGGTGTCTCTCAGGTGATCGGAAAGTACTTGTTGGGTTATATGTATCGAGATGGGATTTGTCCCTCCCAAGTCAGAGAGATATACTTCGGGCCCACTCGTTAATCGATATCAACACCGCTTGCAAGCACGTGGTTAAGGAGTTAATCACAAAGTGATATAGGATTACAGAACGAGTAAAGTACTTGCTGTGAACGAGATTTAACTAGGTATGCCGATACCGACGATCGAATCTCGGGCAAGTAAAATATCACGTGACGAAGGGAATATATATATGGGATTAATTGAATCCTGGCATCATGGTTCATCTGATATGATCATCGATGAATGTGTGGGAGTCAATATGGGTTTCCAGACCCTGTTGTTGATTATTGATAGAAGATCATGTCTACATATTCTCGAACCTGTAGGGTCACACACTTAACGTGTCTCGACGCTAGGATAGAATGGATAATTGGTTTATGAGTTTTTGTTCGGAGTCTTGGATGAGATCCAGGACGTCATGAGAGGTTCCGAAATGGTCCGGAGAATAAGATTCATATAAGGGAAAGCAGTTTTTGGATTTCAGAATTGTTTCGGATTGTTCGGTATTGTACCAGAAGCTTCTAGAACCTTCCAAAGTGGGATCAATGTGGCCCCACTTGTCAGGAGGGGGCATGGGCCTACGAGGGAGTGCCCTGGCCGCATTGGGCCAGGGGGCACAAGGCCCCATAGGCCCAGCCGGCCAAGCCCTAGGGGAAACCCTAGGGAGAGCTTCTAGAAGGGGGAAACTTGCCCCCCACTCCTCCCATGTGGCCGCCGGTCCTAGGCTTGTAGGAGGGGCAAGGGGGCAGCCGGCCAGCCCTCTATATAAAGAGGGCAGGGGCACACCCTCGCCCCACACCTCCTCAACCCTAGCCGCCTACGTGCTACCCTCCTCTCTCTCTCCCGACTGCGCGTAGGCGAAGCCTTGCAGCAGAAACTCTCCACCTTTGAACCACGCCGTCGTGTTGTAGATCCAATCTATCTCTCCACCCCACTTGCTGGAACGAGGAAGGAGGATACGTCGAGGTGTCGTACGTGTGCATCTCTCGGAGGCATCGCCACTTGCGGTGTTGGATCGGATCGGATCGCGAGGAGGAGAAGCTAGTACGACTACATCAACCACGTTCCGTTGAACGTTTTGCTGTGCGAATCTTCAAGGGTATGAAGATCTCATGTATCCCCCCTTGTTGTTTGCATCTGCTAGATTAGATCTTGGCTTTCCCGTTTGCATCCGTAGAAATTTTTTGATTTACTATGCTGCGAAACCCTTCAGTGGTATCAGAGCTAGATCTATGCGTAGATGTATTTCACGAGTAGAACGCAACATGCTTGTTGCGGGCGTTGATGTTTTCTGTTGCAAGCCTCTTGTTTGTGTACTTCTTATGACGCGGGATAGTGAGATCGAAGCGGTCCAGGCCAACTTTACGCGACCTCGTTCGCGAGACCGGCTCCGCACTTGACGTGTGGCTTGTTCCACACATGCGGCTGGTGGATGCCAGTTTCTCTCATTATAGTTATCATGGGATTTACACCGGATGTTGGCAACCATAATATCACCGTTGTGGCTTTGCGTAGGTAAGAATCATTCTTAGCTTGTTACTCCCATAAGCCACGTAAAACATGCAACACAAAGTAGAGGCGTCTAACTTGTTTTTGCACGGAGTGTTTTTGTGATATGGTATGGCCCAAGATGTGATGTGTATGTTGTATGCAGTGATCATGTTTTGTAATGCTTCATGACTTGCATGTCGATGAGTACACAACCAGCAGGAGCCATATGGTTGTCTTTATAATTGTGTATGACCTGTGTGTCAACTTCTTATACACCATGTAATAGCTTTACTTTATCGCTAAGTAGTTAACAATAGTTGTAGTTGCTATTCATGGTGGAGGCAATCATGGTGGATTGATGGAGATCATGCTGGCACGCACAAGATGGAGATCATTGCGCGGAGATTGGCTATACCATGTCACATAAAATTATATGCATGTGATGTTTATCCATTTATGTATCTTATTATGCTTAGATCGCGACGGTAGCATTATAAGATGATTCCTCACTTAAAGATCAAGATAAAACTGTGTTCTCCCCATGTATGCACCGTTGCGAATGTTCATCGTGTTCAAGCATCACGTGATGATCGGGTGCTATAAACTCTACGTTCACATACAACGGGTGCAAGCCAGTTTTGCACACGCGGAAATACTTGGGTTTGACTTGACGAGCCTAGCATGTACAGACATGGCCTCGGAACACACGAACTGAAAGGTTAAGCATGAGTCATATGAATGATATGATCGACACTTTGTTGTCCACCATTGAAATGACATCTCTTCTCGTGAAGATCGGATTAGGTGTGGTGAATTTGGATCATGTTCACTAAACAACTTGAGGGATGTTGAATTTAGTGCGAGTTCATCTAGTAATTTGATTAAGTTGAACTAGTTATCATGAACATAGTCTAAATTGTACTTGCAAATTTTGTAGATCAAATGGCTAAGTCCAACTTCAACTTCAACGTTTTTGCTCAGAAAGAAAAGCTTAAGAACAATGGTGTGTCTGAATGCCGAAATTGAACTTTATTGGATATGGTGCGATCGATGATGTCTCTTACAGATTTGCCGTTATCATTTTGGGGTTATGCATTAGAAACCACTGCATTCACTTTAAATAGGGCACCATCTAAATCCGTTGAGACGACACCGTATGAACTGTGGTTTGGTGCTAAACCTAAGTTGTCATTTCTTAAAGTTTGGGGATGCGAAGCTTACATCAAGAAGTTGATGCCGGACAAGCTCGAACCCAAAGCGGAGAAATGCGTCTTCATAGGATACCCTAAGGAAACGATAGGGTATACCTTCTATCACAGATCCGAAGGCAAAGTGTTTGTCGCAAAGAACGGATCCTTTCTTGAGAAGGAGTTTCTCTCGAAAGAAGTGAGTGGGAGGAAAGTAGATCTAGACGAGGTTATTGAACCTTCTTTTGAGTTGGAGAGTAGCGCAGCACCTAAAATTGTTCCAAAGGTCGCCGCACCAACAATAGAGGAAGCTAATGACAAGGATCATGAAGCTTCGGACGATGCTACTACTAAACGTCGCAGGTCGACAAGGTCGCGTGCCCCTCCTGAGTGGTATGGCAACCCTGTCTTAACTGTCTTGTTAGTAGACAATAGTGAACCTGCGAACTATGAGGAAGCAATGATGGTCCCAGACTCTGAGAAATGGCTAGAGGCCATGAAATCCGAATTGGGATCCATGAGCGAAAACCAAGTATGGACTTTGGTGGACCCTCCTAGCGACCGAAAGGCCGTTGAGTGAAAATGGATTTTCAAGAAGAAAACGGACGTGGATGGTAATGTTACTGTCTATAAAGCACGGCTTGTCACGAAAGGTTTTCGACAAGTTCAAGGTGTTGACTACGATGAGACTTTCTCTCCCGTAGCGATGTTTAAGTCCATTCGGATTTTATTAGCAATTGCTGCGTTTCATGATTATGAAATATGGCAGATGGATGTCAAGACTGCGTTCCTCAATGGCAACATTGATGAAGAGTTGTATATGATGCAACCCGAGGTTTGTCGATCCTAAGGATGCTGATAAGGTGTTCAAACTTCAGCGTTCCATTTATGGAATGAAGCAAGCATCTCGGAGTTGGAACCTTCTTTTTGATCAACTGATCAAGAGCTTTGGATTTGTTCCAAATTACTATGAAGCTTGTATCTACAAGAAAGTGAGTGGGAGCTCAGTGACATTTTTGGTACTATATGTGGATGACATATTGATTATCGGAAATGACATTGACATGCTTAACGATGTGAAGAGTTATTTGAACAAATGTTTTTCAATGAAAGACCTAGGGGAAGCTGCTTCTATATTGGGCATCAAAATCTATAGAGATAGATCAAGACGCCTGATAGCTTTAAGCCAAAGTACATACCTAGACAAAGTTCTGAAAAGGTTCAGAATGGAAAAGGCAAAGAAAGGTTCAGTGCCTATGTTGTCAGGTAAGATATTGAGCAGGGCTCAGTGTCCAGCTACGGTAAACGATAGAGAAGCTATGAGGAAAGTGCCTTATGCCTCGGCCATAGGATCTATCATGTATGCCATGCTATTTACTAGACCGGATGTGTCCAATGCTCTTAGTTTGATGAGCAGATGCCAAAGTGATCCAGGAGTGGAAAACTAGACAGCCGTGAAGAACACCCTAAAGTATTTAAATAGAACTAAAGAAATGTTCTTAGTCTATGGAGGTGATGAACAGCTCCTCGTAAAAGGTTGCGTCGATGCTAGTTTCGACACCGACAAGGATGATTCTAAATCTCAGACAGGATACGTTTATATTTTGAATGGAGGAGCTGTGAGCTGGAGAAGCTGCAAGCAAAGCGTGATCACGGGATCTACAGTAGAAGCGGAATACATGGCTGCTGCAGAAGCGTCAAGTGAAGGAGTTTGGATGAGGAACTTCATCACTGAGCTTGGTGTGGTTCCAAGTGTCTTGGACCCACTGGAGATATTGTGTGACAACACTGGCGCCATAGCACTGGCTAAGGAACCAAGATATCATCCAAAGACCAAGCATATCAACCGCAAGTTTCATATAATTCGAGATTATATAACAGATGGAGATCTGAAGATTAGCAAAGTACATAAGGATCTGAATGTCGCAGATCCGTTGACTAAACCTCTTCCACGAGCAAAACATGATCAGCACCTTAGTGCCATGGGTGTTAGATTGTTGCCAGATCTAAACTAGATTATTGACTCTAGTGCAAGTGGGAGACTGTTGGAATTATGCCCTAGAGGCAATAATAAAGATGTAATTATTGTAATTCTTGTTCATGAAAAATTTTATATTCCATGCTAGAATTGTATTAAGCGGAAACTTTGATACTTGTGTGGTTTATGAACAACGCCGTGTCCCTAGTACGCCTCTATGGACTAGCTCATTGATTAATGATGGTTAAGGTTTCCTAACCATAGACATGAGTTGTCGATTAATAATGAGATCATATCATTGGGAGAATGATATGATGGACAGACCCAAATCAAGCAGAGCAATTAGATCGTGTCATCGTGTTCATCTTTGCGAAGTTTTTTTCTTATGTCAAATAGTGTATTCCTTAGACCATGAGATAATGCAACTCCCTGGTATCGGAAGAAAGCTTTGAGGTTATCAAACGTTATCGTGGGAATGGTCACGGCAGATGCTGCAATCGGCAGCGAGTAGTAGAACGAGGGGCAAGGGCGGCCAGCCATCTGCGGTGCGAGATGAGGGCAGAGACACAAGGTTTTACCCAGGTTCGGCCCCCCGGAGGGTAAAGACCTACTCCTGCTAGATTGTATTATGAAGGTGGTACAATGGGCGAGCTCGGCGGCTAGGCGGTGAGTCGCTTGGGTGTATGATGGAACATATCTCTACACGCCCTGTAGGGAGGTTTATATAGACTCACCTCCCCTATGGTTTATATATCTCAACCGAATCAGTTAAGGCTTCGGTAATCGTTTAACCTAACTCGACTGGGTCTATCTACTCGCCTGGGCCTTTAGCTTCCAGTCGCTTGGATCCACACCGGGCCTTGATCCAGTCGCCGTCTTGTAGGCCCACTCGCCAGTTCCTGGGCCAGTCGGAAACGTCCTGCTGTGTATACCCTGGTGGGCATATCCCCATCAGTAGTCCCCGAGGCCGTCGTTGATTGGGCGCAGGTGGTTGCTGGAAGTTGGAGTATACGGCTTCAAAGCAAGCATCCAGTCGAATCGTCGGCGGGCTCCTACATGAAGGAAACCACTAGTCATCCTGATCGCAACTTTGGCGAGTCGAGTCGGCGAAACACTTAGTCACTGTCGTAGTGATCGGGTCGGCGAGCCGAGTGGCTGAAGTTTGGACCGTTAAACGTGGTCAAACTAGCCGTTGGGGTAATCCAACGATAACTTTTGGCGTAATCACCGCGTAGTAACGGCTCCCTGATTTGGCGGGTAACAACCGCTATATAAGGGGAATGGAAGGCAATCAGAGAACCATCTTCTCGCCATTTCCTCCGATTGCACGCACTTTCGCCTTCCTTCGCATCGCGATCCAGCCGACCCGAAATCCTCCGACCCCCCACAAATCCTTCCGCCATGGCCCTCTCCACCGAGCCTTGGGGTAGATCTAAGTGTACGAGGGCACAACTGGCGTCCTTCGAGGAGGCCGGGATCCTGCTGCGCTGTTAGGCGCATCCCCGCGGCCGGAGAGGTGACCCCGAACCCGCGCGAGGGAGAATTTATCTGCTTCACCAGCCACCTAGAACGGGGGCTAGGATTCCCTACGTGCCTGTTCTTCCGGCGCTTCTGCGCCTACTACGGGATCCAACCGTCAAACCTGGGTCCACACAGCATCGAGCAGCTCGCCATCTTCGTGGCGTTCTGCAAGTGCTACCTGGGCTGCTGGCCCTACTTCCCTCTATGGCCAGATCTGTTCCACGGACAGATCAGCCGTGAGGAAGCGGGCGGCCCAATGCTTGCCGCGGGCGGCCTGACATTCTAGCTGAAGTCGAAGGCTTTGTTCTTTGACTTGATGTTTCCCGCCAAGGCGGCGAGCGACTGGAAGAAGTCTTGGTTCTACGTTGCCGAGGTGACCCCGGAGGGGGAGGCGGCTATCCCACGATACTCCACCAACCGGTCCGAACCGCGCCGACTCCAAGTCGGCAAGCTCCCCACCGACCAGCGGATGGTCGTGGACGAAATGCTCCAAACCATCCGCAGTCTGAAGAAGAAAGGCCTCTAGACAATTAACTTATACAACTGCTGGCTCGGGCGGCGGCTCGTCCCTCTGGCTCCGCGCGACCACTACATGTACCAATACACGGGCCGGGAGGACTCGACGAAGTCCTGCCTCGCCGAGTGGAAGCTCGAGGACTACACCCCAAAGATCAAGAAGATCACCCAGGCGGTGTACCTGGACGCAAAGGCTGGGGTCGCCCCCTACACCGCAAAGCATCCAGCCCCAACGGTAAATCACCTCGCATCATTCGCAGTCGCAGTTTATGCAGTGGCGGTCATTCTAATTTCATTTCATACTCATTGCAGCTATTCCAAGTGGTGGAAGGATGGCTCCCGCCTTCAGACGACGAGAACTTGAGCTTGTCCGTCCATGACCTGGGCGAATCGGCTCCCAAGGGCGACGCTGAGAGCGACGAGAACAGTGACGACGACGAATACGAGGAGGAGGTCGCCCCGTTGGTTCGCAAGACCCGCGGGCAGCGTCAGCGTGAGCTTGAGGCAAGTAAAAGCCTTGAGCGTCATCATAATGATGATGACAAACTTCCGGAGACCACCTCGCATTACCAAGCTACTCCGTCGAAGAAGAAGAAGAAGAAGAAGACAGAGAAGGAGGTGAAGGCCCCTCCGAAGAAGAAGACAAAGCCGGTGAGACCGGCCTCCCCGCCGCACTCGGCGAGCAGCTCCGACGCCGCCAGTCTGGCCAAGGGCGAGGCGCCGCCGATGGTAACCGCTCTGGACACGGCCGCTGTCCTGAGCGAGGTTCCACTGGCTTCGATACCTCCACCATCCGCCCCAGTATCTAGACTAGGGGCCGCTCCGATCGCGACGACTTCACCTCACAAGGAAGCTCCCGCTGAAGATGTCTTAGAGGCTCCCGTCGCAGCCTCGACGATGAAGAAACCATCCGTATCTTGGGCGCACGACGTCTTGGAAATGGGCCTCAATCGCCGACTGGGCCCCGAACTGGAGAAGCCTGCCGGCATACGCACCGGGCTACGCTTCATTCCAGTCGCTAAGTGAGTTTGCTCACCTTCTTTCGTCTTTCATTGTACTTGAATTATCTTGCTCACGCAATCAATTTGTAGGACCGGAGCGAAGAAAATAGTTCATCCAACCGTGTCTAAGGTGCCGCCCGTCGTCAGCGAAGAGGATCCCTCCCGGAAGAGGAAGGCGGACGAAGTCGTCGTCTCTGCGGATGGCGCCAAGAAAGCCAAGGGCGACGATGTCGTCACGATCTCCGACAACACGGCGGTCGCGCCGAATGAACCTGCAACGGAGGCGTCCGTACCCACGAAGGAGGGTGCTCCCTCACCTGGGGTGGCCGAGCCGGCCTCCTTTGGCACCGGTGCCTCTATCGCAACGTTCCCGCGCTTCATGGCCAGAGCGGCTACAGCGAGTGGGACCTCGCCCTCGAGCCATGCACCTGGGGTCGCCGACGCGGAGGTCGAGCAGCGTCGTGGGCACACGCCGGCTCTCCTTGCGTTCGTGGATGCGATACAACTTCATGGCATGCTTGGCGCAGCCATCTAGGTATGTCCAGTCCCCGAGGATTAGGCCGGTGTGTTGTAGCGGTCTGATTCTTTTAGTGTCTTGTTGTTATTTTTCGCGTCCTGTCCCCGAGTGCGCACTCGCTGAATTTCAGCTGGTGGGCACTTAGGATTTTTTGATCGCCAGTCCCCGAGTGCGTACTCGCTGAATTTCAGCGGGTGGGCACTTAGGATTTGTGTTTTATCGCCAGTCCCCGAGTGCGCACTCGCTGAATTTCAGCGGGTGGGCACTTAGGATTTCCCTTTGGTTAACTGTTTGAATTGTGTGCAGGGTCTGCAACGTGAGTCGGCTGACCGATTGGCAGCGAAACACCACGCGGAGAAGGAACTGGCCACCGTCCAAGAGGCGAATAAAGGGCTTCAGGCAGTTGCCGCGAAGGCAGAGGAGGCTCGCCAGGGACTTGTCCCAGCGGGTGAGTTGGCAGCGGCTCAATCGGCATTGAGCTCGGCTGAGAAGCGGATCGCCGACCTTGAGCGTGAGCTGAGGGAGGCGAAAGAAGAAGCAAGTTTGGCGGATGGTCGAGCCAAGGTTTCTGACGCCCTTGTTGTTGGGCTTCAGGATGATTAGACATCTCTTCAGAGCTTCATCACAGATCTCTCCCGTCCCTTGATTGGTGAGTGTGTCTGCCCCTGCCTATTGCATATGCCTTTTTATGATGTCCAACGTACTCACTGTTATCTTCTATTCGCAGGTCGCATCCTTGATAGCACGGAAGAGGCGAGCTCGTTCGACGTGCGCCAATGTGTGGCCACGCTCGTCGACTCGGCGACGTTGTCAGCGACATGCATCCGAGCCTACCTCTAGGAGATATCGCCCACGGAAGTAATTCCCAGCGACCTCGTCGAGGTGTGGAAGTACTTGGAGAAGGCGCCATCGGTCGTTGAGTTTATGACGCGATCGGCGTTCCGGAGCGGAGCGGCGACGGCGCTTAGCCTTGGGCTTTCTCACTTTCTAGAGGATTTCGATCTGGACGATGTGACGAGTGGCTAACCGTCATCGACTGGCGCGGTGGAGATCTCAGAGGTGCTCAAGTTGACGGGTCGCGCCGCGGTGTACTGCGAGCGTGTCTGGGCGATGGGCGACCTCCTTCCTTACCAGGAGACGGTCGTCGCTCCCAACGACCCCGAGCCGTAGCATCGGGACTTCAAGGTCAAGCAGCCCTTTCGTGCGGCGATGGCAGGTGAGCTGACGACGTATCCGTCGAACCCGTACACTCCCTTCATCCACAATCGCAAGGGTTCTGGCGAGTCGTCGTCGAAGCCTGCGGAATAGAATAGTTTGCCCTGGGGCGTTAGTAGCAGATCTACCATTTAGGCATATTTTGTATTCTGAGATGATTGCGACATGCTATTAATGAGATATCGTGTTTGTTTTGTGACTTGTCATGTGTTTTCCGATTGAGGGTTGAACGTGTCCCCGAGCGCGTCCGCCCTTTTTGTGGGGTTTACCTCGTGTGTGATGTGTTTGTGGTTTTTGAATGTTTTGTTATTGTGGTCGACTCGCTTGGACTCGGAGAGCCAGTCACAAGGCGACTCCCTTGAGCGCTCTATACTTCACCGTTTTCCCTTGCGCGAACAAGGTCGGGTGGCCGAGTCCCCGAGCGTGGTACTTGGTTGTTCTAGGCGCGACTCGAGGGTGGGTGAGGACTTGGCGCGTTAGTTTAAGCACATCACTCCTGTCTGGCCCGTTGGGTCAGTCGCATGGCGAGTCCTGGGCATGCTCTCATACTTGGCGTTTTCCCGAGCCGCTCGCGCTGAACTGGTCGTCAGTCCCCGAGCGTGGTACTTGGCTATTCGAGTCGCTATGTCAAGGATGCGGAGGATCATGGTCGCCTGGAGAAGCGGCGATTGTCTTGGCTCGTAGAGCCAGTCGGGCTAGGCGACTCCAATGGGGCTCCGGGTAGGCGTTTTTCGTGGACGATGCAAAACCTGACGTGACCCAGTGCTCTTGCATCGCACTACTTGGGCGTGCCGGTCGCTGTACCAAAGGTTGACTTCTGCGGTTAGCCTGACGCTGTTATTACGAGTGCGAGTGGCACAAAACACGGAGAGTAGGAGAGATTTGCGGTAACCAATTCTTTTATTTCATAGCGAATGGAGAGTGCATATGTGGAGTTCTAGGAATAGAACTTCCGTAGGAGGTTTACATTCCACGGTCGCTTGACGTCGAGTTTGCCGTCCCCGTGGACGTCGATGAGGTAGTAGGCATCATTGCCGAGTATGCGCCCGATGGCGAATGGTCCCTCCCACGGAGGGGAAAGCTTGTGCATGCCTTCTTGTCCTGGATGAGGCGCAGCACCAGGTCGCCTTCTTGGAAGGTGCGAGTTTTCACCCGCCGGCTGTGGTAGCGGTGGAGTCCTTGCTGGTAGATGGCGGTGCGTGATCGAGCAAGGTCACGTGCCTCGTCGAGTTGATCGACTCCGTCCCAGCGGGCGAGTTCGTTTGCAGCCTCCGTGTAGTGGACGACCCGCGGCGAGTCATGCTCGAGGTCGGTGGGCATGACTGCCTCGGCGCCGTACACCATGAAGAAGGGGGTGAATCATGTCGACCTGTTGACCGAGGTGCGGATGCCCCAGATGACGGAGGGTAGCTCCTCGACCCAGCACCCGGCGGTGCGCTCGAGTGGTACTTGGAGTCGCGGCTTCAGGCCGTGGAGGATGCTTTGATTGGCCCGATCCGCCTGGCCGTTGGATTCCGGGTGGGCGACTGACGCGAGATCGAGCCAGATGTGGTGTTCTTCATAGAACTCGGCCATGGCTCCTTTGGCAAAGTTGGTGCCGTTGTCCGTGATGATGCTGTTTGGGAACCCGTAGTGATATATGAGCTCGCGTAGGAATTTTGTGGCGGTCTTCCCGTCGCACTTCCGGACTGGTTTGGCCTCCATCCACTTTGTGAATTTGTCGACCGCGACCAGGAGGTGGGTGTAGCCGGAGGGAGCCTTTTTGAAGGGGCCTACCATGTCCATGCCCCACACGGCGAATGGCCAGGTGATGGGGATTGTCTTGAGCGTTGAGATCGGCACGTGTGTCTGGTTGGCGTACTTCTGGCACCCGGCGCACCGCTGGACAATGTCGACGGCGTCGGCGTGTGCGGTGGGCCAGTAAAAGCCATGCCGCATAGCCTTGGCGACCAGAGAGCGGGCACCGACATGGTGGCCGCAGTCGCCGGAGTGAATGTCGTGGAGGATCTTGCGTCCTTCGGCGGGTTGGACGCAGCGTTGGAACACGCCGGTGACGCTGCGCTTGTGGAGCTCGCCGTCGATGATGGTGTAGGACTTGCATCGGCGTGCGATCATCCGAGCGTCCGTCTCGTCTGCCGGCAAGGTGCCGGCCTCCAGGTAGGCGACGTAGGGCTTGGTCCAGTCGTCGGGCTCGGTGACGAGTGCGACCAGGGCTGCCTTTGGCTGCAGCAGGACTCCGATGTCGATCTCCCTTGGGGGAGAGACTGATGGCTTGGTGATCGTGTCCAGGAAGACCCCGGCGGGTGGTGCGAGCTGAGCTGACCCAATGCGAGAGAGCGCGTCGGCCTCCTCGTTCTTCTGCCTGTCGATCCACTCGACGGAGTAGCCTGTGAAGTGTCCACCTAGCTTGTCCACTGCTTGGCGGTATGCTGCCATGGTGGGGGAAACGGCGTCGCAGGTGCCAGCGACTTGCCCGGCGACGAGGTCGGAGTCTCCGTAGCAGCGTAGGCGGTTGAAGTTCATCTCCCTGGAGGCCCGCATGCCGTGGAGTAGTGCCTCGTACTCGGCCATGTTGTTGGTGCAGGGGGTGAAGTCGAGGCAGAGGACGTAGCGGAGCTTGTCGCCCTTCGGTGAAGTCAGCACGATCCCTGCTCCTGCGCCGTCCGCGTTCTTGGAGCCGTCGAAGTGCAGGCTCCAGTAATGGAGGTATGGCAGCTTCTCTGGCTGTTGGGCCTCTTCCCAGTCGGCGATGAAGTCCGCTCGAGCCTGCGACTTGATCGCTTTTCGTGGCTCGTATTTGATGTTGTGGACGCCGATCTCGACGGCCCACTTGGCGACCCGTCCGGTCGCCTCGCGGTTGCGGATGATGTACTGCAACGGTGCTGAGGAGACGACCGTGATTGGGTGTTCCTGGAAGTAGTGCGGCAGGCACCGCTGTGCTCTGAAGACCGCATATACCAGTTTCGGTATCGCGGGTATCATTGGCGACTCGGTGAGGACCTCCCTGATGTAGTACACCGGTCGTTGTACTGGGCGCTCCTTTCCTTCTTCCGGCCGTTCGACGACCATGACGGCGCTGATGACGCGCTCGGACGCCGCGACATAGACCAGCATGGGTTCTTTGTCGGCGGGGGCGGCGAGTAGTGGTGCGGCGAATAGCACCTTCTTGAGGTCGCGGAGCGTGTCGTCTGCCTTCTTGTCCCACTGGAAGGTGGGGTTCTTGCACATCAGGCGGTATAGGGGCATCGCCTTTTCGCCAGCGGGGATGAAGCGGCGAGAGCCGCTACACTCGCCAGCCACTGGGCGTCGCGAGCACTCGGGTTTGCCGAGTCGGGCGATCGTGTCGATCTTGGTGGGGTTGGCCTCAATACCTCGCTTAGAGACGACGTACCCCAGTAGTTGGTGGGGTACACCGTGGGAGGACGAACTGCTCCTTCGGGCAGGCGCTGTTCAAGTTTGTGTAGTCGATACACATCCTCCAGGTCCCGTTCTTCTTTTCGACCAGGACTGGGTTTGCCAGCCACTTGGAGTACTTGATTGGCCGGATGAAGCCTGCACCTCCTCAGCGAGTAGACGCTGCACCTCCACAGCGATGGCTCGGCAGCGTTCTTCATTGAAGGGCCGCAGCGACTGTTTGACAGGTCGCACTTTGGGGTCGGCGTTTAGTTTGTGCTCAGCGAGCTCCCTAGGGACACCAGGCATGTCAGATGGATTCCATGCGAAGATGTCACTGTTCTCACGGAGTAACTCGATGAGCGCGTCTTCCTAGGCTGGGCTCATGCCTGTCCCGATCGTCACCGTTTGGCTGGAGTCGCCTGGGCCCAGCTCGACGATGCGGGTGTGCGTCGTTGCCTCGAAGGTTGAGGTGTTTGTGCCCTCCGAGTTAGGCTTCTTGAGTATGGTGGGGTCGTCGTTGTTGACCCTGCTCGCGTACTTGGCGAGCTCATCGGCATGGTTGGTTTCTGCCGCGATGACGGCGTCGGCGAGTTCTGCTCCTTTGGCCTCGCATTCGGCGGCCATGTCGGGGTCGCCATTGATGGTTATGACGCCACACGGCCCGGGGAGCTTCATCGCGTTGTACACGTAGTGGGGCGCTGCCATGAACTTGGCGAACGCCTGGCGCCCCAGGACGCAGTGGTAGGGGTTGTCAAAGGGTACCAGCTCGAAGACGATCCGCTCGGTGCAGAAGTTTGCTAGTGTGCCGAAGGTGACGGGAAGCGTGACTTTGCCGATCGGGTACGCCTTCCGACCGGGGACGATGCCATGGAACGTGGTGTGGGTTGTCTTGATCATCGACTGCGGGTGTCGCAGCCGCCTGAAGGTGTCCAGGTACATGATGTTGATGGAGCTGCCGCCGTCCATCAATGTCTTGGGGAGCCAGTAGTCGCCGACCTTTGGCTTGACCACCAAGGCGACTCGGCCTGGGTACTCGATGCGTGGCGAGTGGTCCTGGCGGCTCCAGTTGATGGGCTGCTCCGACCAGTTGAGGAACTAGGGAACGTCCACCTGAGCCACCGCGTTTACGGCGACGGCGCGGGTGATGACCTTCTTCTCGCGCTTTGTGTTGAAGCCTGTGAAGGTATGGAGCGAGCCGACCACTTTGCCGAATTTTCCGCCGTTTGGCGGGTCATTGTCGGGGTCCTCCCGTGCTCGCCGTGCCTTCTCGATCTCCCTGAGGGTGTGGCAGTCGGCGGTCGTGTGCGTTGCGGGCTTCCCTTCCTTGCTATGAAACGCACAAGGTTGGTTAAGGAGGGCCACGGGGTCGAACCTTGGCTTGGCCTTGTAGTTGCCGCCGTCGCGGCGTTGTCCTCCGTCGCGACGGAAACTTTTGGGCTCGCGTGGTGCGTGCCCGGCGTTGGCGACGAAGTCGACTCTCCCATCACTGCGGCGCTTGACGGTGAGGCAAGTGTTGCTGTAGCGTAGGTCGGACCGTCGTCCGCTGTCGTTGCTGCTCGTGCGGCGTTGACCTCCCGACTCGTCGTCGGTTTCCTGGTTTGGATCTTCCTCCGCGTACCGTTTGGCGATCTCGAGGAGGTCCGGTATGTTGTCCAGTGTGCGAGAATGTCGCTTGAGCTTGGCGACCAAAGGCTCGTAGCGGCACGAGGTCTTGAAGCAATGGATCGCGGTGTCCGGGTGGATGCCGACCGCGTTGTACCCGAGTTCTTGCCACTGCTGGACCCAGTTGCGGGTCGACTCGCGAGGTCCCTGGACGCATCGCTCCAGGTCCTCGATGGTGGTGGCACGGGTGTAGGAGCACTCGAAGTGCCTAACAAAGGCATCGCGCATCTCCTCCCAGGAGTTGATACTATCCTGGGGGAGGGTGTTGATCCACTTCGCACGCCCCTCCATCATCGTGGGAGGTAGCAGGTCGGTGTGGCCTGCGATCCCCATCGCCATGAGGTATGTATCGAGCCAGACGGCGGGGTCGTACGAAGGGTCGTACTTTTCTATCTCCTTCAGCGCCTTGAATTTCGGCGGGTACTTCTCGCCTCGGATCATCGGTCCGAAGCACTTGGGGCCGAGTTGACTTAGCGACCCCATTGTCTCGCTGTCGCGGCGATTGGTTAGGGTGTGTCGCAGGTCGTCGGGCTGGCGTGCGCGCCAGCTTTGGTTGTTGATGATGTGGGTGAGGGCGTCGATGGGTTGACTGTTGGCGGCGACGAAGTTGGTCGCTGGCCTAGGGTCGTTGGTGGAGAGTGCCGCGTTCGCGGGTCGGTGTTGGAGCTGCAACGGCTCTGGTGGCGGGCAGTTGAGGGTGTTTGCCGCCATTGGGCGACCGCTTGAGGCCGCTCTGCTTCCCGAAGAACGCGAGTACACTCGACCCTGCGAGTCGGCGCCTGTGTTTTGCTGCTCAACGGCCTTTGCGAGCAGGGCCCTGACGTACTGGATTTGTAGGGCGCCGTCGCCGGTGTCCGTGATGTTGTCGGCTGCTGCTCGGCCCGCCACGAGGTTGTCCATCGGGGTGGAGAACAGTGGGAGGCCGTTCGTGTCCCGCTCCCGTGAGGAGACTACTATCCGCGGCTGATACCTGGGGGGGTGCGGTTGGGTGGAGGTGGGGCGCCCATCACCGTCGACCCTGGCGGGGGCCGGACGCTTCCTCCTGGTGGCGCGTTCTCGCAGATCGCGCGCTCAGCCACGCGGGCCGGGTCGTTTTCGTCATCGAAGTTCAGGGCACGCCCCTGGACGGTGGGGTTCAGGCGCGACCTGATTCGCTGCTGGTGGTAGCTCTGCGTCGTCACACCTGCTCGAGGCGAATTTTTTGCTCGGCTTGCATCGCCCGCCAGCCAGCGGAGTTCCTCGACCTCCGTTGCCGTGGCGTTAGGAGGGATCGGGATGGAGAAGGGATCCTCCGGCGGATCGGTGCCGGTTGCCATGTAGGTCGCGGCGTGGCGACTGGTCCTGTCGCGGAGGTCGGCGGAATTTTCCGACCCGGAGTCGAAGTCAAAGATCCCAAGGATGGAGGGATCCTCGAAGTCTCCCACGTTGGAGACCTGGGTGATGGAGCCCGCGGGTGAAGCCGCGGTGATGGATCCGGCGAGTGACGCCGGGGTCGCCGAGTCGGCGTCGTCGTTGAGGGCCACGTCTTCTGCGACCGTTGAGTTTTCGGCCACGTTACTGTGGGCCGAGTTGTACTCGGAGGCGAGGCGATGGATCGTGCGGATCTGGCTCTCAGAGAGTCGATCGCGTGGCGGCGACTCGCGGATGCGAGCCGAGTCCTCCGAGACGATGACGTCGGTGACACTGACGAAGAGGTTGATCGTGCCGACCGGCAGGATCACGCTGTGCGTGACGGGTCGCGCCGCCAGGACGTAGCTGCTCGGCAAGATTTGGAGCATCTCTCCAATCGCTATCATGCGGCCAGCGGCGACCGTCTCGTTGATGGGCAGATTGGATCTCGCCGCAGAACACCGGCCAAACCGGCCAGGCCCCACGGTGGGCGCCACTGTCGTGGGAATGGTCAGGGCAGATGCTGTAATCGGCAGCGAGTAGTAGAACGAGGGGCAAGGGCGGCCAGCCATCTGCGGTGCGAGATGAGGGCGGAGACACAAGGTTTTACCCTGGTTCGGCCCCCCGGAGGGTAAAGACCTACTCCTGCTAGATTGTATTATGAAGGTGGTACAATGGGCGAGCTCGGCGGCTAGGCGGCGAGTCGCTTGGGTGTATGATGGAACGATTCTACGCCCATAGGGAGGTTTATATAGACTCACCTCCCCTAGGGTTTACATATCTCAACCGAATCAGTTAAGGCTTCGGTAATCGTTTAACCTAACTCGACTTGGTCTATCTACTTGCCTGGGCCTTCAGCTTCCAGTCGCCTGGATCCACACCGGGACTTGATCCAGCACGCCTTGAGCCCACTCGCCAGCCTCGGGCGGAAACGTCCTGCTGGGTATACCCCGGTGGGCATATCCCCATCAAATGTCATCCTATCTGCAGTAATATGGGTATGATCATCGATGAATGTGTGGGAGTCAATATGGGTTTCCAGACCCCGCTGTTGATTATTTATAGAAGATCATGTCTGCATATTCTCAAACCCGAAGGGTGACACACTTAACGTGTCTTGACGCTAGGATAGATTGGATAATTGGTTTATGAGTTTTTGTTCAGAGTCTCGGATGGGATCCGGGACATCATGAGAGGTTCTGGAATGGTCCGGAGAATAAGATTCATATAAGGCAATGCAGTTTTTGGAGTTCGGAATTGTTTCGGGTTATTCGGTATTGTATCGGAAGCTTCTAGAACCTTCCGGAGTGGGACCAACGTGGCCCCACTTGTCGGGAGGGGGCGTGGGCCTATGAGGGAGTGCCCTGGCCGCATTGGGCCAGGGGCACAAGGCCCCATAGGGCCCAGCCGGCCAAACCCTAGGGAAACCCTAGGGGAGCTTCTAGAAGGGGGGAACTTGCCCCCCACTCCTCCCTCCTTTGGCCGCCGGCCTAGGGCTTGGGGGAGGGGCAAGGGCCAGCCGCCCACCCCTCTATATAAAGAGGGCTGGGGGCGCACCCCTCCCACACCTCCTCCACAACCCTAGCCGCCCTGCTGCCCCTCCTCTCTCTCTCCCTCCCAACTGCGCGTAGGCGAAGCTCTGCCGCAGAAACACTCCACCACTTGCACCGCGCCGTCGCGTTGTAGATCCAATCCATCTCTCCACCATACTTGCTATACTGAGGAAGGAGGAGACGTCGAGGTGCCGCACGTGTGCATCTCTCGGAGGCATTGCCACTTGCGGTGTTAGATCAGATTGGATCGCGAGGAGGAGAAGCGAGTACGACTACATCACCCACGTTCCGTCGAACGTTCCGCTGTGCGAATCTTCAAGGGTATGACAATCTCATCTATCCCCCCTCGTTTTTTTCATCTCCTAGATTAGATCTTGGCTTTCCCGTTCGCATCCATAGATTTTTTTTGATTTACTATGCTACGAAACCCTTCAGTGGTATCAGAGCTAGATCTATGCGTAGATGTGTTTCAAGAGTAGAACGCAACATGGTTGTTGAGGGCGTTGATGTTTTCTATTGCAAGCCTCTTGTTTGTGTACTTCTTATGACGCGGTATAGTGAGATCGAAGCGGTCCAGGCCAACCTTATGTGACCTCGTTCGCGAGACCGGCTCCGCACTTGACGTGTGGCTTGTTCCATACATGCGGCTGGTGGATGCCAGTTTCTCTCACTATAGTTGTCATGGGATTTACACCAGAGTTTGGCAACCATAATATCACCGTTGTGGCTTTCCGTAGGTAAGAATCGTTCTTAGCTTGCTACTCCCATAAGCCACGTAAAACATACAACAACAAAGTAGAGGCGTCTAACTTGTTTTTGCAGGGAGTGTTTTCTGTGATATGGTATGGCCCAAGATGTGATGTGTATGTTGTATGCAATGATCATGTTTTGTAATGTTTCACGACTTGCATGTCGATGAGTACACAACCGGCAGGAGCCATATGGTTGTCTTTATAATTGTGTATGACTTGTGTGTCAACTTCTTATACGCCATGTAATAGTTTTACTTTATCGCTAAGTAGTTAGCAACAGTTGTAGTTGCTATTCGTGGTGGAGGAAATCATGGTGGAGTGATGGATATCATGCCGGCACACACAAGATGGATATCATTGCGCGAAGATTGGCTATACCATGTCACATAAAGTTATATGCATGTGTGTTTATCCTTTTATGTATCTTATTATGCTTAGATCGCGACGGTAGCATTATAAGATGATTCCTCACTTAAAAGATCAAGATAAAACTATGTTCTCCCCATGTATGCACCGTTGCGAAAGTTCGTCGTGTTCAAGCATCACGTGATGATCGGGTGCTATAAACTCTAGGTTCACATACAACGGGTGCAAGCCAGTTTTGCACACGCGGAAATACTTGGGTTTGACTTGACGAGCCTATCATGTATAGACATGGCCTCGAAACACATGAACCGAAAGGTTAAGCATCAGTCATATGAATGATATGATCGACACTTCGTTGTCCACCATTGAAACCACATCTCTTCTCGTGAAGATCGGATTAGGTGTGGTGAATTTGGATCATGTTCACTAAACAACTTGAGGGATGTTGAATTTAGTGGGAGTTCATCTGGTAATTTGATTAAGTTGAACTAGTTATCATGAACATAGTCTAAATTGTACTTGCAAATTTTGTAGATCAAATGGCTAAGTCCAACTTCAACTTCAACGTTTTTGCTGAGAAAGAAAAGCTTAAGAACAATGGGTCTAACTTCACCAACTGGTTCCGCAATCTGAGAATCATTCTCTCTGGCGGACAAAAGGACTATGTCCTTGAGAATGCGCTAGGTGACGCCCCTGCTATAGATGCGCCGGCTGATGAGAAATCTGTTTATCAGTTGCGCAAAGATGTTTATGGTGTGATTAAGAGCACCATGTTGTTTGCTATGGAATCGGACCTTCAAAATCGTTTTGAAGATTTCCCCGGGACCTTTGAGATCCTTGAGTAACTGAAAACTATGTTTCAGACTCAGGCCCATTCTGAGAGATATGAGATCTCTGAGAAATTCTTTAACTGCAAGATTGAGGAAGGGAGTTCCGTTAGTGAGCATGCCATTAAGATGTCAGGCTACACTCAACGCCTTGAGCAACTGGACTGCAAGATTCCAAAGGAACTCAAGATTGACAGAGTTCTGCAATCACTCCCTCCTAGCTACAAAGGTTTTGTAGTTACTTATAATCATATTAGTTCCACTGATACGATCACCGAGCTCTTCGCTAAGATGAAAGCTGCGGAGGTGGACATCAAGAAAGATAATCATGTGTTGATGGTCAACATGCCCCCCAGCTTTAAGAAAGGTAAGGGTGCAAAGAAGCCCTTCAAGAAGGGCAGCGGCAAGCGCGTTGCCCCTACAGAGAAGAAGCTCAAGTCTGGACCTAATCCAGACACTGAGTGCTTCTATTGCAAGGACAAGGGTCACTGGAAGCGCAACTGTCCGAAGTACTTAGCGGACAAGAAGGATGGCACCATCAAAGGTATATTTGATATACATGTTATTAATGTTTTCCTTACTATCCCTCGTTGTAGTGCCTGGGTATTTGATACTGGTTCAGTTGCTAATATTTGTAACTCGAAACAGGAGCTACGGAATAGACGGCGGCTAGCGAGGGATGAGGTGACGATGCGCGTTGGCAACAGATCAAGAGTTGATGTGATGGCCGTCGGCACGCTCTCCTTAGTTTTACCTTCGGGATTAGTTTTAAACCTCAATAAGTGTTATTATGTTCCTGCGTTGAGCATGAACATCATATATGGATCGTGTTTATTGCAAGACGGTTATTCATTTAAATCTGAGAATAATGGTTGTTCTATTTATATGAGTAACATCTTTTATAGTCATGCACCTGCTGTGAATGGTTTATTTCTTCTGAATCTCGAAAGGGATGAAACACACATCCATAACATTGAGGCTAAGAGATGCAAGGTAGATAGTGATAATACTACTTATTTGTGGCACTACCGTCTAGGTCATATTGGTGTAAAACGCGTGAAGAAACTCCATTCTGATGGACTTTTGGAGTCTCTTGATGTTGAATCATTTGACACATGCGAACCATGCCTCATGGGCAAGATGATCAAAACCCCGTTCTCCCGAATGATGGAGCGAGCAACAGACTTGTTGGAAATCATACATACCGATGTATGCGGACCGATGAGTGTTTCGACGCGCGGTGGATATCGCTACTTTCTCACTTTTACCGATGACTTAAGTAGATATGGGTATATATATTTAATGAAACATAAATCTGAAACATTTGAAAAGTTCAAAGAATTTCAGAATGAAGTGGAAAACCATCGTAACACAAAGATTAAGTTTCTACGATCCGATCATGGAGGTGAATATTTGAGTTATGATTTTCTCACGCATCTTAAAGCAAGCGGAATCTTTTCGCAACTCACGCCACCCAGAACACCACAGCGCAATGGTGTGTCTGAACGCCGGAATCGAACTCTATTAGATATGGTCCGATCAATGATGTCTCTTACTGATTTGCCGTTATCATTTTGGGGTTATGCATTAGAAACCGCTGCATTCACTTTAAATAGGGCACCATCTTAATCCGTTGAGACGACAACATATGAACTGTGGTTTGGTGCTAAACCTAAGTTGTCGTTTCTTAAAGTTTGGGGATGCGAAGCTTACGTCAAGAAGTTGATGCCGGACAAGCTCAAACCCAAAGCGGAGAAATGCGTCTTCATAGGATACCCTAAGGAAACTATTGGGTATACCTTCTATCACAGAACCGAAGGCAAAGTGTTTGTCGCAAAGAACGGATCCTTTCTTGAGAAGGAGTTTCTCTCGAAAGAAGTGAGTGGGAGGAAAGTAGAGCTAGACGAGGTTGTTGAACCTTCTCTTGAATTGGAGAGTAGCGCAGCACCTGAAATTGTTCGGTCGCTGCACCAACAATAGAGGAAGCTAATGACAAGGATCATGAAGCTTCGGACGATGCTACTACTGAACGTCGCAGGTCGACAAGGTCGCGTGCCCCTCCTGAGTGGTACGGCAACCCTGTCTTAACTGTCTTGTTAGTAGACGACAGTGAACCTGCGAACTATGAGGAAGCGATTATGAGCCTAGACTCTGAGAAATGGCTAGAGGCCATGAAATCCGAATTGGGATCCATGAGCGAAAACCAAGTATGGACTTTGGTGGACCCTCCTAACGACCGAAAGGCCGTTGAGTGCAAATGGATCTTCAAGAAGAAAACGGACGCGGATGGTAATGTTACCGTCTATAAAGCACGACTTGTCACGAAAGGTTTTCGACAAGTTCAAGGTGTTGACTACGATGAGACTTTCTCTCTCGTAGAGATGTTTAAGTCCATTCGGATTTTATTAGCAATTGCTGCGTTTCATGATTATGAAATATGGCAGATGGATGTCAAGACTGCGTTCCTCAATGGCAACATTGATGAAGAGTTGTATATGATGCAACCCGAAGGTTTTGTCAATCCTAAGGATGCTGATAAAGTGTGCAAACTTCAGCGTTCCATTTATGGAGTTGAAACCTTCGTTTTGATCAAGTGATCAAGAGCTTTGGATTTGTTCCAAATTGCTACGAAGCTTGTATCTACAAGAAAGTGAGTGGAAGCTCAGTGACATTCCTAGTACTATATGTGGATGACATATTGATTATTGGAAATGACATTGACATGCTTAACGATGTGAAGAGTTATTTGAATAAATGTTTTTCAATAAAAGACCTAGGGGAAGCTGCTTATATATTGGGCATCAAAATCTGTAGAGACAGACAAAGACGCCTGATAGCTTTAAGCCAGAGTACATACCTAGACAAAGTTCTGAAAAGGTTCAGAATGGATAAGGCAAAGAAAGGTTTAGTGCCTATGTTGTCAGGTAAGATATTGAGCAAGGCTCAGTGTCCAGCTACGGTAAATGATAGAGAAGCTATGAGCAAAGTGCCTTATGCCTCGGCCATAGGTTCTATCATGTATGCCATGTTGTGTACTAGACTGGATGTGTCCAATGCTCTTAGTTTGACGAGCAGGTACCAAAGTGATCCTGGAGTGGAACACTGGACAGCCGTGAAGAACATCCTAAAGTACTTGAATAGGACTAAAGAAATGTTCTTAGTCTATGGAGGTGATGAACAGCTCGTCATAAAGGGTTATGTCGACGCTAGTTTCGACACCGACAAGGATGATTCTAAATCTCAGACAGGATACGTTTATATTTTGAATGGAGGAGCTCTGAGCTGGAGAAGCTGCAAGCAAAGCATGATCGTGGGATCTACAGTAGTAGCAGAATACATGGCTGCTGCAGAAGCGTCAAGTGAAGGAGTTTGGATCAGTAACTTCATCACTGAGCTTGGCGTGGTTCCAAGTGCCTTGGACCCACTGGAGATATCGTGTGACAACACTGGCGCCATAGCACTAGCTAAGGAACCAAGATATCATCCAAAGACCAAGCATATCAACCGCAAGTTTCATATAATCCGAGATTATATAGCAGATGGAGATCTGAAGATTAGCAAAGTACATAGAGATCTGAATGTCGCAGATCCATTGACTAAACCTCTTCCACGTGCAAAACATGATCAGCACCTTAGTGCCATGGGTCTTAGATTGTTGCCAGATGTAAACTAGATTATTGACTCTAGTGCAAGTGGGAGACTGTTGGAATTATGCCCTAGAGGCAATAATAAAGATGTTATTATTATAATTCTTGTTCATGATAAAGTTTATATTCTATGCTAGAATTGTATTAAGCGGAAACTTTAATACTTGTGTGGTTTGTGAACAACACCGTGTCCCTAGTATGCCTCTATGGACTAGCTCATTGATTAATGATGGTTAAGGTTTCCTAACCATAGACATGATTTGTCGATTAATAATGAGATCATATCATTGGGAGAATGATATGATGGACAGACCCAAACTAAGCGGAGCAATTAGATCGTGTCATCGTGTTCATCTTTGCGAAGCTTTTCTTATGTCTAATATTGTATTCCTTAGACCATGAGATAATACAACTCCCTGGTATCGCAAGAAAGCTTTGAGGTCATCAAACGTTATCCTATGAGAGGGTGATCATAAAGGTGTCTCTCAGGTGATCGGAAAGTACCTGTTGGGTTGTATGTATCGAGATGGGATTTGTCCCTCCCAAGTCGGAGAGATATACTTAGGGCCCACTCGGTAATCGATATCAACACCACTTGCAAGCATGTGGTTAAGGAGTTAATCACAAAGTGATATCGGATTACGGAACGAGTAAAGTACTTGCTGCGAACGAGATTGAACTAGGTAAGACGGTACCAAAGATCAAATCTCGGGCAAGTAAAATATCGCGAGACGAAGGGAATATATATATGGGATTGATTGAATCCTAGCATTGTGTCTCATCTGATATGATCATCGATGAATATGTGGGAGTCAATATGGGTTTCCAGACCCCGCTGTTGATTATTGATAGAAGATCATGTCTGCATATTCTCGAACCCGAAGGGTCACACACTTAACGTGTCTCGACGCTAGGATAGATTGGATAATTGGTTTATGAGTTTTTGTTCGGAGTCTTGGATGGGATCCGGGACATCACGAGAGGTTCCTGAATGGTCCAGAGAATAAGATTCATATAAGGCAATGCAGTTTTTGGAGTTCGGAATTGTTTCGGGTTATTCGGTATTGTACCGGAAGCTTCTAGAACCTTCCGGAGTGGGACCAACGTTGCCCCACTTGTCGGTAGGGGGTGTGGGCCTATGAGGGAGTGCCCTGGACGCATTGGGACAGGGGCACAAGGCCCCATAGGGCCCAGCCGGCCAAACCCTAGGGAAACCCTAGGGGAGCTTCTAGAAGGGGGGGACTTGCCCCCCACTCCTCCCTCCTTTGGCCGCCGTCCTAGGGCTTGGGGGAGGGGCAAGGGCCAGCCGCCCACCCCTCTTTATAAATAGGGCTGGGGGCGCACCCCTCCCACACCTCCTCCACGACCCTAGCCGCCCTGCTGCCCCTCCTCTCTCTCTCCCTCCCGACTGCGCGTAGGCGAAGCCCTACCGCAGAAACTCTCCACCACTTGCACCGCACCATTGCACTGTAGATCCAATCCATCTCTCCACCCTACTTGATGGACCGATAAAGGAGGAGACGTCGAGGTGCCGCACGTGTGCATCTCTCGGAGGCATCGCCACTTGCGGTATTAGATCGGATCGGATCGCGAGGAGGAGAAGCGAGTACGACTACATCACCCATGTTCGAGCGTTAACGCTCATGCGAATCTTAAAGGGTATGAAGATCTCATCTATCCCCCTCGTTGTTTGCATCTCCTAGATTAGATCTTGGCTTTCCCGTTCGCATCCATAGAAATTTTTTGATTTACTATGCTGCGAAACCCTTCACATACGAGTCGGCGATTCTTATCGTCTCTGCCAGGCTTGCCGGCATATCTCTTTGTAACCTTTACCACATCACACTTCCATGTATACATCCTTGTGCAAACCATGCGATTGCTTGTGACTCGATTACCCCTTCACAAGAGTTACGCATCGTACACCACCTTATGAGGAATTCCCTGTCTGTTTCATTCGGTCTTTGCTTGCACATTGCCAGTTGTTGTGGGCGATTCGGCCTCTTGTAAGTGCTCGTGAAATTTCTCACGAAAGCATCGTGAAAATCGATCCAACTGTTGATGCTTCCGGGTGGCAAATTGTTCAACCATACCCGAGCTGGTCCTTCCAGCATCTGTGGCACATAACATACTGCCCATCTCAAGTTTCCCTGCACGATCTTCATAGAGGTTCCATAATCTATGATACAGTCCTCTGGCTTTGTGCTTCCATCATACGTTTTTGTCCCTCTGGCCAGCTGGAAATTTGGCACCGGTGGCTCCTTCATGGTCCTTGGGCCGAAGCACGGTGGACCCTACAGACTTTGCGATTCAATTATCTCTGCCATCTTTATTCGGTCAAGCTTCAGCCTTGCATCATCCGGCTGAAGGTTCTTGCCTCCGAATCTTGCTCCCATTGCTTTATATGCATGATCTGGCAGTTCATACCCGTCATTTACCATAGCCGAGTAACCATCATTATACTTATTCGCGTTCGGGTCAGCAGGCTGTTGAACTGCTTTTCCCGCGCTTTGCTGTCTTCTTTTTGGCTGAGCTGGTGCGTTATTCGTAGCTGGATTTACTCCTCCTGCCGAGTGAGTTCCGTTCCTAGCATGAGGCGCAAATTTTTTCCCTCTGTTGTCATTTATTTGCCCTGCTTTTTCCTGGTTTTCATTTCCTTGGGGATTATTTATTTTTGCCCCTTGTGCATGCGTCTGGTTTCCTTGAACCACTGCCGGATCATAGGCGACCATCTGCTTGTTTCTTCCAGAATCCACACTTTTTTCTTTTCTCGGCCTAGGCGACGCTCCGGGTGAGGATGCTGTGTGCCCAACCGATCTCGCCGGGACATTAGTCGCCGAGTGAACCAGCTGTGACCTTCCTGCTATACCAGGATTTGCTCTATAATATGCCTCATTCAGCATGCTAGCTGCTTTTACTAGTTCATTGACTCGTTCTTGTTTCCTTTTCTTTGCTTCCCCTCCAAGTGGGGTAATTCTACCATTGTTGCTTCTCCTGCTCAAAGATTAGCTGCTGCTGTGTTATATGTTGGACGCATGGCTGTCTCGTTGCTGTTCTCTGGTGTTATCTTCGATGTCGCATCTGCTAGCTCTTCATTGAGGTTCCTTCCTGTCAATCTCGTTGCATCAAGCCGGGTCTTTGCGCCCTTGACTCGATTTGCCGAGTTAAGCTCCCGGATGGTGATATCCACATCCTGCTGTAAATGTGCTATCTCCTTGGATTTCTCCAGGGCTTTTATCCTGGCTTCCTCCAACTCGGCTTGCACACGTGCCCGGGTCAGTTGCATGTGCCACTAGCTCTGCCAACTTGTCTATCGCTTCCTGCAGCTCCTTAGCCCTCTTGCTCCTAGCTATGTTCTATGGTTTTTCTAGCGGCGCCTTTGCTGTTCTTGCATCCCTTGGCATTTCCTCATGATTTCCTCCCTCTGCGTTCTCATTCACTACTGGAACTACTACGGGAGCTACGGGGTTTGGGGCTGTCATCATTACCTCCATGGAGACGAGTTGGTGTGGTCTTCCAGCAACAGGAGCCGTTGGAGGATCCGGCGCCAGGACGACGCGCTCAGGATATGCGTGCTCCACGCGCACTGCAACATAGACCTGGTGCTCGCCGAACTTGATGAAGCGACCACCTCTAGGGAACGGCTTGGTCCCGAAGCAGCCCGTGTTGTCGCTGACAAAGTTGAGCACCCCAAACCTCTGGATGAGGATGGAGTAGACGCGCTCGCCGGTCTTAGCGATGATGTTGCCCGTCCGGAGGAAGACTCCATCAAGCACCTCCTTCTGCCCCATGGTGGGCGCCAACTGTCGTGGTGGTGGCACGGCATATGCCATGGGTAGGCTTAAGTTGGGGGCCGAATGGGTGCTTGTGGTCACCGGGGAGGGTGTGCACGATCAAGCCATGCACGAAGAACAAGAAGAACTCTTCATACTTAGCAATTCGATTGATACCCCAAAGATTACAAGTGCTCCTTGAGCTGTATAAGCTAGAGTTCTCAGCACTAGTTCACTACTTGGTCCAACCTTTTTCTACTACTGCTATGCCCTCCCTTATATAGGCAGTGCTAGCTAGCCAATACCCCTTTGGGTTCTAGGGTTTACTGTTTGGATCTTGGTCCCTACAATGTGGGCCGGGTAATGGGCTTTCCCTAAGCCCAGAGGCCCGATCCATAAAGCTTGACAGCTAACGGTCTTATAGTATGCTGCTTCTTGTTCCTTTTGGCATCATGCTGTTACTTTGTACGTCAGCGTATGCTTTGAGCGACACCCGACTCCTTTTGTGTCACCCGGCGTCGCCCTTCTCTTTTGACCATGCTTTACCATGGTCCCTCCTGAACCTTACTCGAAAAGGTGCCACGCGTCCTTCTTGACTCGGCCCTTCCTCGGTAGACTCAGCTCTTCGGTTCCTGCAAGGGTTACAACTTTGTCCTATGCAGGCCGACATAGTTTGTATGTCGGCTTTCATGCTTATCTTACCCGGCCGTTCTTACCCGGCCTGGTTCTTTCTTTACTCGGAGCCAACCTAGCTGCGCTATGTTTCCCCTCTCGTGACCCTACCGAGGGTTATCCCCCCGACATCCTTTTCTAAGAAAGGATTGGGCCACTTGCTGCAATTGTTTTCTATTTTATTTACTTGCACTTTATTTCTTTGCTTTATCAGAAAACTTCTAAAAATCCGTTTGCTAAGTATTTGCAGAGATTTCCTCTTCCATACCACTAGTCAACACCTTCTGCTCCTCGTTGGGATCGACACTCCTATTTATCAAAAGTACTACGATACACCCCCTATACTTGTGGGTCATCAAGACTATTTTCTGGCGCTGTTGCCGAGGAGTGAAGCGTTATTGAAGAGTGGAACTGGTAAAGGAAACTTCTACTATGAGTATTGTTTTTATTTCTGTTTGTTACTTTGTTTCCAATATGGATAACCCACTTGGTTTTCTGTTTTGGAAAACTACTACCACTGTTAGGGTAGTAGATGAAACACCACCTGTTGAGATAGATCCTTTTAAGATACGTACAAGTATTGTTGATCGTGTTATGGATATTTATTATTTAGGGGATGAAACTGTCCACCCTGGAGATCACTTGCTTTTTATCCATGAATTATGCGGGTTGTTTAAGTGTGCAGGTATCACAACTGAACGGGTGAATAAGTTACTCTCTATAGCATTGAAAGGAAGAGCTGAAGAATGGTATAAGCTGCTGAAGAATGGACAATCCATGGAATGGGAGGAAATAGTACCTCTCTTTTATTCTAAATTTTATTCTCATAGTGAGATTCATAAGGATAGGAATCTGATATATAACTTTTGGCCACGTGATGGAGAGAGTACAGCTCAAGATTGGGGGAGATTGAAGTTACTAATGCTTAAATGTCCTATTCATGAACTCCCTAACAATATTATTATCAATAACTTTTATGCTAGGCTTTCTCTTCATGATAAAGATATACTAGATGCTTCTTGTGCTGGATCATTCACACGTATGAAGGAAGAAGCTAAATGGGATCTCCTGGACCGTATTCAAGAGAACACTGAAGCATGGGAGAATGACAAAGGAAGAAAGTCAGGTATAAATTATGGTTATGAATGCATTAAATCTTTTATGGGAACTAATGACTTCCCTGATATTAGTACTAAGTATGGTCTTGATTCTCAAGTTCTTGCAAAATGTTTTAAGGCCTTTGCCTCTTATATTGAAATTCCCAAAAAGGAGTGGTACAAGTACCATGCTCCTTATAAGAACATTGTTACCCATGTTCCTGCTAGCATTGAAGTTTGTATTGTTGATCCTATTTTTCCTGAACCTTATGTTGAGAAAATCCCTTTTCCTGCTAAGGTAAGGGAACATTCTATCATAGCTAATGTGGTTAGCAAAAGTGCAAAGAAAACTATGGAACCTGATGAGCAAATAAATATTGAACCTGTGGTAGCTATTTTGAAAGATCTTGTTACTAAAAATATAGAGGATGAGCACATTGTCTTCTACAAAGACATTTCTAATATTGTCTCTCATCCTAGAAAAGCTAGAAAAGCTAGTGTCCCTATGGTTTCTATTAGAATTGGTGATCATTGCTATTATGGTTTATGTGACATTGGTGCTAGTTCTAGTGATATTCCTTATGAGCTTTACACGGAAATTATGCAAGAAATTGGTCCTTGTGAGATTGAGGACATTGATGTGGTTATTCACCTAGATAATAGAGAGACACTTTGCCCTATTGGTATTGTAAGAGATGTGGAGGTCCTCTGGGGTAAGATTAAGTATCCTGCTAATTTTCTAGTACTTGGTTCTGAAAGCTAGTAAAATCTGTTCTATTAGACCTTTCTTGAACACTTGTGGGGCTATCATAGATTGTAGGAAGGAAAAAGTTTTGACTAAGTTTGATGGAGAGTCTTATGAGTTTATTTTTTCCAAATTTGCTAAAACACGTTATGAAAATGAACTGCCTAATGAGGATTTCAGGGTTGAACAACTTTCTGCTATTTCTCTTGCTCCTAACAATGCCTTACAGCAGTTTATGGAAGATCATGAAAGTGAGGTCTTCATTAAGGAAAGAAATGAGATTGACGAGGTTTTCCTTCATCAACCCGAGTTACTTAAGCATAATCTACTTGTGGAAGATTTGGGTACCACACTACCACCTAAAGGGGATCCTGTTTTCGAATTAAAACCTCTACCTGATGATCTTAAATATGCTTATCTAGATGATAAGAAAATATATCATGTTATTATTAGTTCTAAACTTTTAGGGAAGGAAGAGGAAAGATTATTGGAAACATTGAAGAAACACCGAGGAGCTAGGGGGTATACTCTTGAAGATTTAAAAGGGATTTCTCCTACTATATGCCGGCATGCTATCAATATAGAACCTGATGTAAGACCAGTTGTTGAACACCAACGCCGTTTAAATCCTAAATTGAAGGATGTGGTAAGAAATGAGGTATTAAAACTCCTTGATGCTGGTATTATTTACCCTATTGCTGATAGTCAATGGGTTAGCCCCGTTCATTGTGTCCCAAAAAAAGGGGGAATCATAGTTGGGCCTAATGAAAATAATGAGCTTATACCCTAAAGAGTAGTGGTTGGGTATAGGATGTACATTGATTTTAGAAAGGTTAATAAAGTTACTAAGAAAGATCATTATCCTTTGCCCTTTATTGATCTAATGCTAGAAAGATTGTCTAAAAAGACTCACTTTTGTTTTCTTGATGGTTATTCTGGGTTCTCTCAAATTTCTGTGAGAGCACAAGACCAAGAGAAAATCACCTTCACTTGTCCTTATGGAACTTATGCTTACAGGCATCTGCCTTTTGGTTTATGTAATGCTCCTGCTACCTTTCAGAGATGTATGTCTGCTATCTTTCATGGTTTTTGTGAAGAAATTGTGGAAGTTTTCATGGACAATTTCTCCGTCTATGGAACTTCTTTTGATAATTTTTTGCACAACCTTGATAAAGTTTTGCAAAGATGTGAAGAAACTAACCTTGTTCTTAATTGGGAGAAATGCCACTTCATGGTTAATGAAGGGATTGTTCTTGGACACAAAATGTCTGGAAGAGGTATTGAAGTAGACAGAGCCAAAATTGAAGCAATTGAGAAGATGACTTACCCAAGGGATATAAAAGGTATTCATAGTATCCTTGGTCATGATGGGTTCTATAGGAGGTTTATTAAGGATTTCTCCAATATTTCAAAGCCCCTTACTAATCTTCTTCAAAAAGATGTACCTTTTGTTTTTGATGATGATTGTAAGGAAGCTTTTGAAACTTTGAAGAAAGCTTTAACTACTGCTCCTATTGTTCAACCACCTGATTGGAATTTACCTTTTGAAATTATGTGTGATGCTAGTGATTTTGCTGTGGGTGCTGTTCTTGGGCAACGTGTTGATAAAAAGTTGAATGTTATTCATTATGCTAGCAAGACTCTAGATGCTGCTCAAAAGAATTATGCTACTACTGAAAAGGAGTTCTTAGCTATAATCTTTGCTTGTGATAATTTTAGGCCAAATATTGTTGATTCAAAGGTTACTATTCATACTGATCATGTTGCTATTAAGTACCTTATGACAAAGAAAGGCGCTAAGCCTAGGCTTATTAGATGAGTGTTTCTTTTAGAAGAGTTTGATCTGCATATTGTAGATAGGAAAGGTGCTGAAAATCCTATTGCTGATAACTTATCTCGTTTGGGAAACATTTCTTTTGACCCTATGCCTGTTAATGATAGTTTTCCAAATGAGTAGTTGGCTACAATAAGGGTAAGCCCGCATGAGAGTCTTTGGTATGCTGATTTGTTATACCCCTCCTTTATAAAGGAAAAGGATCCCTGTGATTGCAATGCTAGTCCCTGGATCAATGCTAGCATCCACAGTTTAAGATGAAGTACACAGATACAAAGGTCGTTTAATACATTCATTTCAGAGATAAAACATAGTCTTTTACAACTCAGGGCCAAAGGCCTAATACAAGAGTTTATGGAATAAGTAAATAAACATAAGTCTTCATCTTCATGTGCCACAGGCAAGCATGTTGAGTGTAGACTCATGACTCCTAATCATCATCGGAGTAACCTGCAACATCACAAGTTACAGCCACAGAGGGTCAATACTTTGGAATAGTATTGGCAAGTGATACCTTGGTAAATTTTTAAGTGGTCTATAATACTACATGCAATTTGGCTAAGTGTAACTTGGCTTGCTTTGCTCAAAATAGGTTTTTCCTATTAGTTGAAATCATTAAGTTTTTCTTTGTCAAAAACTATCCCAAGGAACCACCAATAGACATTGGGGTCCTTCACCCTTGTTCTCCCACAAGTTTTACTTAGAAGTTGGAGTGATGAGATTCTTGTAGCTTCCATGTCTTGATGCTCAAATTGTCCATTTCCATGGACATGGCTTAGTACTTAGGTTTTCCATCTGTAGAGGTTGTGCACTTTCCCCACCAGACTTGGTTTCCCAAGACAGGACCTTTCAGAAGCCTTTCCTTAGTCAAAATGGACGCGCTCCAACCTATCATTCCCACTACCACCAACTGTCCATGACACTAAGTTCTAGCTACCTATATGATCAAGGCAGAGCCCATTTTGCCAAGTGGTTGCACTTGTAAGCTTTCTCAACACTTGGCCTCAAAATCCCTTTGTGCCTGGGTGGCATTCCACAAGTGTGATACACAAGCCAAATCCATGGCCTTGTGTAACCACTCAACATAACCCAAACTTTCCATTCCACCCAGGAGGTTCATTTGACTTAGTTGTTTTATTAAGAAAGCATAAGTCTCATGACTTAGAAATATTTCCACCATAGTAAGTATAGATTTTCACCATCCCTTGTTTGCTAATAGCTAGGCTAAGCATGGCATGATAACTTAACTTAGGAAAATTCCCTAGCAATTCTAAACTACTTAGGATTTCCCAACCTTTCATTTAGAAAAGAGTAATATGCAAGACTTAGCAAAATATCTAATGTAAGTACAAAACATAGGATAAAAATATTCATGAAAATATCACTTGCCTTGGTAATGAGGAGAGTAGCACTCTTCACAGTCACAATCACTAGCAAAATCTACACAAAATTGTAGCATACAATTACACACAATTTATATACAATCAAAAATAATATGAGTGCATGCATGCATGAATTTACTAAGTGGTGATTTTGAAAACTCTACCAAGCATGTGCATGTTACTGAAACATAACAAGACACAAAATTTGCCAAATCTAACTTATTTGGTACTTAAACAAATTGCTAAACTAAAACCATACTCAAAATAGCCTTAAACATGTTTCTACAAACAAAGTCATTTTAATGGTTACTATATGTTAAACACTTTGTATAATCAGAAAGGCCTTGATTCCCTGAATCCAACGGTATAAAGTTTGCAAAATTCCAACGTGGAAATCAAAAGTTATAAGCATTTGAAATTTGGATACAATTCTGATTTAAAATCTGTTTTTAGATCTGTTCCTAGCCACGCGTCGCGTTGTGATTGGTGCGTACCGGTTCGCACCGGATCGAGCTCTGCAGCCGCAGGATCTAAACAGATCGCATGTTCATCGCGTGCATCGTTTGGCCGATAAGTGAATCTATCCTAGCGCTTGGATCTAGATCTAACGGTAGCGAGCAACGACCATGGCGTCAACAGCGGCGGAGTGCTCGGTCTACGGCGGCGCTTGCGTTCCAGGTCGTCCGCGAGAGGGAGAAGGGTCATACCAGGTTCACAGGAAGCTGCTGAAACTCAAGGTAGCGTCGGTTTGCGAAGGGGCGTGCTGTCACGGCGATGATACCTCGTCGGAGTTGAGTCTGGCGACAGGTGGTTGTTGTCGGAGTCGTTGCTGAGGTTCCATGTTGCCCTAACACAAGCCAGAGGGTTTAGGAGATGCGCAAGACCGTGGCGAACAATCTCGTGTGAGTCAGAAGTGAAGGGGCGCACGGGACTTACGGAATTTGGTCGCCGGAGTCGAGGTTGTCGTCAGGTGCTTGCGGTGTCGAGCGGAAACGGCGACCTGGGGCAGTACAGGATGAACTAGTGGGGCCAGGAGGTGCGCAAAGAGATTGCGAATCTGCTCGTTTGAACCAGAGGGGAAGGGGCGCACGGGGCTTATCGGAATCGATCGCCGGAGTGAGCTCTGTCTGCGGCGGTGCGAGGATGATTGTGAGCAGCCTGGTGGCGGAGAGGTGGTGCTAAGTGAGGGGAAATGGCCGCGGTGCAGAGGGGATCTTATAGCCAGAGCGGTTGCAAGGATTGCGCGGCGAATCAATGGTAATTAAGCGCGCAGTATCAGCGGCGAGGTAACGGCGGAGCGAGCGGTGCTGGCGCGCGTGATTGACGACGAAGACGACGTGGTCTCAGGGTCCACACGTCAGCAGGTTAAACAGAGAGGGGGTGGGGTCCGGCAATGATCGAGTGTAAGGCTTCAGCGTGAGAGAGGAAAAGAAAATCCCCGGGTGGGCTAGTTGGGCTCGATTCTATGCTGGGCCAGAAACCTGGCGCGCAGCCCTTTTCTTTTGTTTATTCCTTTTCCTTTTCTATTTTGGTTTTCAGGAATGATTTAGATATGAATTCAAATCCTTTTTGAATTCAAACAATTCTGGGGATCTTTGCAGGGTTCTGTGGTTTCAAAACCAGTTATTTAAACATGGGCCTACCCTGCAAGGCTTGGACAAGCTTGGTCTTAAAACAATCAGAGACTTTGTCTCTGGTTTGCAAATGTTTTACCAAAAAAAATAGGGTTTTGAAATTATTTCTAAGTTGAAAACTTTGGTTAAACTTTTACACCTAAACTTTCCAACAATGGAGGCAAGCAAACAAGTTCCTAAACATTCAAGTTTCAAAGGGTGATGGCCATTTGAGTAAAATTTGCTCACATGAAATCATAGCACAAGCTTCTGTTTCTGAAATGATTTTGAGAAAAACCCTAAATGATGATGAATGCTAGGATGATATGAATGAATTTTGGAATATGAATTTAGGGATGTTACAAATCTAACCCCCTTAAGATGAATCTCGCCCTCGAGATTCGGATTGGCTAGCAAATAGGTGTGGGTGGTCTTTCCGAAGATCATCTTCTCTTTCCCACGTTGCTTCCTCTTCGGAATGATGACTGCATTGCACTTTGCAAAACTTGATAGTCTTTGACCTTGTGACTCTTTCTGCGGTTTCAAGAATCTTGACAGGCTTTTCTTCATAGGTGAGATCACTTTCTAGTTGAACTTCTTCCAAAGGTATGGTATCCTTCAAAGAAGATTCTTCCATTTCTGGGTGACATTTCTTGAGCTGACTCACATGAAATACATTATGGACAGCTGACAGAGATTCGGGCAATTCGACTTCATACGCAACTTCTCCCTTGCGACTTAGAATTTTGAATGGCCCAACATATCTTGGTGCCAACTTTCCTTTGACTCCAAATCTTTTCTCTCCACGAAGTGGTGATACTCTAAGATAAGCTCTATCCCCAACTTCGTAGGTGACTTCTCTACGCTTAGAATCCGCGTAGCTTTTCTGTCGAGACTGTGCTATCTTCAACCTGTCCTTAACCAATTTGACCTTCTCTTCGGCGTCTTTGATAAGATCTGGTCCAAACAAACTTCTTTCTCCCACACCATTCCATAGCAATGGGGTGGTACACTTCCTTCCGTAGAGAAACTCAAATGGTGCCATCCCAATGCTAGATTGGTAACTGTTATTGTAAGATAACTCTGCGTAAGTCAGACTTTCATCCCAACTTGCTCCATAGTCTAGGGCACATGCCCTCAACATGTCTTCAAGAATCTGGTTAGTCCTTTCCGTTTGTCCATCCGTTTGAGGATGAAAAGCAGTGCTGAATTCCAACCTCGTTCCTAAAGATTCATGAAGCTGTCTCCAAAAGTGAGACGTGAACTGAGTTCCTCTATCAGACACAATACTCTTAGGCACACCGTGAAGGCATACAATTCTGCTCATGTAGATTTTGGCTAACTTGGCACTGGTATAAATTGTCTTTACGGGTATAAAATGAGCCACTTTAGTTAGGCGATCCACTACTACCCATATGGAATCATACCCTGACCTGGTCCTTGGTAATCCGGTAATGAAATCCATAACAATATTTTCCCACTTCCATTCAGGAATAGGCAGTGGTTGAAGCAAACCTGCTGGTTTCTGATGCTCCGCTTTCACTCTACTACACACATCACACAAAGCAATGTGTTCGGCGATGTCCCTTTTAAGATTGTTCCACCAAAATCTTTCTTTCATATCCATGTACATTTTGGTGTTTCCCGGGTGAATAGAATACGGAGAGTTGTGGGCTTCTTGTAGAATCAGTTTCCTCATCTCCGGATCTTGTGGAACACAGATACGTTTCCCGTGCCATAAAGTACCTTGTTCGTCTATATGGAAACTTTTAGCTTTCCCTTGACTAATCCGTTCCTTAATCTCTTCGATTTCTTTATCCGTCTTTTGGTCTTCTTTAATCTTATCCAACAGAGTGGGTTGAACATCCAAAGACATGAGATGTCCTTCTGGCACAATCTCCAACCTGAGTTCCTTGAATTGCTTACACAAGTCATCTGGCAATTCACATTTGGTAAGGCCATTTACAAACGCCTTACGACTTAGAGCATCTGCTACAACATTTGCTTTACCGGGGTGGTATTGCAAACTCAAGTCGTAATCCTTGATAAGTTCTAGCCATCTCCTTTGTCTCATATTGATTTCCTTCTGGGTGAAGATATATTTCAAACTCTTGTGATCGGTGAATACTTCACAACGCTTTCCCAAAAGGTAGTGTCTCCATGTTTTGAGCATGGACAACAGCGGCTAACTCTAAATCATGAGTAGGATAGTTTACTTCATGAGTTTTGAGTTGTCTCGAGGCATAAGCCACAACTTTTCCGCCTTGCGTAAGTACGGCACCTAATCCTTGATGAGAAGCATCACAATACACTTGGAAATCCTTTTCCAAGTCTGGCAGGCACAGAACTGGTGCTGACACAAGCCTCTTCTTTAATTCTTGAAAGCTGAGTTCACAACCTTCGCAAGCAAATTTCTTATCTTTCTTTAACAATTCTGTCATTGGTTTAGCAACCTTTGAAAAAATTTCAATGAATCTTCTGTAGTAACCTGCTAAACCAAGGAAACTACGAACCTCTTTTACGTTCTTAGGAGATTCCCGTTCTGTCACAGCTGAAACTTTAGCAGGATCAACTGCTACACCATCCCTTGTCATAACGTGACCAAGAAATCCAACTTCCTCTAACCAGAATTCACACTTGCTGAATTTGGCATAAATTTTATGTTCCCTCAGTTTCTCAAGTATCAAGCGTAGGTGTCTTTCGTGTTCTTCTTTGCTCTTAGAGTAGACTAAGATGTCATCAATGAAAATGACCACAAACTTGTCAAGAAATTCCATGAACACTTTGTTCATCATATTCATGAAATATGCTGGAGCGTTGGTTAAGCCAAAAGGCATCACAGTGTACTCATACAATCCATACCTCGTGGTGAATGTTGTTTTAGGTATGTCTTGCTCTCTTATCTTGAGTTGAAAATAACCTGATCGGAGATCAATCTTCGAGAACACACATGCTCCTTCTAGCTGATCAAACAAGTCGTTGATTCTTGGCAAAGGATATTTATTCTTGATAGTTACCTCGTTGAGAGAACGGTAATCAATGCATAATCTTTGAGTTCTATCTTTCTTTTCTACGAACAAAACTGGAGCTCCCCAAGATGAAGAACTTGGTTGGATGAATCCTTTCTGCAACTGTTCTCCAAGTTGTTTCTTGAGTTCTTTTAGTTTGTCAACTGACATCTTGTAAGGTCTCTTTGCTCTTGGTCCAGATCCAGGTACCAAATCTATTATAAACTCCACATCTCTATCTGGTGGCATTCCCGGTAACTCTACCGGAAACACATCCGGATACTCACACACAATTGGCACAGTGTCCATGCTAACCCCCTTAAGAGAATTCAGCTTACTTCCTTTAGATTCAAAGTTGGACTTGAATTTTATCCTCTTTCCTTCAGGGTTTGTGAGTGAAACAGTATGATTTGCACAATCTAGTATTCCCTCATACTTAGCCATCCAATCCATTCCCAAAATCACATCCAATCCTTGGGAATTTAGGATTATTAGGTTCACTGGAAACTTATGTTTTCCGATCTCTATGACTAGATCCCGGCATCCAAGACTCACTATCATATCTCCTCCCGGAGAGCTAACTTTTATCGGACACCCAATGTTTTCAGATGCAAACCCATTACTATCAACAAATGCTTTTGATATGAAAGAATGAGATGCACCGGTATCAAAGAGTACAAATGCTGGAATTGAATTGAGTCTGAACTTACCAGCAACAGCATTAGGCTCTTCATAGACCTCTTCCACATTGATGTGGTTAACTTGTCCTTTCTGAAAAGGATTGGGCTTGTTAGGTCCTTCAACTTTCTTTTCAGGGCACTCATTAGCATAATGCCCCAGCTTCTTGCATTTGAAGCATTCAACCTGACTGATGTCCTTTTTAGGCTGGTTTCCACTTCCACTTCCACTGTGGTGGCTCTTATGTCCACTCTTGTGATTCTTGTACTTATCATTGTCATGACTGCGATGATGCTTGTTGTCATGACGGTTGTGGTTGTGGTGCTTGTTAAATTTCCCATGCCTGTGGGATCCTGAGCTGACACTATCATCATAGTGAGATCGTTTATGAGACGATCCCGAGCTGTGCTTGTCGGAGTGTTTCCTCTTCCTACTCTCGACTTGCTTCATTTTACTCTCCACAATAGCAGCCTTGTCACACAGCGACTGATAAGTTGGAACATATGCCACAGACAGCTGCAGATTCAGCTCATCATTCAAGCCTTCCAAAAACTTTTCCTTTCTTTTGGCATCTGTGTCAACCTCATCCGGTGCATAGCGCGCCAGATTGTTGAACTCTTCTATATATTCAGCCACGCTGTGGTGGCGCTGCTTCAGTTGTGAAACTCCTTCTTTTCAGGCTCATCATTCCTGGTGAGATATGAGTAGTGCGAAAGCCATCTTCAAAGATAGCCCAAGTCACCTCATCAATAGGAGTGGTGATCTGGAAGTTGTCCCACCATGTGGCGGCTGGTCCTTCCAACAGATGTGCTGCGAACCTAACTTTTTCAGCATCCGTGCAACCCACAGTCACTAAGTCTTTGTTCACAGAACGTAGCCAATCATTGGCCACCATGGGATCAGTCGTTCCCGAAAACTTAGCTGGCCTCAGACGCAGAAATCTGGTGAGCATATCGAAACCCGGAGGGTTGTTGTTGTTGTTATTGGGGTTGTTGTTGTTCTGGTTTTGGATGAATGTCGTCATCATTTGCATAAGTTGTGTCTGCGCATTCATCATCTGTTGCATTTCCGGGGTAATGTTGTTGGGGTTGGGGTTTGCGCGATGGGGAGGCATCTGTGGTTTGTTCAAATAGAGATAAGAATGAGATACCCTTACATGATTCATTACATCACATAAGCAAACACATAGCATGCAACACAAGGATCAAAGTTCAACAACAAGATAACAAAGTCTCAAAGTAAAAACACACAAGTGTCAAGCCATCCACATGTCGGATGGTCCAATAACCGAGTAGTCAGGTCTACTCATCAGCATCAATCTCCTCCTCGACAAAAGTAAGACCTGCGTTCTCCATCGCGGTCTTGTTCTCCTCGATAGTAGTGGTCAAGGACTCAATCTTGGTCTTGAGAGTCCTCTTTTGGAAGCGAAGCCTCTCAATAACCATCTGCTGCTGCTCTAGCTCGAAATCCTTGGACTTCAGTTCCTCGGTCATGTCCCGAATCTTCTTGTTCCTATCCTGGACACGTTTCTCCTGACTCTTGAACTTACGGTCCTGGTTCTCGAACCTCGCCTCCATCTCCTTGACTATCTCGTCCTGCTGCGCGAAGAGCTTGTCCTTCTCGCGAAGCTGCACCTGGAGCTCGTCATTACTGAGCATGACATTGGTCCTGTCAGTATCCACGTGCCTAATAAGAGTCTCTAAGTCCTGGAGGTACAGCGTGCTCGGCTCATGCCCTCGAGTCGTCCTCAAAGTCGATGGACTCTCTGTCATCATCACGCCTTCGGAAGGCGTGGAAGTGAGTGCCTCTAACCTGTCGGGAGTGACGACCCAACAGTCGTCCTATCAGGTCCTGCATGCAAACCTCCATGCCTCTCTCTCTGTCATCGTGCATAAGCTTGAAGACGATGGCCTCCGTAGTAGGCTCTGTCTGGCGTCCTGGCTGGTTCACCTTGAAGCCCCAGAGGTCCTTCCTCTCAAACTTGGTGAGTGGGTGCACCATAATGGTGGGAAGAGGGAGATCAAGCAAGGTAGTAAGCTCTACTATACGAGGACCAAAACGGGTAACCTGGAACTCCTCAACAGTGCTGATGGTAATAGGCATCTATTTATAAGATTGAAAAAGTTAGAACAACACAAGTTAAAACAAGACAAACACTCATACATAACCATGGAACATAAAAAATCACACAAGTCATGCATACACAATTACATTACATCAATCAAGGTCCAAACTTATTTAAGGTATCAATTTTTGAAAAATAAGGTGATAGATGGTGGTCCAACTAATGAAGTGTGCTCACAATCCTATCTCACTAGTTCTGGTGGCTAACACAATGTTCCTAGAGGCAATCCACCTATCTTGTTCACATGATTCTATCACTAAGTCTATAATATCTCCCCTTAATTCTTGGTTGGTGGCTTCCAACTCTTGGGTAAGTTCCTTTTCTTTCTCTAAGTCTTTTTGGAGGTTGAGCATCCTGCACTTGACTCTAGCACTTAGTTCTTTGATGGTCCTCCAAGCTGCATCTCTGGCTGACTCAAAGAATGTTGTGTGCATCACAATGTTGGTGTACATGCAAAAGCCTCTTTCTTTGTGGTTGTCTTCCTTGTTTTTGTACAAGTGAAGTTGCACCCACCAATACTCCACACCTTCCTCCATCACTGGAAAGCCCTTGTACACAGCTGCACCATGTGCTTCCATTGCCTCCATGAGGTCCTTGAGAATTTTGGGAAACTCAGTTTCACACTCCAAGGTCATGGTCATGAGTGGTCCTTTCTTAACGGCTTCGTTGATGGAGTTCATCTACAAATAGAGATGAGAATGAGAAGATTAGAAAAATTTACGAGAAGAATAGACAAGTGTAGAAGTAGTTAAAGATTTTTCCTTAGTGGTTTCCAATCCTAGGGTCATAATCCTACAGGCAACACAGTGCTCTGATACCATCTGTTATACCCCTCCTTTATAAAGGAAAAGGATCCCTGTGATTGCAATGCTAGTCCCTGGATCAATGCTAGCATCCACATTTTAAGATGAAGTACACAGATACAAAGGTCGTTTAATACATTCATTCCAGAGATAAAACATAGTCTTTTACAACTCAGGGCCAAAGGCCTAATACAAGAGTTTATGGAATAAGTAAATAAACATAAGTCTTCATCTTCATGTGCCACAGGCAAGCATGTTGAGTGTAGACTCATGACTCCTAATCATCATCGGAGTAACCTGCAACATCACAAGTTACAGCCACAGAGGGTCAATACTTTGGAATAGTATTGGCAAGTGATACCTTGGTAAATTTTTAAGTGGTCTATAATACTACATGCAATTTGGCTAAGTGTAACTTGGCTTGCTTTGCTCAAAATAGTTTTTTCCTATTAGTTGAAATCATTAAGTTTTTCTTTGTCAAAAACTATCCCAAGGAACCACCAATAGACATTGGGGTCCTTCACCCTTGTTCTCCCACAAGTTTTACTTAGAAGTTGGAGTGATGAGATTCTTGTAGCTTCCATGTCTTGATGCTCAAATTGTCCATTTCCATGGACATGGCTAAGTACTTAGGTTTTCCATCTGCAGAGGTTGTGCACTTTCCCCACCAGACTTGGTTTCCCAAGACAGGACCTTTCAGAAGCCTTTCCTTAGTCAAAATGGACGCGCTCCAACCTATCATTCCCACTACCACCAACTGTCCATGAGACTAAGTTCTAGCTACCTATATGATCAAGGTAGAGCCCATTTTGCCAAGTGGTTGCACTTGTAAGCTTTATCAACACTTGGCCTCCAAATCTCTTTGTGCCTGGGTGGCATTCCACAAGTGTGATACACAAGCCAAATCCATGGCCTTGTGTAACCACTCAACATAACCCAAACTTTCCATTCCACCCAGGAGGTTCATTTGACTTAGTTGTTTTATTAAGAAAGCATAAGTCTCATGACTTAGAAATATTTCCACCATAGTAAGTATAGATTTTCACCATCCCTTGTTTGCTAATAGCTAGGCTAAGCATGGCATGATAACTTAACTTAGGAAAATTCCCTGGCAATTCTACTATTCTAAACTACTTAGGATTTCCCAACCTTTCATTTAGCAAAGAGTAATATGCAAGTCTTAGCAAAATATCTAATGTAAGTACAAAACATAGGATAAACAATATTCATGAAAATATCACTTGCCTTGGTAATGAGGAGAGTAGCACTCTTCACAGTCACAATCACTAGCGAAATCTACACAAAATTGTAGCATACAATTACACACAATTTATATACAATCACAAATAATATGAATGCATGCATGCATGAATTTACTAAGTGGTGATTTTGAAAACTCTACCAAGCATGTGCATGTTACTGAAACATAACAAGACACAAATTTTGCCAAATCAAACTTATTTGGTACTTAAACAAATTGCTAAACTAAAACCATGCTCAAAATAGCCTTAAACATGTTTCTACAACCAAAGTCATTTTAATGGTTACTATATGATAAACACTTTGTATAATCAGAAAGGCCTTGATTCCCTGCATCCAACGGTATAAAGTTTGCAAAATTCCAACATGGAAATCAAAAGTTATAAGCATTTGAAATTTGGATCCAATTCTGATTTAAAATATGTTTTTAGATCTGTTCCTAGCCACGCGTCGCGTTGTGATTGGTGCGTACCGGTTCGCACCGGATCGAGCTCTGCAGCCGCAGGATCTAAACAGATCGCACGTTCCAGATCGCGTACCGTTTCGCCGATAAGTGAATCTATCCTAACGCTTGGATCTAGATCTAACGGCGCGCGAGCAAGCGACCATGTCTTGGCCAGCGGCGAGCGCCGGTTCACGGGGCGGCGCTTATGCTCTGTGTCGTCCGCGAGAGGGAGAAGGGTCATACCAGGTTCGCAGGAAGCTGCTGAAACTCAAGGTAGCGTCGGTTTGCGAAGGGGCGTGCTGTCACGGCGATGATACCTCGTCGGAGTTGAGTCTAGCGACAGGTGGTTGTTGTCGGAGTCGTTGCTGAGGTTCCACGTTGCCCTAACACAAGCCAGAGGGTTTAGGAGATGCGCAAGACCGTGGCGAACAATCTCGTGTGAGTCAGAAGTGAAGGGGCGCACGAGACTTACGGAATTTGGTCGCCGGAGTCGAGGTTGTCGTCAGGTGCTTGCGGTGTCGGCGAAACAGCGACTGGGCAAGACAGATGAACTAGTGGGGTCAGGAGGTGCGCAAAGAGATTGCGAATCTGCTCGTTTGAACCAGAGGGGAAGGGGCGCACGGGGCTTACCGGAATCGATCGCCGGAGTGAGCTCTGTCTGCGGCGGTGCGAGGATGATTGTGAGCAGCCTGGTGGCGGAGAGGTGGTGCTAAGTGAGGGGAAATGGCCGCGGTGCAGAGGGGATCTTATAGCCAGAGCGGTTGCAAGGATTGCGCGGCGAATCAATGGTAATTAAGCGCGCAGTATCAGCGGCGAGGTAACGGCGGAGCGAGCGGTGCTGGCGCGCGTGATTGACGACGAAGACGACGTGGTCTCGTGGTCCACACGCCGGGGTTAAGCAGAGAGGGTGGGGTCCGTGATCGGCGAGTCGTGCGTGAGAGAGGAAAAGAAAATCCCCGGGTGGGCTAGTTGGGCTCGATTCTATGCTGGGCCAGAAACCTGGCGCGCAGCCCTTTTCTTTTGTTTATTCCTTTTCCTTTTCTATTTTGGTTTTCAGGAATGATTTAGATATGAATTCAAATCCTTTTTGAATTCAAACAATTCTGGGGATCTTTGCAGGGTTCTGTGGTTTCAAAACCAGTTATTTAAACATGGGCCTACCCTGCAAGGCTTGGACAAGCTTGGTCTTAAAACAATCAGAGACTTTGTCTCTGGTTTGCAAATGTTTTACAAAAAAAAATAGGGTTTTGAAATTATTTCTAAGTTGAAAACTTTGGTTAAACTTTTACACCTAAACTTTCCAACAATGGAGGCAAGCAAACAAGTTCCTAAACATTCAAGTTTCAAAGGGTGATGGCCATTTGAGTAAAATTTGCTCACATGAAATCATAGCACAAGCTTCTGTTTCTGAAATGATTTTGAGAAAAACCCTAAATGATGATGAATGCTAGGATGATATGAATGAATTTTGGAATATGAATTTAGGGATGTTACATGATTATGCTAACTTTATTGTTTCCAAGTATTTGCCTCCAACCTTTATAGCCCAGCAAAGAAGAAAGTTCTTTTATGATCTGAGGCATTACTTTTTGGATGACCCACATTTATATAAAGGAGTAGATGGTATTATGGGAAGATGTGTTCCAGAGTATGAGCAACAAGAGATATTGATAAAATGTCATGGGAGTGCTTATGGATGACATCATGGTGGGGATAGAACTGCACAAAAAGTTTTACAATCTGGATTTTATTGGCCTAGCCATTCCAAGGATGCAAGGAAGTTTGTTTTATCATGTGACGAATGTCAAAGAATTGGTAACATTTAGACACAATGAAATGCGTATGAATTATTCTCTTGTTATTGAACCTTTTGATTGTTGCAGATTGGACTTTATGGGTCCTTTTCCTCCTTCAAAAGGGTATACTCATATTCTTGTTGATGTTGGTTAAGTTACAAAGTGGGTAGAGGCCATACCTACAAACAGTGCTGATGGTAAGACCTCTTTAAAAATGCATAAAGATGTTATTTTTCCTAGGTTTTGTGTGCCTAGATATCTCATGACTGATGGAGGTCCTCATTTTATTCATGGTGGTTTTAGGAAGACTCTTGCTAAATATGATGTTAACCATATAATTGCTTCAGCTTATCACCCCCAAACCAGTGGGAAAGTAGAACTTTCTAATAGAGAAATTAAATCTATCTTGTAGAAGACTGTTAATAGATCTAGGAAGAATTGGGCTAAAAAGTTGAATGATGCTTTATGGGCTTATAGAACTTCTTATAAAAATCCTATGGGAATGTCTCCTTACAAAATGGTTTATGGGAAAGCTTGTCACTTGCCTCTATAATTAGAACACAAAGCTTATTGGGCAGTGAAAGAACTGAATAGAGATTTTAAACTTGCTGGTGAGAAAAGATTGCTTGACTTGAGTACCTTAGACGAGTGGAGAAGTGAAGCTTATGAAAATGCTAGAATCTTTAAGGAAAAAGTAAAAAAGATGGCATGATAGGAGAATTCTCAAAAGGGAATTCCATGTTGGTGAGAAAGTTCTTTTGTATAGGTTTCGTGTCAGATTTTTTGCAGGGAAACTACTCTCAAAATGGGAAGGACCTTTTGTTATTAAGGAATTGTATCGTTTAGGGGCTATTAAAATATATTCCTTGAAAGACAACACTACACAGGTGGTGAATGGTCAAAGGCTTAAACATTATATTTCTGGAGATTCTTACAATGAAGATGTTAATATTATTTAAATGGTAACTCTAGAAGACTTTATTACAAACTCTAGAATCTGCAGAGTTCGTCTTTGAGTAGGTAAAAGTGCTGCAAACTAAAGGTTCGTGAAAACCTTATATTTTTATATTTTTGATGTTTTTATTACATATGGAAGGTTATGAGACGAAACAGAGGAGGAAATGGAGGCCAGGTGGGCCACACCCACCCTAGGCACGGGCCCCAGCTGGCCGCGCCTATAGGGGGTGTGAGCCCCCTGGAGTCCGTCTCCGCCTCGTTTTCGCATAGTACCTTCCTTATGCATTGAAACTTCGTAATATATAACCCCTATATCCCCCGAGGTTCATATATCGTGTTCTCATCATGTTTTTGTTTCGATCTGTTTCTGTCAGGCAGGTTCTCATCTTTGGAGCCACAATGTCTTCCTCTGGATCTCCCATGGAGGATTTCTCCGCGGATGTCATCAAACCGTACATGTATCAGTTAAGGATTCATCCCAAGGAGTTGATTCTCAAGGATGGGAAGGTGCAGATGAAAGAAGTTCAAGGCCCTAAGGGAGAAGGAGGCCTGGAAGACAGAATGGAAGCATTGGAGCAGGAAGTTTTCAGGTAGAAGAATATGGCGGAATGCTAAGTGGATGTCATCCATAAGATAAGTTCAGAACTCATCGCCAAGCATAAGGAGGAGGTTGCTGGGCTTCGAGACGAAATCCTCTCACTCCATCAGACAACCAACCAATTACAACCATAGCTCTACGACATACAAAATCAAAACTGTGAGTATGAGGATAGATTTAAACGCATAAGCTCTGCTGCTAGTTTCAGGATTGTGGAAACCAAGACATCCTTTTTGGATGGGGAGCCTTTACCTTGGAAGTCTGATGATGACAAGGGACCACCGCCACCGAAGGAGTAATTCGTCATCAGGTTTGGCATCCCCTTGGCTTGTTCCAAGCTTGGGGGAGTGCAGCGATATCATATCATTATCTTTTATCTTTTTACCTTTTTAGTAGATTCATATCTTGGGTAGAGAAGTTATCTTATAGGTTGTTATGCATTATGGAAGTATCTCTCTTTTAGTTGGATATCTATGTATCCCTTGGTGTGAGTGCCTTTATGGAATATTAATGAGAAGTTTCATCTTTTACTTTTTGCACTTCTTATTTTAGTTTGCAATCTTTATTATATGATTGATCTTGTTGATCAGTATTAGTATCACTTTGGGAGCATCAAGTAGTTCTAAATTGGTTTTGGCAAACCAAGCTCTGGTTAGTAGCAACACTTTTTCAGGTTTGAAAGGAAAAGAGAAAAAGCTTACAGGTATTTGTATCATTTATTTTCTTTCTTGATTGGCTCATAAGCTTAGTATTCTTTATTTAAGATCTTTTGTGTCTTCAAGGAAGATTGCATGTTTGGATTTATCACTTGTAGGTTTGCTTGTTTCCTTCAACTCTTTTGCTTGCTACCCAGTCTTGCTAGCCAAAAACCTTGTTTTGAGAAGGCATACTTCTCATGCATCCAACTCCCTCAAACCAAAACATGTGCCATTTGTGTCCACCATACCTACCTATTAGCATTATTGCTATTCCAAGCAAATTATAAAGCTTCATCTATCTTTCAAATTAAAAATTATTTTGTTATGTGAAAACTACTTCGTAAAGCTCTCACGAATTTGATGGCACACATTATTTTCTTGCCCCTAATAAACTTGAACCATTGCGTCATCGAAGTTGTATATGGTTGCATCTATACGTTGGGAATAGCAGAACCGTGTTGTCATGGGGAATGCTTTCAACACCTGTAAATACATACCAGTTGATATCATGCTCTTTTGTTTGCGGATGTCGTCGGTGTGAAATAAAAGGGGAGCTTGTAAGTCCATGGAGTTATGTATGTGTGTTAGAGAAACGTCTGGGCCGCTAGCCTAAGCCATGCCTAATCATGGTGGAAACATGCAGCATCACCATAATGAGCAATCTAAGAAGCTTTCTTCTAAAAAAAGAGAGAGACATATGAAAAGAGTAAATAGAGAAAAAAGCACCATTTTCCCATGGTAAATAAGAGATTGCTGAGATGCTCATTGTCTGCTTGCCTTGTCATTTTGATTATGGGATAGCTCCTATATCATGTGCAAGGTGCCCTGCTATGTTCTCTATGATACGCATGTACTTACAATGACAAGAACTTACCGGTAACTAAAGTTGAGTAGCATGAGGAGCGGCCCTCGCACTCAAGGGACATGAGATTTCCAACTTATATTTCGTCAAGCATATACTCCATCTCTGTTCACTTTAACCTTAATCACCTCAAGATTCTTATGATAGGGGCAATGAGAGCTCAAAGCTAGTAAGTACCATAATATTTTGAAAGCTCTATATGAACTTGAAATCCCTGCTTCCCTCTATGAAGGGCCTTTATCCTACTTCTAAGTTGAGTCACTAAACCTATTTCGCTCTATCTCCAGCACACATTTGAGCTGTTGTGTTTCAAGCATTCATATGATGATTTATTCAATCATGTTCTTTATCTTCCTTGTTTGCACAAGACTCTTATCTAATGAGTATTACTTTGAAAGATATCATTGTGAAAAACCTTTTATGATTGAGCAAAGAGTACTCCTGTTAAAAACTTCTACAAAAGCTTTGTTTGAAAACTGTTTGCCAGCTGTGCTCTGACCAAGAACAAAGTTTGCCAATCCCAATTATGATTTATCTTTATGCATCTCTATTGTGACTCCTATACTTATTGCAAGCTTAGTTATATAATGGTGAGTTGCTTTCTTCTATGAGTTGTGCATTGGTAAGTGTGATGCTTCTTGTCCGTATTCTTTTATCGACACTTCACTCCATAAACCTGTGGACATGTTTACTGAGCTTAGTTTTCGCTTGGGTACAAGCGAAGGTATAAGCTTGGGGAGTTGATACGTCCAATTTGCATCACCATTCTATATCATAATTTGCTTCTATTCATTGATATATTTCATATTAAGAGGTGATACTTATGTCTTTTCATCTATTTTTGCTTGTTGGATGATTCTTGGAGGATGAACTGTCGGAGTCAGGATTCTGATGGACAAAGCGGTGTTTTAATGCAATTTCGCAAAGATCAGAAAAGTACCAAAAAACAACGAAAACTCCTATTTTCCCAGAAGACGAAGAATGCCAGAAGGGGAGGCGGAGATGGGCCATAGGGGGTCCACACCTCCTAGGCGCGGGGTACCCTAGGCCGCGCCTATAGGGGTGTGGCCCACCTGGCGTACCTATGGCTCCGCCCTCTTGCCTATATCTTCTCCTCAAAACCCTAATACAGGGGAGCGACCACGGAAAGATTCTGCCACCTCTGCGGGGCGAAAAACACCGAGAGAGAAAGAGCTCTCCGGCAGATAGATTTCTGCCAGGGAAATTCCTTCCCAGAGAGGGGAGATCGTCGCCATCAACACCATCATCAAGCTATACTTCATCGGGATCATCATCATACACACCATCATCTTCACCAGCACCATCATCATCACTCCATCCCGCTGTAACAATTCTGTTGAATCTTGCATAGTTCTTAGGGGAAACTTTCCCGGTGTTGATTACTATTGTAGTTGATGCTTGTGAGTGGAACCATTGGATTATTGTTTATATTCAGATTGTTAATTATCCATCACCATATCATCTTTGATCTTGATCCATATGATGTCTCGTGAGTAGTTCCTTTAGTTTTTGAGGACATGGGAGAAGTCATGTTGTTAGTAGTGTATTTGTGTTGAGATATTATTCAATGGTTTAATATTTATGTTGTGGTGCTATTCTTCTAGTGGTGTCATGTGAACGTCGAATACATGATACTTCACCATTTATGGGCCTAGGGGAATGCATTGTGTATTTGGCTACTAATTGTGGGGTTGCCGGAGTGACAGAAACATGAACCCCCGTTAGGAAACCATTGCACAAGGGAGTGTAGGATCTCAAACTTTAAGGCTATGGTTAGGTTTATATCTTAATTGCTTTCTTGTAGTTGCGGGTGCTTGCAAGGGGTTTAATCACAAGTATGTATTAGTCCAAGTAAGGTTGGTACATTAGCACAGGTTCACCCACACAACACTTATAAAACCAAAGAAGACTACTCAGCTAGATGAAGCGAAAGCACTTGACAATATTCCCATGTGTCCTCGAGAATGTTTGGTCCTCATTAGTATTTCCACCGGATTGTCCTTTGCTAAGAAAGGATTGGGCCACTTGCTACAATTATTTGCTTTTTTATTTACTTGCACTTTATTTCTTTGCTTTATCAGAAAACTCCTAAAAATCCGTTTGCTAAGTATTTACAGAGATTTCCTGCTCCATACCACTAGTCAACACCTTCTACTCCTTGTTGGGATCGACACTCCTATTTATCAAAAGTACTATGATACGCCCCCTATACTTGTGGGTCATCAGCTCCTTCGTGTCGGCATCATTGCTTGACCTCTGCGGCATGTTCCCCTTCGAATTAGCCCTTTTGCTACCACTATTGGGTGTTTTCTCCTTCCTGCCGGCATTATTGTCGGACCTCTGCGGTGTGTTCCCCATCAAGTTAGCAGTTTTACCGCCACTATTGGGTGTGTTCTCCTTTGCACCAGCATTATTGCGGACCTCTGTGGTGTGTTCCTCTTCAAGCTAGAATTTTTGCCACTACTATTGGGTGTGGTATCCTCCGTGCGAGCCACCTTAGCCTTTTTGCTGCTGCTCCTGGGTGTGTTCACCACCTCGTTCACCACCGGTCTGGCCCTCTTATCTTTTTTGCTGCTACTGTTCGGTGTTGCATTATGACCAGTTCTCAGGGATGTACTCTGCGGCGTGGTGCCTTTTTTCATGCAACTCTTAGGTGTCCTCTTCTCTGGCGTGGTCTGCTTGGTGATGCCCTTCTTCAGGGTGCTCTTTCTGGGGATGCTCTTCCTGCTCCTCTTTATGTTGCTCCCCTGTAAGTCTCTCCTCTGTTTGAAGCTACTGTCACTTGAACCATCTCGAGCGAGGTCCTCCATCAGGTCAATCATGTTTTCTACAAGTTCGTGTTTATCATTGCCGACCTCAAATTCAAGTCCAATCGGTAGCAGGCGCGCGAACAGGTACACTTCCTATCTATTTCAACTCATCCTACTTATCGGTACGGCTAAATCACTGTCAACTTTTAATTCTATAGCCTTTTTTGCTGTTGTAAGAAAAAAATGCCAAATGTGCTTCCTGGGAGGACCCCCACTCCACCTTCTCATGTAATGCTTCTATCAGTTCAGATATCTGTACCACTTCAGGATCGTATGTGCCAATGGATACATCAATGTCGTCGATGATTTTTTCTGTGCCATCATCTAATTTTGCACAACATAAGCGGGGATTGGTTCAGTAGAAGGCTGAGCAACAACACCAGCAGATTCCACAACAGCGGGGTAGCCTCCCGAAGCCTTAGTTTGCACAACAGCAACAGGGATTGGATCAGTAGCAGGCTGAGCAACAAACCAGCAGTTCTAGCAATAGCGGGGCGGCCTCCCGAAGCCTTAGTTTGCACAATAGCAGCAGGGATTGGTTCAGTAGCAGGCTGAGAAACAACACCAGCAGATTCCACAACAGCGGGGCGGCCTCCCGAAGCCTTAGTTTGCACAACAGAAGCACGGATTGGTTCAGTAGCAGGCTGAGCAACAACACCAGCAGATTCCACAACAGCTGGGCCGCCTCCCGAAGCCTTAGTTTGCACAACAACAGCAGGGATTGGGTCAGTAGCAGGCTGAGGAACAACACCAGCAGTTCTGGCAACAGCGGAGCAGCCTCCCGAAGCCTTAGTTTGCACAACAGAAGCAGGGATTGGTTCAGTAGAAGGCTGAGCAACAACACCAGCAGATTCCACAACAGCGGGGCAGCCTCCCGAAGCCTTAGTTTGCACAACAGCAGCAGTTCTGGGAACGGAAGCACGACCTGCATCCACAACAGGGTCTTGCACCATGGCAAAATGGGAACTCATCCGAGGAGGTTGGGCTGCAGAAGCATGGCGCAGATGACGAACCACATTTTGCTTAACATCAGTGGGACTTCGAGTCAGACCACCCTGAGCTTGAATAGCAGGGCCACTAGTAGTGGAAGCAGCTTCCACATCCACTATTCTACATTCTAGGAGAAACATTCGAATGTGTGTAAACCGTTTCAACAAACCCGGACATCTGACTGTCACGCTTTATAGTAACCTTTCTGCGTTGTTCATCCATCAAGCTGAACCGTGCAGTCTGCGTCTCCCCATTTCAATATGTTTACGTAGAGCAGCAACCATGCTAGGGATAGTGCAAATCTGCGCCGGTGCTTCTTTAATCGCGACATAAGTACCATAATTCCACTTGGCCTTCACATTTGGTATTTGCGGTTGGTATCCATTGACGCGTATCGAAACCACGTAAGGGGCCTCTGGGGGGATAGTTGACAAAAATTTTGTGAAAAAATAAGAACTTGTCTGTCAGCGTTTGGCCAGCAAACAATTCTAGGTTCGATCTATCTCTTTCAGGTCAATAGACAGATTGCAGTTATAGTTAGTGTGAAAAGCAAACAAAAGAGTAGCTCACCCGCATGTATCCAACACTTCTTTTAGGGTATGATGATCTGCCATCCTCTGTGCTGCTCAGCTCATCCGACGGCGAAGGCGGGCTAAATCCTCAAAACGGTGGGCACAGCATGCGGCATTAGATCTCGAGATCAGCAAGAGGGCGCAACAACTTTGCGCCGGAAGGCAAATGTCTCAAGGGATTGTTCTAGGTGGAGGGTTGATTTCGCCATCGCCAGCGTTAGGGTTCATGCGAAGGAGTGAGTGAATTTGTGAATTTTTTCAACACTGTGTGGGGTCTAGTTCTTCATTTTGCGTATGTGGTTGCCGACTTGGCGCTTGCGTCACGGACAGAGTAGTGACATGGAGGTCCCGAACATCTCCTTCTCGGGGCAGTTGACGGAAAGTTTGTAGTTGGCAGGGGTGGGATGAATTGGGCTTGAAATGGTCCTACTGAGTGATTGGCAACCCAAGTTTGCGAAACCCAGCGATTACACGGAACTTGGACCCCGCATTGCACTCGCACCGGAAGTCAGACCCCGCGAGTTGAAATCCCCATCCAAACGTGTGTGGAAGTGACATCGTGCGTATCGTGTGGCACTTAGGCTGGAAATTACATAAATATTTATCATGACTTATATTTTGAGATGGATGTATCTATGAAATTGTGGTGTTTAAAGGAACAATCTAGCGCTCAAGGTGATAGTGTGGGGTTATCTAGATGGGGATTGCAAACTTTAAGGAGTGCTTTTGTTGCCCTAGCATGGATTAGAGTTGTCCAATCCGAGAGTAATTCAGAGTAGAATAATGAAGAGAATATATTTATATGAGAGTGTTCACTAGTGAAAGTATGATCCCTAGGCCTTATTTCTAAGCATTGAAACACCATTTACAATCAATCCTGTTACATATTTGCTTGCTTACATCTTGTCAGGGGATAACCCCCGGGTGGGGAAAGCCAGGCACAAGTGGGTCGGATCTAGAAGATGCAGGCCGCCTGGCCTCAAGGAAAAACAACTCTAGCTACCTGGAAAACACACCCGGCTGGCTGGCCCGTCTAGCCGGTGGCCACAAGAACCGGCCGGGTGGCCGTTTCCACCCGGCTCACCTCGGATTCGATGGAGAGCAGGGAAGGGCTGATGCTTCATGCGGGGTATGCTTTTGTCTCTCCCTTGTCATCAGGCAAGCCGGCATGCCATCATGACCAGCGCTACCCGACGAAGATAAAGCAAGACGGTCGGCTGCACTGGCGAAAGCAGTCCGGGTGACCGTTAAAGAAAGGATGACGCCCCAAAGGAATCCCGGGTGACCACTAAAGATAAGGATGACGCTAAATGAAGGGCGGACTGGGTCCTGGCCCACCGGATGGGCCCTGCAGCTGGCCCTGTCCTGTAAACCCATATCCAAACAGTAAACCCTAGGACCCGATCTGTAATCTGCCCCCTAGACCAGTATATAAGGGAGGGCAGAACTAAGGTTCTAGGTAGGCAACAATATAAGGATAGAAGTGTTAGCATCAAGTTCCCATCTTCCTCTAGCTTTCGATAGTAGCTAAGGAAACATCTCAAGGAGCATCTGTACTGAGCATCAGTTCCCACACATAGTTCATCTTGCAGGAGTAGGGGTGTTACCTCGCCAAGAGGGCCCCGAACCTGGGTACGCCCCTGTGTTTGCAGTGCACCGTGCCCAACCTATTGCGTGAGCCACCGAATGCATCCGTGTGTCCCTTCTTCGCCATCCCCGATGGCATTGCCGTGTTCCACACCATGACAGTTGGCTCCCACCATGGGGCACATCGCTTTGGATGGGATCATCTTCCGCACGGGACTTCCGCTCGTCGCCGGCGAACGCGTGGCCTCTGGCCTCGTTCTCACGCTGGGTGCCTTCGATTGCGTCATCGACAATGCAGTGTGCTTTGTCGGAAACACCTTCCTCGTTGACGGCTCGATCATGCATTTTGGAGACGACCGTGTCTACATCGCCACTATCGCTGAGGTTTTCCCCAGCGTGGTCACCCCCGTCCTCGACGTGCCCCTCACCCGCGTCCAAGCCGTAGGGAATGGTCGCGTCGAAGTCATGATGGTAAACACTCACGAAAACCATCGATCGCCTCAAGAACTTTGGGCATGAGGAGAAAACTCCACGCCCGAGCAAGAGCAAGACCCGCTCACTGCCTCCATCCAGCACTTGCGCGCTCCGGTCATCGTCGAGACGGACCAAGCGACTGCTGCGGCGGCGCTCGAAGCTACGCGCCAAAAACTCCTGGAGGAAGCCACCAAGGTCGCGACTAACCAGCGTCGGCTGAATGCCACCATGCACGAGTACAACCCGGCTCACGGCTTCACCAGGAAGATCCAGCATCGGGGGCTCGACCTGGCGTCGGAACTGGACCGCGCCGCCGACTCGCATGCAGGTGTGGCGCGGCCCGTCTACAACACTTCCGCCAAGAACATGAGGGCAGCCGAGGCAGCAGCTGCGGAGCTAAAACACCTCGAGGGCGAGGAACTTCGTCGCCACCAGGAGCGCGTGCAGCTCCTCGTGGTCACTGCGAACAAGCAGCATGCCGAGGGCGTCCCCAACCAGGTGGGCAACTCCTGTGACATCGTCGTCCGCAAAGGCGCTGACCAGAAGGCGCACGGAGGAAGCAAGCATCAACAGGCCTCTTCTCTAGGAGGGGTTGGGCAAAACAGCCGCCCGCATGGCAAATTTGGCAATCGCGGTCGCCACAACCGAGACGCCGCCGCCTCCAACGTAAGCCACGCCCCGGTAGGGGGAGCCTCCCAGGGGAAAAAGACGCGAGCACCGGAGGAGGGAGCTGACGCGAACAACGACCCACCTGCGTTGTGCTTGAAGGGCCGGCTCGGTCCCCGAGAACCGGCTGATGCGCGAGAGCGCATCGACCTCCTGGTGCAATCACGCACCTTGGAGGAGGAAAGTCCCGCTGGCCCGAAGTGTTTTGGCCCACGCATCCGGAACGAGCCATTTCCGAAGGGATTTTTGCTCCCAAGGGACATGCCAAAGTACAACGGAACCATCAAGCCTGAGGATTGGTTGGTCGATTACACCACCGCAGTGGGAATCACCAATGGCAACCTCCGCTTGGCCGTCCGCTACGTCCCCCTCATGCTCGTCGACTCGGCAAGGACATGGCTTAATAGCCTCCCCGACAACAGCATCAACGCATGGCTGGACTTCAAAGAAGCGTTCATCCGCAACTTCACCGGAACATACAAGTGACCAGGTCGGCCTCGCGAGCTTGCCCTCTGCGTACAAGGCAAGGACGAGTCAGATCGCGCCTACCTCACCTGCTGGAACAGCATGCACAATTCATGCGAAGGGGTGCATGAGCACCAAGCGATAGACTTCTTCACCAACGGCTGCCGAGACGGCACCATGTTAAAGCACAAGCTCAACCGGGCAGACCCGCAAACCATGGCCCAGGTCATGGCCATCGCGGACAAGTACGCCACCGCGGACGCAGCAATGAAGAAGCCCATCGTGGTGGACGACCAAGGCCAAATTGTCACGGACGAGCAGGCGGAGCGATGCCAGCCGGGTGACCATCATCCCAGGCGGCATGGTCACGACAACCGCCACGGCAAGAGGAAAGACGACCAGCTGGATAGCCGGTACGACACCAAACAAGTAGCCGCGGTGCATGAAGATCCGGCTGTAGGAGGAAGCCGGAGGCAGAGGCCGGACGATAGGCCGCCTCAGCCTAAGTACACCATGGAGTCCATGCTCAACGGACCATGCAAGTTCCACAGTGGCGGCAACAAGCCCGCGAATCACACGACGCGCCAATGCAGCTGGACAAAGAAAATGGCCGAAGCCGGTGGACTCCCACCACCACCTCCACCACCAGTCGGAGGCCCACCGGACAACAGGGAACGACGCAACCGCCGCGAGGATGATGAGGATGGTTACTCGCGGCAGGTGGGTAATTACCACATATTCCTGGCGGAGCCAGAAACGAAGCACGCCAAGCGGAGACGCGGGGCAGAGGTGAACACAATCGTCCCACCCATCCCCCAGTACCTGCACTGGTCCGACCAGGCGATCACCTGGAGCAAGGAGGATCAGCCGGTCGTGTTGCCAAGCCCTAGCAGCTACGCGTTGGTCCTGGACCCCATCATCATCTCCAAGAAGCACTCATGGCGCTTCTCTCGGGTACTGATCGATGGAGGAAGCAGCATCAACCTCCTTTACCGGAGCAGCCTCGAGAGGCTAGGCATCAGCGAGTCCCAGCTGCAACCCTCGAGCACTTCGTTCCATGGAGCAGTACCAGGACCATCGCACTCCCCAATCGGCAAGATCCGGCTGGATGTCATCTTCGGCAGCGAGGACAATTTCCGCCGCGAGCCAATTTGGTTTAAGGTCGTGAACCTCTCCAGTGCATATCACGCCATACTAGGGTGCCCAGCTCTGACCAAGTTCATGGGAGTACCGCACTACGTATATCTCAAAATGAAGCTACCGGGCCCAAAGGGAGTGATCACTATCGATGGAAGCTACAAGCGTTCGATCGAATGCGCCTCAGACGGCTCCAAGTTGGCCAAAGCGATGATCATCGCTGAGGAGAAGCGCATCATAATGCAGAATGTGGCGGCTCTGCAGAAGGATATGTCGGCTAGAGAGCCCAAACCGGCTGGAGAATCACAGTTCAAGCCCTTGCAGGGGACAAGGAAGATCGTGCTGAACGAGGAATATCCAAGCAAGTTCGTCCTGGTCGCAGATTGCCTGGACAGCAAATAGGAAAGCGTGCTCGTCGATTTCCTCCGTGAGAATCGGGACATTTTTGCATGGTGCCCCAAAGACATGCCAGGTGTCCCGAGGGAAATCGCCGAGCACTCCCTTCATGTTTGACCAGGCGTGAAGCCGGTCAAATAATCTTTATGCCGCTTCGCAGAAGAAAAAAGAAGAACCATTGGTGAGGAGATCACACGGCTGCTCGCAGCCAGCTTCATCATGGAAGTTTTCCACCCGGAATGGCTCGCCAACCCGGTGCTGGTACTGAAGAAGAACAAGACATGGCGCATGTGCGTCGACTATACCAGTCTCAACAAAGCTTGCCCCAAAGATCCTTTCGCTCTGTCACGGATTGATCAAGTCATCGACTCCACCGCCGGGTGCGATTTGTTATCTTTTTTGGACGCTTACTCGGGCTACCATCAGATCAAGCTCAATGTAACCGATCAAATAAAGACATCATTCATAACCCTGTATGGAGCATACTACTACACCACCATGCCCTTCGGGTTGAAGAACACAGGCACAACCTATCAGCGTTGCATGCAGAAATGCCTGCAGACGCAGATTGGAAAGAACATGCACGCCTACGTCGATGACGTCGTCATCAAGACCAAGGAACGGCACATACTCCTTGAGGATCTGAAGGAAACATTCGACAACCTCCGCTGTTTCCAGATCAAGCTGAACCCGGAGAAGTGCGTGTTCGGCGTCCTAGCCGGCAAGCTCCTGGGTTTTCTCGTCTTCGAGCGAGGAATCGAGGCGAACCCAGAGAAGATCGGAGCCATCAAACGCATGGAGCTGCCATAGAACCTGCACGACATGTAGAAGTTCACCGGATGCCTCGCTTCCCTCAGCCGGTTCGTTAGCCGGCTGGGAGAGAAGGCCCTTCCCATGTACCAGCTAATGAAAAAGATGGACAAATTTGTCTGGACAGCCCAGGCGGACAAAGCTTTCCGAGACCTCAAGCGCATGCTCACCTCGCCACCCGTCCTGGCGGCGCCAGCAGCAAAGGAGCCCATGCTGATGTATATCGCTGCCACAAACAGAGTGGTTAGCGTTGTATTGGTAGTGGAACGACCAGAGGAAGGAAAGGCTCAGATGGTCCAGCGCCCCATATACTACTTAAGTGAGGTGCTCTCGCCATCCAAGCAGAACTACCCTCACTACCAGAAGCTGGTGTATGGCGTGTACATGGCCGCCACCTCAAGCACTACTTCCAGGAGCACTCCATCCGGTGGTAGAATTGGCCCCACTCGCGGAAATCATTGGAAACAAAGACGTCACTGGCCGCGTGGCAAAATGGACCATCGAACTCGCCGCGCATAATATCCAGTACGAGCCGCGAACAGCAATCAAGTCGCAAGCATTGGCTGATTTCCTCGTCGATTGGGCGGAGACACAATACATGCCTCTAGTGCCGGATTCAACTTACTGGAAGCTACACTTCGACGGATCGAAAATGATGGGAGGACTCGGAGCCGGAATCATGATAACCTCGCCCAAAGGTGACCGTCTGGAGTATGTTCTCCAGATCCACTTCAAAGCTTCCAACAACGTCGCCGAGTAAGAAGCACTCATCCATTGGCTCAAGATGGCCAAGCAGATAGGCATCCAGAGGGTGCTATGCTTTGGAGATTCTGACTTGGTGGTGCAGCAAGTATCTGGTGAGTGGGACGCCAGGGAAGCGAACATGGCTCTTTACCGCTTCTTCGTCCAGCAGTTATGTGCCTGTTTCGAAGGATGTGAGTTTCACCATGTGCCTAGAGCCAACAACGAGGCTGCTGACGCCTTGGCCAGGGTCGGGTCAACAAGACAATCCATACCTCCTGGGGTCTCCCTCGAGCACTTGCACAAGCCCTCCATCACCCCCTCACTAGAGTCCGACTCCATCGTGCTCAGCGCGGACCCAGGAACGGCCGGTGCCGCGCCACACCCAGGGACTGATGCGCCGCACCCGGGGACTGCCGCATCGCACCCGGGGACTGCCGCACCACACCCGGGGAATGCTGCACCGCACCCGGGGACTGTTGCGCCCCACGTGTGGACCGCTTTGCTGCATCCGGGAGCTACCGCGACGCGGCCCGTGGTCGACATCAGCATGTTTCCACCCGGCAGGTCTCCCGATGTTCCGGAGCCGGTCGTCCGCGAGGAGATCAAGCTCATCATACAGATGGTGCACACCATACGGGAGGCACCCGACTGGGCAAAGCCGTACATGGATTTCCTGGCCAAGGGCGAACTCCCGACAGAAGAGGTGGTGGCACGACAAGTGCGACGAAGGGAAAGCGCCTACACCATCATCAACAACGAGCTGTACAAGCGCAGCGTCGGGGGCATCTATCAATGATGCGTCAGTCAGGAGGAAGGAAACAAGCTTCTAACGGATATACACTAGAGCGAGTGTGGCCACCACGCCTCGTCAAGGGCAATAGCAGCCAAGGCCCTTTGACATGGTTTCTACTGGCCGACGGCGCTGAAGGACCCCGAAGATATAGTCAAGACATGCAACGGCTGTCAGCAATTCAGCCAGCTGAAGCACAAACCGTTTGCGGCACTCAAGACAATACCAATCACCTGGTCGTTCATGGTCTGGGGCCTGGACATGGTTGGGCCATTCAAGACAGCTCGATCCGGTATGACACACCTGCTCGTAGCCGTGGACAAGTTCACCAAGTGGATCGAGGCGAAGCCAATCAAGAAGCTAGATGGAGCGACGGTGATCAAGTTCTTCACGGACATCATCATCCGGTTCGGCTACCCGCACAGCATCATCACTGACAATGGAACCAACTTCGCGAAAGGAGTCTTCGCTCGCTTCTACGAGGAAAAAGGTATCCGCCTGGATCTGGCATCAGTCGCACACCCACAGTCCAACGGACAGTGCGAGCGCGCTAACGGTCCTGTTCTAGCCGGAATCAAGCCAAGTCTCATCGAACCGCTCGTCAGATCACCCGGATGCTGGATAGAAGAGCTGCCAGCAGTGCTTTGGAGCCTATGCACCACACCCAATCGCTCAACTGGCTTCACGCCGTTCTTCCTCATCTATGGGGCAGAGGCCATTCTCCCCATAGACGTCCAGTTCGACGCACCCGCAAGCAGCTCTACACGGAGCAGGAAGCCAAGGAGGCAAGGGAAGACAGCATGGACTTGCTCGAGGAGGCACGCGAGTTGGCTATGTCCAGATCAGCAATCTACCAGCAAGACTTGCGCCGATACCACGCCAGCCGGATCCGGCCCACCTCCTTCCGCGAGGGCGACCTGGTGCTGCGCCTGGTCCAGAGCACCAAAGGAATGCACAAGCTGTCCCTGCCATGGGAAGGACCATTCATCATTAGCCGAGCGCTCCACAACAATTCATACTATCTCATCGACGCACATCAGCCGATGAAGAATAAGGCAGATCGCTCAGACGAGGAGACGGAACGCCCATGGAATGCAAGCCTACTCCGACCATTTTACACTTAGGCAAAGAAAAGTGTATGTATCTTCCCTTTTCATGTAACAAGTGAACAAGATTGAAAGCCTTGGCACAGCGCTAAGGACTTTGTCCCAATTCCCCACACCATCTACATTTTCGTACCGGCTGGCCTAGGCCCCGCGATTTCTACAGGAGGCATAATATTGCACGTGGCGTCTAGAGTAACCTCTTCGGTTCCGGCTTCAGTACGCATGTCGGCTGTCGACCCGCCAAGAGAAAAAACTCAAAGCGCGCGCGGCAAGAAAATGCCAACGTAGAAAGCAAGGGCGTCCAGGCGAACCGGTTGCACCCTACGTGAGCTAAGCCAACAACAGTGAACCGAAGTATCGCGAGGAACGCCAACATAGCCAATCCTTCGGTTCCCGCTGCAGACCGCAACCCGGCTGTCAGCCGGCAAGGAAAAATGCTCGAAGGGCCAATACTCGCTGAGAAAAGGGGAGTTGCTAACAGCCTAACTCGAAGGGGCGCGTATCTATTTTCCTTCTACAATAAGTATCAACTAACGAATGAGCATATGCACAAGAAAACTAACCAAAAGCAACGCTTTGTCTCGCATGACCCGAGCCACAAATTGGCAGGAAACATGGTGGCAAAAGAGCTTCGAACCTCGGGGACTACACCCAGTGGACGCGCTCCCGCGCACCCACAAACTCAAGTCAAGGTAGCCAAAAGATCTTCGACCCGGCTGGCTACCCCAGCCGGCCCGAACCTCGGGGACTACACCCAGTGGACGAGCTCCCGCGCACCCACCAACTCAAGTCAATGTAGCCAAAAGAGCTTCGACCCGGTTGGTTACCCCAGCCGGCCTGAACCTCGGGGACTACACCCAGTGGACGCGCTTCTGCGCACCCACAAACTCAAGTTAAGGTAGCTAAAAGAGCTTCGACCCGGCTGGCTACCCCAGCCGGCCCGAACCTCGGGGACTACACCCAATGGACGCACTCTTGTGCACTCAAAAACTCAAGTCAGGATGGCAAAAGAGCTTCAACCCAGCTGGCTAACCCAGCTGGCCCGAGCATAAAAGACCGCAAATGGCAGAGATATAAACAAAGAAGCACCAAAGATAAGCATAAGGCACCCAAGGAGAGCTAGCAATGACAAGGAGCGAGATGCAAGATAACCAGAGAAAAACATACCCGAGGCGACAGGTGGCCGCGATGGTACGGAGGGCAGGAGTATGCCCAGGTAGCCTCCATGCGGAACTTGGAGATCATGGAGACCCAGTTTCGCAGGTCCTGGTATGGCACATCCTTCCGCGACGTCCTCGTCGGATCATTGGCGGTCAATATGTGGCACATCTTGTGCGACCACTTCTGCAGCGGAAGCACACGACACACCATCCATGACAAGGTGATGTCCCAGGCGGTGAGCCTCTCCGTCTCCACCATCGTCTCCAGCTGGGTGGCCATCCGGTCGAGGTCCGCCGTCGCGCCCATGCCCTTTGTCGCCCAACCTTTCTGCATCGAGGGAACGTCAGCAAAGGGTGGAAGGCAGATCCAGTCAATCTCTGTCGCATTGCTCACATAAAAAATGAGCGCTACCATAGCTTGACAGTGTTAGGAAGCTCGAACCGCGGCATCGGCAAGGAGGACCAAGGGTAGATGGCGCAGCAACCCATCTGCGTCAGCGAACCACCCTTGGAGGTGTTCTGGGCCTTGAAGTGGAAGAACTTGAGAAAGTTCGCCACCTCGGGCCACACCCCAAGATAGGATTCGCAGCAGGCCGCATGATGCGACAGCTGCGCAATGGCGTTGGCGCCCAAGTGATGAAGCTGGAGGTTGAAGAAGAGAAAGAGCTGGAGGAGGAAAGGGCTGACGGGAAGGCCGAAGCCGCGGGAAAAATGCGCGAGGAAGATGACGTGCACCCTCGACCAAGGATTCGGCACCCGCTCCCCCTCCGGCGCGAGCCGGTGCTTCAAGAGCATCGACGAAGGAAGAAACCTCCCCCTCCGGTACTTGTTGACGAGCTCATCCATCACAAAGGACCCACACCAGTGGCCGCGTTGCTCTGGCAGCATCTCGACAGAGGAGGTGGCTGTGGTGGATGGGTAAGAAGTGGCCGATGATGGCAAGGAGAGGGCGCACAAGGGCAAAGGGCGCTGGAGCTCAAGGAGAAGATGAGCCGGAGGATGGATAAGTGTGGGAACTGATCCCCCTCAGAGCTCTATTTATCCCCGAGGATGGCATCGTCGCCTCTTCGGCTTCTACGCAACGCGTGGCGTTGCGGAACCGCAGCCACACGATGCTTCGGCTCCAGATCCTCTGCATCGTCATAATCACCACAGAAGATCCACGGGCGTTACCAGGTGACGAGGCGTGCGCGCTCGCCCCGAGAAACCACTACGGCAAGTTGCGTGCGTAGTTGCCAAAAACTGACGCAGCGACGCGGATGTCAAACTGACGCGACGTGCGCCAGAGCCGCAGTCGTGGGTGACGACATCAATGATGTCATCAAAGCTAAACATTTCATCTTCAACTGTGCCAGCCGGTACCTGCCTCCGCTGTTTACACCTAGTGGACGGCCATCGATTCTGCAGCCGGTTAATTCCAGCCGAAAAGCAAAAGCAAAAGCAGCAGCCAGAGGCAATAAAACAACTCTCTCAGGACGAAAAGGAGCACGGAAGATCTTGCCCACCGGCCAAGCCCATACGTGCTCGGGGACTAGTGTCGGGGGGATAACCCTCGGGTGGGGAAAGCCAGGCACAAGTGGACCGGCTCCAAAATATGCAGGCCGCCTGTCCTCCAGGAAAGACAACTCTAGCTACCTGGCGAACACACCTAGTTCGACTTATAACCTTCCCGGCTGGCCCGTCTAGCCGGTGGCCAGAAGAACCAGCCGGGTGGCCGTTTCCACCCGGCTCACCTCGGATTCGATGGAGAGCACGGAAGGGCTGACGCTTCGTGCGCGGTACGCTTCTGGCTCTCCCTCGTCATCAGGCAAGCTGGTATGCCATCATGACCAGCACTACTCGACGAAGATAAAGCAAGACGGTTGGCTGGACTGGCGAAAGCAGTCCGGGTGACCGTTAAAGCAAGGATGACGCCCCAAAGGAAGCCCGGGTGACCACTAAAGAGAAGGATGACGCTAAAAGAAGGGCGGACTGGGTCCTGGCCCACAGGCTGGGCCCTATAGCCGGCCCTGTCCTATAAACCCATATCCAAACAGTAAACCCTAGGACCCGATCTGTAATCTTCCCCCCAGACCAGTATATAAGGGAGGGCAGAGCTAGGGTTCTAGGTAGGCAACAATAGAAGGATAGAAGTGTTAGCATCAAGTTCCCATCTTCCTCTAGCTTTCGATAGTAGCTAAGGAAACAACTCAAGGAGCATCTTTACTGAGCATCAGCTCCCACAATAGTTCATCTTGCAAGAGTAGGGGTGTTACCTCGCCAGGAGGGCCCCGAACCTGGGTACGCCCCTGTGTTTGCAGTGCAGCGTTCCCAACTCGTTGCGTGAGCCTCCGAATGCATCCGTGTGTCCCTTGTTCACCATCCCCGATGGCACTGCCGTGTTCCACACCACGACACATCTTTATTTCAAATTTCCTTTAGTCTCTTCCTCTCGTCAAGCTCTTTTCTGGCACCGTTGCGGTATAATCATCCATACTACTTGTATTTTACTATCTCTTCACCGAACTAGTGCACCTATACACCTGACAAGTGTATTGGGTGTGTTGGGGACACAAGAGACTTCTTGTATCTTGATTGCAGGGTTGCTTGAGAGGGATACCTTTTACCACTTCCTCCCTGAGTTCGATAAACCTTGGGTAATCAACTTAAGGGAAACTTGCTGCTATTCTACAAACCTCTGCACTTGGAGGCCCAACAAGTGTCTACAAGAATAGAAGTGCGTAGACATCAAGCTCTTTTCTGGCGCCGTTGCCGGGGAGGTAAGGTAAAAGGTACTCACATCTTATGGTCACTAAGCTATCTTCTAGTATTGTTGCTAGTGTGTGAGTGCTCGAAGTTATTTCCTTTAGATTCTTCAAATTATATCTTATTGTTTCTTGTTTTTATTTTCACTAGTTAGGCTTAATGGAAAACAACAACAAAATTAGAGATATTTATAGTATTTATCTTGAGTTGGTATGTGAAGTGTTTGAAGAGAAAATTAAAAAACCTATGGAACTTTATTTGCATGCTAATAGCAATGTTATTAGTATGAATTCTTTGGATACCATTATTGCTAATGCTATGGAAACGTCTAAACTTGGGGAAGCTAGTTTTTATGATCTTTTTAGTTCCCCAGCTTTAGAGGAGAAAATTTGCTATGATGATACTATACCTCCAATATATGATGATTACAATGATGAATATTATATTTTCAGTCCACCTGTTTTAGAGGAGAAATTGCTATGATGATACTATACCTCCAATATATGATGATTACAATGATAAATATGATATTTTCAGTCCACCTACTATTGAGGATAAAATTTATTATGATTACAATATGCCTCCTAAATTTGATGACTATGATGATGAGAATAATAATGATAGCTATTTTGCTCCCACTACAATTAATAAGAATGACTATGCTTATGTGGAGAGTAATAATTATTATATGCATGTGGCTCATGATAAGAATGTTTTATGTAATAGTTATATTGTTAATTTTATTCATGATGCTACTGAAAGTTATTATGAGAGAGGGAAACATGGTTTTATGCATCTCAATAATATTTAGTTTCCCCTATTTATGTTGAAAATATTGAAGTTGCACTTGTTTTATCTTCCAATGCTTGTCACTTTGTTCTTTCTGAATTTATTTGCGTACAAGATTCCTATGCATAGGAAGTGGGTACACTTAAATGTGTTTTGAATTTGCTTCTTGATGCTCTCTTTTACTTCATTTGACATTTCTTATGTGAGCATCTTCTCAAACTATCAAGCCTAACTTAAAGGTGTTAAATAAAAGTACTTCTTGGGAGATAACCCAATAGTTTTAGTTGAGTCTTGGAAGTTATTACTTTTGTAATAACCTATCCTTATCCTTTTTGTGTGGTTTTTGTGCCAATAATAACCTCTAACGACAGAGAAGTAATATTTGGGTAAGTTGCTGCCCCGAAACAGATTTATGTGTTTCACTCCAAAAATTCGAGAAAAATCTCTGTATGTCGGATTGAGCTGTAATTTTGTGCTTATGCCCCAGGTTGTTAGCTAACTTTCTTTAGTTCAACACTTTTTGATTTGAGCAACATAAGGTCTTCGTAAAAATCGATTTTTACCTGCTGGTCTATTTTGACATATTTCTGCCATTATTTGCATTTGCTTCTTATCGATTTATTTTTGAGTTCTTTTTGCGTAAATTGAGATTTTAAAAGGAATTTGTTATGTGTCCTTAATGGAAGTTTTGCTGTGTTGAAACAAAACCCAAAGGTTTATTACTTTTTGAATACACTAATGTTGCTAATGAAGAATTGTGTGAAGTTTTGTATGAAGGAAATTTTCAAGTTTAGGGGAAGAATGATATGATGAGATGAAGTATGGACAAAAGCTCAAGCTTGGGGATACCGGCCATGTCACCCCAAGAAATATTCAAGAGGTACAAGCATCAAAGCTTGGGGATGCCCAAGGCATCCCCTTCTTCATCAATAAAAATCTTAGGTTTTCTTTCTAGACACTTTATTTTTATTGCTTCATGCACTATTGTGTTATTCTTGGAGCATCTTTTTTTTTTGTTTTCTTTTGCTCGGTTTGATGCAATAAGTTGGTTGGATCCCAGCACACTTCTTTTGGAGATAGACACACTATGTTTCCATTGCCTAGAACACTCTAGTTTTCATTCTTATTTTCTTGTGAATGTTCTCTTTTGCTAGCATTGTGTCTAGCCTTAGTTTTCTTGTGCTTTCATCTTAGAACTTTTTAGTTCTTTGTGGATTTGTAAGACATGCTCACTGATCTTTATTGATGATTAACTTTTTGAGTTGTTTCAAATAAGTTGATTGGTGTTGGAAAATAGTAGGAAGCTTCATGCTTAGGTGGTACAAAAGTGAGCTTGCTTTGACTATGGCTTAGACTTTATCATGTTATGCTAGATGTTGTTTTGACCTTATGCTTAGTGATTATTGTTGTAGAATGACTTGTTCCAAACAAGTGAGATTTCTTAGTGTTCCTTGAAGGAATCATGCGTTGTTTTAGCATACAAAAGCATAATATTGTGATATTCTCCTTTAATGCTTTGTTTGGGTTGACTTGGCACATGCTCACACCATGTTAAGACTATGAACCAGTCACCTTAGCCTCTATGATCATTTAGTTTTTGACTTGTGATACCAATTTATGCTTTGATTAATAATGTTTTGTCGCTCTGCATGATTATGTCCATTATTGCTCTCTTAGTTGGTCACTCCCAGTCTTTTGCTAGCCTCCACTTGTATTGAGTAAGCTCTACCCATGCATCCAACTCCCAAGAAACCAAGTTATTCCAAAGTGTCCACTATAAATTCCTATGCATGGTGTGTCACACCATTTCATGTAAATTCTTGTTTTATCTACCTTCCAATTAAAAAGTCACTCTGTTATGTGAAATTTAGTGATTAAAGCTCTCACAAACTTGATGGCACACTTTATTTTTCTTGCCCATAATGAACTTGAACCATTGTGTCATCTATGTTGTATATGCTTGCATTTATAAGTTGGGAATTAGTAGAACCATGCTGTCATGGGGAACACTTTCAACACCTGTACATATTACCCAGTTGATATCATGCTCTTTTGTTTATGGATGTCGGCGGTGTGAAATAAAAGGGGAGCTTGTAAGTCCATGGAGTTATGTATATGTGTTAGAGAAACGCCTGGGCATCTAGCCTAAGCCATGCCTAATCATGGTGGAAACTTGCAGCATCAACATAGTGGGCAATCTATGAAGCTTTCTTCTTATAAAAAAAGAGAGATAGAAAAAGAGGAAAGAAGAGAAAAAAGCACCATTTTCCCTTGGTAAATAAGAAGATTGCTGAGATGCTCATTGTCTGTTGCCCTGTCATTTTGATATGGGATAGCTCCTGTGTCATGGGGCAAGGGGTAACCCGTTGGTGGTTCTCTATGATACACATATACTTACTATGACAATAACTTACCGGTAACTAAAGTTGAGTAGCATGAGGAACGGCCCTCGTACTCAAGGGACATGAGATTGCCAACTTATACTTTGTCAAGCATATACTCCATACTTTGTTCACTTTAACCTTAATCACTTCAAGATGCTTATTATAGGGGCAATGAGAGCTGAAAGCTAACAAGTACCATACTTTTTGGAATCTCTTTATGAAACTTGAAATCCATGCGTACCTATGAAGGGCCTTTATTTTACTTTTATGTTGAGTCTCCACCTTCTATCTTTATGCACCAATTAAGAGAGCATAGTTGTCATTCTTAGTTTTATGTGCATTGTCGCAAAACTTATTGATTGATTCATAATGTTGATATTGCTTATTCTTGAACTATTTGTATCTAGTCACCCTTATGAACTTTGAAGGTGTCCTATGCATTTATGTTTTTCTACACCATGAGGGATAATCTGAATACCACTATATTATGTTATTTGTATGTGAAACAAACAAACGTCTTTCAATGCATTGTTATTCATGATCTTTTTTTGTAACTTTTTCATGTTGCAACATAGTTACTATGTCTTATTGTTAGAACTTCATCTTTCATGCTCATGTTTAGAGTACTTTGATCCCAGCTTTCAATGCTTGCAAATAGTTTGATCATGATTGTGATGGTGCATGTCACCTCAAAAGGTATTCTTTTTATCACTTACCTACTCGAGGACGAGCGGGAGTTAAGCTTGGGGATGCTTGATACGTCGTAAATGTATCTATAATTTTTGATGCTCCATGCTTGTTTTATATCATTTGTCTACAATTTGAGGTATTTTTATACATTTTACGGAACTAACCTATTGACAAGATGCCATAGTGCCAGTTGCCTGTTTTCTGTTGTTTTTGCTTTCAGAAAAGTTAGTAAAGAAATATTTTTAGAATTGGACGGGAAAAAAGCCAAAGTTACTATTTTTCCTAACACGACACGAAGCCCAAAGAAGAGACGGAGGAGGGTACCAGGGTGGGCACACCCTATGGTGCGCGGGTACCCCCTGGTGGCGCCACCAGGGGTGTGTCCCCCTGGCTGCCTCCTCGCCTCACCTCTTCGCCTATAAGAAGCCTCCGATGTAGAAACCCTAAAACAATCAGCCTCCATCCACCAAAAGTTCCGAAGTGCTGCCGCCATCGTAGGGGAGATTTTGGGGACAAAGTCTCTGTTCTGGCACCCTGCTGGGATGGGGAATTGCCCCCGGAGCCATCTCCATCGATCTCCACCACTATCTCCATCGCCGTTGCTGATTCACATGATGAGGAAGGAGTAGTTCTTCCTCGAGGCTAAGGGCTCTACCGGTAGCTATGTGTTCATCTCTCTTTCTATACATGATCTTTATGTGATCATGTGCTTTGTAATCAAGTAGATCTATTCCGCTACTCAAGTGCTTTAATTGATCTCTGGCTATCCACACATGTGTGAAAGTGACAGCGTGCGTACCGTGTGGCACTTAGGCTAGAGATTACATAAATACTTATCATGAGTTATATTTTGAGTTGGATGTCTATATGAAATTGTGGTGTTTGAAGGAACCATCTAGCGCTCAAGGTGACAGTGTGGGGTTATCTATATGGGGATTGCGATCTTTAAGGAGTGCTTTTGTAGCCCTACCGTGGAATAGAGTTGTCCAACCGAAGAGTAGTTCAGAGTATAATAATGAAGATAATATATTTATATGCGAGTGTTCACTAGTGAAATTATGATCCCTAGGCCTTGTTTCTAAGCATTGAAACACCGTTTACAATCAATCCTATTACATGTTTGCTTGCTGCCATCTTTATTCTAGATTTCCTTTACTCTCTTCCTCCCGTCAAGCTCTTTTCTGGCACCATTGTCTTATAATCATCCATACTACTTGTATTTTACTATCTCTTCACCGAACTAGTGCACCTATACACCTGACAAGTGTATTGGGTGTGTTGGGGACACAAGAGACTTCTTGTATCTTGATTGTAGGGTTGCTTGAGAGGGATACCTTTGACCACTTCCTCCCTGAGTCGATAAACCTTGGGTAATCCACTTAAGGGAAACTTGCTGCTGTTATACAAACCTCTGCACTTGGAGACCCAACAACTGTCTACAAGAATAGAAGTGCGTAGACATCAAGGATCCTCTCGAAACTATCATATCTTCCTTGGTGGCTAACATCAAAAGATTAAGCACTCTCTCTATCTCTCTCTTTGTTATATCACTCTTTGTAGGTTCTATTACATCATGTATAGCTGCAATACTATCTCTCCTATCCACAACTGCATCCTTCAAGTTCACTTATATGTTTTGGTGAGACTCATTCACAATCTGTTGTGGTGTCATTGGTTGCAAATTAATGTTTTTGCCCTTAAACTCCAAGTGATAAGTATTGGCACGTCCATTGTGTTGCACATGGCGATCATACATCCAAGGCCGACCCAATAACAAATGGTAAACAGTCATAGGAACCACATCAAAATCAATACAATCCTTGTATGGACCTATTTCAAAATTCACACATACCATATGGTTTACCTTTATCTCACTATTGTCACTCAACCATTGTATGTAGTATGGCTTTGGATGAGGTAAATAAGTCAAATTCAGCTTGGCACATAACTCCTTGCTTGCAAGATTCCTGCAGCTACCTCCATCAATAATGACTTTCCAAGCTTTGTTAGGGCCAACGAGTGCTTTTGTTCGGAACAAATTGCAGCGCTGAGAATCAACAATGGGCTGCACACTAAGTATTCGTGGAGAAACCACAAAGGTGGGCGCATGCTCAGGGAAAGCGTCCATACCTTCCTCATTGTCGTAACCAGTGTCATCAACATCATGAGGATTAACTTCATCTCCACTCTCATACTCTCATTGATCATTGACAAACATTACCTTGCGGTTTGGACAACCTCGCTTGTAGTGACCTCTACCTCCACAAGTATGACACTCCACATCGTGAGTACACGCAGTTGACATGTTAGAACCCAAACTAGTAGCAGGAGCAGCGGGCTTCTTAGCATTAGAACCAAAGGATGGCGTGGGAGCATGCTTGGCCGTAGATGGTGAATGTTGGCTAGCAGCTGCTGCAGGTGGCGCCATAGGTGGCGGTGTGGACCTTGAAAAATGGATAGTAGAGGGAAAACGAGCACGTGCCTTTGCCTCTTCCACTAGTTGTGGCTTGGCCTCTCTCGCATGATGCAATAACTCGTTCATATTCTCATACTTGTGGTGACGTACTATGCTCTTGATTGGTAACTTCAGATTGTTGAGAAAGTGATGCATGGTCATCTCAAGTGATTCACGAATTCTAGCACGCTGCATAAGCATCTCCATCTCCGTGTAGTACTCATCAAATTACATGGTTCCTTGCTTCAATTGTGTCAACTTGTCAAAAACTGAACGCAAGTAGTTGGTGGGTGCAAAACTTTCCTTCATGATACGCTTCATCTCTCGCCAAGTCATCACAGTAAGGTCATTATCATCTCTTCTATTCTGCACAAGGGCATCCCACCAACGCAAGTCATAAACATCAAATTCTGAAGCTACAAGCTTAACCATCTTGTCTTTAGTATATTCATACAAACGCCAGAGTTTCTCAATCTTCAACTCCCATGTGAGGTAATCTTCAGGACCAATGGAGCCATCAAACTTTGGAATTGAGAATTTTGGCTTGCCCAAACCGTCATCGACCACCTGGTGAGGAATACACTAAGTGCGGATAATAGGGGCAAATCCATGTCCATTAGCAGGTGCAGACATAGGGGGATTAGGACGTCCCATGCCAAGATTTGGGGCAGCACCAGCAACACTTCCGTTGACAGCATCATCAAAGTCTTCATCCAATGGTTGTTGCTGCCGTTTCTCAAGTGCTACTGTCAAAGCATCAATAGAACGCTGCAAATCTATAACATTGGTGTTGATAGCCATCACTTGTGTTTGTATGTTAGTGACTGCCTCGACATTCTCTCACAAATCCACTTGCACGTCCTGAATATTCCTGTCAATGGCATCTGTCATGTGGTTAGACACACGTGTCAAATGGGACTTCAATGCTTCATATTACCGCCAATTAACAAGCTCTTCATCCTTATTTTTTTGTGACACAACATCATCAACACTAGAAGACATGATTAGTAGGTTAGTGCAACAAGCAAAATCTGTTTGGTGGAACACTCAAAACTCACTCACAACTAACAAGAAAGAAGATCTTACCGTTCCAAAGTGAATAGAGATGCGTAACCAAAATCAAATCAAATACTGATGCACTGACGTGATGAAGTGAATATCAAGGGTATGGAGAACAATCACAGGGCACACAGGTTATTTATGGTGGAGCTCTAGGTATGGAATCCTAACTACACCGCGAACAAGTCCTAGTGTTGATCGTACAAAACCCAAGAAACACACACGTGGAGATAAACATGGGAATGCCACTATGAAGGGTGTTGCACTGTGCTGGAGAGACACTAGCAAGGCTTAATGTCACAGGCACAAGATTTCTCAATCTACCAGTGCACACAGATTTCACTAGGCCTTTTGCACAATTCTCTTTTTTTATACTATCTCTTTCTCTTTTTGCTTTTTATTTTGCTATATTATTTTTTTAATATAAGCTATCAAACTACGATCATGGCCAAATTATCAACACAGCACCAAAAACCTACGAGCAGCCTAGAGGAGCGGAAACTAGTCTCAATGGGTAGGTTCCTAACACCTATGAATGGAATGGCTGTAGCTAAGGCTTGTACGAAAGAAATGATCAAAGGTGGTGGTGGGTGGTGTTCCGCGGTAGAAAAACACTTCAAAAACATGCTGCGGCAGGGAACAGCACTTGCGGCAGAAATTGGACTGCGGCAGAAAAACAGCTGTTAAACATGCCGCAGCAGAAAAACTGATAGAAAACGTGCCGCGGCAGGAAACTGACCTGCGGCAGACACGGACTCGCAGCAGAGAAACAGGATGATTCTGTGCCACGACAGAGTCGGCTACGAAAAAAAATTTACTCTGACTCAGCTAATAGCAAACAACCAGGACTCTTCTGCTAGAATCGATCTGGAATTGTGGCGGCAGAAAACAAAGGTGGGGAACACGTATGGAAACAAATAAAACTATATCTAAACCGAAATTAAACTCCTACGGATCAAAAACCTATATCGGATCTACTAGATGAAAACGACCAGCAACTAGTACTTGAAAACAATGCAATCTAGTCTATGGCAATTCTTTTTGTGAGGCTTTTTCTGCATAGGAAGAAAAGTAAACTAATCTATGGATGGATTGTGGATGTTCACCGAGTAAACGAGGAAATGTGTTACCAAGATGATATGGGGTGGCCCGATCTTCTTAGCAAGCACTTGTTGATGATGATGGTAGATGGATGATAACTATCTTGTAGATATGAAATCTCCCACTCGAACCCTGATGCCAATGCAATAGCTCTCGAAATCTATGGGATATTTACAACACCACGCTCTTGCGCACGCAGCCGTCGACCACAAATGGTAGTTTGCAATCTACTAATTCCCAGTGGAACAACAGATCACACTCAATTGTAGTTGGTAAAATCGATCACAAGAAATTCCAAAGGTTATAGATAGAAACAACACTAAAATATTTTAACGTGGTCTAACCTAACTTGAAGTGGCTCCCCATCTATTTAATAAGGACTAAGGGGTGCGGCCAACCTAAGAGTCCTCAACGCAAATGACTCAACTTGGATACAAACCAATCCAACTTGGGTTCGGCCTAAGGCGCATAGGCCTGCTCTACCGCGGTAGAGTATGTGCCTATTTCTGTGTCGTGGCAGGATAATGCGCAGTTTCTCTGTCGTGGCAGATATCCTGTCGTGTGTTGATCTCCTCCTTTGTAGCCCCTTATGCTTCCTCCCTCTCCTCCCTCGCTCATGCTTCATTGATCAACATGCCATGCTCCATTTGCTTTAGCTTCTCACTCTGTGTTATGCCTCCTCCTTCCATCTACCTGATCATACAATAATGCAAAGACTTAGGCAGTATAAAATTCTCATTAAGTAAAACATCAGGTTCATTAAGAAACAAGTTCACCTGTTATTCTATTAGCTTAGGACAAGCTCTTGTAATTGGTCCAATCCTTATCTCATTGGATTGATCTTTCTTTACAGCAGCAGGAACATCATCAGTAGTAATTGGGGTAGGTGTATTTGTAGGGATGTCCTCATCAACGAGGATAGAGTTGACTCATTTTTCAATATAGTGACAATAGTCCCTCTGGCTTGGACAAAACCGTTCATGGATTACCTCAAATACGGAACTTTGCCCGTCGAAAAAGTTGAAAGTCAGCAAAAAGTACATCGAGCAAAGGGCTATACCATAATAAATGGGAAGCTCTATAAAAGAAGCACTACATGTATATTCCTAATATGCATTTACCAGCAACAAGGTATTGTATCCTTCGTGAGATCCATCTCAGAGATTGCGGGCATCACGCCGCTCCCCGTTCATTGGTCACCAAAGCCTTCTGGCAAGGATTCTACTGGTTGACCGTGAAGGCAGACGCCGACCGGCTAGTTGAGACATGCATTAGGTGTCAATATTATGCACGGCAACCACATGTTCCAGTTGAAGAATTAAGAACCATACCAATAACTTGGCCGTTCATAGTCTAGGGGCTTAACATGATTGGGCCATTGCATACGGCACCTTGTGGGTTTACGCATCTGCTTGTTGCAGTTGACAAATTCACAAAATGGATAGAAGCTAAACCCATTAGAAAGCTTGATGGGGCTGTAGGGGTTCGTAGCATGGAAAACAAAAAATTTCTACCGCATACAAACAAACAAGCCAAGATCTATCTACTAGATTGTAGCAACGAGTCGATAGAAGAACTCGCCCTCGAAGATTCCAAAGTGTTTAACGAGAGCAGATTCTCGTGGGTGATGTAGTCGTACTCTTGCCGATCTCAAGATCGTGTAGACGATCCTTCCGGCGTTGCGTTCCGGCAGCGCTTCTGCAGTCGGTCACACGTTCGTTACTCAATGAAGACCTTCCTCTCCCTTGTTCCAGCAGGCAGCGGAGGTTGTAGCACTCTCCTCGCGATTCCGGCAGCACGACGGCATGGTACCGGAAGTAGAGGGGAGATCTCGCAGGGCTTCGCCTTAAGCTGGAGCGAGTATGGTGGACTATGAGAGAGGCCTTGGTGATTTAGGGTTTAGAGGCACCAAGGGGAGAGAGCTAGGCCGGCGGCTAGGGCTTGGGGAGGGCCGGCGGCTAGGGCAAACCCTAGGGTGGCGGCGGCGACTTGGTGGCCGGCGGCTAGGGTTAGGGTTTTGGTGGAGAGAGGTGTAGACTAGAGGGGGCACCCCTGCCCCTTCTTTTATAGGTGGGAGGGCACCGGCCAAGGGGAGGGAGTCCTCCCCCAAGTCGGCCTCCATGGCCGGCGGGTGGAGGGAGAGGAACTCCTTCCCAAGTAGGTTTTCTACTCTCCCTCCACCAAGCAAAACTGTCGTTTGACTTTTCAAATTGGCGTTTGACTTTTCAAACTAGGATTTGATTTATCCCTTTATTTTGCTCAGCCATGATACCTAGTACATGATGCAACCAGTCCACATTGTCATGACACATTCATGTACCCTTCCCCTCCGGAGTGCCGGACCTTCCGGAACCTTCTAGAACAATCCCGATGAAAACACCGGAATCATTCCCCAACTCCGAAAAAGGACTTTCCTTATATGAATCTTATTCTCCGGACCATTCCGGATCTCCTCGTGATATCCCGGATCCCATCCGAGACTCCGAACAACATTCGGCCTCTTACTCATCATTCCATAACTACTCAACAACATCGAATCCTTAAGTGTGTCTCCCTACGGTTCGTGAATTATGCGGACATGATCGAGACACTTCTCCGAACAATAACCAACAGAGGAATATGGAAATTCATATGGCTCCCACATATTTCTACGATTACTTTGCGATCGAATGAACCACTTACATACGATACCAATTTCCCATTGTCTCACGATAGTTTACTTATCCGAGGTTTTGATCATCGGTATCTCTGCATACCTAGTTCAACCTCGTTACTGATAAGTACTCTTTTCTCGTTCCCGTGATATGTGATCCCTTGTGAGCCAATCACATGCTTGCAAGCTAATTGGATGACATTCCACCGAGAGGGCCCAGAGTATATCTATCCGTCATATGGATGGACAAATCCCACTCTTGATCCATGTGTCTCAACCCATACTTTCCGAACACTCAATGCCACCTTTATAGCCACCCAGTTACGGTGTGGTGTTTGATGTCATCAAAGTATCCTTCTGGTGATGGTGATAAGCATGATCTCATGGTCGAAGGAATTAGGTTACTATGTATCAGAAAGCTTATAGCAATTGAACTATTAAAATGACTTGATCTTTATGCTACGCTTATCTATAGGAGTATGTCCATCATACCATTCTCCTAATGATATGATCTTGTTGTTAATAACATCTCAATGTTCATGATAGGGAAACCACAACATCTATTAACCAACAAGCTAGTATTATGAAGAGGCTTTAATAGGGACTCTAATTTAGTTTACAAATCACACAAGTATTAATGTTTCCTTGTTAATACTGTTATAGCATGAATGTAAACATTTATCATAAACACAAAGATATAATAATAACTACATTTATTATTGCCTCTAGGGCATATCTCCAACAGTCTCCCACTTGCACTAGAGTCAACTAATCTAGATTACATGGTAATATACCGAACACCCATGGCAGTTTGGTGTTGGTCATGTTTTGCCCTCGGGAGAGGTTTAGTCAACGGATCCGCCACATTCAGATCTGTGTGTACTTTGCAAATCTTTATGTCACCATATTGGACATGTTCTCGAATAGCGTGAAAACGTAGCTTGATGTGCTTCAGCTTCTTGTGTGACCTTGGTTCTTGCGCATTGGCTATGGTGCCCATGTTATCATAGTAGATAGACATTGGGTCCAGCACACTTGGAACCACACCGAGCTCTGTAATAAACTCCTTCATCCATATCGCTTATTGTGAAGCCTCTAAAGTAGCTATGTATTCTGATTTAGTTGAAGATCTCGCCACAACGCTTTGCTTTGCACTCCTCTTGCTAACTGCTGCACCATTCAAAGTAAATACGTATCCAGATTGTGATTTAGAATCATCTGGATCGGTGTTCCAACTAGCATCGGTGTAACCATTAACAATGAGTTGTTCATCACCTCCACAAGAAAGAACCATATCCTTAGTTCTTCTCAAGTACTTAAGGATGTTTTTGACCGCTGTCCAATGATCCACTCCTGGATCACTTTGATATCTGCTAGTCAAACTAACAGCATATGCATTGTCGGGTCTAGTACATAGCATGGCATACATTAGAGATCCTATGGCTGAGGCATAGGGAGTCTTACTCATCCTTTCTCTATCTTCTGCCATTGCTGGACTTTGAGTTTTACTCAACGTCGTATTGGGCAACATGGGCAAGAACCCTTTCTTGTTATCTTCCATTCCAAACCTCTTTAGAACTTTGTCCAAATATGTACTTTGTGAAAATGATATTAGGCTTCTCGATCTATCTCTATAAATATTTATGCCTAATATGTAAGCTGCTTCGCCAAGATCTTTCATTGAAAAACTATTATTCAAATATTCCTTGACACTATTAAGAAGGTCTACATCATTCCCAATCAACAATATGTCATCTACATATAGTATTAAGAATACTACAGAGCTCCCACTCACTTTCTTGTAAATACAAGCTTCTCCATAAGTTTGAATAAAACCAAAACTTTTGATTACCTTATCAAAACATTGATTCCAACTTCGGGATGCTTGCTTCAACCCATATATGGACTGTTGAAGTTTTCATACCTTGTTAGCGTCTTTAGGATCGACAAAACCTTTGGGTTGCATCATATACAACTCTTCATCAATGTCTCCATTGAGGAACACTGTTTTGACATCCATCTGCCATATTTCATAATCATAATATGCAGCGATTGCTAACATAATCCTCATAGACTTTAACTTCGCTACTGGTGAGAAAGTCTCATCGTAGTCAACTCCTTGAATTTGTCGAAACCCTTTTGCGACAAGTCGAGCTTTATAGATAGTAACATTACCATCAGCATCTGTTTTCTTCTTGCAAATCCATTTGTTCTCGACAGCCTTCCGGCCATCCGGTAAGTCCACCAAAGTCCATACATGGTTTTCGTACATGGATCCAATTTCGGATTTCATGGACTCTTGCCATTTATTGGAATCTGGGCTCCTCATCGCTTCCTCATATGTTGCAGGGTCATCGGTGTTGTCCACCAACATGACACTCATAACGGGATCATACCAATCAGGAGTGGTATGAGTTCTCGTTGACCTACGAGGTTCTGTAGCAACTTCAACCGAAGTTTCATGATCATCATCATTAGCTTCCTCTCTTATTGGTGTAGGCGCCATAGGAACTTCTTCCGGTGCTGCGCTACTCGCAAGTTTGAGAGAAGGTTCAACAACCTCGTCAAGTTCTACTTTCCTTCCAGTCACTTCTTTCGAGAGAAATTCTTTCTCTAGAAAGGATCCATTCTTAGTAACAAAGATTTTGCCCTCGGATCTATGATAGAAGGTATACCCAATAGTTTCCTTCGGGTATCCTATGAAGACGCATTTTTCCGCATTGGGTTCAAGCTTGTCTGGTTGTAACTTCTTTACATAGGCTTCGCAACCCCAAACTTTAAGGAACGACAATTTAGGTTTCTTCCCAAACCATAATTCATACGGTGTCGTTTCAACGGATTTGGATGGTGCCCTATTTAAAGTGAATGCGGTTGTTTCTAATGCATAACCCCAAAATGATAGCGGTAAATCTGTAAGTGACATCATAGAATGAACCATATCTAAGAGAGTTCGATTACGACGTTCAGACACACCATTACGCTGTGGTGTTCCCGGCGGTGTCAATTGTGAAAGTATTCCGCATTTCTTCAAATGCTCACCAAACTCGTAACTTAGATATTCACCTCCACGATCAAACGTAGAAATTTAATCTTCTTGTTACATTGATTTTCTACATCACTTTGAAATTCCTTAAACTTATCGAAAGTTTCGGACTTATGTTTCATGAAATAGATATACCCATATCTACTCAAGTCATCCGTGAAGGTAAGAACATAACGATAACCACCGCGCGATGCTACACTCATTGGACCACACACATCGGTATGTATGATTTCCAATAAGTCCGTAGCTCGCTCCATCATACCAGAAAATGGAGTCTTAGTCATTTTACCCATCAGACATGCTTCGCATCTTCCAAGTGATTCGAAATCAAGTGATTCAAGAAGTCCATCGGAATGGAGTTTCTTCATACGCTTCACTCCAATGTGACCAAGACGACAGTGCCACATATAGGTCGAGTTATCGCTCAATTTCAAACGTTTAGCTTCAATGTTATTAATATGTGTATTTCCACTATCGAGATTCAATAATAATAGACCATCTATCAACGGTGCATGTGCATAAAACATATTACTCATATAAATCGAACAACCATTCTTCTCGGATTTAAACAAGTAACCGTCTCGCAATAAACAAGATCCCGATATAATGTTCATGCTTAACGCAGGCACCAAATAACAATTATTTAAGTATAAAACTAATCCCGATGGTAGATGAAGAGGTAGCGTGCCGACCGCGATCACATTAACCTTTGATCCATTTCAAACGCGCATCGTCACCTTGTTCTTCGCTAGCTTCCGTTTATTCTACAGTACCTGTTTCGAGTTACAAATATGAGCAACCGAACCAGTATCAAATACCCAGGCACTACTACGAGTACTAGTGAGATACACATCAATAACATGTATATCGGATATACCTTTCTTCTTGATGTTTCCGTTCTTCAAATCCGCCAAGTACTTTGGGCAATTCCGCTCAAAGGACCTTCTCCCTTGCGTAAAAGCACTCAAGATCGTGCTTAGGTCCAGCCTTGGTCTTCTTCGCTGGTGCGGCAACTTTCTTACCGCCCTTCTTGAAGTTTCCCTTTTTCTTAGACTTGCCTTTCTTGAATTTGGTGGTCTTATTGACCATCAACACTTGGTGCTCTTTCTTGATCTCCACTTCTGCAGATTTCAACATGGAGAAGAGTTCTGGCAACTGCTTGTTCATGCTTTGCATATTGTAGTTCATCACAAAGTTCTTCTAACTTGGTGGCAGTGATTGGAGGACACGGTAAATCCCCAAAGCATTAGGAATCACTATACCCAAACTTTGGAGTTTGTTTGCGTGCCCAGACATCTTAAGCACATGCTCACTGACGGAGCTGCCCTCTTCCATCTTGCAGTTAAAGAACTTTTCAGAAGCCTCATAACTCTCAACTGCCGCATGAGTCTCAAATATCAATTTGAGTTCATGGACAATATCATGTGGGTCATGGTTCTCAAACCTTTTCTGAAGCTCCGATTCCAAACCATACAAGATATCACACTGAACTGTGGAGTACTGATTCTTCCGAGCGAGGTAAACGTTCTTTACTTCATCGGTAGCATCAGCTGCAGGCGGGTCACCCAGCGGTGCATCCAGCACATAGGTCAAATTACCAGCATTGAGGACAATCCTCAAATTGCGGAACCAATCCGCAAAGTTGCTTCCATTGTTTTTCAACTTTTCTTTCTCTAGGAACGCATTAAAGTTGATGGTAGGGGCCGCCATTGATCTACAACATATTTGCAATAGTTTAGACTAAGTTTAGGACAAATTGAGTTCTAATTAATAGTTAAATTAATCTAGGTGAACTCCCACTCAAAACAATATCCCTCACATTTTTTTAGTGATCACACGAACCAAATCCACCACATCAAAACCGATCATCACGAGAGTTGATGTAGCTTCAATGGCAAACAATCGACATGTTCATCATATCTACTATATGATTCATGCTTTACCTTTCGGTGATCCATGTTCCGAGACTATGTCTGTACATGCTAGGCTCGTCAAGATCAAACCTTAGCTTCCGCATGGGAAAATCTGGCTTGCTCACGTTGTATACACTTACAGAATCTAACACACCCGATCATCACGTGGTGCTTCGAAACAACAAGCTTTAGCAACGGTGCTTACTAAGGATGAACACTTTAAAACTTGAAATTAATGTTCATGAGGGATCATCTTATAATGCTACCGTCGTTAACTAGGCAATACAAGATGCATAAAGGATTAACATCACATGCAATTCATAATATGTGATATGATATGGCCTTTCTTCTTGTGCTTCCTGTCACATCCCAAGATTTTCCAAATCTTGTAATGTGAAAAATAAATAAACAAAATAAATAATTGTTGAAATTTAGGGTGAGAAGAAACTTTTGTTCTAAATGAAAACTTATAATCCCATCTTGAACAAACTTTGGTTTATGTTTGAATCCAAATAAATTCAAATCAAGTGGAATGCATTCCTCATAAAATGCAACTTGAAATTTAAACACTTGGAAAATAAACCAAAACCCTAAAATCCTAATGGAAGAAAATCATTCCCATGTTATCTCCAAGCGTATGAATTTGATCTATATAAAATTGGTCAAACAAACATTTCAAAATGACCAAGAATGACAATGGGAAATATTATAAAACCATATAAATTGATTTCATTCAATTTGGAGCCATAGATAAAATCTTATGAAATTAATAAGATAAGGAAATTGAATTTCCAAAGCTAATAAAGCAACCATCTAGAAATACATACCAAATGGTGAGCAAATAATCCTAAAGGAACTTAAAAAGATAAACAAATAATAAATAAAGTTATAATAGTTGGAATCACTATTTTTGGATCTTTAAATAAAAAGATATGGTTTTGATAAGCAAAGTTGGAATTATTAAATAAGGACTATTTTAAAGAGCCAAAATTAATCTTGGCCAAGCATTTAAATAAAGATATTTCTATTTGATAAAAAGAGTAAAGGATTATTTAAATAAAATAATAAGGATTTATTAATATCCAATTTTGTTTAAGTAAAGGCTTTTCCCTTTCAAATAAACATTAAAATTTATTAAAGTTTTTAAAAATAAGAATTCCAAGTGTTTTAGTTTTTCAAATGAAACCTACTGAAAAGATTTTGATATTATTTAGATTTCAAAAAGAGTTTTAAAATAAATTAAAACCTATTTGAATTAAAGACTAAGGTCTATTTATTTTAATTATTAATAGATCCTAAAAGAATAAAAGAATTACTTTATTTTGGACCTTGGAGTATGTTGATAAACAGAATTTAAATCAACACAAAAGTTTGGTGATGGTTTGAATTGAATTAGAGTTTGAATTGTTTGAATGAAAATCAAATCAGAATATTCAAAACAGAAAAGAAAAAGGTTTAGTATAAAAAAATGGAAACAAACCCAACCCATCTGGCCAGCCCACTAAGCCCAACACGAGCCCACTCCTTCTCTCCCGCGGAAAACGCTTTGCACCAGAGTTTTTACCCGCACAGCGAATGACTACTGGACCCCACCTCCCCTCTCTCTCCTTTGCTGACAATGTGACCCCACCTCCCAGCTTTCTTCCTCACCCGCGCGATGAACCCTCCCCCAACTCCTCCGTCACCGTTTCTGGAAGTTGAAGACAGCGTCAATACGCATTAATGCCACCATTAATTCCCCCCTAACCTCGCATACTTAATCTCCACACTCCCCTCCTCCTTTCCCCCCAGTCGTCGCCCCACCGGAGCCCCTAGGCTGCCCTGATTTCCTCTTAGACCGCCATTGTCTCCGGCGAGCTCCACCTCCAATTCCGGCCAAACCCCGCCACCCCTCGCCTCCTCGAGCACACGAGCGTGACCCCTCCTGGCGCTTCTCTGACCCTCCTCGGCTGGCCCGCTTGACCCAAGTCAAGAACGATGACAACCAGTAGCGTCGCCGTCTGTCTCCAACTCCGTCGACGTCTTCCCAGTAACACCGACCTCCCCTCCCTCTCAGGATGATACTCCTACACTCCCCTCTCTCTCGCGCGTCTAACAGACCCCCTGTTTTGCTTTTCCGTGGCCTGTAGCCTCGCCAGCAGCGACAACCAGAGCATGCCCGACGCCGTGCAAACACTGGCGAGCGATTGCCGTCACCATCGTGCGCCCCTCGATGAGCTACCACCACCTTGAGCATCCCCACGCCACGGCGAACTCGGTGAGCATCTCCCTTTGCTCTCTCGCTTCCTGTAACACCGACACCATCATCGTCTGAGCGCGCGCCGCCAGTCACCGCCGCCAGCGCCGCCTATTTCTGGTCAAAGCGCTGAGAACCGTCGGATTTAGATCGTAGCGCTGCGATAGATTTCTCAAGCGAAGGGGTACGAGAGCCTCTGTGACGTGCGATGCAACTTAAATCCAACGGCCCGTATCTGCTGATCCGTGCGAAACGGTACGCGCCAGTAGGAAAGCGCCGCGTGTCCAGAGTTTGTTTTAAAAACGGGATTTGTTCTATTAGTTGATCAATTTTGTAAAATTCATAACTTTCAAACCACACGTCCAAATTTTGCAAACTTTATATCAATGGAATAAGCAAGACAAGTACTTTCCAACCATGCACTTTGTTTAGTAAAATGCTTCTGTTAAATTGATTTTTTTTGAAGAAACTTGTGTAGGCATATTTAGAATATAAAATTTGTTCTAAAATGATTTTTGAGATAAAATATTTGGAAAATGGTTTGTTTTGAACCTACTGGCCATAGAAATCAAGTTGTGGTTTCAAAAATATATTTGGTGAATCAAAAGAATATATCTTTGATTTAAACCATTTCTAGTCAAATAAAAATATTGTTTATTTGTTAAAAATGCTTTTTGGAGAAAACCTTTGGGAAATGTTTTGATTTAAACTCTCTGACCCTAAACACAAGGTTTTATGATTTGAAAACATATTTTGCGAACCCTATAGATTGTTGCCTTATTAAAAGTATTTCTCCACCACATAAAATAATGCTTTGGTTTAAAAATGATTTATAAGTAAAATCTTTTACAAATGGTTTTGCCACTTTTATAAAGTGACCAATAAGTGTTTTAGAATGTTATAACCTATTAGAAACCACTTTTGTAAATAAAACAATGTTTGGCATTCTTGCATGCATTGTTTTGTTTCTATTATTTTATGTGATGATGCTTGAATGGTAGATTGAAATATTGCTTGCTTGATTGAATTGTAGTGATTTGAAGAGTGTGATCATTGCAAAGACAAGGAGTGAACTTATACTCTCTACCAAAAAGGAAAGTGATGCTTCATGCTTTTGTCCCATTATTTTCACTATGCATTAGTGATATTTCTAAGTAGGACTTGCATGGAATTTTGCTAGGTGTAAACTATGCCATGGGAAAATCCTAGTAAATGAAACCTTAGTAGAATTCTCCTAATTTAAGATTCCTACTACTATCATGCTTAGCTTAGCTAGTAGAAAACAAGGGTGGATTATATTCATACTATGGAATATTTCTAAGTCAAGGACTTGTGTTTTGTTTAATAAAACAACTAAGTAAATTAATCACCTGGGTGGAATGGAAGGAATGGTTTGTGTTGAGTGGTTACACAGGCCCATTTCTATGGTTTACCTTGTGTATCACACTTGTGGATGGCCACTTAGGAACAAAGAGATTTGAGATGTCAAATGTTGAGAAGCTTCAAGTGCAGCCACTTGGCATTACGGGCTCTGCCTGGATCATATAGGTTGCAATAACTTAGCCAAATGGACAGTTGGTGGTATGGGATGATAGGTTGGAACGCGTCCATTCTGGTCTAAGGGAAGGCTTCTGAAAGATCTTGTCTTGGTGAAACCAAGTCTTGTGGGGAAAGTGCACCACCTCTGTAGAGTGAAAAATCTAAGTACTTAGCCATGTCCCTGGTAAAGGACAATTTGAGCATCAAGAAATGGAAGCTATCAAGAATCTCCTCATCCCAATTTCTAAGTTAAAACTTTGTGGTTGAACAAGGGTTAAAGGATCACCAATTTCTATTGGGAGATGCCTTGGGTGATTTTTGACAAACAAAAACTTAGTGTTTTTCAAATGATAAGGAAAATCTATTTTGAGCAATGCAAGCCTAAGCTCCACTTAGCCAAATTCATATAGATTATAGACTCCACTATACTACCATAGTATCACTTGCCAATACAATTCAAATGTATTGACCCTTGTGGTTGTAACTTATTATGTTGCAGGTTTGTTTGATGTTAGTGAAGTTTATTGATTAGGATTACAAGTCTACAACCAACATGACTGCCTGTGGCACTTTGAAGATGAAGGACCCCATGCTATTGTTATATTTTGCTGCATTGTAATGAGATAGCCAAATGAGCTATCTAAGATGTAATAAATTACTTTATTCCTGGTTATAAAGTTGTATTATGACCTTTGTTTCTTGATATTACATCTTAACTGTGGATACTAGCTATTGATCCAGGGACTAGCATTGTAAACACAGGGATCCTTACCTTATTAAAGGTTGGGAACCTTACAAATGGTATCAGAGCATTGTGTTGCCTGTAGGATTGTAACCCTAGGATTGGACAAAACCCCTTAGAAAAATAGGAGTTGAATTTGTTCCAAAACTTATTTACAAACAATCTTGTAAACTCTTTCCTCAACCATTTTTGGTTTTGATTCTACATCTCTTCTATTTAAAACTTGAAGGACAAAGCCTACCCCATGGCCAAAGACTTCACCATGTGCAAAGGACTTCATCAACTCAAATGACTTCAACATCTTCAAGTGATTTCAACTTTATTTTCACCAAGGACTTCAACTTAGATATCACTAAGGACTACAAGTGAGACAAGAAATATTACTCAAGACTTGAAGACTAAGGAAACACAACTTAGAAGGAATCATCATCACCTTTGGAGTTTTGTGACCAAGACACAAGAATTTTTCCAAAGAAACCATGATCTCATGCAAGAAGAATCAACCAAGAAGGAGGGAAAGATCTCAAGTGAACCATATAGTTGGACCACCATATTTAGATTAAATCAAACACACCAACCTATGTGGTGTAGCAAAAATATTTTGTTGCCTAAAAATGTGCTTGAAACTTGTTGTTTGAGTGGAATGTTTGTTTGTGATTGCTTGCTCATTGCTTGTGTAAATTGAGATATGAGTGATTAGAATTATTTCTTTAGAAATCTTCTGCCTATTCTAATCCCAATCCAACCCAAGCAGATGACTACTCCAAGAAACTCCAACATCAAGGATGGTGACAACAACAACCAAGATACCAACATGAGAGAACTCATAGTAACCCAAACCTAGTTGAACCAAGTGACCGCTCAATTTTTAGCCAACACCGGTGAGTTAGATCCAACCATGCAAAGGTTTTGGAAACCCAAACCCAATTGTTGCACAAGGTGACAGATCAAATGATCAACATGGGAGACAACTCTTCCCAAAGAGTTTGTGATAACAATGATGTCAAGGATGATATTCTAGAAGGAACCCAAGCTTGCAATATTTGTGGAAACAAGGATCACACTTCCAAGGAGCATGAAGATCAATGCCCCAATTGTGAAGAGAAACATCCAAATAATCAATGCCTCACATCTCAAGCTACTTGCTTCCTATGTGAAGGAAATAATCATGTCCCTATCCAATGCCCCATCTATTCCATAGTTCAACAAAGGAAACAAGGTGGACAACAACAGATTGTGGACTTCCATGAAGGAACAACTTCTACCAAGAGGGATGAAGGCAAAGTCAAAACTATGCATCATAAGGCCAAATCTAAAGTGACCACAAAGTGTTGCTACTCTTGTGGAGAAGAAGGTCATATCTCTAGTAACTGCCCCAAGAAGAGAGAAAGATTTCCCACCTTTGTGGTGAAGTATGAAGAGCATGAACTAGAAGAACTCCTAGCTTTGGAGAGACCCAAAAAGAAGAAGAAGGACATAAGCCAGTTGCAATGTTATAATTGCAAAGAAATGGGACACTATGCCAGTGATTGCCCAGAAAATAAGAAGAACCAAGGAAACAAACAAGAGGCAATGATACCAAAGGAAAAGAAAGATATCAGCCAAGTGATCTGTTTCAAATGCAAAGAGCTAGGCCATTATGCAGGCAAGTGTCCAGAGAAGCTTCATCAAAATCCCAAGAAAGCCAAGATGTAATCTAGTTGGAAAATTTTTAAGGGTGGTAGTACCCTAGTTGCTTTGAGCCAACTTGTAACCCCTAGCCTCCCAAAATCTCGGGACGAGATTTATTTTAAGGGTGGTAGCCTGTCACATCCCAAGATTTTCCAAATCTTGTATGTGAAAAATAAATAAACAAAATAAATAATTGTTGAAATTTAGGGTGAGAAGAAACTTTTGTTCTAAATGAAAACTTAAAATCCCATCTTTAACAAACTTTGGTTTATGTTTGAATCCAAATAAATTCAAATCTAGTGGAATGCATTCCTCATAAAATGCAACTTGAAATTTAAACACTTGGAAAATAAACCAAAACCCTAAAATCCTAATGGAAGAAAATCATTCCCAAGTTATCTCCAAGCCTATGAATTTGATCCATATCAAACTGGTAAAACAAACATTTCAAAATGACCAAGAATGACAAAGGTAAATATTATAAAACCATGTACATTGATTCCATTCAATTTGGAGCCATAGATAAAATCTTATGAAATTAATAAGATAAGGAAATTGAATTTCCAAAGCTAATAAAGCAACCATCTAGAAATCCATACCAAAAGGTGAGCAAATAATCCTAAAGGAACTTAAAAAGATAAACAAATAATAAATAAAGTTATAATAGTTGGAATCACTATTTTCGGATCTTTAAATAAAAAGATATGGTTTTGATAACAAAGTTGGAATTATTAAATAAGGACTATTTTAAAGAGCCAAAATTAATCTTGGCCAAGCATTTAAATAAAGATATTTATATTTGATAAAAAGAGTAAAGGATTATTTAAATAAAATAATAAGGATTTATTAATATCCAATTTTGTTTAAGTAAAGGCTTTTCCCTTTCAAATAAACATTAAAATTTATTAAAGTTTTTAAAAATAAGAATTCCAAGTGTTTTAGTTTTTCAAATGAAACCTACTGAAAAGATTTTGATATTATTTAGATTTCAAAAAGAGTTTTAAAATAAATTAAAACCTATTTGAATTAAAGACTAAGGTCTATTTATTTTAATTATTAATAGATCCTAAAAGAATTACTTTATTTTGGAGCTTGGAGTATGTTGATAAACATAATTTAAATCAACACAAAAGTTTGGTGATGGTTTGAATTGAATTAGAGTTTGAATTGTTTGAATGAAAATCAAATCAGAATATTCAAAACAGAAAAGAAAAAGGTCTAGTATAAACAAAATGGAAACAAACCCAACCCATATGGCTTGCCCAGTAAGCCCAACACCAGCCCACTCCTTCTCTCCCGCGGAAAACGCTTCGCACCAGATTTTTTACCCGCACAGCGAATGACTACTGGACCCCACCTCCCCTCTCTCCTTCGCTGACGATGCGACCCCACCTCCCATCTTTCTTCCTCACCCGCGCGACGAACCCGCTCCCAACTCCTCCGTCGCCGTTTCTGGCCGTTGAAGAAAGCGTCAATACGCATTACTGCCGCCATTAATTCCCCCCTGACCTCGCATACTTAATCGCCACACTCCCCTCCTCCTTTCCCCCAGTCGTCGCCCCACCGGAGCCCCCAGGCTGCCCTGATTTCCTCTTAGACCGCCACTGTCTCCGGCGAGCTCCACCTCCAATTCCGGCCAAACCCCGCCGCCCCTCGCCTCCTCGAGCACACGAGCGTGACCCCCAGTCCCTGGCGCTTCTATCTGCACCCTCGACTTGCCCGCGTTTGACCCCCAACATCGGCAACGATGACAACCAGTAGCGCCGCCGTCTGTCTCCAACTCCGTCGACGTCTTCCCGGTAACACCGACCTCCCCTCCCTCTCAGGATGATACTCCTACGCTCCCCTCTCTCTCTCGCGTCTAACAGACCCCCTGCTTTGCTTTTCCGTGGCCTGTAGCCTCGCCAGCAGCGACAACCAGAGCGTGCCCGATGCCATGCAAACTCCGGCGAGCGATTGTCGTCACCACCGTGCGCCCCTCGACGAGCTACCACCACCTTGAGCATCCCCACGCCACGGAGAACTCGGTGAGCATCTCCCTTCGCTCTCTACGCCGCCATTATTGTTTCTAGTCAAAGCGAGAACCGTCGATTTAGATCGTAGCGCTGCGATAGATTTCTTAAGCGAACGAGAGCCTACTGCTGTCTTGATGAAACTTAAATCCAATGGCCCGTATTCGCTATCTGCTGATGCCAAGAGGAAAGCGCCGCATGTCCCAAAGTTTGTTTTAAAAACAGGATTTATTCTATTAGTTGATCAATTTTGTAAAATTCATAACTTTCAAACCACACGTCCAAATTTTGCAAATTTTATATCAATGGAATCAGCAAGACAAGTAATTTCCAACCATGCACTTTGTTTAGTAAAATGCTTCTGTTAAATTGATTGTTTTTGCAGAAACTTGTGTAGGCATATTTATAATATAAAATTTGTTCTAAAATGATTTTTGAGATAAAATCTTTGGCAAATGGTTTGTTTTGAACCTACTGACCGTAGAAATCAATTTGTGGTTTCAAAAATATATTTGGTGAAGCAAAAGAATAAATCTTTGATTTAAACCATTTCTAGTCAAATAAAAATATTGTTTATTTGTTAAAAATGCTTTTGGAGAAAACCTTTGGGAAATGTTTTGATTTAAACTCTCTGACCCTAAACACAAGGTTTTATGATTTGAAAACATATTTTGTGAACCCTATAGATGTTGCCTTATTAAAAGAATTTCTCCACCACATAAAATAATGCTTTGGTTTAAAAATGATTTATAAGTAAAATTTTACAAATGGTTTTGCCACTTTTATAAAGTGACCAATAAGTGTTTTAGATTGTTATAACCTATTAGAAACCACTTTTGTAAATAAAACAATTTTTGGCATGCTTGCATGCATTGTTTTGTTTCTATTATTTTATGTGATGATGCTTGAATGGTAGATTGAAATATTGCTTGCTTGATTGAATTTTAGTGATTTGAAGAGTGTGATCATTGCAAAGACAAGGAGTGAACTTATACTCTCTACCAAAAAGGAAAGTGATGCTTCATGCTTTTGTCCCATTATTTTCACTATGCATTAGTGATATTTCTAAGTAGGACTTGCATGGAATTTTGCTAGGTGTAAACTATGCCATGGGAAAATCCTAGTAAATGAAACCTTAGTAGAATTCTCCTAATTTAAGATTCCTACTACTATCATGCTTAGCTTAGCTAGTAGAAAACAAGGGTGGATTATATTCATACTATGGAATATTTCTAAGTCAAGGACTTGTGTTTTGTTTAATAAAACAACTAAGTAAATTAATCACCTGGGTGGAATGGAAGGAATGGTTTGTGTTGAGTGGTTACACAGGCCCATTTCTATGGTTTACCTTGTGTATCACACTTGTGGATGGCCACTTAGGAACAAAGAGATTTGAGATGTCAAATGTTGAGAAGCTTCAAGTGCAGCCACTTGGCATTACGGGCTCTGCCTGGATCATATAGGTTGCAATAACTTAGCCAAATGGACAGTTGGTGGTATGGGATGATAGGTTGGAACGCGTCCATTCTGGTCTAAGGGAAGGCTTCTGAAAGATCTTGTCTTGGTGAAACCAAGTCTTGTGGGGAAAGTGCACCACCTCTGTAGAGTGAAAAATCTAAGTACTTAGCCATGTCCCTGGTAAAGGACAATTTGAGCATCAAGAAATGGAAGCTATCAAGAATCTCCTCATCCCAATTTCTAAGTTAAAACTTTGTGGTTGAACAAGGGTTAAAGGATCACCAATTTCTATTGGGAGATGCCTTGGGTGATTTTGACAAAAAACTTAGTGTTTTTCAAATGATAAGGAAAATCTATTTTGAGCAATGCAAGCCTAAGCTCCACTTAGCCAAATTCATATAGATTATAGACTCCACTATACTACCATAGTATCACTTGCCAATACAATTCAAATGTATTGACCCTTGTGGTTGTAACTTATTATGTTGCAGGTTTGTTTGATGTTAGTGAAGTTTATTGATTAGGATTACAAGTCTACAACCAACATGACTGCCTGTGGCACTTTGAAGATGAAGGACCCCATGCTATTGTTATATTTTGCTGCATTGTAATGAGATAGCCAAATGAGCTATCTAAGATGTAATAAATTACTTTATTCCTGGTTATAAAGTTGTATTATGACCTTTGTTTCTTGATATTACATCTTAACTGTGGATACTAGCTATTGATCCAGGGACTAGCATTGTAAACACAGGGATCCTTACCTTATTAAAGGTTGGGAACCTTACAAATGGTATCAGAGCATTGTGTTGCCTGTAGGATTGTAACCCTAGGATTGGACAAAACCCCTTAGAAAAATAGGAGTTGAATTTGTTCCAAAACTTATTTACAAACAATCTTGTAAACTCTTTCCTCAACCATTTTTGGTTTTGATTCTACATCTCTTCTATTTAAAACTTGAAGGACAAAGCCTACCCCATGGCCAAAGACTTCACCATGTGCAAAGGACTTCATCAACTCAAATGACTTCAACATCTTCAAGTGATTTCAACTTTATTTTCACCAAGGACTTCAACTTAGATATCACTAAGGACTACAAGTGAGACAAGAAATATTACTCAAGACTTGAAGACTAAGGAAACACAACTTAGAAGGAATCATCATCACCTTTGGAGTTTTGTGACCAAGACACAAGAATTTTTCCAAAGAAACCATGATCTCATGCAAGAAGAATCAACCAAGAAGGAGGGAAAGATCTCAAGTGAACCATATAGTTGGACCACCATATTTAGATTAAATCAAACACACCAACCTATGTGGTGTAGCAAAAATATTTTGTTGCCTAAAAATGTGCTTGAAACTTGTTGTTTGAGTGGAATGTTTGTTTGTGATTGCTTGCTCATTGCTTGTGTAAATTGAGATATGAGTGATTAGAATTATTTCTTTAGAAATCTTCTGCCTATTCTAATCCCAATCCAACCCAAGCAGATGACTACTCCAAGAAACTCCAACATCAAGGATGGTGACAACAACAACCAAGATACCAACATGAGAGAACTCATAGTAACCCAAACCTAGTTGAACCAAGTGACCGCTCAATTTTTAGCCAACACCGGTGAGTTAGATCCAACCATGCAAAGGTTTTTGGAAACCCAAACCCAATTGTTGCACAAGGTGACAGATCAAATGATCAACATGGGAGACAACTCTTCCCAAAGAGTTTGTGATAACAATGATGTCAAGGATGATATTCTAGAAGGAACCCAAGCTTGCAATATTTGTGGAAACAAGGATCACACTTCCAAGGAGCATGAAGATCAATGCCCCAATTGTGAAGAGAAACATCCAAATAATCAATGCCTCACATCTCAAGCTACTTGCTTCCTATGTGAAGGAAATAATCATGTCCCTATCCAATGCCCCATCTATTCCATAGTTCAACAAAGGAAACAAGGTGGACAACAACAACAGATTGTGGACTTCCATGAAGGAACAACTTCTACCAAGAGGGATGAAGGCAAAGTCAAAACTATGCATCATAAGGCCAAATCTAAAGTGACCACAAAGTGTTGCTACTCTTGTGGAGAAGAAGGTCATATCTCTAGTAACTGCCCCAAGAAGAGAGAAAGATTTCCCACCTTTGTGGTGAAGTATGAAGAGCATGAACTAGAAGAACTCCTAGCTTTGGAGAGACCCAAAAAGAAGAAGAAGGACATAAGCCAGTTGCAATGTTATAATTGCAAAGAAATGGGACACTATGCCAGTGATTGCCCAGAAAATAAGAAGAACCAAGGAAACAAACAAGAGGCAATGATACCAAAGGAAAAGAAAGATATCAGCCAAGTGATCTGTTTCAAATGCAAAGAGCTAGGCCATTATGCAGGCAAGTGTCCAGAGAAGCTTCATCAAAATCCCAAGAAAGCCAAGATGTAATCTAGTTGGAAAATTTTTAAGGGTGGTAGTACCCTAGTTGCTTTGAGCCAACTTGTAACCCCTAGCCTCCCAAAATCTCGGGACGAGATTTATTTTAAGGGTGGTAGCCTGTCACATCCCAAGATTTTCCAAATCTTGTATGTGAAAAATAAATAAACAAAATAAATAATTGTTGAAATTTAGGGTGAGAAGAAACTTTTGTTCTAAATGAAAACTTAAAATCCCATCTTTAACAAACTTTGGTTTATGTTTGAATCCAAATAAATTCAAATCTAGTGGAATGCATTCCTCATAAAATGCAACTTGAAATTTAAACACTTGGAAAATAAACCAAAACCCTAAAATCCTAATGGAAGAAAATCATTCCCAAGTTATCTCCAAGCCTATGAATTTGATCCATATCAAACTGGTAAAACAAACATTTCAAAATGACCAAGAATGACAAAGGTAAATATTATAAAACCATGTACATTGATTCCATTCAATTTGGAGCCATAGATAAAATCTTATGAAATTAATAAGATAAGGAAATTGAATTTCCAAAGCTAATAAAGCAACCATCTAGAAATCCATACCAAAAGGTGAGCAAATAATCCTAAAGGAACTTAAAAAGATAAACAAATAATAAATAAAGTTATAATAGTTGGAATCACTATTTTCGGATCTTTAAATAAAAAGATATGGTTTTGATAACAAAGTTGGAATTATTAAATAAGGACTATTTTAAAGAGCCAAAATTAATCTTGGCCAAGCATTTAAATAAAGATATTTATATTTGATAAAAAGAGTAAAGGATTATTTAAATAAAATAATAAGGATTTATTAATATCCAATTTTGTTTAAGTAAAGGCTTTTCCCTTTCAAATAAACATTAAAATTTATTAAAGTTTTTAAAAATAAGAATTCCAAGTGTTTTAGTTTTTCAAATGAAACCTACTGAAAAGATTTTGATATTATTTAGATTTCAAAAAGAGTTTTAAAATAAATTAAAACCTATTTGAATTAAAGACTAAGGTCTATTTATTTTAATTATTAATAGATCCTAAAAGAATTACTTTATTTTGGAGCTTGGAGTATGTTGATAAACATAATTTAAATCAACACAAAAGTTTGGTGATGGTTTGAATTGAATTAGAGTTTGAATTGTTTGAATGAAAATCAAATCAGAATATTCAAAACAGAAAAGAAAAAGGTCTAGTATAAACAAAATGGAAACAAACCCAACCCATATGGCTAGCCCACTAAGCCCAACACCAGCCCACTCCTTCTCTCCCGCGGAAAACGCTTCGCACCAGATTTTTTACCCGCACAGCGAATGACTACTGGACCCCACCTCCCCTCTCTCCTTCGCTGACGATGCGACCCCACCTCCCATCTTTCTTCCTCACCCGCGCGACGAACCCGCTCCCAACTCCTCCGTCATTACGGCCGTTGAAGAAAGCGTCAATACGCATTACTGCCGCCATTAATTCCCCCCTGACCTCGCATACTTAATCGCCACACTCCCCTCCTCCTTTCCCCCAGTCGTCGCCCCACCGGAGCCCCCAGGCTGCCCTGATTTCCTCTTAGACCGCCACTGTCTCCGGCGAGCTCCACCTCCAATTCCGGCCAAACCCCGCCGCCCCTCGCCTCCTCGAGCACACGAGCGTGACCCCCAGTCCCTGGCGCTTCTATCTGCACCCTCGACTTGCCCGCGTTTGACCCCCAACATCGGCAACGATGACAACCAGTAGCGCCGCCGTCTGTCTCCAACTCCGTCGACGTCTTCCCGGTAACACCGACCTCCCCTCCCTCTCAGGATGATACTCCTACGCTCCCCTCTCTCTCTCGCGCGTCTAACAGACCCCTGTTTTGCTTTTCCGTGGCCTGTAGCCTCGCCAGCAGCGACAACCAGAGCGTGCCCGATGCCATGCAAACTCCGGCGAGCGATTGTCATCACCACCGTGCGCCCCTCGACGAGCTACCACCACCTTGAGCATCCCCACGCCACGGAGAACTCGGTGAGCATCTCCCTTCGCTCTCTCGCTTCCTAATAAACACCGTCATTATCGGTTCGAAAGGCCATTTGGGCAATGAAGCTTCTAGTCAAAGCGCTGAGAACCGTCGGATTTAGATCGTAGCGCTGCGATAGATTTCTTAAGCGAACGGGTACGAGAGCCTCTGTGCCGTGCGATGAAACTTAAATCCAATGGCCCGTATCTGCTGATCCGCGCGAAACGGTACGCGCCAGTAGGAAAGCGCCGCATGTCCCAAAGTTTGTTTTAAAAACAGGATTTATTCTATTAGTTGATCAATTTTGTAAAATTCATAACTTTCAAACCACACGTCCAAATTTTGCAAATTTTATATCAATGGAATCAGCAAGACAAGTAATTTCCAACCATGCACTTTGTTTAGTAAAATGCTTCTGTTAAATTGATTGTTTTTGCAGAAACTTGTGTAGGCATATTTATAATATAAAATTTGTTCTAAAATGATTTTTGAGATAAAATCTTTGGCAAATGGTTTGTTTTGAACCTACTGACCGTAGAAATCAATTTGTGGTTTCAAAAATATATTTGGTGAAGCAAAAGAATAAATCTTTGATTTAAACCATTTCTAGTCAAATAAAAATATTGTTTATTTGTTAAAAATGCTTTTGGAGAAAACCTTTGGGAAATGTTTTGATTTAAACTCTCTGACCCTAAACACAAGGTTTTATGATTTGAAAACATATTTTGTGAACCCTATAGATGTTGCCTTATTAAAAGAATTTCTCCACCACATAAAATAATGCTTTGGTTTAAAAATGATTTATAAGTAAAATTTTACAAATGGTTTTGCCACTTTTATAAAGTGACCAATAAGTGTTTTAGATTGTTATAACCTATTAGAAACCACTTTTGTAAATAAAACAATTTTTGGCATGCTTGCATGCATTGTTTTGTTTCTATTATTTTATGTGATGATGCTTGAATGGTAGATTGAAATATTGCTTGCTTGATTGAATTTTAGTGATTTGAAGAGTGTGATCATTGCAAAGACAAGGAGTGAACTTATACTCTCTACCAAAAAGGAAAGTGATGCTTCATGCTTTTGTCCCATTATTTTCACTATGCATTAGTGATATTTCTAAGTAGGACTTGCATGGAATTTTGCTAGGTGTAAACTATGCCATGGGAAAATCCTAGTAGATGAAACCTTAGTAGAATTCTCCTAAGTTAAGATTCCTACTACTATCATGCTTAGCTTAGCTAGTAGAAAACAAGGGTGGATTATATTCATACTATGGAATATTTCTAAGTCAAGGACTTGTGTTTTGTTTAATAAAACAACTAAGTAAATGAATCACCTGGGTGGAATGGAAGGAATGGTTTGTGTTGAGTGGTTACACAAGGCCCATTTCTATGGTTTACCTTGTGTATCACACTTGTAGATGGCCACTCAGGAATAAAGAGATTTGAGATGTCAAATGTTGAGAAGCTTCAAGTGCAGCCACTTGGCATTATGGGGTCTGCCTGGATCATATAGGTTGCAATAACTTAGCCAAATGGACAGTTGGTGGTAGGGGATGATAGGTTGGAACGCGTCCATTCTGGTCTAAGGGAAGGCTTCTGAAAGATCTTGTCTTGGTGAAACCAAGTCTTGTGGGGAAAGTGCACCACCTCTGCAGAGTGAAAAATCTAAGTACTTAGCCATGTCCCTGGTAAAGGACAATTTGAGCATCAAGACATGGAAGCTATCAAGAATCTCCTCATCCCAATTTCTAAGTTAAAATTTTGTGGTTGAACAAGGGTTAAAGGATCACCAATTTCTATTGGGATATGCCTTGGGTGATTTTTGACAAACAAAAACTTAGTGTTTTTCAAATGATAAGGAAAATCTATTTTGAGCAATGCAAGCCTAAGCTCCACTTAGCCAAATGCATATAGATGATAGACTCCACTATACTACCATAGTATCACTTGCCAATACAATTCAAATGTATTGACCCTTGTGGCTGTAACTTATTATGTTGCAGGTTTGTTTGTTGTTAGTGAAGTTTATTGATTAGGATTACAAGTCTACAACCAACATGACTGCCTGTGGCACTTTGAAGATGTAGGACCCCATGCTATTGTTATATTCTGCTGCATTTTAATGAGATAGCCAAATGAGCTATGTAAGATGTAATAAATTACTTTATTCCTGGTTATAAAGTTGTATTATGACCTTTGTTTCTTGATATTACATCTTAAATGTGGATGCTAGCTATTGATCCAGGGACTAGCATTGTAAACACAGGGATCCTTACCTTATTAAAGGTTGGGAACCTTACACTTCCAATCTCTATCTTCAAGCACGAACATGATCTCCATCATCACCAGTATGGCGTTAAGGTCAATGGCGCCGCTTCATGGTTGTCGTCCACCAGCTTCAACTATTACAACTACTTTGAATAGACACGCGGGTCTTAACAGAATTTAAAGACAACCATATGGCTCCTGCCGGTTGCCAACTTACAATAAGGATCATTGCATACATCAAATATAATCACAATCATGGCCATATCACATCACAACACACCCCTACAAAACAAAGTTAGACGCCTCTAATTTTCTTTGCACATTTTACATGGTTTGGAGCTTTCAATAAGTGTCAATCTAACTTACGAACAAGAACCACAACGTTGATGTTTGAACTATCAAGTGCCCGTTGTAAATTGGATCTATACTATAATAGGAGAGACAGACACCCGCAAAGCCACTTATGCAATACAAGTTGCATGTTGAGCGTGGAGCAAGTCTCATGAATGATGTAATGTAAGGTTAGCCCGGGCCGCTTCATCCCATCATACCGCAAGATGCAAAGTACACAAAAAGCAATTGATAATAAAAGCACCACCGTCCATAATGACCATTGTGTTCTACTCGTGCAACAGATCTACATATAGACACGACTCTGATACCACTGTAGGGGTTCGTAGCATGGAAAACAAAAAAATTCTACAGCATACAAACAAACAAGCCAAGATCTATCTACTAGATTGTAGCAACGAGTCGATAGAAGAACTCACCCTCGAAGATTCCAAAGTGTTTAACGAGAGCAGATTCTCGTGGGTGATGTAGTCGTACTCTTGCCGATCTCAAGATCGTGTAGACGATCCTTCCGACATTGCGTTCCGGCAGCGCTTCCGCAGTCGGTCACACGTTCGTTACTCGATGAAGACCTTCCTCTCCCTTGTTCCAGCAGGAAACGGAGGTTGTAGCACTCTCCTCGCGATTCCGGCAGCACGACGGCGTGGTACCGGAAGTAGAGGGGAGATCTCGCAGGGCTTCGCCTTAAGCCGGAGCGAGTATGGTGGACTATGAGAGAAGCCTTGGTGATCTAGGGTTTAGAGGCACCAAGGGGAGAGAGCTAGGCCGGTGGCTAGGGATTGGGGAGGGCCCCAACTCGGCTAGGGCAAACCCTAGGGTGGCGGCGGCGACTTGGTGGCCGGCGGCTAGGGTTAAGGTTTTGGTGGAGAGAGGTGTAGACTAGAGGGGGCACCCCTGCCCCTTCTTTTATAGGTGGGAGGGCGCCGGCCAAGGGGAGGGAGTACTCCCCCAAGTCGGCCTCCTTGGCCGGCGGGTGGAGGGAGAGGAACTCCTCCCCAAGTAGGTTTCCTACTCTCCCTCCACCAAGCAAAACTGCCGTTTGACTTTTCAAATTGGCGTTTGACTTTTCAAACTAGGATTTGATTTATCCCTTTATTTTGCTCAGCCATGATACCTAGTATATGATGCAACCATTCCACATTGTCATGACACATTCATGTACCTTTCCCCTCCGGAGTGTCGGACCTTCCAGAACCTTCTAGAACATTCCCGATGAAAACACCGGAATCATTCCCCAACTCCGAAACAGGACTTTCCTTATATGAATCTTATTCTCCGGACCATTCTGGATCTCCTCGTGATATCCCGGATCCCATCCGAGACTCCGAACAACATTCGGTATCTTACTCATCATTCCATAACTACTCAACAACATCGAATCCTTAAGTGTGTCTCCCTACGGTTCGTGAATTATGCGGACATGATCGAGACACTTCTCTGAACAATAACCAATAGAGGAATCTGGAAATTCATATGGCTCCCACATATTTCTACGATTACTTTGTGATCGAATGAACCACTTACATATGATACCAATTTCCCTTTGTCTCACAATAGTTTACTTATCCGAGGTTTTGATCGTCGGTATCTCTGCATACCTAGTTCAACCTCGTTACTGATAAGTACTCTTTTCTCGTTCCCGTGATATGTGATCCCTTGTGAGCCAGTCACATGCTTGCAAGCTAATTGGATGACATTCCACCGAGAGGGCCTAGAGTATATCTATCCGTCATATGGATGGACAAATCCCACTCTTGATCCATGTGTCTCAACCCATACTTTTCGAACACTCAATTCCACCTTTATAGCCACCTAGTTACGGTGTGGTGTTAAGCATGATCTCATGGTCGAAGGAATTAGGTTACTATGTATCAGAAAGCTTATAGCAATTGAACTATTAAAATGACTTGATCTTTATGCTACGCTTATCTATAGGAGTATGTCCATCATACCATTCTCCTAATGATATGATCTTGTTGTTAATAACATCTCAATGTTCATGATAGGGAAACCACAATCATCTATTAACCAAAAAGCTAGTATTATTAAGAGGCTTTACTAGGGACTCTAATTTAGTTTACAAATCACACAAGTATCAATGTTTCCTTGTTAATACTGTTATAGCATGAATGTAAACATTTATCATAAACACAAAGATATAATAATAACTACATTTATTTTTTCCTCTAGGGCATATCTCCAACAGGGGCAACAACCCTTAGGTTTGTCTGGGGTATAGTGGTGATATTTGGTCTCCCACATAGCATCATCACCGACAATGTTAGTAACCTGTCGCAAGGAGAAGTAGAGGCTTACTGTCACGAGAAAGGCATCCGCCTTGACTTAGCATCTGTGGCACATCCACAATCTAATGGTCAAGTTTAGCAAGCCGATGGACTGATTTTGCAGGGAATAAAGTCACGTCTATAGGCACCACTACATAGAGAAGTTGGAGCCTGGGCAGAGGAGTTGACATCTATTCTATGGAGTTTATGAACTACCCCTAACAGATCCACCAGCTATACCCCTTTCTTCATGGTATATGGAGCAGAAGCAGCCCTATCCTCTGACATCCTCCGCGATTCACCAAGAGTTGCCGCCTATGACAAAGATGATGCTAAAGAATCTAGGCGCCTAGATGTGGACCCTCTCGAGGAAGAACACGTTCCGGCATGCCAGAAGTCTGGCATCAACCAGCAAAAGCTACCCAACTACCATAGTCACCGTGTTTGGCAACGCTCATTTAAAGAAGCGGATCTAGTGCTCCAACTTAAGCAGAAAAATTCACACAAACTATCCCCGCCATGGGAAGGACCGTTCATCATAAGAAAAGCGCTACTCAATGGTTCCTATTACCTCATTGACAATCATGAATTGGAGGATAGACCTAATGAGGATCATAAGCGTAAGAGATGTGACCCGGATAATGACTACCCAGACCTTGATTGGCAATGGAACATAGGCCAGCTACGTCCTTTCTACACTTAGCATATTTTACTATCTATTGGGTACCTCTTATATGATCAATGAAATAAAGATTTTGGTTCACTCATATTCCTGAGTCTTTTACCTCCTTTGGGCATTAGCTTAAGTTTTCTGGTCTACACATTTTTTGGATCATGTACCCTTTATGCACAAGCTTTGCGTTTGCACTTTTGAAAATCCGCCTACGGGCATTAGCTTAAGTTTTCTGGTCTACACATTTTTTGTTGTTTTTATGTGGATTCTGGAGTAGTGACTGTTGGCACTCGAAGTTAGTGATTTTGTGCTTGGGTTATCGATGGTTCCATTGGGCACCATCGCCTAAGCGCATGGTTCTGGCTGAGGGTCTTTAGACTCTCGAAAAGTCAAGCATAAAAGCCAGAATAATGGATAAGTCAGCACTTGCTTAAAAATAAATACAATACATGCTGGAACTAGTCTTTAAGTAGCTGGAGGCTTGAAGCCAAGTTTTCCCGCCTTAGACAAATATCATTGTTTTCTACATACTAAATTACCAGAAGAAACAAATATTACAAGTGTGTTTCATTCTTCTGGCGCAGGGGACCTCGAGGATGCATCATCGGTAATGGGTCATATTGGTCATCAACAAAGTCGTTGGTTTTTAGGGACTTGGAGGCGTCTTCGTCGGCATCAATCACCTCTAGGGCACAAACACGTCCTTCTTGACCAATTGGGCGACCCTGGTGTCATAGCCGGTGGGAAAAGACCAGATTGCGTCGTTATCAATCTTCTAGCCGTCTTTTTCAATGTCAGGGATACCTGAGGTCACCATGTTGATGTCGGTATTGTCATAATGAACCTTGATACTTCCAAAACGTATCTACTTTCCCGAACACTTTTGCTATTGTTTCTCCTCTAAACTTGTGTGATTTGAATACAACTAACACGGACTGACGCTGTTTTCAGCAGAATTGCCTTGGTGTCTAGTTTTTGTGTAGAAATTCAACTATCAGGAAAAATCCCAGAAAATATGCCAAAAATCCTATTTCACCAGAATACCCACGGAGCCAGAAGACGAGACGGAGTGGATTCCTGGGGGCCCACACCCTTACCAGGCGTGGGTGGGACCAGCCCGCTCCTAGGGGGGTGTGCCACCCCAGGCACCCCCTCGGGCTCCCTCTTCGCCTATAAGTTACCCCTTGACCTAAAAACCGAGGAGGGTTCGACGTTTTTCCAGAAAGATTTCCGCTGCACCGCCGCCACCATAAGTCGCGATTCGGATCCAGAAACTCCGTTCTGGCACCCTGCCGAAACGAGGAATTTGGGGAGGATCATCGCCATCGCCATCACCAACGCCTCTCCATCAACCATCAATGTTTCCCTCATCCATGAGTGAGTAATCCCCTTCTGTAGGCTATGGGGATGGTAGGGATTGGATGAGTTCTATCATGTAATTGAATAAGATTGTTAGGGCATAGTGCCTAGTATCTCTATTAGTGATATTTGAATTTGTTGCCACTTGTTGTGCTTAATGCTTGTCACTAGGGCGCGAGTGCCATGATCTTAGCTCTGAACTTATTATTGAATCATTATGATAGTATTGTTTGTGATCTTATCTGCGAGTTGTATACACATATCATTGTCCGGATCCAAAGGCCCTTAAGTGACAAAAATTGGGACAACCGGAGGGGATGGTTGTAGTGTGAGGATCACATGTGTTCATGGAGTGTTAATGCTTTGCGCCAGTTCTCTATTAAAAGGAGCACCTTAATTGTTAGTAGTTCCATAGAGGCCCCGCTACCACGGGCTGGCTGGACAGAAGATGTTGTGCAAGTTCTCATTACGAGCACGCATGACTATATATGGAGCACATGCCTAGGATTGTTTAGTACTTGGATGCTTATTATTATTTATCTTAAATGCCCTATATCTTGAAGTTACATGTTTAGACTCGTCCATGCAACGCCCGTCCATCCATCCCTATGCCTACCATGCTCTTATCCTACTGTTTAGTGTTACTGTTACCATTGCTCCTTTTTACTGCTGTTTTTGCTTTGCTATTGCTACTACAAACTGTTGCTACTGATAAACTTCTGTGAGCAAGAACTATTTCCTTGTGCAGCTGAATTGACAACTCAGTTGTTCTGGCTTGCAAGTATTCTTTGGCTCGCCTTGTGTCGAATCAATAAATTGGGTAATACTACCCTCGAAGACTGTTGCGATCCCCTATACTTGTGGGTCATCAAGACTATTTTCTGGCTCTATTGCCGGGGAGCATAGCTTTATTTTTAAGTTCACTTGGATCTATTATTGTTCACTACTACTCCTTCAACATGGGGAAGTCTCGTGATGGAAAGTTTCCTATTTTACCATCCACTACAAGAAGAGATACAGTTCTAAACACCTCTGTTGCTCTTGATTCACCGTCTGTTATAAGTAAGCTTGTCACACCACCACCACATACTCATGCTACACACACGGTTACTACTGCTGAATCTGAAACTGCTTTTGATGCCCATGATGTTACTTCTACTGTGCTTGATGCGAGTGGTTCACTAGGTCCTTTCCTAGATGCTACTATGGCTAGTCTAGGAAATATCGAAACTCCTAGTGAAGACATTGTTACACCTGTTAGCTCACCTGAGTCTAGAGAGAGTTATGATATTAATAATGGTTACATTGAGTTCACTGATGAATTTCTTGAAGAGTGCCAAAACACACATGGTTCTAGTGCTATTAAGAGTCTCCTTGCTAGACGTACCATTATTCCTAAATTGTCCTCTCATCCTAAGTTTGCCACCTCTCCAATAGATATCAAAGATAAAGATTATGATTTCTCTCTTGATTTATCCTATTTGGACATTTTTGAGAAAGAACCTTTTGGTGGGACTGAAAATGAGAGTGATGTGGCTCATATGAATGAGCTTTCCACTATAGTGCTTTATTCTCTGATGATTTAAAGATGCGCAAATACTTTGTTACTAAGATCTTCCCTTTTTCACTAAAAGGAGAAGCTAGGGCTTGGTTTAATAGATTGCCTCCTGGTTCCATTGATAGCCCTGATTGCTTCTTTCTTCCGAAAATATTTTCCTCCCAGTGCTAGACATGCTTCTTTGCAGAGACTTTTTGATTTTAAACAGGGAGAAGAAGATAAATTGCCTGAGTCATGGACAAGGTTCTGTGCCTTGGTTCATGCACATTCTGGATGTCCATTACCTAAAAATGAGCTTCTTGATATTTATTATAATGGACTAACTGATGATTCTAGGACATACCTAGATAGCTTTGCTGATTGTGTTCTCAGGAAAAGTACTCCTATAGATGCTGAAGAATTAATGGCTAAAATAAGCAAGAATTATGATAATTGGACTTCAACTAAGCTAAATACACCTGAGCCTATTACTCCTGAACCAGTTGTGCTTGAACCAGTTCCAACACCAACACCAAAGAATAGGGGAGTTATTGTATTAAATGATGAAGTGATGAAGGAAGCTAAGAAGTGTCTAAAGGAGAAAGGTATTAGAGATGAAGATGTGAAGAATCTACCTATAGAAGAATTATGCAAGCCAATTCCCTACTCATGCACTATTGAGGTACACTCTCTCCAACACTTTGATGAAGGTGATATTCCTTATGGTAAGCCTCCTGATCAATGTTTAGAGGAACTTGACATTTTTATTGTTAAACAAGGTAATTTTAATAAACAAGTTCAGAATCATTTATTGGAAAACTCTAGAGCTATTAATGAGTTGAAAGATATTATGGAAAGAACTTCTAATGATATTTAAATGCTTTGTAAACACTTTTAAATGGTTCAAAACCAACTTGATCAACTTGCTAAGGTACAAAAGGATATGCTAGTTAATGCCTCAGGAGATAAACATGCTTATGGAATTAGAACTAAGAGTGGTATAGCTACTCAAGATCCTTTATATCCTGAAGGACACCCTAAAAGAATTGATCAGGATTCTCAACAAGGTGAAAGTAGTGGTAGTCCAAAGAAACATAAGGTAGTTGAGGAACCACTTGAACCTGCTGTAGATCCTAATAGTATATCTGTCTCTGATGCTGAAACTGAGAGTGGTAAAAATGATGCTCCTCATAAGGAGGAAGGTGAGGAAGAACCTGAGAAGCACACTCAGAACACTAGGTACACTAAGGAAGATTTTATTGCTAAGAAACATGGTAGTGAGAGAGAACCATGGGTGCAGAAACCTATGCCTTTTCCAGGTAAGAAACACAAGTCAAAGGAGGAAGAACTGTAACACTACGGTTCTGAAAAGGCCGTAGCTTCTATGTGACATGCCAATCCCTGGATCGGTTCATTGGCTCACAATAGAATAAAGATGAATAACATAGAAAAATATCCTTGTATCATAAATAACGAAGATCCAGAGTATCATTATTACAAATAAGGCTTAGCTCAAGGCTAGCTCAATTTACTCAAGTAGCAACATAAAAAAAAATCCTCCATTCTTCAAATTGCCCACAAGTGAACAAGTGCCGAGTGGAGTACCGTGGCCTAAATCGATCACTCGGAATCGTAATATCCTGCAACATGAAACGTAGCAGCCCCGAAGGGTCAATACATGGAATGTATGGCAAGTAGAGCTATTAAAGGAGATAATAGAGCTAACATCTACATGCATATTTGGCAAGTGGAGCTGTGGCTAGCTTGCATTTGCAAATACCTTTGTCCTACTTTCATAAACAGTTTTTGATTTTCTTTGAAAAGATCCCAATTAAGTTAACCCATCAACATTAAAGCAATTAGGAAATTAGAATGAGCGAGAAACATGTCATGAAATCAATATCAAGCAACTCAGATGTCCATAACCGGGGACACGGCTAACCGATTAGTTTATACACCCTGCAGGGGTTAGTACACTTTACCTATGTGACTTGGCCAGCCCAGCTCGTACCACCACTCTCATATTGTGTGATGATAGGGAGAAGTCCAAGAAGGGACCGTTCGGGAAGTAGCTTCCCAAACCCGAAACGCACCGGTCCAACCTACCAAAATTCTACATCTCTGGATATGTGGGTTCGAGTTACCACAACCTACTGAGTCCAACCAACTACCCATTCCATTATTGGCACATGGTTGTACACGTAAGCTACAAAATAAAGAATCCAATCATTTTCTCTTGATACCTGGGTGCCTTTCCGCAATGATACCACCAAAAATTATCAATCCCATCACACCCAGGAGATTCAATGATTAAGTTGTTTTAGTTTTCGCAAACCAACACATTTAGAAACAACTTTCAGTGATGTAACCTAGCCCTCGTTCATCATAGCATGGCTAAGCACATCTACCAACGGTGGCTCATCTACAGGGAAACCCTGCCACATAATAGGACATAACATAGCGATAGTAATATCCTAAACATGCATCTACAAAATACACAACAATGCAATGAAAGTAATAGGCCCATATCGTGAACAAGGTAGCATCTACTTGCCTTGGCTGTAGCGGTCAAACGAACAATCCACACACGAGCAAGTGTTGCACTCGTCACAATCTACACGATACAATTGCAATCACATAAACAAACCAAACACAACCATATACAAACAATGACAATGCAAGATGCATGCATGACAAGTTGAACATTGCTACAGTAGCTCCATATATTCTTATTCAGTATACCTACTGTATGCATGCATGGAAAACATTTTAAGTGCATAGAAAACAAAGCATGCAATTTTAAATGCCCAAACAATTGAGCTAGAACCCAAATATTTAGCCACAACTAATAAACTGTTTGTAAAATCTTGGAAAAATATCCACTGTGTAGGCAACCTAAAATAGAACCAGTACCAACTGGAATCACCCAAAAAGGATTTATATAATTCCCTGGGTAATTAAAATACTCCAGTAGGCTTTTTTATAGATTCTGCAAATTCCAATACTGTATGTCTACCTTTTTAATTCACTGTAAGATTCATATTGTTCTACTGATTGCAGGGACATCTTATTTGCAATTTTTGGAGTTGTAGAACTTTCACTATGAATTTAATACTCTAAAAGGACATTAAACCATTTAATTAACCAAGACAATTCCTTGCTGCAAAAGTTTAAAGCAACTGTACAGAAATATTCTACATGAATCCCTGAATCTATACATATTTTATTTGCAATTTTTGGCCTAGTAGATTATTTTGTATGGATTTTACAAGTTCCATCTAAATTCTGCCAAAATAATTCGAATTAAAATAAACAGTCAAACATGAATGTTTGACTACGCCGACGTGGCGCTGGGCTGACTAGTCAATTGTCTGGACCATTGGATGTTGATCGGAGGGCAGAGGAAAGGCGTGCGTGGGTGCTCACCGGAGCAGTCTACGGCGGCGGCGGCGATGGTCGGGGCGACGGCGGTGGCCGTCCTCGGTGGCGGCGAGAGGTGAGACGGCATCGGGGGTGAGGTGGCAGAGCTCCTCGAGGTGGTGGCGTGGGTCGGCCCGTGCGCAGGCGACAGTGGTTGGCGGCTGGAGTGGCGGGCGGCGTCGGTGGCGACAGCGATGGCTCATGATGGCGTCGAACTGCGGGGAAGAGAGGAGGCGGTCGGTGGTGGCAGTGACTTCGCAGCGAGGAGAGCGGGCGAGGGGTCATGGCGGCGGTGCCTACCGAGCTCGAAGACGGCGGCGGCGATCGCAACTCCGGCGAGAAATTTCTCGGCGATGGCGGCGGGGTAGATAGCGATTTGGGGGGGGGGGTGGAAGAGGGGAACTAGGGCTTTAAGAGGGTAGGCAAGGTTCACACGGGGACGTTCAGATTCGACGCGAATTCTCGCAAGAATCGGAGTAGCTATTTGAGTTGGGGAAGAACACGGTCAGGAGGATGACAAGTGAGTCCCTTTGTGGCACTTGATGGTGACAGTGAGTCCCACTCGTCGTGAGGCTAGCAGACGGCGGCGGCGCCTACTATCCGTCAAGTATTGAAGCTGCTCTTCTTCTTTGGCAGCAACTGCTGACCAGCAGACTGACCTGCGCCTGGCCTTGTTTGCTGCCCCCTTTTCTCTTTTTTTATTTTCTTTTCCTTTTTCCTGGTGAATTTCTTAACTGAATTTTTATCTGAAACTGTCTAGAGTTAAGTCAAAAATTCAGATTGCCATAGAAATTGCTCCGAAGCTCCGATTGAAGCGATTCAAAGTGCTACGGGTTCGTGATGGAACCCTCTACGCACCTGTGCCTTCCAAACAACTAAAATATACTGTTTTTAACAGAAGCATGGTAAAACCGAGCATTCCAATGTAGGTGTCAAAATGCAATTGCAAGTGAATTGTTTTGCCAAAACCTTTTCAAACTGAATTTTTGCAATGATGATCATGATGCAATGACATGTATGCTATGCAGTAACAAATATAAAATTTGGGATGTGACAAGACTAACCCCCTTAAGATGAATCTCGTCCACGAGATTCAGCGTGGCTAGCAAATAGGTGCGGGTGGTCCTCTCGGATATCATCCTCACGCTCCCAAGTGGCTTCCTCTTCGGTGTGGTGGCTCCATTGCACCTTGCAAAACCTGATCGTCTTGGTACGGGTAATCCTCTCCGGTGTCTCCAGTATCTTGACTGGCTTCTCCTCGTAGGTCAAGTCACTCTCAAACTGAACCTCCTCTAGTGGCACCGTGTCTCTCAATGGTGTATCCACCATCTCCGGATGGCACTTCTTCAGCTAGGACACGTGGAACACATTGTGGACGGCGGACAGAGCCTATGGCAACTCCAACTGATAAGTAACTCTCCTTTGCGTGCTAAGACCCGATACGGTCCTATAAACCGAGGTGCCAGCTTACCCTTGATTCCAAATCTCTTAATTCCACGCAGTGGCGACACTCTGAGGTATGCTCTATCACCTATCTCATACACCACTTCCTTGCGCTTGGCGTCAGCGTAGCTCTTCTGCCTTGACTGTGCTACCTTCAGCCTATCCCTAATCAAAGCGACCTTCTTCTCGGCATCCTTGATCAAATCAGGTCCAAATAGCTGACGTTCCCCTACTCCATCCCATAACAATGGTGTCCGGCACCTTTTCCCATATAGCACATCGAACGGCGACGTCTTGATGTTGGTTTGGTAGCTGTTGTTGTAGGAAAACTCAGCATACGGCAAATTCTCATCCCAACTAGAACCATGAGCCAAAGTGCAAGATCTCAACATATCCTCCAAAATCTGATTTACCCTCTCGGTCTGTCCATCAGTCTGAGGGTGGAACATTGTGATAAACTCCAACCTAGTTCCCAAAAGTGCGATGTAAATTGGGTGCCTCTATCTGATACAATGCTCTTGGGAACTCCATGTAGGCACACAATTCTGTCCATATATATCTTGGCCAACCTAGCACTTGTGTAGGTTGTCTTCACCGGTATAAAGTGGGCTACCTTGGTCAAATGGTCGACCACTACCCAAATAGAGTCGTATCCCGACCTGGTCCAGGGCAATCCTATGATAAAATCCATTCCCACTCCATCCCACTTCCAATCCGGCACGGGTTATGGCTGTAGCAATCCTGCTGGCTTCTGGTGTTCCGCCTTCACTCGGCTACATACATCACATAGGGCAATATGCTTGGCGATGTCTCCCTTCATGTTGTTCCACCAAAATCTGTCCTTCAGATCCATATACATCTTTGTATTGTCCGGATGTATGGAGTATGGCGAGTCATGAGCTTCCTGCAGAATCAGCTTCCTTATCTCCAGGTCTATGGGCACACACAAACAATCTCCATACCACAAGGTTCACTGCTCATCCTCGCGATTTTTTTTTCTCGATTCTCCTTCATCTTTTCCTTTATCTCCTCTATCTCCTTGTCTCCTACTTGAGCCTTCCTGATCCTGTCCTGTAACATTGGTTGGACTTCCATTGCTGCCAAATATCCATCTGACACTACCTCCAGTCTAAGCTCCTTGAATTGCTTGCACAAATCCTCGGGCAATTCCCCAACAGTCAATCCATTGGCATAGACCTTCCGTCTTAGAGCATCCGCTACTACATTGGCCTTTCCTGGGTGGTATTGCAAATTCATATCATAATCCTTGATAAGCTCCAACCATCTCCTTTGCCTCATGTTCAGTTCCTTCTGTGTAAATATGTACTTCAGGCTCTTGTGGTCGGTGTATACATCGCAGTGTTTTCCCATTAGGTAGTGCCTCCATACGTTGAGCGCATGCACAACCGATGCTAATTCCAGGTCATGCGTGGGATAATTCCTCTCATGGTGTTTAAGTTGCCGTGAGGCGTATGACACCACTCTCCCATATTGCATCAACACACTTCCAAGTCCCTGTCGAGAAGCATCACAGTACACTTGGAAATCCTTACGAATCAGTAAACCAGAACATGCGGTCACTAGTCGATGCTTCAGTTCTGAAGCTGGCTTCTGTCATCATCCTCAAACTTCCTCTCCTTCTTCAGAAGTTCCATCATCGGCTTAGCAATCTTGGAGAAATTTTCTATGAACATCCTGTAATATCCAGCAAGTCCCAAAAAGCTCTGAATATCGCCCACATTCTTGGGCGCTTCCCACTCTGTTACTGCCGTCACTTTGCTTGGATCAACAACGACTCCTTCTCCTGACACCATGTGTCCAAGAAACCCAACAGTGTTAAGCCAGAATTCACACTTGCTGAATTTGGCATACAGCTTGTGTTCCCTCAGCTTCTCCATAATTAGTCGCAGATATTTCTCATGCTCAGCATCGTCCTTGGAATATATCAGTATGTCATCGATGAACACAACCACGAACTTGTCCAAGAACTCCATAAACACCTTCTTCATCATGGTCATGAAATATGCCGGAGCATTCGTTAGTCCAAAAGACATAACTATATACTCATATAAACCATACCTAGTAGTGAAAGCAGTTTTTGGTATGTCCTCCTCCCGGATATTTAATTGGAAATAGCCCGATCGCAGATCAATTTTGCTAAACACCTTTTCACCTTCCAGTTGATCAAACAAATCATTTATGTTCGGCAGGGGGTATTTGTTCTTGATGGTCACTTCATTCAGCGAGCGATAGTCCACCACTAATCTTTTGCTGATGTCCTTCTTCTCCACAAATAGAACAGGTGCACCCCATGACGACGAACTAGGCTGAATAAATCCCTTGTCCAACTACTCCTTTAGTTGTTTCTTTAATTCCTTCAGCTCATCCACATCCATCTTATATGGTCTCTTTGCTATAGGTCCTGTTCCTGGCATCAGGTCGATGAGAAACTCCACATCCCTGTCAGGTGGCATCCTCGACAGCTCTTCCGGAAACACGTCAGGGTACTCCTTAATCACAGGCATAGTATCCATGCTAACCTCCTTAAGAGAATTCAGCTTACACCTTCCCGGTCACACAGACGACTTGAACCTAATCCTCTTACCATCTGGGGTTTTGAGCGAAATCGCTCGCTATGCACAATCTATGTGTCCCGCATGCATAGACATCCAATCCATGCCCAATATTACATCTAAACCTTGTGACTCCAATACTACCAGATGTGCAATGAAGTTGTGTGCTCCAATCCTCACAGTTAAGTCATGGCATCCGGCGCTAGCTATCATATCCCCTCCAGGTGAGCTCACTCTAATAGACCCTTTTAGAGACTCCATGGGTAGCTTATACTTATCCACGAATGCCCTTGATATAAATGAATGCGATGCACCAGTATCGAAAAGTATAAGTGCAGGGTGAGTGTTGATTGGAAACTTACCAACCACAAACTCAGGCTCATCTGGGATCTCCTCCACATTCATGTGGTTCACTGTGGCCTTTTGGTTGTTGCCTGGCTTCAGTCCCTTCTTGTCCGGGCAGTTATCTGCATAATGTCCCTTCTGGCCACACTTGAAGCATGTCACCTCACTCAGGTCCTTCTTCACAAAGTTGCGGTCACGGTTGCGGTCATGTCCACTGTGTCCTCTAGAATGGTGAGTGTGTCCTCCCTTGTGGTTGTGGCGGTTGCTCTTGTGGCTATCATGGCGATGTCCATCGCCTCCATGGTTGTGGCGGTCATGGCTTCCATGGTGCCCATGGTCACTTCTCGCATGCTTGCAGTATCCATCATAAGAAGTGTGTGACTTGTGGTGAGAGCCAGAATGGTGATTGTTTCTCTTTCTCTTGCGGTTTTCCACCTGCTTGTGCTTCCCCTCCAAGATTCTGGCCTTGTCCATAAGCTCCTGGAAAGTGGGACAATAAACCACCAGCAGCTGCACTGAAAGCTCATCACTAAGGCCATCCAGGAACCTCTCTCTCCTTTTGGCATCAGTGTCAACATCCTCAGGGGCATATCGCGACAGGTTGTTGAACTCCTCAATATATTCAGCCACAGTGCGGTTGGTTTGGCGCAAGTTGCGAAATTCCTTCCGCTTTAGGCCCAGAACTCCTGAAGATACGTGGTTGGTCATGAAACCTTCCTCAAACATTGCCCAAGTCACAGTGTCCAGCGGGTGGGTGATTTGAAAAGTGTCCCACCACGAAGCGGCTGGTCCCTCCAGTAGGTGAGCAGCAAATCTCACCTTCTCAGCATCTGTGCACCCAATAGTTTCCATATCCTTATTCACTGAACGCAACCAGTCGAGAGCAACCATCGGCTCCATTGCAGTAGAGAACTTGCTGGCCTTAGCCTCAGGAACCTTGTAAGTGCATCTCCCTGGGGCTGGTTGTTCCCATTGTTGTTGTTGTTGTTGTTGTTCTGAGCTTCCATGAACCGGTTCATCACTTGGGTCAGCTATGCCTGAGCCTCCATGATATGCTCCAACTCAGTAGGTTGACAGCGGGGGTGCATCTGCGGTTCAGCACAGGTAAGCTTAGAAAGAATCGATTACCAAAACAGGATTCTACCCATGCATTATGATCAAACAACAACAAAGCAATCACAGACAATCTCAAGCAAGCAACACATCAGCAAACAAATGATCCAGCAACATCCCAGGGGTTATCCAAGTAGTATATACCTACTGAAATAGTTTTAGAAGAGTTGGCAACAGTTATCAACACCAATTGGCCAACAAAGCATTAAAAACAGGAATCTGCCAGAATAGTCCAGCAGTGTTCACGAATTTTTCTACCTGAATTAAACTCGTCAGGAATTTTTTCTGATTTTTGTGTATACAGTACGGAGAATTTAGAACCAACCCTATTTGTTTCAGATTTTTCCCAGTTACCAATAAAATACGAAAATTCGTGCAGTACATCTGGGTCAGCAGAAAAACTACATCAGGAAAAACTCGGATATCAACCAAAACTTGTCATAACTCTTCTCTAAAATTCGCACAAATAATCCTGGAACTTTGGAGTACACATAGGAGCAACTAAACACTCTTAATCTAATAGTAATTAAGTTTTACATTGATCGAGACTTAATCTAACGATTTAACCTAACGAAGACTAATTGGTGGGCATCTATCTACTTCATGAAGAGGTTGCAGTAGGTCCTTGCACTCATGCGTTGGCGCTTTTGTCCACGAACCAACCATGGCGGCGGAGTATATACACCTCTCCTGAGTCATCACTTGAAACCTCAAATTCCACCTCTTCTGGATCCTCCTCTTCTTCTTCATCCTCTGCTGCAGCTGCAACTGCTTCATCTCCTCCACCATCATCGTCTCCATCATCATCATCCTCGTCCTCATCATCATCGTTCCCACTGTCATCATCATCATCATTGTTGCCATCATATCCATTGTTGTCATCCGAGGGTGGATTCAACTATGCTTGGAGAGCGGCAATCTGGGCTGTCATATCAGCAATAGTCTGGTCCTTTTCCTGGATGGTCCCTTGCAGCTGTTGTATGGCTTTATTGTTTTCCTGCACGGTTCCATTAAGTTGTGCTATGGTTGCATCCCTGCCTATTAGTGCATTATTCAGAACATCCCCAGCTTCATGCAACGTCTCAATCTCCTGTCCCTGGACCACCATACCGTTGCTGGCGAAATCTGCTATCTCCTTTACCATCATCACTTTCTCAGCTAAAGCTCCATTCTCCCTCTCCATATCCTCTATGTGCCTCCGACGGGGCGGCATGTTGTTCCTGTCGCCCGGGGCAACCACAACGTTCCCATTCTCATCACGCCTTCCGTAGTCACGGTAGGGTGAGTCTTCTGGCAGCAGGTGTCGGACAAGATGGCACTGGCATGACAGGCCTTCATGCAGGGCCAACTTTATTCCAAGTCCCCAGTTGCAGTATGTCTTGGTGTAGACCAGATGCACAGGGTTTGGCAAGGCGGCATCCCTGAAGTTGAAAGTGGTGATCTCCTAGGCGTCCTCGCCATATCCATAGGTGTACAGCCTTCTTCCCTTGAACATGGGCAGCGGCAATCCCAATGACTGCGAGAGCTGTGCCAACTATCTTGCAAAGGGCCTTGGTGACTCGATCGTTGCATACTCAGTCCTAACTTCTCCCATCTATCAATTAAAAGAGGAAAGTGTGAGAATAGCATATGGTAAAGATTTACGAGAGTGAAAGGCATAAGATGAAAGACAGAGTTAATATAAGCTTTAATAATTCTATGGCTTCCTAATCCAAACCTAGGTCACGATCCTACAGTCAACACACGGGCTCTGATACCATCTTGTAACACAACGGTTCTGAAAATACCATAGCTTCTATGTGACATGCCAATCCCTGGATCGGTTCATTGGCTCACAATAGAATAAAGATGAATAACGTAGCAAAATATCCGTGTATCATAAATAACGAAGATCTAGAGTATCATTATTACAAATAAGGCTTAGATCAAGGCTAGCTCAATTTACTCAAGTAGCAACATAAATAAAATAAATCCTCCATTCTTCAAATTGCCCACAAGTGAACAAGTGCCGAGTGGAGTACCGTGGCCTAAATCGATCACTCAGAATCGGCATATCCTGCAACATGAAACGTAGCAGCCCCGAAGGGTCAATACATGGAATGTATGGCAAGTAGAGCTATTAAAGGAGACAATAGAGCTAACATATACATGCATATTTGGCAAGTGGAGCTGTGGCTAGCTTGCATTTGCAAATACCTTTGTCCTACTTTCATAAACAGTTTTTGATTTTCTTTGAAAAGATCCCAATTAAGTTAACCCATCAACATTAAAGCAATTAGGAAATTAGAATGAGCGAGAAACATGTCATGAAATCAATATCAAGCAACTCAGATGTCCATAACCGGGGACACGGCTAACCGATTAGTTCATACACCCTACAGGGGTTAGTACACTTTACCCATATGACTTGGCCAGCCCAGCTCGTACCACCACTCTCATATTGGGTGATGATAGGGATAAGTCAAAGAAGGGACCGTTCGGGAAGTAGCTTCCCAAACCTGACACGCACTGGTCCAACCTACCAAAATTCTACATCTCTGGATACGTGGATTCGAGTTACCACAACCTACTGAGTCCAACCAACCGCCCATTCCATTATTGGCACATGGTTGTACACGTAAGCTACAAAATAAAGAAGCCAATCATTTTCTCTTGATACCTGGGTGCCTTTCTGCAATGATACCACCAAAAATTATCAATCCCATCACACCCAGGAGATTCATTGATTATGTTGTTTTAGTCACTACTAGGAAAATGGCTATAGGTAATCAGCACATCCGTGGCTCACATGGTTGAAGTGCCCTAGGGCTAAAACAGGCGTGGCTCATATATGGGCAGTGCCCTACTAGTAACTAGAACAACCGTGGCGCACATGACCATAGTGCGCCACAGATATGTGTGGGCCAGGGCCCTGTTGGCCGCACGCCAGACATCCGTAGCGCACATAGGGTAGGTGCGCTACGGATGTTGGTGTTACCCGTGGCGCACGTTGGGGGTGCGCTACGCCTAAGCGCATGCCCCTCTGCTCTGTAAAATGGTCAGACACATCCGTGGCGCACTATGGCATGTGCGCCACAGATGTTACTAATCCCTGTGGCGCACTGGGGCCGAGTGCGCCACGGATGTGGCGATTTTTTTTGGCAGCTCCACTTTATGTGCACATGTGTGATCATCCACCACCCCACACTTCACTTTCCCCTTCTTCTTCCTCCTTAGATCTTGTCGGGATCCTTCTCCTTCCCACCTCGATTTCTCCACTCATTCACCATTTTTAGCATGTAGAACTTGCCTTGGATGTTACATAAGTAATAGAGGAAGGTCTCCGGTCTCTCATCTCCTTCTCCGGTCTCGCGCGCACCTCTCCTTTCCATCTTTCTCGCGATTGGTCTCTCATCTTGGTAAGATATCCATGTAAGGATGTGTTCATGTGTATATGGATGATATGCTCAAATGTATGTAGATGATCGATGCTCATGATGTGTGTATGAGAGGATCGATGGTCATATGTGTGTGTATATGGAGAGTATCGATGATGCTCATGCATGTGTGTATGGAGAGGATAATGATATGTTCATGTGTGTATGGATCAGTCTCTCTCTTGTGTTTGTATGTGAACAAGTTGCCATTTGTTTTGCCAAAATGTTGATTCATTTCCATTTTGGCAAGATTTTGGCATTTTGCAAAGGTCCTAATTTTAGGTTAGGTCATGCCAAAATTTTCTATCGACCATTGCATGCATGCATTGATTATGTGGTTCTAATAGACTTCTAATTGTACCATGTACACAGTGCAGGCAAAAATGGTGCTCATAATGAGTGAAGACATTGTGGCTAGATTTTTGAAATGTGCGACGGCCGACATGATACGAAATAACAAGACGGAGATAAGATGTCCGTGTAGAAGATGCAAACTCAACTAGGTGATTGACCCAGTTCCGAATCTGCAGCGCTTTGCTCCGCCATGGTTTCATGGATGGATACACTCGTTGGATAGCGATGGCGAAGGCGATGGAGCGGTGAAGGTGGGCAACATGGCGATGATCATCATCACGGCGAAGCAGGCGAGATGATGAAGAGTCTCTGGAGATGGTGAAGGTGCGAAGCGGAACCGGGATGATGATGATCTAGATGCGGAGGAAGCGGGCGACGATGGAACAACGTCGGTGGGTGCAGGACCCTTATGTGCAAGAGCTGCTTCTCAAGCGAACCCGCTAAGTGCCGCTAGAGATAAAGCCAAGCTTGTGCAACTTGAGAAAGACGCGGTTACTCCATTGTATGAAGGATGCAGGCCCGATGATACCCGGTTGAATGTAACGCTCAAGGCTATGGAGATGAAGGCGAAACACAAATTGAGCGACGCAAGCTTCGACGATATGATGGCATTCTTGCACGATCGTCTCCCGGAGGGGAACACATGTCCAAATAGTATCGAGGACGCCAAGAAAATCGTCTGTCCTCTCGATCTACCGCATGTTAGATATCACGTATGCATCAACGATTGCATCATTTATCGGGGTGAGGACGCGGAGAAAACAACATGTCCGGTGTGCGGCGTGAGTCGATACAAGAAAGGGAAGAAAGCACCTTGAAAAGTGGTATGGTACTTTCCTATCACTCCTCGTCTGCAGCGCTATTTCTCGGACCCTAAGGAAGCGAAGCTCATGCGATGGCATGCGGAAAGGAAGAAGCCAGGAGATGACGATGACCCGAAAGGATGAGCTCTTGGCGCACCCTTCGGATGCTAGCCGGTGGAAAGCATTGGACCTCGAATTCCCAGAATTGTGGAGACTCGAGGAACATCGGGCTTGGTGCGAGCACCGATGGACTCAATCCGTTCGGTAGCGAGCAGCACGCCTGACACTTGGCCCATGTTTGTATGGATGTACAACCTCCCTCCATGGTTGTGCATGAAGAAGAAATACATACAAATGAGTATGCTAATTCAAGGGCGAAACAACTGGTACCGACATCAATCATATCTCGGGCTGTTGAAGAGGAGCTAGCCACGTTATGGGAATCTGGAGCCAATACTTATGATGCCGTCGCACAAGATTATTTCACTATGAGATCCGCGTTGGTCACTACGGTGCAAGACTATCCAGGTTGCGGGTATATCTCGGGGCAGGTTATCCAAGGATTCTGCGCATGCGTTAGGTGCATGGATAACACAAGCTATCTCCAACTAGAGAAAGATCCAGGGTCATCGGAAAACGTGGAGACCTGTTCATTGGAAAATCCGAGACCCGAGGAATCCCAGAGCGTAGGAGCAGCGAAGAAGTGGAAGAGTTGCTGAAAAACTGGAAAGATTGTCCTAAGCCTGGAAAGAAGCGAAAGAGGCAGCAACAAGACAAGCCCGATGAAGGTATGGAAAACAAGGTCTGTTTTTGGGAGTTGCCATCTTGGAAGTTTCTCCGCCGCCTCATAGCCTCGACATCATGCATATCACGAAAAGCGTGTGCGAGTCTGTCGCCACCATAATCAACATGCGGATAGGACGAAAGATGGTCCAAAAGCAAGGCGACCTGATATGCTTGGGTATCCGAAAGGAGCTTCACGGAGGGCCTTTTCTCGATGATCGGAAGATGACGATGATCATGAGTCGGAGACGACACAAGGTCGTCGAAAGGGTAAAAAGTTCAAGAAGAACGAATATTACTGCCCTCCTTCTTTCTTAACTCTAAGCCAGGATGAGATCAAACAGTTTTTCAAGCCCGCATAAACAAGATCTATAAACAAGGCAAAAGTCTCGAGGAGATCCAGAAGATTGACCCGCAGATCACCGAAGATCAGTTCCGAGAGTTCAAGGAGAGGTGTGAATCCGAAAGAGCCCTGGCCAATAGTAATCAGGGAAAGGTGCTGCATGCAATGAATATAGGTCATCACCATCTCGGATCGGGTGGATACAGAACCGCGGAGGCCAAATGGAATAAGGAGGACGAAGAGTATAGATCCAAGGGGATAGAAAACCCCTTTGCGAAATTCGAACTCGGGCAGGTTCGAAACTTCATCAGGGCCCGTTACCATGTGGACCCCTACTACATGCGTGACGGCTGCTTGGGTTCCCCCGTCGAACGACGTATCGTGGCCTTGTACCTAAAAAGAATCCTCGTGGCGAACAAGACAAAGGAATACATTCTCGTGCCTTACTTTCCCGAGTAAGTCGTTATTCACTCGCCACCGTCGATTGGCTTTATTAGATTATCATCATTCTTTTTCCAACACATTCCATTTGAATTTTTTGCGCAGAGATGAACATTGCACACTCATCTCCTTATCGCCAAAGCATTCCCACGCCACGTATTTCGACTCGGGGAGTCTAGAAAAGAATAAAAACTATGACAAGATCAAGGAAGTTCTGGATGATGCTCTCACTGGCTTTGCCTCGACGGAAGGCATCACCTTCGTGCGTACGAAGGTCAAGTTCGGCAGGCACGTCTTCAACCATGTAACGGAGTTCCCCTGCGTGAAGCAGCCGGAAAACAGTAAGAAGGAAGCCTACTATGCACTCCATCACATGAGGGCGTTCCTACTTGACCAGCAGAATTCTACGCTGTCAGATCATCTCAAACAGTGGGCCAAAGCAAAGGCCAAGATCACTGATTCAGATATTAGACAAGAGATGTATCGCATCCAGCAGCAGTTTGGGGCAATCATCTTCCGTGATGTCATGACTTCGGGGGGGATCTTCTACGGAGGAAATATCCCGAATAACCGTGACATAGAAGATCGCCTAGAGATGCAGGGTGACTATAGAAAGTTCATGACGAGACAAGGCGTACTCCCATTCCCTAAGCCGAGCCAGAAGGCTTGATGTTGGCCTAGTTGTAGTTACAAACTATAGATGACCTTTGTGTGTATGCGGACAAGTGTACATGCTACTATACTTATCTTATTAGGTTTATGAATCATCGCTTACTTCTTTTGCTTATTATTATTATATATCAATCAATGCTTGGTTTTTTTGCTTACTCTTTGGTCCTTTGCTCACTTTGGTCCTTCTTTTTTTTCCTTGCTTTATTAGTCTTTTTTCGAGAATAATGCCGATGATTGAAATGTCGTGGCACAATATATATGTGAATGTGCTACGACGGGATTGTGAGCCTTGTGATATGCACAAGTCCAGGTCTTGTGCATCCTACTTGGCTCACGGTTCCGTCGTAGCATATTCCTGTGTCCAACGACCTATATATATATATATGAGGCATTCTTTTTGATTTACTTTGGTCTTTTTCGAGAATAATTCCGATGATTGAAATGTCGTGGCACAATATATATGTGAATGTGCTACGACGGGATTGTAAGGCTTGTGTTATGCACAAGTCTAGATGTTGTGCATCCTACTTGGCTTACGGTTCCATCGTAGCATATTCATGTGTCCAACGACCTATGTATATATATGAGGCATTCTTTTTGATTTACTTTGGTCTTTTTCGAGAATAATTCCGATGATTGAAATGTCGTGGCACACTATACATGTGAATGTGCTGCGATGGGATTGTTCGCCTTGTGCTATGCACATGTCCAGGTGTTGTGCATCCTACTTGGCGAACAGTTCTTTGTAGCATATTCATGTGTCCAACAACCTAGCTAGTTATATATGAGGCATGCTTTTTGAGTTACTTTGGTCTTTTTCGAGAATAATGACGATGATTAAAATGTCGTGGCACACTATATGTGAATGTGTTGCGATGGGATTGTACGCCTTGTGCTATGCACAGGACCAGGTGTTGTGCATCCTACTTGGCGTACAGTTCCATCGTAGCATATTCCTGTATCGAACAACCTAGTTATATGTGAGGCATGCTTTTTGAGTTTGGTCTTTTTGATTTACGAGTACTTTCTATAAGTGTATCTTCATATGCGACTTTAATTATACATGTTTTTTTTCAATCACCGGTTAATTATTATTGTCAACTTGTAGATGACGTGGTACGTCGTGTACAAGGGACGGGTTCAGTCTCGATGATTGGGAAGACTGCCGGAGACAGGTGCACCGTTTCAGCGGCAATAGCTACAAAGGGTACAACACTATGGCGGAGGCGGAAGCTAGATACACGCGCTATCTAGCGGGAGTTAGGACGAGGAACCGGATGAAGACCTACACCTTCGTCGCGGCGGTGATCACTTATCTTCTTTGGTTGTTTATCCCGTGTTTGTGTCTAGCTAGTTTAGATGTGTAGGCGAGCTTCCGAGATCTAACTTGTTCGATCGACACATGTATTCACACGTCACCAACTACTTTGTAACTTGATCGAAACAATGTAACTTATACTATGTATTCATGTATGAGACTTATCTATATGTTTTTGTTTTAATCTTGTTTTGCAAATTGTGTATATATATATATAATTGTATATCTTGTATCTGTGTGTGTATATCTGCCTGTAAAATTGTATATCATCTGGCTCTGAAATTAAAAAAAAAACACCTGTGGCGCACATGACCTAGCTTTTGTGGCGCACTACATCTAAAGCGCACCTAAGCAGCTTAGTGGCGCACTGCGACGTGCACCACAGAGATCCAACGCGTAGCGCACCTGCCCACATAGCCGTGACGCACTAGCAGGTGCGCTACGCCTATCTCGACACAACCATGGCGCACTAGGAAGTGCGCCATGGCTAGGAGATAGCCGCAGTGCGAGGCTAGTGGCGCACTGCTAGTGCGCCACAGATGGCCATTCCATGTGCGCCACAAACAAGCATTTTCCTAGTAGTGAGTTTTCGCAAACCAACACATTTGGAAACAACTTTCAGTGATGTAACCCAGCCCTCGTTCATCATAGCATGGCTAAGCACATCTACCAACGGTGGCTCATCTACAGGGAAGCCCTGCCACATAATAGGACATAGCATAGCGATAGTAATATCCTACACATGCATCTACAAAATACACAACAATGCAATGAAAGTAATAGGCCCATATCGTGAACAAGGTAGCATCTACTTGCCTTGGCTGTAGCGGTCAAACGAACAATCCACACACGAGCAAGTGTTGCACTCGTCACAATCTACACGATACAATTGCAATCACATAAACAAACCAAACACAACCATATACAAACAATGACAATGCAAGATGCATGCATGACAAGTTGAACATTGCTACAGTAGCTCCATATATTCTTATTCAGTATGCCTACTGTATGCATGCATGGAAAACATTTTAAGTGCATAGAAAACAAAACATGCAATTTTAAATGCCCAAACAATTGAGCTAGAACCCAAATATTTAACCACAACTAATAAACTGTTTGTAAAATCTTGGAAAAATATCCACTGTGTAGGCAACCTAAAATAGAACCAGTACCAACTGGAATCACCCAAAAAGGATTTATATAATTCCCTGGGTAATTAAAATACTCCAGTAGGCTTTTTTATAGATTATGCAAATTCCAATACTGTAGGTCTACCTTTTTAATTCACTATAAGATTCCCCTTGTTCTACTGATTCTATGGACATCTTATTTGCAATTTTTGGAGTTGTAGAACTTTTACTATGAATTTAATACTCTAAAAAAGACATTAAACCATTTAATTAACCAATACAATTCCTTTCTGCAAAAGTTTAAAGCAACTATACAAAAATATTCTACGTGAATCCCTGAATCCATACATATTTTATTTGCAATTTTTGGCCTAGCGGATTATTTTCTATGGATTTTACAAGTTCCATCTAAATTCTGCCAAAATAATTCGAATTAAAATAAGCAGTCGAACGTGACCGTTTGACTATGCCGACGTGGCGCTGAAGTGGCGCTGACCAGTCAGTGCCCTGGGCTGACTAGTCAATGGTCCATTGGATGTTGATCGAGGGCAGAGGAAAGGTGTGCGTGGGTGCTCACCGGAGCAGTCGACGGCGGCGGCGGCGATGGTCGAGGCAACGGCGGTGGCGGTCCTCGACGGTGAGAGGTGAGACGGCGTCGGGGGCGAGGTGTCGGAGCTCCTCGAAGTGGTGGCACGGGTCGGCGCGTCCACAGGCAACGGTGGTTAGTGGCTGGAGTGGCGAGCGGCGTCGGTGGAGACGGCGCGGCTCGTGGTGGCGTCGGGCCTGCGGGGAAGAGAGGGAGGCGGTCAGCGGGTGGCAGCGGTGACTCGCAGCAGGGAGAGCGGGGCGAGGGGGGTCGCGGGCGGCGGCTGCGGTGCCTACCGAGCTCGAAGACGGCGACGGCGATCGCAACTCCGGCGAGAAATTTCTCGGTGATAGCGGCAGGGTAGATGGCAATTTTTGGGGGGGGGGTTGGAAGAGGGGAACTAGGGCTTTAAGAGGGTAGGCAAGGTTCACGCGGGGACGTTCGGATTCGGCACAAATTCCCGCAAGAATCGGAGTAGTTGTTTGAGTTGGGGAAGAACACGGTCAGGAGGATGACAAGTGGGTCCCACCTGGCGGTGTACGCGGTGGTGACGCGGTCCCCGTCGTCAGCTGTGAGCGATGGTGGCTACCTACTATCATGTGTATCTAAATTTATTCTTCTTACTTGGTCTTGAAGGCTGCTACTACTGTGAGCCCTCAGGCTGGGCCCAACTGGGCGTGGCCGGGCTGGCTGCGCCGTCTGCCCCCTTTTCTCTTTTTTTTATTTTCTTTTCCTTTTTCCTGGTGAATTTCTTAACTGAATTTTTATCTGAAACTGTCTAGAGTTAAGTCAAAAATTCAGATTGCCATAGAAATTGCTCCGGAGCTCCGATTGAAGCAATTCAAAGTGTTACGGGTTCGTGACGAAACCCTCTACGCACATGTGCCTTCCAAACAACTAAAATATACTATTTTTAACAGAAGCATGCTAAAACCGAGCATTCCAGTGTAGGTGTCAAAATGCAATTGCAAGTGAATTGTTTTGCCAAAACCTTTTCAAACTGAATTTTTGCAATGATGATCATGATGCAATGACATGCATGCTATGAAGTACCAAATATAAAATTTGGAATGTGACAAGAACACTACAACAAGTTTTCTGAGTGTATGAAACCTTTATTTTGCAAATTCCTTTGACTGATGCTATTAAGTTGCCTCCTTATTCAAAGTATATGAAGGATATTGTCTCTAATAAAAGGAAGATTCCTAATGAGGAGATTTCTACTTTTCTTGCTAATTATTCCTTCAATTGTAAGGTTCCAAAGAAACTTGGTGATCTAGGTATACCAACTATTCCTTGCTCTATTAAGAATAATTATGTTAGAACTGCTTTATGTGATTTGGGAGTTGGAGTTAGTGTTATGCCTTTCTCTCTCTACAAGAGACTCCAGCTAGAAAAGTTGATACCAACTAATATATCTTTGCAAATGGCTGATAAGTCAACTACTATTCCTGTTGGTATATGTGAGGATGTTCCTGTTCAAGTAGCTCATAATTGCTTGGTTTTAACAGATTTTGTTGTGCTTGAAATGCCTGAAGACGATAATATGTCTATTATTCTTGGGAGACCTTTTCTTAATATTGCTGGTGCTGTCATCAATTGTAATCAAGGAAAAGTAACATTAAATATTAATGACAAAGAGCATACTATGTATTTTACCAAGAAGGTTAGTAAGAGCTATTGCCTGAATTCCATTGAAAATATTGAGAGCATCAAGGTTGGAGAAATATATTGTCCCATTCCACAAGAAAATTTTGAAACTATTATGATTGGGACCATTGCTATCAAGTATGAGGTAAAATAATCACCTTGTTGAATGCAAAGTTTTGTTTCATATAAGATTATTTTGGCAACAAGAATTGATCAACCTTGTTAACAAAAGGATTTTAGTGAACAAAATAATGTTTTCACTGTGGTTATACTTGCTTTCTTTTTTTCCTAGCTTTTTCCTTTTATTTTGCTAGCTTTGGTTTTGTTAGTTGCTTGCTTATTAGAGTGTCTTAGAGCTTCTGTAGTTTGGCTTTTGATTTGCTTTTGCTTCTTCTAAAAAAATCTATTTCTGCGAGAAAATCAATTATCATACCCTGAAAATTGGCCAAAAATAAAGTTTCCCAAAAAATTCCAGAAAATTCAAAATAATTTCTTCCTTGAAAAAAGGGACAGAGGGACACCTAGAGTGACCCAGGGGCCACCCCAGGCACCCACACCCATGGTGGGCGCGGCCTACCTACAGGTGGCGCCTGAGTGGGGTGTGGCCCACCTAGGCCCCTCCAAAGTGTCTCCTCCCAGCCATCTTCTTTCTCTCTCCAGAAAAACACCGGAAAACTTGCTCAAGGTCGAGTTCCTGCTGTTCTTGCTTGCGATTTTCGATCTCCTTGCTCAGCCCATCTTTGCTGTTGATTTTTGGAGGGATTGCTCCTTGGTATGTGCCTCCTCCACTTGTCCAATTAGATTTGTGATTGATAGATTGTATCTTGAGTAATTTTCTGCTATAGGTGACAGGTTGTGTGAGCTTGCATTCTTATTCTATGCTTAGAGCTTTCATTATGCATGTGTAGCCCTCTAGCAAGTTCCTATAGTAGTTTCTCATCATTTATCAACTTGGAAATCACTTGGTTTGATGTTTGTCCAAAAATTTCAGAAAAGAAGATGAGTGCATTCCCACTAAATCAATATGACTTGGTGGTGCCTAAGCCATTGAAAGTTCATCGTGAGGAAGGAGTTTTCCCTTCCATATATCCATGCCATGATTTATGAGAACTGCGGGAATCTCCCACGATTTCCAAACTATGATTGCCGATGCAGGGTTGGAACACTTTGTTGAAGGTGAACCATTTCAGTATGTTAAGCTAACCATGGATGTTGTGCAGGACTTCCGGTTTACTTGGTCTTCATCTAATCATATGGTCCATTATAAGATATACAATATAGCTGACGACCTGCCTTTTGCTGATTTCTGTGTAGCAATTAGAGTACCTCAGTGGGGATCTTGTGAGAATATCAAGGAGATACCCAAGTCACTTATGGATTTATATGCTGAGATTTTCCAAGGTTTCGACTTCTCAAAGGAAAGTGGTAAAATTCGGAACATTCAGTCCCAACCATTAGATATTTTGCCTATTTCATTACCAAGTGTGTTCTTGCTAGGAAGTTATCTTCTTTTGATCTAGCTTTTATCGTAGTTGCTTTGAATAGGAGTAGATCTTATAACCTGGGTGCTTTGATAGCTTACCGTCTCACCACCAACCGCGAGAAGGGTGGAATTTGTGGAGGTCTCATTTCTTCTAAGTTGCTAGCTTTCCATGGTTTAGAGCCTCACCATTCAAATTATTGGTTCCCTATAGAGAGGCTTGATCTTGAATCCATGATTCAGCATGGTTTTGTTTCGTTGGGGGAAAATGTGAGAAGTTTACCGTTTGAACTATCTTTTGCCCAGCAAGGTTGGAGAGGGGGTAGGACTGATAAAATAGTATATTTGCATGCACCTGCTTTGTTTAACTTTGATAACAGGCAAGGATGGTCGCTCACGGAGGAGGATGTTAACACATATGTGGCGGAGCTCTCCCAGCAAGAGGAGAATGTTGGAGAGGATGTCGAAGATGATTCGGTTCAGCCGTCCAACTTGTGTAAGATCCCTCCCTTTATAAAGGTAAGGATCCCTGTGATTGTAATGCTAGTCCCTGGATCAATGCTAGCATCCACAGTTTAAGATGAAGTACACAGAAACAAAGGTCATTATTACATATCATTCCAGAGACAAACATAGTCTTTTACAACTCCATGGCCACAGGCCTAATACAAGAGTTCAAATATATAATAAGATAAATAAGTTTTCATCTTCATGTGCCATAGGCAAGCATGTTGAGTGTAGACTCATAACCCCTAATCATCATCAGAATATCCTGCAACATCACAAGTTACAGCCACCGTGGGTCAATACATTGGAATAGTATTGGCAAGTGATACCCTAGTAGAATATTAACATCTAGATACTATATGCATTTGGCTAAGTGTAGCTTAGGCTTGCTTTGCTCAAAATAGGTTTTACCTATTAGTTGAAAACACTAAGTTTTTTTTTGACAAAACTTTCCCAAGGAATCACCAATAGACATTGGTGAACCTTCACCCTTGTTCAACCACAAGTTTTAACTTAGAAATTGGGATGAGGAGATTCTTGATAGCTTCCATGTCTTGATTCTCAAGTTGTCCAATACTAGGGACATGGCTAAGTACTTAGATTCTTCCATCTGCAGAGGTTGTGCACTTTCCCCACAAGACTTGATTTTCACCAAGACGGGACCTTTCAGAAGCCTTCCCTTAGACCAAATGGACGCGCTCCAAACCTATCATCCCACTACCACCAACTGTCCAAATGGCTAAGTTATTGCAACCTATATGATCCAGGCAGAGCCCATAATGCCATGTGGCTGCACTAGAAGCTTCTTAACATATGGCATCTCAAATCCCTTTATTCCTGGGTGGCTTTCCACAAGTGAGATACACAAGGTAAACCATAGAAATGGGCCTTGTGTAACCACTCAACACAAACCATTCCTTCCATTCCACCCAGGTGTTTCATTCACTTAGTTGTTTTATTAAGCAAAAACACAAGTCAAAGACTTAGAAATATTTCACATAGCATGAATATATAACCACCCTTGGTTGCTAATAGCTAGGCTAAGCATGTAAATGGTAAGCATCTTAACTTAGAGAAATTTCTAACAATTCTACAACTACTAGGATTCCCAAGCATAGCATATAGATACTTATCAAAATATTCATGCAAGTCCTATACAAAATATTTCTAGTGCATAGTTGAAAAATATAGGAATAAAGCCATGAAGAACCACTTGCCTTGGTAGTTTGGGGAGTAGCAACAATCTTCACAACCACAATCACTATTTGCACCAAAATCTACACATAAAATAATGGCACCAAAATCACATATCACAATATACAAACAAAAATATATGAATGCATGCAAATGGCATGTGATGATTTTTCTACACCAAACAAGACAAGTAAACAGTACTAAAACATAATCAAGTCCAATATACTCAAAATAAACTTTATTGGATCCTTAAAAAAAATTCAAATCATTTCGTTAACCAAAATAAGCCTACAAATGTTTCTGTAAAAACAACCATTTTTATAGAGGCAAAACATTAAACACATTGCATAAATAGATAGGGTTTTATCTCCTGATTCCAATGATATAAAATTTGAAAAATTTGAACGTGGGGATCAAAAGTTATGAATTTTACAAGTTTGAATCACTAATAGATCTAAATTCTGTTTTTAAATCTAAACCCTATCCACGCGGCAGCTTCTGATTGGCTGATACCGTTTCGGTTGGATCAATCATCCAGAGCCGTAGGATTTAAGTGATGCTGGGCGGCTCAGATCTAAAGAAAACGCTTCGTTTAGTGATCTATTGGTGGCCACAGGATCTAGATCTGATGGCTCACAATGCTCTGACCAAGATCCGGCGGCGTGCGAGGCTACAGCGGCGGCGGACCTACTGGCGGTGGCGTTCCGGCGAGTCTAGGGGTTAGGGGGACGTGCAGGTGCTTACCAAGCTCACGTGACGATGGCGAAGCTCAACGTGGTCTTTGCTTGGACAGGGGCGCACTGGCATGGCCGGAAATCCTCGTCGGAGTTTGCTTTCGCGTCGGGTGTTCACTGCCGGAGACGGAGGCGATGTTCTACGGCACAATAAGATGAATGAAAGGCATTAGGAGATGCACAGAGGCGAGGCGAACACAGTCGTATGAACTAGGGGTCAAGGGGTGGTCTGGTTTTACCGTGATTGTTCGCCGGAGTCGGGCGGCGCTTCGGTCGTTCGCGGGGCTCGACGGAGACGACGACCTGGGGCGTTTTAGAGCAAACCAAAGGTGTGAGAAGATGCTCACAGGAATGACAAGCAATCTTGCAAGAGTGAGAGGTGAAGGGGAGCACGGGGTTCACTGAAATAGGTCGCCGGAGAGCGTCGGGCAGCGGCGTTGTAGCTCGAATTGTCGGCAGCCTGGTGGCGGAGTGGGGGTGCTGAGTGAGGGGAAAGACTTGCGGTGCAGAGAGGTTTAAGTAGGCAGAGGATCGGTAGGAAACGCCTGCTGAATCAATGGCATTTACGCCGCGCTATCAACGGTAGCAACGGCAACGGCGACTTGTTCTTGCGCGGGATTTGGGGAAGACGACGGTGACGTGGACGGGGCCCATCGATCAGTGACTGGGTGGGTAGGTTCTGCGCGGGTGGGGAAAGGCAGAGAGAGGAGTGGCCCGGGTGGGCTGCTTTGGCTATTGGGCTGAATAAGTGGCGCCAGGCCCAGTACTGTTTTCTAATCTCTTTTCTTTTTCTAAATTGATTTTCAGGAATCCTTTTCAAATGAAATCAAAAGCATTTGAATTCCAAACTTTTCTGGACTTTTGTAAAGTGTAACCTTCATATTTTTGGGCATAAAACCATGCTGTCTCATTATACTTGCTTGGTATTTTTGAAAATTCAAAATAAACAGTGCCTTAGCACATGATTTAATGAAGATAAATAAATGGTTTAAAAACCATATTTTGTTTTTGGGAATTTTGTTCAAGCTTGGAACTCATCAAACAATCCTATGAACACACAACAATGGTTTTAAAACAAATAATTTCTCACTAGAGAGTAGCATTGGATCAAAGTTTGTCCACATGAAATAATAGCACTCAAAGCTTCTGTTTCTTTCAAAAGAGTTTGAAATTGAACCCTAAATGAATAGCATGCATGGCTGATATGCAAAGCTTTGAAAACATAATTTTAGGGATGTTACAACTTGGGAGAGTCTTCATACCAGCAGCCCTCATTTGATTGGGGCACATCTTCTTCTTCATCGCAAGCGCCTGACTATGATCATTCCTATGATGACTGTCAACACCCGGATTTTTAATCCCAGATGCCTGTTATGCCATACATCGAAATCCCATGATTACCATTTTTGCGAGACATAACATATTAGGATATCACAGTACATCATCCATTACAAACCATACATAAGGTCTTACACAAATAAGGATCTCATTCCAGTTCTTAATACAACTCAAGCAGCAGAATAACGTAATAGTAACGATAGCATAGGCGAAGCTCCATCTTCGGGGTCACAGGCAATACTGACGATGGGAGATGATCCTAGTTGTCGTAACCTTCCTGTGGTCCATCATCCTGATACTCCTCTTCATAGTCCGCCACGGAATAGCAGGATAAAGCCATGAGTACTCTTTAAGTACTCAAACTAATACTAATAAGTTAAGGGGTTTTTGTAGGATACTAAGCTCTAAGGTTGTTTTGCAAAAGCCAGATTTACCTCTACTAAGTTCGAAGCGGAAAACTAGTTGAAAGTTTTATAACACCTAAGTGGGAATTTGAATTTCATATCACAACTCTGTTGTGTGGTCAAGTCAAAGTCAATTCATTTCATAAGTCATTTTGAAAACATCGGCGGGGAACAGTATGGCCACTCCAACTATCCATAACATGAGCTATTCGAATAGTTTGACACTCTGCAGAGATTGTACACTTTCACCACAACATTCGATACATCCATCAGGAACAAATCCTGAATTCACCATACTCAGTATGCGGATAATCAATCCTAACCTTTCAATTACACGTCCTAGTATAGGTACCTCTCCTGTGAGTTTGGCCTCCCAACCATGACCAACTGTCATCTTGGGTACTGCATAGGTGGACAATCTTCACAAGGTAGCCTCAGCTCAGACCTTGGCCGCGAGGGAACCCATACTAAGGTATATAAATTTCCAGTCAAGCCCTACCCAAATTTCGGGTATTGTGGTTGTACGATAAATTGGAATGGTATCGCATCCAGACAACCATCAGTTTTATAAAGGGCTAAGGCTCATGCCTCAACATTTGCATCATCAAAATCATCTGGTGTTCCAGAACCATGTCAAAACATTTCAGTAGAATGACACATCATTCTAAGGTTTTCATAACCATTTTCACCAAGTATTCCCATCTAAAGCTAATCAAGTTTTATACTTAGCACTAGCATCTACAAGGGGTGGTAAATCCTAATGAGGGTGGTACACAAGAGGAGATTTACTAAGTTCAATCTCATGCCTTAGGATGACATCAAGATTATCTAACTTAGGCCAAATTTTATGATCTTTATGCTACCTTCCAATATTTTTCTAGTATCTACAATTCACTATGTAAACTCTAAGAGAAAGCTTTGATAAAGAAATAAAGTATAAAGCTTGCAAGTAAAACTAGGATTGGGTTATCAAGTGGATATGATCACATATGCTTAAGGCTTATAGTTGTCATGGCAACAAGCAAGTATTAGCTTGCATAAGTAGGGTATCTTGCAAGTGTTATCTTGCTAAAACAACTAGTAGTATTAGGCTTGCCTTGAGCAGAGCAGTGGTTGAAGTTCTCCTCGGCTTCCTCCTTGTAGTATCCTCCTTCCTCCTCGTATCCTTGATCGGTACTAGCGTCTATAAATAAATACGAGGTACACAATCACCAAACAATACTTAACTACTTTCAATCATCACACAAAGGTGCACTATAGATGATCTAGCATCATCACTAACATCACAAGGATTAAAGCATTTGTCTTATTTATTTTAATTTGAGAAAAGTAATTTCTACTCATTGAAAAACTACTTAAGATTTAATATTCTCCAACTCAAACATGGGATCATGTTGACACATGTCATCACCACATATTTCAGTACATGGGAATGTGATTTAAAGTGGTGTCACAATTTAATAAGGTTTAACCTTTTTATTTTAATTAAATAAAGTGACTAGAAATGCCTATGTGGCATTCTTTTATTACTTGAACATTATTCTGCAAGTAAACCCATATGTTTTTATATATTCTGAAAGGTATGATCAAATGTGATTTTTTAGAGTTGGAATCAACTCAAAAGCTTTAATGGTTGAATTTTGAAAAATGTTTGAATGCAGAAAAGCTTCTGGCTTATTATTTTTACCATGGTTGATCCACAGATCCAAATGATTTGAATCCAACGGGCTTGGATTAAGCATTTTAGTACCTTTCTAGCAAAATTGGTTTCATGCATTTTGGTTCAGTAAATCGAGCTGGGTTGATTTTTGAATATAGGTACAGAACTATTTTTGAAATTAAAAGAATAAAGCTTAATTTGAATTGTTGGGTCGCGCTGGATGTTTTACTGGGCCGGCCCATTACACACAGCGCGTTTGCTGCTGGTTAAGTGGTTGTCCCCACGCGTCAGTGAGACGGGGAGGGGCGAAGCGGTACGGGGTGATCTAGGCCGCACGATCTAAATATAATCGAATGGCTACGGCTCATCGCCCACGTCGGGCAGCGCCGGCGAGACAGAACCCTAACACGGTAGGTGGGGGTCGTGGGAGGCTCACCGGGGCTCAGGCGAGGGTCGGCGACGGGGGCAAACGACGAATTCGATGACGGCGATTCTCCTGGTACCGATAGCTTCTCCTGGGGCGGCTCCAATCGACGGCTCCCTTCTTCTCCAGCAGCGGCGGGCTCCGGCCAAATTCAGGTGATGTGCTGCTCGCCTTGCTCCAGGAGTGAGGTGGGGTGATTCTGGGTGAGAGGGGAGTGAACTGGTGTGGCGAATACGAGCGATGGAGGCCTCTATTTATAGTGGCGAGAGGGGACCGACGGGCGTGGGCTGAGCTCATCATGGTCGACGGCACAGGCAGCTATCAGCATGGGCGATGGTAGGGGCGGTGCTATGTTCCCTAGCGAATCTCAACGGCGCGGTGGCGAGACGTGGGACGGTGTTTATTGGTCGGAATGCTTCGACGGTCTGAGCGGGTCCGACAGAGGTTTTAATGGCGCACAGCGCGCATGGTCCGCGCGGCGGCAAACGGGCATGTCTGGTGGGGTATTGGGGTGCTGGTGATTATCCCTGCAAGCGGCAAGGCGGCGCGCGGTCTGTGGGTGTTGGTCGAGCGTGGCGCACGGGCGCGCTCACGGCATGGTCGCAGAGAGTTTTGGCATGGGCATGGCGTGTGGTCTAGGGGCTGGCATTGCTCGGGGCTGGGACAGAGAGTGGCGGTGGATGGTGCTCCATGTCCCAGACAAGGTTGGCGAGGCTAGTGCGGCCGCTAGCTCGCTGGCGACAATGGGGTGGCAAGTGTGCTCTCGGCATGCTCACCATTGATGGCTAGGCTTGCTTACAGTGGTGCTAAAGATAATTAAAGGGGCTAGATGATCTACTAAGGGCTAGTTGCACCCAAAGAGGGAACAAGTTAGGCCAATTTTACTGCACACTGTAGTGTTTGTTGTTTGTTTGATTTGAATCTACAGGGTGTTTGATGAAATGGCCGCAAGAACTTTAAATTTGAATTTTGAATTCAAACTTTGTGGGTTTGCTAAGCATATGCTAGGGAGTGTCTGGTTAGTTGGATTAGTCAAGGGGCACTGGTTTGGTTGGGTTTTGAAAATGTGTGATCTTCACATATGATAAAGATTCAATTTTGAATTGTGATTTGAATGGGGTTGCCAAATGTTTCTGGAAGTTTGAAAGGTGGGCCTTGATTCACTTTTACTAGTTCTATCAAGGGGTGAAAAGAATTGGGAAAGTTTCTGTTTGAAATCTTGGACTAGAAACACTCAAAGTGACCTAGTGAACAAGATTGGCAAAATGACCATTTGCTTTATTTGTTTTGTTTTTTTATTTTCTCTTTATTTGTTTCTGTTTTGAAATGTTCTAGATGATGTTATAATTGTCTTTAAACCATTTCTTGCTAATAAGATTAATCACACAAGTCCATTCATGCAATTGCCAAATCATTTCATTCACAAATGCATTCATATGATTTTAATTAATCAAAGTTTTTGTTAACCCTAATTTTAGTGATTAGAGTTTGAAGATCCTTGTTTTATATTTTTTTGGGATGTTACAAACCTTCCCCCCTTAAAAAAAATCTCGTCCCGAGGTTTGAAAAAGGACGAAAAAGATTACCTAGGATTTAAAGAGATCGGGAAACTCCGTCTTGATGTGATCTTCGCGCTCCCAGGCAGCTTCTTCTTTAGTGTGGTTGCTCCACGGTCCTGGTGGTCCTGAAAGATTCTTCCGAAATACGGATGGGTACTTCGGGATAGGTCAGGTCATCATTGATTTCTACGGTCCGGTGATCAATATTCTTGAAAACTTCAGTCTTCTCCGAAACTTCGAGGAATTTGCGAAGTAACGATATATGGCACACATTGTGCACTGCTGACATTTCTTGTGGCAGTTCCAATTGATATGATACTTCTCCTCGACGATTCAGAATCTTGAAGGGTCCGATATATCTGGGGGCTAACTTTCCTTTCAGCTGAAAACACTGCATTCCTTTCAATGGCGACACTTTAAGATACACAAAATCTCCGATATTGAAAGCGAGGTCTCGACGTCTCTTGTCGGCGTAACTCTTCTGTCTTGAATGGGCGGTCTTGAGGTGCTCACAAATCTTGTGAACTTTCTCTTCTGCTTCTCGTAGGATATCGGGTCCGAAAATCTGACTCTCTCCTACTTCCAACCAATTCAAAGGGGTGCGACCTTTCCTTCCATACATAAACTCAAATGGGGCCATCTGCAGACTAGCTTGATAACTGTTGTTGTAAGAAAATTCTTCCAAAGGCAGACAGTCTTCCCATTTAGATCCATACTCTAGCACACATGCTCTCAACATATCTTCGAGTATTTGATTTACTCGCTCTGTTTGTCCATCAGTCTGAGGGTGATACGCTGTGCTGAAATCTAGTCGGGTTCCTAAACCTTCTTGGACTTTCTTCCAGAATCTCGAGGTAAACGGAGTTCCTCGATCCGATACGATGTTCTTGGGGACTCCGTGTAAATTGATGATTCTAGCGATGTATAACTCCACTAGCTTCGAACTCTGGTATGTGGTCTCGACTGGTAAGAAATGGGCGACTTTGGACAATCTGTCAACTATGACCCAGATAGAGTCATTTCCTCTACTAGAAGTAGGTAATCCGGTGATAAAGTCCATTCCAACTGAATCCCATTTCCATTCCGGAATCTGTAGAGGTTGCAACAGTCCAGCGGGTCTTTGATGTCCCGCCTTGACTCTCTAACATATATCACACTTGGCGATATAGCTTCTGATTTCTCTCTTCATCTTATGCCACCAAAATTGTTCCTTCAAATCCTGATACATCTTTGTTCCTCCGGGGTGCATAGAATAAAGAGTATCATGGGCCTCTTTCAAAATCACTTCTTTCAATTCCGAATCTGCTGGTACACAAAGGCGTCTTTTGTACCATAGAACTCCTTCTTCGTCTTCTGTGAATCCGGGTACTTTGCCTATACCGATACGACGCTAGATTCCATCGATACTAGCATTTCCTTTCTGCGCCTCCTTGATCTAACTGATCAAAGTGGGTTGAAGTTCTATGATAGCCAAAAATCCTTCACTCACTAATTCCATTTGGAAATCTTCCATATCTTTGTGCAAACTTGGTGGCTCCTTCAAGATCATGGAGTTCAAGCGGCACGGCAATCTGCTAAGGGCATCTACTACCACATTGGCTTTACTGGGGTGATAGTGAATGTACGGATCATAGTCCTTGATTATCTCAATCCATCTTATCTTTCTCATATTCAGCTCCTTCTGAGTGAATATATACTTCAGGCTCTTGTGATCCGAATAAATCTCACAACAGTTTCTCATGAGATAATGCCTCTATGTCTTCAGGGCTAGAACTACGGATGCGAGTTCGAGGTCATGGGTTGGGTAGTTTTGTTCATGCTGCTTCAGTTGTCGGGATAGATAAGATATAACTTTGCCTTCGTGCATTAGCACACATTTGAGGCCGATCTTAGATGTGTCACAATACACGTCAAAGGGCTTCGTGATATCCGGCATGATCAAGATGGGGGCTAAAATCAATCTTCTCTTGAGTTCTTGAAAACTCGCTTCACATTTGTCCGTCCATTCAAACTTCTTGTCCTTCTTCAGCAATTGGGTCATGGGTCTGGCGATACTCGAGAATCCTCCTACGAACTTGCGGTAGTATCCCGCTAATCCGAGAAAGGCATGAACTTGGGTTTGAGTGGTTGGGGCTTGCCAATCTTCGACATCTTTCACCTTTGCAGGGTCCACGGCAATTCCTCCGGCTGATACGATATGTCCGAGGAATCCTACCTCCTATAACCAAAATTCACATTTGCTACACTTGGCACACTACTGATGCTCTCTAAGGGTTCCAAGAATGGTCCTTAGGTGTAGCTCATGTTCTTCTTCTCATTTGGAATAAATCAGAATGTCATCAATGAAAACAACGACAAACTTATCCAGGAAGTCCATAAAAATCTTATTCATGAGATTCATGAAATAAGCGGGGGCATTGGTTAATCCAAAAGACATGACAGTATACTCGTATAATCCATATCTGGTGGTAAAGGCAGTCTTTGGAATATTCTCTGCGCGAATCTTGAGTTGATGATAGCCAGTTCTAAGATCAATCTTAGAAAACACTTTGGCACCAGTCAACTGGTCAAACAAATATTCTATCTTTGGCAACGGGTACTTGTTCTTGATGGTGACATCATTCAACTTCCGGTAATCCGTACACAAACGGTTACCTCCATCTTTCTTGTCCACAAACAAGACAGGTGATCTCCATGGTGATGCACTTGGTTGAATCAGTCCAATTTCCAGCATGGCATCCAGTTGCTTCTTCAATTCTGCTAGTTCAGACGGGTTCATACTATATGGTCTCTGGGCGATGGGTCCGGTTCCAGGGATTCGTTCAATGATAAACTCGATATCCCGATCTAGGGGCATACCGGGCAAAACATCTGGAAATACATCGGGGTATTCATAGACTATCCGGACTTGGTCAATGGTGGGCTGGGCTATACTCTTGTTGCACTTGAATTGACGAGGCAAGGTTTCAGATACATGCTCGACTGATACTTCGACTGTACTAGTCATGGTTATAGCTTTCTTGGCACAGTCAATTAATCCTTTATGTTTGGACATCCAATCCATTCCTAGTACTACTTCCAAACCTTTAGTTCCGAGTACTATTAGATTAGCATAAAGTCTATGCCATGGATTCGGATAGGGACAGCTTTGCAAATTTGCCTAGCTTTGGTGGTTGAACCGAGGATTTGAACAATCATAACATGCTTCAATTTGGTTGGTTAAAATCTTACTAGTGCATGCAAATTCTTCAGTGACAAATGAGTGCGATGCTCCAGAATCAAACAACACTCTTGCAAGTACTGATTTAACGGAAAACATACCTAGCACGACATCTGGCGCTTCCTGGGCTTCTTCAGCATGCATGAGAAAGAGACGGCCGTTGCGGTTGAGCGAATTCACTTGTGACTTGTCCTTTGCTGCAATAGGCACAGCATTGCTTCCAGTCCTTGGGGCAGTGTTGGTGTTGGTGGTTGCATTGTTGTTTTTGAACTTGGGTGGTGCACGGTTGAAATTTCTAGAGTTGCTGGGGTTGTTGTGGTTTTCTCCAGGCCTTGGGTTTCCACGGTTGGGATAGGTCGGACGGTTCATAGGGGGTTTGTTGGTTCTCGGGGCAAATCCTGGAAATGGGTTGGGGCGATACTTTGGGGTATGATGGGTTCCGGGCTGATGCATCATGCGGCACTTGCGGTTCTCATTGGCTTGGTTGATCTTTCCTTCCATCTGAATGGCAGAGTCGACTAGGGCTTCAATATCAGCAAAGGGGATATTGACTAACACCGTCTGCATCTCATTGTGCACACTGTTCAAGAATCTCTCTTTCTTCTTGGCTTCAGTGTCGATCTCATCCGGGGCATACCTAGCTAATGACAAGAATTTGTCACGGTATTCCACTACGGTCATCCTTCCTTGCTTCAGTTCTCTGAACTCATCTCTCATCCTCTTGATTAAACCTAGTGGCACATGGGTTCTTCTAAACTTGACCTTGAATTCCTCCCAAGTCATCATCTGACCTTCGGTCATTGCACAACGTTGTTCCACCATGCTCTTGCATCTCCGGCTAGATAGTGGGTGGCGAATAGAACTTTCTCGTTAGCTTCCACTCCTGCGACTTCCAGATTGTTATCCATTGTTTGCAGCCAATCATCTGCATTTAGGGGTTCCTCTGACTTAATGAAAACAGGTGGATTGGTGTTCTGGAAATACTTGAGCTTAGATCCATGGTTATCCTGATTTTCTTGGCCTTGATTGTTGTTGGCCATCTGAGCTATGTGTTGAAGGGTGGCTAGGTTGGATTGACGTTCAGTTCTTTCATCTTCGCGGTCAAAAACCAACATTTGCAAGATCTGCAACATCGGGTCCGGGGATGAACCGCTTCATCCGCGAGGCATCTGAAGATTGAGATAGATCATGAGAAAAGAGGGAAATTTCTAAGGTTCAGGGTTGTTTTGTAAAGTTGTTAAAGTGTGACTCAGATTTTGCTAGCAACTTGATTTTCATTCATTCATTCATAGCACACAATACAACACACCCCACAACAAAGAAAAACAGATGGTTTTAAGAACCATTCTGTGAAGCTACGATATAGTGGGACCGAATACAATTTACTAACGCTAGTGCTCAAGTGCTACTACTCCTTGGAGTCAGTGTACTCATCATCCTCATCATCATCATCGTCATCGATGAAGGCGAAATCATCCTCATCGGTGAAGAAGTCCATGGCCTGATCCTCCAGAAAGTCATCATCATCGCTGAGATAGGAGTAGGGGTCTCCATGAAGGTCTTCTCCGGCATTCTCCCTTTCCTCCAACTGCATGTCTCTCTCGTGGATGGTCTCCTCCAAATCCATGATCCAGTGGGGAAGACGGGCAATGATGCGCTCCTTCTTGTCGAGCTGATGGTGACGAGACTTGTGATCCTTTACTAAAATGGCGAGGGTCTGATCCTTCTTCTTGGCGATGGCGTACTTGTGGTTGGCGTAGGCACGGGCATTGTCCAACTCTTTCTGACAGTCGTACATCATGAAGCTGAGGTGGTCCACTTGACTCTTCAGCTCGGGGTGATATGGTGCCTCCAGTGGCTGTCCCATAACATCACGCCTTGGGTAAAACTCAAAGCGGGTACCCTTGATCTGATTGATACTCTGCCCATACAGACGGGCAAGAGCTTCCTGCATTGCCCTGGCAAACCCATCGAGCCAGTTGTTCTCCCTTAAGGTGAAATGAATTCCCTCCGTAGTGGGAGGTTCAATCTTCCCTCGGAGACTTGCAACAACTAACCACTGCAGCTCTTCTCCTTTCTGATCCTTGAGCTGAGCTCCGAAGAACTCTGGGTGCGGACGCTCCAGAAGTTCCGAAAGATGGTCCAAGTCACGCTCAAAGATGAGGTCTCCTCCATTCCCCAACTGATAAAACTTGTTGTACTTCACGTCCATCTATAAGAATATAGGATGAGTAAGTTAGTAGAGTGATCAAGTGTGTCAAATTTTATGTATTTTGTAAGAATTTTTGAGGAACATGAAATTTTGATGAAAGAATCCAAGTGATAAGAATGGGAATAAGTTTTTGTAAATACTCACTTCCTTTCGTTTTGAAACTAAGTTTTTGATTCAAACATCCATTCTAACTAGGGTCTCCTATGGTCAGGATGGCTCTGATACCAACTTGTCAACACCCGGATTTTTAATCCTAGATGCCTGTTATGCCATACATCGCAATCCCAGGATTACCATTTTTGCGAGACATAACAGATTTGGATATCACAGTACATCATCCATTACAAACCATACATAAGGTCTTACACAAATAAGGATCTCATGATCCAGTTCTTAATACAACTCAAGCAGCGGAATAACATAATAGTAATGATAGCGTAGGCGAAGCTCCATCTTCCGGGTCATAGGAAATGCTGACGATGGGAGATGATCCTAGTTGTCGTAACCTTCCTGCGATCCGTCATCCTGATACTCCTCTTCATAGTCTGGCCACGGGAATAGCCAGGGAAAAAGCCATGAGTACTCTTTAAGTACTCGCAAACTAATACTAATAAGTTAAGGGGGGTTTTGTAGTAGGATACTAAGCTCTAAGGTTGTTTTGCAAAAAGCCAGATTTACCTCTACTAAGTTCAGAAGCAAAGAAAACTAGTTGAAAGTTTTATAACACCTAAGTGGGAATTTGAATTTCATATCACAACTCTGTTCTGGTCAAGTCAAAGTCACAATTCATTTCACAAGTCATTTTGAAAACATCTGACGGGGGAACATTATGGCCACTCCAACTGTCCATAACCGCGGACGCGGCTATTCGAATAGTTTGACACTCTGCAGAGATTGTACACTTTCACCACAACATTCGATACATCCGTCAGGAACAAATCCTGAATTCACCATACTCAGTATGCGGATAATCAATCCTAACCTTTAAATTACACGCCCTAGTATAGGTACCTCTCCTGTGAGTTTGGCCTCCCAACCATGACCAACTGTCATCTTGGGTACTGCACAGGTGGACAATCTTCACTAGGTAGCCTCAGCTCAGACCTTGGCCGCGAGGGAACCCATACTAAGGTATATAAATTTCCAGTCAAGCCCTACCCAAATTTCGGGTATTGTGGTTATACGATAAAATTGGAATGGTATCGCATACAGACAACCATCAGTTTTACAAAGGGCTAAGGCTCATGCCTCAACATTCTCATCATCAAAATCATCTGGTGTTCCAGAACCATGTCAAAACATTTTAGTAGAATGACTCATCATTCTAAGGTTTTCATAACCATTTTCACCAAGTATTCCCATCTAAATATGATCAAGTTTTATACATAGCACTAGCATCTACAAGTCGTGGTAAATCCTAATGAGGGGTGGTACACAAGTGGAGATTTGCTAAGTTCAATCTCATGCCTTAGGATGACATTAAGATTATCTAAGTTAGGCCAAATTTTATGCTCTTTATGCTACCTTCCAATATTTTTCTAGTATCTACAATTCACTATGTAAACTCTAAGAGAAAGCTTTGATAAAGAAATAAAGTATAAAGCTTGCAAGTAAAACTAGGATTGGGTTATCAATTGGATATGATCACATATGCTTAAGGCATATAGTTGTCATGGCAACAAGCACGTATTAGCTTGCATAAGTAGGGTATCTTGCAAGTGTTAGCTTGCTAAAATAACTAGTAGTATTAGGCTTGCCTTGAGCAGATCAGTGGTTGAAGTTCTCCTCGGCTTCCTCCTCGTAGTATCCTCCTTCGTCCTCGTATCCTTGGTCGGTACTAGCGTCTATAAATAAATACGAGGTACACAATCACCGAACCATACTTAACTATTTTCAATCATTACACAAAGGTGCACTATAGATGATCTAGCATCATCACTAACATCACAAGGATTAAAGCATTTGTCTTATTTATTTTAATTTGAGAAAAGTAATTTCTACTCATTGAAAAACTACTTAAGATTTAATATTCTCCAACTCAAACATGGGATCATGTTGACACATGTCATCACCACATATTTCAGTACATGGGAATGTGATTTAAAGTGGTGTCACAATTTAATAAGGTTTAACCTTTTTATTTTAATTAAATAAAGTGACTAGAAATGCCTATGTGGCATTCTTTTATTACTTGAACATTATTATGCAAGTAAACCCATATGTTTTTATATATTCTAAAAGGTATGATCAAATGTGATTTTTGAGAGATGGAATCAACTCAAAAGCTTTTATGGTTGAATTTTGAAAAAAGTTTGAATGCAGAAAAGCTTCTGCCTTGTTATTTTTACCATGGTTGATGCACAGATCCAAATGATTTGAATCCAACGGGCTTGGATTAAGCATTTCAGTACCTTTCTAGCAAAATTGGTTTCATGCATTTTGGTTCAGTAAATCGAGCTGGGTTGATTTTTGAATATAGGTACAGAACTATTTTTGAAATTAAAAGAATAAAGCTTAATTTGAATTGTTGGGTCGCGCTGGATGTTTTACTGGGCCGGCCCATTACACACAGCGCGTTTGCTGCTGGTTAAGTGGTTGTCCCCACGCGTCAGTGAGACGGGGAGGGGCGAAGCGGTACGGGGTGATCTAGGCCGCACGATCTAAATATAATCGAATAGCTCGGCTCGCCATGCGTCGGGCGGCAGATGAAACCCTAACACGGTAGGTGGGGGTCGTGGGAGGCTCACCGGGGCTCAGGCGAGGGTCGGCGACGGGGGCAAACGACGAATTCGATGACGGCGATTCTCCTGGTACCGATAGCTTCTCCTGGGGCGGCTCCAATCGACGGCTCCCTTCTTCTCCAGCAGCGGCGGGCTCCGGCCAAATTCAGGTGATGTGCTGCTCGCCTTGCTCCAGGAGTGAGGTGGGGTGATTCTGGGTGAGAGGGGAGTGAACTGGTGTGGCGAATACGAGCGATGGAGGCCTCTATTTATAGTGGCGAGAGGGGACCGGAGGCGTGGGCTGAGCTCATCATGGTCGACGGCACAGGCAGCTATCAGCATGGGCGATGGTAGGGGCGGTGCTATGTTCCCTAGCGAATCTCAACGGCGCGGTGGCGAGACGTGGGACGGTGTTTATTGGTCGGAATGCTTCGACGGTCTGAGCGGGTCCGACAGAGGTTTTAATGGCGCACAGCGCGCATGGTCCGCGCGGCGGCAAACGGGCATGTCTGGTGGGGTCTTGGGGTGCTGGTGATTATCCACCTGGCAAGCGGTAGCCTTGATCTGTGGGTGTTGGTCGGCGCGCAGCGCTCACGGCATGGTCGCAGAGAGTTTTGGCATGGGCATGGCGTGTGGTCTAGGGGCTGGTATTGCTCGGGGCTAGGACAGAGATTGGCGGTGGACGGTGCTCCATGTCCCAGACAAGGTTGGCGAGGCTAGTGCGGCCGCTAGCTCGCTGGCGACAATGGGGTGGCAAGTGTGCTCTCGGCATGCTCACCATTGATGGCTAGGCTTGCTTACAGTGGTGCTAAAGATAGTTAAAGGGGCTTGATGATCTACTAAGGGCTAGTTGCAACCAGACAGGGAACAAGTTAGGCCAATTTTACTGCACACTATAGTGTTTGTTGTTTGTTTGATTTGAATCTACAGGGTGTTTGATGAAATGGCCGCAAGAACTTTAAATTTGAATTTTGAATTCAAACTTTGTGGGTTTGCTAGGCATATGCTAGGGAGTGTCTGGTTAGTTGGATTAGTCAAGGGGCACTGGTTTGGTTGGGTTTTGAAAATGTGTGATCTTCACATATGATAAAGATTCAATTTTGAATTGTGATTTGAATGGGGTTGCCAAATGTTTCTGCAAGTTTGAAAGGTGGGACTTGATTCACTTTTACTAGTTCTATCAAGGGGTGAAAAGAATTGGGAAAGTTTCTATTTGAAATCTTGGACTAGAAACACTCAAAGTGACCTAGTGAACAAGATTGGCAAAAATGACCATTTGCTTTATTTGGTTTGTTTTTTATTTTCTCTTTATTTGTTTCTGTTTTGAAATGTTCTATATGATGTTATAATTGTCTTTAAACCATTTCTTGCTAATTAGATTAATCACACAAGTCCATTCATGCAATTGCCAAATCATTTCATTCACACATGCATTCATATGATTTTAATTAATCAAAGTTTTTGTTAGCCCCAATTTTAGTGATTAGAGTTTGATGATCCTTGTTTTATATTTTTTTGGGATGTTACAATGAACCACCAGCTTGGGGTTACTACCCGCGCTATTGAGCACCACTTAGGCCAAAGTCCTAAGCTTGGGGGGAGGTATACCGACATCACACTCATCTTTATATCATGTTCGGTCGGTCCTTTGTATATCCTTTGTTTCGCTTTCTTTTTGGTTCTTGTTGCTGCTTTCTCAAAAACACAAAAATACCAAAAATATTTCCGTTGTTTCTCTTGGTTTGTTTCTTTGCTTTTTTCTTTGTCTTGCCTTAAAATAAAAACCCAAAAATATTTTGCTCTGTTTGCTTTGTTTGGTTTGGTTTTGCTTTGTTTGCTTGTTTTAAAAAATCAAAAACACCAAAAATATGTGTTGTTCTTCTTTGGTTTTGTGAGTTCTTTGCAGGGTTCAGCCTTCCTCAGTGGATTTTGGTTTCATGTTATTATTCAAGTCACACAAGTGAAGGGCAATAATGAAGATTAAGACAACTTAAGGTGTGGTAAGAGGCTGGTAACAAACTCTATTTGTTTTTATTTTTGTACATATACTCATCATTGTGAGCATGCTTAGTCCGTTCAATCTAAGGAGTATGTTACTGATGGATGCTTAGTAGTTCTTGCTTGTCTGTGATTACCTCTAGCTTGCTAATAATTTGTAGCATGTCATATGAATGTTTGTTTGCATTGTTTTATTCATATTTTGGTATGATATTGTGGTATCCTCCTCTAAATGTTTCATGTGAATCGACTTGGCACATGCTCACGCATGCATATGACTAAATAATAGTCAGTAAGCCTCGATGATTTATTTTGCCTCAGAGTTCTAGTATCACTTTCATGCCATAATTAGTCATGTTTTGTTCCAAACATGATTATGACAGTTATTGCTCTCTCGTTTGTCACTCCCTCTCTATTCCTAGCATTCACTTGCACTGAGTATGAGCTCTACTTGTGCTCCCAACTCCCCCAAACCATTATTGCCAACAGTGTCCACCATGCCTACCTATTAGCATCATTTTGCTATTTTAGTGCATATTCTATATGCCTTGTTTTCTTCCAAATAAAATATTTTTCTGTTTTGAGAAAGTTAGTTAGTAAAGCTCTCACGAACTTGACGGCACACTTTATTCCTTGCACTTAATAATCCTGAACCATTGTGACATGTCCATGAAAGTTATATGCTTGCAAATTATAGGTTGGGAGTTAGCAGAACCGTGTTGTCACGGGGAACGCTTTCAACACTTATGGATACCTATCCAGTTGATACCTTGCTCTTTTGTTTGCGGATGTCGACTGTGTGAAATAAAAGGGGAGCTTGTGAGTTCATGAGTATATATATATGTGTTAGAGAAACGCCTGAGCCGCTAGCCTAAGACATGCCTAATCATGGTGGAAACTTGCAGCATCACCATAATGAGCATTCTGTGAAGCATCCTCAATAAAAAGTTATGCACATAGTAAATAAAAAGATCGCTGAGATGCTCATTGTCTTCTTGCCTTATCATTTTGATCACGGGATAGCTCATGTATCATGCGCAAGGGGTACCCCGTTGGCGGTTCTCTATGATATGCATGTATGTACAATGACAAGAACTTGCAGGTAACCAAAGTTGAGTAGTATGCAAGCGGCCCTCGTACTCAAGGGACTTGGGATTTCCAGTTTATGGTCTATCAAGCTTATAACTCATATTGGACCTCACTTTCACCTTAACCATATAAAGATGCCTATGATAGGGGCAATGAGAGCTCAAAGCTAATGAGTACCTTCCTTTCAGCATTAGGAAGCCTTTCAAACCTTTCAAAAGTTTTTCACTTCCTTGTTGAGTCACCACCTATTCTATGAGCACCTTCTTGAGATCATAGTTGTCATTCTTGTGTTTGTCTCAAAACTTGATTAATTATGTCATGGATTTCATGCTTGTATCTCTGATATCTTTACTTCTAGTCTTCATATGAACTTCAGAGGTGCCTTGGCATTTATATTGTTCTCTATAAACAAAGGCAAGCGAGATACCACTCTATCATACCTTACTATGAGCATTGCAATGTTGCTTATGTTTATGTTCCATGCTACTTATTATTATTGAGTTGGTTTCTCTTCATAGCTTGCAATGAATATTGACTAGACTTGGTTGCATACTTCTTATTATGAATGGTTTAAGTATCTACTCCTGTGCTGAGAATATATACATCATATGAAGAAAATGTGTTCGTGAAAGTTCTTTTATCGCACTAAGTTTTCAACTGAATTGCTTGAGGACAAGCAATAAGCTAAGCTTGGGGGGAGTTGATATGTCCAAAACGTATCTACTTTCCAGAACACTTTTGCTATTGTTTCTCCTCTAAACTAGTGTGATTTGGATACAACTAACACGGACTGACATTGTTTTCAGCAGAATTGTCTTGCTGTCTAGTTTTTGTGCAGAAATTCAACTATCATAAAAAATCCCGGAAAATATGCCAAAAATCCTATTTCACCAGAAGACCCACGGAGCCAGAAGATGAGACGGACTAGAGGCCTGGGGGGCACACCCTTGCCACGCGCGGGTGGGCCCAGCCCACGCCTAGAGGGGTGCGGCCACCCCAGGCACCCCTCGGGCTCCCTCTTTGCCTATAAGTTACCCCTTGACCTAAAAACCGAGGGGGGTTCGACGTTTTTCCAGAAAGAGTTCCGCTGCGCCGCCGCAACCGGAAGTCGTGATTCGGATCCAGAAACTCCATTCTGGCACCCTGCCGAGACGGTGAATTTGGGGAGGATAATCGCCATCACCAACGCCTCTCCATCAACCATCAATGTTTCCCTCATCCATGAGTGAGTAATCCCCCAGTGTAGGCTATGGGGATGGTAGGGATTGGATGAGTTCTAACATGTAATCGAATAAGATTGTTAGGGCATAGTGCCTAGTATCTCTATTAGTGCTATTTGACTTTGTTGCAACTTGTTGTTCTTAATGCTTGTCACTAGGGCCCGAGTGCCATGATCTCAGATCTAAACTTATTATTGAATCATTATGATAGTATTGTTTGTGATCTTATCTGTGAGTTGTGTACACATATCATTCTCCGGATCCAAAGGCCCCGAAGTAACAAAAATTGGGACAACCGGAGGGGATGGCTATGGTGTGAGGATCACATGTGTTCATGGAGTGTAAATGCTTTGATCCGGTGCTCTATTAAAAGGAGCACCTTAATTGCCAGTAGTTCCCTAGAGGCCTTGCTGCCACGGGCTGGCTGGACAGAAGATGTTGTGCAAGTTCTCATTGCAAGCATGCATGACTATATATGGATAACATGCCTAGGATTGTTTAGTACTTGGATGCTTATTCTTATTTATCTGCAATGCCCTAGATCTTGAAGTTACATGTTTAGACTTGTCCATGCAACGTCCGTCCATCCATTCCTATGCCTACTGCGCTCATATCCTCATTTCGTTATCATACCATTGCTCTGTTTCTTTTACTTTGTTGTTGCTTTGCTATTGCTACTACAAACTGTTGCTACTGATAAACTTCTGTGAGCAAGAACTATTTCCAAGTGCAGCTGAATTGACAACTCAGTTGTTAAGGCTTGCAAGTATTCTTTGGCTCCTCTTGTGTCGAATCAATAAATTGGGTAATACTACCCTCGAAGACTGTTGTGATCCCCTATACTTGTGGGTCATCAAGCCTTGACTAGGGCAAGGGCCATCCTCTCGCCAGCCCGGTTACATGAAGCTTTCCAGCTTATGATATGCTCGGGGGCTCAGCGGAGGATCTCCGAGTACTTCATCGTCGAATCAACTGCCCTAATGTTGATGTTGAGGGGCTTGGCAATTTCTTTGGCCTAGATGATGGAAGTATTGATAAACTTCCCTGTGAGGGCCATGCACTCTTTCGGAGGCGGAGTATTGTCACCCAAATCGGCAAGGACTATGGGGGCTGCATTTCCGACAATGAAATTGAGGGCATCAGTCCTATGAATCAAAATACAAAGTTCTTGACTTACAAAAGATGAAGACAGAAGAAGCTTACCAAAGATGGTGCTCTCAGCTTCCTGGAGAACCTTTGCCATGGAGTCCCGTTCCTTTCGGAGAGTCTTGTATGCTTCATGGCTACGAGTGTTTTGCTCTTCAGCAGCTTTGTTCTGTTCCTTGAGCATGGTGATCTCTTCCTTAAGGCGGTTGATCTCTGTGTTAGCAGATTCCTCCACAGCCGCCAAGGCCTTCTCATGCATTTTCAGGGCTTCAGCCTTTTCTTCCTTCAAAATTTTGTTTTCACCGTCGAGCTCCTGGATATGCTTGGATTCTCGACAATGTCCTTGGCTTTGGCAATAGCTTCTGAAAGTGGGATAAATAACGAGCCAGAATGAGCTCCTGGATATGCTTGGATTCTCGACAATGTCCTTGGCTTTGGCAATAGCTTCTGAAAGTCGGATAAATAACAAGCCAGAATGAGTATTCGGATGATGAAGACACAAAGGAAATAGAAAAGAAAATAGACTCTTGATTTTGATGATATGTTCCTTCAAGTAGGCGGTTTTATCCTTTTCTTCTTCAAGGTCTTTCCGCATCTTTTGGAACTTCTCATTGGCAGTGACCCTCTGTGATTCTTATTCTACAAAAGGCAAACGATACTTAGTCTACTTGGAGCATCTAGCCAGAAAAATTTCCACCTAGAGGCTCGGGGACGAAAGTACGAGTTTTTAACTCAAACCTATGCTTAGTCCTTTTTAAGCATCTAGTCAGAACCATCTCTTATAGATCACACATATATTTTCCCATCTAGTACTAGTGAGACCGAAGCCTAGAAGCCCTCTCTTATTCCATTCAATCCTACAACTACAATCTCTTTAATTCAGTTCATATTCATGTTTACTTTCCATCTTAGTTTATTTTGTTCTTGTTAAAAGTTCTTTGTTATTAGATACTTTAAACCTCTCTCAATTAACATTGTTCTAGTAACTTATAGAATAGGCTATTTACAAACCACTGTTTGGGTGCGAAACGTGGCCGCATTGACAATGAGGCTATGGGGTCATGTTCTTTCCGTTCGTCGATCTCCCATCGGGAAAACTCTTCAATATTTGCTGCTACAAGTACTGCAATAACCTTGTTGTTGGTGCAGGAATCCAGTCATCAATCTCCGTGTTAGCAGATTCTTGAACAGTAGCTAGTGCTTCTTCATGAATCTTAAGAGTTTCAGCTCTCTCTTTCTTCAAGATTTTGTTTTCGTTGTCAAGCTCTTGAATATTCTTGGACTGCTCGACAATTTCTTCGGCCTTGGCGACAACTTCTACAAGTCGGAAAAAAATAGAGCACAATGAGTAGTCGGAAGATGAATACACAAGATCAAGTTGAGAATGAAACTTAGAAGAACTAGACTCTTGCTATTGGTGATCTATTCCTTCAAATAGGCTGTTTTACCCTTTTCAGCTTCAAGATCCTTGTGCATCTTGTGGTATTTGTCAATACTTAGTCTACTTGGAGCATCTAGCCAGAAAATCTTTCCGCCTAGAGTCTCGGGGGCTATAGAACGATTTTTAAACTCAAAAGTCATGCTTAGTCTTTCTTTAAGCATCTATTCGGAACTATTTTTCTTTCAACTAGAGACTTGGGGGCTACAGTATCGAATTCTACAAACACTATGTATTCTACTCTAAAAGTATCTAGTCGGAATTATTCATTCAAACTAAAGACTTGGGGGCTGAAGGGAATATGCCCGAGAGGCAATAATAAAGTGGTTATTATCGTATTCCTTATTTATGATAAATGTTTATTTTGCATGCTATAATTGTATTAATACGGAAACATTAATACATGTGTGTTTAATAAACAAAAAGGAAGTTCCTAGTTATGCCTCTCTTATAAACTAGCTCGTTTATTAACAAGATGATCAAAGGTTTCCTGATCATGGACATTGGATGTTGTTAATAACGAGGTCACCACATTAGGGTAATGGTGTGATGAACATTCATCTGAAGTATAGCATTACGATCAAGGTCATTGTGTTTATATTGCTATAACATCATACAAAGTAATCTTAGTCCTTAGACCATGAGATCATGTCAATCACTAACACCGGAAGAGTATCTTGATAACATCAAACGTCACACCATAACAGGGTGACTATAAAGATGGGTCCAATGCTACGAAGGTGTTATGTTGAGGCTCATGGATCAAGAGTGGAATTTTTCCATCCCGATGACGGAAAGATATACTCTGGGCCCTCTCAGTGATATCACATTAGTTAGCTTGCAAGAAAGTGATTTGATCACTAGAATGTTGTATCACAGAAACAAGAAAAGAGTACATGTCGGCAACGAGATCAAACTAGGTATGGAGATACCGATGATCGAATCTCGGACATGTAATATATCGCGAGACAAAGGGATTGAGTTACATGCATATAAGGTTCACACGATCACAGAAGTCATCGTTGAATATGTGGGAGTCAGTACGGATCTCCAGGTCCCGCTGCTGATTATTGATCGGAGAGGGGTCTCGATCATGTCTACATTATTCGTGAACCGTAGGGTGACACACTTAAGGGATACCGTAGGGAGTAGATGATATGCCAGAGAAAGAAAAGAAAGCGCAGGAATTTATTTCACTAGACACCGGAATTGTTTCGGTTGAAATTGCATGTGAAATTGAATACTAGCAAGGGGTTTTATGTGAATGTTTGTTAATTAAAGTAATTAACAAAATTCTGAATAAAATAAATAAAAGAGTTTTATTAAATGAGAGCTTGCATTAATTTTGGTGGAAAATTAATGCATGTGAGTGGAATTGTGAGTGGAGGTGTTTTTATGTGAGTGGAGCATCCACCACATGAATGAGGGAGAGGTGGGGGCACCCTCCATGGCCGGCGGCCATGCCCCCTTGGTCTGCCCCCTCCCCTATAAAAGGACCGCCTCCTCTCACTTGTCACTCACACCTCCTCACGAAGGATCTCTCTCCCTCCCTTTAGAATTTCCCCATGGTCTCGGATCAGCGAGATACATGTTCCCGGTGGCTTTTTCTAGAAGGATTTGTTGCTTCCGCTGCTTCGCTGGAGCGAGGGCGCGGAGGTTGTCGGGGTACCCCGGACGTGTGTGCGATCACGGATGCACCACTGCTTTGCGGTGCAGGACGTGATGGTGCTGGACCGGATGGACCAGATGGACTTCATCATGATCTTGAGATCGGTAAGTGTTCGACTACATCATCCACGAGTACAACCTCGTTAACGCTATACGGTCTTCGAGGGTACATATTCTATGGATGTATATCTGCCCGTTACTTGTATCTAGTAGATAGATCTTGGTACTTAGATGTTCCCATCGTAGGAAATTTTTTGTTTTCTATGTTGCGAAACCTACAGTGGTATTAGAGCCGGATCTATGCGTAGATGCTTTGCACGGGTAGTACACATATGAGTATGTGGGAGATGATGATCATTTTATTGCTTCTTAGTTGTACTTTGGATATTGGTGGCATAGTGGGATGAAGCGGCCCAGACAAAATTTACATGTCCTCGCACATGAGACATGTTCCACGCTTGACATGCAACTAGTCTTGCATAGGTGGCTAGCGGGTGTCTGTCTCTCCTACTATAGTCAATATATAATTTGCAATGAGTTGTCAACAATTTGGTTATCCTCATTGTGGTTCATGTTCGTAGGTAAGAACGGTTCTATCTTCGAAAGCCCTAAGCCACGTAAAACTTGCAATGGATAAATTAGAGGCGTCTAGTTTAGATTGTTGTTGGGCTAGTGTTATGATATGATGATGTTGTAAGTAGAAGTATGAGATGATACTCTTACAACACACATAACATGTAAGTTCCATAGACCTTGGCCTTACACATAGAGGTATGATATTGATCATACCATGGTGCACATGATGGAGATCATATGCAAGAACCATATCATTTCACTTATTAACATGTGATGTTTGATTGCATCTTATATTGCTTGTTTGGCGTTTTAATAGCATAATAAGATGATCCCTCATTTAGATATCAAGATAAAAATGTGTTCTTCCTTAAGTATGCACCGACAATGTTTTGTCGCTTCAAGACATCACGTGATGATCGGGTGTACTTGAATCCACGAGCATATCTCGGGTGTAAGACAGTTACACACACGGATACTAACGTTCTTACTTGGCGATCCTAGAATGTACAGACATGGCCTCGGAACACGGACCGAAAGGTTAAGCATGAGTCATATGAAAGATATGATGCCCATTTGATCCTCGCCTTTGAAGCTACACCGACTCACGTGATGATCGGACTTGGTGTAGTGGATTTGGTTCATGTAATTACCAAAAAGACACGAGGGATGTCGTTTTTGAGTGGGAGTTCATTTCTAATTTGGATTAGTAGAACTCAATTTATCATAAATTAATTCAAAGTGAATTTGCATAATTTGTTGTAGTCATTGGCATTCGTTCACCACCTTATGATTAATTGTCATTGAGATAATAGAACTATAGAATTCTGGATATTTACTTTATGAACTGGTATCGTATTGTGTTGAGTGTCAATCTAAAGTTTAAAGTCCTATTGCAAATTTTTAGCAAACTCTATTTACTCCGTGGAATTTAATAGTTAGTATTAAATCCAGAGTAACAATTCCAGTGTTAGTATCTTAAGTATCATGTTTGCCTCCATGATTCTTGATTTAAATATCAAGATTATCTAGGAGCTAAAATAATTGTTTCAGAAACCATCATGTGTGGCAGATATAACGATATCTGAAACAATGTTTTTGGTTGCAATATGATAGATTATAATATATGTTCTCATATTGGATGAGAATTTACAAAGGTTGGAGATGCTAGACATCCTAATAATCCAAAATGGTTTTGGAAAGTAATGTTATACTCACGATTCTCCTTTATAAGCTACATTAGCTTGATGATGAAAGTTATCATGATAAGGGTGAATGGAAGATGTATGTAAAGTGTTTACTACACTAAAAAGATTACTAAAGAATGGATTTTGAAATAATACCGATCATTTGATGATGGTGATCTACTTCAAAGTGCAAGTCCAAAGGTATTATTATTTCAATATACACGCTTTGGACTATGTGTCATGTATATGGTGCGACGGTTGATGTTGATAGATTCTTTTAAAAAGAAAGAGGAAATGCTGAAAGAGAATCTATAAAATATATTTGGCAGAAAAGAAAAGATTGGAAATATCCAATTTAGGTATATAGATGATATACATGTTATGGTTGTATTCTTTGCTTGTTAAACAATGTGGTTCTTGGGTATTGGATACCGAATTGGTTGGTATGAAATTTCATACAGAACGACGCAATTCATGAACTACAATGGCCTAAGTAACTAGCAAGAGAATATGTGATGATGTTCATCGAAAACAAACAAACCGTTGTTTGTATTTCTCGTTGACATTGAAGCTTGCTTTCAAGATTTGTTTTAATAATAGTTATTTAATCAGGTATTATGAGAACAAAGGTTGTTTAAATAATTAACGTATTCCACATAAGATGGATGATTTACAAATCTAGTTGGAGAAATCACATCCATAAAAACTAATGCTAAAATGTCGCAAGACAAATGATTGGAAGATCACTTACAAAGTGACATCGCCGTTTAAGTTATATTGGAAAGAAAACATGAAGAAACTCCATTTTCATGGATTTTTGGAATCTTTGATTTGATCAAATAACGCTTGTGAGACTTTCCTCGGGATAATTAAAACTTCGTTCAAAGGCCAAAGAAGAACGATCGACTAAATTATTAGAATTTATACATATCAATGTATGTAGTCCATTATGTGTAGTCGTAAGCAATGGACTTCAACTTCATATGCTTTCTCCGGAAATTTGAGTGAATGTTCACTTAATGAGAAAGAAGTATGAAATATTTGAAAATGTTCAAAGACTTTCAAGATGAAGTGGAAAATCATTGTAACAAGAAAATAAATGATTTATGATTTTATCATAAGGGATTTATTTGAGTTACAAGTGTAACAAGAAAAATAAATGAATTATGATTCATCATAAAGGGATTTATTTGACTTACAAGTTTAGCAAAACACCTAGATTTACATCTCCCGAAACACCATAGGAGTATGGAGTGTTTGAGATTTGTAATGAAACCTTGTGTGACATGGTTGGATCAAAGGTGTTATTTATAAAACTGCCATTATGTTTTAAAAAGATTAAAGCTTTAGAGACTACCGCTTTTACACTGAAAAGAGCTCCATCTTGATCCGTTGAAATGACACCATATGAGTTATGGTTTTGGGTAAAACCCAAGTTGTCATTTCTTAAATTTTGGTATGCTAAACATAAGTAAGATGTTTACAACCGAATTCGGATGAGCATGTCATTGTAGGTTATTTCGAATAACAATTGGTTATTCCTCCATAATACCATGGATAAAAGGGTTTGTTGCTTGAAACGTGAAGTTTCTTGAAAAAGGATTTTTTCATAAAAGTTAAGTGGGAGGACAATAGAACTTTGATAAGGTTAACGAACCTTAGCTAAATGTGCTCAGTTGCGCAGCGCCAGAAAATGTTCTGGAGGCATCCAGAATGCTCATAGCTTATGTGCCGCAAAGGTTGTGGTCACGAAGATCTAAGTTATTATTGAACCAAGTCGGTCGGATAAACAATTAAATAATAAGATTTGAGAGTAAATCATTATTGTTTGACAATGATGAACCGACTACATGCAAAGAAGCGATGATGGGCCCTGACTCTGTCAAATGGCTTGAAGGCATAAATTTGTGATAGTTCCATATACGAGAAATCAAGTTTTGAACTTGGAAGACCCTCCGGAAAGGTGTAAAAACCTATCGGTCATATTTGGATCTATAAAGAAACAGACATGGATGTTTCACGTCTATGAAATAGTCGACATGTCGGTAAAGTATTTTACGACAATGTTCAAGGAGTTGACTATGACAAGATTTGATCTTTCATAGCGATATTTAGTCTAGACAGATTAAAGTATCAACCACTACATATAATTTGGTATATGGTAGATGAATAAACAAAACAAAGTTCTTCTAATAGAATGGTTACCTAGGACGTGTACATGACATGGTCCAAAGGGTTTTGTTAAATTCAAAGGATGCTAAAAGGGGATGCAAACTTCAATGGTTGAAGTAAGCATCACGGAGTTGGAATCTTCACCGTGATGAAAAAGGAGTTTTCATCTGGAGACGATGAAGATGCTTGCATTTGAAAGAAATTAAGTGGGAGCGCTGAGACATATTTCCAATACATTATGTGGAGGACATCTTGTTGATTGGAAATGATGTATCTTTCACTGACAAAGGTTAAGAATTTCATTTCGATGAAAGACTTAGGCAAAACCCGAATATTTAGCATGAATGTCTATAGTGGATAGACTGTGACGCTAATATGGTTGTGCCAAATGTACATATATGAGATATTGAAGGAGTTCAATATAGAAACGACAAGAAATAGTTCTTGTCGCATGGAAAGGAATTGAATCAAGATTCAAGTGTATCGACACTTGATAAGTGAAACAAGATTCAAGTGCTTTGACACTTGATGAGTGAAATCACAAGGATGGTTTGATCAATCATACCATGATATGTACACATCCAGATATGTCCTATGCTCTAAGTGTTATGAGCATATACCAGAATGAATCATAAAATGATCATTGGACTGTAGTGAGGATATTCTTATGATCTTTTGGAAGAACTAAGAATATATTTGTGTAGAGGTGACAAACAATTACAAATAGTTCATTGTTAAGCGTTACATTGATACTAGTTTTGTCACAAGATACAAATTAAGTTTATCTCAATTTAAACTATGAGTGTCACAATGAAATGGAAAGGAGGTTTCATGATGGATTTGGATGTATTCCAAAGTTAAGACATTGTGACGGATACTACAACAAAAGGCTAAGTATATGACTGCTATAGTAGCAGCAAAGGAGGGAATTTGTGTCAAGTAGTTTGTTATCAAACTAAGGTGTGGTTCACAACGGGCTAACACTAAATATATATTGTATTACAATAGTATCGACGTGATTTAACCCCAAAGAACTAAAGGTCTCACCACAAGACCAAATTCATACAATGCCATCTCACTAGAGAATGAGTGATGCGTGAAGACGCAAAGACATGCAAATACACATGGACCTGAAAGCGTCAGATCCGTAGATTATGTTAACCACTTGCAATTGCGTATATGGAACACCAGAAAGCCATAGGTGTTCAATACACAAAGTTTTCAAACTAGATTATTGTCTCTAGTGCAAGTGGGAGACTGAAGGGAATATGCCCGAGAGGCAATAATAAAGTGGTTATTATCGTATTCCTTATTTATGATAAATTTTTATTTTGCATGCTATAATTGTATTAATATGGAAACGTTAATACATGTGTGTTTAATAAACAAAAAGGAAGTTCCTCGTTATGCCTCTCTTATAAACTAGCTCGTTGATTAACAAGATGATCAAAGGTTTCCTGATCATGGACATTGGATGTTGTTAATAATAAGGTCACAACATTAGGGTAATGGTGTGATGAACATTCATCCGAAGTATAGCATTACGATCAAGGTCATTGTGTTTATATTGCTATAACATCATACAAAGTAATCTTAGTCCTTAGACCATGATATCATGTCAATCACTAACACCGGAAGAGTATCTTGATAACATCAAACGTCACACAGTAACAGAGTGACTATAAAGATGGGTTCAATGCTACGAAGGTGTTATGTTGAGGCTCATGGATCAAGAGTGGAATTTGTCCATCCTGATGACGAAAAGATATACTTTGGGTCCTCTCGGTGATATCACATTAGTTAGTTTGCAAGCAAGTGATTTGATCACTAGAATGTTGTATCACGGAACCGAGAAAAGAGTACATGTCGGCAACGAGATCAAAACAGGTATGGAGATACCGATGATCGAATCTCGGACATGTAATATATCGCGAGACAAAGGGATTGAGTTAGATGCGTATAAGGTTCACACGATCACATGAGTCATCGTTGAATATGTGGGAGTCAGTACGGATCTCTAGGTCCCGCTGCTGATTATTGATCGGAGAGGGGTCTCGATCATGTCTACATTATTCGCGAACCGTAGGGTGACACACTTAAGGGATACCTACACCATTCGGAGCGAATGATATGCCAGAGAAAGAAAAGAAAGCGCAGGAATTTATTTCACTAGACACCGGAATTGTTTCTGTTGAAATTGCTAAAACTGGTTCTGCATGTGAAATTGAATACTAGCAAGGGGTTTTATGTGAATATTTGTTAATGAAATTAATTAACAAAATTCTGAATAAAATAAATAAAATAGTTTTTTTAAATGAGAGCTTGCATTAATTTTGGTGGAAAATTAATGCATGTGAGTGGAATTGTGAGTGGAGGTGTTTTTATGTGAGTGGAGCATCCACCACATGAATGAGGGCGAGGTGGGGACACCATCCATGGCCGGCGGCTATGCCCACTTGGGATGCCCCCCTCCCCTATAAAAGGACCACCTCCTCTCACTTGGCACTCACACCTCCTCGCGAAGGATCTCTCTCCCCCCCTTTAGAATTTCCCCATGGTCTCGGATCAGCGAGATACATGTTCCCGGTGGCTTTTTCTGGAAGGATTTGTTGCTTCCGCTGCTTCGCTAGAGCGAGGGCGCGGAGGTTGTCAGGGTACCCGGACATGTGTGCGATCACGGATGCACCACTGCTTTGCGGTGGTGGACGTGATGGTGCTGGACCGGCTGGACCAGATGGACTTCATCACGATCTTGAGATCGACAAGCGTTCGAATACATCATCCACGAGTACAACCTCGTTAACGCTATATGGTCTTCGAGGGTATGTATTCTATAGATGTATATCCACCCGTTGCTTGTATCTAGTAGATAGATCTTGGTACTTAGATGTTCCCATCGTAGGAAATTTTTTGGTTTCTATGTTGCGAACCCTACAGGGGCTACAGCAAAAAGTTCTTACTTAGTCACTCTTAAAGTATTCATACCAAAAGACATATGGTTTTCCGTCTAAATCCTCGGGGGCTACAGTGGGATATTATGTGAGAAATGCAAAGACATAAAGAATTTACATGTGCAATAATCTTGAGGTTATTGGAGGCCTCGAATACAATTTTTGCCTCTTTAGCAGCTCCTCAAGGCCACATGTTGGAGAAGTTGGCGTGGCGCCAGGAGTTAAAGCAGAAGACCTTGGTATGATGGTTGGGCTTATAAGCCTGGGAGCCTCCGCTTGGGTCGTAGCCATTGTAGACCCACTTCCCACTGCCAACTGCTTGCCTTTCTTGGTGGCATCCTTAGCCGGAGCTTCAGCCACTTTAGAGGAGGTGCCTTCATGCGTCTCCTGCTCGCCAGGAATGAGGATCAACGCGGTAGCATCTAGGACCTCATGTGAAGGAGTATTGTCCACTTCCATGACAGAAGGTTCAGAGGCTACCTTAGTCGGAGATCCGATAGGTGCGGCAGAGAGTTGGATGGCAGGAGTAGGAGGAGCGATGGAGGGGGAAGCTTGGGTCAGCATGTCATGAATGTTTTAGAAGCCCAAGCAGATTTGGAGGTCTTCTTCAAACTCAGATTGGCCTTTTTCCTGAAATGTACAAAGCTAAGTATAAGTACAGGAAGAAGCAAAGGAAATTACTAAGTCGCGGGAAAAGAGACTTACACGCCCTTTGGCACCTTTGCCAAAGGGATGCCAATGGACTTTCTTTTATCTGCCTCTAGGGAGGCGGTGGATTGCTTGGAGACTCCACTCTCCGTCTTCTTCTTCTTGCCTCCGCCGGTAGCATCAGAGGTGGGGATCTTCCGCTTTCGCACCAGCGGAACTTCGTCGTCGGACACGACAATGACTTCCTTCATCTTGGGTTCATAGACTTGGGGAGCCATGTCGGCATCCTCCAAATCCCCCAGCTATTAAGCGAATAGCAAGTGTTAGACAGGTGAGTATGTGCAAGATGGAAGAACTAGGGTATATGTCAAAACCAATGAACTATTACCTTTGGGCACTTGTCTTCCTCGAACATGTTGTAGGTGATGGTGAAGCCACTCTCCCGGTCCTTCACCTCGACGATATCTTTGAGGCGAAGCTTTACAGAGTCACTGGAAAAGTTATCCTCAGAGATCCGGAGGCTATCTTTTTTGTCCATAGTGTACTGATACATCAGCTTCTCACGGTGCTGCAAAGGCTGGATCCGCCTGATAAACCAGCACATGGCTAGGTACAAGCCGATCAGACCCATCTCCATGAACTAGTCAATCCGCCTTAAAGCGCGGGAGGCTTCGTCGTCGAATGGGAGGAGGGCTTGCGATCTCCATGTAGGGGCTCCAGCAGCAGCCCCATCGATAAAGTCCGGGTATGATGCTTCTCGGTTGGCCAGAGGGATATCTGGACCATAGAATTATGTGCGCTGCCAGTTCTTGCAGGACTCATGACCTACAATGTCGGGGAACCACCGGCCAGGCCGGATCTTGAAGCTAATGGCCCCACAATTCCTGAGCTCCTCTTTGCTCACTCTGGCTTCCCTCTTGACGGTAAAAAAGTACATAAACAGATCTAACCTAGGCCTAATCCCTAGTTATCCCTTGCACAGAGCCACGTAATTGCTAAGTGTGAGGATGTTATTAGGGGATAGGTTCTGAGGATGAACCCGGAAGTGTTGGAGGGCTTGGATGCAGAAGTCGGACAACAGCAGGGAGATGCCACGTACGAATTGAGCTTTGAGGTATACCTTTTCTCCGGGTTGGGGAGAAGGGACGACCTCGCCGGCCGGCGCCACCCGCCAGACCAGGCCCTATGTCGCGGGAGGTACCCCTCGGTAATCATCTCTTTGATATCACTATCAGAGATGTCCGATCCATGCCATTCACCCTTGTGGGAGTCAGCATCCTCCTCCAACGGCTCTAGCGCCGCTAAGATATGGTCGCCGCCGGTGGATTCAACCACCACGGAACACGGCACCACCACACCTTCCGGCGAGACATGGATGGTGTTGGATGGCTTGGCTGAAGCCTCACCAGATGCCGCCATCGCTAGAGTGTTGCTGATGCTCGCCATTGGAGTGGAGGAGGTGGACTGAAAGATGGAGATGGGTTAGGGTTTTCTCTGCGAGTGCACGATGTGCTCTAGGAAGGTTTGAGCTAGAGGAAGAATACGATGCAGGAGCGAATGAGGTGAAAAGAAAAATTGACCACCACAGTTAAAATAAATAGCTCTAGCATCAAGATTCGTGCAAGATAATCTAACGGTCGACGCGTGGACAGCGCGTGCGAGAACGTGCGTGGAGATTTCGCCATGTTCCCACCTCTGCCGCTCGACGGTTCGTATTTCTCGCACGGGAAAATCGCTATTATTGCGTTCACTGCATGTATGAGTTATGAGGCATTGATAACCTATGGTCTACTTCATCTCACTGACATATGTAGACGAACAGTCCCATCTGAAGATTCCGGCATGGAAAGATCCTATCCGGCTACGAGGAGAGTACGATGGAAGACTAAGTGATTGCCCGACTTACGTATTGAAGACGGAGAATGCTGCAGGGTTCTTTGGAGGACTACAAGATATTGCTTGACAACTTGCCGACATCACTTAGACGGAGCATTCAAACCGAAGAGGCAAGATAGTGCAAGATCTCGGAGTCCTCCGGTGGCTACTGTTGGGGATATGCTAAATGGGTATCACCATAGCATGTCTCTAATTCGGAACACCCGGGTGGCCTATAGTTGGTAGCAATATCCATGGCCTGCTGGGTGGCCCAGTTAGAAGGATCCAGAAGGGAGTTCGATACTGGATAAAGGAAGGCTATGTCAGGAGTCACCGACATACTCGGAGCCTTGGAGTGCAAGACACGTAGACTAGTTAGTACCCGTGTAGGACTCTGTAACCTGTCCGGCTAGGACTTTTCCCTGTAACCCTAGGTTCTGGCGCCTTTATAAGCCGGACCTCTGGGATCCTTTAGGGCATATTTCATATCATTGTAAATAGCGAACCAATCCCTGTAACTTGGCGTATTGCCATTATAGTGATTTATAGAAGGAGTAGGGTTTCTCCACCGTTGTGGGATCTGAACTTGGGTAATCTGTGTTACCTCATACCCGCTAACTTGCCGCCTTCCCCCATGTCTCTAAACACGCTCTGTGAGTACCCCTCCATGGCTTACTCATTGGCAATACCACGACAATAGAGCAGGAGAGGGAGAGTGGAGCTTGGGGATGGCTCTAGGGAGGTGTGGGGACCGAATGAGGTGGGAGAGAGGGCTCGGGTGGTCTTTTGGCTTAGTACCTGAGGACTTTGGTCCATGGTGGAATGAGTTCATGGATGGGATCTAGGGAGGATCTAGGGCTTGGATTGGGCAGTGAGGGAAGTGGGGTGGTCGTGTGAGGGTCACTGGAGAGCGGGGAGAGAGAGTGGGCAGTGTGCTGCAAGATACCTCTCTCTTTATTTGACCATGGATAAGAAAAAAATAGAGGAGGGAAGGGTCTAGGGCAAGCCATTGGGTGAGAGGGGAGGTGGAGGCAGGGGTGTGGGTATGGGTCCTGCAGCTCGATCAGAGGGGGACAGGAGGGGGAGTGGTGATTGTGAAATATTTGTGGAGATTCACTACTTATGACATGATCCTCTTCTCCCCTTCTTCCAAGAAAAAAATACAAAGAGGGGAAATGCTACAGGGTCATGCTATAGTGCACACGACTAGAGATGAGGGAGGGTAGTGGCTGTGGTGGTCTTCCATGAGCTTTAATGAGCATTGGTGGTATTTTAGTTTGTTTGTTTTTGAATAGAAGCTTTGATTTTTATTTAATCCACGGGAAAAATCATGTGGTCGAAAGGGTGAGGATGGGTAAGGGATCAGTATTTCATGATTCATAGTAGGTGATAGGTTGATAAAGATCACTAGTTTTTTTTAGAATAATTCAAAATTGAGAAGGCTTGGATTTGAGGGGTTTTAGGTATCTTGTGCTTTCATACTTTCATGCTACCTTTGACAAGCTAGACAAGATGATCCAAGGGTCCATTTGGTTCATGGGGAAGATGGGCAGATAGACTAGATGGTGTAGATCACCAAGGTATGGAGAGTTAATCTTAATAAGGATTAGGTTTTCCTATAGAAAAGGCCAAACTTTGTTGAAATTAAGACTGTCCAAATAGGATATCATATTGCCTTCAAAACCATGAGAGTTTTAGAAGCACAAGGATCCAATGGAAATAAGTGAAGCATGGTTGATATACCATGTTTAGTAGGTCACAACCCAAGAAAGAGTTGGTAAAAAGAGGGTGGAATGAAGATAGGAACTTTTGCCAAAGTAGGCATGTTGATAACATTGGCAGAAATTGATTATTTTCTTGTCTACTAAACCCTAAAGGATGAGTGGGTACAATAAGGGTTTAGCCAAGGGAAAGAGTGGGATTTGAAAGTACACATGATGGTTTATATGACGGTTCGGGTACATTTCTAAAAATGTAGAATGGTTTAGAAAGGTAGCGACAAAAAGATGTGATGTTGTTAACAGTTCCAGACTGTCAGGCCCAGCGTGGATAACCCCTGAGATACCGTTCCATCTGGGCTTAAGGACCATTTTTGTATTAATTAAGTTGTAATAAACAATCTTTGAAATCTAGCTTGTAAACTTGCGTGGTGCTGCCTTTTCGATATAAAAGGGCAGGAGAGGGTGGAAGGGTGGCACGCAATGAAAAAAACCAAAATTATCTCCTTTTACTGTTTTCCCTAGCTTAGATTTTCCCCTGTAGATCTGAGCCACTCGGAGCTCCTCCTTCTTCCTCCTTCGTCGGCAGCGTCAGCGACCACGAGGTCCTGACAAGGTGGCATCAGAGCGAGTTCGATCGCTCCCTCCCTTCTCCCCCCTTTACCTCCACCAAATCCCCACCCTCACTCCCCCAAATCCCCACCCTCACTCCGGCTTCCCTCCCAACCCTCCCTGAATTCCGCCACTCCCAACCCCGAGGTTTCCTACTCATCTTGAACAGGCGGTAAAATCCCTCATCGCTACCATGCCCAAAGGCGTAGGATCCCGTTCGTCCTCCCGCGAGCACACCGGTGCTACCGGCGACGTCTCGGCCTCGTCTCCCTTCACTACTGATGATGAACGCGGTGAGGATCACCAACAGAAGAACCTACCTCGGGAGATCCGTCACATCGCGCGCCGTCTGGACCGCCACCAAGCGGACGCTGCTGCAGCTCTACATCGTCAACAAACAGAGTCTACAGCTGCCATCAACTCACTCCAAGCTGAGATGGTTCGCATGACTGAGATGATGTCTAACATGGCCGCAAATTTCTCGAGTTTCGTAGTGTCTAATAACAGGGTCTCGGCAGATCCGTCGTAGCCCATGAAACAAAACCCCAACTTTTCCACACAACCACCCCCCAACCAACAACACATGTCACCAATCCCTGAAACAACTACTCCTCAGCCCACCCCAACGCCCACCCATGGCAATATCCCTCCCAAATTTGGCCACGTACCACTAGATAAACTCCCACACCCAGATTACCCACCAAATTCACAACCTTTCAGCCAAACCACACAACACCATCCTATATACACCGAAACAGGTTGTCGAGTCACAACTCATATGCAATACTCACAGCCGAACCAATCAGACCAGTACCACCAGTACACCAACCCAACCACCAATCCATCCATGTACCAACCACATTCACCCCACTTCCAGAATAACCAAAACCAAAGCCAATCCTACCAAAATTTCATTCCTATGACACAAAACACATCCTCTCACTTCCAGCCACCACCTTCATACCAATTCAACCAAACCAACCCCCACTAATCTCAACCAAGCCACACCCAACAATACTACCCACCAGCTTCAAGCCAACTCATCACATACTACCCTAGGCCAGTCCACAGGAAACTAGCTGTCAACACCAATGCCAGCACCAGGGCAAGCAACAGAAAAACACAGGTCCCCCATGATGGACAAAAACCACCAAGACCACAACCGACAAGTTGGTCACCTACATCACAATCCTGCCAACCACGAAGTGCAACTGAGAACACCACATGTGGAACTACCCTTATTCACAGGAGAGAACCCAAGAGCTTGGCTACTGGAATGTGAAGACATTTTCGAGCTGGTCAGCATTCCCCCTGAAAACAGAGTGAAATGGGGATTAGCTCACATAAGAGGACAAGCAAAAACGTGGATCAATAGTGCTGGCCTACCATTACAGACTATGTCTTGGCATACTCTGAGCAAAATTTTGATTGAAAGATTCCCAGACAATATCTCTCATGATCCCATGGATCAACTTCAATTACTGAAACAAGTTTCCTCTGTAAATGCCTATATTGATCTCTACGAAACCTGGATGACTCAAATGAAGAGGGAAAGGAGCTACCTCCCACAAGATTTCTTCGTTGATCGTTTCATTAGTGGACTGAAGGAAGGCATCAAGCATACTGTTCAATGCCAAAAACCCACTACCTTACTGTCTGCGTATTGGTATGCGAGGCAGTATGAGAAAGCATACTTATCCACCAACAAGAAGCCTACTGTGGCAACCCCAAATCAACGACCTTCCCCTGTCCTGGTGAACAGACCTGCAATATCCAGAGACACCAGATCCCGCAATTCTCAACCAAGAAAATGCTAGTACTATCCTGAAAACTGGTCTCTGGGACACAAATGCTCACAAATGCTCAGAGCTCTAAACAACATTGAAATGCAAGGAAATGACAATGAGCCACTGGAAGAAGAAGAAGTCAAGAAATTACTGGACATTCCTGATGCTCCATATGCTCCTACAGCAGCTCAGATTACAGAAAACAGCACAAGACAACTTGCTCAATATTTCAGTTGCTGCATATAATGGGTGTCCTACTCATTCCACAATCTCCCTGCTCCTATCCTTGCACAATACTACTGCAATTGCTCTGGCAGATACTAGTAGTACCAACACCTTCATGGATCTTCAGTTTTCTCTTAAACATAAGATACCAATGCAAGGGTCCACGAAGAGAGAAGTAAAAGTGGCAGGCGGTGGAATCCTATCCTCTACTTCCATTGCATATAACTGCACCTTTTCAATTCAGGGGCAAAAATTCACAGAAGATTTCAGAATTCTAGAACTCCAAGGTTTAGACATTATTTTGGGTGTCAACTGGTTTAAGCTCCATAACCCAGTGACTTTTGATTTTGTCGGCAGACAGCTCACAATGGGGATAAAGGGCAAACTCTATACATTCAAGGACCACTTGTTCCCCAAAGATAAACTGCTCATATCCTCAAAAGAATGCAGCAAATTAATTGAAAAGGATCCCAAGGTTATATCCTCTTTGGGGCTGATGATGACAAGGAAGCAGCTGAATCTGAGGAGCATCCACCAGTTCCAAATGAAATTGCCAATGTACTCCACCAATTTCAGGATATCTTCCAAGCACCTTCTGGGTTACCACCACACAGAGACTGTGACCACCACATTCCCTTGCTCCCTAATGCAAAACCCCCCAACATACGTCCCTATAGAATGTATCATAGTCAAAAGAATTCTATTGAGTTACTCATCAAACAAATGCTGCAAAACTCTAAAATCAGACCTAGTAAAAGTCCTTTTTCATCTCCAGCTATCCTAGTCAGGAAAAAGGACAAATCTTGGAGGCTCTGTGTGGATTTTTGAGGACTCAATGAACTCACAGTCAAGAACAAATTTCCAATTCCAGTTATAGAGGATTTGCTAGATGAGCTGAATGGGGCCATTATATTTTCCAAGTTTGACCTCGGGTCAGGTTACCACCAAATAAGGATGAAAGATGAAGATATCCATAAGACAGCATTTTCTACCCACCTAGGCCACTATGAATACTTAGTGATGCCTTTTGGACTGTGTAATGCCCCGACTACATTCCAGGAACTAATGAACAGCATCTTCTCACCATACCTGAGAAAGTTTGTATTGGTTTTCTTTGATGACATTCTGGTCTACAGCAAATCTCTTACTGAACATGTGCAACATCTGAAGGCAGTGATGACAATCTTCAGGACACATGAGTTGAAGGCTAAACTGACAAAATGCAGATTTACCCAGGCCCAACTAGAATATTTGGGTCACATCATCTCTAGCTCTAGAGTGCAAACAGATCCTACTAAAATTCAAGACATCCTCAAATGGAAGACACCAGTTTCTGTCACCAAATTGAGAGGGTTCCTGGGTTTGACAGGATACTACAGGAGGTTTATACCCAAATATGCACAGATATGCCAACCCTTACATGCAGTCCTTAAGAAGAACTCATTCCACTGGAGCCCAGAACAACAAGAGGCTTTTGAATGCCTGAAATCAGTAATGTCAAAACCTCCTGTGCTAGCACTACCTGATTTCTCCCTCCCTTTCACTCTGGAAACAGATGCATGTACTACAGGTCTGGGAGCAGTCCTTATGCAGCAATCTAAGCCCATAGCATTCTTCAGCAAAAGCTTGGGTCTGAACACTAATGCTAAGTCAATTTATGAGAAAGAAGCCATGGCCATATTGGAAGCTTTGTAGAAATGGAGACATTATTTTTTGGGGAATAAACTGATTATCAAAACAGACCAATATAGTCTCAAGTACTTGGCAAGCCAGAAACTTTTAGAAGGCATACAACATAAACTGATGCTTAAATTATTGGAGTTTGATTTCCACATTGAATACAAAAAAGGCATTGAGAACAAGGTTGCATATGCCTTATCTAGACAATATCACGCAGGGGAACCCATACAATCCAGTGATTCTTGTGTAGAAATAGCAATTGCTATTCCCTCTTGGACTCAAGACATAACTGCATCCTATATATCTGATGAGCATTGTACCAAGCTTCTACAAGATTTGATCTTGGACAGTTCAGATCACACAAATTTCTCTGTCAAATCTGGTGTTCTGAGATTCAAGGGTAGAATATACATTGGGTCTAGCACTGACCTCAGAGAAAAGGTTTTCCATTCTCTCCACTCATCACCAATTGGAGGTCACTTAGGAGCAAGGGTTACTTATCACAGGATTAAGCAACTATTCTTCTGGCCAAAATTGAAAGAGTACATTGAAACAAGGGTGGCCCAATGTCCCACATGTCAAATATCTAAGACTGAAAAAATTCCATACCTTGGACTTCTGGATCCTCTTCCAATTCCTAAGGCAAAGTGGTCAGAAATCAGCATGGATTTTATTAAAGGCCTCCCTAAATCCAAAGGGAAGGATGTCATATTAGTGATTGTGGACAGGCTCACTAAATATGCTCATTTCATCCCTCTGTCTCACCCATACACAACCCAAAAGGTAGCAAACCTCTTCATGGATAACATCTTCAAGCTGCATGGTCCCCCTACAATCATCAAAACTGACAGAGGCACCATATTCACAAGCAAATTATGGCATGAAATTTTCTCTGCCATGAAAGTATCCTTGCATTTCACCACAGCCTATCACCCGGAGACAGATGGCCAAACTGAAAGAATCAACTAGTGCTTGGAACAATATCTTAGATGCATGGCTTTCTCTGAACCAAAAAAATGGAGTGACTGGCTTCCCACAGCTGAGTGGTGGTACAACAGCTGCTATCACACTGCCATCAAGATGTCACCCTTCCAAGCCCTATATGAATATCCACCACCACCGTTTTCAGAATTGGCAATCTCCGACACAATTTCCGCTGAAGCCCAGTCCACACTACAAGAAAAAGAAGCAATGTTGACAACACTGTAGAGAAACATGGCTAAGGCACAATCTTCCATGAAGAAATATGCAGATAAACACAGGACAGAGCGCTCGTTCGAACTGGGAGACATGGTTTACCTCAAAATGCAGAATCATAGGGAACACGCTCTGGGCAGAGGAAACCCCCTGAAATTAGCATCCAAGTGGTATGGACCTTTCAAAGTGTTACAGTGTGTGGGTAGTCGAGCATACAGATTGCAATTACTAGCCGGAACACTTCTTCATGACGTCTTCCACGTCAGCCAGCTCAAGAAGCACCTGGGTCCCTTGGCAATTCCAAATGCTACTCTACCACTGGTAACTCCTCAAGGTAAAATCAAAACTTTGCCCGCTTGCCATCCTCGATCGTCGTCAGGTGCCTCGCAACGCAGGTACTACACAATGGTTGATACATTGGTACACTATGTCACCAGAGGAAGCTACCTGGGAAGACGATGCATTCATTCGAGGGACGTTTCCTTTGTTCAATCCCCGAGGTATTGTCTCAAGGGGGGAATTGTCAGGCCCAGCGTGGATAACCCCTGAGATACCGTTCCATCTGGGCTTAAGGACCATTTTTGTATTAATTAAGTTGTAATAAAAAATCTTTGAAATCTAGCTTGTAAACTTGCGTGGTCCTGCCTTTTCGATATAAAAGGGCAGGAGAGGGTGGAAGGGTGGCACGCAATGAAAAAAACCAAAATTATCTCCTTTACTGTTTTCACTAGCTTAGATTTTACCCTGTAGATCTGAGCCACTCGGAGCTCCTCCTTCTTCCTCCTTCGTCGGCAGCTTCAGCGACCACGAGGTCCTGACATAGACTTGGCCAAAATTTGACCGAGTTAGGGCTTTTAACTAGGGTACATGAGTGGATGTTTTTTAGGGTATGAAAGGCCCCAAACCCATCATCAAGTGGATGATGTTGAAGATTAGGTTAGGTAGAATGGATTCATATCTTGAGTTGGTATCTACTAATTTGGGAACTATAAAAATAATGGGAGCCAGAATTGGAATCTAATAAAGAGAAACAGATGGTCAGAGTAAAGACCAGGGGTCAAGATAAGCTTGGTAATCTATATGGATGGGTTCCTAGATTAAGATCATGTGTGGGTGATGTTAGTACACATCCCAAGGATGGGTAGGGTAGGATCCATGCCTAAGGATGGGTTGGAAAGATGGTAATATAGGGTTTATCAAGGGTAGAATATAACCATGAGGGATGATAGTCTTTATATTATGATTTGATGATCTTCTATTAAAGAATAGAGGTTACCTTGATGGTTTGGTTTATTTTTTAGGGGATGAGCTTCTAGGTTAGCTCAACTAATCTAACAAGTAGGTCAAGGCAATTCATCTAAGCATATCAAGACAATTCATCTAACAAGATCAAGATAACTCATATTGTATTTATCTCCAAGTTACTATTAAGAATTCCATCAATCTTGGCTTGAGGCATAGATGGGTGTTTTGAAGAGTTTGAGTATTGAAGAACGTGAGATTTTCGTGGTACTTCTACCAAGAGTGGGAATAAAAGTTTTATAAATAGTTTGGTAAAAACTAGAGATAAGATATAGTTGAAAGTTCTATCTTGAAAACATAAGGAGATAGTAGCATATATACCTCCATAATTTTGTCATTAGAAGTTACTAAAATATTGATGTTTTCTAAAATATCTTGGCTTAGGTTTTTGAAATGCCAGAACATTTGAGAATATGTAAAATAATCCAAGACATTACTTTTGTCAAATAGCTTTTGTTAACTGAGGGGAAGGAAGAGAATTGTAACATATACTACACATTAAGTTGTATAAGTTCAAACAAGCAAGCAACCACAACATCATTAATCAAGATTTTTTTTGTTCCCCTTGATTTTGCATTCTGGACAACTTAACAAGGTTGTTGAATTTGGGATGTTGCACTTTATGCTACGGAGTCTCCGACAAGAGTCTCCGACAATGTTTTTGCTCCATACCTTCTATGAATTTGCATTATCAGAATTGATTTGGTACATGATCTCCAGCAAGGTCTCCGGTGATTTGTTTTACCCTCCAGAGATTTTGCTACAAGGATCCCGGCGAGGTCTCCGGTGAGGTCAGTCTTTGTCCTATGTTTGTAGATGAACTTTTTTTGCTACACATAGAAAAAGGGAAAAAATTTACATTGAAGAAAAAGTGGGATTTTGGAGTAAAAGTGGACACATGTCAGCAGTACAAGCCGGAGGCTTCGCATCCTGCGGGGGACGTCTAGTCCTATCCAAATCGTTTTGCATGTAGAAAATTTTTATAGGGTGCAAGATCGCTTTTCAAAAATAAAATTCCATAGTCTATAAAAATGGTGAAAAATATTGTAAACATTTTTAATGTTTTCACGTACCAAAATGAAAAACATACGCAACAAAATCCCCATTTTTTACAGAAAAACGTTGAAAGAAAGTGTGTCAATGTTTTCAACATCTTTAGGATGACAGGCCTCGTAGAACATTAAACCAACTTGGTAGTAGAGTAGTTCACTAAAATCCTAGATGTACCTTGATTAACCAATTGTACCAACTTAATATGTTATCACACTTAATAGAATTGTCTTCTCAAAGGATAAGTTCCCTACACCTGATACCTAAATAGTAAGTAAGCTTATGGATAGAAGTCTAGGGGATTGTCCTTGTTTGGCTTGTAGTTATTCCAAAGCCCATACCCAAGGATGTTACATTGACAGGACCATCATCAATTCACATTTGAGAGTTGATGACCACATATCCTTGACCATACTTAGTGGAACACTAGAGCTTAACATTACTTAGTTTTACCAATCACTTCTAGTTAACGTTAACCAAATATGAGATCTAACTTAACCATTTTCTTATGAGCTATATAAAATATACATATGACTTGTAAACCCACAAGTTGTATATGTCTAGAAGCAAACCTTGATCATCAGTAATACCTATACCTTTTGTAACATAATCTAACACCAACCTTAGCTAGGTATTTTTTTACCTTTTTAACTACAACCTAATTGCAATAAACCTTGTTGACAACTCATTAGAGTTTATCATGTGTGAAGTCACTCAAACTTAGTTGTTATAGCCACCTAAGCACTAAGAATTTGGTTAGGAAGTTAAAGACATGATCTTTAGGACCAAGCTAAGTATTAAGAGACCCATGAGATACAATGCTTATGATTATATAATGTTGAACCTTGGAGAATAAATTTAATCAGAACTTGGTGATTGATTTGATGACACGACAAGCAATATAGAAAGGTACAACCCAAAGTATCAACAATATAAATATGGAGCAGTAATAGTATGATCCATATTGGAGTGGATAGTTACGTTTGAGATAACAATTTTGAATATGAGAAAATGATGGAATATATTAGTGATAATTGCATGTCAAGGACATGATTATGAACATAGAGAATATTGAAGTGTAATATATCTAGGAAAGTAATTCCATGACCATATATTTAATATTCTGTGATTTAAGAGTAGGAAAACCTATCTAGAGGATCTCAATATTTATCAAACAAATTTTATCCAAATCATTTGGAAAACAATTTTCTATCTCTCAAATCTTTTGATGGGTAAATTCCTACTTAATGAATGGGGTTAATTAAGTGGATGATATATGGTATTCTAAAGTAGGGTATATATTTAGTGGTTTAGAGAACAAAACAACTCTATGTCTCCATTCAAATCTTATGATTTTATTTTACTTAATCAATCAAAGAAATAATTCCTATGGTTGTAAGTAAATTCTTCTAACACTAAACGCTAGTGTTATGTTGAGGTGATTACAATCACAATCCTCTAGGTGAAGTAAATATAAATCATGTACAAAGATTGAAAGGAAAGATATTAAATATCTTTGATTTGGGTAAAACACACAAAGATTCTCTTATAATAAAATCATAAAAAAATCTACATTAATTTACTCTTATCTGCTAGTAGTAAATCTACTTAATATAGATACCTCTATTATTTATAAAAGATATTGACTCTAGATATGGAGTAATATAAGATCTTATAAAGTAATACCAAACATAAGGGCAATCATTTGAGATTTCTCCCAAATCGGAAACCTAGTTGTCATTCTACATCTAATGTCAAATAAAAAATTTAGAAATATTTTATGAGTAACTAGACTTATCTCTGCGTTCCCCGGGGACGCAACTATCAGGTGAAACGAATTTGCGACATGCTACTAAAAAAAGGGATGAATTTTTTTCCTTACTATTCACATTTTAGAGTATGGTTAACGCTCGAGGAATGGCTGTTAGGAAATTCGTTAGATGACAACATTGTTTATATCGTAGGAGTGCGGATGTAGCATCACCTAAGACTGTCATACAACTCTAGTGTCTCGGAGCATAGTTTTCAAATACTGTAGATCTTTTGACAATATAGAAAGTGGATATTATATGGGGAGTAGGGTATACAAAGCTTTTCACACAACATGCAACATGGAAGAACGCTGTACCGCACGACATTGAGAAAATTTGGGTTGAAACGATCACTTTCTTAGTCTGGTCATTCGTTGGCCTTGCGATACAGGTCCAATGGCAACAATAAGACCATAAAGACATGACATAATTAAGCCTAAAGAGTAAAAGCACATGAGTGTGAAAGAACATTTTCAAGCTATAAGTTCCAGACAAAACCGTTTACAAAGACAATAGAGAAAAAAGGTTGTACACATCTTTGGGACACAACTTGTCCGATGTACAAAGAGTAGGTGGATGCAATTCAGAATGACCGTGTTTCTAACTATAAAACAATATATTTGAATAAGGGCTAGGCGCTACACAACTTCTATGCCTATTCTGTACATACACCTGGATAACCAACATGCTGGGTCTACTAACAATGCACTAAATGTTCAAGCAAGAAAAGCCGATGATAAATTATGTGGTGTTGTAAAGAGCGTTGAACCTGAAATATGCAACAAAATATAGGTTCAGACCACTGATGTTTTAAACCGATGAAAATCCAAAAAATGTATTATGACGTAAAAATACAAATATACATGAAGAAAGTTGAGAAAAGCTTCCAACCTAAGCTCTAGACAGTTAAAAGAATATATTCACTAAAATACTTTATTTTTCATGTTGAGCTAAGGATAAAGGAGCTAGAAATTCTACTCACATCATGACTACTCCAAGTTAAAATAACGTCTAAAAAACAAAAAATCAAGTACATGCTCTAAACTTTGGGGCTGCAAAACTGAATTAAATGATTCACTGTTAGACAACCGATTGTGTACATATATATGTCGCATAGGCATATAGGCGGTTATCATCTAGATTTCTTGGAGTCCAAGATAACTTGTAACACAACGTATTGATCCTATATATATAAGAGGTACGGCATGAGGCAGACCATTGAGTCGCCCGCGTCCTTCACAATATTAAGATATCAGAGCGGGTCATCCTCTAAAACCCTAACCCTAGCCTCCTTACCTCTCCTTCCTATCCCTAGCTGCCGACTATTCCCTCCCTTTTCACCATGACTCCTGAAGAGATCGAAGCGAAGGAGTGCGAGATACAGGCCCGTGCTGAAGCCCTAGATGCATGTTGTAACAACCCAATTTCAGCAACCCTCAAGGGGAACAAAAACTTTTTCTTGTTAAGTGCTGCAATGTCTGCTTGCTTTCTTGTTTGTGCTTATGCAACTCTTTGTGTATTATAGGTTATACTTCTTAGTTCAATCCCTTTTGACAAAAGCTATTAACAAAATATATGTCTTGGCTTATTTTACATATTCTCTGATGTTTTGACATTTGAAAACTTGAGCCAAATGACCTTTCCCCAACAAATGTGTTACTAGCTTATATTAACAAAACTATGGAGATCTATATGATATAATCTCCTCATGTTTTCAAGACAGAACTTCAACTACTCTTACCTCTAGGTTTTCCAAAACCTTTCCTAAAACTTTTTGGATTCTATTCCTGGTAGAAGTACCAAGAGACTCTTACCTTATTCAAAACTCCAACCTCTTCAAATACCCATACTTACCTCAAGCTAGGCTTGATGGTAACCCTAGAAAGAGTTGGTTTGCTTGTAAGATGAATTGCCTTGGTATGTTGTTTGATGAATTGTCTTGATCTGCTAATATGTTGATTGCTTAAGAAGTAGCATGATACACCCTGGGAGCTAATCCTCTAGGATCAAGCTAAACTAAGAATACAAATCCTAAGAAAGTCCACTAAACTTGATCTGAGATCTAGTCACTAGAGTGACCATCTCATCTTTAACCTGATCAATCTAGGGTTAAACCCTTATGATAGTTTCCAACCCAATAAAGACCAAATCTAAGCATGGATCCTTTCTACTCAATAAACACCTCAAAAACATACCCTTGATGATGAGTTTGGAACCTTGCATCCTATCAAAATCATCCCTACTTGTACCCTAGGCAAAAATCCTATATCTGCCAAAATGGTTAAGTCTTGAAATGTTCTCAACATCACATCTTTGAGTCCTTGCATTTCTCAACCCTTGTAAATTTTTGGAAATGTACTTGAACCGTATTGTAGACAATCATAAGTAATTACAAACCCCACATTTTCCCTTCACTCAATCGTCCTTTTATACACTTGTTCTTGATCGTTTTGCAGGCAAGAAAATAATAATTCACGCAAATCACATAATCATGCCTACTTTGGCAGAAGCTCACTTCACCATGTTATATTATTTTTACCAAATATTTTGCATGGTTGTGATATACTAACCATGGTATATCACACACCACTTCCCTTGTTTCAATTGGATCCTTGTCCTTCTTAAACCCTCATGGTTTTAGATGCTAATTGCTAATCTGCTTTGGCAACCTTAATTTCTACAAAGTTTGGAATCTTTTCTAGAAGCCCTCAAACATGATAAAGCTCAACTATTTGTATCATTATCATCTATATAAATTTTTCTATCCATCCATATATCCCATGACCCAAGGTGAGCTCTGAGCTCCTTATTCCAACAAGGTTTCCAGGGCATAAAAATACCTTAGCCCTAGATCCCTCATCTCTTGTTTTCTTCCAAAACCAAGTTTGGTATTCAATAACCAAGGTATAAAATGATGGATACATTATTTTGACATCATCTACCTTGAGTATAAAAATTTATAAAATATTTCCCATAATTATATTGTTCCTAAAACTATTTAATTCCTTTCTTTTGCAAAATCTTCAAAACTCCCTCTATTGAAGAAACTATGTTTATCTCCAAAACACTTCTTCAACTAAATGAACATTTGAGACATATATTTTGATACCTATTTTCCCACTTCAAAATAAATATTTTTTCATTTTATTATTATTTATGTTTGCCTCTTTTCTTAAATGGCAGAAATGAGAAAAAAATTAAAATATTTTATCTTTCTCAATAAATCTTGGAAAAATTCCCCTAAGTATGTATTCATATTTGGTACCATATCAAGCCAAAAACCACCCCTGACCAATTCAAAATACTAAAACTAATTCTAAAAATCATTTCAACACTTTTTGAATAATTGATAAAATGAGTATCAAACATATTCATAAATTTCCCAAATAAATCTTAGAGATCTATCCTGGCTATATATACCCACCAACATCATAATCTCATCTTGGCAAGATAAAAATTCAAGATATGCTTCACAAGAATCATTTGTGGCCTAATTAACATATGTGGAAATTCATGAGCTCAACCACATCCAAATCCCTTCAAGCTTGTCACACACTTCCCTCCAGCAACCATCACTCCCTCCTAGACGAAATCACTGTAGCACTGATACCTTTGATCCGAATTATGGATGTAGTATAGCTCTTTTTCCCTAGTAGACCTAGGTTTATCGAGTCCTCGGGAAGCAGAAAGCAAAGTGAGATTACTAAAATGGACCTTCGAGAGGTTTAGAATTCCTATTGCGTTTTCACCGGACCAAGAGTTTGCGATCTTTTTGTTGTTGTTGACGATGGAGAGAGAGAGCCTAGGGTCTTCGGTTTTCACCAGTAGCTGTGCAAAACATCTAATGGGAATAATAGATAATAATAAAGTGTGCATGTAATTGTTAGAGCAAGATAATTATATGTGGGCAGTGCATCCATAAATATTATCGCCTCCGCAACCGCTTATAACAATAACCTACTAGTATCGTCCATAGAAGAAAGAGAACTAATGATATGCATTGTGATGTCACCGTTAATCCCAAGTAAATTCCTCACATACAACCATACTACCCCTTCTGTCACTAGGGTTCCCATCCTGCAGATCAGTCATTACTCACACTCCCTTTACCTGGATCAATCCTCGGGGTCTTGGGTACCTAACAAGTCCTTAGATTGAGGAAAGAGAGGGTACTACAATCATCATGTCATATAAACTAATACATGATCTCGTCTATGATAAATAACATGCACAAAAGCTACATGGCTAGGCCGAAGCCCTTAGCTCAAGGAGAATTACTCACACATAGATATGAAATCAAAAATCATAAACATTGTAATAGAGATCATAAGGTTGATAGCAAATAGTCTTACAATGTCGCCAATTGGAGAAGAGATCTACTATTACAAGTGGTGGAACATGGCTATGGTGGTGGAGAAGGGTTTAGAGGTTTAGATCTAGATCTATTCATCCGGCGTGGTGGCTTCTGGTGGCAGGGAGAGTTGATGTCGAAAAGAAGCGCTTGTTTCCCGTCGCCCGAAGCCTCTTTATATAGGGGTCCCTTCACGAAAGTTTTTCTGTTTGACCTAATGAAGTTCGTGCCAACTATATGGTCAGAACTATACGTCCGGAATAAAATCCCTGCCGTATAGTTGGTCATTAAAGCTTCAGCATTAGCTTCACGGCTCCTGGTTTCTTTGACGTGTTGGAAATCTCGTATCTTTGGCATTTATGTAGTAATTCCCATCATCATACGTCATTATCTGCGTAGAGAAAAATAGCAAGAAAGGATTGCATACCCCTTTGATCATTAGGCATTAGTGGCAGGATTTAGAGAGATATTTCATCAAATATATGAATAATATATAATTTAAATGCGGACGTGGATGGCTATATTTCATAGCCATAAATATCCCCAAGCTTAAACTTGACGTCCCCGAGCAAGAAAACCAAAATCAAAAGGGAACTCAGCATTTAAACTGAAATAACGAGATGGTGATCTTACTCATGATTGGTAGTCGCATGTTTCCTCCACTTTATTAATCCGAAATACTTCAGCATAGATAGAGTAATGACAAGCATATCATAAGGGTTTCATGAATCCTTATAGCGCAGCAAAATTATTGTAAGCATGGATGATTCCAAAGAGTAAACTTTATTCCATGTCATGTAATCAACTCATAAGCTTGCCTTTGAACAATAAAGTATAATCATATAAAATTGAGAGAGTGAGAGTTTGTCATGAAGAGCATATATACTAAAGTATCTCAATTCTCCCACATCAGTAAATCTAGACTTTTCAAGCACTACTTTTATATTCATTGTCCTTCAAGAATTTCAGTTCTTAAGTAATTGAGAGCATGCCAAAAAATGATTTGTTTATCGGGCTATGATAGACACTCGTGGCATCACTAAGGTTTTTGTTCCTTTTGCATAATTATTACTCATATCAGCCAGAGGAGTGATTCCATCATGTTACAGCTACCCGGGAGTGCCAAGAATCTTACCCATTATAGCATTGCTGCTACATATGTTTAATCAACTCATAGCCGAAATCTAGGAGTTTCCTCCATGAAGATCGTTCGTAGGCTAGTGGAGTTGTTGGCATCCCATGAAGTTTGACACGCATAAAGCTATATCATTATTATGATTTAGAATTCAAACTTTGGCATGCTCACAAAACCACTAAACATTAATTCAATTGAACAAATTCTTTCAAAGAGAGCTATCAAGTCAATCATTATTTTTTGTGGTGTTGAGTGTCTCTAGGAATAAGCTTTCAAGACGAAGGACTACAACACCCAAGCCTTCAATTGTAAGACTTTTTCTTATTTCAATTGTTTAGCAAATTTTTAGGCAATACTTGATTAACTACAAGAGCTTGAAAAAAATGTACTAAATTAAATACCCATGCAAACAAAAAATTTACTATAATATAGAGACTCACTCCAACGATATAACATTACTACTAACTAGCATGGGTTTCTCAAATTTCAAAAGTGGGGAGTCATAAGGCATACCTCTCATGTTTGGTTCCACTTCTCTCTTCTATTTTTATTTGTTTCTTGGAAACTCGAAGTCAATCTATCTCCTACAAATTTATGAGAACTTCGAGGCGAAAAGAAAAAGAGAGAGGGGAAATAAAGATAAACGGAGAAATCTTTTTGTGATTTTTGAGAAGGGGAATTAAAGAATAGAAAATTGGCAGCAAAGCTCGTCTTTGAAAATCTCAAACAAAATAAAATAACTAGGATAAAGTGTTGGGGAAACCAACACGAGTGCCTATAAACTCAAATAAAAGCATAACCTCGAAAAATAAAAATAAAGCAAATCAAAGCCGAATAAAAATAAATAGAAAACCTCCCCAAGCTTAGGCTTTTGAAATCCCTTGAAATCACTGTTGTGGGGGGAAAAGTTGTAACTCTAGTCTGCAAATTGAGTTGATAAGTTACTTGTTGTTTCTTGGAGGTTTAGGGAGAGATTATGCATCCATTCCACTGTTCCTCCAAGTTCTTGGAAATCTTGATATGTTGCGATCGGCTTGGTGGCTGCTCCTTGTGATGAGGGACTTCTTGCTCCTCCTCTTGGTCCTCACCCTCTTCCAGAATCTCCTCCTGGGGTTGGTGTTGCTTAACCTGCAAGTCATAAAGCACACGTCCTTACTCGATAGAGAAAAGACCATTAGGCAAAGGAGCGGGGTAGAGATGCCCAGCTCCAGCAATATGTAGATAATAAACACCACTTCTCCTAGTGATCATTCCACAAGCCCTCAAAGTAGAGAAACCAACATGTCACTCACCTAGCACCGGCTGTAACTCACCTAGGTCAATGCCCAAGGCATTGGAAAGCATAGTGATGATGCCTCCACGAGTGATTGGTCCTTGGCTCTGGTGGGATTGGTACTCCAAGTAGCGCCCAAGTGAAGTGACAAGTTTACATAGTTGAAAGAAGCTTTTGAAAGGACTAAGATGTCCTCTTCATTGAGTCTTATAAACTCATTGCGCGCCTGCAAGGTGTTAGCAATAACATAGAACAAATAGTGAATAACAGGATGTTGAATATTGTTCCCTTTGTTGACTCTAGAAGTAAAGATCATTCTATTATAACAGAGTTCAGGGGAAGGTTCTATGTCAGTAAAAGCTACGCGCGGAGCATTAGGATCATTGTTGGGTAAACCAAAACAATTGCACCATTCATCAAGTGATAAAGAATAATTATTGTTCATGGGTCATAAAGAAATTATATCCTCCCCATGCCATGCTTTAACGATTCTTTTCAAAGAACTAAGAAATTCAATGGTTAAACAGCGATAGGTTGGTGCATCACGAAATACAAAGTTTTGCAAGACAACCCTATTGCTAAGTAAATTAAATTCATTAGAAATACCAAGTTGGTTTAATATGATGGGGCAAGTCCACTTGGTTACCTTGACTCCTCGGTTTTTGATCTTGTCGAAATGATCACGGTGGGACTCGTTCTTGAATCGAATCCCCATGTGTTCCTGAGCTGCAGTTCGAGAAGAACTACCGGCGGCAAGAGCACATGACTAGCTCCTTGAGTTCATCTTCCAAAAATAAATAAGAAAGAAAATTATAAAACTTTTTGATCCAACAATAATAGTCATAACATATTCCTCATCATAGCACACTAAAGAATCTCCCCAACATAATAATCTAGGCAAGATAATCATGGAAAATAGTTCAAAGTAAGTCTCACCCTAGATTGATAATGACAATAGATCGGAGATGAATTTACAAAAAGTAATTGCAGGATCGAAGGAGAAATATACCATAGATCACTTGTGTGCGAGGAAATCAAACGAAATTGAGTAAGGGTGAAGATCCCTGATACGTCAGAAACGTATCTATAATTTTTGATGTTTCATACTTGTTTAGTATCTTTTTGCTTTGCTTTGTATACACTTTGAGGTGTTTTTATATGTTTTCTGGTACTAACCTATTAACAAGATGCCACAGTGCCAGTTGCCTGTTTTCTTCTATTTTTGGTTCCAAAAAGGCAGAAAATCAATATTTTTGAAATTGGACGGGACAAAAGCCAAAGTCAATATTTACCGTGGGGAACACGGAGCCAGAGTACGAGAAAGAGGGGAGGCACCAGGGGTCCACACCCCCTGGCGGCGCGGGCTAGGGTTAGCCGCGCCTAGGGGGTGTGACCACCCTGGCTGCCCTCCTGCCTCGCCTCTTCTCCTATAAAGACCCCCCAATGCATAAACCCTAAGTACCCGATCAATATTCCACGAAACCGTCTGTAGCCGCCACCACCATCGTCCCTAGATCGGGGGGATCTGAAGCTCTTCTCGGCACCTTGCCGGAGGGGAGATCATCTCGGAGGCCTTATTCTTCATCATGCCAGCCTCCGCTATGAAGCGTGAGTAGTTCCACCTTGGACTACGGGTCCATGTAGTAGCTAGATGGTTGTATCTCCTCCTTTGTGCTACCATGTTTAGATCTTGTGACCTCCATTCATGATCAAGATCATCTATTTGTAATCATACATGTTGTGTTTGCGGGGATCTAATGGATATTGAGATTACTATGTTAGATTGATTAATGGTTTTGTCTTATTGATTCTATCATGTCTGTGTTGTTTGTGATCTTGCATGCTCTCCGTTTCTAGTAGCTATCTTGGCCAAGTAGATGCTAGTGACTCCAAGAGGGGGTATTTATGCTCGATAGTGGGTTCATGCCTCTATTTAATCTAAGGGAAATGACAGAGATCTATAAGGTTGTAGATGTGTTGTTGCCACTAGGGAGAAAACAACGGTCTCTTATTCATGGAACAAGTGGATTGTTTACCTTACACACTTTGCTTAAAGGAGTTATCTGTTGCTTGCAACTTAATACTGGAGGGGGATCGGATATAACCCGAAGGTGGATTTCTAGTCATAGATGCAGTTGGATGGTGGTCTATGTATCTTGTTGTATTGCCCAATCAAATCTCATAGGATCATGAATATCTAGTATTGCATTGTTATGCCTTGCTCAGTCCTATCAATTGCCCTGCTGTAATTTGTTTACCCAGCATGCCATGTTTGTTTATCTAAGGAGAATACCTCTAGTGAACTATGGACCCCGGTCCAATATTTACCATTGTCCTCCATTGTTACAGTTTACTTTCTGCAAACCACTATCACATTCCGCACCATACAGTTAATGCTTTGTTACAGCAACCGGCGAGATTGACAACCTCACTGTTCGTTGGGGCAAAGTCTTAATTTTGTGTTGTGCTTGTTTCCAAGTTTCTTGCAACACCTTTGAGACGTTTCCTTCCTCCTACTAGTTCGATAACCTCGGTTTCTTACTGAGGCAAGACTTGCTGTTGTGCTCTTCACACCTTGCTCTTGGGGTTTCCCGATGAAGCGCTATCAGGAGCCATCAACAAGTTTTCTGGCGCCGTTGCCGAGGAGGCTAAGGATGTCTTCACAAGGGGAGTCCTTCACAACCTTTCTCTTTACTTTGTTATTGTTTTGCTTAGTTTCTTTTGCTTGGTTTTGTTTGCCTCTTTTTTATCAGAAAAACACAAAAATTAGTTCCTACTCTAGTTGCTGGTTTGTTATTGCCTTGCTTTGTCATGCTTTGATTCAATGGATGGTTTCTTTGAAACTAGTTCTTACTGGCAAGGTGGGTTCACGGAAGAAGAAAAGTATTATTTTAAGGAACACCGTTTGTCAAAAAAAGGGAAACACTTATGGGAACAAATTGATAAATTGAATACTATTGCTAGAGAGGTATGCTCTACTTATAATGTTACTTATTGCTTTGATAAATCTTGTTGTTGTAGGAGGTATAAACACCTGCCTTTTCAATATGAGTATAATGATAATGTTACCATATCTTCTTATGTTCAAGGAAATTATGACTTTTATGATGTGGAACAAATTGAAGAATTTATTGCTTTCAAGGGTGCATTTGAACTTGCCAGTTTGCTTGAAAATACTGATGATGCACCTTATGAATATGAGGTTTATGAGATACTTAAATTTTTCCTTGATAATTACAAGGAAGAAAATGGCTATATTCTTGAATATTTTAATAGGTGCTTTCCACAAATGAAAGAGATTAATGCCTTGGAGGAGCCTATGGAAGAAGAAATTGCTGAAACTGAAAGATCATTAGATGAAAAAGAGGATGAGAGTGATGGTCAAGAGGAGGAAGAATGGATCTGCCCATGCCTACCATCTAATGATAGTAACTCTTTACCTCTTACATTATTTGATTGTCCCGCATGCTTACCAAAGGAGGATGAATGTTATGTTCCTGTGGATTCTTTTGAAATATTTGCTATGGGTAAAACTTGTGATATAGTTATGCTCCTGTTATCTATGATAATCCTTTATTTGTGCCTAATTTCAAAAAGCATGGTACTAAAAAGTTTTTCTTAGAAAATGTTTATGATAAATCTCTAGATGATGGACCTCTTGAGAATGATCAGTCATCTTGTTATAAAATTGTTAAAAGTGGGTTTGAAGGTTTTAATCCCACTGTTCTTGAGCTTGATAAAAATTATGTGTTTGTAGATCATGGAAAGCATGCTTTGTGTGATAGTTATATTGTTGAGTTTATTCATGAGGCGACTGAAATTATTATGAGAGAGGAAAATATGGTTGTAGAAGTTTTCATGGTACTGAAACACCTCTCTATGTGATGAAAGTTTTGAATTTACTCTTATTTTATGTTCCTATGCATGTCAGTTTGTTCTTTGTGAATTTATTTTCTTACAAGATTCCCATGCATAGGAAGTGGGTTAGACTTAAATTTGTTTTGAATTGCTTACAAGATTCACATGCATGTGGCTCATGATAAGAATGTTTTATGTGATAGTTATATTGTTAATTTTATTCATGATGCTACTGAAAGTTATTATGAGAGAGGGAAACATGGTCTTATGTATCTCAAAAATATTAAGTTTCACCTCTTTATGTTGAAAGTCTTGAAGTTGCACTTGTTTTGCTTTCCTATGCTTGTTGCTTTGTGCTTTCATGACTTGTTTATTTACAAGATTCCTATGCATAGGAATTGGGTTAGACTTAAATTTGTTTTGAATCGCTTCTTGATGCTCTCTTTTACTTCAATTCATATTTCTTATGTGAGCATCTTCTCAAACTATCATGCCTAACTTAAAGGCGTTAAAGAAAAGTACTTATTGGGAGATAACCCAAAAGTTTTCTTGAGTCTTGGAAGTTATTACTTCAGTAATGACCTCTCCTTATCCTTTTTATTTGCTTTTTGTGCCAAGAATGACCTCTAATGAGAGGGAAGTAAGATTTGGGGAGTTCTTGTCGCGAAACAGATTTTTATGCTCCACCGTAAAAATTCGTGAGGAATCTCTGTAAGTTGGATTGAGCTGATATTTTGTTAATAAATCCCCCAGTCTATTATCTAACTTTCATTAGTTCAACACGTTTTTATTTGAGCAACAGAAGGTCTTCGAAAAAATCGGTTTCTACCTGTTGTTCTGTTTTGACAGATTTCTGCCATTATTTGCATTTGCTTCTTATTGATTCCTTTTTGGGTTATTTTTGGGAAATTTAGATTTTTGAGGGAATTTCTACAGTATCTTGTGTTTTTAGTGAAAGTTTTTCTGTTCTAAAGCTAAACCCAAGGGTCTATTATCTTTTGAATACACTAATGTTGCTAATGAAGATTGTGTGAAGTTTTGTATGAAGGAAAATTTTCAGGTGTAGAGAGAGAATGATGTAATGAGATGAACAATTGACAAAAGCTCAAGCCTGGGGATGCCACCCCGTGTCAACCCAAGAAATATTCAAGAAGTACAAGCATCAAAGCTTGGGGATGCCCAAGGCATCCCCTTCTTCATCAATAAAAAGCTCAGGTATTTCTAGACACTTCGTTTTTATTATTTCATGCACTGTTGTGTTGTTCTTGGAGCGTCTTAGTTTTCGTTTGGTTTGCTTAGTTTCCTTGATTAAAGTAGTTTGGACCCCCGTTCTCGCTGTGTTGTTTCAAATAAGTTGATTGGTGTTGGAGAGGAGTAGAAAGTTCTTGCTTGAGTAGTACAAGAGGAGCTTGCTTTGACTATGACTTAGACTTTATCATGTTATGCTAGATGTTTTTTTGACCTTATGCTTAGTGATTATTGCTGTAGCATGACTTGTTCCAAAAAAATTGTGATTTCTTAGTGTGCCTTGAAGGAATCATGCGTTGTTTTAGCATACAAAATCATAGTATTGCGGTATTCTCCTTTGATGCTTTGTTTGGGTTGACATGGCACATGCTCACACCATGTTATGACTATGAACAAGTCACCATAGCCTCTATGATCATTTAGTACTTGACTTGTAGTACCACTTTATGCTTTGATTAGTAATGTTTTGTCGCTCTGCATGATTATGGCCATTATTTCTCTCTTAGTTGGTCGCTCCCAGTCTTTTGCTAGCCTCCACTTGTATGAGTAAGCTCTACTCATGCATCAAACTCCCAAAAAAACAAGTTATTCCAAAGTGTCCACTATAAATTCCTATGCATGGTGTGTTCCACCATTCCAAGTATATTCTTGTTTTCATCTATCTTCCAATTAAAAAGTATTTTGTTATGTGAAAACTTAGTGATTAAATCTCTCTCGAACTTTATGGAACACTTTATTTTTCTTGCCCCTAATAAACTTGAACCATTGTGTCATCTATGTTGTATATGCTTGCACTTATAAGTTGGAATTAGGAGAACCATGTTGTCATGGGGAACGCTTTCAACATTGCACCTGTACTTTGTACACAGTTGATATCATGCTCTATTGTCTATGGATGTCGTCGGTGTGAAATGAAAGGGGAGCTTGTAAGTCCATGGAGTTATGTATGTGTGTTAGAGAAACGCCTGGACCGCTAGCCTAAGCCATGCCTAATCATGGTGGAAACTTTCAGCATCACCATAATGACATCTATGAAGCATTCTTCTTATAAAAAAGAGATAGAGAAAAAGTGATTGAGAAAAAGAAAAAAATATGATAAAATAGGAAAGAGAGAAAAAAGCACCATATTCCCATGGTAAATAAGAAGAATGCTGAGATGCTGATTGTCTGCTTGCCTTGTCATTTTGATTATGGGATAGCTCCTGTATCATGTGCAAGGGGTACCCCGTTGGCGGTTCTCTATGATACACATGTACTTACTATGACAAGAACTTGCAAGTAACTAAACTTGAGTAGCATGAGGAGTGGCCCTCGTATTCAAGGGACATGAGATTGCCAACTTATACTTTGTCAAGCATATACTCCATAGTTTGTTCACTTTAACCTTAATCACTTCAAGATGCTTATGATAGGGGCAGTGAGGGATGAAAGCTAACAAGTACCATAATTTTTGGAAACTCTTTTTGAGACTTGAAATCCCTGCTTCCCTCATGAAGGGCCTTTCTTCCACTTTTATATTGAGTCTCCATCTTCTATCCTTAGGCACCAATTAAGAGAGCATAGTTGCCATTCTTAGTTCTATGTGCATTGTCCCACAACTTATTGATTGATTCATATTGTTGATATTGCTTGTTCTTGAACTATTTGTATCTAGTCACTCTTATAAGGTGTCCTATGCATCTATTTGCTACTCCATGAGGGACAAGCTGAATGCCAATATGCTATGTTTTCTATATGTGAAACAAACAAACGTCTTTCAAAGCATGTTATTCATGATCTTTGTTTGTAGCCTTTCATGTTGCATGCTTAGTTACTATGTCTTACTGTTAGAACTCCATCTTTCATGCTCATGTTTAGAGTTCTTTGATCCCAGCTTTCAATGCTTGCAAATGGTTTGATCTTGATTTTGATGGTGCATGTCACCTCAAAAATTATTATTATTATCACTTACCTACTCGAGGATGAGCAGGAGTTAAGCTTGGGGATGCTTGATACGTCGGAAACGTATCTATAATTTTTGATGTTCCATGCTTGTTTAGTATCTTCTTTGCTTTGCTTTGCTTTGTCTACACTTTGAGGTGTTTTTATATGTTTTCTGGTACTAACCTATTAACAAGACGCCACGCTGCCAGTTGACTGTTTTCTTCTGTTTTTGGTTCCAGAAAGGCAGAAAATCAATATTCTCAGAATTGGACGGGACAAAAGCCAAAGTCAATATTTTACCGTGGGGAACACGGAGCCAGAGTACGAGACGGAGGGGAGGCACTAGGGGGCCACACCCCCTGGCGGCGCGGGCTAGGGTTATTCGCGCCTAGGGGGTGTGACCACCCTGGCCGCCCCCTTCCTCGCCTCTTCGCCTACAAAGACCCCCCGATGCATAAACCCTAAGTAGCCACTCCATATTCCATGAAACCGTCTTTATCCGCCGCCACCATAGTCCCTAGATCGGGGGAAATGAAGCTCTTCCTGACACCCTGCCGGAGAGGAGATCATCCCTAAGGCCTTCTTCTTCATCATGCCAGCCTCCGGTATGAAGCGTGAGTAATTCCACCTTGGACTACGGGTCCATGTAGTAGCTAGATGGTTGTATCTCCTACTTTGTGCTACCATGTTTAGATCTTGTGAGCTCCATTCATGATCAAGATCATCTATTTGTAATCATACATGTTGTGTTTGCGGGGATCCGATGGATATTGAGATTACTATGTCAGATTGATTAATGGTTTTGTCTTATTGATTCTATCATGTATGTGTTGTTTGTGATCTTGCATGCTCTCAGTTTCTTGTAGCTATCTTGGCCAAGTAGATGCTAGTGACTCCAAGAGGGGATATTTATGCTCGATAGTGGGTTCATTCCTCTATTTAATCTAAGGGAAGTGACAGAAATCTATAAGGTTGTAGATGTGTTGTTGCCACTAGGGAGAAAACAGCAGTCTCTTTTTCATGGAACAAGTGGATTGTTTACCTTACACACTTTGCTTAAAGCAGTTATATGTTGCTTGCAACTTAATACTGGAGGGGGTTCAGATGATAACCCGAACGTGGATTTCTAGTCATAGATGCAGTTGGATGGCGGTCTATTTATCTTGTTGTATTGCCCAATCGAATCTCTTAGGATCATGAATGTCTAGTACTGCATTGTTATGCCTTGCTCAGTCCTGTCAATTGCCCTGCTATAATTTGTTTACCTAGCATGCCATGTTTTTTATCTAAGGAGAACACCTCTAGTGAACTATGGACCCTGGTCCAATATTTACCATTGATACATCCTCCATTGTTACTGTTTACTTTCTGCAAACCACTATCACCTTCCACACCATACAGTTAATCCTTTGTTACATCAATCGGTGAGATTGACAACCTCACTGTTCGTTAGGGCAAAGTCTTGATTTTGTGTTGTGCAGGTTTCCAAGTTGCTTGCAACACCTTTGAGACGTTTCCTTCCTCCTACTGGTTCGATAACCTCGGTTTCTTACTGAGGGAAGACTTGTTGTTGTGCTCTTGACACCTTGCTCTTGGGGTTTCCCGACGAAGCGCTATCAGGCGCCATCAATCGCTTGAGGTTTTGAGAGAGTTTGGAGGTAGAAGAGAGAAAAAGGATTGATGTTTTGGGTACCTCCCCATGCGTTTAAGTGGTCGGACGCAACTATACGGTCACAACTATACGGCCCGAACACTTCGTTCCCGCCGTATAGTTGGTCTGACGGCAAAATTTTAGGGTTTCTAGGAATTCTTTCCTGGTGGCTATAACTATATATGGCTGGAACTATACGGCCAAACATTTCGTTCCCGCCGTATAGCTAGTAGCCAACCTTTCTGTATCCCGAGATGAAAATTTGTCAATGGGTCGCATATCTATACGGCCGGAGATATACGGCAGGAATTTTTATTCCTGTCATCTAGTTGGTCGTTAAAGCTTCTGTACACATCAAAAAAATTCTATTTCTTCAAGAATTACTTTTTAGACTGAAACTTAGCGATACACCTTGTTTTGACAGAAAATGACAGACTAAAATGTCGACCAACTTTGGCGTGTATAAAACAGGAATTTTTAGTACCGCTGAATCTATCATTCTCACTAGAGTTTTCTAGCACTCTTTATTCTATATAAAACATAAACTAAAACTTAAAAACTTAACTCAAACCATTATTTCACATGGGTTGCCTCCCATGCAGCACTCTTTTATGGTCAATAGCTTGACTATGATGTTGCTCACTTAGGCCATATGAGTGGAACACCCACTCCAAAGTAATTGGCCTTTTCAAAGTGATGGCCTCCTTCTCATCTTCCTTGGCTTTCTTTTTCCTAGGGAATTGAATAACAAAAGGATCCTGCAAAGGCAACTGGAGCTTCACCTTCCCTTCATGCTAATTGATTAAAGCCTTAATAGTTCTTAAGAAAGGATGGCCTAATATGATAGGAGCAGTAGCATCTTCAGGCATGTCAACAATAACAAAATCAATAAGAGCAGGACAGCCTTTAATATACAGTAAGGTATTTTCTTTAATGCCTATTGCTTGTTTGTAAGTAGAATCTGCTAGATGCAATTTTAGTTCGGAGATTTCAAAAGAGACAAGATTTAACTTGTTAAAAAGACTCTTTGGAATAGTTGAAACACTTGCACCTAGATCACACAGTGCAGCTATTTCATTAGTCCCAATTTTAATCTTAATAGTTGATACGTCCAATTTGCATCACCATTCTATATCATAATTTTCCTCTATTCATTGATATATTTCATATTAAGAGGTGTTACTTATGTCTTTTCATCTATTTTTGCATGTTCGATGATTCTTGAAGGATGAACTACCGGAGTCAGGATTCTGATGGAAAAAGCGGTGTTTTGATGCAATTTCATGAAGATCGGAAAAACTATGGAAAATCCTATTTTCCCAGAAGACGAAGAATGCCAGAAGGGGAGGCAAAGTTGGGCCACAGGGGGCCCACACCCCCTAGGCGTGGGCCACCCTAGGTCGCGCCTACAGGGGTGTGGCCCACCTGGCCCACCTCTGGCTCCGCCCTCTCCCCTAATCTTCTCCTCAAAACCCTAATATAGGGGGAGCGACCACAGAAAGATTCCTCCGCCTCCGCGGGGCGGAAAACATCGAGAGAGAGAGAGAGAGAGAGAGAGAGAGAGAGAGAGAGAGAGCTCTGGCAGACAGATTTCTACCGGGGAAATTCCTTCCCGGAGAGGGGAGATCATCGCCATCAACACCATCATCAAGCTAGACTTCATCAGGATCGTCATCATCATCATCCACACCATCATCTCCACCAGCACCATCATCACCACTCCATCCTTCTGTAACAATTGTGTTGAATCTTGCATAGTTCCTAGGGGAAACTTTCCTGGTGTTGATTACTATTTTAGTTGATGCTTGTGAGTGGAACCATTGGATTATTGTTTATGTTCATATTGTTAATTATCCATCACCATATCATCTTTGATCTTGATCCATATGATGTCTCGTGAGTAGTTCGTTTAGTTTTTGAGGACATGGGAGAAGTCATGTTGTAAGTAGTGTATTTGTGTTGAGATATTATTCAATGGTTTAATATTTAAGTTGTGGTGCTATTCTTCTAGTGGTGTCATGTGAACATCGACTACATGATACTTCACCATTTATGGGCCTAGGGGAATGCATTGTGTATTTGGCTACTAATTGTTGGGTTGCCGGAGTGACAGAAACCTGAACCCCCGTTAGGAAACCATTGCACAAGGGAGTGTAGGATCTCAGAGTTCAAGGTTGTGGTTAGGTTTATACCTTAATTGCTTTCTTGTAGTTGCGGATGCTTGCAAGGGGTTTAATCACAAGTATGTATTAGTCCAAGTAAGGTCGATACATTAGCACAGGTTCACCCACACAACACTTATAAAACCAAAGAAGACTACTCAGCTATATGAAGCGAAAGCACTTGACTGAATTCCCATGTGTCCTCGAGAAAATTTGGTCCTCATTAGTATTTCCACCGGCTTGTCCTTTGCTAAGAAAGGATTGGGCCACTTGCTGCAATTGTTTGCTATTTTATTTACTTGCACTTTATTTCCTTGCTTTATCAGAAAATCCCTACAAATCCGTTTGCTAAGTATTTACGGAGATTTCCTGCTCCATACCACTAGTCAACACCTTCTGCTCCTCATTGGGATCGACACTCCTATTTATCAAAAGTATTATGATACATCCCCTATACTTGTGGGTTATCAAGACTATTTTCTAGCGTCGTTGCTGAGGAGTGAAGCGCTATTGAAGAGTGGAACTGGTAAAGGAAGCTTCTACTGTGAGTATTGTTTTTATTTCTGTGTGTTACTTTCTTTCCATTATGGATAACCCACTTGGTTTTCTGTTTGAGAAAACTACTACACTATTAGGGTAGTAGATGAACCATCGCCTATTGAGATAGATCCTTTTAAGATACCTACAAGTATTGTTGATCGTGTTATGGATAATTAATATTTAGGGGATGGAACTATCCACCCTGGTGATCACTTGCTTTTTATCCATGAATTATGCGGGTTGTTTAAGTGTGCAGGTATCACAACTGAACAGGTGAAGAAGAAGTTACTCTCTATATCATTGAAAGGAAGATTTGAAGAATGGTATAAGCTGCTAAAGAATGGACAATCCATGGAATGGGAGTAAATAGTACCTCTCTTTTACTCTAAATTCTATCCTCCCAATGAGATTCATAAGGATAGGAATCTAATATATAACTTTTAGCCTCGTGATGGAGAGAGTACAGCTCAAGCTTGGGGGATACTAAAGTTACTAATGCTTAAATGTCCTATTCATGAACTCCCTAACAATATTATTATTAATAACTTTTATGCAAGGCTTTCTCTTCATGATAAAGATTTACTAGATGCTTCTTATGCTGGATCATTCACACGTATGAAAGAAGAAGTTAAATGGGATCTCCTAGACCGTATTCAAGAAAACACTGAAGCATGGGAGAATGACAAAGGAAGAAAGTTAGGTATAAACTATGATTATGAATGCATTAAATCCTTTGTGGGAATTGATGACTTCCGTGATATTAGTACTGAGTATGGTCTTGATTCTCAAAGTATTGCCAATTGTTTTAAGGCCTTTGCCTCTTACATAGAAATTCCTAAAAAGAAGTGGAATAAGTACCATGCACCTTATAAAGATGTTGTTAATCATGTTCCTGTTAGAAATACTGAAGTTTGTACTACTGATCATATTTTGCTTGAACCTTATGTTGAGAAAACACCTTTCCCAGCTAAGGTAAAGGAGTATTCTATGATAATTAGTGTGGTTAACAAAGGTACAAAGAAAACTATGGAACCCGATGAGAAAATAAACATTGAACCTGTGGTAGCTATTGTGAAAGATCTTGTCACTAAAAATATAGAGGATGAGCACATTGTCTTCTACGAAGACACTTCTAATGTTGTCTCTCATCCTAGAAAATCTAGAAAAGCTAGTGTCCCTGTGATTTCTGTTAGAATTAGTAATCATTGCTATTATGGTCTATGTGACATTGGTGCTAGTTCTAGTGCTATTCCTTATGAGCTTTATAGGGAAATTATGCATGAAATTGGTCCTTGTGAGCTTGAGGACATTGATGTGGTTATTCACCTTGCTAATAAGGAAACCATTTGCCCTATTGGTATTGTAAGAGATGCGAAAGTCCTTTGTGGTAAGATTAAATATCCTGCTGATTTTCTAGTGCTTGGTTTAGCAGCTAGTAAAACTTATCCTATCATTTTTGGTAGACCTTTCTTAAACACTTGTGGAGCTATTATAGATTGTAAAAAGGATAAAGTTTTAACTAAGTTTGATGGAGATTCTTATGAGTTTAACTTTTCCAAATTTGCTAAAGCTCCTTATGAAAATAGCTTGCCTAATGATGATTTCAGGGTTGAACAACTTGCTTCTATTGATCTAGTTTATGACCTTGGACCTCTCTTTGATGATTGTAAGTATGCTCATTCTGATGATAAAGTTGTTTCTTGCGACAGTTGTATTGTCAACTTTATTCAAAGTGCTACTAAAAGTTATTATGAGAGAGGTAAACATGGTTTTATGCATGTCAATAATATTAAGTTTCCCCGTTTTATGTGGAAAGCTTTGAAGTTGCATTTGTTTTGTCTTTCTATGATAGTGGCTTTTTGTCTCAATAATTTGTTTTCTCATGAGACCCCCTTGCATAGGAAGTGGGTTAGACTCAAATGTATTGGATATTTTCTTCTTGATGCTCTCTTTCACTTCAAATCTTTATCTCATATGTGAGCATCTTTGAAACTATCATGCCCATCTTAAAGGCTATAAAGAAAGAGCTTTTGGGAGACAACCCATTTTAGTTTGCTTTTGGTTTTTGTTTTGTTGAGTCTTGGAAGTTATTACCTCAGTAATAACCTCTCCTTATCCTTTTTGTTTTGGTTTTTGTGTCAAGATCAACTACTTTTGAGAAGTAGAGGAGTTGTGAAAAGTGGCTATCCTGGGACAGATTTTTGTGCTGCATTGTAAAAATTTGTGAAGGAGCTCAGTACTACGGATGGAACTATATTTTTCTGTTTTTGTTCTTCAAGTTGTTATCCAAATTTTATTAGTTTTGCACTTTTTGATTTGAGCAACAGAAGTTTTTCGAAAAAATCAATCTTTACCTACTGGTCTGTTTTGACAAATTTCTGCCATCATTTGCATTTGCCCCTTATATTGATTCCCTTTCAGATTCCTTTTGGGTTTTTGGAAAGGAGTTGCTACAGTAGCTTTTGTTTTGATGGATTTCAGTTGAATTTTGAAACTAAAGGTTTATTGTTTTTGCATACAGTAATGTTGCCAATGAGGTTTGTGTAAGGCCTTGTATGAAAGGAATTTTTAGGAGATGGAAAGAAAGAATCTGCAGAGTCCGTCTTTGAATAGGTAAAAAGTGGTGAAAACAGAAGGTTCGAGAAAGCCTAATCTTTTTATATTTTTGATGTTTTTATTACATACGGAAGGTTACGAGATGAAACAGAGGAGGAAATGGAGGTCAGAGGGGCCACACCCACCCTAGGCGCGGGCCCCAGCTGGCTGTGCCTATAGGGGGTGTGAGCCCCCTGGAGTCCGTCTCCGCCTTGTTTTTTGCACAGTACCTTCCTTATGCATTGAAACTTCGTAATATATAACCCCCCGGATCCCGCGAGGTTCATATATCGTGTTCTCGTCGTGTTTTCGTTTCGATCTGTTTCTGTCAGGCAATACTCTCAAGTTTAGAGCACCATGGTCTCTCCCAACAACACGAGCAAGGGGCTCGTGGAAGAAGAAAGGATCACTGCTAGACGCGAAGACATGGTTTGTATCATCGAGGAGGAAGTAAAGAACATGTCAGCAAGCATGGAGGAACAAACCGCCACAGGGTCAAGGGCAAGAAAACCTACTTTTGTAGGGGCAATTAACACTGGACGTACTTTTTCTCGTAATATGAAGGGGATGATGACCTCCATTCCAAACTTCAGATCCAGCCCTGAGGCAGTGGAAGCTCTTCAAACCACTGATGAGTTTTGTGATGAGTAATGTGCTCTAAAGATGATGGTGGATATACTTCAAGAGGAGAATAACAGGCTTCGTAAGATGCTGGAGGGTTTTCTTACCCTAAACAAGGGAACGCCACCGCCACCAAAGGAGTAATTCGTCATCAGGTTTGGCATCCCCTTGGCTTGTTACAAGCTTCGGGGAGTGTCGCGATATCATATCATTATGTTTTATCTTTTTACCTTTTTGGTAGATTCATATCTTGGGTAGAGAAGTTATCTTATAGGTTGGTTTGCATTGTGGAAGTATCTCTCTTTTAGTTGGCTATCTATGTATCCCTTGGTGTGAGTGCCTTTATGGAATATTAATGAGAAGTTTCATCTTTTACTTTTTGCACTTCTTATTTTAGTTTGCAATCTCTATTATATGATTGATCTTGTTGATCAGTATTGGTATCACTTTGGGAGCATCAAGTAGTTCTAAATTGGTTTTGGCAAACCAAGCTCTGGTCAGTAGCAACACTTTTTGAGTTTTGAAAGGAGAAGAGAAAAAGCTTACAGGTATTTTGTATAATTTATTTTCTTTGTTGATTGGCTCATAAGCTTAGTATTCTTTATTTAAGATCTTTTGTGTCTTCAAGGAAGATTGCATGTTTGTCTTAATCACTTGTAGGTTTGCTTGTTTCGTTCAACTCTTTTTCTTGCTACCCAGCCTTGCTAGCCAAAAACCTTGTTTTGAGAAGGCATACTTCTCATGCATCCAACTCGCTCAAACCAAAACCTGTGCCATTTGTGTCCACCATACCTACCTATTATCATTATTGCTATTCCAAGCAAATTCTAAAGCTTCATCTATCTTTCGAATTAAAAATTATTTTGTTATGTGAAAACTACTTCGTAAAGCTCTCACGAATTTGATGGCACACCTTATTTTATTGCCCCTAATAAACTTGAACCATTGTGTCATCGAAGTTGTATATGCTTACATCTATACGTTGGGATTATCAGAACCGTGTTGTCATGGGGAACGCTTTCAACACATGTAAATACATACCCAGTTGATATCATGCTCTTTTGTTTGCAGATGTCGTCAGTGTGAAATAAAAGGGGAGCTTGTAAGTCCATGGAGTTATGTATGTGTGTTAGAGAAACGCCTGGCCCGCTAGCCTAAGCCATGCCTAATCATGGTGGAAACTTGCAGCATTACCATAATGAGCAATCTATGAAGCTTTCTTCTTATATAAAAAAAGAGAGACATATTGAAAAGAGGAAAGAGAGAAAAAAAACACCATTTTCCCATGGTTAATAAGAGATTGCTGAGATGCTCATTGTCTGCTTGCCTTGTCATTTTGATTATGGGATATCTCATGTATCATGTGCAAGGGGTACCCCGTTGGCGGTTCTCTATGATACGCATGTACTTACAATGACAAGAACTTACCATAGCTAAAGTTGAGTAGCATGAGGAGCGGCCCTCGCACTCAAGGGACATGAGATTGCCAACTTATATTTCGTCAAGAATATACTCCATCTTTGTTCACTTTAAACTTAATCACCTCAATATGCTTATGATAGGGGCAATGAGGGATCAAAGCTAGTAAGTACCATAATCTTTTGAAAGCTCTTTATGAACTTGAAATCCCTGCTTCCCTTAATGAAGGGCCATTCTCCTACTTCTAAGTTGAGTCAGTAAACCTATTCCTCTCTATCTCCAGCAAGCATTTGAGTTGTTGTGTTTCAAGCATTCATATGATGATTTATTCAATTTGCATCACCATTCTATATCATAATTTGCCTCTACTCATTGATATATTTCATATTAAGGGGTGTAACTTATGTCTTTTCATCTGTTTTTGCATGTTGGATGATTCTTGGAGGATGAACTGCCGAAGTCAGGATTCTGATGGAAAAGCGGTGTTTTGATGCAATTTCGTGAAGATCAGAAAAATACCAGAAAAACTACGGGAAATCCTATTTTCCCAGAAGACGAAGAATGCCAAAAGGGGAGGCGGAGTTGGGCCATAGGGGGCCCACCACCCCCCCAGGCGCGGGCCACCCTAGTCCACGCCTACATGGGGTGTGGCCCACCTCTGGCTCCGCCTTCTCGCCTATATCTTCTCCTCAAAACCCTAATATAGGGGGAGAGACCATAGAAATATTCCTCCGCCTCCGCGGGGCGGAAAACACCGGAAGATAAAGAGCTCTTTGGCAGACAGATTTCTGTCGGGGAAATTCCTTCCTGAAGAGGGGAGATCGTCACCGTCAAAACCATCATCAATCTAGACTTCATCGGGATCGTCATCATCATCAACACCATCATCTCCACTAGCACCGTCATCGCCACTCCATCCCTATGTAACAATTATGTTGAATCTTGCATAGTTCTTAGGGGAAACTTTCCCGGTGTTGATTACTATTGTAGTTGATGCTTGTGAGTGGAACCATTGGATTATTGTTTATGTTCAGATTGTTATCCATCACCATATCATCTTTGATCTTGATCCATATGATGTCTCATGAGTAGTTCGTTTAGTTCTTGAGGACATGGGAGAAGTCATGTTGTTAGTAGTGGATTTGTGTTGAGATATTATTCAATGGTTTAATATTTAAGTTGTGGTGCTATTCTTCTAGTGATGTCATGTGAACATCGACTACATGATACTTCACCATTTATGGCCCTAGGGGAATGCATTGTGTATTTGGATACTAATTGTGGGGTTGCCGGAGTGACAGAAACCTGAACCCCCGTTAGGAAACCATTGCACAAGGGAGTGTAGGATCTCAGAGTTTAAGGTTGTGGTTAGGTTTACACCATAATTGTTTTCTTGTAGTTGCGGATTCTTGCAAGGGGTTTAATCACAAGTATGTATTAGTACAAGTAAGGTCAGTACATTAGCATAGGTTCACCCACACAAGACTTATAAAACCAAAGAAGACTACTCAGCTATATGAAGCGAAAGCACTTGATAGAATTCCCATGTGTCCTCGAGAACGTTTGGTCCTCATTAGTATTTCCACCGGCTTGTCCTTTGCTAAGAAAGGATTGGGCCACTTGCTGCAATTGTTTGCTGTTTTATTTACTTGCACTTTACTTCCTTGCTTTATCAGAAAAAACCCTAAAAATTCGTTTTCTAAGTATTTACAAAGATTTCCTTGCGTTATCAGAAAACCCCTACAAATCCGTTTGCTAAGTATTTACAGAGATTTTCTACTCCATACCACTAGTCAACAACTTCTGCTCCTCGTTGGGATCGACACTCCTATTTATCGAAAGTACTACGATACACCCCCTATACTTGTGGGTCATCAATAGTAGGCTCAAATATATCATCTAGCTTAACATGGAATTTTTCAGCAATTTTCTTATATTCTTCTTCAAGCTCACGTACACTTATTGCTACCTGATTAAAGAAGTGTTCATACATGACTTCCTCATTTCCTTCACTTACCGGAATCTTGACATGATCCTATTTACAAGATCTTAAACTGTGTAGGTCGGTGAAGGAGCATTGCTATAATCAAGTTCTTCAGGCTCCTCCCTTTGGATTCTTATCATCTTGAGGTCTTCAACTGGATTTGGATCGGCTTTACCTGCAAATTTAGCTAGAGTGAGAGTTTGACTCTCGGTTATCTTACCTAGATGTGCCTCAACAATCCATGTTCTTTCTTGGAGGGCCTACAAATCATTCCTCAAACTAACAGCTTGGTTAGATAATTTACCAAGCATGGCATCATGATTCTCCGTAATTTTAACTAGAATATTGTTTTGCTCATTTTGTGAGTTCATAAAAGATTTAAGATTTTCTTGGAGACTATTATTACTTGATGCAATATTATTATTAGAGTTACCTGCAGGACTAGAATAATGTTTCTGAAAACTTGGGTTATAATTTTTCTTCCAAGCAGGGTTATAATCACTACGGGCTATGAAGTCTATTTCTTCAATAGTTGGTTCGGGAGTAGCTCTTACCTGGGTTTCCTTACCTTTAACGGCTAATATGATCTCATCCAACTTAGCATTAAGTTCTTCATTTTCCTGAGGTGTGACGGAGTTCACCTTCTTCGTGTTTGATCTTTCCACATGCCATCGGGCATGGTTATCTTGCATATTGTCTAGCAGCTGCTTTGCTTCGGTAATTTGCTTACCCATAATTTTTTCCAGCTACAGTATCTAGCATAGACTTAGACACAGGGTTAAGAGCATTATAAAATAAATGGAGAATTAACCAATCTTCCATCCCATGGCTGGGATAGTTTCTCATGTATTCTTTCATTCTATCCCATGCAAGCGCTAGTGGCTCACGCTCTTCCTGTCTAAAACCAGTAATATTAGATCTTAGTTGCATAGTCTTTGCAGGTGGAAATAATTTAGTCATAAATAAAGAAGTACATTCCACCCATGATGCAATAGTATTTCTAGGCAAAGATAGCAACCATTATTTTGCTCTTCCTCTAAGAGAGAAAGGAAATAAGCGCAACTTGACTGCATCGGGGTCAACATCTTTAATGCGCATCATATCACATATTTTAGTGAAAGTATTTAAATGCATACCTGCATCTTCTACAGCAGAGCCTCCAAATTGATTCTGTTGAACCAAACTTAAATAGTGGGGCTTAATTTCATAATCTTCAGCAGCAATTGCTAGCTGAGTAATAGGAGTATGCAAATAATCATTGTTGGGAGTTGCAAACTCCCCTAGTTTGTTTTCAGCCATACTTCCTATGTTTTTGGATTTTCTCAAACAATTACTAATGATGATAAAACAAGAATTAAAAAGACGAACTAATTTTTTTGGTTTTTCAAATAAAAACTGAAAGCAAAGTAACAAAATTAAAAACGAGAATTAAAACTAGCAAGGTTCCTACTAACCTCACCAAGGTAGCTAATGCTTCCCCGGCAACGGCGCTAGATAAAGGGTTGATACCTTCAATCCGGATTATGGATGTAGTATAGCTCTTTTTTCCTAGTAGACCTAGGTTTATCGAATACTTGGGAAGCAGAAAGAAAAGTGAGATTAATTAAACGGACCTTCAAGAGTTTCAGGCGGGATCGGACGCGAGGGGGAAACAGGGGAGGGCGAGATAGGGAGCTAGGTTTTGTGGGGCACTCCGAGTAGATAAGGGGAAGGGATCATAGGCGCGGCGCTGACACGGCAGACGGTGACCTGCCCCGCTCCGTCTCACGCGCACAGAGCAGAAGGAACGAAAGAAAGGGACGTACAATAACGGGAGGCATCGGTGGAGAAGGTGTCCGGTGCGGGAGCCTGCTGCTGATCGCGCCAAACCAAGATAGGGGCGGGTCGACTCGCACCAGGTCGAGAGGGAAGACTAGCTAGGTCGGACCGAACCGGAGAGGGGGACACGGTCGAGTGCACCAGGTGGGTGGCGTTGATCACAAAGAGGGAGGAGGCTTTGGAGTGTGTGGCTAGAGGTTTTGGTTTAGCCACACATGAGAGTACGGGTAGGAGGAGGCGATTCGGTGGCACAGATGGTTTGCTAGGAAAACCAGAGAGGAGGAACTGGCGCAGCTGGATTAGGCTTTTACTTTGATAGGGAAAAATAAAAGGTTCTTGGGTTCCTGATAAGAAAAATTAAACTAGGCTAGAAAGCGGGGGGGTTGGGAAGGGTTAAAAGAGAAGAGTAGAATAAGAGGAAGGTGTTGGTGAAAGGATTAAGGGTGGTTTATATAGGGGTATATGTATACACCCACAAGAAACAAAAGGAGAGATATATGTGTGGATGCCCACATATACCGGAGAGATTGATGGTAACCAGGTAGATGGGGTAGATTAGCTAGATTAGTTTTACATGGAGATGATGGTTAGGTAGGGTGGATGGATAGATAGATGTGTAGGTTATTCTTTTTTTGTTTTTCAAGCTTTTGTTTGATTCAAAACTTTCAACAGGTTCCAAGCAATATCTTTCTATCAAATCAAATAAAAGACTAGAAGGAGGAAGAAGGGTGCATGCTCACATGGATCATGCATGCATAAATGCTCCCTCTAGATTGTGACAACAAGCTAGATCAACAAGCCTCTTGCCATGATCCAATTGGAATATTCAAACAAAACATGCCTTATTTAAATACATGACTAATTAAACTCAAATAATCACCCTAGTGTGTGTGGGTCCACTAGGGTTTAATATGACATTATGAATTCAACTAGGCTCCATATTTGAATAAAGCATAACTAGAAGGAAGCTTCTATTTATACATATGGCAATAAAAGGAAAACCATGTAGATTCTCATATCAATATTGTGAGAACAATATAGATCATATATGGAACAAGGATAACAAGGTAGAACCACCCAAATTGTTTATGATCTAGATTTAAATACCAGAAGAAATGCAATGCTCATACATATTTTGGATAGTGGAGTTATAAGGTGGTAGCAAAGAAAGGTGGTGGAGTGAAAAATAGATATGCCCACAACTCAACTTGGGCATGAAGCAATTTATCAAGAAGCAATACAATATATCAAGAGGCAAATGCAAGCAAGCAATATAAACACATATGGGATAAGAACCCAAAAGAGGGGTTTTATATGATGCTCAAATACAAGGTGGCATGGTGACATGAGCATGATATAATGATGATGCAATGAATGACATGTAGGAAGTAGCATATATAGACTAGGCAAGTAGCATTTCAATATTGTTAGATAATTAGGATGCTACACATAAATACTACACGTACATAGAAGAACAGTGAAATTGAAAGAGGTACGGCACATGATCTTTTTGAAACAGAGAACATCCATTGTATTACGGGCACACCATACAACTTGCACTTGCATAATTCACAGGCAGAGAATACAACAGGAGCAGACCCACATGATCCATCAATCTGAGGGATAGCCGTCGTAGTAATCGTAGTGGGTGGTACCATATTCGCCATAAGGCGACACCATCTACAGCTTAGAATGCTCGACAATTCTGCAATACTCCGCCAGCAATCGATCGAGTTCGAAAGGACGGTCATTGATCCATAATCCTCCTACTCCGTACCCATGGACAACCCTTGGCTCCTCTTCCCACGCAAGAGCCTCAAAGTTGTAAGATCTAATCTCGGATAGGTCTGGATAGTAGATGCCACTAGCATGCTGATGACTGCAAGTGCATAGATCGTTTGTAGCTAGTTTCGAAATAAAGATATCGATCCCATAGAGAGCAGTAGGCGAAAGACTAAAATGCTTTTAACTAAAACTAAATGAAGTACTTAAGGAATAATTATAAGATGCAAGAAAAGTAGAAATGTTTTTGGGTTTTTGATTGAGCAAAACAATAAAGTAAAGTGAAGTAAAATTAATGCAGAAAATAAGAATCGCGTTTGTAAGAAAGCTTGGAACTACAATAGGGAAAACGGCGTTCTCGGGGAGTGGTGGATACACCGCTAGCAGTTTAGAAAGAATGGTCAATTATAACAAATATTCTCATGACATGTATGTATGTGGGAGGAGCTTTATATATGGATGAATAGGTAGCAACCACTGCTCAAATCTTCCGCCATAACCACAACTGATAGATAATCGACATCTATCGTATTACCCCTCTCTTAAGAGATTTCTCCCATGGCATGGACATGGCTTGATGAGTTCTCCTTGATTCCCCAAGTTAGTACGTAAAGAATGACAACTACTTTATAGTCACAATAAGTGCTATCATCCTTCCTTCTACCAACAAGTAATCCCCTTCATCAAGTTCCCGTAAGAGGAAATATTAAGGAGATGCACAACTCCCAACATCAAGATGAAGACAATTAACACATACATATAATGATGTATAACATAATAATCTCTATATTATCTCAATCATATGCTAGGGTTTATCCATCTCCCCAAGAACTAATGAACTACTCAGACATGGAGGCAAGCAGCATCATGGCAATGGTAATGAAAACAATTATAGATGAATAGTTCTTGTATAAATACAAAACGAGTGCTAGAATTACAACAAGATCTAGATGGGATGGATGGAGATGATGGTGGTGCAGCGGTTGATGAAGATGGAGATCGATGCCTTGGCCTCCCAGATCTGCGTAGGGCGAAGATGGCTCCCTAGGGCAAGTTCCCCCTCCAGATCCCTTCCGGAGGTGAGGTTTATGGTGATTTCTGGGTGTTTTGTATGTCGTCTCTCTGATCCAGTTGCATGGGGTGAAACTATTTAAGGAGGCGGTGGCTGCGCCAACTATACGGCAGGAACTATACGGTCGGAGAAAATACTCCCGCCGTATAGTTGGTCGTTAAGCCTTCTATATCCTCTAATCGCTTCGGGCTTTCTTCTGGTATTAATATTTCCCAAATAAGCGATTTACGTAGTTTTTGACACCTTTTCGCTCCAGTACAGCTGGTCCAAGGGTTGTGTCCATTGTATACATCATCTGTCCTGATCCTGGTGAAAATAAACATAAAAGATGTGCGTGAACGCCGTAAAATACCAAGATCCTATAAGTACAATGCAAAATACTAATATAAAACATGATGCAAATATGCACTCATCAACTTACCCAAGCTTAGACTCTTGCTCATCCCGAGCAAGACTGACTTAATGATTGTGATCCTCATATTCATAAGGTGAGTCGATAAAATAAATTAGGCAGTTGCAGCATGTGTTTACCTTATAAGATACATCAGAATAAGTTCATAAATAGTACCTTACTCGAACCATCTGAATAATATTAAAATGCTTCCACACCTTAGTGATCAACAGTTCACAAAAGATGAATCTCAATATGATGTAAAGTGTTTCGGTTCGACCGAATGAGTTAGTGAGGTAGTCCGAAGCGTTTTTAGGATTAACATATTCACTTGGGATTCAAAATCTCAAACGTTTCTTTGTTTTACTACAAGACAATGTTGTATGCATATTTTCTCTTTGCACATTCGCTCTTTTTACTCTTTCTTTTCTTTGTTTTTATATATATGCATGCTCACACTTTTGTTTAAGTGTTATGCAAAGGAGCTAGCCATACATTCCACTTCATGTAGGAATTTAAAGTTTAACGATCTCAATTACCAAATTCCAATTGTATACGAAGCATATTTATGGCTTGAAGACTCTACCTCGACTTGTTCTCATTCTAATTTGATAGCACTTTTAATTTTCTTATGTCAAGGTCTCTTTTTCAACTTAACTGATTAGATCATTTTTCCTTTTGTAAATCAAACCATCAACTTACAACATATTGTCTAAATTATCTTTATATGTTACATTAATACCAATGGTGTGGAAGACTTCTATTTCTATCATCAGGTGCAAGTAAAATTATACTCAAACCATTCATATATCAAATAAGATAAGCATAAACTCAATAATGCTCCATATATATAATAATGAACTCGGAATTTCATAAATGGGATCGACTATTCCTTAAGGGAATATAAATGATGCAAACTTTATTTCGAAGTAATGCAAGACTAAAATAATAATATAGAAATTATAAGATAGATTGGTCTTAAAGATCTCTCCAATCTTGGAATCATGCCAGGCGGGATCAAATAACTCCTTACTGGTACCTATTCCTCCTACTGGATAAGAAGGGTATTGTCTTCTTCCCCTTTGTTGCAAACCTTAACTATGCTTGTAAGGTGGATGCTGAGCTCGGCCATGCCGTACTAAAGCTTCAGAATTTTCCTATGGAGGAATTTCTTCTCATCTGTCAACTCAAAAACAGTTTTAATCAAGAAACCAACTCTACCATCGATGTCATTGACCTTTTTCTCAAGGTCTTTACTCATCATCCAGTAGGAGTTAATCCCTTCTCCAATAGTTTCAACACATGTTTTCGAAGATTTTTCTAACTGATAGATCTTATCATGAATCTCATCTTGCCGCACCTTCTTAGGCTTAAGAGGTGACGGACCGAGAGGAGGTTTATAATAAGATCCTATGTTGTGGCGATAGGGATTAGGGAGATACTCATCCTTGATTTTTCTCTGCTCTGCTTGCCTCATCATCTCCATCCTTTGTGGGAACATTTCCTCCCAGCTTGGGAGAGGCTTGATCTCCGAGCTTGATCATGATGATGATGATTCTTTAGGCTCTACTCATTCGATCCTCTTCACGGGTTTCTCTTCTTTCTTCCTCCAAATCTTGTTGACATGGAAGGGTTGCATGGCTTCGCTGCACGGGTATTGTTAGAAAGGGCTTGTATAGGGATGGTGAGGATTTTTTGAGGCTGGAGGTTGTAGCTCTGCGAAAACTTAATGAAAAAGGTTAGATGTAATTGTCTTTAAAAGGGGAGGTCGACAACCCTAGCCGCCAAGCTTAATGAGCAACTATATGGGTGGGGCCCGTATAGGTCCCGTCGTATAGTTGTGGACCGCCTTTAGGTTTCCCTCTATGGTGGTGCCAACTATACGGCCGAGAATTTTCTTCCCGCCGTATAGTTGGTCATTAAACCTTCTGTACCTTAGAATAAATTTTCGGAGATGGGGTCGATAACTATATGACCGCAACTATACAACCAGTATTTTTATTCCTGCCATATAGTTGGTCGTTAAACCTTCTGGAATCACCAAAAATTACCTGTTTCTCCGAGGATTCTTTATTAACCTGAAACTTAATGAAATACCAAGTTTTGACAGAAAAATAGCAACTTTAATTTTTTGACCAACATTAACATCAATTGAACGATATTTTAGTATCAACAAAAAAATTCGACTTTACTAGAGCTTAAGTGTTCTTTATTCAACACAACTAAATCTTAATTTAAAGTTTAAAAATCTACTCAAACCTTTTATTTCACATGGGTTGCCTCCCATGCAGCGCTCTTTTATGGTCAATAGCTTGACCGTGATGTTGCTCATTTAGTCTCGATTTTATCCTTCTTCCAATTGCCATTCCTTCCATACTTTTGCTCAATCATTTCTTCTAGGGTAATCAATCGTATGGTGATTGCACTTATATCTTCTTTTTCTCGATAATGCTTCAAGCGTTGTCCATTTACCACCCATGAAAGAGAGGGTGTTTTCCCCTGGAGCTTCACTGCTCCCGATGCATAAGCTTCTTCAACTATACAGGGGCCTTCCCACTTTGATCAAGCTTTCCTGGAAACAACTTAAGACAAGAATTATAGATCAAAACCTTGTCTCCACTCTTAAAAACCTTTTTTCTATTTTTCTATGATGCCATCTTTTTACCTTCTCTTTAAACAATCTAGCATTTTCATAAGCCTCACTTCTAAACTCATCTAAAGCATGAATGTCTAATGAACGTTTTTCTCCTGCTGCTTTAAAATCATAGTTCAAGTTCTTGATTGCCCCAAAGGCCTTATGTTCCAATTCTAAAGGTAAATGGCATGCCTTATCATAAACCATATTATATGGTAGCATACCCATTGGATTTTTAAATGCAGTTCGGTATGCCCAAAGAGTGTCATTTAGCTTGTATGACCAATATTTTCTTGTTTTATCCACTTTCTTCTCTAGTATGGTCTTTATTATTTATTAGAGAGTTCCACTTGACCACTCGTTTGAGGATGATATGGTGAAGCAACGCGGTGAGTTACTCCATATTTGTAGAGGATCTTCCTGAAAGTTCCCTTCATAAAATGAGAACCACTGTTAAAATCTAGGAACTCCAAACCTGGGGAATATGACGTCCTTGATCATCTTCACTGAAGTAGCTACATCTGTATGATTTGATGGAATAGCTTCAACCCATTTAGTAACATAATCGACAGCAACAAGAATATGAGTGTAGCCATTTGATTCTATAAAGGGTCCCATGTAGTCCATTCCCCACACATCAAATGGTTCAATTATAAGACTATAATTCATTGCCATCTCTTGTCTTCTGCCTATATTACCTCTTTTCTGGAAAGCATCACAATGTTCTACATACATGTGTGCATCCTTGAGCAAGGTGGGCCAATAGAATCTGGATTGAAGTACCTTTGTTGCAGTTCGCTTGCATGCATGATGTCCTCCATATGGGCTGTCAAGACAAGCTTGCAAAATTGCATTCACTTCATGGTTAGGAACACACTTTTGAATCATTCCATCAGGTCCATGACGAAAAAGAGACGGATCATCCCAAAAGTAATATTTAAGATCATTAAAGAACTTCATTCTTTTATTTCTTTTCATACCATGAGGTACAAATTTTCCTATGAGATAATTAGCATAATCTGCAAACCAAGGATCAACGATTTCAACATTTGCTAAGTATTCTCCGGGAAGTGACTCATTTATAGACACAAGGTTAGTAATTATTCCCTCCATCCTAGAGAAATGATATGATACTGGATTATCTTTACCCCTCCTATCTACTATTTGCAAATTGTATTCTTGCAGTAATAAAATTCATCTAATCAACCTAGGCTTTGCATCCTTTTTCACAAGGAGGTGATGCAGAGCTTGGTGATCCGTATGAACTATTACCTTAGAATTTATTATGTAAGATCTAAATTTGTGCTAACACACAGATTTTTAATCCTAGATGCATGTTATGCCATACATCGCAATTCCAGGATTACCATTTTTGCGAGACATAACAGATTGGTACCATAGTTCATCATCCATTACAAACCATAATAAAGGTCATACAAATAAAGGATCTCATGATCCAGTCTTATTACAATCAACGCAGTGGAATAATGTAATAACGGTAGCATAGTCGAAGCTCTATCTTCAGGATCACAGGCAATGCTGACGATGGGAGATGATCCTAGTTGTTATAGACTTCCTGCTGTCCATCATCCTGGTAGTCCTCCTCATAGTCTGGCCATAGGAATAGCCAGGGACAAAGCCATGAGTACTCTTTAAGTACTCGCAAACTATCACTAACAAGTAAAGTGGTTCAAGTAGGAATCCTAAGCTCTAGGTTTATTTGCAAAACGGCAGATTTATCTCTAACTGAGTTTAGAAGTAAATAAAACTAGTTTAGTCTTCTACAACACCTAAGTGGTAACTTAGTTTTCATGTTCACAACCCTGTTGTGGTCAAGTCAAAGTCATAATTCCTTTCACAAGTCATTTTGAAAACATCTGAAGACGAAATAGTATGGCCACTCCAACTGTCCATAACTACGGACGCGGCTATTCGAATAGTTCGACACTCTGCAGAGATTGTACACTTTCACCACAAAATTCGATACATCCATCAGGAACAATCCTGATTCACCATACTCAGTATGCGGATAGTCAATCCTAACCTTTCAATTACACACCCTAGTATAGGCACCTCCCCTATGAGTTTGGCCTCCCAACCATGACCATCTGTCATCTTGGGAACTGCACAGGTGGACAATCATCACGAGGTAGCCTCAGCTTAAACCTCTTTCACAAGGTAACCCATACTAAGATATATAAACTTCCAGTCAAGCTCTACCCAAATTCTGGTATTGTGGTTGTACGGTAAAATTGGAATCGTATCGCATCTGAACCCAACCATCAATTTTATAAAAGGGCTAAGGCTCATGCCTCAACATTTTCATCATCAAATCATCTGGTGTTCACAATAACATGTCAAAACATTTCATTAGAATGACTCATCGTTCTAAGGTTTTCATAATCATTTTCACCAAGTATTCACATCTAAAGTGATCAAGTTTTATGCTTAGCACTAGCCACTAAAGTTGGGGGTAATCACTAATGAGGGGTGCTAATCAAGTGTGACGTATCTAAATCTAGATCGCATGCCTTAGTATGACATCTAGTTCTAACTAACCTAGGCCAAGTTTTATGCTCTTTATGCTACCTCTAATATCTTTCCAAAACTCACTAAATACTAACTAGAAGTAATAAAGAACTTTGATAAAGAAATAAAAGAATAATGCTTGCAAGTAAAACTGGGATTTGGTATAATCAAGGTGGCATAACCAAATATGCCTAAGGCCTCTAGTTTGCATAGTTATCATGCAACTGTTACCTTGCAAAGTTCTAGCTTGCTAGGATGGCTTGCATGGTTTAGTTTAGCTTGCATAGTCAGTAGCTTGCCTTGAGTAGTGCAGTGGTTGAAGTTCTCCTCTCCTTCTTCTTCGTAGTAGTCTCCTTCCTCTTCGTATCCTTGGTCGGTACTAGCGTCTATAAATAAATACAAGATACACAATCACCAAACAATACTTAAATACTTCTATTAGGCACACAAGGTTCACACTAGATGATCTAGCATCATCACATTCATCACATGAAATAAAGACTTAGGCTTATTTATTTTATTTTGGAAAAGTAATTTCTACTCATTGAAAACTACTTAACATTTAATATTCTCCAATTAAAATATGGGATCATATTGACACATGTCATCACCACATATTTTAATACTTGGAAATATGATTTAAAGTGGTGTCACAATTTAATAAGGTTTAACATTATTATTTTAATTAATTAAAGTGACTAGAAATGCCTATGGGGCATTCTTTTAATACTTGTCCATTATTACTGCAGGTAAACCTAGATATTTTTATATATTCAGAAAGATCTTGTCAAATGTGATTTTTGAGAGTTGGAATCAACTCAAAAGCATTTATAGTTGATTTTTCAAAAATGTTTGAATGCATAAAAGTCTCTACCTTGTTATTTTTACTATAGGTGATCTATAATTTCAAATGGTTTGAACCCAACGGGCTTGGACTAATAATTTCAATACCTTTCTAACAAAATTGGTTTCATGCCATTTGGTTTAGTGAATCTCTCTTAATTGATTTTTTAAACTACTGACAGAACTAGGTTTGAACTAAAATGGAAAAATCTATATTTGAACTACTGGGTTGCGCGGGAGAGCTAAATGGGTCGGCCAGCTGGACAGCGCGAGCATAGCATGCTGCTACCAGAGCAGTCCCACGCATCAGCGACTCTGTCTATGCGAAGCAGTATCCTTCAATCTAGGCCCTACGATTAGAACTTGATCTAACGACTGGGGTGTGTCGTCTCCGTCGGGCAGCGCCGGTGAGACTGAACCCTAACGCGGAGGTGGGGGTCGTGTGAGGCTCACCAGGGCTCCATCTAGGGTCGGCGTTGGGCGCTAACAAGGTTGTTGACAACGGCGGTTCGAATGGTGGTCACGGCGGCTCCTGGGGCAGCTCCAATCAGGCTCCCTTCTCCTTCTGCAGCGGCGGACTACGGTGGAATTCCGGCGATGTGGAGCTCGCCTTGCTCCGGTGAAGGGTCAGTGGTGTTCTGTGAGAGGTGGGGAGTGAGATGGTGTGGCAAATTGGGGCTAGGGAGGCCTCCTTTTATAGCCGAGAGAGTGAGGCAGTACGGCATGGGCAGAGCTCGACGGGGTCGATGGTACAACGAGCTATTGGCATGGCGAAGGGCGTAGGCCAGTGCACGGTCTCCTGGCGATGCTCAAGGACTTAATGGCGCGACATGGGGCGGTCTAGGTTGGTCAGAATGGGTTGGTGCTCTGAGCGGCACCAACGGCAATTTTGACGACGCACAGTGGCTACGGGTCATGCGGCGGCGAACGGGGATGTCTGGGGGGTTGTTGGTGTCGCGGTGATTGCAGGCACGGGCGGCGAAGGTGAGGCGCGGCGTGTACGTGTGTGTCGGGCGCGGTGCTCTGGCGTGCTCTCGGCATGGCACAGAGACAGTGGGCGCGGCTATGCTGGGGTGGTCCAGGGCCTGGCTGCGTGCAAGGGCTAGACAGGGGGTGGCAGTGGACGGCCAGCTGCCTCCTGCACATGGTGAACGGGCGCAACAATGGGGGGCTTGGTTGGCTCAGCACTGGTCCAATGGTAGGGTTCTAGCTTGTTGAATGCTTATGTGCTCACTGGGGGAGATAAGGGGTAAGAATTGGGGACAAGGGTTTGAATGATCACTGCTCAAAATAGTGTAGTTAGGCAGAGTTTGAAAAGTGTCTCCAGGTGTTTGATGAAATGGCTGAAAGAATTCAAGTTTGAAATTTTTGTATGAATTTTGGTGAGTGCACTGGTCACATACTTGGTAGTATCTGGTTGCTTGGGTTTCGCAAGGTGAATTGGTTTGAGTGGTTTTTGAGAAATGGTGATCTTAGTACCTATACTTGATTTAGTTTTGAATTGTCATTTGAATAGGTCTGGAAAATGTTTCTGTGGGTTTGCAAGGTGGGCTTGGGTTCACTTTTACTTGTTCTATCAAGGGGTGAAGAGAATTGGATTTGTTTCTGTTATAAATCTTGGACTAGAAACACTCAAAGTGGTCTAGCGGTTAACTTTGGTCAAAATGACCATTTGCTCATATTGTTTATATTTGAATTTCTCTTGATTTGATTCTGCTTGGAAATGATTTAGATGATTTTGTTTTCATCTTTGAACCAATCATTTCCACTCATAGCAATCACACATGGCAATACAAGCATTCATGCATTCATCACATACACACATGCATTCATATTGATTTTAATAACAAAACTTTTTGTTAACCCTAAACTTGGGTGATTAGAACTTGATAATCTTGATTAATATTTTTGGGATGTTACAAACCTTCCCCCCTTAAACAAAATCTCATCCCGAGATTTAAGAGAAAGAAAACTAGGATTTAAAGAGATCTAGAAACTCAGTCCTAATATAATCTTCTTGCTCCCAAGTAGCTTGTTCTTCAGTGTGGTTACTCCACTGGATCTTGAGAAACTTGATACTCCGGGTTCTGGTGGTTCTGAAGGCTTCCTCCAAAATATGAATGGGTACTTCGGGATATGTCAGGTCCTCGTTGATCTCTATGGTTTTGTGATCAATATTCCTGAAAACTTTGGTCTTCTCCGGGACTTCTAGGCATTTGCGAAGTAACTAGATATGAAACACATTATGCACGGCTGACATCTCCTCCGGCAGTTCCAGTTGACAGGATACTTCTCCTCGGCGATTCAAAATCTTGAAGGGTCCGATATATCTGGGGGCTAACTTTCCTTTGAGTTGGAAACATTGCATTACTTTCAAGGCTAGGTCCCGAAGTCTCTTATCGGCATAACTCTTCTGTCTGGATTGGGCGGTCTTGAGGTGCTCACGGATCGGGTCATCAATTTCATCAACCATGAAATTCATAACAGGATTTCCGTACAGTTTGGGAGCTACACGCGTCCTGGTAGACCTACGAGGTTCGGTAGTATTCTCTTTCGAAGTTTCATGATCATTATCATTAGTTCCCTCTTCAATTGGTGAAGCCAACTCCGGAACGACTTCCGGCGCTGTGCTACTCGCCATACTATGAAGAGAAGGTTCTACAACCTCTTCGAGTTCTACCTTCCGACTACTCACACCTTTCGCGAGAAACTCTTTCTCTAGAAAGGATCCATTCTTGGCAATAAAAACCTTGATATCCAATCTGTGATAGAAGGAATGCCCGATAGTTTCCTTAGGGTATCCTATGAAGACGCATTTTTCTTCTTTGGGTTTGATTTTATCCGGTTGAAGTTTCTTCACATAAACATCGCATCCCCAAACTTTAAGAAATGACAGCTTAGGTTTGTTTCCAAACCACAATTCATACGCTGTCTTTTCAACGGATTTATATGGTGTCCGATTTAAAGTGAATGCAGCGGTTTCTAGTGCATAACCCCAAAATGGCAGTGGCAAGTCCGTCAGAGACATCATAGATCAAACCATATCTAATAAAGTACGATTACGATGTTCCTACACACCATTTCACTGTGGTGTTCCGGCAAGTGTGAGTTGTTAAACTATTCCACACTCTTTCATATGAGTGTTAAACTCGTAACTTAGATACTCACCTCCACGGTCGGACCATAGAAATTTGATCTTTCTATTACGATGATTTTCCACTTCACTTTGAAACTCCTTGAACTTTTCAAAGTTTCAGACTTGTGTTTCATCAAGTAGATATAACCGTATCTACTCAAATCATCCGTGAAAGTTACAAAATAACGATATCCACCTCGCGCCAACACACTCATTGGACCATATACATCAGAATGTATGATTTCCAATAAATCTGTCGCTCGTTCCATTGAAACGGAAAATGGCGGTTTAGTCATCTTGCCCATAAGGCATGGCTCACATGTATCAAATGATTCAAAATCAAGTGATTCCAAAAGTCCATCCGAATGGAGCTTCTTCATGCGTTTAACGCCAATATGACCTAGGCAGCGATTACCACATATATGCGGATATATCATCATTAAGTTTAATCCTTTTAGCATCAGCATTATGAATATGTGTAACATTATTATCGAGATCCAATAGAAATAAACCATTCATCATCGGTGCATGACCATAAAAGATTTCATTTATATAAATAGAACAACCATTGTTCTCCGATTTAAATGAATAACCACTTCGCATCAAACATGATCCAGATACAATGTTCATGCTCAATGCTGGCACCAGATAACAATTATTCAAGTTTATAACTAATCCCGATGGTAAGTGGAGAGGTAGCTTTCCAACGGCGATCACATCAACACTTGATCCATTGCCGACACGCATCTTGACCTCACCTCTTGCTAGCGGTCGCTTGTTCCGTAGCCCCTGATTCGAGTTACAAATATTAGCAACTGAACCGGTATCAAATACCTAGGTGCTACTGTGAGTACTAGTCAAGTACACATCAATAACATGTATATCATATATACCTTTATTTGCCTTGCCGGCCTTCCTGTCTGCCAAATACTTGGGATAGTTGCGCTTCTAGTGGCCAGTCCCCTTGCAATAATAGCACTCGGTTTCAGACTTAGGGCCAACTCGGGGTTTCTTTTCAGGCACGGCAACTGGCTTGCCGCCCTTCTTTCCTTTCTGTTTACCCTTCTTGTCTTTCTTGAAACCAGTGGTCTTATTGATCATCAACACTTGATGTTCTTTCTTGATCTCCACATCTGCAGTTTTAAGCATTGACAGAAGCTCGGGGAGAGACTTCTTCATGCCTTGCATATTATAGTTCATCACGAAGCTCTTATAGCTAGGTGGCAGAGACTGCAGAACATGATGGATGCCTACGTCAATGGGAATCGTTATACCCAAGGACACAAGCTTATCGGCATAACCCGACATCTTGAGTACATGCTCACTTACGGAGTTGTTCTCTTCCATCATGCAGCTAAAGAACTTTTCTAAAGCATTGTAGCTCTCTACAGCAGCATGTGTGTCGAAAATCATTTTCAACTCACCCATTGTATCAAATGCATTGCCGTTTTCGAAACGCTTTCGAAGTTCTGGCTCTAGCCCATACAATATGCCGAAATGAACTAAATTGTGGTCCTCCTGACGAGTCAGATAGACATTCTTCTCCTCGTTAGGGGCATCATCAAACGGTGGGGGGCCTAGCGGAGCTTCTAGCACATATTGCTTTTGTGCAGCAGTGAGGAGAATCCTCAAATTCATGGCCCATTCCGTAAAGTTGCTACCGTTCGTTGCAAGTTTCTCTTTCTCCATGAACACATTGAAATTAAAAGCAGGTGGTGCCATCTACAACAAAATTTGTAAAGTTTAGACTAAGTTTATGATATATTGAGTTCAACTAATCCAAATTAAGAATGAACGCCCACTCAAAAACGACATCCCTCGTGCCTTTTTGGTGATTACATGAACCAGATCCACTACACCAAGCCCGATCATCACGTGAGTTGGTGTAGCTTCAAAGGCGAGCATCAAATGGGCATCATATCTTCCATATGACTCATGCTTAACCTTTCAGTCCGTGTTCCGAGGCCATGTCTGTACATTCTAGGCTCGCCAAGTAAGAACCTTAGTATTTGTGTGTGTAACTGTCTTACACCCGAAATATGATCGTGGATCCAAGAACACCCGATCATCACGTGATGTCTTAGAGCGACGAAACATAATCGGTGCATACTTAAGGGAGAACACATTTTTATCTTGATATCTAAATGAGGGATGATCTTATTATTCTAATAAAACGCCAAACAAGCAACATAAGATACAATCAAACATCACATGTTTATAAGTGGAATGATATGGTTCATCCACTCGATCTCCATCATGTGCATCGTGGTATGATCACTATCATACCTCTATGTGTAAGGCCAAGGTCAATGGAACTTACACTTTATGTGTGTTGTAAGAGTATTGACTCATACTTCTACTTACAACATCAACTAGATGCCTCTAATTTATCATGACACTAGCCCAGCAACAATCTAAACTAGACGCCTCTAATTTATCCATTGTAAGTTTTGCGTGGCTTAGGGCTTTCGAAGATAGAACCGTTTTTACCTACGAACATGAACCACAACGAGCATAACCAAATTGTTGACAACTCGTTGCAAATTAGATATTGACTATAGCAGGAGAGACAGACACCCGCTAGCCACTTATGCAAAACTAGTTGCATGTCAAGCGTGGAACAGGTCTCATGTGCGAGGACATGTAAAGTTTGTCCATGCCGCTTCATCCCACTATGCCACCAATATCCAAAGTACAACTAAGAAGCAATAACATGATCATCATCGCCCACATACTCATATGTGTACTACACGTGCAAAGCATCTACGCATAGATCCGGCTCTGATACCACTGCAGGGTTCGCAGCATAGAAAACAAAAAAATTCCTACAATGGGAACAACTATGTACCAAGATCTATCTACTAGATACAAGCAACAGGCAGATATACATCCGTAGAGAACATACCCTTGAAGATCGACAAAGCTTAACGAGGTTGAACTCGTAGTTGATATAGACGATCTCTTGCCGATCTCAAGATCGAGAGGAAGTCCTAGCGCCGCAAATCAGCGGCGCATCCGTGCTCGCACACACGTCCGAGGCACCGAGCAACTTCCGCCTCCTCTCTCGAGCGATGCAGCGGAAGCACAACTCTTTCTTGCTGAATAGCCACCGGGAACATGTATCTCGCTAGTCCGAGACCATGGGGAATAAATACTAGAGGGGGAGAGAGATCCTTCACGAGGAGGTGTGAGTGAGAGAGAGGGAGGGGGCTCCTTTTATAGGAGGATGGGGGAACCCCAAGGGGGTGGCCGGAGCATGGGGGATACCCCCTTGCCCTCCCTCAGTTGATGTGGGTGGACACTTCACTCACAAAAATGCCTATCAATTTCCTCCACTCAAAAATCCACTCAAATTCCCATTAAATTTCCACCAAATTTAATGCAAACTCTCATTAAATAAAACTCCTTTTATTTTATTCAGAATTTTGTCAATTAATTTAATGACAAACATTCACATATAACCCCTTGCTAGTATTTCATTTCACATGCAAAAACACTTTCTGCAATTTCACCCGAAAACCCGTTTCGGTATCTAGTGAAATAAATTCCTGCGCTTGTTATTCTTTCCGGCATGAAACTTTTGCTCCAAATGGTGTCGGTGTCTCTTAAGTGTGTAACCCTACGGTTCTCAAATAATGCGGACATGATCGAGACCCCTCTCAGATCAATAATCAGAAGCGGGACCTGGAGATCCATACTGACTCCCACACATTTAATGATGACTTTCTTGTGATCATGAGAACCTTTTACGCTAGTATCTTAATCCTTTTGTTTCACGATATATTACATGTCCGAGATTCGATCATCGGTATCTCCATACCTAGTTCGATCTCGTTACTGACATGTACTCTTTTCTCGTTCCCGTGATATAACATTCTAGTGATCAAATCACTTGCTTGCAAGCTAATCAATGTGATATCACCGAGAGGGCCCAGAGCATATCTATATGTCATCGGGATGAAAAAATCCACTCTCGGTCCATGGGCCTCAACATAATACTTTAGTAGTACTGAACCCATCTTTATAATCACCCTGTTACGGTGTGACGTTTGATGTTATCAAGATACTCTCCCGGTGTTAGTGATTGACATGATCTCATGGTCTAAGGATTAGGATCACTTCGTATGATTTTATAGCAATATAAACTCAATGAATTTGATCATAATGCTATACTTCGGATGAATGTTCATCACACCATTCCAATAATGTTGTGACCTCGTTATTAACAACATCCAATGTCCATGATCAGGAAACCTTGATCATCTTGTTAATCAACGAGCTAGTTTATGAGAGAGGCATAACTAGGAACTTTTTGTTTGTTTTTTAAACACACATGTATTAACGTTTCCGTATTAATACAATTATAGCATGCAAAATAAACATCTATCATATACTTGGAATATACATAATAACCACTTTATTATTGCCTCTTAGGGCATATTCCCTTCAGAGCATCCTTCACCCGGACACGTCCTATATGCTTGCACCATTTTCCAAAACCTTTTTCCATGCGGGTGCCGAATAAATACTCAAACTACGGACTCATGGATCAGACTAGGCAAGTTGGGGTCAAGGGGTTCCCAAAGCCCCATGTGGTTGTACGCTCATCTTGGTTCAAGAGGCAAGAACCCAAGGTCCTAAGGGTGGCAAGTATGGGACTGCAAAAACCACAACCTGTGTGGCCTCCCATACAAGCCTTAGCATGTTTACCTCACATCACCTGTCATACCATGTTTTCCTGTCCAACTAGGTTCATTCAGAGCTCGGATCCATTAACCAGGTGAATCAGCAGAACAACTAAGCTTGTCTAAGCACAGCAGATATGGTAGCTATAGCAATGCTCACAAAGCCAAATCCTAGTTATGCTAGGAGCAGTGGATCAGGTAATATAGGTTGAAAGGGAACATGCATCAGATAGGATAACTCTATATATTGATAAAATACTTTGGAACCATATGCACATGGCAGGAATTTAAAATGCTTGAAAGCATAAGCTCATATCATGTGTGGGGTTTCACTTGCCTTTGCCTGTTGATACCCAATACAGATCTTCGAATTCATCAGCTTGACTTGTTCGTCAACCACAAGGATATAGCTCTCCAGGGTTCATATTTTTGTCATTGTTCATCACTGACCTCCGATGGTCTTGATCTCGATCTTCAGTCTTGGACTCGATCTCGATTTTGATATCGTGTTCTACCGGAGAAGAACCAAACACCGAAAAGAAAGGAAACAATCAACACATGGCATCGATGCAATGCTCAAGCAAGGATGGTGATATGACAAGTTGAATTGTATTGAAATTAAAACCCTAAACAAGCTTGGTCATTTTAAACGGGGTCCGAGGGATCCAAACCCTAATTCAGAAAAACCTCGGATGCATATGAGAGGGTTCATTATGTTCTTATAATTAAACTTGTCATGAAATTTGATTAACAATGAATGATTATAGCTTAGATAGGTAGATATTATTTTTCTAAACATTTTGATATATTATACATATTTTTCTGATTTACAAATAATTACTTATTGAATTTACAAGATTTATTCAATTTCTGAAATAGTTAAAACAATTTATAATACTTTTTACACTCATACAGATGGTACCCGCAGTGACTGACTGATGGGCCCTAGGACACATCAGCAGCCACATGGGCAAAGGGACCCGCAACGGCTTTGACTGCGCTGATCCACGTGCGGTGACGATTGGCCGACACCGGTGAGCCACATAACGGCAAGGGGACGGCGGAGCAGCGCGAGCTAGGGCATGTGAGCATGCGTGTTGGATAGAGGAGGCCAAGGCGAGCCAAAGGGTGGTGGCGCCGCTTGGATTTGGTCGCCGGAACAGGGAAAACAACGGCGGCCGACGGCGGTGGCTGTAGGTGCTCGCGGGGAGGGTGCTACGGCTAGCAATCAACGAAACAAAGAGGTCCATCTGGACTAGAAGCTCACCAGAAGTGCAGTAGGCTTGACATTGGGGTGAGGCAAGGTCGAGGTCGACGGCGAGTAGCGATGGCTAGCGATGGACACGATGCTTCGATTCGGGGGATTGTGGGCTCGCGGGGCATGGTGGCCTATCTAGGCGAACTAGTAGAGCAGGGCGAGCTTGGTGGTAGCCTCAGCTTGAGCTAGGGTGGCCTGAAACGGATGGCGGCGATCTTCGGCTAGGGTTTCGGGTCCTTTGCGCGCAAACGACACAGAGCAAGAAAAATAGAGAAATAGGGATGAGAAGAGAGGGCATGGCACGGCCGTTCTTATCCTCATCTCAAGGGTCGATGGCGGGCATCGTGACGCGCAGGAGATCGATGGCGGCGCGCGGCACACGCAGCCGCTTCCCGTCGTCGACGATGACGACGAGGAACAGAAGGCCGAAAGGGTACGGGCCAGGGGCGGGCTCCAGTTGGGCCAAGGTGGGTCACAAGGAGCGTGAGTCTTGAGCCACAGAGAGGAAGAGGAAGAGGGCGGCCTAGGTAGGGTTCTGGCTATTTTATTTTTTTCTGAAATTCTTTTCTTTTTCTATTTTGCCTTTTCTCTTTGTATTTTCAAATATAAATCTATTTTGTGTATTTTGAAAACAACAAAACTTTGTAAACATTTGAAACATTGTAGGGGCCCTAGTTACTGCTTGGTCTTCATACCTTATGTACTTTCAAAACATTTAAAACCATTTTGAATGTGTTTCAAATAGAGAGGGGAAGCTAGGGTTTCAGGTTTTCGGTTTATTTTTCTTGCATTTTCTTTAGATTACACTAGATGATGCTCATGCTATGCACATACAAACCCTAATTACTATTTGGTAAAACTAGGGTTGTTACATACATCTTACACTGTTACTGTTTACTTTCTGCAAAGCACTTTCACCTTCCACACCATACAGTTAATCCTTTGTTACAGCAACCAGTGAGATTGACAACCTCATTGTTCGTTGGAGAAAAGTCTTGAGTTTGTGTTGTGCAGGTTTCCATGTTGCTTGCAACACCTTTGAGACGCTTCCTTCCTCCTACTGGTTCGATAACCTCGGTTTCTTACTAAGGGAATACTTGATGATGTGATACATCACACCTTGCTCTTGGGGTTTCCCGACGAAGCGCTCCCACGTTGACGCAGTGCTATCAAGATTTTCTGGCGCCGTTGTCGGAAAGGCTAAGGACGTCTTCACAAGGGGAGTCCTCCTCAACCTTTCTCTTTACGTTGTTTTTGGTTTGCTTAGTTTCTTTTGCTTGGTTTTGTTTGCCTCTTTTTAAAAAAACTCCAAAAAAATAGTTTAGTTTGGTTTGCTTTCTCTTATCAAAAACAAAAAAATTACTTCCCACTCCAGTTGTCGCCTTGTTCTAGCTCACCATGTTGTTCCCCAGGTTCACCCTGAAGGACCTTTCGATAGGTAGTGGCTCTATAATTGGGAAAGAAAATATTGAAGAATTCTTTAATCATGTTAGCAAGCATGAGGATATTGAGGATATATCTATAGTAGAACTTGCTCCTAATTATGAAATGGCTGCAGCTTATTTAGTTCATATGCTGGAGGCTAGGTTTGTTAACCTTAACCCCATGATGCAAATTTTGTTCCTTAAACTAAAAGAAGAAAAGAATGCTGAAAAGAGAGAATTTATTCTTGAAACTTTACTAAAAGAGTTATGTGATGTTGCTAAGGAAGCCAAAAAAGTCTTTGAGCGTTTTAATATGATAGGCTCATGTGTAGATGTTGTGGGTACTCTAGATAAAACCAAACCTAGAGAGTAAATTAAGATACCCATACCCTTTAAGCTTGTTGGAATGCATGAAGCCTTTGAAAAGAATTTTAATTGGATTGTTCCTGAAAATCCTTTTGACGAAAGTAGTGAACCAAAGAGAGATGAGAAGGGATCCTCCAAAACTCATTTGGATGAGATACCCTTCATAGTTGAAGAGTTTTCAAGTATTGATGTTAATGCTTCTTCATTTGAAAATACTTGATTTCTTGCTTCTTGTGCCTAACTTAAAGGCGTTAAAGAAAAGTACTTGTTGGAAGATAACCCAAGAGTTTTATTGAGTCTTGGAAGTTATTACTTCAGTAATGACCTCTCCTTATCCTTTTGGTTTGCTTTTTGTGCCAAGAATGACCTCTAATAAGAGGGAAGTAAGATTTGGGGAGTTGCTGTCCCAAAACAGATTTCTGTCCTCCATCATAAAAATTTGTGAGGAGTATCTGTAACTCGGATTGAGCTCACACTTTACGAATACGTCCCCCAGTATGTTAGCTAACTTCCGTTAGTTCAACACTTTTTGATTTGAGCAACATAAGGTCTTAAAAAAATCGGTTTCTACCTGCTGGTCTGTTTTGACAGATTTCTGCCATTATTTGCATTTGCTTCTTATTGATTCCTTTTTGGGTTCTTTTTGGGAAATTGAGCTTTTTTTAGGGGATTGCTATGGTAGCTTGTTTTTTTAGTGAAAGTTTTGCCATTCTAAAGATAAACCCAAGGGTCTATTATCTTTTGAATACACTAATGTTGCTAATGAAGATTGTGTGAAGTTTTGTATGAAGGAAAAATTTCAGGTATAAAGAGAGAATGATGTAATGATATGAAGAATGGACAAAATCTCAAGCTTGGGGATGCCACCCCAATGTCACCCCAATAAATATCCAAGAGGTACAAGCGTCAAAGCTTGGGGATGCCCAAGGCATCCCCTTCTTCATCAATAAAACGCTTAGGTCTTTCTAGACACTTCGTTTTTATTGTTTCATGCACTGTTGTGTTGTTCTTGGATTGTCTTAGTTTTAGTTTGCTTTGCTTAGTTTGTATAGTTTGCTTGAATAAATTAGTTTGGACCCCCATTCTCGCTGTGTTGTTTCAAATAAGTTGATTGGTGTTGGAAAGGAGTAGAAAGTTCTTGCTTGAATAGTGCAAGAGGAGTGTCGTGGTATTGCCGACGAGTACGCCATGGAGGGGTCCTCACAGTGCGTGTTTAGAGACGTGGGGTAAGGCCGACGGTTGACGGGTACGAGGTAACACAGCTTATCCAGGTTCAGATCCCACGACGGTGGCAGAATCCTACTCCTGCTATAAATCACTATAAGGGCAATACGCCGAGTTACAGAGATAGGTTCGATGTGCGAAGTTGTCTGAAGTTGTCTATGAACGTCTGAGATTGTTCCCTAAAGGCTCCCATAGGCCCGACTTATATAGTCTCCAGGTCCTAGCGTTACAGGGAAAAATCCTAGCCAGACAGGTTACAGAGTCCTACACCGTCTATTACTAGTCTTGTGTATCTTGCACTCCAAGGCTCTGGGTACGTCGGTGACTCCAACCGTAGCCTTCCTTTATCCGGCATGGACCTCCCTTCTGGATCCATATAACTGGGCCGCCCAGCAGGCCATGGTCCATGCTACCAACTATGGGCCACCCGGGTTGTCCGGATAGGAGACATGCTATGAGGATACTCATATAGCATATCCCCAATAAGGAGCTTGCTTTGACTGTGACTTAGACTCTAGCATATCATGCTAGGTGTTGTTTTGACCTTATGTTTAGTGATTATTGTTGTAGCATGGCTTGTTCCAAACAATTGGGATTGCTTAGTGTGTCTTGAAGGAATCATGCGTTGTTTTAGCATGCAAAAGCATAGTATAGAGGTATTCTCCTTTGATGCTTTGTTTGGGTTGACTTGGCACAGGATCACACCATGTTATGACTATTAAAAAGTCACCATAGCCTCTATGATCATTTAGTCCTTGACTTTTAGTACCACTCTATGCTTTGATTAGTAATGTTTTTTCGCTCTGCATGATTATGGCCATTATTGCTCTCTTAGTTGGTTGCTCCCAGTCTTTTGCTAGCCTCCACTTGTATGAGTATTCTCTACTCATGCTTCCAACTCCCAAGAAACCAAGTTATTCCAAAGTGTCCACTATAAATTCCTATGCATGGTGTGTTACACCATTCCATGTATATTCTTGTTTTCAGCTATCTTCCAATTAAAAAGTATTTTGTTATGTGAAAACTTAGTGATTAAAGATCTCACGAACTTGAGGGCACACTTTATATTTCTTTCCCCTAATAAACTTGAACCATTGTGTCATCTTTGTTGTATATTCTTGCACTTATACGTTGGAATTATCAGAACCATGTTGTCATGGGAACATTTTCAACATTGCACTTATACTTTGTACACAGTTGATATAATGCTCTTTTGTCTATGGATGTCGCAGGTGTGAAATAAAAAGGGATCTTGTAAGTCCATGGAGTTATGTATTTTGTGTTATAGAAACGCCTGGACCGCTAGCCTAAGCCATGCCTAATCATGGTGGAAACTTGCAGCATCACCATAATGAGCAATCTGTGAAGCATCCTCAATAAAAACCTATGCAAATAGCAAATAAAAAGATCGCTGAGATGCTCATTGTCTGCTTGCCTTGTCATTTTGGTTATGGGATAGCTCCTGTACCATGTGCAAGGGGTACCCCGTTGGCTGTTCTCTATGATACACATTTACTTACTATGACAAGAACTTACAGGTGACTAAAGTTGAGTAGCATGAGGTGCGGCCCTCATATTCAAGGGACATGAGATTGCCAAGTTATACTTTGTCAAGCATATACTCCATAGTTTGTTCACTTTAACCTTAATCACTTCAAGATGCTTATGATAGGGGCAATGAGGGCTGAAAGCTAACAAGTACCATAATTTTTGGAAGCTCTTTTTGAAATTTGAAATCCCTGCTTCCCTTTATGAAGGGCATTTCTTCCACTATTATATTGAGTCTCCACCTTCTACCTTTAGGCATCGGTTAAGAGAGCATAGTTTCCATTCTTAGTTCTATGTGCATTGTGCCAAAACTTATTGATTGATGCATATTGTTGATATTACTTGTTCTTGTGCTATTTGTATCTAGTCACTCTTATGAACTTTGAAGGTGTCATATGCATCTATTTGCTACTCTATGAGGGACAATCTGAATGCCACTATGCCATGTTTTCTGTATGTGAAACAAACAAACGTTTTTCAATGCATGTTATTCATGATCTTTGTTTGTAGCCTTTCATGTTTCATGCATAGTTACTTTGTCTTATTGTTAGAACTCCATATTTCATGCTCATGTTTAGGGTTCTTTGATCCCAGCTTTCAATGCTTGCAAATGCTTTGATCTTGGTTTTGATGGTGCATGTCTCCTAAAAAATTATTCTTTTATCACTTACCTACTCGAGGACGAGCAGTAGTTAAGCTTGGGGATGCTTGATACGTCAGAAATGTATCTATAATTTTTTATGTTCCATCCTTGTTTAGTATCTACTTTGCTTTGTCCACACTTTGAGGTGCTTTTTATATGTTTTCTGGTACTAACCTATTAACAAGTTGCCACGGTGCCAGTTGCCTGTTTTCTGCTGTTTTTGGTTCCAGAAAAGCTAGTAAGGAAATATTCTCGAAATTGGATGGGACAAAAGACAAAGTCAATATTTCACCGAGGAGAACACGGAGTCCAGAGGAGAGAAGAAGGGGAGCCACAGGGTGGCTGCACCCCCCAGGCGCGATGAAAGGATCGTATGGGCACCTAGAGGGGGGTGAATAGGTGCTACTTCAAATTTTACTCTTTTTCAGATTAGGGTTTGACAAGAAAGGTAAATTCTCTAGAATATGCAACTATGGTGAATTTACCTATATGTCAACCAAGCACAAGCTAACACAACACTAAGCAAGAACAAGTAAGTAAAGTGTGGTAAAGGATGGAAGTAACCAAAGGAGTGGACGCGGAAGGATTTGTTTCCCGTAGTTCCTTCCTTTTGAGGGGAAGTACGTCTACGTTTGGAGAGGGGGTGGTTTCAAACCACCAACGCCACGAGAGGCCTCCCTTGTTCTCCGATGAACCTCACCCCAACGGGCTCGATTCACCTTCCACTATATCGGCAACCTTCGAGGTGGAAGCCGGCACCTTTACAACAAGTTTGGGGCACACATCCACAACTGAATTGGAGGCTCCCAAATACAAGCAAGCTGTCAAGACAAATCAAAGACAAGCTTGTAATAACCAAATCAAAGTTAGGGTTTCCAATGGAACACTAGAGCTTGGGGGCCCTCAAGTGAATGAGGGGGAAATGAAGATCTCTCTTGGTGAAGATGTAAATCAAGGCCTCCTCCTTTGATTCTCCAAACATCTCTCTTGGTGAAGATGTAAAGTCTTGAGTTTGTGTTATGCAGGTTTCCATGTTGCTTGCAACACCTTAGAGACGTTTCCTTCCTCCTGGTTCGATAACCTCGGTTTCTTAATGAGGGAAGACTTGTTGTTGTGCTGCATCACACCTTGCTCTTGGGGTTTCTCGACGAAGCGCTCCCACGTTGACGCAGCGCCATCACTACTCTCAAGATTCGCGCTATGCATCCTCTGAATATGACTAAGGCTCAAAGCAAGGCAAGACTTCATGAGGCCTTGGATGTGACTAATAAGATGGGGCTACATCACCTGATGACACTTCAGTGCCACTATGACTCCTCTGTTGTGAAGCAGTTTTTCTCTACCCTTGTGATCTGTGGAGATGAGCTTCTCACCATGAAGTGGATGACCGAGAAAACTATGATTCGGTCAGACTTCCGTATTTTTGGTCAGGTCCTTGGGTATTCCTTTCACGGGCGTGACACAGCTTCTGGCCACCGCATCATTTCTCCTCTCAAGCCATCCAAGGACACTGTTCTTGCTCCATGCCTGTCGTCTGATGGTATTGCTGATACCTTTGCGGGTCTTTCTCCTATGTATGCCGCTCTTGTTGTCTTGTTTCGGGACAACATCTCTCCAAGTGGGGGCAACAATGATAAGATCTATGGTCACTTGGTTCCTTTGCTTGCTTTTGCACATGAGTGTGCCACCAATGCTGGTTCATCTACAGGTTACAAGTTGGATGTTATGGATTATATCAATCATGAGATGACTGATGCTATGTTCAACCGGCTCTCCATCCCGTATTCTCCCTACATTATGATGCTCATCAAGCACATGCTGCTACATGAGGATTTCGGTACTGGTTTGGATGGCGTTCACAAGCCCAAGAAGATCTACAACAAGGCTCATAAGACCTCTCACCCTTCCACTGCCCCGAGTCCTTCATGCGTGATTCAAGGGCTAGTGGTCGTCGGCCCGCGGTGTCCCTAATGGCACGTGAGGTCAAACAACTCAACTGCTTTCAGAGGCATATCCTATGCATCGGCATCGACACTCACAAGGGCCAGTATTGATGGGGATATGCCTACCGGGGTATACCCAGCAGGACGTTTCCGACTAGCCCAGGTGCCAGCGAGTGGGCCTGCAAGGCGACGACTGGATCAAGATTTGGCGTGGACTCAAGCGATTGGAAGCTGAAGGCCCAGAAGCGTAGATAGGCCCAGTCGAATTAGGTTAAAGGACCGCTGAAACCTTAACTGATTCGGTTGAGATCTTTAAACCCTCGGGAGGTGAGTCTATATAAACCTCCCTAGAGGGCGCATAGAGGATAGGTTCCATCATATACCCAAGCGACTCGCTGCCTAGCCGCCGAGCTTGCCCCATTGTATTCTCACCATAATACAATCTAGCAGGAGTAGGTCTTTACCCTCCGGGGGGCCAAACCTGGGTAAATCCTTGTGTCTCCGTCCTCATCTTGTACCACAGATGGCTGGCCGCCCTTGCCCCATGTTCTACTACTCGCAGCCGATTGCAGCATCTGCCGTGGTCATTCCCACGACAGTGGCGCCCACCGTGGGGCCTGGCCGGTCAAGCCGGTGTTCTGCGGCGAGATCCAATCTGCCCATCAACGAGACGATCGCCACCGGCCGCATGATTGCGATCGGCGAGATGCTCCAGATCTTGCCGAGCAGCTACGTCCCGGCGGCGCGACCCATCACGCGCAGCATGATCCTGCCGGTCGGCACGATCAGCCTCTTCGTCGGCCTCACTGACGTCATCGTCTCGGAGGACTCGGCTCACATCCGCGATTCGCCGCCACGCGACCGGCTCTCTGAGAGCCAGGTCCGCACGATCCACCGCCTCACCTTCGAGTACGACTCGGCCCACAGCAACGCGGCCGAAATCACCGCGGTCGCGGAAGACGCGGCCCTCAAAGACGACACCGATTCGGCGACCCCGGCGTCACTCTCCGGGTCCATTGTCGCCGCGTCACCCGCGGGCTCCATCACCCAGGTCTCCAACGTCGGAGACTTCGAGGATCCCTCTATCCTTGGGATCTTCGACTTCGACTCTGGGTCGGAGAACTCCACCGACCTCCATGACGGAACCGGCCGCCACGCCGCGACCTACATGGCGACTGGCGCCAACCCGCCGGAAGATCCATTCTCCACGCCGATCCCCCCAACGCGATGGCAATGAAGGTCGAGGAACTCCGCCTGAAACTGGCGGAAGCAGTCCGCAAGGAACAAGCCGAGCGCGAAAAATTTCGCCTCGAGCAGGTAACAGCGCAGGAGCTGTCGCGCTACCACCAGCTCCGAATCAGGTCGCGTCTGAACCCCACTGTCCAGGGGCGCGCCCTAAATTTCGACGACGAGACCGACCCGGCCCGCGTGGCCGAGCGCGCGATCTACGAGAATGCGCCACCAGAAGGAAGCACTCGACCCCCACCAGGGTCAACGGCCAATGGCGCCCCTCCACCACCCAACCACGCACCCCCCAGGGACCAGCCGCGAATCATGGTCTCCTCGCGTGAGCGAGACGTGAACGGCCTACCGCTGTTCTCCACCCCAATGGACAACCTCGTCGCGGGCCGAGCAGCAGTCGACAACATCGCAGCGACTGGTGAAGGCGCCCTGCAGATCTAGTACGCCAAGGCCCTGCTCGCAAAAGCGGTCGAGCAACAAAACGCAGGCGTCGACTCACAGGGTCGGATGTACTCGCGTTCATCGGGCAGTAGAGCGGCCTCAAGCGGCCGCCCCATGGTGGCAAACACCCTCAACTGCCCACCACCCGAACCACTACAGCTCCAACACCGACCCAGCAGCCTCTCCCTGCGACCCCGGCCGGCGACCAACTTCGTCGCCGCCAACGGTCAACCCGTCGACGCCCGCACCCACATCATCAACAACCAGAGTTGGCGCGCACGCCAGCCCGACGACCTGCGGCATACCCTCACCAACCGCCATGACGGTGAGCCGAGGGGGTCGCTAAGCCGACTCGGGCCCCGGTGCTTCGGACCGATGATCCGAGGTGAGAGATACCCGGCGAACTTGAAAGCGCCGAAGGAAATAGAGAAGTACGACCCCTCGTATGATCCCTCTGTGTGGCTGGACACCTACCTTATGGCGATGGGAATCGCTGGCCACACCGATCTACTAGCCGCCTGCTACCTTCCCCTGATGATGGAGGGAGCGTGCAGGCAGTGGATCAACACTCTCCCCGCGGATAGCATCGACTCCTGGGAAGAGATGCGCGACGCCTTCGCCAGGCACTTCGAGGGTTCATACACCCGCGCCACCACCATCGAGGACCTGGAACGATGCGTCCAGGGACCTCGCGAGTCGACCCGCAGTTGGGTCCAACGGTGGCAAGAACTGTGGTACAACGCGGTCGGTATCCACCCAGACACCGCGATCCATTGCTTCAAGACCTCGTGCCGCTACGAGCCCCTGGTCGCCAAGCTCAAACGAGCGTACCGCACACTCGACAACATACCGGATCTCCTGGAGATCGCCAAAAGGTACGCGGAGGAAGACCCAAACCAAGAAACCGACGACGAGTCGGGAGGACAACGCCGCACGAGCGGCAACGACAACGGAAGACGATCCGATCTACGCTACAGCAACACTCGCCTCACCGGCAAGTGCCGCAGTGACAGGCGAGTCGACTTCGTCGCCAACGCTGGATACACGTAGCGCGATCCCAAGAGCTTCCGCCGCGACGGGGGGCAACGCCGCGACGGTGGCAACTACAAGGCGAAGCCAAGGTTCGACCCCGCGGCCCTTCTTAACCAACCTTGTTTATTTCACAGCAGGGAAGGAAAGCCTGCCACGCACACGACCGCCGACTGCCACTCTCTCAAGGAGATCGAGAAGGCACGACGCGCGCGGGAAGACCCCGACAACAACCCGCCAAACGGCGGAAAATTCAGCAGCGTGGCCGGATCGCTCCACACCTTCACAGGCTTCAACACGAAGCGCGAGAAGAAGGTCATCGCCCGCGCCGTCGCCGTCAACGCGGTGGCCCAGGTGGACGTCCCCCAGTTTCTCAACTGGTCTGAGCAACCAATCACTTGGAGCCGCCAGGTCCATTCGCCACGAATCGAGTACCCAGGCCGAGTCGCCCTGGTGGTCAAGCCCAAGGTGGGAGACTACTGGCTCCCCAAGTCATTGATGGACGGCGGCAGCTCCATCAACATCCTGTACCTAGACACCTTCAGGCGACTGCGGCTCCCGCAGTCGATGGTCGAGACGACCTACACCACGTTCCACGGCATCGTCCCCGGTCGGAAGGCGTACCCGATCGGCAAGGTCACACTGCCAGTAACCTTCGGCACACCGGCAAACTTCCGCACCGAGCGGATCGTCTTCGAGATGGTGCCCTTTGACAGCCCCTACCACTGCGTCCTGGGGCGGCAGGTGTTCGCCAAGTTCATGGCGGCGCCCCACTACGCGTACAACGCGATGAAGCTCCTCGGACCGCGCGGCGTCATCACCATCCACGGCGACCCCGACATGGCCGCCGAGTGCGAGGCCAAAGGAGCTGAACTCGCCGACGCCGTCATCGCGGCAGAGACCAACCACGCCGACGAGATCGCCAAGTATGCGAGCGGGGTCAACAACGACGACCCCACCATACTCAAGAAGCCCAACTCGGAGGGCGGCAACACCTCAGCCTTCGAGGCAACGACGCATACCCGCACCATCGAGCTGGCCCCAGGCGACTCCAACCAGACGGTGACGATCGGGACGGGCATGAGCCCAGCATAGGAAGGCGCGCTCATCGAGTTCCTGAGAACAGGGACATCTTCGCATGGAAGCCCTCTGACATGCCTGGTGTCCCTAGGGAATTCGCTGAGCACAAACTCAACGCCGACCCCAAAGTGTGACCCGTCAAGCAGTCGCTGCGGCCCTTCAATCAAGAGCGCCGCCGAGCCATCGCCGAGGAAGTGCAGCGTCTACTCGCTGCAGGCTTCATCCGGCCAATCAAGTACTCCAAGTGGCTGGCAAACCCAGTCCTGGTCGAGAAGAAAAATGGGACCTGGAGGATGTGTATCGATTACACAAACTTAAACAGCGCCTGCCCGAAGGAACAATTCGTCCTCCCACGTATCGACCAAATAATCGACTCCACCGCGGGCTCGGAGCCGCTATGCTTCCTCGACGCCTACTCTGGGTACAACCAGATCAAAATGGTCGTTGAGGACGAAGAGAAGACGGCATTCATCACGCCATTCGGAGCCTTCTGCTACACTGCCATGACCTTCGGCCTCAAGAACGCCGGGGCGACCTACCAGCGGTGTATGCAGAGTGCCTTGCGAGCCAAATTGGCCGCAATATCCACGTCTACATCGACGACGTGGTGGTGAAGTCCGCTTGCCAGAGCGACCTACTCGCTGACCTGGCGGAAACATTCGCCAACCTGCGGAAGTACAAGATAAAGCTAAACCCAGGCAAATGCACCTTCGATGTACCAACAGGCGCATCGATAAATGCGCTCTCAAGCGGGATCGAGGCGAACCCACCAAGATCGACACGATCGCCGACTCAGCAAACTCGAGTGCCTGCGCGACGTCCAGAAGCTGGTCGGGCGAGTCGCGGCTCTCGCCGCTTCATCCCCGATTGGGAAAAGCGATGCCCCTCTACCGCCTGATGCGCAAGAATCCCACCTTCCAGTGGGACAAGGAGGCGGACGATGCGCTCCGCGACCTCAAGAAGGTGCTACTCGCAGCACCGCTACTCGCCGCACCCGTCGACAAGGAACCCATGCTAGTCTACGTCGCGGCTTTCGAGTGCGTCGTCAGCACCGTCATGGTCGTCGAGCGACCAGAGGAAGGAAAGGAGCGCCCGGTGCAACGACCAGTGTACTACATCGGCGAAGTCCTCACCGAGTCGCGCCAGCGCTACCCGCAATACCAGAAACTGGTATACGCGGTCTTTAGAGCACAGCGGCGACTGCCACACTACTTCCAGGAGCACCCGATAACGGTCGTCTCCTCAGCACCGTTGCAGGACGTCATCCGCAACCGTGAGGCGACCGGGCGAGTCGCCAAGTGGGCTGTCGAGATCGGCGTCCACAACATCAAGTACGAGCCACGCAAAGCGATTAAGTCGCAGGCTCTCGCGGACTTCATCGCCGACTGGGAAGAGGCCCAGCAGCCAGAAAAGTTGCCATACCTCCATTAATGGAGCTTACACTTCGACGGCTCCAAGAACGCGGATGGCGTAGGAGCAGGGATCGTGCTAACTTCTCCCAAGGGCGACAAGCTCCGCTACGTCCTCTGCCTCGACTTCACCCCCTGCACCAACAACATGGCTGAGTACGAGGCGCTACTCCACGGCATGCGAGCTGCCAAGGAAATGAACGTCAACCGCTTGTGCTGCTACGGAGACTCCGACCTCGTCGCCGGGAAAGTCGCTGGCACCTGCGACGCCGTCTCCCCCACCATGACGGCATACCGCCAAGCAGTGGACAAGCTGGGTGGACACTTCGTAGGCTACTCCGTCGAGTGGATTGACAGGCGGAAGAATGAGGAGGCCGACACACTCTCTCGCATCGGCTTGGCTCGACTCGCACCACCCGCCGGCGTCTTCCTCGACACCATCACCAAGCCTTCCGTCTCTCCTCCAAGGGAGATCGACATCGGAATCCCGCTGCAACCATAGGCAACCCTGGTCGCACTTATCACCAAGCCAGACGACTGGACCACGCCGTACACTCCTACTTGGAGGGAGGCACCCTGCCGGCGGATGAAACGGATGCCCGGATGATAGCACGCCGCTGCAAATCCTTCGTCATCATCAACGGCGAGCTCCACAATAGCAGCGTGACCGGCGTGTTCAACCCGCTGAAGGACGCAAAATCCTACAAGACATCCACTCCGGCGACTGCGGCCACCACGTCGGCGCCCGCTCTCTAGTCGCAAAGGCTATGCGACACGGCTTCTACTGGCCCACCGCACACGCAGACGCTGTCGACATTGTCCAGCGGTGCGTCGGATGCTAGAAGTACGCCAACCAGACCCACGTGCTGAGCTCGGCGCTCAAGACAATCCCCATCACCTGGCCGTTCGCCGTGTGGGGCATGGACATGGTAGGCCCTTTCAAAAAGGCCCCCTCCGGCTTCACCCACCTCCTAGTCGCAGTCGACAAATTCACAAAATGGGTGGAGGCTAAGCCAGTCTGCAAATGCGACGGGAAGACCGCCACCAAGTTCCTACGCGAGCTCATCTATCGCTATGGGTTCCCAAACAGCATCATCACGGACAACGGCACCAACTTCGCCAAAGGAGCCATGGCCGAGTTCTGCGAGGAACATCACATCCGACTCGACCTCGCCTCAGTCGCCCACCCAGAGTCCAACGGCCAGGCGGAACGGGCCAACCAGAGCATCCTCCATGGCCTGAAGCCACGACTCCAAGCACCACTTGAGCGCACCGTCGGGTGCTGGGTTGAGGAGCTACCCTCCGTCATTTGGGGCATCCGCACATCCATCAACAGGTCGATAGGATTTACACCCTTCTTCACGGTGTACGGCGCCGAGGCAGTCATGCCCACCGACCTCGAGCACGACTCGCCAAGGGTGGTCAACTACATGGAGGCTACAAATGAACTCGCACGACAAGACGGAGTCGACCAGCTCGACGAGGCATGCGACCTAGCTCGCTCCCGCACCGCCATCTACCAGCAAGGGCTCCGCCGCTACCATAGCCGACGAGTAAGGACTCGCACTTTCCAGGAAGGCGACCTGGTACTACGCCTCATCCAGGACAAGAAGGGCATGCACAAGCTCTCCCCCCCCCTGGGAGGGACCATTCGCCATCGAGCGAGTCCTAGGCAACGACGCCTACTACCTCACCGACGTCCGAGGAGACGGGCAACTTGACGTCAAGCGACCGTGGAATGTAAACCTCCTACGGAAGTTCTACTCCTAGAACTCCATACATGTACCCTCCACCTGCTATGAAATAAAACAGATCGGTTACCGCAAATTGCATCTACTCTCCATGTCTTGTGCCACTCGCACTCGTAATAACAGCGTTAAGCTATTCGCAGAATTCAACCTTTGGTAAAGCGACCAGCACGGCCAAGTAGTGCGGTAGAAGGGCACTAGGATACCCCAGGCCTTGTAACGTCCACGAAAAACGCCAACCTGGATCCCCATTGGAGTTGCCTAGCCCGACTGGCTTACCGAGCCAAGACAACTGCCCTCGCTCCTCACAGCAACCAAGGTCACCCGCATCTTCGGCACAGCGACTCGAACAGCCAAGTACCACGCTCGGGGACTGACGTTCGGTCAAATACCAGTGGCTAGGGAAAAATGCCCAGTACGAGAGCGTGCCCAGTACTTGCCATGCGACTGATCCTTCGGATCAGGCAGGAGTGACGCGCTCACTCTAACGCGCTTAGTCCTCACCTACCTTGGAGCTGCGACTAGAACCACCAAGTACCACGCTCGGGGACTCGGCTACCCGACCTCATTCGCGCATGGGAAAACGGTCAAGTAAAGAGCACCCACGGGAGTTGCCCAGCGACTGGCTCTCCAAGCTCTGGTGAGTCGACCTCAATAGCGAAACAATTGACAAAACACTCAAAATCGCAAACACATAACAAACGAGATAAACCCCATAAAAAGGGCAGGCCCGCTCGGGGACTCGTCCAATCAACATTCAAAATCACAAAACAATTCACAAAACAACACGAATTTTCATTACAGCATAACAAAGTCATTCCAAAATACAAGATAAGTCCAATGGCTATTTGTTATTAATGCCCCAGGGCACAAAGCTTCTACTCCGCAGGTTTCGACGCTGACTCGCCACCACCCCTGCGGTTGCGAATGAAGGACACGTACCGGTTCGACGGGTACGTCGTCAACTCACCCGCCATCGCCGCACGGAACGGCTGCTCGACTTTGAAGTCCCGGTGCTTCGGCTCGGGATCGTTGGGCGCGACAGTCATCTCCTGATAGGGGAGGAGGTCGCCCATCGCCCAAACGCGATCGGAATACAACGAGGCCCGGTCCATTAGCTTCAGCACCTCGACGATCTCCATAGAGACTGTCGACAAGGGGTAGCCACTCATCACATCATCAAGGTCGAAGTCCTCCGGGAAATGGGCAAGTCCAAGGCTGAGCGTCGTTGCCGCCCCGCGCCGGAACGCCGACCGTGTCATGAATTCGACGACTGCCGGAGCCTTCTCCAGATAATGCCATACCTCGACGAGGTCGCTAGGAATCACTTCCGTGGGCGATATCTCCTGAAGATACGCTCAAATGCAAGCCGCGGACAACGCGGCCGAGTCGACCAGAGTGGTCACACACTGTCGCGCGTCGTATGACTGCGCCTCCTCCGAGCTGTCAATAATCCGGCATGTGGACAGAAGCCGGCAGTGAGTACACCGACGATTCCATAATGTATCTGTTGCAGGAAGAGGAAGAAGGGTTTACCAATTAGAGGACGGCAGAGGCCCGTGATGAAGCTTTGAATCTAGGAAAAGTCGTTCTGCAGCCCAACAACGAGTCGTCAGACACCTTCTGTTCTTCAGCGGCAGCCGTCACGGCAGCTTTCGCTCGCCCCTTCGCCGAGCTCGCCTCCGCCTTCGCTTCATTGAGCTCACACTCCAGATCAGCGATCCGCTTCTCGGCCGTGCTCAAAGCAGATTGAGCCGCCGTCAGGTCACCCGCCGGGACAAGGCCCCGGCGGACCTCCTCCGCCTCGGCTGCAATTGCTTGGAGTCCCTTGTTCGTCTCCTGGACGGCAACAAGTTCCTTCTCCATGCGACACTTTGCTGCAAGCTGATCGGCCGATTCGCGCTGCAGGCCCTGCGCACAAACTAAGCCGTCAACAACATCGAAAATCCTAAGTGCCCACCCGCTGAAATTCAGCGACTAGGCACTCGGGGACTGGAGATCAAAAATCCTAAGTGCCCACCCGCTGAAATTCAGCGATTAGGCACTCGGGGACTGGAGATCAAAAATCCTAAAGTTCCCACCCGCTGAAATTCAGCGACTAGGCACTCAGGGACTGGACGCTACAAAAACACTAAGAATCCGACCACTGAAATTTAGTGGCCCGATCCTCGGGGACTGGACATACCTGGATGGCTGCGCCCAGCATGTCGTGAAGCTGCAGCGCGTCCACAGATGCAAGCAGGACCGGAGTGTGTTTGTGACGCTGCTCGACCTCCGTCTCAGCGACCCCAGGCGTCTGGCTTGTTGGCGCCGCGCCACTCGCTGCGGCCGCCTTGGCCATGAAGCGGGGGAAAGCCGCAGCGGACGCCGCGGCGCCACTAGGAGCCGGCTCGGCCACTTCGGGCGAGGAAACAGCCTCCTTGGTCTTCGAGGCCACTTCCGCCGCAGTCGGAGGTTTGCTTGGAGCAACTGCCGTGTCATCAGAGATCGTGACGACGTCGTCGCCTTTCGCCCTCTTGGCACTGTCTGCGGGAGCAGCGACTTTGTCAGATTTCCTCTTCCGCGAGGGGTCCTCCTTGGTGACGACTGGCGGAACCTTGGCCACGGAAGGATGGCCGATCTTTTTAACTCCAGTCCAGTGAAACAACGATATGACTAAAACTGTCCGATTACAACGGGAGGCAAGCAGATGAACAAGACTTACTTGGCGACTGGTATGAACCGCAGACCCGTGCGGATGCTGGCCGGCTTCTCTAGCTCGGGCCCCAACTTCCGACTGAGGCCCATCTCGAACACATCGTGTGCCCAAGACACAGAGGGCCTCTTCAAAGACGAGGCCGCGGCAGGAGCTTCCGTGATGACATCTGCGGGAGCTTTCCTGGGAGGCGGAGCTGCTGCGGGGAGTAGCCCCCAACCCAGAGACCGGGGCGAATGGGGGTGGAAGCGATGCCAGAGGTACCTCATCCATGGGAGCGGCAGCATCCGGTGCTATGGTCGTGCGCGTCGCTTCGCCCTTAGCCGAGCTGGTGGCGTCAGAACTGGTCGCAGAACGGGGAGGAGACGTCTTCTTCGCTGGCATGGACTTCCTCCTCGGCGGAGCCTTCACCTCCTCCTTCTTCTTCTTCTTCGACGGCGTGGCCTCACGATGTGAGGTGTGCTTGGGAAGCTCGTCGTCGTCATCATCGTGAGGTTCGAGGCTTCTACTCGCCTCGAGCTCGCGCTGATGCTGCCCGCGAGTCTTGAAAATCGTCGAGGCAGCGTCTTCCACGGGCTCGTCGTCATCGTCGTCATCGTCATCACCCTCGTCGCTCCCGACGTTGCCTTTGGCGGGTGGCGACTCGCTCCCATCCTGGACGGACGAGCTCGAGTTCTCGTCGTCTGCGGGTGGGAGCCACCCTTCCACCACTTGGAACAACTGCAATAAGCATGACACAACGTCAGCGCAACCGCGAATGCATCATTTGCGACTGCGAATAGTGGCGAAAATGGCGACTTACCGTCGGAGCTGGGCGCCTCGTGGTATAGGGGGCGACCCCGGCCTTCGCGTCCAGGTACGCCGCCTGGGTAATCTTCTTCAGGGCCAGGATGTAGTCTTCGAGTTTCCACTCGACGAGGCAGGATTTCGTCAGGTCGTCCTTACCCGTATACTCGTACATATAATGGTCGCGGCGGGCCAAAGGCACGAGCCGCCACCCGAGCCAGCAGTTGTAAAGGTTGATGGTTTGGAGGCCCTTCTTCTTTAGACCGCGGATGGTTTGCAACATCTCGTCGACAACCATCCGCTGATCCAGCGGGAGCTTTCCGACCTGGAGCCGACGCGGTTCGGGCCGGTCGGCGGAGTACCTTGGAAGCGCCACCTCGCCGTCTAGAGTAGACTCGGTGACGTAGAACTAGGATTTCTTCCATTCGTTGGCCGCCTTGGCGGATAGCATCAGGTCGAAGAACGACACCTTCGACTTCAGCTAAAACGTCAGGCCGCCCGCAGCCAGCATCGGGCCGCCTGATTCTTCACGGCTGATCCTCCCATGGAACAAATCTTGCCACAAGGGGAAGTAGGGCCTGTAGCCCAGATAGCACTTTCATGAGCATACAAAAATGGCGAGCTGCCGATGCTATCTTGGGCCCAGTCCGACGATCGATCCGTAGTAGGCGCAGGTTAGCGGAGAAGAGAGGTGGAAACCCAGCCTCGCTCAGTGTGGCTGCCGGCGATGAATTCTCCCTCACGCGGGTCCGGAGTCACTTCTCCGGCCGCGGGGATGCGCCATCTGCCGGCGCGCAGGATCCCGGCTTCCTCGAAGGACGTCAGTAGTGCCCTGGTACACTTGGATCTGCCCCATGGTTCGGTGGAGGGGGCCATTGGTTGGGAGTTCGCAGAGGTCAGGGCTCTCTAGATCGGTTGGATCGCGATGCGGAGTGGAAAACGGAGATGGGCAAAATCGGAGGAAAGACGAAGGAGTGTTTCCCCGCTCGCCTGTCATTCTCCTTATATAGCGGTTGCTACCCGCCAATTTCGGGAGCCGTTACTACGCGGTAATTACGCCAAAAGTTACCGTTGGATTACCCCAACGGCTAGTTTTGACCCCACTTGACGGTCCAACTTCATCCACTCGACTCATTGCTCAGCGCGACTCGATGACTCGCCGACCCGAATCACTACAACAGTGACTGTGTATTCGCCGACTCGTTCACCGAGCTGCTACCCGATTGGTCGCTGTTATTGCGACTAGAATAACTAGTTTTTCCTTTATTCAGGAGTCCGCTGCCGATTCAACTGGGCGTCCGCATTGGACCTGTATACACCGACTGCCAGCGAACACCTGCGACCAATCAACAACGGCCTCGGGGACTACTGATGGGGATATGCCTACCGGGGTATACCCAGCAGGCGTTCCATCGCCCAAAGTGCCGAGTGGGCTGCGCAGGGCAACCGGATCAAGATCTAGCGTGGACTCAAGCGACCGGAAGCTGAAGGCCCGTGCGTGAGATAGGCCAATGGATTAGGTTAAAGGATCGCTGAAACCTTAACTGATTCGGTTGAGATCTGTAAACCCTAGGGAGGTGAGTCTATATAAACCTCGCTAGAGGGCGCATAGAGGATAGGTTCCATCATACACCCAAGCGACTCGCTGCCTAGCCGCCGAGCTCGCCCCATTGTATTCTCACCATAATACATTCTAGCAGGAGTAGGTCTTTACCCTCCGGGGGCCGAACCTAGGTAAATCCTTGTGTCTCCGCCCTCATCTCGCACCGCAGATGGCTAGCCGCCCTTGCCCCATGTTCTACTACTCGCTGCCGATTGCAGCATCTGTCGTGGTCATTCCCATGACAAGTATGATGCCTACAGGAGGAGCCATGAGATGGCCCACACCCAGCAGCTCATTCTCCACCATGTGTCTGGGGCGATTGGCCATCCACCACCTCCTATAGCTTCAGAACTGTATGCTCAGTGGAACACCTCAGGGATCAACTATGGAGAGCTCGAGAGTCACCTGTTTCCTCCACCATCGAGGGCGCCTACTCCTCCAGTTGATGATGATGATGAGTATGATGACGAGGAAGGGGATGACTACGATGAGGACGAGGAAGAGGAGAAGGAGTGATTTTCTGGGGCGCTAGCATCGCTCTTCTTCCTTTTTAGCATTTTGATGCCAAAGGGGGATAAGTAGTTCTATTAGGTCTCGAATTTGCATGGGTCGGGCGCAAGAATTTGCCTCTTTATCATTTGTTTTCTCCATTTGCTTGCTTGTGCCCTTTTAGCGTTGAACTTATTTGTGCTTGGTTTGTATAAGACTATGTTGTGTGGTACCATTTGTGCTCGTGTGTGGAATTCTGGAATTCTGGATTTATCTTGTGGAACTATTCATATGGGATGCTGGATTTATCCATGGAGTATGGAATTATGTTGATGGCATATGGAATTATGGAGTTATCTATTGATTGCATCAATATGGTGTGTTTGAGGCCTAATACTCTCATTGCTCACACTGGCTATTTCACATCTTGGTGGTATTACTATGTTTCCTAACTCATCCTTGTTATAGTTGTTAATGTTATGAAATTGGCTTGCTCTTTAGTGTGTGCATTTTTATTCAAATGCAAAATTTTAATATGCACACATTTAGGGGGAGCCTCTTTCATTTCCTAAAGGTGTTGTTAGTAGGTTTCATTGCAAATCCTAGTATTGTCATCTAACACCAAAAAGGGGGAGATTGAAAGAACATTTCATGATCCCTAGTGTTTTGTGTGTTAGATAACAATACCAAGGATTATTTAATGTGTGTTGAAGTGCTGCGGATCTTACCTTGAAAAGGAGCCTGAAACTGATTTTTTGGGGCGGATAATGCGCCCCTCCCAGGGGCCGGATAATCCTGCCCTCCCCAAACTCAAAAGGGCGCAAGGGCGCGACCGTCTGTACGGGAGGCGGAATATCCCCCGGATTTTCCAGCCAGGGCCAGAGTTTTTGCCCAGGCCAGATAATCCGCCCCTCCAGGGGGCCGGATAGTCCGCCCCCCAGGATCTGCTTCAAGGATTTCCACGACACATCACTCAGAGAGAGGGCGGAGTTTCCCCTAGACTTTTCGTCTCTAGGGCGGATTTTCCCCAAGGGCGGATCGTCCGCCCCTTGAGGGGGGCGGATAATCTGCCCCCTTGAGGAATTTCATCAAGTCAAGTTCGGCGCCACCGTCAGAGAGGGGGCGGATTTTCCCCCGTGCTTTCCATCCGGGGGCGGATTTTCCCCCAGGGCAGATAGTCCGCCCCTAGTGGGGGCGGATAATCTGCCCCCAAACTTCACCAACTACAATCAAGCGCTTCATCTCCTCTCCATTCATTTGGAGAATCTTCGATCTAGTATTTCTTGCAAATATCTAGATCCTTGTATTGATTATATTGATAATCCTTGTTCTTGTGACAGCTTGTTGTCATTACGGGAGCCCCCAATTCGGTTGTGAGTGTGTGCCCTGCTAGAGTTGTAAAGGCACCGGTTCCCGCCTCGAAGGGTACCAATAGTGGAGAAGGTGGATCAGGCCTTTCGTGGCGAGATCCATCGGATAATAGGGTGAGGCCTATTGTGGCATGGTGGTCTTAGAACCTCCCACCCTCCAACGCAGATGTACTTCCGTTAACAAGGAAGAAAATGCGGTAAAACAAACCCCTGTGTCTCCGCGTGATCCACTACGGTTTCCTCGCTCCTCAATTTACGTGCTTAGTAGCTAGGGTTGCATATAGGGAAATTCTCATAGTTGTATATCTAGAGAATTTACTTTGTGTCAAGCCTAAATTGAAAAAGAACTAAAAATTGAGTAGCACCTATTCACCCCCCCCTCTAGGTGCCCATAAGATCCATTTCAACAGAGCGGAACAGTAACGGGCCTGGTACTTTACGGGCCTTACAAAAGGACTCATTACAATCCCGAAAAGTTTACGGGTCACCACGGGCAGCACTAGTGGGCCCATTTGTAACAGTGCATGACACAATAGTAACATGCCATGATACTATTGGGCTCTCTTAATGGGCCGACCCACTTAATAATTATCAGGCCTTGGCTGGGCCTGACTTCTACCACGGTTTCATTGACAGTTAACGACACTAACTGGCCGTTAACGACATTCGCCACATGGCAGTTTGATGATGTCAGCAGTCAACGCGGTTGGCGAACAGATCTATGACGGAACGACTTTTCGTGGCTAAAGGGTGCGATCCGCCACAGTAAAAAAACTCGTGGTAGATTCATTTGTGATGGGGCTTCTACTAGGAAGGGCATCTGTCATAGAAGGCTTTTCAACCACGAAAAATAGACTTTCAACCACGGAAATTGTCCGTTGTAAAAGGACATTTTTTCTTGTAGTGTATGTCCAATACATATCACACTGCTTCGTTGATACTTTACATTGCCTGAGATGAAACACTAGGTTATTCTCGTTACCTGGCATGTACTCTTTACTGATACCATACTATCGATGTTCATGTGATCAACAACTTGATCACGTGTCCAGCCATACAATTACGAACATCATATCACATGAGTGGGCCCAGAGTATATCTCTCCATCGTCAGGAGTAGCAATTCCCGTAAACACACCATGTGAATAATTGGCTACCATCCGATAAGACAAAAGACCGGTATTATGATTACTCTTGTTCAGAGCAACGTTTGAAGAGTACTTCCACATCCATATTGTACCCAAAAGTTCTCATGTGTCTTGCCGTCAAACGAACTTTAGTAATGGCAATACATTGTTGATGAGAAACTAATGATAAATAATATTGAAGATGCATTTCACGGTATATCATGTTCAGTTTATACATTATCGTTGTTCTCCTAACAACTCCGATCTCATATATCATTGGCAACTCCATAACACATGGTCGTTTTGCCGATAGTCACGGAAGCCAAAACTATCAGTGATACATGAACTAGTCTTAAAGGCAAGACTAGGGACATCTAAATGGTCTTTATAATTCCACACATGTATTAGGATTTTCCGCCAAATACTCATTATCCATAACTAATACAATTATAGCATGGAATAATAAACTTAATCATGGACATGAAATATAGAATAATACAACTTATTATTGCCTCTAGGGCATATTCTCATCAATAAAGGCACCAGAGCCTGGGGTTATAGGGTAAAGTCCATACCAGATAGTTATAGAGTCCTACACTAATATTGACTACTCTTTGTATCTTGTACTCCAAGACTCCAACTTCATCTACCTTGGTACAGTAGCCTTCCTGTTATTCGGTATGGACCTCCCTTCTAGATTTCTCTAACTGAGTCGCCCAGCAGGCCATATGCCATACTACCATCCGTGGGCCACTCGAGTTAGCTGGAATAAAGCTATGTTATATGGTGATGCGATGATACCCCATAATGCATATCCTCAACACAGTGCTGGGGATTCATCTCCATGTAGTGAACCTTTCCAATTCTCCTCTCTAACTATCTACCACAAGCTAGACACGGTATAGTTTAGGGACCGATTATATTTGTGCCCACACCTATAACTGAGTCAATACAACCTTGACCGGAACCTGATACATCACCTTTTCCAATCACCTAGGCTTAAAAACTTGAACACAAAAAGGTTATATAGGGTTTGTAGATAATCCTACATAGTACATTCTTTGAGATTCACACTAAATGTTTTTCCACTTCCCTTGTTAGGCTTGTTGGGGCGCGCGACATCACCGCTCCGCTGTAGGCAAAATGGTGCTCGGTAGCGTGTCCAAAACGACATGGTTATTGGGAACCCCTATACAACATGTGCAACTATGTTTACGGGCATACACCTACACACAACTGCATGGTGGGCCCATGTAGAGTGCTCCTTTTTTCTATTTTCCTTATGATTCATTTTTTCCTTTTCTCCATTTTATATTTTTAACTGTTACATTTATATTCATGCATTTTAACAAAATGTTCGCATTTAAAAATGTTTAAATTTGAAAAAATTAATTCTACTGCTTTGTTTTGATATTTTAAATTTTTGAAAAAGTTGAGGTTTTAAAAATGTTCAAAATTTTAAGAATTTCAGGTTTTTGAAGAATATGAAAAGAAAAAACATGAAAAACTAAAAACTAAAGGGAAAATGGGGAAAAGTAAAAACTAAATAAACAAAAAATAAAATAAAAAGGTAAAACAAGAATACAAGGAAACATAAAATGGAAACAAAGAAAAGAAAACGAAAAAAACAAAGCAGGAAAAATATAAAATGGACTCCTATTGGAGATATGCCCTAGAGGCAATAATAAATGTAGTTATTATCATATCTTTGTGTTTATGATAAATGTTTACATTCATGCTATAACAGTATTAACAAGGAAACATCAATACTTGTGTGATTTGTAAACTAAATTAGAGTCCCTAGTAAAGCCTCTTTATAATACTAGCTTGTTGGTTAATAAATGATTGTGGTTCCCCTATCATGAACATTGAGATGTTATTAAACAACAAGATCATATCGTTAGGAGAATGGTATGATGGACATACTCCTATAGATAAGCGTAGCATAAAGATCAAGTCATTTTAATAGTTCAATTTCTATATGCTTTCTGATACATAGTAACCTAATTCCTTCGACCATGAGATCATGCTTATCACCATCACCGGAAGGATGCTTTGATGACATCAAACACCACACCGTAACTGGGTGGCTATAAAGGTGGCAATGAGTGTTCGGAAAGTATGGGTTGAGACACATGGATCAAGAGTGGGATTTGTCCATCCATATGACGGATAGATATACTCTGGGCCCTCTCGGTGGAATGTCATCCAATTGGCTTGCAAGCATGTGACTGGCTCACAAGGGATCACATATCACGGGAACGAGAAAAGAGTACTTATCAGTAACAAGGTTAAACTAGGTATGCAGAGATACCGACGATCAAAACCTCGGATAAGTAAACTATCGTGAGACAAAGGGAAATTGGTATCATATGTAAGTGGTTCGTTCGATCGCAAAGTAATCGTAGAAATATGTGGGAACCATATGAATTTCCAGATTCCTCTATTGGTTATTGTTCGGAGAAGTGTCTCGATCATGTCCGCATAATTCACGAACCGTAGGGAGACACACTTAAGGATTCGATGTTGTTGAGTAGTTATGGAATGATGAGTAAGAGACTGAATGCTGTTCGGAGTCTCGGATGGGATCCGGGATATCACGAGGAGATCCGGAATGGTCTGGAGAATAAGATTCATATAAGGAAAGTCCTGTTTCGGGGTTGGAGAATGGTTCCAGTGTTTTCATCGGGAATGTTCTAGAAGGTTCCGGAAGGTCTGGCACTCCGGAGGGGAAGGGTACATGAATGTGTCATAACAAGTTGGAATGGTTGCATCATGTACTAGGTGTCATCGCTGAGCAAAATAAAGGGATAAATCAAATCCTAGTTTGAAAAGTCAAACGGCAAGTTTGCTTGGTGGAGGGAGAGTAGGAAACCTACTTGGGGAGGAGTTCCTCTCCCTCCACCGCCGGCCTTGGAGGCCGAGTTGGGGGAGGACTCCCTCCCCCTTGGCCGGCGCCCTCCACCTATAAAAGGAGGGGCAGGGCTGCCCCTCTAGACCTACACCTCCACCACCCAAAACCCTAGCCCTAGCCGCCGGCCCTCCTGCAGCCGCCGCCGCCCTAGGGCAAACCCTAGCCGCCGACTTGGGGCTTTCCCCAAGCCCTAGCCGCCGGCCTAGCCCTCTCTCCTTGGTGTGTCTAAACCCTAGATCGCCAAGGCCTCTCTCATAGTCCACCATACTCGCTCCGGCTTAAGGCGAAGCCCTGCGAGATCTCCCCTCTACTTCCGGTACCACGCCGTCGTGCTGCCGGAATCACGAGGAGAGTGCTACAACCTCCGCTGCCTGCTGGAACAAGGGAGAGGAAGGTCTTCATCGAGTACCGAACGTGTGACCGACTGCGGAAGCGCTGCCGGAACGCAGCGCCGGAAGGATCGTCTACACGATCTTGAGATCGGCAAGAGTACGACTACATCACCCACGAGAATCCGCTCTCGTTAAACACTTTGGAATCTTCGAGGGTGAGTTATTCTATCGACTCGTTGCTACAATCTAGTAGATAGATCTTGGCTTGTTTGTTTGTATGTGGTAGAAATTTTTTGTTTTCCATGCTACGAACCCCTACAGTGGTAACAGAGCCATGTCTATATGTAGATCTGTTGCACGAGTAGAACACAATGGTCATTGTGGGCGGTGGTGCTTTTATTATCAATTGCTTCTTGTGTACTTTGCATCTTGCGGTATGATGGGATGAAGCGGCCCGGGCTAACCTTACATGACATCGTTCATGAGACTTGCTCGACGCTCAACATGCAACTTATATTGCATAAGTGGCTTTGCGGGTGTCTGTCTCTCCCATCATAGTATAGATCCAATTTACAACAGGCACTTGATAGTTTAAACATCAACGTTGTGGTTCTTGTTCGTAAGTTAGATCGACACTTATTGAAAGCCCCAAACCACGTAAAATATGTTGGAATTATGCCCTAGAGGCAATAATAAAGATGTTATTATTATAATTCTTGTTCATGATAATGTTTATATTCCATGCTAGAATTGTATTAAGCGGAAACTTTAATACTTGTGTGGTTTGTGAACAACACCGTGTCCCTAGTACGCCTCTATGGACTAGCTCATTGATTAATGATGGTTAAGGTTTCCTAACCATGGACATGAGTTGTCGATTAATAATGAGATCATATCATTGGGATAATGATATGATGGACAGACCCAAACTAAGCGAAGCAATTAGATCATGTCATCGTGTTCGTCTTTGCGAAGCTTTTCTTATGTCAAATATTGTATTCCTTAGACCATGAGATAATACAACTCCCTGGTATCGGAAGAAAGCTTTGAGGTCATCAAACGTCATCCTATGAGAGGGTGATCATAAAGGTGTCTCTCAGGTGATCGGAAAGTATCTGTTGGGTTGTATTTATCGAGATGGGATTTGTCCCTCCCAAGTTGGAGAGATATACTTCGGGCCCACTTTCGTGTCGATATCAACACCGCTTGCAAGCATGTGGTTAAGGAGTTAATCACAAAGTGATATCGGATTACGGAACGAGTAAAGTACTTGTTGTGAACGAGATTGAACTAGGTATGATGCAAGCGATCGAATCTCGGGCAAGTAAAATATCGCGAGACGAAGGGAATATATATATGGAATTGATTGAATCCTGGCATCGTGGTTCATCCGATATGATCATCGATGAATGTGTGGGAGTCAATATGGGTTTCTAGACCCCGCTGTTGATTATTGATAGAAGATCATGTCGCATATTCTCGAACCCGCAGGTCACACATAACGTGTCTCGGCGCTGGGATAGATTGGATAATTGGTTTATGAGTTTTTGTTCGAGTCTCGGATGGGATCCGGGACATCACGAGAGGTTCGGAGTGGTCCGGAGAATAAGATTCATATAAGGCGGTGCAGTTTTTGGAGTTCGGAATTGTTCCGGGTTAATCGGTATTGTACCGGAAGCTTCTAGAACCTTCCGGAAGGGGACCAACGTGGCCCCACCTTCCGGGAGGGGGCATGGGCCTATGATGGAGTGCCCTGGCCGCATTGTGCCAGGGGCACAAGGCCCCATAGGGCCCAGCCGGCCAAGAGAGGTTTAAACTCGAGATAGACCTTCTAGAAGGGGGGGTTTCCTTGCCCCCACTCCTTCTCCTTTGGGGCCGCCGGTTTGGCTTGGGGGAGGGGCTAGGGCTGCGCCCACCCCTCTATATATAGAGGGCTGGGGGAGCACCTCCCCCCACACCTTCCCCTCCAACCCTAGCCGCCCTGCTGCCCTTCCTCTCTCCCTCCCGACTGTTTGTAGGTGAAGCCCTGCTGCAGAAATTCTCCACCATATACACCACGCCGTCGTGTTGTAGATCCAATCCGTCTCTCCACCATACTTGCTGGTCCGAGGAAGGAGGAGACGTCGAGGTGCTGCACGTGTGCATCTCACGGATGCACCGCCACTTGTGGTGCTAGATCGGATCGGATCGCGAGGAGGAGAAGCGAGTACGACTACATCACCCACGTTCCGGTTAACGCCAGGCGTTCATGTAATCTTCAAGGGTATGAAGACTTAATCCAATCTATCTCATTGATTGCACCTCCTAGATTAGATATTGGCTATCCCTCTGTTCGCATCCGTAGAAAATTTTGATTTACTATGCCGCGAAACCCTTCAGTGGTATCAGAGCTAGATCTATGCGTAGATGTGTTTCACGAGTAGAACGCAACATGGTTGTTGCGGGCGTTGATGTTTTTTGTTGCAAGCCTCTTGTTTGTGTTCTTCTTATGACGCGGGATAGTGAGATTGAAGCGGTCCAGGCCAACCTTACGCGACGTCGTCCGCGAGACTGGCTCCGCACTTGACGTGTGGCTTGTTCCACACATGCGGCTGGTGGATGCCAGTTTCTCTCACTATAGTTGTCATGGGATTAACACCGGAGTTTGGCAACCATAATATCACCGTTGTGGCTTTCCGTAGGTAAGAATCGTTCTTAGCATCTACTCCCATAAGCCACGTAAAACATGCAACAACAAAGTAGAGGCGTCTAACTTGTTTTTGCAGGGAGTGTTTTCTGTGATATGGTATGGCCCAAGATGTGATGTGTATATTGTATGCGATGATCATGTTTTGTAATGTTTCACGACTTGCATGTCGATGAGTACACAACCGGCAGGAGCCATATGGTTGTCTTTATAATTGTGTATGACCTGTGTGTCAACTTCTTATACGCCATGTAATAGTTTCACTTTATCGCTAAGTAGTTAGCAATAGTTGTAGTTGCTATTCGTGGTGGAGGCAATCATGGTGGAGTGATGGAGATCATGCCGGCACGCACAAGATGGAGATCATTGCGCGAAGATTGGCTATACCATGTCACATAAAGTTATATGCATGTGATGTTTATCCTTTTATGTATCTTATTATGCTTAGATCGCGACGGTAGCATTATAGGATGATTCCTCACTTAAAGATCAAGATAAAAATTGTGTTCTCCCCAAGTATGCACCGTTGCAAAAGTTCGTTGTGTCCAAGCATCACATGATGATCGGGTGCTATAGACTCTACGCTCACATACAACGGGTGCAAGCCAGCTTTACTGCGGAAATACTTGGGTCTAACTTGACGAGCCTAGCATGTATAGACATGGCCTCGGAACACATGAACCGAAAGGTTAAGCATGAGTCATATGAATGATATGATCGACACTTCGTTGTCCACCATTGAAGCCACATCTCTTCTCGTGATGATCGGATTAGGTGTGGTGAATTTGGATCGTGTTCACTAAACAACTTGAGGGATGTTGAATTTAGTGGGAGTTCATCTAGTAATTTGATTAAGTTGAACTATTTATCATGAACATAGTCTAAATTGTACTTGCAAATCATCGTAGATCATATGGCCAAGTCCAACTTCAACTTCAACGTTTTTGCTGAGATAGAAAAGCTTAGAAACAATGGGTCTAACTTCACCAAATGGTTCTGCATTCTGAGAATCATTCTCGTTGGCGGACAAAAGGACTATGTCCTTGAGAAAGTGCTAGGTGACGCCCCTGCTATAGATGCGCCGGCTAATGAAAAGGCTGTTTATCAGTCGCGCAAGGATGATTATGATTTGATTAAGATCGCCATGTTGTTTGCTATGGAATCGGATCTTCAAAATCATTTTGAGGAGTTCGCCGGGCCCTTTGAGATTCTCGAGGAGCTGAAAAACATGTTTTAGACTCAAGCCCATTCTGAGAGATATGAGATCTCTAAGAAATTCTTTAACTACAAGATGGAGGAAGGGAGTTCCGTTAGTGAGCACGCCATTAAGATGTCGGGCTACACTCAACGCCTTGAGCAACTGGACTGCAAGATTCCAGAGGAGCTCAAGATTGACACTCCTAGCTACAAAAGTTTTGTAGTTGATCACAATCAGATTGGTTCCACTAATATGATCACTAAGCTCTTCGCTAAAATGAAAGTAGCGGAGGTGAACATCAAAAAGAATAATCATGTGTTGATGGTCAACAAGCCTCCCACCTTCAAGAAAGGTAAGGGTGCAAGGAAGCCCTTCAATAAAGGTGGCAGCAAGCGCGTTGCCCTTGCTGAGAAGAAGCTCAGGTCTGGTCCTAAGCCGGACACTGAGTGCTTCTATTGCAAGGATAAGGGTCACTGGAAGCGCAACTGTCCGAAGTACTTAGCGGACAAGAAGGCTAGCACCATCAAAGGTATATTTGATATACATGTTATTGATGTTTTCCTTACTAGCCCTCGTTGTAGTGCCTGGGTATTTGATACTGGTTCAGTTGCTAATATTTGTAACTCGAAACAGGAGCTACGAATGAGGCGGACTTCGAGGGATGAGGTGACGATGCGCGTTGGCAACAGATCAAGAGTTGATGTGATGGCCGTCGGCACGCTCTCCTTAGTTTTACCTTCAGGATTAGTTTTAAACCTTAATAAGTGTTATTATGTGCTTGCGTTGAGCATGAACATTATTTCTGGATCTTGTTTATTGCAAGACGGTTATTCATTTAAATCGGAGAATAATGGTTGTTCTATTTATATGAGTAACATCTTTTATGGTCATGCACCTATTGTGAATGGTTTATTTCTTCTAAATCTCGAAAGGGATGAAACACACATCCATAACATTGAGGCTAAGAGATGCAAAGTAGATAGTGATAATACTACTTATTTGTGGCACTGTCGTCTAGGTCATATTGGTGTAAAGCGCATGAAGAAACTCCATTCTGGTGGACTTTTGGATTCTCTTGATTTTGAATCATTTGACACATGCGAACCATGCCTCATGGGCAAGATGATCAAAACCCCGTTCTCCGGTATGATGGAGCAAGCAACGGACTTGTTGGAAATCATACATACCGATGTATGCGGACCGATGAGTGTTTTATCGACGGTGGATATCGCTATTTTCTCACTTTTACCGATGAATTAAGTAGATATGGGTATATCTATTTAATGAAACATAAATCTGAAACGTTTGAAAAGTTCAAAGAATTTCAGAATGAAGTGGAGAACCATCATAACAGAAAGATTAAGTTTCTACGATCCGATCGTGGAGGTGAATATTTGAGTTATGATTTTCTCACGCATCTTAAAGCAAGTGGAATTGTTTCACAACTCACGCCACCGGAACACCACAAGCAATGGTGTGTCTGAGCATGAATCGAACCTTATTATATATGGTCCGATCAATGATGTCTCTTCTTGATTTGCCGTTATCATTTTGGGGTTATGCATTAGAAACCGCATTCACTTTAAATAGGGCACCATCTAAATCCGTTGAGACGACACCGTATGAACTGTGGTTTGGTGCTAAACCTAAGTTGTCGTTTCTTAAAGTTTGGGGATGCTAAGCTTACGTCAAGAAGTTGATGCCGACAAGCTCAAACCCAAAGCGAGAAATGCGTCTTCATAGGATACCCTAAGGAAACTATTGGGTATACCTTCTATCCACAGAAGAAGGCAAAGTGTTTGTGCAAGAACGGTTCCTTTCTTGAGAAGGAGTTTCTCTCGAAAGAAGTGAGTGGGAGGAAAGTAGAGCTAGACGAGGTTATTGAACCTTCTCTTGAATTGGAAGTAGCGCAGACCTGAAATTGTTCAAAGGCCGATCGCACCAACAATAGAGGAAGCTAATGACAAGGATCATGAGGCTTTGACGATGTTTGCTACTAAGCGTCGCGGTCGACAAGGTCGCGTGCCCTCCGAGTGGTACGGCAACCCTGTCTTGACTGTCTTGTTAGTAGAAGACAGTGAACCTACGAACTATGAGGAAGCGATGATGAGCCAGACTACGAGAAATGGCTAGAAGCCATGAAATCCGAATTGGGATCCATGAGCGAAAACCAAGTATGGACTTTGGTGGATCCTCCAAGCCACCGAAAGGCCGTTGAGTGCAAATGGATCTTCAAGAAGAAAACGGACGCGGATGGTAATGTTACCGTCTATAAAGCACGGCTTGTCGCAAAAGGTTTTCGACAAGTTCAAGGTGTTGACTACGATGAGACTTTCTCTCCCGTAGCAATGTTTAAGTCCATTCGGATTTTATTAGCAATTGCTGCGTTTCATGATTATGAAATATGGCAGATGGATGTCAAGATCGTTCCTCAATGGCAACATTGATGAAGAGTTGTATATGATGCAACCCGAAGGTTTTGTCGATCCTAAGGATGTCGATAAAGTATGCAAACTTCAGCGTTCCATTTATGGGTGAAGCAAGCATCTCGAGTTGGTACCTTCGTTTTGATCAAGTGATCAAGAGCTTTGGATTTGTTCCAAATTGCTCTGAAGCTTGTATCTACAAGAAAGTGAGTGGGAGCTCGGTGGCGTTTACGGTACTATATGTGGATGACATATTGATTATTGGAAATGACATCAACATGCTTAACGATGTGAAGAGTTATTTGAACAAGTGTTTTTCAATAAAAGACCTAGGTGAAGCTGCTTATATATTGGGCATCAAGATCTATAGAGATAGACAAAGGCGCTGATAGCTTTAAGCGGTACATACCTAGACAAAGTTCAAAAGGTTCGTAATGGATAAGGCAAAGAAAGGTTGATTGCCCATGTTGTCGGGTAAGATATTGAGCAAGGCTCGGTGTCCATTCTGATGAAATGATAGGGAAGCTATGAGTAAAGTGCCTTATGCCTCGACCATAGGTTCCATCATGTATGCCATCTGTGTACTAGACGGATGTGTCCAATGCTCTTAGTTTGACGAGCAGATATCAAAGTGATCCAGAGTGGAACCTTTGGACAGCCGTGAAGAACATCCTAAAGTACCTAAATAGGACTAAAGAAATGTTCTTAGTCTATGGGGTGATGAGCGACTTGTCGTAAAAGGTTACGTCGACGCTAGTTTGACAAACAAGGATGATTCTAAATCTCGAACGGGATACGTGTATATTTTGAATGGAGGAGCTGTGATTGGAGAAGTCGCAAGCAAAGCGTGATCGCGGGATCTCTGATGAAGCGGAATACATGGCTCTGCAGCGTCAAGTGAAGGAGTTTGGATCAGAACTTCATCACTGAGCTTGGCGTGGTTCAAGTGCATTGGACCCACTGGAGATATTGTGTGACAACAGCGCCATAGCACTCGCTAAGGAACCAAGATATCATCCAAAGACCAAGCATATCAACGCAAGTTTCATATAATCCGAGATTATATATCGATGGAGATCTCAAGATTAGTAAAGTACATACGAGATATGAATGTCGCAGATCCATTGACTAAACCTCTTCCACGTGTAAAACATGATCGGCACCTCGATTGCCATGGGTGTGAGATTGTTGCCGGATGTAAACTAGATTATTGACTCTAGTGCAAGTGGGAGATCATGGAATTATGCCCTAGAGGCAATAATAAAGATGTTATTATTATAATTCTTGTTCATGATAATGTTTATATTCCATGCTAGAATTTTATTAAGCGGAAACTTTAATACTTGTGTGGTTTGTGAACAACACCGTGTCCCTAGTACGCCTCTATGGACTAGCTCATTGATTAATGATGGTTAAGGTTTCCTAACCATGGACATGAGTTGTCGATTAATAATGAGATCATATCATTGGGAGAATGATATGATGGAATGCACCAAACTAAGCGAAGCAATTAGATCGTGTCATCGTTTTAGTCTTTGCGAAGATTTTCTTATGTCAAATATTGTATTACTTATACCATGAGATAATACAACTCCATGGTATCGGAAGAGAGCTTTGAGGTCATCAAACGTCATCCTATGAGAGGGTGATCATAAAGGTGTCTCTCGGTGATCGGAAAGTATACATTGGGTTGTATTTATCGAGATGGGATTTGTCCCTCAAGTTGGAGAGATATACTTCAGGCCCACTTTCGTGTCGATATCAACACCGCTTGCAAGCATGTGGTTAAGGAGTTAATCACAAAGTGATATCGGATTACGAACGAGTAAAGTACTTGTTGTGAACGAGATTGAACTAGGTATGACCAGTGCAAGCGATCAAATCTCGGGCAAGTAAAATATCGCGAGACGAAGGGAATATATATATGGGATTGATTGAATCCTGGCATCGTGGTTCATCCGATATGATCATCGATGAATGTGTAGAGTCAATATGGGTTTCTAGACCCATGTTGATTATTGATAGAAGATCATGTCTCATATTCTCGAACCAGCGGTCACACATAACGTGTCTCGGCGCTAGGATAGATTGGATAATTGGTTTATGAGTTTTGTTGAGTCTTGGATGGGATCCGGGACATCACGAGAGGTTCCGGAGTGGTCGGAGAATAAGATTCATATAAGGCGGTTGCAGTTTTGGAGTTGAATTGTTAAGTTAATCGGTATTGTACCGGAAGCTTCTAGAACCTTCCGGAAGGGGACCAACGTGGCCCCACCTTCCGGGAGGGGGCATGGGCCTATGAGGGAGTGCCCTGGCCGCATTGTGCCAGGGGCACAAGGCCCCATAGGGCCCAGCCGGCCAAGAGAGGTTTAAACTCGAGATAGACCTTCTAGAAGGGGGGTTTCCTTGCCCCCACTCCTTCTCCTTTGGGGCCGCCGGTTTGGCTTGGGGGAGCACCTCCCCCCCACACCTTCCCCTCCAACCCTAGCCGCCCTGCTGCCCTTCCTCTCTCCCTCCTGACTGTTTGTAGGCGAAGCCCTGCTGCAGAAATTCTCCACTATATACACCACGCCGTCGTGTTGTAGATCCAATCCGTCTCTCCACCATACTTGCTGGTCCGAGGAAGGAGGAGACGTCGCGGTGCTGCACGTGTGCATCTCACGGAGGCACCGCCACTTGTGGTGCTAGATCGGATCAGATCGCGAGGAGGAGAAGCGAGTACGACTACATCACCCACGCTCGATTTAACGCTCAGCGTCTTGAATCTTCAAGGGTATGAAGACCTAATCCAATCTCTCTCATTGATTGCACCTCCTATATTAGATCTTGGCTATCCCTCTATTCGCATCCGTAGAAAATTTTGATTTACTATGCCGCGAAACCCTTCAGTGGTATCAGAGCTAGATCTATGCGTAGATGTGTTTCACGAGTAGAACGCAACATGGTTGTTGTGGGCGTTGATGTTTTCTGTTGCAAGCCTCTTGTTTGTGTTCTTATTATGACGCGGGATAGTGAGATTGAAGCGGTCCAGGCCAACCTTACGCGACGTCGTCCGCGAGACCGGCTCCGCACTTGACGTGTGGCTTGTTCCACACATGCGGCTGGTGGATGCCAGTTTCTCTCACTATAGTTGTCATGGGATTAACACCGGAGTTTGGCAACCATAATATCAGTGTTGTGGCTTTCCGTAGGTAAGAATCGTTCTTAGCATCTACTCCCATAAGCCACGTAAAACATGCAACAACAAAGTAGAGGCGTCTAACTTGTTTTTGCAGGGAGTGTTTTCTGTGATATGGTATGGCCCAAGATGTGATGTGTATATTGTATGCGATGATCATGTTTTGTAATGTTTCACGACTTGCATGTCTATGAGTACACAACCGGCAGGAGCCATATGGTTGTCTTTATAATTGTGTATGACCTGTGTGTCAACTTCTTATACGCCATGTAATAGTTTCACTTTATCGCTAAGTAGTTAGCAATAGTTGTAGTTGCTATTCGTGGTGGAGGCAATCATGGTGGAGTGATGGAGATCATGCCGGCACGCACAAGATGGAGATCATTGCGTGAAGATTGGCTATACCATGTCACATAAAGTTATATGCATGTGATGTTTATCCCTTTTATGTATCTTATTATGCTTAGATCGCGACGGTAGCATTATAGGATGATTCCTCACTTAAAGATCAAGATAAAAATTGTGTTCTCCCCAAGTATGCACCGTTGCGAAAGTTCGTTGTGTCCAAGCATCACATGATGATCGGGTGCTATAGACTCTACGCTCACATACAACGGGTGCAAGCCAGTTTTGCACACGCGGAAATACTTGGGTCTAACTTGACGAGCCTAGCATGTATAGACATGGCCTCGGAACACATGAACCGAAAGGTTAAGCATGAGTCATATGAATGATATGATCGACACTTCGTTGTCCACCATTGAAGCCACATCTCTTCTCGTGATGATCGGATTAGGTGTGGTGAATTTGGATCGTGTTCACTAAACAACTTGAGGGATGTTGAATTTAGTGGGAGTTCATCTAGTAATTTGATTAAGTTGAACTATTTATCATGAACATAGTCTAAATTGTACTTGCAAATACTGTAGATCATATGGCCAAGTCCAACTTCAACTTCAACGTTTTTGCTGAGATAGAAAAGCTTAGAAACAATGGGTCTAACTTCACCAAATGGTTCTGCATTCTGAGAATCATTCTCGTTGGCGGACAAAAGGACTATGTCCTTGAGAAAGCGCTAGGTGACGCCCCTGCTATAGATGCGCCGGCTGATGAAAAGGCTGTTTATCAGTCACGCAAGGATGATTATGATTTGATTAAGATCGCCATGTTGTTTGCTATGGAATCGGATCTTCAAAATCGTTTTGAGGAGTTCGCCGGGCCCTTTGAGATTCTCGAGGAGCTGAAAAACATGTTTTAGACTCAAGCCCGTTCTGACAGATATGAGATCTCTAAGAAATTCTTTAACTACAAGATGGAGGAAGGGAGTTCCGTTAGTGAGCACGCCATTAAGATGTCGGGCTACACTCAACGCCTTGAGCAACTGGACTGCAAGATTCTAGAGGAGCTCAAGATTGACACTCCTAGCTACAAAAGTTTTGTAGTTGATCACAATCAGATTGGTTCCACTAATATGATCACTAAGCTCTTCGCTAAAATGAAAGTAGCGGAGGTGAACATCAAAAAGAATAATCATGTGTTGATGGTCAACAAGCCTCCCACCTTCAAGAAAGGTAAGGGTGCAAGGAAGCCCTTCAATAAAGGCGGCAGCAAGCGCGTTGCCCTAACGAGAAGAAGCTCAGTCTGGTCCTAAGCGGACCTTTCGAGTGCTTCTATTGCAAGGACAAGGGTCCTTTGGAAGCGTCGAAGTACTTAGCGGACAAGAAGGCTGGCACCATCAAAGGTATATTTGATATACATGTTATTGATGTTTTCCTTACTAGCCCTCGTTGTAGTGCACAGGTATTTGATACGGTTCAGTTGCTAATATTTGTAACTCGAAGCAGGAGCTACTGGAATAGACGGGCAATGACTGCGAGGGATGAGGTGACGATGCGCGTTGGCAACAGATCAAGAGTTGATGTGATGGCCGTCGGCACGCTCTCCTTAGTTTTACCTTCGGGATTTGTTTTAAACCTTAATAAGTGTTATTATGTGCCTGCGTTGAGCATGAACATTATTTCTGGATCTTGTTTATTGCAAGACGGTTATTCATTTAAATCGGAGAATAATGGTTGTTCTATTATATGAGTAACATCTTTTATGGTCATGCACCTATTGTGAATGGTTTATTTCTTCTAAATCTCGAAAGGGATGAAACACACATCCATAACATTGAGGCTAAGAGATGCAAAGTAGATAGTGATAATACTACTTATTTGTGGCATCGCTGCCTAGGTCATATTGGTGTAAAGCGCATGAAGAAACTCCATTCTGATGGACTTTTGGATTCTCTTGATTTTGAATCATTTGACACATGCGAACCATGCCTCATGGGCAAGATGATCAAAACCCCGTTCTCCGGTATGATGGAGCAAGCAACGGACTTGTTGGAAATCATACATACCGATGTATGCGGACCGATGAGTGTTTCGATGCGCGGTGGATATCGCTATTTTCTCACTTTTACCGATGACTTAAGTAGATATGGGTATATCTATTTAATGAAACATAAATCTGAAATGTTTGAAAAGTTCAAAGAATTTCAGAATGAAGTGGAGAACCATCATAACAGAAAGATTAAGTTTCTACGATCCGATCGTGGAGGTGAATATTTGAGTTATGATTTTCTCACACATCTTAAAGCAAGTGGAATTGTTTCACAACTCACGCCACCCGGAACACCACAGCGCAATGGTGTGTCTGAACGCCGGAATCGAACCTTATTAGATATGGTCCGATCAATGATGTCTCTTACTGATTTGCCGTTATCATTTTGGGGTTATGCATTAGAAACCGCTGCATTCTCTCTCGTTGATTGCACCACCTAGATTAGATCTTGGCTTTCCCTCTGTTCGCATCCGTAGAAAATTTTGATTTACTATGCCGCGAAACCCTTCGTAAATATGCAAAGAAATTAGAGGCGTCTAACTTTGTTTTGCAGGGGTGTGATGTGATGTGATATGGCCATGATTGTGATTATATTTGATGTATGCAATGTTCCTTATTGTAAGTTGGCAACCGGCAGGAGCCATATGGTTGTCTTTATTTTTTGTTAAGACCCGCGTGTCTATTCAAAGTATTTGTAATAGTTGAAGCTGGTGGACGACAATCATGGAGCAGCGTCATTGACCTTGATGCAATGCCGGTGATGATGGAGATCATGTTTGTGCTTGAAGATGGAGATCGGAAGCACAAAGAAGAAAGGCCATATCATATCACATATTATGAATTGCATGTGATGTTAATCCTTTATGCATCTTGTATTGCTTAGTTAACGACGGTAGCATTATAAGATGATCCCTCATGCACATAAATTTCAAGTTCTAAAGTGTTCATCCTTAGTAAGCACCGTTGCTAAAGCTTGTTGTTTCGAAGCACCACGTGATGATTGGGTGTGTTAGATTCTGCAAGTGTATACAATGTGAGCAAGCCAGATTTGCTCATGCGGAAGCTAAGGTTTGATCTTGACGAGCCTAGCATGTACAGACATAGTCTCGGAACACGGATCACCGAAGGTAAAGCATGAATCATATAGTAGATATGATGAACATGTCGATTGTTCACCATTGAAGCTACATCAACTCTCATGATGATCGGTTTTGATGTGGTGGATTTGGTTCGTGTGATCACTAAAACAATGTGAGGGATATTGTTTTGAGTGGGAGTTCACCTAGATTAATTTAACTATTAAATAGAACTCAATTTGTCATAAACTTAGTCTAAACTATTGCAAATATGTTGTAGATCAATGGCGGCCCCTACCATCAATTTTAATGCGTTCCTAGAGAAAGAAAAGTTGAAAAACAATGGAAGCAACTTCGCGGATTGGTTCCGCAATTTGAGGATTGTCCTCAATGCTAGTAATTTGACCTATGTGCTGGATGCACCGCTGGGTGACCCGCCTGCAGCTGATGCTACGGATGAAGTAAAGAATGTTTACCTCGCTTGGAAGAATCAGTACTCCACAGTTCTGTGCTATCTTGTATGGTTTGGAATCGGAGCTTCAGAAAAGGTTTGAGAATTCAGACCCACATGATATTCTCCGTGAACTCAAATTGATATTGGAGACTCACGCGGCAGTTGAGAGCTATGAGGCTTCTGAAAAGTTCTTTAACTGCAAGATGGAAGAGGCTCATCGGTGAGCATGTGCTTAAGATGTCTGGGCATGCAAACAAACTCCAAAGCTTGGGTATAGTGATTCCTAATGCTTTGGGGATTTATCGTGTCCTCCAATCACTACCACCAAGTTACAAGAACTTTGTGATGAACTACAATATGCAAAGCATGAACAAGCAGTTGCCAGAACTCTTCTCCATGTTAAAATCTGCAGAAGTGGAGATCAAGAAAGAGCACCAAGTGTTGATGGTCAATAAGACCACCAAATTCAAGAAAGGCAAGTCTAAGCAAAAGGGACACTTCAAGAAGGGTGGTAAGAAAGTTACCGACCGGACGAAGAAGACCAAGGCTGGACCTAAGCCCGATCTTGAGTGCTTTTCCGCAAGGAGAGGGTCACTTTGGGCGGAATTGACCAAAGTACTTTGCAGATTAGAAGAACGGCAACATCAATAAGAAAGGTATATCCGATATACAGTTTATAGATGAGTATCTAACTACTACTAGTAGTAGTGCATTGGTATTTGATATTGGTTTGGTTGCTCATATTTGTAACTCAAACAGTCTTTGCAGAATAAACGGAAGCTAGCGAAGAACGAGGTGACGATCTGGCGTTGGAAATGGATAAAAGGTTGATGTGATCGCAGTCGGCACGCTACCTCTTCATCTACCATCGGGATTAGTTTTATACTTAAATAATTGTTATTTGGTGCCTGCATTAAGCATGAACATTATATCAGGATCTTGTTTATTGCGAGACGGTTACTTGTTTAAGTCCGAGAATAATGGTTGTTCGATTTATATGAGTAATATGTTTTATGCACATGCACCTTTGATAGATGGTCTATTCTTATTGAATCTCGATAGTGGAAATACACATATTAATAACATTGAAGCTAAACATTTGAAATTGAGCGATAACTCGACCTATATGTGGCACTGTCGTCTTGGTCACATTGGAGTGAAGCGTATGAAGAAACTCCATTCCGATGGACTTCTTGAATCACTTGATTTCGAATCACTTGAAAGATGCGAAGCATGTCTGATGGGTAAAATGACTAAGACTCCATTTTCTGGGATGATGGAGCGAGCTACGGACTTATTGGAAATCATACATACCGATGTATGTGGTCCAATGAGTGTAGCATAGCGTGGTGGTTATCGTTATGTTCTTACCTTCACGGATGACTTGAGTAGATATGGGTATATCTATTTCATGGGTAAATTGTCGTTCCTTAAAGTTTGGGGTTGCGAAGCCTATGTAAAGAAGTTACAGCCGGACAAGCTTGAACCCAAAGCGGAAAAATGCGTCTTCATAGGATACCCGAAGGAAACTATTGGGTATACCTTCTATCATAGATCCGAAGGCAAAATCTTCGTTGCCAAGAATGGATCCTTTATAGAGAAAGACTTTCTCTCGAAAGAAGTGACTGGAAGGAAAGTAGAACTCGACGAGGTTGTCGAACCTTCTCTCGAACTTGCAAGTAGCACAGCACCGGAAGAAGTCCCTGTGGTGCCTGCACCAATAAGAGAGGAAGCTAATGATGATGATCATGAAACTTTGGTTGTAGTTGCTACAGAACCTCGCAGGTCAATGAGAACTCGTACTACTCCTGATTGGTACGATCCCGTTATGAGTGTCATGTTGGTGGACAACACCGATGACCCTGCGACATATGAGGAAGCGATGATGATCCCAGATTCCAATAAATGTCAAGAAGCCATGAAATCCGAGATTGGATCCATGTATGAAAACCAAGTATGGACTTTGGTGGACTTACCGGATGGCCGGAAGGCTGTCGAGAACAAATGGATTTTCAAGAAGAAAACAAATGCTGATGGTAATGTTACTGTCTATAAAGCTCGACTTGTCGCAAAAGGGTTTCGACAAATTCAAGGAGTTGACTACGATGAGACTTTCTCACCAGTAGCGAAGCTAAAGTCTATGAGGATTTTGTTAGCAATCGCTGCATATTACGATTATGAGATATGGCAGATGGATGTCAAAACAGCGTTCCTCAATGGAGACATTGATGAAGAGTTGTATATGATGCAACCCAAAGGTTTTGTCGATCCTAAAGATGCTAACAAGGTAAGCAAACTTCAACGGTCCATATATGGATTGAAGCAAGCATCCTGAAGTTGGAATCAACATTTTGATAAGGTAATCAAAAGTTTTGGTTTTATACAAACTTATGCAGAAGCTTGTATTTACAAGAAAGTGAGTGGGAGCTCTGTAGCATTCTTAATACTATATGTAGATGACATATTGTTGATTGGGAATGATGTAGACCTTCTTAATAGTGTCAAGGAATATTTGAATAATAGTTTTTCAATGAAAGATCTTGGTGAAGCAGCTTACATATTAGGCATAAAGATTTATAGAGATAGATCGAGAGGCCTAATATCATTGTCACAAAGTACATATTTTGACAAAGTTCTAAAGAGATTTGGAATGGAAGATAGCAAGAAAGGGTTCTTGCCCATGTTGCCCAATTCGACCTTGAGTAAAACTCAAAGTCGAGCAACGGCAGAAGATAGAGAAAGGATGAGTAAGACTCCCTATGCCTCAGCCATAGGATCTCTAATGTATGCCATGCTATGTACTAGACCCGACATTGCATATGTTGTTAGTTTGACTAGCAGATATCAAAGTGATCCAGGAGTGGATCATTGACATGATCAAAAACATCCTTAAGTACTTGAGAAGAACTAAGGATATGGTTCTTTCTTATGGAGGTGATGAACAGCTCGTTGTTAATGGTTACACCGATGCTAGTTGGAACACCGATCCGGATGATTCTAAATCTCAATCTGGATACGTATTTACTTTGAATGGTGCAAAGCTAGTCTGGAGGAGTGCAAAGCAAAGCGTTGTGGCGAGATCTTCAACTGAATCAGAATACATAGCTGCTTCGGAGGCTTCACAAGAAGCGATATGGATGAAGGAGTTCATTACAGAGCTCGGTGTGGTTCCAAGTGCGCTGGACCCAATGTCTATCTACTGTGATAACATGGGTGCCATAGCCAATGCGCAAGAACCAAGGTCACACAAGAAGCTGAAGCACAAGAAGCTACGTTTTCACGCTATTCGAGAACATGTCCAAGATGGTAACATAAAGATTTGCAAAGTACACACAGATCTAAATGTGGCGGATCCGTTGACTAAACCTCTCCCGAGGGAAAAACATGACCAACACCAAACTGCCATGGGTGTTTGGTATATTACCATGTAATCTAGATTAGTTGACTCTAGTGCAAGTGGGAGACTGTTGGAGATATGCCCTAGAGGCAATAATAAATGTAGTTATTATTATATCTTTGTGTTTATGATAAATGTTTACATTCATGCTATAACAGTATTAACAAGGAAACATTAATACTTGTGTGATTTGTAAACTAAATTAGAGTCCCTAGTAAAGCCTCTTTATAGTACTAGCTTGTTGGTTAATAAATGATTGTGGTTTCCCTATCATGAACATTGATATGTTATTAAACAACAAGATCGTATCGTTAGGAGAATGGTATGATGGACATACTCCTATAGATAAGCGTAGCATAAAGATCAAGTCATTTTAATAGTTCAATTGCTATATGCTTTCTGATACATAGTAACCTAATTCCTTCGACCATGAGATCATGCTTATCACCATCACCGAAAGGATGCTTTGATGACATCAAACACCACACGTAACTGGGTGGCTATAAAGTTGGCAATGAGTGTTCGGAAAGTATGGGTTGAGACACATGGATCAAGAGTGGGATTTGTCCATCCATATGACGGATAGATATACTCTGGGCCCTCTCGGTGGAATGTCATCCAATTGGCTTGCAAGCATGTGACTGGCTCACAAGGGATCACATATCATGGGAACGAGAAAAAAGTACTTATCAGTAACGAGGTTGAACTAGGTATGCAGAGATACCGACGATCAAAACCTCGGATAAGTAAACAATCGTGAGACAAAGGGAAATTGGTATCATATGTAAGTGGTTCATTCGATCGCAAAGTAATCGTAGAAATATGTGGGAACCATATGAATTTCTACATTCCTCTATTGGTTATTGTTCGGAGAAGTGTCTCGATCATGTCCGCATAATTCACGAACCGTAGGGAGACACACTTAAGGATTCGATGTTGTTGAGTAGTTATGGAATGATGAGTAAGATACCGAATGCTGTTCGGAGTCTCGGATGGGATCCGAGATATCATGAGGAGATCCGGAATGGTCCGAAGAATAAGATTCATATAAGGAAAGTCCTGTTTCGGGGTTGGAGAATGGTTCCAGTGTTTTCATGGGGAATGTTCTAGAAGGTTCCGGAAGGTCCGGCACTCCGGAGGGGAAGGGTACATGAATGTGTCATAACAAGTTGGAATGGTTTCATCATGTACTAGGTGTCATCGCTGAGCAAAATAAAGGGATAAATCAAATCCTAGTTTGAAAAGTCAAACGCCAATTTGAAAAGTCAAACGGCAAGTTTGCTTGGTGGAGGGAGAGTAGGAAACCTACTTGGGGAGGAGTTCCTCTCCCTCCACCGCCCTTGAGGCCGAGTTCGAAGGACTCCTCCCTTGGTTGGCGCCTCCACCTATAAAAGGAGGCAGGCTGCCCTCTAGACCTACACCTCCACCACCCAAACCCTAGCCCTAGCCGGGCCTCCTGCCGGCCGGGCCGCCTAGGGCAAACCCTAGCCGCTGACTTGGGGCTTTCCCCAAGCCCTAGCCGCCGGCCTAGCCCTCTCTCCTTAGTGTGTCTAAACCCTAGATCGCCAAGGCCTCTATCATAGTCCACCATACTCGCTCCGGCTTAAGGCGAAGCCCTGCGAGATCTCCCCTCTACTTCCGATACCACGCCGTCGTGCTGCCGGAATCACGAGGAGAGTGCTACAACCTCCGCTGCTTTCTGGAACAAGGGAGATGAAGGTCTTCATCGAAAATCAACGATGTGACCGATCATGAAACGCCGAACGCAGCGCCGGAAGGATCGTCTACACGATCTTGAGATCGGCAAGAGTACGACTACATCGCCCACGAGAATCCGCTCTCGTTAAACACTTTGAAATCTTCGAGGGTGAGTTATTCTATCGACTTGTTGCTACAATCTAGTAGATAGATCTTGGCTTGTTTGTTTGTATGCGATAGAAATTTTTTGTTTTCCATGCTACGAACCCCTACAACTCCATCAACCGACACTAAAGGTGGTGTATTGTGTACCATGCCGAAGGGTGCGGATAACTGGGCTAGCCTAGTTGATGCATTTTATATTTTACATTTTTTTATTTTCTAGTTTTTGTTTTTTATGCATTTTATATTAAACTCTGAATAGTTCTATAATGACGATTTAACAAATTGCAAACATTTTTACATATCCATGAATATTTTTAAATATCATGAACATAAATTCAAAAAATATGAAATATAACTCGAAAATCATGAAGAAAAAATTTAAAAATCATAATCAATTTTTGAAAATCATGAACCAAAATTTGAAAATCTATTAACTAAAACTAAAAAATCATGAAGACATTACAAAAATCATAAACCAATTTTTAAAATTATGAACCAAAATTCAAAAATTATGAACCAAAATTATGAAGAAAATTTCAAAAATCATAAACCAATTTCGAAAAGCATGAACCAATTTCAACAACAAAAATTCGAAAAAAAAATTTAAAAGTAATGAACATTTTTGAAAAATAATAATGAGTTTTCTAAAAAACATATATAAAAATAAGAAACAAAAAATAAAAATATAAAAGAAATAGAAAAAATAGATAAAAAGAAAAGAAAAAGTAAAACGAAAAGCCTAACACAAACTAGGCCGGCCCAACAGGACTTGCACCCTGTGCGATGCTTGTCTCCCGCGCCATGGTGCTGCTATAGAATGCTCGCTGCACACACAATTTAGGGCTACACTTGAAACATTTTTTCCGGGCCTCGCTAATATGGCCCAATAACAGGTAGAGGTTTGTTTTTCCCTTCTTTATAAAACTTTTCCAAAATCTATAGCTTTTTCAAAACCAAATTATTTTCAAAATAATAAAAATGTTAAACTTTAAGATTTTAAAATTTGAATACATTTTTGAACATTTTTAAAATCTAAACATTGCTAGATTTTGAACATTTTTTGAAAATCCTAATATTTTTCAAATTCGACACTTTCAAAATTTAAACATATTTAGAACCTCAGTATTTTTAATCTAAGCATTTTCAAATCTAAACATTTTTCAACATTTAAATTTTTTCAAATCTAACATTTTTAGTATAAATAAATGTTTAAAAGGTGAAAAAAATTACAAAAACATAATAGGAAAAACAACACAAACAAAAATGAAATAGAAAATAAAGAAGATACCGTACCTATAAATGGGCCGGCCCAAAAAGGATGTCCCTAAGGCAGAGCAGCGGCTCCGCAATGAGGAGATAATAAAAATCACGGCCCGTGCCACCGATGGCGTATAGCATTGTGGTGTTTTTTTCAGAGCAACCACATATTTTATTAATTGAAAATCAAGTTACATGAAGCAACACATGTGACACTAAAAGACAGACCGAGATAAAATGATTATCCTGAAAACACTGCAGATAAAAAGACTTAGAGATCAAATACAACATGACCCCTAGATTTTACTGCAACTACCGAATCTAGCGGCCTCCGCCAAACTCCAACGTTGCCGAGACGAACGCTGAAAGAGACGTCGGGCCTTCACCATTGCAAGATCAAAAAAAGCACCATCGCCAACGAGGCTTTGTGAACAGTTCGCCGCACGCAATGAGGCACATGTCGCTGTGGCATGTCGACCGGAGGACGTCCCCGTGCTGTCTTGGACCAAGATCCGTCGCCTCGTGTCAACGAAGTCGAAGGAGAAAGGCAGATCCACCACCTCCGGACCAACATCCTTGCTCCAGAGAAACCACCTTGTCCTGCCCGCCAGCGCCATCGCGGATAACGACGGGCGTGTTGGGCCACGCAGAGATAAAACAAAAAAAATTCCTCTAACGTGGTGATCCCAAGATCTAGCTAAGGTAGAAGGCCACGAGGTTTACCACTAGACGCCAATTGGATTCTTGATGAAGCGCTCGATTGATGCAAAGGCACGATCCTCACGATCCGATCGTCCCGGTGCTGATCGCACAACACCTCTGCAGTATCCACATTACAAGGAGGAGGCGGCTAACTACTAGGTTCGTTCAGTACGGGCTGGACTGTGGAGCTAGGGTTTCTAACACATGGAATGACCTAACCGAACAACGATTAACCTTTCAGGTTAAGGTGCTCCACTATATATAGGAGTGAATGTGGCTCGCTCATGCCACCCATTCACTAAAGCCCATATAACACTAGTCACCGTGAGTCCAACTCACTAACTCAGTCCTAATCTGGTTTAGGTCCAACCCAACCAGATTACAGATTCGGATCCAATCCGAACCTGCTCCCGCTCCTAAGTGTGTGACCCCGCAGGCTCATGGCTACTTGGATACGATTAGAGTCCGACTCACAATCGATCGATCGGTGTGCTCCTAGCGTAACGTCTGGACTCCCAAGTACCAAAGAGTCATGACGACTTGCCTTTCCAATGAGACTTACGTCCGAGTCCCTTTGCCTCACGATATACCTTGTCGACTATAGTAATATATGTCATCCCTTAAATAGTCCGACTCTTCTCGATCCGAGATAAGTGATTCACCCGACTAACTCTTAGTCGATCGCCTCGGGTAACACTTAACCGAGTCGCATGGCCATGCTTTCAATCATATCTCACGAGAGGCCCAGAGAATATCTCCGAGTGGAGGCAAAATCCCATCTTGGTTATTCACATCACGCAGCTTGATTCTCAACAATTCGACCGAACCCCGCTTTATAACCGCCGATTCATTTAATGAGCGTTTGACAGAACCTAAGTCGGTGATCCTCAACTCGAACTATGCAACAACCTCAGGTCTAAGGATTACATTGATTGAGATATACAAATGACAACTAGTTCGTTGCACCTCAATATGGGTCAATCCGACTCGCTAAACTCTTTAGCCGAATCTGTGTAAGTTGGAATAGCATCTCCATGCCCATGACAAGTGGAACCGAGTCATCAAGCCAACTTTCACATTGGTCTAAGTTGTGTGTCCAGCACAACCTCAATGACCAAGGATATTTAGTACAAACAACATGAATGCATAGTTCCACAACCGAATCACATATTCAATGATACACATCAGATGTTCATACCAGGACTTCTTAATAACTTTATGAATACAATGGGAAATATCATCATACATGATTGCCTCTAGGGCATATTCCCAACAGGGCGCCAGCGACACAAGAAGAAACAGATCTCGCCAGATCTAAAGTACGACGAGAAGACCAAGCTACCGATCTGAAAGACCAAACAGAAAATGTTGCCATCACCTCTGAGGCACAACCATGAATATCAGCACCAGTGTGGGAGTAAAGATGAGGCAGATTTATTCGTTCGGACGCTGCTCCCACCACCCCAACGACGCACCACGACAAAAATACCCTAACCCTAACTACTTGACGAAGGAACAAGTTCCCCCTCCCTTCAGCTGCCGGCTGAGATCTGGGGAGGGAAGTGGGTTGACCGCTGCCGCCTGAGGAGATGAGCGACGGGAGTTGGGGTTGCTAGCATTTGGTACCGAGTAGTTAGTTGACTCCCTTACTTGGATAGCAGTACTCCCATAGTGGTGTTATGTGGGTGTGTATATTGCTACGGTTGTTACGGTTTGCCTTTTTTGAGAGAGAGATACGATTTGGTTTTTGACTAGAGAGGCTCTTGCATTTTCAAGATTTGAACTAGGCCTTTGTAATTCTGAAAGTCCGGACCGGGCTCGGGCCGTATCCCTGGGCTTGATAATTGGTTTTGCATCGAGAAAGAAAAGATAAATTCGATCCCTCTCCGACCATCTTGTCCTCATCTAGAGATCTCGAGCTCTCAGATTCAAATCCGATGTACTTCCTTCGTCCCAAAATAATAGATGTCTTAAATTTGTTAAAATTTAGATGAATCTGGACACTGTTTAGTATATATAGATACATTCAAAATTTAAAAATCCAAGACATTATTCTTGGACGAAGGGAGTAGAACAGACGGTCACGACCTTTCCTTTGCACAAAAGTGGTTGAACCGTGGAGCCATCCCGTTTGGAAACCACAGTCCGAGCTGTACTAGAGCATCTCCACTCGGCTTTTCAGGACGCCAATACCGAGGCGAATTTTTGTCCGGACATCGAAAATTGGTCCAGTCACGTTTTTAGGACCTCAGTTTCGTCCGAATTCAGGTCAACTTTGGTCCGGACTTCCGAGGCCATTCCCAGCATCTCGAAAACGCCGGGCGAAATGAAAACGGGTAACTTTGTCGGCAATGTCGTGCACGAGGTCGGCCGTTCCATCGCCGTACGCCGCCCACTAGGGGAGCCAGCTAAGCGTCAGCTCTCTGGCCGGATTCTCGCCAATCTCACCGGCCGACTTCCAGGAGAGCCAGGGGAACCCTCGGCAGAGGTACTCCTCGTCCCCCGAGTTTGATGGCAGGTTCAACCCTAACGTGGTCTTCCCCTGCCCCGCGTCTCGCCCTCCTTCCGCCTTCAACTTCGACATCAACATCCCCTACTCCACTTCTTCGGCATACGCAGGTCCTTCATTGGTGATGCGCCGCAACCCACTCCCGTTCGGCGCAGCTCGTCGCACGCAACCTACGACGAGGTTGACGCGCACAACCTGTTCAGCGGAATTTCGGCCGAGACATATATGCAGGACATGATCGCCCAAGGTTCGGCGCCCGACGTCAACTCCTCCTTCTTCACTCAAGAACAGTACCGGGCCGATGCCAAACACGACATCGAGTCTTGATTTCGCCGATGGCCAGGCCAAGCAGACGTATGCCGAACTGACGCAGGCCAAGGACGCCGAGGTGGACCCCGTGGTTCCGGCGAAATCCAACGGCAAGAGGAAGTCGGGCACATCGGCGCCGGAGCCACGGATCAAGTGTACGGTACCTGAGGACCTTTGTCTCGCCGACTCCCAGAAATCGGTGAGTATGGATCCCATCACCGGTGCCAACTAGAACTCTAACAACTACTGGAAGCGCGTGGAGCTAGCGTTCAACGAGCGTAGCCTTTGTGATCCGAAGTATAACAAAATTCATATGGAGCAAGGGGAGAAAGCCATGATCAACCATTGGGGGCTCATCCATCGGGCGTGTAGCAAGTGGCACAAATGTATAAAGGAGATCGAACGCACACACGTCAGCGGTGAAAATATGTACAACAAGGTATTTCGAGAATACTAGCCAAAATTATGACAAGCTCAAGCATATCCTGACACACTTTATCTTGCATTTGCAGCTCCTTCGTGTACTCGATTTGTAGCGGGACGACATGAACACTACTAGGAAAACGGCTATAGGTAATCAGCACATCCGTGGCTCACATGGTTGAAGTGCCCCACGGCTAAAACAGGCGTGGCTCACCTGTGGGCAGTGCCCTACTAATAACTAGAACAACTGTGGCGCACATGACCATAGTGCGCCACAGATGTGTGGGCCAGTCCTGGTCAGACGCCAAACATCTGTAGCGCACTACAGTCATGTGCGCCACGGTTGTTACGGTCATCTGTGGTGCACATGGGGCTGGTGCGCTACGCCTAAGCGCATGCCCCCCTCTGCTCTGAAACGGCCACAAACTTCTGTGGCGCACTCGGCCTAGTGCGCCACAGGGAGTAGGAGCATCCGTGGCGCACTTGGCATAGTGCGCCACAGATGTTTGTACTCCCTGTGCGCACTAGGCGTGTGCGCCACTTGATGTGTCATTCTTTAGGACAAGACTTTATGTGCAAATGTGTCACCACAACCACCACCCCACACTTCACTTTCACCTTCTTCTTCCTCCTTAGATCTAGTCGGGATCTTCTCCTTCCCACCTCAATTTCTCCACACATTCACCATTTTTAGCATGTAAAACTTGCTTTGGATGTTACATAAGTAATAGAGGAGGTCTCCGGTCTCTCATCTATCCTTCTCCGGTCGACGTGCGCACCTCTCCTTTCCATCTTTCTCGCGATTGGTAAGTTGTCCATGTAAGGATGTGTCCATGTGTATATGGATGATGCTGTGCTCATATGTATGTAGATGATCGATGCTCATGATGTGTGTATGTGGAAAGGATCGATGTTCATGTGTGTATGGATTGGTCTCTCTCTCTCTCTTGTGTTTGTATGTGAACAAGTTGCCATTTGTTTTGCCAAAATGTTGATTCATTTCCATTTTGGCAAGATTTTGGCATTTCGCAAAGGTCCTAATTTTAGGATAGGTCATGCCGAAATTTTCTATCGACCATTGCATGCATGCATTCATTATGTGGTTCTAATAGACTTCAAAATTGTACCGTGTACATCGTGCAGGCAAAAATGGTCCGCATAATGAGCGAAGGCATTGTGGCTAGATTTTTGAAATGTGCGACGGACGACATGATACGAAATAACAAGATGATATAAGATGTCCGTAGAAGATGCAAACTCAATCGGTGATCGACCCGATTCCGGAATCGCAGCGCACTGCTCCGCCATGGTTTCATGGATGGATACACTCGTTGGATAAGCGATGACGTAGATGATGGAGACGGTGGCCAACATGACGATGATCATCATCACGGCGAGAACGGGCGAGATGATGAAGAGTCTCCTGGAGATGGTGAAGGTGCGGAAGGCATCGATGATGATGATCTAGATGCCGGAGGAGCGACGATGGAACAACGTCCGGGTGCGGGACCCTTATGTGCAAGAGCTGCTTCTCAAGCATTTAGTAACGCCAGGGCGCCGCTAGAGAGAAAGCCAAGCTTGCGCAACTTGAGAAAGACGCGGTTACTCCATTGTATGAAGGATGCAGCCCGATGATACCGGTTGAATGTAACGCTCAAGGCTATGGAGATGAAGGCAAAGCACAAATTGAGCGACGCAAGCTTGACGATATGATGGCATTCGCACGATCGTCTCCCGAGGGGAACACATGTCCAACTAGTATCGAGGATGCCAAGAAAATCGCTCTCCTCTCGATCTACCGACGTTAGATATCACGTATGCATCAACGATTGCATCATTTATCGGGCGGACACGGAGAAAACCACATGTCCGGTGTGGCGTGAGTCGATACAAGAAAGGGAAGAAAGCACCTCGAAAGTGGTATGGTACTTTCCTCACTCCTCGTCTGCAGCGCTATTTCGCGGACCCTAAGGAAGCTCATGCGATGGCATGCGGAAAGGAAGAAGCCAGGAGATGATGATGACCCCGAAAGGGATGAGATGCTGACGCACCCTTCAGATGCTAGCCAGTGGAAAGCATTAGACCTCGAATTCCCAGAATTCGGTGGAGATTCGAGGAACATCAGGCTTGGTGCGAGCACCGATGGACTCAATCCGTTCGGTAGCCAGAGCAAGACGCACAAGACTTGGCCCGTGTTTGTATGGATGTACAACCTCCTCCATGGTTGTGCATGAAGAAGAAGTACATACAAATGAGTATGCTAATTCAAGGGCCGAAACAACCTGGTGCACCGACATCAATCTATATCTCGGCTGTTGAAAGAGGAGCTAGCCACGTTATGGGAATCGAGCCAATACTTACGACGCCGTCGCACAAGATTATTTCACTATGAGAGCCGTTGGTCACTACGCAAGACTATCCAGTTGCGGGTATATCTCGGGCGGGTTATCCAAGGATTACGCATGCGTTAGGTGCATGGATAACACAAGCTATCTCCAACTAGAGAAAGATCCAGGGTCATCAAAAACCGTGTTCATGGCGCACCGGAGGTGGCTCGGCAAGAATGATCCATGGAGAAAACGTGGAGACCTGTTCGATGGCAAATCGAGACCCGAGGAATCCCGAGCATAGGAGCAGCGAAGAAGTGGAAGAGTTGCTGAAAAACTGGAAAGATTGTCCTAAGCCCGAAAGAAGCGAAGAAAGCAACAAGACAAGCCGATGAAGGTATGGAAAACAAGGTCTGTTTTCGGGAGTTGCCATATCGAAGTTTCTCCAAGACGCCTCATAGCCTCGACATCATGCATATCACGAAAACGTGTGCGAGAGTCCGTCGCCACCATAATCAACATGCCGATAGGACGAAAGATGGTCCAAAGCAAGGCACGACCTGATATGCTTGGGTATCCGGAAGGAGCTTCACGGAGGGCCGACTACTCCTGATGATTAGGAAGATGACGATGATCATGAGTCGGAGACGACACAAGGTCGTCGGAAGGGTAAAAGTTCAAGAAGAACGAATATTACGCCTCCTTCTTGCTTCACTCTAAGCCGTGATGAGATCAAACAGTTTTTCAAGTGCCTTCTAGAGTCAAATTTTACGGCCACGCTGGCAAGATAAGGCGATACCTAGACGAGGCGAAGCAGAGGTTTAGTGGCATGAAGTCTCATGACTGTGCCGTGCTAATGACGCAGGTACTTCCGGTCGCACTTAGAGGGATAATGGACGAGCACGTCCGTGAAACGTTATTTGGCCTATGCAAGTTTTTCGACGTCATCTCTAGGAAGTCGATTGGCTTGAATCAGCTCGGAAGGCTACAGGAGGAGATCGTGGTGATACTATGTGAGCTTGAGGTCTACTTCCCACCCGCATTCTTCGACATTATGGTGCATCTACTGGTCCATGTCGTGGAGGACATCGTACAACTCGGGCCGATGTTCCTCCGCAGCATGATGGCGTTCGAAAGGATGAACGGACACATCAAAGAATACGTTCGCAACAGGTCCCGTCCAGATGGAAGCATAGCCAAGGGCTTTCTGGCCGAAGAGTGCATCTCTTTCTGCACGAATTATCTAGACATCGAGAACCCTGTCGGTCTTCCCGTCAACAGACACCTTGGCAAGCTCGACAGATCTGGTTACCGAGAGGGTCGTCCCATACTGCATGCAGACTTCGATTTTCGACGCGCAGACTTTGATCGAGCAAACCTCAGCCGCGGCAAAGATTTAGAACGGTCGATCCTTGGGCGAAGCACAAAAGGTTAATCGAAGAAGTAAATGGATCGGGGCATATAGAGGACGCAGGAGAAATAATCAAAGAGCACAACTTAGATTTCACGTTGGTGGTTTAGGCAGACGCCTTGATAATCCCGCCGCATTCTTTTGACACGGAAAGGATCATATTCACCTTGTCGCAGGGACCGATGCAAAACCTGGTGACCTATCAGGCGTATGATATCAACGGCTACACATTCTACACGGAGGAAAAGGACAACAAGTGTGATTATCAGAACTCAGGCGTAACGTCGGAATTCTACACCGATGACAACGTGAAGGAAAGATTCTACGGAAGAATCGAGGAGATCTGGGAGCTCGCTACTATGGAGAAAAGGTGCCGATGTTCCGTGTCAGATGGGCAAAGAGCGTCGAAAGAGAAGACCGGTATTTCACAACCATGGTTATACCCGAAGCAGCCAAATCCAAGGTCACGTGCAAACGTGGGCGAAAAATGAACCGTGGGTACTGCTACCAAAGTGGACCAATGTTTTTCATTACCGACGACAAAGCCTAGCCGTGGTTGTCGTGAGGAGAGGAAAAGAAACATCATCGGAATGGATGGAGTCGCCAACGAGCAAGACTTCACCGACTGGCGATCCAAAGATTGAAGATGACGACGACTACGATGCAGCAACATACATCACAAGAAGAAAAAGGACAACCCTACCCAAAAAAGGTAGCCCGTTCGAAAGAAGAAACATTAAAGTGCCGGGGCTAAATTATTTAACCGCGACAAAGAAGGGAAAAAAGATTGTAAAACGCTAGCTCAAAAAATATTGTAAAACGCGTGGTGAAAAGATTGTAATATTAATGGACAAATTATTATGAAATTTAGTTATACTTTGAATCACCACTTTTATGACATATATCACCACTTTTGGGCATTTTTTGGAATATTTAAAAGTATTTTAAAAACAAAACAAAACTTGTATGGCATATATCACCACTTATGGGCATTTTTGGAACATTTAAAAGTATTTTTAAAATAAAAATAAAAGTGGAGCACCGAGATTCAACCAGGTGCTCATAGTTTAGAATAGAGCTAACGTAACTGGGATAAGAGAGTACTAGTGTTAACTAGTGGGTGGCCGCCCTCTTGTGGTAGTCCAACCCACATAGGCGCACCACTGGCCAAGTCTTGGTTATCCGTAGCGCACTTGGCTGTGGTGCGCCACGCCTATGTGGGTGGACTATCAACCGCGTGCCACGCCGACTCTCTCATCCCTCGCATCTGATCCACAGACACCGCCACGCCACCTGTCTGTCGATCCGCCACCGCCCCTGTCTGTCGATCCGCCACCGCTGTGCCAAGGCCTCGAGGAGGAGGAGGATCTCGCGTCGCTGTGGAGGAGGAGGATCTCGGCCGCCGAGGAGGTGGAGGCCACCGTCACTTGGCCGTCCGCCTGCCGGGAGGTGAGCGCCGCCTCCCCTGTCTCTCCCTCTCTCCCTCTCTCTCCCTCCGTCCCTCTCTCCCTTCAGATGGTGGCCTCGGACACGCCGGAGTCGCCTCCCCAGATCTCCCTCTCTCCTTGTCCTCTCTCTCCCTCTCAGATGGTGGCCTCGGACACGCCGGAGTCGCCCCTCCCCTGTCTCTCCCTCTATCTCCCTCTGTCCCTCTCTCTCCCCTGTCTCCAGCAGTTAGGGTTCATGGTTCATGGTTCTGGGGATGTTGTGACTCTAATCTAGCCTAGTATCTGAGTAGTGGTGATGGTTAACTAATTTCAGTACTGGAACATGTATTTGGCTATCTGGGAATTACCATTGATGTCTCTAGTGATAGTTGTTCTATGTAAGAGAATGATTCCTAATTAATATATTAGGAAGATGATTGAATATTCTTTTTAACTGACCTGGATTATGTAATCACTGGGTAGGATCTGCTTGGTTAGGACAAATCCTTGTGACACCTTCCTTGGATAAAATGAGTTGAAAACTCCTGCTGGCTATATTGGCCTATGAGACTCAATAATTTCATTATGCATGTGATGCTTGTCTGAGGCAATACTAGATAGAAACTAATGTTTTTATCTAAGGTGTCCCTCTCAAGTGTGGTTTGGTACTCAGTTTAGAACAATGATTCTCATAGCCTTTAAGAAAATGATTTGCTAAACCATGATGTGTATTATAGAGCTTTAATATGAACTAATTTCTGAGGTGCTGCCATCCTTTGGATGTGGCCAGAAACATCAAGTTAACGCTGATGAATAAGTGAATGTATAAGCATGTTTTATTCTCCAAGATCAATGATGCATAGGCTGAGATCTTGGTATTGTTTGCAAAGGTTAATGGTTGTCTTGAATTCAAATCCTTCTATGATGGATACACCCAATCGGGTGAATCTGAGAGGATCATGTATAAAACAACACATGCTCATCGAGAATTAGCATGTGATGGTTTTGTATAACTCACCACAGGTTGTTTCTTTGTTGTTGTGATGGTGTTGCTTGTGGATTGACCTTGTGGACTAGTTCTTTCCGGCTTGATTTTGTGGGTGGTTCTGCTGGCTTGATCTTGGCCTGCACCTCCCTGGTCTCTGTGCCTGGAACATGCCCTTGCTATCCTTCTCCGATACTTGTATATGACCAATTACTCCTTCTCCGATGTGGACAGGTTTATTCTAGTATTGGCTTTATTCTACCTATGTTGAATAAAATGAGTTGAAAACTCCTGCGGCTATATTGGCCTATGATACTCAATAATTTCATTATGCATGTGATGCTGGTCGAGGCAATACTAGATAGAAACTAATGTTTTATCTAAGGTGTCCTCTCAAGTGTGGTTTGGTACTCGATTTAGAACAATGATTCTCATAGCCTTTAAGAAAATGATTTGCTAAACCATGATGTGTATTATAGAGCTTTAATATGAACTAATTTCGAGGTGCTGCCATCCTTTGGATGTGGCGAAACATCAAGTTAACGCTGATGAATAAGTGAATGTATAAGCATGTTTTATTCTCCAAGATCAATGATGCATAGGAGATCTTGGTATTGTTTGCAAAGGTTAACTGGTTGTCTTGAATTCAAATCCTTCTATGATGGATACACCCGGTCGGGTGAATCTGAGAGGATCATGTATAAAACAACACATGCTCATCGAGAATTAGCATGTGATGGTTTTGTATAACTCACCACCAAAGGTTGTTCTTGTTGTTGTGATGGTGTTGCTTGTGGATTGACCTTGTGGACTAGTTCTTTCCGGCTTGATTTTGTGGACTGGTTCTTGCCGGCTTGATCTTGGCCTGCACCTCCTGGTCTCTGTGCTCGAACATGCCCTTGCTATCCTTCTCCCGATACTTGTATATGACCAGCTACTCCTTCTCCCGATAATCACCATATTTGCTAGTCTTTGATCTAAAATGCTCTGGTTTAAAATGCTCTGGTTTGAAAATACATGGTGAAAACTTGTCATATAATCGACCATATTCTTTGTCATATTTGATGTCATATAAGTTATTTGTTGTCATATAAGTTACTTGTTGTCATATAAACTTGTATTTGCTTGCTGTCATATAATGACAAAGCTATAATCTGCATGTATTTGCTTGCTATCATCAATGACAGTGATATAATGTGGTGATATAATTGTAGCACTTGAAATTGTGATTGTGCTTGTATGAGGCACTTTATTATATGTCGTATGCAGGTTCTTGTATGAAATGAGTCCGATTTTTGCCTGAATGTTGATTAACTTCCGTTTAGTCAGAAATCGGGCACTACTAGTTTAAGAAAATTAGCAAAGGTAATTCCGGATTTTTCCATGCATTTAACCAATTATTTGTTTTTTATTAGTGCAAAGATGTGTGACAACGAAAGGTGGATGTTCTAAGCGCATCATTGAAGGAGAACTCAGACCTCCGAATAAACAATTGACATTCTCGAGGCTACCCGGTCTAGAAGACGATGAAGAATACCATCCCGGAGAGCGAGGATGATGAGATGGAAGACGGAGGAAGAAGCAAGGAACGGCGGACGATGAAACCACCGATGGCGGCGAGGGCGTGGAGTGGTAGCAACCTCCTAAGAAGAAGAAGAAGCGAAGGACCGGCGCTGAACACGGTCGGCACGGTCAGGAGGAAATTACAGTGAGCCCATCAGGGGTTCCTTTGGAGCCCACCTTGTCAAAGTGCACGGTGGGCAAGTGGCGGCGATCACCGGACAACCATCTCGATCAACACCGAGAATCTCCGGCATAAAGATAATGGCCATTAGCACACTCCTCTTCGAGAAGCACGCAAGATACAAGTTCCCCGCTAAGTATCGAACACAAATTATCATGGGAACAAGTAAACAAATCCGCCTCACAAAGATGAGCACCGCAGCCACCGGAGAACCCGATAAAGAAGAAGATCTATAAAGAAGGCAAAAGTCTCGAGGAGATCCAGAAGATTGACCAGATCACCAAGATCAGTTCCGGAGTTCAAGGAGAGGTGTGAATCCGAAAGAGCCTCGCCAATAGTAATCGGGAAAGGCGCGGCGATGAATATAGGTCATCACCATCTCGGATCCGTGGATCTGAACCGCTGAGGCCAAATGGAATAAGGAGGACGAAGAGTATAGATCCAAGGATAGAAACCCCTTTGCTAAATTCGAACCCGGGCAGGTTCGAAACTTCATCGGGCCCGCTACCATGTGGACCCAAAAAAAACAACTCACCGCGGATCCTGCGGTGAAGGAATTCGAGAAATTGTGGTAAGTATAATCTAATTACGCGGATCAACACGATTGCAATCTAATCGATGATCTAAATGATTCACTTACTTCTTCCGCATGAGGAGGAAATTGTTGCTAGTCATGGATCCGGTTTCCTCATCCTGTGGGTCCACGGCGGACCGGTGGGATAACCTTTAACAGGCGATGAACCGTGCCAAGAAAATAGAGCCGATTCTGAAGAAGCTTGTCGGTAGCCGTCTGCCGCCTCGGGGGTAAGAATTGGGTGGATCATTTTGGTCCACCGCCGAGGACGCATGTGGCGCCGTCGGGAAGGAGCGAGGAGGAAAACCGAGAGGTTCAAGAACTTAAGGCACAAGTGGCGCGGATCCCGCAGATCGTCCAAGACAACGTGGCAATCACCCTCACGCCCCTTCTGCCTACCTTGGTGGAGTCAATAGCGAACTGGAGTGCGGGTGGTCGAGTAGGGCCGTGCCGATTCCAAGCATGGTCGACCACCGAACAACGCCGACCGATTTAATCAGCGAACTACGTGTTCGTGACTCGCCCTAGCACCGCTGGCGCCGCAAGTGTTGGTGACTCTCGCCATCACCGCGCGCCGAGTACATGTTGGTGCCCCCGCCATCGTCGCGCACCGGAGCTCCAAGCACCCGTCGGTAGGGAGAATACACGGCGCCAGACCCGCCATCAAGCAGCCCTTCCGCCTCTTGCACGCCCGTCGCTGTATGCGGTGCATCGACATTAGCCGATCTCGACGCCATCACGGTAAACAAATTGCTTTAATTACCGCCTTTCATGCCATCTATTACTCTTATGGCATCTCGCTCTGACGACGCCGTACATGTTTTCCGCAGACGGATGTTCCTTGCACTCTCTTATGCTACGTGAACAACGAGCTGAGGGATGTTGCCAAGGGTACCATCGTTCAACCCTTGCAGCCAAGACGTTCCACTCAAAGCCGATGCGGATAGCGTGCACAGGTTAAAATTAGTCGTGCTAAAGGGCCGACGACTGGAACCTCCCATTCAACCCCTGTGAGCGGATGAAGAAGAGCCGTCGTCCTCGGTTGCTTCAGCTTATTCTTGCTATGGCCAAAGAGCATGATCCGTTTGGGGACGGGGCCATCACGCCACAGACAAGACCGCCGTCGTGCCCGACAAGCGGTGGCAAGGCCCTCACCGCCTCGCCACCTCCACGCCGGTGGGTCGGATGATCATGTTGATGATATGCACATGGCGCAGGATCCGCCGAGGACGGCGAAGACCGGAATGATCACTTCTTCAAAGACTCATTTTGGCAACGAAGACCTAGCTGGTGGCCCCACAGAAAGCCACTATCACCAAGCGCTTGGTTCTCGGAGACGCCTCCACTTGCGCCTTTACAGAGCCAGGTGATACAACCAAGCGCCCTTTATTCTAAGCCCCGACACACTACATAGGGCGGCTGCTCGATTATGTGCTGCCCGCTCTCCAAAAGGAAAAAGGGCAGAAAAGAAAATCTAGCAGCTCGAGCCACCGGTGGCGTCAACAACCGCGAATCCGATCAGGTTTCGGACGGGCCACCAAGACCCGAGGGTATTATGTGGAGGATTCATGTGGCGGTGAGCCCATGCTACCTAAGAATTTGCAAGCTCGCCATTGAATCCAGAGTGTGCATGACAGGCCGACGATAGAGAGAGACGCCTTCTATCGGAGAAAGATCCTCGCACCAGATTCGTGGTTAAGGTGCCACCAGCTTGGGCTTCACGACATCGCCCCGTGGATCTGTTCTTCCCGCGTTCGAGGACATCTTCAATATGTTCCACCTATACCGCTGCACTATACCATGGTCCGTCTGCTTTCTCTCACCGCCACGCAGATCATTAGAGAGAAGACACCGCATCGCTATAGTGGACCCCTACTACATGCGTGATTTTACCGCTTGGGTTCCCCGTCGAACGACGTATCGTGGCCTCGCACCTAAAAAAGAATCCTCGTATGAACAAGACAAAGGAATACATTCTCGTGCCTTACTTTCCCGAGTAAGTCGTTATTCACCGCCACCGCCGATTGGCTTTATTAGATCATCATCATTCTTTTTCCAACACATTCCATTTGAATTTTTTGCAGAGATGAACACCGCACGCTCATCTCCTTATCGCCAAGCATTCCCATCGCCACGTATTTCACTCGGGAGTCTAGAAAAGAAGAAAACTACGACAAGATCAAGGAAGTTCTCGATGATGCTCTCACCGGCTTTGCCTCGACGGAAGGCACCAGCTTCGTGCGTAAGAAGGTCAAGTTCGCAGCACGTCTTCAACCACGTAACGGAGTTCCTGCGTGAAGCAGCCGAAAACAGAAGAAGGAAGCCTACGCACTCCATCACATGAGGGCTGCCCTACTTGACCAAAGAGAATTCTACGCCAGATCATCTCAAACAAAGCAATCAAGCAAAGGCCAAGATCAATGATTCGGATATTAGACAAGAGATGTATCGATCCAGCAGCAGCTTTAGGGTAATCATCTTTGTGATGTCATGACTTCGGGGATCTTCTACGAGGAAATATCCCGAATAACCGTGACATAGAAGATCGCCTAGAGATGCAGGTGACTATAGGAAGTTCATGACGAGACAGGCGTCCTCCCTGCTCTAAGTCGAGCCGTATAGGCTTGATGTTGGCCTAGTTGTAGTTACAAACTATAGATGACCTTTGTGTGTGTGTGTGTGGACGACAAGTGGACTTATTTTGCTTATTATTATTATATATCAATCAATGCTTGGTTTTTTTGCTTACTCTTTGGTCCTTTGTTCAATTTGGTCCTTCTTTTTTTCCTTACTCTTTTTTCGAGAATAATGCCGATGATTGAAAGTCGTGGCACACTATATGTGAATGTGCTACGATGGACTGTGAGCTTGTGATATGCACAAGTCCAGGTATTGTGCATTCTACTTGGCTCACCGTTCCATCGTAGCATATTCCTGTGTCCAACGACCTATGTATATATATGAGGCATTCTTTTCGAGTTATTTTTGTCTTTTTTGAGAATATGCCGATGATTGAAATGTCGTGGCACAATATATATGTGAATGTGCTATGACGGGATAGTTAGCCTTGTGATATGCACAAGTCCAGGAATTGTGCATCCTACTTGACCGTTCATTATAGCATATTCCTGTGTCCAACGACCTAGCTAGTTATATATGAGGCATTCTTTTCGAGCTACTTTGGTCTTTTTCGAGAATAATGCCGATGATTGAAATGTCGTGGCATACTATATATGTGAATGTGCTACGATGGGATTGTGAGCCTTGTGCTATGCAGTCCAGTGTTGTGCATTCTACTTGGCTCACAGTTCCATCGTAGCATATTCCTATGTCCAACGACCTAGCTAGTTATATATGAGGCATTCTTTTTGAGTTAATTTGGTCTTTTTCGAGAATAATATCGATGATTGAAATGTCGTGACACACTATATATGTGAATGTGCTGCGATGGGATTGTACGCCTTGTGCTCACAAGTCCTGTGTTGTGCATCCTACTTACGTCTGGTTCCATCGTAGCATATTCCTCGTGTAACGACCTATTTTTATATATGAGGCATTCTTTTTGAGTTACTTTGGTCTTTTTCGAGAATAATGCCGATGATTGAAATGTCGTGGCACACTATATATGTGAATGTGCTACGATGGGATTATCGCTTGTGCTATGCACAAGTCCGTGTTGTGCATCCTACTTGGTGTACTGTTCGTCGTAGCATATTCTCGTGTCGAACGACCTATGTATATATATGAGGCATGCTTTTGAGTTACTTTGGTCTTTTTCGAGAATAATGCCGATGATTGAAATGTCGTGGCACACTATATGTGAATGTGTTGCGATGGGATTGTCCACTTTGTGCTATGCATAGGTCCGTATGTTGTGCATCCTACTTGACTGACAGCCCATCGTAGCATATTCTGTCGAACAACCTAGTTATATATGATGCATGCTTTTTGAGTTTGGTCTTTTGATTCAGAGTACTTTCTATAAGTGTATCTTCATATGCGACTTTAATTATATATGTTTTTTTAATAGTCGGTTAATTATTATTGTCAACTTATAGATGACGTGGTACGTCAGGTACAAGGGACGGGTTCCCGAGTTCTCGATGATTGGGAAGATCACGGAGACAAAAACCGCTTCAGCGGCAATAGCTACAAAGGGTACAACACTATGGCGAGGCGGAAGCTAGATACACGCTATCTAGCGGGGTTAGGACAAGGAACCGGATGAAGACCTACACCTTCGTCATGCGGTGATCATGCTTATCTTCTTTGGTTATTTATCCCGCTTTGTGTCGGCTAGCTAGTTTAGATGTTCAGCGAGCTTTGAGCTCTAACTTGTTCGATCGACACATGTATTCGCATGTCAAGAATTACTACTTTGTAACATGATCGAAACAATGTAATTAACTTAGACTATGTATTCATATATAAGACTTATCTATATGTATTTGTTTCAATCTTGTTTTTCATATTGAGTATTTATATATATAATTGTATATCTTGTATCTGTGTGTGTATATCTGCTGTAATATTGTATATAATCTGTATTGCATATAATCTGGCTCGGAAATTAAAAAACAAAAATACATCTATGGCGCACATGGTCTACCTTCGTATGCGCTACACCTAAAGCGCACTATGGAAGTTTAGTGGCGCACTTGGTAGCGCGCCACGAAGATCGAGGTAGCGCACCTGCCCAAACATCCGTGGCGCACTACCAAGCGCGCTTACGCCTGTCTCTACACAACTGGCGCATTAGGCAAGGCGCCACCGAGATACAGCGTAAGAAGGCAGCTAGTGCGCCACGGATGATGATTCCAGGTGCGCCACTAAAGGCCAATTTCCTAGTAGTGGAAGTCGGAGTTTAAGTTTCACCATGTACTGAGATCGAGCACTGCGAGAAATCGGTGGACACTCGCAAGACCCTCGCCAAGACCAAGGACAGCGTGTACAACCCGGAGGCTCCTTCCCCGGCTGCCGGTGAAGGAAGGCCGGAGATCGGCCAGAAGAAGGCGAAGATGCTCAAAGCCGTAGGAGCTCCCGCCGAGCGCCTCCAGGCTTCTATCGAGAAGTGCATCGCCGACTCGAAGGCACATGCCGAGAAGAGGGCGGAGAAGACCGCTGAGAGGTGGGCACAACTGCTCTAGAACCAAGACCAAAAGATCGACCTCCTCAAGGCCAACTACGCCGCCAAGAAGAGGAACACGGATCTTCGGTTACTCATGGGCGGCGAGGACACGTCAGCGATGAGTTCCCCGGTCAGGGCCTGGTACATGACACGTCGCAATGCCATCCTCCATAAGGACAACGCCGAGACCACGCTAACTCTGCCCCGAACGCCACTGCTACGCCGAGCTCTGCTTCTACCTCCTCCAACCAGTCGACGTGCGCCGACGAGTTGCCCAACCCCGCCGCATCGGCCACATCGGAGGTACCCATCCCGTCGATGACTGATCGTTGACCGTTTTATCTAGTTCTATATTAATTTATTGCCGGACTTGTTGGACGTACTTCTGTTGAACACCTTGGGCCAAGCTCTCGCCAACGAGAACGATAAAAATTCAAATATTTCTGTCGCTTCGTTTAGAAACACGGACCAAAAACCCGAGAGAAAAACTCGACATTAACAGATAAAAAATTATTTTATCCAGCCATTCTTAGATCTGGATTTCAGCGTAGAAACTTCCAACGACGAGTGGGATGCTCTTATACATCCCAAAATATCCACTTCTGGTTGGCCCACAGATCCACAACAAGACCAAAAACCCCCATCGCGTGATTACACCAAAATAGCTCTCGGAATTTCGAGTTCTCCCATTTTTCTGTCACATCGGGAGCGCCGATTTGGACCAGCTATCAACTGGTCTTCTGTAGTCCTCGAAGCGCAGAGTTTTTCTTCCTTTCCCGGCTGTTTTGATCCGTCAGTTTTCCCCACAAATCCACGAATTACTCTCTCCAGAGCTGAGATTTTTTTTCGTGTTTTGCTATTGCTTGGGGGGCGTAAAATCCCTCAAGCTGGCGAATCCGGCGTGTCCATGGACCAGCCCGAGAGCTCTGTCTCCCATGCCGCGGCCCAGACGGGGCCGACCACACGCCGCCTCGGCGAGCGCGGCCTCGTCGACCGGGAGGAGCTTGTGCGGGTCATCGCCCAGTCTCTCTACTCCCTCGGTTACCGGAAGGCAGCCGCTGCGCTCGAGGGCGAGTCCGGTGTATCACTATACCCCCCAGAGCACGACCGCCTACTGCTCGACGTAATGTCTGGTCGATGGGACTCGTGCGCTGTGACTATTGACTCGCTTGCTGGCATTAGCGAAAGGAACCGTGCGGTTGCCGAGTTTTTGGTGTGGAGAGGGCACTTCTTGGAGTTGCTGGGTACTGGGGATGATGGTGTACGTCTTGCAACCGAGGTGCTCTGGCGACGGATAGCTCCTCTTGGCATCAACAGAAAATGTGTGCACTGGCTGGCACATGCAATGGTCTCGTGTGAGGGAGCGGTTGCACCCGAGGCTGTGGCTGAATGGAGGATTGGGCTTTTCTTGGATTTGGTTGAGGCATTGCCTCCATGGTTCCGCGTACCAAGCAGGCGACTTGAGCATTTGGTGGAGACTGCGGTTATTCAGCAGGTTGCTTCGTGTATATATCATAATCTGCCGGATGAGGTCACCCTGTTTCAGGATCACAATTGCCATGAAGAGCAGATCCCTTCTGACTGCGCACAGGTGAGAATTTTCGTAAATCTTCATCTGTCTACCAGTTTTCCAATAAATCTCATAGCCTGTCAGGAATGGAAACTGAGCTTAACACTCAGACACTAGACTTACCTATTCAGAAATTTGAATACAGCGACTTCTTCTCAGTAGTTCTCAGAGCACCCTTTAGCATGTCTATTTATTTCAGATCTTTAAATATCAGTCCCATGATATTGCTATATCTACAGCTTCACCCCCCCCCCCTACGTTGGCTATTGGAAGCATATATTATCATTCAGCCAGGTCTTGTTGTGCTTCAGAAGTACCTTGAGCTCTTTTCCTCTGAAGAGGCAGGATTTGTATTATTTTATAATATTTACACTGGGAGTATAAATTAAAAAGAACACTATAAACAGTTCGGGACTGCTTCATCTGCCTGTATGACACTTCCCGTAGTCATGTAAAACTTACTGTTCAGTAGTGGTTTCCTGTGCCTTTCAGACATTTTCAATCCTCAGTTACATGGTTATGATTTATGATATTTCGGAACTAAGATCCACAAGACTAGTAATTTTGTTTGTCAAAAGGGGATGACTATTCGCGTACACTATTTTACAATCCTAAATGACTAGACATATTCCATGCTTGGGTGCTCGGCTGTATTGCAGCGATGGATATGAAACTTCTATGCCTGTTTGCAGATATTGTTTGCTCATAAAAATGAAGTTTGGTTTGTAAGGTTCTCAAATGATGGAAACTACCTTGCATCATCTTCAAGTGATTGTACGGCCATCATATGGAAGGTATATTTTACAGTTTGCACGACCTAACATTGACCTGAAAAAGTTACATGCTGTATTACTTGAGTAAATAATACTAAGACTATTTATTTATTTTCGTAGTGTTTAGAAATCAACTCGCTTCCAATGATATAGAATCTTATCATTTTACTTACTGTTGAAGCAGAACCTCAGATTCAGACCACAATGAACAGTCTTGTTAGAACATCTCTAATGGGACCCTTAAATAGGTAACCCTTAAATCGCGAGTACTTACTAGGAAATAGCAATGCGCCTGTTGATCGTAGGTAGCATAGTTCATACATATTACACACAAAATTACAGTAAAGAATAATATAGTGGGTGGGTGGGTGGGGTGGGGGGGGGGGGGAGCTCGCCAGGGGACGCCGAAGCGTCCGCGGTTGGACCAAAATCGAGCTCGGAATCGCTCGCTGGAGCTAGGGGAGACCTCGACTAGTCGCCGGCGGCAGCGTCGGATCAGGAGCCCTCCTCCGCGTGGAGCACCATCGTGACAACCGCCTTCCTCTCCGCGCGTTCGGTTGTAGCCACCGCAGCGATGGCCGCCTCCATGTCCTCACGAGCTCCTCCGCGAGATCCTCCTCCGAGGCGCAGATGGCCTCGATGGCGATCACGCCTCGACGCTGCGTCGCCCTGTAAGAGGCGCAGATGCTGCGATGGGACGACTCACGTGTCCGCAGACGGAGAGCATGTCCCGGCTCGGCGAAGTCCGTGTAGAGGGCGAGCGAAGGCGGCTACCATAGATCACAGTTGGTCCACTTCTTACATTAGTGAACAGAGGGAGTAGCTGTTTTCCTCATTTGGTTAAACTCACATATGTGGTATAGGAGAAACAATCTATAGAAGTTTGTTATTCTTTGCAGTGTTCTATTTGCGGAGAATAAAAAGAGGCGAACCTGCATTGTCAAGATAATGTTACCTTTACTATTTTTTCCCTGTATACTTTAGCACATCCCTTCATGTCAACACCCGGATTTTTCAATCCTAGATGCCTGTTATGCCATACATCGCAATCCCAGGATTACCATTTTTGCGAGACATAACAGAATTGGATACCATAGTACTTCATCCATTACAAACGATACATAAGTTCTTACACAAATGGGGATCTCATGATCCAGTTCTTAATACAACATCAAGCGTGAATACGTAATAATAACGGTGGCGTAGGCGAAGCTCCATCTTCGGTCACAGCAATGCCGACGATGGAGATGATCCTAGTTGTCGTAACCTTCCGGGTCCATCTTCCGTACTCCTCTTCATAGTCCGCCATGGGAATAGCCAGGGACAAAGCCATGAGTACTCTTTAAGTACTCGCAAACTAATACTAACAGGTAAGGTTTTTTTTTTGGATAATAGGACACTAGGCTCTAGGGTTGTTTTGCAAAAAGCCAAGTTTATCTCTACTAAGTTCCAAAGCTAGTCACAATTTTATAACTCCTAAGTGGGATCTTGTAATTCCGGTCACAACTCTGTTGTGGTCAAGTCAAAGTCTCAATTCATTTCACAAGTCATTTTGAAAAGTCTGACGGGAACAGATGGCCACTCAATCGTCCATAATCATGACGCTGCTATTCAATAGTTTGACACTGCAGAGATTGTACACTTTCACCACAACATTCGATACATCCGTCAGAACAAATCCTGAATTCACCATACTCAAGATATGGATAATCAATCCTAACCTTTCAATTACACGCCTAGTATAAGCACTTCTCCGTGAGTTTGGCCTCCCAACCATGACCAACTGTCATCTTGGGTAATGCAGTGGACAATCTTCACAAGGTAGCCTCACTCGGACCTTGGCCGTGAGGGAACTAATACTAAGGAATATAAGTTTCAAATAAGCCCTACCCAATATTCGGTATTGTGGTCAGACGCTAAAATTGGAATGGTATCGCATCCAGTCAACCATCAGTTTTTATAAAGGGCTAAGGCTCATGCCTCAACATTTGCATCACCAAAATCATCAAGTGTTTAGAAACACATGTCCAAAACATTTCAATAGAATGATCCATCATTCCAAGGTTTTCATAACCATTTTTCCACCAAGTAATCCCATCTAAAAGTTGATCAAGTTTTATGCTTAGCACTAGCATCTATAGGTGGGGGTAGTACTAATGAGGGGTGGTAACTAGTGGAGTTTCACTAAGTCCAACCTTATATCTTAGGCTGATATCAAGGCTTCTAGCTTAGGCCAAATTTTATGCTCTTTATGCAACCTTCAGCATCTTTCCAAAATCTACTAGTCACTTAAGTAAACTCTAAGTAAGCTTTGATAAAGAAATAAAGTAAGAAGCTTGCACATAAAACTAGGATTTGGTTTATCCAGTGGGTATGATCACATATGCTTAAGGCATATAGTAGTCATATCACAAGTATGGGTTTGTGGCATCGAGAGGGTATCGGCAAGGGTTAGCTTGCATCAATATGAGTATAAGCTTGCATAGGTATAGTATCTTGCAAGTGTTAGCTTGCCTTGTCGAGCGATGGTTGAAGTTCTCCTCGGCTTCCTCTTCGTAGTATCCTCCTTCCTCCTCAGATCCTTGGTCTGCATCAGTACCGGTACTATGAATAAATACGGTACACAATCACCAAAAAATACTTAACTACTTGCAATCATCACACACAAGGGTCCTATAGATGATCTAGCATCATCTCTAACATTACAAGGTTAAGGCTTGGTTTAAAACTTTTTATTTTTAGAAAAGTAATTTCTACTCATTGAAAAATTACTTAAGATTTAATATTCTCCAAACTAAACATGGGATCATGTTGACACATGTCATCACCACATATTGTAGTCCATGGGAATGTGATTTAAAGTGGTGTCACAATTTAATAAGGTTTTACCCTTTTATTTTAATTAATTAAAGTGGCTAGAAATGCTTATGTAGCATCCTTTTATTACTTGAACAATATTTACAAGTAAACCTTTATTTTTATATATTCCTAAAGGTATGGTTAAATGTGATTTTGAGAGTTGGAATCAACTCAAAAGCTTTTATGGTTTAAATTTGAAAATGTTTGAATGCGTAAAAGCTTCGCTTTGTTATTTTACTATGGGTGATCTAGAGATTCAAATGACTTGAATCCAACGGGCTTGGATTAAGCATTCACGCACCTTTCCAACAAAATTGGTTTCATTCAAATTGAGGCACTTGAATCGGTCAGGTTGATTTTTGAAGTTGAGTCTTTGAAGTGTGTTTGAATTAAAATAGAAAAAGATTTAATTTGAATTGTTTGGGCTGGAAAATTCTAACGGGCGGCACGCTAAGCGCAGGTGCTCATGCGTCGCTTTGGGTGTCCCCACTCGCCAAAGGACACGCGTGGATCGTTCGATCTAGTTCTAATCCAACAATGGGGTCATCGTCGACGCGAGACAGCTCGCGAGAACGAAAACTAGCGCGGCCATGAGGTCTTGGGGGCTCATCGATGGTCGGCGAGGCTGGCGAGCGAAGTCGACGACGGCGAACCTCCGGTACCAGTGGCTTCTCTGAGGCGGCTCAATCCCGGCTCCTTCTTCTCAGAGGCGGGCTCGGTGAAATTCCGCGAGGTGGTGCTCGCTTTGCTCGAGGCGGTGTGGCACGCGCGGTGGGAGAGGGAGTGAGATGGTGTGAAAAAATCGCGGGGTGGCCTCTATTTATAGTCGGCGAGGACCATCGCACGGCGCGAAGCGCTAATGGCTAATGGCATGGGAAAGGATAGGGGCGGTCGTGTCTCTGGCGATGCTCAACGACATGGTCGCGAGGCATGGGCGATGTGGTTTGGTATGGAACGGCGGTGCTCTGCAGCTTGGCAAGGCGTCTTGACGGCCGGCGCGGCCGTATGGCACGTGGCAGCAAACGGGATGTCTGGCGGTCTCTGGGTCGGTGGTGATCGTGTGTGCAGCGGTGAGAAGCGGCGATCATGCTGGGCGGTCGGTGGCTGGCGCGCTTCGGCATGATGGTCGCGGCTTGTCGCGTGGTCGAGCTTGGCAACGCCATGGTGGGACATGGAGTGGCGGTGGGCGGTGCCTGCACAAGGTTGGCACGGCTAGTTCTTCCTCTAGCCTTACATCACAATAGGGTGACATTGGGGTGCTTTGTTCACCATTGATGACAATGGCAAGCTCACTAGGGTGCTAGTGTTGGGCTAATCTTTCTAGATGATCTTGAGTGTGTGTGAGCTAACTAGGGGACAAGTTAGGCAAGAATCACTGCACACTATAGTGTTTGATGTTTTGTTTGATTTGTGTCTGCACTGTTTGATGAAATGGCGCATGAAATCAAGTTTTGAATTTTGAAATGAATTTTGGTGAGTTTGCTAGATTGGTCTTTGGTGAGTCTGCAGATGCTTGGGTTTTGAAAGTTGAGCTTGTTTGAATGGGTTTTGGAAAAGTGGGATCTTCCCATATGATAAAGATTCAATTTTGAATTGTCATTTAAACTATGCATTTGAAAGTTTCTGGATGATCACAAAGTGGGCCTTGATACTTTGTTATGAGTATATTCAAGGGTGCAAAGATCCAGAAAAGTTTACATTAGGTTTTGAAAGTTTGGGACAACCAAAGTAGGCATGTGAGTTAAATTGATCAAAATGACCATTCACTTAATATATTTGTTTTGATTTACTTGTCTTTAGGAAAAGTGTGGGAAATGTTTTAGATGATGTTCATTTCACCTAAGAAACATTTTACACGCAATGGATCACACAAACAAGGTGGTTTTAAAGAAATTCACACTCCATGCATACACATATGCATGCATTCATGAGTTTATTTAGAAAAGTTTTTGTTAACCCTAATCTTGATGATTAGTGTTTGATGATCTAAGTTTGGTATTTTTGGGATGTTACAAACCTTCCCCCTTAAACAAAATCTCGTCCCGAGATTTGAAAAAGGACGAAAAGACTACCTAGGATTTGAAGAGATCTGGAAACTCCGTCCTGATGTGATCTTGGCGTTCCCTGTAGCTTCTTCCTCTTACGTGGTTGCTCCAGAATCTTGAGAAACTTGATGCTTCGGTTCGGTAGTTCAAAGGCTTCTTCTAATATCTGATGGGTACTTCGGGATAGGTTAGGTCATCGTTGATCTCTATGGTCCGTGATCGATATTCTTGAACACTTCGGTCTTCTCGGGGACTTCGAGACACTTGCGAAGTAACGAGATATGGAACACATTGTGCACAGCTGACATCTCTTCTGGTAGCTCCAGTTGATACGATACTTCTCCTCGACGGTTCAGAATTTTAAAAGGTCCGATATATCTGGGGGCTAACTTTCCCTTGAGTTGGAAACGCTGCATTCCCTTCAATGGTGACACTTTCAGATAAACAAAATTTCCTATGTTGAAGGCGAGGTCTCGACGTCTCTTGTCGGCGTAACTCTTCTGTCGGGATTGGGCTGTCTTGAGGTGCTCACGAATCTTGTGAACCTTCTCTTCTGCCTCTCGTAGGATGTCGGGTCCGAAAATCTGACTCTCTCCTACTTCCGACCAGTTCAAAGGGGTGCGGCACTTTCTTCCGTACATGAATTCAAATGGGGCCATTTGCAAACTGGCTTGGTAACTATTGTTGTATGAAAATTCTGCAAGCAATGATCTTCTTCCCACTTGGATCCATATTCTAGCACACATGCTCTAAGCATATCTTCGAGTATTTGATTTACTCGCTCCGTTTGTCCATCGGTCTGAGGGTGATACGCGGTACTGAAATCTAGGCGGGTTCCTAAACCTTCTTGGCTTTCTTCCAGAATCTCGAGGTAAACTGAGTTCCTCGATCCGATACTATATTCTTGGGGACCCCATGCAAACTAACTATTCTAGCGATGTACAACTCCGCTAGTTTCGAACTCTGATAGGTGGTTTTGACGGGCAAGAAATGGGCGACTTTGGACAATCTGTCCACTATGACCCAAATAGAGTCATTTCCCCTACTAGAAGTAGGTAGTCCAGTGATAAAGTCCATTCCTCTGAATCCCATTTCCATTCGAATTTGCAAAGGTTGCAACAATCCAGCGGGTCTTTGATGTCCTGCCTTGACTCGCTGACATATATTACACTTGGCGATATAGCTTCCGATTTCTCTCTTCATCTTATGCCACCAAAATTGCTCTTTCAAATCTTGATACATGTTAGTTCCTCCGGGATGGATAGAATAAAGAGTATCATGAGCCTCCTTCAAGATAACTTCTTTTAACTCAGAATCTGATGGTACACAAAGGCGTCCTTTGTACCACAAAACTCCTTCTTCGTCCTCGGTGAATCCAGGTACTTTGCTGTCGATACGACGCTTGATTCCGTCGATCTCGGCATTTCCTTTCTGCGCCTCTTTAATCAGATCAAAGTGGGCTGAAGTTCTATGCTAGCCAAAAATCCTTCACTTACTAATTCCATTCGAAAATCTTCCATCTCTTTGTGCAAACTTGGTTGCTCCTTCAAAATCATGGAGTTCAAGCGGCACGGTAATCTGCTAAGGGCATCGGCTACCACATTGGATTTACCAGGGTGATAGTGAATGTCCAGGTCGTAATCCTTGATTAGCTCAATCCATCTTCTCTGCCTCATATTCAGCTCCTTCTGAGTGAATATATACTTTAGGCTCTTGTGATCCGAATAAATCTCACAACGGTTTCCCATCAGGTAATGTCTCCATGTCTTTAGGGCTAGAACTACGGCTGCGAGTTCGAGGTCATGGGTTGGGTAATTTTGTTCATGTTGCTTTAATTGTCGCGATAGATAAGATATAACTTTGCCTTCCTACATTAGCACACATCCGAGACCAATCTTGGATGCGTCACAATACACATCGAAGGGCTTCGTGATATCCGGCATGATCAAGATTGGGGCTGAAATCAATCTCCTTTTGAGTTCTTGAAAACTCGCTTCACATTTGTCGGTCCATTCAAACTTCTTGTCCTTCTTCAGCAATTGGGTCATGGGTCTGGCGATACTAGAGAATCCTTCTACAAATTTGCGGTAATATCCCGCCATTCCGAGAAAAGCACGAACTTGGGTTTGAGTGGTTGGGGCTTGCCAATCTTCTACATCTTTCACTTTGGCAGGGTCAACGGCAATTCCTCCGGCTGATACAATGTGACCGAGGAATCCTACTTCCTATAACCAGAATTCACATTTGCTAAACTTGGCATACAACTGATGCTCTCTAAGGGTTCCAAGGATGGTCCTTAGGTGTAGCTCATGTTCTTCTTCTGATTTGGAATAAATCAGAATGTCATCGATGAAAACAACGACAAACTTATCCAGGAAGTCCATAAAAATCTTATTCATGAGGTTCATGAAATAAGCGGGGGCATTGGTTAATCCAAAAGACATGACTGTATACTCATACAATCCATATCTGGTGGTAAAGGCAGTCTTTGGGATATCCTCTGCACGAATTTTGAGTTGATGATAGCCAGTCCTAAGATCAATCTTAGAAAACACTTTGGCACCGGTCAACTGATCAAACAAATCTTCTATCTTAGGCAAGGGGTACTTGTTCTTGATGGTGACATCATTCAACTTTCGATAATCCGTACACAAACGGTTACCTCCATCCTTCTTGTCCACAAACAAGACAGGTGATCTCCATGGGGACGCACTTGGTTGAATCAATCCGATTTCTAACATGAAATCCAGTTGCTTCTTCAGTTCCTCTAGTTCCGACGGGTTCATACTATAGGGTCTCTGGGCTATGGGTCCTGTTTCGGGGATTAGTTCGATGATAAACTCGATATCCCGATCTGGGCATCTGGGCAAAACATCTGAAATACATCGGGTATTCGCAGACTATCCTGACTTGGTCAATGGTAGGTTAGGCTATACTCTTGTTACACTTGAATTGGCGAGGTAAGGTTTTATATATGCTCGATGATATTCCGTGATCGGTCATGGTGATGGCTTTCTTAGCACAGTCAATCAATCCTTTATGTTTGGACATCCAATCCATTCCTAGTACTACTTCCAAACCTTTAGTTCCGAGTACTATTAGGTTAGCATAAAAATCTATGCCATGGATTCGGATAGGGACGACCTTGCAAATTTGCCTAGCCTTGGTGGTTGATCCGGGAATTTGTACAATCATCACATGCTTTCAGAGGCTTCTTCAAAGGGCAAGATCTAACCCTTCCATTTTGCACTTGAAGCAAACAATGTTGGCCGAATTCTTCACTTGTTCTTGGCCATTTTTTTTGTTGCTCTTGAACTTTTTATTGTTAATGGACTTGTTCTTGATATTGGATTTGAATCCAAACCCACTCTTGTCATTGGGGGATTTTTGTATACTCAACATTTTATCAAGTTTGGGCTTTCCTTCATGACTCTTTACCAATTCTTTCTTCAAGGAAGTGACTTAGGCCTTAAGCTCTTTGATTTTCTCTACATGGTTAGTAACAACACAAGTATCAGAGAACGTAGAAGCTTTATTGTTAGAGCGACAAGGCAAAGAATGTAATTCATCACAAGATGCAACAATAATGACATTTGTAGTGGATATAGTGCTAATGTCCACATGAGGCTCATTAGATGTTACCTTTGACATAATAGCCTTGTGAGCTAATTTTAGCCTACCATGGGAGACTAGAAGATCCTCATGCGTGCTTGTGAGTTCATGACTTTCTTTCAATTCCCCATAATTGCTCAACATTTTCCTTCAAATAGATGATTCACAAGAAATAGTGTTAATAGCATAAGCATCATCATTAATTGTAATAGATGAGGGCAACTTGGAAAGTTGTTTTGAGTATGAATCTTTAAGTTACTCATGTGACTCGGTGAGTTTGATGAGCTCACCCTTGATGACCCTAGAGCCATTTTTGAGGTGCTCGAAATCCTCAAGGAGTTTAGCATAAGCAACTTGAAGCTTATCATTTTTTACTTTTGAGATTATTTGCCACCTTAAGATCTCTATCATCTCCTTCATTCTAGATAGTTCTGAAGCAAAAGTCTCCACAAGAGATTCTTTAGTGGTTTCTTCCTCTAAAAAAAGCTTTTTTTAGATCATTAGAGAGACTTTGAAGACTTTCAATGGTGTGATCTTTGCTCCACATCTTGAGCTTGCAATTGCTCAATAATTTTCTTGCTCTCCATAGCAAAAGTCAGGATTTCATTGAAGTTAGAGCAAGCAATATTATTCTTAACAAGAGCACGATAAATAACCTCACCCTTTTCATGTAAAGAGGCAATCTCATCCTCTTCCTCATTATCCTCATCCTCATCATCACGAGGAATATTAGTTTCCATGGTAGGAGATACCGTGGAAGCCTTAGCCATAAGGCATATATGGGAACCAAGAGATGATGATGAGGAATAATTACTTGAAGCTCCATTCAGGATCTTGTCTTGACCCATAGAATCTTCGGTTTCCCCTACATTGTTAGACACACAACTAGAGGAAAGAGAAACATTTTTATCATGGCAACAAGGCATAGCAAGCATAATATCATGAGATTTATTTAAGCAACTTACACATGATATGTAAGGACTATAAACACGAGCATCTAAATCATATATAGCGCTAGTAGTGTTTATGTCTAAAGATGAAGCATTGCAATGAGATATAGATGAAGGATCATCAAAAGTAAGCTTACTATCGACATTACAATTTTTATCACCACTCATCATATCATTACACTGTGTCTTGCCACACTTTGGTGAAGTGGAAGAAGATAAGAACTCATCACGGCCAGGAGTGGAAGCAATACAATCATCCTCCATAATATTGGAGACATCATATTTATCTTGAAGTTTTGACCATAACTCATAAGCGCTTCGATAAGGCATGATTGAAGAAATAACTACATTGCTCATAACAAGTAAAAGCACTTTAGTAGCTTGAGAATCTAGATAGGAAATTATCTTCTCAAAAGATAGATTTTGGCGATCCATAGGAGAAAAATCCATATCTAGAATTCTCTCTAAAATTGGTGTGCATGATCCAAAGTTGATTAAGTATACACAGTTTTCAAATATCATAATATGTGCCGTCGAATATGAAAATGTCATCATGCACTAATCCCTTAGCCGACATCTTTACTCTCAAGGCTCTAATACCAATTGAAAGGACACAAATGCCGCCTAGAGGGGGTGGGTTGGGGGGGGGGGGGCGTGGTGGGGTGAATAGGCGGTTTAAAACTTTTACAAGATGGGCTTAACAAAGACTGAATAAAACTAGCGTTTACTTTGTCAAGCACAAAACCTATATAAACCACGGTTCACCTATGTGCACCAACTTATGCTAAGCAATACAAGTAACTATGTCATAGCATGATATATGACTTCAAGCATGAAGGCTATCACAAATTAAAGTGCATAACTAAATAACTCGGGTATAGAGATAACCGAGGCACGCGGAGACAACGATGTTTTACCGAGTTCGTCCCTACATTGGAGTACATCTCGTTGGAGGGGTGTATGGTACTAAGACCACTAGCGCCACGAGAGGCCTCACCCTATTTTTCCCGTGGACCTCGCCACAAAAGACCTGATCCACTCTTCACTATCGGTGCACTTGTCGGTGGCAATCCGTAACCTCTCACAAATCATGAGGCACTTCTCCACAACTCAATTGTAGGCTCCCAACAAACAAGCTTGGGGAAAGCTCCACAACTTAATTGGAGGCCCCAAGTAATCCACAAACCTACAAATCAACTAAACCGTATAGGGTTCCAAGAATCCAAGAGTAAAAAGCTTCTCACCTTTCACCCAACCGAATCCTCACGAGAAGTCAAACCAATGCACCAATGCAATGGCAAAAACACAAGTGCTCAAGTTCTCCCAAATTCCACCAAAGCTACAAAAGCTAGTGGGGGAATAAGAGAGGAATAACATAAGAAGAAATCTACAAAATAAATCCCAAGATATTTACCTCACATAAAAGAGAGATGGATTGGTGGAGTTGTAGATCTAGATCTCCCCTTTCAAATCCCCCCCAAAAGATTCAACAAGTATGGGAGGGATAGAGAGGAAGTTCAAGCTCTTGAAGGTCAAAACAATGGAGGAGAGAGAGAATGCAACCAACCAGCCCAAGGAGGAAGAAGGTGGCTTTTTATAGCCCAACGAAATATGACCGTTGGGACCTCCGAGGCCGGATTATCCGCCCCAGCCAAAATATGGCTAATGAGCGGCGCGGGCCTCAGTATAGGCGGCGGATATTTGGGCCAGATATTTTGATATCAGGGCCGGTTAATCCGCCCATCCGAAAACTAGCAGAAACAACAAAACTGAAATGATCATAAATTTTGCATTCGGAATTTGATTTTGATCTTGGGCTCGTTTCGAAGATAGTACCGAGCTCTACAAGAGCATGCAGGAAACCATCATAGTACAACAAGAGAGGATATAATCAATTGATGAAAGGTTTAACCCATCTATAAAAGACAAACCGGTAAAACCTCCAATATCAAAAGCGCAATAGAGAGTGCATATGAAATCCTTTTCAATTAACTTGAGCTTGTCATGGGGATTAACACAAGCTCTAAATCCTTTCATGGATAAGAACCAAATAAGAGCCAAGAAAGATGATGTCAAGTATGCAAAGCTTTGAGCTCTCTTCGAAGGATATGATCAAGTTACTAACTCGAGTGCCCCTCTTGATAGTACGATTATCTATCCTATAAATCGGTCTCCCAAACTAACACTACGAGACTGGTAAGAAAGAAACCCTAACAAGAACATACCTTGGCCTTGCACATATTCCGCTTGAGCTTGATGATGATGATCTTGTCCACCTCAAGATGGAACACCTTTCTTGACTGCACTAACTTGTCGAAGACTTGGAATTTGCTCCCCCATACTCCACTTATAGGAGAGCCTCTCTTTTATGCATATCTTCAAATATCCATGATCTCTTCGAGATGGCCTCATGGCAGGCTTCAAGCATATCTATTCGAGATGGCTCATCTTGAACTTGCACTTAATTTCTTTTTTCTTTATTATGTTGGTGTCTTAAAGGTACACATGAGATCACTCCATCTTGTTCTTCAAGACACACTTGCCATAGGCTCAACTGTCTGATGACCAATCTTTGGATCACTCCTTGAACATCTTGGTCATCACTTGATCTTCCTCATTTTCTTCTTCTTTCATCCTTGAGACCACCATATGGCTCAATCATTGCCTATGGACATATCCTTAAGTACAACTCAATGTAAACATTAGTCCATAAGGATTGTCATTAATTACCAAAACCACACATGGGGGCACACATGCACTTTCAGCGACCATCAACTCCGTCAGACCGCCGTCGCGCAGGTCCTTGATGCACACTGCAATGACTGCCCACTCCTCGTCTAGGAAGCGTTTGTGGCTCCACCCACATGACTTGACCGCTGGCTCCGTTGGGCGTCCATCTAGCCCCAGCGCGAGCGGCAGTTTTCCACCTTCGACCACTCGCCTGGGAGATACCGAGCCTCAGTACGGAAAGAGACACACCCAGAACACTGGTTCCCGCCGGTGATGTGCAAGCTGTAGAATTAGCGAAACAACTGCACCGAGGGCTTGATTCCAAGGAATGCCTTGCAGAAGTAAGCAAAGACAGCGATGGATGTAATGGAGTTAGGCTGCAAGTGCAGCACATGAATCTGAGGGTGAGAAAAAAGTCTGAGAAAGGAGGGATCAACCCTGTGTGAAGAGTATGGATGAAGAAGGGGAACGCCGTCACTAGGAGTTTGTCGCTGTCCGCCATACAAGGCCAAATGGTTGTGGCACCCCACACATTGAATTCCCCAGCCAACAGGTGTTGTTATTGAAGAAGGTCCTCTGCTGTCTTGTTGGAGCGCTTGAGGGCCGAACAAGGGGTGGTGGATATCTCAACCTCATCCTCGGTGTCTCGGGGAGCCTTTCCCTTCTTGGGCGCCATCGCTTAAGGATGAAACGTGAAGGAGAGCGCGCTCGTACAGAAGGAAGCTGGGAAGCGGTGCCCAAAGTGGAGATGGCGGTGGTAAGGAAGAGATGAAGGCATCTGATGGGCACAAACCCTGTTTTTGAAACTCCTGGCGAGACACCAAGAAGAGCTCACTGGAGCAGCTCCGTCCATCCAACAGCTGCGGCACCCTTGCTATTTGATCTCCACAGTGGCGATGAGTTGCCCCCAGCGCAATTACCGCATGCTGCTGGGCTGGCCCAACATCTCTTAGGGCCCTTGCCCCTTCGCATCCAAAGGATCGTGCGCGGCCAGGCGCCCCGGGGATGATGAGCTCAGATCACTATAGAGCTTCGTTGGGAAACCCCAAGAGGAAGGTACGATGAGCACAACAATAAGTTTTTCCTCAGTGATGAAACCAAGGTTATCGAACCAGTAGGAGGAAATAAACAACTTCAAAGGTGTTGCTAGCAACTTGGAATCCTGCACAACACAAACTCAAGACTTTGCCCCAACTTACAGTGAGGTTGTCAATCTCACTAGTTTGCTGAAAACAAAGGATTAAACGTATGGTGTGGAAGGTAATGGTGGCTTGCAGAAAGTAAACGGTAGCAGAAGATGATGTATCAATGGTAAAGATTGGACCAGGGTCAACAATTCACTAGAGGTGTTCTCCTTAAGATAGATCACATAACATGCTGGGTAAACAAATTACAGCGGGACAATTGACAGGACAGAGCAAGGCATAACGATGCAATACTCGACATTCATGATCCTATGAGATTTGATTGGGCATTACAACAATATACATATACCGCCATCCAACTGTATCTATGACTAGTAATCCACCTTCAGGTTATCATCCGAACCCCCTCCAGTATTAAGTTGCAAGCAACGGATAACTGCTTTAAGCAATGTGTGTAAAGTAAACAATACAATTGTTCCATGAACAAAAGATCGTTGTTTTCTCCCTAGTAGCAACAACACATCTACAACCTTAGAGATTTTTGTCACTTCCCCAGATTCAAGAGGCACGAATCCACTATCGAGCATAAATACTCCCTCTTGGAGTCACTAACATCTATTTGGCCAAGATAGCTACTAGAAACGGAGAGCATGCAAGATCTCAAACAGCACAGACATGATAGAATCAATAATCAATAAGACATGATAGAATCAATAATCAATCTGACAATAGTAATCTCAATATCCATCGAATTCCCGCAAACACATGTATGATTACAAATAGATGATCTTGATCATGAACGGAGCTCACAAGATCTAAACATGATAGCACAAAGGAGGAGAAACAACCATCTAGCTACTGTATGGACCCATAGTCCAAGATGGAACTACTCACGCATCATACCGGAGGCTGGCATGGTGATGAAGAAAGACTCCGGGATGATCTCTCCCCTCCGGCAGGGTGTCGGGAAGAGCTTCAGATCCCTCCGATCTAGGGACGATGGTGGCGATGGCTACGGACTGTTTTATGGAAGATTGATCGGGTACTTAGGGTTTAGGTATCGGGGGCTTCTTATAGGCGAAGAGGGAGGCCGAGGGGGTGCCCGAGGCGGCCACACCCCTCCCCTGGCGCGGCCGAAGGCCAGTGGCCCCTCGTGGCCCTCCTCCGTCTCGTCTTCTGGCTCCATGTTCTTCTCGGTGAAATATTGACTTTGCCTTTCGTCCCGTCCAATTCCGAGAATATTTATTTTCTGGCTTTTCTGGAACCAAAAACAGCAGAAAACAGGCAATTGGCACTATGGCATCTTGTTAATAGGTAAGTTCCGGAAAATGTATAAAAATACATTAAAGTGTATACAAAGCAAAACAAAGTTGATACTAAACAAGCATGGAACATCAAAGATTATAGATACGTTTACGACGTATCAGAGGCTAATGTCGGGCCATTAGCAACCAAGGTGCCTTTGCTCATCTACTGCTGGGCCCCGGCAGCAAGGTGGCTACTAAGCCTTGGGGAGCAGCCCTCAACGAGCATCAAGGGGCACCCCTCGCGAGGCAGTTCTTCCTGGAGCCCTCCACAAGGAGAGGAATATCTTGCCAAGGACCTTGGCAAAGCACATCTGCGCCGCAACGCCTATGTCTCAGACGTCGTGCGGGACCACGGAAAGAAGGTAGAAGCAATGATTAGCTTGCCCCTGTTGTGCAAGAAAGGCATCTTTCTCCTCTGCAAGGAAGGGACCTTCCCCTTCCTCAAGCCAGGAGTGGCCGATAGGGACGGCAACCGGAGGAGACCACCTCCTCCAAGGGGGCATGAAGAACGTGATGGAGGCAGAAAAAGAGCATCTTCGGCTTACCTGCCCACTCTCTTGTCGCCATGCGGGAACCCTTCCCGCCAGTTGAGCAGGAAGAGGACCGGGGCGCCTATAAGACAGGCGGTGTGGCACCATAGGAGCCATCTTCTTCCACCTTGGAAACCCTAGCTTTCTCCTAGTTAGGAACCCTAGATCTGATCACCTGATCACCACCTTGTATTGTAAACCTCGCCAAGCGATACACGCAATCCAGATTAGCAGGATTAGAGTTTTAAACCACACGGTGGCTTGAACCTGGGTAAACTCTCCGCATCTCCTTGCCGTGTTTTTTGCAGTTTCCTTGCCAAGGTCACCGAGGGACCTTGAGGAGATTGTGTTCAGCCCCTCGAGTTCGATTTCATCCTACTTCGCGAGATACCCTGTCGGGACAAATCTCTGCAGACATTTGGTTATTTCCCAAATGAGTTAATTAGTTCTTGCTTTTTGAGACTAGGGTAGATCAAAATTCCAAAACCTAAACCAGGGAAAATCAGATCGATACTACCAGGCTAGGCCATCTATGAACAAGCCTACTCTATATTAAAGAAATGCGTCACATTTTAGAGGAGATGCAGTCAGGCCTTTTTGAATTTTAGCCACTAATTAGTTCAATATATTTTCTATTACTAGGAAACATGCCCGTGCGTTGCAACGGGAGAGAAAAATCGGCATCCCGACGACGCATCAATTAAGTTATCCTTGGTATAGCTGCTGCTTGTCAAAGTAACCAGCTAGTTTTAGCGCGTCCACGTCTCCATGGACCAATGTGTGTGCACCAACACTAGCTAAGTCTTGTACTTCCATGACACCTCGCCCTACTCACGAAGTACAAATACATTTTATGCTCCATTTAAAATCATAAATGGTTTTGTTATTTTTGTAAAAATTAAAATAGACAAAAAGCTTGTCTAAAGTTTTTATCCCAAAATTAGCCAAACTATATAAATACTCCAATCTACCTCTTCATTTCTAAACCTAGCTAGCTTGTCTAAAGTTTTTATCCCAAAATTAGCCAAACTATATAAATACTCCAATCTACCTCTTCATTTCTAAACCTAGCCCCTCAAATCTGAAATTTAGATATGACCAAAATTCCACATTTTTTCTTCACAAAATTTGGTCTTATCTTGCCAAAATTCTACTCCCTTTGGTCCTGTCGCTGGCGTAGTTTCTCTGGACCCGCATCAAATCGGCCGAGGTGCCATTTTTTGTCCCATGCTTAATTTCATCAACATCTACTCCATATTCTCCTTGATTCCGTGCTCTCTTTTCTTCTACAGGTGTGCCAAGATGCAGCTCCATCAGATCCACCTCGTATTCTTTGTGCACCATGAGAGCAATATCACTATGTTCCAAACCAAATTGACAGCATCCTGGCATGGATCCCTTGTATCAGGCCCCTCCGCGTCTTGTGCTCCTTGTCCCCTGCACCCAGCCGCAGGTAGAGCTCCATATCTCCACGCCCCCTTTTCTTCTTGTTCTTCCCGCCGACAGCAGCCGAAGCAGCTGGCCCCGCCTTGCCCCACTCCTGCGTGTAGCAGGCGCCTGGCCTTCCACCCCGCACTGGCCTTCCACCCCGCACGCCGCCGTTTGCGTCTTCGCGCCGCACACCGCCAGCTCGCCACCGCATGGGGCCACGCGCGATCCTCCAGCCAGCCTCATTCAAGAAAAGGAAATAAGAACGAAACGGTACGGGGCAGATTGAGAGTGGCATGGGTGTGTAATATGAGATTTGGTGGAAGGGTAAAACGGTCTGAAAAAAGCAGAACCCGTAAGAAACACTTCGTACTTTTATTATTAGGTATAGATTATTAATCTTATAATGACACTACTGTATTAGTCGTGAAAATTGCATTCATAGTATAGTAACTTTACAGTTCATTCATTTGTAATGCTATGACTATTGATGAAAAAGGATAAATGTTGGAGACCATATTGATTTCCACACTACAAATGTCAGTAGTTTTTTCTGTTCGTACTCTCACTGCTTTCGTTAATGGTCTTTTCTGCCCTCTGGTAACATTCCCCATGATCCATATTTGTCTTATGCTTATTACCACAATACCTCTCTTCAGATTATTAACTGTCATCATCTCTTCCAATTTTTATGTACTGATAGGCAGACGAGACTGTATTCAACTGAATATTGATACAAACCTGGGCTTGGGAAGATCATGCTTCTCATGTGAGATCTTGGTCTTCTTTCTGGTTTGCTCATATGCTTCATTTTAACTGGATCTGTGAAGATTTAATATGTTCACGCGCAATTGTGTACTTATGCGCTTAGGGTCATGCATAAGTTAATAAAGTTTAAGTTGATCAGTGTGGCCCATAAAAGATCCCACAAACCGGTCTATTTATGCTAATTAAACCTCATTTGTCCAATGGGCATGTGAACAATGTACATCTGAGTCAAGAAGCAGATTTTTAGACTGAAGGCACCACGTGTCCGGCTTTAAATAAATTAATAAAGCCCCACAACCAGGCAAGGAGTACATATGTTTAACAGATGAAACTCAGCTTACATGCCATATAACTTCAGCCAAAAGACCTTAACACTTAAAGTCAAACAGGCCGCTACACTTGCAAGCCTACACACCCAACTGACACAAAAACGACTTCAACACCAGCGGGGGAAGACGGCGACGAGGGAGGATAGGGCATGTCGGGTGACTGGAGCGCGCCACTCAGGATGTTGGCGGAGGTAGAGGGGTGTGCGTTTCCGCGAAGATCTTCTTAAGCATTCTGATCGTCTCTTCCAGGAACAGCAGCGCCTTGGCCTTTTGGAGGAGCCGCCATTGCTGCATAGTCAAAAGAGCGCAGTGAAAAACAACCACAAAGCATCCCTCACTTTGCCCTGAAACCTATCCACAAGAGAACACGAATTAAGCCGTGAGATGGGGTTCCAGTTTGTGCCAAACATCGCACGCGCACCGCTCCATGCAAACCTCGCAAGGCTGCAGTGAAAGAAGATGTGTTCCACATCTTCATTCTCCCCACACATGGCACATTTCCCCAAGGAAGGACCCTGTCTCTTCAGGATCTGATCGTTGGAAGGAAGCCTTCCACGCAACATTTGCCAGATAATTTTTTTGAATATAAGCGGCAGCGGCAGCTTCCAAATGCGTTCAACCACTTGAACAGTTGGGCCTTTCAAGAGCTCCTTGTACATGGAGCTAGATGAGAACACCCCAGAGCTTTCCAATTCCCATTTAACTCTATCCTGGGTCTCTGTTAGCCTAACTTGGACCAACTCAGACATCAAGTCGCGTCATTGGCTCAGTTCTTGGCCGAAAGATCTCCTGAAAGTTGGGTTCTAGACTCCACCAGCAAACGCTCTGGCCACTGACATACCGGGATCCGCCGAGATATCGAAGAGCTTGGGGTATCTCACACTGAGAGTATCCGGCCCCATCCACAGGTCCGTCCAAAAGCGCACTTTGGAGTGAATGCCAGGCAAAAATCTGGCACCCAACTTAAATAGATCCTTGATTTTATGGATACTATGCCAGAATTGGGACCCACCCGCCGCATTCAAGTCAAAGAGCTCATCCACCCTACATTTGGCCTTCAGCAACTTCAGCTAGAGCAGTTTCTCGTCTTCCTCAGTCAACATTTGCCAGATCCATTTCAGCATTAAGGCAATGTTCATTCTCTTAGTGTTCGTTACCCCCAAGCCTCCTTGGTCCTTAGGTTTGCAAATCTCTTTCCAGCTAACCATGTGATACTTTCTTTTGTTGCCCTGCCCTTTCCAAAAGAACCTGCCCCTATGAGAGTCAAAACCCTCATGGGTACCGTCCGCCAGCAGGAACATGCCCATTACAAATGTTGGAAGGCTGGAGAGACAGGCATTTATCAGAGTACAAGTCTGGCAGCTGTGGACATGAATCTACCCTGCCAGGGTTCGACTCTTCTGCCTACCGTCGCCACCAGGGGCTGCACATCCTTGATGGTTAGCTTATGATCAGACATGGTGAACCCCAGATAGGTGAACAGAAATTTCTCCTGCTGGCAGTTCAAAAGGTTAGCTACTCTAGCTTGATCACCCGGCTCCCCACCCATGACAATGACCTCATGCTTGTGGTAGTTAATCTTCATACCAGATAACATCTCGAAGCAGATCAGGATGGATTTGAGGTTGGTAATTGCTAAATCTGAGTTTTGGATCATGATCATGGTGTCATCAGTATATTGGAGATGAGTAACCCCTCCTGGAATCAAATGAGGGACCACTCCACTAATATGGCCAACCCCTTTAACCTTGCCCAAGGTAAGATCCAGGGCATCTGCCATCAAGTCAAACAACAGAGGGGAGAGCAGGTCCCTCCTGCCTAACCCCTCTTTTGTTGCAAAAAAAGGGGGCCAATCTCCCCATTGATCGAAATCGCTGTTTGTCCCCCACTAACCAGTTGCATAATACGGTGCACCAGGCCCCCTTCGAAACCCTTACGAAGGAGCACTTCACTTAGGAACTGCCAGCACACACGATCGTACGCCTTCTCAAAATCCAACTTGAGCAGCACTGCCGGGAGCTTCTTGGATTTGAGTTCATGAATGATCTCGTGAAGGGCCAGAGCGCCGTCGTGAATGAAGCTGCCTTTGATGAATGTCGTCTGTGTGGGAGCAATCACCTGATTCGCTATCGGAGACAACCTGGAAGCATAAGCTTTGGCAATAAACTTGAACAGGACGTTGATCAACGCGATAGGTCTGAATTGCTTAATGGTGTCTGCACCTGGCACCTTTGGCAACAGGGAGAGAATCCCATAATTTAACCTCGCGATATCAACCGTGCCCAGTACAAACCCATTGAGAATCTGGAGCACCATGTCCTTAATTTTAGGCCAAAACTTCTTGAAGAACACGATCCAAAAACCATCAGGGCCAGGAGCAGTGTCAGTCTTTGTGTCCTTAACCACTGCTTCAAGCTCCTCCATGGCGATAGTTTGCATCATACTCGCATTCTCCTGCTTCGAAAGCGTGGCCCCTGCCACGCCACGCCCCCCAGCTTGATCGGCTTAGGATCCTCGGTGCCCATCAGCGAGATATAGAATTCGTAGACATGCTTTTGAATGCCCACTTTATCCGAGATGGTAAAGTTGTCCGCCCTGAGACTAGTGATTGCGCATTTCCTTCTTCTGTCGTTTGCAATGGTGTGAAAGTACTTGGTGTTTGCGTCACCAAAAAGAATCCAGTTCTGCCTCCCTCTCCGTCTCCAATATTCTTCCTCAGCTCTCGGAGCTTGAACTAGCTGATCCTCCAGGAAGTACCTTAGGGCCCATTCCTCTTCATCCATCCCATCTACGTCAGCCCTCACGTCTAACGCTTGGATATGCCTCAATAGATTGGCTTTATTCTCACGACCAAGCTTGCTAGTGTTAGCGCTCCAGCCTCGGAGCTTCTGGCGCAGCCCCGATTCCAGCTCCTGCCAGAAGTCAATAGGTCCACGGCACCGAGCCTGCTTGGCCGCAATGTTGTCCCACCAAGATTCAACCAGATCCCTAAACCCTCCTAATTCGAATCAACTGGTTTCGAAGAAGAAACGGGTTTCTTTCCACCGCAGCTCCTCCCTCGTGGAGAGCAACAACAACGCGTGGTCCGAGCCAAATCTTGTTTCCGCTTTGAGAGACACCAGCGGAAACTGAGCCTCCCACTCTAGGGACACTAGAACCCTATCCAGCATGCACCGCACTAGCTTTCTTTGCTTGTTGGACCAGGTAAACGCCGCGCCCGATCTGACAATCTCATGCAGCGTCAATCTCGCAATACACTCGTTGAAGAGGTTGACCAGGGGCCAGTTAATATTGTCATTGTTTTGCGGTCCCCGGATCAGATTAAAGTCTCCCAAAACCAACTGGTGATCTTGCCCTCAAGCTCACCCAGCAATCCTGATCGGCAGGACCATAGACCCCAATGAATTAAAACTTGAATTTGGACTCCCGATGAAGGAGTGCACTGAGGAAATGATCGCCTGATCAATCCCTCCTACCTCAAAACTTTCATCCCTGCAGCCTAGTACCATGCCACCAGAAAGGCCAATAGCGGGACGCCGGTGCCAGTGAAAGATTTCTCCGTTGACCAAGTTGCGGAGCTCCCGATCAGTGAAGTCTTGTTTCATCGTTTCTTGCAGGAAAATAATGATGAGTTTCGTCTTTTTCCCAAAGTCCTTGATCTGCGGGCCTCTATCTTTCCCCCCAAACCCAGGTTCCACCCAAATGCCGTCAACATTGGGCACTCGTCGAAGCTCGTGCTTGTCGAGCAGGGCTGATTCGCAGGTTCGTCCTGGGAACCAGATTCTGATACGACTTCCTTTTCTTCTTAGGCTTGGACTACAAATCAGAGATGAGGGTCTGCTCTGGATCCCCAATGTATGCCTCTACCACCGTCGCCACTGCAGCGGTTAGGTTCGAGGGCCCTTTGCTAGGGAAAGAGGTGTCTTCCTGCACAGAGGCATCATGTTCCTCGCTCAGAGCCTTGTCCTGTTTTTCTCTGGCAATACGCGATACTTCAGCAATAGGCGCTTGAGCTTCTTCTTTAGCCCGAACCAGAGAGATGAGGGAGAGCGGAGAGCAAACCAGAGGATCGGCCTCTAAACCACAATCTCGAGCAATTCCCAGAAAATGCGAATCGGGGAGAGAAGGAAAAGCCAAAAACTTCAAGAGACGTGCGGGGGTCTGAGAGGTCGTACCTAGCGATGGAGAAGCCGCTCGGGCTGCTTTGAGCGCCACTGGTTCTGCATCCTTGCCCATGGTTCGTGCGCTGCGGCTTGAACTTGAGACTGAGGAGGAGACAGGGACAGAGCGCTTTGCCTTTGCAACCTTGGCCGACACAGCAATTTCCTTCGCCAGATCAGGAAGAGACATCTTGGTCTTCACTGGAGGATTCTCCACCTCCCTATTCTGCTTCTTCTTTAGCCTTGAACTTGAGACTGAGGAGGAGACAGGGACAGAGCGCTTTGCCTTTGCAACCTTGGCCGCCACAGCAATTTCCTTCGCCAGATCAGGAAGAGACATCTTGGTCTTCACTGGAGGATTCTCCACCTCCCTATTCTGCTTCTTCTTTAGCTAACCAATCTTCTCTGCTAGCGTCTTGGTGTCAAACTCCCAATCCTCAGGGCTAGTCCACCCAATCCCCTCTTTATCCTCCTTGGAAAGCTTGCTTCTTTTGAACACACCCGGAGAGATCGGGGACCCGATGGGTGAGAGTTCCCACGAGGAATCAGAAGGAACATCCGCAACCTGGGTCGAAACAGTCTTGGGAGTGCGCGCAGCAGGGGACAAGGCCCTTAGGTCGAAAATATCAGACGCCTCCAGGTTGGACCCATATTGGTTGAACGGGATAGGTTGAATGCTAGATTTAGGGGGAGCTGACGCTGGCTTGGACACAGATTGATCCTTCAAAGAGGGTAGCGGCTGCTGCTACTCACTGATGATTTGGCTTTGGACCTGGACTAGGACTGTATCGGGAAGGACTTGAGGGCAGAGAGATGGTTCTGAACTTTAGCGGTGACAGATGCGGCCGCAACCGTGCTTGTTCCATTGCCATGTTTACTTGACGCCCCAATCCCCGGGCTCTTGTCCTTGTTCTTGTCAGCTGTCTTGGTTCTTTTCTAGTGCCTATCCATCGACAGGCTCTGATCTTCTGTCCTCTCTTCCTCTTCCTCGTTCCTATCTTTAGGGTCCATAGGGGGAACCACCTTCTTCCTAGTATCCTTGGCGAATTCCACCTCAACTCCAATCTGGAAACCTTCGACATTGATGAAAAGAGTCACCTTCTTGGGCAGCTTATCTGGGCCTGCGAGTGGAAAAGCATGTGGACTAGGCCCTCCTTGTTGGTAAGAGAATCATCATCCACCACTCTCTGCCTAGCAGTCATCTTCATACCCTCCATCAGCATGTCAGCATTGCAGACAATCAGGGACATCGGTGAGCCGAACCCACACTTTAGACAGGGAGAGGCAGGCCTCCAGGTTGACACGAGACTCGGCAAACAGCACGGTGATGCCACTGACTGGAAGCTTGATGCCACCAGCGTTCTTGTAGAGGTTTTTACAGAGATTCAGGCTGGCCTTAGTCGGGAAGCTCACCACGAAGTCTGTGTCCGAAAGGCGCTGCACCTGCCAGTCCCAATTGTCCTCCACTAGCGCCTTCAGATCCTGGGTTAGCAGGTCACACGACAGAGAGTTGTTCGCCTCGATGACATAGTGTCACGCTCACAAGAATTAAGAGGATAAATCACAGCGAATTCAGAGCAGAGGGTGAGAAAAGCAGAGCAATTGGATGAGAAACAGAGAAGGAGGTGAGCAAAATGAGGTCGCCCCGAGCAACGGCGGCGGCTAGGGTTTGCTTTACTTGATAATTCGATAGATGGATCTTACAACTCACCCACCACTGGCTTTATATCCAAGCTCAGCTGGACGGAATGTTCACAGACAACAACTAAAGTAACAGAAAATGCTAGAAAGAAGAAGGGGAACGGCGGGAGCCGTTTGCTGACATCATGCGAATCAGGGCCTTACAATCTTCATAATCGAACCGGTATCTCTTCATCAGGGCCGTTCGTTAATTGACGAAGAAGGCTAGTGTTTGGGTTCAGGCTTCAGAATGCTGGGTCATGACAATTGCCCCCTTCTGAAGATCACACTTGTCCTCAAGGGTGGAAGCTGGGAAAATTTTTCCTGACAAAATCTGCATCCTCCCAAGTAGCAGCTCCTGTGGGTAGATTGGTCCACTTGATTAACCACTGTACCACCGGCTCATTGTTCCTTGGGATAGTTCTCCTCTCAATTATGGTCTCAGGGTAGACTTTGATGTTTCCAGCGGCATCCACTAGAGGCAGCTCAGGACTAGGGATCACCTTCCTGCCTCTGTGTTTTTTGAGTTGGCTCACATGGAATGTAGGATGTAGCTGACATCCCTCAGGTAATAACAATCTGTATGCTACTTCTCCCACTCTTGCTAGGACTCTGTATGGTCCATAGTACTTGGAATGTAATTTCAAGGACCTATGCAGACTCAATGACGTGTGCCTGTAGGGTTGCGCCTTGAGGTACACCATGTCTCCCACAGTAAATTCTCTTTCTTTTCTATGTTTGTCAGCATACTTCTTGGCCCTGTCCTGTGCCTTCACTAGGTTGTCCTTGATGAGTTCATTAGCCAACTGCCTCCTCTGTAACAAGCCTGCAGCTTCTTCATTATGATTATCTGGTAAGACCACTTTAGTAAACTGTGGGGGAGGAAACCGATATAATGCTTGGAAAGGAGTCATTTTCAGTGATGATGATAGCTGGTGTTGTACCACCACTCAGCTGATGGAAGCCATGACATCCATTTCTTAGGATTGTCAAATGTCATGCATCTGAGATATCCTTCAAGGCACTGGTTCACTCTCTCTGTCTGGCCATCAGTTTGAGGATGATAGCCTGTGCTCAGGTTTAATTTAATTCCCAAGGATTTGAACAGGTCCTGCCAGAGTCCACTGGTGAATATCCTGTCCCTGTCAGTTACTATGACAGAGGGAGGTCCATGTAACTTGGTTACTTGATCCAGATAAGCTTCTGCCACTTGCTTCACAGTGAATGGGTGGCTCAAAGGCAAGAAGTGAGCCATTTTTGTGAACCTATCCACTACCACAAGGATCACATCTTTCCCTTCTGATTTAGGTAATCCTTCTATAAAATCCATTGACACATGGGTCCATGCTCTGTCAGGAGCTTTCAGGGGTTGTAATAATCCTGGGTATGGGGTGTGCTCGGCCTTGTTCTTCTGGCAAGTTGCACACTCTTTGACATAAGCAATTACATCTCTTTTCAGGCCAGCCCAATGAAATACCAATTTCACTCTTTGGTAGGTGGCTGCTTCACCAGAATGCCCTCCCAAGGCCGAGTCATGCATGGAGGAAATAATCTGAGTCCGAAGTTCAGAATTTTTCCCTACTACTACCTTCTGGTTGTACCTGAGTATCCCATTCTTTAGAGTATAGTGTGCTGCTGCTTCTGTATCTACTGAAAGCTTGGTGATTAATTCCTTGCAAAAATCATCATTATCATAACTTCCAGTAACATCTTGTATCCATTTGGGAATAGCAGTAGTGATGGCCATTATGCACTTATTTTCTGGAGATCTAGATAAGGCATCAGCAACCTTGTTTTCCCTCCCTCTCTTGTATTCTATTTTGTAATCATAACCCAGTAGCTTCACCATAAGTTTATGTTGGATGCCCTCTGTCAGTTTCTGCTCTTGCAGGTATTTCAAACTTTGTTGGTCAGTTCTAATGATTAATGAGGATCCTACAAAGTAGTGTTTCCATTTCTTAATGGCTTCTACAATGGCTAATGCTTCCTTGTCATAGGTTGAGATTGCAGCGGCTTTGGGTCCAATAGCCTTGCTCATAAAGGCAATAGGCATATGGTCTTGCATGAGCACAGCTCCTACCCCATACCCACAAGCATCTGCCTCCAGCACAAAGGGGTTTTTGTAGTTTGGCAGTGCCAACACTGGGGCTCTTGTCATTATGTGCTTCAGTTGGGAAAATGCATTTTGCTGCTTCTCCCCCCCATACAAAGGCATTCTTCTTTAGTGCTTCAAACAATGGTCTGCACACTATGCCATAATTTTGGATGAATCTCCTGTAGTAGCCAGTCAGTCCCAAGAAACCCCTCAGTTGTGTCACGTTGGTGGGTGCTGGCCATTTTACAGTTATCAGTTATGACTATGCACCCTTTTGGTTATTTATTTATTTACTTCCTCTGTTCTCTTTTATAAGACGGTTTGGCAAGCTAAATTGGCTTGGCAAAACATCTTATGAAAGGGAAACGGAGGGAGTATTTTACCGCTCGTCTAAAGGTAGCAAAGGCGATTTGTGATATGAATACACTAACCACGCTTTCACAAAATGGCATGTTTTCATCAACGAGTATTTTCTGTTTATAATTGGCTTCCACATTTTATCTTTGTATAATTTATGTGCTATGTTAACTTTCATTCTATTACAACTTTTAGTGCTTGTTATGTCTAACCCCAAGAGGTGATTTAGGTGGAAGAAGATGATACATTGACCAAGAAGTACTGCCTCGAGGGTCACAAAAGTCCAATTTCTTTTGTTGCGTGGAGCCCAAATGACAGAATGCTACTCACTTGTGGTAATGGTGAATCCTTAAAATTGTGGAATATTGATACTGGTGAGTGCAATCTTAAATTTGGGGCTTCAGTTGACCACATCATCGCTTCGTGTGCATGGTTTCCGAATTCGAAGAAAATAGTATGTGCCAGTTCTGAACCTGAAAGTTCTCCAAATATGATCTTCACTTGTGACATAGAAGGTCAAAAACTGGAAATGTGGGCTGGCGAGAGAATACCTAAAGTCAGTGATCTTGCTGTGACACCTAATGGACAACATCTAATCTGTGTATGTCCTAACGAAATCTGGATCCGAGAACTTCAGAAGGGGCAGGAATGGAAAATTCCTGAACGGCAGACAATTTCATCTCTTTCCCTTTCAGGTGATGGACAGTCAATGATTGTCAATCTTAATAGCCAGGAAATTCATTTGTGGAAAACAAATGGAAGTTCTAGTGTGCCTGATAAATTCAAGGGGCACAAGCAAGGAAAGTTTGTGATTAGATCTTGCTTTGGGGGGTCAGACTCTTTGTTTATTGCTAGTGGCAGTGAGGATTCACAGGTACATGCTCTTCAAGAATTTAACCTTGCATTTGAAGAAACCCTAGCCTGCTTCCATTTCTACTTGCTTAGATTCCATTATGGGGCATACATATGCAATATAGCCAACCTCTCGTACATGGGCCCATTAGTTGGTATTTGGAACAAGGAATATCATCTGATTAGACTAAAGCAGTACCATGCGCTGGGTATGTTTGGTTCATGCCATAGCATGCCTTACCAAAATTTTGGCAACCATTGGCTAGCCAAAATATTGGTTAGAGATTCCCCATGTTGGCCAAAAAGTTGGCAAGATTTGTGAGAAGAGTTGGCAAGACTCTATAGGCCACTGAGGGTCTGTTTGGATTGGAGCCACGAGCTGCCCGTCCAAAAAATTGGTCATTGACCATGCTTTGTTGCTCGTTTGGATGGCTACCAACTTTTTGGTGCGCCCAGCCAACCTCCATTCCTCTAGTTCAATTGTGCGCCAAATTGTTGGCAAGGTGCTGGCTGCAAAATCGAGTGCCAATTATTTGGCTCGCCCAGGTTTGGCAGGGCTAGCACGGGCACAAACCAAACAGCCCCTGAAATTTTGACAACCAACCAAACAAGCACCAAAATATGACGGACTGCAAAAAAATTGGTAGGGCAAATTTGGGCACCAACCAAACGTACCTAATCCTGATGTATGAACTGGTGGAAGCAGACACATTAGTTGGCACGCACTACAATTTGAGAGGACCACTGTAAATAAAGATACACAACCTCTGATGATTAATTGCACTGATGTTTAAGTTAACCTGATGTATGACTTTATATACAGGAATGCAGGATACAAAAATCAAACCTAATACTGAATGCGAGACAATTGGAAGAGCTCACATCTGTTTTCTTGTGCTCTTGTTGAGTGTTTCCTTTTTGCTGATGTATAGAGATAATGTGCAGGTGTACATTTGGCAAAGATGCACGGAGATGCCGATAAAGGTCCTATATGGGCACTCAATGACTGTAAATTGTGTAAGCTGGAACCCTGCCAGGCCCCAGATGTTGGCCTCCGCAAGTGATGACTGTACAGTTCGAATATGGCTAGCACGCAAAACTCATAGTTTGACTTGAAAAGTTTTGTATGTCTTCCCTGTAAATGGTTGTAGATTTTGACTGTATGCACAAACTAGTTGAGGATCTTTTTCCCTCATTTATACTTGAGAAGTAAACTTTGAGCAGCATACTTATATATGCCAACATCGCCGGTTGGAAGTTTTGCCCACAACACTGTAAAGAACCGCCGGTTGTGTCTAGATATTTTTGACAATTGAAATATATTAATATCATAGAGTTATTACACTCGGCATATGTAACAACACAATGCCTGATGATATTACGGGTGCACATAGCCAATTTTTTTTTTTTTTTTTACGAAAAACAAAAGTATGACTACAGTTGTAGCAGCAGGCTAATATCACCAAAACAACACCGGAAGTCCAGCTTCTCTAGATATGACATCTCAAAAAATAAAACAATACAAAAGCGTCCTTGCTGCATGATCATAGATCTTAGGTGTTTTTATTCTGGAGAAAAGTCCTCCCTCACACAACAATAACTTCAATAGGCCATTGTTAGACACAATACTTAAGGACAGCTCTTGGATTTTCATCCTCAAAGGTAAGACCGTGAAGTTCTTGTGTGCTGTCGCCCCCACTTATTATGTCGTTGCTACGAGTGATGAAACACCAAGCTAGTTTCTCATCACGACAGACTTGAACCACCATTGTCAGTCATCCGATCTCGGCCTTGATGATATTCTCCGCCTCTGACTTCATCGTGGACCGAAAGATGTGCCCCATGATGGTAATAGACATCGGAGCTTTACATCGCTCCTACTGAAACTAAACAATCAAAAGAAAAAACCACACGCGAGCATGCGATGACCCCGTACACCCGTACATGTTATAGTGTACAAGTTGTTGGCATAACACTTACGCAAGTCCTCTTCCTTAAATATTACACCCTTATACAACAGAATCGCTGCGGGTTCATCTATTTATTTATTCTTGTTCACAACAAAAGGGAAGTACAAGCTTCAAGATCCTCCTCGGTCCAATTAGGATTCACATCTACAAACAAATTTAAAAGCACTAGCTTGAGGAACAATGGTACTACTAAGCTAAGTACCATGAGCTACGGACCTAAATTTCTCGGTCCGACTATCCTACCTACTCCTCTAGTTCTACCCATTCTTTCTCTCTTCCAAACTCTATTCCATAATCTACACCTTTAGTTCCTCCCGAGAGATCAGGTTACTCGTAGTAAACCTCTCCCTCGGCTGATTCTTTTGTAGTAGATGTATTTTCAGTCTTCGTTGAACCTATGCAAGGGTTTTAAGAAGGTACGGTCGAGTACGAGCGTACTCAGCAAGTTCTATGGTGGTTGTTTAATGTCTTACCTATAACCGTGGATTGATAATCTTAGGTTCGTGTAGGTTTGCAAAATTGGTTTCTTAGAAAAGGTAAGTTTTAGTTTTTTTTACAAAAACTATGTTAGTTAGTCTTCATGGGATGTACAGGACTACATGGAGTCCCTCTTCCGCCGCGTTCGCAATCCTTTCCCAGGATAGAGAGTAACATGTCATATTTCAGACGCTCTCGAAAGGGGCACTACTTTTCCAACAAATGATCTTAAGATGGGTATCCCTTCGCGTTCAAACTTCCTTTGTTCGAGGCTCAGTTAAAGATCCAAGCCATTCATTGTCCTTAGCCATGACTTCGCAATCCACCCTTTGTAACGAGTTTTATTCACGTTGTAGGGGTTCGTAGCATGGAAAACAAAAAAAATTCTACCGCATGCACACAAACAAGCCAAGATCTATCTACTAGATTATAGCAACGAGTCGATAGAAGCACTCACCCTCGAAGATTCCAAAGCGGTTAACGAGAGCAGATTCTCGTGGGTGGTGTAGTCGTACACTTGCCGATCTCAATATCGCGTAGACGATCCTTCCGGCGCTGCATTCCGGCAGCGCTTCATGATCGGTCACACGTTAAATTTTCGATGAAGACCTTCCTCTCCCTTGTTCCAGCAGGCAGCGGAGGTTGTAGTTCTCCCCTCGCGATTCCGGCATCACGACTGCGTGGTGTCGGAAGTAGAGGGAAGATCCCGCAGGGCTTCGCCTAAGCCGGTGCAAGTTATGGCGGATTAGGGTTTCCCGGAGATCTAGGGTTTAGAAGTCTGGGAGGAGGAGGAGGTGTCGGCGACGGCTAGGGCGGCGGAGACGAACCGGCGGCGGCGCGAGGCGGCGCGTGTGTGGGGAGGGCTTAGCTCTTATGGTGTTGGGGCAGCCCCCCTCTATTTATGAGAGGGGGCAGCCTTGGGAGGGGTGGGTTTGAATCCAAACCCAAACCCAAACCCAAGTTGGATTGAGAGAAAGACTTGTTTCTTCTCCCACTAGAAAATCATTGTTCCAGTTTGACTTTTCAAATTTTCCGTTTGACTTTCAATTTAGAGTTTTAATTCTCTCTTGCAAATGCCCATACCAAGTGACCTAGGATATGATCCAATCATTCTATTTACCCATGACACATTCATGGTCCATTCCCCTTCCGGTTTGGTGAACCTTCTAGACCCTTCTAGAACCTCTCCGATGAAAACATCGGAAACTTTCCCGAACTCCGAAATAGGACTTTCCTTATATGAATCTTATTATCCGGACCATTCCGGATCTCCTCGTGATATCCCGGATCCCATCCGAGACACCGAACAATATTCGGTATCCCTACTAACATTCCATATCTACTAAACAACATCGAATCCTTAAGTGTGTCTCCCTACGGTTTGTGAATTATGCGGACATGACCGAGACACTTCTCCGATCAATAACCAATAGAGGAATCTGGAAATTCATATGGCTCCCACATATTTCTACGATTACTTTGCGATCGAATGAACCACTTACATACGATACCAATTTCCCTTTATCTCACGATAGTTTACTTATCCGAGGTTTTGATCGTCGGTATCTCTGCATACCTAGTTCAACCTCGTTACCGATAAGTACTATTTTCTCATTCCCGTGATATGTGATCCCTTGTGAGCCAGTCACATGCTTGCAAGCTAATTGGATGATATTCCACCGAGAGGGCCCAGAGTATATCTATCCGTCAAATGGATGGACAAATCCCACTCTTGATCCATGTGCCTCAACCCATACTTTCTGAACACTCAATGCCACCTTTATAGCCACCCAGTTACGGTGTGGTGTTTGATGTCATCAAAGCATCCTTCCGATGATGGTGATTAACATGATCTCATGGTCGAAGGAATTAGGTTACTATGTATCAAAAAGCTTATAGCAAACGAACTATTGAAATGACTTGATCTTAATGCTACGCTTATCTATAGGAGTATGTCCATCATACCATTCTCCTAATGATATGATCTTGTTATTAATAACATCTCAATGTTCATGATCAAGAAACCACGATCATCTATTAATCAACAAGCTAGTATTATAAAGAGGCTTTACCAGGGACTCTAATTTAGTTTACAAATCACACAAGTATTAATGTTTCCGGTTAATACTATTATAGCATGAATGTAAACGTTTATCATAAACACAAAGATATAATAATAACCACTTTTATTATTGCCTCTAGGGCATATCTCCAACAGTCTCCCACTTGCACTAGACTCAACTAATCTAGATTACATGGTAATATACCGAGCACCCATGGCGGTTTGGTGCTGGTCATGTTTTGCCCTCGGGAGAGGTTTAGTCAACGGATCCGCCACATTCAGATCTGTGTGTACTTTGCAAATCTTTATGTCACCATCTTGGACATGCTCTCGAATAGCGTGAAAACGCAGCTTGATGTGCTTCAGCTTCTTGTGTGACCTTGGTTCTTGCGCATTGGCTATGGCGCCCATGTTATCACAATAGATAGACATTGGGTCCAACGCACTTGGAACCACACTGAGCTCTGTAATGAACTCCTTCATCCATATCGCCTCTTGTGAAGCCTTCGAAGCAGCTATGCATTCCGATTCAGTTGAAGATCTCGCCACAACGCTTTGCTTTGCACTCCTTCAGCTAACTGCTGCACCATTCAAAGTAAATACCTATCCAGATTGAGATTTAGAATCATCCGGATCGGTGTTCCAACTAGCATCGGTGTAACCATTAACAACGAGCTGTTCATCACCTCCATAAGAAAGAATCATATCCTTAGTTCTTCTCAAGTATTTAAGGATGTTTTTGACTGCTGTCTAATGATCCACTCCTGGATCAGTTTGATATCTGCTAGTCAAACTAACAGCATATGCAATGTCGGGTCTAGTACATAGCATGGCATACATTAGAGATCCTATGGCTGAGGCATAGGGAGTCTTACTCATCCTTTCTCTATCTTATGCCGTTGCATGACTTTGAGTTTTACTCAAGGTCGTATTGGGCAACATGGGCAAGAACCCTTTCTTGCTATCTTCCATTCCAAACCTCTTTAGAACTTTGTCCAAATATGTACTTTGTGACAATGATATTAGGCGTCTCGATCTATCTCTATAAATCTTTATGCCTAATATGTAAGCTGCTTCGCCAAGGTCTTTCATTGAAAAACTATTATTCAAATAATCCTTGACACTATTAAGAAGGTCTACATCATTCCCAATCAACAATATGTCATCTACATATAGTATTAAGAATGCTACAGAGCTCCCACTCACTTTGTTGTAAATACAAGCTTCTCCATAAGTTTGTATAAAACCAAAACTTTTGATTACCTTATCAAAACGTTGATTCCAACTTCAGGATGCTTGCTTTAATCCATATATGGACCGTTGAAGTTTGCATACCTTGTTAGCATATTTAGGATCGACAAAACCTTTGGGTTGCATCATATACAACTCTTCATCAATGTCTCCATTGAGGAACGCCGTTTTGACATCCATCTGCCATATCTCATAATCATAATATGCAACGATTGCTAACATAATCCTCATAGACTTTAGCTTCGCTACTGGTGAGAAAGTCTCATCGTAGTCAACTCCTTGAATTTGTTGAAACCCTTTTGCGACAAGTCGAGCTTTATAGACAGTAACATTACCATCAGCATCTGTTTTCTTCTTGAAAATCCATTTTTCTCGACCTTCGCCATCCGGTAAGTCCACCAAAGTCCATACTTGGTTTTCGTACATGGATCCAATCTCGGATTTCGTGGCTTCTTTCCATTTATTGGAATCTGGGCTCATCATCGCTTCCTCATATGTCGTAGGGTCATCAGTGTTTTCCACCAACATGACACTCATAAAGGGATCATACCAATCAGGAGTGGTACGAGTTCTCGTTGACCTGCGAGGTTGCATAGTAACTTCAACCGAAGTTTCATGATAAACATCATTAGCTTCCTCTATTATTGGTGTAGGCGCCTCAGGAACCACTTCCGGTGCTGCACTACTCGCAAGTTCGAGAGAAGGTTCAACAACCTCGTCGAGTTCTACTTTCCTTCCAGTCACTTCTTTCGAGAGAAACTCCTTCTCTAGAAAGGATCCATTCTTGGCAACGAAGATTTTGCCCTCGGATCTATGATAGAAGGTATACCCAATAGTTTCCTTCGGGTATCCTATGAAGACGCATTTTTCTGCTTTGGGTTCAAGCTTGTCTGGCTGTAACTTCTTTACATTAGCTTCGCAACCCCAAACTTTAAGGAATGACAATTTAGGTTTCTTTCCAAACCACAATTCATACGGTGTCGTTTCAACGGATTTAGATGGTGCCCTATTTAAAGTGAATGTGGCTGTTTCTAATGCATAACCCCAAAACGATAGCGGTAAATCTGTAAGTGGCATCATAGAACGAACCATATCTAAGAGAGTTCGATTACGATGTTCGGACACACCATTACGTTGTGGTGTTCCCGGCGGTGTCAATTGTGAAAGTATTCCGCATTTCTTCAAATGCTCGCCAAACTCGTAACTTAGATATTCACCTCCATGATCAGATCGTAGAAATTTAATCTTCTTGTTACATTGATTCTCTACCTCACTTTGAAATTCCTTAAACTTCTCGAAAGTTTCGGACTTATGTTTCATGAAATAGATATACCCATATCTACTCAAGTCATCCGCGAAGGTAAGAACATAACGATAATCACCGCGCGATGCTACACTCATTGGGCCACACACATCGGTATGCATGATTTCCAATAAGTCCGTAGCTCGCTCCATTATACCAGAAAATGGAGTCTTAGTCATTTTACCCATCAGACATGCTTCGCATCTTTCAAGTGATTTGAAATAAATTGATTCAAGAAGTCCATCGGAATGGAGTTTCTTCATACACTTCACTCCAATATGACCAAGACGACAGTGCCACATATAGGTCGAGTTATCGCTCAATTTCAAACGTTTAGCTTCAATGTTATTAATGTGTGTATTTCCACAATCGAGATTCAATAAGAATAGACCATCTATCAAAGGTGCATGTGCATAAAACATATTACTCATATAAATCGAACAACCATTATTCTCGGACTTAAACAAGTAACCGTCTTGCAATAAACATGATCCAGACATAATGTTCATGCTCAACGCAGGCACCAAATAACAATTATTTAAGTATAAAACTAATCCCGATGGTAGATGAAGAGGTAGCATGCCGACCGCGATCACATCAACCTTTGATCCATTTCCTACGCGCATCGTCACCTCGTTCTTCGCTAGCTTCCATTTATTCTGCAGTACCTGTTTCGAGTTACAAATATGAGCAACCGAACCAGTATCACATACCCAGGCACTACTATGAGTACTAGTGAGATAGACATCAATAACATGTATATCGGATATACCTTTCTTCTTGATGTTGCCGTTCTTCAAATCCGCCAAGTACTTTGGGCAATTCCACTTCCAGTGACCTTCTCCCTTGCAGTAAAAGCACTTAGTATCAGGCTTAGGCCCAGCCTTGGTCTTCTTCGCTGGCGCGGTAACTTTCTTACCGCCCTTCTTGAAGTTTCCCTTTTTCTTAGACTTGCCTTGCTTCTTGAATTTGGTGGTCTTATTGACCAACAACACTTGGTACTCTTTCTTGATATCCACTTCTGCAGATTTCAACATGGAGAAGAGTTCTGGCAACGACTTGTCCATGTTTTGCATATTGTAGTTCATCACAAAGTTCTTGTAACTTGGTGGTAGTGATTGGAGGACACGGTGAATCCCCAAAGCGTTAGGAATCACGATTCCCAAGCTTTGAAGATTTCTTGCGTGCCCAGACATCTTAAGCACGTGCTCACTGACGGAGCTGCCCTCTTCCATCTTGCAGTTAAAGAACTTTTCAGAAGCCTCATAACTCTCAACTGCCGCGTGAGCCTCAAATATCATTTTGAGTTCACGGACAATATCATGTGGGTCATGGTTCTCAAACCTTTTCTGAAGCTCCGATTCCAAACCATACAAGTTAGCACACTGAACTGTGGAGTATTGATTCTTCCGAGTGAGGAAAACATTCTTTACCTCATCGGTAGCATTAGGCTGCAAAGGGTCACCCAGGTGCATCCAAAGACATAGGTCGAATTACCAGCATTGAGGACAATCCTCAAATTGTGGAACCAATCCGCGAAGTTGCTTCCATTGTTTTTCAACTTTTCTTTCTCTAGGAACGCATTAAAATTGATGGTAGGGGCCACCATTGATCTACAACATATTTGCAATAGTTTAGACTAAGTTTATGACAAATTGAGTTCTAATTAATAGTTAAATTAATCTAGGTGAACTCCCACTCAAAACAATATCCCTCACATTGTTTTAGTGATCACACGAACCAAATCCACCACATCAAAACCGATCATCACGAGAGTTGATGTAGCTTCAATGGCGAACAATCAACATGTTCATCATATCTACTATATGACTCATGCTTTACCTTTTGGTGATCCGTGTTCCGAGACCATGTCTGTACATGCTAGGCTCGTCAAGATCAAACCTTAGCTTCCGCATGAGAAAATCTGGCTTGCTCATGTTGTATACACTCGCAAAATCTAACACACCCGATCATCACGTGGTGCTTCGAAACAACGAGCTTTAGCAATGGTGCTTACTAAGGATGAACACTTTAAAACTTGAAATTTTTGTGCTTGAGGGATCATCTTATAATGCTACCATCGTGAACTAAGCAATACAAGATGCATAAAAGGATTAACATCACATGCAATTCATAATATGTGATATGATATGGCCTTTTCTTCTTGTGCTTCCGATCTCCATCTTCAAGCACGAACATGATCTCCATCATCACCGGTATGGCGTCAAGGTCAATGGCGCCGTTTCATGGTTGTCGTCCACCAGCTTCAACTATTACAACTACTTTGAATAGACACGCAGATCTTAACGGAATTTAAAAGACAACCATATGACTCCTGCCGGTTGCCAACTTACAATAAGGAACATTGCATACATCATATATAATCACAATCATAGCCATATCACATCACAGCACACCCCTGCAAAATAAAGTTAGACGCCTCTAATTTTCTTTGCATATTTTACGTGGTTTGGGGCTTTCAATAAGTGTCGTTCTAACTTACGAACAAGAACCACAACGTTGATGCTTAAACTATCAAGTGCCCGTTGTAAATTGAATCTATACTATGATAGGAGAGACAAACACCCGCAAAGCCACTTATGCAATACAAGTTGCATGTTAAGCGTGGAGCAAGTCTCATGAATGATGTCATGTAAGGTTAGTCCGGGCCGCTTCATCCCATCATACCGCAAGATGCAAAGTACACAAAAAGCAATTGATAATAAAAGCACCACCGCCCACCATGACCATTGTGTTCTACTCGCGCAACAGATCTACATATAGACACGACCCTGATACCACTATAGGGGTTCGTAGCATGGAAAACAAAAAATTTCTACCGCATGCACACAAACAAGCCAAGATCTATCTACTAGATTGTAGCAACGAGTCGATAGAAGCACTCACCCTCGAAGATTCCAAAGCGGTTAATGAGAGCAGATTCTCGTGGGTGATGTAGTCGTACACTTGTCGATCTCAAGATCGCGTAGACGATCCTTCGCTGCGTTTAAGCGCTTCGCATGATCGGTCACACGCGTTAAATTCGAGGAAGACCTTCCTCTCCCTTGTTCCAGCAGGCAGCGAAGGTTGTATTTCTCCCCTCGCGATTCCGGCAGCACGACGGCGTGGTGTCGGAAGTAGAGGGAAGATCCCGCAGGGCTTCGCCTAAGCCGGTGCAAGTTATGGTGGATTAGGGTTTCCCAGAGATCTAGGGTTTAGAAGTCCGGGAGGAGGAGGTGTCGGCGGCTAGGGCGGCGGCGCGGGCGGCGGCGGCGGCGCGTGTGTGGGGTGGGCTTGGCTCTTATGGTGTTGGGGAAGCCCCCCTCTATTTATGAGAGGGGGGCATCCTTGGGAGGGGTGGGTTTGAATCCAAACCCAAACCCAAGTTGGATTGAGAGAAGGACTTGTTTCTTCTCCCACTAGGAAACCATTGTTCCAGTTTGACTTTTCAAACTTCCCATTTGACTTTCAGTTTAGAGTTTTAATTCTCTCTTGCAAATGCCCACACCAAGTGACCTAGGATATGATCCAATCATTCCATTTACCCATGACACATTCATGGTCCATTCCCCTTCCGGTTCGGTGAACCTTCTAGACCCTTCTAGAACCTCTCCGATGAAAACATCGGAAACTTTCCTGAACTCCGAAATAGGACTTTCCTTATATGAATCTTATTCTCCGGACCATTCCGGATCTCCTCGTGATATCACGGATCCCATCCGAGACTCCGAACAACATTCGGTATCCCTACTAACATTCCATATATACTAAACAACATCGAATCCTTAAGTGTGTCTCCCTACGGTTCGTGAATTATGCGGACATGACCGAGACACTTCTCCGATCAATAACCAATAGAGGAATCTAGAAATTCATATGGCTCCCACATATTTCTACGATTACTTTGCGATTGAATGAACCACTTACATACGATACCAATTTCCCTTTGTCTCACGATAGTTTACTTATCCGAGGTTTTGATCATCGGTATCTCTACATACCTAGTTTAACCTTGTTACCGATAAGTACTGTTTTCTCGTTCCCGTGATATGTGATCCCTTGTGAGCTAGTAACATGATTGCAAGCTAATTGGATGACATTCCACCGAGAGGGCCCAGAGTATATCTATCTGTCATATGGATGGACAAATCCCATTCTTGATCCATGTGCCTCAACCCATACTTTCTGAACACTCAATGCCACCTTTATAGCCACCCAGTTACGGTGTGGTGTTTGATGTCATCAAAGCATCCTTCCAGTGATGGTGATTAACATGATCTCATGGTCGAAGGAATTAGGTTACTATGTATCAGAAAGCTTATAGCAAACAAACTATTGAAATGACTTGATCTTAATGCTACGCTTATCTATAGGAGTATGTCCATCATACCATTCTTCTAATGATATGATCTTGTTATTAATAACATCTCAATGTTCATGATCGAGAAACCACGATCATCTATTAATCAACAAGCTAGTATTATAAAGAGGCTTTACCAGGGACTCTAATTTAGTTTACAAATCACACAAGTATTAATATTTCCGGTTAATACTATTATAGCATGAATGTAAACGTTTATCATAAACACAAAGATATAATAATAACCACTTTTATTATTGCCTTTAGGGCATATCTCCAACACACGTGACCCACACTCGATTACCATTCCTGCAAATATCACAAGTCATTATCTCGCATCAAGAAATAGAGACGTTACGTACTCCTATCCGCTAATCACCACTTTGGATCACAACCCGACTTTAAATACGAGGACATGTGAAAGGAAAAAGGTACAACTGACTTCCCAGTCCCATAACAGAATTTGTGGTCAGCGTGTTTACTACGTTGCAAGAATTACTGACTATATGTGTTGTTAATCCTATTATATATTTTCCATACAATGGAATCTCCACCACAAGATTTACTAATCATGCATATCATCCATGATTCCATTGTCCGGCATTATAGATTTTCTGACTACCCTAAACTGGTAAACCATACTTCATATTTATTTTGAAAATATTATTTGCTTTTAGGTGCAATAGAAAGTGATATTTTTGAAAGGATTTTGCTAGAAAATATTCAAAAGACATTTGAAATTACCCTTTTAAAGGTTATGCAAGACTAGCCTCACAATATACATGCAAGTATGAACTTGCCTAGTGACTTCGAATTATGGCAATCTGAAGGTTCTATAATACCATGGACCTCGAGTTTGAAAATAAGCATCATTATTCTATAAGGACAATGTTTAAAATCCAAATGCATGTTCTAATGCTTTATTTATGTTGGTTGTTCCCTTCCCCTAAGTGTTAGGTGTTTCATATATATTTTAAGTGGATTTTATATTAAGTATATTTCACTTTAAAAAATATATTCATTTTATTTTAGAATTTCCATGAAGATTTCATTTTTCCAATTTTAATTTAAATTTCCACTTTAGAATTTTTATATCACTCAATGAATTAAATTTAAATTATAAATATTCAAAGGTTCACATTTTGAAGGTTATTATTTAATTTTCTAGTATTTTGAAGTATGTTAAATATTTTAGAGTATTTCTTTACTCAAATTTTGGGATATTTGGGAATTTCCCTCAAAATATTTTTAATAATTCCAAAAAATAGGATTTTGAGTCCTTATGTGTTTTTCTCAATTTGGAACTATATATTATTTTTAATGTTTTCTGTTAAATTTATTTAATAACTTTTCATTTTTAATAGCTTGGAATTTTATCTATTTCATAAAGTCTTCATAATTCTATTTAATTAGTTTTTAGATTCTAATCATTTTTATCTTTCTATAGGTATTTTTATTTTATTTTTCTAACTTATTTTAGGTTGTTTTTTGGTGATTTCCCATTTTTGTAATTGTGATAAGACTAAAATGCCCCATTGGGCCTACTAGTCAGCCGATTCACTTAAGTGACTGGACCACTGGGTCCAATATGACCAGATGATATGCCGTGAACGTATCTATAATTTTTGATGCTCCATGCTTGTTTAGTATCAACTTTGTTATGTTTTGTCTACACTTTGAGGTATTGTTATAAATTTTCTGGAACTAACCTATTAACAAGATGTCGCAGTGTCAGTTTCCTGTTTTCTGCTATTTTTGGTTTCAGAGAAGCTAGTAAGGAAATATTCTCAGAATTGGACGAGACAAAAGCCAAAGTCAATATTTTACAGGAGCGAAGACAGAGTCAAAATGGCAACCAAAGGGGATCCACGAGGTGGCCACACCCTAGGGCCGCGTGGCCCAGGGGGCACCGCCACCAGGTGTGGGCCCCTCGGGTGCCCACCGACCTTGCCCTTTCGCCTATAACAGCACCCTGATACAGAAACCCTAAGGACCCGATCAAATCTCCACGAAACAGTCTGTAGCCGCTGCCATCTCCATCCCTAGATCGGGGAGATCTGAAGCTCTTCCCGACACCCTGCCGGAGGGGAGAGATCATCCCAAAGGCCTTCTTCATCACCATGCTAGCCTTCGGAGTGATGCGTGAGTAGTTCACCCTTGGACTATGGTCCATACAGTAGCTAGATGGTTGTTTCTCCTCCTTTCTGCTATCATGTTTAGACCTTGTAAGCTCCGTTCATGATCAAGATCATCTATTTGTAATCATACATGTTGTGTTTATGGGGATCTGATGGATATTGAGATACTATGTCAGATTGATTATTGATTCTATCATGTTTGTTTTATTTGTGATCTTGCATGCTCTCCGTTGTTAGTAGCTATCTTGGCCAAGTAGATGCTTGCAACTCCAAGAGGGAGTATTTATGCTCGATAGTATGTTCATGCCTCTAGTAATATGGGGAAGTGACATAAATCTCTAAGGTTGTAGATGTGTTGTTGCTACTAGGGAGAAAAAAATATTTTTTCATGGAACAATTGTATTGTTTACTTTACATGCAATTATCTGTTGCTTGCAACATAATACTGGAAGGGGTTCAGATGATAACCTGGAGGTGGATTATTAGTCATAGATGTAGTTGGATTACGGTCTATGTATTATGTTGTAATGCCCAATAAAATCTCATAGGAGTCAAGATGTCTAGTATATGCATTGTTATGCTTTCTCAATTTGTCAATTGCCCCATTGTAATTTGTTCACCCAACATGTTATCTATCTTAAGGAGAATACCTCTAGTGAACTGTGGACCTCGGTCCAATATTTATCATTGATACATCATCTACTGCCTTTTACTTTCTTCAAGCAATCAATTTCTTCCACATTATACGTTTAATCCTTTGTTTTCAGCAAACCAGTGAGATTTACAACCTCACTGTAAGTTGGGGTAAAGTTTTGAGCTTGTGTTGTGCAGGTTCCAAGTTGTTAGCAACACCTTGGAGGTGTTTCCTTACTCCTACTGGTTCGATAACCTTGGTTTCATAACTGAGGGAAAACTTGTTGATATGCTCATTATACCTTCCTCTTGGGGTTTCCCAACGAGGCTCTACAGTTAACTGAGCCGCATCAAGACATTTTCTGGCGTCGTTGCCAGGGAGATAAGGACAACTTTGCAAGGGAGTCTCTCACAACCAATTTCTTTACTTTGCTTTTGTTTTTCTTAGTTTCTTTTGTTTTGCTTTGCTTGTTTCTTTTTATCAAAATGCAAAAAAATTAGTTCGTTTGGTTTTCTTTTTCTTATCTAAATTACAAAAAATAGTTCTTCCTATAGTTGTCACCTTGTTCTAGCTCACCATGTTAATCCCTAAGTTCACCCTAAAAGATCTCTCAATAGGTAGTGGCTCTATAATAGGGAAGTATAATATTGAAGAGTTCTTTAATCATGTTAGCAAGCATGAGTATATTGAGGATATATCCTTAGCAGAACTTGCTCCAAATTATGAAATTGCTGTAGCTTCTTTAGTTCACATGTTTGAGGCTAGGTTTGTTAACCTTAACCCTATGATGCAAGTAATGTTTCTTAAACTTAAAGATATTGAGGACACTGAAAAGAGAGATTTTATTCTGGAAACTGTGCTAAAATAGTTCAATGATGTTGTTAAAGAAGCTAAAAAGGTCTTTGACCGTTTTAATATGCTAGGCTCATGTGTAGATGTTATGGGAACATTATAAAAGTTGGACAAAACCAAACCGAATGGAGAGGAGATTAAAATTCCCATACCTTCTAAACTTGTAGGAATGCATGAAGCCTTAGAAAATAATTTTGATTGGATAGTCCCTGAAAACCCTTTTGATGAAAATAGTGAACCCAAGAGTGTTGAGAGAGGATCCTCTAAAAATCATTTGGATGAGATACCTTGCCTGGTTGAAGAAATTTCTAGTATTGATCTTAATGCTTCTTCATTTGAAAATACTTGATTCTTGCTTTCTATGCCTAACTTAAAGACGTTAAAGAAAAGTACTTCTTGGGAGATAACCCAATATTTTTAGTTGAGTCTTGGAAGTAATTACTTCTGTAATAACCTATTATTATCCTTTTTGTGTGGTTTTTGTGCCAAGAATAACCTCTAATGAGAGAGAAGTAAGATTTGAGGAAGTTGCTGCCCGAAACGGATTTTTGTGCTTCACTGTAAAAATTCGTGAAAAATCCCTGTATGTCGGATTGAGCTGTAATTTTTTGTGCTTATGCCCTAGGTTGTTATATAACTTCAGTCAACACTTTTCGATTTGAGCAACAGAAGGTCTTCGAAAAAATTGGTTTTTACCTGCTGGTCTGTTTTGACAGATTTCTGCCATTATTTTCATTTGCCTCTTAATCAATTTCTTTTTGAGTTCTCTTTGATCACTTGAGATTTTCCAAGGAATTGCTACAATAGCTTGTGTTCTAATGGAAGTTTTACTTGTGTTGAAACCTAACCCAAAGGCTTATTATCTTTAATACACTAATGTTGCTAATGAAGATTGTGTGAAGTGTTGTATGAAGGAAATTTTCAAGTGTAAGAGAAGAATGATATAATGAGATTAATAATGGACAAAATCTCAATCTTGGGGATGCCACCCCGTGTCACCCCAAGAAATATTCAAGAGGTACAAGCGTTAAAGGTTGGGTATGCCCAAGGCATCCCCTTCTTTATCAATAAAAATCTCACGTCTCTTTCTAGACACTTCTTTTTTATTGTTTCATGCACTATTGTGTTGTTCTTAGAGCGTCTTAGTTTTCGTTTTTGGTTTTATTTTGTTTGGTTTGCTTGAATAAATCAGTTGGACCCCCACGTTCGCATGTTTTGTTTCAAATAATTTGATTGGTGTTGGAAAAGAGTACAAAGTTTCATGCTTATAGTGGTAGAAAAGGGAGCGTGTTTTGGCTGTGGCTTAGACTTTATCATGTCATGATAGATGTTGCTTTAACCTTATGCTTAGTGATTATTGTTGTAGCATGACTTGTTCCAAACAATTGAGATTGCTTAATGTGCCTTGAAAGAATCATGCGTTGGTTTAGCATACAAAAGCATAATATTGTGGTATTCTCCTTTGATGCTTGGTTTGGGTTGACTTGGCACATGCTTACACCATGTTATGACTATGAACCAATCACCCTAGCCTCTATGATCATTTAGTTTTGACTTGTGATACCACTTTATGCTTTAAAAAAAATGTTTTGTCGCTATGCATGATTATGGCCATTATTGCTCTCTTAGATGGTCTCTCCCAGTCTTTTGATAGCCCCCACTTGTATTGAGTAAGCTCTACTCATGCATCCAACTCCCAAGAAACAAAATTGTCCCAAAGAGTCCACTATAAATTCCTATGCATGGTGTGTGTTACACCATTCCAAGTATATTCATGTTTTATCTATTTTCCAAATTAAATTTGTTGTGTGAAAATTAGTGATTAAAGCTCTCACAAACTTAATGGCACACTTTATTTCTTGCACCTAATAAACTTGAAACATTGTATCATCTATGCTGTATATCCTTGCACTTATAAGTTGGAAATTAGCAGAACCATGCTGTCATGGGGAACGCTTTCAACACTTGTACATATTACCCACTTGATATCATGATCTTTTGTTTATGGATGTCGGCGGTGTGAAATAAAAGGGGAGCTTGTAAGTCCATGGGGTATTATATATGTGTTAGAGAAACGCCCGGGATGCTAGCCTAAGCCATGCCTAATCAAGGTGGAAACTTGCAACATAACCATAGTGAGCAATCCATGAAGCATCTTTAGAAAAAATATATACAGAAAAAAATAAAATAAGAGAGAAAAAAGCACCATACTCATGCTAAATAAGAAGATTGCTGAGATGCTCATTGTCTGTTGCCTTGTCATTTTGATATGGGATAGCTCCTGTGTCGTGGGGCAAGGGGTACCCCGTTGGCGGTTATCTATGATACATATATACTTACAATGGCAAGAACTTGCTTGTGACTAAAGTTGAGTAGCATGACGAATGGCCCTCGTACTCAAGGGACATGAGATTGCCAACTTATGATTTGTCAAGCATATACTCCATATTTGTTTCACTTTAACCTTAATCACTTCAATATGCTTATGATAGAGGCAATGAGAGCTAAAAGTTAATAAGTACCATAATTTTTGGAAGCTCTTTATGAAACTTGAAATCCTTGATTCCCTTTATGAAGGGCCTTTCTTCTTACTTTTATGTTGAGTCTCCACCTTCTATCTTTATGCACCAACTAGGAGAGCATAGTTGTCATTCTTAGTTTTATGTGCATTGTCCCAAAACTTATTGATTGATTCATAATGTTGATATTACTTGTTCCTGAACTATTTCTATCTAGTCACCCTTATGAACTTTGTAGGTGTCCTATGCATTTATGTTTTGCTACTCCATGAAGGACAAGATGAATACCACACATGCTATGATTTCTATATGTGAAACAAACAAACATCTTTTAATGCATTATTATTCATGATCTATGTTTGTACCTTTTCATGTTACAACATAGTTGCTATGTCTTATTGTTAGAACTACATCTTTCATGCTCATGTTTAGAGTACTTTGATCCCAGTTGTCAATGCTTTAAAAATATTTTGATCAAGATTGTGATGGTGCATGTCACCTCAAAAATTATTCTTTTTATCACTTACCTACTTGAGGACGAGCAGGAGTTAAGCTTGGGGATGCTTGATACGTCGTAAACGTATCTATAATTTTTGATGCTCCATGCTTGTTTAGTATCAACTTTTTTATGTTTTTTCTACACTTTGAGGTATTTTTATACATTTTCTGGAACTAACCTATTAACGAGATGCCGTAGTGCCAGTTGCCTATTTTCTGTTGTTTTTGGTTTTAGAAAAGCTAGTAAGGAAATATTCTCGGAATTGGACGAGACAAAAGCCAAAGTCAATATTTTACCGGAGCAAAGACGGAGTCAAAAGGGCAGCCGAAGGGGGGCACGAGGTGGCCACACCCTAGGGCTGCACGCCACCACTCGGTGTGGGCCCCTCGGACGCCCACCGACCTTGCCCTTTCGCCTATAAAAGCACCCTGATGCAGAAACCGTAAGGACCCGATCAAATCTCCACGAAACAGTCCGTAGCCACCGCCATCTCCATCCCTAGATCGGGGGGATCTGAAGCTCTTCCTGGCACCCTGCCGAAGGGGAGATATCATCCTAAAGGCCTTCCTCATCACCATGCCAGCCTCCGGAGTGATGCGTGAGTAGTTCACCCTTGGAATATGGCTCCATACAGTAGCTAGATGGTTGTTTCTCCTCCTTTGTGTTATCATGTTTAGATCTTGTGAGCTCCGTTCATGATCAAGATCATCTATTTGTAATCATACATGTTGTGTTTGCGGGGATCCGATGGATATTGAGATACTATGTCAGATTGATTATTGATTGTATCATGTCTGTGTTATTTGTGATCTTGCATGCTCTCCACTGTTAGTAGCTATCTTGGCCAAGTAGATGCTTGCAACTCCAAGAGGGAGTATTTATGCTCGATAGTAGGTTCATGCCTCTAGTAATCTGGGGAAGTGACAGAAATCTCTAAGGTTGTAGATGTGATGTTACTACTGGGGAGAAAACAACAATCTTTTGTTCATGGAACAATTGTATTGTTTAGCTTACACACATTGCTTAATGCAATTATCTGTTGCTTGCAACTTAATACTGGAAGGGGTTCGGATGATAACCTGAAGGCGGATTATTAGTCATAGATGTAGTTGGATTACGGTCTATGTATTATGTTGTAATGCCCAATCAAATCTCATAGGAGTCAAGATGTCTAGTATATGGATTGTTATGCTTTATCAATCTGTCAATTGCCCCGCTGTAATTTGTTCACCGAGCATGTTATCTATCTTAAGGATAACACCTCTAGTGAACTGTGGACCTCGGTCCAATCTTTATCATTGATACATCATCTACTGTTACCTTTTACTTTCTGCAAGCAATCAATATCTTCCACATTATACGTTTAATCCTTTGTTTTCAGCAAACCAGTGAGATTGACAACCTCACTGTAAGTTGGGGCAAAGTTTTGAGCTTGTGTTGTGCAGGTTCCAAGTTGTTAGCAACACCTTGGAGTTTTTTCCTTACTCCTACTGGTTCGATAACCTTGGTTTCATAACTGAGGGAAAATTTGCTACTGTGCTCATCATACCTTACTCTTGGGGTTTCCCAACGACGCTCTACAGTTAATTGAGTCGCATCACCTGACCCACCCTATATCTTACGTGGTTGCACTAGCCCTCCTCACTCTAGCGAACTCCTTGCGGATGATGTTGCCGCCAAGGTCGCCTGACCATCTTGGACTCCTCCGTCCATGTCCGCCACCGTGCTTCAAATCAATCGACCCCCATCTCCACCAACCAGATTCGCCTCCTTCTCCTCACACTTGCCTCACACAACCCTAACTCTAACCAGGGTTTTGGTGATGGTGGTTCCTGATAAAACTCTGGCATCTTCCATGTCAAGATAACGCTGGTGCGTGCCTCCTACGATCCAACTGATGCTGTCAAGATCCCTCCACCCTTCTTCTACAAATATTTCTACTATGATATTGCTCTAGGAATTTCTTCCCTAATTCTAGGGTTCCTCCTCTATCTAAGTTCAGTAATGTCCGTTCTAAGGTTCCAGATTCTTTTAGGGGCATTCTCAGCTGATAGTTAAGCTTCGATCTCTCGACATGTTCATTAATTTGTAGTTTGGATTATTATTTATGTGAACTGAATTCAAAAGTGATACCACTGTTAATTTAGGGATTCTTCTTTAGTTAAGTGGCATGTTCTATTAGGGTTTATATAGTGCACTTTAGATCTTATTTACTACTTGTTTGATCTGACGTGGAATGTGTTTTGTTTCATTGCTAAGTAGTGTTAGTTCTGTTAAATTGTTACTTAGTTCTTGGATAATGTTCTTAGTTGAGATAGTGTAGGCTTACACATGTTCATGTTTTGTATTCATAGTTAAGATACACAACTCAATTGAGTTTTGGTTATTAATTTTGTCATAATCGCATGGTAATTATTATGTTCATGTGTTGTCAGTGTATTTTCATGATAATATATACTTAGCAGTAGTCTTAAATTCTTCTCTTCTGTCTCAAGTACTCATTACTTAAATTTTAAATTTTTTCCTCTAGCTGCAATCTCTACCGAGTGATTCTTAGTAGATCTTCTCCCTAGTGGAGATTGTGGTTAGAGGATAAATGTTTATTTAAGTTGTTATATTTAATTTAAATGGCTTAATTGGGATTGTGCATTGAGTATAGGTCTAGATTATCATCAGTTGTGCCTCTTAATTAAGTGTGTAGAGGTGATGATCAACGGCTTGTGGTAGTGCTTTCTTAGCACTAAGTAGATCACAATGTGGTATGTGATACGTCGGAAACATATCTATAATTTTCGATGCTCCATGCTTGTTTTGTATCTACTTTGCTTTGCTTTGTCTATACTTTGAGGTGTTTTTATATCTTTTCTGGAACTAACCTATTAACAATTTGCCACAGTGCCAGTTGCATGTTTTCTTCTGTTTTTGGTTCCAGAAAGACAGAAAATCAATATTCTCGGAATTGGACGGGACAAAAGCCAAAGTTATTATTTCCCCTGAGCAACACGGAACCACGAAGCAGAGCCAGAGGGGGGCCACAGGGTGGCCGCACCACCTAGGCGCCGGCAAGCCCTAGAGGCACCTGGAGGGGGTGTGGGCCCCCTAGCACCCACCGACCTTGATTCATGCGCCTATAAGAAGCCTTCGACCCAAAAACCTAGGGCATCCAGAAGAAATCCACAAAAACGTCCATAGCGCCGCCGCCACCGAAAGGGAGATTCAGGGGACAGAAAGTCTCTGTTTCGGCACCCTGTCGGGATGGGGAAGTGCCCCCGGAGCCATCTCCATCGATCTCCACCACCATCTCCATCATCGTTGCTGAGTCCCATGCTAAGGAGGGAGTAGTTCTTCCTCGAGGCTAAGGGCTCTATCGGTAGCTATGTGTTCATCTCTCTCTCTCTCTATGCATGATCTTGTTGTGGTCATGAGCTTTGTAACCAAGTAGATCTACCTTGCTACTCAAGTGCTTCATTAGATCTCTACTCTCCCTATGTGTGTGAAAGTGACAGCGTGCACGCCATGGTGGCACTTAGGCTTGAGTCTACATAAATACTCTTTGTGCTTTAATAGATCTATGCTTTTCCCCATGTGTGTGAAAGTGACAACGTGCATACCGTGTGTGGCACTTTGGCTAGATTGAATATTTGTTATGAGTTATATTTGGAGTTGGATGTCTCTATGAAATTGTGGTGTTTGTTGGAACTATCTAGCGCTCAAGGTGACAGTGTGGGGTTATCTAAATTGGGAAAAGCGGACTTTGAGGAGTGCTGTTATAGCCCTACTGATTGATTAGAGTGTCCAACCGGAGAGTAGTTAAGAGTAGTATCATGAAGAGAGGATATTTATATGAGAGAGTGTTCACTAGTGAAAGTATGATCCCTAGGCCTTGTTTCTAAACATTGAAACACTTATTTCAGCTAGATCTGTTGCATGTTTGCTTGCTTTAGTCTTTACCTCACTCACACATGTTACCCCACGTCAACAACCGGTCAGAAGCTCTTTTCTGGCACCGTTAACACTTGTATTTCACTATCTCTTCGCCAAACTAATGCACCTATACACCTGACAAGTGTATTGGGTGTGTTGGGGACACACGAGACTTCTTGTATCTTGATTGCAGGGTTGCTTGAGAGGGAATACCTTTGACCACTTCCTCCCTAAGTTCGATAAACCTTGGGTAATCCACTTAAGAGAAACTTGCTGATGTTCTACAAACCTTTGCACTTAGAGGACCAACAACTTTCTACACGAATAGAAGTGCATAGACATCAAGCTCTTTTCTGGCGCTGTTGCCAGGGAGGTAAGGTAAAAGGTACTCACATCCTCCAGTGTGAGTGCTCGAAGTTATTTCCTTTAGATTCTGCAATTTTGTATTTTTGTTTCTTGTTTTCACTAGTTAGGCTTAATGGAAAACAAAAACAATATTAGAGAGCTTTATAGTGTTTATCTTGAGTTAGGACATGAAGTGTTTGAAGAGAAAATTAAAAAACCTATGGACACCATTGTTGCTAAGGCTATGGAAACGTCTAAGCTTGGGGAAGCTAGTTTTGATGAAAATGATCTTTTTAGTCCCCCAACTTTGGAAGATAGCTATTCTATTGGTTATGATGATACCGAACCTCCAATTTATGATGATTACAATGATGAGTATGATATTTTCGGTCCACCTACTATTGAGGAGAAAGTTAATTGTGATTACAATCTTCCTCCTATATTTGATGATTATGGTGATGAGAATACTAATGATAGCTATTTTGTTGAATTTGCTCCCACTACAATTAATAAGAACGACTATGCTTATGTGGAGAGTAATAATCATTATATGCATGTGGCTCATAATAAGAATGTTTTATATGATAGTTATATTGTTAATTTTATTCATGATGCTACTGAAAGTTATTATGAGAGAGGGAAACATGGTCTTATGTATCTCAACAATATTAAGTTTTCCCTCTTTATGTTGAAAGTCTTGAAGTTGCACTTGTTTTGCTTTCCTATGCTTGTTGCTTTGTGCTTTCATGACTTCTTTCTTTACAAGATTCCTATGCATAGGAAGTGGGTTAGACTGAAATGTGTTTTGAATTTGCTTCTTGATGCTCTCTTTGACTTCAATTCATATTTCTTATGTGAGCATCTTCTCAAGCTATCAAGCCTAACTTAAAGGCATTAAAGAAAAGTACTTGTTGGGAGATAACCCAAGAGTTTTCTTGAGTCTTGGAAGTTATTACTTCAGTAATGACCTCTCCTTATACTTTTTGTTTGCCTTTTGTGCCAAGAATGACCTCTAATGAGAGGGAAGTAAGATTTGGGGAGTTGCTGTCCCGAAACAGATTTCTATCCTCCACCATAAAAATTCGTGAGGAGTCTCTGTAAGTCGGATTGAGCTGAAAATTTACGAATATATCCACCAGTATGTTAGCTAACTTTCGTTAGTTCAACAATGTTTTATTTGAGCAATAGAAGGTCTTCAAAAAAATCGGTTTCTACCTGCTGGTCTGTTTTGACAGATTTCTGCCATTATTTGCATTTGCTTCTTATTGATTCCTTTTTGATTTCTCTTTAGGGAAATTGAGATTTTTGAAGGAGTTACTACAGTAGCTTGTGTTTTTAGTGAAAAATCTTGCTGTTACAAAGCTTTTCCTAAAGGTCTATTATCTTTTGAATACACTAATGTTGCTAATGAAGATTGTGTGAAGTTTTGTACGAAGGAAAATTTGCAGGTGTAGAGAAAGAATGATGTAATGAGATGAAGAATGGACAAAAGCTCAAGCTTGGGGATGCCACCTCGTGTCACGCCAAGAAATATTCAAGAGGTACAAGCGTTAAAGCTTGGGGATGCCCAAGGCATCCCCTTCTTCATCAATAAAAATCTCAGGTCTTTCTAGACACTTCGTTTTTATTGTTTCATGCATTGTTGTGTTATTCTTGGAGCGTCTTAGTTTTCGTTTGCTTACTTTGCTTGAGTAAGTTGGTTGGTCACAAAACAACTTTTTGGAGAGAGACACACACTCTGTTTTCATTGCCTAGAACACTCTAGCTTTCACTCTTATTGTTTTGTGAGTGTTCACTTTTGCTAGCACTGCGTTCAGCCTTAGTTTTCTTGTGCTTTCAGCTTAAAACTTTTTAGTTCTTCTTTGTGGATTTGTGAGACAAGCTCACTGATCTTTATTAATTATTATCTTTGTGAGTTGTTTCAAATAGGTTGATTGGTGTTGGAAAAGAGTAGGAAGTTTCACGCTTATAGTGGTACAAGAGGGAGCTTGCATTGACTGTGACTTAGACTTTAGCATGACATGCTAGGTGTTGTTTTGACCTTATTATTAGTGATTATTTCTGTATCATGTCTTGTTCCAAATAATTTGGATTGCTTAGTGTGCCTTGAAGAAATTATGCGTTGTTTTAGCATGCACAAGCATAGTATTGTGGTATTCTCCTTTGATGCTTTGTTTGGGTTGACTTGGCACATGCTCACACCATGTTATGGCTATGAACAAGTCACCATAGCCTCTATGATCATTTATTCCTTGACTTGTAGTACCACTCTATGCTTTGATTAGTAATGTTTTGTTGCTCTGCATGATTATGGCCATTATGCTCTCTTAGTTGGTTGCTCCCAGTCTTTTGCTAGCCTCCACTTGTATGAGTAAGCTCTACTCATGCTTCCAACTCCCAAGAAACCAAATTATTCCAAAGTGTCCACTATAAACTCCTATGCATGGTGTGTTACAACATTCCAAGTATATTCTTGTTTTCAGCTATCTTCCAATTAAAAACTATTTTGTTATGTGAAAACTTAGTGATTAAAGCCCTCACAAACTTGATGGCACACTTTATATTCTTTGCCCCTAATAAAATTGAACCATTGTGTCGTCTATGTTGTATATGCTTGCACGTATACATTGAAATTAGCAGAACCATGCTGTCATGGGGAACGTTTTCAACATTGCACTTGTACTTTGTACTCAGTTGATATCATGCTCTTTTGTCTATGGATGTCACCGGTGTGAAATAAAGAGGGCGCTTGTAAGTCCATGGAGTTTGTATTCCGTGTTAGAGAAACGCCTGAGCCGCTAGCCTAAGCCATTCCTAATCATGGTAGAAACTTGCAGCATCACCATAGTGACATCTATGAAGCATTCTTCTTATAAAAAAGAGAGACACATTGAGAAAAGAGGAAAGAAAAAAGCACCATATTCCCTTGGTAAATAAGAAGATTGCTGAGATGCTCATTGTCTGCTTGCCTTGTCATTTTGGTTATGGGAAAGCTCATGTACCATGTGCAAGGGGTACCCCGTTGGCGGTTCTCAATGATATGCAATACTTAAAATGACAAGAACTTACCTGGACCCAAAGTTGAATATGCATGAGGTGTGGCCCTCGTATTCAAGGGACTTGAGATTGCAAACTTATACTTTGTCAAGCATATACTCCATCTTTGTTCACTTTAACCTTAATCACTTCAAGATGCTTATGATAGGGGCAATGAGGGCTGAAAGCTAACAAGTACCATAATTTTTGGAAGCTCTTTTTGAAACTTGTAATCCCTGCTTCCTTTACAAAAAGGCCTTTCTTCCACCATTATTGAGTCTCCACCTTCTACCTTTAGGCACCATTAAGAGGGCATAGTTGTCATTCTGTGTGCAGTGTTCCAAAACTTATTGATTGATGCATATTGTGATATTACTTGTTCTTGTGCTATTTGTTTCTAGTCACCCTTGTGAACTTTGAAGGTGTCCTATGCATCTATATTGCTACTCTATGAGGGACAAGCTGATTGCCACTATGCTATGTTTTCTGTATGTGAAACAAACAAACGTTTTTCAATGCATGTTATTCATGATCTTTGTTTGTAGATTTTCATTTTGCATGCATAGTTACTTTGTCCTATTGTTAGAACTCCATCTTTCATGCACATGTTTAGAGTTCTTTGATCCCAGCTTTCAATGCTTGCAAATGGTTGGATCTTTAATTGTGATGGTGCATGTCACCTAAAAAATTAATCTTTTTATCACTTGATACGTCGGAAACGTATCTACTTTGCTTGGGGATGCTTGATACGTCGGAAACATATCTATAATTTTTGATGCGCCATGCTTGTTTTGTATCTACTTTGCTTTGCTTTGTCTATACTTTGAGGTGTTTTTATATCTTTTCTGGAACTAACCTATTAACAAGTTGCCACAGTGCCAGTTGTCTGTTTTCTTCTGTTTTTGGTTCCAGAAAGGCAGAAAATCAATATTCTCGGAATTGGAAGGGACAAAGCCAAAGTTATTATTTTCCCGGAGCAACACGGAACCACGAAGCAGAGCCGGAGGGGGGCCACAGGGTGGCCACACCCCTCCTAGGCGTGGGCATGCCTTGGAGGCGCCTGGAGGGGGTATGGGCCCCCTGGATCCCCATCGACCTTGATTACTGCGCCTATAAGAAGCCTCCGACCCAAAAACCCTAGGGCATCCAGAAGAAATCTACGAAAACCTCGGTAGCGCTGCCGCCACCGGAAGGGAGATTCAGGGGACAGAAAGTCTCTGTTCCGGCACCCTACCGGGACGGGGAAGTGCCCCCGGAGCCATCTCCATTGATCTCCACCACCATCTCCATCACCGTTGCTGATTCCCATGATGAGGAGGGAGTAGTTCTTCCTCGAGGCTAAGGGCTCTACCGGTAGCTATGTGTTCATCTCTCTCTCTCTCTATGCATGATCTTGTTGTGGTCATGAGCTTTGTAACCAAGTAGATCTACCTTGCTACTCAAGTGCTTTATTAGATCTCTGCTCTCCCCATGTGTGTGAAAGTGACAGCGTGCATGCCATAGTGGCACTTAGGCTTGAGTCTACATAAATACTCTTTGTGGTTTAATAGATCTATGCTTTTCCCCACGTGTGTGAAAGTGACAGCGTGCATACCGTGTGTGGCACTTTGGCTAGATTGAATATTTGTTATGAGTTATATTTGGAGTTGGATGTCTCTATAAAATTGTGGTGTTTGTTGGAACCATCTAGCGCTCAAGGTGACAGTGTGGGGTTATCTAGATTGGGAAAGGCGGACTTTGAGGAGTGTTGTTATAGCCCTACCGATTGATTAGAGTGTCCAACCGGAGAGTAGTTAAGAGTAGTATCATGAAGAGAGGATATTTATATGAGAGAGTGTTCACTAGTGAAAGTATGGTCCCTAGGCCTTGTTTCTAAACATTGAAACACCGTTTGCATCTAGATCTGTTGCATGTTTGCTTACTTTAGTCTTTACCTCACTCACACACGTCACCCCACGTTAACAACAGGTCAGAAGCTCTTTTTTGGCACCGTTACCACTTGTATTTCACTATATCTTCGCCGAACTAGTGCACCTATACACCTGACAAGTGTATTGGGTGTGTTGGGGACACACGAGACTTCTTGTATCTTGATTGCAGGTTTGCTTGAGAGGGAATACCTTTGACCACTTCCTCCCTGAGTTCGATAAACCTTGGGTAATCGACTTAAGGGAAACTTGCTGCTGTTCTACATACCTCTGCACTTGGAGGCCCAACAACTGTCTATAAGAATAGAAGTGCATAGATATCAGTATGATCCTTTGGTGTTAAGCAATAATATTACTTCTACTAATCTGCTGATGGGTTTTGTAGCAGAAAAGTAAAAATTCTACCTAGTGCACCACCAATTGCCAGGATCTATCTAGGAGTAATGCTGTAACGGAGATGGTTTTGGTAACATACCCTTGTAGACCGAAATTGATTAACGTTCATGTTGAACATGGATGAAGCAGGCGTACTCGTAGTCGACCTCAAGGTTGCGAAGATCCTCGAAGGTCACCTCCTGGTCCTGGCACGACAATCCAGGTGCCACAAATGGCATCACCCCCGAGGTATCGCACACGTCTCTTGCTCGACGACGAATACCGTTATTCCTGATTCATCCAGGATGCAGAAGAATATCTTCTGGCCAGAATCCCTGTAGCACAACCGTGTGCCATATCGAAGCAGTCTCCTACGCACGCAGTCCTTACTTTGGACCGTGATTGCAAGAGAAGAGAAAAAGATAAAATTCCTAAGGAAACTGCCTTAGATATTATTGGGTGTCATTTTCCTTCCCATAGAGACCTTTATATATAGGGGAAAAGAGTCTACCCCATCAATTAAAGTCTTGGGGTCGGACTAAACCAAGGAGGAGGTGGAGGCGCACATGCCAAGGGAGGAGGGACAACCGCCAGGGTTGGGGTCGGCCCATGCGCGGCCCAAGGGTGGCCGACGGTCGGGTAGCCCCCACCCGCGCCAAGCCCTAGGCGGCGGCTCCCCATGGTGGTTTTCCCTTTTGGCTTTTGTTCCCTCCGAGACTTGGACCATTGGGGAAGTTTGCCCAATAAATTAAATTTTGAATATTTATTTAATATTATTTCCAATAATTATTATAATACATATTATTAAACTCCTTTTTACCCGAAACACCTTTCGGCTCACTCTGAACTCCTTTGGATCCTCCCAGAACGATTCCGGTTCTCTCATGGAAATACTTATAGTATCCTCATCTCTTTCTTCCTACGATTCCAATAAACCCAAAGAGATCTCTCAGCGTCATCAAACCCTTAAGCGTGTTACCCTACGGTTCGAAAACATCACAGAAATGATCGAGAGACCTCTCATATCAATGATCATCAACAGGATCAAGATGCACATACTTGTTACTTTGATACTTTACTTGTGCAAGATCTGATCATTGGTATCATGATACCTTGTTAAATCTCGTTACAAACAAGTACGTCTTTACTCATTCTGTGATATTCCATCCCCGTGTCCTAGTCACATGTTGCGCAATATTTATGGATGTAATATCACCGAGTGAGCCTATTGTATCTTCTCGTCACGCTGGAGAACAAATCCTGATCTCGGTGCATAGACCTCAACATATCCATTTGGAATACCTAATATACACCTTTATGATCACCCTGTTATGGTGTGACGGTTGGTGCAATCAAAGCAGCCTTGGGTGATAGTGATTCAATATGATCTCACAGTCTAAGCAATAGGATACTTCGTTTCTAACTATTGCAACGATGAACTTTGTGAATTGATCGTGTTGCAATACTTATATTGGGTAATTTCCATCACATCATTCAACAATGATATGACTTCATTGTGTATTAGCATAAATGCTCCATGATCAGGAAACCTTGATCATCAATTGCCCAATGAACTAGTTGTATAGAGGCTACTAGGGACTTTGGTTTGTTTATATATGATATGTGTACCAATGTTTCCGATTGATACAATTATAGCATGGTATAAAAATATTATGAACTAATGGGATATGATAATAAACACATTTATTATTTGCCTCTAGGGCATATCTCCTTCAGTATCCCACTTTCACTAGAGTACAAATAATCTATTTTGCATTTGTTACTAAACATAACATCATATCATATATGTGCTTACGATCATGCTTTCTCATGGAAAATTGTTCTATCAATGACCTATATCTATCAGATTCGTATATTCTTTACAAATCGTTAATGTCACCTACTTTGACATTATTCTATATTATCACATAATATGCTTGAAGTATATGTTTGGCATTAGAGTGAGACTTTGTTTACTTGTGTCTACCATGACAGTTGTTTAGTCAATTGGACTTTCACTGTTAGTCACATATACTTAAAACACACTCAATTCAAAAGTCCAATTTCCTTTAGCCAAATATTATACTTACTAATTCTGAAGTAATAGAATACTTCTTATATCAATGTTGATTCTTATTTCTTCGTAGACACTCTAGGATTGAGTTAAACATGGTCATGTGATTCATTCAGGAATCACTTCAGAACATGTTCTTCTGACCAAGAACATGGTTCACTTTACGTCGAGTATAGAAATTGGTTCATATGGAAGAACCTATGATAAATTCAAAATGTAGATCATCCCTCTTTCCCTTTCAACCACTGTTGTTAATACTGGGATAACTCAATGTTTCACCTAGTTTCAAAAGTAAGAACCTTTCTTATTACTTGTTCCATTCTGATCTATTTCAGAATCTAAACCAAGATATTCTAAACCTATTTCGGAATCCAGTTCGTGAAATGTTTTGACTATAATGTTTATTAAACACATCAATCTATTTCAGAATCTGTGCCACCGGTTCCTTAGTTGTACTCACTTTTTACTATAGTGGACCGAACCCTATAAGGTACAAGTCCCTGTGTTTACAGTGCTAGTCCCTGGATCAAATAGCTAGCACCTACAGTTAAGATGTAATATCAAGAAACAAAGGTCATATTACATCGCATATCCAGGAATAAAATAGTTCATTACAACTTACATAGCTCATATGGCTATCTTATTACAAGTAGCAAATATAACTATAAAGCTTGGAGTCCTTCATCTTCATGTGCCACAGGCAAACATGTTGGTTGTAGACTCATAATCCCTACTCAGCAAACTTCACTATCATCAAGTAATCCTGCAACATGATAAGTTACAGCCAAAAGGGTCAATACATTTGAATTGTATTGGCAAGTGATACCATAATGATATAGATAACCTAACATCTACATGAATATATGGTTGAGTGGAGTTTTGGCTGGCCTTTGCATAAATTAACTTTTACCTATCCTTTGTAAAATAGTTTTTCTCTTTTTCATCAACACTTCATCAAACTTGGCACTCTGGATACCCTCTAGGTGCTTCCCTTGTTCACCCAACAAGTTTTAACTTAGAGAAATTAGAATGATGAGATTCTTGGTTCTGGTTCATTGTCCTGATGCTCAAAAATTGTCCATAACCGGGGACACGGCTAAGTACTTAGTTTTACCCTCTCGAGAGGTGGTGCACTTTCCCCACAAGACTTGACATGCATTGAGATGAGACTTTTTAGAAGCAATCCCTCAGACCACCACAGATGCGTTCCATCATATCATCACTACCACCCTCTGTCCGTCTGGCTGAGTTCTTGCAACTTAGTTGGTCAAGGCAGAGCCCATATGCCATGTGGCTGCACTGGAAGCTTTCGCGACAAGAACGTCTCCAATCTCTTTGTTCCTGGGTGGCCGTCCACAAGTGTGATACCTCAGGGTAAACCATAGAAATGGTCCCTGAGTAACCACTCAACAGAATCCATACAAGTCCCATTTCCACCCAGGTGTTTCATTAACATCATTTGTTTTCATTAGTCCAAAAAAATACTCATATTTCCATAAGACATCATATCATGATTTCCACCCACGAATCTATATAGCAAGACTAAGCATTCTAATCTTATGATGTCCCCTATCTTTAGGAAATACTACTAAGGTAGGTACTATAGTAATAACATATCATAGAAATATACATAACAGTCCTATCATGCACACTACAAAAACATCACTAATGCAACATAGAAAATAGGACTTTTGATGACCAAAGTATCACTTTCCTTGATAGTACAATATTTAGGTACGCTCCTTGATCTTGCAAATATCACACCCCTCAAAGTCTACAACAATACAAACAAGCAAAAAGCACACACTCAAAACTACAACACAAAATAACAAAACAATATAATGGAAAGCATGCAAGCATGCAACAAGATCATTTTATTTTAGAAATTGTTATAGCAACATTCTGAACACAACAAACATCTACTGGTTCTTCTAAAAAGGTGGAATTCCAATTGGAACCAAGTTAGTGCAATTAAGTTATTTAAATTATTTTTCTTTTACTAGAAAAGCTTTTATTCAATGGGATATTTTTGATTGCCAACAAATTATATGTTTAATTTCAGATGTTAATGTTTATGGTCAGAGGGTTCAATACACAACCAATTGCAAAAGGATTCATTCAAAAATAATTTTCACAATAATTTTTATACTCAAAATACTCCACAACTGGTTCTTCCTAAAACTCAGTTTTTACCAAAGGAATTGAACAAAATGAGGTCTCTACAGTGAAGTTCTCATTTTTCTGAATCCATGGACACCAAGTTTGTATTTTTTGAATCGTGGATCAAAAGTTATGGATTTTCTAAGTTCAAACATCTAATAAACAAAATTTGGATTTTAAACAGAAAACCTAGCCACGTGGCATGTTCTTACTGGCTGGTACCGCTTCGGCCGGATCGACAACATGAGCTGTTGGATCTAAATGAATCTGAGCGGCCCAGATTGACTGATACCCTTTCATTAAGTGACCTAATTGTGGCCCTAGGATGCATATCCGATGGACCATAGCGCTTGGCCAAGGTCTGGCGGTGCTGGCTACTGTGCGCGGCGGCGGCGCGTCGAAAGGGTGGTGCTCCAGCGATTCTAGAGGGGTAAGGGAGCGTGGAGCGTTACCGGGGGTTGCAGCGGTTGAGGCGAGCATCAGGGGTGGTCGCAGTCGAGGAAGGGCGCTCCTGTTCATCTTAGATTCTTTGCCAGAGTTGCGCTTGCAAGCGGCACTTGCAGGCGAAGACGATGCCGAGCGTCTAGGGCTCGAGCAAGCAAAACAGGGCATCAGTGGGGTGCGCAAGGACCTAGGTAGAAGCTCTGTGTCTAAAACAGGGCAGAGGAAGGATAGGGTTTACCGGAATTCATCGGTGAACAGAACAGCCGAAGGTGCTCTAGAAGCGACCGTAGCGACGTCCTAGTACACGATAAATTGAACGGAGGGGGTTAATGGATGCGCCCAAAGATGGCGAAGGCTATTGGACAGAAAGTAGGAGGGCGGGTACTCACTCACCAAATCGCCGATCATGCAGATGCGTCACATGCCAGTTCGAGCTAAAATTGAGCAAAAGCACGGGGCTCTCTAGTGGCATGGTTTGAGGGGAAACACAGAGGAGTGAGTGGGGTTAAGAGGACAGGGTCGGAGGAGGGAATTACTCCAGCAATCGCGAGAATTTACTCGAATTAAATCGACCAGAAATGGCAGAGAGGGGAGCGGTTCTTCCGTCGAGGGTTGAAGATGATGACGAGGCAGGGTGGGGTCGGGCTGCCATTGAGGGGGTGCAGAGAGGGCTCGGTGAGAAAATAAAATCAGTGGGGGAGAGGGGATGTCGGGTGGGCTGCAGTGGGCCGAGGTTGCTGGACCGAAAGGTTTGGCTGCTGCTCTCTTTTTTTATTCCTGTTCTTTTTCTTTTCTATATTCTGTTTTTATTCAAATCAATTGATTCCACCTCCAAATTGATTTAAATTTTTATCAAAAAAATTTAGACAATTTTTATTTAAAATATAAGTTGGTTATTTAGTCCAATTGGAGTATTTCAATTATTTTTATAAATTATTATTTATTTAAAAAAATTGAGTGTGGCACATTAGCATTATTTAATAAAATTTGAATATGGTACCTAAGCCCATATAATTTTATTATATAACATTTATCTTTTTTATATATCATTTAAATATACTTTTATTCCATTTACTTATGTATTTTAGTCATGGCTTAAATTAACTTTGCAATATGTCTTATTTATTTTTCTTGTCTTATATAAATCATATCTTTTTATCCATGGCTCCAAATAGAGTGAAAACAATTCCTATGGTTTTGTAATATTGTTGTTTACCATTATTGATTATTTAGGAATGATGTTCCTAAATTTTTATATGGAACATAGCCATAGTCTTGTATTGAACTTGATGATCATTTCTCTTTTTGGGGTTTAGGTTTTAGGTTTATCTTTTCCAAGTGCTCAATATCAAGATACATTCCATGCATGAATGCATTTGATCTTTTGATAATTTGTTTGTTACTTTCTCATTCAAAATTATTATTTTTGTTTAAATAAGGTTTTGATGTTTCCATTTAGAAACCAAAAGTTTCTTTTCCCCCTAAATTTCATCATTTATTTCTTTTATTTGTTTATTTTTCACATTTCAAAATTTGGAAAATTTTGGGATATGACAGGCTACCACCCTTAAAAGGAATCTCGTCCCGAGATTCAGGAAGGCTAGAAACAACAAGTTGGTTTCAGGACAACTAGGGTACTACCACCCTTAAAAGTATTTAACTAGATTGCATCTTGGCTTACTTGGTGTCTCAATGTAATTTCTCTGGACATTTGTTTGCGTAGTGTCCCTTATTGCCACATTTGAAACAAGTGACAAGGTTGAGGTCCTTCCCAGGTTCGCTTGTCTTTTTCTTCTATTTTTGTAGATAATCAGACGCATAATGGCCTAACTCTTTGTAGTTGTAGCACACCACCTGGCTAATATCCTTCTTTATCCTTTGTATCACTATCTCTTGTTTGTTTCCCTGGCCCTTCTTCTTTTCTAGGCATTCATTAGTATAGTGTCCCATCTCCTTGCAATTGAAACATTGCATCTGGCTAATGTCTTTCTTGTTGGGATTGGGGCGATTCTTCTTGTTCTTGGGTTTCTCCAAGGCTAAGAGGTCTCTTAGTTCATGTTCTTCATATTTCACCACAAATTCAGGAAACCTTTCTTGGTTCTTAGAACGGTTCCGAGGATAACGTACACGTTTCCTCTTTTGTTCACCAAAGTTGGTTACATTGTATGGAGGTGCATACTGATATTTGACTTTGTCTTCATCATTATTGGTGGAAGTTGTACCTTCATGGGTGTTTCCAAAGACTTGATGCATTCCATCCTTAGCTTGATGTTTCATCTGTTGAACTATAGGATAGATGTGGCATTGGACAGGGACATGATCAGTTCCTTCACATAGGAAACAGGTAACTTGAGATGTGGGGCATTGTCCAGCTGGATGGTTCCCATCACAATTAGGGCACTGGTCAGTATGCTCTTTATAAGTGTGTCCTATGTCTCCACAGATTTTGCAGGCTCGTGTTCTTTCCATAATATCATCCTTGAAATCATTGTTGTCATAATTTCTTTGGGAAGGGTTATTTCCCATGTTGATCATCTGATTGGTCATCCTTTGCAACAATTGGAATTGGGATCCCAAGAACTTTAGCATGGCCAGGTCTAACTCAGTGTTGTTGCGGTTGTTGGCTAAAAACTGGGTTGTCACTTGATTCAACTTAGTTTGGGTTGCTAGCAGTTGTACTGTCATGTGCATCTCGAGGTTGTTGTTGTCACCATCATTGATGTTGGAGTTGTGGTCTCTTGGAGAATTCATATGCTTGGGTTGGGTTGGAATTAGAATAGACAAAAGATTTCTAGGGAAAGAATTTTACTCATACACAACAAATCACACAAATCAATATGCAAGCAATATCAATCATACATTCCATAACTCAAACAACAAGGTTCAAGCATATCTTAGGCAAACAAAATATTATTGCCATACCACATAGGTTTGTATGACCAATAAATTATCAACAAGTCGATTTAAACGAAACACTAGTATGGTGGTCCAACTATAGGGTTCCCTTTGAGATTATTCCATCTATCTCCAAAGCTACTACATTAGGAATGAGATCAAGGCCTCCTTGGTAGTATTGCATCTTGGTCACAAAGTTCAAAGGCGATGTCTATAATGGGTCCTCCTAAGTTGAGTTTCCTTAGTCTCCAGGTCTTGAGTATTATTCTTATCTTACTTGAAGTCCTTAGTGATGTCGAAGTTGAAGTCCTTAGCGATGATGAAGCCGAAGTCCTTGGTGAAACTGAAGCTGAAGTCCTTTGTGATGCTGAAGCTAAAGTCATTTGTGATGTTGAAGTCCTTAGTCATGTCATAGTAGAAGTCCTCACTCATGTTGAAGTCTTTGTCCATCAAGTTGAAAAAGAGAGAGATATAGAAACAAAACAGAATACTGAGGAAAGAGTTTACAAGATTGTTTGTAAATAAGTTAGAACAAATACAACTCCTATTTCTAAGGGGTTTTCCAAATCCTAGGGTTACGAAACTACATGCAACACAGTGATCTGATACCATCTATAGCGGACCGAACCTGATAAGGTACAAGTCCCTGTGTTTACAGTGCTAGTCCCTGGATCGAATAGCTAGCACCCACAGTTAAGATGTAATATCAAGAAACAAGGTCATATTACATCGCATATCCATGAATAAATTAGTTCATTACAACTTACATAGCTCATATGTCTATCTTATTACAAGTAGCAAATTTAACTAATAAAGCATGGAGTCCTTCATCTTCATGTGCCACAGGCAAACATGTTGGTTGTAGACTCGTAATCCCTACTCAGCAAACTTCACTATCATCAAGTAATCCTGAAACATGATAAGTTACAACCACAAGGGTTAATACATTTGAATTGTATTGGCAAGTGATACCATAATGATATACAGAACCTAACATCTACATGAATATATGGCTAAGTGGAGTTTTGGCTGGCCTTTGCATAAAGTAAATTTTACCTATCCTTCGTAAAATAGTTTTTCTCTTTTTCATCAACACTTCATCAAACTTGGCACTCTGGATACCCTCCAGGTGCTTCCCTTGTTCACCCAACAAGTTTTAAATTAGAGAAATTAGAATGATGAGATTCTTGATTCTGCTTTATTGTCTTGATGCTCAAAAATTTTCCATAACTGGGGACACGACTAATTACTTAGTTTTACCCTCTCGAGAGGTGGTGCACTTTCCCGACAAGACTTCACATGCATTGAGCCGAGACTTTTTAGAAGAAATCCCTCAGACTACCATGGATGCGTTCCATCCTATCATCACTACCAACCTCTGTCCGTCTGGCTGAGTTCTCGCAACTTAGTTGGTCAAGGCAGAGCCCATTCGCCATGTGGCTGCACTGGAAGCTTTCGCGACAAGAACGTCTCCAATCTCTTTGTTCCTGGGTGGTCGTCCACAAGTGTGATACCTCAGGGTAAACCATAGAAATGGGCCCTGGGTAACCACTCAACATAATCCATACAAGTCCCATTTCCACCCAGGTGTTTCATTAATATCAGTTGTTTTCATTAGTCCAAAAAAATACTCATATTTCCACAAGACATCATATCATGATTTCCACCCACGAATCTATATAGAAATACTAAGCATTCTAATCTTACGATGTCCCCTATCTTTAGGAAATACTAGTAAGGTAGGTACTATAGTAATAGCATAGCATAGAAATATACATAATAGTCCTATCATGCACACTACAAAAACATCACTAATGCAATATAGAAAAATAGGACTTTTAATGACCATAGTATCACTTGCCTTGATAGTAGAATATTTAGGTACTCTCCTTGATCTTGCAAATATCACACCCCTCAAAGTCTACAACAATACAAACAAGCAAAAAGCACACACTCAAAACTACAACACAAAATAACAAAACAATATAATGGAATGCATACAAGCATGCAACAAGATCATTTTATTTTAGAAATTGTTATAGCAATGTTCTGAACATAACAAACATCTACCGGTTCTTCTAAAAAGGTGGAATTACAATTAGAACCAAGTTAGTGCAATTAAGTTATTTAAATTATTTTTCTTTTACTAGAAGAGCTTTTATTCAATGGGATGTTTTCGAGTGCCAACAAATTATATGTTTAATTTCAAATGTTAATGTTTATGGTCAGAGGGTTCACTACACAACCAATTGCAAAAGGATTCACTCAAAAATAATTTTCACAATAATTTTTATACTCAAAATACTCCACAAATGGTTTTGCCTAAAACTCAGTTTTTTACCTTAGAAATTGAACAAAATGAGGTCTCTACAGTGAAGTTCTCATTTTTCTGAATCCATGGACACAAATTTTGTATTTTTTGAATTGTGGATCAAAAGTTATGAATTTTCTAAGTTCAAACATCTAATAAACAAATTTTGGATTTTAAACAGAAAACCTAGCCACGTGGCATGTTCTTACTGGCTGGTACCGCTTCGGCCGGATCGGCAACGTGAGCCGTTGGATCTAAATGAATCTAAGCGGCTCAGATTGACTGATACCCTTTCGTTAAGTGACCTAATCGTGGCCGTAGGATGCAGATTTGATGGACCACAGCGCTTGGCCAAGGTCTGGCAGCGCTGGATACTACGCGCGGCGGCGGCGCCTCGGGAGGGTGGTGATCCGACGATTCCAAAGGGGTAAGGGACATGGAGCATTATCGGGGGTTGCGGCGGTCGAGGCGAGAATCAGGGTGGTCGCGGTCGAGGAAGGGCGCTCCTATTCGTCCTAGATTGTTCGACGGAGTTGCACTTTCGGGCGGTGCTTGCAGACGAAGACGATGCCGAGCGTCTGGGACTCGAGCAAGCAAAACAGGGCATCAATGGGGTGCGCAAGGACCTAGGTAGAAGCTCTGTGTCTAAAACATGGTAGAGGAAGGATAGGGTTTACCGGAATTCGTCGGTGAACGGCGACGGCAGAAGGTGCTCTACCAGCGACCGTAGCGACGTCCTAGGACACAATAAATTGAACAGAGGGGGTTAACGGATGCGCCCAAAGATGGCGAAGGTTATTGGACAGAAAATAGGGAGCGGGGTACTTAGTACTCACCGGAATCGCCTCCGGTGCTCGTCGATGGCCGCGGCGGTTCGAGCTAAAATTCGAGCAGCCTGGGGGCTCTCTGGTGGCGTGGTTTGAGGGGAAACGTAGAGGAGTGAGTGGGGGTTAAGAGGACAGGGTCAGGGGAGGGAATTACCCCAACAATCGTGAGAATTTACTCGAATTAAATCGACCAGAAATGGCAGAGAGGGGAGCGGTTCTTCCGTCGAGGGTTGAAGACGATGATGAGGCAGGGTGGGGTCGGGCTGCCAGTGAGGGGGTGCGGAGAGGGCGCGGTGAGAAAAGAAAATCAGCGGGGGAGAGGGGATGCCGGGTGGGCTGTAGTGGGCCGAGGTTGCTGGGCCGAAAGGTTTGGCTGCTGCTCTTTTTTTTATTCCTATTCTTTTTCTTTTATATATTCTATTTTTATTCAAATCAATTGATTCCACCTCCAAATTGATTCAAATTTGTATCAAACATTTTTAGACAAATTTTATTTAAAATATAAGTTGGTTACTTAGTACAATTGGAGTATTTCAACTATTTTTATAAATTATTATTCATTTAAAAAAATTGAGTGTGGCACATTGGCATTATTTAATAAAATTTGAATATGGTACCTAAGCCCATATAATTTTATTATATAACATTTATCTTTTTTATATATCATTTAAATATACTTTTATTCCATTTACTTATGGATTTTAGTCATGGCTTAAATTGACTTTGCAATATGTCTTATTTATTTTTCTTCTTGTCTTATATAAATCATATCTTTTTATCCATGGCTCCAAATAGAGTGAAAACAATTCACATGGTGTTGTAATATTGTTGTTTACCATTATTGATTATTTAGGAATGATATTGCTAAATTTTTATACGGAACATAGCCATAGTCTTGTATTGAACTTGATGATCGTTTCTCTTATTAGGGTTTAGGTTTATCTTTTCCAAGTGCTCAATATCAAGATACATTCCATGCATGAATGCATTTGATCTTTTGATAATTTGTTTGTTACTTTCTCATTCAAAATTATTATTTTTGTTTAAATAAGGTTTTGATGTTTCCATTTAGAGACCAAAAGTTTCTTTTCCCCCTAAATTTCATCATTTATTTCTTTTTTTGTTTATTTTTCACATTTAAAAATTTGGAAAATTTTGGGATGCGACATTTGCCCAGACGCTAAAATTTTCCTCAGTTTTGCCCAAGCTCTTGTTTGAAACTCCCACACAGTCTGAAACTCAATATTCGTCAGCCTTATCTTTCTGCGCTCATGAGTGGGCCATGTTCGGTCGGGTCCCGTAGTGGACACCTCTCTCCACTTATCCAGAATAGCATGGGACCCATAGCTTATCCACGTGCGCGCTGGACCCACAACTTACCAAAGTTAGCGTTGTAGGATGGGAGCCAGAGCCAACCCCTCACTTGTGCATTTGCCTTTGCCTCCCCTTTCTTCTTCTTCTTCTTCTTCTTCTTCTTCTTATTATTATTATTATTATTATTATTATTATTCTTCGGTGAAGGCATCCCTTCTCCAGCCGGCGAGTTATGTTTAGATTAACTTTGGCCTCTCGTTCGTCCTGCCCGTAGTATGGTGTCATGTCGCTGACTTGTATGAAGGATGACAATGGCAACTATGAAATGCGGGGAAGGTTAGATCTGGTACCAAATTTTTCTGATTAGACGAGACGCTTATTGTGGAGAATGAATTGGCGCAACTCGGGAGATTAGTTGGGGGGGGGGGGGGGTGATGGCTCCCAAGTGTAGGAGATCATTTGTAGTACTTTTCAATAAGAAAGGTTGTCGAATCCACAAGAAGTTGAAGGTGGAACTAGTGGAAAACTGGTGGAACCTTGGGCTGATCCCTGGTTTTCCTTATAGATATGACCTAAACAAACCTAAACCAACAAAACGTATATTGGTTAACCCTCGTACGGAGAATGCTAGGGGGTAGACCTGCGGGGCCCTCAGATTAGGGTTTCGCTAGAAAAGGACCGCCTGAGCACCAAAATGCCACGAAAACATGCGTGTGGCCCTCGCATACATGCACAAGCGTGATGTAAGGTTCATATATGAATTTCCTAGCTCCCGGATGTGACCGTGTATGGTTGCATGCGATGGCACTAAGAGAAGTGATGGATATGTAGGAGGAAACTCTCACTGCGGGTTAAACGGAGGGAAACCGGTGGAACCTTGGGCTGAGCCTTGGTTTTTCATGTAAATATGACCTAAACAAACCTATACCAAAAAAGTACATTAGTTAACCCTCGTACGGAGAATGCTAGGGGGTAGACCCGCGGGGCCCTTGGATTAGGGTTTCCGTAGAAAAGGACCGCCTGAGCTAGTAATGCCACGAAAATATGCGTGTGGCCCTAGCATACATGCACAGGCATGGTGTAAGCTTCATATATGCATTTTCTAGCTCCCGGGTGTGTGACAGTGTACGGTTGCATGCCATGGCACTTAGACAAGTGCTGGACACGTAGGAGGAAACTCGCGTTGTGGGTCAAACGGAGGGAAACCGGTGGAACATTGGGCCGAGCCTTGGTTTTCCATGTAGATATGGCATAAAAAAACCTAAACCACCAAAAATTACATTGGCCAACCCTCATACGAAGAATGCTAGGGGCCTAGACATGCGGAGCCCTCGGATTAGGATTTGGGTGGAAAAGGACCGTCTGAGCGTCGATATGCCACGAAAACTATAACACCCTAGCATTTAGGACCAAAATAGAGTGGTTGAATGATTTTGTGCATTGCATTCATGCATAGAAAATCTGGATAATTTTTTTGCTTTTGAATAAATTAAGTGAAGGGATCGATGTCTCTCTTACGTCAATGAGTAGGATTAGTCATTGACGTGAGTGCGATGGATTTCGACATGACCTTTGTGTAACATTGTTTTTGGAGGAAACAATCCAAATATGAATAATAATAATAATTCAAATGTGAAGTAGTAATAGAATTTGAGATTACATTAAAGCATATGAATTAAAAATAGATAATCACATTACATTTTATTTACACAATAAATTGAAATTTTTCTTCCAAGAAGAATAAATACTACACTTCCATAACATTTAATAATACAAATATATGAGAGATACAAGAATAATAAGGATCGTAATATTACAAAGCCACAAATGAATCTTACATGAACCAATAAATAATTTACAAGATTACCAAAAGAAGAAATCCTAAACTAAGTTGATTTTGGTCATCTCCTTTTCTTTCTTCACCTACAACATAAACATTCAAATAAGTTAGTAGAAGAATTATTTTGAACTTAGGAAACATCACATATATCGGTCAACCTGGATCTTTATTAGATCATTCCTCTATATTGATTAAGTTGTTACCTAATATTAAATCCACACCATTCAACCACCATTTGAAGCCACTTGTATTAATCATTCAATCAAATTATTAAAGCCAACAAACAAATCTATGAAGAAACAACAATCCAAACATAGATAGGTACATATAGACTAGGGGAGTGTCTAGATCTCAGGCGCCTGAGAACTTCTTATGTCTAAGTCACTGACATCATTCTACTATTTATGCTAATTCTCAGTTGCAACCTAGTTGCAACTTATACAATTTATACTAATTCTTAGTTGCAATCTAGTTGCAACTCATTAAAATCTCAGTTACAACCTAGTTGCAACTCATATATAAGTCCCACGATGCACGAATCGTGAGGCAAATCCAAGGGCGAGAGAGGTGACTGAGACATAAGAAGTTCCCAGGTGCCTGAGAACTAGCAAACCGATAGACTAGTTGTACCTAATTATATTGCAGCAAAACTAGTTCTCTTTGTGAATTATTACTTGTTCACATGGACCAGATTAGGAAACGAATTAGAACATCACCATGGTCTAGTACTAGGTAATCACTACCATAAAAATATGACAAACTATAACCATCTATCACACCTAGCTCAATTAGGAGCTCACTAGCAGTACACATAGTCATAGATTATCGCCACCACCCACTTCTAAAATTACCAAAACCTAAAAATATACCCATACTAGTAGCATAGTATCTTAGTTTAGTTTAGTTTGTGTCATAGAACCAATGCAGCATAGTTTAACAACCAATTAATTTAGCAACTACTGATAACAAAATCATCACCTTCCATCACCTGTACCCATCCACCAATGAACATATGACAGAAAAATTAGAGGGAGTAGAGAAATAGCTCACAGTGGTAGTTGTAGCCATGAAGAAAGCCATCAAGGTCGATGCAGAAGTAGGCAGCGACCGCAGTCTACTACCTCACCACGGCGAGGGAGGCCACAACCAACCATGGCCGCAGGCAGTAGCAGCCGCGGTACCACACCACCGTCGGAAGGGCGGTAGGTCGTGTCGACGCAGAGGAGGCTAGGAAGCAGAGGAGAGCAATCGGAGCCCGGGGATTAGCCGGATGCGTGCGCCGGCGACCAAGCTAAACACCACGGCTAAGGCTCGCCGTGGATGCACGTAGGGGGGCGCGAGCGCAGACCGCGGTGGCGGGGAAACGAGGGAGGAGAAGGAGGCGGAGCCTCGCCGACAGGCCACGGCGACGGATGTTGGCCGGCGACCGGCCGGAAGCGGAGGCGGCGACCTCTGTGCAGGCAGAAGGGAAGGAGATAAGTCTGTCTGTGCGTGCGTGTGTGGGTTCTAATCGAACCAGTGCGTGCGTACTTACCCTGTGATGTGTCATTTGTCTATGAGTAAACCGTACGAGCGGTTCTAATTCTTTTTCCGCACCTTCACTTAGGTCTCTATTTTTTAAATTGCATATCTAACCTAAATTTTTTGTAAGTAATTTATCTGAAATCCTATTTTACTCTGATCGCTTTGACCTTTATATGTGGCGCTTTGATCACTGCCACGTCGACAGCAGGGCCCACGAGGGTTACCAGCCAAATGTGTATATTTACAAAAAGGACCCCCTAGCTGTATTCCTTCCAAATCATGGTCCTTGTTTTGTTTTTTGCAAAGAAATGAGGAGGCTGTCGATGAACACTCGAGCATAATGTGCAGCCCGTGACCCAGTTCTAATCTGAATCTTAGTTCGTTTGCTTCCTCTCTTTCAAGCACCGTCTCCCTCCTACTCTCTCTCCCGCCAGATCCCCATGCATATTTGCTTTGAGAGATGTTTAGATATGGATGGCTGCCTAGATCCACTTGTTGACTTGCTCCTCAGGTAAGATTCCCGACTTGTTATCTTCAACCTAGCTGTTATCGGTTTGAATCTGGTTCAATTAAGATTGTTCCTGATGCAACATGTAACCGCAACCCAGTAATCGAGCTCGGACTGGGACATTTTTTGTTGTGCGCCTTGTATTAATTTGCACGATGCTAACAGATATTCCCTTTTGTTTTTTGTTCCACGATTTGGAAACCGAAGTTAAGATTTCTGCTCCTTTTAACGCAAGTTTTTTGGTAGTTTTTAAATTACATTTTGCAAATGAAGACGACTTTGCTCTCCTGGCCATCACATGCATGTTTTTTGTTCATTCGGCTGCCTAATTTGTATATTTTGAAGCAAAACTTTGTCAAAACATAGACTGAGTATATCGTTGGCCTCCCCCTCCTTGCTTCTTTGCAAAAAATAATCAAGGACCATGATTTGGAAAGAACACAATTTGGGAGTCCTTTTTGTAAATATATATGTTTGGCTGGCACTAGTGGTGGACCCTGCTATATCGACGTGACAGTGGTCAAAGCGCCACATAAACAGGTCAAAACGATCAGAGCAAAATAGGACCTCTAATGAATCACTTATAAAAGATTTAGGATCTAGATATACAATTTTAACAATTTTAAAAAATAGGGACCTACGTGAAGATGCGGCAAAAGAATTAGGACCGTCCATATGGTTTACTCTTTGTCTATTTGGGCAGCCCAAACCTGAGTACGTGCGTGTGTGTGTTAATCGGCCTAAACAATATCATTTCCCCCAATCAACTAATTCGCTAGTACCTGCGTGTGTGCCACTAATCCAATTAAATCTAGCCCAATTAGTCTAACAAAAGTAAAGATAGTTTACTTCTTTAAAATAAATTCAGGAAATTCCAACCATTATAATACAAACAATATACCAATAGATTCATAAGAATGGGATCTAATTGTTTACAATATAATTTTACATGTTTGAGTTATAAAGGAAATCTATTAATGATAAAACTTATTATGCCTTTTATGTTATTATAAACCTAAAGGAAATTTTTAGGAACTAATTGTGTTCTTGTATTGCCCACATAAAATTTTATTTGTAAAATAATATTATCTACCTTTGGTCTTAAATAGTAGAAGTATAAGTTTTTCTTAATAAAAGAAAAAGTAATTTAGTGCCATATTCCAAAAGGGCTCGTAAATTATAAACAATTAGGAATATTATTCTTAAATTATGATTCACCTTACTATTGTCTCTTTGAAAATATAATGAGTTTCTTTAAAACCAAAGAAAATTCTAAAGTGTTATAACTCGTAATTTTCCATGCACGCAAAATGCTATCAATATTGTTTTATTTGCTAAAACATTTCATTAAGTCAAAATTGTAAGGAGTTATCACTACGAATGAAATTTAGAAGTAATCAAGAAGTTTAAACTCATACTTGTCTTTAATAAAAGAATGTAGTCTTTTGCAATATCATAAAATGTACTTAACACTGCTCAGGCATTATTACTTGTTTCCTCATTAAATAAAATCACCTATTTAAATAAAATCAGTCCAAATTGACTCAACCTTAAAAAAAAGCACTTAAACTCAAACCATAATCAAACATTGGGGTTTTACTTTGGGTTTTTACAAAATGCATGGCATTACTTATGCATAACAACATATTGCTTCTTTAAACATTAGTCCTTACCGGACCAGTGATATTGTTTTCAAATATTGGATCTTATATTGTCTTGAAGACCGTGAATGCATAATCTTGCAATCACAAAAGGCAAGTTCATACTTGCTCATGTCCTTTGGTTATTTTCTATCAAGTATTTGTAATCTACTATTGTTATCACCTACATTTCAAAAAGGATGGCAGGAAATACTATTTTCATAATAACATGACTTATCAATTATCAACCCGAGTGGTGGTAATCTAATATGGCGAGTAAATGGAACCATGGTTTGGTATGTGATTGGTGGAGGTTCCATTTGCACGGAAATGTATCATCTAGGATTTAATAACCAATCTCCCTAGAGATTCTTGCGCCATATAATACGACTTTAACCATAAGATCTATATGGCTCTGGGAAGTCAGCTCGATCTTTTTCCTTTCGCATATCAACAGACACTTGATTGAGCCGGTGTAGCACCCCGGGTAAAACCACTACTAGCAAATCGCTTTAATTGTCTACCACTGTGTGCATAATCATGACATCATGCATATCTTTGCATTTAAAAACAGTTCATTAAAAACCTATTTTGTTTTATACAAATATCCCTCTATTTATTTTCAAATGCAAAACCCGGTCTTTCAGGATATTTAATTTACCTAAAAATTATTTGCTAAAATGTCTTAAAAATAAAATTAAATAAAAATAATATTTGGTTGTGGGGGAGTCAACCAGCCACCAGACCCAAAATTCCAGCAGCCAGCCAACTACCACCCCACCTAAAACCCTATACCAAAACCTAATTCCCTATACCTACCCTAGCCAAACTACCACCCAACCCTCACCGCCACCACCACCCAACACCTGGTCAACCCTCCAATCCCGCCCTGGACCCACTCTCCACGCACCCGCCTGCACGTCCCAGACCCACACCACCCCTGGCCCTTGGCCCCACCTATCCGCGCTCGTACGCTCCCTTGTTCCTCCCGCAATCCCCATGCGCGATGCCCATGCTCGCTCCCCACCTTCCTCTCCCATGCGTTGCCCTCTACCTCCTCGCGTGCGAGCTGCCAGGCTCCCCCGGCGAGCACCCGCCGCCGCGGTCAGGCGCCCTGCCACCCGCGGCCCCGCCTCCTCGTCTTTCTCGGGCCCCGCCGCCGAGCTCATCTGCCACACCGCCGGCTCGCCAGGAGCTCCGTCGACCGCGGCCGCCCGCTCGAGCATGCCTGAGCACCTCCTCGTCGTCCTCCTGCCCTCTGGACGCCGTCGTCGACCCTTTCCCCTGCGTGGCCCTCCATCCCCATGGCTCTCTACGTTGACTTCGCCCGACGCCATCGTCTGTCTTGCCTCCCTCGCCACCAGTGCTACCCCACGTCGCCCTGCGCGCGTCCCCGGCCCCGTGCGTCACCTCCTTGTCGTGGCCCCTCTACTCGGCCTTGCCGGGGACCTCCTCCACGTCTGCCAGCCGCTGACGGCGCCCTTCGCCTTGTTCTTGTCCCGCGCGACACAGACGTCCTTGTGTCCTTTGCTTCTATACAAACTCCGCATCAGGTTGGCCGCAACGATCTCGTGTGTTCGAATGCTTGTGCACAGTATACACGGGTACTTGCGTTTATGTTTGTTTGGAGAGCTGATGTTGTCCCGATCCTTAGTGGAGAGATATGGTGATGCGGTGAAAGTGCTTGCTAACCAAGACCGGAAAAAGGACCATATCATGTGTCAGGTTAAGATGCCAAGGCCGTCTCACCGACAAGATCTCCACCGGTTCGGTGCCGTGCCATGGATGCTGACAAGATATCCTTCACGGATCCGAAGCCTGATCCCGGAGGCCGATCGCGCCAAACCGAACCCCGTCGAACCCTAACCAAGATCGTCGAGCCCCTATGTGTGACCCCTTTCTTTGGACCCTATTTTTTATAATATATGATATCTACTTGTTACATTAAACTATTCACGTCTGCATGCATATTGTGGGTGTTTGGGGTATTTCGACGATTCACCTAAACTAATGGAGGCCATATGCGGGCGGATCTAGTTTAATATTGGCTTCATTTAAATTTGTGTAGCGAACCGGTGACATATTTTGCCTTGTTAAGATAACATTTAAATTACGGGGTATCTAAATAACTAGAACCATGTATTTAATTATCGGGACCCCGGTTCCTCTTAATTTTGCCTAATCTCATAGCATCGTATTGCACATGCATCATGCCCGATCTTCTGCCGTAGTATTAAATAGTACATACGATGTTTTATTTAGTGTTTTGCTTCTTCACAGACTAGGCCGATGAGTTGATGCGAGTGTCGACCCGATCTTCCGATGAACCTTCAACAATGTTTTCAGGCGAGCATTCTTCCTCTTTCTATCTATTTTATATTTTTAGACTTTATTTCCTCCTGTTGATCTATTTCTATCCGTGTTGCGATGCTTTATTTTCCATACCCCTGTTATATTACTTGCGGCCCCTATATTGCCTTGGATACCTTCTATTACTTGTTGTTTGGTAGTCAGTTGGCCTTGCGAGTCGTACTTGCATGCTTAGTTGTCGCTTTGCATCGTCGATGTTTCACTGATGTTGGGGGTTGGCATATTGATAAAAGTGGAGATGATCATGGTTTCAATTACAGCTGGTTACTTAAATATTAAAATTGATATAACTAATGAAGAGGCACTGGTGGGTAATAGTTAAGATTTGGTTGTTAACAGCCCACTTGTGTTACCTAGGACCCGAGTTCTTGACACCTGTTCCGAGACTAAGCGCACTAACAACATGTGGGGCGTGTGGGCACCCCTATCAGCTTAGTACATGATTTCAAAGTATTGTACTGGGGGCCACAAACTAGTTTGATGTTTTCATGCCATGTTATGCCATGATGGGGGAATACCAATCGGGGTATACCCACGAAGCGGATTCGCAAGCTGGATCGAGCCGACTGGAACCTAGCCCTGAGCGGGTCGACTCGTCCAATACGGCGACTGGCGCATACTGGATCCAAACGAGTGGCGCCGACTCTCGGCCCAAGATGGCAACTCCAATACAAAGCCCACCAAATACTTGTAAACCCTAAGTGGCTGCATATATAAAGCCACCAGGGGCACCCCCACGGGGCATCTTCTCCTACATTAGATTAGATCTAGTCTCTCCCTCCACCTCTGGCTCCATGTAAACCAATCTATGATCATATACTGGATTGATAGCAGGACGTAGCGATCCTCCACCGAGGGGACATGAACCTGGGTACATCGTGTGCCAATCTCGCTTCCGGATTCTCCTACGTCGCCTTGTTCCCTCTATGTAAGCTACCCCCGATAGCATCTGCCGTGCAATACCACGACAATTGGCACCCACCGTGGGGCTAGCGGTGCTTGGAGGGTGATAATCCGGGCGGGATCCCTCACCATCGACCATGGCCATATCGCAGCCGGTCAAACGCGCCGTGGGCTGCATGCACGGCGAGAAGCTGAGTACGTAAGCTGACACCAATATTTGATTCAATCGCATAGCACCAGATCGCTCAGTAAAGTGTGTGCTTCCCCTCATTATTTAATCTAATCGTGTAGCACCAGATCGATCTTAAGTATGTACATGCTTTTCCCCATTATTTAATCTAGTCCAGTAGCATGAAATTGATCGCGAGTGCGTAAGCCTCTGCACGTCTGTTTCCACTTATTTTTATCGGACTGTTTAATTAATCGTCAATACTAACGCCTAGCTGAAACTTATGCATGATCAACCCATTGTTTGGGACACTGGAAGGACAAATTGGGGCACTGCAAGATCGCGGAAAACACCGAGTACTGCTACCCAAAGAGGTTGGAAGCTGATCCATCTGGCTTGCCTGGCTGCCATCACGAACACGGCTACAGACACATCGACTTGGAAACCTTACATCGAACATGCAAGATCGATTCACGTGGCTGTCAGACCAATCTATGAACGCGAGACCAATCACTGGAGCCAAGAAAAATATGGGGCGACTTTCAGACGGATCAAGTATAGCAACTTCGACGCGTCGACTCTGATAAAAAATTGGCTGCCGCCGCTGTGCGACCCGGTACTAAACGCTGTACACGGGCTCGCCGACTCGCCATGCTCCAGAACTCGCTTAAATGCGGACACGTTTAAACACAGACTCGCTAGGCTCGGCGACTCACCCGCCGCATATTCGTCATGCTCGGAGACTCGTCCGCCACGAACTCGTCATCAACGGCTCGCCACGTCGGTGATTCGCCTGCTTATATTCGCCGTGCTCAGCTACCGCAAGCTGCTTCACCGTCGTAGCTGCCTACAATTTCGCCATCGACGACTTGGCTATGGCCGAATAATTTTCTCCCAGTTGATCTTATTTTAAATATTTTATTTGTATACTAATATTTTTTTTACTAAATGTGTGTTGATGCAGTGCGGAGAAGAAGCAAATTGCACTCTCGCGGCCCGGATGCGTGCGGCACGCCTACCCGCCGCGTACTCGCCACGTTCGGCGACTCGTCCATCGCGGACTCGACATGCTCCGGACCTCGCCTAAACACGGACACGCTTAAACGCGGACTCGCTAGGCTCGGGGACTTTTCCGTTGCAGACTCGCCTGCCGCGTCGACATCGCCATAGCGCGATCTCCGTCCGCCGCGTCAACTTCGCCATATCGCCATGGCGTTGACTCCGTGTCCGCCGTGTCGACTTCGCCGCCGCGACCTCTGTCGCGCCAGCGTCGACCCGCGTCGCCATAGTGCGACCTCCGTCCGCCGCGTCGACCATGTGTCCGCCGCGTCGACCCTTTCCGGCTACGTCGAATGCATACGCCGTGCCTACTGAGGGACCTTCATCATTCGAGTTGCCAGAGAGGGTCACTTGCCACGCTGCATGGACTCACCACTGGGCGTCTCTTCCCCTCGGGAAAAATCAATTCGCCTTTGTCAACCTTTGAAAGAGCGACTCGTAATGGCCAAGTAGTGCGGACGAGGACTCGCAAACCGAGCCTCGGATCGTCCACGAAAAACGCTAACCGAGAGACATCATTGGAGTCGCCTTGCTCGACTAGCCTTCCGGGCCAAGACAAATGGTAGTGCTACACAAACAGCACCATGTCCTCCTCAACCTTAGACAGTGCGACTCGCACGGCTAAGTACTACGGACGAGGACTCACAAACCGAGCCTAGGATCGTCCAGGAAGAACTCCAAGCCGAGAGCCATCTTTGGAGTCGCCATGCGACTGGCCCCCCGGGCCAAGACGAGAGACTCGCTAACAGAAACAGCGCAATCAACATCGCCAGCGGACTTCGCCACGCCGACTCTCCCTCGCGGACTCGCAATCATCACGGACTCGCCACGCTCGGGACTCTCCTCGCGGACTTCGCAATCGCCAGCGGACTGCCACGCTCGGGGACTCTCCCCTCGCGGACTCGCAATCATCGCGGACTCGCCACGCTCGGGGACTCTCCCCTCGCGGACTCGCAATCATCGCGGACTCGCCACGCTCGGGGACTCTCCCCTCGCGGACTCGCAATCATCGCGGACTCACCACGCTCGGGGACTCTCCCCTCACGGACTCGCCACGCTCGGGGACTCTCCCCTCGCGGACTCGCCGCGCTCGGGGACTCTCCCCTCGCGGACTCGCAATCATCGCGAACTCGCCGCGCTCGGGGACTCGGAGCCCGCCGGTCGCTCGACCTCGCCACTCGCCACGCTCGGCAACAACCACTACTATTTTCAAAATATGAGCCTCAAGTCGCCTCTAAAAGCCAACTCGAGCCTCGGGGACTACTCCTAGGCATGCTACGTTGTACGCGTGGTTCCACGACCATGGCTCGCCCTCGTCGACTTTCCGCCGCGGACTCGCCCTCGCGTACTCAACACGCTCGGGGACTCGCCACCGTGGACTCGCCCTCGCGTATTCGACACGCTCGGGGACTCTCCACCGCGGACTCGCCCTCGCGTACTCAACGCGCTCGGGGACTCGCCACCACGGACTCGCCCTCGCGTACTCAACACGCTCGGGGACTCGCCACCGTGGACTCGCCCTCGCGTACTCAACACGCTCGGGGACTCTCCACCGCGGACTCGCCCTCGCGTACTCGCCACCGCGGACTCGCCCTCGCGTACTCAACACGCTCGGGGACTCGGCGTGCTACAGACAGCGCCACTCGTCGGTCGCTCGACCTCGCCACTCGCCACGCTCGGGGACTCGGCACGCTCCACGTTCGGGGACTCGCCGGCACTGGCGGCTTCACCGACACCCTGCGTCTTTCGCCAGCTGGCCATCATCGACTGGCTCACGCCGACCGCCTCCCGCTTCACGGTTCATTTCTCTGTTCAGGAGCTCGTCACCGATTCGCCACGACCCATCGTCAAGACTCTCCGCGCCCTGCCTCAAGCCCGCGTCGAATCGACAACGCGCTCGGGGACTACTGATGGGGGAATACCAATCGGGGTATACCCACGAAGAGGATTCGCAAGCTGGATCGAGCCGACTGGAACCTAGCCCTGAGCGGGTCGACTCTCCCAATACGGCGACTGGCGCATACTGGATCCAAACGAGTGGCGCCGACTGGAGGCCCAAGACGGCGACTCCAATACAAAGCCCACCAAATACTTGTAAACCCTAAGTGGCTGCATATATAAATCCACCAGAGGCACCCCCACGGGGCATCTTCTCCTACATTAGATTAGATCTAGTCTCTCCCTCCGCCTACGGCGGCTCCCATGTAAACCAATCTATGATCATATACTGGATTGATAGCAGGACGTAGCGATCCTCCACCGAGGGGACGTGAACCTGGGTACATCGTGTGCCAATCTCGCTCCCGGATTCTCCTACGTCGCCTTGCTCCCTATACGTAAGCTACCCCCAGTAGCATCTGTCGTGCAATACCATGACATGCCATGTATGCCATGTTTATTATCCGTTGCTTGCTGAGCGTTTACTACTGTACTGTTTAGGATGTGGGTCGTTATGTTGAGGATTATACCTATGGCCTCTGATCTCTTGGCCGATCACGCAACCTTTGAGTCCGCCTTTGGAGCTCGACCGACTTCATTACGGGTAGCTTATTGGGGTGCCCCCGATGTACTTGCTTTGGGTCTGGGAAAGTGTCGTGTCCTAGGCCCCATCGACATACCGATGGAAGTATGTTAACTGATCTGGCAACAAGGTTTGAAGTGCGTGTGGCAACTTTGGTGCACCCCTGCAGTGTTAAATCGTTTCGAAAAGCCGTGTTCGTGGTTATGGATGACTTGGAGCATAGTATCTCGATCATAGACAACTATAACTAAAGTTTACTGCTATATTGAGTTATATCAGATATGACTAGTAAGTTGGGTAACCACCATGGAAAGAATGAATAAAACTGCCAACCGTGTGAGTTTCCTCGGCTTGACTTCCTTGTTTGGTCTCGAGGGGGAAATACCAGGATGGGTATGTTTGGTGGTAGTATTCAGTTGGATCCGAATAGGTCTTTCTCATATTTCTCTGCGAGCCGATAGTTGTTTTGAGTCTCTATATGTTGTTTAGTGCATGCTGCGCTGCCGCTTCAGTCCACCATACCTATGTAGGCGAGGATCGCCGAATTTTTAGACTCATCGTGTACTGGTCTCAGTACTGACCACTCTCTTTTTTCCTTTTCCCTTTGTCGGAACCTCTTTTGTTATAGCAGGTTTGAGATCGACGTTGTTAGCAGGGTTACCCTTCTGGCTTGGCCTGGGCAGGGTTATGGACTCCATTGTTTATTCTTCAGGGCTCTTAGCCCAATTTGCTTCTTATCCGTAGTTGGATGTTGTATCATTTTCAAGGTGATTTGGATCTTTGTACTGTATATCTATATTCTTCACTTTTTGAGTCGTTGTTCTATATATTTGTTCTGTGGGTTCCATTGTTGACTAATGTGTAATGGTATTACTTTGTTTTCCACCCGCACAAAAGTGCTTGGCGGGCACCTTTGAATCGTTTCTATGCGGGTTTGGCGGGAATCGCTAAAACTTGCATAGGACCGATCCGAGGGTGTTACAAAGTGGTATCAGAGCTCAACAGTTACAATACCCCACTGGTCCATCTTGTAGGATAAACTAGCTAACAAACTTTGTAGAGTGTCAAACTATTTTGGAAAAATCGGTTGGATAGGTATGCTTTTACTCCTTACCCCTCTGCTATTCTCCTCTTACCTCTGCGTGTTTTGAATATGCTCTCTTATATTTTCTTCGAGTCCTGGAATTCTCGTGGTTGGGTTTCCGTCGTACCTTCAGGGTTTCGTTTCCATCCTCTTGTAACAGTGCTTCGACATCTAGTCTTCATGATATCCGAGGAATTTTCCTCTGTTGTACCTTTTGAAGGGAATATGCCCTAAGAGGCAATAATAAAATGTTTATTATGTGTATTCCAAGTATATGATAGATGTTTATTTTGCATGCTATAATTATATTAATACGGAAATGTTAATACATGTGTGTTTAATAAACAAACAGAAAGTTCCTAGTTATGCCTCTCTCATAAACTAGTTCGTTGATTAACAAGATGATCACAGTTTCCTGATCATAGACATTGTATGTTGTTAATAACAAGATCACAACATTAGTGTAATGGTGTGATGAACATTCATCCGAAGTATAGCATTACGATCATTGAGTTTATATTGCTATAAACAACTTACGAAGTAGTCCTAATCCTTAGACCATGAGATCATGCCAATCACTAACACCGGAAGAGTTTCTTGTTGACATCAAATGTCACACCGTAACTGGGTGATTATAAAGATGGCTTCAAAGCTACTAAAGTGTTATGTTGAGAATCATGGATCAAGAGTGGAATTTGTTCATCCAGATGAAAGATAGATATACTCTGGGCCCTCTCGGTGATATCACATTGGTTAGCTTGCAAGCAAGTGATTTGATCACTAGAATGTTATATAACGGGAACAAGAAAAGAGTGCATGTCAGTAACGAGATCAAACTAGGTATGGAGATACCGATGATTGAATCTCGGACATGTAATATATCGTGAAATAAAGGGATTAAGATACAAGCATAAGAGGTTCTGACGATCACAGGAAAGTCATCGTTGAATGTGTAGTCGAGATGGATCTCCAGTCCGCTCGATTATTGATCGGAGAAGGGTCTCGATCATGTCCGCATATTCGCGAACCGTAGAGTGACACACTTAAGGGACACTGACATCCAGTTGGTGCAAATGTTTCATGCCGAAAGAATAAACAAGCGCAGGAATTTATTTCACTAGATACCGAAACAGGTTTTCGGGTGAAATTGCATAAAGAGGTTATGCATGTGAAATGGAATTCTAGCAAGGGGTTATTTGTGAATGTTTGTCATTAAAGTAATTGACAAAATTCTGAATAAAATAAAAGAGTTTTATTTAATGAGAGTTTGCATTAAATTTGGTGGAAATTTAATGGCAAGTTTGAGTGGGATTTTGAGTGGAGGGATTTGAATGGATTTTTGCGAGTGGAGTGTCCACCCACATGAATGAAGGAGGGGAGGGGGCAGCCCCATGGCCGGCGGACACCCCCTTGGGTGCCCCTCCACCTATAAAAGGCACCCCCTCTCCTCTCTCTTACTCACACCTCCTCGTGAAGGATCTCTCTCCCCCTCTAGAATTTATCCCCCATGGTCTCGGACTATCGAGATACATGTTCCCGGTGGCTATTCGGCAAGAAAGAGTTGTGCTTCTGCTGCATCGCTGGAGCGAGGAGGCGGAGGTTGCTCGGTGTCTTGTACGTGTGTGCGAGCATGGATGTGCTGCTGCTTTGCGGCGCTAGGACTTCCTCTCGATCTTGAGATCGGCAAGAGATCGTCTACATCAACCACGAGTTGAACTCGTTAAGCTTTGTCGGTCTTCAAGGGTATGTTCTCTAAGGATATATATCCTCCCGTTGTTTGTATCTAGTAGATAGATCTTGGTACATAGTTCCCATCGTAGGAAATTTTTTGTTTTCTATGCTGCGAACCCTACACCTTTCAGTGGACCAAAAATCCACTAAATTTTTTCTTTATATCCTCCGGTGCTCCCCAATGTGATGATATCATCTACATCAGAACCGATGAAGATCCTATATCATTCTTTTGTTTCCAAACTTTGATTATCGAGATCTTCAGTCTGATTTTGAGAGTTAGTTGCATAGTTCACCTATTCATGTATAGAGTAATGCTTTGAGTGCGGGATGGAGTCGCGACCATACCACTACTCTTATCATTCGCTTTTGTACATTGAATGGTAGATCGATGCAATTTTACTCCTTCCATGGAAGTTAAAGGTGGCCTTACCTTTCGAGACCTTTACCTCCGTCTTTGTTTCTCTGGAGTGCTCTCTCAACAAACGCGAACAATGACCCCTTGTTAGTGGTGTCGTGAATATATACACGAAGCGAGAAGATTCAGATCATCGGCCTTCTTCCCTGTACCATGAGGCGGATCTCGAGGGCGAGATCCATTGTTAGTGGTGTCGAATTCTAGCACCCCGGGTAAAACCACTACTAGCAAATCGCTTGAATTGTATACCGCTTTGTGCATCATCATGACATCATGCATATTTTTTGCATTTAAAAACATTTCATTAAAAACCTATTTTGTTTATACAAATATCCCTCTCTTTATTCCGCTTTGTGCATCATCATGACATCATGCGTATTTTTGCATTTAAAAACAATTCATTAAAAACCTATTTTGTTTTATACAAATATCCCTCTCTTTATTTCAAATGCAAAACCCGGTCTTTCCGGATATTTAATTTACCTAAAAATTATTTGCTAAAATATCTTAAAAATAAAAATAAATATTTGGTTGTGGGGGAGTCAGCGAGCCGCCAGGCCCAAAAGCCTAGCGTCCAGCCAAATACCAGCCCACCTAAAAACCCTAACCCTAGATCTCTAGACCAAACCCTAATTCCCTAGACCTACCCTAGCCAAACTACCACCCAACTCTCACCGCCGCCACCACCCAACACCTGGTCAACCCTCCAATCCCGCCCTGGACATCCTAGACCCGCACCACCCTTGGCCCTTGGTACCACCTATATGTGCTCGTACGCTCCCCCGTTCCTCCCGCAATCCTCATGCGCAACGCCCGGGCTCGCTCCCCACCTTCCTCTCCCATGCGCTGCCCTCTTCCTCCTCGCGTGCGAGCCACCAGGCTCCCCCGGTGAGCACTGACCACCGTGGTCAGGCGCCCTGCCACCCATATCCCTGCCTCCTTGTCTTCCCCGGGCCTCGACACCGAGATCATCTGCCGCCGTCCTCTGGTGCCGCACCGTCGGCTCGCCAGGAGCTCCGTTAACCGCGGCCACCCGCTCGAGCGCGCCCGAGAACCTCCTTGTCGTTCTCCTGCTCTTTGGACGCCATCGCCGACCCTTCCTCCTGCGCGGCGGCCTGCCTCTACTCCATAATCGCGGATCCTATGTTGACCTCGCCCGACGCCATCGTCTGCCTCACCTCCCCTCGCCACCAGTGCTACCCCGTGTGCCTGCGCGCATCCCTGTCCCTGTGCGCCGCCTCCTCATCGTGGCCCCTCTGATCAGCCTCGTCGGGGACCTCCTCCACGTCTGCTAGCCACTGCCTCGCCTCGGTCCGCCGTTGACGGTGCCCTTTGCCTTGTTCTCTTCCCGTGTGACACAGACGTCCGTGTCCTCTGCTTCTATACAAACCCCGGGCCGCATCAGGTTGGCCTCAACGATCTCGTGTGTTCGAATGCTTGTCCATAGTATACACGGGTACCTGCATTTATGTTTGTTTGGAGATCTAATGTTTTCCCGATCCTTAGTGGGAAGATATGGTGATGCGGTGAAAGTGCTTATTGACCAAGACCAGAACAAAGACCATATCTTGTGCGGGGTTAAGATGCCAAGGCCGTCTCACCGACAAGATCTGCACCAGTTTGGTGCCGTGCCATGGATGCCGACAAGATCTCCTTCATGGATCCGAAGCCCGATCCCAGAGTCCGATCGCGCCAAACCGAACCCCGTCAAACCCTAACCAAGATCGTCAAGCCCCTATGTGTGACCCCTTTCTTTGGACCCTATTTTTATAATATATGAGATCTACTTGTTCCATTAAAATATTCAATTTTGCATGCATATTGTGGGTGTTTGGAGTATTTCGACGATTCACCTAAACTAAATATGGAGGCCATATGCATGCGAATCTAGTCTAATATTGGCTCCATTTAAATTTATGTAGCGAACCGGTGACATATTTTGCCTTGTTAAGATAATATTTAAATTGCGGGGTATCTAAACAACTAGAACCATATATTTAATTGTCGGGACCCCGGTTCCTCTTAATTTTTCCTAATCGCATCGCATCTTTGCCATTTCACGTATTGCACATGCATCATGCCCGATCTTCTGCCGTAGTATTAAATAGTACATCTGGTGTTTTTTTAGCGCTTTGCTTCTTCACACACTAGGCCGATGAGTTGATGCAAGCGTCGACCCGATCTTGGGATGAACCTTCAGCAATGTTTTCAGGCGAGCATTCTCCCCCTTTCTACCTATTTTACATTTCTAGTCTTTATTTCCTCCTGTTGATCTATTGCTATATGTGTTGCAATGCTTTAGTTTCCGTACCCCTGTTATATTACTTGTAGTTACTATATTGCCTTGGACACCTCCTATTACTTGTTTTTTGGTAGTCAGTTGGCCTTGCGAGTCGTAGTTGCATGCTTAGTTGTCACTTTGCATCGTCGATGTTCCACTAATGTTGGGGGTTGGCATATTCATAAAGGTGGAGATGATCATGGTTTTAATTACAGCTGGTTACTTAAATATTAAAATTGATATAACTAAGGAAGAGGCACCGGTGGGTAATAGTTGAGATTTGGTCGTTAACCGCCCACTTGTGTCCACCTAGGACCCGAGTTCTTGACACCTGTTCCGAGACTGAGCGCGCTAACAACATGTGGGTGTGTGGGCACGCCTATCGGCTTAGTACATGATTTCAAAGTATTATACTGGGGTCCACAAACTAGTTTGACGTTTTCATGCCATGTTATGCGATGTTTATTATCTGTTGCTCGATGAGCGTTTACTACTCTAATGTTGAGGATGTGGGTCGTTATGTTGAGGATTATACCTATGGCCTATGATCTCTTGGCTTATCTCGCAACCTCTGGGTCTGCCTTTGGAGCTTGACCGACTTCGATACGGGTAGCTTATTGGGGTGGCTCCCATGTACTTGATTTGCATCTGGGAAAGCGTCGTGTCCTAGGCCCCACCGACATATCGATGGAAGTATGTTAACTGATCTGGCAACAAGGGTTGAAGTGCATGTGGAAACTTTGGTGCACTCCTGCAGGGTTAAATCTTTTCGAAAAGCCGTGTCCACGGTTATGGATGACTTGGAGCACAATATCTCGATCATAGACAATTATAACTAAAGTTTACTGCTATATTGACTTATATCTGATATGACTAGTAAGTTGGATAACCACCATGGAAAGAATGAATAAAACTGCCAACCGTGTGAGTTTCCTCGGCTTGACTTCCTCGTTTGGTCTTGAGGGGGAAATACTAGGATGGGTATGTTTGGTGATAGTATCAGGTTGGATCCGAATAGGTCTTTCTCATCTTTCTCTGATAGCCGACAGTTGTTTTGAGTCTCTATAGGTTGTTCAGTGCATGTTGCGCTGCCGCTTCAGTCCACCATACCTATGTAGGCGAGAACCGCCGAATTCTAAGACTCATCGTGTACTGGCCTCAGTACTGACTGCTCTCTTTTTCCTTTTCCCTTTGTCGGCACCCCTTTTGTTATAGCAGGTTTGAGATCGATGTCGTTAGCAGGGGTTACCCTTATGGCTTGGCTTGGGCAGGGTTATGGACTCCATTGGTTATTCTTCTGGTCTCTTAGCCCAATTTGCATCTTATCCGTAGTCGGATGTTGTATCATTTTCAAGTTGATTTGGATATTTTTACTGTATATATGTATTCTTGACTCTTTGAGTCATTGTTGTATATATTTGTTCTATGGGTTCCCTCGTGGACTAATGTGTAATGGTATTACTTCGTCTTCCACCCACACGAAAGTGCTTGGTGGGCACCTTTGAATCGTTTCTATGCGGGTTTGGCGGGAATCGCTAAAACTTTCATAGGGCCGATCCGAGGGTGTTATAGCCAGTTGCGTTATTTTACAACTTGGAGAATTTGATCTTCTCCTTCCCAGACGAGCGTGCTCCTAGTGTCCATTATGGATTGTACATGTTCAGACCATAAAACTTGGGACAGACCATCAACTTCGGAAGAGTCCATTGGACTACATGTACAAAAGGGTGGGTATGCGGGGTCGCGAAGAAGGGTAGTGATCGGCTTGGATCTTAGACTGGACCCCACACCAAGGAAGTGTGGACAAGAATGCAACTCAGATGTGCAACAAGGCTAAGGTCTCTCATGGGTAAAGTAACGCACCTCTGCAGAGTGTAAGAACTGTAACTTGTTACTCCCTGTTCCGGGAAGGAGCTGCAAAGCTGAGTAGTCGAATGCACATCCCTGTTCTATGCAAACTCAACATGTGTCAAACACTCTTCCCACTCCCGCAGATTCTTCTTGATCATAGTCCTCAACAATTGTGACAATGTTCTATTCACCACCTCTGTTTGACCATCTGTCTAGGGATGACAATTAGTACTAAACAACAACTTCGTTCCAAGATTCCCCATAAGGTCTTCCAACAGTATCTCATGAAATTCACATCACGGTCAGAAACAATCCTCTTTGGTACTCCATGTAGTCTCACGATGTCCCTGAAAAACAAGTTAGCAATATCCGATGCATCATCGATTTTGTGGCAGGCAACAAAATGAGCCATTTTAGAAAATCTATCCACTACCACAAATATAGAATCATGACCTCTCTGAGTTTTGGGCAAACCTAGCACAAAGTCCATGCTAATATCTTCCCAAGGTGTAGTAGGTGCAGAGAGAGGTGTATACAAACCATGAGGCTTCAGCTTTGATTTGGACTTGTTGCATGTAATGCTGCGACTCACAAATCGATAGACATCACACCTCATCTTGGTCCAATAAAAGTGATCAGCGAGCATGAGTAAGGTTTTCTCACGCCCAAAGTGACCCATCAAACCTCCAACATGTGATTCCTGCACTAAGAACAAATGCAAAGACGATTTTGGAATGCATAGTTTGTTAGCTCGAAACAAATAGCCATCATGTATATTATACTTATCCCAGACATTTTTCAAAGCACACAAACGATATGGTTCAGCAAAATCATGATCAGTTGCATAAAGCGCAGAAATACTCTCTAATCTAGGAATTTTAACGTCAAGATGTGTTAATAACATGTTCTTCCTAGATAATGCATTATCAACCACATTCTCATTCCCTTTCTTATATGTAATGATGTAAGGAAACGACTCAATAAACTCAACCCATTTAGCTAAGCATCTATGCAAGTTTGATTGAGCTTTAAGATACTTCAATGCTTCATGATAAGAATGTATGATAAATTCTTTTGGCCACAAATAATGTTGCCAAACATCAAGAACTATAACAAGTGCATATAATTCTTTAACATAAACAGGATAATTCAGTCTAGCACAAGCAAGTTTCTCAGAAAAATATGCTATAGGACGACCCTCTTGCATCAAAACGCCTCCAATTCCTATACCACTAGCATCACATTCAACTTCAAATTGCTTTGTAAAATCAGGTAATGCAAGCAATGGTGCAATACTAAGAAAATGTTTCAATGTATAAAATGGAATATCTTGGGCTACGCCCCATGCAAATGGCACACCTTTCTTAGTCAATTCATTTAATGCTGAAGCAATAGTGCTAAAATCTTTCACAAAGTGCCTATAGAAACCAGCTAAGCCATGGAAACTATGCACTTGACTAACATTCATGGGAATAGGCCAATTCTGAATTGCTTTAATTTTAGATTGATCTACTTCTACCCCATGCTTAGATACAACATATCCTAGAAATATAACCTTATCTTTTGCAAATGTGCACTTCTCAAGATTAGCATATAATTGATTATCACGCAACACTTGCAAAACTTGTCTAATATGATCAAAATGTTCAGTTTCATTGCGGTTGTATATGAGTATATCATCAAAATAGACAACCATAAAGTGACCAATATATTCTCTCAAAACATGATTCAGTAATCTCATGAATGTACTAGGTGCATTAGTAAGACCAAAAGGCATAACTAACCATTCATACAAACCAAATTTTGTTTTGAAAGCAGTTTTCCATTCATCCCCTTCTTTCATCCTAATTTGATGGTATCCACTACGCAAATCAATTTTAGAGAAAATAGCAGCACCACTTAATTCATTTAACATATCCTTTAAGCGTGGAATAGGATGACGATATCAAATAGTAATGTTATTTATAGCTCTACAATCTACGCACATGCGCCATGTACCATCTTTCTTAGGCACTAAAATAACATGAACGACATAAGGGCTAAGAGAAACATGAATGTACCCTTTGTCCAGCAACGCCTGTACTTGTTTCTGTATCTCCTTAGTTTGTTCAGGGTTGGTTCGGTATGGTGCCTAGTTTCAATGGAGGCAATCCAAATGGCACATCTTCTAGAAACACATCACCAAAATCCTGCAAAAAAGTAGATACACCAAGAGAAATAGGGGTCATGTCATTAGAAACCAAAACCTCGCCCTTATACATGAGCACAAGTGGCATGGCTGTAGGATCCTCACTAAATTCTCTCATGTCCTCTTTGGTGGATAGTATTAATAGATTAGGCACTCTCTCGCTTTTTGTTATGTCATTCTTTTGGGGCTCATTTACATTATTCACCGCTATAACACTATCTCACCTAGCTGTAGGTGCATCTTGTAAGTTCACTTCGATCTTCTGATGAGACTCATTCACAATCTGCTGTGGTGTCATAGGCTACAAATTAATTTTCTTGCCCTTGAAATACAAATGATATGTATTGGCTTGGCCATTGTGTTTCATATGGCGATCATAGAGCCAAGGCCGACCCAATAATAAATGGCAAACAGTCATAGGAACCACATCAAAATCAATAGAATCCTTGTATGGCCCTATCTCAAAGTTCATGCGTACCATATGGTTTACCTTCATATCACCATTGTCACTCAACCATTGTATTTAGTATGGCTTGGGATGAGGTAAATAAGTCAAATTCAGCTTGGCACACAACTCCTCACTTGCAAGATTTCTGCAGCTACCTCCATCAATGATGACTTTGCAAGCTTTGTTTGGGCCAACGCTTTTGTTTGGAACAAGTTGAATCGCTGGGAATCAACAATAGGCTACACACTAAGTATACGTGGAGATACCACAATGGTAGCTTCCTGTGCTGGAAAATCATCCAAATCTCCTCACTGTCATAACCATTGTTATCATGGGCAAAATAAACCTCATCTCCACTCTCATACTCACCATTGTCATTGATAAACATCACCTTGCGGTTTGGGAAATCCTTCTTGAAATGTCCCCTTCCTCCACAATTATGGCACTCCACATCTCGAGCATGAGCCATTGACATATTGGAACCCGTGCTAGCAGCAGGAGCAACATGTTTCCTTGCTTGAGAACCATAAGATGACTAAGGTCTAGGCTTGGAAGAAGATGTAGTAGTGTTGCCAGCAGCTGTAGCAGATGTAGGATCATGTGATGGCGGTGTAGACCTTGCTAAATAACGACTGGTGGAAGGGTATCTCGCACGAGCCCTAGCTGCTTTAGCAAGCTGTGATTCGGCCTCCCTTGCATGATGCAACAATTCTTTCATAGTCTCATACTTATGAGGACGAACAATGCTCTTGATTGGTAGCTTCAAATTGTTGAGACTTCATGGTCATCTCAAGAGATTCACAGACATAAGCATCTCCATCTCCATATAGTACTCATCAACGAACATGGTTCCTTGTCTCAAGTTTGTCAACTTATCAAAAACTGATCGCAAATAGTTAGTGGGCACAAAATGGTCCTTCATGGTGCGCTTCATCTCTCTACATGATTGCACATGCACTTCATTGTCGGCCCTTCTGTTTTGCACAATAGCATCCCACCAACGCAATGCATATCCATCAAATTCTGATGCTGCAAGTTTTACCTTCTTATCTTCTGTATACTCATGCAAACTCCATAGTTTCTCAATCTTCAAGTCCCATGTGAGGTAATCTTCAGGATCAAGCAAACCATCAAACTTGGGAATTGAAAATTTTGGCTTTCCCAAACCATCTTCAGGGATTTGGGGTATACGCTGAGCATGCCCAATTGGAGAAAAGCCACGTTCATGAACAGGAGGAGGAGCACGACCATGGCCAACATGTATTGGATGTTGTACATCCTCAGCATTACTTCCTTCCTCATCTTCATGGACATCATCATGTGGTTGTGGCTGCTATTGCCCAATTGCTATTGTTAGAGCATCAGTAGAGCGTTGTAAAGTTGTTACATTGGTGTTGATAGCCATCATTTGTGTTTGAATATTGGTGACTGGGGTCTCATACACTCCCAATGCAATCTGCACATCCTATATTGTTTTGTCAATCCCATCTATGGTGGTCGTAAAGACACGCGTCAAATGAGATTTTGATGCTTCATATTCTCGCCAATTGAATAGATCAGTATCCTGCTTTTTCTGCATAACAATGTCATCACTAGTAGACATGATTAGTAGGTTAGTGCAAAAATCAAAAGTGATATGGTGGAACACTCACAACTCACTCCAAACTGACAAGAAAGCATATCTTAGTGTTCCAAAGTGAATAGAGATGCTTTACCAATTCAAAATCAACAACTAATGCACCGACGTGATGAAGTGAATATCAAGGGTATGGAGAATGATCACAGGGCACACATGTTTATTTATGGTGGAGCTTTAGGTATGGAATCCTAACTACACCGCAAACAAGTCCTAGTGCTAATAGCATGATAAACCAAGAAACACACACGGTGGAGATAAGCGTGGCAAAGCAACTTATGAAAAGAAATATTGTAATACATAAGAGAGACGCTAGTAATAGCTCAAAAATAAACAGGCACACAATTGCTCAATCTACAAGTGCTATGATCAACTAGGCCTCCAATAATGCACACTTTGATATCTCCTTTTGTCACTCTTGTAGCTCTTTTTCTCTTTTTTTATATTAAATCTCTTTTGCTTTTTTGTTTTTCAACTATATGACTCAATGCAATATGAATGCAACAAATTCTGAAAAAACTGGTCCGGATAGTCTGGTGAGTGTCGGCCGAATAGTCTGGTTTTGCCTGCCGAAATTTTCTACACTTCAAAACCCTAATGAGCAGCCCGTCGGAGCAAAGCAACTAGTCTCGTGGGTATGTTCCTATGCATGGATGGCGTAGATAGGCTGTCTCTACGGTATGTAAACAAAAGGTACACTATGTGGACTCGGAAAAGAAGATCGAAAGCTTGCATAAAACGGTGATGGTGGACTCGGCGAAAAACAAGAGCATACCTAAACCTAGACACAAACAAAAACTAGACTCCTACGGAAAAAACCTGTAGATCAGATCTATGAGAAGACACGACCAACAACTAAAACATGAAAATGATGCAATCTAGGCTATGGCAAATCTTTTTGTGGGGCTGTTTCTGTATAGGACTAAAAATAAACTAATCTATGGATGGATTATGGATGCTCATCGAGTAAACGAGGAAATATGATACCAAGATGATATGGGGTGGCCCGATCTTCTCATCAAGAACTTTTCGATGATGATGGGGGATAATAGATAAATAGCCTTCAGCTATGAACTCTCCCGCTTGAACCCTAATGCTGATGCAACAGCTCACGGACCCTTTGGGATATTCACAACATCACTCTCTTGCGCACGTAGCTATTGACCATGAACGGTAGTTTACAATCTACTAATTCCCAATGGAACAACATATCATACTCAATTGCAATAAATAAATCGATCACAAGGTAATTTTAGAGGTTCTAAAAAGAATCAACTCCAAAATAGTTTAAACGTGGTCTAACCCTAACTATGGGGACATCCCAGGGCTTATAAGGGCGGCCATAAACTGAAACTAAGACGCGTTCGACTCAAGCTGATACATGCCAACTCGGACCAAAATTGCTCGGCGGGCGGACATTCCAGCTGCCGTCGGCCGGACAGTTCGGGTGGGTCGGACACTCCGGGTGGAGTCGCCCAGACAGTCCGGTCCTACCGGAAACTTTGAAGTTTTCGGGTGGTGTCCGGGTAGTGTCCGATCTGGGACACAGTATGAGTACACCACATGACTTCCTGGGTTGGCCGGACAGTCCGGGTGGACTTGGCCGGACACTCTGGTCTTCTTTAGATGTTTGACTCCCTTCTTGATGATATTCCCTCGTGCCTTCCTCCTGCTCCTCCCTCGCACATCCTTGGGAGATCACCATGTTATGCTCCATGTGCTTCAGCTCCTCGCTCCATGCTACGCCTTCTTCTCCCATGTACCTGATCATACAATAATATAGCGACTTAGGCAGTATAAAGTTCTCATTAATTAAAACATCAGGTTCAATAAGAAACAAGTTCACCTGTTGTTCTAGTAGCTTAGAAAGAGCTCTTGTAATAGGTCCAATTCTAATCTCATTGGATTGAACCTTGTTTGCAGAACCTAGAACATTTTCAGTAGTAGTTGAGGAAGGTGTAAGTATAGGGATATCCTCATCATCAACCCTCGTACGGAGAACGCTAGGGGGCTAGACCTACGGGGCCCTCGGATTAGGGTTTTAGTGGAAAAGGGCCGCCTGAGTGCCGGTATGCCACGAAAACATGTGTGTGTCCCTAACATACATGTACAATCATGGTGTAAGCTTCATATATGCATTTCCTAACTCCCGGGTGTGACTGTGTACAGTTGCATGCGATGACACTTAGAGAAGTGCTGGACACGTAGGAGGAAACTCCCGCTGCGGTTCAAATACAGGGGAACCAGTGGAACCTTGGGATGACCCTTGGTTTTCCATGTAGATATGACCTAAACAAACCTAAAACAACAATAAAGTACATTTTTCAACCCTCGTACGGAGAATGCATGGGCATAGACCTACGGGGCCCTCAGATTAGGGTTTCGGTGGAAAAGGACCACCTGAGCGCCAGAATGCAATATAAACATGTGTGTGGCTCTAGAATACATGCATAAGCGTGGTTTAAGCTTCATATATATGCATTTCCTAGCTCATGTGTGTGATCGTGTACGGTTGCATGCGATGACACTTAGAGAAGTGCTGGACACGTAGGAGGAAACTCCTGCTGCGGGTCAAATGGAGGGAAACCGGCGAAACCTTGGGATGAGCCTTCGTTTTCCATGTAGATATGACCTAAACAAACCTAAACCACCAAAAAAGTACATTGTTCAACCCTTGTACGGAGAATGCTAGGCGGCTAGACTTGCGGGGCCCTCGGATTAGGGTTTCGGTGGAAGAGGACACCTGAGTGCTGGAATGCCACGAAAACATGCGTGTGGCCCTAGAATACATGAACAAGCATAGTGTAGCTTCATATATGAATTTATTAGCTCCCAGGTGTGGCCGTGCATAGATGCATGCGATGACACTTAGAGAAGTGATGGACACGTAGGAGGAAACTCCCGCTGCGGGTCAAACAGAGGGAACCGATGTAACCTTGGGCCGAGCCTTGGTTTTCCATGTATATATGACATAAAAAACCTAAACCACCAAAAATGTACATTGTTTAACCCTCGTACGGAGAATGCTAGGGGGCTAGACTTGCGGGGCCCTCGGATTAGGGTTTGGGTGGAAAAGGACTTCCTGAGTGCCGGAATGCCATGAAAACATTTGTGTATCCCTAGCATACATGCATAAGCATGGTGTAATCTTCATATATCCATTTACTAGCTGCCGAGTGTGACCATGTATGGTTGCAGACGATGACACTTAGAGAAGTGTTGGACACGTAGGAGGAAACTCCCGCTGAGGGTCAAACGTAGGTAAACTAGTGGAACCTTGGTACGAGCCTTGGTTTTACATGTATGTATGACCAAAAACCCTAAACCAATAAAAAAGTACATTGGTCAACCCTCGTACAGAGAATGCTAGGGTGCTAGACCTACGGGGCCCTCAGATTAGGGTTTCGGTGGAAAAGGACCGACTGAGCGTCGGTATGGCACGAAAACATTGTGTGGCCCTAGCATACATGCACAAGAGTGGTGTAAGCTTCATATATGCATTTCCGAGATCCCGGGTGTGACCGTGTATGGTTGCATGTGATGACACTTAGAGAAATGTTGGACACGTAGGAGGAAACTCCGCTGCGTGTCAAACAGAGGGAAACCAGTGGAACCTTGGGCCGACCCTTGGTTTTGCATGTATATATGACCTAAACAAACCTAAACCACCAAAAAAGTACATTGGTCAACCTCGTACGGAGAATTCTATGGGGTAGACCTATGGGGCCCTCGGATTATGGTTTTGGTGGAAAAGGACCTCCTGAGCGCCGGAATGCCACCAAAACATGCGTGTGTCCCTAGGATACATGCACAAGCATGGTGTAAGATTTATATATGCATTTCCTAGCTCCCGGGTGTTACCGTGTACGGTTGCATGCGATGACTCTTAGAGAAGTGCTAGACACGTAGGAGGAACTCCCGTTGCAGGTCAAATGGAGGGAAACCGGTGGAACCTTGGGCGGAGCCTTGGTTTTCCATGTAGATATGACCTAAACAAACCTAAAACACCAAAAAAAGTACATTGGTCCACCATCATATGGAGAATGCTAGGGGGTATACCTGCGGGGCCCTCAGATTAGGGTTTCGGTGGAAAAGGTCCGCCTAAGCTACTTTTTTATTTTTCAGTTTTTTTGAAGGAATCTGTTTTCTTATCCGGGATCTTGATTTTCATGGTTCTCATCTTTGCAACTCGCGATTTAGAAAATATGCATGTGGCCCTATCCTACATGCACAATCGTGGTGTAATCTTCATATATGCATTTCCTAGCTCCCGGGTGTGACCGTGTACGGTTGCATGCGATGACACTTAGAGATGTGCTGGACACGTAGGAGGAGACTCCTTCTATGGTTCAAACAGAGGGAAACCGGTGGAACCTTGGGCAAAGCCTTGGTTTTCCATGTAGATATGACCTAAACAAACCTAAACCAACAAAAAAGTACATTGGTCAACCCTCGTACGGAGAATGCTAGGGGCAAGACCTATAGGGCCGTCGAATTATGGTTTCGATGGAAAAGGACCTCCTGAGCGTCGGAATACCACAAAAACATGGGTGTGGCCCTAGCATACATGGACAAGCATGGTGTAAGATTCATATATGTATTGCCTAGATCCCGGGTGTGACCGCGTATGGTTGCATGCGATGACACTTAGAGAAGTGTTCGACATGTAGGAGGAAACTCTCGCTGCGGGTCAAACAGAGGGAAACCGGTGGAAGCTTGGGTCGAGCCTTGTTTTTGCTTGTAGATATGACCTAAACAAACCTAAATCAAAAAAGGACATTGGTTAACTCTCGTACGGAGAATGCTAGGGGTTAGACCTATAGGGCCCTTAGATTAAGGTCTCGATTGAAAAGGACCGCCTGAGCGCCGGAATGGCACGAAAACATGCGTGTGGCCCTAGCATACATGCACAGAGGTTTTTAATATGCGGCCCGAAAGTTCAGACGCCAAGGCATCGCAGGGTCCGAGTTGCATGTAATCTCGCAGAGGTACTGTAGTAGCTTCGCTAATTGTCGAGAGGGGCCAAATGGGGGTGAATACAAATCTAACGGCCAAACGATCATTTGAACCGGCCAAAAAATGGTTGAAATCAAATCCCGCTGTTAGGTGAACTCTTCAAGCCTCGCCATGTCAGTATTCCCCGTTATCCTTTGTGGTCGTACCGGTTTAACCCTGTGAGGACTAAATCTTCTTCTATGCTCTACTCTTCTCCCCTATTATTCCCCTCTCCATTACATGCTTAGTCTGTCCACTGGTCTCCAGATCGGAGCTCGCCGTTTGTAACATCCCAAAACTTTACTCCAAGTTGATCATGATCCAAATCATCAAAATTAGGGTTAACAAAAACTTTTCCATCTCAAAATATGAAATCATTCATGTGTATGTGTATTTAATTTAGGAGTTCATTTGAATTGCCATGGTTCTGTGATTCATTGCTTGTAAAATGATTCTTAGGTGAAATAAACATCATCTAAATCATTCGCAAACTTTTCCCAAGGAAAAACAACTCAAAATAAATAAATTAAGTGAATGGTCATTTTTGCCAAATTAACTATCATGCCTACTTTGGCTATTCCTAGTACTCAAAACTTAACAGAAACAATTGTGGATCTTTGCACCCCTTGCTAGTACACATAATGAGGTACCAAGGTCCACTTTGTGATCTGCCAAAAACATTCAAATGCTAAGTTTAAATGACAGTTTAAAATTGAATCTATTTCATATGGGAAGATCCCACTATTCCAAAAACCACTCAAACAAGCTCAATTTTCAAAACCCAAGCAACCACAGAGTCTCAAGCTTATGCCTAGCACACCCACCAAAAATCTTTTCAAAATTCAAAAAGAAGTTTCTTCCGGCCATTTCATCAAACACTTGGCAGGCATAATTCAAACCAAACCAAATTCACTCTTTTGAATAGTGTTCTGGCCAAAATTGTCTCCCATTTGACCCCCATTTGCTCCCATGGTCCCCTCTGGATCAAACCAGGGCATAACTACCCCATCCCCTACCTCCTAGCAGCATGGCCATGCCAAGCCGAGCCCCACCTCGCCGGCCAACTTGGTCACCGCCGCAGCAGACCACCCCCTCTCTCGCCATGTCTGGGAGTTTGCCAGCACCTCACCACCAGCCACTGTCCCCTCCCGAGCCAGGCCCAGTAGTGGACCACCGAGAAAACCCCGCGCCCAGTGCCACCGCGCCATGCCAAGCACGCGCCAGAGAGCTGCACCCGGCACGCGTGCACAAGCCGCCACTCGACCACAACCCGTGCCAACCGCGTCGCCACGACCCAGGGAGCACGCGAGACACCCCCATTCGCTGTCCAATGCCTTACAGCCACCGCTCTCCGTCCAAGCTTCCGCCTCTGCCACTCAGAGCGCCAGCTCCGCCCGACCGCTTACCACCGCCCCTAATCCCGCATTAAAGTCCTAGAGTACCGCCAGGAGACCGCGCGTCGATTGCCACCCTCAGCCATGCCGCTAGCAGCCTGTAGCCATGTCGCCACCATCGCCTGCCCATCCCTCTCGGTCTTGTCGTCGAGCCTATAAAAGGAGGGCACCCCCAGCCGTTTGCAGCACACCACTCCACTCCCCTCACCTCACTGATCGTCCCACACCTCTAGCCGCAGCACAGGGAGCAGAAGCTAGCCGGAATTGTACCGGAGAAGGCCGCCTCTGGAGGAGAAGGGCGCCGCTGATTGCAACCACCCCCGGAGTTGCCTCGACCGTCCCTGAGCTCGCCATTGACCACCAGTCCGTTTGCCCGCTTTGCCGTCGTCGCTGGAGCCCTGGTACGCCCCCCTATGCACCCCCACCGAGCCACTAGGGTTAGAGATCGCCGGCGACAGGTCCGTCATCGACAATGATCCACAGCCGTTGATGCCCACTCTAACCCAACGTCCCACACCACCCCGTACCGCTTCGCGCGTTATGAGCCACTGACTGGTAGACCCCCTGTCAGCTGAACCCCGCGCTACGGAGTGACACTGGGCCGGCCCATTAGCATCTCCCGCGCGACCCAACAGTTTAAATTTATATTTTCCATTTAATTTCAAAAACAGTTCTGTACCTAGATTCAAAAATCAACCCAGCTTGATGAAATGAACCAAAATGTATGAAACCAATTTTGTTAGCAAGGTACTGAAATGCTTAATCCAAGTCCGTTGGATTCAAATTATTTGGATCTGTAGATCAACCTTGGTAAAAATAACAAGGCAGAAGCTTTTCTGCATTCAAACATTTTTCAAAATTCAACATTCAAAGAGCTTTTGAGTTGATTCCAACTCTCAAAAATCACATTTGTTCATACCTTTCAGAATATATAAAAACATATGGGTTTACTTACAAAAATAATGTTCAATTAATAAAAGAATGTCACATAGGCATTTCTAGTCACTTTATTTATTTAAAATAAAAAGGTTAAACCTTGTTAAATTGTGACACCACTTTAAATCATATTCCCATGTACTGAAATATGTGGTGATGACATGTGTCAACATGATCCCATGTTTGAGTTGGAGAATATTAAATCTTAAGTAGTTTTTCAATAAGTAGAAATTACTTTTCTCAAATTAAAATAAATAAGACAAATGCTTTAATCTTGTAAGGTTAAGTGATGATGCTAGATCTCTATAGTACACCTTTGTGTGATGATTGAAAATAGTTAAGTATTGTTTGGTGATTGTGTACCTCGTATTTAATGATAGACACTAGTACCGACCAATGATACGAGGAGGAAGGAGGATACTACGAGGAAGAAGCTGAGGAGAACTTCAACAACTGCTCTGCACAAGGCAAGCTAACACTTGCAACTATGAAAGTTAGATAACCTAGGCAATGCATTAAGCATGCTTGGTTAGACACATTTGATGATACCCAATCCTAGTTTTACTTACCAGTTTAATACTTCGTTTTGTTAGTAAAGCTTCTCTTAGAGTTTACTTAAGTGACTTGTAGATTCTAGGAAGATAACTAAAGGTAGCATAAAGAGCATAAAATTTGGCCTAAGTTAGATAATCTTGATGTCATCCTAAGGCATGAGATTGAACTTAGCAAATCCCCACTTGTTTATCACCCCTCATTAGTAGTTACCCCCACTTGTAGATGCTAGTGCTAAGCATAAAACTTGATCAACTTTAGATGGGAATACTTGGTGAAAATGGTTATGAAAACCTTAGAATGATGAGTCATTCTACTGAAATGTTTTGGTCATGTGTTTTCGAACACCATATGATTTTGGTGACGAAAATGTTGAGGCATGAGCCTTAACCCTTTATAAAACTGATGGTTTTCTGGATGCGATACAATTCCAATTTTACCGTACAACCACAATACCCGAAAATTGGGTAGGGCTTGACTAGAAATTTATATACCTTAGTATGGGTTCCCTCGTAGCCAAGGTCTGAGCTGAGGCTACCTTGTGAAGATTGTCCATCTGTGCAGTACCCAAGATGACAGTTGGTCATGGTTGAGAGGCCAAACTCACAGGAGAGATGCCTATACTAGGGCGTGTAATTGAAAGGTTAGGATTGATTATCCGCATACTAAGTATGGTGAATTCAGGATTGTTCCTAACGGATGTATCGAATGTTGTGGTGAAAGTGTACAATCTCTGCAGAGTGTCAAACTATTCGAATAGCCGCGTCCGTGGTTATGGACAGTTGGAGTGGCCATACTGTTCCCCCGTCAGATGTTTTCAAAATGACTTATGAAATGAATTGAGACTTTGACTTGACCACAACAGAGTTGTGATAAGAAATTCAAATTGCCACCTAGGTGTTATAAAACTTTCAACTAGCTTTCTTTGCTTCTGAACTTAGTAGAGTTAAATATGGATTTTTGCAAAACAACCCTAGAGCCTAGTGTCCTACTACAAAAACCCCCTTAACTTGTTAGTATTAGTTTGCGAGTACTTAAAGAGTACTCATGGCATTGTCCCTGGCTATTTCCGTGACCAGACTATGAAGAGGAGTACCAGGATGATGGACCGCAAGAAGGTTACGACAACTAGGATCATCTCCCATCATCAGTATTGCCTGTGACCTAGAAGATGGAGCTTCGCCCATGCTACCATTACTATTACGTTATTCCGCTGCTTGAGTTGTATTAAGAACTGGATCATGAGATCCTTATTTGTGTAAGACCTTATGTATGGTTTGTAATGGATGATGTATTGTGATATCCAAATCCGTTATGTCTCGCAAAAATGGTAATCCTCGGATTGCGATGTATGGCATAACAGGCATCTGGGATTAAAAATCCGGGTGTTGACACCGTTGCTCTCCTTGTGTTCCCTCCATGGCCAGTAAACCTCCCATGCCCTTAATCGAAGCTCGCTGTCGTCACCCTTGCCTCGTTTTTCCTAGTCGCCATGTCGGAGCTTCGCGTCCCTAGCCTAGCCTCTCGTCGCTTCCTAGACCTTCTCGCATGGCAGAGCGCTTTCAGCCAGGAAATACGGACAGGCGACCGACCTCGAGCGGTTGCACACTATCGTGCACTCCAGGAATGGTAGCCCTAGCAGAGGAGTTCGACGAGAACACTCTCATGGCCACCGTAATGGGCACGCGTCCCTCCGTGTCACTGGAAGACTTGCTGTCGGCTTTCAGGTCTCATTTTTGAATCAGACGAAAAGTGGTCAATATTGAGGTATGCGCGTCGCCATTCAATTTCTTCGTCTGGTTCACGCACAGCTCCGACAGCGAGCGCGTTCTGCATTCTTCCTGTTCTTTCGAGTGTTGTGGGGAGAAAATGAGCTTCCTGCGTTGGCAACGCGCCTGTGGGTGGGACGATTGCTTGGGGAAGCTTTGGTTCTTCTCTAAACTCGGCTTTGACGACCTCCATTTGCATGCTTGGGAACCGGAGGCCCTCAGGTCATCAGTAGCCTTGGCGGTGAGCTGGTGGAGATTGTGCCACCGAGCGACAGATGGATCATCGAGGTAAAGGAGTGGATGAAAGATCTAGACACCGTTCCTAAGATATACAATGTCGATATTCCAAGCAGGGCAAGAGGACAACTTTGATAGAAGCACCCGGTGATCATCCACCTGCAGGACGTTCTGGATCCGGTACATGGCATTCAGGACCCCGGCGAGGCGGCCAGAAAGCGTCCTCGTCACCTGTAGTGTTGGCCTAGAAGGATCGATGGCACATGACCACCATCGTTCCGCGATGGAGCACACAGTTTCTATGACGGGACCAGACATTTATAAGCTGGTGGTTCTGATTTCCCTCGAGTGAAGATAGAGCTTTAGTGAATCTGAAAGATTATTGACTTGAGAGTGGAGCACGTAGTACGCCTGGAGCTAGCTTATGTAATAGTTTGAACTATTGTAGTATGTGTGGCTACTGAATTCTAATGTGTGGCTAATGAATTTTTAGTATGTGTGGCTAATGAATTTGTATGAATAACCAATGTTAACCTCCTGAAAAGAGGGTGGGATGGCAATGATCAATGTCACTGTTGCCAGGAAAATGCTGCTAGTGAGCGATCCAAAAGACAAGATATGTTGCTGGTTTGTATGCCTCGAACAATTTTTACTGAGTTTTTTCGAGATGGTGCATGATTATGTATGAAACATGCATGAATAAACCATGAAAGATCAGTTCATAAATGCTATGTGGATCTTGTCTACCTCAGATAAGTATGAGAGTAAACTGAATTCAACCACGGACAGTAATTGAATAAATAGATACATCTTGATAGTATTTGGTTACTTCAGAACTAATTCCATACTACAGTATGGGATAGCTGCACAAAAGGGGTCTATTGCCTCTACAAAAGGCATTCTACAGAGTTAGCCTAAACTTAACTGTTCTACTCTGAAGAAACTGTAGATCTCCACCATAAAACTTGGCTTGCCAATTGCCTAAAGAGGACGTAAGTTTAGTGACCGTTCGACCGCAACTGATCTTTTTTCTTACTACCAAACTTCAAGAGATCTGCAATGTTCATGCACTAGTTGATGCGCTTGAACCAGTCCCAGTTTAGTATGAACAGCCACGCCCCCGCAGCGATTTATTCGAACGTGAACTCCGGCATCTCGTGGAAGGGATCGTAGGTCCCTGTGAATCTGAACCTGAATTCTGGTGTTGAGCTGTTACCCGTCGTCGGCTCCAACTATTGAACACTCCAACAAGATAAGTGTAGATGGATGCTCGCCGCCGTGTTGTGGCCGCTGATGGTGCGTAGGATGGATCATCTTTGCCACTGACATCGTGCGCCTAGATTGCCCCACTGTGGTAAGGTCGCCCGCGCCGTGACATGGAGGTGAGAGTTTTTCGACCTTGGCGCCACCCTGTTCGAGGGTTTGTTTCCTCGGCGGCATGCTCACATGAACGCTTTGGAACGTACCTTCTTTCTCCTGCACAGAGCACACGAAAATGCCGCCGCGCTCTTTCTCCATGACGCTCGCTTGGCCCTGTTGGATGCCGCCATGGCCTTCGTTGCCGCCGCCGCGGCCGCAGATACAACACATTCTGCAAAATCAACCGTCTCGGATGGCAATAGGAGACCAGCATTGAAGTACAGCCGCATGGCCTGCCTCAGTGGGGCCAAATAGCCAAGCTTCAGCGGCGGTCGCAGTGGTGGCCACGGTGGCGGCTTCTACTTAGGCGGGGCCATAGCTAAGCTTCCTAAGAGTGTAGTTATTTGAAACTAGTTCGACTAACTGTTGAAATCTTTATTTCCCTTCTCAGCATAGGAGTGCTGAGATATTCAAAATATAGGTCGTGGCTAGTAACTGGATCGGGCAATGTACATGGTCAGGGTTCCATTTTAAGTATATTTATGACTATGTCCTTATTTCTGTCCAAAATTTTGCCACTGCCACTACGCTCATTGAATTGTAGCAACAACATTAGAAAGAGGGGAAGAGGATGTGGCATTTTACTAATTGGCAGGCCCCGCCACACCAACTATCAATGGCACGCATCCTAGGTTCGAGGATTAGTGCTCCCCATTATTTTGCGATTTTCCATATTCTATCGCTCGTAGCTCCGCTTCTCTCCGGTCCACTAATCTCGTCCTGCCGCCGCCACTCTATCCCGTCATGCAACACTCTCGTCCTCCCATCATCCCCTACATGCCCTACTCTCCCTGCCCTGTCTCCTTGCCTCCGTCCCTACCTAGTCGCGTCTGGGAACGAAAATTAAGAGGAGGGCGCTAGGTTCTCGCGCAACGATGGTGGCTTTCATCTGGATCCCGCTTGGAAATGGATCCTACACTGCCGGAGAACACATAGATGGGTCCTGTCCGGCTGGAGAGTGAGGAGATGGACCCTTCAAGGCTAGAGAACATGGAGGAGCACGAAATAGGGGAAGATGACACCGAGTCCAAAGCTTTGGAGCCCTGGAGCCCATTGAACATGCCGTACATCCTCCCTGAAGGGTAAGAACTGCAATTCCATCTCTGCATTTCCCAATTAGTGTTTCTAGTACCATGGTGATTAAGAGGATCTGTGTTGGTCACCATAGGACGTCTGCTGCATCCATATTTCTTTTGACGATTCGGCATGGGTGTCGGACTGAAACCTTGTCCGACGGTAGAATCAGCTAAAGGATTTGATTATCTACCGATGAGACGCGGAGGACATAACTCTAAGTGACTTCACATGCAATTTGGCAAGTTTCCGATTGGATAGCATGAGACACAAATTCATAGACTTTCTGAAACGTTAGGACTGAGGAGGCTCTGGCCATGATGTGGGGTGAACACCTCGGCATGAGGACTATGCTGATGTTTGTGCACATCATTAACAAGGATACTAGGGAAGAGACTATCATGAATGATACTGGTCCTTGTGGAATGCAAACATAGCAGCCTCTGTTTGCAATATCGAGCGCGACGACCCATCCTGTCGTTTACCATGATGCTTTCTCAAGCGATCATGAAGCCATCAAAATATGTGGCTGTCAGGATGATTTTGTGCTCGAAGATGATGATGATGATAATAAAGCACATCCAAATGTGGCTGCTGACCCTGATAGGATGGATAGTAGGGAATATTTGGTTGATTCGAACTATGAGCCTAACTATTGGACTGATGAGGAAGAGGAATGTGAGGATGCGGAAATGGGATGCAGATACGATGACGAAGACGTGAACAGGATAGGGACAACCCTACAATTGATGAGGGGACTCTCTTTGAGGCTATGGATGAAGGAAGATATGCATTTGCTACCTATGCAATAAGATTTGGGTACACATTTATCATTAAAAAGAGCGACCAAAAGAGATTTAGGGTGCATTGTAGGGAAAGTAAGGTGTGTAAATGGAAATTGCATGCATCTCCAATGCTGGGTGGACACCCATTTTAGGTTGCAATAGCTACATTTAGTTTTGGAATTCTCATATTTGTTTTGCTGATGAGTCCTCTGACTTATTTTTATTTCTATCAAATGAAGATCAAGGTAAACACAAAGAAACACAACTGCCCTAATACTTCTTTAAGTGATAAAATTAGATAGGCGATAACCAAGTGGATTGTTGTTATGGTACTTGACTGGGTGAGGCATGATCATAGCATTGGACCTGCTGAACTCAGAACTAAGATTAGCAAAAAATTTAATATTATGATTCCTTACCACCACAGAGTCTTTGATGGGAAGGAGATGGCTCTAGACTTCATTCAGGAAAAGTGGACTGACAGTTTTCATATGTTTTATAGTTTCAAAGCTGAGATAGAGAAGACATCACCTGGTAGTGTTGTTGACATTGATTACGAGGTTGTGAAAGGAAGAGAAAATGCCTCAAGGGGGTCAAGTATAAGCAGACAGATAAGAAATGCTTCAAGAGATGTTTTGTCTGCCTAAAGGCATGCTGGAAGGGGTTACTAGACAGCTACAAGCCATACTTGTCAATAGACACAACTTCTTTAATATGGAAGTTCAGGGGACAGCTTGCTACCGCTTGTGTTGTGGACATGCATAATTGCCTTTTTCCCGTAGCTTATGATGTTCTTGTGGGTGTATCGACTGAAAGCTAGACATGGTTCATGCAGAGACTATGTGCAGTAATTGGTCACCCTAAAGGCTTGGTGATACACACTGGTGCATGCAAGGGGCTTCAGAATTTTGTTGATGTTGTGTTTCCTAGGGTTGAGCATAGGGAATGCATGTGGCACCTTGCTACTAGCTTCAGGAAGAAGTTCGAAGGAAAGACCTTTGAAGACAACTTGTGGCGATCAACATACACGTACATCCCAAGCACGCATGCTACTTACATGCAGAACTTGTATACAATGCTGAAGCTGAAGGAATACCTCGAAGAACATCACAACAAGTTATGGGCCAGAAACAAGTTTGGTGATTTAAGCAAAGTGGATTATGTTGTAATAATCTGACAAACAGTTTCAATGCTACGATTAGGAGCATGAAGTCACATGCAATTGCTATTTTGTTAGATGCAATAAGATAGTGTATAATGGCAAAGATAATTTTAGGCAGAGAATTTGTGCGAGAAAATTTGTAGGCCATAAAATAGTTCCAAAGGTGGTTTTGTTACTGAATGCAAGAACCAGGGCAATGATAACGATAAAGACGAGGATGGTCAGAAGTTCTAGTACATTGGCTAAGTTTTATGGAGAAGACAAGCATGGAACTGAATGGAGGTATACTGTAGACATTGGAAACAAGACTTGTTCATGTAGGAAGTGGCAGGTTAGTGGTCTGCCATGCCACCAAGCACCGCATTTCATCTTAAAGCTGAGAGGTAGTGGTGCTGAAATAGAGAACTATATTCATAACTATTTCTCCATGGACAAGTTTCCTGCAACTTATGCAGAAAACGTACCACCTATGGCTGATGAAAATGATTGGGAGATAGTCAATTCAGGGTTCAAACTCGAACCACTAGTTCTTAGGAGGCCACCTGGGAGGCCTAGAAAGCAAAGGATCGAAGCCTTTACTAAAAAAGGTTCGAGACTAGGAGCAAGGAAGAGGAAGTGCAAACTGTGTGGAGGGTTGGGCCATATCAAGAGGCTAAGCAAAACCCCAGTTCAATGGGATTTTGAAGATGCTGACCTTGTCCCCGTTCACACCCCGGAAGCACAAGATGAGGCTTCTCAGGTAGAATTGGATAAAGCACAATGAGATAACATAGAGGAAGTGCTGCATGTGGAGGACAACGGTGATGAGGGGAAACATTGATGCACATGTGGAGGGAAATGTTGGTAAGTAGCAAGTTGATGAGGACGTGGAGGTGCCAGCGGGGATAGGGGTGAAAGAAACAAAAGGGTAAGCGGGAGCAGACACGGAAGGGAAACAATAATAATGGAGTTGAATTTGAATATGAAGAAGTTGTTGGGGTGATTGAGGATGTTCTTGAGGATCTTTCGGCTAACTACAGGAGAAACAAGAAATCCGTGCCAACATCGTCTGATTCTCCGGACGAAGGGTAAGCTTGAAACTTGTTTTAGTTGGCATTTTGATTATTTTTGTTTCAGTCCTCATCAACTATTGTTTAGTGCAGCGTGGGATTGAACAATAATAAGAGGAGCAGAGAGAAGCTATCACAGTAACATCGTTTCTTGAATTTTCATTGAATTGAACTATTCATTTGTAATTTATTTATATCTAGTGCTTGTAACAGGTATGTGTGATGTGGACCAGATTCCAGGTCGTGGAATATTACATTAATTTTTAAACTGATTATCCATAAACAATAATCGTGGATTTTTAACTGTACAACGACCAAAATTTTGGGAATGCCCTAGAGTAGGTGAGGCTCACCTCCCTTGGATTACCATCTCAAACAACATGACACGCACGTATCCTTCTCCTCTGGCACACTCCAAAATTATAACTATTCCATCAAGTGATGGGAGTAGAGACAACGTACCTTCCCATCATCCTCTCCTTGTCTTTGTTAGCGACGTCTGATACTCGCATCAGCTACATGAGGGGCATTGATTCTCTCCTCGGTTCTGCTCATCGGCGACTTTTCATTTCTAGCAATGGAAACTTCATCCACATAGTCCTACCAGAGCTCCCATGATGGCTGCGGTGGTGCTGCCGGATTATCCGGAGGTGGCCATGGTCGCGTAGCCTGCGGTGGCAAACACACTTACAACTTGGCCAATTTACCCGAAGAGGTCATTAAGATACCGTACATGGATTAAATATAGGCTCAAGTGACCCTATTCGACTATTCCGCTCCCAATTTCTTCGTCATGCATGACGTCCTCCGTGTCGCCGTCCGCCTCTTCCTAGTAGGAATCAATGAGGACGAGCCCGGCGGCGTTACTCCTCACAAGTTATACACAGCGCGCTGCATCGATAACGGTGGAGGGCCTATGCCCAGGCACTGCACAGAAGCGTGCCTTCCTTCGGGGTTGCGTAGATCCGGGTGGATCTTCCAACGGTGAGCTATGTACAGCCAAAGCAACGCCTCTCACTCCTTCATGAACCGCCTTGGCAAGTACGCGCGCGTGCATGCGGATCGGACCATTGCCCTCTTCCTCTCTGGTAGCTGGCGGCAATGCTCCTTGATCTTCCTCAACAACGCGTTGCCGCGCAAGAGCAGCATCACGAGCACCCCGACATTGCTGACCTCGTAGCCGGCCAATAGCCTCGCTAGCGGAGGCCGAGTATGTCATAGTGGGCGAACATCTTGGCCTCGTACAAGCTGAGACGAGGCCTCTCCATGGCGAGGCGCCGTGAATTTAGGAAGGATTCGATGCCTATGCTGATGCGAGTTGCAGGGAACGAAAGGTGTTTGAGATTCAGCCACACGTCGCGGTTATAAAGTCAAGGAAGTAGGCCCACTTGTGGTTGCGAGTGCCAATAGGGATTCAGAACTGCCTACTCGCGGATCTCTCTTTTAAGGACGATCCTTATCGTCCATTCTCTCCAATCCAATGGTGCCTAACAATGGGGACGCATAATAAACCTTTCCCCGTAGGGGGCTTCTAGAAGACCCGATATGATGACTACCAGTGGGCGCTAGCCTTATGATCCAACGGCTGTGATTGGCCCTTAGGGATAGGCATAGTTTCTGCAAGGTTAACGAGCTAGTCAACGGGGTTTATCATGGCTTTGACCAGACTTCAAAAAATCATAAGTCTTTCACAAAATCTTTTTATTAACCAAAGTCCCTGGAATGGATATACACCATGATGTAGCATGTGTGAAAATTGCCTCGGGCCCTCGGGCGCGCCCTGGTCTTGCACCTCCTTTGCAAAAAAAAAGTTTTTTCGGATTCAGAAAATGGAAAGTTGAGATTTGTCCAAATGACCATGCAATCTCTAGTTGGAGAAGTCGCTTGTGATGCCTAGAGGGAGATAGGTGCCGGTTCTAGGGTCAATCCATGGAGTGGTTCCATGTTCTAGGGGGGCGAGCGGGGGTCTAGGGTTGAAAGCCATGTTAGCTCCCACTCGATAGACATCCGGGTGGTGACTTAGGTGCCAAAGAAACTGGTATGAATTGCTTATGATTTTATGAGGCCAGTGGGTCACATGCAAGGTATCTAGGAGCCGTTCTCACATTTTTTATTTTCTTTCGTGTTGTCCAAAAAAAGGCTAGACCCGCCGGCGGCCGCGGCAACGCAGGGGTCGGTGCAATCTTTGACCCAGGCATGCATCCAGCCTAGGTACCTGATATGGGATCCCTTGTGGGATTGGCCCTAGCGTGGCACGATCTTCACGGATTTGAGGCGGGGAGTGAGGGGAAGCCCGATGAACATGATGAACGCAACACAAATGCAAGGTGAAGATAGAAATGCACGCAAACACAACCCGATTCGATTTTCTCCCATTGGTTCGAACAACCAATCCAATAGAATCCTCGGCGAGAGACCGTGAGAGGTAGAATAACCAAAGAAGAGATCGGCAAGCGGATGATAGAATCCAAATCAAAGAAGAGAGTAGCAACCAAGTAGAATCCCCAAAGGGGAGATACCTAGCACTACTAGAATCCTTGACAAGGAGATACCAAACACTTGAGGAGGGCCTTGACGACTTGGAGACAAACACCAAACTCCAAGGCCCTATACAACTCATAGATTAACTACAGAGATGGGTTCCCATCTAGGGTTAGGCACAAGCCTTCATTCATCATCAACTCCAACTAGATTTGAGCCACCAGGGGGCTATTTATAGTACTAGGGGCGAAGGAGTAGGTGGGAGGGAATATTCCGAGCATCAAACCCTTTACATCACGTAGACTAGGCATTCCGGTGGTAAGTCCGGTATCGTCGGAATTGGCGCCGAGATTTCCGGCGAGCGCCAAGTTTTCTGGTCTTCAGTCGGAAGGCCATACAGTAAGCTGTTTCGGCGGGGAGGTCGGTTCGCTAGTTGTGTCGCCTGGAATTCTAGCGGAGAGTCCAGTTCGTCAGGTTGGGAGCCAGAAGTTCTGGCATGGCTTCCAACGACGCTGGACCTGGCGCCGGAAGTCTTCTTCCATCTTTTCTTACATGCCTCTTGTTTGGAGGTCTTGGTTCCTGGGATCTTCCTGGTCTCCTCTTGGGGTCTTGTTCATGGTCCTGGTCATAGCATTAGCACTTGTATCAAGTTGTATCCCAATCACATGATAACCAAAGGAGGGCGAGATATGGAACAAATTCACCTTTGTGGGTTTGGTTGATGTAGCATGCTGTGGACCAATGGTGAACGCCTTGTGTTGGGCTGCATCATCTCCCCCCGCTTGAAAACGAGTCGTCCTTGACAAAGTTCCATCATCATGGAAGGAGAGAGGTGTACCCATTGTTTTGACCTTGTATGCAATTGGATGTCCGGTGTCGTAGCCTTGTTCTAATTGGTTGAAGATCATGAAGTTGAGCTTGTCATCAAGTCATGGTTGGAGATCTTGTGGCATGTTCCGTGTAGGTTGTTGTTGAGCTTGTGTACCCTAAAAAACCGACAAAAAGAGAGAGAGAGAGTTGTATGATGGGTTGTTACTATGGGTCACACTCAAATCACTCTTCTCACTTTTTGTGGCATGCGACGTGTCACTCATGATTTTTGCACTCATTTGAGGCTTGTGGAACTCACTCACGTGTTGGTGGATCACTCTCTGACCACTCGTCTCACAAGGATCCTTAGCTTGCTTTATCTTGGGCAACGACGTCATGTTGGAAATGATAACTTGGCTTGGCGTCATAGGTTAGGTCACAAACGTCTTGTCATTCCACTTAAAGGAGTATTGGTTGGAGGTACCATCATGTAGAGCGCCCTTATCGTATTTCCATGGTCTTCCAAGAGGCATGCGACACACGGTCATTGGCAAGACATCACACTCGACTGTGTCTTGGTATGGGCCAATCTTGAAGGAGACGTTGACCTTGTGTTTGATTTGGATGGTGCCATTGTCATCATGCCACTTGACATGATATGGATGAGGGTGCTCCATGTATGGTAACTTGAGTTTGTCACAAAGATCGATGCTCGCAAGGTTGTGACAACTTCCTCCATCAATTATAACTTTTATGGAATTGCCATCAATTCTGGCTCGGGTTTGGAAGATGTTGAGGCATTGATCCTCTCTAGGAATGGAGGTGGTTGTCAAGACTTCGGCGATGACAAGTGAGGGACTTGGATCATGTTCACATATAAGCGTGTCCTCATCTTTCATTGCGGCATCCTTTGAGATTGCGGCTTGTGTCAAGGCTACATATTCATCTTTGCTCACGGAGTATGTTGCGCCGTATCATCCGTTAGCATGACTCTTGTGTTGATGCACTTATAAGACTTGTGGCCCTTTCCTCCACACATGTAGCAAACTATTTGACTATCCGTTGTTATGTTGGAGGAGGCTGCCATAGGTGTCTTGGTTTGCTTTGAGGAGCTTGGTGCTTGGTTTGTTGGCTTTGAGGGGGTATTCGCGTTGATTGGAGCAAAGTATGCACGTTTCTTCTCATAAGCATTTTCTTTTTGCAAGTGGTGCTCAGCTTGGTTGATTGGTGAAGGAGGTTCACGAGAGTCTTGTAAGGTTGGAAATCGACTATTTTGCGTATTGGACGGCTCAAACCATTGAGGAACCATGCTATCATTTTCTCCTCGAGCTCCTTCACATCGGCTCTCATCACAGTCATCTCCATTTCCTTGTAGAAATCTTCAATTGTTTTTGTTCCTTGCTTCAAGTTTTGTAACTTGTCGAAGAGGTCTTGGCGATAGTGCTCGGGGAAAAATCTTGCATACATCACGTTCTTCATCTCGGTCCAAGTGGTGACCGGTGGTTCCTCTAGCTTCTCACAATTGTTTTGGTAGTCTTCCCACCAAACATTGGCGTAGTCCTCAAACTCAACAGATTCCATTGCGAATTTCTTCTCTTCGGAAAAGTTGTGGACTCGGAAGATCTTGTCGACTTTGAGCTCCCATTCAAGATATGCATCGGAATTTTATTCTCCTTTGAACTTGGGAATAATGAACTTGAGCTTCCCAAACTTGCCATCATCACGCTCATGGTGGTTGTTGTTGCGATATTCATGGTGCATACTTGCGTCACTTGGAGGGTGTGGAGGCGGCGGAGGAGGATCTTGATTTCCGTGAGGCGGTTGTGGAGGAGGAGATTAATGATGCTCGAAGTCCCTTCTTTGAGTTTGCTTGGCATCATTGACATTCATAGCTTGTCGGTGTCGGTGGTGTTGTTGTGCATGCAGTTCGTTACGTCAATCTTGGCGTGCATCCACTTCAACATCGCTTGTATCCCATGCTGGTGCTTGGTTTTGTGGAAGAGGCACATGGTGGTCATGAGAAGGATGGTGGCGCCTATCATTGAATTTTTCTTCATCATGATGTGCCCGTTGGTGTTGTACGTCGATGATTGCTTGTTGTGGTGGTGGACCATGATCTTGGCATTGTTGTTGAGGTTGAGGAGAATTTGGGTCCACCGCTTGAGCATGATGATGACGAGCTTGTTGGGCCCCATTATGGTGGTGGGATTCTCCACGACGGGAGTTTGACCTTGAAGACTCGCCATGTCGACTTGAGGAGTGTGTGCGGGATGAACTTGACGAGCTTGAACAGTGACCATGTCGGTTGCCAAGGTTGGAAATAGCTTGGTGAAGATCTTGGAATTGTGCGTGGTGCTTAGCTTGATGTTTTCATTCACGATACTCAAATTCTCAAAAATTATCATTGAGACGATGATCCAGTCGCTGAAATTGAGTATTGTATTCTTGGCGTTGCGCCCATAAGTTGTGGCGCATGGCGAAACCGTCTTGGTTGTTGAAGTTGCTATATCCACTAGCTCCACTTGCCCTAGGCACTGTGAACAAACACACTTGATAGATAGGGTGAGATTGGTGGAATGGTAATTGCTACCTTGCCTCACCGGAGTCAAAAATTGGAAAGATTGTTCTTGTCGGAAGCAAAGCGAATAGTGAGTACATGATACACACACAAATGCCTATGGTGGTAGGTTAGTATAGTGGATAGCAAATGGAACAACCAAATGAAAAGGTTATTATCAAAAGTGGTAAAGGACCAAAGATCAAAAGCAAAAAGGATACGATCTACAAAAACACGGGGAAAACACACACGTGGACATAAATAGGGTTAGCACGACTATGAAAGTGAGCGCAAAATGTCCTAACTATGACTAAGCTCGGTGTCGTGCCAACACAAGGATATACCATAGCTCGTTTGCAACAATATTGAAGGAGCAACGGATTTTCACGCTTGCCTTGCACTAACTCGCACTCTTGCTTAGAAGCTTTGGACTCTCTTTTGTATCGGTATCTTTCTTTTTCTTTTGCTTTTTGTCTTTTTTGATATCTCTTTTCTTTCTATGCTATGGAGTCAAATTTTGCTATTGCCTATGCACTATCACTTCATAATATCAAGTGCACAATGCTTCGGCAAACACAAAATGAGCCACTCTCGATAGGTTAGGTATCACACAACGGAAGAAAGTCTATACAAGGGTGGTGTAAGTTATACCTTTGGTATTGTTGAAGACTTGCTACCGATGTTGGGGAACATGTTCGGGTGTCACGGTGTCGAAGAGCGTGGTATGTACAGATGTTGCGGAAGCTTGATGTTAGTTTTGGCGACACACACGTGAAACACGAACAAACACAAAAGGAAACTGTCAAAATTTGGGGCCTGATAGTTTTTTGGCAAAATAGCAGAAGGTGTCGGTTCTGTCACCGGAAATTCCGGTGGGGAGTTCGACGTCGCCTGAACTCTCGCCAGAATTTTCGGTCGAAGAACTGGTTCGCTGGATTGGTCGCCGAAAATTGTTTGTGACGAACGACAAAAATTCAAATCAATAAATTTGTCGAAATTTGCTGGGGGATAGGGCAAGGAAGGTAGATCGACACCCAAAGCAATTGATCTGGGGAACAAAACCACGAGAAACTCACCAAATCGATAGATCGATCCATAATCAATTTGGGCAATATTTTTGGTAATTTCGGATTTATGGTGGAAAGTGGGGAACAAAGTCAAATCCGTGGCAACCAAAAGCTGCTGATACTAGTTGATATGGGATACCTTGTGGGATTGATCCTAGGGTGGCCCGATCTTCACGGATTTGAGGCGGGGAGTGAGGGGAAGCCCGATGAACACGATGAATGCAACAAAAATGCAAGGTAAAGATACAAATGCACGCAAACACAACCCGATTAGATTTGCTCCCGTTGGTTCGAACAACCAATCCAATAGAATCCTCGGCGAGAGACCGTGAGGTAGAATCACCAAAGGAGAGATCGACAAGCGGATGATAGAATCCAAATCAAAGGAGAGAGTAGCAAATAAGTAGAATCCCAAAGGGGAGATACCTAGCACTACTAGAATCCTTGACAAGGAGAGACCAAACACTTGAGGAGGGCGTTGACGACTTGGAGAAAAACACCGACCTCCAAGGCCTTGTACAACTCATAGATTAAATATAGAGAGGGGTTCCCATCTAGGGTTAGGCACAAGCCTTCATTCATCATCAACTCCAACTAGATCTGAGACACTAGGGGGCTATTTATAGTACTAGGGGCGAAGGGGTAAGTGGGATAGAATATTCTGGGCATCAAACCATTTACAACACGCAGACTGGCGATTCCGGCGGTAAGTCCGGCACCACAGGAATTGGCGTCGAGATTTCCGGTGAGCGCCAAGTTTTCCGGTCGTCAGCCGGCAGGCCATAAAGTAAGCTATTTTGGCGGGGAGGTCGGTTCGCCAGTTGTATCACCAGGAATTCCGACAGAGAGTCCGGTTCACGGAGCTGGGTGCCGAAAGTTCTGGTGTGGCTTTCGGTGGCGCTAGACCTGGCGCCGGAAGTCTTCTTCTGTCTTCTCTTCCATGCCTCTTGCTTAGGGGTCATGGTTCCTAGGGCTTTCGTGTCCTCTCCTCTTGGGGTCTTGGTCATGGGCCTGGACATAGCTTTGGCACTTGTATCAAGTAGTATCCCATTCACATGATAACCAAAGGAGGGTGAGATATGGACCAATGGGTTTGGTTGGTGTAGCTTTGGAGGGTGAATTCACCTTTGTGGGTTTGGTTGGTGTAGCATGATGTGGACCAATGGTGAACACCATGTGTTGGGCTGCGTCAATACCCCATGGGGCACCCCAAAACATTTTCTTAGAAAATTTAGAGTGTCTCATAGGGTACCTATGATTCGAAACCTCCTTTACCGGGTCGTAACTCAAGAAAAATATAGTATATGCTTGCACCACGAGATAAATACCCACCTCCCCGGAATGGCCATACACCATGATGTAGCATGTGTGAAAATTGCCTTGGCCCCTCCAGCGCGCCCTGGTCTTGCACCTCCTTTGGAAAAACACCGATTTTTTGAGTTCATAAAATAGAAAGTCGAGATTTATGCAAATGACCATGAAATCTCTAGTGGGAAAAGTTTCTTGGGATGACTAGAGGGAGCTAGGTGTCGGGTCTTGTCTCAATCCATGGAGTGGTTCCATGATCTAGGGGCGAGGGGTGGCATCTAGGGTCAAAAGCCATGTTAGCTCCCACTCGATAGACATCCGAGTGGTGCCTTGGGTGCCAAATGAACTGGTATGACTTTATTATGATTTTATGAGGGCGGTGGGTCACATACAAGGTCTCCAGGAGCCGTTCTCACATTTGTTTTATTTTCTTTGGTGCTATACAAAAAACGGCCAAACCCGCCGGTGGCCGCGGCAATGCAAGGGTTAGTGCAATCTTGTACCCAGGCATGAATCCAGCATAGATACCCCATGGGGCACCCCAAAAAAATTTATAGAAAATTTAGAGTGTCTCGTAGGGTATCTACAGTTAGAAACCTCATTTACTGGGCTATAACTCAAGAAAAATACAGTATATGCTTGCACCACAAAATAAATACACCATGATGTAGCATGCATGAAAATTGCCTTTGGTGGGTCACATACAAGGGATCCAAGAGTCGTTCTCACATTTTTTTGATTTTCTTTGGTGCCGTCCAAAAAACGGCCAAACCCGTCGGCGATCGCGATAACGTAGGGATCGGTGCAATCTTGTACCCAAGCATGCATCCATCCTAGGTACCCCATGGGGAACCCGAAAACATTTTTTGCAGAAAATTTAGAGTGTCTCATAGGGTACCTGATGCAGCCCGTCCTACGGACGCCCCTCCATCTACACCACCAAGTCCCCTAAGTGGACCAATGACTCGCGCCCGAGCCAAGCTCCTACAAGCTAAGGTTAACTCGCTCCTTTCCTCGTGTGACTTTGATATGCCTTTGGATGGCTTGCTACTTCATGCAACTATGCTATGCATCCTCGGCTATGAAGTCCCAGTACATCACCAGGCCCCCATGAAGGAAGAACAAGGAGTAGGATAAGGAGAAGCAGCTGCTGAAGCTCAACACACCGGAGACTCCGGACCAGCAGACCGGAGTCTTCGGTCAGACACACCGGAGTCTCTGGCCGACCTCCTGACTGACCCTAGAAACCGACCTGGGGACATTCAATATGCCCCTCTAGAGATGGACTAGAGTTTCCGGTCTAGACCGGATTCTCTGGACCGCCCCACTGGAGTCTCCGACCTGTGCGTCAACAAGCATGTAAAGGTCTTTTGGGTCTAGCCCATGTAACCTCCTAGATTCGCCCCAACTTCCAGTTTTACCCTAAACTACTCTTGTTTAAGTGGCTGGCCTATAAATAGCCCCACCCCGCTATTGTAAACCGTAGACTTGGATAATTGTAATTGAAGAAACCCTAGAGTATCTATCAATTGCTAGTCTCATGCTCCTTGACAAGGAACACCAATTATCCCCCACTTCTTGGATTTTGCCTCGTGCGTTCAAGTTGTACAAGTCCTTGGAGTCGGTTTCTCATCTCCAAGAAGTCAAGATATCATAAAGCCTCTCACCCCGGTTGTTGGCCGTGGGAGAGTGTATTGCCCAACGCCGATCCTAGGGATTGTGTTGGACCGTTTGCCACCGACGTGAGCTATTTGCTTGTATCGTGTCTTCGTGTGTGTGCGTGTGTTCATCGAGTTCTTCGCTTGTGAGTCCGTGGATTTCATCCTCCTTCCACTTGTCTTCACTTTGATTTCCACGGGAATTCGTGAAAGATCGGGCAACCCCAAGGGGTCACCCTTAACATATTGGTATCAAGAGCAAGGTTGATCACGAATTCCCACAAATTTTTCTCCTATCCACCATAAATTAGAAAATTCCCCAAAAAATAGCCCCAATTTGTCTTTGGATCGATCTCTCGTTTTGGATTGTTATTTGTGGTTTTGATCCGACCAAATCTTGTCTAAGGTGTTGGCCCATCTTTTGCTTGCGTTTCCCAGCCCAATTTTGGACAATTTTTCACGAATTTGAGGACCCAAGGAGTGGATTTCTGCTCAAGAACATGAGCAGTTTGAGCTGTGTCCCTATACATGAGTCTCCGTCCTGAACACACCAGAGTGTCCGGCCGACACCGGAGTATCCGGCCTACACCGGAGTTTCCGGCCCTGACGCCAGACTTTGCCTTTTGCCTCTTATCTTGCATTGTCTAATTTCCCCCTTGTTTGTTTATGTTCCGTGTGCGTGTCATCAACTAACAGCAGCTTCCACAACATTACCTGCGCTCCTCGACACCACGGCAATCGAACATCATCCCCCAACACCGACCGCAAGTTCATCATCATCAACGAAGGTATAACTTGCGTCACCTTGTTAACCCCTATATTCCTTTGTGTGTACCTATCCCACGAGAGTGGCTCATCTTGTGTTTGCTTGGGCATTGTGCATTTGTCCTTGGATAGTGAGAGTGCAAAAGCAATAGCAAGAGTGACTTGGTAGCATCAAAGGGAGAGCAAAAAAGCAAAATAAAAATACAAAGATGCATAGTCTCCCAATACGAAGAGAGTATCAAGATTTTAAGAAAAAAGAGAGAAAAAAAGCACGACCAAGTCAAGTGCACAAATCCGTTGCTCCTTCTTCCTCTTTGCAAATGAGCCACTTTCTCTTCTTGCATTGGCACGACAACCAAGCTTAGTTGTCGTTAGGACTTTTTGTGCTCTTTTTCATAGTCGTGTCAATCCCATTTTTCTCCACGTGTGTGTATAGTCGTAGGTTCCCATCACCCTTTTAAGTTGTTGACCTTTAACTTGACTTGAGTTTTGTTGGATCTTACCCACTTTTGACTATCCTATTTGTTTGGTTGGTTCTTTGGCTTTCCACCATCCCCACCTTCCACCAAAAGCTCTTGAGAGTTTAGTCCTTTCTTTTAGTGTGAGCTTTCTTTGCGATTTAACTTTGCAAGCTTTTAGTTCTCTTGTGTGGAAACTAGTTTGATATAATCCACAAGGTGAGGTAAAAGTATAACTCTCCACATATTTTCCTTCATTTATAATCCTTGTTGGCTTTGCATCATGGGTAGGCATGGTGAGACGCCACAACCACCTCCACCTCAAGAGGAAGGCACACAATACATGACACGGTCGGACCATTGGAAGATTCGAGGAGAATTCAACTACCATTGTGACGCCCTTGAGTAGCGCCAAGATGAAAAATTTAGTGAAACTCGAGTGGAGTTCAAGAGCATCGACAACTGCTTCGAGGAGGTCCAAGGACAAATGCATGCAATGCAACATAACCTCGGCTATCAAAATGAAGCTCTTCAACGCGCCGCCACCGCAACGGATGACAAGCTTCAATGTCTCATTGATGGGTTGGCAAGGTCGCGATCTTGTGCCTCAAGCTCGTCATGGCACTCCTCGAGTGCGTCAAGCTCTTCACACCATCCCGCTTCAAGGCACAACGACGGACCCATACTTCACTCCATGAGCTCTTCGCAAGAGGTACCATCCCCTCGGCACGCCGCCACGTCAAGCTATGATGGTGATCTCCCCGCAAGACCTCTAAGATGTGAAGCGCAATGTCCACAAGCAAGGGAACGAGTGATCCAATAAGAGCAAACTCAATAGGAACCCCAAGCTCCTCGCCAACAGCATATTCCTTCGTCAACAAGTGAGGCCTCCGACTTGGATGAACAAGCTCACCGTCGACATGAAGCACTCAAAGACCCACCAAGATGTCATCATCGACATGAGCGTCAATGTCGACAACATGATCACCATGTAGAGCCTCCACCACATCAAGAAGAAAGGGAGCGACACATTGCACATGCGGCACGGTGTCCTCCTCGCCAAGTGGCTCAAGAAAATGCTCGTCGTTATGATGGCCAAGTGCAAAACCAGCTTGAGGCCCAAGCACCTCCTCCTCGTCATCAACCGTGCCAAGAGCAAGAGCAAGATCCCCAAGCTCGTCGTGAGGACCAAGTTCAACCACCAACTGCGGCACCACAACAACCTCATGGGCAACACCACCATCACCAAGCAAGACGTGAGAGCTCGGATGATGAAGATGGCTACCAAAATCATGGAAACCACCGATGCAGGAACTACAATGAAGAGTAAACTTTTGGCAAACTCAAATTCACAATGCCCAAGTTCGCTGGTTCCAATGACCCCGAAGAATATCTCTCATGGGCACTCAGGGTTGACAAGATCTTCCGCATGCACAACTATAGCAATGAGAAGATGATGGCCATGGCGTCCCTAGAGTTTAATGACTATGCCAACCTTTGGTGGGAACAAATCCAACTATCTCATGAAGAAAGACAAGAGACTCCAATCACCACTTGGCAAGATATGAAGGCTCATATGAGATCCTGCTTTGTTCCTTCGCACTACATGCGCGACCTCCTCAACAAGCTTCAAACGCTTAGTCAAGGGTCAAAGACCTTGGAAGAGTACTTCAAGCAAATGGAGCTCAACATGATCTGTGCCAACATTGAAGAGCGCAATGAGCAAACCATGGCATGCTTCCTCAATGGCTTGAACCATCCAATCAAGCGCATCACCGAGTTCCAAAAGTACAACAACATGGTTGAGCTTGTGCACATAGCAACAAAAGCTGAACGTCAAGTGCAAGAGGACATCAAGTACAACAAGCAAAAGACGTACTTCACCTGTAAGCAAGATCCAACCACTACACCAACAACCCTCAATGGAAGCTCCTCAAGTACCTCCAAGCTTCTCTTCAAGCCAACACTTCCTCATGGAAAACCACCCCCCAAGTGGCAAATACACAAAGTATGATCAAGCATTCAATGGTGAATGCTAAAAGTGTGTAGGCAAAGGACAGAAGTCGGACACATGTGGATAAGAAAGTTTTGTTCATCCATGACAATGGCGACAGAGAATACTTGAGTGAACATGAGTTTGATGCAAGAGTCAAGGAAGATTTGGCAAGGCAACATTTGGAGGATGACCAAGAAGTACTTGTGTGTGAACATGACACAAGCCCTTCGCTTGTTGTCACAAGGGTCTTAACAAATCAAGTCCATGAAGACCAAAGGTCAAACATCTTTCAAACACGTGCCGGTATCAATGGGAAATCCATAAAAGTTATCATCGATGGAGGGAGTTGCCACAATATTGAAAGCACCGAGTTGTGTGAGAAGCTCAACCTCACCCTCCACCCACACAAGCACCCCTACCATATTCAATGGGTAAGTGACCAATGGTTCGTGAAGATAAAGCACATCGTCTCGGTAACATTCTCAATTGGACCATACAAGGACATAGTGGAGTGTGATGTGGCTCCCATGACGGTTTTCCATATGTTGCTTGGTAGGCCTTGGCAATATGACAAGAGCGCTTTCCATGATGGTCGCACAAACACTTATACATTCAAAAGGCTTGACAAGACGTGTGCTTTGTAACGAATGACTCCTAGCCAAATAATTGCGGACAATGCAAAGGCTTTAGAGAGGGTGCAAAACACAAAACCATCTTGTGAGAAGAGCGGTGAGCGAGAGAACCACCATATAGTGAGTGAGAGCCACAAGTCAAACTTGAGTGGAAAAACTAAGAGTGTTCTTCTTGCCACCAAAGTGAGATGAGAGAAGTGCGGAACAACCCATCCATCTTGCACTATGTCCTTATTTGCAAGGGACCAGCGCAAGGAACTAATGACTTGACAAATTTTCCTCCTTCTTTGATGGCTATTTTGCAGGAATTCAAGGACGTGTTTCCCGAAGAGCTTCCTCATGGACTACCTCCCCTTCGCGGAATAGAGCACCGCATCGACCTCATACCCGGCACACCTCTCCCAAACCGCGCCGCATACCGCACAAACCCGGAATAAACAAAGGAGATAGAACGACAAATCAACCAACTCGTCTCCAAAGGTTTGATCCAAGTAAGCACTAGCCCAAGCGCAATACCCGTGATTCTTGTCCCAACGATGGATGATACGTTGCGGTTATGCATGGACTGCCGTCCAATTAATGCTATCACCGTGCATTCTCGACATCCTATACCACGTCTTGATGACATGCTTGATGAGTTGTGTGGAGCCACTATTTTCTCCAAAATTGATCTTCGTAGTGGCTACCATCAAATACGCATGGCTGAAGGAGATGAGTGGAAAACCGCCTTCAAGACCAAACTTGGTCTCTATGAATGGTTGGTTAGGCCTTTTGGCTTATCTAATGCCCCATCCACCTTCATGCGCCTTATGGACCATATTTTGAGATCTCTCATTGGAAAGAGTGTCGTTGTTTACTTTGATGATATTATTGTCTATAGCAAGTCACTAGAGGAGCATGTTACATATGTTAAGGAGGTTCTACAAATCCTTCGTCACAAAAAGCTATATGCTAATCTCCCAAAGTGCACTTTTGCCAAAGACAAATTGATTTTTCTTGGATTTGTTGTTTCTTCGAATGGTATCTAAGTTGATGTTTCAAAAGTTAAGGACATACAAGATTGGCCTATTCCTACCAATGTAAGTGAACTTCATAGTTTGGCCGGTTTCTACCGTCACTTTGTGAAAGACTTTTCTACCATTGCTTGCCCTCTCAACGAGTTGACCAAGAAAAATGTCACATTTGTTTGGGGAAAAGCACAAGAAAAGGCCTTTGATGAGCTCAAAAATAGGCTCACCGAAGCACCACTCCTTTCTTATCGGATTTCAAAAAAACTTTTGAGATAGAGTGTGACGCTAGTGGTATTGGCATTGGAGGCGTCCTTATGCAAAATGGGCATCCTATTGCATACCATAGCGAGAAACTTGATGGTGCACGCCTTAACTATCCTTTTTATGACAAAGAGCTTTTTGCCTTAGTTCGTGTCCTTCAACTTTGGTAACACTACCTTTGGCCTAAAGAATTTATCATACATTCCAACCATGAGTCATTGAAATATCTTAAGGGTCAAGCCAACTTGAGTAAAAGGCATGCTAAGTGGGTTGAGTTCATGGAATCTTTTCCTTACATTGTTAAGTACAAGAAGGGCAAAGAAAATGTGGTAGCAGACGCCTTGTCTCGCAAGAATACTAGCCTTCTTACACGCCTCGAAGTAAATGTGTTGGGCCTTGATGACATCAAATCTTTGTATGCTTCCAACCCGTTCTTTGGATCAATTTTTTCAAAGTGTTCAATCAACAAAGGGGTTGATGATTTCTATTTGCATAAGGGTTTTCTATTCAAACAAAACAAGCTTTGCATTCTGAAGTCATCTCTCCAAATTTTGCTTCTTCAAGAGTCCCATGTTGGAGGCCTTATGGGTCACTTTGGCCGTGACAAGACATATGACATGATCTCCACTCACTACTATTGGCCCAAGATGAAGCGCGACGTGGAGCGCCACGTCCAACGATGCACTACATGTGTCCAAGCTAAGTCTAAGTATAACCCATTTGGTCTTTATATGCCATTGCATATTCCTCATGCACCTTGGTCGGACATTAGCATGGACTTTGTGTTAGGCTTGCCTAGGTCTAGACATGGTCGTGATTCTATATTTGTTGTAGTGGATCGTTTTTCTAAAATGGCACACTTCATTCCATGCCATAAGACTGATGTGTTGGGAATATGCCCTAGAGGAAATCATGTATGATGAGATTTCCCATTGTATTCATAAAGATATTAAGTTTTCCTTGTATAAACATCTGATGTGTATCATTGAATATGTGATTCGGTTGTGGAACTATACATTCATGTTGTTTATACTAAATATCCTTGGTCATTGAGGTTGTGTTGGACACACAACTTAGACCAATGTGAAAGTTGGTTTGATGACTCGGTTCCACTTTTCATGGGCATGGAGATGCTATTCCAACTTACACAGATTCGGCTAAAGAGTTAAGCGAGTCAGATTGACCCATATTGAGGTACAACGAACAAGTTGTCATTTGTATATCTCAATCAATGTAATCCTTAGACCTGAGGTTATTGCATAATCCGAGTTAAGGATCACCGACTTAGGTTCCGTCAAACACTGATCCGTAACTGGGCAGTTATAAAGGTAGAGTTCGGGTCGACTGAGAATCAAGATGCGTGACGTGAATAACCAAGACGGGGTTTTGCCCCTCCACTTGGAGAGATATTCTCCGGGCCCTCTCGGATGATATGATTTGGAAAGCATGGCCATGCACGACTCGGTTAAGTGTTAACTAAGGCGATCGACTAAGAGTTAGTCGGGTGAATCACTTATCTCGGATCGAGAAGAGAGTCGGACTATTTAAGGGATGACATATATTCGCCTATAGTCTAACAAGGTATATCGTGAGGCAAAAGGAACTCGGGCGCAAGTCGCATTGGAAAGGCAAGTCGTCATGACTCTTTGGTACTTGGGAGTCGGCACGTTCTGCTAGGAGCCGCTGCCGACTGATCGATTGTGAGTCGGACTCCAATCATGTCCAAGTAGCCATGAGCCTGCGGGGTCACACACTTAAGAGCGGGAGCAAGTTCGGATTGGATCTGAACTGGAAATCTAGTTGGGTTGGACCCGAGCCTGATTTGGACCGAGTCAGTGAATCGGACTCACAGGGACTAATATTATATGGGCTTTAGTGAATGGGCCGCGCTTGCAGAGCCCACGTTCACTCCCTATATATAGTGGAGCACCGTAACCCAGAAATGTGAATCGTTGATCAGTTAGGTTATTCCATGTGTTGGAAACCCTAGCTCCACAACAGTCCTGCCGTCGTACCGAACCTAGCAGTTCGCCGCCAGTGCTCCTCCTTGCATGTGTGGATACCAGCAGAGGTGTTGTACGATCAGCACCAGGATGATCGGATCGCAAAGGACTGCACTGCATCAACTGACGCGCTTCATCAGTAATCCGTAACTACGCATCTAGTGGTAAACCTCGTGGCCTTCTACCTCAGCTGGATCTTGGGATCACCACGTTAGAGGAAAATTTTCGTTTTATCTCCGCGTGGCCCAACACGATGATGCTTCACATGTCGCAAATCTGTTTTTTAGGGAAATAATCCATCTTCAGTCTTCATGGAGTACCACGAACAATCGTCTCTGACCACGATGTCAAATTCATGAGATAGTTTTGGAAGACACTCATGGCCAAGCTCGGCATCAAGCTACTATTATCGTCCGCCTCGCTTCCTCAAACCGATGGCCAAACCGAGATCGTCAACTGAAGCCATGAAACACTTCTCCGCGTGTTGGTAAAGAAGAACCTTAAAGATTGGGAGGAATGCATCCCACACGCTGAGTTCGCCTAATATCGCGCCAAACACTCCACCACCATGAAGAGCCCTATCGGGGGGATCACCCCCGGGTAGGCTAACCGGAAAAGATATAGGAGCGGCACAACCTGCTAGCCGGCTGGGTCAGCCGTATGTAAAAACTGAAAGATAGATCAGAAAGAAGGACAAATGAAGACCGAGCTAGCAAACCAGTCAACCGGATAAAAATCATTCCCCAAAGCACCTAGCCGACTAGACCATCCAGCTGGATAAGGCCAGACAAGTCAAGAACAAGCCGGCAGAATCATCAGCCGGATGAGACGACCAAGGTCAGACGCCTAGCCGGATGGAACCTACCACCCAGTCAAGACAGATCACCCGGCTAGGGCAACCTAGCCGGCTACTCAAGACAGACAAGGTACAAGATGACATAGAGAACAGTATTCAGTACGCACAGGATGATGGACAAGACAGAAAGGAGACTCAGACACTCGGCCTATACCGACGCCTTTACCGATGACGGTTGTAACAGTGGACAGTAGGTGGTAATGTGCGTAACTACCCGCACAGCAACCACAGTAGACTACGTGGCTCGGCATGGGCTTGACCGTGGGTACACGCCCGCCATGTCGGCCACTGTAGATGACCTAGCCGTCTAGGGCCCGCCTGTGGGACCCGTTAGTCGGCCAGGTCGTTGACCATGCCACCTCGGCCTATATAAGGGGCGGCAGGGGCAACATTGCAATGGTTGGTCTCTCATTCTCTACTAGCTAGGACAGATATAGCTCGAGGAGCCCCTGTAGTTCATTGTGTTCATCCATATAGTTAGATCGGCAGGAGTAGGGGTGTTACCTCACCACGAGGGCCCCGAACCTAGGTACTTCTTGTGTCTCCGGCGCTTGCTTATGCCCAATCCTGCCTGCGGACGCTGTCGCTCGCTTCCCTGCTCGCTCCCTCACCACGAACTAGCCTGCTCAGGCACTGCCGTTTCCATAACAACGACAGTTGGCACCCACCATGGGGCCAAGATAGCGGCGACCGGAGTGACGTTCCGAACGGGGCCCCACACTTCGTCCGGCGAGCGCGTGGCTTCCGACCTTGTTCTCACGCTGGGCAAATTCGACTGCGTTATCAACAATGCTCGCTGCTTCGCTGGTTCCAGCTTTCCGGCAGGCAGCTCTATCCTGCTGTTCGGCCACCTCCCAGTCTATGTCGCCATCATGCTAGAGGATTTCCCTCGGGAGATCGTCTCCTTCGCCGAGTCGTTTCCCTCAGTCGGCAGCGCGCTCGTCGCGCCCCGCACCATGGAGGTGATGATGGCTGGATCCAGTCACGGCCGCCGTCCCCCTCTCAAGCGCGGCAGCGACTTAGGCGGCCCGTCCACTCCACTGCGTGAGAAAGGCGTAGTGGATGAGGTCATCGAGGAACTCCTCGAGCCGATCAACCCCGGGGAAAACCCGGAGGAGGCAATGGCCAAGATCGAGGCGGTGCGAGAGCGTCTGCTTCAGCAAGCTTAGGGCTTGGCCTCCACCAAGTATCGGATGGATATCAACATCCGCGAGTACCAGCGTGCCCACGGCCTCACCCCGGCTAATCAAGATCCTAGACATCTGGGCTCCGTGCAACACCACGGAGGAGAGCTCGAGCAAGATGTCGAGTCGGGCTCCCGCACGTACTTCCCACCGCCCGTGTATGACACCGCGGTCAAGAACGTCAGGGCGGCGCGAGCCGTCGCGGAGGACTTACCCCACCTGGAGGGGGGAAATGTTGCGCCAGTTCTAGCGGGTACAGCACCTGCTGCGTGTGGCTTACGAGTAGGCCGAGGCCGCTCGGATCGCATTCGAGGTGGGATCCGGCTCCAGAGGGAACCACCCGGGTGGAAGCAACCGACTAGGACCTCGCCAGACTGAGTGCTCCGTGTATCCAGGGCAGCAACCCCCGCGCTCCAAGCGTCGCCAGTCCGGCAACAGCCAACCCCACGGTGACGAAGGTTCCACGAGCCATCCACCCCAAGCTGGCCAGAACCCCCCTCTACCCCCTCAACCATCCCGCCTCGCTGGCCGGGTGGGAGAGCCCAACCCGGTTGAGCCGGATGCGCGCGACCGAATCGACCTCCTGACGCAAGCTCGCCTCACGGAGGAGAAAGACACAACTGGCCCAGTGTGCTTCGGGTCACGCATCCGGAAGGAGCCATTCCCCGACAAGTTCTCCCTAGCACGGGACACCCCCAAGTACGACAATAGCATGAAGCCGGAGGACTGGCTGACCGACTACGTCACCATAGTAGGAATCGCCCACGGCAACAAGCGTGTGGTAGTTCGCTAGATCCCCCTCATGCTGACCGGCTCGGCAAGAACTTGGCTCAACAGCCTCGCACCCAACAACATCAACGCCTGGCCCGACTTCAAGAAGGTCTTCATCTAGAACTTGAACGGCACCTACAAGCGCCCGGGCAGACCCTGCGATCTTTCTCTATGCGTCCAGGGAGACCGCGAGTCGGATCGCGCGTATCTCGCCCGCTGGACCGAGTTGCGCAACTCCTGCGAAGGGGTGGTGGAGAACCAGGCAATCGGTTTCTTCATCGAGGGATACCGAGAAGGCACGATGATGTGCCACTGGCTGCTGTGCGAGGAGCCCAAGACCATGGCGGAGCTGATAACCATAGCTGACCAGTACGCCCGGATGCGTGATGGTGCTGACGTGGAGCACTTTGTTGGAAACCCCAAGAGCAAGGTGTGAAGCAGCAAGCAGCAAGTCTTCCCTCAGTAGAGACCGAGGTTATCGAGCCAGAAGGAGGAAGGAAACGTCACATAGGTGTTCAAGCAACGCGGAGACCTGCACAACACAAACTCAAGACTTTGCCCCAACGAATCAGTGAGGTTGTCAAGCTCACCGGTTTGCTGTAACAAAGGATTAAACGTATGGTGTGGAAGGTAATGGTTTGTAGCAAGTAAACAAGTAACAGTGAAAGTTGTATCAATGGTAAAGATTGGACCAGGGTCCATAGTTCAGTAGAGGTGCTCTCCTTAGATAAACAACATGGCATGAAGGGTAAACAAATTACAGCAGGGCAATTGACAGGAACAAAGCAAGGCATAACAATGCAATTATCAGTCAGAAAGATCCTATGAAGTTAGATTGGGCAATACAACAAGATACATAGCCGCCATCCAAGTGCATCTATGACTAGAAGTCCACCTTCAGGTTATCATCCGAACCCCCTCCACTATTAAGTTGCAAGCAACAGACAACTGCTTTAAGCAAAGTGTGTAAGGTAAATAGTTCACATGTTCCATGAACAAGAGACCGTTGTTTTCTCCCTAATGGCAACAACACATCTACAACCGAAGAGATTTCTGTCACTTCCCTTGGAAACTAGAGGCACGAACCCACTATCGAGCATAAATACCCCCTCTTGGAGTCACTAGCAACTACTTGGCCAAGATAGGTACTAACAACGGAGAGCATGCAAGATCACAAACAAAACAGACATGATAAAATCATAAAGACAAAACCATTAATCAAACCAACATAATAATCTCAATATCCATCGGATCCCCGCAAACACAACATGCATGGTTACAAATAGATTAGATCTTGATCATGAACGGAGATCACAAGATCTATACATGAAAGCATAAAGGAGGAGATACAACCATCTAGCTACTACATGGACCCATAGTCCAAGGTGGAACTACTCACACATCATACTGGAGAGAAGGCCTCCGGGATGATCTCCCCTCCGGCAGGGTGCCGGGAAGAACTTCAGATCCCCCCGATCTAGGGACGATTGTGGCGGTGTCTACAAACGGTTTCGTGGATATTTGATCGGGTGCTCAGGGTTTCTGCATCGGGGGATTCTTATTGGATAAGGGGGAAACCGAGGCGGCGGCCAGGGGCGCCAAACCCTAGCCAGGTGCGGGATGGGGCCCACCCGCTCCTGGGTGGGTCTGGCCACCTTGGCCGGCCCCTCCGGCTCTCCTCTGGACTTCTTGTTCCCCACAGAAAGTAATTGACTTTGACGTTTGTCCCGTCCAATTCCGAGAATATTTCTTTACTAACTTTTCTGAAACCAAAAACAGCATAAAATAGGCATCTAGCACTGTTGCAACTTGTTAGTTGGTTAGTACCAGAAAACATAGAAAAAGCACCTCAAAGTGTGGACAAGTAAAGCAAAGTAGATACTAAAAAAGCATGGAGCATAAAAAATTATAGATACTTTTCCAACATATCAACATCCCCAAGCTTAACTCCTGCTCGTCCTCGAGTACGTAAGTGATAAAAAAGAATAATTTTTTAGGTGACATGCACCCTCACAATAGATCCAACCATTTGCAAGCATTGAAAGCTGGGATCAAAAGAACTCTAAACATGTGCATGAAAGATGGATTTCTAACAATAGGACATAGTAACTATGCATGCAACATGACAAGCTACAAACAAAGATCATGAATAACATGCATTGAAAAATGTTTGTCTGTTTCACATGCAGAAAACATAGCCTAGTGGTAATCAGCTTGTCCCTCATAGAGTAGCAAATAGATGCATGGGACACCTTCAAAGTTCACAAGGGTGACTAGAAACAAGTAGCACAAGAACAAGTAATATCACAACATGCATCAATTAATAAGCTTTGGAACACTACACACATACTGACAACTATGATCTCTTAATGGTGCCTAAAGGTAGAAGGTGGAGACTCAATAGTGGTGGAAGAAAGGCCTTTTTGTAAAGGAAGCAGGGATTACAAGTTTCAAAAAGAGCTTCCAAAAATAATGGTACTTGTTAGCCTTCAGCCCTCATTGCCCCTTATTATGGTACTTGAAGTGGTTAAGGTTAAAGTGGCAAAGCTGGAGTATATGATTGATGAAGTATAAGTTGGAAATCTCAAGTCCCTTGAATACGAGGGCCACACCTCATGCATACTCAACTTTGGGTCCTGGTAAGTTCTTGTCATTGTAAGTATTTGCATATCATTGAGAACTGCTAACGGGGTACCCCTTACACATGGTATAGGAGCTTTCCCATAACCAAAATGATAAGGCAAGCAGACAATGAGCATCTCAGGGATCTTTTTATTTACCATATGCATAGCTTTTTATTGAGGATGCTAAATAGATAGCTCATTATGGTGATGCTGCAAGTTTCCACCATGATTAGGCATGGCTTAGGCTAGTAGCCCAGGCGTTTCTCTAACACAGGATACAAAATCCATGGACTTACAAGTTCCCTCTTTATTTCACACAGGTGACATCCATAGACAAAAGAACATGATATTAACTTAGTACAAAGTACAAGTGCAATGTTGAAAACGTTCCCCGTGACAGCACGGTTTTGCTAATTCCAACTTATAAGTGCAAGCATATACAACAAAGTTGTCACAATGGTTCAAGTTTATTAGGGGCAAAGAATAAAGTGTTCCATCAAGTTCATGAGGGATTTAATCACTAAGTTTTCACATAACAAAATAGTTTTTAATTAGAAGATAGATGAAAACAAGAATATACTTGGAATGGTGTAACACACCATGCATAGGAATTTATAGTGGACACTTTTGAAAAACTTGGTTTCTTGGGAGTTGGAGGCATGAGTACAAATTACTGACACAAGTGGAAGCTAGCAAAAGACTGGGAGCAACCAACTAAGAGAGCAATAATGGCCATAATCATGCAATGCAATAAAGCATACTAATCAACGCAAAGAGTGGTACTACAAGTCAAGGACTAAATGATCATAGAGGCTAATGGTGACTTGTCATAGTAATAACATGGTGTGAGCATGTGCCAAGTCAACCCAAGCAAAGCATCAAAAGATAATACCACAATACTATGCTTTTGCATGCTAAAACAACGCATAATTTTTTCAAGGCACACTAAGCAATCCCAATTGTTTGGAACAAGACATGATATAGAAATAATCATAAGAATAATGTCAAAACAACACCTAGCATGTCATGCTAAAGTCTAAGTCACAGTCAATGTAAGCTCCTCTTGCACTTCAAGCAAGAACTTACTACTCCTTTCCAAACACCAAGCAAACTTATTTGGAAAACAACATAGCGAGAACGGGGGTCCAAACTACTTTATCTATACTACTTATAAAAGAGCAAACATTTTCTTCTCTAAGCGTACCCCGCAAAACTTACATGGGTCGATTAGTATCGCACGATCAGCCCACTTGGTGAAATTTAACAGCAACGATCAATCCAATCCCGACTTAACTGTGCGCTTAGCAATTATTTGCGACGGACTACGCTCAGCTGGCAGAGCAAAACTCCCCGCCTCACGTCCGTGGCTGCCCACAAATGAAACTGAAAAAAAAAAAACCTCAATCCTGCGCCGCCGCGTTGTGCGCCTGACCCGCCGTCCTGCCCACGCCGCGCCGCCGCCGTGGCCGAGCCGTCGTCCTGCACGTGGCACGATCCTGCCCCCAAAGCCCTACCCGCGCCGCCCCCACGCCTCCATGGACCGGCGCGCCACCCATACACGCGCGCGCCTATAGCGTCATGGCCACCGGTGCCTCCTTGCGGGCTGCGTCCACCACCTCCTCCACAACGTTACCAAGGTCAGCAAGCTCCAGGCCGAGGACTTCGATGCCGCCCAGATCCTCAACGTCGCCCGTAGAAACCGCCTGTCGGATAGTTTGTTTTTATTCCCTGAAGTATTCGATGAATTACCTATCAGAATTCCTGGATGGGACAGGGGAGATGGAAGAGGGGCGGTTTCGACGGGAGGAGCTGAAGTCTCTGCACGCGGCTTCATGGTGCGCCGCCAGTGAGTGCTCATCGCCTTGTTTTTTATTTCCTAATACAATCAGGGACGTGTGATGTATGATTGAATTTTCTTTTTTTTGAGAGAGCATGATTGAATTGAGTTGGAATCTTTGCAAACCCCATGGAATGTACGGATGACGACTGAGGAGCTCGACGGCATTTAGAATCGTGCCTTCTTGGAGTGTCAGCAGAACCTTAGGTTCTTGTACTTCATCGTCTTTTTTTCTAGCCTTCCTGGAGTGTAGATCGATGGATGGTAATCTGATCTTAAATGCATTTCTGGCATGATTTGAATTAGCGAGACAAGGGTAGAACCATCATTGTAACATGGTCTTAATGATCTTTTGTTGGATGAAGGTTCTATGTCGAGGTATCAGAGCTTTTTTTATCCGGGTAGACATATACTCCCTCCGTCCCAAAATAAGTGACTTGAGTTTGTCTAGATTCGTATGTACCTATATACTAAAACGTGTCTAGATACATCCGAATCTAGACAAAACCACGTTACTTATTTTGGGACGGAGGGAGTATATGATTAGTTGCATGCTGCATTGTTAATTATGTTCTTCCACATCATTACCCCTCCGCTGTATATATGCTAGAAGGAGGAGTCTGTAGCGCAAGAAGATGTGGCTGAAGGTTGCAGAACAGGAGCACTACAAGGTATTTAAATCATGTCTTCTGAACATTTACCACCATTGTGCTAATCTGAAATTTTATGAGCTCTTCTTACAATGGGTATCCAGAGGGAACATCAAGTGATCAAATTGTTTACCTAAAGTGGCTTTACAATGGTTCTCTAATTCTCTTTTATCTTTTCTACTCCCTCTGACTCAAATTAGTTGATTTAAATTATTTGTCTAGATTCGATTGTATCTAGACATGATTTAGTATTAGATACATCCGTATGTTGATAAATTTAAGTCAACTAATTTAGGTCGGGGGAAGTACTTGATTGCATCAGGTTTAATCCATCTAAAATATCTTTTGACATCTAAAATGGCAAACGTTGCAATGCTAAACTGGAGGTAATCATCTAAACTAAACCGTTGTCCTTCATAAATTGATAGAACTTGTGATTCTTCTCTCGGTTTAAATTATCAGCTACACTGAACTGTTGCCTTTGTCATTTTGTAAGCATATTTGGCACTGTTCTAGCAATAAATAGTCTGGTAAGCTACAATCATGTAGCCTATCCTCTGATGGTTATTGAGTAGTATAAAACTATGAAGGTAAATTTACTAGATGGCGATGTAAAGATGCAGTCAAGTGGGTTTATGCCACTGTAGGGCCACAAGACAACAGAGCCTTCTCAATAGTAGTACTATCTATTTAGGTTTTGCGAATAAACAGTGTGTTTTATTACCTATGTTGCTATTTCACTTCCTTCCCTTACAAGGTGATTATTTTGAAATAAATCTTCTAAACATTTAGCTTTAGAATAGAAGGTTGAGGTAATAAAAAAAGGTGATGGAGCGGGACGGTGACATGCAGGTCTATTATGTTGTTGTGTTCTGCTGACAATGTTGGGAGTAAGATATAAGGATGAACAGTGCGGATGAGAGAAGTGATGCCATGATTTTAAAATGGATGCATTCTCCATTGTAAATCCTTATTCTACGGTATTGCAGCTTTGAGCCAAATGAAACCGATCCTTCTAAGGACATTAAAAGATTTTAAATAGGATCAATGATCGTACACTTATGTTCATCCATAGTATATCTTGAAAATTAATTCTAGAATATTTTAAAATCAATTCTGGATGAATTGTACTTTGACAAGAATGATGTCTTACATTTCTTGCCCTGGGTATGCTTATTTTAAATACATAAGCATGTGGAGCGCACGTGCCTGATTACTAGTTCAATCAAACTAAACAACCTAAGAAAAGCAAACGAAAACTAAGACGCTCCAAGAACAACACAACTGTGCATGAAACAATAAAAATGAAGTGTCTAGACAGACCTGAGCTTTTTATTGATGAAGAAGGGGATGCCTTGGGCATCCCCAAGCTTTGACGCTTGTACCTCTTGGATATTTCTTGGGGTGACATCATGGTGGCATCGCCAAGCTTGAGCTTTTGTCCATTCTTCATCTCATTGCATCATTCTCTCTTTACACCTGAAATTTTTCCTTCATACAAAACTTCACACAATCTTCATTAGCAACATTAGTGTATTCAAAAGATATTAGACCTCTGGCAAAGCTTTGGAACAACAAGGCTTTTCACTAAAAACACAAGCTACTGTAGGTAATCCTTCAAAAAGCTCAATTCACCTAAAGAGAACCCAAAAAGGAATGAATAAGAAGCAAATGCAAATAATGGCAGAAATCTGTCAAAATAGACCAGCAGGTAGAAACCGATTTTTTAGAATATCTTCTGTTGCTCAAATAAAAAAGTGTTGAACTAACGAAAGTTAGCTAACAAAGTGGGGGATTTATTCGTAAATGTTGAGATCAATCCGAGTTACAGAGACTCCTCACGAATGTTTTTGGTGAAGGACAGAAATCTGTTTCGGGACAGCAACTCCCCAAATCTTACTTCCCTCTCATTAGAGGTCATTCTTGGCATAAAAAGCAAACAAAAAGGATAAGGAGAGATCATTACTGAAGTAATAACTTCCAAGACTCAAGTAAACTCTTGGGTTATCTCCCAACAAGTACTTTTCTTTAACGCCTTTAAGTTAGGCACAAGAAGCAAGAAGAATCAGGTATTTTCAAATGAGGAAGCATTAACATACATACTTGCAAAGTCTTCAACTATGAAAGGTATCTCATCCAAATGGGTTTTGAGGATCCCTTCTCATCTCTCTTTGGTCTATTACCTTCATCAATAATATTTTTAGGAGCAATCCAATCAAAATTATTTTCAAAGGCTTCATGCATTCCAACAAGCTTAAAGGGTATGGGTATCTTAAATTCTTCTCTAGGCTTAGTTTTATCAGAAATACCAATAACATCTACACTTGAGCCTAGCATATTTAAACGCTCAAAAACCTTTTTGTCTTCCCTAGCAACATCATGAAATTCTTTTGAGAAAGTTTCAAGGATGAATTCCCTCTTTTCAACATTCTTCTCTTCTTTTAGTTTTAGGAACAAAAATTGTATGAAGGAGTTAAGGCTAACAAACCTAGCCTCCAACATATGAACTAAAGAAGATGCAACAATCTCATAATTAGGAGCAAGCTCTGCTATAGATTTTTCCTCAATGTCCTCTTGCTTGCTAACATAATTAAAGAATTATTCAATATTATCTTTCCTAATTATGGAGCCACTACCTATTGCAAGATCTTTCAGGGAGAACTTGGGGAGCAACATGGTGAGCTAGAACAAGGTGGCAACTAGAGCAGGAACTAATTTTTTGTGTTTTTGAATAAAGCAAGCAAACCAAACTAGACTAATTTTTTGGGGTTTTTTGAAAAGAGGCAAACAAAACCAAGAAAAAGAAACAAAGCAAACTAAAAACAAAGTAAAGAGAAAGGAAGTGAAGGACTCCCCTAGTGAAGACTTCCTTGGCCTCCCCGGCAACAGCGCCAGAAAACTTGTTGATGGTGCTGACGTGGAGCACTTCGTTGGAAACCCCAAGAGCAAGGTGTGAAGCAGCAAGCATCAAGTCTTCCCTCAGTAGAGACCGAGGTTATCAAACCAGAAGGAGTAAGGAAACGTCACACAGGTGTTGCAAGCAACACGGAGACCTGCACAACACAAACTCCAGACTTTGCCCCAACGAATCAGTGAAGTTGTCAAGTGTTGGGGATATGCTATATGGGTATCCTAATAGCTCCGCCTACAGCGCTGAAAAAGGGGAAGGGGCCACTTATTGCTGCTGACGATGATCGCGCAAAGGTCATGCCTCCTCCGCCTAACCCAGTGTAGCAGCCGCAGGAACCCGGCACCGGCCCGAGCAACAACAACACCGCAAACGTGCCGGCTCCAGCATCTACATCAGCAGCAGCCCAAGTTACTCCCGCTGATAGAGTGATGTATGGAAATCTCCTTGTCGAGCCACTGACCATTGCTCATATCCGGAGCGTGACCCAGCTTGACGAGAAGCGCCAGTAGCTGCTGGAGGAGGCGCAAGCTATCGCGGAACAAGGCGCTAAACTAGATCGAGATCTGGTCAACGCGCAGAAGTCCATAGAGAAAGCTAGAGCAATGGAGGCCGAGTACAAGACTCTGCTACAGCAGCAGAAGGCTAAGAAAGCTCCGACTCGCGTTATCAACGATCCTGGTGTATGGCGCAACCTAGGATGGGCTCCCTCAAAGCCGGCACAAGCCAAGCCATACATTGACAGTGAAGGCAAGCAGGTGATGCCCACCCCACTCCTTAACCTCGCCATCGCCAAGACCCTTCTGGAGCAGGATAGATCGCCTGATGCAGTGGAACAGGTCTACGACCTAGTGGCCAAGGCGGTGAAGCAGCAGGAAAAGGCCACCTCTCTGAGGCTTGAGTCTAACCTAGCGCTCTGCCAATCTAGCCAGTACAAACTGCCAAGGGACAGATCTCCTCTTGATGTCGGGTCCCATACGGGCTCATCAGAATGAAGACGAAGGGATGCACGCAACAGGAAGGATGCCATCCCCATATCCTCTGACCACGGAGAAAAAGCCCGACCTCGTCGCCCATCGTCACCGCCCCGATCTCCCCGACATCGCGAAGATTACAAGGCTCACCATCCCACGGATATGCCCCCACCAAAGCAGTGCGGCATCGTCATCCGCGACAACGCGGAACAGACCCGTCACGATGAAGAGTGCCACCAAGGACATAAGAGCAGGTCACACCATGACCCTCCACGTCCGACAAGCAACCGTGACAAGCGTGAGGCGTCGCAGGAGGGTAACAGCAAGAAGGCTAACCCACCGCCACCTCCGCCTCCATCACCACCAAGCAGTCAACATGGCGGAGGAGGCCCGTGTCGTTCACGCAGCCCATCCCATGTTGACAAAAAGAAGAAGAATCCGAAGTCGTACGATGCACGTTCGCAGATCGATAAGATCCACGAGGCCCGGGAAGGATCATACCTAGGACCACGTTGCTTTGGACCTGCAATACGGTCCGCAACTTACCCCAAAGGTTTCCGGATTGACAAGACCATCAAGCCCTATGACGGCACCGCCAAGCCAGCCACATGGTTGCAGGACTACGACAACGCGGTGGAGATTGCCGGAGGCAACCCCAACGTCGCCGTCAAGTACCTCCCGTTAATGCTGGCAGGTACGGCCCATCAATGGATCGACGACTTACCGGAGAAATCTATCTACAACTGGCTGGACATGCAAGAAGCGTTCACCAAGAACTTTGAGGGTACATACAAGCGTCCCTGCACTGTGGGCGATCTACAGTGGTGCGTGCAAGAGAAAGACGAGACATCTCGCGCCTACCTCTCCCGCTGGATAGATATGAAAAATTCCTGCGCAGGAGTGCACGCTCAGACCGCCATGGCCGCCTTCATCGATGGGTTGGAAAGGGGCACATTGCTCCGACATAAGCTGAAGCGCTTGCAGGACAATCACCAGCTTGAATTGAACCAGATGATTCAGTTGGATAGTGAGTTCGCAGCTGCCGACGATGATGCTCGTGGCTCACTGCCGGCAACGGCCGTTCCAACTCAAGCTCGGAGGAACAGTAGTACAAAGCGGAAAACCGCTCCAGAAGAAAAGCAATCTATCGACATGGTCGCTATGACTTTTGCAGGACGAGGAGAAGGCGGACAACGTGGCCGACGAAGGGGAGCTGGTCGTGGGCAGCAACGAGGAAGTGAAACCACCTCGGCGCCGCTCCGCGTCCCCCAAACCTACGAAGAGTACCGCGATATGTCGTGCCTCGTGCACCTCGACGCCAACGGCAAGGCCACCCATACCAATCGACACTGCAAGTTTGTCAACGACCTCAAGGAAGACCCGGAGTCCGGCTACAAACGAAGTCGGAAGAACAGACCGCGAGGCAAGGGAAAAGGGAAGAAGAAGGAGGAGGAGTCCAAGGATTCAAGTGACATGGACGAAGACGTTGACCCCAAGCACGCCGCCAAGAGCGACGACAAGGGCAAGAACCCCTTCACAAAGAAGGCCCCAGCCTACCACACTTTCCTTGGCACCCCCACCGTCCGACAACAGAAGACTTCTCTGAGGATCCTGATGGCCACTCTCCCCCCAGTTCCCCAGTACCTGCGCTGGTCGTAGGTTCCAATAACTTGGGACAGGACGGACCACCCAGACCTTGTGCCCACGGAGAACCAGTACGCCATGGTCATCAACCCATTGATTGACGGCGTGGAGTTCACTAAGTGCATGGTGGACAATGGAAGCATGATCAAAATCATGTACCTGGATACACTGCAGAAGATGAACTTGACGGAGGCAAACCTAAGGAGGACCAACACCGTTTTCCATGGCGTAGTTCCTGGTCGAGAGGCTCGGTCCCTTGGGTGCATTACACTTCAGGTAGCCTTTGGCGATGTTAATAATTACCGCCAAGAGTGCATGACCTTCGAGGTGGTCCCCTTCAAGAGCGTGTACCACGTCATATTCGGCCACGACATATTCCACACGTTCATGGCCAAGCCATGCTTTGTCTACAACAAACTCAAGATACCCGGACCAAACGGCATCATCACCGTATCCGGAAGCTTTACCAAGGCAAGGGACTGCGAGATCAACGAAGCAGCCGTTGCAGAAGCTGTCCTCTGCAACGAAGAATTCAAGGAGATCAAGATCAAGGTCGATGACTCAGAGATTCCCGCGTCGAAGAAGCAGATCTCCGACTCCGCTCATGTGTTCAAGGCCGCCATCGAGACCAAGCCGGTGGAACTTGTGGTAGGCGATGCCTCCAAGGTCACCGCCATTGGGACGAACCTGGATCCCAAATAGGAAAGCGCGCTCATCGAGTTCCTCCGTGAGAATAGGGACATCTTTGCCTGGCAACCTGCCAACATGAAAGGTGTACCTAGGGAACTTGCCGAGCACAGCTTAAACATTGATCCAAAATGCAAACCAGTGAAACAACCTCTATGACACTTTGGAGATGAGAAGAGACGCGCCATTGGCAAAGAGATAGCTAGGTTACTTAAGGCTAGATTTATCCGACAAGTCCTTCACACCCAATGGGTGGACAATCCTGTACTCGTCCCCAAAAAGGGAACCAATGAATTAAGAATGTTCGTTGATTACACCGGCTTGAACAAAGCATATCCCAAAGATCCGTTTGCTTTGCCTCGCATTGACCAAGTCATTGACTCGATGGCTGGCTTAGAACTTTTGTGTTTTCTCGATACATACTCAGGATACCACCAGATCAAGATGAGGAAGTCGGACCAATTGGCCACTTTGTTCACTACCCCGTACGACACGTTTTGCTATGTCATGATGCCCTTTGGGCTGAAAAACGCAGGTAGTACTTACCAGCGGACGATGCAACGTTGCCTCCACGACCAAATTGGTCGGAACGTTCACGCCTATGTGGACGATATTGCGGTGATGTCTAAAAAGTCAAACGACTTAATCTACAACTTAAAAGAAACCTTTGATAATCTTTGGAAATACAACATGATGCTCAACCCCAAGAAGTGCGTCTTCGGGGTTCCAGCCGGCAAATTGTTGGGTTTCATCGTTTCCCAGCGTGGAATCGAGGTCAACCCGGAGAAAATCAAGGCCATCTTAAACATAAGCCGTCCGACATGCCTAAAGGACATTCAACGACTAACAGGTTGTGTTGCAGCAGTTAGTCGATTCGTCAGCCGACTTGGAGAGAAGGCTCTGCCGCTATACAAGTTCCTGAAAAAGGCGGACAAATTCACGTGGACGGACGAAGCAGATGCATCATTGAAGCAGCTCAAGGAGATTCTTTCCTCAGCGCCCATCCTTGCAGCACCCGAGCCTGGCGAGCCCCTGTTAATTTACATGGCGGCAACCAACCGGTTATCAAGATCGCTGCCGCTGCCGTCAGAGAGCCGGAAGGAACCAGGCTATGAGCACGGAGTTCAACGACCAGTTTACTATGTAAGAGAGGTCTTGACGGAGTCTAAGCAGCGTTACCCGCACTACCAAAAGATAGCTTATGGAGTATTCCTTGCTTCTCGGAAGCTGATGCATTACTTCTAGGAGCACCCAATCACAGTGGTGAGCAAGACTCCACTGTCTGATATTATCAATAACAGCGACGCTACAGGAAGGGTCGCGAAGTGGGGCATTGAACTTGCCGCCTTCGAGATTACCTACAAGATACGCGACGCTATCAAGTCACAAGCCTTGGCGAATTTTGTTGCAGATTGGACGGAGATACCAGATGCTACTCCGTTGCCAGAACCAGAGTACTGGGTGATGCACTTTGACGGATCAAAGCTGCTCAACGGCTCGGGGGCTGGTGTATTGCTACAGTCACCAACAGGAGACAAGCTACACTACGTTCTGCAGATCCACTTCGAGGCTACAAACAACATGGTGGAGTATGAAGCACTCATTCACGGACTACGTGTAGCCAAGGATATTGGCATCAAGCGCATAGTTTGCTGTAGAGATTCCGACTTGGTTGCCCAGCAGGTGGTTGACACCTGGAATGCGTGGAACCCTATGATGGAGGCATATCGAGACGAAGTGGACGAGATAGCCAAGAGCTTCTTGGGCTAGAAGTCAAGTATGTGACTAGGGAGCAAAACGAGGCGGCTGAGATCTGCTGTCTAAGCTTGGATCAGGGTGCAAGCGAATTCTGCCAGGAGTTTTCCTAGAGCATCTACGCACACCATCCGTGAAGGGCACCGACATTGACAACCCGGATAGAGCTGACTCTTTCGTCAACATGGTGACTAAAGTCTCTCCGGCTTGGACAAAACCGTTCATGGAATATCTCGAACACGGAACTTTGCCCGACGACAAAATCGAAAGACGGCAAATAGTACGACGAGCAAAGGGTTATACCATAATCAATGGGCAACTCTATAGAAGGAGCACTACTGGTGTATACCTAAAATGTGTTTCCCAGCTAGAAGGTATGGAAATCCTACGCGAAATCCATCTCGGAGATTGCGGGCATCACACCGCTCCTCGATCGTTGGTCGCGAAAGCCTTCCGGCAAGGATTCTACTGGCTGACTGCAAAGGCGGACGCCGACAAGCTGGTTGAGACATGCACGGGATGCCAGTAATATGCCCGACAACCACATGTTCCTGCTGAAGAATTGCGAACAATACCAATAACTTGGCCGTTTGCAGTCTGGGGGCTAGACATGGTGGGACCGTTACAAACGGCACCATGTGGATTTACGCATCTGCTTGTAGCAGTTGACAAATTCACTAAATGGATAGAAGCTAAACCCATTAGAAAGCTTGATGGGGCAACTATCCTCAGGTTTGTCCGGGATCTAGTGGTGAGATTTGGTCTCCCACATAGCATCATCACTGACAACGGAAGAAACTTGTCACTCGGAGAAGTGGAGGCTTATTGTTGGGACAAAGGCATCCGACTTGATCTTGCATCTGTGGCACACCCACAATCCAATGGTCAAGTTGAGCGAGCCAATGGATTAATTCTGCAGGGAATCAAGCCACGTCTTGAGGCACCGCTACATAGAGCAGCTGGAGCCTGGGCGGAAGAATTGCCATCTGTGCTGTGGAGTTTACGAACTACACCCAACAGATCCATCGGCTACACCCCTTACTTCATGGTATATGGAGCAGAAGCCATCCTGCCTTCCGACATCCTTCACGATGCACCAAGGGCTGCCGCCTATGACGAAGACGATGCTGAAGAATCCAGACGCTTAGATGTGGACCTTCTCGAGGAGGAGCGCGTTTTGGCATGCCAAAGATCTGCCATCTACCAGCAGAAGCTACGCAGCTACCATAGTCGCCGCGTTCGGCATCACTCATTTAAAGAGGGGGATTTGGTGCTCCGACTTAAGCAGAAGAAGTCACACAAATTATCCCCGCCATGGGAAGGACCGTTCATCATAAGCAAGGCGCTGCTCAATGGGTCTTACTACCTTGTTGACAATCGGAACTAAAGGATAGACCCAACGAGGATCATAAGCATAAGCGATGTGACCCGGATGATGACTACCCGGAGCTTGATCGAACATGGAACATAGCACAGCTACGTCCTTTTTACACTTAGCATTTTTTATCTAATTGTGTACCTATTATATGATCAATGAAATAAAGCTCTTTGGTTCACTCATATTTCTGAGTCTTCTACCTCCTTTAGTGTTCATTTTTGGATCATGTAAAACCTTTATGCACAAGCTTTGCGTTTGCACTTGTGAAAATTCCGCCTATGGGCGTTAGCTTAAGTTTTCTGGTCTACACGTTCTTTGTCGTTTTTATGTGGATTCTGGAGTAGTGACTTTTGGCACTTGTTGTCAGCGATTTTGCGCTCAGGTTATTGACGGTGCCATTGGGCATCATCACCTAAGCGTATGGTTCCGACAACGAGTCTTCCGACTCACGAAAAGTCAAGCATAAGAACCAAAGTAATGGATAAGCCAGCACTTGCTTAAAAAATATATACATGCTGGAAATTAGTTCTTAAGTAGCAGGACATAACAACCATTGTTTTCCGCCTTAAGATTACATCGCCAAGTCTTTACCGCGCATACACCAAAAGTGAAACAAATATTACATAGTGTTTTTCATTCTTTGGGCGCGGGAGACTTGGAAGCAGCATCGTCCCCAGCCGGAGAATCACCCTCAACGTCGGCGCTATGATGAGACTCGGAGGAATCTTGGTTGACGCTGTCGATGGTGTTCATAGGCACGAAGACGTCGATGTCCACCAACTCGGCAACTCTGGTGTCATAACCCGCGAGTGATGATAGGATGGCTTCATGATCAATCGCTTTGCCGTCATCATCAACGTCGGGGATACCAGAGGTCACCGTGTCAATGTCGGCACCTTCGTAGTGCGCCTTCACCATTGACAGCGCCATCCTTGCGCCAGCCCGTGCACATGAAGCTTTCTAGCTCGTGACACGCTCGGGGGCTCGGCGCAGAATCTCCGAGTACTTTGCCATGGAGTCTGATGCCTTGATGTATATCTAGAGAGGCTTGGCAATCTCCTTGGCTTGGGTGATGGCGGTGTTGATGAAGTTGCCGGCAAGAACCATGCATTCCTTGTCCGAAGGAGGCGAGCGGGTTAAACCCATAGGCGCTGAAAATTCTGACAAGGAGCACATGAGTTCAATAAACTCTAAGTATCCAGACTGCAGAAATGCAAGGCGGAGGAAACTTACTGAAGATGCTGGCCTTGGCCTACCAGATGGTATCCGCCAAGGATTCCTTCTCTTGCTGGAGGAGATTAAACGCCTCGTTATGGCGTTGGTTTTGCTCATCAGCAGCTTGCTTCTGATCTTTTAAGATCGCAAGCTCCTCCTTCAAGCGATTGATTTCCGTGGAGGCGGAATCTTGCAGGGCTTTCATGGAATCCTCGTGCATCTTCAGCATCTCTTCCCTCTCCTTCTTAAGGATTCTGTTCTCGCTGTCCAGCTGCTGGATGTGCTTGGACTGCTCGACAATATCCTTGGACTTGGCGACATTCTCTGCAAGTCGGAGAAAGCAAAGTACACAGTGAGTACTCGAAGATTATGGGCACAAACACAAGACGGAAATGCGCAAAAAGAAAACATACTCTTGTTTTTGATGATCTGTTCCTTCAAGATGGCAGTTTTACCCTTTTCGGCTTCAAGATCTGTGCGCATCTTCTGGTACTTGTCGTTAGCCATGCCCCTCCGAGCATTCTCGTTCTATGGAAAAAAGTAAAAAGTTAACCCGTTGTTTAGTCTGCTTGGAACACCTAGTCGGAAACTTTCCGCCTAGGCGCTCGGGGGCTACAGCGAGAGTTTTTTAACTTAGCAATATGCTTAGCTTTTCTTTAAGCATCTATTGAGAGCTAATTCAGTTCTCGATTAGAATCTTGGAGGCTACAGTATAAAGTTTTTAACTCAGAATATGCTTAGATTTTCTTTAAGCATCTAGTCGGAACTAATTCAGTTACAACTAGAGGCTTGGGGGCTACAGTATTGAAAATTATGAACACTGCGTATGCTAGTCTTAAAGCATCTAGTCGGAATAGTTTGTTCCACCTAAATGCTTGGGGTCTACAGTGAGAGTTTTTCTAACTTAGTCACTCTTAGAGCATATAGACGCAAAACCTATGGTTTTCCGTCTACATCCTCGGGGGCTACAGTGGGATACTCATATGAAATGCAATAAGGCAAAGTAAAAACTTACAAGTGCAATAATCTTGAGGTTTGTAGCACTCTCAGCTAGCAGCTTGCCGAAGGAAATGCTATTTCCTTGCAAGATATCCGCTTGTCGGAGCAGCTCCTCAAGACCACACGTCGGGGATGAAGGTACTCCTCCAGGAACCAAAGTTGTGTCACTCGGTGTGAGCACCAGGTAAACTATCTTTGGAAACTCAAAGGGTTTCTGGGAAGAAGGGGCACCGCCTTCGGCAGAGGTACCAGCTCCCACCACCGCCTTGCTGCTACCGATGGCATCCTTAGTCGGAGCTTCAGCCATTTGTAGAGCAGTGCTCTCCTGCGTCGCCTGCTCACCGACAACAGCGAGCTCGGTAGAGGCGCCAGAATCCACTTCCATGGCGGAAGGGCCTGGTGCCTCCTGGGCTTGAGAGCTTGTCAGAGCAGAGGAGGGCTTGAAAGCAGGAGTAGCAGGGGCGATGGCAGGGGAGGAGTCACGATGCAGCATGTCTTTGATATTTCTAGAAGCCCCCAAAGTTTTGGAGGACTTCTTGAGGCTGGTCGTGGCTTTCTTCCTGAGACGTGCAAAATGCATAAGTACAGGAACAAAACAGATAAATAGACAATATCGGAGAATGATAAGCTTACACTAAGGGGGCGCTTTGGCAAAAATCCCGGTGGCTTTTCTCTTTTCCGCCTCCAGGGCGGCGGTACTCTTCTTGGAGGCTCCACCCTCAGTATTCTTCTTCTTGCCTCTGTCGGCAGCGTCAGAGGTGGAGCTCTTCCGCTTTCGCGCCAACGGGACATCGTCGTCGGACACGACCATGACTTCCTTCATCTTTGGATTGTAGATTTGGGCAGCCAGGTTGCCCTCATCTAGATCGCTAAGCTGTTAAGTGAGAAATCACCGTTTTGGATAGGATGGTATTGGCAAGACGGAAAAACTGGAGTAATGTCATACACGGAAAATAAATACCTACCTTTGGGCACTTGCCGTCTACGAACATGTCGTATGTGATGGTGAAGCCATGCTTCTTATCCTTCACCTTGACGATGTCCTTCAGGCGGAGCTTGACGGAGTCGCTCGAGAAGTTATCCATGGAGATCCGGAGGCTATCCCTTCGATCACTGGTATACTCGTGCATGAACTTCACGTGGTGCTGCAGGGGTTGGATTCGCCTGATGAACCAGCACATGGCTAGGTCCAAGCCGGTCAAACCCGTCTCTACGAACCATTCGATCCGCCTTATTGCGCGAGAAGCGTCGAGGTCGGAGGGAAGGAAGGCATGGGATCTCCATGAAGAAACATCAGCGGCGGCTCCAACCGCGAAGTCTAGGTACGTCACTTCTCGGCCCGCCAAAGGAATGTCGGGACTGTAGAAGTACGTTGGTTACCAGTTCTTGCAGGACTCGTGGCCGACAATGTCGGGGAACCACCGACCAGGTCGAATCTTGAAGCTTATGGTGCCGCAGTTCCTAAGCTCCTCCTTACTGTGTCCGGCTTCACGTTTGACGGTGAAGAAGTACACGAACAAGACTAACCTAGGCCTTATCCCTAGCTAGCCCTCGCAAAGTGCCGCGAAGTTGCTAAGCACTAAGATGCTATTGGGGGGAGGTTGTGGGGTTGGACCTTGTAGTGGTTCAAGACGGAGAGAAAGAAGTGAGAGATGGGCAAGGAAACGCCGCGTACCAGCTGAGCCTTGAGGTACACCTTTTCTCCGGCTCGGGGAGAAGGTGTCACCTCGCCGGCCGGTGCCGCCCGCCAGGCGAGCCCCTCCGTCGAGGGGAGATAGCCTTCAGCAACCATCTCCTGGATGTCGCGATCGGTGATGTCCGAGCCGCGCCAGTCACCCTTGTGAGAATCTGGCGGTGTGAGAATCTGGCTCTTCCTCTAGTGGTTCTAGCGCCGCCAGATTGTGGTCGGCGCTGGTGGTTTCGATCACCGCCGATACAGGGATGACCAGGACCTCTGGGGGCACGACGACGGAGCTCGCCGGCTTCGCCGTGGCTTCGCTCGACGCCGCCATCGATGGGGAGGAGCTGCTGCTGGCCATGGAGTGTAGGAAGGATGCGACTGAACGCAGAGGGAGGTTAGGGTTTTCGAGGTTTCTCGCGGAGAACTTGAGGAGGCGTGCGGCTGGAGGAAGAAGACGATGACGCGAGAGGAATGAAGTAAAAAGGGGAAAGTGTCCCACGGTTACTATTTATCTTACTCTGCGTCGAGATTCGTGCAGTTGATTCGACGGTTGCCGCGTAGACGACGTGTTCGTGAACATGCGCGGTAATTTCGCCATGTCGCCAACCGTCGCCGCCAACGGTTCATATCTCTCGCGCGGGAAAATCGGATATGATTGCGTTCTCTGCATGTGTGAGTTACGAGGCGTCGTTGACCTAAGCCTACGACGTCATAGCTGACACGGGTCGATGAGCCATTACGTCGAATATTCCGACATGGACGGATTTAATCCGACTACGGAAGAGTACGATGGAAGATTCAGCGTTTCTTCGGCTTGCAAATCAAAGACGAAGAAAGCCTTGCAGGGTTCTTTGGGAGGACTACAAGATATTGCTTGACGATTTGCCGACATCCATCTAGATGGAGCATTCCACGTAAAGAGGCAAGACGGCACAAGATCTCGGAGTTCTCCGGGGGCTACTATTGGGGATATTCTATATGGATATCCTAATAGCATGTCTCTTATCCGACTAACCCGGGTGGCCCATCGTCGGTAGCATGGCCTATGGCCTGCTGGGCGGCCCAGTTAGGTGGATCTAGAAGGGAGGCCCATGCCTGATAAAGGAAGGCTACGGTGGAGTCACCAGCGTACCCGGAGCCTTGGAGTGCAAGCTACACAAGACTAGTGATAGACGGTGTAGGACTATGTAACCTGTCCGGCTAGGACTTTACCCTGTAACCCTAGGACCTGGCAACTATATAAGTCGGGCCTATGGGAGCCTTTAGGGTACAACTTAGCATCGATTTAGACAACCTCGCACAACGAACATATCTCTGTAACTCGGCGTATTGCCCTTATAGTGACTTATAGCAGGAGTAGGATTCCACCACCGTTGTGGGATCTGAACCTGGGTAAGCTGTGTTATCTCGTACCCGTCAACCGTCCGCCTTACCCCATGTCTCTAAACACGCACTGTGAGGACCCCTCCAGGGGTTACTCGTCGGCAATACCACGACATCAAGCTCACCGGTTTGCTGTAACAAAGGATTAAACGTATGGTGTGGAAGGTAATGGTTTGCAGCAAGTAGACAAGTAACAGTGAAAGCTGTATCAATGGTAAAGATTGGACCGGGGTCCATAGTTCACTAGAGGTGCTCTCCTTAGATAAACAACATGGCATGAAGGGTAAACAAATTACAGTAGGTCAATTGACAGGAGCTGAGCAAGGCATAACAATGCATTTACTAGTCAGAAAGATCCTATGAGATTCGATTGGGCAATACAACAAGATACATAGACCTCCATCCAACTGCATCTATGACTAGAAGTCCACCTTCAGGTTATCATCTGAACCCCCTCCAGTATTAAGTTGCAAGCAATGCATAACCGCTTAAGCAAAGTGTGTAAGGTAAACAGTTCACATGTTCCATGAACAAGAGACCGTTGTTTTCTCCCTAGTGGCAATAGCACATCTACAACCGAAGATATTTCTGTCACTTCCCTTGCAAACTAGAGGCATGAACCCACTATCGAGCATAAATACCCCCTCTTGGAGTCACTAGCAACTACTTGGCCAAGATAGCTACTAACAATGGAGAGCATGCAAGATCACAAACAACACAGAGATGATAGAATCATAAAGACAAAACTATTAATCAAACCAACATAATAATCTCAATATCCATCGGATCCCTACAAACACAACATGCATGGTTACAAATAGATTAGATCTTGATCATGAACGGAGCTGACAAGATCTAAACATGAGAGCAAAAAGGAGGAGATACAACCATCTAGCTACTACATGGACCCATAGTACAAGGCGGAACTACTCACGCATCATACCAGAGAGAAGGCCTCCGGGATGATCTCCCCTCTGGCAGGGTGCCAAGAAGAACTTCAGATCCCCCCGATCTAGGGACGATGGTGGTGGTGGCTATAGACGGTTTCATGGAGATTTGATCGGGTGCTTAGGGTTTCTGCATTGGGGACTTCTTATAGGCGAAGGGGGAGACCGAGGCGGTGGCCAGGGGTGTCAAACCCTAGCCAGACGCGGGATGTGGCCCACCCGCGCCTGGGGTGGGTCTGGCCACCCTGGCCGGCCCCTCCGGCTCTCCTCTGGACTTCTTGTTCCCCACGGAAAGTAATTGACTTTGACGTTTGTCCCGTCCAATTCTGAGAATATTTCTTTACTAAATTTTCTGAAACCAAAAATAGCAGAAAACAGGCATCTGGCACTGTTGCAACTTGTTAGTAGGTTAGTACCAGAAAACATGTAAAAAGCAGCTCAAAGTGTGGACAAGTAAAGTAAAGTAGATACTAAACAAGCATGGAGCATCAAAAATTATAGATACGTTTCCAACGTATCAATGCGGAAATGAAGAAGCTCCTCCAAGTAAACACGAAAGGACGGCCGGTTCCCACTGAGCCGGCTTGAGAGAAGCATGTCGGGCAAGATGGAGATGCCGGATCATCTAGGCGGCACGACAGCGACAACTGCTACCAGGGCAAGCGTCCAGTTGAACAGCAAAGCCCGTGCTACCATCAGAGGTAGGTTAATGTGGTGCAAGGCGCACCGGCTCCCAACGACAAGAGGCAGAGGAACGCCTTCACCTTCGAGCATATGTTCAACAGACCGTGCAAGTACCATAGCGGCGCCAAGCTGGCTACACACACCACTCGGCAGTGCAGTTGGACCCGGTAGATCAAGGAGCAGGCTGGCTTGCTTCCTCTCCCCCAACCCCTCCCAGTGGACCCCCACCATCGGCTAGGGCAGCCGGAAACAACCTCGGAAACAGGGCATACCCTCAGTACCCAACGGCCTGTTGAACAACCTCAGCCGAGCCGATTGACAATCGCGGCCGGAAGCAGCGCACCGCAAAAGTGAACGTTGTCGTCTCCCCGGTCCCCCTGCACTTAACTGGTCCAAGATTCCTATCACCTGGAGTCAGGCGGATCAGCTGGATCTGCTCCCGAATCTCGGGGGCTACGCGATGGTGCTAGACCCTCTTCTCATCTCCGACGTTCACACCTGCCGATTCTCACGCGTGCTGGTAGACGGTGGGAGCATCCTCAACCTGCTCTACCGGTCTTCCATGGAGAAGCTGGGTATCCGGGAGTGCGACCTGCAGCCCTCGACCACTGTGTTCCACGGTGTCGCGCCTAGGCCACTGTGCGTCTCATTGGGCAAGATCCGACTAGATGTCATATTCGGCTCGGAGGAGAACTTCTGGAGCGAGCCAATCTAGTTCGAGGTGGTCAACCTCGCCAGCACCTACCATGTCCTCCTTAGGCGCCCTTCCCTCACAAAGTTCATGGCGGTCCCCCACTATGCATGCCTCAAGATGAAGTTGCCGGGGCCGAATGGTGTTATCACCGTGGCCAGCTGCTACAGGCGGTCCATGGCGTGCGTGGAGGAAGGCGCGAAGATAGCAAAGGCCCTGCTTGTCGCTAAAGAGAAGCGCGATATGATGTGCAACATCGCCATGCTGCAGCAAGAGGTGCCGGCTAGCTTGAAGCCAACTGGGGACATGGCGTTCTAGCCATACAAGGACACCAGACAGATCCCGCTCGACCCGGCTGACCCCTCCAAGTGTGTCACAATTGGTGCCGGCTTGGACAGCAAATAGGAAAGCACGCTCATCGACTTCCTCCGTGAGAATCAAGACATCTTTGTATGGTCTCCCAGAGACATGCCAGGTGTGCCGAGGGAGTTCGCCGATCGCTCGCTTCATGTGGGTCCTGACGCCAAGCCAGTCAAGCAGCCCCTCCGTCGCTTTGCGGAGGACAAGAGGAAGGTCATCGGCGACGAGATCGCCCGGCTACTTGTTGGCGGCTTCATCATGGAAGTGTACCACCCGGACTGGCTAGCCAACCCAGTCCTAGTGCTGAAGAAGAACAAGACTTGGCGTATGTGTATTGATTAGACGAGCCTGAACAAGGCCTGTCTGAAAGACCCTTTCACCCTGCCCCGTATTGTTCAAGTGATTGACTCTATGGCCGGCTGCAATCTGCTCTCCTTCCTTGACCGGCTATAATCAGATCCGACTGAATCTGGCTGATCAATTGAAAACGTCATTCATCACCCTGTACGAGGCTTACTGCTATGTAACCATGCCATTCGTCCTAAAGAATGCAAGTTCTACCTATCAGCGTTGCATGCAGAAATGCTTGCACTCGCAGATCGGCCGGAATGTGCACGCATACGTGGACGATGTCGTCATCAAGATGAAGGAGAAGCAGACCCTGCTGGAGGACCTCAGCGAGACGTTCACAAATCTTTGTCGGTACCAGATGAGGCTGAACTCGGAGAAGTGTGTGTTCAGTGTGCAAGCCAGACAGCTCCTCGGTTTCCTTGTGTCGAGCCAAGGAATCGAGGCCAATCCGGAGAAGATCGCGGCCATCGAGAGGATGCAGCCGCCCAAGAGCTTGCTTGGCGTCCAGAAGTTCACCGTCTTCTTGGCTTCCCTCAGCCGTTTCGCTAGCCGGCTTGGGAGAAGGCCCTGCCACTGTATCAGCTGATGAAGAAGACGAACAAGTTCACCTGGACTGCATAGGCGGATGCCGCGTTCCACGACCTCAAGTGCATGATATCCAGAACGCCAATTCTCGCCATGCCGGCTGAGAAGGAGCTAATGTTTCTCTATGTAGCCGCCACCAACCGGGTCGTCAGTGTCGTCCTATCGGTGGAGCATCACGAGGAAGGCAAGGCCCAGCTAGTTCAGCGACCTGTCTACTACCTCAGCGAGGTGCTCTCCCTCTCCAAGAAGAACTATCCCCATTACCAGAAGATGTGCTGCGGCGTGTACCTGGCTTGCAAGAAGCTCAAGCGCTACTTCCAGGAGCATCCACTCACCGTGGTGTCCACCACGCTGTTGGGCGAGATCTTCGGCAACAAGGACAACACGGGCAGGGTAGCCAAGTGGGCCATCGAGCTGGCCGCCTACTGCATCCGGTACGAACCCCAGATCACCATCAAGTCTTAGGCGGTGGCCGACGTCTTCGTCGACTGGGCGGAAAACCAGTACCTACCGCCGGTTCCTAACTCCGACTACTGGATGCTGCACTTTGATGGCTCGAAGATGCGCGGGGCACTACTAGGAAAATGGCTGTCTGTGGCGCACATGGAATGCCCATCCGTGGTGCACTAGCCGTGTGCCACTAGCCTTGCGCTACGGCTATCTCCTAGCCGTGGTGCACTGCCTAGTGCGCCACGGTTGTGTCGAGATAGGCGTAGCACACCTGCTAGTGTGCCACGGCTATGTGGGCAGGTGCGCTACACGTAGGATCTTCTGTGGCGCACTTCCCAGTGCACCACTAAGCTTTTGAGGTGCGCTTTAGGCGTAGTGCGCCACAAAAGGTAGGTCATGTGCGGCATAGGTGTTTTTTTGTTTTTTTTTTAATTTCCGAGCCAGATTATATACAATATTACAGGCAGATATACACACACAGATACAAGATATACAATTATATATATAAATACACAATTTGAAAAACAAGATTGAAACAAATACATATAGATAAGTCTCATACATGAATACATAGTATAAGTTACATTGTTTCGATCAAGTTACAAAGTAGTTGGTGACATGCGAATACATGTGTCGATCGAACAAGTTAGAGATCGGAAGCTCGCCTAGACATCTAAACTAGCTAGACACAAACGCGGGATAAACAACCAAAGAAGATAAGCATGATCATCGCCACGACGAAGGTGTAGGTCTTCATCCGGTTCCTTGTCCTAACTCCCACTAGATAGCGCGTGTATCTAGCTTCCGCCTCCGCCATAGTGTTGTACCCTTTGTAGCTATTGCCGCTGAAACGGTGCACCTGTCTCCGGCAGTCTTCCCAATCATCGTAGACTCCGGGAACCCGTCCCTTGTACACGACGTACCACGTCATCTATAAGTTGACAATAATAATTAACCAATGATTGAAAAAAAACATATATAATTAAAGTCGCATATGAAGATACACTTATAGAAAGTACTCCTAAATCAAAAAGACCAAACTGAAAAAGCATGCCTCATATATAACTAGGTTGTTCGACACAGGAATATGCTATGATGGAACTGTTCGCCAAGTAGGATGCACAACACCTGGACCTGTGCATAGCACAAGGCGAACAATCCCATCGCAGAACATTCACATATAGTGTGCCACGACATTTCAATCATCAGCATTATTCTCGAAAAAGACCAAAGTAAATCGAAAAGAATGCCTCATATATATATACATAGGTTGTTGGACACAGGAATATGCTACGATGGAACTATAAGCCAAGTAGGATGCACAACATCTAGACTTGTGCATAGCACAAGGCTTACAGTCCCATCGTAGCACATTCACATATATATTGTGCCAAGACATTTCAATCATCGGTATTATTCTCGAAAAAGACCAAAGTAGCTCGAAAAGAATGCCTCATATATAACTAGCTAGGTCGTTGGACATAGGAATATGCTATGACGGAACGGTTAGCCAAGTAGGATGCACAATTCCTGGACTTGTGCATATCACAAGGCTAACTATCCCGTCGTAGCACATTCACATATATATTGTGCCACGACATTTCAATCATCGGCATATTCTCGAAAAAGACAAAAATAACTCGAAAAGAATGCCTCATATATAACTAGCTAGGTCGTTGGACACAGGAATATGCTACGACGGAACAGTTAGCCAAGTAGGATGCACAATTCCTGGACTTGTGCATATCACAAGGCTAACTATCCCGTCGTAGCACATTCACATATATATTGTGCCACGACATTTCAATCATCGGCATTATTCTCAAAAAAGACAAATAAACTCGAAAAGAATGCCTCATATATATATACATAGGTCGTTGGACACAGGAATATGCTACGATGGAACCGTGAGCCAAGTAGGATGCACAAGACCTGGACTTGTGCATATCACAAGGCTCACAATCCCATCGTAGCACATTCACATATATAGTGTGCCACGACATTTCAATCATCGGCATTATTCTCGAAAAAAGAGTAAGGAAAAAAAGAAGGACCAAAGTGAGAAAAGGACCAAAGAGTAAGCAAAAAACCAAGCATTGATTGATATATAATAAAATAATAAGCAAAAGAAGTAAGCGATGATTCATAAACCTAATAAGATAAGTATAGTAGCATGTACACTTGTCCACACACACACAAAGGTCATCTATAGTTTGTAACTATAACTAGGCCAACATCAAGCCTTCTGGCTCGGCTTAGGGAATGGGAGGACACCTTGTCTCGTCATGAACTTCCTATAGTCACCCTGCATCTCTAGGCGATCTTCTTTGTCACGGTTATTCGGGATATTTCCTCCGTAGAAGATCCCCCCCGAAGTCATGACATCACGAAAGATGATTGCCCCAAACTGCTGCTGGATGCGATACATCTCTTGTCTAATATATGAATCAGTGATCTTGGCCTTTGCTTCGGCCCACTGTTTGAGATGATCTGGTAGCGTAGAATTCTGCTGGTCAAGTAGGAACGCCCTCATGTGATGGAGTGCGTAGTAGGCTTCCTTCTTACTGTTTTCCGGCTGCTTCATGCAGGGGAACTCCGTTACGTGGTTGAAGACGTGCCTGCCGAACTTGACCTTCGTACGCATCGAAGGTGGTGCCTTCCGTCGAGGCAACGCCATGAGAGCATCATCCGTAACTTCCTTGATCTTGTCGTAGTTTTTCTTTTTTCTAGACTCCCGAGTCGAAATATGTGGCGCGAATGCTTGGCGATAAGGAGATGAGCGCAAAGGTTCATCTCTGCGCAAAAAATTCAAATGGAATGTGTTGGAAAAAGAATGATGATGATCTAATAAAGCCAATTGACGGTGGCGAGTGAATAACGACTTACTCGGGAAAGTAAGCCACGAGAATGTATTCCTTTGTCTTGTTCGCCATGAGGATTCTTTTTAGGTACAAGGCCACGATACGTCGTTCAGCGGGGGAACCCAAGCAGCCGTCATGCATGTAGTAGGGGTCCACTATAGCGATGCCCGGTGTGTTCTCTCTAATGATCTGCATGGCCAGGCTGAGAGAAAACAGACGGACCATGGTATAGTGCAGCGGGTATAGGTGGAACATATTGAAGATGTCATCGAACCGCAGGAAGAACAGATCCGCAGGGGCATTGTCGATGAAGCCCAAGCCTGGTGGCACCTTAACCACGAATACCGGGTGCGAGGGATCTTTCTCCGATAGAAGGCGTCTCTCTATCGTCAGCACGCCGTCATGCACACTCTGCAGTTCCGAATCGGCGAAGCTTCGAAATTCTTAGGTAGCATGGGCTCACCCACCACATGAATCCTCCACATAATACCCTCGGGTCTTGGTGGCCCATCTCGAAACCTGATCGGATTCACAGTTATTGACGCCATCGGCTGGCTCGAGCTGCTAGATTTTCTTTTCCTGCCCTTTTTTCCTTTTGGAGAGCGGGCAGGCACCGCAATCTGAGCACCGGCCACCCTATGTAGTGTGTCAGGGCTTAGAATAAAGGGCCGGTTGGTTGTATCAGCTAGCTCTATAAAGGCGCAAGTCGAGGCGCTCTCGAGAACCAAACAGACGCTTGGTGATAGTGGCTTTCTCGTGGGGCCACCAGCTAGGTCTTCGTTGCTAAACCGAGTGTTGAAGAAGTGATCATTCCAGTCTTCGCCGCCCTCGGCGGATCTGCGCCATGTGTATATCATCAACATGATCATCCGACCCACCACGTGGAGGTGAGGGAGGTAAGGGGCCTGCCACCGCTTGTCACCGCACGACAGCGGTGTCGTTGTTCGTGGCGTGATGGCCCGCTGTCCCCAAACGGATCATGCTCTTTGGCCATAGCAAGAATAAGCCAAAGCAAGTTCTAAGACGTACGGCTCTTCTTCATCCGCCTCGGGGTTGAATGGGAGGTTCGTGTCGTCGCAGCCCCTTAGCACCGACTAATTTTAACCCAAAGGCACGCTATCCGCATCGGCCTTGAGTGGAACGTGCGCTGCAAGGGTTGAACGATGGTACCTTGGCAACATCCTCAGCTCGTTGTTCACGTAGCATAAGAGAGTGCAAGGAACATCCGTCTCATGGAAAACATGTACGGCGTCGTGAGATGCCAAAAGAGTAATAGATGGCATGAAAGGCGGTAAAGCAATTTGTTTACCGTGATGGCGCCGAGATCGGCGAATGTCGGCGCGATACGGCGACGGGCGTGCAAGAGACGGAAGGGCTGCTTGATGGCGGTGCTGGCCGTCAGCCGTGTATTCTCCCTACCGACGGGTGCTTGGAGCTCCGGTGCCGCCGCGACGATGGCAGGGGGCACCAACATGTACTCCAGCGCCGCGGTGATGGCAGGGGGAGTCACCAACACTTGCGGCGCCGCGGTGCTAGCGGGCGGAGTCACGAACACGTAGTTCGCCTGATTCATCGGCGCCGTGTTGTTCGAGTGGCTGCTGACCATGCTTGGAATCGGGCACGGCCCTACTAGACCACCCGCACTCCAGTTCGCTATTGACTCCACCAAGGTAGGCAGGAAGGACGTGAGGGTGATTGCCAGGTTTTCTTGGACGATCTGCGGGATCCGCGCCACTTGTGCCTGAAGTTCTTGAACCTCGCGGTTTTCCTCCTTGCTTCTTCCCGACGGCGCCACATGCGTCCTCGGCGGTGGACCAAAATGATCCACCCAATTCTTACCCCCGAGGCCGGCCAGACGGCCAGCCGATGACGGCTTCTTTGTAACCGGCTCTATTTTCTTGGCCCGGTTCATCGCCCTGTTAAAAGGGTTATCCCACCGGGTGGCCGCCGTCGACCCCTGGGATGAGGAACCCTGGGATCCATGACTAGCAACAATTTCCTCCTCCTGCAGAAGAAGTAACAGTGAATCGTTTAGATCATCGATTATATTGCAAGTTGATCCGCGGTAATTAGATTATACTTACCACAATTTCCTCGAATTCCTTCACTGCAGGATCCGCGGTGAGTTGTTTGGTTTTTGGGTCCACATGGTAACGGGCCCTGATGAAGTTTCGAACCTGCCCGGGTTCGAATTTCGCAAAGGGGTTTTCTATCCCCTTGGATCTATACTCTTCGTCCTCCTTATTCCATTTGGCCTCCATGTTCAGATCCACCAAATCCGAGATGGTGATGACCTATATTCATCGCCTGCAGCACCTTTCCCCGATTACTATTGGCCAGGGCTCTTTCGGATTCACACCTATCCTTGAACTCCCGCAACTGATCTTCGGTGATCTGCGGGTCAATCTTCTGGATCTCCTCGAGACTTTTTCCTTCTTTATAGATCTTCTTCTTTATCTGGGTTCTCCAGCTGGCTGTATGATGCTCATCTTTGTGAGGGCGGATTTGTTTACTTCGTTCCCATGATAATTTGTGTTCTGATACTTAGCGGGGAACTTGTATCTTGCGTGCAGCTTCTCGAAGAGGAGTGTGCACAAGTGGCCATTATCTTTATGCCAGAGATTCTCGGTGTTGATCGAGATGGTTGTCCGGGTGATCGCCGCCACTTGCCCACCGTACCCTTTCACGACAAGGGCGGGCTCCAAAAGGAACCCCTGATGGGCTCACTTCGGTAATTTCCTCCCTGACGGTGCCGACCGTGTTCGGGCGCCGGTCCTTCGGCTTCTTCTTATTCTTCTTCTTAGGAGGATTGCTACCACTCCCTGTGCCCTCGCCGCCATCAGTGGTTTCATCATCCGCCGTTCCTTCGGCTTCTTCCTCCGCGTCTTCCATCTCATCATCCTCACTCTCCGAAGGATGGTATTCTTCATCGTCTTCTAGCCGCTGGGCCGCCTCCCAGAATGTCAATTGTTTATTTGGAGGTCTGAGTTCTCCTTCAGCGCTGATGCGCTTAGAACATCCAGCCTCGTCGTTGTCACACATCTTTGCACTAATAAAAAACAAATAATTGGTTAAATGCACGGAAAAATCCGGCATGACCTTTGCTAATTTTCTTAAACTAGGAGTGCCCGATTTCTTCCGAAACGGAAGTTAATCAACATTCCGGCAAAAATCGGGACACATTTCATACAAGAACCTGCATACACGACATAATAAAGTGCTCCATACAAGCACAAGCACAATTTCAAGTGCTTCATAACCAAGTGCACAAATGATAGCAAGCAAGAAAATGACAGCAAGGAACTGATAGCAAGAAAATGACATCAAAGTTCCATTTTACTACAAATAAATAATTGACAGCAGCAAATAAAACCCAAGCAATTGACAGCAACAACTAAAACCCAAGCATACATGTTTCTGTCATGTTTTGTGATGCCCAATCAAGATATTTAGTCATTATATTTGATGAATTCTAGGGATTTAACTGTGTATACATGTTGTTTCTGTCATATTCGGACGTATTGAAGGAAGCAAAGAATATCATATCGATGTATCACCGATCAGTCAGGCACAAGGAAAGGCGAAATACCAAACAGACCTACCATGTATCACTAGATCGCTACTTATCTGGACCCTGGAGAAGACCTATCTATCTGGTCTCTCCACCTGAAGCAACAAATACAATGTCGCATTCCTGACAATTCTTATGTAAGAACAGATATATTCTTGTAAAGGAATACAAAATAATTGTGATAGATTACACAGTGAAGATATGGGCAGATTATGAGTCCTAAATGAATGAAGAGATTACCAAAAGTTCAGCAGATTCAGAGCGCTAAATGGACAAAGCTTCTAGAAAATTCAGCAGATTCTAAAATTTCAGAAACAAATTAACAGATTATAGATCATGTGACAACAACATAATTAGTTTTTATTTTGTACACATGATGAGACATGCTCTGGGGCTCAATGCCTTGTGGCATGGGATAAAGTTTAAACTCCCAAAAATTGCTACAAACTCATGCATGATCAAAATTCCACTTGGAGACAATGATGACTGCTCCAAAACTCCCCCATATGCCCCTTCTAAAATAAAGTAAAGAGAGGGAGACAAAGATATATGCATAGATATCATCATTCCAGTAACAACCATTAGTTATTTAATTGAGAACAAGGCCATGGGAAAATGAAACAAGCTCAGTTTTATACACATTCCAGGCGCTCCTTACAGGTTGTTCTGCTGGTGGTCTAGCCACCCTGCTGCATTGTGATGATTTTAGTGCAAGATTTCCTCGGGAGGTTTCAGTTAAATGCCTTGCTGATGCTGGGTTTTTCCTTGACGAGTAAGGCTCTTGGAAATAAATATAATCCACTAACATTGCACCTAAAAAAAAGTACCACTTATTTTTTGGCAGAAAGGATATAATTTTATTTCCATCTAAGACTACTATAAGTAAACAGATAGTCTTATCAGATAATCTAATGTTTGCTGATGACATTACTGTTTGGCAATTCATTACTGTTTAGGGCATGGTGAACACGTTGAACGTCAACCTCCCACAAGCCAGGTTCATCTACATCGACAACTTCGAGATGATCTCCGAGATCCTCAAACCCTAGCTAACCCGTGGAGATAGGGAGAGAGGGAGAGAGGGAGAGCGGGAGAGAGGGGAGGGGCTAACCTCTAAGATGAGGATGACATTGGCGGGCGAACGACGGCCTTCTCCTCCTCTCGGACACGGGCGGCCTCCTCCTCCACGGAACGAGCGCGACCTCCTCCTCCTGGCGTGGCGACTGCGACCTCCTGGGATGCGGTGGTAGCGGCAGATTGGCAGCGGCGTAGGCCTCCTGGGATGCGGTGGTGGCAGCGGATTGGCAGCGGCGGATTGACAGCGGCGGCGGGGGCTCGGGCTCGGGTGGGCGCGTGAGAATAGGGATGAGGGAGAGGGATGTGTGCCTGCGTGCACGTGGATAAGGCACAAATATGCGTAGCACACTCTGGCATAGTGCGCTACGACCGTAGCGCACTATGCCAGAGTGCGCTATGCATATCTCCTCTAGCAACTGTATAAGAAAAGAGCCGTCCCACTATCTAACAGAATCACTATCCTATCCCACTGGTTGTGCCCACTGCTCTATTCTAAACTTCTGAGCACCCAGGTTCGAATCCTGGTGCCCCCTTTTTTATTTTTATTTTAAAAATATTTTTAAATGTTCCAAAAATGCCCAAAAGTGGTAATATATGCCATATTTGTTTTGTTTTTATTTTATAAATACTTTTAAATGTTCCAAAAATTCCCAAAAGTGATAATATATGTCATAAAAGTGGTACAAATAATATGATTCAAAGTATAATTAAATTTCATAATAATTTGTCCATAATAATATGAATCGGGCACGGCCCTACTCGACCACCCGCACTTTACAATCTTTTTTGAGCTAGCGTTTTACAATATTTTTTCCCTTCTTTGTCGCTGTTGAATAATTTAGCCCCGGCACTTTATTGTTTCTTCTTTCGAACGGGCTACCTTTTTTGGGTAGGGTTGTCCTTTTTCTTCTTGTGATGAATGTTGCTGCATCGTAGTCGTCGTCATCTTCAATCTTTGGATCTCCGTACTGGTCGAAGTCTTGCTCGTTGGCGACTCCATCCATTCCGATGATGTTTCTTTTTCCTCTCCTCAAGACAACACGGCTAGGCTTTGTCGGGTCGGTAATGAAAAAACATTGGTCCACTTTGGTAGCCAGTACCCACGGTTCATTTTTCGCGGCCACGTTCGCACTGGCGGCCTTGGATTTGGCTGCTTCGGGTATAACCATGGTTGTGAAATACCGGTCTTCTCTTTCGACGCTCTTTTCCCATCTGACACGGAACATTGGCACCTTTTATCCACAGTAATCGAGCTCCTAGATCTCCTCGATTCTTCCGTAAAATCTTTCCTTCATGTTGTCATCAGTGTAGAATTCCGACGTTACGCCTGAGTTCTGATAATCACATTTGTTGTCCTTTTCCTCCGTGTAGAATGTGTAGCCGTTGATATCATACGCCTGATAGGTCACCAGGTTTTGCATCAGTCCCTGAGACAAGGTGAATATGATCTTTTCCGTGTCAGAAGAATGCGATCGCGGGGGATTATCAAGGAGCGTCTTCCTAAACCAACGCGTGAAATCTGAGTTGTGCTCTTTGATTATTTCTCCATGCGTCCTCTGTATGCCCCGGTCACTGTACTTCTTCTCGATTAACCTTTTGTGCTTCTGTACCCAAGGATCGACCAGTTCTAAATGCTGTAGCGCGACGAGGTTTGCTCGATCAAAGTCTGTGCGTCGAAAATCGAAGTTTGCATGCAGTATGAGATGACCCTCTCGGTGACCAGATCCGTCGAGCTTGCCAAGGTGCCAGTTGACGGGAAGACCGACAGGGTTCTCGATGTCTAGATAATTCGTGCAGAAAGAGATGCACTCTTCGGCCAAAAAGCCCTTGGCTATGCTTCCATCTGGACGGGACCTGTTGCGAACGTATCCTTTGATGTGTCCGTTCATCCTTTCGAATGCCATCATGCTGCGGAGGAACATCGGCCCAAGTTATACGATGTCCTCCACGACATGGACCAGCAGATGCACCATAATGTCGAAGAATGCGGGTGGGAAGTAGACCTCAAGATCGCATAGTATCACCACGATCTCCTCCTATAGCCTCCCGAGCTGATTCACGCCAATCGACTTCCTAGAGATGACGTCAAAAAACTTGCAGAGGCCAAATAACGTTTCACGGACGTGCTCGTCCATTATCCCTCTTAGTGCGACCGGAAGTACCTATGTCATTAGCACAGCACAGTCATGAGACTTCATGCCACTGAACCTCTGCTTCGCCTCGTCTAGGTATCTGCTTATCTTGCCCGCGTAGCCGTAAGGAAATTTGACTCCTAGAAGGCACTTGAAAAACTGTTTGATCTCATCCTGGCTTAGAGTGAAGCAAGAAGGAGGGCAGTAATATTCGTTCTTCTTGAACTTTTTACCCTTCCGATGACCTTGTGTCATCTCTGACTCATGATCATCGTCATCTTCCTGATCATCAGGAGTAGTGCGTCCTCCGTGAAGCTCCTTCCGGATACCCAAGCATATCAGGTCGTGCCTTGCTTTCGGACCATCTTTTGTCCTATCTGGCATGTTGATTATGGTGGCGACCAGACTCTCGCACACGTTTTTCGTGATATGCATGATGTCGAGGCTATGAGGCGTGCGGAGAAACTTCCAGTATGGCAACTCCCAGAAAACAGACCTTGTTTTCCATACCTTCATCAGCGGCTTGTCTTGTTGCTGCCTCTTTCGCTTCTTTCCAGGCTTAGGACAATCTTTCCAGTTTTTCAGCAACTCTTCCACTTCTTCGCTGCTCCTACGCTCTGGGATTCCTCGGGTCTCGGATTTGCCATCGAAAAGGTCTCCATGTTTTCTCCATGGATCATTCTTGCCGAGACACCTCCGGTGCGCCATGAACACGGTTTTCGATGACCCTGGATCTTTCTCTAGTTGGAGATAGCTTGTGTTATCCATGCACCTAACACATGCGCAGAATCCTTGGATAACCTGCCCCGAGATATACCCGCAACCTGGATAGTCTTGCACCGTAGTGACCAACGCGGCTCTCATAGTGAAATAATCTTGTGCGACAGCGTCGTAAGTATTGGCTCTAGATTCCCATAACGTGGCTAGCTCCTATTTCAACAGCCCGAGATACAGATTGATGTCGGTACCAGGTTGTTTCGGCCCTTGATTAGCATACTCATTTGTATGTACTTCTTCTTCATGCACAACCATGGAGGGAGGTTGTACATCCATACAAACACGGGCCAAGTGATGTGCGTGCTGCTCTGGCTAACAAACGGATTGAGTCCATCGGTGCTCGCACCAAGCCTGATGTTCCTCGAATCTCCACCGAATTCTGGGAATTCGAGGTCCAATGCTTTCCACTGGCTAGCATCTGAAGGGTGCGTCAGCAGCTCATCCTTTTCAGGGTCATCATCATCATCTCCTGGCTTCTTCCTTTCCACATGCCATCGCATGAGCTTCGCTTCCTTAGGGTCTGCGAAATAGCGTTGCAGACGAGGAGTGATAGGAAAGTACCATACCACTTTTTGAGGTGCTTTCTTCCCTTTCTTGTATCGACTCACGCCGCACACCGGACATGTGGTTTTCTCCGCGTCCTCGCCCCGATAAATGATGCAATCGTTGATGCATACGTGATATCTAACGTGCGGTGGATCGAGAGGACAGACGATTTTCTTGGCGTCCTCGATACTAGTTGGACATGTGTTCCCCTCCGGGAGATGATCATGCCAGAATGCCATCATATCGTCGAAGCTTGCGTCGCTCAATTTGTGTTTTGCCTTCATCTCCATAGCCTTGAGCGTTACATTCAACCGGGTATCATCGGGCCTGCATCCTTCATACAATGGAGTAACCGTGTCTTTCTCAAGTTGCGCAAGCTTGGCTTTCTCTCTAGCGGCAGCGCTGGCGTTACTCGTCTGCTTGAGAAGCAGCTCTTGCACATAAGGGTCCCGCACCCAGCCTGACGTTGTTCCATCGTCGTCTCCTCCTCCGGCATCTAGATCATCATCATCCCGGTCTGCTTCCGCACCTTCACCATCTCCAGGAGACTCTTCATCATCTCGCCCGTTCTCGCCGTGATGATGATCATCGTCATGTTGCCCACCTTCACCATCTCCATCGTCTTCGTCATCGCTTATCCAACGAGTGTATCCATCCATGAAACCATGGCGGAGCAGGTGCGCCTGCAGATTCCCAGAATCTGGGTCGATCACCCAATTGAGTTTGCATCTTCTGCACGGACATCTTATATCCGTCTTGTTATTTCGTATCATCGGGCGTCGACATTTCAAAAATCTAGCCACAATGTCTTCGCCATTATGAGCACCATTTTGCTCGCACGGTGTACACGGTACAATTAGAAGTCTATTAGAACCACATAATCAATGCATGCATGCAATGGTCGATAGAAAATTTCGGCATGACCTATCCTAAAATTAGGACCTTTGCGAAATGCCAAAGTCTTGCCAAAATGGAAATGAATCAACATTTTGGCAAAAGAAATGGCAACTTGTTCACATACAAACACAAGAGAGAGAGACCGATCCATACACACATGAACATATCATTATCCTCTCCATACACACACGCATGAGCATCATCGATACTCTCCATATACACACACATATGACCATCGATCCTCTCATACACACATCATGAGCATCGATCATCTACATACATATGAGCATATCATCCATATACACATGAACACATCCTTACATGGACAACTTACCGAGATGAGAGACCAATCGCGAGAAAGATGGAAAGGAAAGGTGCGCGCGAGACCAGAGAAGGAGATGAGAGACTGGAGACCTTCCTCTATTACTTATGTAACATCCAAGGCAAGTTCTACATGCTAAAAATGGTGAATGGGTGGAGAAATTGAGGTGGGAAGGAGAAGATCCCGACTAGATCTAAGGAGGAAGAAGAAGGGGAAAGTGAAGTGTGGGGTGGTGGATGGTCACACATGTCCACATAAAGTGGAGCTGCCAAAAAAATCGCCACATCTGTGGCGCACTAGGCCCCAGTGCGCCATAGGGATTAGTAACATCCGTGGCACACATGTCATAGTGCGCCAGGATGTGTCTAGCCGTTTCACAGCAGAGAGGGGCATGCGCTTAGGCGTAGCGCACCCCCTCCACGTGCGCCACGGTTGACACTAACAACCGTAGCGCACCTACCCTATGTGCGCTACGGATGTCTGGCGTGCGGCCAACAGGGCCCTGGCCCACACATATCTGTGGTGCACTATGGTCATGTGCGCCACGGTTGTTCTAGTTACTAGTAGGGCACTGCCCATAGGTGAGCCACGCCTGTTTTAGACATGGGGCACTTCAACCATGTGAGCCACGGATGTGCTGATTACCTATAGCCATTTTCCTAGTAGTGGGGGACTTGGGAGCCAGCATTATGCTCACCTCGCCCAATGAAGACCGACCGGAGTACGTGCTGCAGATCCACTTCACCGTGTCAAACAATGTTGCCGAGTACGAGGCTGTCGCACACGGGATCTGGCTCGCGAAAGACATCGGCATCCGCCGGATCCTTTGCTTCGGTGATTTGGATCTGGTGGTGCAGCAAGTATCCAGCGAGTGGGACGCTCGAGATGATAACATGGCCATGTACCAGTTCCATGTCCAGCTGCTCAGTGCTGGCTTCGAGGGATGTGGATTCCATCACGTCCCCCGTGCCAACCACTAGGCGGCCGACGCGCTCACGCGAGTCAGATCCACGAGAGCGGCCATCCCGCCAGGAGTATCCTTGGAGCACCTTCGCAAGCACAGCATCACCCCCTCTCCGGAATCTGAGTCCATCATCTGGGTAGCGGACCCGAGGGCTGTCGGCTCGAAAGAGCCGAGCCCCGCTGTTGTGCCCTACGGCTCGAAAGACCCGGGGGCTGCCTCCTCCTCAAGCAAGCTGTCATCGAGCAAGGGAAAAGGCCCGGGGGCTGCTGACTCGGGCATCCCACCCATCCGACCCCCGGATGAGCTCCAGATCATGCCGGCTAGTGTCTTCACCATCCGGGAAGTTCCATCCTGGGCCCAGCCCTTCATGAACAACCTCATCAACGATGATATCCCGGCTGACAAGGTGGAGGCAAGGTAGATCTGGCGCCCCACGCACATGTACACCATCATCAACAAGGAACTGTACAAGCGCAGTGCTACAGGCGTCTTCCAGTGGTGCGTCGACGCGGATACCGGCTACCGGCTACTGAAGGAAATCCATCAGGGAGAATGTGGTCACCATGCCTCATCTCACCGCCCTGGTGTCAAAGGTGATGTGCCATGGATTCTACTAGCCCACCGCCTCGAAGGATGCGGACCAGCTAGTTCACGCGTGCAATGGGTGCCAGCGGTTCGGCCGGATAAGGCAGATGCCGACTTCTACGCTCAAGACCATATCGATCACATGGCCCTTCGCGGTTTGGGGGCTGGACATGCTTGGCCCCTTCAAGCGAGCTCGAGCCGGCATGATCCACCTGCTGGTGGTGGTGGACAAGTTCACCAAATGGATCGAGGCGAAGCCGATCCGGAAGCTGGACGGCGCCACCGTTGTCACCTTCTTCCACGACATCATCATCCAGTTCAGCTACCCCCATAGCATCATCACCAACAACGACATGAACTTCGCCAAAGGGGCCTTCGCTCGGTTCTGCCACAACAATGGGATCCGGCTGGACCTTGCATCTGTCACGCACCCACAGTCCAACGGGCAGGTGGAAAGAGCCAACGGCCTAGTGCTAGACGGAATCAAGCCCCGGCTGATCGAGCTACTAGAGCGATCACCCGGCTGCTGGATCAAGGAACTCCCGGCTGTTATGTGGAGTATCCACACCACTCCGAACAAATCAACCGGCTTCACCCCGTTCTTCCTCAACTACGGCTCAGAAGCGGTCCTCGCGGTGGACATCGAGTTCGACTCACCCCGCAAGCTCCTTTACATGGAGAAGGAGAACTAGGAGGCGATGGAGGATAGCGTGGACTTCTTCGAGGAGGCCCGCGAGCTTGACCTGTCCAGATCAGCCATCTACCAACAAGGGTTGCGCCGGTATCACTCCAACCGCATCCGTCCCGTCACGTTCCGGGAAGTATACCTGGTGCTCCGGCTGATACAAGACACGAAGGGCATGCACAAGTTGTCCCCCCGTGGGAGGCCCCCTTCATCATCAGCAAGGCGTTGAACAACAACTCCAAATAACTCATCGACGCACAACAACCGCGCAAGAACAAGATGGACAAGTCGGGTGAGGAGATGGAGCGGCCGTGGAATGCAGACCTGCTCCGACCGTTTTACACTTAGTCGCAAAAATAAATGTATGTATCTAGAACCCTGAATGAATGAAAGACATGGAACCCCGGCTGATGCTCGGGGGCTCCTTGCTAGACATTCCGTTGATTTCATTTTCGATTAAACCCTACAACGTTTTTTCCGGCTTCCGTCGACCCCCAACCGCGGGGGCTCGCCAATTGGCCCGTCCTGCCAATTCTGTAAGCCGACTGAGTAGTGTGCGATGATGCCAGAGGCCCACTCTTCGTCTCAGCTATAGACCACAACCCGGCTGTCCGGCTAGCAAGAGCAAAAGCCCGAGGGCATACGAAAAGAAAATCGGTGAAAGATGCGACAGATCGGACATTCTGGCCACGTGCCTAGTTGGTATTTTTCGGCTACTAAGCCTCTAGTACCGTGCAGAAATGTATTGTCAGCTCCCTTTGGTTCCGGCTCCAGACCGCAACCCGGCTGTCCGGCAAGGTGCAGCGTAAACATCATTGCGCACGAGAAAGTGACTAAGTGTTCAGAAAAGCACGAGCTAGTTTTTGAAAAAGAGAAATTCTGGTCAGATAGTAAAATAACGTATAACATGACAATGTATTGATAAGAAATCATTTTTGTGTGTTTCTTTTTGCAAAAACCGCATCGAGCCGGAAATCAAGGACAGAGAAGATTTGAAGCACCTACCTGCGGTACCAACCCCGAATCTCAGGGGCTACACCCAGTGGGTGCGCTAGCGCGCCCGCACTGGAAGCATGAGGCATCCGACTGAAGGGTGCACCAGCAGGACAGAGTAAAACAGAGCCAGATAGAAAGCAAGGCGGCAAGACCCTTTATGGCAGGGGCACATCCCCTCCCGTCCAACTAGCACTACCAGTCGGGCGCGTCAGGCTGATTTAGCCGACCAAGGAAAGAAAGGAAGAAAGAAAGAGAGAAAGGTAGCAAGATGGAAAGAGGAAAGAAAGAAAGAGAGAAAGACGGAAAGATGGAAAGAGAAAAGAAAGAAAGAGATAGGATAAGGAAAGTAATAGAGAAAAAGGTCCAAGGCATGGCCGGATATGCATAGCTGGACTGCGGTGCAGTTTCCCCAATCTGACTAAGCAAGTCACACTCGGAAATACAAGGTGAATGGCAAGAGTTTTTTGAAGATTTGAAACACCTGGCTACTCCAGCTATTCTGAATTTCGGGGGCTACACCCAGTGGGTACGCTGGCACGCCCCCACTGCAAGAGTGTAGTACCTGGCTAGCAGATATGCTAGCCGGCCAGAGCAAGTCGGTAGATCACTACCAAGTTAGAAGCATAACAGAACACGCAAGGCAAAAAGCAAGATAACACCGGCTGGAATGCACCAGCTGGATGAGCTAGTCAGACAAAGCACAAACACAATTGGGTGCACAAAGGCAAGCCCAGCCAGACGATTAATTAAACAGCAGGGGACGAAGCACCCGCAAATCCAAGTTCTCGAGCACAAGTACCAGAAGCTGAAACCATCTACAATTACGCCCAACATCCAGGGGTCTTCTTCTTCAGGCAGTCGGGCCCTAGCCATGGGGAGGAGCTGAGCCGGCCCTGCCCGGCTGGGAGGATGCCTACGCACCATCCTTCGATCCTGCGCTTGCCTCTCCCTCCGTCAACACCTCATCGATGTCGGCATAGCCGGCAATGGTGATGACGGCGGAGCGGAGCCCCGGGTTAGCCTGGCACACGATGGGGAGATCTACGCCGGCCCGGAAGCCGTCCACCAACTTGTTAAGCCGTGCCACCTTGTACCACGAGAGCATCAAGGCCAGGGCCTTCTCGGAGCCAGCACGTGCGGCAAGGTCGTGGAGCCGGTCGATGGCGCGTGGCGCGTCGCCCAGCTTGATGGCCAGGTCCCCATGGTCTCCGGCAGGAGCTCCCTCGGGAAGACAATGTCGTGGATGCCAGCTCCAGCCTTGTGCAAGTTGGCGGCGTCTTCTCCCAGCTGTGCCACCAGGCCCCGGACGGCGGCCTTCTCGCCCGGCGCAACCTGCTGCACCCGGTCGTAGGCAAGGGCATCTACTTGGGGGTAGAAGCCTTGTGATCAGAGGGGGCAAGTCAAAAAGGCAACCCGGCAAAAGGCAGTCAGACAGAATGAACAGAAAAAGCAATCGAACTTACCTTTGGCGACATGGCCGATGTTCATCAGCTCCTCGTCCAAGAACTCGGAGTGCTCCTTCAGTCGGGTGACCTCCTTATCCAGGTGGCCCAGCTGGCGAGGGCTTCGTCCCGCTCCTTGAGGGTGGCCTCCAACTAGTTCACCCGGGAGTGTCATTCCTTGTTATGAAGCCGGAGGACGGAATTGTCCGGCTGAGGCGCCCGTTAGAGCGCTTCAGTTAGTCAATCTCGCGCTGGGCACAGACGAGAATGGCTGCGGCAAGAAAGAAAAGAGGGAAGGCAAGTAAGAATGGCAAGACCGAAGACTTACTCCTCGGTCCCTGATCACTGTTGCCAGACTGGGCAAGGCTGTCGCGGCAGCCGCTGAAGCTGCCGGCACTCCTTGAGCCCAGCCTCGAGGTTCACCTCGAGGGCTTGCAAAGAAGACCCCGCCTCCACGGGGAGTGGCGCCAGAGGCCCGGCTAGGGAAGCCAGGGCATCACGGGCGGCCGCCTGCCACTATAACGTCGCCTCCTCATCGAAGTCGACGTCCGCCACCACCACCGTATCCTTGCCGGCGCGCGAGCCTCTTGCACTGGCTGATGAGCCCCCACCTGGGCTGGAAGTCACGTCTAGTTGGCTCACCGCGTGCTCAGTTGCGGCGGGAGCCAGCTGGACCACGACCACTAGCGCTGGCGGGGGGCAGGACCTCAGCTGTGGGACGTGGAGCGGCCGTCGAGGGGGCATCTGGCTGAGGTGGAGGGTCGCGGGGCGGCGAGGCGGAAGGCGTGCTGCGAGCCGGGCTCATAGCAAAGGAGAGAAGGGACCTGCCGGAGAAGAGCAAGGTCAAGGCAAGTGCAAGAAAAAGGCAAGTGCAAGAAACAGGCAAGTGCAAGAAGATTCACGCCTGCACAACGGGCGTGGATGTCTTTCGGCTACCCGTGGCCCGTCCGGGGCATGGAGGAACCCCCACCTGGCTGCGCTTCGCAGCCTGATCTTCGGGGGCGGCAGTGCTGCTCGAGGACCCCTCGCCGGCACGTTTCCTCACTGGCTCGGGCGGCATGGTGCTGTCGCTTTCCTCTGGCGTGGGGCCATGTGGGTCCTCCACCGCCTCGTCGGTCCAGCTGGGGAAGAAGCCATCCTCGCCGTCTGAGCCCTCGCTGTCGGTCCGGCGCGGTCGCGGCTTGGGCAAGTCGGCGATGAAGACTTGGAGGGGATCCTCACCCTCCTCCCGGATGATGCAAGGGAAAGTCTGCAAAAGAGGAAGCAAGTCAGAGCCAGATCAAGCAACGATGCCGGACAAGGCAAGAACGAAAGAAAAGCAAGAAAGAGGGCAAGTCACACTTACCCGGGGAGCACGGTTCTCGCACGTGTATGGAGCCAGACCAAAGCTCCAGCCGGCCTTTATCTTCTCCTTGGTGATCATCCACACCCATTCGTAGAGGTTGGCGAAGGGGGGTCACGACGGGAGAGCCGGGTCGGGTCGAGGCGCCCGGAGTAGTAGCACATCTTGTGTGCTCGCTGGTGGAGGGGCATCATCAGTCGGCTGGCCCAGCTGAGCGTCACGTCAACGCCCGTCAGGCCGGCTGTGACCAGCGACCTCATCCGGTGCAGCAGCGCATCCGACTCTGGCTTGGAGACGAAAATCTTCTCCTCCCAGTGCACTCGGATAGACTCCGCATCTTGGAAGGATGGAAGATTGAGGAGGTCATCAGAGCCCAGGTTCCGTACGTAAAAGTACGTTTGCTGCCACAGTTTGACCGTTTCATGCAGTTTGAACTTGGGGTAGCCGGTTTGGGCGTGGGAGTAGATGGAGGTGCCGCCGCAAGGCACGAGCCGCCCCTTGGCATATTGGACTTGCTACCAGATAAGGAAGAGCTGGCAGAAGAGCCTGAGATCCGGCTGGATCCCGAGGTAGCATTCGCAAAACGCTACAAAGTGGGCCAGAATGACAATTGCATTCGGGCCGAGATGGTGGAGGTGGAGATCGAAGTGGGCGAGGAAGGAGAGAAGGAAGGCGCTGGGTGGGAAGGCCAAGCCACATGCCAGATGCACGAGAAAAACGACGCGCTCGCTGGTTTGCGGAGCCGGTGAGACTTTAGCAGCCAGGGCAAGGCGCACCCCGACCTCGCCGGCAGTCGGCAGGAGGCGCGACCGCCGGTACTTTTTGACTTGCGCCTCCGTGACGGAGGAGCCGCACTAGGAACCGCGGATCTCAGCCATGTCGATGGTGGCAGAGCGCGGAGGAGGAAGAGGAAAAAGTGGAGAAGGCGAACGGGGAGCAGCGGAGGAGTGGCGGTGACCCATCGCTCCGACAAGAAAGAGGCGGGCGGCGCCGGCAGAGCAGAGGCGATGCGAGCTCGTCAGCGGTGCAAGAACAGAGCAGTGGCAGGAGGCAGGGAGGCACGACGTCGACGGCGAGAAAAGGGGTGAAATGGCGTGTGGGGGTCGACGGGGCGCCGCGGCCGCTACTTAAAGGGGCTGAGAGGCAAACCACCGGCTCACCATGTGGTATCCCCTCACAGCCCCAGCCACGGTCGGATCGTTAGCGCCGGCACGCAATGCGCAGAGGATCCCGAGCGCGGGAGGCGAGGCGCTAACAGCAGTTCCAGAGACAACATGAGACGCGACCCTTCGACGCACGTCTCCACGATCATCATTACGATGTGGCTGACGTCAGTGATGACGCAGCCGGGCAGTTCAACCGCCAAATTTCAGCCGGGGAAAAAATTCAAACTAGCTTCTTGACCCCGCGCACATTTCACCCAAGGGCGGAATCTATGCGCGCTCGAGGGCTAGTGTCGAGGGGATCACCCCCGGGTAGGCTAACCAGAAAAGATACAGGAGCGGCACAACCTGCTAGCCGGCTAGGTAAGCGGGATGTAAAAACTCAAAGATATATCAGAAAGAAGGCCATACGAAGACCGAGATAGCAAACTAGTCAACCGGATAAAAAATCATTACCAAAAGCACCTAGCCGGCTGGACCATGCTAGACGGATACGGCCAGACAAGTCAAGAACGAGCCGACAGAACCATCAGCCGGATGAGATGACCAAGGTCAGACGCCTAGCCGGATAGAACCTACCACCCGGTCAAGACAGATCAGCCGGCTAGGGCAACCTAGTCGGCCACTCAAGACATACAAGGTACAAGATGACGCAGAGCATAGTATGTAGTACGCACAGAATGATGGACAAGACAGAAAGGAGACTCGGACACTCGGTCCATACCGACGACTTTACCGATGACGGTTGTAACAGTGGACAGTAGGTGGTACTGTGCGTAACTACCCGCACGACAACCACTATAGACTGCATGGCTCGGCATGGGCTTGACCGTGGGTACACGCCCGCCATGCCGGCCACTGTAGATGACCTAGACGGCTGGGGCCCGCCTGTGTGACCCGCCAGTCGGCTAGGCCGTTGCCCATGCCGCCTTAGCCTATATAAGTGGAGGCAGGGGAAACATTGCAAGGGTTGATCTCTCATTCTCTACTAGCTAGGACAGATACAGCTCGAGGAGCCCCTGTAGTTCATTGTGTTCATCCAGATAGTCAGATCGGCAGGAGTAGGGGTGTTACCTCACCACGAGGGCCACGAACCTAGGTACTTCTTGTGTCTCCGATGCTTGCTTGTGCCCAATCTCGCCCGCGGACTCCGTCGCTCGCTTCCCTGCTCGCTCCCTCACCATGAACTAGCCCGTCCCATAACAACGATAAGCCCGTTCATGGTTGTCTACGGATTCGACACCCTCATAGCACTCTACATTATACCTCTTCCTCTCCATGAACGTACCAACATGGATGTCGACAAGCGTGCCCAAGCAATGAAGAGACTACATGAAGACACAAGATCTACGATCGAGCAACAAGTGCTTCGCCAAGCGTCAAGGAGAAACAAGACCAAGAAAGAGATGATCTTCGAGGAAGGTGATGTTGTGTGGATATACTTGAGTAAAGACCGCTTTCCCTACTATCATGATTCCAAGCTCAAGCCAAGGGGAGATGGTCCCTTCAAGGTCCTCAAAAGAATCAACAACAATGCATACATCATTGACATACCAACCTCCAAGTACATGGTGAGCAATAAGTTCAACGTCAAGGACCTATCACCCTACCATGGTATGATCAAGTGGATAGCCATGAAGAGTCGAGGATGACTCTTTTCCAGGGGGAGCTGATGTAGCCCGTCATACAGACGCCCCTCCATCTACACCACCAACTCCCCCAAGTGGACCAATGACTCGCGCCCAAGCCAAGCTCCTACAAGCTAAGGTTAACTCGCTCCTTTCCTCATGTGACTTTGATATGCCTTTGGATGGCTTGCTAATTCATGCAACTACGCTATGCCTCCTCAGCTATGAAGTCCCAGTACATCACCAAGCCCCCATGAAGGAAGAACAAGGAGTAGGACAAGGAGAAGCAGCTGCTGAAGCTCAACACACCGAAGTCTTCGGACCAGCAGACCGGAGTCTCTGGTCCGACACACCGGAGTCTCCGGCTGGCCTCCAGACCGACCCTAGAAACTGACCCAGGTACATTCAGTATTCCCCTTCGGATATGGAAGGAGTCTCCGGTCTGGACCGGAGTCTCTGGACCGCCCCACTGGAGTCTCCGTCCTATGCATCAACATGCATGTAAAGGCCTTTTGGGCATGGCCCATATAACCCCCAGATTCGCCCCAACTTCCAGTTTTATCCCTAAGCTACCCATGTTTAAGTGGCTGGCCTATAAATATCCCCACCCCTATATTATAAACCCTAGACCTGGATAAGTGTAATTGAAGAAACCCTAGAGTATCTATCAATTGCTAGTCTCATGCTCCTTGACAAGGAGCACCAATTATCCCCCACCTCTTGGATTTTGCCTCGTGCGTTCAAGTTTTACAAGTCCTTGGAGTCGGTGTCTTGTCTCCAAGAAGTAAAGATCTCATCAAGCCTCTCACCCCCATTGTTGGCCGTGGGAGAGTGTCTTCCCCAACGCCAATCCTAGGGATTGTGTTGGACCGATTACTACCGGCGTGAGCTATAGGCTTGTATCTTGTCTTTGTGTGTGTGCATGTGTTCATCGATTTATTCGCATGTGAGTCCGTGGATTTCACCCTCCCCCTCCTTCCACTCGCCTTCACCTCGATTTCCACGTGAATTCGTGAAAGATCGGGCAGCCCCAAGGGGTCAACCCTAACAGTACCTACCGTTAGAAACCGCCTTTACTGGGTCGTAACTCAAGAAAAATACAGTATATGCTTGCACCATAATATAAATACCCACCTCCCTTGAATGGCCAAACACCATGATGTAGCATGCGTGAAAATTTCCTCGGCCCTCGGGAGCGCCCTGGTCTTGCACTTCCTTTGGAAAAACACCAGTTTTTCGAGTTCAAAAAATGGAAAATCGAGAGTTCTCCAAATGACCATGAAATCTCTAGTTAGAGAAGTTTCTTGTTATGCCTAGAGGGAGCTAGGTGCCGGGTCTGGTCTCAATCCATGGAGTGGTTCCATGTTCTGGGGGCGAGGGGGGGATCTTGAAAGCCATGTTAACTCCCACTCGATAGACATCCAGGTGGTGCCATGGGTGCCAAAGGAACTAGTATGACTTGCTTATGATTTTATGAGGGCAGTGGGTCACATGCAAGGGCTCCAGGAGCCGTTCTCATATTTTTTTGATTTTCTTTGTTGTTGTCCAAAAAACGTCCAAACACGCCGGTCGTCGCGGCAATGCAGGGGTCGGTGCAATCTTGGACCCAGGCATGCATCCACCTTAGGTACCCCATGGGGAACCACAAAACATTTTTTTTAGAAATTTTAGAGTGTCTCATAGGATACCTATAGTTGCAAACCGCCTTTACCGGCCCGTAACTCAAGAAAAATACAGTATATGCTTGCACGACGAGATAAATGACCACCTCCCTGGAATGGCCATACACCATGATGTAGCGTGCGTGAAAATTACCTCGGTCCCTTGGGCGCTCCCTGTTCATGTACCTCCTTTGGAAAAACACCGGTTCTGGGGGAGCTAGGTGCCGGGTCTAGGCTCAATCCATGGAGTGGTTCCATGTTCTGGGGGAAGCAGGGGATCTAGGGTTGAAAGCCATGTTAGCTCCCACTCGATAGACATCCGGGTGGTGCTTTGGGTGCAAAAGGAACTGGTATGACTTGCTTATGATTTTATGAGGGTAGTGGGTCACATGCAAGGGCTTGATGGTGGCTTAGTTGACTACTGAGCTTCGTTGGAAGACCCCAAGCGGAAGGTATGATGAGCACAGCAACAAGTTTTCCCTCAATACAAGGTTATCGAACCAGTAGGAGGAAGGAAATGACTCAAAGGTCTTGCTAGCAACTTGGAAACCTGCATAACACAAACTAAGGACTTTGCCCCAATGAACAGTGAGGTTGTCGATCTCACCAGTTTGCTGAAAACAAAGGATTAACTATATGGTGTGCAAGGTAAAGTAAATAGTAACAGTGGAAGATGTATCAATGGTAAAGATTGAACCGGGGTCCATAGTTCACTAGAGGTGCTCTCCTTAAGATAAACAAACATGGCATGCTGGGTAAACAAATTACAGCGAGGCAATTGATAAGACTGAGCAAGGCATAACAATGCAATACTAGATATTCATGATCCTATGAGATTCGATTGGGCAATACAACATGATACATAGACCACCATCCAACTTTATCTATGACTAGTAATCCACCTTCAGGTAATCATCCGAACCCCCTCCAGTATTAAGTTACAATCAACAGATTACTGCTTTAAGCAAAGTGTGTAAGGTAAACAATCCACTTGTTCTAGGAACAAGAGACCATTGTTTTCTCCCTAGTAGCAATAACACATCTACAACCTTAGAGATTTTTTTCACTTCCCCAGATTAAATAGAGGCATGAACCCACTATCGAGCATAAACACTCCCTCTTGGAGTCACTAGCATCTACTTGGCCAAGATAGCTACTAGAAACGGAGAGCATGCAAGATCACAAACAACACAGACATGATAGAATCAATAAGACAAAACCATTAATCAATCTGACATAGTAATCTCAATATCCATCGGATCCCTATAAACACAACATGCATGATTACAAATAGATGATCTTGATCATGAAAGGAGCTCACAAGATCTAAACATGATGGCACAAAGGAGGAGATACAACCATCTAGCTACTACATTGACCCGTAGTCCAAGGTGGAACTACTCACGCTTCATACCGGAAGCTGGCATGGTGATGAAGAAGGCCTCCGGGATGATCTCCCCAACGGCAGGGTGCCAGGAAGAGCTTCAGATCCCCCTGATCTAGGTACAATGGTGGCGGTGGCTACAGACTGTTTCGTGGAAGATTGATCGGGTCCTTAGGGTTTTGGTATTGGGGGCTTCTTATAGGCGAAGAGGCGAGGCAGGGGCACCCGGGGTGGCCGCAGCCCCCCAGGAATAGGCCAGGCCTGGCCATGCGGCCAGGGGGTGTGTCCCCTGGTGGCTCCCCTCCGTCTCGTATTCTGGCTCCGTGTTCCCCACGATAAAATATTGACTTTGGCTTTTGTCCCATCCAATTCCGAGAATATTGATTTTCTGCCTTTTCTAGAACCAAAATGTAAGAAAACAGTAACCTGCACTGTGGCATCTTGTTAATAGGTTAGTCCTAGAAAACATATAAAAATACCTCAAAGCAAAGTAGATACTAAACAAGCATGGAACATCAAAAATTATAGATACGTTTACGACGTATCAGGGCTCCAGGAGCCATTCTCACATTTTTTTATTTGGTGTTGTCCAAAAAAACGGCCAAACCCGCTGGCGGCCACGGCAATGCAGGGCCCAGTGCAATCTTGGACCCAAGCATGCATCCAGCCTAGGTACCCCATGGGGCACCCCAAAACATTTTTTGCAAAAAAATTAGAGTGTCTCATAGGGTACCTACAGTTAGAAATCGCCTTTACCGGGCCGTAACTCATGAAAAATACAGTATATTCTTGCACCACGAGATAAATACCCACCTCCCTGGAATGGCCATACACCATGATGTAGAATGCATGAAAAATGCCTAGGGCCTCGGGCGCGCCCTGGTCTTGCACCTCCTTTGGAAAAACTCTTATTTTTTGGGTTCAGAAAAAATGGAAAATCAAGATTTCTCCTAATGACCACGAAATCTATAGTTGGAGAAGTTGCTTGTGATGCCTAGAGGTAGCTAGGTGTCGGGTATGGTCTCAATCCATGGAGGGTTTCCATGTTTTGGGGGGCGAGGGGGTGTGACACCCTCGGATCAGCCCTATGCAAGTTTTAGCGATTCCCGCCAAACCCGCATAGAAACGATTCAAAGGTGCCCACCGGGCACTTGCGTGCGGGTGGAAAACAAAGTAATATTATTACACATTAGTCCATGATGGTACCCATAGAATAGATATATACAAGAACGACTCAATGAGTCAAGAATACAGATATACAATACAAAGATCCAAATCACCTTGAAATGATACAGCGTCCGAGTACGGACAAGAAGAAAATTGAGCTAACAGCCCTGAAGAATAACCAATGGCGTACATAACCCTGCCTAGGCCAAGCCGGAAGGGTAACCCTGCTAACGACGTCGATCTCAAACCTACTAAACAAGAGAGCGGACAGTATTGAAGCCAGTACACGGTGAGACTAGAATTCGGCGGTCCTCGCCTACATAGGTATGGTGGACTGAAGCGGCAACAAAGCATGCACTAAAAAACCTATAGAGACTCGACACAACTGTCGACTATTAGATAGAGATGATAAATACCTATTCGAAACCATCCTGATACGAACACCAAACATACCCATCCTGGTATTTCACCCTCGAAACCAATCACGGAAGTCCTGCCGAGGAAACTCACACATTTGGCAATTTTATTCTTTCTTTTCATGGTGGTTATCCAACTTACTAGTCATATCAGATAAAAGTCAAATTATAATAGTAATGTTAGTTATAGTTGTATATGATCGAGATACTGTGCTTCAAGTCGTCTATAACCACGGACACGGCTTTTCGAAAAGATTTAACCCTGCAGGGGTGCACCAAAGTTTCCACGCGCACTTCGACCCTTGTTGCTAGATCAATTAACATACTTCCATAGGTATATCGGCGGGGCCTAGGACACGATGCTTTCCCAGACCCAAAGCAAGTAATGGGGGCACCCCAATAAGCTACCCATAACGAAGTCGGCCGAGCTCCGAAGACGGACCCAGAGGTTGCGAGATCGGCCAAGAGATCACAGGCCGTAGGTATAATCCTCAACATAACGAACCACATCCTAAACAGGACAATAATAAACGCTCATCGAGCAACAGATAATAAACATGGCATAACATGGCATGAAAACGTCAAACTAGTTTCTAGCCCCCAGTGTAGTACTTTGAAATCAAGTACCAAGCCGATAGGGGTGCCCACACACCCCACATGTAGTTATCACGTTCGGTCTGGAACAGGTGTCAAGAACTCGGGTTCTAGGTGGACACAAGTGGGAGATTAACAATCAAAACTCAACTATTACCCATTGATGCCTCTTCATTAATTATATCCATTTTTAATAGTTAATTAACCAGCTATAATTAAAACCACGATCATATCCACCTTTATGAATATGCCAACCCCAACATTAGTGGAACATCGACGACGCGAAGCAGCACCTGAGCAAGCAACTACGACTCTCAAGGCCAACTTTCTACCAAACAACAGGTAATAGGAGGTGTCCAAGGAAATATAGATGCTGCAAGGAATATAAATGGGTACAGAATCTAAAGCATCGCAACATAGATCAATAGGAGGAAGTAAAGACTATAAATACAAAATAGGTAGAAAGGGGTAGAATGCTTGCCTGAAAACATTGTCAAAGGTTCATCCGAAGATCGGGTCGAAAATCGCATCAACTCATCAGCCTAATCCATCAAGAAGCAAAGCACTAAAAGAAACACCGGATGCATTATTTAATACTACGGCAGAAGATCGGGCATGATACATGTATGATGCATGACATGGCAAAGGTGCGATGCAATTAGGCAATATTAAATAGAACCGGGGTCTCAACAATTAGTTAGGTGATTTATGTTGTCTAGATACCCCGCAATTTAAATGTTGTCTTAACAAGGCATAATAATGGCACCGGTTCGCTACACAAATTTAAATGGAGACAATATAAGACTAGAAAAGCCTGCATATGGTCTCCATATTTAATTATGAGATGAATCGTCTAAAATCCCCCCAACCACATGATATGAATGCAATCATGTACAATTTAAATGCAACAAGATAGATGTCATATATTATAAAATGTAGGGGTATTAGATAGGGGTCACACGTGGGTCGAAGATCTTGGGCGCCGAGGGTCGACGGGGTTCGGGTCTCTGGATCCGGGAAGTTCTTGGCGTTCCATACCCGTGGCCTAGGGGTTTCGGCTTCTTGGTCGATGGAGAGCTTGGTGGTCTTCGAGTCCATGACGGCGCCCTCGGTGCTCCGTGTCGAAGGCATCCATGTTTCCATGACGAAGATCTTGTCGAGGGTTCATACTTTCCATCGATGGTGGACTTGGTGTCGTTGGGTCTTCACGACACGATCAACTTGTAGTCGGGGCTGCGACACAGGCTTCGCTCCCACACCACCACATCACACAAACATGAAGGGTTCGAAGGACTGTGACAAACTGGTAGGTACCACGCTCGGACAAGTTTTCGGCTCAAGCAACCGAGGCGAAAAAGCAATATCCATCAGGGGCGCGTACATGCTGGAACTGCAGGGGAAACATGCTGGAACTGGGGCCTCGCGTGTAGGACATAGTGAGTGTTGGAAGCCGAAGCAGAGGAGGAGAGGCCCACGACCATGTCGGGCAACAAGGAACGCGGCCAGAAGCGGCGGGAACGGAGGTGCATGGCTTGTGGCGGCGCCAGCGACTCGCGGTTGAAGGTCATCGAGGCAAAGGAGGCCGAGGAACTCGGGGAGGCGGTTTCCAGTGGCAGAGCTCCAGTGCGAGAGGCGGAGAACGGCGGCGCGCGGCAGTGAAAGTAGATGACGGCGGGGGCTCGACGAGGCGGCGCTTGACAGCGGAGAAGAGAAGCGGAGCGGCATTTGCGAGGTCCGATGCCAGAGAGGAGGGCGCGCAGCACAGGGGTCTCCTCTGTGGCTCGAGTGGGCGGCCGCGGAGGGGAGGAGGGCGGCGGCCGGTCGCGGAAGGGTGCTGCCGGCCAAGGAGGAGAGGCGCATAGGTGAGCGACGGGGAAGGGGAGAGGGGCCCTAGCGGCGCTCGGTGAGGATCTTGGGGAGGCGGCGGAGTAAGGGAACAAGGGAGGGCATCCTCGTGCGGTTGGGACCGAGGTACGGGGAGAGGACGATCGGGGATTGTGGGTGGGCTGGGGTAGAGGGCGTGTCGGGGCGTGCGTTGATGTGGCTCAGATCACTATAGAGCTTCGTTGGGAAACCCCAAGAGGAATGTATGATGAGTACAGAATCAAGTTTTTCCCTCAGTAAGAAACCAAGGTTATCGAACCAGTAGGAGGAAGGAAACGAGTCAAAGGTGTTGCTAGCAACTGGAAACCTGCACAACACAAACTCAAGACTTTGCCCCAACGAACAGTGAGGTTGTCAATCTCACCGGTTTGTTGAAAACAACGGATTAACTGTATGGTGTGGAAGGTAATAGTGGTTTGCAGAAAGTAAACAGTAACAGTGGAAGATGTATCAATGGTAAAGATTGGACCGGGCTACGTAGTTCACTAGAGGTGTTCTCCTTAAGATAAACAAACATGACATGCTGGGTAAACAAATTACAGCAAGGCAATTGACAGGACTGAGCAAGGAATAACAATGCAATACTATACATTTATGATCCTATGAGATTCCATTGGGCAATACAACAAGATACACAGACCGCCATCCAACTGCATCTATGACTAGTAATCCACCTTCAGGTTATCATCCGAACCCCCTCCAGTATTAAGTTTCAAGCAACGGATAACTGCTTTAAGCAAAGTGTGTAAGGTAAACAATCCACGTGTTCCATGAACAAGAGACCGTTGTTTTCTCCCTAGTAGCAACAACACATCTACAACCTTAGAGATTTCTGTCACTTCCCTTATATTAAATAGAGGCATGAACCCACTATCGGGCATAAATACCCCCTCTTGGAGTCACTAGCATCTTCTCGGCCAAGATAGCTTCTAGAAACAGAGAGCATGCAAGATCTCAAACAAGACAGACATGATAGAATCAATAAGACAAAAACCATTAATCAACCTAACATAGTAATCTCAATATCCATCGGATCCCCGCAAACACACCATGCATAATTACAAATAGATGATCTTGATCATGAACGGATCTCACAAGATCTAAACATGGTAGCACAAAGGAGGAGATATAACCATCTAGCTACTACATGGTCCATAGTCCAAGGTGGAACTACTCACGCTTCATACCGGAGGCTGGCATGATGAAGAAGAAGGCCTCCGGGACGATCTCCCCTTCGGCAGGGTGCCGGAAAGAGCTTCAGATCCCCCTGATCTAGGGACGATGGTGGCGGCGGACACAGACTATTTCGTGGAATATTGATCGGGTACTTAGGGTTTTGGTATCAGGGGGTCTTTATAGGCGAAGAGGCGAGGCGGGGGCAACCAGGGCGTCCGCACCCCCCCTCCCCAGGCACGGGCTAGGGTTAGCCGCGCGGCCAGGGGTGTGGCTCCCTGGTGGCTCCCCTCCGTCTCGTATTCTGGCTCCATGTTCCCCACGGTAAAATATTGACTTTGGCTTTTGTCCTGTCGAATTCCGAGAATATTGATTTTCTGCCTTTTCTGGAACCAAAAACAGAAGAAAACAGGCAACTAGCACTGTGGCATCTTTTTAATAGGTTAGTCCAGAAAAACATATAAAAACACCTCAAAGTGTAGACAAAGCAAAGCAAAGTAGATACTAAACAAGCATGGAACATCAAAAATTATAGATACGTTTTCAACGTATCAAGCATCCCCAAGCTTAACTCCTGGTCGTCCTCGAGTAGGTAAGTGATAAAAATAATAATTTTTTAGGTGACATGCACCAGCAAAATCAAGATCAAACCATTTGCAAGCATTGAAAGCTGGGATCAAAGAACTCTAAACATGACCATGAAAGATGGAGTTCTAACAATAAGACAAAGTAACTATACATGCAACATGAAAGGTTACAAACAAAGATCAGCTTTGAAAGACGTTTGTTTGTTTGTTTGTTTCACATATAGAAAACATAGCATAGCGGCATTCAGCTTGTCCCTCATGGAGTAGCAAATAGATGCATAGGACACCTTCAAAGTTCATAAGAGTGACCAGATACAAATAGTTCAAGAACAAGCAATATCAACAATATGAATCAATCAATAAGTTGTGGGACAATGCACATAGAACTAAGAATGGCAACTATGCTCTCTTAATTGGTGCCTAAGGATAGAAGATGAAGACTCAATATAATGGTGGAAGAAAGGCCCTTCATAAAGGGAAGCAGGGATTTCAAGTTTCATAAAGAGCTTCCAAAAATTATGGTACTTGTTAGCTTTAAGCTCTCATTTCCCCTATCATAAGCATCTTGAAGTGATTAAGGTTAAAGTGAACAAACTATGGAGTATATGCTTGAAAAAGTACAATTTGGCAATCGCATGTCCCTTGAATACGATGGCCGCTCCTCATGCTACTCAAGTTTAGTTACTTGCAAGTTCTTGTCATAGTAAGTACATGTGTATCATAGAGAACCGCCAACGGGGTACCCCTTGCACATGATACAGGAGCTATCCCATAATCAAAATGACAAGGCAAGCAGATAATGAGCATTTCAACAATCTTCTTATTTGCCATGGGAAATGGTGCTTTTTTCTCTCTTTCCTCTTTTCTAATTTTTTTTATTTTTCTCAATCTCTTTTTCTATCTCTTCTTTTATAAGAACAATGCTTCATAGATTGCTCACTATGGTGATGCTGCAAGTTTCCACCATGATTAGGCATGGCTTAGGCTAGCGGCCCAGGCGTTTCTCTAACACACATACGTAACTCCATGGACTTACAAGCTCCCATTTCATTTCACACGACGACATCCATAAACAAAAGAGCATTATATCAACTATGTACAATGTACAAGTGCAATGTTGAAAGTGTTCCCCATGAAAGCATGGTTCCGCTAACCCCAATGTATAAGTGTAAGCATATACAACATAGATGACACAATGGTTCAAGTTTATTAGGGGAAAGAAAAATAAAGTGTGCCATCAAGTTCGTGAGAGCTTTAATCACTAAGTTTTCACATAACAAAATACTTTTTAATTACAAGATAGATGAAAACAAGAATATACTTGGAATGGTGTAACACACCATGCATAGGAATTTATAGTGGACACTTTGGAATAACTTGGTTTCTTGGGAGTTGGATGCATGATTAGAGCTTACTCATTCAAGTGGAGGCTAGCAAAAGACTGGGAGCGACCAACTAAGAGAGCAATAATGGCCATAATCATGCAGAGCGACAAAACATTACTAATCAAATCATAAAGTGGTACCACAAGTCAAGGACTAAATGATCATAGAGGCTATGGTGACTTGTTCATAGTCATAACATGGTGTGAGCATGTTCCAAGTCAACGCAAACAAAGCATCAAAGGAGAGTACCACAATACTATGCTTTTTGTATCCTAAAACAATGCATGATTCCTTTAAGGCACATTAAACAATCCTAATTGTTTGGAACAAGTCATGCTACAGCAATAATCACTAAGCATAAGGTCAAAACAACATCTAGCATGACATGATAAAGTCTAAGTCACAGTCAAAGCAAGCTCCTCTTGTACTATTCAAGCAAGAACTTTTTACTCCTCTCCAACACCAATCAACTTATTTGAAACAACACAGCGAAAACAGGGGTCCAAACTACTTTATTCAAGCAAAATAAGCAAACAAAATCGAAAACTAAGACGCTCCAAGAACAACACAACAGTGCATGAAACAATAAAAACGAAGTGTCTAGAAAGACCTGAGATTTTTATTGATGAAGAAGGGGATGCCTTGGGCATCCCCAAGCTTTTACGCTTGTACCTCTTGAATATTTATTGGGGTGACACGGGGTGGCATACCCAAGCTTGAGCTTTTGTCCATTCTTCATCTCATTACATCATTCTTTCTCTACACCAAAAAAATTTCCTTCATACAAAACTTCACACAATCTTCATTAGCAACATTAGTGTATTCATAATATAATAGACCCTTGGGGTTTATTTTTAGAACATAAAAACTTTCACTAAAAAAAGCTACTGAAGCAATTCCATCAAAAATCTCAATTTCCCAAAAAGAACCAAAAAGGAATCAATAAGAAGCAAATGCAAATAATGGCAGAAATCTGTCAAAACAGACCAGTAGGTAGAAACCGATTTTTTCGAAGACCTTCTGTTGCTCAAATCAAAAAGTATTGAACTAAGGAAACTTAGCTAACATACTAGGGGATTTATTCAGAAAATGACAGCTCAATCTGAGTTACAGAGATTTTACACGAATTTTTATAGTGGAGCACAAAAATCTGTTTCGGGACAGCAACTCCCCAAATCTTACTTCCCTCTCATTAGAGGTTATTCTTGGCACGAAAAGCAAATAAAAAGGATAAGGAGAGGTCATTACCGAAGTAATACCTTCCAAGACTCAATAAAACTTTTGGGTTATCTCCCAATAAGTACTTTTCTTTAATGCCTTTAAGTTAGGCACAAGAAGTAAGAATCAAGTATTTTCAAATGAAGAAGCATTAACATCAAACCTTGCTTTCAAAGGAGGAGCGAAAAGCAACTTATCTCTCCTCATAGGGAAGTGTTCAATACCTTTCTTGAATGGAAATTGATATTTAATGGTGCCTTCTGTAGAGTTTCGTAGCATGGAAAACAAAAAATTTCTATCGCATACAAACAAACAAGCCAAGATCTATCTACTAGATTGTAGCAACGAGTCGATGGAATAACTCACCCTCGAAGATTCCAAAGTGTTTAACGAGAGCGGATTCTCGTGGGTGATGTAGTCGATTTTCTGATCTCAAGATCGCGTGAGACGATCCTTCCGGCGCCATGCTCCGTAAGCGCTCCATGATCGGTCACACGTTCGGTACTCGACAAAGACCTTCCTCTCCCTTGTTCCAGCAGGCAGCGGAGGTTGTAGCACTCTCCTCGCGATTTCGGCAGCACAACGGCGTGGTACCGGAAGTAGAGGGGAGATCTCGCAGGGCTTCGCCTTAAGCCGGAGCGAGTATGGTGGACTATGAGAGAGCTCCTCGGCGATCTAGGGTTTAGACACACCAAGGAGGAGGTGCTAGGGCCGGCGGCTAGGGCTTGGGGCTTGCCCAAGTCGGCGGCTAGGGGAGCCCTAGGCGGCGGCAACAGGAGGTGGCGGCGCCGGGCTAGGGTTTTGGGGTGGAGAACTTGTGTGCTAGGAGGGGCAGCCCTGCCCCTCCCTTTATAGGTGGGAGGCGCCGGCCAAGGGGAGGGAGTCCCTCCTTAACTCGGATCCCTAGTGGGCCGGCGGTGGAGGAGGAACTCCTCCCCAACTCGGTTTCCCACTTCCCCTCCACTTCCCAAAATAGCCGTTTGACTTTTCAAATTGGCGTTTGACTTTTCAAACTAGGATTTGATTAAACCCTTTATTTTGTTCAGCGATGACACTTAGTACATGATGCAATCATTCCAACTTGGTATGACACATTCATGTACCCTTCCCCTTCGGAGTGCCGGACATTCCGGAACCTTCTAGAACATTCCCGATGAAAACACCGGAACCATTCTCCAACTCCGAAATAGGACTTTCCTTATATGAATCTTATTCTCCGGACCATTCCGGATCTCCTCGTGATATCCCAGATCCCATCCGATACTCTGAACAACATTCGGTCTCTCTCTCATCATTCCATAACTACTCAAACAACGTCGAATCCTTAAGTGTGTCTCCCTACGGTTCGTGAATTATGCGGACATGATCGAGACATTTCTCCGAACAATAACCAATAGAGGAATCTGGAAATTCATATGGCTCCCACATATTTCTACGATTACTTTGCGATCGAATGAACCACTTACATACGATACCAATTTCCCTTTGTCTCACGATAGTTTACTTATCCGAGGTTATGATCGTCGGTATCTCTGCATACCTAGTTCAACCTCACATCGATAAGTACTCTTTTCTCGTTCCCGTGATATGTGATCCCTTGTGAGCCAATCACATGCTTGCAAGCTAATTGGATGACATTTCACCGAGAGGGCCCAGAGTATATCTATCCGTCATATGGATGGACAAATCCCACTCTTGATTCATGTGTCTCAACCAATACTTTCCGAACACTCAATGCCACCTTTATAGCCACCCAGTTACGGTGTTGTGTTTGATGTCACCAAAGCATCCTTCCGGTGAAGGTGATATGCATGATCTCATGGTCGAAGGAATTAGGTTACTATGTATCAAAAAGCATATAGCAATTGAACTATTAAAATGACTTGATCTTTATGCTACGCTTATCTATAGGAGTATGTCCACCATATCATTCTCCTAATGATATGATCTTGTTTTTAATAACATCTCAATGTTCATGATAGAGAAACCACAATCATTTATTAAACAACAAGCTAGTATTATAAAGAGGCTTTACTAGGGACTCTATTTTAGTTTACAAATCACACAAGTATTAATGTTTCCTTGTTAATCCTATTATAGCATGAATGTAAACATTTATCATAAACACAAAGATATAATAATAACTACATTTATTATTGCCTCTAGGGCATATCTCCAACAGTCTCCCACTTGCACTAGAGTCATCTAATCTACATTACATGGTAATATACCGAACACCCATGGCAGTTTGGTGTTGGTCATGTTTTGCCCTCGGGAGAGGTTTAGTCAACGGATCTGCCACATTCAGATCTGTGTGTACTTTGCAAATCTTTATGTCCCCATCTTGGACATGTTCTCGAATAGCATGAAAACGTAGCTTGATGTGCTTCAGCTTCTTGTGTGACCTTGGTTCTTGCGCATTGGCTATGGCGCCCATGTTATCACAAAGAGATAGACATTGGGTCCAGCACTAGGAACCACACCCTCTGTAATGAACTCTTTCATCCATATCGCTTCTTGTGAAGCCTCCGAAGCAGCCATGTATTCCGATTCAGTTGAAGATCTCGCCACAACGCTTTGCTTTGCACTCCTCCAGCTAACTGCTGCACCATTCAAAATAAATACGTATCCAGATTGTGATTTAGAATCATCCGGATCGGTGTTCCAACTAGCATCGGTGTAACAATTAACAACGAGCCATTCATCACCTCCATAAGAAAGAACCATATCCTTAGTTCTTCTCAAGTACTTAAGGATGTTTTTGACCGCTGTCCAATGATCCACTCCTGGATCACTTTGATATCTGCTAGTTAAAGTAACAGCATATGCAATGTCGGGTCTAGTACATAGCATGGCATACATTAGAGATCCTATGGCTGAGGCATAGGGAGTCTTACTCATCCTTTCTCTATCTTCTGCCGTTGTCGGACTTTGAGTTTTACTCAAGGTCGTATTGGGCAACATGGGCAAGAACCCTTTCTTGCTATCTTCCATTCCAAACCTCTTTAGAACTTTGTCCAAATATGTACTTTGTGACAATGATATTAGGCGTCTCGATCTATCTCTATAAATCTTTATGCCTAATATGTAAGCTGCTTCGCCAAGATCCTTCATTGAAAAACGATTATTCAAATATTCCTTGACACTATTAAGAAGGTCTACATCATTCCCAATCAACAATATGTCATCTACATATAGTATTAAGAATGCTACAGAGCTCCCACTCACTTTCTTGTAAATACAAGCTTCTCCATAAGTTTGTATAAAACCAAAAATTTTGATCACCTTATCAAAACGCTGATTCCAACTTTGAGATGCTTGCTTCAATCCATAGATGGACCGTTGAAGTTTGCATACCTTGTTAGCGTCTTTTGGATCGACAAAACCTTTGGGTTGCATCATATACAACTCTTCATCAATGTCTCCATTGAGGAATGTTGTTTTGACATCCATCTGCCATATCTCATAATCATAATATGCAGCGATTGCTAACATAATCCTTAAAAACTTTAGCTTCGCTACCGGTGAGAAAGTCTCATCGTAGTCAACTCCTTGAATTTGTCGAAACCCTTTTGCAACAAGTCGAGCTTTATAGACAGTAACATTACCATCAGCATCTGTTTTCTTCTTGAAAATCCATTTGTTCTCGACAGCCTTCCGGCCATCCGGTAAGTCCACCAAAGTCCATACTTGGTTTTCGTACATGGATCCAATCTCGGATTTCATGGCTTCTTGCCATTTATTGGAATCTGGGCTCATCATCGCTTCCTCACATGTCGCAGGGTCATCGGTGTTGTCCACCAACATGACACTCATAACGGGATCATACCAATCAGGAGTGGTACGAGTTCTTGTTGACCTGCGAGGCTCTGTAGCAACTCCAACCGAAGTTTCATGATCATCATCATTAGCTTCCTCTCTTATTGGTGTAGGCACCACAGGAACTTCTTCCGGTGATGCGCTACTCGCAATTTCGAGAGAAGGTTCGACAACCTCGTCGAGTTCTACTTTCCTTCTAGTCACTTCTTTCGAGAGAAATTCCTTCTCTAGAAAGGATCCATTCTTGGCAACGAAGATTTTGCCTTCGGATCTATGATAGAAGGTATACCCAATAGTTTCCTCCGGGTATCCTATGAAGACGCATTTTTCCGCTTTGGGTTCAAGCTTGTCCGGCTGTAACTTCTTTACATAGGCTTCGCAAACCCAAACTTTAAGGAACGACAATTTAGGTTTCTTCCCAAACCATAATTCATACGGTGTCGTTTCAACGGATTTAGATGGTGCCCTATTTAATGTGAATGCGGCTGTTTCTAATGCATAACCCCAAAATGATAGCGGTAAATCTGTAAGTGACATCATAGAACGAACCATATCTAAGAGAGTTCGATTACGACGTTCGGACACACCATTACACTGTGGTGTTCCCGGCGGTGTCAATTGTGAAAGTATTCCGCATTTCTTCAAATGCTCGCCAAACTCGTAACTTAGATATTCACCTCCACGATCAGAACGTAGAAATTTAATCTTCTTGTTACGTTGATTCTCTACCTCACTTTGAAATTCCTTAAACTTCTCGAAAGTTTCGGACTTATGTTTTATGAAATAGATATACCCATATCTACTCAAGTCATCCGTGAAGGTAAGAACATAACGATAACCACCGCGTGATGCCACACTCATTGGACCACACACATCGGTATGTATGATTTCCAATAAGTCCGTAGCTCGCTCCATCATACCAGAAAATGGAGTCTTAGTCATTTTACCCATCAGACATGCTTCGCATCTTTCAAGTGATTCGAAATCAAGTGATTCAAGAAGTCCATCGGAATGGAGTTTCTTCATACGCTTCACTCCAATGTGACCAAGATGACAAGGTTACATATAGGTCGAAGTTATCGCCGATTTCAAATGTTTAGCCTCTATGTTATTAATATGTGTATTTCCACTATCGAGATTCAATAAGAATAGACCATCTATCAAAGGTGCATGTGCATAAAACATATTACTCATATAAATCGAACAACCATTATTCTCGGACTTAAACAAGTAACCGTCTCATAATAAACAAGATCCCGATATAATGTTCATGCTTAACGCAGGCACCAAATAACAATTATTTAAGTATAAAACTAATCCCGATCGTAGATGAAGGGGTAGCGTGCCGACCGCGATCACATCAACCTTTGATCCGTTTCCCACGTGCATCGTCACCTCGTTCTTCGCTAGCTTCCGTTTATTCTGCAAAGACTGCTTCGAGTTACAAATATGAGCAACCGAACCATTATCAAATACCCAGGCACTACTACGAGTACTAGTGAGATACACATCAATAACATGTATATCGGATATACCTTTCTTCTTGATGTTGCCGTTCTTCAAATCCGCCAAGTACTTTGGGCAATTCCGCTTCCAGTGACCTTCTCCCTTGCAGTAAAAGCACCCAGTATCAGGCTTAGGTCCAGCCTTGGTCTTCTTCGTCGGTGCGGTAACTTTCTTACCACCCTTCTTGAAGTGTACCTTTTGCTTAGACTTGCCTTTCTTGAATTTGGTGTTCTTATTGACCATCAACACTTGGTGCTCTTTCTTGATCTCCACTTCTGCAGATTTCAACATGGCAAAGAGTTCTGGCAACTGCTTGTTCATGTTTTGCATATTGTAGTTCATCACAAAGTTCTTGTAACTTGGTGGTAGTGATTGGAGGACACGGTAAATCCCCAAAGCATTAGGAATCACTATACCCAAGCTTTGAAGTTTGTTTATGCGTCTTGACATCTTAAGCACATGCTCACTGATGGAGCTGCCCTCTTCCATCTTGCAGTTAAAGAACTTTTCAGAAGCCTCATAGCTCTCAATTGCCGCATGAGTCTCAAAGATCAATTTGAGGTCACGGACAATATCATGTGGGTCTGAATTCTCAAACCTTTTCTGAAGCTCCGATTCTAAACCATACAAGATAGCACACTGAACTGTGGAGTACTGAGTCTTCCGAGCGAGGTAAACATTCTTTACTTCATCGGTAGCAGTAGCTGCAGGTGGGTCACCCAACGGTGCATCCAGCACATAGGTCAAATTACCAGCTGTGAGGACAATCCTCAAATTGCGGAACCAATCCGCGAAGTTGCTTCCATTGTTTTTCAACTTTTCTTTCTCTAGGAACGCATTAAAATTGATGGTAGGGGCCGCCATTGATCTACAACATATTTGCAATAGTTTAGACTAAGTTTATGACAAATTGAGTTCTAATTAATAGTTAAATTAATCTAGGTGAACTCCCACTCAAAACAATATCCCTCACATTGTTTTAGTGATCACACGAACCAAATCCACCACATCAACACCGATCATCACGAGAGTTGATATAGTTTCAATGGCGAACAATCGACATGTTCATCATATCTACTATATGATTCATGCTTTACCTTTCGGTGATCCGTGTTCCGAGACCATGTCTGTACATGCTAGGCTCGTCAAGATCAAACCTTAGCTTCCGCATGAGCAAATCTGGCTTGCTCACGTTGTATACACTTGCAGAATCTAACACACCCGATCATCACGTGGTGCTTCGAAACAACAAGCTTTAGCAACGGTGCTAACTAAGGGTGAACACTTTATGACTTGAAATTCATGTGCATGAGGGATCATCTTATAATTCTACCGTTGTTAACTAAGCAATACAAGATGCATAAAGGATTAACATCACATGCAATTCATAATATGTGATATGATATGGCCTTTCTTCTTTGTGCTTCCGATCTCCATCTTCAAGCACGAACATGATCTCCATCATCACCGGCATTGCATCAAGGTCAATGACACCTGTATATGGTTGTCGTCCACCGGCTTCAACTATTACAACTACTTTGAATAGACACGCGGGTCTTAACAAAATTAAAGACAACCATATGGCTCTTGCCGGTTGCCAACTTACAATAAGGAACATTGCATACATCAAATATAATCACAATCATGGCCATATCACATCAGACACCCTCGCAAAACAAAGTTAGACGCCTCTACTTTCTTTGCATGTTTTACGTGGTTTGGGGCTTTCAATAAGTGTCGTTCTAACTTACGAACAAGAACCACAACATTGATACTAGTATTGTCAATCACCCGTTGTAAATTGGATCTTAACTATGCTAGGAGAAACAGGCACCCGCAAAGCCACTTATGCAATACAAGTTGCATGTCAAGCGTGGAGCAAGTCTCATGAACGATGTCATGTAAGGTTAGCCCGGGCCGCTTCATCCCAACATCCCGCAAGATGCAAAGTACACAAGAAGCAATCGACAATAAAAGCATCAACGCCCACAATGAACATTGTGTTATACTCGTGCAACAGATCTACATATAGACATGGCTCTGATACCACTGTAGGGTTTTGTAGCATGGAAAACAAAAAAATTCTATCGCATACAAACAAACAAGCCAAGATCTATCTACTAGATTGTAGCAACGAGTCGAGGGAATAACTCACCCTCGAAGATTCCAAAGTGTTTAACGAGAGCGGATTCTCGTGGGTGATGTAGTCGTACTCTTTCTGATCTCAAGATCGCGTAGACGATCCTTCCGGCCATGCTCCTAAGCGTTCTGCATGATCGGTCACATGTTCGGTTTTCATGAAGACCTTCCTCTCCTTGTTCCAGCAGGCAGCGGAGGTTGTAGCACTCCTCGCGATTCCAGACAACGGCGTGGTACCAAGTAGAGGGAGATCTCGCAGGCTTCGCCTGCCGAGCGAGTATGGTGGACTATGAGAGAGCTCGGCGATCTAGGGTTTAGACACACCAAGGAGGAGGTGCTAGGGCGGCTAGGGCTTGGGCTTGCCCAAGTCGACGGTTAGGGGAGCCCTAGGCGGCAAGCACAGAGGTGGCGGCGCCGGGCTAGGGTTTTGGGGTGGAGAACTTGTGTGCTAGGAGGGGCAGCCCTGCCCCTCCCTTTATAGGTGGGAGGCACCGGCCAAGGGGAGGGAGTCCCTCCCCAACTTGGATCCCTAGTGGGTCGGCGGTGGAGGAGGAACTCCTCCCCAACTCGGTTTCCCACTTCCCCTCCACTTCCCAAAATAGCCGTTTGACTTTTCAAATTGGCGTTTGACTTTTCAAACTAGGATTTGATTAAACCCTTTATTTTGTTCAGCGATGACACTTAGTACATGATGCAATCATTCCAACTTGGTATGACACATTCATGTACCCTTCCCCTTCGGAGTGCCGGACATTCCGGAACCTTCTAGAACATTCCCGATGAAAACACCGGAACCATTCTCCAACTCCGAAATAGGACTTTCCTTATATGAATCTTATTCTCCGGACCATTCCGGATCTCCTCGATATCCCGATCCCATCCGAGACCAACAACATTCGGTCTCTTTCTCATCATTCCATAACTACTCAAACAACGTCAATCCTTAAGTGTGTCTCCCTACGGTTCACGAATTATGCGACATGATCGAGACACTTCTCCTAACAATAACCAATAGAGGAATCTGGAAATTCATATGGCTACATATTTCTATGATTACTTTGCGATCGAATGAACCACTTACATACGATACCAATTTCCCTTTGTCTCACGATAGTTTACTTATCCGAGGTTATGATCGCTTGTATCTCCGCATACCTAGTTCAACCTCACATCGATAAGTACTCTTTTCTCGTTCCCGTGATATGTGATCCCTTGTGAGCCAGTCACATGCTTGCAAGCTAATTAGATGACATTTCACCGAGAGGGCCCAGAGTATATCTATCCGTCATATGGATGGACAAATCCCACTCTTGATTCATGTGTCTCAACCAATACTTTCCGAACACTCAATGCCACCTTTATAGCCACCCAGTTATGGTGTGGTGTTTGATGTCATCAAAGCATCCTTCCGGTGAAGGTGATATGCATGATCTCATGGTCGAAGGAATTAGGTTACTATGTATCAGAAAGCATATAGCAATTGAACTATTAAAATGACTTGATCTTTATGCTACGCTTATCTATAGGAGTATGTCCACCATATCATTCTCCTAATGATATGATCTTGTTGTTAATAACATCTCAATGTTCATGATAGGGAAACCACAATCATTTATTAACCAACAAGCTAGTATTATAAAGAGGCTTTACTAGGGACTCTATTTTAGTTTACAAATCACACAAGTATTAATGTTTCCTTGTTAATACTATTATAGCATGAATGTAAATATTTATCATAAACACAAAGATATAATAATAACTACATTTATTATTGCCTCTAGGGCATATCTCCAACACCTTCTTTCATATCAATGATGGCACCAACAGTTCTAAGAAAAGGTCTTCCCAAAGTAATAGGACAAGAAGCATTGTATTCAACATCCAAAACATAGAAATCAACAAAGACATAAGCATTGTTAACCATAATAAGGACATAATTAACACTCCCCATGAGTTTCTTTTTCGCATTATCATTAAGTGGGACATCCAAATAACAATCTTCCAAAGGTGGCAAATCAAGCATTTCATAAATATTTCTAGGCATAATAGAGACACTAGAACCAAGGTCACATGAAGCTTTGAGATCAAAGTCATTCACTTGCATATTAATAATATTTTCCCAACTATCTTCTACTTTCCTAGGAATAGAGGCCTTGTGTTTCAACTTTTCTTCCTTAATTTTAATAAGAGCATCAGTAATGTGTTTGGTGAACGCTACATTCATATCACTAGCATCGAGACTTCTAGCAAGCTTCTGTAGGAACATAATCACTTTAGAGATATTGCAACCATCAAGATCAAAATTGAACTTAGCATCACTAGTAGTAGACTCATTGGATTTAGGCATTGTGGTAGGAGGAATAGGGACTTCTTATGGTTGAGTGGCATCCATTTAGGCACACACTATTGGTTCTAGCAATTTCAGCTTCTCTTTCCCAATAAGCATGTAGTTGGGCTAGTAGTCTAACATTTTCATCAATAGTAACTTGTATGGCATGAGTAGCATCAAAGGTACTTTCCAAAGTTTCAGGTTTAGCAGCCATTTTATTAATCAAAGAGGACTATGCTTCAGACAAAGAGGAAATATTTTTCTCAACATTCAAAAGCTTTTCCTCCACAGTCTTGTTGAAAGTGGTTTGTTTACTAATAAAGTCTTTGAGCATGACTTCAAGTTCAGAGGGAGCACTTCTAGTATTGTTGTAGGAGTTTCCATAGGTATTGCCATTATTAGGAGGATAAGGCCTATAATTTTTGTTACTACCAAAAAATTTACTATAGGCATTGTTGTTGAAATTGTTGTTTCTAATGAAGTTCACATCAACTTGCTCTTATTGAGCAACCAAAGAGGCTAAGGGAACATTATTTGGATCTATATGAGCTTTTCCATTAACAAGCATATCCATGATAACATCAATCTTATCACTCAAAGAGGAGGTTTCTTCAACAGAATTTACCTTCTTACCATGTGGAGCTCTCTTAGTGTGCCATTCAGAATAATTAACCATCATATTATCAAGGAGTTTTGTTGCAGCACCCAAGGTAATGGTCATAAAGGTACCGCCAGCAGCTGAATCCAACAGGTTTCTTGAGGAGAAGTTTAAACCTGCATAAAAAGTCTCGATAATCATCCAAGCAGTAAGTCCATGAGTTGGACAATTCTTAACCAAAGATTTCATTCTTTCCCAAGCTTGAGAAACATGTTCATTATCAAGTTTTTTAAATTTCATTATTTCACTTCTCATAGATATAATCTTAGCAGGAGGATAGTATTTTCCAATAAAAGCATCTTTGCACTTAATCCAAGAATCAATACTATTTCTAGGCAAGGATAGCAACCATTCTTTAGCTTTTCCACTCAAGGAGAAAGGAAACAACTTGAGATTAATAATATCTCCATCTACATCCTTATATTTTTGCATCTCACAAAGTTCAACAAAGTTATTGAGGTGGCCATCAGCATCATCAAAACTATCACCAGAAAATTGCTCTCTCACACAAGATTCAACAAAGCAGGCTTAATTTCATAAAAGGTAGCATCAGGAGCAGGTGGAGCAATATGTGTACTTAGGAAATCATTGGTGTTTGTGCTAGTGAAGTCACACAACTTGGTGTTCTCAGCAGAGTTCATTTTTGCAAAGGCGGAGCAAACCAACAGATGCAGCTAGAGCAGGAACTAATTTTTTTTGTGTTTTTGATAAGACAAAGCAAACCAAACTAAACTAATTTTTTTGGAGTTTTGGATAAAAAGAGGCAAACAAAACAAGGCAAAAGAAACTAAGAAAAATAAAAACAAAGTAAATAGAAAGGTTGTGAAGGACTCCCCTTGTGAAGCCGTCCTTAGCCTCACCGGCAACGGCGCCAGAAAAAGTCTTGATGCGGCTCAGATTACTGTAGAACTTTGTTGGGAAACCCCAAGAGGAAGGTATGATGAGTACAGCAGAAAGATTTTCCTTCAGTAAGAAACCAAGGTTATTGAACCAGTAGGAGGAAGGAAACGACTCAATGGTGTTGCTAGCAACTGGAATCCTACACAACACAAACTCAAGACTTTGCCCCAACGAAAAGTGAGGTTGTCGATCTCACCGGTTTGCTGAAAATAAAGGATTAACTGTATGGTGTGGAAGGTAATAGTGGTTTGCAGAAAGTAAACTGTAACAGTGAAAGATGTATCAATGGTAAAGATTGGACCGGGCTACGTAGTTCACTAGAGGTGTTCTCCTTAAGATAAACAAACATGACATGCTGGGTAAACAAATTACAGCAAGGCAATTGACAGGACTGAGCAAGGCATAACAATGCAATACTAGACATTCATGATCCTATGAGATTCGATTGGGAAATACAACAAGATACATAGACCGCCATACAACTGCATCTATGACTAGTAATCCACCTTAAGGTTATCATCCGAACCCCCTCCAGTATTAAGTTGCAAGCAACGGATAACTACTTTAAGCAAAGTGTGCAAGGTAAACAATCCACTTGTTCCATGAACAAGAGACAGTTGTTTTCTCTCTAGTAGCAATAGCACATCTACAACCTTAGAGATTTATTTCACTTCCCTTAGATTAAATAGAGGCATGAACCCACTATCGAGCATAAACACCCCCTCTTGGAGTCACTAGCATCTACTCGGCCAAGATAGCTACTAGAAACGGAGAGCATGCAAGATCTCAAACAACACAGACATGATAGAATCAATAAGACAAAACCATTAATCAATATGACATAGTAATCTCAATATCCATCGGATCCCCGCAAACACAACATGCATGATTACAAATAGATGATCTTGAGCATGAACGGAGCTCACAAGATCTAAACATGGTAGCACAAAGGAGGAGGTACAACCATCTAGCTACTACATGAACCCATAGTCCAAGGTGGAACTACTCACGCTTCATACTAGAGGCTGGCATGATGAAAAAGAAGGCCACCGGGATGATTGATGACCCACAAATATAGGGGGTGTATTGTAGTACTTTCGATAAATAGGAGTGTCGATCCCAATGATGAGCAGAAGGTGTTGAACAGTGGTATGGAGCAGGAAATCCCCGTGAATACTTAGCAAATGGATTTTTAGTGGTTTTCTGACAAGGAAACAAAACAAAGAGCAAGTAACAAAAGTAACGAACAAATGGAGCAAGTGGCCCAATCCTTTCTTAGCAAAGGACAAGCCGGTGGAAATACTTATAAGGACCAAACGTTCTCAAGGACACATTGGAATTCTGTCAAGTGCTTTCGCTTCAAATAGCTGAGTACTCTTCTCTGGTGTTGTAAGTGTTGTGTGGGTGAACCTGTGCTAACATACCGCCCTTCCTAGGACTAATACATACTTGTGATTAAAATCTCTGCAAACATCCGTAACTACAGGAAAGTAATTAAGATATAAATCTAACCACAACCTTATACTTTGAGATCCTACACTCCCTTGTGCAAAGGTGTCCTAACGTGGGTTTAGGTTTCTGTCAGTCCGACAACCCCACGATTAGTAGCCAAATACACAATGCATTCCCCTAGGCCCATAAATGGTGAAGTGTCATGTCTTAGACGTTCACATGACACCACTAGAAGAATAGCACCACAACTTAAATACTAAACCATTGAATAAAAACTCATCACAGATTCACTACTAACAACATGACTTCTCCCATGTCCTCAAGAACTAAACGAACTACTCACGAGACATCATATGGATCAAGATCAAAGATGATATGATAATGGATAACAATATGAACATAAACAATAATCCAATGGTTCCACTCACAAGCATCAATAGCAATAGTAATCAACACCGGGAAAGTTTCCCCTAATGAACTAAGCAATATCCAACACAATTGTTATAGCAGGACAGAGTGGTGATGATGGTGCTAGTGGAGATGATGGTGTGGATGATGATGATGATCCCGATGAAGCCTAGATTGATGACGGTGTTGATGTAGATGGTCTCCCCTCTCCGGGAAGGAATTCCCTCGGTAGAAATCTGTCTGCCGGAGAGATCTTTCTCTCTCGGTGTTTTCCGACCCCCAGAGGTGGCGGAAATATATCTGTGGTCGCTCTCCTGATATTAGGGTATTGTAGGGAAGATATAGGCGAAGGGGCGGAGTCGGAGGCCGGGCAGATGGGCCACACCTGCCCTATGAGCGGGTCAGGTGGGCCCGTGCCTAGGGGGTGTGGGCCCCCTGAGGTCCATCTCTGTCCCTCCTTCTGGCTTCCTTCATCTTCTGGTAAAATAATATGTTTCCATATTTTTCTGGTATTTTTCTGATCTTCACAAAATTGCACCGAAACGCCTTATTTTCCATCAGAATCCAGACTCCGGCAGTCCATCCTCCAAGAATCATCCAACATGCGTAAACAGATGAAAAGCTATAAGCAATACCTCATAATAAGACAAATATCAATGAATAGAGGTAAATTATGATATAGAAAGGTGATGCAAATTGGACATATCAACTACCCCAAGCTTAGACTTCGCTTGTCCCCAAGTGAATACTGAGCTCAGTAAACATGTCCACGGGTTTATGGAGTGAAGTGTTGATAAAAGAATACGAACAAGAAGCATCACACTTACCATTGCACAACTCATAGAAGAAAGCAACTCACCATTATATAACTTAGCTCGCAATCAAGTACAGAAGTCACAATAGAGATGCATAAAGATAAATCATAATTGGAATTAGCAAACTTGTTCTTGGTCAAAGAACACCTGACAAACAGTTTCACAAAAGCTTTTTGTAGAAGTTTCAAAACAGGAACACTCTTTGCTCAAAAAGGGTTTTCACAAGTGAAGGCTTTTAAAGTAATACTCAATAGATAAGAATTTTGTGCAAACAAGGAAGATAAAGAACATGATTGAATAAATCACCATATTAATGCTTGAAACACAACAACTCAAAAGCTTGCTGGATATAGAGAGGAAGTAGGTTCACTGACTCAACTTGGAAGTGGGAGAGAGGTCCCTTCTTAGAGGGTATCATGGATTACAAGTCATAAAGAGCTTTCAAAATATTATGGTACTTACTATCTTTGAGCCCTCATTGCCCCTATCATAAGCATATTGAGATGCTTAAGGTTAAAGTGAACAAAGATGGAGTATATGCTTGACGAAATATAAGTTGGCAATCTCATGTCCCTTGAATATGAGGGCCACTCCTCATGCATACTCAACTTTGGGTCCAGGTAAGTTCTTGTCATTGTAAGTATTTGCATATCATTGAGAACCGCCAATGGAGTACCCGTTGCACACGGTACATGAGCTTTCCCATAACCAAAATGACAAGGCAAGCATACAATGAGCATCTCAGCAATCTTTTTATTTACCATATGCATAGCTTTTTTATTGAGGATGCTTCATAGATGACTCACTATGGTGATGCTGCAAGTTTCCACCATGATTAAGCATGGCTTAGGCTAGCGGCCCAGGCGTTTCCCTAACATAGAATACAAACTCCATGGACTTACAAGTTCCCTCTTTATTTCACACCGTTGACATCCATAGACAAAAGAGCACGATATCAACTGTGTACAGAGTGCAAGTGCAATGTTGAAAACGTTCCTCGTGACAGCACGGTTCTGCTAATTCCAACATATAGATGCAAGAATATACAACTTCGATGTTCACAATGGTTCAAGTTTATTAGGGCAAGTAAATAAAGTGTGCCATAAAGTTCATGAGAGCTTTACTAACTAGTTTTCTCATAAAAAAATACTTTTTAATTCGAAAGGTAGATGAAGCTTGAGAATTTGCTAGGAATAGCAATTGCTACTAGGTAGATATGGTGGACACAAGTGGCAAAAGTTTTGGTTTGAAGGATTTTGGAAACATGATAAGTATGCCTTCTCAAAACAGGTTTTTGGCTAGCTAGGCTGGGTAGCAAGCAAGAGAGTTGAAAGAAACAAGAAAACATACAAGTAATAAAGCCAAACATGCAATCTTCCTTGAAGACACAAATGGATCTTAAATAAAGAATACTAAGCTTATAAGCCAACAAGAAAGAAAGAAAATGATACAAAATACTTGTAAGCTTTTTCTTTCTTTTTCTCTTTCATAGTAATGCTACTGAATAGAACTCGGTTTGCCAAAACCAATTTAGATCCACTTGATGATCCCAAAGTGGTGCCAATACTGATCAACAAGATCCATCATATAATAGAGATTGCAAACTAAAATAAGAAGTGCAAAAAGTAAAAGATGATACTTCTCATTAATATTCAAATAAAGGCACTCACACCAAGGGATACATAGATAATCAACTAAAGGAGAGATACTTCCACATGCAAATCAAACTATTAGATAACCCCTCTACCATATATATGAATCCACTAAAAAGGTAAAAGATAAAAGATAATGGTGGTGATACCGCGGCACTCCCCCAAGCTTGGAACAAGCCAAGGGGATGCCAAACCTGATGACGAATTACTCTTTCGGTGGTGGTGGTGTTCTCTTGTCGTCACAAAACTTCCAAGGCAATGGTTCCCCATCCAAAAAGGATGTCCTTGTCTCTACAATCCTGAAACTAGCAGCAGAGCTTATGCGATCAAATCTAGCCTCATACTCACAGTTTTGATTTTGTATGTCATAGAGTTGTGCTTGCAATTGATTGGTGGTCTGACGGAGTGAGAAGATCTCTTCTTGGAGCTCAGCAACTTCCCCCTCGTGCTTGGTGATGATTTCTGAACTTATCTTGTGAATAACATCCACTTCGCGTTCCGCCATCTTCTTGTACCTGAAAACTTCTTGTTCCAGCGCTTCCATCATATCTTCCATACTGCTTTCTCCTTTAGGACCTTGAAATTCTTTCATCTGTACCTTCCCCTCCTTGAGGATCAACTCTTTGGGATGAATCCTCAACTCATACATGTATAGATTGAGGACTTTCGGAGAGGAATCCTCCAATGGGTTATCCAGAGGAAGACACTGAGGCTCCAAATCTGAGAGTTTTCCTGACAGAAACAGATCGAAACGAAAACACGACGAGAACACGATGCAAGACCCTCGGAGAACCTGGGGTGTTATATATTACGAAGATTCAATGCATAAGGTTTTGACACGAAAACAAAGAGGAGACGAAGTTCGGGGGAGCCAACCCCCTCCAGGCGCGGCCAGGCTGGGCCTGCGCCTGGGGTGGGTTTGTCCACCCCAGGCTCCGTTTCCCCTTCAGTTTTTGTAGAGGGAGTGTCCCAACCTTTAAACAATATAAGGTGGAATCCCCTGTGTTTACAATGCTAGTCCCTGGATCAATAGCTAGCATCCACAGTTAAGATGTAATATCAAGAAACAAAGGTCATAATATAACTTTATAACCAGGAATAACATAATTTTATTACATCTTACATAGCTCATTTGGCTATTACATTACATTGCAGCGGAATAACTATAAGCATGGGGTCCTTCATCTTCAAAGTGCCACAGGCAGACATGTTGGTTGTAGACTTTGTAATCCTAATCAATCAATCTTCACTAAAATCAATCAAACCTGCAACATTACAAGTTACAGCCACAAGGGTCAATACATTTGAAATTGTATTGGCAAGTTTCACTACTAAGTTGAATATAAGTGGATCCTATCATTACATGCACATTTGGCTAAGTAGGGTTTAAGGCTCATTTGCAGAAGCAAAATTTATCCTATCTTTTCAAAATGGTTTTGGTCCTTTGTCAAATCTCCTTTTCAAAAATCCCTTGAACTCCTTGGTAAAATTCCCAAGTGTTCAAGTCCTTGTCAAAAATCCCTTGAGCTCCTTGGTAACCCCAAGTGCATCAAGTTTTATCAAAATCTCTTGAGCTCCTTGGTAACCCCAAGTGCATCAAGTTTTATCAAAATCTCTTGAGCTCCTTGGTAACCCCAAGTGCATCAAGTTTTATAAAAATCTCTTGAGCTCCTTGGTACCCCCAAGTGCATCAAGTTTTATCAAAATCTCTTGAGCTCCTTGGTACCCCCAAGTGCATCAAGTCTTTAAAAGTTTTCTTTTAGAAATTAGAATGTCGAGATTTTCCATAGCTTCAAACTTTAGTTGCTCAGTATTGTCCATAACCGGGGACACGGCTAAGTACTTAGATTTTATTATCTTCTGCAGAAGTTGCACACTTTACCCACATGTCACAATCCCATCTTGTTGCCACCAGTGGCCACTGGATTAGTGCTCACCAAGATGGAGTACTGGCAGATTGAGAATGTGACGAAGTCTTTCCAGAGGATCCTCCCATACACCATTGCTAGCTTGTCTTCAGTACCCATGTAGGATTCCAGGTCCTCATGTCCAGTAAACTGAAGACAATGCATGGGTCTTCCCAATGTAGTTGACTAAGCCAGAGCCATAAATAGCATGTGGTTGCACACGAAAGCCACAATTGGAGAAACATGTTCAATCTCTAAGTTTCCTGGGTGGTTTTTCCTTTGGAGCACAACACAAAGAGATTTCCATAGACATAGTTCCTTTTGTTGCCACCTTCTCCAAAACTCAAAGTATCCTTGTCCACCCAGGTGGTTCATTGAGTCCTTGTTTTATTATATAAAATCACAAGTCCTTTTCTCAACTTCATAAAATCTCAACATGTATCTCTTTTCAAAATATAGCATGGCTAAGCATGTAACAACTACATTGTTTACACTAAGGAATGTATAGGGTATCCTATTAGGATTTAGCATAGCATAAGTATAAAATTATTTTCATGCATGTTTCAAAATCCACTAAGTATAATGAAAATAGTAGGACTTTTAGATGATAGTGTAACTTGCCTTTCTTTTGGTAGGAATGTTGGTTCACTCCTTGATCTTGCTAGTCTCACACTTTTCTAACTTCACTACAATCAATCAAGCAAACACAATATCAACTAGCATTCCAAACCAATAATCAATCAAACAATTCACACACATAAAACAATGGGATCTAAGTCATGCATGTAAGCATGCAAGAGATGGTTCTATTTGCAAAGGTGGTCTCCACTAGGCTTCTAAACTTTGTAAGGTTCAAGGTGGTCATTTTCCAAAGTGGCAAGGTCATTTGCAAAGGGTTTTGTCCATAAACCATTTTTAAATCCAATCCTTATTTTATGTGATGGAAAATATTTTTATCAAAGCAACAACTTTTATGTTGTTCACCAAATAGGTTGTTGTTTTCTCAAAACTTGGTGTTTAGGGTCAGTAGGTTTGATCCAAATCATTTTCCCAAAGTTTTTACTTCAAAAACATTTTCATAACAAAACCATTATTTTTATTTGGCTAGAAATGGCTGAATCAAGTTTTCCATCCTAAACTTCACCAAATCCATTTTTAAATCCATGGGTTGGTTCCTAGGGTCAGTAAGTTCACCACAAACTAATTTGCCAAGGTTTCAACCTCAAAAACATTTTTGAATCATTTTTCTAATCTAAACAAGCATACAAATCTATTTTTAAAATGAAGCCTGGCCACGTGGCGCGTTTTGATTGGATGGTACCGGTTCGTTCGGATCAGCAACGTGGATCGCAGGATCTAAAGTGAATCGTGCGGCATAGAACTAATCGTACCCCTTCGACTAAAGATCTATCTTGAGCGTCGGATCAAAATCCTACGGTGTACAGCGTGCCAGCCATAGATGGGCGGCGCTGCGGTGGCTACTGGCGGCGGAGCGGCCAGACGGTGGTGGCGCCGGTGATACAGGAAGCTAGAGTGGTTGAGGAGGTGCTCACCGCGTTCGCAGAAGTATGGGGAAGCTCAACGTGTTCTCGAGGAGTCAAGGGGCGCTCTGGTCCGGCGTGGATTGCTCGTCGGAGTTCTCGCCGCGTCGCTGCGTGGTCGAGGGCGAGGCTGCAGAGCATGCCGAAGCAAGGTAGAGGGTGCGTTAGACGCGCAAAGTCATTGCGGTGGTGCGAGCGTGAAGGAGGAGGCGCGGGGTGGTCTAGCTTACCAGGGGGAGGTCGTCGGAGAAGAACCAGACGCGGCGGCGTTCGGAGCTTGTCGAAGACGACTTTCTAGGGCGCCCGCAGTTGAACGAGAGGCACGGACAGATGCGCCAGGAGGTGGGGAGTATGTGTGCGTGGTCAATGAGACAAGGGGCGGCGCTGAGTCGCCGGAATTTGCACCGGAGCGTCGTCGGAACAAAGGGAGTGCCAGCTCAATTCGTGGCAGCCTGGGGGCAGGGGAGGTCTGGCGTGTGAGGGAGATCAGAGAGGGGAGAGGGACGCTTAAATGCGCGCGGTCACGGGGCTGATTCAACGCGTGGTTAAGAGGAATTAAGCGCGCAGTTATTTGACAGAAACGGCGACAAGGTTTGGGGGAGAAGAGGTCACGGCGGGTGAGGAGGATGAACAGGAAGGTGGGGTCGGCTGGTCGGTGAGAAAGGGAGTGAGGGGAGGGTCCACCAGTCATTCACTGCACGGGTCGTCTGATGAGTGAGAAAACGTTTCGACAGAGGGGAAAATAGGTGGGCTGCGAGTTGGGCCTTGCTGGGCTTGGCCAGTTGGGCTGAGTCCAAATCTTATTTTTTTTCTTTCAAATTGTTTTTCCTTTTCTGTTCCTATTTTCTGTTTTGAAATTCAACAACAAATCAAACAATCAAATTAATTCAAACAATCACCAAACAATGCAATTGAATTTGGTTTTGTTTAACAACATACTCCAAAGTTCAAAGATCAAAATAATATTTTTATTTTAGGGTCCATTATTAATTAAATAAATAGACCATTGTTATTAAATCAAATAGATTTTGATTTATTCAAAACTCCATTTTGAAAACTAAAACAATAACCAAACCAAAACAGTAGGCTTTATTTGAGAATATAAAATACTTGGAAAACTTATTTGAAAATAAAAAGTTTTGATGGGTAATTAAAATAGTAAAACCTTTATTTATAAAACTTGGATATTAAATCCTTATTAATTTATTTTAAATAAACCTTTACTATTTTTATCAAAACAAAGCATTTTATTTCATAAGCTTGGCCAAGGTTTAATTTGGCTCTATAAAATAATCTTTATTTATAAATCCACCTTTTCTTTTGAAAACCAAATCCTTTTATTAGAAGATCCAAAATAGTAATTTTAAATATTTTTATTTTCCTTTATTAAATGTTTATCTTTTTAAATTCCTTTAGGATTTATTTGATCCAGATTGGTTTGAAGATTTCCAATTGGATTCAAAAAGTTTCTTCTTACTCTAAAAATCAAACAAAGTTTTATTTTATTCATTCATTTTTCACATTACAAGATTTGGAAAATCTTGGGATGTGACAGTTTTGTCTCGTTACTTGCCTTATGTATTAAAAACATCAAAAATATAAAAATATTGGAGTTTCCCGAACCTACTGTTTTCACCACTTTTACCTATTCAAGGATGAACTCTGTAGTTTCTGGTGTTTGGTTTTTGATAAATTCTTCTGGAGTCACCATTTGAATGACATCCACATCTTCAATGTAAGAATCTCTAGAAATATAATGTTTTAGTATTTGGCCATTAACCACCTGTGTTGTGTCATCCTTTAGAAAAGAAATTTTGATGGCACCTGAATGGTATACTTCCTTGATAACAAAAGGTCCTTCCCATTTGGAGAGTAGTTTCCCTACAAAAAATCTGAGAGGAGACCTATACAAAAGGACTTTCTCACCAACATGGAACTCCCTTTTTAGAATCCTCCTATCATGCTACCTTTTTACTTTTTCCTTAAAGAGCCTAGCATTTTTGTAAGCTTCCCCTCTCCACTCATCTAGATTACTTAAATGAAGTAGCCTTTTCTCATCAGCAAGTCTAAAATCTCTATTCAATTCTTTCACTGCTCAATAAGCTTTGTGTTCTAATTCTAAAGGGAAGTGACAAGCTTTCCCATAAACCATTTTGTAAGGATACATCCCCATAGGGTTTTTATAAGCAGATCTATAAGCCCACAAAGTGTCATTCAACTTTTTAGCCCAATTTTTCCTAAATCTGTTGACAGTTCTGCAAGATAGATTTAATTTTCCTATTGGAAAGTTCTACTTGCCCACTTGTTGGAGATATGCTATATGGGTATCCTTATAGCATGTCTCTTATCCGGCTAACCCGGGTGGCCCATAGTCGGTAGCATGGCCTATGGCCTGCTGGGCGGCCCAGTTAGATGGATCCAGAAGGGAGGCCCATGCCGGATAAAGGAAGGCTACGGTGGAGTCACCAACGTACCTGGAGCCTTGAAGTACAAGAAACACAAGACTAGTAATAGACAGTGTAGGACTCTGTAACCTGTCCGGCTAGGACTTTTCCCTGTAACCCTAGGACCTGGCGACTATATAAGTCGGGTCTATGGGAGCCTTTAGGGCACGATCATAGACAACTTCACACAACCTCGCACAGCGAACCTATCTCTGTAACTCGGCGTATTGCCCTTATAGTGATTTATAGCAGGAGTAGGATTCCGCCACCGTCGTGGGATCTGAACCTGGGTAAGATGTGTTACCTCGTACCCGTTAACCGTCCGCCTTACCCCACGTCTCTAAACACGCATTGTGAGGACCCCTCTATGCCGTACTCGTCGGTAATACCACAACAGTTGGCGCCCACCGTGGGGCAAGAGGCGCTTACAGCACGGATCCGGGCGGGATCCCTCGCCGTCTTCGAAGACGGAAAAATCACATCTCCGTTGACGCGCCGGCTTTGTCATCGCTTTTGAGAGTCTGTAGAGAATTAATTTTCTCTCCTCTCGATCGTACGACGAGTCGACAGCATCGCGAGAATATACGTCAACGCGTTTATCACATCGCATGCGATAGCGGCACGGTTGACTAAAAATCAGCAAGCCCAGATCCAGCACAAATTTGAAGGTCCTAATCGTTATCGTATACGTGCCGTTACTGATCTTTGTGACCAAATTTGGACACGATCAGTTTCCTCGGTATCGGTATCCGGTGGCTTTATGGAGTATTTTCTTCGGTTTCGTGCTGCAGCCAGGACGGAACGATCTGTAAAATACAGGCCGCATGTACGCAAGCTCCTAAACACCAGATTGATCGGCAGGGCTCGCTTCAAAAAACAGTTCTAAATCAAGTTTCCGGAGTGGGACGTGATTGATTGCGCTGTCTTCGCGTGTATGGCCCATATTCCAAAGGAGTCAGCTAGCAAGAAATCACCCACCACGTAAGGAACATGCATAAATTTCTGGGTAGGAAGCCGTGCTTCCGATCGAGCAGGAATCGAAGCCATGACTCTGTGCATGTGTTTTGCTCTGTTCCGATTAGCCGGAATATTTCAGCTAAGAAAAACGGACTGCTTCGCAGACTAAGATTCGTCTTTGTCGGAACGACGTCGACTACGCACAAACAGCTTAGTCTCTATTTATATTTTAATATTTTAATTGTTTATGATCATGAGATTAAGATTGGTTCACTCATATCCTGAGTTTTTTACCGCTTTCGTTTTAGTCATACCTTTTTCATGATTTGCCTTGCGCTCGTGAATATAAACTTTTTACTAGTTTGCCATTTAAAGGCCCCAGTACCATGCAAAAAACCCGCCTTCGAGCGTTAGCTTAAGTTTTCTGGATACACGTTTTCTGTTGTTTTTATGTGGATTCCGGAGTAGTGACTTCTCGGCACTCAAAGCTGGCGTTTGGCCTTGGGTTTTGGACGGTGCCATTAGGCATCATCGCCCAAGGACATAGTTCTGTGCTGCGAGTCTTCCGTCTCACGAAAGGTCAAGCATAAAAACCAGAATAATGGATAGGCCAGCACTTGCTTAAACAAAATTTTATATAAATTGTTCAAATTAGTTGAGTTTCTTCCTCCCAAACAGTTTTATGTCGTTCAACTGCTGCATTGTTTCAGCTTTAAAGCATTTGTTCAAAGGCAATGCTTGTTTCGCCTTACATTTGTTCGTTGGACACTATTAAAGGAACAATTTAATACATTTGTATTTTTATGTTTATATTTCAGGTACGTAACGCTTGGACATTGTCGCGTTCCTTGGATTAAGGTGTTTTAAGCCGGATTTTCACTAGACTCGACGTCTCGGGGGCTGCGTTCGCAGTTGTTGACCAAGACTTAAGCCGCCTTTGAGGATGTCGGATCGATGCTCGGGGTCTCGACATCTCTAATTTAAGAGCTTTGTCCCGCCTTGCGTTCAAGCCGGAACAATCTCGGGGGCTACACTATGATGATCTTCAAGATATGGTTAGTTCTCTTTGAGCATCAAGCCAAAAAATTTATGTGAATTCCACCTTGATGCTCGGGGGCTACACCGATGCTGAATTTTTGTGAAGTTCTCTTTAGAGCATCAAACCGAAATAATTCCGACTTGACGCTCGGGGGGGGGGGGGCTACACTATTTGCATTTTTTCTAAAGCTACTCTGAGAGCACCAAGGCGATTTTCCTTTGAAACTCCGACTTGGCGCTCGGGGATACAATTGTTTGATGTACACCTATGCATGTTCTTTTGAGCATCAAGCTGCCTTCATCATGGAAGCCGACTTAATGCTCGGGGGCTACATATGGTTATGTCAAGAAAACTTTCAAGGCGGTGAAAAATCTGGCTAGAGAAACCCGGGGGCTCGACATCAACTTTTCCTTCACGGAAGTTTCACTGGGTTACACGGCTCGATGGCCTAAACGTCCGTGATATGAGAGGCTCTAAGACCTTAATTCGGCAAGCTCTTTTGTCTGTGACTTTGCTGGCTCTAAGTCGGCAGTTTGGCAGCCTTTACGCCCATGGCCCAGTAGCCGTGATTTTTTCTGGCTTACATATTGTCCTGCATGAATGATGATATTAAGGACGTTCATAGAGCTTGGCAGAATCACTAATGATTCGTTAGAAGAGTTCTCCGCCTTGGATTCGTTTGTAGAAGCATACAAGCAATTGTCTGGCTAGGCTTAGTCGGATGAGAATATAATATGGGAGCTCTCCTAGATTCATCGCGAAGCACGCCTACAAATTGAAGACGACGTGATACTTACGCTCAAAGCTAGACGGAGGAACACGAGGATCTTGAAGAACTCCGGGGGGCTACTGTTGTGGATATACCAAATGGGTATACCTACGGCATAGTCTCATACCGGCAAGCCCGGGTGGCCCACAGTTGGTGGTTAGGCCTATGGCATAACCGGGCGGCCCAGTTGCTGATAGACAAGACTGAGGTCCAGCAGGGATGAAGGAAGGCGACGTGCCACCGCCATAGATGGAAGCCGGAGCCTTGGAGGACACGAAGACTAGTTAATGTTAGTCTAGGACTCTGTAACCGTATCTGGCTGGGACTCTCCATGTAACCCTAGGTCCTGGCGTTCTTATAAGCCGGCCTACGGGAGCCTTTAGGGCACAAGAACACCAAGTGCATAGCACTCACAGCGAACCCCCAATCCTGTAACTCGGCGTATTGCCATTATAGTGATTTATAGCAGGAGTAGGATCTTGCCACCGTCGTGTGTGAACTGTGTCACGCCGACCCGGACGCTCTCCGTTTTCCCCCCACGTCTCTAAACTCGCCGTTGGGATACCCCTATGGTGTACGTGTCGACAAAACCACGACACCACTAGTTTGGGGGTGATAAGTTGAAGCAATTATGTGGTTTACATCATACTTAGCAAGAGTTTTTCTAAAAACCCCATGAATAAAATGAGAGCCTCCATCAGCCATGAGATATCTAGGCACACTAAACCTAGGAAAATGACATCTTTAAGCATTTTCAAAGAGGTCTTACCATCAGCACTGTTTGTAGGTATGGCTTCTGCCCACTTTGTGACATAGTCAACAGCAACAAGAATATGAGTATACCCTTTTGAAGGGGGGAAAGGCCCCATAAAGTCAAATCCCCAACAATCAAAGTGTTCAATAACAAGAGAATAATTCATAGGCATTTCATTGCATCTAGAGATGTTACCTACTCGTTGGCATTCATCACAGGATAAGATAAACTTCCTTGCATCTTTAAAAAGAGTAGGCCAATAGAATCCAGATTATAAAACCTTTTGTGCAGTCTTGTCCCCAGTATGATGTCCTCCATAAGCACTTCCATGACATTTTCTCAATATCTCTTGTTGTTCAAATTATGGCACACATCTTCTCATAATGGCATCTACCCCTTCTTTATATAAGTGTGGGTCATCCCAAAAGTAATGCCTTAGATCATAAAAGAATTTCCTCCTTTGCTGAGCTGTAAAGGTTGGAGGAAAATACTTGGAAACAATAAAGTTAGCATAATCAGCATACCAAGGACTCTCATGTGGACTTACCCCCATTGGAGCTAACTGCTCATTTGGAAAACTATCATTAACAAGAAAAGGTTCAAAAGAAATGTTTTCCAACCGAGATAAATTATCAGCAACAGGATTATCAGCACCTTTCCTATCCACAATATGCAGATCAAACTCTTGAAAAAGCAACACCCACCTTATAAGCCTAGGTTTAGCGTCCTTCTTTGTCATAAGGTACTTAATAGCTGCATGATCAGTATGAATAGTAACCTTAGAATCAACAATATAAGGTCTAAACTTATCACAAGCAAAGATTACAGCTAAGAATTCCTTTTCAGTAGTAGCATAATTCTTTGAGCAGCATCCAGGGTCTTGCTAGCATAATGAATGACATTTAACTTCTTGTCAACACGTTGTCCCAAGACAGCACCCACAGCAAAATCACTAGCATCACACATAATTTCAAAAGGTAAACTCCAATCAGGTGGTTGGACTATAGGAGCAGTTGTTAAAGATTTCTTCAAAGTTTCAAAAGCTTCCTTACAATCATCATAAAAAACAAAAGGTACATCTTTTTGAAGAAGATTAGTAAGGGGCTTTGAAATTTTGGAGAAATATTTAATAAACCTCCTATAGAAACCAGCATGACCAAGGATACTACGAATACCTTTGATATCTCTAGGACAAGGCATCTTGTCAATTTCTTCAATTTTGGCTCTGTCAACTTCAATACCTCTTTCAGAGATCTTGTGTCCAAGGACAATTCCTTCATTAACCATGAAATGGCATTTCTCCCAGTTAAGAACAAGGTTGGTTTCCTCACATCTCTGCAAAAATCTATCAAGGTTGTGCAAACAGTTATCAAAAGAATTTCCATAGACGGAAAAATCGTCCATGAAAACCTCCACAATTTCTTCACAAAAATCATGAAAGATAGCAGACATACATCTCTGAAAGGTAGCAGGAGCATTACATAAACCAAAAGGCATACGCCTATAAGCATAAGTACCATAAGGACAAGTAAAAGTGGTTTTCTCTTGGTCTTGTGCTTTCGCAAAAATTTGAGAAAACCCATAATAGCCATCAAGAAAGCAAAAGTGAGTTTTTTTGGATAACCTCTCAAGCATTTGATCAATAAAGGGCAAAGGATAATGATCTTTCTTAGTAACTTTATTATTTTTTCTAAAATCAATGCACATTCTATACCCAACCACTACTCTTTGGGGTATAAGCTCATTATCCTCATTAGGCACAACAGTTATTCCCCCTTTCTTGGGAACACAATGAACAGGGCTAACCCATTGACTATCAGCAATAGGATAAATAATACCACCATCAAGGAGTTTTAATACCTCATTTCTTACCACATCCTTCATCTTAGGATTTAGACGGCGTTGGTGCTCAACAACTGGTTTTGCATCAAGCTTAATATTAATAGCATGCTGACATATAGTAGGAGAAATTCCTTTTAAATCATCAAGAGTATAACCCATAGCTCCTCGGTGCTTCTTCAATACCTCCAATAACCTTTCTTCTTCCATCCCTGAAAGTTTAGAGCTAATAATAATAGGATATATCTTCTTATCATCAAGATAAACATATGTAATATCATCAGGTAAAGGTTTTAATTCGAAAATAGGATCCCCTTTAGGTGGTAGTGTGGTACCCAAATCTACCACAGGTAGATTATGCTTAAGCTGTTCTGGCTGACGAAGAAAAACTTCGTCAATCTCATTTCTTTCCTTCATGAAGACATCACTTTCATGGTCTTCCATGAACTGCTGCAAAGCATTGTTAGGAGCAAGAGAAATAGCAGATAGTTGTTCAACCCTGAAATCCTCATCAGGTAATTCATTTTCATAAGGAGTTTTGGCAAATTTGGAAAAATTAAACTCATAAGATTCTCCAGCAAACTTAGTCAAAACTTTTTCCTTCCTACAATCTATGATAGCCCCACAAGTATTAAGGAAGGGTCTACCAAAAATGATAGGATAGGTTTTACTAGCTTCTTTACCAAGTACTAGAAAATCAGCAGGATATTTAATCTTACCACAAAGGACCTCCACATCTCTTACAATACCAATGGGGCAAACTTGCTCTCTATTAGTAAGGTGAATAACCACATCAATGTCCTCAAGCTCACAAGGACCAATCTCATGCATAATTTCCATGTAAAGCTCATAAGGAATAGCACTAGAACTAGCACCAATATCACATAAACTATAGTAACTATGACTACCAATTTTAACAGAAAGCACAGGAACACTAGCTTTTCTAACTTTCTTAGGATGAGAAACAATATTAGTAGCATCTTCACAGAAGACAATATGCTCGTCCTCTATATTTCTAGTGACAAGATCTTTCACAATAGCTAACACCAGCTCAATATCAATAAGCTCATCGGACCCTACAGCTTTCTTTGCGCTTTTTCTAACCACAGTAGCCATAATAGAATACTCTCTCACCTTATAAGGAAAAGAAGTTTTCTCAATATAAGGTTCAGGCAAAATAGGATCAACAGTGCAAACCTCTGTACTAGCAGGAACATGGGTGATAGTGTATTTATAAGGAGCATGGTACTTGTCCCACTATTTCTTGGGAAGTTCAATATAAGAGGCAAAGGCATTAAAACATTTTGCAAGAACTTGGGATAAAGGCCAAACTTATTGCAAATATCACGGAAGTTATCAGTACCCATAAAAGATTTAGTGCATTCATAATCATAGTTTATACCTGACTTTCTTCCTTTGTCATTCTCCCAAGCCTCGGTATTATCTTGGATATGGTCTAAGAGATCCCATTTAGCTTCTTCCTTCATACGTGTGAATGATCCAGCACAAGAAGCATCTAGTAAATCTGTATGATGAAGAGAAAGCCTAGCATAAAAGTTATTGAGAATAATATTGTTAGGGAGTTAATGAATAGGACATTTAAGCATTAGTAAATTCAATCTCCCCCAAGCTTGAGCTGTACTCTCTCCATCAAGAGGCCAAAAGTTATATATAAGACTTCTATCCTTATGGATTTCATTGGAAGGATAAAATTTAGAGTAAAAGAGAGATGACATCTCCTCCCATTCCATGGATTGTCCATTCTTTAGCAGCTTATACCATGCTTCAACTCTTCCTTTCAAGGATATGGAGAGTAACTTCTTCTTCACCTGTTCAGTTGTGATACCGGCACACTTAAACAACCTGCATAATTCATGGATAAAAAGAAAGTGATCACTAGGATGGACAGTTCCATCCCCAAAATAATAATTATCCATGACACTATTAACAATACTTGTAGGTATCTTAAAAGGATCTATCTCAACAGGAGGTGGTTCATCTACTACCATAGCAGTGGTAGTAGTTTTCCCAAACAGAAAACCAAGTGGGCAATCCATATTGGAAACAAAGTAACAAGAAGTAACAAAAGCAATACTCACAGTGAAAGTTTCCCTTACCAGTTCCACTCTTCAATAGCGCTTCACTCCCCGGCAACGGCGTCAGAAAATAGTCTTGATGACCCACAAGTATAGGGGGTGTATCGTAGTACTTTTGATCAATAGGAGTGTCGATCCCAACGAGGAGCAGATGGTGCTGAACAGTGGTATGGAGCAGGAAATCCCTGTGAATACTTAGCAAATAGATTTTTAGTGGTTTTCTAACAAGGCAACAAAACAAAGAGCAAGTAACAAAAGTAACAAACAAACGGAGTAAGTGGCCCAATCCTTTCTTAGCAAAGGACAAGTCGGTGGAAATACTTATAAGGACCAAACGTTCTCGAGGACACATGGGAATTCTGTCAAGTGCTTTTGCTTCAAATAGCTGAGTACTCTTCTCTGTTGTTGTAAGTGTTGTGTGGGTGAACCTATGCTAACATACCGCCCTTCCTAGGACTAATACATACTTGTGATTAAACCCCCTGCAAACATCCGTAACTACAAGAAAGTAATTAAGATATAAATCTAACCACAGCCTTAAACTCTGAGATCCTACACTCCCTTGTGCAAAGATGTCCTAAAGGGGGTTCAGGTTTCTGTCACTCCGGCAACCCCACGATTAGTAGCCAAATACACAATACATTCCCCTAGGCCCATAAATGGTGAAGTGTCATGTAGTAGACGTTCACATGATACCACTAGAATAATAGCACCACAACTTAAATACTAAACCATTGAATAATAACTCATCACAGATTCACTACTAACAACATGACTTCTCCCATGTCCTCAAGAACTAAACGAACTACTCACGAGAAATCATATGGATCAAGATCAAAGATGATATGATAATGGATAACAATCTGAACATAAACAATAATCCAATGGTTCCACTCACAAGCATCAACTACAATAGTAATCAACACCGGGAAAGTTTCCCCTAATGAACTAAGCAATATCCAACACAATTTTTACAGCAGGACAGAGTGGTGATGATGGTGCTGGTGGAGATGATGGTGTGGATGATGATGATGATGATGATGATCCCGATGAATCCTAGCTTGATGACGGTGTTGATGGAGACGGTATCCCCTCTCCGGGAAGGAATTCCCCCGGCAGAAATCTGTCTGCCGGAGAGATCTTTCTCTCTCGGTGTTTTCCACCCCCTAGAGGCGGCGGAAATCTATTTGTGGTCGCTCTCCTGGTATTAGGGTTCTGTAGGGAAGATATAGGCGAAGGGGCGGAGTCGGAGGCCAGGCAGGTGGGCCACACCTTCCCTAGGCACGGGTCAGGTGCGCTCGCGCCTAGTGGGTGTGGGCCCCCTGAGGCCCATCTCTGTCCCTCCTTCTGGCTTCCTTCGTCTTCTGGTAAAATAATATGTTTCCATATTTTTCTGGTATTTTTCTGATCTTCGCGAAATTGCACCAAAACGCCTTCTTTTCCATCAGAATCCAGACTCCGACAGTCCATCCTCCAGGAATCATCCAACATGCATAAACAGATGAAAAGCCATCAGTAATACCTCATAATAAGACAAATATCAACGAATAGACTAAATTATGATATAGAAAGGTGATGCAAATTGGACGTATCAATGATCTCCCCTCTAGCAGGGTGCCGGGAAGAGCTTCAGATCCCCCCGATCTTGGGACGATGGTGGCGGCGGCTACGGGCTGTTTCGTGGAATATTGATCGAGTACTTAGGGTTTTGGTATTGGGGGGTCTTTATAGGCGAAGGGGCGAGGAAGGGGGTAGCCAGGGCGGCCGCACCCTCCCAAGTGCGGGCTAGGGTTAGCCACGCGGCCAGGGGGTGTGGCCCCCTGGTGGATCCCCTCCGTCTCGTATTCTGGCTCTATGTTCCCCACGATAAAATATTGACTTTGGCTTTTGTCCCGTCCAATTTCGAGAATATTGATATTCTGCTTTTCTAGAACCAAAAACAGAAGAAAACAGTCAACTGGCACTGTGGCATCTTGTTAATAGGTTAGTCCAGAAAAACATATAAAAACACCTCAAACTGTAGACAAAGCAAAGCAAAGTAGATACTAAACAAACATGGAACATCAAAAATTATAGATACGTTTTCAACGTATCATGCCTGTGTTGTTGTTGTTTTTCCTATGGTGTGTTGGGTATACCGCATGGGGTGTGGGCGACCGCGGGCACGCGATTGACGTGGGGTGGGGTGGAGGCTGACGCGCTAGATGGAGTGGCTGCTGGCGGCGGCTGGGTGGAGGAAGTAGGGAGGGTAGGTTAGGGTTTGGGGTTTGGGTAGATGGCTAGGGTTTCAGTTGGCTGAGCCTTTTGGGCCTGGCTAGTTTAGCTCTAGATTTAGGTTTACTATTTTGTAAAATATTATTTCTTTTGTTTTGTTTTAAATATCTTTAGAAATACTTTTTAGTCAAACAGTTTAGCAGACAATTATCAGACTTTGTTTCGAAATAAGAGAAGGGGTATTCTAGCCAACAAAATAGATTTTCGTTAAAATATTTTCAGAGTCAAAAATGCTTGATGTCATATGATGCAATAAAATAAATACAACTAGCGATATTATAATTAAGTTTTTCCGGGGTGCTACAATTCAACACCACTCACAATGGATCTCACCCTCGAGATCCGCCTCATGGTACAGGAAAAAGGCCGACGGTTTGAATCTTATCGTTTCGTGTAGATATTCATGACACCACTAACAATGATTCCTTGTATGTATTGAAATCAGCGACACCACCAACCAAGGATCGATGCTCACATTCGTTGAGGAAACACTCTAGAGAAACAGAGGACGAAGTTAAAGGTCTCAAAAGATAAGGCCACCTCTAACTCTGACAAAAGGAGAGAAAAGTTGCATTCTAATCCACTTCAATGTACAAGAGCAAATAGATTGAGTAGTCGGCATGGGGGCCAATCCATCACGCACCCTAACTCCCTAACTATTACTCCACACATGCAGTAGAAAAGCGTGCAACCCAGTCTAAAAATTTAGACTAAAGATCTTCACAACAATGTTAGGACACAAAGGAGTGATACGAACTCTTCATCGGGTCTAATGTATATGATGTCGTTGTTTCAGAAAACACTGGAAGATACAAAGAAATTTTTTAGTGGATTTTGTTTCCACTAAAAGGTACATAGAGGAAGATACCTTAGACAACATGAAGACCAGATGTCGAAGCACCGTTATAAGAGGAAGGAAGTGAAACCCTGAAGGTATGACGGAAACCCAACCGAGATTTCCTAGACTCGAAGAAAAGATAAGAGAGCAGATTCAAAATACGTAAAAGGTAAGAGGAGAATAGCATAGAGGTAAGGAGTAAAAGCATATCTATTTGGATCTATCCAACCGATTTCCAAAAATAGTTTTGACACTCTACATCGGCCGTTAGCTAGGTTATCCTATAGGCTAGACCAGTGGGGTATCGCAACTGCTGAGCTCTGATACCACTCTATAACACCCTCGGATCAGCCCTATGCAAGTTTTAGCGATTCTCGCTAAACCCGCATAGAAATTATTCAAAGGTGCCCACCAGGCACTTGCGTGCGGGTGGAAAACAAAGTAATATCATTACACATTAGTCCATGATGGGACCAACAGAACAGATACATACAACAATGACTCAATGAGTCAAGAATATAGATATAGAATACAAAGATCCAAATCACCTTGAAAACGATACAACATCCGAGTACGGACAAGAAGCAAATTGAGATAAGAGCCTGAAGAATAACCAATGGCGTCCATAACCCTACCCAGGCCAAGGCGGAAGGGTAACCCTGCTAACGACGTCGATATCAAACCTGCTAAAAAAGGGGTGCCAACAAGGGCAAAGGAAAATAAGAGAGCGGTCAGTACTGAGGCTAGTACACGGCGAGACTAGAATTCGGCGGTCCTCGCCTACATAGGTATGGTGGACCTGAAGCGGGAGCGAGATGAGAGATGAGAAAGACCTATTCGAAACCATCCTGATACTAACACCAAATATACACATCCTGGTATTTCCCCCTCGAAACCAATCAAGTAAGTCCTGCCGAGGAAACTCACACAGTTGGTAGTTTATTCTTTCTTTTCATGGTGGTTATCCAACTTACTAGTCATATCAAATAAAAGTCAAATTATAATAGTAACTTTATTTATAGTTGTCTATGATCGAGATACTGTGCTCCAAGTCGTCCATAACCGCGAACACGGCTTTTCGAAAAGATTTAACCCTGCAGGGGTGCACCAAAGTTTCCACACGCACTTCGACCCTTGTTGCCAGATCAATTAACATACTTCCATAGGTATGTCGGCGGGGCTAGCAAGACTCAGTGTCCTTCGACAACTGATGAGCGAAGTTGGATGAGCGAGACTCTATATGCTTCGACAATCCGATCCATCATGTATGCCATGATTTGTACTAAGCCAGATGTTTCCTATGATCTAAGTGTTGTGAGAACATACCAGACTGACCCTGGAGAAATCCACTGGGCAACGGTTAAAACCATCCTAATGTATTTGAGAAGGACTAAGGATGTGTTCCTAGTTTATGGAGGTGAGGATGAACTCAGTGCAAGGGGTCACATGGATGCGAGTTATCTCACAGACTCTAATGATTCTCGTTTGCAATCTAGATACGTGTTAATTATAAACAGAGGGTCTATGAGATGGAAGAGTTCCAAGCAAGAGACCGTGCCAGCATCTACAATAGAGGCTTAGTACATTTCCACCTCGGAGGCAATAAAGTAATCTGTTTGGATGAGGAATTTCCTCATGGATCTTGGTGTGGTTCATGGATCGTCCAATCTATTAGACGTGTATTGTAACAACAATGATGCTATTGCACAAGCCAAGGAACCTATACAACACCAGAAGAACAAACATATACTCATGCGATACCACCTGATTTGCTAGTTTGTGGATCGATATGATATCAAGTTATACAAGGTACACACGGATGCAAATGTTGCTGATCCATTGACAAAGCCACTTCCACAGCCTAACCATGAGGAGCACATAAGAGCAATGGGCATTAGATGCCTAGACATGTGATGTCGGGATGATTGACTCTAATACAAGTGGGAGACTGTTGGGAATATGCGCTATAGGCAATCATGTATGATGACATTTCCTAAAGTATTCATAAAGTTATTAAGTTGTCCTTGTGTGAACATCTGACATATATCATCGAATACTTGATTCAGTTCTAGAACTATATATTCATGTTATTCATACTAGTTGTCCTTCGTCGTTGAGGTTGTGATGGACACACGACTTAGACTAATGTGAAGTTGGCTGATGACTCAGTTCCACTTGTGATGGGCATGGTGATGCTATTCCAACTTGCACGAACTCGGCTAAAGAGTTTAGCGAGTCGGACTGACCCACAGTTGAGATGCAATGAGCATGTTGTCATTTTCATTATCACGCAATGGAATCCTTTGACCTGAGGTGATCGCATGATCCGAGTTGTGGCTCGCCAACTTAGGCTCTATCAAACGATGTTCTGTAAATGGGAAGTTATAAAGGTAGAGTTCGGGTTGGTTGTGAACCAAGTTGCGTGGCATGAATTACTAAGATGGGATTTGCCCCTCCGTAATGGAGAGATATTCTCTAGGCCCTCTCGTGTGATATGATTCGAAAGGATGGCCATGCGCTACTCAGTTAAGTGTTAACCGAGGAGTTGGACTAAGAGTTAGTCTAGTGAAACACATATCATGGAACGAGAAGAGAGTTAAGCTATTAAAGGGATGACAATCACTCGCCTATAGCTTGACAAGATATATCGTGTGGTAAAGGGACTTGGACGAAAGTCACATTAAAATTTTGTCTTCCGAACTTTACGACACTTGGGATATGGCACGTCTTGCTAGAGGCCGCTACCATATATCAATATGAGACCAAGTGTTCATGGGAGTGAGTGAGACTCAAAGCCATGACGGGATACATAGAGGTGTATCTCATGTCATGTCCATGTGTGCGTGAACCTGCAGGGTCACACACTTGAGGGTAAGGAGCCCATGTGGATGAGATCCATGTGGTAGTTGGGTTACAGCCTAGACGGGCCTCAAGAGTTGAGCCCAACTAGGGATGTATATAAGTGGAGCAACAAGGGATAGTCCCTGACCTAGCCATCACTTTCTCCACTCCCAAATTGGGTTAGACAGGATCTAGCAGTCCCCTACCCGTGCTCCTTCATGTACGTGTGGATACCGGTAGAGGTGTTGCACATGTGGTGCTGGAGACAAAGGATTTTGTCGGGATCTGGCGAAGGAGTTCGTGGGATCTGGAGGAGCTGTTCGTGAGATTGATCGGCACTGCATCAACTGGCGCGCCTCATCGATAATCTGCACCTCCGCGTCTAGTGGTAAATCTCATGGCCTATTACCCGAGCCGAATCTTGGGAGTACCGCGTAGGATAAAAGTTTTGTTTATCTTCCCGCGGCCCAACAGAGACTACAATGGAAGCATATCAACATCTGGGCAAATAATATTTCTGATCCCCATGGATAGGTAAGACCTCACCTTTCACGCTCTATTTCTAACTTTTTTCAAGGATACGTCCTGGGAGACATATCATTTTTATAGAAAAGAGGCTAAGAGGCCAAAGCTTTACAACGCGATGTGGCACATGCGCCACGAACACAACCCCACGCTGCCCCGGGAAGCACACACGCCCTAACCAACTACTCGCGACATCTTCACCTATCCACCTGGCTCAAGCAGTGACGAAAAAGCCGTGCGTCTCTCCACAGCTCAGCCTCCGAGGATATCTTCTGAATAACCAAAGTGGAAGAAGGGGTAGCACCCCCAAAGACGATATCATTTCGGTGACACCAAAGAATCTAGCAAATGAAGGAGATACATGTACAGATGTCACGCTCGCGGCCCTTGCCCCCGCATCGTCCCTGGAGCCATGCGACGAGCTTCGTGTCGTGTTCTGGTGTCCACTGTCCCTTGCCCCACCAGCCGAGGCAAGTCGACCACACCTCTCGTGCTAAGACACATCCCATAAGGAGATGGTCAATAGTCTATCCACACTGGTCGTAGAAAGGACATGCCGCCGGGTGTTGCAGCCCACGGCATCACAGCTTGTCGGTCGTCCAACATCTCTTCCGCACGAAAAGCTAGAGAGAGATCTTACAGCTGGCGGGGGCTCGAGAGCGCCAGATCTATAGCACTCCAGCCATCGACTTCCGGACCACAAACATGGCTTTGTAGCAAGATTTCGTGGAGTAGCAGCTAGTGGGGTCCCAACTCCACTTAAAAACATCCTATGTCCCTTCAATCAGGGTGATATCCTCCAGCCGGTCTGCAACTTCAAGGAGATCTCTAATGGCCGCCGCACTCAGGTCAGGGGGGCATCGTGCAACCAGGCCCCGTATAAGCCCTCGCGCACCCGACACATCGAGTTCGGGTTTGCTGGGACCAGCGCGAAGAGATTCGGTGCCACGTCTCTAATCCTTCCACATGGCAGTCATTTGTCAGACCAGAAGAAAGTGGTGGCTCCATTCCCAAGAACCGAGGTCGTCGTTGTTGGCGATATGCCCTAGAGGCAATAATAAATGTAGTTATTATTATATCTTTGTGTTTATGATAAATGTTTACATTCATGCTATAATAGTATTAACCAGGAAACATTAATACTTGTGTGATTTGTAAACTAAATTAGAGTCCCTGGTAAAGCCTCTTCATAATACTAGCTTGTTGGTTAATAAATGATTGTGGTTTCCCTATCATGAACATTGAGATGTTATTAACAACAAGATCATATCATTAGGAGAATGGTATGATGGACATACTCCTATAGATAAGCGTAGCATAAAGATCAAGTCATTTTAATAGTTCAATTGCTATATGCTTTCTGATACATAGTAACCTAATTCCTTCGACCATGAGATCATGCTTATCACCATCACCGGAAGGATGCTTTGATGACATCAAACACCACACCGTAACTGGGTGGCTATAAAGGTGGCATTGAGTGTTCGGAAAGTATGGGTTGAGACACATGGATCAACAGTGGGATTTGTCCATCCATATGATGGATAGATAAATACTCTAGGCCCTCTCGGTGGAATGTCATCCAATTAGCTTGCAAGCATGTGACTGGCTCACAAGGGATCACATATCACGGGGACGAGAAAAGAGTACTTATCGGTAACGAGGTTGAACTAGGTATGCAGAGATACCGACGATCAAAACCTCAGATAAGTAAACTATCATGAGACAAAGGGAAGTTGGTATCGTATGTAAGTGGTTCGGATCACAAAGTAATCATAGAAATATGTGGGGGCCATATGAATTTCCAGATTCCTCTATTGGTTATTGTTCGGAGAAATGTCTCGATCATGTCCGCATAATTCACGAACCGTAGGGAGACACACTTAAGGATTCGATGTTGTTGAGTAGTTATGGAATGATGAATAAAAGAATGAATGTTGTTCAGAGTCTCGGATGGGATCCGGGATATCACGAGGAGATCCGGAATGGTCCGGAGAATAAGATTCATATAAGGAAAGTCTTGTTTCGGAGTTGGAGAATGATACTTGGTGTTTTCATCGGGAATGTTATAGAAGGGTCCGGAAGGTCCGGCACTCCAGAGGGGAAGGATACATGAATGTGTCATAACAAGTTGGAATGGATGCATCATGTACTAGGTATCATCGTGAGCAAAATAAAGGGATAAATCAAATCCTTGTTTGAAAAGTCAAACGCCAATTTGAAAAGTCAAACGGCAAGTTTGCTTGGTGGAGGGAGAGTAGGAAACCTACTTGGGGAGGAAGTCCTCCTCCCTCCACCGCCGGCCAAGGAGGCCGACTTGGGGGAGGACTCCTCCCTCCCGCCTCCCTCCCACCTATAAAAGGAGGCGGGGTGCCCTCTGACCTACACCTTGCTCCACCAAAACCCTAACCCTAGCCGCCGGCCCTCCTGCAGCCGCCGCCACCCTAGGGTTTGCCCTAGCCGCTGACTTGGGGCTCTCCCCTTGCCCTAGCCGCCGGCCTAGCCCTCTCTCCTTGGTGCCTCTAAACCCTAGATCGCCAAGGCCTCTGTCATAGTCCACCATACTCGCTCCGGCTTAAGGCGAAGCCCTGCGAGATCTCCCCTCTACTTCCGGTACCATACCGTCGTGCTGCCGGAATCGCGAGGAGAGTGCTACAACCTCCGCTGCCTGCTGGAACAAGGGAGAGGAAGGTCTTCATCGAGTACCGAACGTGTGACCGACTACGGGAGCGCTGCCGAAACTCGACGCTGGAAGGATCGTCTACACGATCTTGAGATCGACAAGAGTACGACTACATCACCCACGAGAATCTGCTCTCGTTAAACACTTTGGAATCTTCGAGGGTGAGTTACTCTATCGACTCGTTGCTACAATCTAGTAGATAGATCTTGGCTTGTTTGTTTGTATGCGGTAGAAAATTTTGTTTTTCCATGCTACGAACCCCTATAGTGGTATCTGAGTCGTGTCTATATGTAGATCTGTTGCACGAGTAGAACACAATGGTCATTGTGGGCGGTGGTGCTTTTATTATCAATTGCTTCTTGTGTACTTTGCATCTTGTGGTATGATGGGATGAAGCGGCCCGGGCTAACCTTACATGACATCGTTCATGAGACTTGCTCCACGCTCAACATGCAACTTGTATTGCATAAGTGGCTTTGCGGGTGTCTGTCTCTCCCATTATAGTATAGATCCAATTTACAACGGGCACTTGATAGTTCAAACATCAACATTGTGGTTCTTGTTCGTAAGTTAGATCGACACTTATTAAAAGCCCCAAACCACGTAAAACATTCAAACAAATTAGAGGCGTCTAACTTTGTTTTGCAGGGGTGTGCTATGATGTGATATGGCCATGATTGTGATTATATTTGATGTATGCAATGTTCCTTATTATAAGTTGGCAACCGGCAGGAGCCATATGGTTGTCTTTAATTTCTGTTAAGACCCGCGTGTCTATTCAAAGTAGTTGTAATAGTTGAAGCCGGTGGACGACAACAATGGAGCGGCGTCATTGACCTTGATGCAATGCCGGTGATGATGGAGATCATGTTCGTGCTTGAAGATGGAGATCGGAAGCACAAAGAAGAAAGGCCATATCATATCACATATTATGAATTGCATGTGATGTTAATCCTTTATACATCTTGTATTGCTTAGTTAACGATGGTATCATTATAAGATGATCCCTCATGCACATAAATTTCAAGTTCTAAAGTGTTCATCCTTAGTAAGCACCGTTGCTAAAACTTGTTATTTCAAAGCACCACGTGATGATCGGGTGTGTTAGATTCTACAAGTGTATACAACATGAGCAAGCTAGATTTGCTCATGCGGAAGCTAAGGTTTGATCTTGACGAGCCTAGCATGTACAGACATGGTCTCGGAACACGGATCACCGAAAGGTAAAGCATGAGCCATATAGTAGATATGATGAACATGTTGATTGTTCGCCATTGAAGCTACATCAACTCTCGTGATGATCGGTTTTGATGTGGTGGATTTGGTTCGTGTTATCACTAAAACAATGTGAGGGATATTGTTTTGAGTGGGAGTTCACCTAGATTAATTTAACTATTAATTAGAACTCAATTTGTCATAAACTTAGTCTGAACTATTGCAAATATGTTGTAGATCAATGGCGGCCCCCATCATCAATTTTAATGCATTCCTAGAGAAAGAAAAGTTGAAAAACAATGGAAGCAACTTCGCGGATTGGTTCCGCAATTTGAGGATTGTCCTCAATGCTGGTAATTTGACCTATGTGCTGGATGCACCGCCGGGTGACCCGCCTGCAGCTGATGCTACCGATGAAGTAAAGAATGTTTACCTCGCTCGGAAGAATCAGTACTCCACAGTTCAGTGTGCTATCTTGTATGGTTTGGAATCGGAGCTTCAGAAAAGGTTTGAGAACTCAGACCCACATGATATTGTTCGTGAACTCAAATTGATATTTGAGACTCACACGGCAGTTGAGAGTTATGAGGCTTCTGAAAAGTTCTTTAACTGCAAGATGGAAGAGGGCAGCTCCGTTAGTGAGCATGTGCTTAAGATGTCTGGGCACGCAAACAAACTCCAAAGTTTGGGTATAGTGATTCCTAATGCCTTGGGGATTTACCGTGTCCTCCAATCACTACCACCAAGTTACAAGAACTTTGTGATGAACTCCAATATGCAAAGCATGAACAAGCAGTTGCCAGAACTCTTCTCCATGTTGAAATCTGCAGAAGTGGAGATCAAGAAAGAGCACCAAGTGTTGATGGTCAATAAGACCACCAAATTCAAGAAAGGCAAGTCTAAGCAAAAGGGAAACTTCAAGAAGGGCGGTATGAAAGTTGCCGCACCGACAAAGAAGACCAAGGCTGGACCTAAGCCTGATACTGAGTGCTTTTACTGCAAGGGAGAGGGTCACTTGAAGCGGAATTGCCCAAAGTACTTGGCGGATTTGAAGAACGGCAACATCAAGAAGAAAGGTATATTCGATATACATGTTATTGATGTGTATCTCACTAGTACTCGTAGTAGTGCCTGGGTATTTGATACTGGTTCGGTTGCTCATATTTGTAAGTCGAAACAGGTACTGCAGAATGAACGGAAGCTAGCGAAGAACGAGGTGACGATGCGCGTTGGAAATGGATCAAAGGTTGATGTGATCGCGGTCGGCACGCTACCTCTTCATCTACCATCGGGATTAGTTTTATACTTAAATAATTGTTATTTGGTGCCTGCGTTAAGCATGAACATTATATCAGGATCTTGTTTATTGCAAGACGGTTACTTGTTTAAGTTCGAGAATAATGGTTGTTCGATTTATATGAGTAATATGTTTTATGCACATGCACCTTTGATAGATGGTCTATTCTTATTGAATCTCGATAGTGGAAATACACATATTAATAACATTGAAGCTAAATGTTTGAAATTGAGCGATAACTCGACCTATATGTGGCACGGTCGTCTTGGTCACATTGGAGTGAAACGTATGAAGAAACTCCATTCTGATGGACTTCTTGAATCACTTGATTTCGAATCACTTGAAAGATGCGAAGCATGTCTGATGGGTAAAATGACTAAGACTCCATTTTCGGTATGATGGAGCAAGCTACGGACTTATTGGAAATCATACATACTGATGTGTGTGGACCAATGAGTGTAGCATCGCGCGGTGGTTATCGTTATGTTCTTACCTTCATGGATGACTTGAGTAGATATGGGTATATCTATTTCATGAAACATAAGTCCAAAAATTTTTAGAAGTTTAAGGAATTTCAAAGTGAGGTAGAGAATTAACAAGAAGATTAAATTTCTACGTTCTGATCGTGGAGGTGAATATCTAAGTTACGAGTTTGGCGAGCATTTGAAGAAATGTGGAATACTTTCACAATTGACACCGTCGGGAACACCACAGCGTAATGGTGTGTCCGAATGTCGTAATCGAACTCTCTTAGATATGGTTCGTTCTATGATGTCACTTACAGATTTACCGCTATCATTTTGGGGTTATGCATTAGAAACAGCCGCATTCACTTTAAATTGGGCACCATCTAAATCCGTTGAAACGACACCTTGTGAATTATGGTTTGGGAAGAAACCTAAATTGCCGTTCCTTAAAGTTTGGGGTTGCGAAGCCTATGTAAAGAAGTTACAGCCGGACAAGCTTGAACCCAAAGCGGAAAAATGCGTCTTCATAGGATACCCGAAGGAAACTATTGGGTATACCTTCTATCATAGATCCGAAGGCAAAATCTTTGTTGCCAAGAATGGATCCTTTTTAGAGAAGGAATTTCTCTCGAAAGAAGTGACTGGAAGGAAAGTAGAACTCGACGAGGTTGTTGAACCTTCTCTCGAACTTGCGAGTAGCACAGCACCGGAAGAAATTCCTGTGGTGCCTGCACCAATAAGAGAGGAAGCTAATGATGATGATCATGAAACTTCGGTTGAAGTTTCTACAGAGCCTCGCAGGTCAACGAGAACTCGTACCACTCTTGATTGGTATGATCTCGTTATGAGTGTCATGTTGGTGGACAACACCGATGACCCTGCGACATATGAGGAAGCGATGATGAGCCCAGATTCCAATAAATGGCAAGATGCCATGAAATACGAAATTGGATCCATGTACGAAAACCAAGTATGGACTTTGGTGGACTTACCGGATGGCCGGAAGGTTGTCGAGAACAAATGGAGTTTCAAGAAAACAGATGCTGATGGTAATGTTACTGTCTATAAAGCTCGACTTGTCACAAAAGGGTTTCGACAAATTCAAGGAGTTGACTACGATGAGACTTTCTCACCAGTAGCGAAGCTAAAGTCTGTGAGGATTTTGTTAGCAATCGCTGCATATTACGATTATGAGATATGGCAGATGGATGTCAAAACAACGTTCCTCAATGGAGACATTGATGAAGAGTTGTATATGATGCAACCCAAAGGTTTTGTCGATCCTAAAGATGCTAACAAGGTATGCAAACTTCAACGGTCCATATATGGATTGAAGCAAGCATCCCGAAGTTGGAATCAACGTTTTGATAAGGTAATCAAAAGTTTTGGTTTTATACAAACTTATGGAGAAGCTTGTATTTACAAGAAAGTGAGTGGGAGCTCTGTAGCATTCTTAATACTATATGTAGATGACATATTATTGATTGGGAATGATGTAGACCTTCTTAATAGTGTCAAGGAATATTTGAATAATAGTTTTTCAATGAAAGATCTTGGCGAAGCAGCTTACATATTAGGCATAAAGATTTATAGAGATAGATCAAGACGCCTAATATCATTGTCACAAAGTACATATTTGGACAAAGTTCTAAAGAGGTTTGGAATGGAAGATAGCAAGAAAGGGCTCTTGCCCATGTTGCCCAATACGACCTTGAGTAAAACTCAAAGTCCAGCAACAACAGAAGATAGAGAAAGGTGTTGGAGATATGCCCTAGAGGCAATAATAAATGTAGTTATTATTATATATCTTTGTGTTTATGATAAATGTTTACATTCATGCTATAATAGTATTAACCAGGAAACCATTAATACTTGTGTGATTTGTAAACTTAATTTGAAGTCCCTAGTATAGCCTCTATACTTCACTAGCTTGTTGGTTGATTGATGATTGTGGTTTCCCTATCATGAACATTGAGATGTTATCAACAACAAGGTCATATCGTTAGGAGAATGATATGGTGGACATACTCCTATAGACAAGCGTAGCATAAAGATCAAGTCATTTCAATAGTTCAATTGCTATATGCTTTCTGATACATAGTAACCTAATTCCTTCGACCATGAGATCATGCATATCACCTTTACCGGATGGATGCTTTGATGTCATCAAACACCACACCGTAACAGGGTGGCTATAAAGGTGGCATTGAGTGTTCGGAAAGTATTGGTTGAAACACATGGATCAAGAGTGGGATTTGTCCATCCACATGACGGATAGATATTCTCTGGGCCCTCTCGGTGAAATGTCATCCAATTAGCTTGCAAGCATGTGACTTGGTCACAAGGGATCACATATCACGGGAACGAGAAAAGAGTACTTATCAGTAACGAGGATGAACTAGGTATGCAGAGATACCGACGATCATAACCTCGGATAAGTAACATATCGTGAGACAAAGGGAAATTGGTATCGTATGTAAGTGGTTCATTCGATCGCAAAGTAATCGTAGAAATATGTGGAGCCATATGAATTTCCAGATTCCTCTATTGGTTATTGTTCGAGAAGTGTCTCGATCATGTCCGCATAATTCACGAACCGTAGGGAGACACACTTAAGGATTCGACGTTGTTTGAGTAGTTATGGTATTATGAGAAAGAGACCGAATGTTGTTCGGAGTCTCGGATGGGATCCGGGATATCACAAGGAGATCCGGAATGGTCCGGAGAATAAGATTCATATAAGGAAAGTTCCGTTTCGGAGTTGGGGAATGGTTCCGGTGTTTTCATCGGGAACATTCTAGAAGGTCCCTAATGTCCCAAGACTGGAGGGGAAGGGTACATGAATGTGTCATTACATATTGGAATGATTGCATCATGTACTAAGTGTTCTTGCTGTCCCAAATAAAGGATTTATTTAAATCCTAAATTGAAAAGTCAAACGGCTAGTTTGAAAGTCAAACGGCAATTTTGGGAAGTGGGAAAAGAGGAGGATTGGTGGAGGCCGAGTTGGAGGAGGGTTCTCCCTTGGCGGCGCACCTCCCAAGGCCGAGTTGGGGAGGAACTCCTCCCCTTGGCCGGCCAGCCCTCCCACCTATATAAGGAGGGGCAGGGCTCCCCTCCTTACACACACAAGTTTCCTATCCTCTAAACTAAACCCTAGATCTAGACCCCGGTTTAGAGCTATTTCGGTTTAGAGCCTTCTAATTGGTTTAGAGCCTTATAATTGGTGTGTCTAATTACTAGACCACTAATAGCCTCTCTCATAAGCTCCACCATACTGCACTGCTTAAGGCGAAGCCCTGCGGATTTCCCTCTACCTCCTGCCAGGCCGCCGGAATCGCGAGGAGAGTGCTACAACCTCCACCGCCTTGGAACAAGGGAGAGGAAGGTCTTCGCCGAGCAATTTAACGGTGACCGATCAAGGGAGCGCTGAGGAACGCTGCGGAAGGATCGCTCACGCGATCTTGAGATCGGAAAGAGTACGACTAAATCAGCCACGAGAATCTTGTCTCGTTAAACACTTTTGAATATTCTAGGGTGAGTTATTCCATCGACTCGCTACAATCTAGTAGATAGATCTTGGCTTGTTTGTTTGTATGCGATAGAAATTTTTGTTTTCCATGCTACGAACCCCTACAAAGGGTATCGAGCCGTGTCTATATGTAGATCTCACAGACGAGTAGAACACAATGGTCATTGTGGGCGTTGATGCTTTTATTGTAGATTGCTTTTGTGTACTTTGCATCTTACGGTATGTTGGGATGAAGCGCCGGCTAACCTTACATGACATCGTTCATGAGACTTGCTCCACGCTTGACATGCAACTCGTATTGCATAAGTGGCTTTATGGGTGCCTGTTTCTCCTAGCATAGTAAAGATCCAATTTACAACGGGTGATCAACAATGCTAGTATCAATGTTGTGGTTCTTGTTCGTAAGTTAGAACGACACTTATTGAAAGCCCCAAACCACGTAAAATATGCAAAGAAAGTAGAGGCGCCTAACTTTGTTTTGCGGGTGTGATGATGTGATATGGCCATGATTGTGATTATATTTGATGTATGCAATGTTCCTTATTGTAAGTTGGCAACCGGCAGGAGCCATATGGTTGTTTTTAATTTCTGTTAAGACCTGCGTGTCTATTCAAAATAGTTGTAATAGTTGAAGCTGGTGGACGACAACCATGAAGAAGCGTCATTGACCTTGATGCGATGCCGGTGATGATGGAGATCATATTCGTGCTTGAAGATGGAGATCGGAAGCACAAAGAAGAAAGGCCATATCATATCACATATTATGAATTGCATGTGATGTTAATCCTTTATGCATCTTGTATTGCTTAGTAGACGACGGTAGCATTATAAGATGATCCCTCATGCACATAAATTTCAAGTTCTAAAGTGATCACCATTAGTATGCACTGCCAAAGCTTGTCGCTCAAGCACCACGTGATGATCGGGTGTCTTTGATTCCGCGGGTGAATACAACGTAAGCAAGCCAGATTTGCTTATGCGGTAGCTAAGGTTTGATCTTGACGAGCCTAGCATGTACAGACATGGCCTCAGGAACACGGATCGCCGAAAGGTAAAGCATGAATCATATAGTAGATATGATGAACATGATGATTGTTCGCCATTGAAACTATATCAACTCTCGTGATGATCGGTGTTGATGTAGTGGATTTGGTTCGTGATCACTAAAACAATGTGAGGGATGTTGTTTTGAGTGGGAGTTCACCTAGTTTAATTTCATTAATTAATTTGAACTCAATTTGTCATAAACTTAGTCTAAACTATTGCAAATATGTTGTAGATCAATGGCAGCCCCTACCATCAATTTTAATGCGCTCCTAGAGAAAGAAAAGTTGAAAACAATGGAAGCAACTTCATGGATTGGTTCCGCAATTTGAGGATTGTCCTCACAGCTGGTAATTTGACCTATGTGGATGCACCGCTAGGTGACTCCACTGCAGCTGATGCTACCGATGAAGTAAAGAATGTTTACCTCGCCGAAGAATCAAGACTCCATAGTTCAGGTGCTATCTTGTATGGTTTGGAATCGAGCTTCGTAAAAGGTTTGAAGAGTCGATCCATATGATATTGTCGAGGATCTCAAATTAATCTTTGAGACTCATGCGGCAATTGAAAGTTATGAAGCTTCAAAAGTTCTTTAACTGCAAGATGGAAGAGGGTAGCTCCAAGCTGAGCATGTGCTTAAGATGTCCAGGCACGCAAATAAACTTCAAAGTTTGGGTATAGTGATTCCTAATACTTTGGGAGTTTACCGCATCCTCCAATCACTACCACCAAGTTACAAGAACTTTGTGATGAACTACAACATGCGTAACATGAACAAAGAGTTGCCGTAACTATTTGCTATGTTAAAATCTGCAAGTGGAGATCAAGAAAGAGCACCAAGTGTTGATGGTCAATAAGACCACCAAATTCAAGAAAGGCAAGTCTAAGCGTAAGGGACACTTCAAGAAGGGTAGTAAGAAAGTTACCACGATTTAAGAGGACCAAGGCTGGACCCAAGCGATGTTGAGTGCTTTACCGCAAAGGAGAAGGTCATCGAAGCGGAATTGCCCAAAGTACTTGGCGGATTTGAAGAACGGCAACATCAAGAAGAAAGGTATATCCGATATACATGTTATTGATGTGTATCTCACTAGTACTGTAGTAGTGCTCGGGTATTTGATCGGTTCGGTTGCTCATATTTGTAACTCAAACAGAGCTGCAGAATAAACGGAAGCTAGTGAAGAACGAGGTGACGGCGCGTGAGAAACGGATCAAAGGTTGATGTGATCGCGGTCGCACGCTACCTCTTCATCTACCATCGGGATTAGTTTTATACTTAAATAATTGTTATTTGGTGCCTGCGTTAAGCATGAACATTATATCAGATCTTGTTTATTGCAGACGCTACTTGTTTAAATCCGAGAATAATGGTTGTTCGATTTATATGAGTAATATGTTTTATGCACATGCACATTTGATAGATGGTCTATTCATATTGAATCTCGATAGTGGTAATACACATATCAACAACATTGAGGCTAAACGCTTGAAATCAGCGATAATTCGACCTATATGTGGCAATCGCTGCCTTGGTCACATTGGAGTGAAGCGTATGAAGAAACTCCATTCGATGGACTTCTTGAATCACTTGATTTTGAATCACTTGAAAGATGCGCATGTCCGATGGGTAAAATGACTAAGACTCCATTTTCAGTATGATGGAGCGAGCTACGACTTATTGGAAATCATACATACCGATGTGTGGTCCAATGAGTGTAGCATCGCGGTGGTTATCGTTATGTTCTTACCTTCACGGATGATTTGAGTAGATATGGGTATATCTATTTCATGAAACATAAGTCCTAAACTTTCGAGAAGTTTAAGGAGTTTCAAAGTGAGGTAGAGAATCAACGTAACAAGAAGATTAAATTTCTACGTTCGATCGTGGAGGTGAATATCTAAGTTACGAAGTTTGGCGAGCATTTGAAGAAATGTGGAATACTTTCAGCTGACACCGGGGAACACCACAACAGAATGGTGTGTCCGAACGTCAGAATCGAACTCTCTTAGATATGGTTCGCTCTATGATGTCACTTACAGATTTACCGCTATCATTTTGGGGTTATGCATTAGAAACAGCCGCATTCACTTTAAATAGGGCACCGCCTAAACTGCTGAAACGACACCATATGAATTATGGTTTGGGAAGAAACCTAAATTGTCGCTCCTTAAAGTTTGGGGATGCGGCCTATGTAAAGAAGTTACAGCCGGACAAGCTTGAACCCAAAGCGGAAAAATGCGCCTTCATAGGATACCCAAGGAAACTATTGGGTATACCTTCTATCATAGATCCGAAGGCAAAATCTTCGGTTAAGAATGGATCCTTTCTAGAGAAGGAATTTCTCTCAAAGAAGTGACCGGAAGGAAAGTAGAACTCGACGAGGTTGTCGAACCTTCTCTCGAATTGCAGTAGCGCAGACCGAAGAAGTTCCCTGTGGTGCCTGCACCAATAAGAGAGGAAGCTAATGATAGTGATCATGAAACTTGCTGAAGTTGCTACAGAGCCTCGGAGGTCAACGAGAACTCGTACTACCTGCATTGGTATGATTCCGTTATGAATGTCATGTTGGTGGACAACACCGATGACCCCGAGACATATGAGGAAGCGATGATGAGCCCAGATTCCAATAAATGGCAAGAAGCCATGAACCGAGATTGGATCCATGTACGAAAACCAAGTATGGACTTTGGTGGACTTACGGATGGCGGAAGGTGTCGAGAACAAATGGATTTTCAAGAAGAAAACAGATGCTGATGGTAATGTTATCGTTTATAAAGCTCGACTTGTCGCAAAAGGGTTTCACAAATTCAAGGAGTTGACTACGATGAGACTTTCTCACCGTAACGGTTAAAGTCCGTGAGGATTATGTTAGCAATCGCTGCATATTACGATTATGAGATATGGCGATGGATGTCAAAACAGCATTCCTCAATGGAGACATTGATGAAGAGTTGTATATGATGCAACCCAAAGGTTTTGTCGATCCTAAAGATGCTAACAAGGTATGCAAGCTTCAACGGTCCATCTATGGATTGAAGCAAGCATCCCGAAGTTGGAATCAATGTTTTGATAAAGTAATCAAAAGTTTTGGTTTTATACAAACTTATGGAGAAGCTTGTATTTACAAGAAAGTGGGAGCTCAGAGCATTCTTAATACTATATGTGGATGACATATTGTTGATTGGGAATGATGTAGACCTTCTTAATAGTGTCAAAGAGTATTTGAATAATAGTTTTTCAATGAAGGATCTTGGCGAAGCAGCTTACATATTAGGCATAAAGATTTATAGAGATAGATCTAAACGCCAAATATCATTGTCACAAAGTACATATTTGGACAAAGTTCTAAAGAGGTTTGGAATGGAAGATAGCAAGAAAGGGTTCTTGCCCATGTTGCCCAATACGACCTTGAGTAAAACTCAAAGTCCGACATCGCGTAAGATAGAGAAAGGATGAGTAAGACTCCTATGCATCAGCCATAGGATCTCTAATGTATGCCATGCTATGTACTAGACCCGACATCGCATATGTCGTTAGTCTAACTAGCAGATATCAAAGTGATCCAGAGTGGATCATTGGACAATGTCAAAAACATCCTTAAGTACTTGAGAAGAACTAAGGATATGGTTCTTTCTTATGGAGGTGATGAACAGCTCGTTGTTAATGGTTACACCGATGTTAGTTGGAACACCGATCCGGATGATTCTAAATCACAACTGGATACGATTTATTTTGAATGGTGCAGAAGCTTAGTGGAGGAGTGCAAAGCAAAGCATTGTGGCGAGATCTTCGATCAATCGGAATACATGGTCGCTCGGAGGCTTCACAAGAAGCGATATGGATGAAAGAGTTCATTACAGAATGGGTGTGGTTCCAAGTGCTGGACCCAATGTTCATCTATGTGATAACATGGGCGCCATAGCCAATGCGCAAGAACCAAGGTCATGTATAGTCAAGCATATCAAGTCATGCTTTCCACGCTATTCGAGAACATATCCGTGATGGGGATATAAAGATTTGCAAAGTACACACAGATCTGAATGTGGCGGATCCGTTGACTAAACCTCTCCCGAGGGCAAAACATGACCAACACCAAACCGCCATGGGTGTTCGGTATATTACCATGTAATCTAGATTAGATGACTCTAGTGCAAGTGGGAGACTGTTGGAGATATGCCCTAGAGGCAATAATAAATGTAGTTATTATTATATATCTTTGTGTTTATGATAAATGTTTACATTCATGCTATAATAGTATTAACCAGAAACCATTAATACTTGTGTGATTTGTAAACTTAATTTGAAGTCCCTAGTATAGCCTCTATACTTCACTAGCTTGTTGGTTGATTGATGATTGTGGTTTCCTATCATGAACATTGAGATGTTATCAACAACAAGATCATATCGTTAGGAGAATGATATGGTGGACATACTCCTATAGACAAGCGTAGCATAAAGATCAAGTCATTTCAATAGTTCAATTGCTATATGCTTTCGATACATAGTAACCTAATTCCTTCGACCATGAGATCATGCATATCACCTTTATCGGATGGATGCTTTGATGTCATCAAACACCACACCGTAACAGGTGGCTATAAAGGTGGCATTGAGTGTTCGGAAAGTATTGGTTGAAACACATGGATCAAGAGGGATTTGTCCATCCACATGACGGATAGATATTCTCTGGCCCTCTCGGTGAAATGTCATCCAATTAGCTTGCAAGCATGTGACTTGGTCACAAGGGATCACATATCACGGAACGAGAAAAGAGTACTTATCAAGAACGAGGATGAACTAGGTATGCGTAGATACCACGATCATAACCTCGGATAAGTAACATATCGTGAGACAAAGGGAAATTGGTATCGTATGTAAGTGGTTCATTCGATCGCAAAGTAATCGTAGAAATATGTGGGAGCCATATTAATTTCCAGATTCCTCTATTGGTTATTGTTCGGAGAAGTGTCTCGATCATGTCCGCAAAATTAACTAACCGTAGGGAGACACACTTAAGGATTCTACGTTGTTTGAGTAGTTATGGTATTATGAGAAAGAGACCGAATGTTGTTCGAGTCTCGGATGGGATCCGGATATCACAAGGAGATCCGGAATGGTCCGGAGAATAAGATTCATATAAGGAAAGTTCCGCTTTGAGTTGGGGAATGGTTCCGTGTTTTCATCGAACATTCTAGAAGGTCCCTAATGTCCCAAGACCGGAGGGAAGGGTGCATGAATGTGTCAATACATATTGGAATGATTGCATCATTTACTAAGTGTTCTTGCTGTCCCAAATAAAGGATTTATTTAAATCCTAAATTGAAAAGTCAAACGGCTAGTTTGAAAGTCAAACGCAATTTTGGGAAGTGGAAAGAGGAGGATTGGTGGAGGCCGAGTTGGAGGAGGGTTCCTCCCCTTGGCGCACCTCCCAAGGCCGAGTTGGGAGGAACTCCTCCTTGGCCGGCCAGCCCTCCCACCTATATAAGGAGGGCAGGGCTCCTCCCACACACACAAGTTTCCTATCCTCTAAACTAAACCCTAGATCTAGACCCTGTTTAGAGCTATTTCGGTTTAGAGCCTTCTAATTGGTTTAGAGCCTTCTAATTGGTGTGTCTAATTACTAGACCACTAATAGCCTCTCTCATAAGCTCCACCATACTGCACCGGCTTAAGGCGAAGCCTGGATTTCCCTCTACCTCCCGGTACCACGTCAGCCGGAATCGCGAGGAGAGTGCTACAACCTCCGCCTCCGGAACAAGGAGAGGAAGGTCTTACGAGCACCGAACGTGTGACCGATCAAGGAGCGCCATGAACGCAAGACCTAAGGATCGTCACGCGATCTTGAGATCGGAAAGAGTACGACTACATCACCCACGAGAATCGCTCGTTAAACACTTTGGAATCTTCGAGGGTGAGTTATTCCATCGACTCGTTGCTACAATCTAGTAGATAGATCTTGGCTTGTTTGTTTGTATGCGATAGAAAATTTTTGTTTTCCATGCTACGAACCCCTACAAAAGGATGAGTAAAACTCCCTATGCCTCAGCCATAGGATCTCTAATGTATGCCATGCTATGTACTAGACCCGACATTGCATATGCTGTTACTTTAACTAGCAGATATCAAAGTGATCCAGGAGTGGATCATTGGACAGCGGTCAAAAACATCCTTAAGTACTTGAGAAGAACTAAGGATATGGTTCTTTCTTATGGAGGTGATGAACAGCTCGTTGTTAATGGTTACACCGATGCTAGTTGGAACACCGATCCAGATGATTCTAAATCTCAATCTAGATACGTATTTACTTTGAATGGTGCAGCAGTTAGCTGGAGGAGTGCAAAGCAAAGCGTTGTGGCGAGATCTTCAACCTAATCGAATACATAGTCGCCTGAGGCTTCACAAGAAGCAATATGGATGAAGGAGTTCATTACAGAGCTCGGTGTGGTTCCAAGTGCGCTGGACCCAATGTCTATCTATTGTGATAACATGGGCGCCATAGCCAATGCGCAAGAACCAAGGTCACACAAGAAGCTGAAGCACATCAAGCTACGTTTTCACGCTATTCGAGAACATGTCCAAGATGGTGACATAAAGATTTGCAAAGTACACACAGATCTGAATGTGGCGGATCCGTTGACTAAACCTCTCCCGAGGGAAAAACATGACCAACACCAAACTATCATGGGTGTTCGGTATATTACCATGTAATCTAGATTAGTTGACTCTAGTGCAAGTGGGAGACTGTTGGAGATATGCCCTAGAGGCAATAATAAATGTAGTTATTATTATATCTTTGTGTTTATGATAAATGTTTACATTCATGCTATAATAGTATTAACCAGGAAACATTAATACTTGTGTGATTTGTAAACTAAATTAGAGTCCCTGGTAATGCCTCTTCATAATACTATCTTGTTGGTTAATAAATGATTGTGGTTTTCCTATCATGAACATTGAGATGATATTAACAACAAGATCATATCATTAGGAGAATGGTATGATGGACATACTCCTATAGATAAGCGTAGCATAAAGATCAAGTCATTTTAATAGTTCAATTGCTACATGCTTTTCTGATACATAGTAACCTAATTCCTTCGACCATGAGATCATGCTTATCACCATCACCGGAAGGATGCTTTGATGACATCAAACACCACACCGTAACTGGGTGGCTATAAAGGTGGCATTGAGTGTTCGGAAAGTATGGATTGAGACACATGGATCAAGAGTGGGATTTGTCCATCCATATGACGGATAGATATACTCTGGGCCCTCTCGGTGGAATGTCATCCAATTAGCTTGCAAGCATGTGACTGGCTCACAAGGGATAACATATCACGGGAACGAGAAAAGAGTACTTATCGGTAACGAGGTTGAACTAGGTATGCAGAGATACCGACGATCAAAACCTCGGATAAGTAAACTATCGTGAGACAAAGGGAAGTTGGTATCGTATGTAAGTGGTTCATTCGATCGCAAAGTAATCATAGAAATATGTGGGAGCCATATGAATTTCCAGATTCCTCTAATGTCTCGATCATGTCCGCATAATTCATGAACCGTAGGGAGACACACTTAAGGATTCGATGTTGTTGAGTAGTTATGGAATGATGAGTAAAGGACTGAATGTTGTTCGGGGTCTCGGATGGGATCCGGGATATCACGAGGAGATCCGGAATGGTCCGGATAATAAGATTCATATAAGGAAAGTCCTGTTCCGGAGTTGGAGAATGATTCCGGTGTTTTCCTACGGAAGGGTCCGGAAGGTCCGGCACTCCGGAGGGGAAGGGTACATGAATGTGTCATAACAAGTTGGAATAGTTGCATCATGTACTAGGTATCATCGCTGAGAAAAATAAAGGGATAAATCAAATCCTAGTTTGAAAAGTCAAACGCCAATTTGAAAAGTCAAACAGCAAGTTTGCTTGGTGGAGGGAGAGTAGGAAACCTACTTGGGGAGGAAGTCCTCCTCCCTCCACCGCCAGCCAAGGAGGCCGACTTGGGGGAGGACTCCCTCCCCCTTGTCCGCGCCCTCCCACCTATAAAAGGAGCGGCAGGGGTGCCCCTCTAGACCTACACCTTGCTCCACAAAAACCCTAACCCTAGCCGGCCTCCTCGCACTGGCCGCCCTAGGGTTTTCCCTAGCCGCCGACTTGGGGCTCTCCAATTTCCCTAGCCGTCGGCCTAGCCCTCTCTCCTTGGTGCCTCTAAACCCTAGATCGCCAAGGCCTCTCTCACAGTCCACCATACTGCTCCCGCCCAAGGCGAAGCTGCGAGATCTCCTCTACTTCCGCATACTGCCGTCAGTCAGGAATCGCGAGGAGAGTGCTACAACCTCCGCTGCCTGCTGGAACAAGGGAGAGGAAGGTCTTCATCGAGTACCGAACATGTGACCGACTGTGGGAGCGCTGCCGGAACGCGACGCCGGAAGGATCGTCTACACGATCTTGAGATCGGCAAGAGTACGACTACATCACCCACGAGAATCTGCTCTCGTTAAACACTTTGGAATCTTCGAGGGTGAGTTATTCTACCGACTCGTTGCTACAATCTAGTAGATAGATCTTGGCTTGTTTGTTTGTATACGGTAGAATTTTTTTGTTTTCCATGCTACGAACCCCTACAGTCGCAGCGTTGAACAGTTGCTCTGCGAGTGTTGGGGCTCGGATGTTGAGTCCGTGCCATGGCATGTCTACCTCTAGTCATTTCAACCACAGCCACCTGGCCCTGAGCACGACGTTCATGACTCGCAAGTTAGGGATGCCAAGCCCTCCTAACTCTTTTAGGCATGGACACCCTATCCCACGCCACCAGACATTTGTTTTAGACATGACATGGTCTCTGATGCACCCATTGACATTCAAATTTGCATACTATATGTGTGACGATTGACGAAATACAATCACGTAAAACAAAAATAGACGGAGTAAACTGGATGCATTTATCTCATGTTTTAGTTTAGTACTCTATGTTAGATTTGCATACTATGTCTGAAATCATTCTCTTAATAAAATTTGGTGATTTACATGTAAGTTTATGGCTACAGAATGTTCCTATGGGCTGAGCATATTGGGGCTATCGAAAAAAGACTTAGAACCATCCAGAGAACCTAGAGTGCGTAAGGCGGGTTCGTCATCTCGGTTCTTGGAGAACATAAGTGGGACCAGTTCATTGCCAGTGACGTGACCGAGATGAGCGAGAGGCCACCTCCTGAAATACCCTGTAAGTGTTCATCGTAAAGGCCAGGTGAAGCCCTTGCCAGGATGTACGACATTCCCATACACAGATGGGAACATTTGTGGCTTCTTCAGATGCATGGAAGGAAACCGACAGTTTGTACTAAATGGCCCTTTGGTGTAGTTATTTCTAAACATCGTCCCCGGAAAAATTTATTGTTGCTTCTGACCCGTTGGGCACATGCCATTTGGGCTGTCGTGATGAAGTCGAGGAAACGCCAGATGGGCTAGCTAGACAAAAATGATTTAGCCGTTTTTGGCCCAATCTGATAGGTGATGCCGTTCTGATTAACTAGATTATAGAAATCCTGGAGCATCTTAGAATGATCTCAGACCCTCTAGGTCAAAAATAGCTAAGTGACTGCCGCTTAACTTGTGGGACTCAAATGACTTCGAATTTTTCAACTGACCATGGAGAAGTGAAGCCACCTTCTCTTGAAGTTCCAAATCGAAGGCAGTATGCTAGCTGGTTATCATGGCCAAATCAAGTCCTTCAAGCTTGCCGGCAAAGTTTCCCGGCGCATTTTCAACCTCCATAGCGAGGCCCAGAAGTTGCAGAGGTGGATTGGAAGAAGGATCTGATTGCTTTCTCTTAGATGTTTGTAGGGTCTTTTTTTAAAGTGTTTGGACCTGGTTGTATTTTCAAGTTATTTAGAGTTCGGCGTAGAAATCTATACTACCACCGTCTTATTATAATAAAAGGCTTCGAGGTCCTTTCGTGGGGTCTCCCTTGTGCAAAAAAATTATTTTTGGCATGTGATGAGTTTCAGTCCCGCCAGCCCAAATGTTGTGAGCCAAAGGACTAGAAGAAGAAAAATGTTTTCGGACATTTAGGGCAAATGACTCGAGAAAACCTCATAATAAAAATCTGGTTATGCAAGTACATAATACTTGTTGGTGACTTCTGACGTAGTCTGGACAAGTAAACTGGCAATTGGCAAGAAGCATTTTTGCACTTCCTGATAACATAGATAGGAAGCATATTTTGTAAGCAGATATAGGGTGCAGGCAAGAAAGGAAATGCATGTTTAGAATAAACTCCCTCTTTCTCTGTGCCCTTTTTATCAAATGAGTATATTAACATTTACATGTAATTTTGGTGCGTGTATAGAAGGTTAATACGCCACATACCTGTAGGGAACATGTTTTTTTTGGAAAAGGGGAGCACCTGTAGAGAACATGTAGTAACATTTAGCAACCATCTAGCTTTTTATATCTGGGCATTCCTGGATACTAATTAATTCAGACACTGAACAGATACCACATAGTACCGCAAGTGGAGAAAGAGCACCCTCTCTTTGCAAAAGACGGCCAACCATTGCAGGGATCCGGATCTAGCTTGCTGATCCGGCTACCATTGCCACGATCTATCATCTAGTGTGAAGTTAAGTTGTTCCTGCTACGGCACATGCTTTTGCCGCGCTATTACACTGTGTATGTTCCCTACATGTCAAGACTGGTACTATCCAGAAGTAATCAATTGACTGCTCAACTGTTTTGGGCGGCGATCAAGAGGAATGGTAAGGAGCAGAGAATAAGGATCATCCAAGAAGCTTGTGTGGCACAAGCATGTAGAGCTGTAGACCGGTCCATTGTTAGAAGGAAAACGCTCTTATCCCCTCGGAGGATCCCATGCTCGGCGTCCTCCGGGTTAAGCGAGCGCCACGCGTCCTCACGAATCGGAGACAGCAAACCACGGGCCCTCACCTGCAAGCTTATCTCTCCCGGACTTTTCTCCTCCGTATTATTTCCCCTTCTCCTTCCTCACGTCTGTCTCAGGCAAACAAGATGCCCGATGTGTTGCCGCCGCCGCCCCGCCCACACAGCGCCGCCGCTGTCCTGCCCATGCGCCTTGCTCGTGCTCGCATTCCTATGATCGAATCCCCTTTGCACCACCATATTGCTCCAGATCTCGCCGGTATGTGGAGGAGCTGCAAGAGGAGGGGGAGGTAATGTAAGCGGCATGCAACGAAGCTACCATGGAAGGCTGGGGGAGCTGTGACCGGTCAGCAAAGATGCTGTGAAGGGAGGCGGCGGTGCTACCAAGGGACGGAGCTTCCGGGGAGGGCTGCGCTACTGCAAGCGGTGGGTGGCGGTCCTGCCAAGGGAGGCCGGCTTAGCTGTGACTAGTCGGGGGAGTTGCTGCCAAGGGACAGTGAAGGAGCTACCATAAGAGGGGCGCAGTGTTACCATAGGCGTATGGCCCCCAAGCTCGTCGCCTTATTGTCCTCCGCCATGGATTTCTGCTACATACGTCTTGTGGATTTGCATTATATGAACAATCTTTTTTCTATAATTTTCTGCTACATATATTTTCTGCTACATATGTTTTGTGGATTTACATCTAGGAAATAATTTTCTGCTACATATATTTTGTTTGTGAACAATGTTTTTGCTACAATGATTTTGTGGATTTGCATCTAGGAAGATAATTTTTTTGCTACATACGATTTATGGATTTGCATTATATGAACAATTTTTTTGCTACAATGATTTCATGAATTTGCATCCAAGAAGAAATTTTCTGCTACATATGTTTTGTGGATTTGCATTATATAAACTTTTTTGCTAGAACGATATGTGGATTTGCATCTAGAAAGATATTTTTCGCTACAAGTGTTTCCTGAATTTGCATCATAGTAATTTTTTTGTTGCTACAAATCTCCCCTTTTTTTGCACCATATGAATCACCACCTCCCCCATGGCGGGTCGATGTCTTCTCCGGCGACAACGGTGGTGAGGGCGGCCTGGTGCTTCCAAGGGGAAGGTGAAGCTGCCACAAAAAGGGCGGAGGTTCTTCAGATGTAGTGGGGAGGTGCTTTCAGCGGAGTTCTCTGAAGGTGGCATGACGGGATTTCTCCGGCGATGGTGTGCCGTGGTTCTCTGGTGATGGTCGTGGCTCATAGAGGAGGGATGCAAGCGCAAACGGGATGGGCGGGGAAGAGAGTTATTTTCTCTTCATTAAACTGCTGACCCAGTCGTGCTTGGGAGGAGTTTCATGTGCGTGAGTGCTCCTGGACACGTGTCGTTCACGGGATCCGGAGGTTGGGAAGGATCGCATCCTTCGGAGGACGCTTAGTCCTTCCCTTGTTAGAACGGGTTACTTTGGTCAATCGTCTGGAACTGGATCACAGATTTTAACTTAAACCGCGTGTGATTAAGAGCATGATCGGTTGGAGAAGACAAAAGGATCATGTGCAAGCACGGATCCTCGGTGCCGCGGTGGGTTGAGAGCAAGCATAGTCCTATCGAAATATCCCACCAGCATTATTGCGAGTTCAGGTAATGCTTAGCCGGTAAGAAACGACGAGCTGGCTCCTGGACCGTGCAGAGAAATTGCGTGCGCCCGTTACCGGCACGGCATCCATTCATTTGACGCGGAAGGCTGCAAAAGATCACGCGGTTGCCACAATTGACGTCTCTCTGACGAGCATGCAGAAGACTGTCAGGCCGATACTAATCCGCCTCTACGCTCCATTATAATATATGACTCCACTGAACAAAGATAGAACCACAGATTCAGACCAGGTTTACGGAGCGTACTTTAGATAGACTAGCTGAGTGCCCATGGCCTGTTAAGATCGAATACTGCCCGTGTTTTGCTATGGGTCATGCAAAATTAGACTAGACTGCTGAAGCACTGACGTTGTTCCACCAAACCAGCCTATCTCTACTATCTAAAATCTAAAAAATACGAAGGCGTTCTGTTTTCTGCCGAGGCCTCCGCTACGTCGATTTTCTTTCGTCAACACGACAACGCCCAACTCCACCGGTTTTTATTTGTCCAGTCCACCGGGTTTTTTTCGCCCAGTCCATCGACCCGCCGACACCCTCTCGTCCTCCCTCCTGCCTCCCACGGTTTCTCCTCATCTGCATCTCTCGCCCTGACGCCGCCGCTCACTTCGTCGTCGCTAGCGCCGTCGCCATCCCATCCCCATAACTCCTGCCTGACGACCGACCTCCTGCGCCCCAGCGACCACGACCATAACGAACTAGATGAGCAGGGGATTCCACCAACGCACTCAATGAGTCGGGCGCGTGTCCTTCGCCGCAGTCGTCAAGAATTTGGCTGCGCCGTCCTTGTCGCCACCAGATCTTGCCGCGCTGGTCATTGTTTCCGTTGGATCTGACCCATGGACCTCGGCTACTGCAGGTACCTGGAGTCACCATGGCTTGTCTCGCGAAGATCTCGCCCTCCCTGGTGCACGACCCCAGTATCCCACTTCTCGACACCTCAGGTAGGACAAAAACACCATCTCCGGCATAAGGCACGGCAAGGGCACCACATGCCTCTCCAGTTTCCACCGCTTCCAGGACCTCCCCAATGCCCAAGGTACCTGTCCTTTACAATTTTATTTGTTGCTAATTCTTTAGCCTGTGCTAAAATTGATCTTGCTCGTTGGTGCTCAGATGCATTTCTATTTAAATAACCACGTCTTGTGCTGGAGCAATAGTAACTGCAAATCTTATGCCGGTTCTCGTTATGAAAGTTATATCTATTATCCTATTTAGGAACACTACTTACTGACAAGAGGAACACTTGGCTTAAATTACATCAGATCGGTTCATTTTTCTCAGCATTTTGTTCACACGTACATTACAGTCTTGCTTGATGTCTGCCTAAAAAATTATTTATTTGTTTTGGACAGCCTGGGAGCTTAAATTGTTGCGGTCACAATTATTCTACCTTACTTGGCTTCCTCTTTGATATCGTGTTGTTTCCTTATCTGATTTCAATTTATGTCTTGTAGATATGTATAGAACTGAAAAGAACGGTTAAATCAATATGATCGGATTGAGAGCTCGTCAACATCAGCGGCTTGCTACGGATTTGGTACGGCAAGTTCTACGGCATGTAGTGGAGCGAATGTGAGGTGGAAGCATCCTGTGATGACCTTGACGCCTGCTACCGCAACCAAAACAGCTGCATCGACAAGAAAGGTACCTATCTTGCCCCCTTTGGAATAGCTTCTGGATGGGCAAATTCATGGTGCGAATGAAAATATGTAAATCTATACAGTATACACTGAAGTGTTTTAGTTGTTTGGGCATACGAATTAGACAATTATTCAAATGGTAATCCATGCTCAGTGGTAAATGGTATAAGATGTTAATTTACTACTCCCTCCAACCCATATTAGTTGACTTGCATTTGTCTAAATTCGGATGTATCTAGCACTAAAACATGTCTAGATACATTTGAATTTAGACAACTCCAAGTCAACTAATATGGGTCGGAGGGAGTAGATAATTCCATGTTCAACTACCTAGCTCTGCACTTGTATGCATCTGGACAAGTTATATTGTTGATAAATCATTTTATGTCAGGCTCTGGTTCTGCCCCCCCCCCCCCCCCCACCCCAAACTTGCAGTTGCCTTTCACATTCGTATGTTCATCATTTTGCTCTTTGTTTTGTTCAGACATACATTACAGTCTTGTGTTATTTAGTATGCAGTACTGTATTTTTTTCTATTCCAATGGTGCGCAGGATTTTGGAATTGGGTATTCAAGGTCAAAAGAATTACCAAGATAAACTGATAATGTTAAAAATTCCAAACAAGAAGGATTACGGACTGAAAATTTTAAATTATTTGAAGTTGAGAGGTTTTTCTATCTTAGTGACTTCGCTAACTAATGACTCCCTACCTCACCATCACATAAGACTTCTGATTAGAAACATGATTAACCATCTCCAGGTGTGGATACTGAGAAAAATTGAACAAAGGGATTAAAAGAATAGAAGCAAGGTTGCACCACACCTTATACGGGGCATGTGGTTTCCATGTGCATTTGCTGGTGTGTCAGTGCATCGCTGGCTCGATGCTTCAATGCTTGTTTTGAGTTTTTGCTCAGTCTTACTCTCTCAGTGCATAGTTGGCTTAAGTCATGAATCATGTTGGGTTTTCGAGTTGCAAAATTGGGCAAGGGACCGCTGTGTGTTGGCAAGGTGGGGGTTGTGTTTTATTAGACGAGTTCCTAGGCGTGAGAAATAGACATATCATGCACATGATCTGAATTTTGAAAGTACATCATACATACGGTATACATATGAAATCTTTTTCAAAAATAATGGGTATGAACCCGTCGAAGGGAGTCAAGTGTATAAAACTATAGGTTACTTTGTGCCATGGACTACGAGCTGTCGAGCTGTGCATCCTTGTGATGCACTTCCTCCATCTGCAGATATAAGTCGTTTTTTGTTTCTCTTAGTCGACTGTGCAAGTTGCATATTTCGACATTACAATGACGCCCTCGCCTTCACCACCAATAGGTGTGTTAGATCCTGATATGGATGAGCTCCTGTGTGATGTGTCGTTTGTGTCGTATTCCAATGCATCATACACCAGATTGTGCCTCAATGACCTTTTGGCGACATAACAGACAGAGTCTGCTCCTGGTATGTCGTCGTGCACATTTTTTGATGTGGGAAATATGCTGCAGTAAGGATAGAGCATTAACCAAGCAATTAAAATGGGAGAGACTGAGTAGATTTGTCGTCAACATCGCCTATGCTTGGGCTGTAAGCTCGCGGCTGTATTTTTTAATCTTTTTATTGCTCTTTCTTGGTGTTTTTGTTTTCTGTAGGACAACAATACTTATTCCTTCCTTTTGCAAACGAACAATATTTATTCGGTCAGAATTATCTAAGGTTTGCAAATATCTACTTCATAATTATCTAAGGTTTGCAAATATCTACTTCAGTCAAGAAGCATGGCTTATACTTTGAAAAAATTTATGATCATGTAGCTGAAATATACTAATTATGAAGTATGGTTTATATTCATGTCCAGCCTATAGACTTTATGTTTTCGAATGGTGTAGGAAATCATGGGATCATCTATGAGGAGGTGGAATCACACTCAGTCCAAGTCACCTTGCCACGGAATGTGTTGCAGGATATAATGGGTAATCTCGCCATCCCTTGTCTTTTTCAATAAATTTATGACAGTTTCTACCATGCAGCAACGCGATCCGTTGCTAGGGAAAGATCATACTCTGATATGCAAGTAGATGAAAAACTAAGAGTACTCTGCTTGTACTGATTATCGTCTCTTATTTGCTAGGATGGAGAAATTACCATATCTTGGTTCCGAGGCTTCTGAACCGATTTCTTAATTCGTCAAAGGTGCTTCTATATATAGGTAAATGAGCTAAAATTTAAATTATTCACCTATGTTTTTTAGGAATTAGGATCACTGGCTACAAGATGTACACCAGATACATTTAGTTCCTTTTTGTCAATGCATGTCATGTTGGCCAGAATTCCTCTCCAGTGTGCCATGGATAGAAAGACAGTTACTGTAACATGTAGAATTTTTAAGGTCTTTGTACATTTGCGGCTTGATCTTAATCTTGAGCGGTTATGGATGCCTATTTAAGACTTGATTATTAAATTGTCAAGATGTTCCCTAGAGCAAACTTAGAAAGCATTTTTCTGATAAACAACTATGATTTAACGATTGCCATATTGAAGGTTGGTACTTTTGATCTGTCTCTGGTGGAAGTTTTTAGTGTACAAATATACTACATGCATTGATTGGTCCAAATTATTGGATCTTGCTAATACAGACCGGTGGGTATGTGCAACTTCATTTTGAATTTTGTCAAACTGCTTAACATGTCCATATCACATCTAAAAAATTGTTACCACATTCCTAGACTGGTAATTGGCAAGTTCTCTTGGAGTAGGCTACTTTTGTACATAAATATATCTGAAGTTTTTTTCTAGATAGTTATTTTAATGATTTGATCAAGTTTGTTAAGTCACCCACATGTAAGTAGAATTCTATAACATCATTGTGCTTTTCTCTTCCTTTTTTTTACAATGACATCTCTTCTCTTCCTAAATTTTATTAGCGGAAGATGTTGCTTCAAGTTCGGACAAGATCAGCATTGGCGACATGGAGCCTCTGGTGAAGGATTTCACATGCCAATGGAAGGCTGTGATCGAGCTGGTGCATGAAGGTGTCATCACGGCCATTAAATTTCTGTGAAGATCTTGGAAGTGGCCTTCACGCAGTTACTTCTGTTGCTACACCAGGCTGATCGAGGCCAAGAGGGTCAATGGTGGCACTTCCCTAAACAAGGACTTGGTTTCCATATTCTATATCATGTATGAAATCAAAAATACTTTAGGACCTTTTAGTTACTTTCTACCTGCCATTCCACACAACAGGAAGCCCCCTATCAGTTAGCATGTCGTAGTTGATTAATTGTTTTAAGCTATTATCGAAAGGTTTCAGGTTAATCGTTGATATGAACTTGGTACTTCCATTAGTACTGTAACTTTAGTTTCCAGTAATTTTCTAGAACCATCCAAGATCGATTGGTTCATGTTGTTTGAATTTGATTCTTGGCATCCTTTTCCTTGACAATAAGCTAAGTTTTGCATTTACCGATTGGATTGTATGTTATGTACCTTGTTAGTGTATTAGAAGTTTTTTAGTTTTTTCTAATATGTTCTTATTGCCTACTTCCTTTTCCCTGCATTTTAGTGATAGGAATAAGGTGGATTTCTCCTTATATGTACTATATCAGATTCTCCAAACCGATATTAATTAATACAAGCTGAGTGTTCTCACAGTTGACAATTATCATCATTTTTAATTACCATTTGTAGGCATGGAAATGGGTATGTACTACTTTCTTAAGTAAAACAGTAAAATTGGCTTGCTGAGTACATGAGCTTAACTTTTATATGAGAGAAGAAGCAAGAGGATATAGCTTGACTTCTACTCCCTCCATTTAGAAATATAAGATGTTTAGATTCGTGAAGCAAATATATCTGGACACATTTTAGTGTGTAGATTCATTTGAACCTAGGCACTAAAAAGTGTATAGATACATTAACTTTACAAACCTAAACATCTTATATTTTCAAACGGAGGGAGTATATGGGAAACCTAAAACATCGTATATTTTCAAACAGAGGGAGTATATGGGAAAACAAAAGACTATTACACCAGGGAGATACGCAATGATAGGAGAAAGATCCTATACCTGGTGGTCTAACTGAAGCGACGGGCAAAGGAGGTAGTGATAGAAACATACTTCACGTGTCTTGGATGTACATATTTTACTCTTCCGTTGCAACGCACGGGCATGTTTCCTAGTGATAGAAAATGTGTTCACTTCTCAGCCCTAAGAAATTGCATACGTTTATTTTTCAACTCTAAAACATTGAAACCAGTTGTCTTCAAACTTGCACTATTGAATCGGTTTATTTTACCCCTTGGCTATGTCTGAAGAGGTTTTATGTTCACTGAGACAGCAAGTTCCATTTCTTATACACGTCAGTACCTTGCTAGTATGTTAGAGTATAATTAAGTTTAAAGAATCAAGAAAATAAGAAAAATGTTAATCGTGTCTTCTATGAAAAAATCTGAAGTTCTTAAGAAGTTGAAAATAGTAAAGAGACAACCTGCCAAACCGGATTTGATAATCCAAAAGTGGCGTGCCAGCTAAACTTTTTTAAACTCTTGCAGATAACCGAGTTAAAAAATGACACTCTTTCCATTGATAGCTTACCGGTTCAGGTAGAATTGGTATGACGCATAAACCATTAAGCTCATTTGCTATTTCACGGTGCACCGTTTCTACACGTTGGGTACATGATGGACATGACTCCATCGGGGATACGCATGCCTGTGAATATGTGTATGTGATTGATATTGCTCGGCCAATGCAAATCCAACCAATTGCCATCTTGAAACCGAGCGGGACTCCTGTCGTGCTAAATTTTTGTTAGGAAAACGCTTCCAATCAGGGCGAGCATTACTTGTTTTCTAGAGCGCTATCTTCCCCAGCGCCTGGTACACCCCGAGTCCTCACCGCTAGGAACCTCGTCGCCTCAGAATCCCCCATCCTCCGCCTCCACGCGGGCACTAGAGCTCCTTTCCACCATGAGCTCGATACCCTCCGCCATCGTCCGTCCTCTACCCCAATGTCCTTTACTCCTCCATGCAAGCCATGGCCATATAGCCACAGGGAGCTTCAAAATCGGAGGTCTCCAACCTATGTTAGGCCTTGGGAACAAGCCTGGTGTCTCCTTCTCTCGAGTCGATGGGACTCTGGTGAGCCGGAATCTTGGCCAACGGTGCCGAATCAGCGAGATCCTTGACGCCTGCAAGTTCACATGCTCATTAAAGCAGAATTTCGTGGAAGCATTCTTTTGGTTGTCATATCGTTTCCAATGAAGAGCTTCGACAAGTATCTTTTATAGACGTTTCAGGTTGCACCTAAGATGTTACCCGTCTCAAGTAAATTTACTGCAAGTATTGAGGTGGAAATGGTAAAGATGGTTTGTGTGTTGAAATGGGGTCTGAACACCGCTTAAAAGTAAATAACATGAAATAGAAGATACTGAAAGTAAATAAAAGGAGTTTTATGTAGACGAGAGATTATGTGCGGAAAGATACGGTTTTACGGTGATAGTGAATGCGCCAAATGGATTGAATATGTGATAATGATTCTTCATATTGCAATATAAATTTGCGAGCAACCTTTGAAAAATCAAACTCCTCCTGCCGGTTTTGACAATATTGTCTTGTCTCATGTTACCATACATAATGGTGTAAGACCGGGCAAGCATATTTATTGGGCCATGTAGACATAAACGAAAAAATTCCCTATGAGGTAAACCCAAGATCTAGCTGAGGTAGTAAGCCACGAGAGAATTACCACTAGACGTGTGGTTGTGAATTATCGATGAAACGCGCCAGTTGAATGCAGTGCAGTCCTTACAGTCTCGATCCAATCCACGAACATTGATATGCTGATCGTACAACATATATATCGGTATCCACATGTATGAGCAGGAGCGCCGGCGGTGGTCTGCTAGATCTAATACGACGACAAGACCGTTAGGGTTTCTAATGCATGGAACTGACATAACCATGCCACTCTACGTCTGTGCCCAAGTATATATAGGGAGTGAAAGTGGGTTGCACGCTTGTGTCCCATTCACTAAAGGCTATATTAGTCATTGTGAGTCTGACCATTGACTCGGTTTGTATTTGGTTCAGGTCTAATCCAAACAGATTTCCGGTTTGGATTTAACCCAAACTTTCTCTCGTTCTTAAGTGTGTGACCCTGCAGGCTCATGGCAACTTGGACACGATTAGGATCCGACTCACAATCGATCAATCGGTGGTGGATCCTAGCAGAACGTGCCGACTCCCAAGTACCAAAGAGTCATGACGACATGCCTCCCAACGCGACTTACGCCCGAGTCCCTTTTGCCTCATGATATACCTTGTCAAACTACAAGCGACGCCATCCCTTACTCTCTTCTCGATCCGTGATATGTGATTCATCCGACTAAATCTTAGTCGATCGTCTTGGTTAACACTTAACCGAGTGTGCATGACTATGCGTTCTGAATCATATCACACGAGAGGGCCCAAAGAATATATCTCTAGTTGGAGGGGCAAAATCCTATCTTGGTTATCCACATCACGCAACTTGATTCTCATTCGACCCGAACTCTGCCTTTATAACTTCCATATGACGAATAACGTTTGACAGAACCTAAGTCGGTGATCCACAACTCGGATTGTGTGACAATCTCAGGTGTAAGGATTATATTGATTGATACATACAAATGACGACTTGTTCGCTGTATCTCAATATGGGTCAATGCGACTCGCTAAACTCTTTAGACAAATTCGTGTAAGTCGAAATAGCATCACCATGCCCATGACAAGTGAAACCGAGTTATCGGCCGGCTTTCACATTAGTCTAAGTTGAGTGTCTTGCACAACCTCAATGACCAAGGATATCTAGTATGAACAATATTAATGTATAGTTTCATAACTAAATCACATATTCAATGATATGTATCAGATGTTTATATAAGGACAACTTAATGGCTTTAGGAATACAATGGAAATTACATCATACATGATTGCCTCTAGGACATATTCCCAACACATTTGTTTGATGGTTCCTCGTTCTCATCGAGTTGTCCCCTCTTCTCTTTGATATATATTGTTGTCAGTCAAACATTGCAGATTCGCTAAAAAACAAGCGGTTACCTATGTAGGTCTATGGGTCACTGCGTTTGGATCCTTAAATTAGACTACAAGCATTACACATAACATACATAATCATTCTCATAATCAAGAATAACAATAATTCTAGGCAGAGTCACATCTCACAAATCTCCTAAACGTTCCATGTATAGGGGGATTTACTCCCACATGAGAGAAAAATACTCCCTCCGACCCACAATAAGTGTCATTGAATTGAATAAGTGTCATTGAATTGGATGTATCTAGATATAATTTAGTACTAGATACATCCACTTCAATGACCCTTATTATGGATCGGATGGAGTAACATAAATACATAATGATGAGATAAATAGGGTTTATCTTGATATTAGCACAGCAAATCACAATAACAATATCAACCAAATTCAACTCTTAGGTCCAAGTAAGAATAGAGTTTGTAACCCTAAATTTACAAGAATGATGGTGATGGTAGAAAGGATGATCTTGATGTGGTGGATCCCCTAGTAGATCAAAGATGTCCTTCGGATCTCCTCTCTATCTCATTTGGCCTGTGTGGCTAGGGATCTGAATGTTATTTTTGAGTCTAACTTATTCACGAAAGTTGTCCCGTCTGGTGGTACAGTGACATTCAACCGTACTCATGCTTATTAAACCTTCATGGACTCTTGTAGAATTTCCTCCAACTAGGAAACTGTTTGTTTTCTTCCAAAACACTCATCTATGGCTTCAATTCCTTCATAAAGTATGTAGTACCTAAAAGTCACATAGAAATTCCTAGGTGTTTTTTGTGAAAGAAGGTGGGAGATGTTGCAAAGTTTCTTGGGAGTTTTGCTATAATTTGTGTCTTCCTCGAGTTTTTCGACGTTGCATTAATGATTTAAAAATATAAAAAAATTGGTTGCCTTTTACTGCAAAAGCAGGCCGGATTTTGATTTTCTAGGCGATTGCTAGAAATTTGTGTGTTTTCTTAGATTTCTTACGATGTTTATGTGCTTTTCAAACTGTCACAAACATATAATTTATTGATATAACCGTTTGTAATTTTGTAAAATAGTTAGTGATTTTTATTACAAAAGAATTTGAAGCAAAAAAGTTGCTTAACTGCGAACACATTTTTGTTGTTGTAATCGTTTGCGACTTTGTTGGCATTTTATTTTTGTTATTAAAACATTTTTTGTTACATTATTTTTTGAGATGCTGCGACAATTTGTTTCAATTTTTTTAGCATGGTGAACAATTGTTGTTGCATCCGAAATATTGAGGCCAAAGCGTATGGGCAGTGCAGATTGATTTCGTAAAATCTACGGGGCAAATGCAAAAGTAAGTTGAGACTGTTTCTGGAGGTTGGATGAGCATGGAACAGCGCAGATTTTGTAAAATTTACGGGGCAAATGCAAAAAATTCAGATCCCTCCAGGCCTATGAAAAAATTATCATCAAAAATAATCTAAGACACGACTACACAGCTGTGTCCGTTGAAAAAATGCATCCAGCCGACTGTGCAATCCGACAGCTAGTCTACGAGATCACACCAGAGTTTTTTCATAGCGAGCTTTTCTTCAATCGTACGGAAACATATTACCTAGCTAAACGACAAAAAATTGATTAGCTAGATGAATTTAAATATAGAAATTTAAAATGTTTTGTAGATTAAATCATTTATCCGATTTAAGATCCATTTTACCGTTAGACTAGTCACGACGAGATCTTTAAAATTAGATCCTATATTGATATGTTTCAAAAACATTTTTTTCATATCCAAAAATTATCCACCTATAACACGTTAGTGATCCAGGCTGATGTATGTTAGCTATGTGGCCTATGAACTAGTTGTATTGAGACTCTTTCACATACATCTAAAAAAAGACCAAAATTGTTGATATTATCTGCATTAGTGTAAAAGCTAAAATTTGGACATGACTACCTATCGATTTCAATTCCCTGCATATCTATCACGCATGGAGTTACCCACGTTTATGGTAAGCTATCATTACAAAGTTATACAGTTGCTAATCTACGGATGACAGATTATGCGGGCGCTCAAACACCATTGCGTCGACGCGTACTCGCCTTCAGAATGGCACAGAGATATAAGAATCCCCGCACTACTATGGTTGGTAATCCCTGGCGGGAGTTTCGATAGGCTGTGCACGTGCCGACATTCCGATAGAGCGAGCGTTGCTACATCGTAAAATGATTCCCGCGTTGCTACATCATACGATGATTCCAAACTCACACACTTAGTGAGGCCGCGTTGCTAAACGTGAGAGATTAGCCAGCAAACGAGAGTACTACAACTGAGATCTAGCCTAAACACCTAGATAACTCCATATGAAATTAGTTGATAACGATAAGATGATTAAGTAGATAACTCTATAAGCGAGAATTTTAACATGCGGCCCGAAAGTTCAGACGCCAAGGCAACGCGGGGTCCAAGTTGCGTGTAATCTTGCGGAAGGGCTGTAGTAGCTTCGCCAATTGTCGAGAGGGGTCAAATAGGGTTAATACAAATCTAACAGCCAAACGATCATTTGAACCAGTCAAAAAACGGTTGAACTCAAATCCTGCCGTTAGGTCAACTCTTCTTGCTTGACCCGTCAGTATTTCCCGTTATCCTTTGCGGTCGTGGTCTGGTTTACCCCTACGAGGACTAGATCTTCTTCTCTGCTCTGCTCTTCTTCCATATTATTCCCCTCTCCATTATCTTGCTTAGCTTCGGCTACTGGTCTCCAGATCGGAGCTCGCCGTTGTTCTCCTTGCGTCCCCTCCATGGCCGGTCAACCTCCCACACCCTTAATAGAAGCTTGTCGCTGTTGCCCTCGCCTCGTTTTTCCTAGTCGCTAGTCGAAGCTTCGCGTCCCTAGCCTAGCCTCTCGCCGCTGCCTAGACCTTCTCACACGGCAGAGCGCGTCCGGCTGGGCAATCTGGACCGGCGATCGGCCTCAGGCGGTTGCATGCTGTCGCGCACCCCAGGCATGGTAGCCCTGGCAGAGGAGTTCACAACGCTCTCATGGCCACCGTGCTGGGCACGCATCCCGTCGTGTCGCCGGCAGACTTGCTGTCGGCTTTCAGGTCTCGTTTTAGGATCAAACGAAAAGTGGTCGATATTGAGGTATGCGCGCCGCCATTCGATTTCTTTGTCCTGTTCGCCCACAGCTCAGACAGCGAGCGCGTTCTGCATTCTTCCCGTTCTTTCGAGTGCTGCGGGGAGAAACTGAGCTTCCTGCGTTGGCATCGCGCCTGTGGGTGGGACGATCGCTTGGAGCAGCTTCGGTTCTTCTCTAAACTCGGCTTTGACGACCTCCCTTTGCATGCTTGGGAACCGGAGGCCCTCAAGCAGGTCGTCAGTAGCCTTGGCGGCGAGCTGGTGGAGATTGTGCCACCAAGCGACAGATGGATCATCGAGGTAAAGGAGTGGCTAAAAGATCCAGACACTGTTCCTAAGATATACAATATGGAGATTCCAAGCAGGGCAAGAGGACAACTTTGCTGGAAGCACCCGGTGCTCATCCACCTACAGGACGTTCTGGATCCGGTACATGTCATTAAGGACCCCGGCGAGGCGGCCGGAAAGTGTCTTCGTCGCCTGCAGTGTTGGCCTGAAAGGATCGATGGCACAGGACCACCACCGTTCCGCAACGGAGCCCACGGTTTCGGTGGGGGGACCGGGCGTGGACAGGCTGGTGGTTCTGATTTCCATTGAGTGAAGACAGTGGTTTAGTGAATCTAAAAGATTGCTGACTTGAGAGTAGAGCACGTAGTACGTCTTATGTAATAGTTTGAACTGTTGTAGTATGTGTGGCTACTGAATTTGTAATGTGTGGCTACTAAATTCGTAGTATGTGTGGCTAATGATTTATAGTTTATGTGGCTAATGATTTCGTAGTACGTGTGGCTAATGATTTGTAGCTTGTGTGGCTAATGAATTTGTAGTATGTGTGGCTAATAAATTTGTGTGCATAACCAAGTTTAGCCTCCTAAAAAGAGGGTGGACTAGCAATGATCAATGTCAGCATTGCCGGGAAAATGATGCTGGTGAGCGATCCGAAAGGCACGAAATGCTGCTGGTTTGTATGCCTCAAATTTTTTTTACATATATTTATTCGAGCTGGTGCGTGATTCTGCACGTAACTTGCATGAATAAACCATCCAAGATCAGTGAATCTTGTCTGCCTCGGATAAGTATCACAGTAAACTGAATTCAACCGTCGGTAGTAATTGAATAAATATATATACCTTGATAGTATTTGGTTACTTCCGAACTAGTTTCATACTACAGTATGGGATAGCTGCGCAAACGGGGGCTATGGACTCTACAAAAGGCATTCTACAGAGTTAGTCTCTGAACTTAATTGTTCTACACTAAGAAACTGTAGATCTCCACCATAAAAGTTGGCTAGCCAATTGCCTTGAGAGGACGTAAGTTCAGCGATCATTCAACCACAACTGATTTTTTTCCTTCCCGCCAAACTTCAAAAGATCTGCAATGTTCATGCACTAGTTGACGCACTTGAACCAGTCCCGGTTCAGTATAAATAGCCGCACCGCCGCAACGATTTCTTTGAACGTGAACTCCAGCTTCTCGTGGCAGGGATCGTAGGTCCATGTGAATCTGAATCTGAATCCCGGCGCTGAGATGTTGCCCGTCGTCGGCTCCAGCTGTCGAACACTCCAACAAGCTGAGTGTAGATGGATGCACGCCGCCGCGGTGTGGCCACCAACGGTGCGTAGGATGGATCACCTTTGCCGCTGACGGTGTGCGCCCAGATTGCCCCACGGTAAGGTCGCCGGCGTCGAGGCATGGAAGCGAGAGTTTGTTGACCATGGCGCTGCCTTATTTGGGGGTTTGTTTCCTCGGTGGCAAGCTCGCAGGAACGCTTCGGAACGTACCTTATTTCTCGTGCATAGAGCACACGAAAATGCCGCCGCGTGCATTCTCCACGACACTCGGTTGGCCCTTCTCGACGCTGTGGTGGCCTTCGTTGTTGCCATTGCCGCCGCCGCAGATGCAGCACATTTTGTGAAATCAGCCGTCTTGGATGGCAATGGAAGACCGGCCTTGTAGTACAGCCGCATGGCCTGCCTCAGAGGGGCCAAATATCCATGCTTCGGCGGCGGCCGGGGCGGCAGCGGCTTCTGCTTAGGCGGGGCCATAGCTAAGCTTCCTAAGAGTGTATCTTATTTATTCAAAACTAGTTCGACTAACTGCTGAATCTTTATTTCTCTTTCTCAGCATAAGAGTGCTAAGATATTAAAAATACAGGTCATGGCTAGCAACCGGATCGGGCAATGTACCAGGTCAGGGTTCCATTTTAAGTATATTTACGAGTGTGTCCTTAGTTGTGTCTAGAAATTTTGCCTGTGCCACTACGATCATAGAATTGTAACAACACCATCAGAAATAGGGGAAGAGGACGTGGCATTTTACTGACTAGTGGGACCCGCAACCTCGACCATCAACAACGCGCATCCCAGGTTCGAGGATTATTGCTCCCCGTTATTCTATGATTTTCCATATTTTGTTGCTCGCTCCTAGCTCCGCTCCGCTCCACCGCTATGGTCTTGCACGCCGCCACTCCATCCCCTCCAGCAACACTCTCGTCCTTCCCCTGGACTATCGTCCTCCCATCATCCCCTACCCACCCTACCCGCCGTGCCTTGCCCCCTTGCCCTGTCTCCTTGCCTCCGTCGCTGCCCAAGCGTGTCTGGGAACAAAAATTGTTTGGTGGGTGCTAGGTTCTCGCGCAACGCCGGTGGCTTTGATCTGGATCCCGCACATAAATGGATCCTGCGTGGCCGGAGAACACGGAGATGGGTCCTTCCCGGACGGAGAGTGAGGAGATGGACCCTTCAAGGCTGGAGAACACGGAGGAGCATGAAACAGGGGAAGAGGATGCGGGGTGCAAAGCTTTGGTGCTCTGGAGCCCATTGAACGTGTCGTACATCCTCCCTGAAGGGTAAGAACTGCAATTCCATCTCTACATCTCCCAATTAGCGTTTCTAGTCCCGTGTTGATTGAGAGGATCTGTGTTGGTGACCGTAGGACGTCTGCTTTATCCAGATTTCTTTTGAAGATTCGGCATGGATGTCGGACTGAAACCTTGTTCGACGGTAGAATCGCAGTTACTAGTGGATTTGATTATCGGCTGACAGTAGACGTGGAGGACATAACTCTAAGTGACTTGCACATGCAATTTGTCAAGTTTCCCATTGGCCAGCATGATGAATTCGTAATCAGGTACTACGACACAAATTTGCAGACTTTCTGCGACGTTAGAACTGAGGAGGCTCTGGCCATGATGTGGAGTAAACACGTCGGCACTGGGACTGTGCTGATGTTTATGCACTCGTTAACAAAGATACTGGGGAAGAGACTGTCCTGAATGATACGGGTCAGGAACGTGAATGAAAGCAGCTGCTTGATACCGAAGCGACCGACCAACCTTTCATTGAGCATGAAGACATCAAAATGTGTGGAGGTCAGGGTGATTTTGTGCTCAAAGATGATGATGATGAGAAAGCATATCTATATGTGGCTGCTGACCCTAATAGGATAGAGAGTAGGGAATATTAGGTTGATTCGAACTATGAGCCTGACTATGGGACTGATGAGTAAGAGGAATGTCATGATGGGTAAATGGAATGCATATACGATGATGAAGACGAGGACAGGCTAGTGATACACTTTTGACAGGGACAACCCTACAATTGTTGAGGGGACTGTCTTTGATACTATGGAGGAATGCAGATATGCCATTGCTACCTATGCAATAAGAGTTGGGTTCGAATTTATCGTTGAAAAGAGCGACCAAAAGAGATTTAGGGTGCATTGTAGGAAAAGTAAGGTGTGTAAATGGAAATTGCATGCATCTCCAATGCGGGGTGGACATCGATTTCAGGTTGCAATAGCTAAATTTAGTTTCGGTCTTTCTCATATTTGTTCTGCTGATGAGTCCTCTGATTTATTTTTATTCCCATTGAATGCAGATCAAGGTAAACACGAATAAACACAATTGCCCAAATACTTCTTTAAGTGATAAAGTTAGACCGGTGACAACCAAGTGGATTGCTGCTAAGGTACTTAAATGGGTGAGGCAGGATCGTAGCATTGGACCTGCTGAACTCAGAACTAAGCTTAGCGAAAAGTTTAACATTCTGATTCCTTACCATAGAGTCTTTGATGGGAATGATATGGCTCTAGACTTCATTCAGGGCAAGTGAACTGACAGTGTTCACATGTTGTATAGTTTCAAAGCTGAGGTAGAGAAGACATCACCTAGTAGTGTTGTTGACATTGATTACGAGGTTGTGAAAGGAAGATAAAAGGTCTCTAGGGGGTCAAGTATAAGAAGGTGGATAAGAAATGCTTCAGGAGATGTTTTGTCTGCCTGAAGGCATGCTGGAAGGGGTTCCTAGATGCTACAGGCCATACTTGGCAATATATGCAACTTCTTTAACAGGGAAGTTCAGGGGACAGCTTGCTACCACTTGTGCTGTGGACGCGCATAGTTGGCTTTTACCGTAGCCTATGTTGTTCTTAAGGGTGAATCGACTGAAAGCTGGGCATGGTTCATGTAGAGACTACGTGCAGTAATTGGTCACCCTGAAGGCTTGGTGATACACACGGGTGCATGCAAGGGGCTTCAGAATGCTGTTGATGTTGTGTTTCCTGGGGTTGAGCATAGGGAATGCATGCGGCACCTTGCTACTAGCTTCACAAAGAAGTTCAAAGGAAATACCTTTGAAGACAACTTGAGGCGATCAGCATACACGTACACCCCAAGCATGCATGCTACTTACATGCAGAACTTGTATACCGTGCTGAAGCTGAAAGAATACCTCGAAGAATATTATAACAAGTTATGGACCAGAAGAAAGTTTGGTGAGTTAAGATAAGTGGATTTTGTTTGCAATAATCTGACAGAAAGGTTCAATGCTAAGATTAGGAGCATGAAGTCACTTGCAATTGTTATTTTTTTAGATGCAATAAGACAGTGTATAATGGTGAAGATAGATTTTAGGCAGAGAATTTGTGCGAGAAAATTTGTAGGCCATAAAATAATTCCAAAGGTGGTTTTATTACTGAATGCAAGAACCAGGGTAATGAGCACGATAAAGACGGGGATGGTCAGAACTTGCAATACATTGGCTGAGGTTTATGCACAAGACAAGCACGGAACTGAACGGAGGTTTACTGTAGACGTTGGTAACAAGACTTGTTCATGCGGGAAGTGGCAGGTTACTGGTCTGCCATGCCACCATGCACTGCACTTCATCTTAAAGCTGAGAGGTAGAGGTGCTGAAATAGAGAACTATGTTCATAACTATTTCTCCGTGGACAAGTTTGCTGCAACTTATGCAGAAAACATACCACCTATTGCTGATGAAAATGATTGGGAGATAGTCGATCCAGGGTTCAAACTCGAACCACCAGTTCTTAGGAGGCCACCTGGGAGGCCTAGAAAGGAAAGGACCAAAGCCTTCACCGCAAAATGTTCGAGACTACGAGCAAGGAAGCGGAAGTGCAAACGGTGTGGAGGGTTGGGCCATATCAAGAGGCTATGCAAAAACCCAGTTCCACGTGATTTCGGAGATGCTAACCTTGTCCCCGTTCAAATCACGGAGGAACAAGATGAGGCTTCTCAGGCAGAACTGGAGGAAGCGTAGCGAGATGACGTGGAGGAAGTGTTGCAGGTGAAGGAAAACGGTGATGCGCATGTGAAGGGAAACGTTGGTAAGCAAAAATTGGCTGAGGACGTGGACGTGCCGGCAGGGATAGGGGGAGAAAAGAAACAAAAGGGTAAGCAGGAGCGGAAGGGAAACGATAATAATGGAGTTGAGTTTGAATATGAAGAAGTTGCTGGGGTGATTGAGAATGTTTTTGAGGATCTTTCGGTTAACTGCAGGAGAAACAATAAATCCCCATCAATTTCGTCTATGTACGATTCTCCGGACGAAAGGTAAGATTGAAACTAGTTTTACTTGGCATTTTGATCATTTTTGTTTCTGTCCTCATCAACTGTTGTTTAGTGCAGCGCGGGATTGAACAATAATAAGAGGAGCAGAGAGGAGGTGGCATAGTAATGTCGTTTCTTGAATTTTTATTAAAATTTATTTATATCTTGTACTTGTAACGGGTATGTGATGTGTGGTGTTGACCTGATTCAAGGTCGTTAGATTGTACATTAATTTTTAAACTGATTACCCATAAACAATAATCATGGATTTGTAACAATTCAACGACCAAAATTATGGTCGTGCCATGGAGTTTCCCCGTCGCTTGTAGTGTTATCTTGGAAGGATCGATGGCACAAGACCAGCATGATGGAATTTTTTCCTTCGCTCCCGCTACCATGTTCCGAACTTGATTGCGATGTCGTTTAATCATGCATCTACACCCACATCTCATCCTCTCATTAGAAGAAATGTGTGTATGATGGATTTCAAATTGAACGATTCAGCAATACAGACATTGAAACACAATAGCAGTACATATAGAACCAGTTCTTGTTTCATCTCTTAAAACCTTGGTCGACTAGAATCAACATCAATACCTAATCCCAAATTTGAACGGCAGATCATCAGAATCAAGACCGTCATATATGTCATCTACCACCTTGTCGATGCAGAATGAGTAATCTAGGATGAAACTATCATGTTTATTAATCAGAAAATTCCATAAATCTTTAGTCATCCTGGCGGCAGCCGGCGACGTGCTGCTCTTCGGCTTGAAAAACATGCTATATCGACGAACTCCTCCTGGTCCCCTCCCATCATTGAAGGTTTATATAAGTGCAACTCCACCATGTACCACGGAAACTTGCATGCCGCCGACCTGACACACTCGACGGATATGGCGAGGACAGAGTGGAGCATGTCGAATCGCATGGCGAACACTATACCATCGTCCCCGGATCCGACGGTCTCTACTCTCCATGAGCCTGGTGCCAGCAAAGGCTGAGAGATGTACATGTGTTCCACACCGTAGTGGAAACTGTGAACTTCCATCGAGTGAGATTTTTCGAGGTGGGCGAGGAGCACTGTGGGCGGGGCGGCAAACTCACGGCAAGCTCAGGGCAGTAGCACGGACCGTGTGGGCACACCATCTTGTGGTTGAGGAAGTCGTGGAAGGCGACCAATGTCCCGCAGCCGTCGTTGGGGCATCTGCTACCTTTTCCGCCAGCGACTTGGCGGCGCAACTCCTTGGAGCATGCGGCCAGCCTGACGGCGCTGGTAGTGTCCATACGCATAGCGATTTCTCCGAAGGCGTCGTCCCCGAACTTTCTCCAGCCACCATACCGAATCTTGTGCATCGAATCCGCTATTGAATCCGGATGAACTAGGGGCGAGGGCAGATACATTATTATTGGAGTTTCTTGGAGGAGAGTGATGGTGGCCTGCAAGGACCAATTCTGCGGGCGAGAACAAAGTGCACAGTAGATGGAAAAGATGGGAGGCTCTTTGATATAGGGATGTTTGCATGTTGCCTCGTCGGTCTGCTGTAGTGCGCAGTTGTATCGAGGACGCCGAATGGACTAGCAAGCAGGGAGCAGATCTTTTGCGGATACACGCGTCTCCTCCTCCTCTAACGCACACCAAAATTAAGACTGTGTCATCAAGTACTGGGAGCAGAGACAGCATACCGTCCCATCAGCCTTGCCTCGTCTTTGTTAGCGATGTCACAACGGCAACGTCAGGGGCATTGATGCTCGAGGAAAAAAGCTAGACTCAAACAACGCTGTATACGCTCTTACAACTTGGCCATTCTATCCGAACAGGTCATTAAAGCTACCGTACATAGATTAAATATAGGCTCAAGTGACCCTAATCGACTATGCCGCTCCCGCTGTCTTCGTCGTGCACGACGTCCTCCTCGTCGCCGTCCACCTCTTTCGAGTCTGAATCGATGAGGACGAGCCCGGCGGCGTTCCTCTTCACGAGTGATGCACGGCATGCAGCATAGATAACGATGGAGGGAGTACGCCCAGGCACTGCCCAGAAGCACTGCCTCCCTTCGGGGATGCGCAGATCCGGGTGGATCTCCGAACGGTGAGCTCTGCAAATCCAAATTAATGCCTCCTGCTCCTTCTTAAAGCACCTTGGCCAGTATGCGCTGGTGCGCGTGTATCGATCCATTGCCCTATTCCGCTCCGGCAGCTGGCGGCGATGCTCCTCGATCTGCCTCGACGGAGAGATGTCGCGCAGGAGCGGCACCACGGGCACCCCGGCGTAGCTGAGCTCGTAGCCGGCCGGTAGTCTCGCAAGAGGAGGCGCGAGTATGTCGTACTGGGCGAACAACTCGGCCTTGTGCAAGCTGAGACGGGCCTCTCCATGGCGAGGCACTGTTTCTTCAAGTAGGATTCGACGCTTGTGTTGCCGCGAGTTGCACAGAACGAACGGGGTTTGAGTTTCGGCCACACGGTCGCATTTATAAAGACAAGGAGGTAGGCCCACTGGTGGTTGCCAGGGCCAATAGGGACGCATGAATGCCTACTCGCGGATCGCTATTGCACAGGACGATCCTTATCGTTCATTCTCCCCAATCCAACGGTGCCTAACAATTGGGACGCATAATCAACCTGGCCCCATGGGGGGCTTCTAGAAGGCCCTAATATTTCACCTCCTTTGGGAGACGCCGGTTTTTCGGGTTCAGAAATTGGAAACTCGAGATTTCTCCAAAGCACCACGAAATCTCTAGTTGGGGAAGTCGCTTGCGATGCTGAGAGGGAGCTAGGTGTCGGGTTTTGGCTCAATGCATGGAGTGGTTCCATGTTCTGGGTAGCGAGGGGGGGATCTAGGGTTGGAAGCCATGTTTACTCACACTCGATAGACATCCTGATGGTGCCTTGGGTGCCAAATGACCTGGAATGCCCTGCCTATGATTTTATGAGGGTAGTGGGTCACATGCAAGGGCTACAGGAGCCGTTTTCACGTTTTTTTATTTTTTTAAGATTTTGTTTGGTGCTGCCCAAGAAAACGGCAAAACCCGCCGGCGGCCGCGTCAACACGACGGTCGGTGCAATATTGGACCCAGGCATGCATCCAGCCTAGGTACCCCATGGGGCACCCCAAACCATTTTCCCCGAAAATTGAGTGTCTTATAGGGTACACATAATTAGAAACCGCATTTACCAGGCCGTAACTCGAAAAAAATACAGTACATGCCTGCACCACGAGATAAATACCCACCTCCTAGGAATGGTCATGCACCATGGTGTAGCATGCGTGGAAATTGCCTCGGGCCCATGGGCGCGCCCTAATCTTGCACCTCCATTGGGAAAACGCCAGTTTTTCGGGTTCAGAAAATGGAAAGTCGAGATTTCTCCAAAGCACCACTAAATCTCTAGTTGAAGAAGTCGCTTGCGATGCCGAGAGGGAGCTAGGTGCCGGGTTTGGGCTCAATCCATGCAGTGGTTCCATGTTCTGGGCAGCGAGGGGGTGGGATGTAGGGTTGGAAGCCATGTTTACTCACACTCGATAGACATCCTGGTGGTGCCTTGGGTGCCAAATGACTTGGTATGCCCTGCCTATGATTTTATGAGGGCAGTGGGTCACATGCAAGGGCTCCAGGAGCCGTTTTCACGTTTTTTTTATTTTTTTAGATTTTGTTTGGTGCTATCCAAAAAAACGGCAAAACCCGTCGGCGGGCGCGGCAACGCGACGGTCGGTGCAATCTTGGACCCATGCATGCATCCAGCCTAGGTACCCCATGGGGCACCCCAAACCATTTTTCCCCGAAAATTGAGAGTGTCTTATAGGGTACATATAGTTAGAAACCGCATTTACTGAGCCGTAACTTGGAAAAAATAGAGTACATGCTTGCACCACGAGATAAATACCCACCTCCCGGTAATGGTCAGGCACCATGGTGTAGCATGCGTGAAAATTTCCTCGGGCCCATGGGCACGCCCTAATCTTGCACCTCCTTTGAGAAAACACCAGTTTTCGGGTTCCGAAAATGGAAAGTCGAGATTTCTCCAAAGCACCACAAAATCTCTTTGGAGAAGTCGCTTGCGATGCCGAGAGGGAGCTAGGTGTCGGGTTTGGGGTCAATCCATGGAGTGGTTCCATGTTCTGGGCAGCGAGGGGGGAATCTAGGGTTGGAAGCCATGTTTACTCACACTCGATAGACATCCTGGTGGTGCCTTGGGTGCCAAATTACCTGGTATGCCCTGCCTATGATTTTATGAGGGCGGTGGGTCACATGCAAGGGCTCCAGGAGCCGTTTTCATGATTTTTTTGTTTTTTTAGATTTTGTTTTGTGCTGCCCAAGGAAACGACGAAACCGGCCGGCGGTCGCGACAACGCGACGGTCGGTGCAATTTTGGACCCAGGCATGCGTTCAGCCTAGGTACCCCATGGGGCACCCCAAACCATTTTTCCCCAGAAATTGAGAATGTCTTATAGGGTACATATAGGTAGAAACCGCATTTACCAGGCCGTAACTCGAAAAAATACAGTACATGCCTACACCACGTGATAAATACCCACCTCCCGGGAATGGCCATGCACCATGGTGTAGCATGCATGGAAATTGCCTCGGGCCCATGGTCGCGCCCTAATCTTGCACCTCCATTGGGAAAAAGCCGGTTTTTTGGGTTCAGAAAATGGAAAGTCGAGATTTCTCCAAAGCACCACGAAATCTCTAGTTGGAGAAGTCGCTTGCGATGCCAAGAGGGAGCTAGGTGCCGAGTTTCTACTCAATCCATGAAGTGGTTCCATGGTCTGGGCAGCGAGGGGGTGGGGATCTAGGGTTGGAAGCCATGTTTACCAACACTCGATAGACATCCTGGTAGTGCCTTGGGTGCCAAATGACTTGGTATGCCATGCCTATGATTTTATGAGGGAAGTGGGTCACATGCAAGGGCTCCGGGAGCCATTTTCATGTTTTTTATTTATTTTTAGATTTTGTTTGGTGCTGCCTAAGAAAACGGCAAAACCCGCCAGCATGCGCGACAACACGACAGTCGGTGCAATCTTGGACCCAGGCATGCATCCAGCCTACGTACCCCATGGGGCACCCCAAACCATTTTCCCCCGAAAATTAAGAGTGTCTTATAGGATACATATAGTTAGAAACCGCATTTACCGGGCCGTAACTCGGAAAAAATACAGTACATGCTTTCACCACGACATAAATACCCAACTCCCGAGAATGGACATGCAGCATGGTGTAGCATGCATGGAACTTGCCTCGGGCCCATGGGCACGCCCTAATCTTGCACCTCCTTTGGGAAAACGCTGTATTTTTGGGTTTAGAAAATGGAAAGTCGAGATTTCTCCAAAGCACCACGAAATCTCTAGTTTGATAAGTCGCTTGCGATGCCGAGAGGGAGTTAGGTGCCGGGTTTGGGCTCAATCCATGGAGTGGTTCCATGTTCTAGGCAACAAGGAGGGGGAATCTAGGGTTGGAAGCTATGTTTACTCACACTCGATAGACATCCTGGTGGTGCCTTGGGTGTCAAATAACCTGGTATGCCCTGCCTATGATTTTATGAGGGTTGTGGGTCACATGCAAGGGCTCCAAGAGCCGTTTTCACGTTTTTTATTTTTTTAGATTTTATTTGGTGCTGCCTAAGAAAAGAGCGAAACCCGCCGGCGGCCGTGGCAACGCGACGGTCGGTGCAATCTTAGGCCCAGGCATGCATCCAGCCTAGGTACCCCATGGGGCACCCCAAACCATTTTTCCCCAAAAATTGAGAGTGTATAGAGTACATACAGTTAGAAACCACATTTACCGGGCCGTAACTCAGAAAAAATACAGTACATGCTTGCACCACGAGATAAATACACACCTCCCAGCAATGTCCATGCACCATGGTGTAGCATGCATGGAAATTTCCTCGGGCCCATGGGAGCGCCCTAATCTTGCACCTCCTTTGGGAAACAACACCGGTTTTTCGGGTTTAGAAAATGGAAAGTCGAGATTTCTCCAAAGCACCACAAAATCTCTAGTTGGAGAAGTCTCTTGTGATGCCGAGAGCAAGCTAGGTGCCGGGCTTGGGCTCAATCCATAGAGTGGTTCCATGTTCTGGGAAGCGAGGGGGATCTAGGGTTGGAAGTCATGTTTACTCACACTCGATAGACATCCTGGTGGTGCCTTGGGTGCCAAATGACCTGGTATGCCCTGCCTATGATTTTATGAGGGCAGTAGGTCACATGCAACGGCTCCAGGAGCATTTTTCATGTGTTTTTATTTGTTTTAGATTTTTTTGGTGCTTCCCAAGAAAACGGCGAAACCCGTCGACGGCCGCGGCAACGCGACGGTTGGTGCAATCTTGGGCCCAGGCATGCATCCAGCCTAGGTACCCCATGGGGCACCCCAAACCATTTTTCTCCGGAAATTGAGAGTGTCTTATAGGGTACATATAGTTAGAAACGGCATTTACCAGGCCGTAACTCAGAAAAAATACAGTACATGCCTGCACCACGAGATAAATATCCACCTCCCGGTAATGGACATGAACCATGGTGTAGCATGCGTGGAAATTGCCTCAGGCCCATAGGCGCGCCCTAATCTTGCACATCCTTTGGGAAAACGCCAGTTTTTTGGGTTTAGAAAATGGAAAGTCAAGATTTCTCCAAAGAACCACAAAATCTCTAGTTGGAGAAGTCGCTTGCGATGCAGAGAGGGAGCTAGGTGCCGGGTTTAGGCTCAATCCATGGAGTGGTTCCATGTTCTGGGCAGCGAGGGGTGGGGATCTAGGGTTGGAAGCCATGTTTACTCACACTCGATAGACATCCTGTTAGTGCCTTCGGTGCCAAATAACTTGGTATGCTCTGCCTATGATTTTATGAGGGCAGTGGGTCACATGCAAGGGCTCTAGGAGCCGTTTTCATGTTTTTTATTTTTTTAGATTTTGTTTGGTGCTGCCCAAGAAAATGGCGAAACCCGCCGGCGGGCACGGCAAGGTGACGGTCGGTGCAATCTTGGACCCAGGCATGCATCCAGCCTAGGTACCCCATGGGGCACCCCGAACCATTTTTCCCCAAAAATTGATAGTGTCTTATAGGGTACATATAGTTAGAAACCGCATTTACCAGGCCGTAACTCGGAAAAAATACATTACATGCTTGCACCACGAGATAAATACCCACCTCCCGGAAATATCCATGCAGCATGGTGTAGCATGCGTGGAAATTGCCTCGGGCCCATGGGCGCACCCTAATCTTGCATCTCCTTTGTGAAAACACCGTATTTTTGGGTTCAGAAAATGGAAAGTCGAGATTTCTCCCAAGCAACCCGAAACCTCTAGTTGGAGAAGTCAGTTGCGATGCCGAGAGGGAGCTAGGTGTCGGGTTTGGGATCAATCCATGGAGTAGTTCCATGTTCTGGGCAGCAAGGGGGCAATCTAGGGTTGGAAGCCATGTTTACTCACACTCGATAGACATCCTGGTGGTGCCTTGGGTGCCAAATGACCTGGTATGTCCTGCCTATGATTTTATGAGGGCAGTGGGTCACATGTAAGGGCTCCAGGAGCTGTTTCACGTTTTTTTATTTTGTTTAGATTTTGTTTGGTGTTGCCCAAGAAAACGGCGAAACCCGCCGACGGCCATGGCAACGCGACGATCGGTGCAATCTTGAACCCAGGCAAGCATCCAGCCTAGGTACCCCATGGGGCACCCCAAACCATTTTCCCCTGAAAATTGAGAGTGTATTATAGGGTACATACAGTTAGAAACCGCATTTACCGGGCCGTAACTCGGAAAAAATACAGTACATGTCTGCACCACGAGATAAATACCCACCTCCCGGGAATGGCCATACACCATGGTGTAACATGCGTGGAAATTGCCTCGGGCCCATGGGCGCGCCCTAATCTTGCACCTACTTTGGGAAAACACTGGTTTTTCGGGTTCAGAATATGGAAAGTCGAGATTTCTCCAAAGCACCACGAATATATAGTTGGATAAGTCGCTTGCAATGCTGAGAGGGAGCTAGGTTCCGTGTTTGGGCTCAATCCATGGAGTGGTTCCATGTTCTGGGTAGAGAGGGGGGATCTAGGGTCGGAAGCCATGTTTACTCATACTCGATAGACATCCTGGTGGTGCCTTGGGTGCCAAATGACCTGGTATGCCATGCCTATGATTTTATGAGGGCAGTGGGTCACATGCAAGGGCTCTAGGAGCCGTTTTCACATTTTTTATTTTTTTAGATTTTGTTTAGTGCTGCCCAAGAAAATGGCGAAACCCGCCGGCGGCCGCGGCAACGTGACGGTCGGTGCAATGTTGGACCTAGGCATGCATCCAACCTAGGTACTCCATGGGGCACCCCAAACCATTTTTCCCCTAAAATTAAGAGTGTCTTATAGGGTACATAGAGTTAGAAACCGCACTTACAGGGCCTTAACTCGGAAAAATACAATACATGCCTGCACCATGAGATAAATACCCACCTCCCGGGAATGGCCATGCACCATAGTGTAGCATGCGTGGAAATTGCCTCGGTCCCATGGGCGCGCCCTAATCTTGCACCTCCTTTGGGAAAACACCGGTTTTTGGGGTTCAGAAAATGGAAAATCGAGATTTCTCCAAAGCACCACAAAATCTCTAGTTGGAGAAGTCGCTTGCGATGCCGAGAGGGAGCAAGGTGCCGGGTTTGGGCTCAATCCATGGAGTGGTTCCATGTTCTGGGCAGCGAGGGGGGGGGGAATCTAGGGTTGGAAGCCATGTTTACTCACACTCGATAGACATCCTGGTGGTGTCTTGGGTGCCAAATGACCTGGTATGCCCTTGACATGGTTATACCCCACGGGTACACGATCTCAGCATAACTGGTCCAGCCCAAGGAAGGCCCACGGCAAATATACGCCGGTCCATGAAGATTTTCGGGTGGCCAAGGCCCATGACGCCTTCGGATCCTTGGAGAGCAAGACTAGAGTAGATAGGAAATTCAAAGGGGTAAACCCTAGAACCTATAACCGACTAGATCTGTGCCCGGGACCTGCCTAAGTCTATATAAAGGCCAGGAGGGCATGACCTAGATCTCTCTCTCATACCTCCGCATACACACCTCCACGCCAGATTGCATCTGCGTACCCCTGTAATCACCGGTTCCGCCGTAATCAAGAGCAGACAAGAAGGAGTAGGGTTTTCCCTCCGGGGGCCTGAACCTGGGTAAACCTCGTGTCCCCGTGTTGCTTGTTTGCTAACCGTTCCGTGATCTCCAGCATCCCCATCTTATCCAAAACCCAAGTCCATAACAATGGGCATTGACGAGATCAAACCTCATCAATTGGCGCCGTCTGTGGGAACTGGGGACGCTGATTGTGCGATCGTGACGATCCCAACCCGAGCGATCTACAATTCTGCGACGACGGAGAGTCACCTCCTCTTCGGCGCTTTCGACTTCACCGCCCACTCACCGGCCACCATGAAGGACTTCGAGCCCGTAGGCGACGGACTCGAGATCTTGTTCGGGAGCTTCTGCTTCCTGGTGGGGCAAACTGGCACCCTCCGCCTCCTAGAGCGGGTGCCCTTACCCTCAATCAGTCCCGCTTCATGGGCCCCACACCCTGTGCTATGCACAACATCATCAATAGATGAGTCCTACGACAGCAGAAGCTGCAACTCTGATCTGTGCGATCCGCCATCGGATGAGGGGACCTACGGTTCCGGATCCAAAAGCTGCGGCAGCAGCGGACCAATCTACGAGCACTACCAATGCGCCGTAGTCATCCAGGGCGACGTGGAGCAGCAAACACCAAACCCGCCGCCCAACCCGACACCTAACCTGCAAGACCGAAACGACGGGAACAGAAGAAGCCAGTCCCCCCACCCGAAGGGGACAACACAGGCCATGTCATCCACCTTAGCAAAGAAGGATGGGCCCAGCACGCCGCCGGCGGCAAAGATAGTCCTGCCTGCAGACTCCTCACGGGACCTGCTGATGGCCTATCATCTACTCCTGATCGAGGAGCACAAGAAGCAGGTCAAGATGCAAGAGGTTCTCGACAAACGCAAGCAAGCAGCCTCGGAGTCCAGCACGCGACGAGCTGCGCTCTCCGCCATGGGCATCGGCTCCAGCTCGAACGACAACCACGGCAACAAGCACCGCTCCCGAACGGAGAACATGGACCCAAGGAGCGTCGTGAGGTGACCCGAACCCTCAACGCATCCTTCATGGAGATGGATGCCAACGGCAACATCATCCTGAAGACACCGCAAGCCGCGATCATAGCAGCCACTACGTACCTCGCGGCCCACCCGCCTCCGGAGGGGGACCCGAAGAGAGCCATGCACAAGTCCGCACTCACCAGACTCGGACTCGTCGGAGCTGCGCTCCATCAAGAAACTCCTACGGAGCCGAAAAAGAAAGCTACGGTCAGGTTCAACTGCAGCCCCACTCCTTCATCCGAAGAAGAGGACCATGACCTTCCTCGAAGGCACAAGAGCTCGCGTCATCACAGCCGCGATTACGACGCCAGAGACGCGCTAACACAGTGCAAAATCGACAAAGCGCGAGCCAAGCGCGCATGCTCGTCTGAATCCGAGATGGATGAAGACGAAGGAGAACTCTGCAGAGCCCGGTGCTTCAGCATATCTGTCCGGCGGACACGGATGCCACGGAATTTCAAGCTTCCTTCGGATACTCCGAAGTTCGACGGCACACAGGACCCCAAGGCATGGCTCAGCGACCACCTGTCATCCATCAAGCTGCACGGTGGAAACAAGGAAACCGCCATGCAATGCCTTCACCGCAATGACAGGCGCAGCTCGGATCTGGCTTAGCAGCCTATCCTCAGGATCCATCCGAAGCTGGGAGGAGCTGGCTTACAGTTTCATCCGAAACTTCAAAGGCACCAGTAAGAGGCCCGCCTCAATCGAGGAGTTGCGAGCCTGCACTCAACGAACGGGTGAATCCATTCGCTCGTACATACTACGCTGGTCCAACACCAAGAACTCCGCAGCACACATCTCCGAAGAGAGGGCCATCGACGCCTTCAAGGACGGCGTCAAGCGCGAGGACTTCAAGGAGGAACTCGGGCGCGTCAAGCCCAAGACACTCGACCACCTCATAGACATCGCCAACAGGTGGGCCGACGGTGAAGATTCCGTCCACCGGGCACACTCGAAGGAAGAGGACGATTACGGCCGACGATGGGAACACCGTAACAAGAGGAGACCGCGCGTCTACGACGATCGCGACGGACCCGATATGGTCGCGGCCGGCTACGCCGATCGCCGCAACGATGCCAACCGCAACAGTGGCGGATACCGCGGAGGCAACTTCCACGATGGAGGACGCCCAGCACAGTCGTGGCAGCGCCGCGATCGCGATAACGAACCCTCATCATACGAAAAACTTTCGGGTCCATGCACCATCCACTTCTACATCGATAAGCAGGATGGTAAGAAGAAGGCAAGCCACATGCTCAAGGACTGCCGCGAGTTCCATAAGCTCAGAGAAAGCATGGCTCAGATGAGGCAGCAAGCTCGACCCCCTAGGTTCGGAAACGCACCCGCACCAGGTGAAATAGCGCATGGAGCTCCTCCACCGCCACCTACAGGAGGCCCGAACCAACCAGTCGCACCAGCACAGAACAACACTGGGCACGGGTATCCCCCGCCAAAAGGAGCACTGATGATCCAGAAGGGGCGCCCCACGAATAGGGTGCAGAAGAAAATCACCCGTCAGATTAACCTGGCCGTGACAACTCCACCCGCCATCCCTGAGTACCTCGGCGGATCGGAGTCCTGCATCACGTTCAGTCGTTCGGATCACCCTTGCCAGATCCCTCGCCCAGGTCATGCTGCCCTGGTGCTGGAGGCGCAGATCGGAGGTTTCGATATGAGCCGCGTCTTCATGGATGGCGGCAGCGGCATCAACCTTATGTTCGCAAGTACTCTAGCAGCAATGCGGATCCCGCTGTGCAGCCTGGAATAGTCGAACACAACGTTCCATGGCATTGTCCCAGGAAAGAGCATATTCCCCCTGGGCAAAATATGGCTTGACGTCATCTTCGGCAAACCAGACAACTTCCGACGCGAGCGGCTCGAATTCGAAGTGGTGTACTGGCCATCACAATATCACGCCATCCTCGGGCGTGTAGCATTCGCAAGGTTCTTGGCTGTCCCACATTACACATACCTGCTACTCAAGATGCCAGGACCCAGGGGCGTCATCACGGTCCACGGGAGCTTCACCCGATCGGACCACTGCGACAGGGACTTCAACAGAATCTCCCAGTCATTCGGCATGCAGGATGAGCTCGTAAGGCTCCGTGAGGTGACGGACAATGGGGCACCCCCAGCCGCACGACAAAACGCACCTGACATGTCCTTCGACTCCACCGTCAACACAGACAAGGTGCAGGTCCACCCGACGGATGCCTCCAAGAAGGCGCTGATCGCCAACGACCTCAGCCCCACATAGGAAAGCGCGCTCGTCGAATTCCTCCGTGAGCGCTGGGAAATCTTCGCCTGGTGTCCTGCGTACATGCCAGGAGTTCCCAGGGAATTCGCTGAGCACGCACTCAACGTCTTTCCAGACACCAAACCCGTCAAGCAGTCCATCCGGAGACTGTCCTAGCCACGGGCCGAAGCCATCGGGATGGAAATCAACAGACTACTCGCTGCAGACTTCATCAGGGAGATCAAAGAAAGCGAGTGGCTCGCAAATACAGTGATGGTCCCCAAGAAGGACACGGACATTCTGCGGATGTGCGTGGACTTCACGTCGCTGAACAAGCACTGCCCAAAGGACCACTTCCCCTTCCTCGGATCAATCAGATCATCGATTCGACTGCAGGATGCAAGAAACTCTCCTTCCTCGACGCCTACTTAGGCTACAACCATATCCGACTCAAGGTCGAAGATCAAGAGAAAACGGCGTTTATCACACCGTTCGGAGTGTTCTGCTACAACACAATGCCCTTCGGGCTAAAGAACGCAGGTGCCACGTACCAGCGATGCATGCAGGCATGCCTGAAGGACCAGATCGGTTGCAATGTCCAAGCCTATGTTGACGACATAGTCATTAAAACCAGGGAGGCTATAATGCTCATCGACGATCTCCGCGAGACGTTCGATAATCTCGACCGCTATAGGATCAAGCTCAATCCCGAAAAGTGCGCCTTCGGCGTCCCATTGGGTCAGCTGCTTGGACACTTCATCTCCCAGCGAGGGATCGAGGCGAACTCGAAGAAAATCCGGGCCATCATGGCATGGAGAAGCCGAAGAACCTCAAGGGTGTCCAACAACTCGTAGGACGAATAGCGACATTGAGCAGGTTCATCAGCCGCACGGGCGAGAAGGCCCTGCGATTCTACCAACTACTACGCAAGGTGGATAAATTCGAGTGGACACCTGAAGCGGACGACGCATTCGAAGATCTGAAGCGGCTGCTCTCCACCTCGCCCGTCTTGGTTACGCCAAAGGAGCGCGAGCCCCTACTGCTGTACATAGCAGCCACACACCAGGTTGTAAGCACCGTGCTGGTGGTCGAACGACCTGAAGAAGTCAAGACCCATGGGGTCCAACGCCCAATCTAATACCTCAGCGAGGTATTGACGCCAACAAAGCAGAGGTACCCTCACTACCAGAAACTCGCCTACGGCGTGTTCATGACGGCTCGTCGGTTGAGCCATTACTTCTAGGAGCACCAGGTGATGATCGTCAACGAAGCACCCCTGAACAGCATCCTAAACAATCCGGAGGCCACAGGACGCGTGGCCCTGTGGGGCATCGAGCTGTCACCCCTAGACATCGTCTACGAGAAGCGACTCACAATCAAGTCTCAGGTCCTCCCGGACTTCCTTGTACACTGGATGGAGCTGCAGCTGCCAGACACCCCATACATGTCGCAGTCATGGACGATGCACTTCGAAGACTCCAAGCGTGAAGCTAGAGCAGGAGACGGGGTCATACTAACCTCCCCGCAGGGCGACAAGATGAAATACGTCCTTCGAATGAAATTCTAAGCTTCCAACAATGAGGCTGAATACGAAGCCCTCATCCACGGCATGAGGATGGCAAAGATCTGCGGCGCAACGCGCCTGGTCATCTACGGTGACTCCAACCTCGTCGTCCAACAGACGATGAATGAGTGCGGCGCACACGCCAAAAACATGATCGCGTACCGCGCACTCTATAACTCACTCGAGGGAGAATTCGACGGCTGCGAGCTTCGGCACGTTGGAAGAGAAAGCAACGAGGAAGCCGATAGACTCGCCAACATCGGCTCCACCTGCACAAGGGTGCCACCAGGTGTGTTCCTCGAATAGATCTACGTGCCATCCATCAAGCAGAAATTTCCCAAGGGATCACCCGAAGAAGCAGAACACTCGGGGGCTACGCTTCCCGAAGGTCATGAAGGATCCGAAAAACTGGACACAGAGGTCGCCACGGTAAACCTGATGCAGGTAATGGCAGTCAAAGAAACCTGGACATGACCGTACCTCCAGTACTTGATAGACGGAGAACTACCTGATAGCTCGACAGATGCCCGGCGCATATCTCGCCGGTCAAAAGCCTTCACCATCATCAATGGCGAGCTGTACAAGCGCAGCATTTCGGGTGTACTACAAAGGTGCGCCACCATCAGTGATGGGAAAACCATACTTCAAGACATCCATGAGGGCATCTGCGGCCATCACGCAGGCAGTCGCTCCCTTGTCGCCAAAGCTCTACGAGCTGGATTCTACTGGCCAACGGCCATGAATGATGCAAAGGACATCGTCCGAAGATGCAAAGGATGCCAAAGGTTCGCTGACAAACCACATGCACCCAGGTCAGAGCTTTGGCTTGGCCCTTCGCCCAATGGGGCATCGACATGATCGGCAAACTGCCAAGGTCCTCGAAAGGAGGGCACGTCTACCTCCTGGTCGTAGTCGACAAATTCACCAAGTGGATCGAAGCCATGCCGGTCACTAACGAAAAGGGCAAGACTGCCGTCAAGTTCTTTGAATCCATTGTCTACAGGTTCGGCGTACTGCATAGCATCATCACCGACAATGGATCGAACTTCATCTCCAAAGAATTCCAAGACTTCTGCGAAGGCCTCGGAATCAAAATCACATACGCCTCTGTGGCGTACCCGCAAACGAACAGGCAGGTGGAAAAGGCCAACGGCCTAATCGGCGCTGGCATCAAAAAGCGCCTCATGAGCCCACTCGAGCAACTCGCCGGAGCCTGGACAAAAGAGCTACCCTCCGTCCTATGGAGCTTGCGTACCACGCCAAACAGCTCCACTGGCTACACACCGTTCTTCATGGTGCACGGAGCCGAAGCCGTGCTACCAGCCGAAGTACGCCACCAGGCCCCCCAGGTCGTCGCTTATAGCGAAGCTGAATCCACGGCTGCACTCGAAGACGCCGTCGACACACTCGACGAGGCACGATACATAGCAGCACCTCGATCAGTGGTGTACCAGCAGAGTCTCCGCAACTACCACAGCCGACGGCTGCGCCCAAGGTCCTTCGTCGAAGGAGACCTCGTCTTGCGACTCAAGCAAGAGCGACTGAAGAAATTCAAGTCACCATGGGAAGGACCCTACATCATCATCGAAGTCATCCCAGGTGGCGCCTATCGCCTCAAGCACGTGGAGTCTGGAGTCGCATACTCCAACCCATGGAACATCGCACACATGCGATGATTCTACCTCTTTACTTTCAATAAGGCTATTCAGCCAAGGCTACTCAGCCGAACAATGTACCTCCTCCATTACGATATAAACAATGCTAAGTGTCTCGCCCCAAAAAATTTCGTTTTTCTATCCGCACATTTACTTCATGCTACAAAAGCACTCGGGGGCTCCCCCCACCTCACGATTTCATCGACTAAGGATAACACGTGTACACCTGAGTAGCGGACCACGTCAGGCTAACGAAAAGGAAATGTATGTGAACAAAGCACTACGTGCTCAAACAACAACCAAACCTTTATAACAAAGGGCAAAACACGCCCAGTCAAATATATACAAATTTTACATTTATCTCTTTTACAGGCACTACCTATTCTGAAGAATAACCTAAGCATGCTGCTCAAATAGATCTACAATCTCTTCGGCCTACTGCCCTACAACCGCGTAATGCGAACGCATATCCCACACACCACCATCTGGTCAAGGGGGTGGTCCAGCCGCTACAACAGACAGATCTACATCAGGGCAATGCAGCCTCACAAGGGACAACGCAGCCTTCACTCCTGCGATGAGCTGATGCCGCACCAACTCCTTGACATGATTCACGTTCCGAAACTTCGACAGAAGACCAGAAAGGGTTGTTGGTGCAGCATCCAACGGAAACATCACATGCAGAACCGACGCGAGCAAAGTCTGCACCTGACGAAGCACCCGCGATACTTGGTGAACGCGATCTTGCACCATTGCAAGGACCATAGCACGGTCACGATCCATCCAGAAGAACCCGCCGGCTTCCATGTCCTGTTGAGTCAAACAATTGACCGGAACAGCAACACGCTCCTTCTCCTCCCTTGGAGCAAGGTTAGCACCTGCAATACTTGCACAAAAGTAAGATGCAATGCCAGCAGGCGCATCCGAAGAAAAGGGCAACATCTTGAAAAACTTACACTGAAGCTGCTCGGATAATTGAAGCAATTCCGCCATCAAGTACTCCTCTCTAGTAGTACCGCGATCCGCCTTGGACTTCCAAACGTCGGCATGGCCACGCACCCCAAGCAACTCTTTCTCGAGACTACGAACACGGTCTCGAAGAAACGCAAGCTATGACGAATCATCCAAGGATGGCCGCAGCCGCGCTGCAGGCGAGGTGTCAACGGGATCAACACCCGAAGGACCCTAGATCAACAGAAAGGCAAAGACATGAACACGCAGACGAAGGAGCACATAACTCAACAAATTCATTAAGTGCATCAAAAGCCACTACGTGGCACAATGATTTGTTCATCAAAATAATTACAACACAAGAGACTACAACTATCCTACAGCTACATCGCCTAAGATGTAGCACCCTGAGTAGCCTCGAAGCCGGATTGCCTCGCCTTGGCTTCCCCCTGCTGCCGTAGTGCATACTCGGCCAGCAGATCAATCAGCTTCGACCCATAACGCTTACAACGAGCAGAATCGGTAGCGAAGGCTACCTCAGATCCATCAGCAGTTGTCGACATCCGGGAAGTGACCTGGGGAAGGTCCAGCTCCGCTCCAGCCGCCAAAGCCATCGCCAGCCCGACGGATGCACCGATGCCCTTCTGCTTGCGCTTGTACGCCGCAGGTGCTTCGGCTGATAGTGCCTCCGCCAGAGCGTCAACATCATCAAGGGCCGCGCCCTTGGGGACAAGCTCCTTATAGAAGCGCCCAAGGACCTCCTTGTCCTTGGCGAGCGAGCTGACGACGGTGCTGCAGCGATCTTCGACCGCTGCAGTAGCATCATCCAGAGCACTCCCGTGCTCCAGAGCACCACGGTCAAACTCGATGCCCGCGGCATCTGAGACAAAAAGACGAGGAATGAACAAAAGCACCACAGAAGAAAGACAAGAAAACCAAAAAAGACGAAGGTGAAGATACTCACCTGAAACAGCCTTGGCAGCCGCCATAAGCTTGCCAGCCACTTCTCTTTCACGCGCAGTCGCAGCAGTGGCAAGCTGCTCCTCGCGGTCCGTGGCCTCCCGCTGCAGGCGCTCCTTAGCCTCGGCCGCAGTGGCCAGCTCCAGCTCGAGGCGCTCCTTCACACCAACGGCGGCCTCGGCCTTCTTCTCCGCTTGACCGAGGCTCTTTTTGAGAGCATCAGTCTCACGAAGGGAGGTGTTGTGCTCCTCTGCATTCAAATAATAAAAGCATCAGATAACAGGACAAGAATACAAGAAGAAGCAAACATCGAGGCATAAAAGTACCTTGAAGCTGTTTGAGGCTAGCCTCCAGCACCAGGTGCTCCTGCACCAGTCGTTTGGCATCCTGCACAAAAGGCTGCAGGAAAAAGACCTACTATCAAGAGAAGGACTCGGGGGCTACGCCCAAAATAAAGAGCAGAAACAAATTACACACACGAAAACGCTTGGGGTCTCCCCCCGAGACTCAAAAGAAGAACACACAACAAAAACTCCTTCACAGACGCTCGGGGGCTTCCCCCGTGGCAGGAGGCAGAGCTACTCACATGATCCGATGGCGACTCCGAAGGTCCGCTGGCAAAATTCTGAGGCGCAACCACCTGAACCTCCTGCGGAGAAGGGTTCAGAGCGGCGCCCTCAGAGGTAGCCACCGTCTAAGGAGGAGGAGACGCGACTTTTTACTCCCCCATCATCTCCCGAGCACCATCGCTGGAGGAGTTATTGGAAGAGTGTCTGCACAAGGACAAATTAGCACAAGTACAAAGTAAACAGACAAGAAAAAGCAGTGCAGGACAAAGGAAACTTACGAGTCAAGATCGCTCAGGTTGAAGATAGGAGGGGTCCTCCGGACTTTCTTCTCCTCTTTCTTCTCTTCCTTCTTTTCTTCCTTCTTCCGCTTCGCCGGCGGGTGCGGCGCTACAGCCCGCACGGGAAGGGCAGGAATCGGAGAGGAAGAGCCTCCATGCCCACCACTATGACGTTCAAGACATAGCGGGTTCCTAGGAGTCGGAGGAGTCGAGGCATCCGAAGACTCACTGGAGCTCCGTGATCGTTTGCGAGTGTGGTCTTCGCTCGACTCGTTGGCCTCTTCAGCCGGAGACCGCGCCGACGGCAGCTCGGACATGGAATCCACCACATCATTATCTGGAGCATCCGGAAATACTTCGGGTAATGGAGGCGACATACCTGGCACTTTGAAGCTCTGCAGAAGAGAAGAATAATTTGTTAGCAAACAAACGCAAATACAATGCAGTCGAAAATAGAGCTACCGCACGGATCTACACCTGTGGAACAGGAAGCGAAGAAGAAAACGGAGGAGTCAGCGACTTCCCCGGGATATCCTCTCTATCCTTGAACTTCAGCAGCGAACGAAGGGCCCTGTCGAGATCTCCCTGGGAGAATTTCTTAGTCGAAACCCTCGTCGTATCACGGCGGCCAGCATAAAGGAACATCGGGTGCGCCCTATCCTGGAGTGGATGCACCCGACGCTCAAGAAAAGTGCGGATGATATCCACACCGTTCACTTCCTTCTTCGGAATCAACTGGAGATCCTCCACTCGACGATAGAGAGCCTCTATCTCCGCCACCTCGCCATCCAAGATCTGGTTTTTCTAAGACCTTTTCGGCTCGATCTTTTGGGAGGGGTCGAAAGGAACAAGACCAAAATCCTGCCCAGGCACTATGGAGTCGCGGATATAAAACCATCACCTCCGCCAATACTGGACATATTCGAACATGGAAAAGAAAAGAAAAGCAGATTGGGTTTGAGGGAGATGATGCAACCCCCAATGGGATAAACACCATCCGAACCAGATTGCCACTTCACGGAATACAGTTTCCGGAAGAGGCCAAAGTGCGGCTCGATACCGAGCCAGCACTCGCAGAAAGTGATAAAACAAGCAATGTGAAGAAGAGAATTGGGGGAAAGATGGTGCAATTGGACACCGTAGAAAAAGCAGTCCACGAAGGAAGTCGTGGACTGGGAAGGAAAATCCGTGAATGACGAAGGCAAGGAACATAACCCGAAACCCAGCGGGGGGACGGGGGATTACCTTGTTGCCTGGGAGTTTTACGGCCTCCCTATCCTGCGGGATCAAGCCCCGCTCATGAAGCTTGCGGAGATCACTCTCCCGCATCTCCGATCGCCGCCAGCCACCGTCGGTGACATGGGTAACGGCGGCACTCTTCTTCCCTCCAGCATCGCTGGTACCACCGCAGAAGAAGACTTCTTCAGCTTTCCCATTGCGGTACGGCGGCGCCGGCGGCAAGAGCGCAATATGGAAGAAGGAAATGTGGAAGGATACTCCAGCGCAGCAAGAACTCTCAGAGAACAAGGAAGCAGTGAAACGAGAATAGCTGCGGTGAAAACAAACTAAAGTTTTCCCCAATGATTATTAAGACGAAGATGATGCACGATAGCCGTCCATCGAGAAGACCTAACGCCAACGGCAGGATCTGGCCATACACGTGTCAGCATCGCAACGAACCGTCGCTAACACGCCGTCCACTATGCATGGAAATCGAGGCGACGCCGTAATTATCTCCATGCCGCGCGTGACAGGTCAATTCAAGGTCAGAAAGTGGGACCCATGTTCGTCCAGTCAAGTCATCTCTGGCGTAGCAGACGCTTGAGGTCATCGATCGTCAGCACTGACGTCATCAAAAGCTACACAAGCAATAGCTACAATGTCTTCGGCTTCAACGCTAAGAGTACTCACTCGAATCTACGATTCGAACAATTACTCGGGGGCTACTCCTATCAGGAGCGCTGGCCGCGCACCCGAAGAATGAACAACACGTTACAAAACCAAATTGTTTCTTCGAGTTCTACGTCGAGTCTACGACTCCACTACGGACTCGAGGGCTACTCCCATAGGGAGGACGGATTTAAGCATCCGAAAAAATTTGTGTCCTACGGACCTGACACTGAACAACGGCTGAATTAAAGTCTCCGCTCTAGTCTACGACTCGAACAGACACTCGGGGGCTACTCCCATAGGGAGCACTGGTCGCTCACCCTATAAAATTTCGACTGCGATCCTTCGGATCAGTATGCAAAAACTTTTCGGCAACTCTGCCCCAATTAACGCTAAGTGAGTAACATTCTCCTTGGCCACCCGAAACACCTCCGCGGTGATAAAATTCGGATGTTGTGTCTGCGGCGCAAAGATAAGACTTACAGATATCATTTGATGGCCTGGTAACGCACACAACTGCGCTCTGCTAGAATAAACTCGTGCCAACAGGCGCGATGAAAAATCCCGACGGACGTGTTGGGTACATCAATTAAACTCACTAGAATTCCACACCTATAAGTCCTCCGCGGCCTGAGTTGAATTACGCCAGCATATGTTTCGGGTTCGAGTCGAGGGACTCGAAACTGAAGAAGATCGTGTTGTTTTGTCCTAAGACAGTTAACTGACCCTGATCCGTCGGGAGAGTCAGGCACACGTATCAACAATCCCTACACATTCTCTTGAAAGACAGAGTTGCACCCGAAGGATTAAAGAGTCCTCAGCCGAATCTATGATTCGACTGAACACTCGGGGGCTACTGACATGGTTATACCCCACGGGGAATCTAGGGTTGGAAGCCATGTTTACTCACACTCGATAGACATCCTGGTGGTGCCTTGGGTGCCAAATGACCTGGTATGTCCTGCCTATGATTTTATGAGGGCAGTGGGTCACATGCAAGGGCTCCAGGAGACGTTTTCACGTTTTTTTATTTTGTTTAGATTTGGTTTGGTGTTGCCCAAGAAAATGGCAAAACCCGCCGACGGCCATGGCAACGCGACGATTGGTGCAATCTTGAACCCAGGCAAGCATCTAGCCTAGGTACCCCATGGGGCACCCCAAACCATTTTCCCTGAAAATTGAGAGTGTATTATAGGGTACATACAGTTAGAAACCGCATTTACCGGGCCGTAACTCTTAAAAAATATAGTACATGTCTGCACCACGAGATAAATACCCACCTCCCAGGAATGGCCATGCACCATGGTGTAGCATGCGTGGAAATTGCCTCGGGCCCATGGGCGAGCCTTATTCTTGCACCTACTTTGGGAAAACACTGGTTTTTTGGGTTCAGAATATGGAAAGTCGAGATTTCTCCAAAGCACCACGAATATCTAGTTGGATAAGTCGCTTGCAATGCCGAGAGGGAGCTAGGTTCCGTGTATGGGCTCAATCCATGGAGTGGTTCCATGTTCTGGGTAGAGAGGGGGGATCTAGGGTCGGAAGCCATGTTTACTCATACTCGATAGACATCCTGGTGGTGCCTTGGGTGCCAAATGACCTGGTATGCCCTGCCTATGATTTTATAAGGGCAGTGGGTCACATGCAAGGGATCTAGGAGCCGTTTTCACATTTTTTTTTATTTTTTTAGATTTTGTTTGGTGCTGCCCAAGAAAATGGCGAAACCCGCCGGCGGCCGCGGCAACGCGACGGTCGGTGCAATGTTGGACCTAGGCATGCATCCAACCTAGGTACTCCATGGGGCACGCCAAACCATTTTTCCCCGAAAATTAAGAGTGTCTTATAGGGTACATAGAGTTAGAAACCGCACTTACATGGCCATAACTCGGAAAAAATACAATATATGCCTACACCATGAGATAAATACCCACCTCCCGGGAATGGCCATGCACCATAGTGTAGCATGCGTGGAAATTGCCTCGGGCCCATGGGCGTGCCCTAATCTTGCACCTCCTTTGGGAAAACACCGGTTTTTGGTGTTCAGAAAATGGAAAATCGATATTTCTCCAAAGCACCACAAAATCTCTAGTTGGAGAAGTCGCTTGCGATGCCGAGAGGGAGCTAGGTGCCGGGTTTGGGCTCAATCCATGGAGTGGTTCCATGTTCTAGGAAGCGAGGGGGGAATCTAGGGTTGGAAGCCATGTTTACTCACACTCGATAGACATCCTGGTGGTGTCTTGGGTGCCAAATGACCTGGTATGACCTTGACATGGTTATACCCCACGGGTACACGATCTCAGCATACGTGGCCCAGCCCAAGGAAGGCCCACGGAAAATATACGCTGGCCCATGAAGATTTTCGGGTGGCCAAGGCCCATGACGCCTTCGGATCCTTGGAGAGCAAGACTAGAGTAGATAGGAAATTCAAAGGGGTAAACCCTAGAACCTGTAACCGACTAGATCTGTGTGCCCGGGACCTGCCTAAGTCTATATAAAGGCCAGGAGGGCACGACCTAGATCTCTCTCTCTCTCTCATACCTCCGCATACACACCTCCACGCCAGATTGCATCTGCGCACCCCTGTAATCACCGGTTCCGCCGTAATCAAGAGCAGACAAGCAGGAGTAGGGTTTTCCCTCCGGGGCCTGAACCTGGGTAAACCTCGTGTCCCCGTGTTGCTTGTTTGCTAACCGTTCCGCGATCTCCAGCATCCCCATCTTCTCCAAAACCCAAGTCCATAACAATAGGCATTGACGAGATCAAACCTCGTCAGCCCTGCCTATGATTTTATGAGGGCAGTGGGTCACATGCAAGGGCTCCAGGAGTCGTTTTCATGTTTTTTTTATTTTTTTTAGATTTTGTTTTGTGCTGCCCAAGGAAACGGCAAAACCGGCCGGCGGTCACAACAACGCGACGGTCGGTGCAATGTTGGACCCAGGCATGCGTCCAGCCTAGGTACCCATGGGGCACCCTCCTAAGAAATTGAGAGTGACTTATAGGGTACATACAGTTAGAATTTGCATTTACCGGGCCGTAACTCGAAAAAAATACAGTACATGCCTGCACCACGAGATAAACACCCACCTCCCGTGAATGTCCATGGATCATGGTGTAGCATGCATGGAAATTGCCTCGGGACCATGGGCGCGCCCTAATCTTGCACCTCCTTTGGGAAAACGCCGGTTTTTCGGGTTCAGAATATGGAAAGTCGAGATTTCTCCAAAGCACCACGAATCTCTAGTTGGAGAAGTCGCTTGTGATGCCGAGAGGGAGCTAGGTTCCGCGTTTGGGCTCAATCCATGGAGTGGTTCCATGTTCTGGGTAGCGAGGGGGGATCTAGGGTTGGAAGCCATGTTTACTCACACTTCATAGACATCCTGGTGGTGCCTTGGGTGCCAAATGACCTAGTATGCCCTGCCTATGATTTTATGAGGGAAGTGGGTCACATGCAAGGGTTTTAGGAGCTATTTTCACATTTTTTTTATTTTTTTAGATTTTGTTTGGTGCTGCCCAAGAAAATGGCGAAACCCGCCGGCGGCCGCGGCAACGCGATGGTCGGTGCAATCTTGGACCCAAGAATGCATCCAGCCTAGGTACTCCATGGGGCACCCCAAACCATTTTTCCCCGAAAATTGATACTGTCTTATAGGGTACATACAGTTAGAAACCGCATTTACCGGGCCGTAACTCGGAAAAAATACAGTACATGCCTGCACCACGAGATAAATACCCACCTCCCAGGAATGGCCATGCACCATAGTGTAGCATGCGTGGAAATTTCCTCGGGCCTATGGGCGCGCCCTAATCTTGCACCTCCTTTGGGAAAACACCTGTTTTTGGGGTTCAGAAAATGGAAAATCGAGATTTCTCCAAAGCACCACAAAATCTCTAGTTGGAGAAGTCGCTTGCGATGCCGGGCGGGAGCTAGGTGCCGGGTTTGGGCTCAATCCATGGAGTGGTTCCATGTTCTGGGCAGCAAGGGGGAATCTAGGGTTGGAAGCCATGTTTACTCACACTCGATAGAGATCCTGGTGGTGTCTTGGGTGCCAAATGACCTGGTATGCCCTGCCTATGATTTTATGAGGGCAGTGGGTCACATGCAAGGGCTCCAGGAGCCGTTTTCACGTTTTTTTTAGATTTTGTTTTGTGCTGCCCATGGAAACGGCAAAACCGGCCGGCGGTTGCAACAACGCGACGGTCGGTGCAATGTTGGACCCAGGCATGCATCCAGCCTAGGTACCCATGGGGCACCCCAAACCATTTTTCCTAAGAAATTGAAAGTGACTTATAGGGTACATACAGTTAGAAACCGCATTTACCGGGCCGTAACTCGAAACAAATACAGTACATGCCTGCACCACGAGATAAATACCCACCTCCCGTGAATGGCCATGGACCATGGTGCAGCATGCGTGGAAATTGCCTCGGGCCCATGGGCGCGCCCTAATCTTGCACCTCCTTTGGGAAAACACTGGTTTTTCGGGTTCAGAATATGGAAAGTCGAGATTTCTCCAAAGCACCACGAATCTCTAGTTGGAGAAGTCGCTTGTGATGCCGAGAGGGAGCTAGGTTCCGCGTTTGGGCTCAATCCATGGAGTGGTTCCATGTTCTGGGTAGCGAGGGGGATCTAGGGTTGGAAGCCATGTTTACTCACACTTCATAGACATCCTTGTGGTGCCTTGGGTGCCAAATGACCTGGTATGCCCTGCCTATGATTTTATGAGGGCAGTGGGTCACATGCAAGGGATCTAGGAGCTATTTTCACCTTTTTTACTTTTTTAGATTTTGTTTGGTGCTGCCCAAGAAAATGGCGAAACCCGCCGATGGCCGTGGCAACGCGACGGTCGGTGCAATCTTGGACCCAGGAATGCATCCAGCCTAGGTACTCCATGGGGCACCCCAAACCATTTTTCCCCGAAAATTGAGACTGTCTTATAGGGTACATAAAGTTAGAAACCGTATTTACTGGGCCGTAACTCGGAAAAAATATAGTACATGCCTGCACCACGAGATAAATACCCACCTCTCGGGAATGGCCATGCACCATAGTGTAGCATGCGTGGAAATTGCCTCGGTTCCATGGGCGCACCCTAACCTTGTACCTCCTTTGAGAAAACACTAGTTTTTTGGGTTCAGAAAATGGAAAGTCGAGATTTCTCCAAAGCACCACGAAATCTCTAGTTGGAGAAGTCGCTTGCGATGCCGAGAGGGACCTAGGTGCCGGGTTTAGGCTCAATCCATGGAGTGGTTCCATGGTCTGGGCAGCGAGGGGGGATCTAGGGTTGGAAGCCATGTTTACTCACACTAGATAGACATCCTGGTGGTGCCTTGGGTGCCAAATGACCTCGTATGCCATGCCTATGATTTTATGTGGACAGTGCGTCACATGCAAGGGCTCTAGGAGCCATTTTCACATTTTTTTATATTTTTTAGATTTTGTTGCCCAAGGAAACGGCAAAACCCGCCGGCGGCCGTGACAACGCGACGGTCGGTGCAATGTTGGACCCAGGCATGCGTCCATCCTAGGTACCCATGGGGCACCCCAAACCATTTTTCCTTGAAAATTGAGAGTGTCTTATAGGGTACATACAGTTAGAAACCGCATTTACCAGATCGTAACTCGAAAAAAATACAGTACATGCCTGTACCACGAGATAAATACCCACCTCCCGGGACTGGCCATGGACCATGGTGCAGCATGCGTGGAAATTTCCTCGAGCCCATGGGCGCACCCTAATCTTGCACCAACTGTGGGAAAACGCCGGTTTATCGGGTTCAAAAAATAAAAAGTCGAGATTTCTCCAAAGCACCACGAAATCTCTAGTTGGAGAAGTCGCTTGTGATGTCGTGAGGGAGCAACGTGCCAGGTTTTGGCTCAATCCATGGAGTGGTTCCATGTTCTGGGTAGCGAGGGGGGATCTAGGGTTGGAAGCCATGTTTACTCACACTTCATAGACATCCTGGTGGTGCCTTGGGTGCCAAATGACCTAGTATGCCCTGCCTATGATTTTATGAGGGAAGTGGGTCACATGCAAGGGTTTTAGGAGCTATTTTCACATTTTTTTATTTTTTTAGATTTTGTTTGGTGCTGCCCAAGAAAATGGCGAAACCCGCCGGCGGCCGCGGCAACGCGACGGTCGGTGCAATCTTGGACCCAAGAATGCATCCAGCCTAGGTACTCCATGGGGCACCCCAAACCATTTTTCCCCGAAAATTGATACTGTCTTATAGGGTACATACAGTTAGAAACCGCATTTACCGGGCCGTAACTCAGAAGATATACAGTACATGCCTGCACCATGAGATAAATACCCACCTCCCGGGAATATCCATGCACCATGGTGTAGCATGCGTGGAAATTGCCTCGGGCCCATGGGCGCGCCCTAATCTTGCACCTCCTTTAGGAAAACGCCGGTTTTTCGGGTTCAGTAAATGGAAAGTCGAGATTTCTCCAAAGCACCACGAAATTTCTAGTTGGAGAAGTCGCTTGCGATGCCGAGAGGGACCTAGGTGCCGGGTTTGGGCTCAATCCATGGAGTGGTTCCATGTTCTGGGCAGCGAGGGGGGATCTAGGGTTGGAAGCCATGTTTACTCACACTCAATAGACATCTTGGTGGTGCCTTGGGTGCCAAATGACCTGGTATGCCCTGCCTATGATTTTATGTGGACAGTGGGTCACATGCAAGGGCTCTAGGAGCCATTTTCACATTTTTTTTATTTTTTTAGATTTTGTTTGGTGCTGCCCAAGGAAATGGCGAAACCAGCCGGCGGCCGCGACAACGCGACGGTCGGTGCAATGTTGGACCCAGGCATGCGTCCAGACTAGGTACCCATGGGGCACCCCAAACCATTTTTCCTTGAAAATTGAGAGTGTCTTATAGGGTACATACAGTTAGAAACCGCATTTACCAGATCGTAACTCGAAAAAAATACAGTACATGCCTGCACCACGAGATAAATACCCACCTCCCGGAAATGGCCATGGACCATGGTGCAGCATGCGTGGAAATTGCCTCTAGCCCATGGGCGCACCCTAATCTTGCACCAACTGTGGGAAAACGCCGGTTTTCAGGTTCAGAAAATGAAAAGTCGAGATTTCTCCAAAGCACCACGAAATCTCTAGTTGGAGAGGTCGCTTATGATGTCGTGAGGGAGCAACGTGCCAGGTTTTGGCTCAATCCATGGAGTGGTTCCATGTTCTAGGCAGCGAGGGGGGTCTAGGGTTGGAAGCCATGTTTACTCACGCTTCATAGACATACTGGTGGTGTCTTGGGTGCCAAATGACCTAGTATGCCCTGCCTATGATTTTATAAGGGCAGTGGGTCACATGCAAGGGCTCCAGGAGCTGTTTTCACTTTTTTTATTTTTTTAGATTTTGTTTCGTGTTGCCCAAGGAAACGGCAAAACCCCCCGGCGGTCACGAGAACGCGACGGTCGGTGCAATCTTGGACCCAGGCATGCATCCAGCCTAGGTACCCCATGGGGCACCCCAAACCATTTTTCCCCGAAAATTGAGAGTGTCTTATTGGGTACATACAGTTAGAAACCACATTTACCGGGCCATAACTCGGAAGATATACAGTACATGCCTGCACCATGAGATAAATAGTCACCTCCCGGGAATGTCCATGCACCATGGTGTAGCATGCGTGGAAATTTCCTCGGGCCCATGGGCGCGCCCTAATCTTGCACCTTCTTTAGGAAAACGCCGGTTTTTCGGGTTCAGAAAATGGAAAGTCGATATTTCTCCAAAGCACCACGAAATCTGTAGTTGGAGAAGTCGCTTATGATGCCAAGAGGGAGCTAGGTTCCGGGCTTTGGCTCAATCCATGGAGTGGTTCCATGTTCTAAGCAGCGAGGGGGGATCTAGGGTCTGAAGCCATGTTTACTCACACTCGATAGACATCCTGGTGGTGCCTTGGGTGCCAAATGACCTGTTATACGCTGCCTATAATTTTATGACGGCAGTGGGTCACATGCAAGGGCTCCAGGAGCCATTTTCACATTTTTTTATTTTTTTTAGATTTTGTTTGGTGCTGCCCAAGAAAACGGTGAAACCCGCAAGCGGCCACGACAACTCGACGATCGGTGCATTCTTGGACCTAGGCATGCATCCAGCCTAGGTACCCCATGGGGCATCCTAAACCATTTTTCCCCGAAAATTGAGAGTGTCTTATAGGGTACATACCGTTAGAAACCGCATTTACTGGGTCATAAGTCGAAAAAAATATAGTACATGTCTGCACCACGAGATAAATACCCACCTCCTGGGAATGGACATGCACCATGGTGTAGCATGCGTGGAAATTGCCTCGGGCCCATGGGCGCACCCTAATCTTGTACCTCCTTTGGGAAAATGCCGGTTTTTCGGGTTTAGAAAATGGAAAGTCGAGATTTCTCCAAAGCACCACGAAATCTCTAGTTGGAGAAGTCGGTTGCAATGCCGAGAGGGAGCTAGGTGCCGGGTTAGGGATCAATCCATGGAGTGGTTCCATGTTCTGGGCAGCGAGGGGGGGATCTAGGGTTTGAAGCCATGTTTACTCACACTCGATAGACATCCTGGTGGTGCCTTGGGTGCCAAATGACCTGTTATGCGCTGCCTATAATTTTATGACGGCAGTGGGTCACATGCAAGGGCTCCAGGAGCCATTTTCACATTTTTTTTAGATTTTGTTTGGTGCTGCCCAAGAAAACGGTGAAATCCGCAGGCGGCCACGACAACGCGACGGTCGGTGCAATGTTGGACCCAGGCATGCGTCCAGACTAGGTACCCATGGGGCACCCCAAACCATTTTTCCTTGAAAATTGAGAGTGTCTTATAGGGTACATACAGTTAGAAACCGCATTTACCAGGCCGTAACTCGGAAAAAATACAGTACATGCCTACACCACGAGATAAATACCCACCTCCCGGGAATGGCCATGCACCATGGTGTAGCATGCATGGAAATTGCCTCGGGCCCATGGGCGCGCCCTAATCTTGCACCTCCTTTGGAAAAATGCCGGTTTTTCAGGTTCAGAAAATGGAAAGTCAAGATTTCTCCAAAGCACCACAAAATCTCTAGGTTGAGAAGTCCCTTGTGATGCCGAGAGGGAGCTAGTTGCCGGGTTTGGGCTCAATCCATGGAGTGGTTCCATGTTCTTGGGAGCGAGGGGGATCTAGGGTTGGAAGCCATGTTTACTCAGATTTTCCCTCTATGCTAGTCACGAATACTCAGAAAAGCTCATACTATAGCTCACGGAGAAACCAACACGCCCTGATTAGTCAGACAATTGTCACGCGGATCGTGCCAGCCAACCGTTGATCCTCTTTGATCCAATGGCCATACAAAATTGTTATAGTAGCAACATCCCAGTATTATTACACACGACATGGTAGTTAGCACAATTACAATGTAGGACGTGGTAGTTAAATATGTAATAACAATACTAACAACAGAACATTACTCGTCGTCTTCATCCTCCTCATCGTCGTTGTCGGTGGCGGCAGCGGTGTCCTCCGATGACTTGTCGGCAACTCCCTCCTCTAATATACGCGCCCTCTCCTTGTCGGAGTCCTCCTTCTACTCGTGGTCCCACGGGTCGACGTCACTCTCCTACGCTTCTGCCTCCAACTGCACCATGAACGCCTCCTCTTTGCCCAAGTCAGAGTCGTCCTCATCGCTGGCTCCTCTATTCCTCCTTCCCTTCTTCATGGTGGTCTCGCATGCTTTCCTCCGACGCTCCTCCATCTTTGCTGCTGCTAGGCGCTCCTCCGTCTCTGCCGGTGCAATGCGCTTCTCGGGTGTGGCAGGTATGACAAGCTTCGACGTAGCGGTGTCCTCGAGCACCGATGTCGATGGATCCAGGCATGGATGGACATGTCATGGTGCCTCAGATGGGTGCCGGCAGGCACGAACGATGCCGCGACGAGCAGGTGATGCAGGACGGTCAGCCATCGGCAAGGATCTGCCACTGCCACAACACGGTTCCATGCTGCGCGAGGAAGTTGTTTGGAAATGCGTGATGGCGGGTACGTAGAGTTGGGTGCCGATCCTGGGGCGCCAGGAGCATCTCATAGTCTAGTCACGTAAAAATTGTGCTACATCGTAAAATATCTATGTACTGAGAGTGTTGTCACGTAACAAACCACAAAATGTGCTATGTGGCAGCGTCAGGAAGTGTCCAGCGTGTGGTTGTCGATGTGGAGTTGAACGTTCCATCATGTTCTGTATGTGCAGTAGTTGCGCGCGTCATGACAACCCCTTTAGCACGCACACACGCTGGACGTGCAGCCCGTAATTACTTCCTCCCTCGTAGTCCCACCCTTATCCACGGGAAACTAGGAGACACGCGCCGAATCCCCCGCTGAACCGTCCATCTCATTAAAGCCAGTCCAATCGAGTCCCATCGTGTGGACTTTGGGGTTTTATTCCCTGGTTCTGCCAGTCATGCTTCTTTGAGAAGGAAGCGACATAGGCCATCGATTAACAAATGAACGGTGGATGTAGGTTGAGATAGCACCGGAGTAAACTGTGGGACTCTTTGACCATTCTCCACCGCACATCACTTTCTTCTTCCTCCTTCCCCCACTTTCCTCCATCTGCATTAGCCATGGCTCCCCGGAGGAGAGGAAGAGGCAGATCGACCATGCATGCGGAGAGAATGGAGAAAAATTGTCGCCTTGGACTTACTGCTCAACCAGCTGCTCAGTCCCCCCCCCCTCGCACAAAGACCCAATCTCCCCTAGCAATGGCGTTGAATGTTCCAGGAGGCTAGGGCTCCTGCCGCTCCCGGTATAGTCTTGTTCTTCTTCTCTATTTTCTTCTTCTTCTATGTCTACTTCTTATTATTATTATGATGCTACATATTCCAGGGCGACCGTGGACCCTAAAAGCAGCATGATGGCGGTGGCAGCACTGCATGTTGCAGCAGGCCAGGGCTCCTCCCGGTACAGTTTTCTTCGTATTATTATTATTATTATTATTATTATTACTATGCTACATTATCTAGGGAGGACGTGGACCCTAAAAGTAGCACGATGGTGGAGGCAGCGCTGCATGTTATAGCAGGCCAGGGCTCCTCCCGATACAGTCTTCTTCTTCTTCTATGTCTACTTCTTATTCTTCTTCTTATTACTATGCTACATATTCTAGGGCAGCCGTGGACCATGAAAGCAGCACAATGGAGGTGGCAGCGCTGTATGTTGCAGCAGGCCAGGGCTCCTCCCGGTACAGTCTTCTTCTTCTTATTTTTCTTCTTCTTCTTATTCTATGTGTATTTCTTCTTCTTATTGTTACTATGCTACATATTCTAGGGCGGCCATGGACCCTAAAAGCAGCACGATGGCGGCGGCTGCGGTGACCCAGCATACCACTGCATGTGTAGTATACTATAGTCGTTGACATGACATCCACAAAACACCGTTCCATAAATATCACATCCCTCAGAGTGGTACAACAGAAACATTGCGGGTCCATATTACAGACATACACACGTTATTATTATTACAATACCGGAAGTGCAAGACTTCCAAAAGATTCAACTTACAAACCAAAATATAAGTGTTTCAGCGGAATTTAAAAGTACCAACTCCGACTAGGAGTTGAGCTCAGTAGCTTATTCTATAGAGTTCATGTTGTTCGGCTCCGTTGGTTACTACTAACTAGGATACTTAGTTGGACTCATTATCGTCAACACCATAGCGGATTTCGTAATCCACTCCTTCAACACCTCCGGACAGATCAGGTTCCTCATAGAACATGTCTTCTTGACATTCGGCTACATACATTGGCACGTCTTAGGGATCCTCAGAGTCTAAGCAAGGGATCAAAGGAAAGAATGAGTAATAGCGTTACCCAACAAGTTCATTATATGCAAGGTGGGAAGTTTGATGCTCTAACTACCACCTCGGATTATAAATCCTTGGCACTATGCAGTTTTTGTAAATCTTTCTTCAAAAATTGATTTTATTAAAAAAACTATGACAATCATCCTTCACAGGTTGACTAGAACTTTCATGGAGTTCCTTTCCTGCCGCGTTCGTAGCTCCTTCCCGAAACAGGGAGTAACAAGTTATAGTTCTTACACTCTGCAGAGGTGCGTTACTTTACCCATGAGAGATCAAATCCTTGTTGCACAACCGGGCGTACTTTCCCATCCATAATTCCATGATGTGGGGCCAAGTAGTTGGTCCAAGCCAATCACTGCCCCCTTCGCGACCTTGCATGCCTCCTTGGTGTACACCATGCCCACATAATGAATTACGGCAATGGTTTGTACAAACCGTTAGATGCCAAAACTATCATGGGACGATGAGGGTTCCCACCCATATGCTGCATATCCTCTACGAATTACCAATTAATATGCACGCTACAAGGATAACAGCCACGACCTGCACATCTGGCTTCATGCGAGAGGAAGAAGATACAGCTGACTTCTCTGTCCCATTCCAAATCTCATGGCTAACGTGTAATATACGGCGCTAGAATCACTGATGTCAAGGGTTATTAAGTCCCTACTTGATCATCATTGCTTGCAACTAGAACCCTAAGTTCCATTTCTCCATTATATCATCACTTAGGATGATATCTATGATTTCTTTATTGTGGAAATAATATTTTCTTTCTTTTATAGCATATATGATAACACACAATTTGCAAATACTTCGATAAAGACTCTTCAAAGGACATGAGCAAGTGATGAACTTGCCTTGTGATGGCAAGGTAGTGAAGTCTGATGCTTGCACTGGACCTTGAGCTTCTATGTCTACAAAAACATCATTATTGCCCGGTAAGGACAATATTTAAAGAAGCAAAATGATTATGCAAGTAATGTAATGCATTTTTTAATTATATATGCATTTACCCTAAATAAGGTGCCCTTAAATGATGATTAAGCATTTATAAATATTAATTTTTAATACTTATAGCATATATTATTTTATTTTATTTCCTTTTATTTGCCTTTTATTGATTTAATAATTCTTTTAAGAATTATCAATTATACATTAAAAAAATTATTAAATATTTATTTAGTATTTTTAAAAAATACTATAATGTTAAAATATAATGAAAGTGAATTTTATTTATTTTTATCATCTTTCAATAATGTTGTAAAATTCCATAAGGAATATATAAATTACAAAATTCTTTAAAAAAATTAATGTCTAAAATTTTATATTCTATTTTATTTGGATAGATTGGATTATTGTAAATCCAAAAATATTTTATTTATAATTTTTGGACTTTTATTTTATTTTCTAGAATTTAATTAATTCTAGGGGTATTTTGGTCTTTTCCTTTTTATTCAAACAGGCCTGGAATTGTTTCTGGGCTGGTTGTACTTATTGGGTCCTGGTGGCCCATTAGTCCTAGACAAAAGAACCACCCCGAAGGGTTTGGCCCAGCTCGGCGCACTCCTTACTTCCTCTCTCTCTCCCTCGAGCTTATCCTCTCCTCCTCTGTCCCCGACCCTGTGGTCGGCGATGCCGCCACCGGCGATTCCCATCGCCGTAGGCCGTTCTGGTCGCTGTCGTGGTGCAACAGGGGGTTGTCGGTGACGCCGTTCGTTCTATCCAATTGGATTCGAGCCTGGGGCTCTCCTGCAATGGATCGATGTCGTCCCGAACCCTAGGGTTTGGGGGTTGGCATGGATTCAAGTGTTGCCGGGGTCGTCGTGCGTCGATGTGATGTTCTGCACCTCTAGTCATGATCAGGGTCGCTGTCGTGGCGCTGTGCGGGTTGCAGCGCCCCCTCTGGGGTGCTCCCTGTGCCGCCATGGTCGTCAGCCCCTCTGCTTCCTCTTCTCATTTCTTCAGAGAGGACCTACAGTGAGTTTGAGTCCTTTTCCCCGGTGCTCTAAGTGCTTGCTGATTCGATGCTAGATGCTGGCAGTGTCCTCTCTTGCTACTGTCTGATTCAGATTGGGATGATTATCCATTTAGGGTTCCTGTTATGTGATTGATCATGTATTGGATGAATTGAATCATGTTTGGATGGTCTATACACATGCTCAATGATTATTGGCCTGAGGCTTGTTGCTTAAGATGATCTATGATGTTTCTGGTGGCTTACTAGATGATTTGATGCTTGGATTGTATCATATTCAAATGATATAGTTGCTTGGGAATCATGCTTGATTAAGTCAGTGACTTGATAGGTTTTCACTGTCATCTTTGGGTCTATGATCATGATTATGACATGATGAAATCATTGTCCTGGTGCTGTTGGCTTAGAACAAATGTGTGGTTTGAGATCATCATGATCTCAAACAGTGAAGTGTACCATTGAATATCCTAGTTATGGTTCATGTGTTAATAGGAAAATGATTAGTTAAGTTGATTGTTTGAACTTGTGATGATTAAATGTCTATCCTGATTCATAATGGATTGTTCTTGTGACACCATCATGGTATGGCACACAAGTTTGATTCTAACCCACTGATTGGGTTGTTTTAGGCTTAAGACAAACTTGGCTTTATAAGATAAATAGAGATGCTCTTCTCTGAATTCCCTAAGACCAATGATGTTGGTCTGAGGCTTAGGGATTCAGATCTTATTTAGTTGATTCATCTAGATAGTCCTGGTAGTGGTACCAGCTATTCTTTATTGAATCAAAGCTTGAAAAAATGATAGTGAGCTTGATCATTCTATGGATCCCAAAGATTTGTTTCTAAGGTGCTACCTTTCCTTTAGGGATGTGCCTAGAAATAGATAATAGGTATTTGTATGATTGAATTGTAAAATATAGTTTGACAACCAGAGCAAGGATGTTGCTCTGAGCTCTGGTTGGATCTTGGTACCTTGCTGTTTGCTTTTAGAGTTTAAAAATCCCTATGATGGATTCACCCCACTTGGGTGTTTTCTGAGGGTTTGTTTTGTAAAACAACACATGCTTTTCTCTAAATGAGATGATTAGATCATGTGAAGGTTTTATGAAACTCACCACAGACTCTGATGTTAGTGGAGTAAGTTGGTGATGATCTTGATCTGGTTTTGCTGGACTCTTGTGCTTGATCTTGAGCTAATCTGCTCCTCCTAGATCCTGGGCTTGATCTTGCTATCCACCTGATCCATTCCCCTCCTTATGTCACCATCCTGGTGATATGATCTTGCTTTGGTTGGTTTGGTTGCTGGTTGTGGTGCTTGGTTAGCTATTGTCTACACTGGTTGTTCTTGTGTGTTGTGTAGTGGAGAGATGCACTAGTTCCTCTCCACGGCTGTGCTTGTGGTTTTGTGAGTTTGGGCCGTTCTGTGAGGTCGACAACACACCACATGCATGCTGGTGTGTGTCCCGCCTGTGTGCCTTCTATGCACTTGTGGATATGTTCAGAATCTAGAAACTTACTATTACCTGGTTACTTTCACCTGGCTGGTGGATTTGTCCCTCTTGGCTGTTATTTGACTTTTGGCTTTAAATTTATGAAAGATGGATTCTTTCATATTGGTGAAACTTCCCCCTTTTTATAAATTTCTCAATGATGAATTTGTCAAGTGCATTTCACTGACATGTCTGAGAGAAATAATATTAACACTAACCTTCTTTTGGTTTTATTTAGTCTTTGTTTTGCAGGTACAGATATATGGATGAAGATTTAGTTTAGGTTTAGTTATAGAGTAGTTATAGAATAATCCAATGTACTTTTCTTATTCTTTTGTAATTTTCATTTTATTATTTTGTAATCTTCATTTTATTCCATTGTAATAAAGATTATATTATTAATAATAAAGAATATTCTTATTCTTTATTCTTTTGTAAATTGTGAAGTTTAGAAATGGTTTCAGTAAGTTACATTCTTTGTAAATTGCTTATATAATGATAATATGAAATGAATTTTCATATCCATAATTGTCTTCTTTGAATAATGTTTTGAGTTAGATTAGTTAACTCCTAATTAAATCAAGATTCAAACCTTATGTCTAGTTCATTTGAATTCTAATTCAAACACTCAGGTTTAAAATTCAAATTCATTTTAAAACACATAATTCCTTAAATATCATATCAAAATTGATAACAATCATCCTTTAATACTAAACCTAATCTCAAAGTATGAAAGAAACATTGATCACTTAAGGTTTTTATTTGGCAAAAAATTTACCCACATTTTCACAGATGAATGCATGCAACAATCCATATTCCTAAATCTACCCTTCGTTAGTTTCTAAATGCTGGGATGTTACAGCGGCGCTGCATGTTGCAGCAGGCCAGGGCTCCTCCCGGTACTATGCTACATATTCTAGGGCGGCTGTGGACCTTGAAAGCAGCACGATGGTGGCGGCGGCGCTGAATGTTGCAGCAGGCCAGGGCTCCTCCCAATAAAGTCTTCTTCTTCTTACTCTTCTACATATTCTAGGATGGTCGTGGATCCTAAAACCAGCACGATGGCGGCGGCATCGTAGGACCCGTTTGGCACTGCTCCTCGGCTCAGCGAGGTAGGAAATCCCGACATGCATTTGGTTTTATTTTTTAGATTCTAAATGTGGAAATATTATCGTGTCTGCCCGCAAGTAGCCTCAAAGTAGGGACCACGCTCAATCTTCGTAGACACATTTGGGGTTTTGTGACTTGAATATTGTGCTTCCCTGGAACATGCAGTATAGTTATAGAGTGCCTATTTTAAATAACATGAACGATGCAGCAAGCGAAGGCCGATTGCTGTGACAAGGTGGCCGGGATCAATGCCAAGATAGACAACCAACTGCAGGGTGCACGCTCCCTAACCCAGGTTGATGATCGCCTTCGAAGGCATTGTCGCTGCAGAAGGAGATCACGCTTGATTTTTCACCTACCATCAGGAGGCTCGAAGCAGAGCACGACGAGCTGCATAGGGTGATCGACGAGCTGCAGAAGTTGATCGCACACAGCTTGTCCAAACAAGACCTGGCCATCAACTTAATTATGAAGCTCTTGCGTGACAAGAAGAATCTCTAGGATAGATGTGTCCTCCTGCTGGACGAAGCCACCGAGACACACAGAGAACGCATCATCGAAGCAAAGGCTGCCATCGAAGCCTACAATGATAGGGACCGTTGCCTGGATGCATTGAGACAGATGAAGGAAGACATGGGCCGAGGTCTTACCGTGCCCAAGAGTCCAAACAAGGAGAACGGGGAGCCAACGGTAATGCCCAATTCAGATTCAGAGTAGGGGGAGGGGGCAGGAAACTCAGTTCATGCTCCGCTGCTTTTGTAATTTATACATGTCGTGCAATTAAGCAATCTTGGAGCAACTCCTTATTTCTCGGTTTATCTTACTTGCCTATCAACTTAATTATGGGTTTGTGTTCTCATGAATGGTCATCATCCTTTATTTCCATTATGTATCTAAGCTTGGAATTAGATTATGACTATGCCACTACTATTTGGTTACATTGGAAAAACCCACAGCACCCTTAGTTGGATATAGTCCCACGTTGCTTTGAAATTCAAATTAGGACTATTCCACTACTTTATCCCATTGAATTAGGAAAATTAAGTTTTATTGCTCTGAAATTGAAATTAGAACTGTGCCACTACTTTATCCTGTTGAATTGGGAAAGATAGGCTTTATTGCTCTGAAATTGAAATTAGGACTGTGCCACTACTTTATCCTTTTGAATTGGGAAAATAGGCTTTATTGCTTTGAAATTAAAATTAGGACTGTGCCACTACTTTATCCTTTTGAATTGAGAAAAAAGCTATATTGCTCTGAAATGGAAATTAGGACTGTGCCACTACTTTATCCTGTTGAATTGGGAAAAAGGGCTATATTGCTCTGAAATTGAAATTAGGACTATGCCACTACTTTATCTTGTTGAATTGGAAAAAAGGGTATATTGCTCAGTCATATAAATTAGAAGTATGCCACTAGTTTATCTAGTTGAATTGGGAAAAACCTATATTGCTCTGACATTATCTCTGGAATTAGGACTATGCCACTACTTGATTCTGTTAAATTTGTACAATCCTTGATTGCTCTGTCCTTCAAATTATGACTTTGACACTAGTTAATTGTTTAAATTGTGGAAACTAACCACATATTTTTGTTGCAGCAGAAGAGGCAAAAGCTCAACCCAGAACTGCCGACCTGGCTAAAGGACAATATGGCTATCCAACTGCAGAAGCAGAATTTTTAGAAAGTGTCCCATGACCGCCTGAGAGAAGAAGTGACCATCCTTTGTGACAAGTGCCATAGTCTGAAGGTGGACATCGCCGGCTGGAAGGAACTTCACGAGAAAAGTATCGCCTCAGCACGTGCGAAGGAGGACATCATCAAGGATCTCATGGTGGATAATCTTAAGCTTACTGATAATCTTGTCGCTTCCCAGACGGAGCGCTTGAACCAGCGGGAGGCGCACGTCCAAGTACTGATGGAGCAGGTAAAAACCAAAGCAGACATGACCGAACGAACCCTCGAACTGGAGCTTCTCAAAAAGGAACACGACCATCTCTGCGCCAGGCTCAATGCAAACTATATGTTCCTCTGAAGTTAGTTTACAAACTATGTGTTCTGACGGACCAAATCGTGTTTTATCCATGTGTAGTAGTGATATTGTAAACGCGAACCTCTCTCTATGCAAACTATGCTTTCTTCTAAAAGGTTATTTTGCTCAAGGATTGAGTTTGGATTAGTCAAGATATCACAACTGCAAGTCTTATAGTTAACTAGTTTTAGATATTGCCATGGCACAAATTATTCATCTAAAATTTCCTTGATCATCTATAGCTTGTCCTTGTTCACCTCGTGCTCCTTCTTCAGATCCTTCAACAGCTCCGCAATGCAGTACTCTAGCTTCTTGTTCTCTTCCATGAGTTGATCCCTCTCCTTTTCCGCCTTCTGAATCTTCCGTGCGGTTCCCACCACCAAGATCCCATTGATTGTGTCATTTAGTTCTGACCGCAAATGCTTGATTTCCTGTTCCAGCTCCTTATTTCCTACCAAGAGCTTGTAATTTTCTATAGCTGCATCATGGGAATCTTTAAATCTCCCCGACCTTTCGAGCTCATACATATCCCACAACTAGGCCAAACATTTCTTAAGTGCATTTGGCCACTCAAGATCCACCCACTGTACTGCTTTACACATCGGGCCAACCTAAAAAAACACAGGACCTAATTATCAACATAACACTACAAAATTTTCTTCATGTTGCCATTGTACATAACAAAAGAAAACCTGATTTGTACAGCCCAAAAATCTTCTTCCAGTGTTACTGCCTTCAAATGCATCATATTTCCTCAGTTTTAGCCCATGGTCACATGGTACTTCCCAATAGAGATCTAGGCCCTCCCAATCGGGGTCGTAGATCGTGAGTGGTACCTATAAGGGAACGAAAAGCTAGAAATAAACACGATTGCATGCACATTTCAAGTCTTGGGTCGAGGTAATTACCAATGACCAACCATTGCCGAGAAAACAGAGGAACTCACATCGGGGAGGGAAGACTCGATGTCGAAGAGAAAGCTGTCGCTGCTCGACTGGTCGTCCTCGTCGTTCAGGCATGGCGGAATGCGGCAAGCAACGCTGGCCGGGCGGCGGTGAGAGAGAGAGAGAGAGAGAGAGAGAGAGAGAGAGAGAGAGAGAGAGAGAAGGAGTGGGGAAAGTGAAGTGTGTCAACGTTGCAACATTGACTAAATTGTCATGCTACAATGGTTTAATTGATGCAATGTCCCGTGGTTGGATTACTATCTCATATCTAATAGTTTCTCTTCCTTCATTTTTAATTTGTAATATTAATCATGTACTTCCTCCTTCCCAATTTGTTTGACTTATAACAACATACAAAATATTATATACCGAACAATATAGGATTATGGTTTAGGGTCTAATGAACTGTTTATTGTACTAACCCCTTAACCCTTATTCCTAAATCCTAGACCTGTGCGTCCAATAGATCATTGTCTCCTACTTAGTAAGTTTTTTATTGATCCCATAGAGCATTATATTACATCATAATCATGTCAACTACAACGTACTTATATATCACCTTATTCAGTGATGGTTTCAATGAATGATATGTCCCCAAATCCCAATAGCTCACGGCACATTATATTACAATCTCTCAACAATCATAATCTCAGAAACAAATTTATCACATCATCTTAGCAAACACAATCATGTTAACTACTATGTACTTGTGTCTTATTACAACAACGATGCTTTCATCGAGTGATATGTCCGAAAATCTCAACAGCTCATAGAACATCGGATTGCAATCTCTGAACAAACACGACCACATCAACATAGTTTCAAAGAAACAACAATCTTTGTTACAAATACAAGCAGGGGAGCCCTACGGTCTATCTGACAAGCCCTAGGTAGCAGCTCTTATCAGATCTGATCAACGTCTATCACCTTGTTCTGTTTAGCCACAGCAGGGGCCTCTGCATCCACTACAACCTATCTAACAACATCAAAAATGGCAGCCAGGAAGAACACCCTCCTGGTTTGCTTCTTTTGTTGCATAATTTGCATCAGATCATCTGTATCCAAAACCTCTATGAACTCCTTCTTATGTTGCCACCATCGGAGTCGTGCCATCTGCTTAGGGCCAATAATGATTTCCTTACCAATCATCTCTCTCGGTTCAAAAAGAGTTATGTTTTTGAAATCGGCGGCTATCTCCAGAGTACATGACGAAATTTGCTTACTAACTCCGCCATCAAGTTTTGTTGTGTATGAATCCACCTCCATGTGTATATTGAACTTAGCTTGATCAGCATCTTGTGGTCCGTAAACTCGAGCAGCAGAAGCTCTGGCAGCAAGATCTCTAGTATCTGCATACATATCTGTTGGGAATATGCCCTAGAGGCAATCATGTATGATGAGATTTCCCATTGTATTCATAAAGTTATTAAGTAGTCCTTGTATAAACATCTTATGTGTATCATTGAATATGTGATTCGGTTGTGGAACTATGCATTCATGTTGTTTGTACTAAATATCCTTGGTCACTGAGGTTGTGCTGGACACACAACTTAGACCAATGTGAAAGGTGGCTTGATGACTCGGTTCCACTTGTCATGGGCATGGAGATGCTATTCCAACTTACACAGATTCGGCTAAAGATTTTAGCGAGTCGGATTGACCCATATTGAGGTACAACGAACTAGTTGTCATTTGTATATATCAATCAATGTAATCCTTAGACCTGAGGTTATTGCATAGTCCGAGTTGAGGATCACAGATCCGTAACTGGGCAGTTATAAAAGCAGGGTTCGGGTCTACTGAGAATTAAGCTGCGTGATGTGAATAACCAAGATGGGATTTTGCCCCTCCACTTGGAGAGATATTCTCTGGGCCCTCTCGGATGATATGATTCGGAAAGCATGGCCATGCACGACTCAGTTAAGTGTTAACTGAGGTGATCAACTAAGAGTTAGTCAGGTGAATCACTTATCTCGGATCGAGAAGAGAGTCGGACTATTTAAGGGATGACAATTATTCGCCTATAGTCTGACAAGGTATATCGTGAGGCAAAAGGGACTCGGACGTAAGTCGCATTGGAAAGGCAAGTCATCATGACTCTTTGGTACTTGGGAGTCGGCACGTTCTGCTAGGAGCCACTACCGACTGATAGATTGAGAGTCGGACTCCAATCGTGTCCAAGTAGCCATGAGCCTACGGGGTCACACACTTAAGAGCGAGAGCAAGTTCAGATTGGATCTGAACCTGTAATCTGGTTGGGTTGGACCTAAACCGGATTAGGACTGAGTTAGTGAGTTGGACTCACAGTGACTAGTGTTATATGGGCTTTAGTGAATGGGTCGCGCGAGCAGAGCCCATGTTCACTCCCTATATATAGTGGAGCACCGTAACCCAGAAAGGTTAATCGTTGTTCAGTTAGGTCATTCCATGTGTTGGAAACCCTAGCTCCACAGCATTCCTGCCGCCGTAACGAACCTAGCAGTTCGCCGTCGGTGCTCCTCCTTATACGTGTGGATACCAGGAGAGGTGTTGTACGTTCAGCACCAGGACGATAGGATCGTGAGGACTGCACTGCATCAACTGACACGTTACTCCGGTAATCTGCAACTGCGCGTCTAGTGGTAAACCTCGTGGCCTTCTACCTCAGCTAGATCTTGGGATCACCACGTTAGAGGAAAAAGTTTTGTTTTATCTCTGTGTGGCCCAACAATATCATCGTTTCAACTTTCACCTGACGATCAGCTGCATAACACTCCCAAAGCATCTGAAGCTCATGGGAGTGCTCAATTTGCACATAGGTATCACTCATTTTATGCCACGCCAATTTTGCCCTCTGTCTGGATCCCCAAGGAATTCTAGAATGAAGCATATCTATCAGCTGTGAAACAGACACAAACTCTTTGTAGTTGACAAGCAGACGCACATCCTGCCCGAACACAACCCTCTCGCAACCAAAATCTAGTTTTGCAGTGTACTGGCGGACATGAACCGTGAACTCATATAGGTCCGCTGCATCGAAGTTGTTCCTAATTTGATTAAAAAGGGGACCTTTCAGTTCATTTGACACTACTTTGCAGTAACTAATCTATTTGCAAGATAAGGCACAGATAAGAAAAATTCACCTCTCGCTCTTCTCCCGGGTGGTTTTCTTCGAGATCTGGGTTGCATGACCCTGCACTCCAGCCGAACACTCCCCCGTCGGCCTAGATTTTATCTTCAACCCACTGCTCGTAGGTACCCTATTAGCAGACTTGTGGCTGACCTCCTCGCTAACCTGGGCTGTAGACCCCGCCGCTGCTTCGCTTGTCTGGCATTGTGCCCGAGACGCTGGCTACGACGAAGCCGAATCAGTCGCCGACATAGGTACCACCTTGGCCTCGCTTGACATGTTGCCTCCGGATTCAGTGTGTGTGTCTGTGTGGGTGGGTGGGAGGGGGCAGGGAAAGTATAGAAAAATGACCGTCGCCGCCGCCAAGCCGAATTTAGTGTAGGGGAGAGAGAAAAAGGACCGCCACCGGATTCAGTGTCAGGGGTTATGAAAGTACGGAAATGGATTTTCCCATGCGGCACATGGACGGTGACTTAGAAGGGGCACAGCAGGGGCACGGAAGGTACTAATGTAACGGAATATCCTGACATAATGGCTAAGATTTGAAAATATTTGGTTTGGCCACCATTCACTCGAAATGCCCCTCTTGGTAATTACCCCTCAAACTTTTCAAATCGCGGGTGATTACACGCAACTCGGGCCCCGCATTGCCTTCGCCTGCGAACTTTTGGGCCGCAAAGTAGTATCCCCTCTATAAGCAGCGGGTGGATAACTTTTACCAAAAGGGTATGGTAGCTGCATCTAATTGGTGATGATAGTTATGTCGTAACACCTAACCGAATAAATCTATAAGTAATAGGTGGATAACTATTAAGTAGAGAGCATGATAACTACATAGATCTGATGATGATAGCTATATGGTGAACACAGGGGTAATTGTTGTTGGAGATATGCCCAAGAGGCAATAATAAAAGTAGTTATTAGTATATCTTTGTGTTTATGATGAATGTTTGTATCCCATTCTATAATAGTATTAATTGGAAACTTTAATACTTGTGTGATTTGTAAACATAAAAGAGTCCCTAGTAAAGCCTCTTCTTAAACTAGCTTGTTGATTGATTGATGATCATGGTTTCCTAATTATGAACATTGGATGTTATTAATAACAAGGTCATATCATTAGGAGAATGATGTGATGTACATACTCCTATAGTTAAGCGTAGCATAAGATCAAGTCATTTCAATAGTTTGTTTGCCATAAGCTTTCAGATACATAGTAACCTAAATCCTTTGGCCATGAGATCATGTTAATCACCATCACCGGATGGATGCTTTGATGACATCAAACACCACTTCGTAACTGGGTGGTTATAAAGGTGGCATTGAGTATTCTGAAACTATGTGTTGAGGCACATGGATCAAGAGTGGGATTTGTCCATCCATATGACGGATAGATATACTCTGGGCCCTCTCAGTGGAATGGCATACAATTGTCTTGCAAGCATGTGATTGGTTCACAAGGGATCACATATCACAAGAACGTGTAAAGAGTACTTAACGGTAGTGAGGTTGAACTAAGTATCACGAGACAAAGGGAAATTGGTATTGTATGTAAATGGTTCATTCGATCCTGAATTAATCATAGAAATATGTGGGAGCCATATGAATTTCCGGATTCCTCTATTGGTTATTGATCAGAGAAGAGTCTCGATCATGTCTGCATAATTCATGAACTATAGGGAGACACGCTTAATGATTCGATGTTGTTTAGTAGATATGGAATGTGAGTAAGAGACCGAATGTTGTTCGGAGTCTCGTATTGGATCCGGGATATCACGAGGAGATCCGGAATGGTCCGGATAATAAGATTCATATAAGGAAAGTCCAATTCCGGAGTTCGGAAATGTTTCCGGTGTTTCCGCTGGAATCTTCTAGAAGAGTCTAGAAGGTCCATCACTCTGGAGTGGGAAGGGTACATGGATGTGTCATACCAAAGTGAAATGGTTGCATCATGTCCTAGGTCACTTGGCTGGGCAATGGGAAGAGAGAAATCAAACTCTAGTTTGAAAAGTCAGACGCCAATTTGAAAAAGTCAACTCCCAACATGGTTGCCTAGTGGAGGGAGGAGAGGAAACCCACTTAGGGAAGGTTTCCTCCCTCGTCCTTGCCACCGGCCAAGCAAGGGGATTTGGGGGAGAACTCCCCTCCCCTTGACGCCTCTCCCTCTCATAAATAGAGGGGAGGGGCGCCCGCTTGCCCCCCCACTTGAAACCCTAGCTGCCGGCCCCTTGCCCCTCTCAAGTCGCCACCGCCTAAAGCCCCTCTAAACCGCCGCCTAGCTAACTCTAGACGCCGGCCGCCACCTCTAAACCCCTTGGCCTCTAAACCCTAGTAGCCAAGGTCCCTCTCTACTCCACCATACCCGCTCCGGCTTAGGCGAAGCCCTATGGGGTTTCCTCTCTACTTCCACCACCATGCCGTCGTGCTGCTGGAATCGCGAGGAGCAATCTACAACCTCCGTTTCCTACTGGAACAAGGGAGAAGAAGTTCTTCATCGAGTACCAAACTTGTGACCGACTGCGGGAGCGCTACCGGAACGCGGCACCGGAAGGATCGTCTATGCGATCTTGAGATTGCCAAGTGAATGACTACATCACCCATGAGAGATCTGTATCTCGTTAAACGCTTTGGATCTTCATGGGTAAGTACTCTATCAACTTGTTGCACCGATCTAGTAGATTAGATCTTGGCTTCTGTGTGTTCATGCGATAGCATTTTTTGTTTTCCATGCTACGAACCCCTACAGTGGTATCAAAGCCGTGTCTATGCGTAGATCTGTTGCACGAGTAGAACACAATGGTTATTTTGGGCGTTGATTATTTTGTTGTCAATTGCTTTTTGTGTACTTTGCATCTTTCGGGATGGTGGGATGAAGCGGCCCGGGCTAACCTTACATGACATCGTTCATGAGACTTGATCCACGCTCAACATTCAACTTGCATTGCATAAGTGGCTTTGCAGGTGTTTATCTCTCCAACCATAGTGAAGATTCAATTTACAATGGACGATTGGGAATACTAATATCAATGATGACCCACAAGTATAAGGGATCGCAACATTCTTCAAGGGTAGTATAACCCAATTTATTGATTCGACACAAGGGGAGCCAGAGAATACTTATAAGCCTTAACAACTAAGTTGTAAATTTAGCTGCACCTGGAAATAGTCTTGCTCACAGTAATTTATCAGTAGCAACAGTTTTGTAGTAGCAATAGAAAAATAACAGCAGCGGTAAAACAAAGGCAGTAGTAACAATAGTAGAAAATAGTAGGATTTGAGTGTGGTAGGCATAGGGATGGATGGACGGGCATTGCATGGACGAGACTATTCATGTAATACCAAGATCTAGGGCATTTGCAGATAAATAAGATAAAGCATCCAAGTACTAAACAATCATAGGCATGTGTTCCATATATAGTCATACGTGCTCGCAGTGAGAACTTGCACGACATATTTTGTCCTGCTAGCCCGTTGTAGCGGGGCCTCAAGGGAATCTACTGGCAATTAAGGTACTCCTTTTAATAGAGTACCAGAGCAAAACATTAACACTCCGTGAACACATGTGATCCTCATATCACAGCCATCCACTCCGGCTGTCCCAATTTCTGTCACTTCGGGGCCTTTGGTTCCGGACAATGATATGTGTACACAACTTGCAGATAAGATCACAAACAATAATATCAATGATGCGGCTCAGATCACTGTAGAGCTTCGTTGGGAAACCCCAAGAGGAAGGTATGATGAGTACATCAATAAGTTTTCTCTCAGTAAGAAACCAAGGTTATTAAACCAGTAGGAGGAAGGAAACGACTCAAAGGTGTTGCTAGTAACTTGTAAACCTGCACAACACAAACTCAAGACTTTGCCCCAACGAACAGTGAGGTTGTTAATCTCACCGGTTTTTTGAAAACAAAGGATTAAACGTATGGTGTAGAAGTTAATGGTAGCTTGCAGAAAGTAAACAGTAACAATGGAAGATGTATCAATGGTAAACAAAATGCAAAAACAAAAACTAAGACGCTCCAAGAACAACACAATAGTGCATGAAACAATAAAAACGAAGTGTCTAGAAAGACGTGAGATTTTTCTTGATGAAGAAGGGGATGCATTGGGCATCCCCAAGCTTTGACGCTTGTTCCTCTTGGATATTTCTTGGGGTGACACGGGGTGGCATCCCCAAGCTTGAGCTTTTGTCCATTCTTCATCTCATTACATCATTCTTCCCTTACACCTGAAATTTTTCCTTCATACAAAACTTCACACAATCTTCATTAGCAACATTAGTGAATTCAAAACATAATAGACCTTTGGGTTTAGTTTCAAACCAGCAAAACTTTCATTAAAAACACAAGCTACTATAGCAATTCCTTCAAAAATCTCAATTTACCGAAGAGAACTCAAAAAGAAATCAATAAAGAGGCAAATGCAAATAATGGCAGGAATCTGTCAAAACACGCCAGCAGGTGAAAAACGATTTTTTCGAAGACCTTCTGTTGCTCAAATCAAAACATGTTGAACTAACGAATGTTATCTAACAACCTCGGGGATTTATTCAGAAAATTACAGCTCAATCCGACATATAGAGATTTTTCAAGAATTTTTACAGTGAAGCACAAAAAATATGTTTCAGGACAGCACTTCCCCAAATCTTACTTCCCTCTCATTAGAGATTATTCTTCGCACAAAAATCAAATAAACATGATAAGGAGAGGTTATTACAGAAGTAATAACTTCCAAGGCTCAAGAAAACTATTGGCTTATCTCCCAAGAAGTACTTTTCTTTAACGCCTTTAAGTTAGGCACAAGAAGCAAGAATCAATTATTTTCAAATGAAGAAGCATTAAGATCAATATTCGAAATTTCTTCAACTAGGAAAGGTATCTCGTCCAAATGAGTTGTAGAGGATCCTCTCTCAGCACTCTTGGGTTCACTACTTTCATCAAACGGGTTTTCAGGAACAATCCAATCAAAATTCTTTTCTAGGGCCTCATGCATTCCTACAAGTTTAAAAGGTATGGGTATTTCAATTTCCTCTCCATTGGGTTTGGTTTTATCCAACTTTTCTAATGTACCAATAACATTTACACATGATCCTAGCATATTAAAACGATCAAATACCTTTTTGGCTTCCTTAGCAACATCATTGAACTCTTTTAGCAAAGTTTCTAGGATAAAATCTCTCTTTTCAGCATCCTCAATTTATTTTAGTTTAAGAAAAATCATTTGCATCATGGGGTTAAGGTTAACAAACCTAGCCTCCAACATTTGTACTAAAGAAGCTGCATCAATTTCATAATTAGGAGCAAGCTCTGCTAAGGATCTATCCTCAATATCCTCATGTTTGCTAATATGATTAAAGAACTCTTCAATATTTTCTTTCCCAATTATTGAGCCACTACCTATTGAAAGGTCTTTCAGGGTGAACTTGGGGATCAACATGGTGAGCTAGAGCAAGGTGACAACTATAGTAAGAATATTTTTTGTGTTTTTATAAGAAAAAGCAAACCAAACAAAACTATTTTTTTAGGATTTTTGATAAAAAGAAGAAAACAGAACAAGCCAAAAGAAACTAAGCAAAACAAAAACAAAGTAAAGAGAAAGGTTGTGAAGGACTCCCCTTGTGAATCCGTCCTACACTCCCCGGCAACGGCGCCAGAAAACGTCTCGATGTGGCTCAGATCACAGTAGATCTTCGTTGGGAAACCCCAAGAGGAAGGTATGATGAGTCCAGAAATAAGTTTTCCCTCAGTAAGAAACCAAGATTATCGAACCAGTAGGAGGAAGGAAACGACTCAAAGGTGTTGCTAGCAACTTGGAAACCTGCACAACACAAACTCAAGACTTTTCCCCAACGAACAGTGAGGTTGTCAATCTCACCGGTTTGCTGAAAACAATGGTAAAGATTGGACCGGGGTCCATAGTTCACTAGTGGTGTTCTCCTTAGATAAACAAACATGACATGTTGGGTAAAAAAATTACAGCAGGGCAATTGACAGGACTGAGCAAGGCATAACAATGCAATACTAGACAAAAAGATACTATGAGATTCGATTGGGCAATACAACAATATACATAGACCGCCATCCAACTACATCTATGACTAGAAGTCTACCTTTGGGTTATCATCTGAACCCCCTCTAGTATTAAGTTGCAAGCAACAAACAACTGCTTTAAGCAAAGTGTGTAAGGTAAACAATCCACTTATTCCATGAACAAGAGACCGTTGTTTTCTCCCTAGTGGCAACAGCACATCTACAACTTTAGAGATTTCTGTCACTTCCCTTGATTAAATAGAGGCATGTACCCACTATTGAGCATAAATACCCCCTCTTGGAGTCACTAGCAACTACTTGGCCCAGATAGCTACTAACAACGGAGAGCATGCAAGATCACAAACAACACAGACATGATAGAATCAATAAGACAAAACCATTAATCAATCTGACATAGTATCTCAATATCCATCGGATCCCCGCAAACACAACATGCATGATTACAAATAGATGAGATCTTGATCATGAACGGACCTCACAAGATCTAGACATGAAAGCACAAGGAGGAGATACAACCATCTAGATACTACATGGACCCATAGTCCAAGGTGGAACTACTCACGCTTCACACTGGAGGATGGCATGATGAAGAAGAAGGCCTCTAGGATGATCTACCCTCCGGCAGGGTGCCGGGAAGAGCTTTAGATCCCCCCGATCTAGGGACGATGGTGGCGGCGGCTACAGACAGTTTCGTGGGATATTGATCGGGTGCTTAGAGTTTAGGCATCGGGGACTTCTTATAGGCGAAGAGGCAAGACTGGGAGGCGGCCAGGGGGCCCACACCCTGCCCAGGCGTGGGCCCACCCTAGGCCACGCCTGGGGGGTGCATCTGCCCTATGGCGCCCCTTCGTCTCTCCTCTGGACTCCGTGTTCTCCTCGGTGAAATATTGACTTTGGCTTTTGTCCCGTCCAATTCCGAGAATATTTCCTTACTAGCGTTTCTGGAACCAAAAACAGCAGAAAACAGGCAACTGGCACTGTGGCAACTTGTTAATAGGTTAGTACAAGAAAACATATGAAAATTACCTCAAAGTGTGGACAAAGCAAAGCAAAGTAGATACTAAACAAGCATGGAACATCAAAAATAATAGATATGTTTCCGACGTATCAAGCACCCCCAAGCTTAACTCCTGCTCGTCCTCGAGTAGGTAAGTGATAAAAGAATAATTTTTGAGGTGACATGCACCATCAAAACCAAGATCAAACCATTTGCAAGCATTGAAATCTGGGGAAAAAACTCTAAACATGTGCATTAAAGATGGAGTTCTAACAATAAGGCAAAGTAGCTATGCATGCAACATGAAAGGCTACAAACAAAGATCATGAATAACATGCATTGAAAAACGTTTGTTTGTTTCACATACAAAAAACATGGCATAGTGGCATTCATCTTGTCCCTCATGGAGTAGCAAATAGATGGATAGGACACCTTCAAAGTTCATAAGAGTGACTAGATACAAATATCACAAGAACAAGTAATATCAACAATATGCATCAATCAATAAGTTTTGGGACACTGCACATAGAACTAAGAATGGCAACTATACTCTCTTAACTGGTGCCTAAAGGTAGAAGGTGGAGACTCAATATAATAGTGGAAGAAAGGCCCTTCATAAAGGGAAGCAGGGATTTCAAGTTTCAAAAAGAGCTTCCAAAAATTATGGTACTTGTTAGCTTTCAGCTCTCATTGCCCCTATCATAAGCATCTTGAAGTGATTAAGGTTATAGTGAACAAACTATGGAGTATATGCTTGACAAAGTATAAGTTGGCAATCTCATGTCCCTTGAATACGAGCGCCGCACCTCATGCTACTCAACTTTTGTCACATGTAAGTTCTTGTCATAGTGAGTACATGTGTATCATAGAGAACCGCCAACGGGGTACCCCTTGCACATGGTACAGGAGCTATCCCATAACCAAAATGACAAGGCAAGCAGACAATGAGCATCTCAGCAATCTTTTTATTTTCTATTTGCATAGGTTTTTATTTAGGATGCTTCATAGATTGTTCATTATGGTGATGCTGCAAGTTTCCACCATTATTAGGCATGGCTTAGCTAGCGGCCCAGGCGTTTCTCTAACACAAAATACATAACTCAATGGACTTACAAGCTCCCTTTTTATTTCACACCGGCGACATCCATAGACAAAACAGCATGATATCAACTGTGTATAAAGTACAAGTGCAATGTTGAAAACGTTACCCATGACAACATGATTCTGCTAATTCCAACGTATAAGTGCAAGCATATACAACATATATGACACAATGGTTCAAGTTTATTAGGGTCAAGGAATATAAAGTGTGCCATCAAGTTCGTGAGGGCTTTAATCACTTAGTTTTCACATAACAAAATACTTTTTAATTGGAAGATAGCTGAAAACAAGAATATACTTGGAATGGTATAACACACCATGCATAGGAGTTTATAGTGGACACTTTGGAATAACTTGGTTTTTTGTGATTTGGAAGCATGAGTAGAGCTTACTCATACAAGTGGAGGCTAGCAAAAGACTGGGAGCACCCAACTAAGAGAGTAATAATGGCCATAATCATGCAGAGCGACAAAACATTACTAATCAAAGCATAAAGTGGTACCACAAGTCAAGGACTAAATGATCATAGAGGATATGGTGACTTGTTCATAGTCATAACATGTTGTGAGCATGTACCAAGTCAACCCAAACAAAACATCAAAGGAGAATACCACAATACTATGCTTTTGCATGCTAAAACAACGCATGATTCCTTCAAGGCACACTAAGCAATCCGAATTGTTTGGAACAAGTCATGCTACAACAATAATCACTAAGCATAAGGTCAAAACAACACCTAGCATGACATACTAAAGTCTAAGTCACAATCAATGCAAGCTCCGCTTGCACTTTCAAGCAAGAACTTTCTACTCCTTTCCAACACCAATCAACTTATTTGAAACAACACAGTGAGAACGGGGGTCCAAACTACTTTATTCAAGCAAACTAAATAAACGAAGCAAAGCAAATGAAAACTAAGACGCTCCAAGAACAACACAACAGTGCATGAAATAATAAAAACGAAGTGTCTAGAAAGACCTGAGCTTTTTATTGATGAAGAAGGGGATGCCTTGGGCATCCCCAAGCTTTGACGCTTGTACCTCTTGGATATTTCTTGGGGTGAGACCGGGGTGGCATCCCCAAGCTTGAGCTTTTGTCCATTCTTCATCTCATTACATCATTCTCTCTCTACACCTGAAATTTTTCCTTCAAACAAAACTTCACACAATCTTCATTAGCAACATTAGTGTATTCAAAAGATAATAGACCCTTGGGTTTAGCTTTAGAACAGAAAACTTTCACTAAAAACACAAGCTACTGTATCAGCTCCTTCAAAAAGCTCAATTTCCAAAAAAAGAACCCAAAAAGGAATCAATAAGAAGCAAATGCAAATAATGGCAGAAATCTGTCAAAACAGACCAGCAGGTACAAACCTATTTTTTGAAGACCTTATGTTTCTCAACTAAAAAAGTGTTGAACTAACAAAAGTTATCTAACATACTAGGGGATTTATTCGTAAATTCTCAGCTCAATCCTACTTACAGAGACTCCTCACAAATTTTATGGTGGAGGATAGATATCTGTTTCAGGACAGCAACTCCCCAAATCTTACTTCCCTCTCATTAGAGGTCATTCTTGACATAAAAAAATCAAACAAAAAGGATAAGGAGAGGCCATTACTGAAGTAATAACTTCCAAGACCCAAGGAAACTCTTGGGTTATCTCCCAACAAGTATTTTCTTTAACGCCTTTAAGTTAGGCACGATAGTTTGAGAAGATGCTCACATGAGAAATATGAATTGAAGTAAAAGAGAGCATCAAGAAGCAAATTCAAAACATATTTAATTCTAATCCACTTCATATGCATAGGAATCTTATAAAGAAACAATTCATGAAAGAACAAAGCAACAAGCATAGGAAAGCAAAACAAGTGCAACTTCAAGATTTTCAACATAAAGAGGGGAAACTTAATATTGTTGAGATACATAAGACCATGTTTCCCTCTCTCATAATAACTTTCAGTAGCATCATGAATAAAATTAACAATATAACTATCACATAAAACATTATTATTATGAGCCACATGCATAAAATGATTATTACTCTCCACATAAGTAGTGGGAGCAAATTCAACAAAATAGCTATCATTATTATTCTCATCACCATAATCATCAAATATAGGAGGCATATTGTAATCACAATCAATTTTCTTCTCAATAGTAGGTGGACTGAAAATATCAATATCATCATTGTAATCATCATAAATTGGAGGTAAAGTATCATCATAGGCAATAGAATTTTCAGAATTGGTACCAAAGAGATTTTCAATATCAAAAGTAGTATGCTTTTCCCAATCATGATCACTACTATAGGTAACATGTCAACACCGTGATTTTTAATCACAGATGCATGTTATGCCATACATCGCAATCCCAGGATTACCATTTTTGCAAGACATAACAGATTAGATATCACAATACATCATCAATTACAAACCATACATAAGGTCTTAAAAAAATAAGGATCTCATGATCCCGTTCTTAATACAATTCAAGCAGCGGAATAACGTAATAGTAACGATAGCATAGGCGAAGCTCCATCTTCAGGGTCACAGGCAATGCTAACGATGGGAGATGATCCTAGTTGTCGTAACCTTCCTGTGGTCCGTCATCCTGATACTCCTCTTCATAGTCTGGCTACGGGAATAGCCAGGGACAAAGCCATGAGTACTCTTGAAGTACTCGCAAACTAATACTAACAAGTTAAGGGGGGTTTTGTAGTAGGATACTAAGATCTAGGGTTGTTTTGCCAAAAAGCCAGATTTACCTCTACTAAGTTCAGAAGCAAAGAAAACTAGTTGAAAGTTTTATAATACCTAAGTGGGAACTTGAATTTCATATCACAACTCTGCTGTGGTCAAGTCAAAGTCACAAATCAATTCATAAGTCATTTTGAAAACATCTAACGATAGAACAGTATGGCCACTCCAACTGTCTATAACCGTGGACGTGGCTATTCCAATAGTTTGACACTCTGTAGAGATTGTACACTTTCACCACAACATTCGATACATCCTCCAGGAACAATCCTGAATTCACCATACTAAGTATGCGGATAATCAATCCTAACCTTTCAATTACACGCCCTAGTATAGGCACCTCTCCTGTGAGTTTGGCCTCCCAACCATGACCAACTATCATCTTGGAGTCGCAGGTGGACAATCTTCACAAGGTAGCCTCAGCTCAGACCTTGGCCGCGAGGGAACCCATACTAAGGTATATAAATTTCCAGTCAAGCCCTACCCAAATTTCGGGTATTGTGGTTGTACGGTAAAATTGGAACGGTATCACATCCAGACAACCATCAGTTTTATAAAGGGCTAAGGCTCATGCCTCAACATTTTCATCATCAAAATCATCTGGTGTTCAGAAACACATGTCAAAACATTTCAGCAGAATGACTCATCATTCTAAGGTTTTCATAACCATTTTCACCAAGTATTCCCATCTAAAGTTGATCAAGTTTTATGCTTAGCACTAGCATCTACAAGTGGGGGTAAATACTAAAGAGGAGTGGTAAACAAGTGGGGATTAGCGAAGTTCAATCTCATGCCTTAGGATGACATCAATATTATCTAACTTAGGCCAAATTTTCTGCTCTTTATGCTACCTTCCAATATCCTTCTAATACCTACAATTAGCTAAGTAAACTCTAAGAGAAAGCTTTGATGAAGACTTAAAATGCTTGCAAGTAAAACTAGGATTTGGTATCAAGTGGGTGTAATCACATATGCTTAAGGCATATAGTTGGCATAGTAACAAGCAAGTTGTAGCTTGCTAAGATATCAGTATAAACTTGCTAAGTTGCAAGTGTTAGCTTGCAAATATTGGCTTGCCATGTGCAGAGCAGTGGTTGAAGTTCTCCTCGGCTTCTTCCTCGTAGTATCCTCCTTCCTCCTCTTATCCTTGGTTGGTACTAGCGTCAATAAATAAATACGAGGTACACAATCACCAAACAATACTTAACTATTTCTAATCATCACACAAAGCTTCACACTAGGTGATCTAGCATCATCACTAACATTACAAGATTAAAGCACTTGTCTTATTTATTTTATTTTTGGAAAATTTCTACTCATTGAAAAACTACTTAAGATTTAATATTCTCCAACACAAACATGGGATCATGTTGACACATGTCATCACCACATATTTCAGTACATGGGAATGTGATTTAAAGTGGTCTCACAATTTAATAAGGTTTAACCTTTTTATTTTATTTAAATAAAGTGACTAGAATTGTCTATGTGGCATTCCTTTATTGCTTGAACATTGTTTCTGCAAGTAAACCCATATGTTTTTATATATTCTGAAAGGTATGATCAAATATAATTTTTTAGAGTTGGAATCAACTTAAAAGCTCTTATGGTTGAATTTTGAAAAATGTTTGAATGCATAAAAGCTTCTGCCTTGTTATTTTTACCAGGGTTGATCTACAAATCCAAATGATTTGAATACAATGGGCGTGGATTAAGCATTTCAGTACCTTTCTAACAAAATTGGTTTCATGCATTTTGGTTTAGTGAATCGAGCTGGGTTGATTTTTGAATCTATATACAGAACTGTGTTTGAAATTAAATGAATAAAAGTAAATTTGAATTGTTGGGTCGCGCGGGATGTTTTACTGGGCCGACCCACTACGCATTACAGCCAAGACGCTGGTTATGGTTGTCCCCACGCCGCTGAGACGGTGAGGCGGCGGTACGGGCAATGTGGACCGTGGGATCTAGTTCTAATCGAACGGCTCTGGTTCATCGTCCATGTCGGGCAGCGCTGGCGAGACAGAACCCTAGCGCGGCAGGTGGGGGTCGTGGGAGGATCACCAGGGCTCAGGCGAGGGTCGGCGACGGGGGTGGATGATGAAGTCGACGACGGTGATTCTCCAGGTACCGGCAGCTTCTCCTGGGGCGGCTCCAATCGACGGCTCCCTTCTCCTCCAGCAGCGGCAAGCTCCGGCAAAATTCCAACAATGCGCTGCTCACCATGCTCCGGGAGTGAGGTGGGGTGGTTCTGAGGGAGAGGGGAGTGAATTGGTGTGAAGAAAACTAGCGGTGGAGGTCTCTATTTATAGTGGCTGAAGGGAACCGATGGGCGCGGGCTGAGCTCGTCGTGGTCGACGACACAGAGTGCTACTGGCATGGCCGACGGTAGGGGGCGGTGTTGTGCTCCCTGGCGAAGCTCAACGACATGGTGGCGAGGCGTGGGACGGTGCTGATCGGTCGGAACACGTCGATGCTCTGGGCGGGTACGACGGGAATTTTAACGGCGCACAACGTGCGTGGTCCGTGCGACGGCGAACGGGCATGTCTGCGGGGTTGCTAGGGCGGTGGTGATCACGCGCAGGGCGGGCGCAAGCTGTGGGTGCTGGTCGAGGGTGGCGCACTGGCGTGCTCTCGGCTCGCACGCAGAGAGGTTTGGCTTGGTCTTGTCGTGTGGTCCAGGGACTGGCAGTGCTCGAGGCTGGGATAGAGAGTGGCGGTGGATGGTGGAGTGCCTGCTAGACATGTTTGCTAGGCTTGGTGCTGCTCCAAGCTTGCTGTCGACAATGGGATGGCAAGGTGAGGCTCGGCCTGCTTGCCATTGATGGCATGGTCTGGTTTACAGTGAGCTAGAGGGGTTAAACAAGTTAGATGATCTACTGAGGGTGTAGTGTGAGCTAGATAGGTAACAAGTTAGTCCAAAATTACTGCACACTATAGTGTTTGATGTTTGTTTGATTTGTATCTCCAAGGTGTTTGATGAAATGGACGCAAGAACTTTAAATTTGAATTTTGGACTCAAACTTGGTGGGTTTTCTAGGCACATGCTAGGGAGTATCTGGTTAGTTGGATTAGTCAAGGGGCACTAGTTTGGTTGGGTTTTGAAAATGGGTGATCTTCACATATGTAAAAAGATTCAATTTTGATTTGTGATTTGAATGAGGTTGCCTAATGTTTCTGCAAGTTTGAAAGGTGGGCTTTGATTCACTTTTACTTGGTCTAGCAAGGGGTGCAAAGATTTGTAAAAGTTTCTGTTTGAAATCTTGGACTAGAAACACTCAAAGTGACCTAGTGAGCAAGATTGGCAATAATGACCATTTGCTTTATTTGATTTGTTTTTTATTTTCTCTTGATTTGTTTCTACATGGAATTGTTTTAGATGATGTTATTTTCATATTTAAACCATTTCTTGATATTTATATTCATCACACAAGTCCATTCATGCATTTATTAAATCATCTCATTCACACATGCATTCATATGATTTTAATTAATCAAAGTTTTTGTTAACCCAAATTTTAGTGATTAGAGTTTGATGATCATTGTTTTATATTTTGGGGTGTTAGAAACCTTCCCCCCTTAAACGAAATCTTGTCCCGAGATTTGAAAAAGGAGGAAAAATAATACCTAGGATTTAAAGAGATCGGTAAACTCCGTACTGATGTGATCTTTGCGCTCCCAGGTAGCTTGTTCTTCAGTGTGGTTGCTCCACTGAATCTTGAGAAACTTGATGCTTCGGGTTCTGGTGGTTTTGAAAGCTTCTTCCAAAATACGGATGGGTACTTTGGGGTATGTCAGGTTACCGTTGATCTCTATGGTCTGGTGATCAATGTTCTTGAAAACTTCGGTCTTCTCCGGAACTTCAAGGCATTTGCGAAGTAACGATATATGGAACACATTGTGCACTGCTGACATCTCCTCGGGCAGTTCCAATTGATATGATACCTCTCCTCGACGATTCAGAATCTTGAAAGGTCCGATATATCTGGAGGCTAACTTTCCTTTGAGCTGGAAACGTTGCATTCCCTTCAAAGGTGACACTTTAAGGTACACGAAATCTCCGATATTGAAAGCGAGGTCTCGACATCTCTTGTCGGTGTAACTCTTCTGTCTTGACTAGGCGGTCTTGAGGTGCTCACGAATCTTGTGAACTTTCTCTTCTGCTTCTCGTAGGATGTCGGGTCCAAAAATCTGACTCTCTCCTACTTCTGACCAATTGAAAGGGGTGCGAAACTTCCTTCCATACATGAACTCAAATGGGGCCATTTGCAGACTAGCTTGATAACTGTTGTTGTATGAAAATTCTGCGAAAGGCAGACAGTCTTCCCATTTAGATCCATACTCTAGCACACATGCTCTCAACATATCTTCGAGTATCTTATTTACTCGCTCCGTTTGTCCATCGGTCTGAGGGTGATACGCTGTGCTGAAGTCTAGTCGGGTTCCTAAACCTTCTTGGACTTTCTTCCAGAATCTCGAGGTAAACTGGGTTCCTCAATCCGATACAATGTTCTTGGGGACTCCGTGCAAACTGATGATTCTAGCGATGTATAACTCTGGTAGCTTCAAACTCTGGTATGTGGTCTTGACTGGTAAGAAATGGGCTACTTTGGACAATCTGTCAACTATGACCCAGATAGAGTCATTTCCCCTACTAGAAGTAGGCAATCCGGTGATAAAGTCCATTCCAACTGAATCCCATTTCCGTTCCGGAATCTGTAATGGTTGCAACAGTCCAACGGGTCTTTGATGTCCTGCCTTGACTCTCTGACATATATCACACTTGGCGATATAGCTTCCGATTTCTCTCTTCATCTTATGCCACCAAAATTCTTCCTTCAAATCCTGATACATCTTCGTTCCCTCGAGGTGGATAGAATAAACAGTATCATGGGCCTCTTTCAAAATCACTTCTTTCAATTCTGAATCTGCTGGTACACAAATGCGTCCTTTGTACCACAGAACTCCTTCTTCGTCTTCGGTGAATCCGGGTACTTTGCATGTACCGATACGACGTTTGATTCTGTCGATACTAGCATTTCCTTTCTGTGCCTCCTTGATCTGGCTGATCAAAGTGGGCTGAAGTTCTATGCTAGACAAAAATCCTTCACTCACTAATTCTATTCGGAATCTTCCATCTCTTTGTGCAAACTTGGTTGCTCCTTCAAAATCATGGAGTTCAAGCGGCACGGCAATATGCTAAGGGCATCTGCTACCACATTGGCTTTACCGGGGTGATAGTGAATGTCTAGATCATAGTCCTTGATTAGCTCAATCCATCTTCTCTACCTCATATTCAGCTCCTTCCGAGTGAATATATACTTTAGGCTCTTGTGATCCGAATAAATCTCACAACGGTTACCCATGAGATAATGCCTCCATGTCTTCAGGGCTAGAACTACGGCCGCGAGTTTGAGGTCATGGGTTGGATAATTCTATTCATGCTGCTTCAGTTGTCGGGATAGATAAGATATAACTTTGCCTTCTTGCATTAGCACACATCCGAGACCGATCTTGGATGTGTCACAATACACGTCGAAGGGCTTTGTGATATCCGGCATGATCAAGATGGGGGCTGAAATCAATCTTCTCTTGAGTTCTTGAAAACTCGCTTCACATTTGTCCGTCCATTCAAACTTCTTGTTCTTCTTCAGCAATTGAGTCATGGCTCTGGCAATACTCGAGAATCCTTCTACGAACTTGCGGTAGTATCCCGCTAATCCGAGAAATGCACGAACTTGGGTTTGAGTGGTTGGGGCTTGCCAATCTTCGACATCCTTCACTTTCACAGGGTCAACGGTAATTCCTCCGGCTGATACAATATGTCGGAGGAATCCTACCTCCTGTAACCAGAATTCACATTTGCTAAACTTGGCATACAGCTGATGCTCTCTAAGGGTTCCAAGAATGGTTCTTAGGTGTAGCTCATGTTCTTCTTCTGATTTGGAATAAATCAGAATGTCGTCCATGAAAACAACGACAAACTTATCCAGGAAGTCCATAAAAATCTTATTTATGAGGTTCATGAAATAAGCGGGGGCATTGGTTAATCCAAAAGATATGACCGTATACTAATATAATCTATATCGGGTGGTAAAGGCAGTCTTTGGAATATCCTGTGCGAATTTTGAGTTGATGATAGCCAGTTCTAAGATCAATCTTAGAAAACACTTTGGCACCAGTCAACTGGTCAAACAGGTCTTCTATCTTGGGCAACGGGTACTTGTTCTTGATGGTGCCATCATTCAACTTTCGATAATCCGTACACAAACGGTTACCTCCATCTTTCTTGTCCACAAACAAGACAGGTGATCTCCAAGGTGACGCACTTGGTTGAATCAGTCCAATTTCCAACATGGCATCCAGTTGCTTCTTCAGTTCCGCTAGTTCAGACGAGTTCATACTATATGGTCTCTAGGCTATGGGTCCGGTTCCGGGTATTATCTCAATGATAAACTCGATATCCCGATCTGGGGACATACCGGGCAAAACATCTGGAAATACATCGGGGTATTCACAGACTATCCGGACTTGGTCAATGGTTGGCTGGGTTATACTCTTGTTGCACTTGAATTGACGGGGCAAGGTTTCAGATACATGCTCGACTGATAGTCCGGCTGTACTGGTCATGGTTATGGCTTTCTTGGCACAGTCAATTAATCCTTTGTGTTTAGACATCCAATCCATTCCTAGTACTACTTCCAAACCTTTATTTCCAAGTACTATTAGATTGGCATAAAAATCTATGTCATAGATTCGAATTGGGACGGCTTTGCAAATTTGTCTAGCTTTAGTGGTTGAACCGGGTATTTGAACAATCATAACATGCTTCAATCGGTTGGTTGAATCTTACTAGTGCATGCAAATTCTTCAGTAACAAAAGAGTGCGATGCTCCAGAACCAAACAACACTCGTGCAAGTACTGAGTTGACAGAAAACATACCCAGCACGACATCTGGCGCTTCTTGGGCTTCTTCAGCATGCATGAGAAAGAGATGGCCGTTGCGGTTGAGCGAGTTCCCTGGGGCAAACCTTCTTATGAGCTGAACACGCTGATGCTGAGCTGGGGCATTTGCATTGGGGGCTGCGACAATCTTCTTGGGGCACTCATTGGAGTAGTGACCCTTGGTTCCACACTCATAACAAATCACTTGCGACTTGTCTTTTGCTGCAATAGGCACAGCATTGCTTCCAGTCCTTGGGGTAGTGTTGGTGTTGGTGGCGGCATTGTTGTTGTTGAACTTGGGTGGTGCACGGTTGAAATTGCTGGAGTTGCCAGGGTTGTGGTTGTTTCCTCTGGTCCTTGGGTTTCCACGGTTGGGATAGTTCAGACGGTTCATCGGGGGTCTGTTGTTCCTTGAGGCAAATCCTGGAGATGGGTTGGGGTGATACTTTGGTGTATGATGGGTTCCTGGTTGATGCATCATGCGACGCTTGCGGTTCTCATTAGCTTGATTGATCTTTCCTTCCATTTGAATGGCAGAGTCCACTAAGGCTTCAATATCATCAAAGGGGATATTGACTAACACTGTCTGCATCTCATCGTGCAAACCATTCAAGAATCTCTCCTTCTTGGGTTTAGTATCTATCTCATCCGGTGCATACCTAGCCAATGACAAGAATTTGTCACGGTATTCCACTACTGTCATCCTTCCTTGCTTCAGTTCCCTGAATTCATCTACCATCCTCTTGATTAAACCCGGTGGCACATGGGTTCTACTGAACTTGACTTTGAACTCTTCCTAGGTCATCATCTGACCTCCTGTCATTGGACGAACGATGTTCCACCATGCTCTTGCATCTCCGGCCAGATAGTGGGTGGCGAACAGAACTTTCTCGTTAGCTTCCACTCCTGCAACTTCCAGATTGTTCTCCATGATTTGCAACCAATCATCTGCATCTAGGGGCTCTTCTAACTTAGTGAAAACAGGTGGATTAGTGTTCTGGAAATTCTTGAGCTTAGATTCATGGTTGTCCTGATTTCCATGGCCTTGATTGTTGTTGGCCATCTAGGCGATGTGTTGAAGGGTCGCTAAGTTGGCTTGACGTTCGGCTCTTTCAGCTTCGCGGTTAGAAACCAACATTTTCAAGATCTGGAACATCGGGTCTGGGGATGAACCGCTTCCTCCGCGAGGCATCTGAAGATTGAGATAGATCATGAGAAAAGAGGGAAATTTCTAAGGTTCAGGGTTTTGAAAAGTTGTTGAAGTTTGACTCAGATTTTTCTAGCAACTTGCTTTTCATTCATTCATTCATAGCACACAATATAAACACACACCACAACAAAGGAAAACAGATGGTTTTAAGAACCATTCTGGGAGACTATGATACAGTGGGACCGAATACAACTCACTAACGCTAGTGCTCAAGTGCTACTACTCCTTGGAGTCAGTGTCCTCATCATCCTCATCATCATCATCGATGAAGGCGAAGTCATCCTCATTGGTGAAGAAGTCCATGGCCTGATCCTCCAGAAAGTCATCATCATCGCTGAGATAGGAGTAGGGGTCTCCACGAAGGTCTTCCCATGCATTCTCCCTCTCCTCCAACTGCATGTCTCTCTCGTGGATGGTCTCCTCCAAATCCGTGATCCGGTGGCGAAGACGGGCAATGATGCGCTCCTTCTTGTCGAGATGACGGCGACGAGACTTGCGATCCTTCACTAGCATGGCGATGGTCTGATCCTTCTTCTTGGCGATGGCGGACTTGTGGTTGCCATAGGAACGTGCATTGTCCAACTCCTTCTGACGGTCATACATCATGAAGCTGAGATGGTCCAACTGAGTCTTCAGCTCGGGGTGATATGGGGCCTCCAGTGGTTGTCCCATAACATCACGCCTTGGGTAGAACTCAAAATGGGTACCCTTGATTTGATTGATACTCTAGCCACACAGACGGGCAAGAGCTTCCGGCATGGCCCTGGCAAGTCCATCGAGCCAGTTGTTCTCTCGTATGGTGAACTGAATTCCCTCTGCAGTGGGAGGTTCAATCTTTCCCTGGAGACTTGCAACAACTAACCACTACAAATCTTCTCCTTCCTGATCATTGAGCTGAGCTCCGAAGAACTCGGGGTGCGGACGCTCCAACATCTCCGACAGCTGGTCCAAGTCACACTCAAAGATGAGGTCTCCTCCATTCCCCAGCTGATAAAACTTGTTGTACTTCACGTCCATCTATAAGAATATAGGATGAGTAAGTTAGTAGAGTGATCAAATGTGTCAAATTTTATGTACTTTGAAAGAAAAAAAATTGAGGAACATGAATTTTCATGAAAGAATCCAAGTGATAAGAAGGGGAATAAGTTTTTTGTAAATACTCACTTCCTTTGGTTTTGAAACTAAGTTTTTGATTTAAACATCCATTATAACTAGGTCTCCTATGGTCAGGATGGCTCTGATACCAACTTGTCAACACCCGGATTTTTCATCACAGATGCCTATTATGCCATTTTTGCGAGACATTACAGATTGGATATCACAGTACATCATCCATTACAAACCATACATAAGGTCTTACACAAATAAGGATCTCATGATCCCGTTCTTAATACAATTCAAGTAGTGGAATAACGTAATAGTAACAATAGCGTAGGCGAAGCTCCATCTTCAGGGTCACAGGCAATACTGACGATGGAAGATGATCCTAGTTTTCGTAACCTTCCTGCGGTCCGTGTCGTGGTATTGCCGACGAGTACGCCATGGAGGGGTCCTCACAGTGCGTGTTTAGAGACGTGGGGGAAGGCGGACGGTTGACGGGCACGAGGTAACACAGCTTACCCAGGTTCAGATCCCACGATGGTGGCGGAATCCTACTCCTGCTATAAATCACTATAAGGGCAATACGCCGAGTTACAGGGATTGGTTCGCTGTGCGAGGTTGTGTGAAATTTGTCTATGATCGTCTGAGATCGTGCCCTAAAGGCTCCCATAGACCCGACTTATATAGTCGCCAGGTCATAGGGTTACAGGGAAAAGTCCTAGCCGGACAGGTTACAGAGTCCTACACTGTCTATGATTAGTCTTATGTATCTTGCACTCCAAGGCTCCGGGTACGCTGGTGACTCCACCGTAGCCTTCCTTTATCCGGCATGGGCCTCCCTTCTGGATCCATCTAACTGGGCCGCCCAGCAGGCTATAGGCCACGCTACCAACTATGGGCCACCCGGGTTAGCCGGATAAGAGACATGCTATAGGGATACCCATATAGCATATCCCCAATAATAGCCCCCGGAGAACTCCGAGATCTTGCGCCGTCTTGCCTTTTCACATGGAATTCTCCTTCTAGATGGATGTTGGCAAATCATCAAGCAATATCTTGTAGTCCTCCCAAAGAACCCTGCAAAGCTTTCTCCGTCTTCAACTTGTAAGTCGGAGAAATGTTGAATCTTCCATCGTACTCTTCTGTAGTCGGATTGGATCCGTCCATGCCGGAATCTTTGATGTGACGGCTCATCTTCCCATGTCAGCTAGGACGACGTAGGCTTAGGTCAGCGACGCCTCGTAACCTACACATGCAAAGAACGCAATCATGTCCGATTTTCCCGCGCGAGCAATATGAACCATTGGCGGCGACGGTGGGAGACGTGGCGAAATTTCCACGCACGTTCGCGAACACGTTGTCTACGCGGCAACCGTCCGATCAAGCTGCATGAATCTTGATGCTGGAGGTGATAAATAGTAACCGTGGTGGATTTTTCCACTTTTTACCTCATTCTCCTTGCATCATCTTATTCCTCCAGTCGCGTGCCTCCTCGAGATTTCCGCGAGAACTCTCAAAAAAACCCTAGATTCCAATCTGCACCAGTCGCGCCCAGCCTCACTCCAAGGCTAGCAGTAGCACTTCTCCTTCCATGGCGGCAGCGAGTGAAGCCGCGGCGAGCTCCATCGTCGTGCCTCTAGAGGGGCTAGTCATCCCTGCATCGGCGGTTATCGAGTCCACCGGCGGTGACCTTAATCTGGCGGCGCTGGAGCCGTCGGAGGAGGAACCAGACTCGCACAAGGGTGACTGGCGCGGCTCGGATATCATAGACCGTGATATCCAAGAGATGATTGCCGAAGGCTACCTTCCTGCGATGGAGGGGCTCGCCTGGCGGGCAGCGCCGGCCGGCAAGGTGACACCTTCTCCTCAAGCCGGAGAAAAGGTTACCTCAAAGCTCAACTGGTACGCGGCGTCTCTCTGCCTATCTCCAACTTCTTCCTCTCCGTCTTGAATCACTATAGGGTCCAGCCCCAGAACCTTTCCCCCAATAGTATCTTAGTGCTTAGCAACTACGCGGCGCTTTGTGGGGGATACTTAGGGATAAGGCCTAGGTTAGACCTCTTTGTGTACTTCTTCACCGTCAAACGTGAAGCCAGACATAGCAAGGAAGAACTTAGGAACTGCAGCACCATAAGCTTCAAGATTCGACCTAGCCGGCGGTTCCCCGACATCGTCGGCCATGAGTCCTGCAAAAATTGGCAGCGGACGTACTTTTACGGCCCAGACATTCCTCTGGTTGGCCGAGAAGTAACGTACCCGGACTTCTTGGACGGAGCCGCCGCTGAAGTTTCCACATGGAGATCCCAAGCCTCCCTTCCCTCCGACCTCGACGCTTCTCGCGCTATAAGGCGGATCGAATGGTTTGTACAGACGGGTTTGACCGGCTTGGACCTAGCCATGTTCTGGTTCATCAGACGAATCCAACCTCTGCAGCACCGCGCGAAGTTCATGCACGAGTATACCAGCGACAGAAGGGATAGTCTCCGCATCTCCGTGGACAACTTCTCGAGCGACTCCGTCAAGCTCCGCCTTAAGTACATCGTCAAGGTGAAGGATAAGAAGCGTGGCTTCACCATCACCTACGACATGTACGTAGACGGCAAGTGCCCAAAGGTAGGTATTTATTTTCCATGTATGACATATACTCCAGTTCTTCCGTCTTGTAAATGTCATTTTATCTAACACGGTGATTTCTCACTTAACAGCTTAGCGATCTAGAGGAGGGCAACCTGGCTGCCCAAATCTATGATCCAAAGATGAAGGAAGTCATGGTCGTGTCCGACGACGAAGCTCCGGTGGCGCGAAAGCGGAAGAGCTCCACCTCTGATGCTGCCGACGGAGGCAAGAAGAAGAAGACGGAGGGTGGAGCCTCCAAAAAGACTATCGCCGCCCTGGAGGCGGAAAAGAGAAGTGTTACCGGGATCCCCTTTGCCAAAGCGCCCCCACTTGTGTAAGCTTCTCATTCTCCGACATTGCCTATTTATCTGTCTTGCTCCTGTACTTATGCATTTTGCACTTTTCAGGAAGAAAGCCACGACCAGCCTCAAGAAGACCTCCAAAACATCGGGGGCTTCTCGAAATATCAAGGATATGCTGCATCGTGACGCCTCTCCCGCCATTGCCCCTGCCACTCCTGCCATCAAGCCCTCGTCTGCCCCAACAAGTTCACAGGTTAAGGAGGCATCAGGCCCTTCTGCCATGGAAGTGGACTCTGGCGCCTCTGCCGAGCTTGCTATTGTCGGCGAGCAGGCGACGCAGGAGAGTACCGCCCATCAAATGGCTGAAGCTCCTGCTAAGGATGCCATCGGTGGCGGCAAGGCGGTGGTGGAAGCTGGAACTTCTGCCGAAGGCGGCGCCCTTGCTCCCCAGAAACCTTTCGAGTTTCCAAAGATAGTCTACCCGGCACTTACGCCGAGTAGCACAACTCTGGTTCCTGGAGGAGTACCAACATCTCCGATGTGCGGTCTTGAGGAGCTCCTCTGATAAGCAGACATCTTGCAAGGAAACAGTATTTCCTTTGGCAAGCTGCTGGCCGAGAGCACTACCAATCTCAAGATTATTGCACTTGTAAGTTTTATTTGCCTTTTTGCATTTCATATGAGTATCCCACTATAGCCCCCGAGGATGTAGACGGAAAACCATAGGCTTTTGCGTCTAGATGCTCTAAGAGTGACTAAGATAGAAAACTTCTCACTATAGCCCCCAAGCATTTAGATGGAATGAAATGTTCCGACTAGATGCTTTAAGAGTAGCATACGCAGTGTTTATAAATTTCAGCACTGTAGCCCCCAAGCTTCTAGTTGTAACTGAATTAGTTCCAACTAGATGCTTAAAGAAAGCTAATCATATAGCTGAGTTAAGAAATTTATACTGTATCCCCCAAGCCTCTAATCGAAAACTGAATTAGTTCTGACTAGATGCTGAAAGAAAAGCTAAGCATGTTGCTAGGTTAAAAACTCTCGATGTAGCCCCCAAGCGTCTAGGTGGAGGATTTCCGGCTAGATGCTCCAAGCAGACTAAGCAACATTTTAACTTTGTCCTTTTTTCCACAGAACAAGAATGCTCAGAGGGGCATGGCCAATGATAAGTATCAGAAGATGCGTGCAGATCTTGAAGCCGAAAAGGGTAAAACTGCCTTCTTGAAGGAACAGATCATCAAAAACAAGAGTCTATTTTCTTTTTGCGCATTCTGTCTTGATTTTGTGCCTACATTCTCCGAGTACTCACTGTGTACTTTGCTTTCTTCGACTTTGCAGAACATGTTGCTAAGGCCAAGGACATTGTCGAGCAGTCCAAGCACATCCAGCAGCTGGACAGCGAGAACAAGATCCTTAAGTGTCGTGGTGGTGACACGGCAGATGCCATGGGAAGGCTAAAGTATGGGGCCAATGGATGCTAGAGGGATCTGGGAAGGGAAGATGTAGTTGATTCTACACACAGAAGTCTAAGGCAAAGATCTTTATTTCTTCTTCCTTGGGCTACAAGTGCTCCTTGAGCTGTATACAGGGAGAAGAGAAGAACTTTACCAGCCTAACGGCTCTAACTTTAGTCGATGCCCCCTTCTGAGTCCAAGCCTCTCCTTATAAAGGAGAGCCCTGGGATCCTCTAGGGCTCACGTGGCAAGCATATTCGAGGAATATGCTTGTCCCAATATAGTAGTTCGGTGCCCCCCTTTCCCTGTCGCCCCTCTAATGACGGCAAGGTTCCAGAGGGCCCCTCCTGTGCGCCTCGGGCTTCTGGACTATCACCTCCGTGACCTCCTCCTGCCTCTCTGTCGCTCTGCGCATTTGTCCCTAGCGCTTGGCTCCGTTCAGATTCTCCCTAGCTTGCAGCTAGGGTTTGACTTCAGGCTTCTCCTTCTCCTGCAAGCTTCATATCATTCGGTCCCTCCTCGCATAACTCGGATCGTCCTTCACCTGCATCGAGATCACTCAGGCTAACCCGGCCGACTTACGCAATATCTCGGCCGGGTAATGTCTTAACATAAATATACGGGTCTCTTGCCTTCATATGTCTGCCGACTTCTACAGGATTCGGCCGACTTAGACTGTATCTTGGAAACCAGACGGGAATTGTACCCTCGTCTTTCCCCGTCTTTACCCTATCCGGGGTTACCTCCCCAACATTAGTCCCCGAAGCTGGTGTGGCCCTGCCGATAACCTCGGCCGGGCCGGATCAGTTTCATCACATTTTTTCTGTATTGTTTCCGAGTTATCTCTCTCTCGTTCGAGGTACCCATGTTCCTTCTCTCGTACGCCTTGTCCTACGTGTCACCTCCATCATTGTTCTTCTAGTTTTTTGTTCCTCTATAGTATTTACTGACAGCTGATTAGCTTAACGCCAGGCGCGCTGCGCCAGCCGTGACGCCTCGTGTGCCGTTTCCCTTGGGGATCGCAACCTTCTTCGCTACTGTGTGGCCCTTGGTGCGGTTCCACTTAATGACGTGCGTTCGTGCCGCACCCACGATCTACACGGTCAACCGCCGTACCCACGATCCCACTTCCTCGCTTGTGGCTTGATTATAAAGAGGGGCGCGGCGTCTGGGAATTCACTTCTCCCCTTTTCGCTCGCCTGCGCCCTTCTTCTTCCTCTCGCATCCGCGCCCTCTCGCAGCTCCGCCGCCACGCGCTCCTCAGAACTTCCGACGGCGTGGACTTCGCCGTGTTGTTCCGTCCGCCTCGTACGCATTCGCCAGCTCCGGCGCCGTCGCCGGTGAGTTCTTTCTGGCCGTGTTGCCTAGGTTTTATCCTAGATTTCTCTGTTTCGATCTTGTATTTGTGCGGCGGTTCCTCTGTTCCTCTGTCGCCGTTCTTGTGCAAAATCACGACGGGGCCTCGTAGCTCTAAACTTTCCTCCGCCGCCAGCTCTTCCTCCATCGATCTTTCCGGCGAACCCATGTCTAGCTCTTTTAGTGGCACCCTGGTAGAGGATGACGACGCTGGCTCTGGGCCCGAGCGAGGCTCGTGGCAAGGCTCTTCCGTTACACGCCGCGAGATCGAGTGGCTTATCCGAACTCGGAGGATTCCCGCCGAGGTCTCCTGCCGCTTACCCGGCAGCGTGTCCTCTCCGGATATTAGGGAGGGCGAGTACGTAGTTTTTATGTCACATTTCTCGCGCGGCTTTGGTCTTCCTCTCAGCGATTTCGCTAGAGAGTTTCTCGACTACTTCGGCCTTCAGCCGCATCATCTTCCTGCAAATGCCATCACTTCTCTTTCTGCTTTTATCTCCGCCTCGGAGGGATACTTCGGCCTATGGCCGTCTGTGCACGTCTAGTCGAAGTTCTTCCAGATTCGCTCTAATGTAATCCCTGACAAGTCTCTGCACCCTTCCGAGAAACTGCTTACTCAATGTGGGGCAGCGTCCATTACACCTCGGAGGAAGTCAGTATTTCCTCGTGTCACCGGGTTAGAGTCGTGCAAGAAGTGGCACAAATCCTTCTTTTACGTCAAGAACAGAGGGACGGAGGACAAGATTCGGCTCCCTGCCTTCTCCATTGGTCCGCCTTCTAAGGTGAATTGGACTTATAATCCGAGGAAGAGTCACGCCTTGGCCGATGCCTTTGAGATTCGGCTCAAAGAGCTGATCCGTGCCGGGTTATGCGGCGAAGATCTGATGGCTACCTTTATCAGTAGCCGAATCTGCCCATTCCAGAAGCGGACTCACAAACTGTGCTACATGAGCGGTCCTCTTGACCCTAACCGAGTCTCGACCGTGGAGCTGGATAACTATCTTATCCATAAGCGTGTCCGAGCTATCTTCAAGACGGAGATGCCCGAGGATTGGGCTTGGGGATTGAAACCTTTCACCCGCGATCGTCCGCCTCCCGAAGTAAGCTTAACCAATAACGCTCTGCTATTCAATTGCTTTCGCAACGGTTTTCGCTGATTTTCTTTTTTCTTGTCTTGCAGAGGTTCGCAGAACAGAAGAATGAGGATGCTGAGGTTTTGCTGCTTCCGTGGCCTGCGGACCGGAGCACCCCGGATACTGGTGAGCCGGACTCGGAAGAGTTCGTCCCTAAGTCGGATCTTGCCCCGGCTCGAGCTCGTGGCAAGAACTCGGCCCACGAGGAGGAAGGTGATTCGGACGAGGTCCAAGTTCTTGAGGTAGTTTCCGCAATGCCTATTTCTTATGCATTTCCGGCTTCTACTTTCCCAGCTAATCCGGCCGGTCAGGTTCACGATGCTGAGCCTATTGCTTCCCGACCCCCTGTTACCTCGGGGAAACGCGGGGCTCCTGCTAGTGCCTCAGAGGCGGCCCCCAAGAAACGAATGAAGAAATCCGCTCCGAATCCTGTAGCATCCCAATTGTCTAACAATTGCAATGCTACTAGCCTAGTCTAGATAATGGCTACTTCATACATATAATTGTTGCATCATAACTATATCATGCTCATGTCATCATGCCACCTTGCATTTGAGCATCATATAAAACACTTTTGATTTGGTTCTTCTCTCATATGCATTGTTAATTGTATTTGCTTCTTGATATTGTATTTGGTTATTGATATATTGCTTAATGCCCAAGTTGAGTTGGGGGCATATATTTTATTCAACTCCATCACCTTTCTCTGTCACCACCTTATAATTCCACCATCCAACTAAATATGAGCTTTGCACTTTATTGGGTTTTACCTCTAGCTCATGTGGGTTGGGATGGATCCAATTCTATTTTCCACATGCTCTCATATTAGCATCATGTTGTTTCCACATTATTGATATATGGAGCCACCTGTGCATGCATTATGAGTAGTGCTCCTTTTCCTAGCTTCCATATGGATTATTATGGATTTATGCTCATGTTGGGATATTTTTGGGACTACTTAGCATCTAGTGGAATATACACACTAGCAAGTCCCAATTATAATCAAATATGATCATCTCCATCCACTCCACTTGGAACTTTCTTGTAAATCCTTTTGCTTGGCTTTATTCCATTTTGGGAATGCATAAGAATAATGCCATGTTAATATTATTGTTTTCACAAGAATACACATGGCATTAATTATTTTTGCATGGGCCATGCAAGTACCACCACATTCTAGTCATTTGGATTTTATTTGAATTTTCAAGTGGATCATCTCCCATCTCTCTCTCTACCCCTCTTCTTGCTTGAGCTAGTTGGTTCATCACAAAACCCTACCCACCTTACTCCTCTTTTCCACACCACCCAAACCCTAATTGATCTACCCCATCTACCCCTCTAAACCCTAAGCCCTCTCTCTTTTTCCTCTCTCCAAAAACCTAGTTCTAGCTAAACCCTAAACCACCCCATCTACCCTCCTCCTAGCCAAACCCTAACCCGAGCCCCAACCAGCTAACCCGAGCTAACCCTCTCCCTTAGGAGCATGAACCACCAACCCCATGTGCCTCCCCTGGTCCCCCTCTCTCCCTCTTAGCAAAACAACAAGAAAGGAGGGAGAAGGAAGCCCCACCCGAACCCTTTTTGCATCACACCAAACCCCATGTGCAAGCCCTGGCCCTCTCCTTATCTGCCCCTCCTCCACGCCATGACCAGTTGAAGATCAACCAGAAGATCCCCTCCCTCCGTCCTCCTTTCCCCAAGAAATACCATGGCCATGGCCTTCCCCATGCCGAACCCAAACCCTAGACCCATCTACCTCCTTGCCTGCTGGGTGAAGCTCCCCAAGGCGATCCAGAGCACCAGGCGTCCCCTGCTCCTCTTCGACGCCTAGGCGGGGTAGTACCAGGACCTCGCCGGAGCAGCCTAGCGCCGCCGTGCACCGCCGCAGCCCGAGCCCAACGTCCGCGAGCCCGCCGCCAGATCCCCTCCACCTCCGCGCAAACGACCACGCCGGCGACACCGCGGTGAGCCCCTGCATCTCCTAGACATGGTCCCTATCCTCCTCTCGCCGTAGAATGCCGCCAAGCTAAGCACCTGCGTGCATCGCACCGACGTAGTCACCGTCAGTCGCGTCTGCGGCAGCGTTTACGCCCTCTTTCGCCATGCCCCGCGCGTTGTAGCCCTCCTCCGGTGATGCCGCCTGTATGAAAGTTGTAGCCCGTGGATCCCTCTACCTTATTCGTTTTTGTGGCGGCACGTTTAGTCCAGCGTAGGCGTCGCCATCGTCGTCGGAAGACGGCCAGATCCGCCGCCGTCAGTGCCGGTTCCGTCAGCGCGGATGCAGCAGCCGGTGTCGTTTTTCAATAAGCCCCCTGGCCTTTTTCCCGCCTCAACCCGCCGTCCCAGGAGCCCCACCTGTCAGCCTCGGTGTTTTCCTTGCAAGTAAACCCCCGGAAGATCCAGACCATCACGGACACCCCAGCGCTGGGATCGCACGTGTCACGCCTGCTGGGCGGCAAGCGTCTGGACTCCATGCATCCCCACCTGTCATGGGCGCGGTTAGGAAAGACCCCGAGTGAGAAAAGCCCTGCAGCCCTCTGCGGCCCCACCTGCTGCTGAGTCAGCGCAAGCCCCACCCGTCAGCGTCTAGGGCTAGGACGAGCTGAGTAAGAAAAGGATTTCCTGTTTTCTGTTTTAATTCAAACTTTTCCAAATTAATTTAAATTCAAAATTCAAATCTGTTTTAAAATAACTTTTCGAATATTATTCCAAATAATATATATAATATATGTTTTGAAATCAGAAAAATGTGAGGAATTCAAATATGCCCTTCAAAATATATTTTGAACACTTTAAATTCCAAGTTGATTAAAATTACAATAAAATGCCCTTTTTCCTTAATTAATTAATAACTTTTGTTTTATAACTCCAAATTTAACAAATAATATGTCTAAAATGATTAGCTCGACGAGACCTTTCTGTTTATGCATTCCATTATCTGTTCTGCAGCATGCATCATATAAATATAAAGAATACAGCAACTTATATGAGGTTAAAATGTGACCAAAACTCAATGAAATGATTTATTCTTGTACTCCACACCTCACCCATGCCATGCTACATTATTGCCATGCAAATTGTGCATAATTCATCATGGAATGATTGTTTGTTGTCGCATTTTATTCATGCTTGTGCACTTTATTTATGTTGGCCCTTGTTTGTTTTGTTATTCTTCGAATAGACGCTGAGCATGGGATATATCAAGAGACCCAGGAGCACTACCCAGATCATTCTCTCGCTTCAACTGAGCTGCCAGGCAAGCACTACCACATGCTTGCATACATATAGTATCTATTGCCTCTATCTTATTCTTGCATCATTGAGTCGCGATTGCATTAATCTGAATCCCAAGTATTGCATAGCCTTTACTTTTAAACCCCACCGAAGCTTGTTCCTCCATCCCATGAGCCATTACTACAGGAGTTGTTTGAGCCATGAGAGTCGTAGAACAGCATGTGTAGGGTATGTGAGCGTCTGATGGATAATGAGGTACCTAAACAACTTAACCTGAGTAGTAATGGGATAACTAATGACAGTGGCACCGGTGAGCAATATCTGCTATTTGGTTTTTCATGCTCACTTGTGTCCCGTAGGACCCCGAGTACTTGATTCCTGTTCCTTGAATATTCGCGCTATCCACATCTGGGAGGCTTATGAACCCCCCTGAGCCAGAGCTTGATTCATTCTTATTTCTTGGGGCCACAAACTAGTTTGAGGTTTTGTTACTATTCTGTACCTATGCCATGTTTTACTGCTTTATTTAAGATTGTGCGAGGATGCACCTGTACTGTTTAGGAAAGCGGAGTGTTTTCATGTCGACAAGCCCAGTCACACTTTCGGGTTCCCAGTCGTTTATAGCCACTGACGCAAACCTTGAGTCCATCTCGGAGTCGGCTAACTTTGTTGCGGGTAGCTTAATGGGGTGGCCCCCTGAAATATTTATGAATCCTGTGATCGCTTTGTCGTGGTCGCCTCGTTGGGTTTTGATTTGGTTTTTCGAGGTTGATCGAGTGTGTGTTGCTATTTGTGCACCCTAGGTAAAACTTTCTGAAAGCCGTGTCCATGATTATGGACGACTTGGAGCACAGTTTCTCGATCATAGACAAGTATAACTAAAGTACCGCTTTTAATTTGACTAAATAACTGACTAGTAAATAGTGCAACACTCATGGAATGGTTAATAAAACTGCCAACGGATGGGGTTGTTCGTCCGCTTCCTCGTTTTAGCGAGGAGGAGGATGGATCTGGATATTCTTATTATAACTGTTGTTATTAATTCACGGACATCCGCCTATCTCTGGTTAGGCGGATGGTTAGCAGTATCTATAGAATTGTTAGGTATTATCTTTTGCTGCAATTGCGTCACCCCAGGTTGTGTCCCCTTTAGAGGCATAAAGACTTGCTGAGTACCCCTAGGGTCTCACACGATAAATTGTTTGATTCAGATGAACAGGTGAACTCGCAAGATGGATACTGGGTGGAGGAGACGGACGATGTGGGCAACGATCACTTGGTGTAGAGATTCCGGGAACGGGGATCCGTGAGATCTGTGGGCGGGATGTGTTTATTTATGGGGAATCTTATGCCGATTTGCTTCTTATCCGTACTCGGATCTTGTTTTCCTTCCTTTGATACTCTGATGTTTGATGTATGAGGAGATATCCTAAACTATTATATCTATCTAGGATATTTGGATCTTGCCGTATGGCATTGCAATATTTCTATTTCTTTTAGATGGAATGGCTCTGAGGATTGTTGTATGGTGGCTTGCATACATACTCATTTGTGTATGTAGTTGATCCCTTCGCCTGCCGATTACGCCGCCCGTTCTTGTCTCGATGTTTGGAAATGGTTAGGACGGCCGAAAGGTCTACCTGTGAGTGGCATTTGGGCCCCACCGTACTATTTTAACCATTTCCGTTCATCCAGGCTGGTAACTAGGAGCGTAATTCACCGAGGTAGTTACAATTGGTATCAGAGCCATCCCGCCCTTCAGGGTCTCAGCCAAATGGTCGTTGTCAGTCTAGCAAATATTTTTGGTAGCTATGTAAACTAGGGAAAAACAAAACGCGAGAGTAGGACTGCTACCACTTTTCTTCTTACCCACCCACCCACCCTTTTCTGGTAAGGAAGTGTAACGTTTTCAATCCTCTTCTTAAAATTCAAACTAGGATTCACGTGTTCTGGGTTTCCGTAGTACCATAGAAAGTGTGTGTGTGTGTGTGTGTGTAATTCCCTGTCTATCTGTTGCATCCATTTTGTTATCTTAATCTGCCTTGGGTTATCAATCATTGGTACATTCCATCTTGATGTGCTTTTGAAAACCGGCCGCGATCTATCTGACTCCTGGTTAACCGGTGCCATCTTCTTAAGGTTGTCCTTCCTTCTAGCAACTCCACATTCTGTGCAAGCATCAGTTGCTAATCTCTACCTGATAAGTGTTTTTGCGCATCTATTGGTATTTTAATGCCGAAAAATGCGGAAAAATTTTCTTTGATACATTTGTGCTTCCACACTCCTTTTCAGTCGTGTGTGAAACATTATCTATCTTCCTTTTTATCAGCATGTCCATGCTAACTCATTCTTTTGTCACCGGCGCTTAATCCTGGAGTTTCATTTCATCTCCAATTCTCTTGGGCTAATTACATAACATGTGTCGATCCGATACTGATGATTGTAATTTGGTTCTCGGCATAGCTGTATGACACTTATCATGAGTGGAATATGGAAAATGCAATCACCTCTATCCTCCAAATGGTGACGGTTATCTCCTGTGATTTTGAGTACACCGCGATCATATCTATGCATATTCAAGCATCTTTGGCAATCCGGAGTTTCTCAAGGCACTACGTCGGTCTATCATCTGTCCATCATGCGGCACATCTTTTTGAACTCCATATCTGCAAAATTCTCTTTGATACGAGGGAATTGCATCTTTTCGTCTCTGATAGTTTTGCTTCAGGTATGAGCTATCATCGTTTCTTTATCCAAGATCTCTTTATCTTTGTAACCGGTGATCCGATCGACAATGTGAACCAGGTGACATCTCTTTTCTTCCGAAGGACCAAATAATCTATTCTTCCAGTGCATCTCTTTCAACATGAACCCGTGCTCTTAACGTTGATCTTTCAAAGAGCGTTGAGCTCAGAAAGTGTTTCGAGCATTTGTTTGTTTCTCCCGCCTCTTGAACTTGGTATTCTGGGAATATCTTGTTAATCCATGGTGGTATATGTTGATAATATGCTATCCTATTCCATATCAATGGGAGGACATGGAAGATCATCTGTGTCTCTTTCTCTCAAGCTTCGTGAGCACTGCCTGTGTGCAAAGTCTCAAAGTGAGAATTCTGACTTTTTGAAGTCATCTATCTCGGCCATGTCCTTCTGCTAAATAGATCGCTTCAACTCTAGAATCAGCAAGTCCATTGTTAATTCCATCCTCCATCTTCAACCAATCTGGAGTTATTCCTTGTTGGCAAGTTATCATCGTCGTTCTGCCGTAGATTTCCTCAAAACTGCTAAACCTCTCTCAATCATTTCAAGAAGAACATGGAGTCCTTTCACCTCAGTCTCGTCAAGTGATCTTTTGAAACCCTCTCGTTCTATCATCTATGCTCAATCCACCGGAGGCCATGAAGACCGTCCAGATCTTGTATTCCTTCTGTTCAAGTTGGTGCTATCTTTGCTGTAGCTGTTGAATCTTGCAGTTCTCCTCCGTAATCTTCCTTCATATCTTTCTGGTGGCTGGATACTTATGACTTGACGACAACATCATCATCTTTATCTATCTATGAATCCGGTGAATTGTTTGCATCAATCTTTGTTTTCTTACGGAGTTCCATGAGCTCTTCTTGTCAATACCTTCAGTCTGTTTTGGTAGTTGGGTTGCATGGTTTTCTTATTCATGTGCGGAGTAATGCTTTGAGTGCGGGATGGAGTAGCTACCATACCACTACTCTTATCATTCGCTCTTGTACATTGAATTGGTGAATTAATGCGATTCCACTCATTCCACGGAAGTTAGAAGTGGCCTTTATCCCTCGATACTTTTACTTCCGTCCTTGTTTTCCGGAGTGCTCTCTCGAAGAAAGTAATCAATAATCTCTTGTCGGTGATCTCGCCTGTCTACACGGAGCAAAATCTTTAATTATCTGGTGGAAACAAAAGCAAACTCTTTTCTGTCCTCGTCTTTCTACCGATGCTCGATATCCCCAAACAAGATGAAAGGAAACTATCTCTCTCTGTTTCATCAATTCTTTTTCCGTGGTAAAGCCAATCATGGTTGAGGCCATCAGCCGCAAATCTATTGCGTTAGCCTCAAGGCTAAAGAAAGCAATAAGTATCTCTACAATAAACTCCAGATCCTCCATATTCTTTGCTTCTCGGGATCCCACCATGATCTAGCTTCACATCCGTCTCTGGAAGTTATATCCGCGCACCTCAATTGCGTGATCCGTTGGGTCTTACCGGCGCAAGAAGAATCTAATCCGACGATGTCTAACTAAATCTTTCTGCTGATATCAAGGGACTCTATTGTTTGAAGGCAATATTGTTTCCGTACTTCATTTCTCCAATCCGAGAGAGGATACGATGCTATTGTCATAGTGGTTCAAACCTCTCCAACCTAGCTCTTTCTTCCGGCGAGACAAAGATTCATCCTATCTAGTATCGGTAAATCTTTAATCTTAATGGTGTGTCTTTCTTTATCCATGATACATCATCTTTTCCTTTTCTTTCACAAGTGGTTCTTTTCTTTTATCATGTTTCTCGAGAAAACCGGAGCTATGTTCATCCTATCATTCTTGTCTCACGACAATCCTTCAACTCTTTTAACCCGTTGTTTCTCAAGAAAAACGCAAGACTCGCAACAAGTCTAGCAAGTTTTGCAAGGTGTAGTGGTCGCACCATTCCGTTGTTCATCAACTTGGGAACGTGAGGGTCACCTTCGTTCGAACACCCGTCTCTCCTTGTGTTGTTTTCTTTTTCCTAGGAATCTCGGGGCGAGATTCTTGTTTAGTGGGGGAGAGTTGTAGCATCCCAATTGTCTAACAATTGCAATGCTACTAGCCTAGTCTAGATAATGGCTACTTCATACATATAATTGTTGCATCATAACTATATCATGCTCATGTCATCATGCCACCTTGCATTTGAGCATCATATAAAACCCTTTTGATTTGGTTCTTCTCTCATATGCATTGTTAATTGTATTTGCTTCTTGATATTGTATTTGGTTATTGATATATTGCTTAATGCCCAAGTTGAGTTGGGGGCATATCTTTTATTCAACTCCATCACCTTTCTCTGTCACCACCTTATAATTCCACCATCCAACTAAATATGAGCTTTGCAATTTATTGGGTTTTACCTCTAGCTCATGTGGGTTGGGATGGATCCAATTCTATTTTCCACATGCTCTCATCTTAGCATCATGTTGTTTCCACATTATTGATATATGGAGCCACCTGTGCATGCATTATGAGTAGTGCTCCTTTTCCTAGCTTCCATATGGATTATTATGGATTTATGCTCATGTTGGGATATTTTTGGGACTACTTAGCATCTAGTGGAATATACACACTAGCAAGTCCCAATTATAATCAAATATGATCATCTCCATCCACTCCACTTGGAACTTTCTTGTAAATCCTTTTGCTTGGCTTTATTCCATTTTGGGAATGCATAAGAATAATGCCATGTTAATATTATTGTTTTCACAAGAATACACATGGCATTAATTATTTTTGCATGGGCCATGAAAGTACCACCACATTCTAGTCATTTGGATTTTATTTGAATTTTCAAGTGGATCATCTCCCATCTCTCTCTCTACCCCTCTTCTTGCTTGAGCTAGTTGGTTCATCACAAAACCCTACCCACCTTACTCCTCTTTTCCACACCACCCAAACCCTAATTGATCTACCCCATCTACCCCTCTAAACCCTAAGCCCTCTCTCTTTTTCCTCTCTCCAAAAACCTAGTTCTAGCTAAACCCTAAACCACCCCATCTACCCTCCTCCTAGCCAAACCCTAACCCGAGCCCCAACCAGCTAACCCGAGCTAACCCTCTCCCTTAGGAGCATGAACCACCAACCCCATGTGCCTCCCCTCCCCCTCTCTCCTCTTAGCAAAACAACAAGAAAGGAGGGAGAAGCCCCACCGATCCTTTTTGCATCACACCAAACCCCATGTGCAAGCCCTGGCCCTCTCCTTATCTGCCCCTCCTCCACGCCATGACCAGTTGAAGATCAACCAGAAGATCCCCTCCCTCCGTCCTCCTTTCCCCAAGAAATACCATGGCCATGGCCTTCCCCATGCCGAACCCAAACCCTAGACCCATCTACCTCCTTGCCTCGTCGGTCTGAAGCTCCCCAAGGCCATCCAGGAGCACCAGGGGCGTCCTCTGCTTCCTCTTCGATGCCTAGGGTCATGGTAGTACCAGGACCTCGCCGAGCAGCCTAGCGCCGCCGTGCACTGCCCAGCCCAGCCCAACGTCCATGAGCCGCCGCCAGATCCCTCCACCTCCCACAAGAACGACCACCGGCGACACCGGTGAGCCCTGCATCTCCTAGACATGGTCCCTATCCTCCTCGCCAGAACGCCGCCGCCCTGCCGAGCACCTCACAGGCACGCGTCGCCGACGTAGTCACCGTCCGTCGCGTCGCAGCCGTTACGCCTCTGCTTTCGCCATGCCCCGCGCGTTGTAGCCCTCCTCCGGTGATGCCGCCTGTATGAAAGTTGTAGCCCGTGGATCCCTCTACCTTATTCGTTTTTGTGGCGGCACGTTTAGTCCAGCGTAGGCGTCGCCATCGTCGTCGGGGAAGGCGGATCCGCCGCCGTCGTCGGTTCCACAGCGGATGCAGCGGTGTCGTTTTTCAATAAGCCCCCTGGCCTTTTTCCCGCCTCAACCCGCCGTCCCAGGAGCCCCACCTGTCAGCCTCGGTGTTTTCCTTGCAAGTAAACCCCCGGAAGATCCAGACCCTCACGGACAACCCCCGCTGGGATCGCCCGTGTCACGCCTTTATGGGCGGCGCATTGCTGCATTACCGCCCCACCTGCATGGGCGGTTAGGAAAGACCCAGAGTGAAAAGCCTGCGACCCTCTGCGGCCCCACTTTGTCAGCTGTCGCAAGCCCCACCCGTCAGCGTCTAGGGCTAGGACGAGCTGAGTAAGAAAAGGATTTCCTGTTTTCTGTTTTAATTCAAACTTTTCCAAATTAATTTAAATTCAAAATTCAAATCTGTTTTAAAATAACTTTTCGAATATTATTCCAAATAATATATATAATATATGTTTTGAAATCAGAAAAATGTGAGGAATTCAAATATGCCCTTCAAAATATATTTTGAACACTTTAAATTCCAAGTTGATTAAAATTACAATAAAATGCCCTTTTTCCTTAATTAATTAATAACTTTTGTTTTATAACTCCAAATTTAACAAATAATATGTCTAAAATGATTAGCTCGACGAGACCTTTCTGTTTATGCATTCCATTATCTGTTCTGCAGCATGCATCATATAAATATAAAGAATACAGCAACTTATATGAGGTTAAAATGTGACCAAAACTCAATGAAATGATCTATTCTTGTACTCCACACCTCACCCATGCCATGCTACATTATTGCCATGCAAATTGTGCATAATTCATCATGGAATGATTGTTTGTTGTCGCATTTTATTCATATGCTTGTGCACTTTATTTATGTTGGCCCTTGTTTGTTTTGTTCTTCTTCGAATAGACGCTGAGCATGGGATATATCAAGAGACCCAGGAGCACTACCCAGATCCTTCTCTCGCTTCAACTGAGCTGCCAGGCAAGCACTACCACATGCTTGCATACATATAGTACCTATTGCCTCTATCTTATTCTTGCATCATTGAGTCGCGATTGCATTAATCTGAATCCCAAGTATTGCATAGCCTTTACTTTTAAACCCCACCGAAGCTTGTTCCTCCATCCCATGAGCCATTACTACAGGAGTTGTTTGAGCCATGAGAGTCGTAGAACAGCATGTGTAGGGTATGTGAGCGTCTGATGGATAATGAGGTACCTAAACAACTTAACCTGAGTAGTAATGGGATAACTAATGACAGTGGCACCGGTGAGCAATATCTGCTATTTGGTTTTTCATGCTCACTTGTGTCCCGTAGGACCCCGAGTACTTGATTCCTGTTCCTTGAATATTCGCGCTATCCACATCCGGGAGGCTTATGAACCCCCCTGAGCCAGAGCTTGATTCATTCTTATTTCTTGGGTCCACAAACTAGTTTGAGGTTTTGTTACTATTCTGTACCTATGCCATGTTTTACTGCTTTATTTAAGATTGTGCGAGGATGCACCTGTACTGTTTAGGAAAGCGGAGTGTTTTCGCGGTATCGACAAGCCCAGTCACACTTTCGGGTTCCCAGTCGTTTACAGCCACTGACGCAAACCTTGAGTCCGTCTCGGAGTCGGCTAACTTTGTTGCGGGTAGCTTAATGGGGTGGCCCCCTGAAATATTTATGAATCCTGTGATCGCTTTGTCGTGACTGCCTCGTTGGGTTTTGATTTGGTTTTTCCGAGGTTGATCGAGTGTGTGTTGCTATTTGTGCACCCCTGCAGGGTAAAACTTCAAAGCCGTGTCATGGTTATGGACGACTTGGAGCACAGTTTCTCGATCATAGACAAGTATAACTAAAGTACCGCTTTTAATTTGACTAAATAACTGACTAGTAAATAGTGCAACACTCATGGAATGGTTAATAAAACTGCCAACGGATGGGGTTGTTCGTCCGCTTCCTCGTTGGTAAGCGAGGAGGAGGATGGATCTGTGGATATTACTGTTATAACTGTTGTTATTAATTCACGGACATCCGTCTATCTCTGGTTAGGCGGATGGTTAGCGAGTATCTATAGAATTGTTAGGTATTATCTTTTGCTGCAATTGCGTCACCCCAGGTTGTGTCCCCTTTAGAGGCATAAAGACTTGCTGAGTACCCCTAGGGTCTCACACGATAAATTGTTTGATTCAGATGAACAGGTGAACTCGCAAGATGGATCTTGGGTGGAGGAGCAGACGATGTGGGCAGCGATCACTTGGTGTAGAGATTAAGGAACGGGATCCGTGAGATCTGTAGGCGGGATGTGTTTATTTATGGGGCATCTTATGCGATTTGCTTATCCGTACTCGGATCTTGTTTTCGCTTCACCGATACTCTGATGTTTGATGTATGAGGAGATATCCTAAACTATTATATCTATCTAGGATATTTGGATCTTGCCGTATGGCATTGCAATATTTCTATTTCTTTTAGATGGAATGGCTCTGAGGATTGTTGTATGGTGGCTTGCATACATACTCATTTGTGTATGTAGTTGATCCCTTCGCCTGCCGATTCAGCCTGTTCTTGTCTCGATGTTTGGAAATGGTTAGGACGGCCGAAAGGTCTACCTGTGAGTGGCATTTGGGCCCCACCGTACTATTTTAACCATTTCCGTTCATCCAGGCTGGTAACTAGGAGCGTAATTCACCGAGGTAGTTACAATTGGTATCAGAGCCATCCCGCCCTTCAGGGTCTCAGCCAAATGGTCGTTGTCAGTCTAGCAAATATTTTTGGTAGCTATGTATACTAGGGAAAAACAAAACGCAAGAGTAGGACTGCTACCACTTTTCTTCTTACCCACCCACCCACCCTTTTCTGGTAAGGAAGTGTAACGTTTTCAATCCTCTTCTTAAAATTCAAACTAGGATTCACGTGTTCTGGGTTTCCGTAGTACCATAGAAAGTGTGTGTGTGTGTGTGTAATTCCCTGTCTATCTGTTGCATCCATTTTGTTATCTTAATCTGCCTTGGGTTATCAACTGTTGGTACATTCCATACTGACAGGCTTTTGAAAACCGGCCGCGATCTATCTGACTCCTGGTTAACCGGTGCCATCTTCTTAAGGTTGTCCTTCCTTCTAGCAACTCCACATTCTGTGCAAGCATCAGTTGCTAATCTCTACCTGATAAGTGTTTTTGCGCATCTATTGGTATTTTAATGCCGAAAAATGCGGAAAATTTTTCTTTGATACATCTGTGCTTCCACACTCCTTTTCAGTCGTGTGTGAAACATTATCTATCTTCCTTTTTATCAGCATGTCCATGCTAACTCATTCTTTTGTCACCGGCGCTTAATCCTGGAGTTTCATTTCATCTCCAATTCTCTTGGGCTAATTACATAACATGTGTCGATCCGATACTGATGATTGTAATTTGGTTCTCGGCATAGCTGTATGACACTTATCATGAGTGGAATATGGAAAATGCAATCACCTCTATCCTCCAAATGGTGACGGTTATCTCCTGTGATTTTGAGTACACCGCGATCATATCTATGCATATTCAAGCATCTTTGGCAATCCGGAGTTTCTCAAGGCACTACTGGTCTATCATCATCTGTCCATCATGCGGCACATCTTTTTGAACTCCATATCTGCAAAATTCTCTTTGATACGAGGGAATTGCATCTTTTCGTCTCTGATAGTTTTGCTTCAGGTATGAGCTATCATCGTTTCTTTATCCAAGATCTCTTTATCTTTGTAACCGGTGATCCGATCGACAATGTGAACCAGTGACATCTCTTTTCTTCCGAAGGACCAAATAATCTATTCTTCCAGTGCATCTCTTTCAACACGAACCCGTGCTCTTAACGTTGATCTTTCAAAGAGCGTTGAGCTCAGAAAGTGTTTCGAGCATTTGTTTGTTTCTCCCGCCTCTTGAACTTGGTATTCTGGGAATATCTTGTTAATCCATGGTGGTATATGTTGATAATATGCTATCCTATTCCATATCAATGGGAGGACATGGAAGATCATCTGTGTCTCTTTCTCTCAAGCTTCGTGAGCACTGCCTGTGTGCAAAGTCTCAAAGTGAGAATTCTGACTTTTTGAAGTCATCTATCTCGGCCATGTCCTTCTGCTAAATAGATCGCTTCAACTCTGGAATCAGCAAGTCCATTGTTAATTCCATCCTCCATCTTCAACCAATCTGGAGTTATTCCTTGTTGGCAAGTTATCATCGTCGTTCTGCCGTAGATTTCCTCAAAACTGCTAAACCTCTCTCAATCATTTCAAGAAGAACATGGAGTCCTTTCACCTCAGTCTCGTCAAGTGATCTTTTGAAACCCTCTCGTTCTATCATCTATGCTCAATCCACCGGAGGCCATGAAGACCGGCCCGGATCTTGTATTCCTTCTGTTCAAGTTGGTGCTATCTTTGCTGTAGCTGTTGAATCTTGCAGTTCTCCTCCGTAATCTTCCTTCATATCTTTCTGGTGGCTGGATACTTATGACTTGACGACAACATCATCATCTTTATCTATCTATGAATCCGGTGAATTGTTTGCATCAATCTTTGTTTTCTTCTGAGTTCCATGAGCTCTTCTTGTCAATACCTTGATCTGCTTTTGGTAGTTGGGTTGCATGGTTTTCTTATTCATGTGCGGAGTAATGCTTTGAGTGCGGGATGGAGTAGCTACCATACCACTACTCTTATCATTCGCTCTTGTACATTGAATTGGTGAATTAATGCGATTCCACTCATTCCACGGAAGTTAGAAGTGGCCTTTATCCCTCGATACTTTTACTTCCGTCCTTGTTTTCCGGAGTGCTCTCTCGAAGAAAGTAATCAATAATCTCTTGTCGGTGATCTCGCCTGTCTACACGGAGCAAAATCTTTAATTATCTGGTGGAAACAAAAGCAAACTCTTTTCGTCTCGTCTTTCTACCGATGCTCGATATCCCCAAACAAGATGAAAGGAAACTATCTCTCTGTTTCATCAATTCTTTTTCCGTGGTAAAGCCAATCATGGTTGAGGCCATCAGTCAAATCTATTATGTTAGCCTCAAGGCTAAAGAAAGCAATAAGTATCTCTACAATAAACTCCAGATCCTCCATATTCTTTGCTTCTCGGGATCCCACCATGATCTAGCTTCACATCCGTCTCTGGAAGTTATATCCGCGCACCTCAATTGCGTGATCCGTTGGGTCTTACCGGCGCAAGAAGAATCTAATCCGACGATGTCTAACTAAATCTTTCTGCTCATATCAAGGGACTCTATTGTTTGAAGGCAATATTGTTTCCGTACTTCATTTCTCCAATCCGAGAGAGGATACGATGCTATTGTCATAGTGGTTCAAACCTCTCCAACCTAGCTCTTTCTTCCGGCGAGACAAAGATTCATCCTATCTAGTATCGGTAAATCTATAATCTTAATGGTGTGTCTTTCTTTATCCATGATACATCATCTTTTCCTTTTCTTTCACAAGTGGTTCTTTTCTTTTATCATGTTTCTCGAGAAAACGAGCTATGTTCATCCTATCATTCTTGTCTCACAATCCTTCAACTCTTTAACCGTTGTTTCTCAAGCAAAATGCAAGACTGCAACAAGTCTAGCAAGTTTTGCAAGGTGTAGTGGTCGCACCATTCCGTTGTTCATCAACTTGGGAGCGTGAGGGTCACCTTCGTTCAACACCTGCCTCTCCTTGTGTTGTTTTCTTTTTCCTAGGAATCTCGGGGCGAGATTCTTGTTTAGTGGGGGAGAGTTGTAGCATCCCAATTGTCTAACAATTGCAATGCTACTAGCCTAGTCTAGATAATGGCTACTTCATACATATAATTGTTGCATCATAACTATATCATGCTCATGTCATCATGCCACCTTGCATTTGAGCATCATATAAAACCCTTTTGATTTGGTTCTTCTCTCATATGCATTGTTAATTGTATTTGCTTCTTGATATTGTATTTGGTTATTGATATATTGCTTAATGCCCAAGTTGAGTTGGGGGCATATCTTTTATTCAACTCCATCACCTTTCTCTGTCACCACCTTATAATTCCACCATCCAACTAAATATGAGCTTTGCACTTTATTGGGTTTTACCTCTAGCTCATGTGGGTTGGGATGGATCCAATTCTATTTTCCACATGCTCTCATCTTAGCATCATGTTGTTTCCACATTATTGATATATGGAGCCACCTGTGCATGCATTATGAGTAGTGCTCCTTTTCCTAGCTTCCATATGGATTATTATGGATTTATGCTCATGTTGGGATATTTTTGGGACTACTTAGCATCTAGTGGAATATACACACTAGCAAGTCCCAATTATAATCAAATATGATCATCTCCATCCACTCCACTTGGAACTTTCTTGTAAATCCTTTTGCTTGGCTTTATTCCATTTTGGGAATGCATAAGAATAATGCCATGTTAATATTATTGTTTTCACAAGAATACACATGGCATTAATTATTTTTGCATGGGCCATGAAAGTACCACCACATTCTAGTCATTTGGATTTTATTTGAATTTTCAAGTGGATCATCTCCCATCTCTCTCTCTCTACCCCTCTTCTTGCTTGAGCTAGTTGGTTCATCACAAAACCCTACCCACCTTACTCCTCTTTTCCACACCACCCAAACCCTAATTGATCTACCCCATCTACCCCTCTAAACCCTAAGCCCTCTCTCTTTTTCCTCTCTCCAAAAACCTAGTTCTAGCTAAACCCTAAACCACCCCATCTACCCTCCTCCTAGCCAAACCCTAACCCGAGCCCCAACCAGCTAACCCGAGCTAACCCTCTCCCTTAGGAGCATGAACCACCAACCCCATGTGCCTCCCCTGGTCCCCCTCTCTCCCTCTTAGCAAAACAACAAGAAAGGAGGGAGAAGGAAGCCCCACCCGATCCCTTTTTGCATCACACCAAACCCCATGTGCAAGCCCTGGCCCTCTCCTTATCTGCCCCTCCTCCACGCCATGACCAGTTGAAGATCAACCAGAAGATCCCCTCCCTCCGTCCTCCTTTCCCCAAGAAATACCATGGCCATGGCCTTCCCCATGCCGAACCCAAACCCTAGACCCATCTACCTCCTTGCCTCGTCGGTCTGAAGCTCCCCAAGGCCATCCAGGAGCACCAGGGGCGTCCTCTGCTTCCTCTTCGATGCCTAGGCCGCGGGGTAGTACCAGGACCTCGCCGGAGCAGCCTAGCGCCGCCGTGCACCGCCGCAGCCCGAGCCCAACGTCCGCGAGCCCGCCGCCAGATCCCCTCCACCTCCGCGCAAACGACCACGCCGGCGACACCGCGGTGAGCCCCTGCATCTCCTAGACATGGTCCCTATCCTCCTCTCGCCGTAGAACGCCGCCGCCCTGCCGAAAGCACCTGCACGTGCGCCGACGTAGTCACCGTCCGTCGCGTCTGCAGCCGTTTCTGCCCCTCTGTTTCTCGCCATGCCCCGCGCGTTGTAGCCCTCCTCCGGTGATGCCGCCTGTATGAAAGTTGTAGCCCGTGGATCCCTCTACCTTATTCGTTTTTGTGGCGGCACGTTTAGTCCAGCGTAGGCGTCGCCATCGCCGCTGGAAGACGGCCAGATCCGCCATTGCCGTCGGTTCCACAACATGATGCAGCGTGTCGTGTCGTTTTCAATAAGCCCCCTGGCCTTTTTCCCGCCTCAACCCGCCGTCCCAGGAGCCCCACCTGTCAGCCTCGGTGTTGTCCTTGCAAGTAAACCCCTAAGATCCAGACCATCACGGACAACCCCTCGCCTGGGATCGCCCACGTGTCACGCCTGCTGGGCAGCGCTGCGTGACCCCATGCACTCCCCACCTGCATGGGCGCGTTAGGAAAGACCCCGAGTGAGAAAAGCCTGCACTCTCATGACCCTCTGCTGCCGAGTCAGCGCAAGCCCCACCCGACAGGGTCTTGGGCTAGGACGAGCTTAGTAATAAATGGATTTCCTGTTTACTTTTTTATTTAAACATTTTCCAAATTAATTTAAATTCAAATTTCAAATCTGTTTAAAATAACTTTTCAATATTATTCCAAATAATATATATAATATATGTTTTGAAATCAGAAAAATGTGAGGAATTCAAATATGCCCTTCAAAATATATTTTGAACACTTTAAATTCCAAGTTGATTAAAATTACAATAAAATGCCCTTTTTCCTTAATTAATTAATAACTTTTGTTTTATAACTCCAAATTTAACAAATAATATGTCTAAAATGATTAGCTCGACGAGACCTTTCTGTTTATGCATTCCATTATCTGTTCTGCAGCATGCATCATATAAATATAAAGAATACAGCAACTTATATGAGGTTAAAATGTGACCAAAACTCAATGAAATGATTTATTCTTGTACTCCACACCTCACCCATGCCATGCTACATTATTGCCATGCAAATTGTGCATAATTCATCATGGAATGATTGTTTGTTGTCGCATTTTATTCATATGCTTGTGCACTTTATTTATGTTGGCCCTTGTTTGTTTTGTTCTTCTTCGAATAGACGCTGAGCATGGGATATATCAAGAGACCAGAGCACTACCTGATCCTTCTCTCGCTTCAATCGAGCCGCAGCAAGCACTACCACATGCTTGCATACATATAGTACCTATTGCCTCTATCTTATTCTTGCATCATTGAGTCGCGATTGCATTAATCTGAATCCCAAGTATTGCATAGCCTTTACTTTTAAACCCCACCGAAGCTTGTTCCTCCATCCCATGAGCCATTACTACAGGAGTTGTTTGAGCCATGAGAGTCGTAGAACAGCATGTGTAGGGTATGTGAGCGTCTGATGGATAATGAGGTACCTAAACAACTTAACCTGAGTAGTAATGGGATAACTAATGACAGTGGCACCGGTGAGCAATATCTGCTATTTGGTTTTTCATGCTCACTTGTGTCCCGTAGGACCCCGAGTACTTGATTCCTGTTCCTTGAATATTCGCGCTATCCACATCCGGGAGGCTTATGAACCCCCCTGAGCCAGAGCTTGATTCATTCTTATTTCTTGGGGCCACAAACTAGTTTGAGGTTTTGTTACTATTCTGTACCTATGCCATGTTTTACTGCTTTATTTAAGATTGTGCGAGGATGCACCTGTACTGTTTAGGAAAGCGGAGTGTTTTCGCGGTATCGACAAGCCCAGTCACACTTTCGGTTCCCGATGTTTACAGCCACTGACGCAAACCTTGAGTCCGTCTCGGAGTCGGCTAACTTTGTTGCGGGTAGCTTAATGGGGTGGCCCCCTGAAATATTTATGAATCCTGTGATCGCTTTGTCGTGACTGCCTCGTTGGGTTTTGATTTGGTTTTTCCGAGGTTGATCGAGTGTGTGTTGCTATTTGTGCACCCTCAGGTAAAACTTTCTGAAAGCCATGTCCGCGGTTATGGACGACTTGGAGCACAGTTTCTCGATCATAGACAAGTATAACTAAAGTACCGCTTTTAATTTGACTAAATAACTGACTAGTAAATAGTGCAACACTCATGGAATGGTTAATAAAACTGCCAACGGATGGGGTTGTTCGTCCGCTTCCTCGTTGGTAAGCGAGGAGGAGGATGGATCTGTGGATATTACTGTTATAACTGTTGTTATTAATTCACGGACATTTGTCTATCTCTGGTTAGGCGGATGGTTAGCGAGTATCTATAGAATTGTTAGGTATTATCTTTTGCTGCAATTGCGTCACCCCAGGTTGTGTCCCCTTTAGAGGCATAAAGACTTGCTGAGTACCCCTAGGGTCTCACACGATAAATTGTTTGATTCAGATGAACAGGTGAACTCGCAAGATGGATACTGGGTGGAGGAGACGGACGATGTGGGCAACGATCACTTGGTGTAGAGATTCCGGGAACGGGGATCCGTGAGATCTGTGGGCGGGATGTGTTTATTTATGGGGCATCTTATGCCGATTTGCTTCTTATCCGTACTCGGATCTTGTTTTCCGCTTCCGCCTGATACTCTGATGTTTGATGTATGAGGAGATATCCTAAACTATTATATCTATCTAGGATATTTAGATCTTGCCGTATGGTGTTGCAATATTTCTATTTCTTTTAGATGGAATGGCTCTGAGGACTGTTGTATGGTGGCTTGCATACATACTCATTTGTGTATGTAGTTGATCCCTTCGCCTGCCGATTACGCCGCCCGTTCTTGTCCCGATGTTTGGAAATGGTTAGGACGGCCGAAAGGTCTACCTGTGAGTGGCATTTGGGCCCCACCGTACTATTTTAACCATTTCCGTTCATCCAGGCTGGTAACTAGGAGCGTAATTCACCGAGGTAGTTACAAATCCCCCAGGCGCAAGACCATGCCTGGGGTCGCAGGGTAAGTTCCTTTTGCTCGTATTTCTTGTTTCTCTCTTTCCGTTTTTCATCCTGACACCCATTTTTCTTTCTTGTTTTCGCAGTGCTCCGCTTTCTGTTAAGCCCGGCGGTCCTAGCATGACTAGCCGCCCAATTCGGCAGCCGTCTCCTCCGCCTGTTGAAGATACTAGGATTCCCAGTCCTGCTCGTGCTGCCTCTCCTTCAGCTCCGAATCAGTCACCCCCTCGTCACGACGTGCCTAATACTCCTTTTGTCGACATCGATTCCACTCGGCCCTCCGAGATTTCCGCCGAACCTGTTGCCCCCTCTGTGGGTCCGAGCGCCTCTACTGAGCCTCCATCTGCCTCAGCAGTCTCTACAGCAACTCCAGCCCCGGCCGAAGAGGTCGTTATCTCGGCGCCTTCTGCGACCGTGACTCCTGCTGCTCCTAAAGACGTTGTTCCCATTACCGAGGTATCGACTCCTGCTGATGCCTCTTCTAAGGCAAGAAAAACAGTTGCCACCAAGGCCTCCTCTTCCCAGAAAGGACTTGTCGGCTCTTCTCAGCCGAGTATTGCCGACGTTCTGCGCAAAAAGGCTCCTACCAAAGCCTCCGTTACCTCGGCTGCCAGCACCCAGCTTGCTCTTCATAAAAGCCCTGCGGCCGCAGTGGTTACACAACATGTTCGGGGTAAAGTTTTAACTCGGACGGCTAGTGGGAACAGCCTTGGCTCGCTGGTGGAGTATGCGAATAATTGGAATGCTGCTGATCAGTTTGAGGGTAATCCAATCAGTCAGCCCTTTCAGCTTTCCGACATCGGTGATCGTGATCAAGCTGCCAAGTTCATCCTTGACACTAACAAGATGAATGAGGTAATTGCTGTTTTGCGGAGTTTTAGATTAGTTCTCCAGATGTTACTATATGCTCCAGTCCCCGAAACTTGCAAGGAAATAACTTGTTACATGCTTGGAAGTTTAATAATGCTTTACTTAATCTATCTTTATCTCTAGTGTTCGAATTTATATCCGACTAGATTTGTCTTATAGTTTGCTTGCCTTTCTTCTTAATTGAACTGGAAATATCCAGCCACCTAGATCCGAGTTAAGTTTTGCTTGACTCGGATCTGGTTTAGCTTCGAATATCCAGCCACCTAGATCCGAGTTAAGTTGTGCTTGACTCGGATCTGGTTTAGCTCCGAATATCCAGCCACCTAGATCCGAGTTAAGTTGTGCTTGACTCGGATCTGGTTTAACTTCAAATATCCAGCCACCTAGATCCGAGTTAAGTTTTGCTTGACTCGAATCTGGTTTAGCTTCGAATATCCAGCCACCTAGATCCGAGTTAAGTTTTGCTTGACTCGGATCTGGTTTAGCTTCGAATATCCAGCCACCTAGATCCGAGTTAAGTTGTGCTTGACTTGAATCTGGTTTAGCTTCGAATATCCAGCCACCTAGATCCGAGTTAAGTTGTGCTTGACTCGGATCTGGTTTAGCTTCGAATATTCATTTATCATTTTGCTCCATTGTTCAGGTTGCCCATGACCGGCGGACTGCCGAATTTCAGAGGTTGCTTTTTTCGCACCGCAAACTTGAAGAAAAGTATGAGAAAATCCTTCATGTGGTAAAAAAGGCTGGTAAGTCTATAGTTCCTTTTCGTTATTCTCGACGTTCTTATCGATTTGCTTGACTCGTCCGCGAGATGCCGGCTCACTTTTTTTGGGTGAACAGGTAATATCAATAATCTCAACATTCGTCTTGAGAAGAAAGTCAAGAGCTTGGAAGTTTAGTTTCCCTTTTATCTTACACCTTTTCCCCTTTAACATGTGTGCTAAGCTTTCTTTATTTCATTTGGCTTTGGTAAAGCCGAGCTGCAAACCTTTGCAGCATCTCACCAAGATTGCACGCCCATCCCTGATGTGATGCTGCATTTTTTAGAACAAAGAGCTACTCATTCGACACAGCTACAAGAAAAAGATGATGAAATAGCTCGCCTACAGGCTGAGGTGGATGCCCTTAAGCTCTCACAGAAATCCGAACTAGAAAAGGTCGATCAGGAATTCTCCAAGGAGAAGAATCGGCTAGCTCTAGAGCTGCAGAAGAACAAAGAACTCCTCGAAGCTGCCGAACTGAAAACTCAGGGAATGAGCGAGGAAATCGCTCGCTTTGAGAAGAGCAAGATCGATTGGGCCAAAGACCTTCAGATAATGATGAGTTATATTCACCGTAAGCTTCTTAGCACGGCCGAATTATATTTTTCTTTTTGTCCCTGCTGCCACCTGACATATTCGTGTTTTGCGCAAATCATTTTCCCGAAGCTAAGTCTGTGAGTTCTAAAGCAGTTCTTGCAGCTCGTGTGCGCCGAGGTGTCCCTGTTTCCACTGACTCGGAGTATTCGATGGAGGATTTCCAGTTGCTTTGGTGCTGATTGGTCCAATGAAGATTATGGGCCGGGATTTGGTGAAGGCAGCTATTCGAGCTTATCATGTTCTCTGGCCGAACAGTACTTGGACTCCTGATATCAATGAGGTCGAATTACTGGTGAAAAGACTGATGGCATCTGAGAAGCAACTAAGTCTCTGGAGGGAATCAATGGGCGCTACCGGGCGCTGATATGGCCCCTTATCATATCATGTCATGGTATGAAGACATTTCTCTTGATATCCTGAGAAATTTGCGCACTGGTTCCCGCTGGGTTGAGGACCCCACCTTTGTTGCTCTTCGGCAAGCTCGCGCCTTCCAGCTTGTTGAGTATGCCGATGTGCACACCTGGAATGAAGGTCCGAGTTTCCTCCCAAACCCGGACGATGAGGTCGTAGTTGAGGATGCCTCGGATAATAATTCAGCTGAGCGAGGGGAGGGTGAGGATGACTCGGCCACATCTGGTAGCTCCAGTTCAAGCTCGGATAGTGACGGCGATGCGCGGTCCTCCTCCAAAGGTACTGGGCATTCAACTGCACAAACTGAAGCTCCTGAGCAGCCTCGGGCTTCCGCTGAAGTTGCACCTGGATCTATGGAGGGTGAGGCAACCTCGGTCAAAGTTCCTCCTACGTCGGAGTGCCCAGCGCCTGACCAAGTCGCTGCCTCTTCAGCTAAAAATGTTTAAGTTATTTCTTATCCCTGACATGTCGGGCGTATGATGTACGCGAAATATTTGTCCGTCTTCTGTATGACCTGAACTTCTTTTGCCGTGTACTGCTGCGACATACATGTTTGTAGTTGTTATAATTTTATTTAAGTTGGTTTTCGTCGGAATTCTTGCTTTGATGACTTGTGATTTCCTATTTTTAGGACGTATCCTTGTCTTTGTATTCTCGTGGTTTAGCCGAGTAGTCTAGGTGTGAGCTTCGAATATCATACAAGATTGATCGGCTCTGATTCGTAGTATTGAAGTGTTACACCTTTCTTGTATCAAAGGTTGATTATTACTTTGGAATGATGTATGGTAGTCCCCGAATCACTGCCTATCTCGCCGAAGTCTAGTATGTAAACCAAATTTCAGAAATATTATAAGACCAATGCCGAGGCGCTGCTCAGGGTGTCGAGTTTTAGTGCTCAACAAAAACCTGGGGCAGCATATGGCAGTCCCCGAGTCATTGCTCTGGATGCCGAGGTTTAATACATAAGATGAAATTGGAACAACATACGGCAGTCCCCGAGTCATTGCTCTAGATGCCGAAGTTTAATACATAATATAACATTGAAATAACATACGGCAGTCCCCGAGTCACTGCTCTGGGTGCCGAGGTTCAAATACATAGCGCAAAATTGAAATAATATATGGCAGTCCCCGAGTCACTGCTCTGGGTGCCGAGGTTCAAATACATAACGCGAAATTGAAATAATATATGGCAGTCCCTTTAGTCACTGCTCTGGGTGCCGAGGTTCAAATACATAACGCGAAATTGAAATAATATATGGCAGTCCCCGAGTCACTGCTCTGGATGCCGAGGTTTAATACATCATTGGTTCTTGACCTTGAGACATCATGCTATGAGTAAAATGGACGAAGCAAAGCTACATTCCATGGCCGCTTCGTTTCTTCTCCAGCTTTGTCTGCCTTGTTCCTTCCGGGAGATTGAGCGTCGATTAGATAATAGGCATCGTTATGCAATGCTTTGCTCACGATGAATGGTCCCTCCCATGGAGGTGACAGCTTGTGCATGCCGGCCGTGCGTTGTACCAGTCGGAGGACTAAATCTCCTTCTTTGAATACCCTTGGATTCACCTTCTTGCTGTGATATCGTCGCAAGTTCTGCTGATAAATAGTTGATCGTGATAGTGCCAGTTCTCTGGCTTCTTCTAGCAGATCTACAGTATCTTGCCGAGCTATTTTGTTTACCTCCGAGGTTGTATACTGAGTAACTCTTGGCGAGTCATGTATTATGTCGACTGGAAGCACGGCCTCTGCCCCGTATACCAGAAAGAATGGTGTATAACTTGTTGATCTATTCGGAGTAGTCCTGAGGCTCCATAGCACGGCTGGGAGTTCTTCAATCCAACATCCTGCCGACCTTTGCAATGGTTCGACAAGTCGTGGTTTTATTCCTGATAGTACTAGTCCATTGGACCTTTCCACCTGCCCATTAGATCTTTGGGTGAGCCACAGGCAATATCTAGTCTTATGTGTTTCTCTCTGCAAAATCATGAAGGCTCATACGCAAAGTTTGTGCCATTATCTGTAATAATACTGTGCGGATACCCATATCTTAAGATAATATCTTTCAGAAATTTCACTGCTGTGGGCCCATCGCATTTTTTATTGGTTTCACTTCAATCCATTTTCTGAACTTGTCCACCATAACCAATATGTGGGTCATTCCCCCTCGGGCTGGCTTAAATGGTCCCACCATATCTAAGCCCCACACAGAAAATGGCCAAGTGATGGGTATTGTTTTTAACTCGGCCGATGGCATATGTATTTTGGTTGCATATCTCTGACAACCATTGCATTTTTAACCAACTCTTTGGCTTCTTTCAACGCCGTTGGCCAATAAAATCCATGCCTGAATGCTTTGGCTACTAAGGCACGAGATGAAGCATGGTGTCCACACTCTCCTTGATGTATATCTAGGAGGATTTCCTGGCCTTCTACCGAACTCACACACTTTTGCAATACGCTTGTGACGCTTCTTTTATATAGCTCATTGTTTATGATCGTATAAGCTTTTGCTCTTCTTACAGTTTGTCTTGCTAATACTTCATTGCTCAGCAGCATCGCGTCTTTAAGGTAAGAGAATATGGGTTGCGCCCATAGCGGTGTGACTTTTTCTGGTGTGGTCTCACTGTCTATTTCCATGTTTCCTGCCGACATATCTACCTCAGCCTTCTCCATAACTATGCTTACTTCTACTGTCCTCCTCTTGGGGGGTTTCGAGTCATATTGCTGGTCCACTTCCATCGGTGCATTATCTTCTGCTGAATTTGCCGGAATAAAGATAGATTCGGATTCTGGTGATGGGATTATTGATGGTTTCCTGAGGTGTTCCAGGGCAATACCCGGGGGAATTGACTGCCGGGTTGATCCGAGTTTTGACAACGTGTCTGCGGCATCATTTTCTGCCAGAGGTATGTGGTGAAACTCACATCCTTCAAAGTATCCACTGATCTTTTGCACATGAAATCTGTATAAAGCCATATTAGCATCTAATGCATCCCAATTGCCTGAGACTTGTTGTACTACTAGATCCGAGTCCCCATAGCATAAGATTCGGCGTATGCCAATCTCTTTTGCTACTTTCAATCCATGGACTAGTGCTTCATATTCGGCTACGTTGTTGGATGCGGCAAAATGTATTTGTAGCACATATTTTAGCTGATCTCTTTTAGGCGAGGTTAACACTATTCCTGCCCCCAAACCATTTCTTAGTTTGGAACCATCGAAATGCATCGTCCAATAATTTGGGTCCGTAACGTGGCTCATCTTGCACTTGACCAGTCTCTGAAGAAGTCGGCGACCGCTTGAGATTTGATTGCATCTCTCCTATCAAATTATGGAGCGTACGGTGACAACTCGATTGCCCATTTTGCTATTCGGCCACTGGCATCTTTGTTGCTCAATATGTCGGCTATAGGCGCTTCACATATCACTTTGATGGGATGCTCTTCGAAGTAATGTTTAAGCTTTTTTGCCGACATATACACTCCATAAGCCATCTTCTGATAATGTGGGTAATTCTGCTTTGAAGTGGATAACACCTCACTTAAATAATACAAGCCTCTGCATCGACTTATCATCTTCAAGTCGTTCTACTACGACTCTGACACTTACTACTCATTGGTAGCCGCTACATAGAGTAACATAGGCTCTTTTGATAATGGAGAAGCCAAAATGGGTGCTGTGACCAACATCTTTTTCAACTCATGAAATGCGCTGTCCGCTTGTGGAGTCCAAATGAATTTATCTGATTTCTTCATCAGCTGATATAGTGGTAGCGCCTTCTCTCCCAGCCGACATACAAACCGGCTGAGCGAGGCTAGACAACCCGTGAATTTTTGTACATCATTTAAACATCTTGGCAATTCCATTCTTTCTACTGCCTTTATCTTTGTTGGGTTGGCCTCTATACCTCGGCTAGATACAAGAAAACCGAGTAATTTTCCTGCCGGCACGCCAAACGTGCATTTTTCCGGATTAAGCTTCATTCGGAACCTTCTCAGGTTCGCGAAAGTCTGCCGTATATCTTCCAGTAACGTTTTGCTTTCCTTGGTTTTGATGACCACGTCATCTACATATACTTGTACATTTTTCCTATCTGATCGTGTAGACATTTTTGCATGCATCTCTGATATGTTGCTCCTGCGTTTCGCTTCAGATAACATTGTGCGATAGCAATAAGCCCCGTCTGGGGTAATAAATGCGTCTTTATTTGATCACCGGATTTAACGGTATCCGTGGAAACCAGAATCTGGCGTCTACAAATGACAATAACTCACACCCAATGGTCGAATCAATGACTTCGTCTATTCTAGGTAATGGAAAAGGATCTTTTGGACACGCCTTGTTCAGGTTCGTGTAATCGATACACATTCGCCATACAATGGCTACATTGGGATCATCTTTCTTCTTTTCTACTAGCACCGGATTCGACAACCAATCCGGATACAAAGACCTCCATGATGAACCCGGCTGCGAGGCCAAGCTATTTCATCCCCTATTATTTTTCTCCTGTCTTGGCGGCAGCGAGAGGTTGCTTCACCGGCCTTGCTCCGGCCTTACATTCAAAGAGTGCTCAGCCAACTCCCTCGGAACACCTTGCAGATCCCGAGTTGACCATGCAAATATGTCCCGATTCTCGTGGAGGAAGTTGGTGAGCTCGCTTTCCTATTTAGCGTCAGGCCTGCACCAATAGTTACAATGCGCTCCGGAATTGCTCATCTATCTGAAACTTCTTCGTTTCTTTAGTCGGTGAAAGAGACACCGCCATGCGGGTTGGCTAGTGCCGCATGTTCACCAGAATGACCGAAATCGCTACCTCCAATCCTTCTTTTTCTCTTGCTATAACCAATGATTCGCAAAATTTGACCCGGTGATGCACACTCCATTGATTTCTTGTAATCCCTGCTATAGTTATCACTCCTTGTGGTCCGGTAGCTTCATTTTCAGATAACTTATATGACAATGCCCATGAATTTGGCCAACGCTGGCCGTCCGAGTAGAGCATGATAACAGCTCTCTAGATCCACCACTTCAAACTCTAAATTTTCTGCTCTGCAGTTATCTCTTGTGCCGAATAACACATCCACTCGGACCTTACCAATGGGTTCACATGAAAGCCCTGGCACTATCCCATGGAAAGTGGTCCTCGTGGATTGCAACATGTTCTGCGATATTCCGAGTTTATGCATGGTATCTTTGTACATGATATTGATACTGCTTCCATTGTCTATGAGTACCTTTGAGAATTTCACATTGATGCTCGGTCCAACAAATGTCGGGTCCAACACGAGTGCATATGATCCGGGATTCGGCATTATCTTGGGATAATCCTTTATGCTCCAAGTTATCTCCTGAAACGACCAAGGCACATATCTTGGTACTGCCGGCATAACTGCATTTACTTCCATATGCCGGTGCTGCACACTTTGCTTGTCTTGTTGTTCCGTTGTGAACACACAATAAGACTGATGATGTTCTCTGTAATCATTGCGTCTGGTATTCGCCGGATTTGTCCTTCCATCCTGGACTTGGTTCATCACTTGATGTACCGTGTCTCTCCGATCCGAGTTATCGTACCTCGGGGGAGGGGGCGGTAGCATCAGTTGTTGTGCATTTGCTCCAGTCAACTGTGGTTGATGCTACTGATGTACTTGATGGGGTGCCTGAATTCCTGCGGGGTTCCCCATTGCATTTTTCATCCATGCACATTGGCGGGTCGTATGGTTGGCTGGCCTGGATGGGTTTGACGTGTGAAATTTGCACGGCTGATCTAACATAGATTCGAACGTGTACTTCGGCCTCTCCTGCCACTGTTTCTTTTGTTCTGGGGTCCACTGCCTTTTTCCTTCATTCCTCAGTGTCCACTGCTGAGGACCATTCTTTTGCCGTTGAGTTGCTCCGTGACTCGGCGGATCTTGCGCTACTGCCGCCACTTGGGCCGAATTATATCTATAATCCGGCCTTTCCTCTCTTCTTCTTCCTCTGAAATCACTGCGCCTGGATGACCCGGCCAAATCTCTTGCATAATGGTCCTGTTGCTCGCGATGATCCGCCGACATTAATTCTGGTTGCGTTGGGTCTCCTAATGCGTAGGAGTCCGCTATTCTGATAGTTTCTGCCAGTGTGGTCGGCATATCTCTTTGCAGACGTTGCCACAATACGCTGCCATAACGGCATCCTTGTGCGAACCAAGCTATTGCTTGCGATTCTATGACTCCTTCACATGAGTTTCTCAGGTTGCACCACCGAGTTAAAAACTCTCTATCTGTTTCATTCAGCCTCTGCTTGCACATGGCTAACTGTTGTGGCATGTTTGGCCTCTTGTATGTGCTAGTAAAGTTGCTGACAAACATTTCCTCAAAATCCAGCCAATAGCTTGATAACGCCATTGGTAGATTATTCAGCCACACCCTAGCTGGTCCTTCCAACATTTGTGGGACATACCGTACTGCCCATCGTAAGTTTCCACCTGCTATTTTCACAGCAGTGGCATAGTCAATCAACCAGTCTTGTGGTTTGGTACTCCCATTATATGTTTTCGTGCCCCTTGCTAGCTGAAAGTTCGGCACAGGTGGTTCGCCCATGATCCGTGGTCCAAAGCATGTCGGCCCTGGTGGACCTTGCTCTTCCAACAATTCGGACCTGTATAGCCGGTCCAGCTTCACTCTTGCATCATTTGATGGCAAATCTCTGTACAGAATTCTGTCTTGTATTCCATAGTGGTTGTTTCTGCCATGGATTGCATATTCCATCTCGGAATATCCATCATTGTATCTTTCATTAATTTGATTGTGGCGAGCTGGCCTCGTTTCTCTTTCCTGCCGGGGTTCATGCCTCGGCTGCGGGTTGAGTGGCAGTTCTCTCCTTACTTCGACCGGGGTATTGTTCTCATGATTGCCTCTTCCGGGTTCTCTTCTGCCGAGATCTCCATTGCCTCGGCTTCCGCCGTCTTTCTCAATACGGCCGGGGTTCCTCTCCCCACTGTTACCTCGGCTTGCATTGCCTCTGTTCTCATTTGCCTTTCCGGCCATTGCCGGGTCATATGGAACAATTTGCTTGTTTCTCTTTCCTGAGGTTACTGCTTTGTCCTTTCGTGCATTGTTTCCGGGTGAAGACGCTGCCGCCACGGACAAGGCAGGTGCTGCTCCTGCCGAGTGAACCATTCGCGAGGCCCCCGGCCTCGCCGGGTCCTTTCTGAGCATTTCTTCGTTTTGCTGGTTCGCGATGCGCACCAGCTCGTTCACTCTTTCTTGCTGTTTCTGCCGGGCCTCGCCGGTCAACCCCTCTAACTCTAATGCTGCAGCATTTGCCGCTCTTAGGTTTTTTGCCGGGGTACTGTACCTCGGCAAACCCAAATCCACTGATTCTGCTTTATGAGCATCATGCTCTTTGTTGATATCATCCATGAGGTTTTTCCCTCTTAATCTTAATTCGTCCACCCGTTCGGGTGCGACATCAAGCTTATTAGCTTTGGCATATTCTCGCAGGGTCCTGTTTAAGGACTCCCGCAAGGCCGACACCTTTTTGGCCTCTACCAGCACCTTTTGCCTGGTTTCCTCCAACTCTGCCTGAGCATTTGCCAGATCAAGTATCGGCCCTACAGGCGTAGTCAAGTTTTCTATGGTCGCCTGAAGAATGCTCTCTGGCCTTTCTAGAGGTGGCCCTCTTACTCTTGGTGCCTTTGGGGTGGTGTCCTGCACCTCGGTCGGGTTGGTCGCTGGCGGGATTACCTCGGTGGGTAGTGGTGCGGTCTGCCTGGGTGCGCCCTATACACCGGTGGCGGGTTCTCTGCTTGATCCTGCAGCTGCTGCTCCAGTTTGCACTCCGGCCGCGACCATCACCTCGACGCTGCCTGCAGGATGTGCTCTGGGCGGACGGCTCGCAGCGTTAAGAGGTGGCTCTCCTGCAACAACAACTTGGTGAGGATAAACGCTGGAGATGTCGACGCCGACGTAGACCTTGTGCCCGCCCAGGCTGATGAAGACACCATTACGCGGGGGAGTTTTCCCCCTGAAGCTCCCTGCATTGTCGCTGACAGAGTCACAGAGACCAAATCTCTGGACCAAGCCAGAAACAACGCGCTCTCCCGTGTCGATGAAGTTTCCCGTCCGGATCATAACTCCAGCTAGCACCTTTGCATGGGCGCCAACTGTCGTGGTGGTGACACGGCAGATGCCATGGGTAGGCTAAAGTATGGGGCCAATGGATGCTAGAGGGATCTGGGGAGGGAAGATATAGTTGATTCTACACACAGAAGTCTAAGGCAAAGATCTTTATTTCTTCTTCCTTGGGCTACAAGTGCTCCTTGAGCTGTATACAGGGAGAAGAGAAGAACTTTACCAGCCTAACGGCTCTAACTTTAGTCGATGCCCCCTTCTGAGTCCAAGCCTCTCCTTATAAAGGAGAGCTCTAGGCTCCTCTAGGGCTGACGTGGCAAGCATATTCGAGGAATATGCTTGTCCCAATATAGTAGTTCGGTGCCCCCCTTTCCCTGTCGCCCCTCTAATGACGGCAAGGTTCCAGAGGGCCCTCTTGTGCTTGTCGGGCTTCGGCCACCTCGTGACCTCCTCCTGCCTCTCTGTCGCTCTGCGCCTTTGTCCCTAGCGCTTGGCTCGTTGATTCTCCCTAGCTTGCAGCTAGGGTTTGACTTCAGGCTTCTCCTTCTCCTGCAAGCTTCATATCATTCGGTCCCTCCTCGCATAACTCGGATCGTCCTTCACCTGCATCGAGATCACTCAGGCTAACCTGGCCAACTTACGCAATATCTCGGTTGGGTAATGTCTTAACATAAATATACGGGTCTCTTGCCTTCATATGTCGGCCGACTTCTATAGGATTCGGCCGACTTAGACTGTAACTCGGAAACCAGACGGGGATTGTACCCTCGTCTTTCCCCGTCTTTACCCTATCCGGGGTTACCTCCCCAACATTAAGGAGGAGAGGAAAGACATGCTGAAAATGCATGAGGATTCAATGAAAGCCATGCAGGACTCCGCCACCGTGGAAATCAATCGCTTGAAGGAGGAGCTTGCGATCTTAAAAGATCAGAAGCAAGCTGCCGATGAGCAGAATCAACGCCATAACGAGGCGTATAAGCTCATCCAACAAGAGAAAGAATCCTTGGTGGACATCCTATGGCAAGCTGAAGCCAGCATATTCAGTAAGTTTTCTCCGTCTTGGATTTCTATAGTCCGTATACTTTGAATTGTTGAACTCATGCGCTCCTTGCCGGAATTTTCAGCTCCTATGGGTTTGACCCGTTCACCTCCTCCGGCCAAGGAATGCATGGTTCTTGCCGGCAACTTTATCAACACTGCCATCAGGCAAGCAAAATAGATCGCCAAGCCCCTCCAAATAAACATTAAGGCATCAGACTCTGTGGTGAAGTACTCGTAGATCTTGCACCGAGCCCCCGCGCATATTACAAGATGGAAAGCTTCATGTGCACGGGCCGGTGCAAGGATGGCGCTGTCAATGGTGAAGGCACACTATGAAGATGCCGACATCGACACGGTAACCTCTGGCATTCCCGACATAGACGATGATGGCAAAGAAATTAATCATGAAGCCATCTTGTCATCGCTCACAGGCTATGACACCAGATTTGCCGAGTTGGTGGATGTCGAACGTCTTCGTGCCGATGAACATCATCGACAACGGCGACCAAGGTTCCTTTGAGTCCCACCACAGCGCCGACTTCGAGGGTGGCTCTCTAGATGGTGATGATGCTGCCTCCAAGTCACCTACGCCAAAGGAGTGATAAACAAATTGTAATATTTGTTTCACCTTTGGTGCGTATAAAACTATGTGTTTAACTTAAGGCGGAAAACAATGTTGTATGTCCTGCTACTTAAGAATCAGTTTCCAGCATGTATATATTTTTAAGCAAGTGCTGGCTTATCCATTACTTTGGTTCTTATGCTTGACCTTTCATGAGTCCGAAGACTCGTTGTCGGAACCATGCACTTAGGTGATGATGCCCAATGGCACCGTCAATAACCCGAGCGCAAAATCGCCGACAATAAGTGCCAAAAGTCACTACTCTAGAATCCACATAAAAACGACAAAGAACGTGTAGACCAGAAAACTTAAGCTAACGCCTGTAGGCGGAATTTTCATAAGTGCAATCGCAAAGCTTGTGCATAGAGGTTTTACATGATCCAAAAATGAACACTAAAGGAGGTAAAAGACTCAGAAATATGAGTGAACCAGAGAGCTTTATTTCATTGATCATATAAGAGATACATAATTAGATAAAAATGCTAAGTGTAAAAAGGACATAGTTGTGCTATGTTCCATGGCCGATCAAGCTCCGGGTAGTCATCATCCGGTTCACGTCGCTTATGCTTATGATCCTTGTTGGGTCTATCCTTCAGTTCACGATTGTCAACGAGGTAGTAAGACCCATTGAGTAGTGCCTTGCTTATGATGAATGGTCCTTCCCATGGCGGGGATAACTTGTGTGACTTCTTCTGCTTAAGTCGGACCACCAAATCCCCTTCTTTAAACGAGCGATGCCGGACACGGCGACTATGGTAGCTGCGTAGCTTCTGCTGGTAGATGGCGGATCTTTGGCATGCCAAAACGCGCTCCTCCTCGAGAAGGTCCACATCTAGGCGTCTGGATTCTTCAGCGTCATCTTTGTTGTAGGTGGCAACTCTTGGCGCATCGTGAAGTATGTCGGAAGGTAGGATGGCTTCTGCTCCATATACCATGAAGTAAGGAGTGTAGCCGGTGGATCTGTTGCGTGTAGTTCGTAAACTCCACAGCATAGATGGAAATTCTTTCGCCCAGGCTCCAGCTGCTCTATGTAGTGGTACCTCAAGACGTGGCTTGATTCCCTGTAGGATTAATCCATTGGCTCGCTCAACCTGACCATTGGATTGTGGGTGTGCCACATATGCAAGATCAAGTCGGATGCCTTTCTCCCAACAATAAGCCTCCACTTCTCCGAGTGATAAATTGCTGCCGTTGTCGGTGATAATGCTGTGTGGGAGACCAAATCTCACCACTAGATCCCAGACAAACCTGAGGGCAGTTGCCCCATCAAGCTTTCTAATGGGTTTAGCTTCTATCCATTTAGTGAATTTATCCACTGCTACAAGCAGATGTGTAAACCCACAAGGTGCCGTCTGTAACGGTCCCACCATGTCTAGCCCCCAGACTGCAAACAGCCAAGTTATTGGTATTGTTTGCAGTTCTTCAGCAGGAACATGTGGTTGTCGGGCATAAGACTGGCATCCCATGCATGTCTCAACCAGCTTGTCGGCATCCGCCTTCGCGGTCAGCCAGTAGAATCCTTGCCGGAAGGCTTTCACGACCAACGATCGAGGATCGTCGTGATGCCCGCAATCTCCGAGATGGATTTCGCGTAGGATTTCCATACCTTCTAGCTGGGAAACACACTTTAGGTATATACCAGTAGTGCTCCTTTTATAGAGTTGCCCATTGATTATGGTATAACCCTTTGCTCGTCGTACTATTTGCCGTCTTTCGACTTTGTCGTCGGGCAATGTTCCGCGTTTGAGATATTCCATGAACGGTTTTGTCCAAGCCGGAGGGACCTTAGTCGCCATGTTGACGAAAGAGTCAGCTCTATCCGGGTTGTCGATGTCGGCTCCCTTCACAAATGGTGTGCACAGATGCTCTAGGAAAACTCCTGGCGGAATTTGCTTGCGTCCTGATCCAATCTTAGACAGTAGATCAGCCGCCTCATTTTGCTCCCTAGGTACATACTTGACTTCGTAGCCCAAGAAGCTCTTGGCTATATTGTCCACTTCGTCTTGATATGCCGCCATCATAGGGTTCCGCGCATTCCAGGTGCCAGCCACCTGCTGGGCAACCAAGTCGGAATCTCCACAGCAAACTATGCGCTTGATGCCAATATCCTTGGCTACGCGTAGTCCGTGAATGAGTGCTTCATACTCCGCCATGTTGTTTGTAGCCTCGAAGTGGATTTGCAGAACGTAGTGTAGCTTGTCTCCTGTTGGTGACTGTAGCAATACACCAGCCCCTGAGCCGTTGAGAAGCTTTAATCCGTCAACGGAGTAGCATCTGGCATCTCCGTCCAATCTGCAACAAAATCCGCCAAGGCTTGTGATTTGATAGCATCGCGCCTCTTGTAGGTGATCTCGAAGGTGGCAAGTTCAATGCCCCACTTCGCGACCCTTCCCATAGCGTCGCTGTTGTTGATAATGTCGGACAGTGGAGTCTTGCTCACCACTGTGATTGGGTGCTCCTGAAAGTAATGCCTCAACTTCCGAGAAGCAAGGAATACTCCATAAGCTATCTTCGGGTAGTGCAGGTAACGCTGCTTGGACTTCGTCAAGACCTCTCTTACGTAGTAAACTGGTTGTTGAACTCCGTGCTCATAGCCTGGTTCCTTCCGCTCTACCACCACGACGATGCTGATTACCCGGTTGGTTGCCGCCATGTAGATTAACAGGGGCTCTCTAGGCTCGGGTCCTGCAAGGATGGGCGCTGAGGAAAGTATCTCCTTGAGCTGCTTCAATGCTGCATCTGCTTTGTCTGTCTATGTGAATTTGTCCGCCTTCTTCAGCAACTTGTACAGCGGCAGAGCCTTCTCTCCAAGTCGGCTGACGAACCGACTAACTGCTGCAACACAACCTGTTAGTCGTTGAATGTCCTTTAGGCATGTCAGACGGTTTATGTTTAAGATGGCCTTCATTTTCTCCGGGTTGACCTCGATTCCGTGTTGGGAAACGATGAAACCCAACAGTTTGCCTGATGGAACCCCGAAGACGCACTTCTTAGGGTTAAGCATCATGTTGTATTTCCGGAGATTATCAAAGGTTTCTTTTAAGTCAGAGATTAAGTCGTTTGATTTTTTTGACATCACCGCAATATCGTCCACATAGGCGTGAACGTTCTGACCTATTTGGTCGTGGAGGCATCGTTGCGTTGTCCGCTGGTACGTAGCACCTGTGTTTTTCAGCCCAAAGGGCATCGTAACATAGCAAAACATGATGTATGGTGTAGTGAACGAAGTGGACAATTGGTCCGACTTCCTCATCTTGATCTGGTGGTATCCTGAGTATGCATCGAGAAAACACAAAAGCTCTGAGCCAGCCGTCGAGTCAATGACTTGGTCAATGCGAGGCAAAGCAAACGGATCTTTGGGACATGCTTTGTTCAAGCCGGTGTAATCAACGCACATTCTTAATTCATTGGTTCCCTTTTTGGGGAAAAGTACAGGATTGGCCACCCATCGGGTGTGAAGGACTTCTCGGATAAATCCAACTTTAAGTAACCTAGCTATCTCTTTGCCAATGGCGTGTCTCTTCTCATCTCCGAAGCGTCGTAGAGGTTGTTTCACTGGTTTGCATTTTGGATCGATGTTTAAGTTGTGCTCGGCAAGTTCCCTAGGTACACCTTTCATGTCGACAGGCTGCCAGGCAAAGATGTCCCTATTCTCACAGAGGAACTCAACAAGCGCGCTTTCCTATTTGGGATCCAGGTTCGTCCCAATGGCGATGGTTTTGGAGGCATCGCCTACCACAAGTTCCACCGGCTTGGTCTCGATGGTGGCCTTGAACACAGGAGCGGAGTCGGAGATATGCTTCTTCGACGCGGGCATCTCTGAGTCATCGACCTTTCTCTGGATCTCCTTGAATTCTTCGCATGAAGGGCGGCTTACGGGCAGCACTTCATTAATCTTGCAGTCCCTTGCCTTGGTAAAGCTTCCGGATACGGTGATGACACCGTTTGGTCCGGGTATCTTGAGTTTGTTGTAGACGAAGCATGGCTTGGCCATGAACGTGTGGAATATGTCGCGGCCAAATATGACGTGGTACACGCTCTTGAAGGGGACCACCTCGAAGGTCATGCGCTCTTGGCGGTAATTGTTAACATCGCCAAAGGCAACCTGAAGTGTAATGCACCCAAGGGATCGAGCCTGCCGACCAGGGACTACGCTGTGGAAGATAGTGTTGGTCCTCCATAGGTTTGCCTCCATCAAGTTCAACTTCTGCAGTGTATCCAGGTACATGATGTTGATGCTGCTTCCACTATCCACCATACACTTAGTGAACTCCACGCCGTCAATCAAAGGGTTGATGACCATGGCGTACTAGTTCTCCGTAGGTATAAGGTCTGGGTGGTCCGTCCTGTCCCAAGTTATTGGAACCTCCGACCAGCGCAGGTACTGGGGAACTAGGGGGAGAGTGGCCATCAGGATCCTCAGAGAGTTCTTCTGTTGCCGGACAATGGGGGTGCCAAGGAAAGTGTGGTAGACTGGAGCCTTTTTCGTAAAGGGGTTCTTGCCCTTGTCGTCGCTCTTGGCGGCGTGCTTGGGGTCAACATCTTCGTCCATGTCACTTGAATCCTTGGACTCCTCCTTCTTCTTCCCCTTGCCCTTGCCTCGCGGTCTATTCTTCCGACTTCGCTTGTAGCCGGACTCAGGGTCTTCCTTGAGGTTGTTGACGAACTTGCAATGTCGATTGGTATGGGTGGCTTTACCGTTGGCATCGAGGTAAGGCACGGCATATCGCGGTACTCCTCGTAGGTTTGAGGAACACGGAGCGGCGCCGAGGTGGTTTCATTTCCTCGTTGCTGCCCACGACCAGCTCCTCTTCCTCGGCCACGTTGTCCGCCTTCACCTCGTCCTGCAAAAGTCATAGCGACCATGTCGGTAGATTGCTTTTCTTCTGGAGCGGTTTTCCGCTTTGTACTGCTGTTCCTCCGAGCTTGATTTGGAACGGCTATTGCCGGCAAGGAGCCACGAGCATCATCGTTGGCAGCTGCGAACTCACTGGCCAACTGAATCATCTGGTTCAAGTCCAGCTGGTGATTCTCCTGCAAGCGCTTTAGCTTATGCCGGAGCAACGTGCCTCTTTCCAATCTGTCGATGAAGGCGGCCATGGCGGTCTGAGCGTGCACTCCTGTGCAGGAATTCTTCATGTCCAGCCAGCGAGAGAGATAGGCGCGAGATGTCTCGTCTTTCTCTTGCACGCACCGCTGTAAATCGCCAACAGTGCAGGGACGCTTGTATGTACCCTCAAAGTTCTTGGTGAATGCTTCTTGCATGTCCAACCAGTTGTAGATAGATTTCTCCGGCAAGTCGTCGATCCATTAACGGTCCGTGCCTGCCAACATTAACGGGAGGTACTTGACGGCGATGTTGGGGTTGCCACCAGCAATCTCCACCACGTTGTCATAGTCCTGCAACCATGTGGCTGGCCTGGCGATGCCGTCATAGGGCTTGATGGTCTTGTCAATCCGGAAACCTTTGGGGTAGGTTGCGGACCGTATTGCAGGTCCAATGCAATGTGGTCCCAGGTATGGTCCTTCCCGGGCCTCGTGGATCTTATCGATCCGCGAACGTGCATCGTATGGCTACGGGTTCTTCTTCTTCTTGTCAACAGGGGACGGGCTGCGTGAACGACGCGGGCCCCCTCCACCATGGTGACTGCTTGGTGGTGACGAAGGCGGAGGTGGCGGTGGGTTAGCCTTCTTGTTGTTACCCTCCTGCGACTCCTCATGCCTGTCACGGTTGCTTGTCGGACGTGGAGGGTCATGGTGTGACCTGATCTTGTGCCCTTGGTTGTGCTCTCCGTCATGACGGGATGTTCCGTGTTGTCGCAGATGACGATGCCACACTGCTTTGGTGGGGGCATATCCGTTTGATGGTGAGCCTTGTAATCATCGTGATGTCGGGGAGATCGGGGAGGTGGCGCGACGAGGTCGGGCCTTTTCTCCGTGGTCAGAGGATATGGGGATGGCATCCTTCCTGTTGCGCGCGTCCCTCTATCTTCATTCTGATGAACCCGTCTAGGACCCGACATCAAGAGAAGATCTGTCCCTTGGCGGTTTGTACTGACTAGACCGGCAAAGCGTTGGATCGGACTCGAGCCTCTCAGAGGTGGACTTTTCCTGCTGCTTCACCGCCTTGGCCACTAGGTCATAGACCTGTTCCACTGCCTCGGGCAATCTATCCTGCTCTAGAAGGGTCTTGGCGACGGCGAGGTTGAGGAGTGGGGTGGGCATCACCTGCTTGCCTTCACTGTCAATGTATGGCTTGGCTTGTGCCGGCTTCGAGGGAGCCCATCCTAGGTGGCGCCGTACACCAGGATCGTTGATGACGCGAGCCGGAGCTTTCTTAGCCTTCTGCTGCTGCAGCAAAGTCTTGTACTCAGCCTCCATTGCTCTAGCCTTCTCTATAGATTTCTGCGCGTCGACCAGATCTCGATCTAGCGTGGCGCCTTGCTCCGTGATGGCCTGTGCTTCCTCCAGCAGCTGCTGGCCCTTCTCGTCAAGCTGGGTCACGTTACGGATATGAGCAACGGTCAGTGGCTCGACGAGAAGATTGTCGTACATCAATCTATCAGCTAGAGTAACTTGGGCTGCTGCAGACGTGGATGCTGGGCGACAAGTTTGCGGTGTTGCTGTTGCTCGGTCCGGTACCGAGTTCCTGCGGCTGCTGCACTGGGTTAGGCGGAGGAGGCATGACCTTTGCGCGATCATCGTCAGCAGCAATAAGTGGCCCCTTCCCCTTGTCCAGCGATGTAGGCGGATCTCATCCGTGTTGATCTTCTTACATCGCCATCCCAATGGTGACGAACACCCCTCGAGATGCGATGGCGTTGTTGTCTTGCTCGTCGCGCGAGTACTCCTCCATCTCCTGCATAGCAGAGTCTAGCTCTTCTGGACTGAAATCTATCTCCTCTGAATCTGCACTGAAATCAGCATAAAGCGCATCACTGACAGAGTTGGAAGGTTCTAGGACTTCCTCGATGACGGGCGGTGGAGGTGCAACGGCCGCGACGATGACTGGAGGTGGTGGTGCTGCTGCGACGATGGCGGCCGGAGGCGGTGGTAGCGGTGGCTGAATTTGAGGTTCTCCGTCGATGAGTGCGAGTGCTTTCTGGGCCTCCGCATCAGCCTCCGCGTAGTTGTTGACGGTGCTCACCATCTGTTCGAGGGTAAGGCGTCCTATTGCCTGTTGCCGCCTTAAAGAGTGTCGGAGAAGCGTGCCATGGTCCAATCCTTCCACGAAGTGATACAGAGCGTTATCATCGGGGTAGTGGGCCAGATCGGCTCGTATACGGAGCCACCTGGCCAGGTAATCGTGGGGGTTTTCGCCTTCTCTCTGAACACAGCGTGCCAGATCAAAGATGGTGACCACGTCGACGAACTTGGATATTTGCTTTCCAGACGCACGGGCGAAGCCGGCGGATTTGCAGTGATCTTCCACCTTGATATCCTGCACAGGGGCGGTTTGGGTGGGCCTTGAATTTTTTCGATCTTTGCCGGCAAACTTCGAAGAGAGATCCGACATCGATCCTTCCGCGAACGTATCATGCCCGTAGGCGGTCCGTGCGGGCCTTGAATTTTTCCGATCTTTGCCGGCAAACTCCGAAGAGAGATCCGACATCGATCCTTCCGCGAATGTATCCTGCCCGTAGGCGGTTCGTGCGGGCCTTGATGCTCCTCCGACTCCCAGGGAACTAGTGCCCAAAGTCGGTTTCACCGATGAAGAGGTGGATGTCTCCGATAGGAACGATTGAACACCGTGTAGGGTTTGTCTTCGCCGGGATCCAGAACTTGTCGGGAGGGACGATCGGAACGTTGCCTGAGAAGAGAACACGACCGATGGCTATGGTTTCACTGATTCCCGCGAAGATCTTGGTCCTCGCCCGCTGAAGAGCCTGAAGCGCCTCTTGCCCCACGGTGGGCGCCAACTATCGTGGTATTGCCGACGAGTACGCCATGGAGGGGTCCTCATAGTGCGTGTTTAGAGACGTGGGGGAAGGCGGACGGTTGACGGGTACGAGGTAACACGGCTTACCCAGGTTCAGATCCCACGATGGTGGCGGAATCCTACTCCTGCTACAGGGATTGGTTCGCTGTGCGAGGTTGTGTGAAGTTTGTTTATGATCGTCTGATATCGTGCCCTAAAGGCTCCCATAGGCCCAACTTATATAGTCGCCAGGTCCTAGGGTTACAGGGAAAACTCCTAGTCGGACAGGTTACAGAGTCCTACACTGTCTATGATTAGTCTTGTGTATCTTGCACTCCAAGGCTTCGGGTACGCTGGTGACTCCACCGTAGCCTTCCTTTATCCGGCATGGGCCTCCCTTCTGTATCCATCTAACTGGGCCGCCCAGCAGGCTATAGGGCACGCTACCAACTGTGGGCCACCCGGGTTAGCCGGATAAGAGACATGCTATAGGGATACCCATATAGCATATCCCCAACAGTCTGTCATCCTAATACTCCTCTTCATAGACTGGCCACGGGAATAGCCAGGGACAAAGCCATGAGTACTCTTTAAGCACTCACAAACTAATACTAACAAGTTAAGGGGGTTTTTGTAGTAGGATACTAAGCTCTAGGGTTGTTTTGCCAAAAAGCCAGATTTACCTCTACTAAGTTCAGAAGCAAAGAAAACTAGTTGAAAGTTTTACAATACCTAAGTGGGAACTTGAATTTCATATCACAACTCTATTATGGTCAAGTCAAAGTCACAAATCATTTCATAAGTAATTTTGAAAACATCTGACGATAGAACAGTATGGCCACTCCAACTATCCATAACCATGGACGCGGCTATTCGAATAGTTTGACACTCTGCAGAGATTGTACACTTTCACCACAACATTCGATACATCCGTCAGGAACAATCCTGAATTCACCATACTAAGTATGCGGATAATCAATCCTAACCTTTCAATTACACGCCCTAGTATAGGCACCTATCCTATGAGTTTGGCCTCCCAACCATGACCAACTGTCATCTTGGGTACTGCACAGGTGGACAATCTTCACAAGGTAGCCTCTGCTCAGACCTTGGCCGCGAGGGAACCCATACTAAGGTATATAAATTTCCAATCAAGCCCTACCCAAATTTCGGGTATTGTGGTTATACGGTAAAATTGGAATGGTATCGCATCCAGACAACCATCAGTTTTATAAAGGGCTAAGGCTCATGCCTCAACATTTTCATCATCAAAACATCTGGTGTTCAGAAACACATGTCAAAACATTTCAGCAGAATGACTCGTCATTCTAAGGTTTTCATAACCATTTTCACCAAGTATTCCCATCTAAAGTTGATCAAGTTTTATGCTTAGCACTAGCATCTACAAGTGGGGGTAAATACTAAAGAGGGGTGGTAAACAAGTGGGGATTAGCGAAGTTCAATATCATGCCTTAGGATGACATCAAGAGTATCTAACTTAGGCCAAATTTTCTGCTCTTTATGCTACCTTCCAATATCCTTCTAATAACTACAACTAGCTAAGTAAACTCTAAGAGAAAGCTTTGATGAAGACTTAAAATACTTAAGCTTGCAAGTAAAACTAGGATTGGGTATCAAGTGGGTGTAATCACATATGCTTAAGGCATATAGTTGGCATAGTAACAAGCAAGTTGTAGCTTGCTAAGATATCAGTATAAACTTGCTAAGTTGCAAGTGTTAGCTTGCAAATATTGGCTTGCCTTGTGCAGAGCAGTGGTTGAAGTTCTCCTCGGCTTCTTCCTCGTAGTATCCTCCTTCCTCCTCGTATCCTTGGTCGGTACTAGCGTCTATAAATAAATACGAGGTACACAATCACCAAACAATACTTAACTATTTCTAATCATCATACAAAGGTTCACACTAGGTGATCTAGCATCATCACTAACATTACAAGATTAAAGCACTTGTCTTATTTATTTTATTTTTGGAAAAGTAATTTCTACTCATTGAAAAACTACTTAAGATTTAATATTCTCCAACTCAAACATGGGATCATGTTGACACATGTCATCATCACATATTTCAGTACATGGGAATGTGATTTAAAGTGGTCTCACAATTTAATAAGGTTTAACCTTTTTATTTTATTTAAATAAAGTGACTAGAATTGCCTATGTTGCATTCCTTTGTTGCTTGAACATTATTTCTGCAAGTAAACCCATATGTTTTTATATATTCTAAAAGGTATGATCAAATGTGATTTTTGAGAGTTGGAATCAACTCAAAAGATCTTATGGTTGAATTTTGAAAAATGTTTGAATGCAGAAAATCTTCTGCCTTGTTATTTTTACCAGGGTTGATCTACAAATCCAAATGATTTGAGTCCAACGGGTTTGGATTAAGCATTTCAGTACCTTTCTAAAAAAATTGGTTTCATGCATTTTGGTTTAGTGAATAGAGCTGGGTTGATTTTTGAATATATGTACAGAACTGTGTTTGAAATTAAATGAATAAAAATAAATTTGAATTGTTGGGTCGCGCGGGATGTTTTACTGGGCCGGCCCAGTATGCACATCGCACGCGCGGGCTGGTTAAGTGGCTGTCCCCACGCGTCAGTGAGACGGTGACGGGCGAAGAGGTACGGGGCAATGTGGACCGTGGGATATAATTCTAATCGAACGGCTCTGGTTCATCGTCCGTCCACGCCGCAGCCAAGTAGATGTAACCCTAGCGCGACAGGTGGGGGTCGTGGGAGGCTCACCGGGGCTCAAGCGAGGGTCGGCGACGGGGGCGAATGACGAAGTCGACGACGGTGATTCTCCTGGTACCGGCAGCTTCTCCTGGGACGGCTCCAATCGACGGCTCCCTTCTCCTCCAGCAGCGGCGCGCTCCGGCCAAATTCTAGCGATGCGCTGCTCGCCTTGCTTCGGGAGTGAGGTGGGGTGGTTCTGAGGTAGAGGTAAGTGAACTGGTGTGAAGAAAACTAGCGGTGGAGGTCTCTATTTATAGTGGCTGAAGGGAACCGACGGGCGCAGGCTGAGCTCGTCGTGGTCGACGGCACAGAGTGCTACTGGCATGGGTGACGGTAGGGGGCAGTGTTGTGCTCCCTGGCGAAGCTCAACAACATGCTGCCGAGGCGTGGGGAGGTGCTGATCGGTCGGAACGCATCGATGCTCTGGGCGGGTCCGACGGGAATTTTAACGGCGCACAGCGTGCGTGGTCCGCGCGGCGGCGAACAGGCATGTCTGCGGGGTTGATGGGGCGGTGGTGATCACGCACGCACGCGGCAAGGGCAGCGCACAGTTTGTGGGTGCTGGTCGAGGGTGGCGCACTGGCGCGCTCTTGGCTCGCACACAGAGAGGTTTGGCATGGTCTTGTCGTGTGGTCCAGGGACTGGCAGTGCTCGAGGCTAGGATAGGGAGTGGCGGTGGACGGTGGAGTGCCTGCTAGACAAGCTTGCTAGGCTTGGTGCTGCTCCTAGCTTGCTGTCGACAATGGGGTGGCAAGGTGTGGCTCGGCCTGCTTGCCATTGATGGCATGGTCTGGTTTACAATGAGCTAGAGGGGTTAAACAAGTTCGATGATCTACTGAGGGTGTAGTGTGAGCTAGATAGGGAACAAGTTAGGCCAAAATTACTGCACACTATAGTGTTTGATGTTTGTTTGATTTGTATTTGCAAGGTGTTTGATGAAATGGCCGCAAGAACTTTAAATTTGAATTTTGGACTCAAACTTGGTGGGTTTGCTAGGAACATGCTAGGGAGTATCTGGTTAGTTGGATTAGTCAAGGGGCACTGGTTTGGTTGAGTTTTGAAAATGGGTGATCTTCACATATGATAAAGATTCATTTTTGATTTGTGATTTGAATGAGGTTGCCAAATGTTTCTGCAAGTTTGAAAGGGGGGCTTTGATTCACTTTTACATGGTCTAGCAAGGGGTGCAAAGATTTGGAAAAGTTTATGTTAGAAATCTTGGACTAGAAACACTCAAAGTGACCTAGTGAGAAAGATTGGCAATAATGACCATTTGCTTTATTTGATTTGTTTTTTATTTTCTCTTGATTTGTTTCTGCATGGAATTGTTTTAGATGATGTTATTTTCATCTTTAAACCATTTCTTGCTATTTAGATTCATCACACAAGTCCATTCATGCATTTATTAAATCATCTCATTCACACATGCATTCATATGATTTTAATTAATCAAAGTTTTTGTTAACCCTAATTTTAGTGATTAGAGTTTGATGATCATTGTTTTATATTTTTGGGATGTTACAAAACAGGCTTGGGAACATCATCACAAGTTTTACCCATAGTAGATTTTTCAAAAGAATCCACAAGATCATAGCATTCATCCTCCTCTTTTTCATCTAATGAGCTTCATGTTTCAGCAATTTCTTCTTCCTTAGGCTCCTGCAAGGCATTAGTCTCTTCCATTTGTGGAAAGCACCTATTAAAATATTCAAGAATATAGCCATTTTCTTCCTTGTAATTATCAAAGAAAAACTTAAGTATCTCATAAACCTCATATTCATAAGGTGTATCATCAGTATTTTCAAGCAAACTGGCAAGTTCAAATGCACCCTTGAAAACAATAAATTCTTCAATTTGTTCCACATCATAAAGGTCATAATTTCCTTTAACATAAGAGGATATGGTAACATTATCATTATACTCACATTAAAAAGGGAGGTGTTTATACCTCCTACAGCAACAAGCTTTATCAAAGCAATAAGTAACATTATAAGTAGAGCACACCTCTCTAGCAATAGTATTTAATTTATCAATTTGTGCCCATATGTGTTTCCCTTTTTGTGATAAACGGTGTTCCTTATAATAATACTTTTCTTCTTCCATGAACCCACCTTGCCAATAAGAACTAGTTTTAGAGAAACCATCCATTGATAGAAAGCATGACAAAGCAAGGCAATAACAGACCACCAACTAGAGTAGGAACTAATTTTTTTTGTGTTTTTATAAGAGAAAGCAAACCAAACTAAACTAATTTTTTGGAGCTTTTGATAAAAAGAGGCAAGCAAAACCAAGCAAAAGAAACTAAGCAAACTAAAAACAAAGTAAAGAGAAAGGTTGAGAAGGACTCCCCTTGTGAAGACGTCCTTAGCCTCCCCGGCAACGGCGCCAGAAAGTCTTGATGCGTGTTGACGCTTCGTCAGGAAACCCCAAGAGCAAGGTATGATGCAGCACAGCAGCAAGCTTTCCCTCAGTAAGAAACCAAGGATATCGAACCAGTAGGAGGAAGGAAACGTCTCAAAGGTGTTGCAAGCAACGTGGAAACCTTCACAACACAAACTCAAGACTTTGCCCCAACTAACAGTGAGGTTGTCAATCTCACCGGTTGCTATAACAAAGGATTAACTATATGGTGTGGAAGGTGATGATGGTTTGCAGCAAGTAAACAGTAACAGTGGAAGATGTGTCAATGGTAAATATTGGACCGGGGTCCATAGTTCACTAGTGGTGTTCTCCTTAGATAAACAAACATGGCATGCTGGGTAAACAAATTACAGCAGGGCAATTGATAGGACTGATCAAGGCATAACAATGCAATACTAGACAAAAATATCCTATGAGATTCGATTGGGCAATACAACAATATACATAGACCGCCATCCAACTACATCTATGACTAGAAGTCCACCTTTGGGTTATCATCCGAACCCCCTCCAGTATTAAGTAGCAAGCAACAGACAACTGCTTTAAGCAAAGTGTGTAAGGTAAACAATCCACTTGTTCCATGAACAAGAGACAGTTTTTTTCTCCCTAGTGGCAACAGCACATCTACAACCTTAGATATTTATGTCACTTCCCTTTATTAAATAGAGGCATGAACCCACTACCGAGCATAAATACCCCATCTTGGAGTCACTAGCAACTACTTGGCCAAGATAGCTACTAACAACGGAGAGCATGCAAGATCACAAACAACACAGACATGATATAATCAATAAGACAAAACCATTAATCAATCTGACATAGAATCTCAATATCCATCAGATCCCCGCAAACACAACATGCATGATTACAAATAGATGAGATCTTGATCATGAACGGAGCTCACAAGATCTAGACATGAAACCACAAGCAGGAGATACAACCATCTAGCTACTACATGGACCCGTAGTCCAAGGTGGAACTACTCTCGCTTCATACCAGAGGCTGGCATGATGAAGAAGAAGGCCTTCGAGAGTATCTCCCCTCCGGCAGGGGGCTAGGAAGAGCTTCAGATCCCCCCGATCTAGGAACAATGGTGGCGGCGGCTACAGATGGTTTCGTGGGATATTGATCGGGTGCTTAGAGTTTAGGCGTCGAGGGCTTCTTATAGGCGAAGAGGCGAGGCTAGGAGGCGGCCAGGGGCCCACACCCTGCCCAGGCGCGTGCCCACCATAGACCGCGCCTGGGGGGAAGCTGCCCTATGGCGCCCCTCCGTCTCTCATCTGGACTCTGTGTTATGCTCGGTGAAATATTGACTTTGGCTTTTGTCCCGTCCAATTCCGAGAATATTTCCTTACTAGCTTTTCTGGAACCAAAAACAGCAGAAAACAGGCAACTGGCACTGTGGCAAATTGTTAATAGGTTAGTACCAGAAAACATATGAAAAGCACCTCAAAGTGTGGACAAAGAAAACAAAGTAGATACTAAACAAGCATGGAACATCAAAAATTATAGATACGTTTCCGACGTATCAATATACCGCCATCCAACTGTATCTATGACTAGTAATCCACCTCCAGGTTATTATCCGAACCCCCTCCAGTATTAAGTTGCAAGCAATAGATAACTGCTTTAAGTAATGTGTGTAAAGTAAACAATACAATTGTTCCATGAACAAAAGATTTTTGTTTTCTCCCTAGTAGCAACAGCACATCTACAACCTTAGAGATTTCTGTCACTTCCCCAGATTCAATAGAGGCATGAACCCACTATCGAGCATAAATACTCCCTCTTGGAGTCACTAGCATCTACTTGGCCAAGATAGCTACTAGAAACAGAGAGCATGCAAGATCTCAAACAACACAGTCATGATAGAATCAATAAGATAGAATCATTAATAAATCTGACATAGTAATCTTAATATCCATCGAATCCAAACAAACACAACATGCATGATTACAAATAGATGATCTTGATCATGAACGGAGCTCACAAGATATAAACATGGTAGCACAAAGGAGGAGAAACAACCATCTAGCTACTGTATGGACCCATAATCCAAGGTGGAACTACTCATGCATCATACCGGAGGCTGGCATGGTGATGAAGAAGGCCTCCAGGATGATCTCTCCCCGTTGGCAGGGTGCTGGGAAGAGCTTCAGATCCCCCGATCTAGGAATGATGGTGGCGGCGGCTACGGACTGTTTCGTGGAGATCTGATCGGGACCTTAGGGTTTTGGTATCGGTGGCTTCATATAGGCAAAGGGGGACACCAAGGGGGTGCTCGAGGTGGCCGCACCCCCCAGGCGTGGCCATGCCTAGCCCGCGCAGCCAGGGGGTGTGGGCCCCTCGTGGCCCTCCTCCGTCTCGTCTTCTGGCTCCATATTCTCCTCGGTGAAATATTGACTTTGGCTTTTGTCCCGTCCAATTCTGAGAATATTTATTTTCTGGATTTTCTGGAACCAAAAATGGCATTAAATAGGCAACTGTCACTGTGGCATCTTGTTAATAGGTTAGTCCCAGAAAACGTATAAAAATACCTCAAAGTATAGACAAAGCAAAGTGGATACTAAACAAGCATGGAACATCAAAATTTATAGATACGTTTACAACGTATCAATCATCATGAATCAATAACATGTTCAGATCTGAGATCATGGCACTCGGGCCCTATTGACAAGCATTAAGCACAACAAGTTGCAACAAAGTCAAATAACACTAATAAAGATACTAGGAACCATGCCCTAACAATCTTATTCGATTACATGATAGATCTCAACCAGTCCCTACCATCCCCATAGCCTACAGCGGGGTATTACTCACTCATGGATGGGGGAAACATGGATGGTTGATGGAGATGCATTGGTGATGATGATGGTGATGATCTCCTCCAATTCCCCGTCCTGGCAGGGTGCCAGAACGGAGTTTCTGATTCCGAATCGCGGTTTCTCGTGGTGGCGGTGCAGCGGAACTCTATCTGGAAAAATGTCGAACCCCCCTCTATTTTTGGGTCAGGGGGCTTTTTGTAGGCGAAGAGGGAGCCCGAGGGGGTGCTCAAGGTGGCCACATCGCTCCCAGGCGCGGCCTGGCCTGGCCCGCGTGGCCAGGGGTGTGGGCCCCTTATGGCCCTCCTCCTTCTCATCTTCTGGCTCCATGAGTCTTCTGGTAAAATAGGAGTTTTGCGATATTTTCCAGGATTTTTCCTGAAAGTTGATTTTGTGCACAAAAATTAGACACCAAATCAATTCTACTGAAAAAAGCGTCAGTCTGTGTTAGTTGTATCAAAATCACACAAATTAGAGGAGAAACAATAGCAAAAGTGTTCGGGAAAGTAGTTACGTTTTGGACGTATCAACTCCCCCCAAGCCTAGCTTATTGCTTGTCCTCAAGCAATTCGGTTGAAAACTGAGTGCGATAAAAGAAACTTTCACGAACACATTTGCTTCATATGATGTAAATATTCTCAGCACATGAGTATATACTTAGACAATTCATAATAAGGAGTATGCAACTAAGTCTACTCAATAGTCATTGCAAGCTATGTAGAGATTCCAACACAATAATAATAAGTAGCATGAAACATAAGCATAAGCAACATTGCAATGCTCATAAGAAGGTATGATAGGGTGGTATCTAGCTTTCCTTTGATTGTGGAGCAAAACATAAATGCCAAGGCACCTTTGAAGTTGAAGTGAAGACTAGAAGTAAAGATATCAAAGATACAAGCATCAAAGTCATGACATAATTAACCAAGTTTTGAGACAAGCAAATTACACTAAGAATGACAACTATGCTCTCAAGAAGGTGCTCATAGAATAAGTGGTGACTCAACAAAGAAGTGAAAAGGTTTTGAAAAGTTTGAAAGGCTTCCAAATGCTGAAAGTATGGTACTCATTAGCTTTGACCTCTCATTGCCCATATCATATGCATCTTTAAGTGGTTAAGTTTAAAGTGAGGTCCAATTTGAGTTATATGCTTGACAGACCATAAACTGGAAATCTCATGTCCCTTGAGTACGAGGGCCGCTCCTCATGCTACTCAACTTTAGTTACCGGTAAGTTCTTGTCATAGTAAGTACATGTGTATCATAGAGAACCGCCAACGGGGTACCCCTTGCCCCATGACACAGGAGCTATCCCATATCAAAATGACAAGGCTCTCTTCTTTCCTCTTTTTATCCTTCTCTTGTCTCTCTCTTTTTTATAAGAAGAATGCTTCATAGATTGCTCACTATGGTTATGCTGCAATTTTCCACCATGATTAGGCATGGCTTAGGCTAGCGGCCCAGGCATTTCTCTAACACATATACATAACACCATGGACTTACAAGCTCACCTTTTATTTCACACCGACGACATTCGTAAATAAAAGAGCATGATATCAACTGGATAATATTTACAGGTGTTGAAAGCGTTCCCCGTGACAACACGGTTCTCCTAACTCCCATCCTATAATTTGCAAGCATATAACTTTCATGGACAGTCACAATGGTTCAGGTTTATTAAGTACAAGAAATTAAAGTGTGCCATCAAGTTCGTGAGAACTTTACTAACTAACTTTCTCAAAACAAGCAAGCATTTTATTTGGAAGAAAACAAGGCATAATAAATATGCAAGGAATAGAAATGATGCCAATAGGTATATATGGTGGATACTTTTGACAATTTTGGTTTTGGGGAGTTGGAAACACGAATAGAGCTCATACTCAGTGTAAGTGAAGGCTAGCAATAGAAAGGGAGCGACAAACGAGAGAGCAATAACTGTCATAATCATGCTTGCAACAAAACAGAATTAATTATGGCATATAACTGATATAAGAACTCTCAGGCAAAATAAATCATCAAGGCTTAACTGACTTTTGTTTAGTCATATGCATGCATGAGCATGTGCCAAGTCAATTCAAATAAAACATCCAGAGGAGGATACCACAATGTCATACCAAGTTATGAATAGAACAATGCAATCAAACATTCATATGACATGCTACAAACTATTAGCAAGCTAGAGCTAATCATAATAGAGCAAGAACTACTAAGCATCCATTAAAAACATACACCTTACATGAACATACTAAGCATGCCCACAATGACGAGTATATGTACAAAAATGAAGACAAATAGAGTTCATTACCAGCCTCTTACCACACCTCGAGTTGTCATTAATCATCATTATTGCCTTTCACTTGTGTCGCTTGAATAATAACATGAAACCAAACTCCACTAAGGACCGCTGAACCCTGCAATGAACTTCACAAAACCAAAGAAGAACAACAAGTATTTTTGGGTTTTCGATTTTTAAAGCAAGCACTCAAAGCAAAAAACAAACAAAGAAAAAAAAAATTGGATTTTTCTTAAAGCAAACCAAAGCTAAAAAGCAAAAAAAAACAAGAGAAACAACGAAAATATTTTTGGTATTTTTGTGTTTTGGAAAGCAGAAACAAAAACTAAAAAGAAAGTGAAACATGGATATACAAAGTATCGATAGAACATGATATGTAGATGAGTGTGATGTCGGTATACCTCTGATACGTTGTAAACGTATCTATAATTGTTGATGTTCCATGCTTGTTTAGTATCTACTTTGCTTTGCTTTGTCTACACTTTGAGGATTTTTTATATGTTTTCTGGTACTAACCTATTAACAAGATGCCATAGTGTCAGTTGCCTGTTTTCTTCTGTTTTTGGTTCCAGAAAAGGCAGAAAATCAATATTCTCAGAATTGGACGGGACAAAAGCCAAAGTCAATATTTTACCGTGGGGAACACGGAGCCAGAAGACGAGACGGAGAAGAGCCACCAGGGGGCCACACCCCTTGGCCGCACGGCCAAGCCTGGCCTGCACCTACGGGGTGCGGCCACCCTGGGTGCCCCCTGCCTCGCCTCTTCGCCTATAAGAAGCCCCTGATACCAAAACCCTAAGTACCCGATCAATCTTTCCCAAAACAGGATGTAGCTGCCGCCACCATCGTCCCTAGATCGGGGGGATCTGAAGCCCTTCCCGGCACCCTGTCGGAAGGGATATCATCCCGGAGGCCTTCTTCATCACCATGCCAGCCTCCGGTATGATGCGTGGGTAGTTCCACCTTGGACTACGGGTCCATGTAGTAGCTAGATGGTTGTTTCTCCTCCTTTGTGCTACCATGTTTAGATCTTGTGAGCTCCGTTCATGATCAAGATCATCTATTTGTAATCATGCATGTTGTGTTTGCGGGGATCCGATGGATATTGAGATTACTATGTCAGATTGATTAATGGTTTTGTCGTGTTGATTCTATCATGTCTGTGTTGTTTGTGATCTTGCATGCTCTTCGTTTCGAGTAGCTATCTTGGCCAAGTAGATGCTAGTGACTCCAAGAGGGAGTATTTATGCTTGATAGTGGGTTCATGCCTCTATTTAATCTGGGGAAGTGACAGGAATCTCTAAGGTTGTAGATGTGTTATTGCTACTAGGGAGAAAACAACGATCTCTTGTTCATGGAACAAGTGGATTGTTTACCTTACACACTTTGCTTAAAGCAGTTATCCGTTGCTTGCAACTTAATACTGGAGGGGGTTCGGATGATAACATGAAGGTGGATTACTAGTCATAGATGCAGTTGGATGGAGGTCTATGTATCTTGTTGTATTGCCCAATCAAATCTCATAGGATCATGAATGTCTAGTATTGCATTGTTATGCCTTGCTCTGTCCTGTCAATTGACCTGCTATAATTTGTTTACCCAGCATGCCATGTTTGTTTATCTTAAGAAGAACACCTCTAGTGAACTATGGATCCCGGTACAATCTTTACCATTGATACATCTTCCACTGTTACTGTTTACTTTCTGCAAACCACTATTACCTTCCACACCATACAGTTAATCCTTTGTTTTCAGCAAACCGGTGAGATTGACAACCTAACTGTTCGTTGGGACAAAGTCTTGAGTTTGTGTTGTGCAGGTTTCCAAGTTGCTAGCAACACCTTTGAGTCGTTTCCTTCCTTCTTTTGGTTCGATAAGCTTGGTTTCTTACTAAGGTAATACTTTCTACTATGCTCATCATACCTTCCTCTTGGGGTCTCCCAACGAAGTTCAACAATCAACTGATCCACCATCAAGATTTTCTGGCGCTGTTGCCGGGGAGTCTAAGGACGGCTTCACAAGGGGAGTCCTTCACAACCTTTATCTTTACTTTGTTTTTGTTTTGCTTGGTTTTGTTTGCCTCTTTTATCAAAAACTCCAAAAAATAGCTTTGTTTGGTTTGCTTTTTCTTATCAAAAACAAAAAAAATAGTTCCTGCTCTAGTTGCTGCTGCTGTTCGCTTGCTCTACTTTTGCCAAAATGAACTCTGCTGAGAATACCAAGTTGTGTGACATCACTAGCACAAACAACAATGATTTCCTAAGTACACATATTGCTTCACCTGCTCCTGATGCTACCATTTATGAAATTAAGCCTGCTTTGTTGAATCTTGTGATGAAAGAGCAATTTTCTGGTGCTAGTTCTAATGATGATGCTGCCCACCTCAATAACTTTGTTGAACTTTGTCATATGCAAAAATATAAGGATGTAGATGGAGATATTATTAAGCTAAAGTTGTTTCCTTTCTCCTTGAGAAGAAAATCTAAAGAATGGTTGCTATCCTTGCCTAGAAATAGTATTGATTCTTGGATTAAGTGCAAAGATGCTTTTATTGGAAAATACTATCCTCCTGCTAAGATTATATCTATGATAAGTGAAATAATGAAATTTAAACAACTTGATAATGAACATGTTGCTCAAGCTTGGGAAAGAATGAAATATTTGGTTAAGAATTGTCCCACACATGGACTTACTGCTTGGATGATTATCTAGACTTTTTATGCAGGTTTAAACTTCTCTTCAAGAAACCTGTTGGATTCTGCTGCTGGAGGTACCTTTATGACCATTACTTTGGGTGTTGCAACAAAGCTCCTTGATAATATGATGGTTAATTATTCTGAATGGCACACTGAGAGAGCTCCACATGGTAAGAAGGTAAATTATGTTGAAGAAACCTCCTCTTTGAGTGATAAGATTGATGTTATCCTGGCTATGCTTGTTAATGGAAAAACTCATATTGATCCAAATAATGTTCCCTTAGCCTCTTTGGTTGCTCAAGAATAGCAAGTTGATGTGAACTTCATTACAAACAACAATTTCAACAAAATGCCTATAGGAATAATTTTGGTAGTAACAACAATTATAGGCCTTATCCTCCTAATAATGGCAATACCTATGGAAACTCCTACAACAATACTAGAAGTGTGATGTCTACGCACTTCTATTCTTGTAGACAGTTGTTGGGCCTCCAAGTGCAGAGGTTCGTAGAACAGCAGCAAGTTTCCCTTAAGTGGATTACCCAAGGTTTATCGAACTCAGGGAGGAAGTGGTCAAAGGTATCCCTCTCAAGCAACCCTGCAATCAAGATACAAGAAGTCTCTTGTGTCCCCAACACACCCAATACACTGTCACATCCCAAGATTTTCCAAAATCTTGTAATGTGAAAATAAATGAATAAAATAAAACTTTGTTTGATTTTCAGAGCCAGAAGAAACTTTTTGAATTCAAATGGATCTTCAAACCAATTTGGATCAAATAAATTCCTAAAGAGGTTTGAAGAGATAAACATTTAAATAGAGGAAATAAAATATTTTGGAATTACTATTTTGAATCTTTTAAATAAAAGGATTTAGTTTCCAAAAGAAAAGGAAAGATTTTAAAATAAGAAATTATTTTATAGAGCCAAATTAAACCTTGGCCAAGCTTTTGAAATAAAAACATTTTGTTTTGATAAAAATAGTAAAGGCTTATTTAAAATAAAATTAATAAGGAGTTAATATGCAAGATTTATTAATAAAGGTTTTACTATTTCCAAAACATCAAAACTTATTTATTTAAAATAAGTTTTCCAAGTATTTTTTGTATTTTCAAATAAGACCAACTGATTGGTTTTGAAAATATTTAGATTTTCAAATAGAGATTTTATTAATAAAATCAAACCCTATATGATTAATAAACCATGGTCCATTTTTTAATTAATGAATGGAACCTAAAAAGATTTAAAATATTATTTTGGTTTTGGAATTTGGTTTATACTACTGAATAGAACCAAATTCAAGGTCACAAAGCTTGGTAATTGTTTGAATCAATTTGAATGTTGTTTGGTTGTTTGAATTTCAAAACAGGAAATAGTTATAGAAAAAGAAAAGCCAGCAGACAGAAAAAATATAGAGTCTGGACCAGCCCAGCCGGCCAAGCCCACAAGGCCCAGAACCAGCCCAGCTTTTCCTCCCCGAAGAAAAACGATTCGCACTCAGGTTCTAACCTAAACAGACACTGACTGGTGGACCCTTCCCTCACTCCTTTTCCCACTGACCAGCAGACCCCACTTCTCCAGCTCGTCTCCTTCCTCGCGACGACCATGTCGGCCGTTTCTGCCGTTGATGTCGCGGCTTGAATACGCATTGATTCCATGCCTTAACCTCGCCGTGACTGCACGCTATTAATCGACCGCGTCTCCTCCTCCTTTCCCCTCACACGCCACTCCCTCTCTGCCCCGAGGCTGCCTCAATTTGAGCTCGCCCTCCCACTGCTCCGACGAGCTTTCTCCTCCAATTCCGGCCAGCACTCACCACCTCCTGCCTCCCCGACCAAGCTCACACCTTCACCACTCCCTGGTGCATCTGCCTGTACCCTTCGTTCGACCACGGGCGCCCCAGAGCATCACCTTCGTCAAGCTCCGACCTCGCCGCCGTCTGTCTCGTCTCCGTCGAGCTCCCCCGGTAAACCTCGACCGCCCCTCTGCTTCTCGATCATGCGAGCAACTTCGCCTTGGTCTTACGCACCTAACCATACCCTCGGTTGGCCTTCTCGTGACCTGTGGCGCGACCCGACCACGACCAGGACCACGGCGTTGTTCTCTACTCCGGCGAGCAATCGCAGCTGTATGCGAGCACCCCCACGACAAGCACACGTCGAGCATCACCACGTCCTCGCCGAATCTGGTGAGCATCCTCCTCTCTTCTAGCTTCTGTTTACGCCGCCGCCATCGTCGATCATTACAGCCGCCGCCGTATATATGGTCAAGCACGTTAGCACCGTAGGATCGAGATCTGACGCTCACGATAGAATCACTTAAACGCGAAAGGGTACGCTCTCTGGACCACACGATCTATTTAGATCCAACGCGCCGTAGAGCCAATTCGGCCGAACCGGTATCGACCAGTGAAATAGCGACGCGTGGCCAGTTTTGGTTTAAACAGAAATTTGAAAACAGAATTGTTTGTGAATTTGAAAACACTATAACTTTAGATCCACACTTCCAAAGGTTACAAACTTTATACCATTGGAATCAGTGGAACAAACCCTAGCCAACCATGCCTTTGGTTTAGCAAATAGTATCTGTTAGATTGGTTGATTATGCAGAAAAATTTGATTGCTTGTTTAGTTTAGAAAAATGATTCAAAAATGTTTTTGAGGTTAAAACCTTTGCAAATTAGTTTGTGGTGAGCTTACTGACCCTAGGAACCAACCAATGTATTTTAAAATGGTTTTTGTGAAAGTTTGGGAATAAAAACTTGATTGGTCATTTCTAGCCATTTAAAAATAATGGTTTTGCTATGGAAATGGTTTTGGAGTAAAAAAAACTTTGGGAAAATGTTTTGGATCAAAACTACTGACCATAAACACCAAGTTTTGGGAAACAACAACTTATTTGATGAAACCACTTAAGGTTGTGGCATTGAGAAAATGTTTTTCACCACATAAAATGATGAAAGGTTTTGAAAATGGTTTATGGGTAAAACCCATTTGCAAATGACTTTGCCATTTTGGTAAATGACCAATTTGGAACTTACAAAGTTTAGAAGCCTAGTGTAGACCATCTTTACAATTGAACCATCTCTTGCATGCCTACATGCATGACTTAGAAATCCATTGTTTTATGTGTGTGAAATTGTTTGATTGACTTTGGTTTGGAATGCTAGTTGATTTGTGTATGCTTGATTGATTGTAGTAAAGTGTGAGACTAGCAAGATCAAGGAGTGAACCACCATTCCCTACCAAAAAGGCAAGTTACACTATCATCTAAAGTCCTACTATTTTCATTATACTTAGTGGATTTTGAAAACATGCATAAAAATAATTTTATACTTATGCTATGCTAAATCCTAATAGGATACCCTATACATTCCTTAGAGAAAACATTGTAGTTGTACATGCTTAGCCATGCTTTATTGGTAAAAGAGATACATGTTGAGATTTTACAAAGTTGAGAAAAGGACTTGTGTTTTATATAATAAAACAAGGACTCAATGAACCACCTAGGTGGAGGATACTTTAAGTTTTGGAGAAGGTGGCAACAAAAGGAACCATGTCTATGGTGATCTCTTTGTGTTGTGCTCCAAAAGAAAACCCACCTAGGAAACTTAGAGATTGAACATGTTTCTCCAATTGTGGCTTTCATGTGCAACCACATGCTATTATGGCTCTGGCTTAGTCAACTACATTGGGAAGACCCATGCATTGTCTTGATTCTTGGACATGGGGATCTGGAATGCTTCATGGGTCTTGAAGACAAGCTAGCAATGGTGTATGGGAGGACCCTTTGGAAAGACTTCGTCACATTCTCAATCTGCCAAGACTCCATCTTGGTGAGCACTAATCCAGTAGGCCACGTGGCAAAAGGATGGGATTGTGACATGTGGGTAAAGTGTACTCTTCTGCAGAAGATAATAAAATCTAAGTACTTAGCCGTGTCCCGGTTATGGACAATACTTGCAACTAAAGTTTGAACTATGGGAGATCTCGACATTCTAATTTCTAAAAGAAAACTTTTAAGGACTTGTGCACTTGGGGTTACCAAGGAGCTCAAGAGACTTTGACAAAACTTGAATGTACTTGGGGATACCAAGGAACTCAAGAGATTTTGTTGAAAGCATGAACACTTGGGGTTACCAAGGAACTCATGAGATTTTGTAAAACTTGATGCACTTGGGGTTACCAAGGAGCTCAAGGGATTTTGACAAGGACTTGAACACTTGAGTTTCTACCAAGGAGTTCAAGGCACTTGGAAAAAAAAGATTTGACAAAGGACCAAAACCATTTTGAAAAGATAGGATAAAACACTGCTTTATGCAAATGAGCCTAAAACTCTACTTAGCCAAATATGCATGTAATGATAGGATCCACCCATATTCCACGTAGTAGTGAAACTTGCCAATACAATTCAAATGTATTGACCCTTGTGGCTGTAACTTGTAATGTTGCAGGTTGATTGATTTTAGAAGATCGATTGATTGATTAGGATTACAAAGTCTACAACCAGCATTTGCATGTGGCACTTTGAAGATGAAGGACCCCATGACCATAGTTATTCCGCTGCAATGTAATGTAATAGCCAAATGAGCTATGTAAAGATGTAATAAAATTATGTTATTCCCGGTTATAAAGTTATATTATGACCTTTGTTTCTTGATATTACATCTAAACTGTGGATGCTAGCTATTGATCCAGGGACTAGCATTGTAAACACAGGGGACACCACCTTATGTTAATAAAAGGTTGGGCCACTCCCTCTACATACACTTGTCAGGTGTATAGGTGCACTAGTTCGGCGAAGAGATAGTGAAATACAAGTGGTAACGGTGCCAGAAAATAGCTTGACGGTGAGGTAAAGACTAAAGGCAACAAGAAGGAAGCAACCAAACATGCAATAGATCTAGTAGCAAACGGTGTTTCAATGTTTAGAAACAAGGCCTAGGGATCATACTTTCACTAGTGAACACTCTCTCATATAAATATCTTCTCTTAATGATACTACCCTGAACTACTCTCTGGTTGGACATTCTAATCCATGGTAGGGCTACAAAAGCACTCCTCAAATTCCGCCTTTCCCAATCTAGGTAACCCCACACTGTCACCTTGAGCTCTAGACGGTTCCAACAAACACCACAATTTCATAGAGACAACCAACTCAAAATATACTCATGATAAATATATATATATATAACCTAGCTTAAGTGCCACACACGTTATGCACGTTGTCACTTTCACACACGTGGGAAAAAGCATAGATCTATTAAAGCATGATGAGTATTTATGTAGACTCTAGCCTAAGTGCCACCATGGCATGCACACTGTCACTTTCACACACATGGGGAGAGCAGAGATCTATTGAAGCACTTGAGTAGCAAGGTAGATCTACTTGATTACAAAGCTCATGACCACAACAATATCATGCATAGAGAGAGAGATGAACACATAGCTACCAGTAGAGCCCTTAGCCTCGAGGAAGAACTACTCCCTCCTCATCATGGGAATCAACAATGACGATGGAGATGGTGATGGAGATCGATGTAGATGGCTCCGGGGGCACTTCCCCGTCTCGGTAGGGTGCCGAAACAGAGACTTTCTGTCCCCCGAATCTCCCCTTCGGTGGCGGCGGCATTGTAGAGATTTTCGTGGATTTCTTTTGGATTATTTAGGGTTTTATCCCCGGGGGCTTCTTATAGGCGCAGGAGGCAAGGTCGATGGAGGGCCAGGGTGCCCACACCCCTGTAGGCGCCACTAGGGCTTGCCCGTGCCTGGGGGGTGCGGCCACCCTGGTGCCCTACTCCGTCTCTGCTTTGTGGTTCCGTGTTGGTCCGAGAAAATAATGACTTTGGATTTTGTCACGTCAAATTCCGAGAATATTGATTTTCTGCCTTTCTGGAACCAAAAACAAAAGAAAACAGGCAACTGGCACTGTGGCATCTTGTTATTAGGTTAGTCCAGAAAAACATATAAAACACCTCAAAGTGTAGACAAAGCATAAGACAAATGATACAAAACAAGCATGGAACATAAAAAATTATAGATATGTTTCTGACGTATCAAGCATCCCCAAGCTTAACTCCTGCTTGTCCTCGAGTAGGTAAGTGATAAAAAGAATAATTTTTTAGGTGACTTGCACTATCAAAATCAAGATCAAACCATTTGCAAGCATTGAAAGCTGGGATCAAAGTACTCTAAACATGAGCATAAAAGATGGAGTTCTAACAATAAGACATAGTAACTATGCATGCAACATGAAGGGATACAAACAAAGATCATGAATAACATGCATTGAAAAACGTTTGTTTGTTTCACATACAGAAAACATGGCATAGTGGCATTCTGCTTGTCCCTCATGGAGTAGCAAATAGATGCATAGGACACATTCAAAGTTCATAAGAGTGAATAGATACAAATAGCACAAGAACAACTAATATCACAATATGCATCAATCAATAATTTTTGGGACACTGCCCAAAGAATGGCAACTATGCTCTTAATGGTGCCTAAAGGTAGAAGGCGGAGACTCAATAATGGTGGAAGAAAGGCCCTTCACGAAGGGAAGCAGGGATTTCAAGTTTCAAAAAGAGCTTCCAAAAATTATGGTACTTGTTAGCTTTCAGCCCTCATTGCCCCTATCATAAGGATCTTGAAGTGATTAAGGTTAAAGTGAACAAATTATGTAGTATATGCTTGACAAAGTATAATTTGGCAATCTCAAGTCCCTTGAATACGAGGGCCACACCTCATGCTACTCAACTTCAGTCACTTGTAAGTTCTTGTCATTGTAAGTACATGCGTATCATAGAGAACCGCCAACGGGGTACCCCTTGCACATGGTACAGGAGCTATCCCATAACCAAAATGACAAGGCAAGCAGACAATGAGCATCTCAGCGATCTTTTTATTTACTATGTGCATAGCTTTTTATTGAGGATGCTTCATAGATAGCTCATTATGGTGATGCTGCAAGTTTCCACCATGATTAGGCATGGCTTAGGCTAGCGGACCAGGCGTTTCTCTAACACAAAATACATACTCCATGGACTTACAAGCTCCCTCTTTATTTCACACCGGTGACATCCATAGACAAAAGAGCATGATATCAACTGTGTACAAAGTACAAGTGCAATGTTGAAAACGTTCCCCATGACAACACGGTTCTGCTAATTCCAACTTATAAGTGCAATCATATACAACATAGATGACACAATGGTGTAAGTTTATTAGGGGCAAAGAATATAAAGTGTGCAATCAAGTTTGTGAGGGCTTTAATCACTAAGTTTTCACATAACAAAATAGTTTTAATTGGAAGATAGCTGAAAACAATAATATATTTGTAATGGTGTAACACACCATGCATAGGAATTTATAGTGGACACTTTGGAATAACTTGGTTTCTTGGGAGTTGGAAGCGTGAGTACAGCTTACTCATACAAGTGGAGGCTAGCAAAAGACTGGGAGCAACAAACTAAGAGAGCAATAATGGCCATAATCATGTAGAGCGACAAAACATTATTAATCAAAGCATAAAGTGGTTCCACAAGTCAAGGACTAAATGATCATAGAGGCTATGGTGACTTGTTCATAGTCATAACATGGTGTGAGCATGCGCCAAGTCAAACCAAACAAAGCATCAAAGGAGAATACCGCAATACTATGCTTTTGTATGCTAAAACAACGCATGATTCCTTCAAGGCACATTAAGCAATACTAATTATTTGGAACAAGTCATGCTACAGAAATAATCACTAAGCATAAGGTCAAAGTAACATCTAGCATGACATGATAAAGTCTAAGACACAATCAAAACAAGCTCCCTTTTGTACCACTATAAGCATGAAACTTCCTACTCTTTTCCAACACCAATCAATTTATTTGAAACAACTCACAAGGATAATAATCAATAAAGATTAGTGAGCTTGTATCACAAATCCACAAATAAGAACTAAAAAGTTCTAAGCTAAAAGCACAAGAAAACTAAGGTTGAACACAGTGCTAGCAAAAGTGAACACTCACAGAACAATAAGAGTGAAAACTAGAGTGTTCTAGGCAATGAAAACAGAGTGTGGCTCTCTCTAAAAGAAGTGTGCTGTAATCCAACCAACTTATTCAAGCAAACAAAAACCAAAAGCGAAAACTAAGACGCTCCAAGAACAACACACAACTATGCACGAAACAATAAAAACGAAGTGTCTAGAAAGACCTAAGATTTTTATTGATGAAGAAGGGGATGCCTTGGGCATCCCCAAGCTTTGACGCTTGTACCTCTTGAATATTTCTTGGGGTGACACAGGGTGGCATCCCCAAGCTTGAGCTTTTGTCCATTCTTCATCTCATTACATCATTCTCTCTCTACACCTAAAATTTTTCCTTCATACAAAACTTCACACAATTTTCATTAGCAACATTAGTGTATTCAAAAGATAATAGACCTTTGGGTTTAGCTTTAGAACAGAAAAACTTTCACTAAAAACACAAGCTACTGTAGCAATTCCCTCAAAAAGCTCAATTTCCTAAAAATAACCCAAAAATGAATCAATAAGAATCAAATGCAAATAATGGCAGAAAATCTGTCAAAATAGACCAGCAGGTAGAAACCGATTTTTTCGAAGATTCTGTTGCTCAAATAAAAAATTGTTGAGCTAACTAAAGTTATCTAACATACTGGGGGATTTATTCGTAAATTATCAGCTCAATCCGACTTACAGATATTCCTCACTAATTTTTATGGTGGAGCACAAAAATCTGTTTTGGGACAGCAACTCCCCAAATCTTACTTCCCTCTCATTAGAGGTTATTCTTGGCACAAAAAGGAAACAAAAAAGGATAAGGAGAGGTCATTACTGAAGTAATAACTTCCAAGACTCAAAAAAACTCTTGGGTTATCTCCCAACAAGTACTTTTGGTTAACGCCTTTAAGTTAGGCTTGATAGTTTGAGAAGATGCTCACATAAGAAATATGAATTGAAGTAAAAGAGAGCATCAAGAAGCAAATTCAAAACACATTTAAGTCTAACCCACTTCCTGTGCATAGGAATCTTGTAAATAAACAAGTGATGAAAGCACAAAGCAACAAGCATAGGAAAACAAAACAAGTGCAACTTCAAAATTTTCAACATAAAGAGGGGAAACTTAATATTTTTTAGATGCATAAGACCATGTTTCCCTCTCTCATAGTAAATTTTAGTAGCATCATCAATAAAATTAACAATATAACTATCACATAAAACATTCTTATCATGAGCCACATGCATAAAATGATTATTACTCTCCACATAAGCATAGTCATTCTTATTAATTCTAGTGGGAGCAAATTCAACAAAATAGCTATCATTGTTATTATCATCACCATAATCATCAAATATAGGAGGCATATTGTAATCACAATAAATTTTCTCCTCAATAGTAGGTGGACTGAAAATATCATACTCATCATTGTAATCATCATATATTGGAGGTTTGGTATCATCATAAGCAATAGAATAGCTATCTTCCAAAGCTGGGGGACTAAAAAGATCATTTTCATCAAAACTAGCTTCCCCAAGCTTAGATGTTTCCATAGCATTAGCAACAATGGTGTCCAAAGAATTCATACTAATAACATTTCTATTAGCATGCAAATAAAGTTCCATAGGTTTTTTAATTTTCTATTCAAACACTATAAAGCTCTCTAATTTTTTTGTTGTTTTCCATTAAGCCTAACTAGTGAAAACAACAAACAAAAAGACAAAATTGCAGAATCTAAAGGAAATAACTTCGAGCACTCACACCGGAGGATGTGAGTACCTTTTACCTTACCTCCCCGGCAACGGCGCCAGAAAATACTTTTGATGGAGCTTGACGTGGAGGAAAGGTAAAAGAACCAAAACCTCCCCGGCAATGGCGCCAGAAAATAGCTTGATGTCTACGCACTTTTATTCTTGTAGACAGTTGTTGGGCCTCCAAGTGCAGAGGTTTGTAGAAAAGCAGCAAGTTTCCCTTAAGTGGATTACCCAAGGTTTATCGAACTCGGGGAGGAAGTGGTCAAAGGTATCCCTCTCAAGCAACCCTGCAATCAAGATACAAGAAGTCTCTTGTGTATCCAACACACCCAATACACTTGTCAGGTGTATAGGTGCACTAGTTTGGCGAAGAGATAGTGAAATACAAGTGGTAACGGTGCCAGAAAATAGCTTGACGGTGAGGTAAATACTAAAGGCAACGAGAAGGAAGCAAGCAAACATGCAACAGATCTAGTAGCAAATGGTGTTTCAATGTTTAGAAACAAGGCCTAGGGATCATACTTTCACTAGTGTGCATGGTAGGGCTACTCTCTCATATAAATATAAATATCTTCTCTCATACTGAATGGTGTGAGGTAAATACTAAAGGCAACGAGAAGGAACAACACTCTCTCATATAAATATCTTCTCTTAATGATACTAACCTGAACTACTCTCCGGTTGGACACTCTAATCCATGGTAGGGCTACAAAAGCACTCCTCAAAGTCCGCATTTCCCAATCTCGATAGACCCACACTGTCACCTTGAGCGCTAGACGGTTCAAACAAACACCACAATTTCATAGAGACAACCAACTCAAAATATACTCATGATAAATATATATATAACCTAGCTTAAGTGCCACACACGGTGTTCACGCTGTCACTTTCACACACGTGGGGAAAAGCATAGATCTATTAAAGCATGATGAGTATTTATGTAGACTCTAGCCTAAGTGCCACCATGGCGTGCACGCTGTCACTTTCACACACATGGGGAGAGCAGAGATCTATTGAAGTACTTGAGTAGCAAGGTAGATCTACTTGATTACAAAGCTCATGACCACAACAAGATCATGCATAGAGAGAGAGATGAACACATAGCTACCGGTAGATCCCTTAGCCTAGAGAAATAATTACTCCCTCCTCATCATGCGAATCAGCAACGAAGATGGAGATGGTGATGGAGATCGATGGTGATGGCTCAGGGCACTTCCTGCTCCGGCAGGTGCCGGACAGATATTTCCCTCTGAATCTCCCTTCGGTGGCGCTGTGGAGGTTTTCGTGGATTTCTTTTGGATTATTTAGGGTTTTCTCCCCGAGGGCTTCTTATAGGTGCAGGAGGCAAGGTCGATGGAGGGCCAGGGGTCCCACACCCCCTGTAGGCGCCACCAGGGCTTGCCCGCACCTGGGGGGTGCGGCCACCCTGGTGCCCTACGCCGTCTCTGCTTTCTGGTTCCGTGTTGGTCTGGGAAAATAATGACTTTGGCTTTTGTCCCGTCCAATTCCGAGAATATTGATTTTCTGCCTTTCTGGAATCAAAAACAGAAGAAAACAGGCAAGTGGCACTATGGCATCTTGTTAATAGGTTAGTCCAAAAAAACATATAAAAACACCTCAAAGTGTAGACAAAGCATAAGACAAATGATACAAAACAAGCATGGAACATCAAAAATTATAGATACGTTTCTGACGTATCAAAGTGTTCCATCTTAACTTGAAGTCATTCTCAAAGACTTTATTAGTAAACAAACCACTTTCAACAAGACTGTGGAGGAAAAGCTTTTGAATGTTGAGAAAAATATTTCCTCTTTGTCTGAAGCATAGTCCTTTTGATTAATAAAATGGCTTCTAAACCTGAAACTTTAGAAAGTACATTTGCTGCTACTTATGCCATACAAGTTACTAATGATGAAAATGTTAGACTGTTAGCCCAACTACATGCTAAGTGGGAAAGAGAAGCTGAAATTTCTAGAAACAATAGTGTGTGCATTATCACCACCACCAATATAGATGTCACTAAACCACAAGAAGTCTCTATTCCTCCTACCACAATGCCTAAACCCAATGAGTCTACTACCAGTGATGCTAAGTTTGAATTTGATCTTGATGGTTGCAATATTTCTAAAGTGATTATGTTCCTACAAAAGCTTGCTAGAAGTCCTGATGCTAGTGATATGAATGTATCTTTCACCAAACACATTACAGATGCTCTCATTAAAATTAAGGAAGAAAAGTTGAAACATAAAGCCTCTATTCCTAGGAAAGTAGAAGAGAGTTGGGAACCCATCATTAATATGCAAGTGAATGACTTTGATCTCAAAGCTTCATGTGACCTTGGTTCTAGTGTCTCTATTATGCCTAGAAAGATTTATGAAATGCTTGATTTTCCACCTTTGGAAGATTGCTATTTGGATGTCCCACTTAATGATAATGCTAAAAAGAAACTCATGGGGAGTGTTAATGATTTTCTTATTATGGTTAACAATGCTTATGTCCGTGTTGATTTCTATGTTTTGGATGTTGAATACAATGCTTCTTGTCCTATTACTTTGGGAAGACCTTTTCTTAGAACTGTTGGTGCCATCATTGATATGAAATAAGGCACCATTAAATATCAATTTCCATTCAAGAAAGGTATTGAACACTTCCCTATGAGGAGAGAGAAGTTGCTTTTTGCTCCTCCTTTGAAAGCAAGGTTTGATGTTAATGCTTCTTCACTTGAAAATACTTGATTCTTACTTCTTGTGCCTAACTTAAAGGCGTTAAAGAAAAGTACTTATTGGGAGATAACCCAAATGAAGAAGCATTAACATCAATACTCGAAATCTCTTCAACTAGGAAAGGTATCTCATCCAAATGAGTGTTAGAGGATCCTTTCTCATCTCTCTTAGGTTCACTACTTTTGTCAAATGGGTTTTTAGGAACAATCCAATCAAAATTATTTTCTAAGGCTTCATGCATTCCTACAAGTTTAAAAGGTATGGGTGTCTTAATTTCCTCTCTAGGTTTGGTTTTATCTAAAGTACCCATAACATCTACACATGAGCCTAGCATATTAAAACGTTCAAAGACCTTTTTGGCTTCCTTAGCAACATCATTGAACTTTTTTAGCAAAGTTTCTAGGATAAAATCTATCTTTTCAGCATCCTATTCTTCTCTTAGTTTAAGAAACAAAAATTGCATCATGGGGTTAAGGTTAACAAAACTAGCCTCCAACATGTGAACTAAAGAAGCCGCAGCAATTTCATAATTAGGAGGAAGTTCTGCTAAGGAACTATCCTCAATATCCTCATGTTTGCTAACATGATTAAAGGATTCTTCAATATTTTCTTTCCCAATTATAGAGCCACTACCTAATGAAAGGTCTTTTAGGGTGAACTTGGGGATCAACATGGTGAGCTAGAGCAAGGTGACAAATAGAGTAGGAACTAATTTTTTTGTGTTTTTGATAAGAGAAAGCAAACCAAACGAAACTATTTTTTTTTGGAGTTTTTGATAAAAAGAGGCAAAAAAAACAAGCAAAACAAACTAAGCAAAACAAAAACAAAGTAAATAGAATGGTTGTGAAGGACTCCCCTTGTGAAGACGTCCTTAGCCTTCCCAACAACGGCGCCATAAAATCTTGATGGTGGCTCAGATCAATGTAGAGCTTCGTTGGGAGTCCCCAAGAGGAAGGTGTGATGATCACAGCAGCAAGTCTTCCCTCAGTAAGAAACCAAGGTTATCGAACCATTAGAAGGAACGAAACGACTCAAAGGTGTTGCTAGCAACTTGGAAACCTACACAACACAAACTCAAGACTTTGCCCCAACGAACAGCGAGGTTGTCAATCTCACCGATTTGCTGAAAACATAGGATTAACTGTATGGTGTGGAAGGTAACGGTGGTTTACAGAAAGTACACAGTAACAGTGGAAGATGTATCAATGGTAAAGATTGGACCGGGGTCCATAGTTCACTAGAGGTGTTCTCCTTAAGATAAATAAACATGGCATGCTGGGTAAACAACTTACAACAGGGCAATTGACAGGACTGAGCAAGGCATAACAATGCAATACTAGACATTCATGATCCTATGAGATTTGATTGGGCAATACAATAAGATACATAGACCGCCATCCAACTGCATCTATGACTAGTAATCCACCTTCAGGTTATCATCCGAACCCCCTTTAGTATTAATTTTCAAGCAACAGATAACTACTTTAAGCAAAGTGTGTAAGGTAAACCATCCACTTGTTCCATGAACAAGAGACCGTTGTTTCCCCCTAGTAGCAACAACACATCTACAACCTTAGAGATTTCTATCACTTCCCTTAGATTAAATAGAGGCATGAACCCACTATCGAGCATAAATACCCCCTCTTGGAGTCACTAGCATCTACCTGGCCAAGATAGCTACTAGAAACGGAGAGCATGCAAGATCACAAACAACACAGACATGATAGAATCAATAACACAAAACTATTAATCAATCTGACATAGTAATATCAATATCCATCAGATCCTCGCAAACACAACATGCATGAATACAAATAGATGATATTGATCATGAACGGAGCTCACAAGATCTAAACATGGTAGCACAAAGGAGGAGATACAACCATCTAGCTACTACATGGACCCGTAGTCCAAGGTGGAACTACTCACGCTTCATACCGGAGGCTGGCATGATGATGAAGAAGGCCTCCGAGATGATCTCCCCTCCGGCAGGGTGCCGGGAAGAGCTTAAGATCCCCCCGATCTAGGTACGATGGTGGCAGTGTCTACAGACTGTTTCGTGGAAGATTGTTCGGGTACTTAGGGTTTTGGTATCGGGGGATCTTTATAGGCGAAGAGGCGAGGCAGGGGCAGCCAGGGCGGCTGCACCCCCTAGGCACGGGCCAGACCTGGCCGCGTGGCTAGGGGTGTGCCCCCCTGGTGTCTCCCCTTCGTCTCGTATTCTGGCTCTGTGTTCCCCACGGTAAAATATTGACTTTGTCTTTTGTCCCATCCAATTCCGAGAATGTTGATTTTCTGCCTTTTCTGGAACCAAAAACAGAAGAAAATAAGCAACTGGCACTGTGGCATCTTGTTAATAGGTTAGTCCAGAAAAACATATAAAAACACCTCAACGTGTAGACAAAGCAAAGCAAAGTAGAACTACGCAAGCATGGAACATCAAAAAATATAGATACGTTTTCAACGTATCAAGCGCCCCAATCGTAAGAGGGCTGCTGGTATAAAGACTCCCCCATGTTGGAGGGCTGAACCGAATCATCCTCTGCATCCTTTCCAACATTCTCCTCTTGCTGGGAGAGCTCCGCCATGTATGTGTCAAGTTCTTCCTCCGTGAGCGACCATCCTTGCCTGGTATCAAAGTTAAACAAAGCAGGTGCAGGCAAAGAGACTATTTTCTCAGACCTACCCCCTCTCCAACCACTCTTCACAAAGGTTATTTCATAAGGTAACTCGCTCGAACTAGCCCAAGAAGAAACAAATTTCTGTTGTACCATGGAATTGAGATCAAGTATCTCTATGGGGAACTGAAAATCTGAATGATGAGGCTCTAAACCATGAAAAGCTAGAAAACGTGATGCTATAAGACCTCCACAAATTCCACCTTTCTCACGTTTAGCAACAAGACGGAAAGCTATCAAGGCACCCAAGTTATAAGTCCTATCTTGTTTCAAGGCGGCTGAGATAAAAGCTAGATCAAATGAAGATAATTTTATAGCAGTCTTTCTAGCAAGAACACACTTGACAATGAAATAGGAAAAATATCTAATGGATGGGAGATGAATATTCCAAATTTTACCACTCTCCTTTGAGAAGTTGCAACCTTGGCAAATTTCCTCATATAACTCCATGAGTGGCGCAGGCCTCTCTCTAATCTTCTCACATGAACCCCACTGTGGCACTCTAATAGCTGCACAAAAATCATCAAAAGGTAGGTTGACAACTATATTGTAAATTTTGTAGTGGACCATGGGGTTAGGAAAGTACCAACTAAATCGAAAGTCGTGCACCATAGACATAGTTAGTTTCACATATTGATAAGGTTCTTCTCCAACAAAATGCTCCAACCCTGCATTAGAAATCATAGTTTGGAAATCCTGAAATATCCCTGCAGCTCTCATGAATTCTGGGCATGGGTAAATGGAAGATAAAACTTCCTCCTCGCGGTGGACTTTCATAATCTCTGGTACACTTAACTCATGTTGATTCAGCTGGTATGCACTCATCTTCTTTTCTGAAATTTTTAGACGAATATCAAACCAAGTGATTCCCAAGTTGATAAATGAAGGGGAACTACTATAGGAACTTGCTATAGGGCTAAAAATGCATCAAAATGAAATCTCTAAGCATAGAACAATCATGCAATCTCACATAACCTGTCACCTATAGTAGCAAAATACTCAAGATACAATCAACCAATCAAAAATCTAATTGGATAAGCGGAGGAGGCACATACCGGAGAGCAATCCCTCCAAAAATCAGCAGCTAAGATGGGCTAAGCAAGGAGATCGAAATTCGTGAGCAACAACAATAGGAACTCGAGCTTTGAGAAACTTTCCGGTGTTTTTGGGAGAGAGAAAGAAGTGGCTGGAAGGAGGCAAGTTGGAGGGCCAGAAGTGGGCCACACCCAGGCCAGGCGTGCCCTAGGGCTGGCCGCGCCACCAGGGGGTGTGCTGTCCTGGTGGGTCCCCTTGGGTCACTCTAGGTGCCCCTCTGCCCCTTTTTTCATGGAAAAAATTAATATGAATTTTCTGAAAATTTTCGGGAAACTTTATTTTTGGCCAATTTTCAGGTTATGAAAATTTATTTTCTCACAAAAAAAGATTTTTGAACAACTAGCATGCAAACCAAAACTAAAACTACAAAAGTTCTAAGACACTCTTAAAAGCAAACAACTAGCAAAACTAAGATGAACAAGACGAAGAGCAAATATTAGAAGGGAGAAAAATAAAAGTGAGCAAGTATAACCATTGTGAAAGCATTGTTTTGTCCATTAAAATCCCTTTGTTAACAAGGTTGATCAAGTCTTGTTACCAAAACAATTTTATATGAAACAAAATTTTGCATTTCACAAAATTATTATGCTACCTCATTCTTGATAACAATAGTCCCAATCATAATAGTTTCAAAACTTTCTTGTGGAATGGGACAATATATTTCTCCAACTTTGATGCTCTCAATATTTTCAATTGAATTTAGGCCATAACTCTTAAGCATTTTCTTAGGGAAATAGACAGTATGCTCTTTGTTTCAACTTTGATGCTCTCAATATTTTCAATTGAATTTAGGCCATAACTGTTAACAATTTTCTTGGGGAAATAGACAGTATGCTCTTTGTTATTAATATTAGAAGTTATTTTTCTTGATTACAATTGATGATAGCACCTGTAGTATTAAAAAAAGGTTTCCCAAGAATAATAGACATATTATCATCTCCAGGCATCTCAAGCACAACAAAATCAGTTAAAACCACGCAATTATGAGCCACTTGAACAGGAACATCCTCACATATACTAATAGGAATAGTAGTAGACTTATCAGCCATTTGAAAAGATATATCAGTTGGTATCAAATTTTCTAGTTGAAGTCTCTTGTAGAGAAGGCATAACACTAACTCCAGCTCCCAAATCACACAAAGCAGTTCTAACATAATTATTTTTAATAGAGCAAGGAATAGTTGGAATACCTGGATCACCAAGTTTCTTTGGAACTTACCATTGAAGGAATAATTAGCAAGTAAAGTAGAAATTTCCTCATTAGGAATCTTCCTTTTATTAGAGACAATATCCTTCATATACTTTGAATAAGGAGGCAACTTAATAGCATCAGTCAAAGGAATTTGCAAAAATAAAGGTTTCATCCACTGATAAAACTTGTTATAGTGTTCTTCCTCCTTTGCCTTGTGTTTATTATTAGGAAAAGGCATTGGTTTCTCCACCCAATGTTCTCTTTCACTACCATGTTTATTAGCAATAAAATCTTCCTTAGTGTATCTAGTGTTATTAGTGTGCTTCTCAGGTTCTTCTTCAATTTCTTCCTTATTAGGAGCATCATTTTTATCATTACCACTTTTAGCTTCAGCATCAGAGACAAATATATTATTAGGATCTATAGCAAATTCGGAAGGTTCCTCAACTGTTTTATGTTTCTTTTTCTTTCTCTTAGAAGGACTACAACTATTCTCAGCTTGTTGAGAATCTTGCTCAATTCTTTTAGGATGCCCCTCAGGATAAAGAGGATCCTGAGTGGCAGCACCACTCCTAGTTCTAATTTCATAAGCATGTTTATCTCTAGAAGCATTAGCTAGCATATCTTTTTGTACTTTAGCAAGTTGATCAATTTGAGTTTGAACCATTTGGAAGTGTTTAACAAGCATTTTAACATCATTAGTAGTTCTTTCCACAATATCTTTCAACTCATTAATAGCTCTAGAGTTTTTCAATAAATGATTTTGAACTTGTTTATTAAAATTTCCTTGTTTAGCAATAAAAGTATCAAGTTCCTCTAAGCATTGATCAGGAGGTTTACCATAAGGAATATCACCTTCATCAAAGTGTTGGAGAGAGTGTACCTCAATAGTTGATGAGTGGGAGATTGGCTTACATAATTCTTCTATAGGAGGTAAATTCTTCACATCTTCAGATCTAATACCCTTCTCCTTAAGACAGTTCTTAGCTTCTTTCATCACTTCATCATTTAATTCAATCATTCCCCTCTTCTTGGGTGTTGGAGTTGGTTCAGGCACAATTGGTTTAGGTGTAGTAGGCTCAGGTGTAATTGGCTCAGTTGTAGTCCAATCATCATAATTCTTGATTATTTTAGCCATTAATTCTTTAGCTTCCGCGGGAGTTCTTTTCCTAAAAACACAATCAGCAAAACTATTCAGGTATGTCCTAGATTCATCAGTTAGTCCATTATAATATATATCAAGAAGCTCATTTTTAGGTAATGGACATCCAGGATGTGCATGAATCAAGGCATAGAACCTTGTCCATGACTCAGGCAATTTCTCATCTTTTCCCCGTTTAAAATCAAAAAGTTTATGCAAAGCAACATGTCTAGCACTAGGAGGAAAATATTTCTTAAAGAAAGTAGCAATCAAGCAATCAGGGCCATCAATGGATCCAGGAGGTAAACTATTAAACCAAGCTTTAGCTTCCCCTTTTAGTGAAAAAGGGAAAATTTTAGCAACAAAGTAGGTGCGCGTCTTAACATCATCAGAAAATAAGGCACTCATAGTGGAAAGCTCATTCATATGTGCCATGGCCCTTTCATTCTCAGTCCCACAAAAGGTTCTTTCTCAACAATGTTTATATAGGATAAATCAAGAGAGAAATCACAATCCTTATCTTTAATGTCTATGGGAGAAGTAGCAAACATAGTATCAGGAGACAGTTTAGGTATAATAGTACGTTTCTCAAGGAGACTCCTAATAGCACTAGAACCACGTGTGTTTCGATATTCTTTAATAAATTCATAGTCATTTCAATATAACCATCATTAATATCATAACTCTCTCTAGACTCAGGTGAGCTAACAGGTGTAATAGTGTCTTCACTAGGAGTTTCGGTGTTTCCCAGTATAGTTCTAGCAATAGTAGCATCTAGGAAATGACCTAATGAACCACTCTCATCAAGCACAGTAGAAGTAACATCATGAGTATCAGAAGCAATTTCAGATTCAGCAGTAGTAGCAGCGTGTGTAGCATGTGTATGTGGTGGTGGTGTAACAAGCTTACTTATAACAGATGGTGAATCAAGAGCAGCAGAGGTGTTTAGTACTATGCCTCTTCTTGTAGTGGATGGTAAAATAGGAAATTTTCCATCACGAGACTTTCCCATGATGAAAAGGATAGCAATGAACAACAATAAATCCAAGTGAACTTACAAATAAAGTTATGTTCCCCGACAACGATGCCAGAAAATAGTCTTGATGACCCATAAATATAGGGGATCGCAACAGTCTTCGAGGGTAGTATAACCCAATTTATTGATTCGACACAAGGGGAGCCAAAGAATACTTATAAGCCTTAAAAATTGAGTTGTCAATTCAGCTGCACCTAGAAATAGTCTTGCTCATAGTAGTTTATTAGTAGCAACAGTTTTGTAGTAGCAATAGCAAAGTAACAGCAATGGTAAAACAAAGGCAGTAGTAACAATAGTAGCAAACAATAGGATTTGAGTGTGGTAGGGATAGGGATGGATGGACGGGCGTTGCATGGACGAGACTATTCATGTAATACCAAGATCTAGGGCATTTGCAGATAAATAAGATAAAGCATTCAAGTACTAAACAATCTAGGCATGTGTTCCATATATAGTCATACGTGCTCGCAATGAGAACTTGCACAACATCTTTTGTCCTCCCAGCCCGTTGCAGCGTGGCCTCGAGGGAATCCACTGGCAATTAAGGTACTCCTTTTAATAGAGTACCGGAGCAAAGCATTAACACTCCGTGAACACACGTGATCCTCATATCACAGCCATCCCCTCCGGCTGTCCAAATTTCTGTCACTTCGGGACCTTTGGTTCCGGACAATGATATGTGTACACAACTTGCAGATAATATCACAAACAATAATATCATCATGAATCAATAACATGTTTAGATCTGAGATCATGGCACTCGGGCCCTGGTGACAAGCATTAAGCACAACAAGTTGCAATAAAGTCAAATGGCACTAATAAAGATACTAGGCACCATGCCCTAACAATCCTATTCGATTACATGATAGATCTCATCCAATCCCTACCATCCCCATAGCCTACAGCGGGGAATTACTCACTCATGAATGGGGGAACACATGGATGGTTGATGGAGAGGCGTCGGTGATGATGATGGTGATGATCTCCTCCAATTCCCCGTCCTGGCAGGGTGCCAGAATGGAGTTTCTGATTCCGAATCGCGGTTTCTGGTGGTGGCGGCGCGATGGAACTCTATCTAAAAAAACGTCGAACCCCCCTCTATTTTTAGGTCAGGAGGCTTTTTATAGGCGAAGAGGAAGGCCGAGGGGGTGCCCGAGGTGGCCACACCCCTCCCAGGCATGGCCTGGCCTGGCCCGCGTGGCCAGGGGTGTGGGCTCCTCATGGCCCTCCTCTGTCTCATCTTCTGGATCCGTGAGTCTTCTGGTAAAATAGGAGTTTTGCGATATTTTTCGGGATTTTTCCTAAAAGTTGATTTTCTGCACAAAAATTAGACACCAAAGCAATTCTACTAAAAACAACGTCAGTCCATGTTAGTTGTATCCAAATCACACAAATTAGAGGAGAAATAATAGCAAAAGTGTTTGGAAAGGTAGATACGTTTTGGACGTATCAATCAACGTTGTGGTTCTTGTTTGTAAGTTAGAACAGTTCTTATTCGAAAGCCCAAACCATGTAAAATATACAAAGAAAATTAGAGGCGTCTAACTTTGTTTTGCAGGGGTATGCTGTGATGTGATATCGCCATGATTGTGATTATATATGATGTATGCAATGATCCCTATTGTAAGTTGGCAACCGGAAGGAGCCTTCTGGTTATCTTTTAATTTCGTTAAGACCTGCGTGTCTATTATTCAAAATAGTTGTAATAGTTGATGTTGGTGAACGACAACCATGGAGCGGTGCCATTGACCTTGACGCCACGCCGATGATGATGTAGATCATGTTCGTGCTTGGAGATGGAGATAGAAGGCATAAGAAAAAAGGCCATATCATATCACATATTATGAATTGCATGTGATGTTAATCCTTTTATGCATCTTGTATTGCTTAGATCGCGACGATAGCTGTAGGGGTTCGCAGCATAGGAAACAAAAAAATTCCTATGATCGGAACAACTATGTACCAAGATCTATCTACTAGATACAAGCAACGGGTGGATATACATCCATAGAGAACATACCTTGTAGACCGACAAAGTTTTAACGAGGTTGTACTCGTGGATGATATAGACAAACGCTTGCCGATTTCAAGATCGAGAGGAAGTCCTAGCGTCGTAAATCAGCGGCGCATCCATGCTCGCACACACGTACAAGACACCGAGCAACCTCTGCCTCCTCGCTCCAGCGATGCAGCAGAAGCAACAACTCTTTCTTGCCGAAAAGCCACCGGAAACATGTATCTCGCTAGTCCGAGACCATGGGGGATAAACTAGGAGGGGAGCGAGATCCTTTGCAAGAAGGTGTGAGTATGAGAGGGGGTCCTTTTATAGGAGGAGGAGGGGGGACCCCAAGGGGGTGGCCGCCTCATGGGGCTGCCCCTTCCCCTCCTTCATTCATGTGGAGGAAGCTCCACTCACACAAAATATGACCCTTCGCTTCTCCACTTAAAATCCCACTCATATTCCATTAAATTTCTACCAAATTTAATGCAATCTCTTTTTAAATAAAACTCCTTTTATTTATTTAGAATTTTGTTAATTACATTAATTAACAAACATTCACATAAACCCCTTGCTAGTATTCTATTTCACATGCAGAAACAATTTTAGCAATTTCACCCGAAACAATTCCGGTGTCTAGTGAAATAAATTCCTGCGCTTTGTAAATCTTTTCTACAAGAAACTATTTTTTCCAAATGATGTCGGTGTCTCTTAAGTGTGTCACCCTACGGTTCATGAATAATGCGGACATGATCGAGACCACTCTCAGATCAATAATCAGAAGCGGGACCTGGAGATCCATACTGACTCCCACACATTCAACGATGATTTCTTGTGATCGTGAGAACCTTTTACGATAGAATCTTAATCATTTGTCTCGCGATATATTACATGTCCGAGATTCGATCATCGCTATCTTCGTACCTAGTTTGATCTCGTTAACGACATGTACTCTTTTCTCGTTCCCGTGATATAAGATTCTAGTGATCAAATTACTTGCTTGCAAGCTAACCACCGAGAGGGCCTAGAGTATATCTATCCGTTATCGGGATGGAAAATTACACTCTTGATCCATGAGCCTCAACACAACACCTTCATAGCACTGAACCCATCTTTATAGTCACCCTGTTATGATGTGACATTTGATGTTATCAAGATACTCTTCTAGTGTTAGTGATTGACATGATCTTATGGTCTAAGGACTAGGATTACTTCGTATGATGTTATAGCAATATAAACTTAATGACTTTGATTGTAATGTTATACTTCATATGAGTGTTCATCACACCATTCTAATAATGTTGTGACCTCGTTATTAACAACATCCAATGTCCATGATTAGGAAACCTTGATCATCTTGTTAATCAACAAGCTAGTTTATAAGAGAGGCATAACTAGGAACTTTTTATTTGTTTATTAAACACACATGTATTAACGTTTCCGTATTAATACAATTATAGCATGCAAAATAAACATCTATCATATACTTAGAATATACATAATAACAATATTATTATTGTCTCCCAGGGCATATTTCCTTCAGTCTCCCACTTACATTAGAGACAATAATCTAGTTACATAGTGATAAATCTAACACGCATGGAGTTCAGGTGTTGATTATGTTTTGCTCTAGGGAGAGTTTTAGTCAATAGTGATAAATCTAATACTCATGGAGGTGACAGGGATGTGCCGCGGAGGAAGGCCGACAGCCGGGGGCGCTGGCTGCTAGAGGCAGATGCCTCGTGATCGTTCTTACCCCTTCCCTTCTTTAACCATGATGATGTCTTCATCGTTCGCGGTGGTGGTGGCGGCGGCGGTTAGGGTTTGCGATGGCGAGAGGTGAGGAGTGCGGCATCGACGGGCGCAAGGTTAAATAGCCCCTTCGCCCGTGAACACGTGCAACTTCCTGCTCCTTCGCCATCAATGCCGGAGCGAGAACGCAGGCGGCACCCAGTGGGTCAGCATGCCGACGCGTCGCCATTAATGGCGCAGGCTGCTGCCGGTCAGTCTTCCGCTAGCCATCTGAACCACTACCACGGTTGCGTCTGAATCGGCGCCGCTGACCTCTAAAATCAATGCCGTGGGTCGAGGTGGCTGGCGTGTGGGCCAGTGGCATGTCTGGACACGACGTCCGCGCCCATCTGGACTGAAGCAACCGATGCCAGATAAGATGCATGAATAAATCGAATCAAACGCGTTTCTTCAAATAGATCGTCCTGCTAGGACGCCCCATGTATTCGTATAGATAATTTCGAACAAACCGAATGGGTCAGTCCGGCGAAGATGTACTGAAACCATGACGGCGATAGAGACGAGGATAGAGATCAGATGGTGTGCAGCGTGCGGATTGCGAAACTGTCTCGCGAGCCGTTGATAGAAACGAAGCCACGCGCTCAAGCCGATCGGACTGTGAGCGTGCGAAGAGACGCGCCTGCGGGCGCCCATTTTGTAGATTCGGTGATAATAATTTAATCACGTTACGTCGTTTTCTGGGGTTGGGCGTAGCACCGGCGGAGTTCCTCCTCCCGCTGAGAATGGCAGGCGGGCCCACGCGCATATCCTGCATCAAGCAAACACCCCAACGTTAGAATCGAGGCGTCATCAAGGTTCAGGAGCAGATCGAATCGAGCCCGAACTGGTCAGCGTCCACATCCGGCTGGGCGTGGGGAATCCAATTAGCCGTCGTCCAGGTCCAGGGCCCGGCCAACTCCAACCACCGTGTGTTCCGATTTCGATCTCCCCGCGACCACGACTCTTCCATTTTCCACGCCACCGAGCGTCGGGCGACTGCCGCTCCCCTCCTCGCCCCCTCATCTCAAACCGACGACTCCACGGTGAGAGCTGGATCAAACAACGGAGGGATTCGCATCCCCTCCCTCTTGACGGAGGCGAGGTAGGCAATGGACGGAAGCAACCACGGCGGGCAAGGGCAGTACCACCAGTACCCGCCGCATCCCCAGCCGGAGCCCTACCCGTACAACCAGTACCCGCCGCATCCGCAGCCGGAACCCTACCAGTACCAGCAGTACCCGCCGCCGGCAGCCGCGCCGGCCTCCCACTACCTCGCGCCGTCGACGTCCTTCCCGGCTTACTCCCCCGCGCCGCCTCACCAGTTCGCGCACCACTCCGGCCCGCTCCAGGCCTACCCGCCGCCGCCGGCATCGCACCAGCAGCAAGCGTACCCTCCGCATCCGCACCACGCGTACCCGCCAAATCCGCAACAGGACGGGTACCCGCCGCCGCATCAGCCACATCCGCAGCAGGACGGGTACCCGCCTCCGCACCAGCCACATCCGCAGCAGGACGGGTACCCGCCGCCGTCTCCCTCGCCGTACGGCTACGACCCCTCCCCGGCGTACCCCTCCTACCCAAGCCCGGCGCATGCCTCCTACCCGAGCCCGGGGATCTCCCCTAGTTCCAGCTTCCACCAGCAGCCCCATGCCTCCTACCCGAGCCCGGGGCTCTCCCCTAGCTCCAGCTTCCACCAGCAGCCCCATGCCCCGGCCCCCGAATCCCCCGCCGCGTCTGCGCCTCACTACCCCATCGCCGATGTGCTCGCCAACATGCGCCTCTCCAACCGCTACGACTACGCACCTGTCACCGTGTCGCCCGTGGTGCTGCCGCCTTCTGCCTCCTTCTCAAGCAGCGGGAGCAATCACGGCGGCGGTGCAGGGATGCAGATGGTGCCGTATGGGGCTGCCATAGGAGGATCGCAACATGGCGGCTTGAAAGCGTCTCTGAAGGTGGTGCTGCTCCATGGCAGCCTCGACATCTGGGTGCACGAGGCTAAGAACCTCCCCAACAAAGACATGTTCTCCAAGAGGGTTACCGACCTCCTCGGTCCGCGCATCACCGGCAAGGCGTCCAACGTCTCATTGACAAGTGACCCCTACGTTACCATCCAGGTCTCCTATGCCACCGTCGCGCGCACCTACGTCGTTTCCAACAGCGAGAACCCTGTCTGGACGCAGAACTTCCTCGTGCCTGTAGGCCACGAGGCAGCCGAGGTCGAGTTCGTCGTCAAGGACAGCGACGTCTTTGGTGCTCAGCTCATGGGAACTGTGGCCATCCCTGCCGAGAATCTCCTTACCGGGGAAGTAATTGAGGGTCTCTACCCTGTGCTCGAGCCCAATGGCAAGCCATGCGCTCCTGGTGCTGTATTGCGGCTTTCTATTCAATACATTCCGGTGGCTCGCCTCACAATGTACCACCATGGTGTCATGGCTGGGCCAGATTGCCAGTGCCTTGGAGTGCCCAATACTTACTTTCCGCTGCGCCGTGGCATGAGGGTGACTCTCTATCAGGATGCACATGTGCCCGATGGCTGTCTCCCAGATATCTGGCTTGATCATGGATTGCGCTACCAACATGGGCAATGCTGGCGTGACATGTACAATGCCATAAGCCAGGCACGGAGGTTGATTTACATTGTGGGATGGTCAGTGTTCCATACGATACACCTGATAAGAGACGGAGCTGAAAAGGCGCCATCACTCGGGGAACTGTTGAAGATGAAGTCCCAGGAAGGTGTTAGGGTATTGCTTCTTGTATGGGATGATCCAACATCAAGGAGTATTCTCGGCTTTAAGATGGTATGCATTGTTCGTGGAGTTCAAAAGTGCTGTCTTGAGGTCTTTACACTACATGAACTATATAATTTTTGTGAACTGACCATATATAATACAACCAATGTGCTAATATTTATTATGTATTTTCGAATGTTAAGATGATTAAGGATGGCACAACTGATATTGGTTTGTTGCTACAAACATACCTTGCTGTCACTTAGACATTATGCCAGGATATTCCTGAAATTACTGCCCATTTTTTTGTTAGCTACATGTATGGTATCTGGTCCTATATTTCTTGATATTAACGAATTGATGTACTTATAGGATGGATTCATGGGCACACGAGATGAGGAAACCCGTCGGTTTTTCAAACACTCTTCAGTTCAAGTATTGCTTTGCCCAAGATCTGCTGGGAAACGACACAGCTGGGTGAAACAGCAGGTTATCCCTCTTGCTGTGGCCTACAGCTTATCCATGATGCAGATAATTCGTTTTGATCACTGAAAGTATTATGTTCGCTGCATCTACTGCATTTGAATGGTTTAATTTCTCTACCATGTACCCACCATGTTTTATGCATCCTCGAAGTTGTATTACCCTGCCGTGTTACATACTTCTGAATAGTCTCACTATCTGACCAGTAAAATAAAATATGTAGCATCACAAATTGCAATTATATGCTTTATCAAGTAATTCTTTTATTGCAGTGTAGCAATTCATTAGCGCCATTCATTTAACATCTGAAAATCTTGAAAACCAGGAAACAGGAACCATTTTTACTCATCATCAGAAAACAGTTATTGTGGATGCTGATGCCGGCAATTATAGGAGAAAAATAATTGCGTTTGTCGGAGGTCTTGATTTGTGTGGTGGCCGCTATGATACCCCTAGGCATCCTCTGTTTCAGACTCTTCAAACTTCACACAAGGAGGATTATTACAATCCAAACTTTGCCGTAAGTGTCTGATTCCTTTATCATATACTTGTATCTTGTAGCATTTTCTTTAGAAAAATATACTCCCTCCATCCTGAATTACTTCTCACATATTTGTCTAGATACGCATGTATCTACACACTAAAACGTGTCTAGATACATGTGTATCTAGACAAATCTGTGACAAGTAAATCGGGAAGGATGGAATACTCGTGCCTTGGTTCAGTTTCTCGTATAACAGTTATTGGAGTCTTAGTTTTGAGAAGAGTAGGATCATCTTATGATCGATGTACCTCACCCATATTCCTAGGTTATTCGGTTATTAACTATGAAAAGGGGATCATCTTATGATAGATGTATCTCACCCATATTCCTGGTTTATTTTGGTACTGGTCTGAAAGTATTCCTCCTTGTCATCTGCTTGCAGACAGTTGATGCCCGTGGCCCAAGGGAACCATGGCATGACTTGCATTCCAAGATTGACGGTCCAGCAGCTTATGATGTTCTGCAGAACTTTGAGGAGCGTTGGTACAAGGCATCCAAACGCCATGGGATTAAAAAGTTGGCAAAATCAAATGATGATGCACTTCTCAGGATTGAAAGAATACCTGATATTATAAACATAAATGATGCAATATATTTTAGCGACAATGACCCAGAGACATGGCATGTTCAGGTACTTAACAGTTTTTTTCAGAATGGTAGTGTTTTCCTTGTTTGACTTGCACATTTAACTCTTTTACTTTCAAATTTAGGTTTTTCGGTCGATTGATTCGAACTCTGCCAAGGGTTTTCCGAAGGATCCACGAGAAGCAACCATGAAGGTAACCGATAATTGAAACACCATGCAACATCATATTCTACAGTTTGTGTTGTTGACTAACACTTATGTTTTGGCTAACAGAATCTTGTTTGCGGGAAGAATGTACTAATTGACATGAGCATACATACAGCTTATGTGAATGCTATCAGGGCAGCCCAACACTTCATTTATATTGAGAATCAGTACTTCATCGGTTCTTCATTTAATTGGGATTCGAACAAAGATATTGGTAAGCATGTATCCTGGAGTTCTCTGTTTCTACTTTTTTATGGACCAGCATAATGAATAACCACCCAGCCTTCATAGAAAATTAGTGCACGTTCCAATTTATTCATTCCTAACTCGGGATTGCATAATTGTTGTCTTTCAGGGGCTAACAATTTGGTTCCAATTGAAATTGCTCTAAAAATTGCAAACAAGATTAAGGCAAATGAGAGATTTTCTGCATATATAGTAGTTCCTATGTGGCCCGAGGGTAATCCAACTGGTGCTCCTACACAAAGAATTCTATACTGGCAGGTTTGATTGAGCACCTCCGTTTTGTGCCCAATTTGTTTTGATAGAGCAATACCCAGTCTGTTTATATTATGTAATCAAATGTTTTGTCTTTCTTTGATGTTATAGAACAAAACAATGCAAATGATGTATGAGACAATATATAGGGCCTTGAAAGAAGTAGGTCTGGATGATATATACGAGCCTCAAGATTATTTGAACTTCTTTTGTCTTGGAAATCGTGAAGTTGATGAAAACCCTAGCACTCCAACTACTGGAAATAATCCTCAGGTGTGTATTCTCTATTGTTTTCTTTTCAAGTTTCAGCGCACTATGCTGTCTGTCCCTTGCAGTTTTGATTTGTTCAAGTAAGGTTGAACTGCTGTAGTTACAGTCATAATTGTGAAGAGAGTAGTTACAACACGTTGAGCTTATATGACCTTAGCACGGGCTGAACTTGGGAGCTCTCTGTTATTCTTGTTAAAGCATTGACATAGTTCTGTTACCCTCAATGTTGCATGCTGCACCACAATGTCAAAGCTGCAGTTCCTTTCTGTCTCTGTCTCCACAGATGAATCTTACAGTGAATGCCCATATGAATAGCTCTTAAAGAAGCTTCATAGAATGTTTTTCTTTTGATTGTACATAAAAACCAAAGGCCAATACATACACCTTAGTTTTTCTGCCAGAGTCTACTTGAACAGTTAGGTTTCTTACGCTTGAGCATGTTTGTTTGAAAGCAGGCATTTGAATGAACAACTGGAGTGATTTGGCTCAGTTGTTTTGATGTTCTACCAAAAAGTTGCTTTTTATGTGGATAATTTGAACTTTCTACAATATCCAATTTTTTAGTAATATGTTTGATGTACTTGCTTTTGTGCAATGTCTGACCTTTGACATGCCTTTTGTGCAATGTCTGACCTTTGACATGAAACTAATTTGTACTTGCTATTCAGGAACAAGCTAGGAAAAATAGGAGATTCATGGTTTATGTACATTCAAAAGGCATGATTGTAGACGATGAATACGTGATCATTGGATCAGCTAATATCAACCAGAGATCCATGGAAGGGATCAGAGATACTGAGATTGCAATGGGAGCATATCAACCACAATATACATGGGCAAATAAGATTTCTGCCCCCCGTGGACAGGTAATGCCTCATGTTTGAAGGTCAAGCTGTTGCGTCACATTTTTTGTTACTTGCACAACACAGGCGTTCTCATGAGCCCCTGTTTAGATTGTGCCTGCAGATTTTTTCCATGTGTTTTTGATAGGTGTTGCTTACAACTACTGCTTCATGATCATTGCATTACCTCAGTTCTTTAATGTCTTCCACACAACACTGTCTCCAATACAGTCATTTAACATTTACCTTTTCATATTATATGTTAGAATATGAAACATGTAGTGATACAGACATATTTTTGGTGAAAAATTGGAAAGTGTCTTTAACTCCTGATCTCCAATCCTCCCTTCATTTTTAAAAATAAAAAATTACATTTATAAATTTTAAAAAAATCTGAAAATAATTCTGGATGTAGTCAACGTTGTATCTCACAAGCAGGCAAAATCGTAACACAAAATTCTTCGTATCGTGGGCTACACAAAAATGGCAAAATCTAATAAAATTTGGGGATTTGAAAACATGCATGCACAGATCCACACTTTTGTCATTTTTGTGTAGCTCAGAATACAAATATTTAAATTGATATTTTGCATGTTTGTGGGTGCACCATTGGCTACATCCGGATCTATTTTTAATCTTTTTTAAACCACGCAAATATGATTTTCGATTTTTTTATAAATAACAGAGCACTGGAGATCAGGAGCCGAAAATCTCCACTCGTGAAATATCTGCTAATACACCTTCTTTAAAATATAAATACTTTTATGTGCAATTTTAAAACAGCAAGTAAAAAATGGAGGGAGTATATTAAGTGTATTTATCTTTTCTTTTAGGCCTTGTTTGGTAGGCAGGGTTTTTAAGTGTTTTCACATGTTTATTACCAGCCCAATCCATCACCAGCAGTTACACTCCACGGGCCGTTTGGCACCCCGGTTTGTATACGAGTGAGCCCGTGTAAAACCGTACAAACCTGCCCACCCGACGAGTTTCCGAGACGCGAGGTCGACTCGCGTTTTTGTCCAGTCGCAGCGGCAGCACAGCGACCTCCTATGTCCCAAACAATGTTTCTGTGCTAGGGGATTTATTAGGAAGTGGGCTAGGTGGGTGGAAGTGGATTGGGGACACCCATGTTTTCACCAAATCCACCTGGGATAATACACAACAAAACAATACAAAACGCTGCTGGCAAACGAGGCCTTAGGGTAATATAATAATCTACTTATGATGCAAATGATATTTCTGGAATTACTCTAAATCAACTATTGTGATTTCTCATGTAGATTTACGGCTACAGAATGTCCCTCTGGGCTGAGCACATTGGAATAATCGAGGAAGACTTTAACCATCCAGAGAGCCTAGAATGCATGAGGCGGGTTCGTCGTCTCGGGGAACATAACTGGGATCAGTTCCTTTCCAACGAGGTGAATGAGATGAGAGGCCACCTCATGAAGTACCCTGTAAGTGTTGACCGTAAAGGCAAGGTGAAACCCTTGGAAGGATGCACGACATTCCCTGACATGGGCGGAAACATTTGTGGCTCCTTTACGGTCATCCAAGAAAACCTCACAATATGAATTCTGGTTATGCATATGCAATTGCTAGTGTTTTTTTGTTGGAAACCTTCTGGGGTAGTGTTGCCAACAAAGAATGCCAAGTAGCACCTTCTGGTTTCTGGTAGCATTAGATAGGGAAAGGATTCGAGCCAATGTAGAGGTAGAGACAAGATTTTTTTGCCACATCATTGTGCCTTTGTTTATTCCTACCCTAACCAGTTATTCTTTTTACATGTATTTGGTTCTGTATATAACTAAAGGTAAGATATTTACATGTCAGATCCTTCTGAAGGGAACATGGAGATTTTAACGTGTAGCATGCAAGTTCAAGAAACTAAGTTTCTTGTATAAAACTGTAAATGTATCCTACATAGTATTCTGAAGCTATGTTGGCCTTGGTTTTGTGTTTGTCAGTTACTGTTTGTCAGCAATACAAATTGGTAGGTGGAATATGAACTAGAGACCATAGATCTCTAGTTTTCATTTCTGTACACCTTATGTCGTCGTTGTGCCTTTGCAACATAAACTTCCGTTTTTATTTTGCAATGCAGAGGAATGCATTCAAGGCATGCCTGGGACCACCAAACAGGTAGTAGTACTAAAAAAACTATGTCTGGAGAAGGTTAAAATTCAAGTTGAAAAATAATTTACTCTGTTCTAAACCAGGATCCTCAAATACAGTTTTATGCTTTGAATTACATGCATATTTGGCACACATGCCATCCTAAAGTATCTCGCTTTATCATTTCCATCTCTCTGCCTGAATCTTGACGCCCATATACCTGTAAATATTCAAAACGGTAGTGTCACTTGAGTTCGTATGTGTCAGTAAAATCACAGTAGTTTGCATAAGCAAGGTGGCCATTTTCAGGGTTGAGTTTACCTGCCGAGCATCATGACGGTGGCCTGCGGGTTGGTGCCGGGTGAGTACCTGAAGGTGGAGCTGTCGATGACCCTGAGTCCCTGCACCCCGAACACCCGGTATTGGTCGTCAACAACGGCCCCCACGTGGCATCCGCCGTGGTAGTGCCAGATGGTCATGACGGTCTCCTTGCAGTACTGCTCCGGCGAGCGCGAGTCGTTGAGGTGCCGCGGCAGCAGGTTGACGGGGAAGTTGGCCGAGTCGGTGAAGATGGACTCGACGGATGCGTTGGCGTAGGTGTAGTTGGAGAACGCGCGCGACTGGATCACCCGCTCGATCGTCTGGATTCCCTGGACGCAGCGCTCCACGTCCTCCGCCTCCTGGAAGTAGTTGAATGTCACGGCCGGGTTGGCGCGCGGGTCGGTGCTGCGCAGCTCGATGTGTCCCGAGGAGACCGGCCCCAGGATCTTCTCCAGGATGAAGCCGCCCCGGAACGCCCGCCTGTCCAGCCTCCGCATCGCCTCCGCCGCTCGCTGCAGAGCCTCCGGCGTCCTCTGCCTCGGCGGCAGCGTGCCGAGCTGCCCGGTCTGAGGAGAGAAGAGGCCGAAGTTGGCAAGGCGGCGCGCGCCGTCGGAGACGGGGATGCCGAACTCGGAGCCGCTGACGCCCTCGATGAAGCTGCCGGACTTGGTGATCCCAACAACCTGCACCAGGGAGAGCCCCACGGGCACGGGCGACGGGATGAAGACCGAGTTCATGGGATTGTCGGCGACGCCCTGCCCGACCATGGGCTGGTCGACCAGCACCTGGATGCCGTGCGCCTCCAGGTGCGCCTGCGGGCCCACGCCGCTCAGCATCAGCAGCTGCGGGCTCCCCAGCGTCCCCGCCGTCAGTATCACCTCGTTCTTCGGCCCGTCCCGGAGGTACACCCGGTGCTGCACCCCCAGCGGGTCCACGAACACCACCCCGTACGCCACCGGGTACGGCACCCCTTCCTGGGTCCTGAAGAGGATCCGTGACACCGTGGCGTAGAGGACGACGTTGAGCCCCCTGGGACGGGCGTGCCGGAGGAAGTCGGCGGCGGTGTGGCGCTGCCCGCTGTTGTCGAAGATGGTGCCGCCGATCTTGGTCCCCGTGACGTGGTCGAAGGTGAAGCCGTTGTCCGGCGTGACGCCGGCCTCGAGCAGCGCGTCGCGGAGCGCGGCCTGCCACGGCGGCACGTCGGGGCGGAACACCAGCGCGCGCTCCACCCACCGGTAGGAGGAGTTCACCAGCCGCGCGTCCCACCCGGCGGTGCGCACGTACTCGTTGCTGGCGCGCGTGTAGAACCCGGCGTTGAGGCAGCTCCCGCCGCCCAGCACGCGGGCCCGCGCGTTCACCACGCCGTCCTCGGAGATGAACCGCTGCGCCGGGGACGCCAGCGACGTGTCGGCCAGCGCGTCCGTGAAGTGCTCCTGGTTCGACATGTTGCGGTAGGGGAGCCCCCCGCGCTCCAGCAGAAGCACCCTCGAGTGCTCCGATAGCGTCGCCGCCAGCGGGCACCCGGACGTGCCGCCGCCGACCACGATGTAGTTGAAGTGCGACACCAGAGGCGCGTCCTGCGCGTGCTGCACGAATCGCAGGTTCTCCAGTTGCTCTGCACACGCACATCAACATTAACTGGTTATTACCACATTGATCATATGCTAAGAGACACGTGCATATATAGGTGAACGAACATACGCACCGTCCTCTGAGAATGCGACGACGCAGAGCACCGCAGCGGCGAGCACCAGCGCCGCCGATCTCGCAAGGCCTACCGCCATTTGCTCCGGCGAGTTCAGCGACCCTTACGCTTCAGGGATGCGAAAAGTTCGCTTCGTTATATACCCGGAGTTAGCGCGCAGGTAGATCAAGGGTAGATGTGTTAAATAATGCGGAGGCGGTTGCAGTGCAAAGAAGAGCTGCGAGGAGGCCATGAACTTGTGTAAAATGAGTGTATATCAAATTCGTTGCGTTGGTTGTGAAATGCAGAAGTGATGATGAACTTCTTAAACACAGAGAGATGAATACTACTATATCAAATGCGATAGAATTGATTGTGAGCGGCAAGCAGGAGAGTTTACTTGCCAATCTTGAGACTGTTTTGCACGTGAACATTATTTTTCCCAAAGGAATACATTTGACATTGTGAAGTCATGGGACTAGTCCAAGCAAGTAGATAATATTCTTTTATGCTAATTCTCATCTAGAAGGGAATTAAGTTAAAGCACGGTCAAGTCCTCGACCGTTGGAATTGTGCTTGGGATTTGTGCTGGTCTAGGAGTTGCCTATGAGTCGCAACTGAGTTTGTTCCGGCTGTATATAGGTTGTAACTGAGAAGAAATAGACGAGAATTAAGTTAGAGCTAGGCTATTGGATTTGCGTCATGCTTCGTGCTGGTCGAAGTTGCACATGGCTTCAATTAGAACCGTGAGAGCCTTCCTGCTAAGGTACAAAGACACGTGTGAGAAAATGCTTATTTTTAAGAGTTAACATTGAGCAAGCAGACTACTTGAAAGTGAGCTGGGAGATTAGGGTTCGAGTATTGCAACAAGTGTTTTCAGTTTCACATGGATTGCAACTGTGTTTTTTTCCAGTTGCACACGAGTTCGAGATATGAAAACTGCTAGGCGTCCCCCGGACGATGGGAGAGCTCCCATCATCCTGCTTCCCGTGCTGACACGTGTCCATTTGCTGCAAAACATCCCGCGTTTGCTGCATATGTCCCCCTTTTGCTTTCGAAGCAAAAAAAAAAAAAAACGGTTCGTTTTAGAAATAGAACGTCTCGTCGGAGACCTCGCCGGAGACCATGCAGCAAAAAATTATGCTAATACAGCAAAACCGTCTTCACCGGAGACATCGTCGGAAACAACTCGTTGATGACCCTCGCCGGAGACCATGCAGCAAAAAAAGTTTCCGGCGAAGTCGGTTTTGCTGCATTAGCACAATTTTTTTGCTGCATGATCTCCGGCGAGGTCTCCGGCGAGACGTTCTATTTCTAAAACGAACCCTTTTTTTTGCTTCGAAAGCAAAAGCGGGGACATATGTAGCAAAAGCGGGCCGTTTTGCAGCAAAAATGAAATTTGGGACGATTTTGGGGGGAGGAGGACGATCCCATCGTCCGGGGGATCCATATCATTTTCCTCGAGATATATCATGCTCAAACTTCAACCATCGTTACCATGGCTTGCTTGCCTTTAGGAACTCAGTGTGAGGGGTGGCAAAAGGCATTGTTGTTCAACTATCGACAGGGACACATCCAAATCTGAGCATTCCTAAAATCCGGCTTCTTCACTCTGTTGTTCAATGAAAGCTTGTATTGAGTTTTTCCCACACATCTAGGTGATAAAACCATGAAAAGTGTTGTATGCATTAAAGAAACAAACACCACATACATACAAATATTCAGACAAGGATGAAGATGGTGTAAGTGTTAGTTGCTAGAGATAAAAAAGGAAAACACTCTCCTAACTATACCGAAAGGCTCACGATGCCGAAATACGGATACTAAACCTCTCCTATGTTGGGAAAATAAGTCTCTCATAACCATCATCTCTAGTTACATGCATGCCACCATCATCAACTCGCGGTCCTCCTAATGCTAAAGAACAAAAAAAATATGCACCCAATATGTATACAAGTACATAACCGACATAAGAGCTAATATTCCTTTATAAAAGTTAACATGATTATGACCAAGCCATAATGATCAACATAGAATATATACCCCAATCAAGATCGAAACACGCAACATAGTCGAGAGACCCGCTCATTCAATTACAAAACATATTAGCAACGCCTCGAGGAGGTGATGAGTTAGATAGCACTTGGACTACATGCCACGTGTCTCTCAAAAAATGACAATAAAAATGACTAATTGATTCATCATGACTACAAGAGAGATGCTTAAATCTTCCTTCAAATTTCCGTTTAGAAAAATATTTTGGTCAAGAGGATGCCTTGGCATATATACTGAATGAAAGCTTAATTCATAACAAGATTTTTGTCTTACAAAGTTATTTAATTGGAATATCTGAATGTGAAAATCTGATTTGATGAAATATTGGTCATATTGATGCAAATTACATCTTAAGATGTCCGAGTGGTCTTCTAATTGTACATATATAATATGATCCTATAAGTTGTTCATGCAATTTTGCCCTATCTAAAGCCGGAGAAAAGAAATGTTCGGCTTGTTGAGTTTGATAGCCAAAATATTCTTTGGCTTCTCCACTCCAATATTGTAAGAAGTCCGTACAAAAAGTAAATATTGTGAAATCTACAAGTTCATCGATGACATCAGAGAGGGAACTACCAAGATAAGTAGTTGACTAAATAATAACACTCCATCAACATCCACCTCCCATTTTGACCTTTAACTTACTATGGAAAAAGATGACACTAGTTCATGTTAAGATAACCACCTCATATGGGTTGTGATGAGATTTACTTGTAGCATTTTAGGCAGTCCAACATAAGCAAGAGCCTACCACCCATTTGAGTGATGAGATGGGGCATGCTGGACTTCTCACATGAGAGGAGATGTTTACCCTTCCATCCAACAACCACCAACATTAGCCTCCATAGATAAAACCAAGAGAAGATAGGTAGGAGAGGAAAAATAAAGAAGGTTATTTGACGCCAAGCAAAGTGAGTCCCTCCTCAATGTTGCAAAGTTAAGGTAGATGATGTTATCATCTTGAGATTGTGGGTCCACCATAGGTGGTGAGATTATTCTAGTCTCTAGAACTTGAAACACCAAATCTTAGTGTTGCTATTCAAGACAATGAAATGTTGATTTATTAGAGCCTCTAGTATCTGTAGAAAAACTTATGGTATACCATAAACAATAATAGCTGAATAAGGTTTTGATGGTTTCAGTATGTGATTTTTACCCATATTTGTGTGTGGGGGGGGAGGGGGGGGGGGTGAGAGATCCAGCACATGGATTAATAGGATTGGTAGGATACTCATACTAACAAGTTGCAACTTATTTTCCGGAAGCTCATCTAAAAAGAACCTATAGGTTAAGCGTGCTTGGCCTAGAGCAATTCTAGGATGGGTGACCGACCGGGAAGTGGGTACCGGTTGCGCACGAGTGAGGACAAAGTGCGCAGAAAATAGTAGTGTTGGTTTGTGGGGGCTAGTCTAGATATCCTATTAAGCTATCAGGAGTGACACCTCCCGGGCCTAGTGGACGGGGTGTTACAAGTGGTATCGTGAGCCGACCTCATACAAGCGCGTAAAGCGGGTCATGCATATGTGGCGCATGGCGCATGTGGCCCGGAGTGGACACGTCATGGCACATGTGCCGACACTAGACGCACATACGCGTGTCAAGAGGGGACGTTCCTGGAGTGTGCTTGATCGATGAGGGCATCGATCTTTAAAGGGTGGGTGTATGTGAGATCCATGACATGACTTAATAGGATTGATAGGATACTCATACCAACAAGTTGTAACTTCTTTTCCGGAATCTTATCTAAAAAGAACCTCCAGCTTAAGCATGCTTGGCCTAGAGCAATTTTAGGATGGATGATCGACCAGGAAGTGGGTACCGGATGCGCACGAGTGAGGACAAAGTGCACATAAAAGACTAGTGTTGTTTGTGAGGCTAGTGTAGATATCCTATTAAGCTATCAGGAGTGACACCCCCCGGGCCTAGTGGACGGGGTGTTACAGAGAGGGGTCCACATAAACATCTGGTGCCCCTAACATGTTCATATAGTTCTTGTACTTTTTGAATAAAGTGACTAAAATCACTTACCACTTGTCCTAGCTGCATGCTGAAAGCACTCACTGTTTGTCATAAGTTCCCCTAGTGAGTCTACTAAATCAGTTTATGCTCCATATATGTTATTTTCGTGTCAGCTATTTTTTTGTTTGGCACGGGCGTGCATTCTAGAGGAAAATATGGTAGCACACATGTGATACATGGTTTATACAGGTTCGGTCCCCACCAACAACACAAGGTAAAGAACTTACTCTTATTATGGTGGGTGTATTATCTATGAGTATGCTCGAGGACGAACCCTAGGGAGGCTAGAGATCATCTATGGTGGATGTGTGATGGGAGGTGCGCCTTGAATGATTTGTGAGAGAGTCTCGTGTCTTGCTTGGTGGACCTCTACGCCCTATTGGATGGACAAGGGTTACATGTGTTGAGACTTTTCCTATGGCGGTGTAGATATCCTAACAAGATATTACAAAGCTGATCAAAGTTCGGTTACACAATATATCCCGTGGAATCCTTTGAAAGATCTTCAACATGATCCCAACATAGCTTTCCCTCCAAGTTGACTATCGAGTAGGCCCATACCAAGTGTCACATCTTGGGATGAAGAGTACACTGCCAAGTGTCCCCCTTCCTGCCAGGGGGTGGGGGGCTCCTGAGGCTCATGATCTCTAAACATATGTGTCCTTAGCAACGATCATTATATTATTACACTAGTGGTGTTAAATTATACTTTCCTTTACCTGCACAAAGTATATTTTCTGCTATTTTTAGATCAACAATTTAGAGTGAAATCTCAGCTGGGCGATCTAGAAACTTCAATGTCAAAGGTTTCAAGGCATACAAAGCTTTAAATATTTTCTATTTAAATTTTTAGTGGAAGCTCATGTGGCTATCTTTTGGAAGGTAACCCCCGGCCATGGGTTTATCTCCACGCCAAATATCACGGTGGCTCACCAATGCATTAAGAGATTTTAGGATTATTTAAATAGTTGAGTAGTTGTGTTTGTCATGTCCACATCATCTTTTGGAGTGCGCCTTAATGGCATTCCTTGTGACCCTATCAAGCATGGCCATAGCCTTAGACAAGGCAATTCTCTATCAAACAAGGTCACCTTCACTCGCTTCTAGGAAGAGCTCTCATGACTCGTACATCAAAGAGGACATCGAATTTCGTGTGATCAATCTTACCTGTTTTGGAGAGGTAACTAGCTTGAGAAAAAAATATCAAAAGAGCTTTGTGCCCCCAATAAGATGTAATAATCTTGATCTTGATGACATTTACAACCCTTCTCGGCTATGAGATCATCTTTCCCTATATATGCGCTACTTGGATCTTCCACTTTTCATTCACTGCCTCCAAAGTATTGACTTTGAAAACCTTGAAGACAAGATGGCCCGCAAGTTAGGTGTCGGAAGTTGGAAAAATCTCACCATGGCTAGTCGGAGAGTTTTGGTCTGTTTTTTCCTCGTGTTGCAAGCTATGTATCACATCACTTCTCTTGAACTTCCAAAAATTTGTAAAGAAGATCATGGCTCGTCTTCACGCATATTTATAGGCCAGATGCGACAAGGTCACTGAATGAAATTTCAAAATCAATTGGGACTTAGTTTGTCGCCTAGCGAAGCAAGTTGTACTTGGCATCGTGAACCTGGAAAAAATTTCCACCGCTCTTTGACTTTGTTGACTTTGGCTACAATGGACTGATGAATTGAAAGCTTGGATAGGACTTGGACCCTTGTAAACGATAGAGATCACATTTTTTTATGCAACAACTACATTTGTTGGGGGATGACCTCAGGTAGGGTCAAGATAGTGGAAACAAGGAAGGAACCTGTCTTACCAAATGCCCAGTTATAATTTAATTCGGCCGGTTTATGCAAGGCTCGGCCGAATAAGGCATGGCTCAGCTAAAATCGAGTGATCAATACCTCACTCGGCCGACGTATGAGCTAAGTCGGTCGAGTAAGGTTGATTAGCTCATACGCAGGTGAAGGCCGAGCCGATTTATGTGACGCAAGGCCGACTAGCGGGAAGCTTGCAGGAGAAGGAGAAGGATCCTAGAGTCAAACCCTAGCTACTGGCTAGGAGGAATCTACACAGGGCCAAGCACTAAAGACAAGGAGCAGAGCTACAGAGGGGCAGACAAGCGTCATGGAGGTGACAGTGGGCAAGCCCGAGGTTCACATGGGTTCTGGGTCTTTGCCGTCGATAGAAGGAAGACACGGAAAGGAGTCCGCCGAGTTACCACTTTGGGACAAGCATATTCCAAGAATATGCTTGCCACGTCAGCCCTAGGAGGAAGCAAGGGACCCTTTATAAGGAGGGGAACGGCTTCCTAGAGGAAGGATCGATTCATTAAACACTCGAGGACTCGCGTAGTAGTTTTCTTCATCCTCCCTCTGATGCAGCTCTAGGAGCACTTGTAACTCGATTGAGGAGAAATAAAGATCTATGTTCTAGTCTATTGTGTGTAGAAATCACTACATCTTCCCTCCCCAGATCCCACTAGCATCCATTGACCCCATACTTTAGCCTACCCATGGCAACTTCCATTCCACCACCTCGACAGTTGGCGCCCACTGTAGGGCCAGGAGCGGTGCTAGCTGGAGTCGAGATCCGGACGGGAAACTTCATCCACGCCGGCGAGCGGGTTGTTTCTGGCCTAGTCCAGAGATTTGATATCTGGGACTATGTCAGCGACAACGCTGGCAGTTTCAGGAGGAGGGCGCCCCCGCGCAACGGCATCTTCATCAACCTGGGCGCTCACAAGGTCTACGCCGGCATCAAAACCTCCTGCATCTATCCGCGCTGAGTCATCAATGTAGGAGATCCTCCCCTTAACGCTGCCAGTGGTCAGGGCGGCGTTCGCCCCACAGGCAACGCAGAGGTGATGATGACGGCTCCAACGCCAGCAGCGGGAGAAGGTGCCGGACCAAGCAAGGACCCGACAGCAGGAGTACAAGTGACAATGAAGCAAGCAGCTCCGAAGCCAACTGCAACAGATCCACCGGTGACCAGGGCGGCCGAGTTGCAGGAGGTGACTCCAAAAGCAGCAAGGGTAAGGTGGCCACCTCTGGAGAGGCCGGAGAATATTCTCCAGGCAGCTATAGATAAGTTGAATACTCCTGTAGCGCCGATAGTTGACCTGGCAAATGCACAAGCAGAGTTAGAGGAAACTAGATTGAAAATGTTAGAAGAGGCAAAAAAGGTGTCAGCATTGCAGGAGTCCTTTAACAGGACCTTGCGAGAATATGCTAGGGCAAACAAGCTAGATAAGCATACAAGCTAGATACGGCCCCATGCCGAGTAGATGGTCTGAGATTGAGAGGAAAGAACCTCATGGATGATATTAACAAAGAGCAAGATGCTCGACCAGATGATTCAGTTGACCCAGGTTTGCCGAGGTATAGTACCCCGGCAAAAAACCTCAGGACGGTGAATGCAGCATCCCTGGAATTGGAGGGATTAAGCGGGGAAGCCCGACAAAAAGAGCAAGAAAGAGTAAACGAGCTGGTACGCATCGTGAACCAGCAGAATTAAGAAATGCTTAAGGCTAACCTGACAAAAACGAGAGCTTCCCGCATGGTTCATTCGGCAGGGGTTGTCCCCGCATTATCCGCGACAACAGCGTCCTCACCCGGAAACAATGCGCGGAAAGATAAAGCAGTAACTTCGGGAAAGAGAAACAAGCAAATTGTCCCATATGACCTAGCAGTGGCTGGGAAGGTCAATGAAAATAGAGGCAATGGAAGCCGAGGTAATAGCGGTGAAAGGAACCCCACCGAATAAACAGAGAGCACGAGAATCTCGTAAGGGGAAACCCCGAGAACAATAACCCGACAGAGGGAAGGAGGTATCCTCCGCAGGATCATCAGCAGAGGCATGAACCTCGGCAAGAGCGAGAAACAAGACAAGCTCCGCATAATCAAGAAAATGACAGATACAATGATGGTTACTCGGAAATGGATAACGCAGAGCATGGTGGGCATAACCGCTATGGAATACATGAGAGAATTATCTATAGAAACTTGCCGTCAACTGACGCGAGATTGAAGCTGGACAGACTGTATTGGTCTGATATGTTGGAAGAATAGGGTCCGCCCGGCCCGACTTGTTTTGGACCCCGGATTATGGGCGAACCACCCGTGCTGAAATTTCAGTTGGCAAGAGGCACGAAAACGTACAACGGAAGTACGAAGCCGCAAGATTGGATAATTGATTATGCCATGGCCGTAAAAATAGCCCAGGGAAATCTAAGATGGGCGGTGATATACGTGCCACAGATGTAGGAAGGGCCGACAAGAGTTTGGTTGAATAATTTGCCAACAGGCAGTATAAACTGTTGGTTAGATTTTGAAAAAATGTTCGTTAGTAATTTCACCAGCACATATAAGATGCGAAACAGGCACAACAACTCGCAAATGTGCAAGTAGAAACCAAATGAAACTGATAGGGAGTTCTTAACTCGGTGGTGCACCCTCAGAAATTCATGTGAAGGAGTTATAGAATCTCAAGCGATTGCTTGGTTCGCTCAGGGGTGCAGGTATGCAAGTGTGTTGTGGCAAAGATTGCAAAGAGATATGCTAACTACATTGGCAGAAATGATCCGAATAGCAGATTCATATGCTTTGGGAGATCCAACTCAACCATAGCTTATGTCGGCTAAACATCATGAACAACAGGATCATTACCCCCGGGATGGTGCCGGATCATCGTGACGTAATGAATACAGAGGTAGAAGAAGGGATGAGAGTCCGGATTACAGATACAATTCAAATCAAGTAGCAGCAGTTGTGCAGGACCAGCCGAGTCATGGAAACAATCAACGTCAGAAAAATAGTCCTCAGCAGTGGACCCCGAGGCAAGACTGGAAGAAACAATGGACACCTGAACAGAAGAAACAGTGGCAAGAGAGGCCGAAGTACACATTTGAGTCCATGCTGGATCAGCCATGTAAATTTCACACGCCTAACCCGGCCAAGCCTGCCAACCATACCACTCGTTAATGCGCCTAGATGAAGAATGCAGTGGGAAATTCGACAGCCATACAAGCACCACAATAGCAAGCACATCACCAGCTGTAGCCACAGCTGATAGGGGCAAATGCGCAACAACTAATGTTATCTCCACCACCTCCGAGGTATGAAGGTCAGGATCGGAGGGATACAGTGCATCAAGTGATGAATCAGAACCAAGATGGAAGGGGAAACCTCGGAAATAATGGACGCAATGAATACAGGGAGCATCACCAAACATACTGTGTGTTCACAACAGAACAACAAGATATACAAAGCATACAACGCCGACATATGGAAGTGAATGCATTTATGCCGGAAGTGCTGAGATATGTGCCATGGTCAGATCAGGAGATAACCTGGAGCATCAGGGATCATCCTAAGATTATGCTGAACCCAGGGTCATATGCTCTAGTGCTGGATCCGACGTTCATCGGGCCCAACATCAATGTGAAGTTCTCAAAAGTACTGATAGATAATGGAAGCAGCATCAACATCATGTACAAAGACAATGCACAAGATCGGAATAACTCACAATATGCTGCAGTCAACAAGGAAAACGTTCCATGGAATAGTGCCAGGGCTCTCATGCGAACCCATTGGCAAGGTCCGAGTGGATGTATTATTCGACACAAGAGAGAATTGTAGAGCTGAGAATTTGGAGTTTGAGATGGTGGATCTGGAAAGTTGTTATCATGCATTACTCGGACGTCCTGCATTATCTAAGTTTCTGAGCAGCTGTCACATCAACTACCTGAAAATGAAAATGTCAGGGCCTAAGGGGGTGATAACGGAAGCTGGGGATTATAGAAGATCAATGGAGTGTGCTTCAGCCGGGTCAAACCTGGCCGAGTCTTTGGTAATCGCAAGAGAGAAAAGAAGAATTCTGGAGGTGGCAGTGTTAGCTCAGTCGGCACAGCTCAACATGCTGGCACTTGCCAACCCACATGGGAGTGTCTCATTCCAGCCGACTAAGGAGACAAAGAAGATCCGGTTTGATGATCAATTCCCAAAGCACACCATCACTATTGGAGCCGGCCTGGACGACAAATAGGAAAGCGAGCTCACCAGCTTCCTCCGTGAGAATCGGAATATCTTTGCATGGTCAACATAGGACCTGCAAGGTGTACCGAGGGAGCTGGCTGAGCACTCTTTGCACATACGACCAGGAGAAAGGCCGGTGAAGCAACATCTCCGCCGCTTCGCCGAAGACAGGAGAAAGATAATAGGGGATGAGATAGCTCGGCTCCTTGCGCCCGGGTTCATCATGGAAGTACTTCATACGGATTGGCTATCAAATCCAGTGTTGGTAGAAAAGAAAAAGGATGACCCAAATGTAGCCATCGTTTGGTGAATGTGCATCGATTACACGAACCTTAACAAGGCGTGTCCCAAAGACCCTTTTACTCTACCTAGGATAGACCAAGTCATTGATTCAACCGCAGGTTGTGAGCTGTTATCATTTGTAGACGCTTACTCTGGTTTCCACCAGATATTGTTAAACCCGGCAGATCAAATAAAGACTGCGTTTATCACCCCGTATGGGGCTTATTTCTATTGCACCATGCCATTCGGCCTGCGTAATGCAGGAGCAACGGACCAAAGATGCATGCAAAAATGTCTGCACGACCAGATTGGAAAAAATGTGCAAGTGTATGTTGATGATGTGGTTATAAAAACCAAAGAAAGGAACACACTCTTAGAAGATATTCGGCAAACGTTCGCGAACTTGAGAAGGTTCCGAATGAAGCTTAACCCGGAAAATGTATCTTTGGTGTACCGGCCGGAAAATTTCTCGGTTTCCTCATATCCAGCCGAGGTATAGAGGAAAATCCGACTAAGATCCGTGTGGTCGAAAGGATGGAACTGCCAAGGTGTTTAAATGATGTACAAAAATTTGCAGGATGTCTTGCATCCCTGAGTCGCTTCGTAAGTCGGCTAGGTGAGAAAGCATTGCCTTTGTATCAATCAATGAAGAAGTCTGACAAGTTCACCTGGACACCTAAGGCCAACAGTGCTTTTCACGAGTTAAAACAAATGCTAGCTACGACACCTATCTTGGCCTCCCCTTTGTCAAAAGAGCCTATGCTTCTCTATGTGGCAGCAACAAATAGGGTAGTAAGTGCGGTAGTTGTCGTGGAACGAAATGAAGGAGATAAGTCGGTGCAAAGACCAGTGTATTACCTGAGCGAGGTATTATCAGCCTCCAAGCAGAACTACCCGCATTACCAGAAAATGGCTTACAGAGTATACATTTTGGCAAAGAAGCTAAAACATTATTTTGAAGAGCACCCAATAAAGGTGATTTGTGAGGCACCAATAGCCGAGATATTAAGCAACAAAGATGCAAGTGGCCGAATAGCAAAGTGGGCAATTGAGTTGTCACCCTATGCTCCGCAGTTTGATAGGCGAGATGCAATTAAATCTCAGGCAGTGGCCGACTTTTTCGTGGATTGGACCGAGGTGCAGTATGAACCCCCATTGCCAAATCCGAATTATTGGACAATGCACTTTGATGGGTCCAAGTTAAGAAATGGGCTAGGAGCTGGGATTGTATTGACCTCTCCAAAAAAGGACCAGCTGAAATATGTGTTGCAAATACATTTTGCTGCATCGAACAATGTAGCCGAGTATGAGGCACTTGTCCATGGCCTAAAAATGGCAAAAGAGATCGGCATACATCAAATTCTTTGTTACAGAGATTCAGACCTTGTAGTTCAGCAAGTGTCAAGGAATTGGGACGCATTAGATGCAAACATGGCCCTGTATAAATTTCATGTGCAAAAGATCAGTGGTTATTTTGAGGGATGTGAATTTCATCACATACCTCGGGCTGAAAATGATGCGGCAGATACGCTGTCGAAGTTCGGATCAACCAGGCAATCAATTCCACTTGGTATAGCTCTAGAACATCTAAGAAAGCCATCGATTATACCTTCGCCAGAATCCGAGTCAATTCATATGTCGTTAGATCAGATAGAAGGGAATGTCCTGATGGAAGTTGACAGAGTACATAAGCCGAGCTATCTGGAGATTGATTCAGCTGACCCAAAAATGGATTGGGAAAAGCCGGCAAAAGTTATGTCGGCAGAGATGATGGAGATTGACGACACAATTTTCCCGAAAAAAATCGTGCCACAATGGGCACAACCCATATTTTCATTACTCAAGGAAAATACCTTGCCAGACAATGAGGTAGTGGCCAGGCAAATAATGAGAAGGGCAAAAGCTTACACGATCATCAATAATGAACTTTATAAGAGAAGCGTGACAAATATGCTGCAACGATGCATTGGCTCGGCAGAGGGGCAAGAAATCCTCCTAGACATACATCAGGGAGAATGTGGGCACCATGCCCCGTCTAGATCCCTCGTAGCCAAAGCATTCAGGCATGGGTTTTACTAGCCAACTACGCTTAAGGAAGCAAAGGAAATGGTAACAAAGTGTAATGGCTGCCAGAGGTACGCCAACAAGATACATATGCATTCATCCGAGTTAAAAACAATACCAATCACTTGGCCATTCTCGGTATGGTGCTTGGATATGGTAGGACCATTTAAGCCGGCTCGCAGTGGTATGACTCACATTCTGGTCATGGTGGACAAATTCACAAAGTGGATAGAAGTAAAACCGATAAGGAAATGTGACGGGCTCACATCGGTGAAACTCCTCAAGGATATTATTCTGAGATATGGTTATCCACATAGTACCATAATAGATAATGGCACAAAGTTCGCTGGAGGAGCCTTTGCTCGATTTTGCCAAGAGAAGCACATCAGAATTGATGTTGCATCAGTAGCTCACCCAGCATCAAATGGGCAAGTAGAAAGTTCAAATGGACTGGTGCTGTCTAGAATAAAACCTTGTTTGATAGAACCACTACAAAGGTCGGCAGGATGCTAGATCGAGGAACTCCCAACGGTGCTGTGGAGCCTCAGGACTACCCCGAATAGGTCAACTGGATATACCCCATTTTTTCTCGTATATGGGGTGGAGGCCGTGCTCCCGGCCGACATAATGTATGACTCGCCCAGAGTCACCCAGTACACGAATGCCGAGGTAAATGAGATATCTCAGCAAGAGAATTAGCCCTATCAAGATCAACGATTTATCAGCAAGACCTCAGGCGATATCATAGCAAGAAAGTAAGCCCAAGAGTTTTCAAGGAAGGAGATCTTGTTCTTCGGCTGGTGCAATGCACAGCCGGCATGCACAAACTATCACCTCCGTGGGAAGGACCATTCATCATAAGCAAAGCATTACACAACAATGCATATTACCTAATCGACGCTCAAACACCAGAAAAGAACAAGGCAGATAAGTCAGGAGACGAATCAAAAAGGCCGTGGAATATGGCTTTACTTTGCCCGTTTTACACCTAGAAGAAGGATGGTGTATCCAGCAATATTATGTATCAAATTGATGTATCAGATATAAATTAATGAAATTTCAGCAGCTCGAGCGGCAGCTCGGGGATTACCCCATATTATTTGTCGTTTTTAGTTATGAATGAAAACTTCAGTAGTTCGAGCAATGACTCGGAGACTACCTCATGGTATTTATCGTTTTTAATAAACTTCGGTAACTCGAGCGAATGACTCGGGGACTACCTCATAATATTTATCATTTTTAATAGACTTCAGCAGCTCGAGCAGTGACTCGGGGACTACCTCATGCTATTTCTCGCTTTTAATGAAACTTCAGTAGCTCGAGCAATGAATATGTTGTTTGTGTAGGGGTTCGTAGCATGGAAAACAAAAATTTTCTACCGCATACAAACAAACAAGCCAAGATCTATCTACTAGATTGTAGCAACGAGTCGATGGAATAACTCACCCTCGAAGATTCCAAAGTGTTTAACGAGAGCAGATTCTCGTGGGTGATGTAGTCGATTTTTCCGATCTCAAGATCAGTAGACGATCCTTCCACAGCCTGCTCCAAGCGCCCCGCAGTCGGTCACATCGCTCGGTACTGATGAAGACCTTCCTCTCCTTGTTCCAAAGAAAATGGAGGTTGTAGCACTCTCTCGCGATTCCGAAAGACAACGGGCGTGGTACCTGAGGTAGAGGGGAAATCCCGCAGGGCTTCGCCTTAAGCCGGTGCGAGTATGGTGGAGCTTATGAGAGAGGCTATTAGTGGTCTAGTAATTAGACACACCAATTAGAAGGCTCTAAACCAATTAGAAGGCTCTAAACCAAAATAGCTCTAAACCGGGGTCTAGATCTAGGGTTTAGTTTAGAGGATATGAAACTTGTGTGTGTAGGAGGGGAGCCCTGCCCCTCCTTATATAGGTGGGAGGGCTGGCCGGCCAAGGGGAGGAGTTCCTCCCCAACTCGGCCTAGGGAGGTGCGCCGGCCAAGGGGAGGAACCCTCCTCCAACTCGGCCTCCACCTCTCCTCCTCTTTTCCCACTTCCCAAAAGCTGCTTGACTTTCAAACTAGCCGTTTGACTTTTCAATTTAGGATTTAAATAAATCCTTTATTTGGGACAGCAAGAATACTTAGTACATGATGCAATCATTCCAATATGCAATGACACATTCATGTACCCCTTCCCCCTCCAGAGTGCCGGACATTCCGGGACCTTCTAGAATGTTCCCGATGAAAACACCGGAATCATTCCGCTACTCCGAAACGGAACTTTCCTTATATGAATCTTATTCTCCGGACCATTCCGGATCTCCTCGTGATATCCCGGATCCCATCCGAGACTCCAAACAACATTCGGTCTCTTTCTCATAATACCATAACTACTCAAAACAACGTCAATCCTTATGTGTCTCCTACGGTTCGTGAATTATGCGGACATGATCGAGACACTTCTAACAATAACCAATAGAGGAATCTGGAAATTCATATGGCTCCTACATATTTCTACGATTACTTTATGATCGAATGAACCACTTACATACGATACCAATTTCCCTTTGTCTCACGATATGTTACTTATCCGAGGTTATGATCGCTTCGGTATCTCTGCATACCTAGTTCATCCTCACATCGATAAGTACTCTTTTCTCGCTCCTGATATGTGATCCCTTGTGACCCAGTCACATGCTTGCAAGCTAATTGGATGACATTTCACCGAGAGGGCCCAGAGAATATCTATCCGTCATGTGGATGGACAAATCCCACTCTTGATCCATGTGTTTCAACCAATACTTTCCAACACTCAATGCCACCTTTATAGCCACCTTTACGGTGTGGTGTTTGATGACATCAAAGCATCCATCTAGTAAAGGTGATATGCATGATCTCATGGTCAAGGAATTAGGTTACTATGTATTAGAAAGCATATAGCAATTGAACTATTGAAATGACTTGATCTTTATGCTACGCTTATCTATAGGAGTATGTCCACCATATCATTCTCCTAACGATATGATCTTGTTGTTGATAACATCTCAATGTTCATGATAGGAAACCACAATCATCAATCAACCAACAAGCTAGTGAAGTATAGAGGCTATACCAGGACTTCAAATTAAGTTTACAAATCACACAAGTATTAATGGTTTCCTTGTTAATACTATTATAGCATGAATGTAAACATTTATCATAAACACAAAGATATATAATAATAACTACATTTATTATTGCCTCTAGGGCATATCTTCAATGCCTCCCACTTGCACTAGAGTCATCTAATCTAGATTACATGGTAATATACCGAACACCCATGGCAGTTTGGTGTTGGTCATGTTTTGCCCTCGGAGAGGTTTAGTCAACGGATCCGCCACATTCAGATCTGTGTACTTTGCAAATCTTTATATCCCCATCCCGGATATGTTCTCGAATAGCGTGGAAACGCAGCTTGATATGCTTCAGCTTCTTGTGTGACCTTGGTTCTGCGCATTGGCTATGGCGCCCATGTTATCACAAGAGATAGACATTGGGTCCAGCGACTTGGAACCACACCCAGCCTGTAATGAACTCTTTCATCCATATCGCTTCTTGTGAAGCCTCCGGCAGCCATGTATTCCGATTCAGTTGAAGATCTCGCCACAACGCTTTGCTTTGCACTCCTCCAAATAATCACGCACCATTCAAAATAAATACGATCCAGATTGTGATTTAGAATCATCCGGATCGTTGTTCCAACTAGCATCGGTGTAACCATTAACAACGAGCTGTTCATCACCTCCATAAGAAAGAACCATATCCTTAGTTCTTCTCAAGTACTTAAGGATGTTTTTGATCACTGTCCAATGATCCACTCGGATCACTTTGATATCTGCTAGTTAGACTAACAGCATATGCGATGTCGGGTCTAGTACATAGCATGGCATACATTAGAGATCCTATGGCTGATGCATAGGGAGTCTTACTCATCCTTTCTCTATCTTCTGCCGATGTCGGACTTTGAGTTTTACTCAAGGTCGACATAAACATGGGCAAGAACCCTTTCTTGCTATCTTCCATTCCAAACCTCTTTAGAACTTTGTCCAAATATGTACTTTGTGACAATGATATTTGGCGTTTAGATCTATCTCTATAAATCTTTATGCCTAATATGTAAGCTGCTTCGCCAAGATCCTTCATTGAAAAACTATTATTCAAATACTGTTTGACACTATTAAGAAGGTCTACATCATTCCCAATCAACAATATGTCATCCACATATAGTATTAAGAATGCTACAGAGCTCCCACTCACTTTCTTGTAAATACAAGCTTCTCCATAAGTTTGTATAAAACCAAAACTTTGATTACTTTATCAAAACGTTGATTCCAACTGGATGCTTGCTTCAATCCATAGATGGACCGTTGAAGCTTGCATACCTTGTTAGCATCTTTAGGATCGACAAAACCTTTGGGTTGTATCATATACAACTCTTCATCAATGTCTCCATTGAGGAATGCTGTTTTGACATCCATCTGCCATATCTCATAATCATAATATGCAGCGATTGCTAACATAATCCTCACAGACTTTAGCTTTGCTACTGGTGAGAAAGTCTCATCGTAGTCAACTCCTTGAATTTGTCGAAACCCTTTTGCGACAAGTCGAGCTTTATAGATGAACATTACCATCAAGATCTGCTTTCTTCTTGAAAATCCATTTGTTCTCGACAGCTTTCGCCATCCGTAAGTCCACCAAAGTCCATACTTGGTTTTCGTACATGGATCCAATCTCGGATTTCATGGCTTCTTGCCATTTATTGGAATCTGGGCTCATCATCGCTTCCTCATATGTCTCGGTCATCGGTGTTGTCCACCAACATGACATTCATAACGGAATCATACCAACTGGAGTGGTACGAAGTTCTCGCTGACCTCCGAGGCTCAGAGCAACTTCAACCAAGTTTCATGATCACTATCATTAGCTTCCTCTTATTGGTGCAGGCACCACAGAACTTCTTCCGTGCTGCGCTACTCGCAATTTCGAGAGAAGGTTCGACAACCTCGTAAGTTCTACTTTCCTTCCAAATACTTCTTTCGAGAGAAATTCTTCTAGAAAGGATCCATTCTGGCAACGAAGATTTTGCCTTCGGATCTATGATAGAAGGTATACCCAATAGTTTCCTTCGGTATCCTATGAAGACGATTTTTCCGCTTTGGGTTCAAGCTTGTCCTACTGTAACTTCTTTACATAGGCTTCAGATCCCCAAACTTTAAGGAACGACAATTTAGGTTTCTTCCCAAACCATAATTCATATGGTGTCGTTTCAACGGATTTAGACGGTGCCCTATTTAAAGTGAATGCGGCTGTTTCTAATGCATAACCCCAAAATGATAGCGGTAAATCTGTAAGTGACATCATAGAACTAACCATATCTAAGAGAGTTCGACACGATGTTCGACACACCATTACGCTGTGGTGTTCCCGGCGTGTCAATCGCGAAAGTATTCCACATTTCTTCAAATGCTCGCCAAACTCGTAATTTAGATATTCACCTCCACGATCGTAACGTAGAAATTTAATCTTCTTGTTACGCTGATTCTCTACCTCCCTTTGAAACTCCTTAAACTTCTCGAAAGTTTCAGACTTATGTTTCATGAAATAGATATACCCATATCTACTCAAATCATCCGTGAAGGTAAGAACATAACGATAACCATCACATGATGCTACACTCATTGGACCACACACATCGGTATGTATGATTTCCAATAAGTCCGTAGCTCGCTCCATCATACCGTAAAATGGAGTCTTAGTCATTTTACCCATCGACATGCTTCGATCTTTCAAGTGATTCAAAATCAAGTGATTCAAGAAGTCCATCGAATGGAGTTTCTTCATACGCTTCACTCCAATGTGACCAAGATGACAAAGTACACATATAGGTCAAGTTATCGCTGATTTCAATCGTTTAGCTTCAATGTTATTAATATGTGTATTTCTACTATCGAAATTCAATATGAATAGACCATCTATCAAAGGTGCATGTGCATAAAACATATTACTCATATAAATCGAACAACCATTATTCTCGGATTTAAACAAGTAATCGCCTCGCAATAAACAAGATCCCGATATAATGTTCATGCTTAACGCAGCACCAAATAACAATTATTTAAGTATAAAACTAATCCCGATGGTAGATGAAGAGGTAGCGTGTCGACCGCGATCACATCAACCTTTGATCCGCTTCCTACGCGCATCGTCACCTCGTTCTTCGCTAGCTTCCGCTTATTCGCAGCCCTGCTTCGAGTTACAAATATGAGCAACCGAACCAAGATTAAATACCTGTGCACTACTACGAGTACTAGTGAGATACACATCAATAACATGTATATCGATATACCTTTCTTCTTGATGTTGCCGTTCTTCAAATCCGCCAAGTACTTTGGGCAATTCCGCCCAAAGGACCTTCTCCTTGCAGAAAAGCACTCAACATCAGGCTTGGTCCAGCCTTGGTCCTCTTCACGTGGTAACTTTCTTACCACCCTTCTTGAAGTGTCCCTTCTGCTTAGACTTGCCTTTCTTGAATTTGGTGGTCTTATTGACCATCAACACTTGGTGCTCTTTCGGATCTCCACTTCGCAGATTTTAACATAGCAAATAGTTCGCAACTCTTGTTCATGTTCGCATGTTGTAGTTCATCACAAAGTTCTTGTAACTTGGTGGTAGTGATTGAGGATGCGGTAAACTCCCAAAGTATTAGGAATCACTATACCCAAACTTTGAAGTTTATTTGCGTCTGCATATCTTAAGCACATGCTCACCGACGAGCTACCCTCTTCCATCTTGCGCTTAAAGAACTTTTCGTAAGCTTCATAACTTTCAATTGCCGCATGAGTCTCAAAGATTAATTTGAGATCCTCGACAATATCATATGGATCGACTCTTCAAACCTTTTCTCAAGCTCCGATTCCAAACCATACAAGATAGCACATCGAACTATGGAGTACGATTCTTCCGAGCGAGGTAAACATTCTTTACTTCATCGGTAGCATCACCGCAGTGGGTCACCTAGCGGTGCATCCAGACATAGGTCAAATTACCAAATGTGAGGACAATCTCAAATTGCGGAACCAATCCGCCAAGTTGCTTCCATTGTTTTTCAACTTTTCTTTCTCTAGGAACGCATTAAAATTGATGGTAGGGCTGCCATTGATCTACAACATATTTGCAATAGTTTAGACTAAGTTTATGACAAATTGAGTTCAAATTAATTAATGAAATTAAACTAGGTGAACTCCCACTCAAAACAACATCCCTCACATTGTTTTAGTGATCACACGAACCAAATCCACTACATCAACACCGATCATCACGAGAGTTGATATAGTTTTAATGGCGAACAATCATCATGTTCATCATATCTACTATATGATTCATGCTTTACCTTTCGCGATCCGTGTTCCCGAGGCCATGTCTGCATGCTAGGCTCGTCAAGATCAAACCTTAGCTACGATAAGCAAATCTGGCTTGCTTACGTTGTATTCACCCGCAGAATCAAAAACACCCGATCATCACGTGGTGCTTCACAGCAAGCTTTGGCAACGGTGCATACTAAGGGTGAACACTTTAGAACTTGAAATTTTTGTGCATGAGGGATCATCTTATAATGCTACCGTGCCTACTAAGCAATACAAGATGCATAAAGGATTAACATCACATGCAATTCATAATATGTGATATGATATGGCCTTTCTTCTTTGTGCTTCCGATCTCCATCTTCAAGCACGAACATGATCTCCATCATCACCGCATAGCATCAAGGTCAATGACGCTTCTTCATGGTTGTCGCCCACCAGCTTCAACTATTACAACTATTTTGAATAGACACGCAGGTCTTAATGTAAATTAAAGACAACCATATGGCTCTCGCCGGTTGCCAACTTACAATAAGGAACATTGCATACATCAAATATAATCACAATCATGGCCATATCACATCATCAGACACCCCCGCAAAACAAAGTTAGACGCCTCTACTTTCTTTGCATATTTTACGTGGTTTGGGGCTTTCAATAAGTGTCGCTCTAACTACGAACAAGAACCACAACATTGATACTAGCATTGTTGATCACCCGTAAATTGGATCTTTACTATGCTAGGAGAAACAGGCACCAAGAAGCCACTTATGCAATACGAAGTTGCATGTTGAGCGTGGAGCAAGTCTCATGAACGATGTCATGTAAGGTTAGCCCGGCCGCTTCATCCCAACATACCGCAAGATGCAAAGTACACAAAAGCAATCTACAATAAAAGCATCAACGCCCACAATGACACTTGTGTTCTACTCGTGCAACAGATCTACATATAGACACGGCTCTGATACCACTGTAGGGGTTCGTAGCATGGAAAACAAAAATTTTCTACCGCATACAAACAAACAAGCCAAGATCTATCTACTAGATTGTAGCAACGAGTCGATGGAATAACTCACCTCGAAGATTCCAAAGTGTTTAACGAGAGCATTCTCGTGGGTGATGTAGTCGATTTTTCCGATATCAAGATCGCAGACGATCCTTCCGGCCAGCGTTCCGCAGCGCCCCGCAATCGGTCACACGTTCGGACTCGATGAAGACCTTCCTCTCCCTTGTTCCAAAGAAAATGGAGGTTGTAGCACTCTCCTCATGATTCCCAAAGACAACGGGCGTGGTACCGAGGTAGAGGGGAAATCCCGCAGGCTTCAGCCTTAAGCCAAAAGTAGTATGGTGGAGCTTATGAGAGAGGCTATTAGTGGTCTAGTAATTAGACACACCAATTAGAAGGCTCTAAACCAATTAGAAGGCTCTAAACCAAAATAGCTCTAAACCGGGGTCTAGATCTAGGGTTTAGTTTAGAGGATAGGAAACTTGTGTGTGTAGGAGGGAGCCCCGCCTCCTTATATAGGTGGAGGGCTGGCCGCCAAGGGAGGAGTTCTCCCCAACTCGGCCTAGGAGGTGCGCCGCCAAGGAGGAACCCTCCTCCAACTCGGCCTCCACCTCTCCTCCTCTTTCCCACTTCCCAAAACTGCTGCTTGACTTTCAAACTAGCTGCTTGACTTTTCAATTTAGGATTTAAATAAATCCTTTATTTGGGACAGCAAGAATACTTAGTACATGATGCAATCATTCCAATATGCAATGACACACTCATGTACCCCTTCCCCTTCCGGAGTGCCGGACATTCCGGGACCTTCTAGAATGTTCCCGATGAAAACACCTAATCATTCCCATTCAAACGGAACTTTCCTTATATGAATCTTATTCTCCGGACCATTCCGGATCTCCTCGTGATATCCCGGATCCCATCCGAGACTCCAAACAACATTCGGTCTCTTTCTCATAATACCATAACTACTCAAAACAACGTCGAATCCTTATGTGTCTCCACGGTTCGTGAATTATGCGGACATGATCGAGACACTTCTCCTAACAATAACCAATAGAGGAATCTGGAAATTCATATGGTTCTACATATTTCTACGACTTTATGATCGAATGAACCACTTACATACGATACCAATTTCCCTTTGTCTCACGATATGTTACTTATCCGAGGTTATGATCGTCAGATCTCTGCATACCTAGTTCATCCTCACATCGATAAGTACTCTTTCTCGCTCCTGATATGTGATCCCTTGTGACCCAGTCACATGCTTGCAAGCTAATTGGATGACATTTCACCGAGAGGGCCCAGAGAATATCTATCCGTCATGTGGATGGACAAATCCCACTCTTGATCCATGTGTTTCAACCAATACTTTCCGAACACTCAATGCCACCTTTATAGCCACCCTGTTACGGTGTGGTGTTTGATGACATCAAAGCATCCATCCAGTAAAGGTGATATGCATGATCTCATGGTCGAAGGAATTAGGTTACTATGTATCAGAAAGCATATAGCAATTGAACTATTGAAATGACTTGATCTTTATGCTACGCTTATCTATAGGAGTATGTTCACCATATCATTCTCCTAACGATATGATCTTGTTGTTGATAACATCTCAATGTTCATGATAGGGAAACCACAATCATCAATCAACCAACAAGCTAGTGAAGTATAGAGGCTATACCAGGGACTTCAAATTAAGTTTACAAATCACACAAGTATTAATGGTTTCCTTGTTAATACTATTATAGCATGAATGTAAACATTTATCATAAACACAAAGATATATAATAATAACTACATTTATTATTGCCTCTAGGGCATATCTCCAACAGTTTGTTATTCCTAGTTGTGTGTGAAACTCCGGTAACTTGAACAGGAACTCGGGGACTACCCCGTATTATTCGTTGACTTGGTTATATATGAAACCTCGGTAGCCAAAACTTGACTCGGGGACTGCCCCGACTCGTATATCATCAATCACATGTGCAGTACGAAGGATCACTCTGGCAACCCGAGCAATAACTCGGAGGAGTTTGCCATTAATTCGCACCATAATAATTACACGAGTAATAACACCACTGGTAAGAGATATAATCCGGGAGACACCCTATTTATGTTATCTTACCAGTAGATAACTCGGAAAATGGTAAGTACATGAGATTAAAAGAAGTATGGGCATAGTGCTCACGAACCGTGAGACAAGGTTAAAAAATTTCAACTAATAAATGGATGAAAGGCACAAGGCAAATGAAACACATGGGAAAATATGACTCGAATTTACGAAGTTAAAGTTTTGCAAACACAAAATATTGATCAAGCAAATTTACCTAGATGAATAACAAAATTATGGCAGCATATGGTGCCTAAGCTAAACGGATCACATAGTACCAAAAGAGACGATTTGTTTCAGTACATCATACACCCGGCATACTGGGGACTGGAGCGCACAAGAGTTTTAAACTCAAGCATCGGTAGTTGACAAATCACCAGTGGGAGGAACAGTAGTAGCAGCAGGGGTTTCCGACATTGGTACCTCGGCCGCAGCTGAGACTACCTCGGCCTTGCTAGGAGTAATGACCTTAGGAGCAGGGGCTTCAGAAGTCGCTTGAGCTTCAGCAGAGGTCACTTCGGCCTCCACGGAGGTGGCAGGAGCATCTTGGGAAAGAGTGGTTCACTGAGAAACCCCACCTTGGGCTTGAGAAGCCTTAGTTCCCTTGGAGGAGGACCGAGCCTTGGCATCCCCTCCCGAACTATCACTGGTTCCGTCAGCATTATCAGAATTTTCGTCCGAATCACCCTCACCATCGGAATCTCCTTCGGATTCGTCATCACCTGCAACCTCGGCATTACCTTCGACTTCATTAGAAAGGAAACTTGGCCCTTCAATCCATTGATGTAGATCAGCATATTCAATAAGTTGGAAGGCACGGGCTTGGCGGTGAGCAACAAAATCCGGATTTTCAATCCACGGAGAGCCAGTGCGCAAGTTCATCAAGATATCGAGGGAGATATCCTCGTACCATGACAAAACAACAGTAAGCGCCATATCAGCTCTAGCTCGTCCAGCGGATTCCCTCCAAAGATTCAATCGAGTTTGGGACTCCATCAGCCTCGCCACAAGCACTTCAACTTCATCGATCTTCGGTTCATTCGGCCAGAGGACATGGTAGGCCTGAATAGCTGCTCTCACCAAATATTTTCCCATAACTTTCATTGGCTCAATAGTAGCAGCAACGACAACCATAAAATCATCCATGGAGTATTCTTGATTCGGGACAACGGTAACACCTCGGCGCTTCCGAGCAGGAATCACAGCCTTGGAGCTCACAGACTTAGCTTCTGGAAAATGATCTATAGGAAAGAACACCATGTAAGTCAAGGAAAGCAACGAGAAAGAATAACTCGGCCAGGAACAGAAAACTTACGATGGATATATCGTAGCATTTTCTGAAGGTCTGTGGCCCAATTTACCCCGTTTTTCTCAAATATCATCTCCTAGTTTTTAGCTCGGTAGCATCGAGCAGTTCCTTGTTCTTCTGAAATTGAAGGCTCAGCCGATTATTTTCCTCGGAAAACTCCTGATCAATTTTCTCCAACTCGGATTTCTGAGAGAGTTTGAGCGAGTCAACCTCGGCACGAAGACGGGCTATCTCGTCATCTTTTTCTTTGAGTTGTACTGAATGAGTGGCAACTTTCTCTAAAAAATGTAGCATCATATCAGGCATAGGTATGCATTCTTGATGCGACGCTGCAAATATTTGTAACTCGGCTACACAGTAGCCAGAGTGCTATAAGATACCCAAAAGTTTACCTCGAACAAAGAACGATGAATAAAAAGAGTAAAGGGATAACTAACCTTCAAGAGCACCAACCTTCTTTGTAAGCCGAGTATTTAGGTTATTCACGTTAACTACATAACAACACATCCGAAGTTAGTACAAAAGTGGCATTTTGTACAAAGGTAAAGGGCACTAAAAGCGGAACAGCTTACCGATCTTCTTCACGACAGGGAGCATCTTATCACATTTATCTTGAAGCTTCTTATGAGAGAAGAGTAACCTTTGGAATTCGGCTGTTCGCCGATCATGAGCAACCTGAAATAACAAGGAGTTATATAAAGAAAAACTAGAGCAGATCCGAATCAAGAAAAACTTGACTCGGATCTAGAGGGCTGGATATTCGAAATTAGAGCAGATCCGAATCAAGAAAAACTTGACTCTGATCTAGAGGGCTGGATATTCGAAAATAGAGCAGATCCGAATCAAGAAAAACTTGACTCGGATCTAGAGGGCTAGATATTCGAAACTAGAGCAGATCTGAATCAAGAAAAACTTGACTCGGATCTAGAGGACTCGATATTCGAAAATAGAGCAGATCCGAATTAAGAAAAACTTGACTCGGATCTAGAGGGCTGGATATTCGAAACAAAAGCAAATCCGTATCTGTTTGGCTAGAGATATTTTAATACACAGAGCAACTACTACTTATTGAATAGGCAAGTTGTCGTATTTGGAACAAGGAAGCTTCCAACCAAATAACGAGTTATTCGGTCGAAAGCTCGGGGACTAGTGTGTATATAATAGTGTAAATAAAAGGCAAAGCGCGAATAGAGACGCTTACCTCGTTCGTCTTGTCACTTTCAAGAACAATCTTGGCAGCCGTGTGCAAACGACTACTGATGTCGGATAACTGGAATGATTGGTTATTCGGATTCCCCTCGAGCTGATCAGCAGCATTCTAGTTGTTGGCATACTCTACCAATGATCCAAGGCTATTTCCACTCTCAGTGCGCGTAAGCACTTTACCCTTAGCATGTCGCGTGATTGCCGCAGTTGCAGGGCTCTTGTGAAGAACTGACTCGCGTGTCCTCAGCAATAGCAACCGCGGGCTTGGCTGAAGACGCACCCTTGTGAAGCATATCAGCAACACTGGGCTGAGAGGAACCAGACTGTCCTCTTTGAGAGGGCAAGGGTTTAGCGGTCACAACCTTCTTGCCTTTAACGGGAGCTCCAGTAGGGGAAACCTCGGCATCAGGAGCAATATACTTAGCAACAGGAGGGGTTGCATTCTTCACAGGGGCAGAGGTAGCGGTAACCTCAGTAGAAGTAGGAGCAGAAGATGGAGTTGCGGGATGCGAAGGAGCAGTAAAAGTGATCTTGGGGTTCTGTGGAGGAACCGCCGAATCAGTTGGATGATCCGGCACGAGGACATCATCAGAAACAATGGGGGGAGCAACGGGATCATCTCGTCGAGGGGAGCCATGAGTCGGCTCGCGAGGAGAGTTAGCACAAGGAGGACTAGGTACCCGGACATCTTCCGGAGGCGAGGGCGGCCGAGTAGTGTGAGTCTTCATACTCGGACCGCTAGGCCTAGCGGAAAGTGAAGCTCTGCAAGGCTGTAAAAGTTAATTCAAAAATAGAAAGAGAGAAACAAGAAATACAAATGAGAATACATAGGGAATCTTACCCAATAACTCCAGGCATAGCCTTACGCCTCGGAATGTGCTAAGAGAATTTCTTGGTTCTCTTCCTGGGGGCAGTATCGGAAGGATCCATCGAGGCAGCGCGCTTCTTGGAAGCAGCAGGGGCCTCCGAAGCAAGAGGGTCAACCTCATGCACCTGACCAGCTCGGTTAGCTGAGAAAGAAGGAGCCGTAAATGCGTAAGAGATAGGCACCACGACAACTACCTCGAGAATTTGGACATCGTCCTAATCACCTTCGTCAGCATGGGCTGAGGTCTTGCTCCAGGTGCGAAGAGGAGGAGCTTCAGGCTTAGGAATAAATTCCTCCGGATCAGGTTCTCCGTTGTCCGGAGTATTGCGGTCATCGGTCCAAGGAAGAGCCAGAACCTCGGCATCTTCCGTGGTCTTCTCTGCAAATCTCTGCGGAAAAAGCAAATGAAAGTTAACGAAAGAATGAAGAAAAATTAATTCGAGTAAAATTACTCGTGGTTAATTTACCTGAGGAGGAGGATTTTCGTGAGCGAAGGGCTTAACTCCCCACGTCCATTCCTCGGGCATCTCAGTCTTAAAGATAGCCCGAACACGTTTGTAGATCTGGTAGTCGTCAAGCTCGACTGTAGAAACTCGATTGGGATCCAAAGGGCCGCTCATGTAACAAAGCTTGTGAGAACGGAGTTGGAAGGGGAAGATTCGGGTGCTGACAAACGCTGCCATCAGATCTTCACCCCGGAGCCCGACGCGAGTTAGCTCCTTAAGCCGAAGTTCGAATGCCTCGGCAAGTGCATGGGTTTTCCTCGGATTATAGAGCCAATTATTCTTTGATGGAGGACCGATGGAGAAGGCAGGAAGACGAATCTTATCTTCCGCTCTGGTAGTCTTGACATAGAAAAATGATCTATGCCATTTCTTACATGACTCAAGACCCGCAACACGAGGGAACACAGAGTTTTTCCGAGGTGTAATAGAGGCGGCCCCGCATTGAGTCAAAACTTTCTTGGAGGGATGGAGAGATTTATCCACCACTACGTTAGCTCGGATTTGGAAGAATTTGGACCATACGTCTACTGAAGGCCGAAGGCCGAAGTATCCCTCCGAGGCTGAGATAAAAGCCGAGAGAGAAGCTACAGCATTAGCCGACAGATGATGCGGCTGAAGGCCGAAGTAATCTAAGAAGCTCCTAACAAAATCACTAAGAGGGAGCCCGAATCCGCGAGCAAAGTGAGACATGAAAACTACAAACTCGCCCTCATCAAGTACGGGGGAAGACTCTTTGCCGGGTAAGCGACAATTTACCTCGGTAGGGATCCGGCGAGTCTTGCATAGCCACTCGACCTCTCGGCGGGTGACCGTGGAACCTTGCCACGAGCCCTGTTCTGGACCCGCCATGAGCTCTTCTTCCCCAACGAGGGCGCCGCTGGCAGAGCTAGACATAGACTCGTCGGAGGAGTCGACGGAAGAGTAGCTGGCGGCAGGGAGAGGCCTTGAAGTACAGGCCCCGTCAAGGACAAAGAACGAAGCCAATGAGCAAAGGAAAACCGCATGCAGATTGACATGAGCAGGAAAAGTACCTAGGGCAGAAACCCAGCGGCGGCGCCGTGAAACATTATGGAGAGGTGCACCGGAGGAAGCGAAGCTCGCGAGAGCAAGCGCGGTGATCGGTTAAGGGAAATCGCATGGCGCAATGAGGAGCATGAACGGTTGCAGCGGCACGAGGAGGAAGATGAAGGGAGTGGGGAGGGGGAAAGTGAATCGACCCACCCCCACTCCCCTACTTATAACCGCGTAGGGTAAGCGGGAATGGGATCGTGGCTGTGCCACGGTGACCACGTGGTTGTGTGTATCGTCCATCCGCAGACCAAAAGTAGAGCCACAGCGAGGGCCACACGATGCAGGAGGGGATCAGGCAGTATGACCATTGCGTTGATCGAAGCTTCACTGCGCCGATGGGATGGGCGCAGTAATCACTATAGCATGTCAGCAAGCGCTGTAGCAGTACAAAAAACTAGGCAGCGGTAATGATTAGTACACGTAGGATGAGGCTTATTCAAGAAGCTAAGTCGATACCCCGGAAAACGGGAATGACTCGGAACATAACTCATACTATGAAAAGAGAGGATAAACAAAAGAAGGATAGCAGAAAGGAGCGCCGACTAAGAAATACTTCGGACAGGAAATGAGAAAGAATGACTGTCGGGAAACTGATGTGGCCCGGCCGAGGTATCCGGCAGGACCGCACCAGCTTCGGGGACTAATGTTGGGGGGATGACCCCAGGTAGGGTCAATATAGTGGAAACAAGGAAGGAACCTGTCTTACCAAATCCTGAGTTATAATTTAATTCGGCCGAGTTATGCAAGGCTCGGCCGAATAAGGCATGGCTCAGCTAAAATCGAGTGATCAATACCTCACTCGGTGACGTATGAGCTAAGTCGGCCGAGTAAGGTTGATCAGCTCATATGCAGGTGAAGGCCGAGCTGAGTTATGCGACACAAGGCTGAGTAGCGGGAAGCTTGTAGGAGAAGGAGAAGGATCCTAGAGTCAAACCCTAGCTACTGGCTAGGAGGAATCTACACAGGGCCAAGCACTAAAGACAAGGAGCAGAGCTACAGAGGGGCAGACAAGCGTCACGGAGGTGACAGTGGGCAAGCCCGAGGCTCACATGTGGGGGTTCTAGGTCTTTGCCGTCGATAGAAGGGAGACACGGAAAGGAGTCCGCCGATTTACCACTTTGGGACAAGCATATTCCAAGAATATGCTTGCCACGTCAGCCCTAGGAAGAAGCAAGGGACCCCTTTATAAGGAGGGGCACGGCTTCCTGGAGGAAGGATCGATTCATTAAACACTAGAGGACTCGCGTAGTAGTTTTCTTCCTCCTCCCTCTGATGCCGCTCTAGGAGCACTTGTAACTCGATTGAGGAGAAATAAAGATCTATGTTCTAGTCTGTTGTGTGTAGAAATCACTACATCTTCCCTCCCCATATCCCACTAGCATCCATTGGCCCCATACTTTAGCCTACCCATGGCAACTGCCGTGCCACCACCACGACAACATCAACATTGGTGATGGAGAGAAAGCAAAACTTTGGTCATCTCCTTGGTCACCCAGAATTAGACCTAAAGGTATTTTCCTAAGATCTTTGCTATTTCAAAGAGAAGAACATATCCGTTAAGAAACCCTTGGATAATAATCCTTCGACCTCCCACATTGATTTTATCCAAGGTTTCGGCATTGATCATATTCAAAAATTCTTCACTCTTTGGGATCTAGTCTCCAATGTGCACCTCGCAGTGGGAGTCAAAGACACAATCTCTTGGAAATTCACCAACCATGGAACCTGTAGGGGTTCGTAGCATGGAAAACAAAAAATTTCTACTGCATGCAAACAAACAACCCAAGATCTATCTACTAGATTGTAGCAACGAGTCGATAGAGGAACTCACCCTCGAAGATTCCAAAGCGGTTAACGAGAGCAGATTCTCGTGGGTGATGTAGTCGTACTCTTGTCGATCTCAATATCGCGTAGACAATCCTTCCGGCGCTGCGTTTAGGCAGCGCTTCCGCAGTCGGTCACACGTTCGGTACTCGAAGAAGACCTTCCTCTCCCTTTTTCCAGCAGGCAGCGGAGGTTGTAGCACTCTCCTCGTGATTCCGGCAGCACGACGGTGTGGTGTCGGAAGTAGAGGGGAGATCTCGCAGGGATTCGCATTAAGACGGAGCGAGTATGGTGGAGTATGAGAGAGGCCTTGGTGATCTAGGGTTTAGAGGGCACCAAGGGGAGGGCTTGTCCGGCGGCTAGGGTTTGGGAAAACCCTAACTCGCCGAGTTAGAGGAGGCTCTAGGCGGCGGCGACTTGGAGGAGGCCGACGGCTTGGGGCTAGGGTTTTGGGTGTGAGGGGTAGGGGGCGCCCTACCCCTCCTTATATAGGTGGAGGGTGGCCGGTTGGGAGGAGGGAGTCCTCCCCCAACTCGGCCTCCTTGGACGGCGGGTGGAGGGAGGGGACTTCCTCCCCAAGTAGGTTTCCTACTCTCCCTCCACCAAGCAAACTTGCCGTTTGACTTTTTCAAATTGGCGTTTGACTTTCAAACTAGGATTTGATTTCTCTCTTTATTTTGCCCAGCCAAGTGACCTAGTACATGATGCAACCATTCCATATTGTCATGACACATTCATGTACCCTTCCCCTCCGGAGTGCCGGACCTTCCGGACCCTTCTAGAACATTCCCGGTGAAAACGCCAGAATCATTCTCCAACTCCGAAACAGGACTTTCCTTATATGAATCTTATTCTTCGGACCATTCTGGATCTCCTCGTGATATCCCGGATCCCATCCGAGACTCCGAACAGCATTCGGTCTCTTACTCATCATTCCATAACTACTCAACAACATCGAATCCTTAAGTGTGTCTCCCTACGGTTCGTGAATTATGCGGACATGATCGAGACACTTCTCCGATCAATAACCAATAGAGGAATCTGGAAATTCATATGGCTCCCACATATTTCTACGATTACTTTGCGATCGAATGAACCACTTACATACAATACCAATTTCCCTTTGTCTCACGATAGTTTACTTATCCGAGGTTTTGATCGTCGGTATCTCTGCATACCTAGTTCAACCTCGTTACCGATAAGTACTCTTTTCTCGTTCCCGTGGTATGTGATCCCTTGTGAGCCATTCATATGCTTGCAAGCTAATTGGATGACATTCCACCGAGAGGGCCAGAGTATATCTATCCGTCATATGGATGGACAAATCCCACTCTTGATCCATGTGTCTCAACCCATACTTTCTGAACACTCAATGTCATCTTTATAGTCACCCAGTTACGGTGTGGTGTTTGATGTCATCAAAGCATCCTTCTGGTGATGGTGATAAGCATGATCTCATGGTCGAAGGAATTAGGTTACTATGTATCAGAAAGCTTATAGCAATTGAACTATTAAAATGACCTGATCTTTATGCTACGCTTATCTACAGGAGTATGTCCATCATACCATTCTCCTAATGATATGATCTTGTTGTTAATAACATCTCAATGTTCATGATAGGGAAAGCACAATCATCTATTAACCAACAAGCTAGTATTATGAAGAGGCTTTACTAGGGACTCTAATTTAGTTTACAAATCACACAAGTATTAATGTTTCCGGTTAATACTATTATAGCATGAATGTAAACATTTATCATAAACACAAAGATATAATAATAACTATATTTATTATTGCCTCTAGGGCATATCTCCAACAGAACCTACTCTATGGCCTCGGATTACAAGATGCAATTTGGGGCACCATCCTTACCCCTATGGAAATGACTATTTGGAATTTTTTCCTAAATGTAAGTTTTTTTTTTGTTAGTATTGGAGTTGGCAGAATTTTGGAAATTTTGGAAATTGCTTAGCTCGAAGAAGTTGGCAGAATTTTGGAAATTGCCCCGTCTATAACCAAGTTCAAGAGTCAACATCTCATCTTCTCTTTAATTGTCGCTTTTCCCTTCATATTTCGAATGTAGTCCTTCCTTGGTTTGGGAAACATGATATTGATACATCACTTTGGATAAACCAGCGTTGAAGATTATGGGGAAAGACAACTCTTGAAAGGCTATGGCCTCTTTGCTTATGCTTGTGTCTTGGAAAGTTTGGAAAGAGAGGGCGAGTGTCTTTCATCACGACACCTCTCCAACCCATTTAATCACTGCAAAGATCAAAAAGGAGGCTAAACTATGGATCTGAGTAATGTAATATTGGAAGAGTAGACTTGTATTTGAGTAATGTAATATCGGGAGAGTAGATTTGAATGCAAGGTTCTTGGATTTCTCCTAGGCATTTGTTCTAAATTTTTAACTAATGGAAATAGAAATTAATTTTCCTTGTTTCAAAAAAAATTATGTTTGTCCCAAACTTATCCTATAATATAGGGCACACATATAGCTACAGAAATTAAAAAACAAACTCTGTTCTAGTGATTTTTTTTTGATAAAAGAGGCATTTTATTACTCAAAAGTTTACGTCAGTAAGATGAGATGATACGATCCATAGAATCCACACTAGTCTTTTACACAACGAAGAAGCACACAACCATCAAGTAAGAAATAAAAATAGAAGGGAGATGAAAGAAAGGATCTCATAGGCAAAAACAAGTCACATATGACTATCAGAAACGCCTATGGTTAAGGTGGCTAATCCACAAATTACGCTGCTACTCATGCAAGGTAAAAATATCCCTCGACACTTCCAACCGTGAGAACATCTCCCATAACAGGACACGGTGTTCCGCTTTCCGACGAGTAGACCATGACGGAAAATTAGTGAGTACAGCGGAAAATAACATGCCAAAGGGAAGTTTTTAGCATTAAAAACCACCATGTCAAGCTAGGCATGGCGAACATTCCAGCCATGGAAGAACAAAAAAGATCTTCAGCAAGCAACATTCAATATATGTTTAATTGTCAACTATGGCCCGCTATAGCCTTTTGACAAGCCTCTGCTATGGCTATGCTAAACGGCTAATAGCAGCAATAGCCCGATTTAGCTTTAAATTAGTCTCCAATTTAGCAACTAAGCTTCTGCTTTTTAAATTTTCCTTCTTTCCTTTTTTTGAATTTATGTTAAATCTGATTCAATAAAACTTGTGAGTTATTTGGTTGAATATTTATTTGGGTTGAATATAGTTGCATGACTTGTAACTCAGAATCTTGTTTGAGTCATGGTTTTTCCCACCTTTTAAAAAGATCTGACTGATATTTAATCTATTTTTAAAAATACGCTAAATGGAATAGCCCGTGTGCTGTAGCCTTTCATAGCTTTCTAAAAAAGCCGTGGCTAAATAAAATAGCCGGCTATGGCTATTTTAAACTATGGTTTTTCTTCTAGGGAAAAGGCTTGCAGCTAGCTAGCCCTATTTATTTTAAAAATTATACTATTATAAAAGTTTCTAGTAATATAATTTTTGTGCGATACAAATTATATTTTATTAATAAAATTGATAAGCTAGGTACGCACAAGAGTTATAAACTAAAACAGAGAAAGTACAGTATCTGTTTTCGTTCGAGAAAAAGTTTGCAGCTAACCCTATTGATGTTGAACGCAACGAATTGCGGATACCAGCTTTACAGTGTCCAAAAGCAAAGTGGCCAAGCTTATGTAACCTAGTACTCCCTCCGTTTGAAAATATAATATAAGATGTTTTAGATTTATGAAAGAGATGTATCTAAACACATTTTAGTGTCAAGATTCATTTGAACCTATATACTAAAGGATGTCTAGATACATCTGGGAGTAATACTAGGCTCGTATTACAATCCAGAGGCCATAGCCGGGCAAAAGATAAAGACAGTGAACCACAGCGGCACGGACGAACAACAGGAAGTTGGAGACGATCCATGAGAACCCATTTCTCACATAGCACAACAGTTCACTCTCCTGCTCCTGTATCTGTCCAAGGGAGGATTCAAGAAGGCAGAGAACGCTGAAGAGGTCGCGCCAGTTTGTTCAATTGCGGTTGTCGGCGGCGGCGCGCGGCGTGATCTTGATGACGAGTCCCGGGAAGACGTCGTCGGGGTCGTGGACGTGCGGGTTGTGCTCCAGGATGTAGGGGTCGCCGCACCTGTCGCTGATGCTGTGCAGCGTCTCCCCCTCCACCACCACGTATATCTCGTCGCACGGCCTCCGCGACGCCGCGTGCATCCGCGCGCCGCGCACCACCACCGCCCCGTCGCCCGCGCCAGCGCCGAGCGAAGACACCAGCAGCAGCGCCACCAGCGCCAGCCCGCAGCACCACGACGCCGCGTCCGCCGCCGCCGCCACCCCTGACCGCCTCCGCTCTGCTGCCATATCGCTTCTGGGGTTCACTGTCTGGCTAAGTAGCTATGCTCGCAGTGGCGGGGTTGCAGCTGATCAACGAGACGGAGTCTGTGTAGTGTGTTCGTTCTTGGCTTTGCTCTGCTTTGCCTCGTGTGGAGTGAGCTAAGGAGGTAGAGGGGTTTATATAGACAGTGAGATGAAGGATCCGTGGAAGGCGAGATTCTGAGATGGTTCCGGTGGACGCTCTGTTGGCGTGAGAGCAAGCTGAGCCAGAGAGATGGATGGATGCTGATGTGTTCTCATGTGATGTGACTAACAAAAGAAACAGTGCAGAAAAAAAAGATGAGTTTGATTATTTTCTATATTTCCTCCGTCTCATATTATGTTGTGCATAATTTTACATGTAAGTCAAATTTTACAAAGTTTAACGATAAATATACATAATAATATAAATATGTGTGATATAAAATAAATATTTTATAAAAATATATTTCAAAACAATTTTAATAATATTAATTTGGCATCGTATAAATTTATAATTGTATCATACTACTTGGCAAACATTGCATAGTTTGATTTTGATAAATCTTATCTAATTTGGGACGGAGGAAGTAGGGAATTGATGGAAGAGTTATGGGTCGAGCATATCTTGTTGTACGTGATGTTTTCGTAGGCGTTGAATGTAGCATCGTCAGTTGCTCTTGGTGTCAGAGGAAACATGACACGTGTTGAGACGTAAATAATACACGATAGCAACAAGGTGGACACCTGTATTTTTTCAGAACAAGCTGGACACTTGCATTGAGTGTTGTTCATGTACATGAACAGTGACAGCCCTCAATGCTTGGTGTGTGTGTGGAATTGTCTGTCTTACAAGTTACACATGCAGTAATAATCAGTCGTTCCATTTGGGTGAGTAGCCGAGGGAAATCTTCGAAACGTGCAAACTTCAGAGAAGGTCGACATAGCTGTACAGCCGGTGACAAGATTTGACAAACAGATTCAGCAAGACAAAGCTCAGTTGGCTGCGAGTGAGTGCGTCGTAATGCGCCGGGAGGCCCACGGGCACTCAAAATCCCAATCATGTACTACTAACGTGATCTCTCCAAAAAAAAGTCTAGCAAGAGCCGCTTCCTTGGTGAATCGGTGCTGTCTCTTGTGGCCATGGACGAAGGGGCTGCGTTTTGTCCTTAGCTGCCGACTGTGGCTGGCCGCCAAAACCTTCCTATTCGCTAGTGTGCTACCTGCGATATGTGAATTCGTCCGTGACCTGAATGTCGTGGAGGAATATAATAGAGCTAACAGATAATTTTGTGTACCCATGTACTACTACCAGATTATTTCCAGATCTGTAGGCAGGAGAGTACTGTGCAACAACATGATTTGTACTAGCAGGTGAGTTTTAGTGTGCGGTCGATGCTCGCTCCACGGGGCTTAGTTAAATATACACCAAGATTTCATCGCAGTGCCAAACAGAGCTCAAAAACCTTGGATCCTAGGGATCGATGCTCCTATAATTTGGAGGACGAACTTTGGCTGGTTACATTGCGTGGAAGACAAACCTTGGAGCACCGCATTCATGGGCAGGAGACACAAGATGGCACCTCTTCGTCCACCCGGTCCATGCCGCTTTCGGCGTATGTGTTGTTGGCTCGGTCGTCCTCCCGGCCGACTTCGCCAACCCCCACCCGGCCGCACCGCCCCACGTACGGCCACGAACTCCAAAACTCCCCGTACGTACGTCGTCCATGATTGCGCCGCGCACATTACCACGCGATAACGAGCAACAAACAATTCGGTCGACTGTTTTTTGTTCCATCTAGCAACACACTCCCGCACGACAGCGTGTCACGGGGGGCAATCCTGCGCCTGCAGTGCCGATCGTCTCCTACCAGTGATTAGACAACCGTTGTGGCGTCGGTCGTGGCAAGATCGTACACGGTGCCGCCGCGCACCGCGTGCCTATCTGAAATTGGCACTAGCAAATGGGCCGGTGGCGCGCGCTTACACCGGCCTGACACGTCGCCCGCTGACCGGACTTCTTCTACTTCCGGCGGGTCCAGGTGCGGCGTAATACGTCGCGCACTCACTCCATCTTCACCCGCGCACGCACGCACGGTTCGATCGACGACCCGGAGGCCGGCCGGCCGGGTCTTCCATGCCACAAATGTCTGTCGAATCTCTGCGCCTTTCGTGCGCGTGACACGGCATTTGGAGAAACTGGATTCCTAGTGGGGTGGGGTATCCTTTCTTTATCAGTGCATGCACGGGGCCGCAGTCCGCATCCATTGTTCATGCACGCAACGCTAGCCCGGCCGGGTCATTGTCACGCAGTAGGTGCTCCATGCAGCGAGAGCGAGAGACGAAAGGGGCTGGAAAACATACAAAGGTGTGCTCCATGCAGTGCCGGCCGGTCGATCGTGGGTGCTGTGGTGTTTTTCCGTGGTACCCAAAGTTTTTCCGAGGCATGCATGCTGGGAATCTGAATTTAAGTATGGGTTAGGCCAGAGGCACAGCAGCGTATTTTACGATTATCTCTCGTCTTTTCCTCGCCTTTGAACTGACAGATGACGCATAAGGCATGCCTTGGATTCAGCGATTGGGCGTGCGAATCTATCTTTTCCAACCCTTTTTAAAGATCATGTCATCAAGTATGGCGCACGTTTATGAACACTACTCGCAATAATTTATGTTTACAACGAACTAGAAATGTTCGGCTAGACAAACGGGCAGTCCACGGACGAGCAAGTCTTTTCCCGCATATACAAGATCTAGTAGAAGGTTGAGCAGAGCTACTTGATACAGCAACTTTCAGACGCAAGGTGAGAAGCAGTGGGGAGCTTGAGAAAAAATCATGAGGCTAAAAGGAGCCCAGCAACTTCACTAGACATTAGTCACTAATCATTTTTTCCGCATTGCTTACAAGATATATTAAAAGATGCATACATATATTGTTGTTATTGTGAAAATAATAGGCGATGCTCGTAAGGTAAAGGTCGTGCCTGATGGCCTCTGTTCCGGGCATTGGACACTACACGAGTGACCCGAGTTTTTATGTATGGGAATCTGAGTTTAAGTATGGGTTAGGCCAGAGGCACAGCAGCGTAGTTTACGATTATCTCTCGTCTTTTCCTCGCGCCTTCGAACTGATGACGCATAAGGCATGCCTTAGATTCAGCGATTGGGCCTGCGAATCTATCTTTCCGATCATGTCATCAAGCGTGCGCACGTTTATGAACACTACTCGCAATATTCTAGGTTCTCAACGAAAGTAGAAATGTTCGGCTAGACAAACAGGCAGTCCACGGACGAGCTAGTAGTAAAAGGCTGAGCAGAGCTACGTACTTGATACAGCAACATTCAGACGCAAGGACTGTGGTGGAGCTTGAGAAAAAAATCATGAGGCTAAAAGGAACCCAGCAACTTTGTTCTGTGTAACATGCCACTTCACTAAAAATTGGTCATTAATCATTTTTCCCATTGCTTACAATATCAGAAGATGCGTGCATATATTTTCATTATTGTAAAAACAACATAAATTAAAAACAAGAGGCGGTGCTCGTAAGGTAAAGGTCGTGCCAAACACATGTTGTTCTAGGCATTGGACACTACACAACTGATACCCAGTTTTTAAGGTAAAGGTCGTGCCAAACACATGTTGTTCTAGGCATTGGACACTACACAACTGATACCCAGTTTTTAAGGTAAAGGTCGTGCCAAACACATGTTGTTCTAGGCATTGGACACTACACAACTGATACCCAGTTTTTAAGGTAAAGGTCGTGCCCAACACATGTTGTTCTAGGCATTGGACACTACACAACTGATCCCCACATTTTAAGGTAAAGGTCGTGCCCAACACATGTTGTTCTAGGCATTGGACACTACACAACTGATACCCAGTTTTTAAGGTAAAGGTCGTGCCCAACACATGTTGTTCTAGGCATTGGACACTACACAACTGATACCTAGTTTTTATTGACCGGATTCAACCTCGACTCACCAGTGAGAGAGGACTAGTCCTGTTGAGCGCACCAGAGTGTCAATCCGGTGGTACGGTCAGATGTATCACACTTTCATCGTGATTACTTCCCTAAGCTAGAAATTTAAAGGGCCCCGTCTAAGGAATCTTGTTAGAAAGGATCAACTCAAGAAGTAGGTTTCACCATGAGAGGGGGGCTCTTTCTTCATATAAGAGATGAGTTACATATGACCTATGAGGTGACTTTTATAGGCTCAATGCCTTATATAAATGACCACCAAAACCCTTGGTGGAAGGAAAGGTAAGGACAAAAAAGACTAAATTAAAAGAAAGTAAAAAAAAAACCTAAGGAGGAGAGAAAATCAGAAGTAACCTTGTTTTTTTGGTCCATACACTTGGTCCACAAAGGTGGGTTGACCTTTGTCGATGAGAGATAATATTAATGGGCTGGAACATTACCACACTTTGTACTAATAAAAATGAATACATTCTTGCATACAAATCATGGCGGTGTTAGGGTTTCTCGATCTCTTAGAACTAAGGGAACTCCTCGCACACAGGGCATAAGGCATTATCATAATAATATAAATTTCGAACTAAGGGAACTCCTTGCACCACTACTTCCAAACCTTGTCTCACCGAGCCAATCCACGTTCATAAAGAAGAGGTGCATTCACGATAATTTTCTGCATGTCCAGGGGTTGATCAAGCAAATGCACCGTGAGAAGACGTCGGGGTTTTTCCTAAAATTGGACATCACAAAGGCTTTTGATTCGGTAAGCTGGGCATACCTCTTGGAGCTTCTCGAGGTTATGGGATTCGGGCCGAGGTCGCGTCGATGGATTTGCCTCCTTCTCTCCACCTCCACATCTAGAGTTCTACTAAATGGCAAGATCGGGCCTAGGATTGGCCATATGAGAGGATTAAGGCAGTGTGATCCCCTCTCGCCGATGTTGTTTATCCTTGCTATCGACCCGTTGCACTTGTTGTTCCGTGCAGCGTCGACTAGTGGCATACTTCAGCCTCTTCGTGAGGCCCCGGTGCGCGTCACGGTCTCCCTCTATGCAGATGATGCTGACATTTTTGTGGTATTATGCAACGACTGTTGTTGTAAGTAGCAACACCAGAAGCCGTATGTAGCAGATTCGGTCGCCGTGTGTAGCATCACCATCGTCCACACATGTCTGACGAGGCCCCTAACGGAGGCGCCTTGACGCCTGCCTGCAGGTAGACGGGGGTAGCAGGGAAAATCTGGTTGAGGAAGAAGGCCAGAGCGGAGGTCGACGACGGCTTCCGGCGAGCTTTAGGGGAGGGCGGCTGCGCGCTCTGGCCAGCAAGAAGGGGGATGGCGAGCTCTGCAACAAACTGTGGCCGGCGTTGGGCTATGGTGGCGCGGGCGCACGTGCGTTCTTTGCCGGGGTGAAGGTCGACGACGGCTTCCGACGAGTTTTAGGGGATGGCGGCGGCGCAGCTAGCTTTATGATAGGGCGTTCGGCGCAGCTAGCTTTATGGGAGGGCGGCGGCGCACTCTGGCCAGTGGCCGGTACAGAGAGGAGGCGGCGTGCGAGGAACAGGAGGTCGAGCGATGAAGAGATAAGGTACGATGAGATAAGCGAGAGTGGGTCCCACCCAGGTTCTATACCCGCGAGCGAAGGATCTACCCAGGGGATCAATCGCTATTATCTCGAGGGAGTAGTATAGTTTTTCATCTGATAACTGGGATACGAAGTAGTCCCTCGGTTTTAAAATATAAGATGTTTTAGGTTCATCAAGAAAATAAATCTAGACTTTTTTAGTACTCCCTCCGGCCCATATTAATTGACTTGGATTTATCAAATTTTAAATGAACCTATATACTAAATAGTGTCTAGATTTATTTAAATTTTAACAAATACAAGTCAATTAATATGGATCGGAGGGAGTAGATTCTCTGAAACGGAGCGAGTACTGAACAGAGCGAGCGACAACTTTTTCGACGTGGACACTCGGAAACAAAAATGGGCCGCAGAACTGCTCGGCCCGATCGAGCGCCACGAAAGCGAGGCGAGCCCCGAACGCTGGGAGGAGCACCCGTCGTGGTAAATGTTTGTGGTGTGTCACTCTGCCTTGCCGCCAACAACATGAAAAAGGGCCAGCAGCCCACTGAATAAGCTTTTTTTTTGTTTTTCTAAGCCCACCTAACTCTTTCGAGAATATGGGCCTGTAGATTCACGCACTTGTTTCAGGAAAAAGAGAACTTTTTTTTTTGCTTCCACACTGCCAATATATACAGACCACTCTCTCAGGCCCCATCCCCTAAAAAAATCTCTCAGGCCCCAAACGGATGAACAAACAAGATCTAAGCAAGTTCTTTTTTGTCCATCGCTCCTTAGCGCTTACACTCTACTACTTTAACACGCATATATAGTTGTGATATACCTACCGAAGCAGATCATTGACTAGCTCACGCAGCATCTCGTCGATCACCAAGCCCGCTACCACCACACCGATCGTCCGCTTCTCTTCCTCCTCGCCGACGTGTGACGACCACCGTTGGCCCCGGTCAATCTCCGCGACAAGGTCCTCCCGGCCGCACAGTACCTCCTTGAGGCCCCAGCGAGCCCCCGTGCCTTCTACCCAGTCTTGGGCCAGTCTCGCCGCAGCTTCACAGTTCTCCGTCGTGCCGAGCCTTCGTGCCTCGGCGAAGAAGTCGAGCAGGAGCCGCTCGGAGACGTCTACCCCCGATAAGGTTCTCGTTAGTAGTAGCGCAACGAGATCATGCTCGTCGGGATATATGTGGGCGTTCCGGTGGCCCTCCGGGCGTGACGGTGCTTTCGCCTCATCGGTGTCGGGGCAGCGGTACTGTTCCGGGACGCCGCCGAGGCCATCGGAGGAGTCCAATGCGGCGAAGCGGTCGCCAAGATCGACGGCGGCTATCTCCCCGATGGTCCTGAAGTGTCGCATTTTCTGCTTGAGCTGTATATTTCTCCCTGCAGCACGACGAATGGAAAAAAAATGAGTACGCTAGAAAATCGCAACGACTCCATCATCTATAATTGCAGGTCAAACCGCGGTGAGGTAAACCGGAAATTACTCCGCTGCCTTTCCCCCGACAGTCAGTCACTGGTCCGGTGGGTCCCGCGAAGGGATCCGGGCACTTTGCCCTTTCCGGTCGACTGGACACATCCCACATGATCAGTAGAGAAGCACACGTCTTTTTGCAAAAGACAGACAGAAACAGAGCAGACGTACTCTGTTTAGCTAGCGTGAGACGGCGACGAAGACTTACTCTGGCGGAGCTGCGCGAGGCTGTCGCTGGACGAAGGCGAGCAGGGGCTCCCGGCGCCGTCGTCACTAGTAATTCCTTGAGCGTCCTCCACGACGGCGTCGTCCTCGTCGTCGTCGAACGGGAAGTCCATGACAGCCACCGGGCTGAGCTGCTCCTTGTCGTCTGCCTCCGAGCCGGTGCCGGAGCCGGTCCCTGCCTCCTTCGATCCCCTCTCCATCTCCTGCAACAGTAATTGCACCTCGGTTAGCTAATTTTCGAAAATGCATAACCGCCGTTGGTTAAAGTAGAGGAGTGATGCGTCGCACGGCCAGATCGCCCGGCCGGCCGACCGACCTCGCGACAGGCCAAAGGAGGACAGGGTAGGCGATCAGGTACGGATCACGAGAGCACCGTGCCATGACAAGGACGCACGCCCCCGCTCTCTCGCGCGCCCCCCCTGTGGCCCTGTCTCCGGCTTCCCCGGTGGTTCTGTGCAGCTGGTGCATGGCGATTCCCAAGATACAAATCGCCAAAGAAACAAAAGAGTAATTAAAGATGGACACATGGTGCACGCCGTCGTCGAGCTAGCAGTAGCAGGACGCGCGGCGCCTCACCGACAAAGATCATACTACCACGATACTTAATTTGAACATTGAACCTTGGCAGCAATTGTGGCCACGGCACATGCGACGGTTGCGCACCAAGACAAGGCTCGGTACGGCTACGTGGTTTGTACTACTACACGCGTGCGTGCGGCTGCTAAATAATGCAACCGGCGGGCCGGACCATGCACTGCATGCAGGCCATCACTCACACACACACACACACACACTCCGACCGAGCCGAAGCTGCGGCGCCTACCGCGCGCGGCGACGACTCCGGGACTCGATATGATGATCGCTCTTCCCGACATGCCCGCACTAACTCCGCGTCTCGGCCCTGCTAAATTTATGTTCGTTCGTTCGGTAACCACTGCGTGTCTGCATCTCGGTGACCACAGGTACCGCCCCATGTAGGCACGGACTGTATACGTCGGGCATGCAGCGGGATGAACAGGAACAATCAGGCCCAACACAGAGCTCTGGACACAAGTCTGTAGCTGCAGTACGAGCACCTTTGTCAGTTTTCACCGTATCTATCTACCAGCAGCACGTTTCACTCTCTCAGCTTACTACTGTACTTGGGACGACCAAATTATTTAGTGAAAAGATCCATCTTTTGACTTGAGAAAGGGGCACCGGCACCAGTGCAGGCCGGCCCGTACGTGTTGCCAGCAAGGTAACCATAACTCCCGGGCACAGAGCAGTGGGTTACTGTCAACATAGTTTTACTCTCGTCAGATGTACGTACTTACTTACATCAATTAATAATGGATTACTTTACTCGTTTAAATTAGTGTACCTACTGCTACAAACTCTATGCATGGGATCTTATAAGGAACAGTACTACTACCAATAATCGAGTTGGAGAAATGTCAACAGTTGAGCCCGTAAATACAGCTAGCTCGTCATAGACCTTTCCTTTCCATCGATCAAGTGAATCAACCGGTCGACACAAGTGGCCACAAGATAGCTACCACCGGTATCGTCACGCACGGCTGCACGAATTATACTCAGGGATACGACAAATCTACCGTACACAGGACCACGTTCTGCTGTGTTGCCTCTACTATCAATGTCGTCGCGTGGTAGCTTCCATCCATCGGATACTCGTACATGCATGCATCCATGCACGCACGAGTACTGCCAACGTGCTTTGGTTTGCGAATTGAATACGTGAGGTGGGGTTTCATATGGCAATCCAGAGCTTACGCAAATAATGCAACCACGAACGAAATAAAGCCGGCCGGTGGGACGACGATCAACGCCGGCGGCCGCAACTGAATTGACGCCCAGCTACCGAATTAATCGTAGCTAGCTAGCTGGTGAGCCAAAATTATGCAAGACACACGAACACTACTAAATGCAAGACACACGAACACTAATCTCGGTTACCTCGTGCTCCTGTCCGTCGGTGGTGGCGGTGGTCACGACGGCGTGTAGGCTCTCCGCGGAGCTTCCTGCCGACGAGAAGTCGTCGGACTCTGATTTCCTGTCGGTCGACGACGAGGACCCCGGCGACTCCGACGACTCGGAGTAGTCGGAGATGCAGCTGCTGCTCGTCGTGACCCCCGGCGTCGCCTCCTCGTCGCGCCGCATCCAGCTGAAGCTGCCCCTGAGCCGGCGCGAGAGGCTCCTGATCGAGAGCATGGGGTGCCTCAGGGACCGCGACCTCCCGAAAACGCTGTGCGCCTCGGCCGTCGTCGTCGTCGTCGTCTCGTGGCGTGCCGGCAATGGCGCGGCGACGCAGAGGTGTCGCGGGTAGCACCGGAAACCGGCGGCGCTGCACGAGTCGCAGTCCAGCTCCAGGAGATCCTTCAGCCTCAGCGGCTTCCCCTCCACGCCCGCCACCGCCATTGTCGCTCCCTCCTCGATCGGAGATCTCACTCGTGGCGGGCTAGCAGAGTGAAGCGGAAAACGAACACTGGTCGAGTCGAGTCACCCACTGAGCTATCTGGCCGGCTTTGCTGTGCGTGCCGCGTACTAAGTGCGCTTAGCAGCTGTTAAGTACTCGTACTTAGCTGCGTGCGCGCGCGGCTGTTGCGTGGTAGCTTCCGCCCTCGGGCGCTCGTGCAATATGCGTATAGAAAAATGGGCGAGTTGAAGCTTGTTTTGATGCGATGCGAGAGCAGGTGGAGGTGGAGGTGGAGGTGGAGGTGGACTGTTGGAAGGAGCCGGCAGAGTGGCGGAAGGATTTGCGTGCTGCTCTTAAATACACGCATGGCTCCAAGGGTGCCCAAGTTTTACTTGCTCCAGATCACCAACTATTTCTATCGTATTGCTACAGTTGGAACTTTTCAATTCTCATATAACACGTACCCAATTGGTTCAGGAGGGCTTATGATCGTTTCCACAATTCTACTACAACCAAATGGTATCACGAGCCTCTCCTCTTCCCATCTAGCCGCCGCTGCCGCCGGAGTCCTTCTTCTCCACCGCCGTCGGCCCCTCTCCTCCTACCAAAAACCTCCAAGAAACACCTCTCCCCATAGATCAAAGCCTACACCCTCAATTCCCTTAGGTTTTTTCCTCCTCCAACGACCTTCAACACCCTCCCTCCCGAAACCCTAGATCATGTCGACTTCTACAACCCCACCGCCCACCATCGGTGTTCCACCGGTGACGAAGCTCAACCGCGACAACTTCCTCACATGGCAAACCCAGGTCATGCCGTCCCTTCACGGCGCTCGTTCCCTCGGGTTCCTGGATGGCACCGCGCCCGCGCCGCCCACGACCGTGGACGCTAAAGTTGCCAACCAGAAAAATATCACCATCCCAAATCCAGAGTATGATGCATGTGTAACAAAGGATCAAGCGGTGGTGAGCTTCCTTGTCAATTCTCTTAGTGATGATCTTCTCTCCCATGTCTATGGCCTTGTCCATACCAAGGATGTATGGGGTGCTATACTTGAGCTCTTCTCTACCCAATCCAAGTCCCGAGTTTCCTCGCTTCGTAGAGCTCTCACCAACACACAAAAACTTGATATGACCGCCACTCAATTTCTCACAAATATGAAAGGTTTTGCCTCCAAGCTTGTTGCTACGGGGAAGAAGGTCGATGATGACGAGCTTAAGGACTACATCCACAATGGTCTTGATGGTACTTAAAGCCCCCTTGTTGCCTCTATTAATGCAAATCCAGCTACCACTATTAGTGACATGTGCTCTTAGCATTTATTCTATGAATCTCGTGAAAACATGGTCGTTGCAACGGGTCAAAACACCGGCACGTTCAATTCCTCCATTAATGCTGCTCCTCGCCGCCCCGTTTTTCCAAATAACCCACCACCACAGCCTCCCATCCTCCCTACACCGCCACCTCCATACCATCCCGCCCCGCCACCACAAACCTTTCAGCACAACACCTATGCCCCTGCACCATATGCTCACCCTCCTACACCGCATTATCCTCCACCTACATATGCTCCTATAACCTACTAGCAACCACCACCATACTACCCGCCACCACAACTATACCGTCCACCCAACCCGCCACCACAGCAGCCCCACGGCTACCCAAATCAGGGGCGTCACGACCGCCGGCCTAAGGGGGGCGGCAAGGGCGGTGGGCGCCCAGATCGTGTTGCTAGTACATGGCAGCCCGGTGTTTATTGCCAGATATTGATGAGTGCATATTTGCATCATGTTTTATATTATTATTTTGCATTATAGATGTAGGATCTTGGTATTTTATGGCGTTTGCGCACATCTTTTATGTCTGTTTTCACCAGGATCAGGACAAATGATGGACACAATTCTTGGACCAGTTGTACTAGAGCGAAAATGAGTCAAAAACAACGTAAATCCTTTATTTGGAAAATATCAATAACACTAGAAGAAAACCCGAAGCGAACAAAGTATACAGAAAGTTTAACGACAAACTATACGGCGGGAATAAATTTTCCGGCCGTATAATTCCCGCAGTATAGTTGGCGCCGACACCGCCTCCTCAAATAGTTTCATCCCATGCAACTGGATCAGAGAGACGACATACAGAACACCCATAAATCGCCGAAATCTCACCTCCGGAAGGCATCAGGAGGGGGAACTCATCCACCGAGAATCCATCTTCGCCCTACGCAGATCTAGGAGGCTAAGGCATCGATCTTTATCATCAACACGCTGCATCACCACCATCTCCATCCATCCCATCTATATCTAGTTGATACGTCCAAAGCGTATCTACTTTCTCGAACACTTTGCTATTGTTTTTCCTTTATACTTGTGTGATTTGGATACAACTAACACGGACTGGCGCTGTTTTCAGCCGAATTACCTTGGTGTCTTGTTTTTGTGCAGAAAATAAACTATCAGGAAGTATCTCGGAAAATATGCCAAAAATTATATTTCACCAGAAGATCCACGGAGCTAGAAGAAGAGACGGAGGGGAGGCCTAGGGGGCCCAGACCCACCCAGTAGCAGCCTCGGCCTCCCTTTGTGCCTATAAGTTGCCTTTTGACCTAAAAACCGACGGGGGTTCGATAGTTTTCCAGAAAGAGTTCCGCTCCGTCGCCGCCACCAGAAACCAAGATTCGGATCCAGAAACTCCGTTTTGGCACCCTGCTGGGACGGGGTATTTGGAGAGGATCATCGCCATCGTCATCACCAACGCATCTCCATCAACCACCGATGTTTCCCTCATCCATGAGTGAGTAATCCCCCGATGTAGGCTTGGGGATGGTAGGGATTGGATGAGTTCTATCATGTAATCGAATAAGATCTGTTAGGGCATAGTGCCTAGTATCTCTATTAGTGCTATTTGACTTTGTTGCAACTTGTTGTGCTTAATGCTTGTCACTAGGGCCCGAGTGCCATGATCTCAGATCTGAACGTATGATAGTATTGTTTGTGATCTTATCTGCAAGTTGTGTACACATATCATTGTTCGGATCCAAAGGCCCCAAAGTGACAATAATTGGGACTACCGGAGGGGATGACTGTGGTGTGAGGATCACATGTGTTCACGGAGTGTTAATGCTTTGCTTCGGTGCTCTATTAAAAGAAGCACCTTAATTGCCAGTAGTTCCCTAGAGGCCCCGCTGCCACGGGCTGGATGGACAGAAGATGTTGTGCAAGTTCTCATTGCGAGCACGTATGACTATATTTGGAGCACATGCCTAGAATTGTTCAGTTCTTGGATGCTTGTTATTATTTACCTGCAATGCCCTAGATCTTGAAGTTACATGTTTAGACTCGTCCATGCAACGCCCGTCCATCCATCCATATGCCTATCGCACTCGCATCCTACTATTATCGTTACTATCACTATTGCTACTGTTTCACTGTTGCTGTTACTGTTGCTGTTGCTACTACAAACTTCTGTGAGCAAGAACTATTTCTAGGTGCAGCTGAACTGACAACTCAGTTATTAAGGCTTGCAAGTATTCTTTGGCTCCCCTTGTATCGAATTAATAAATTGGGTAATACTACCCGCGAAGACTGTTGCGATCCCCTATACTTGTGGGTCATCAAGACTATTTTCTGGCACCATTGCCGGGGAGCATAGCTTTATTTGTAAGTTCACTTGGTTCTATTATTGTTCACTACTACTCCTTTCATCATGGGGAAGTCTCGTGATGGAAAGTTCCCTATTTTACCATCCATTACAAGAGGAGGTACAATCCTAAACACCTCTGTTGCTCTTGATTCACCGTCTGTTATAAGTAAGCTTGTTACACTACCACCACATACACATGCTACACACACTGCTACTACTGCTGAGTCTGAAAATGCTTTTGATGCTCATGATCTTACTTCTACTGTGCTTGATGCGAGTGGTTCATTAGGTCCTTTTCTAGATGCTACTATGGTTGGTCTAGGAAATACCGAAACTCCTAGTGAAGACACCATTACACCTGTTAGCTCACCTGAGGCTAGTGAGAGTTATGATATTAATGATGGTTACATTGAGTTCACTGATGATTTTGTTGAAAAGTGCCGAAACACACATGGTACTAGTTCTATGAAGAGTCTCCTTGCTAGACGTACTATTATGCTAAGTTGTCCTCTGATCCTAAGTTTGCCACTTCTCCCATAGATATTAAAGATGAATATTATGATTTATCTCTTGATTTATCTTATTTAGATATTGTTGAGAAAGAAACTTTTTGTGGTATTAAAAATGAGAGTAATGTGGCTCATATGAATGAGCTTTCTACTATGAGTGCTTTATTCTCTGATGATTTTAAGATGCGCAAGTACTTTGTTACTAAGATCTTCCCTTTTTCACTAAAAGGAGAAGCTAGGGCTTGGTTTAATAGATTACCTCCTGGTTCCATTGATAGCCCTGATTGTTTGATTGCTTCTTTCTTCCAGAAATATTTTCCTCCCAGTGCTAGACATGATGCTTTGCAAAGACTTTTTGATTTTAAACAGGGAGAAGAAGAGAAATTGCCTGAGTCATGGAAAAGATTTTGTGCCTTGATTCATGCACATCCTGGATGTCCATTGCCTAAAAATGAGCTTCTTGATATTTACTATAATGGACTAACTGATGATTATAGGACCTACCTATATAGCTTTGCTGATTGTGTTTTCAAGAAAAGGACTCCTACAGATGCTAAAGAATTAATGACTAAGATAAGCAAGACTTATGATGATTGGACTTCAACTGAGCTGAATGCACCTGAGCCTATTACTCCTGAACTAGTTGCCCCTAAACAAATTCCAGCACCAACAACAAAGAAGAGGGGAGTTATTGCATTAAATGATGAAGTGATGAAGGAAGCTAAGAAGTGTCTAAAGGAGAAAGGTATTAGAGCTGGAGATGTGAAGAATCTACCTCCTATAGAAGAATTATGTAAGCCAATTCCCCACTCATCTACTATTGAGGTACACTCTCTCCAACACTTTGATGAAGGTGATATTCCTTATGGTAAGCCTCCTGATCAATGTTTAGAGGAACTTGACACATTTATTGTTAAGCAAGGGTATTTTAATAAACAAGTTCAGAATCATTTATTGGAAAACTCTAGAGCTATCCTTGAGTTGAAAGATACTGTGGAAAGAACTTCTAATGATATTAAAATGCTTTGTAAACACTTTCAAATGGTTCAAACTCAACTTGATCAACTTTCTAAGGTACAAAATGATATGCTAGTTAATGCTTCAGGAGATAAACATGCTTATGGAATTAGAACTAGGAGTGGTATAGCTACTCAAGATCCTTTATATCCCGAAGGACACCCTAAAAGAATTAAGCAGGATTATCAACAAGGTGAATATAGTGGTAGTCCTCGTAAGAGAAAGAAAAAGAAACATAAGATAGTTGAGGAACCACTTGAACCTTCTGTAGATCCTAATAGTATATCTGTCTCTGATGCTGAAACTAAGAGTGGTAATGATAAAAATGAGTCTCCTGAAAAGAGGAAGGTGAGGAAGAACCTGAGAAGCAAACTAAGAACACTAGGTACACAAAGAAAGATTTTATTGCTAATAAACATGGTAAAGACAGAGAACCTTGGGTGTAGAAACCTATGCCTTTTCCAGGTAAGAAACACAAGTCAAAGGAGGAAGAACACTACAACAAGTTTTGTGAGTGGATGAAACCTTTATTCTTGCAAATTCCTTTGACTTATGCTATTAAGTTGCCTCCTTATTCAAAGTATATGAAGGATATTGTCTCTAATAAAAGGAAGATTCCTAATGAGGAGATTTCTACTCTACTTGCTAATTATTCCTTCAATGGTAAGGTTCCAAAGAAACTTGGTGATCCAGGTATAGCAACTATTCCTTGCTCTATTAAGAATAATTATGTTAAAACTGCTTTATGTGATTTGGGAGCTGGAGTTAGTGTTATGCCTTTTTCTCTCTATAAAAGACTCCAGCTAGAAAAGTTGATACAAACTGATATTTCTTTGCAAATGGCTGATAAGTCAACTACTATTCCTGTTGGTATATGTGAGGATGTTCCTGTTCAAGTTGCTCATAATTGCATGGTTCTAACTGATTTCGTTGTACTTGAAATGCCTCAAGATGATAATATGTCTATTATTCTTGGGAGACCTTTTCTTAATACTGCAGGTGTTGTCATCAATTGCAATCAAGGAAAAGTAACATTTAATATTAATGACAAAGAGCACACTGTCTATTTCCCCAAGAAGGTTGTTAAGACCTATTGCCTGAATTCCATTGAAAATATTGAGGGCATCAAGGTTGGAGAAATATATTGTCCCATTCCACAAGAAATTTTTGAAACTATTATGATTGGGACCATTGCTATCAAGTATGAGGTAACATAATCACCTTGTGGAATGCAAAGTTTTGCTTCATATAAGATTGTTTTGGTAACACTTGATCAACCTTGTTAACAAGAGGATTTTAATGAACAAAATAATGTTTCCACTGTGGTTATACTTGCTTTCTTTTTTCCTTTCTCCTTCCTAGTCTTTGCTTTAGCTCTAGTTTTGCTAGTTGTTTGCTTATTTGGGTTTCTTAGAGCTCCTGTAGTTTGGATTTTGGTTTGCTTTTGCTTCTTCTGAAAAACTTTTTCCGGGAGAAAATCAATTTTCATACCCTAAAAAAATGGCCAAAAATAAAGTTTCCCGAAAAATCCCAGAAAATTCAAAATAATTTTTCCTCGAAAAAAGGGGCAGAGTGGCACCTGAAGTGACCCAGGGGGCCACCCCAGGCCTCCACACCCATAGTAGGCGCGACCTACCTAGGGGTGGCGCCTGGGGGGTCTGGCCCACCTGGGGCCCTCCAGGCTGCCTTCTCAAAGCCACCTTCTTTCTCTCTCCCGAAAACACTGGAAAACTTGCTCAAGCTCGAGTTCTTGCTGTTCTTGCTCGCGATTTTCGATCTCCTTGTTCAGCCCATCTCAAGTGCTGATTTTTGGAGTATTTGATTCTTGGTATGTGCCTCCTCCACTTGTCCAATTAGATTTGTGATTGGTAGATTGTATCTTGAGTATTTTGCTGCTATAGGTGACAGGTTGTTTGAGCTTCCATGCTTGTTCTATGCTTAGAAACTTTGTTTTGATGCATGGGTAGTCCTCTAGCAAGTTCCTATAGCAGTTGCTCATCATTTATCAAGTTAGAAATCACTTGGTTTGATGGTTGTTTAAAAATTTCAGAATAGGGAAGTCATGGACCGCCACACCTTTGGTGACATATTTGAGAGTGATGCACCTAGAAGGGCAAGGCTTCCATGGTCATCTACCAGCTCTAGACCCTCATACAATGAGGATCTCATCACTCCGCGATTTGGTGACGAGGGAGATGAAGGGGATGTGCACCCCTCCGCCTTTCCTTGTCAAACTTTCTTGCGAGCTGCTGGGATTCTTAATAATTTCATGACTTTGGTGCAGAGGTCTGGACTAACAAGTTATATGCAGGACGAGAGTGCACAATATGCTTTACTTACTAAAACATTTGTGGAGAGTTTCTCCTTTACCAACAGTTTGTTCAATCCTTCTGTGTCTTTCAAAATTTATGGCAGGGCTCATTCTATGACATTGAAGAAATTTTGCAAGGCCCTAGGACTTGGTACTTCTGGCATCAAACAAGATTACAGCTCTACCTGCTGATCTGTTGGAGATTTACCGAGGAATAACCAATGATGATGACCGTAGAGCTCAGCGAGGGAAGATAAAGAACATCCAACTTCCAGCCATCAGGTATTTTGCCTACTATCTAGCCACCAGTGTTCTTGGTAGGGAGAACACTAGTAATATCTCCAACTATCATCTGGCCTTCTTAGCTGTTGCGCTTAACAATGAGGACAAGTATAATCTTGGTTCTCTCATTGCTCGTCGTCTAGCTACTAAGGAACCCATTTATGGGGGAATTATTGCTACTCGTGTTGATGCTGCCTTGGACATTGCTGTTGATCAACATGATACAGTTTTGGCTCCTCGGAGGCTTGATCTTGCTGCCATGAAGGCGCACCACTTTGTCACCACTAGATCTACTCTTGAGAACTTGGTTTATAGAATGCTGTTTACTGACGAGGAAGAGAGAGAGATCCCTCTCCCCCAAACCACTTTGTTTAGTATTTCTCAGGGACCTTGGTCACGCTCGAAGGCGGAAATGGATGACAACCTGCATTCTCTCAACTTCCATGGGCACTATCAGGAGGAAGCACCATCATACGACCCCCTGTGTATTAAACAGGGGAGGCCTCGAGCTCGTACCAGGATGAGGGAGCTTCCTCGACATACTACGGAGGTGCATCTACTTGGACACCCTGGGATTGAACCCCACTTAGGCCAAAAGCCTAAGCTTGGGGGGAGGTATACCGACGTCACACTCATCTATATATCATGTTCGGTCAGTTCTTTGTATATCCATTGTTTCGTTTTCTTTTTGGTTTTTGTTGCTTCTTTCTAAAAACCCAAAAATGCAAAAAATATTTTTGTTGTTTCTCTTGGTTTTTTTCTTTGCTTTGGTTTGTCTTAAGAGAAAAATCCAAAAAGATTTTTCTTTGTTTGGTTTTCTTTGTTTTTGTTTGGTTTTTCTTTGTTTGCTTGTTCTAAAAAATCGAAAACACCAAAAATATTTGTTGTTCTTCTTTGGTTCTGTGAGTTCTTTGCAGGGTTCAGCTGTCCTCAGTGGATTTTTGTTTCATGTTAATTATTCAAGTCACACAAGTGAAGGTCAATAATGAAGATTAAGACAACTCGAGGTGTGGTAAGAGGCTGGTAACGAACTCTATTTGTTTCATTTTTGTACATATACTCATTATTGTGAGCATGCTTAGCCTGTTTGTGTAAGGTGTATGTCATTATGGATGCTTAGTAGTTCTTGCTTGTCTATGATTAGCTCCAGCTTGCTAATAGTTTGTAGCATGTCATATGAATGTTTGCTTGCATTGTTTTATTCATACTTTGGTATGATATTGTGGTATCCTCCTCTGACTGTTCATATGAATCGACTTGGCACATGCTCACGCATGCATATGATTAATCAATAGTCAGTAAGACTTGATGATTTATTTTGCCTCAGAGTTCTTGTATCACTTTCATGCCATAATAAGTCCTTTTTTGTTGCAAGCATGATTATGACAGCTATTGCTCTCTAGTTTGTCGCTCCCGCTCTTTTGCTAGCCTTCACTTGCACTGAGTACATTCTCTACCTGTGCTTCCAACTCCCCAAAACCAATATTGCCAGCTGTGTCCACCATACCTACCTATTAGCATCATTTGCTATTTCAGTGCATATTCCACATGCCGTGTTTTCTTCCAAAATAAAGTGTTTATCTGTTTTGAGAAAGTTAGTTAGTAAAGCTCTCACGAACTTGATGGCACACTTTATTCCTTGCACTTAATAATTCTGAACCATTATGACTAGTCAGTGAAAGTTATATGCTTGCTAATTATATACCGGGAGTCAGCAGAACCGTGCTGTCACGGGGAACGCTTTCAACACTTTTTGGATATCTCATCCAGTTGATTCCTTGCTCTTTTGTTTACGGATGTCGACGATGTGAAATAAAAGGGGAAGTTGTTAGTTCATGGAGTTTATACATTGTGTTAGAGAAATGCCTGGGCCGCTAGCCTAAGCCATGCTTAATCATGGTGGAAACTTACATCATCACTATAATGAGCATCTATGAAGCGTCCTCAATAAAAAGCTATGCATATGGTAAATAAAAAGATTGCTGAGATGCTCATTGTCTGCTTGCCTTGTCATTTTGGTTATGGGAAAGCTCTTGTACCATGTGTAAGGGGTACCCCGTTGGCGGTTCTCGATGATATGCATGTATTTACAATGACAAGAACTTTCAGGTGACCAAAGTTGAGTAGCATGCGGAGCGACCCTCGTACTCAAGGGACTTGGGATTTCTAGTCTATGGCCTGTCAAGCATATGATTTAGAGTGGACCTCACTTTCACCTTAACCACATGAAGATGTCTATGATAGGGGCAATGAGAGCTCAAAGCTAATGAGTACCTTCCTTTCAGCATTGAGAAGCCTTTCAAACCTTCACAAAACCGTTTTCACAACTTTGTTGTGTCACCACTTATTTTATGAGCACCTTCTTGAGAGCATAGTTGTCATTCTTGTGTTTGTTCTAAAACTTGGTTAATTATGTCATGACTTTGATGCTTGTATCTCTGATATCTTTATCTCTAGTCTTCATGTGAACTTTAGAGGTGCCTTGGCATTATATTGTGCTCTTCAAACAAAGGCAAGCGAGATACCACTCTATCATACCTTATTATGAGCATTGTAATGTTGCTTATGTTTATGTTTCATGCTACTTATTATTATTGAGTTGGTTTCTCTTCATAGCTTGCAATGACTATTGAGTAGACTTAGTTGCATACTCCTTATTATGAATTGTCTAAGCATCTACTCCTGTGCTGAGAATATTTACATCATATGAAGCAAAGTGTTCGTGAAAGTTCTTTTATCGCACTCAGTTTTCAACTGAATTGCTTGAGGACAAGCAATAAGCTAAGCTTGGGGGGAGTTGATACGTCCAAAATGTATCTACTTTCTCGAACACTTTGCTATTGTTTTTCCTCTATACTTGTGTGATTTGGATACAAATAACATGGACTGACACTGTTTTCAGCAGAATTACCTTGGTGTCTTGTTTTTGTGCAGAAAATGAACTATCAGGAAAAATCCTGGAAAATATGCCATAAATTAAATTTCACCAGAAGATCCACGGAGCCAGAAGAATAGACGGAGGGGGCCTGGGGGGCTCAGACCCACCCCAGGCGCGGGCCCACCTGACCCCGCGCCTGGTGGGGGTCTGGTCACCCCAAGCAGCTCCTCGGCCTCCCTCTGTGCCTATAAGTTGCCTTTTGACCTAAAAACCGACGGGGGTTCGATAGTTTTCCAGAAAGAGTTCCGCTCCACCGCCGCCACCAGAAACCAAGATTCGGATCCAGAAATTCCGTTCTGGCACCCTGCCGGGACGGGGGATTTGAGAGGATCATCGCCATCGTTATCACCAACGCATCTCCATCAACCACCGATGTTTCCCTCATCCATGAGTGAGTAATCCCCCGCCGTAGGCTTGGGGATGGTAGGGATTGGATGAGTTCTATTATATAATCGAATAAGATCTGTTAGGGCATAGTGCCTAGTATCTCTATTAGTGCTATTTGACTTTGTTGCAACTTGTTGTGCTTAATGCTTGTCACTAGGCCCCGAGTGCCATGATCTCAGATCTGAACTTATTTTTCAATCATTATGATAGTATTGTTTGTGATCTTATCTGCAAGTTGTGTACACATATCATTGTCTGGATCCAAAGGCCCCAAAGTGACAATAATTGGGACAATCGGAGGGGATGGCTGTAGTGTGAGGATCACATGTGTTCACGGAGTGTTAATGCTTTTCTTCGGTGCTCTATTAAAAGGAGCACCTTAATTGCCAGTAGTTCCCTAGAGGCCCCGCTGCCACGGGCTGGCTGGACAGAAGATGTTGTGCAAGTTCTCATTGCGAGCACGTATGACTATATTTGGAGCATATGCCTAGGATTGTTTAGTACTTGGATGCTTGTTATTATTTATCTACAATGCCCTAGATCTTGAAGTTACATGTTTAGACTCATCCATGCAACACCCTTCCGTCCATCCCTATGCCTATCGCACTCGAATCCTACTGTTACCGTTACTATCACTATTGCTACTGTTTCACTGTTGCTGTTGTTGTTGCTATTGCTACTATAAACTGTTGCTACTGATAAATTTCTGTGAGCATGAACTATTTCCAGATGCAGCTGAACTGACAACTCAGTTGTTAAGGCTTGCAAGTATTCTTTGGCTTTCCTTGTGTCGAATCAATAAATTGGGTAATACTACCCGCGAAGACTGTTGCGATCCCCTATACTTGTGGGTCATCACTAGTCTAGATCTTGTTGTAATTTCCGTACTCGTTGTGGATTTATGGAAGTACTATTCATCTATGATAGATTCCATTACTTTTGCTATAATGTTGATTGCGTCCATGTCTGAGTAGATCATTAGTTCTTGGGGAGATGGAGAAACTGTAGCATGAGATTAAAATAAAATAAATTTTATGATGATATTCATCGTTGTGACCATGTGTTAGATTGTATTTATCTTGATGTTGGGAGAAGTCGACCTGTCAATATTTGCTTCTTGTGGGGACTTGATAGAGGGAACTACTTGTTGGTATACGGAGGCATGTTAGCACTTACAGTGACTATAAAGCTGTTGTCACTCCTTACGTATCAACTTGAGAACCAAGAAAACTCACAGAACACTATCCATGCCATAGTATACGTCCTGCGGGATCAAGTCCCTTAATAACACAGTAATTCAATTGATGTTGATTGCTATCTGCTGTGGTTATAAGGATGATGTGAGCAGTGATTCCTGCTTATTTGTCCAAATACGGAGGTCCTCTCACACATACATACATACAAACATAGTTGAGAATGTTCATGATAATAATATTTACCTTAGCCCTTTATAAATGCTAGAGGTGTATCCACTAATCCCTGAGAACACTTTTTCCCATTGCAGTTTCAAATCCCTTTTACATACGCGATACTTATTTTTTTGTATTTAGTTTACTTCAATTTACTTATTGTTCTCTTATACCCAAAACCCAAAACACCTTTTTACACTACACTCGCATTTTATCTTCTTACCTAGAACTTTATTTTACCATTTCTATTTTAGTATTTACTTTAAGAGTTATTAGACTTCAGACTACTGCTTCATCTGGGATCGATATATTTATTTCGAAACTAGCTACAAACGATCTATGCACTTGCAGTCATCAAATATGCAAGAAGGGGAACCTTGCTAGTGAATGCTGGTGGCGCTATGCAGATGATACTGATGATGATGCCCCTCATGATCACAAGGGCGCCTATGGTGCCTATGGTGTCAACACCAACTGGGTGCTGGATACATGAGCCACCAATCAGGTTGTAGGCCAGCTAAACAAGCTCCAAGTCCATGAACCATATCAAGGACATGATCAAATCCACAATGCTAGTGGACAAGGTATGGAAATTGCTAATATTGGTCATTCAGTTTTGCACACTCTGCACAATTCTCTTCAAATCCGTAACATCTTACATGTTAGCTCCTCCATGAATTTACTTTCTTCTCATAAAATTACTCTAGAAAATAATGCCTTTATTGAGATTCATCCATTCTTTTTCTTGATTAAGGACAAGGCAATGCAACAAATCCTGTTTAGAGGCCCCTGTCATGGTGGTCTCTACCCTCTGGTTCCCGTGTCCTCAGATTACTCCACGCATGCATTGGCCACCATCAAGCCTTCATCCTCTACATGGCATCTTTGTCTAGGGCATCTGTCTACCTTTATTGTTCAGCAAGTTCTTAGAAAAACAATCCCCTTATACCCTAGAAATAAATTCTTACATATGTGATCCATGCCAATAGGCTAAGAGTCATCAGTTACCCTACCATGTTTCTACTAGTGTTTTCACTATTCCGTTGGAACAAGTGTTTTCTGATGTTTGGGTCCTGCTCCTCTGTCTCTAGGAAAACATGCATACTATATAAGCTTTATTGATGATTTTAGCAAATTTATTTGGATATATCTTCTCAAAAGTGTTCTGGTGTATATCAAGTGTTTCTCAATTTTCAACAGTATGTTGAGCGTAAATTTGACAGGAAAATCATCACTATGCAAACTGATTAGGGTGTTAAATATAAAAAAACTTAATGGTTTCTTTCAAAAGTTTGGCATTACTCATCATGTTTCATGTCCACATGCTCACCAACAAAATGGGTCTACTAAACGCAAACACTATCACATTGTTGAGGTTGATCTTGCTTTACTTGCCAATGCCTCCATGCCTTTAAAATACTGGGATTGTGCTTTTTTTATAGCAACCTTTCTTATTGATCTCATTCCATCCAAAGTTCTTAACTTTGGAACTCCTACGGAAAAACTCTTTCACACCAAACCAAACTATGACTCTCTTCGTGTTTTTGGTTGTGTATGTTGGCCCAACTTACGTCCCTACAATAAGCACAATCTTTCTTTTCGTTCAAAACGATGTGTGTTTCTTGGATATAGTCCACTTCATAAAGGAGTCAAATGCCTTGATATAACCTCCGTACATGTCTATGTGTCTCGGGATGTTGTCTTCTATGAGAATGTTTTTCCTTTTGCTGCCCTACATCCCAATGCTGGTCGTCGCCTTCGTGAAGAGCTTCTTCTATTCCCTTTCGAATCATCATCCTTGGTAGACAAAACTAGGGGTGAGCACACTAATGACCACTATTTTCATATTGTTCCTACTGTTAATCCTCTGCAGGCTACATCTGATAACATTTCTACAAGTTCGGCTGAAGAAACGACATCGAATTCAGGAGAAAATACTGCTCAAAACACATCAAATAATGAACGTGGAGACACTGCCACTACATGACAAGAAAACGCGGCCTCCGATGCTGATTCTGGGGACAAATCCTCCTCGGATCGCCCCCACTTGACGCTGGCGCGACTCCGTCTAGGCGTGTGCGCCTGGGCGAGTCCTCGCATGCCACGTCGCCTGCCTCCGGGTCCACTCCTTGAGAAACCGTGTTGCCCGCGTCGCCTCCTACCTCTCCGCGTCACAGCCATGGGGAGCACGCCACGTCGCCCACCGAATCTCCTCGGTCCCCGACCCCCACGACGACACCGCCTCGGTCCCCGACTCCCGCGTCTGAAGAAAACACGTCACGCGCATCGGCCGACCAGGAGGAATCTGTTGATTCCCTAGTTTCCTCGCTAGGATCTTCTGTGGCAAGTGAAGTTGCATCTCCTCCTGCTGCAGAACTGCACACTCGTCTACAAAAAGGTATAAAACAACCAAAAATTCATACCGATGGCACAATTCGTTGGGCATTGTTCACATCTACAGGAGAACCTGAAAACTTAAAGGAAGCTTTAACTGATGAAATTGGAGACATGCCATGGAAGAAGAATATTGTGCTCTTATGACAAATCACACATGGCACCTTGTTCCACCGAGCTCCAAAAGGAATTTAATTGATTGCAAATGAGTTTATCGTATCAAGAAAAATGATGATGGTACAATTGACAGATATAAAACTCGTGTTGTTGCAAAAGGCTTTAAGCAAAGGCATGGAATAGACTATGAGGATACCTTTAGTCCTGTTGTTAAAATTGCTACAATCAGACTTGTCCTATCCATATCTATTTCAAAAGGTTGGAGTTTAAAGCAGCTAGATGTCAAGAACGCGTTTTACATGGTATTCTGGAAGAGGAGGTTTATATGAAACAACCACCTGGTTTTGAGTCCTTTTACTAATATAAATTTTATTTGCAAACTTGACAAAGCTCTCTATGGACTAAAACAGGCACCAAGGACATGGTACTCACGTCTCAGTGCTAAACTCCATACTCTTGGCTTCGTAGCTTCTAAAGGAGATACATCTTTGTTTCTGTTTAATCATTCAGACATTCAGATATTCCTTCTTATTTATGTTGATGATATTATTGTTACAAGTTCCTTTGATGCTGCAATAACATCCCTTCTCAAGAATCCGAGTCATGAGTTTGCTCTCAAGGATCTTGGCAATCTTCATTATTTTCTAGGTCTTGAGGTTCACAAATAGCACAATGGGCTTCTCTTGAATCAAGAAAAGTATGCTACAGATCTTCTGAAACGTGTTGGCATGCAGGATTATACAATCTGTCCTACACCTCTGTCCACTACAGTCACCTTGTCACTCACGTGATGGCGCTCCACTTTGTCCTGAGTATAGCACTCATTACAAGAGTATTGTAGGAGCTCTTCATTATTTAACTTTGACACGACCATATTTATGTTTTGCAGTTAGCAAGGTGTGCCAGTTTCTTCATACTCCTACTACCACTCATTGGACAACAGTAAAAAGGATATTGAAGTAATGGTACACGAACAGTGGGTCTTACTTTTTGCCAGTCTCCATCTACACTTCTTAGTGCTTATTCAGATGCTGACTGGGCTGGAGATTTAGATGATAGATGCTCTACAGGAGGTTTTGCTATTTCCTTGGTTCTAATCTTATATCATGGAGTGCCAGGAAATAGCCTACTATATCTCGTTTCAGTACTGAGGTCGAGTACAAAGCTCTCGCAAATGCTACAACTGGGCTGATCTGGGTTGAGGCTCTTGTCAGAGAATTGGTAATTACACTTGCTGAAAAACCCTGTCTCTGGTGTGATAATCTTGGTTCTACTTTTCTATCAGTCAATCCATTTTTTCATGCTCGGACTAAACATATTGAGATTGATTTCTACTTTCTTCGAGAACGAGTTGCTAATAAACAACTTGATGTCAGGTTTATCTCCAGTAAGGATCAGATAGCTAATGGTTTTACTAAATTACTATGTTCCAAGAAACTAGATGAGTTTAAGCGTAATCTAAATCTTTCTAAGCTTTAGATTAAGGGAGAGTGTTAGAGTTTCTATTCTTATATACATACGGTGTGGAGTAGTACTCCACCCGTATACGTATATGTCTTTGTATTGCCACCGGTGGGACTTTTCCACCCTCATATAACACGTACCCGATCGGCCTAGGAGGACTTATGATCGTTTCCACAATTCTACGACAACCAACACTCGCAAATGCGAGGGCACGATCTGTAGTGTGTTGAAAGTGATTGAGTAGCCAATTTACGATTTTATGATTATTCAAATTATTTTATAGGAAGTAAAAACATTCTATATATAGTTAGCGTAAACATAGTGCAAAAATAAACACTATATCTTCGTGCACCATTTGTTAACCATCTTTAATTTCTGGGCATTATGATAATTCTATTTTGAAAACACCATGTGTGTAATCCTTTGTGATGTTTTTGAGATTTATCATTCAGATCAGAATCATCAATATTTATATGTAAAAACAAAATTTTATATATTTTTTTGCATCTAGTAATTAGGTTCTACTTGATAAAATACCACATGATGATTATACAATCTTTCTAATGGATACGAAAATAAATTTTCTTAATGAATCAAATAAAAATATTTTATCCTCTGAAGCCAACTAAACAATAAGAGTTTTATTTTCATGTGATTTTCCCACCTCATTTACTCCATTCTGAAACATGTGATGGTGCTCCATTGTTTCTATAGTCAAAGAAGTTTTAATAAACTTCTCTAGAACGTCATTTATTTGAAAATGAGACAATATTAGATGTCTATTATCCTTGACTCCAACATAGTTGCGCCAAGCTCTTGCTCGCATGTATATGTTATGCAATATGCTATGACTACACAAAATTGGCAACATAGTTTCTGGATCCTAGCTAGTCGTCGATTTGATGACCATGTCCTTTTAAATTGTGTAGGATTAGGAAAATTTAAGTTGATACAGAAGAGTATGTTTCTAGTCACATCATAAGAAAACGTGAAAGTTTGTGATCCACGGATACCAGTATTAATTTTCCTTAGTCGTATCAATGTTTTCCCTTATGAAAGCACATGCCAATTAGCTACTTAATGGGTCTATGCATCTAAATGTCTCTATCTCTACTATCCCTATGTATGTGTACGTTCCATGAATGCAATTTTTCCACTGAGTAAACGGAAATTCTTGGTGTTGCATATTAGAACTTATAATAGCCGACTTCACTCATTGTGCTCAATGAAAGGAATGAAATAACCTTTAATAAATAATATTTAAATTAGAATAAAAATATTGAATGTACCCAAGCACGTCTGGTGTCAATTAATTATCTTATGGGTGACAGTCAAGATAATGTGCATTTCAATCATCCAATCGAGTTCACCTAGGGACACTGACTCGTAAGGTCTTTATGTTTTATTGGGATATACTACTATTGAACCAAAATTGAGATTAACTAAAAATAATTAAGGTAGGGCAGGTGAATCAGGGCCTAACACCTCATTTTTGAAAGGCATAGTCGATGGCAAAGTACCAACTATTCATGCAACGTGTTCCACATCTCGGTTCAAGCTAACCCAGATTAATCCGATTAACGACAATTCTGACGACGGGGGCCTATGAGAGCATACTCTATTGGTCAGACGTTACTATTCGGAGTGCATGCCGTCCATAAACCTTTCTCTCTTGGGCTCAAGCTTAGTGTTTAATCTTCTTGATCAATGATGAAATGCAGATCTTCTTGATCAATGATGAAATGCAGAACTTTTTTTTTGCGTGGACCCGTTCAAAAACTAATGGCACACACACGCACACCCACCAGGGACGGCTACGAGCATAGTAGGTATAAATTTCGTTGGTCCATGCACCATGCATGGCCGTACGTTGGTAAGCGAACCTGAACAATCTAGGACCGATATATCAATCCTGTTCGATTATTGGTTTGGTTGTGTCTTGTACTCGACGCCACTATCTAGCGAGTACGAAGTACGTTCAGAAGTGGTCACACAGAGTACTAACGGATGAAACTACGGCAAACCTTTCTTGATACTTGGCCGAGAAAACCAACTTTTAACCCAGAACTGCTCTGGACGAGAAACATCGGTGGTGGTGGACGGGACCGAAATTGTCAGCAAGATTTCAGCCACGAAGTTAAAGCCGATCGATCTCTAGGTTGGAGTACGTGCAGATCGACTAAATAACGCTAGACATTTCTTGTCTGTAAGCCTGCAGAAAAACTCATATCTAGGCCGGCGTGTCAGCCAAGTTGCCGATCGCTCTTGTCCCCGGCGATTAAAAATTAGAGTACGGAGACCCTCGAACTTTCGGCGCGGCTTCCACGGCTCCGCCGCGATCGAATCGAATCACCTCCAGACATTGACACTCGTTCGGGTCAAGTATAGTTGACCTGTACGCGTGGAGGGAATATATCCTTGCCGCGACTCTCTCTGGGTAGTATATATCGAGATCGGTGCTCTCCAGCTGTGCCCCCGTGATGCTCTTCGCCTGCTAGAGTGCTAGGGGGGGGGGGGGGGGGGGGACATTGCGCGACGCCTTGTCTCCTCCGTGGTTTCGTCCGGCTAGGCAACGTTGGGTACCCGTCCCGATCTTTACCCAACACGATGCGAACTGCCAGTAGTACCTCAGTACTCCGTGTGATGGCAGCTTCAGGTTTTGGGAGGCCCCCAGCCCCGTGCGTGCTAGCCAGATCGACGAAACTCAAACTGAATCGGCGGCACCGAGCGAGCCACTGAAACAGTCGCGTGAGCAACAGCGCCGGAACAGAACCATGCATGATGGATGCATGCCTGCCTGCCTCATGTCGCCACTACCCCTTGCCTCCTCCATCACAGACGTACGGCTCAGCAATGTGACTGTACATCAGTACAGATGACCTGGCAGGCAAGGATCTAGGATCTTGCAGGACGGCAAATTTCACCACCGTCGCTTTGAGAAATTAACAATTAACCATCCGTGCGATTCGCAGGATCTAGTGAAATTACAATACTACTGCAAGAGCAGCCTTGTAATTACAGCTGTAATAACAGGTTAATCACGCGTCCGGGTATGCTCAGTTTCCCCGCTGCTTCGTGTCGTTTTGGACAGGGCCACGACGCCACTGCTTGGATCGATGCCATGTAGTACTACAGCTGTAAGTCGCCGCGTAGGTTACGGTATCTGGAATAGCTGTTTGCAGGTTTAATCTACTCCATGGAGCTCTTGTTTAAGACTATTTTTGTACCGTTGCCCACGATTATGCGGTGATTACAGTACGCGTCAATTCGGAGAGAAGATGCTTCTTTGGGTCATCTTGGTTGCGCCACGCAACGTCTTCAAATCTTGGGCCCCTTTATTTCGGAGTGACTTCGCCTGAAAACAGCAAAGTTTTTATCCACTAAAAAAAAGAAAATATTTTTAAGGATGTATTATTTTGGTAAAAGAAAATCCACCATCACTCGAATGAAAATGTATACAAGATTCGGTTTGTAAAACCTCTAAAAAACTCTTTGTAATCAACAGAAAAGGCAAATCTTTTGGGCCTTGTTTAAAAAAACAACGGCAAATCTATTCCTAAAACGGTCGGTAGATGGCTAAACTCGGCGGACTAACTTTTATATTTCATTACGCGTAGCTTCAGACGTGAAGTGTGCAAATTCTGCCGCTAAATAATGACAAAACGGATCAGAACTAACTTAGAATCAAACCAAAAACTTAAAATAACTTATAGATAAAACCGTTTGTTCGATTTAGGATCCGCTTTCACCGTTGGACTAGTCGCGACGAGATCTTCAAAACTAGATCTCATGTTGATATGTTTCGATGGAAAAAAATTTGGACCAAAAAGTTATCCACCCTTAACACATGAGTTATTCACCCTATAATACATAAGTTGTCCAACATATAAACGTGTTGGGTATAGACGTTCTCGCATACATGTTGAGCAAGTTTAATTGGAGCGTGATAGACTAGTTGTTAGGGTATTGAGACTTTATTGCTATCAATGCGTTAGCGTCGACAAGCAATGAAGTATCCTAAAACCCTTCTAGGCTTCGTCACCCCTTGATAGCGCCAACTGACGACAAAGTCGAACCGGTTAAGGGTTAAGTGTCACGTTGTTCACTACGGCTTACTGTGGTGGATAGTTGGGACATAAGACCCCATTTATTTATATTGTATGCAAAAAGCTTAAATTTAGTTCCTTTAATGAAATTATGTTTGATGTTTCATGCGGTGGACTTTCGAGATTGAGTAATCCGTACACTACGAGAGCGACGACGAGCAACGAGGCCGTGCCGTTAGAATAACATTTTATATTCTGTTCGTAGGTAAATTTTTATAGCGGTGGATAACTTATATGTTATTGGATAGATAACTTACATACTGAAGTCTGGATAACTCTCGTGTTACTGATAAATAACTTATGGGTAAATAAGAAAGTTACCTATCTATAACACACGACTGTGGGTAAATTTTGTAGTAGTGGATAACTTACATGTTTTTGGATGGATAACTTATATGCTGAAGCCCGGATAACTTATGTGTTACGGGTGGATAACTTTTGGTAAAAAAAAAGTTGTCAAAACATACGAACATGGGATCTAGTTTCGAATATCTCGTCTAACGGTGAAAACGGATCTTAATTCGAACAAACTGTTTGACCTAGAAAATATTTTGAATTTTTGTTTTGAATTCAATTGGCTAATCGATTTTTGTCTTGTCCCACGTTCGGCTGGTATCGGAACTCCGTTCGGTTTTGCAATTCATAGAACGGTTGCCAGGTAGTAAAGTCTAAAACAATATGAAAGAAAGAGAGAAAGATAGAGTAAGTACTAAAGTACAGCTTACTAAAAACAAGCCAACTCGTAAAGTTGACTAGAGATGTTAAGGAGCTGTTTGGTTTAGAGGATATCGTTTAGGGGATAATAAAGATATTCCAAACCACCTCGCTACGGATAGCCAATTTTTCTGTTTGGTCAGATAGGATGAATGGTAGGTAGGCATAGTCATTTTTGTGTTTGGTTCAAGGTTGAAGAGTGGATGAGTCGAATGTGGTCACCTCTTTGATTGATGTGGTGAGAGTACCCTATGAAATAAATTGAAGCGAGACATGCATGCTAATTGTAATTTGGAGAAATAATTCTAGTTAAGAAATCGAGCATTTTTTTTTAAATAATACATTTTTTTATTGATTTTCACAAATAATACGTAAATTTGGCAAATTTCAGTTCTGTCGGTCCGTCGTCCGTTTAACGGACCACAGAGCGCATTCGTCGGTTGAGCAGACGACAGGTGGTGTCGTCCGTTGAGGAGACGACGCCCCTGAGCTTCGGCTGTTCGCCAGACGAACAGGTTGATCGTCTGTTGAGGAGACGACAAGTGCTGTCGTCCGTTGAGGAGACGACGCCCCAGTGCTTCAGCCGCTAAATAATCGACAATACTGCCGCTAAATAATCGTCCGCTCCTCGGCAATCCTTCCCGCCGATTTTTCCCTCCGGTACTCCCCGCTATTTTTTCCCGCCGATACTCCCCGCCAATTTTTCCCGCCAGTAATCTCCGCCCTTTGTTCCCGCCACTACTTCCCGCCCTTTTTCTCCCGCCACGACTTCCCGCCCTTTTTTCCCGCCTATTCGGTTCGGTTCGTCTATAAATCCGGGCAACGGGATGCATCCTTTAACCCAGTTCATCTCTTCCTCCTCTTACTCTCTCATTTCCCTCCTCTCCTCTTGCTCTCGCATTTTCCTCCACTCCTCTCCACTATGACCGACGTGTCTCCCTGGCCTGTAGATATGTCCATTGGGCTTTTCTTCATAGCCAGAACTGTTGTGATAGGCGATACGTATCCCGACTGGGATACGTTGGTAACAAACCATGATGCTCTCGTTATGCTTGGTAAGTCACTTCATCGAAAAGGGTGGAAACTGAAGACCCCAGATCAGGTGCAGCGAGCTTGTCGATCCGAGCAAGGTGGGACAAGCTCACCTTGGTCCGGGACAAGCTCAGCATGATGAAGCGGATGCACCTTGGTCCTGGATAGAAGATAGCGAAGATGAGGATGATATCTTCATGCCGCCACCCGTTGGAAGCAAGGCAAGAGCTGAGTGGGACAAGAGGCAAGAGAAGAAGAAAGAGCAGGCCAAGAAGAGTCAAGCTGACATGACGGAGCAGGTTGTGGCACGTAGGCCCTGGATAGAAGAGAGCGAAGATGAGGATAATATCTTCATTGCCGCCACCCGTTGGAAGCAAGGCGAGAGCTGAGTGGGACAATAGGCAGGAGAAGAAGAAAGCGCAGGCCAAGACGAGTAAGTGCGAGGGATCGTCCAAGGGAAAGTGCGAGGCATCATCGAAGGGAAAGGGAAAGGCATCATGCTAGGGATAGATAGGACTCTAATTTATGTACCGCAAGTTATGTTGAACTATATTGCAAGTTATGTTGAGTAGTTTGTCGAATAAAATCATGAAATAATAGAATGATGTCTTATACATAGATAGGTAAATGACTGATACATAAGTAGATATCACTGGTGTCGACGACGAGGTGGCGGAGGCCTCGGTGTACTCCATCCATATCTGTGGGGTGGCATCACATCACGACGAGGTGCAGTTGACCCTTCACCTTGATCCTGTGTATCTTGTGTGGGGATAGGTGGTGGAGTACCTGGCTGATACTGGCCAAACCAGTCTACCTGCTCGTGCTGTGTCTGCTGATCACGGTCGTTGCTAGTGTCTCATGTAAAGGAGTCTCCTGCTAGTGTACAAGAAATTAAGTACTGAACAATGTCATACTGCATCTAACAATAGTAGGAAGGACACACTTACCATGAGGATGAGATTGTGGTCGATTAGCGAAGTCCATGTAGGGGTCGTAAAGCGTATTCTTGATGCTGCCATTGTTCGAAATGTCTGGTTCTGCTGCAACTGGTCGATATTAAACTGCGATTGCTGCCACGGGTCAGAAGTAAACTGTGGTTGCTGCCACCCCGAGCCTCCAGCCTGGTCTGGAGGTGGTGCTCTCGGCGGCGCCTGCTGTGAGAGTCGTGGACGAGGCCCGTAACGGAGTGGTGGAGAAATATGCTCCTCGTGCCATCCCGAGCCTCCATCATGGTCTGGAGAAGGTGGCTGCTCCATGGATCGACGTGGGGCGCGCTCCTCCACCGAGTGACGCGGTGGGCGCGGCTGCGTGGATCGACGTGGGGCGCGCTCCTCCACCGAGTGACGCGGTGGGCGTTGTGCTTCTCGGTGTTGAACGGCGTTTGAGACGCTGGTGCACGTGATGGATGCGTAGATACGCCGCAGCTTCTCCTCGACCCGTCGGGCAAAGGATCGAGCTGGCGACGGGCACAAGAGGAACGTTCGGCGATCGTCCGTCTTGAGCCACCTCAGTCTGGCTCCCGTCATATCGGCCTGCATTTGTCTCATAGTTAGGTATGCACTACATAGGCACTCATGTTGATTATGCTCTAAATAAAGTACTTACCGCTGACTGTCTGGACTCCAGTGTTGACTGGGTAGGGTATATCTCATCGTCATGTGCGTGTGGAATGGGACGTAGCCGTGTCATCGACATGTACCTCTGTAAGTATCCGTGGAATAGCTCCATATCAAACGGGCCAGCGTGCCACACTTGTGTTGGTGCATTCTGCCACTCGTTGACGTAAATCCCCACCAGTTGGAGCCATTGAGTGGCGGTCTTGCTACTTTTCCGAGAGTACCTGTTATTAGAATTTGTTAGACCATCATTAAAGAACATAGATGAAGTATAAGACGCATTCCTTATGTACATATATTTACTTACGCGTGCACGACATACGGAAGGGAACATCCGGACGCGGGGATCTACCATCGCAAAGACCAAAGCGCATGGCCCTCTGTTGAGACATCTCCTCAACTTGGCAATCAAAGATGATCTTCGATGTAGTCAGCCAAGACTCTCGATCTCTAGTGCACATAATAGATAACCCGCCGGATATCGTATTGTGTCGTGTCTGCAGGGTGTCGGCTCCCAAATCACGACATCCTCTTTAATTGTGTGGAACTGCTCACGAGCGATGGATAGCATCTAACGACTTGCTCTCCGTGAAACGACCTTTGCATGACAAAATAGTTGTTAGTAACTTTCATATTGTAGTACCAGAAGTGCAATTTATTAAGACATTACACTGACCTTGCGACGGGTCCAGTGAGTGCCAAATGTAGGCAAATCAATTTGCTCTTCGTCGAACAGCAGGTCAGAGTGGTAGACAATTGTTTCATATTCCTGGTTGCCGACTATTTGGTTGACACTTACATCTGGACGGCCGATAGAGAACCTCTCCCATGACCATAGTTGCAGCAACAATGGGCATCCTAGCAAGGCAGAACTGTCCTTGGTTAACTGGCAAGCATTGCACATACCTCGGTACGTAGCTGCTAAGACAGCTGAACCCCAACTCCACTGTGTGCATTCTTCCTGGCACGTCGCCTCCGCGATCCCTCTAGCAAAATGGATGTATCGCGCACTAATGGTCAACACGTGGTTCTCAGTGAACATCACCTTCCCGAGCAGCCACATAATATATGCCTCCAGGCTGCGTGTAATCTGTGGCGCAGTCATCGGAGTGGCCGGGAACCCAAACCTCTGTATCTGCATTGGCAAATAGATCAATTTTCAGTACATGATACTTCTCTAACAAAATAGAACAAATAAATGAAACACACCTGATACTGCTCCAACTATCCACACATATTACAAATTTAAGATATAGTTCCACACATCTAGTTTCTTCCTCTGCCTCTTCTTCCTCGGCTGCCACGTCCACGAGGAGCAGCTCCACCAGTCCCGAAGATGTGGCAACTGGTGTCTATATGACCAAATTGATTACACATAAAACATTGCCTAGTAGGGCCTCCGGCTTCAGATTCATCCATATCATTACGGATGCGGACACATTGTCGCCTTCCTCTTCCTGTCCTCATCAGTTCAGGATCTGGGATGTAAACCCTTTCACCTGGATTTACTTTATTCAAATTTCCCCATGCCCTATATCCCATCATCTCGCCTGTCCACGTATTGACCACCGCGTCCTTAAGGAAATAAGGAGACACAAACGAGATCGCATCCATACCCATCAGCCCGCATGCAGCTAGTACATGAGAGCAAGGCAGATGCAACAGCTTGGGTTTATTGCACGTGCACTCACACGTTGGCCAGGCTTCGTTGCCTATCCTCACCTCCTGTGTCTTTACCTCTTCTCCTGTTCCAATCCGGTTGGAAGGGAGGCGTACCTCGAACCTTCTTTCCTGATTACCGATGGCGATGACATGCATGGACCGAGCCTTCTCCATCTTGGCATCCATGTAATGCATGATCTTTGAACAATACCTCGTGTTTGGGTTGTTCATGATATGCATCTGAGCCATCTGGAGTCTGTCTCTGAAATACTTCAGAGTTCCGGTGAAAATACACTCCACAATGGCTGTTAATGGTAGAGCCCTACTTCCTCTCAAGACAAAGTTGTAAGTTTCCAGATTTGTAGTCATGACACCAAACCTAGCACCATGAGTGTCATGCAGCAGAGACCACCTCTCTACAGGCTCGTGTTGTATCCATTCCTGAAATTTTTTAATCCTTCTGCCAGGCCTTCTCCTAGTACCGGGTTGGTCAAATCCTGGCAAGTCACAAAGGGCAATGGGTTCTTCCTCCGGTGGTGCTGCTCCTGTTGTTGCCTGTGCAGCTAACGTCGCTGCATGAGCCGCGACCGCTGCTGCTCTAGCTGCTCTCCTCTGAGTCACATGTTTTTAGTGAAGTCATCAAGATAGCCACGACACTTGATATACTTCCACTCTTGGTTCTGCTTGCAAAGCTTCTTGAATAGGTTCATAAGAGCCTTGTTCTGAAATGAGAAAAATTGGCCCCTAGATGCCGCATGCACCAACGACTCTGCATGTCCAGCCATGGAGTTACTTCATCAGGAGTGGGCTGTGTGAGCTTCTTTATCACGCTTAGTATACCTGGATGCCTATCATGAAGCACGCATACATTCGGTGTATCTCTCACAATTGCTATCTTCAGCTGCCTGAAAAACCATACCCAACTCTCGGTGTTCTCGCTCTCCACGAAAGCAAAAGCAAGTGGAACCACTTGATTGTTTCCATCTTGGCCTATGGCAGTCAATATCTGACCCCTATACTTGCCAGTGAGAAATGTACCATCCACACAGATGACTGGTCGACAGTGAGTGAAAGCTTCTATGCATATAGCAAATGAGAAGAACACTCGATGAAGTACCCTCAAATTAGGTTCATGTGGCAATGTAAAGTGTTGGATGTCCACGTAGGTGCCTGGATTCCTAGCCTGCAGTGTCTGGAGCATCCTAACAACATACATCATACCCGTCTAAACGAACCAAACCTTGCCTCCAGTGCCCTTTGCTTAGTCCTCCAAGCCTTCCCGTATGAAATATTGTAGCGGAATCTGACAGAAACTTTGTTAATGATAGCTTTCACCCCATGGCTTTGCCCTCCACTATCTCTGTGTACAACAGTCTAGCCAGGAGGGTTGACGTGAGGTTACGATGGTCCTGAAGGACACTTTCAAGTGTGCATGTGTGCATCACAACATCGGTGACCTTCCAGTTTGTGTCATACCCAGGGACATGGGCATGCACCCTTGCAGGACATCCAGCTTCCTCGCAAACCAATGTCAAATATTGTTGTGATGATACCTTCGTTTTCATGACCCGTTGCATGGACATTGACCACTCAACAATTGCTTCCTGCAGATGTCTCTTGCTAGGATATAATGCACCCAGAGAGATGTTGTTCGCGTGATAATGCCACGCTGAATCATGCCCATCGTTCACAATCATTGTTGTTGTGTTGTCATTATTCCATGATGCCGGAATAGGTTGGCCGATCTCTTCTTGATCAGACTCGCCAGAATCATCAGCCGTATCCTTTGTTGCCTTACGAGTCTTCGACTTCCATTTGATGTTGCAACAAACCATCATATATCTCGTCCTCATCAGCTTCACCACTGAATATGTCTTCCCCTAATCCTTCACCACCGTCCTCTGATACATAACCATCACCCCCGGTGTGTGCATAGCTACTGTGACCTGATTCATACCCGCCGCCACCATCTTGGCCCTGACTACTCTGGCCATGATCATAACTACCTCCAGCATGACCGGTCTGACTACTCTGGCCATGATCATAACTACCTCCAGCATGACCGGTCTGACTACTCTGGCCATGATCATACCCAGCCTCTTTCGCCACAGGTAACACTAAGAGACTGGGGTTAACTTCTCTTTTCTGGCAAGCTTGCATAAATTTGACCCATTTCTGTTGCGCTTCTATTGGCCTTAAATAAAAATTAGGGGTTTGCCTTGACTTAGTCCATAAATCATGCACACCGACAATATGGGTAGGAGGGAGCCCTAAACGAACACATAACCAATCCTTCAACTGAGTAACGAGCACTGTTTCAGGATTCTGAAGCACTTTATCCATAAATCTAAACTCGCTCAAATCAACTCTGTGCTGGTTTATTCTGACGGAACTAGGACCATACAAGAACCTAAACACTACATTATTTGACATGATTTTCGACCTAAAAAATACCAAAAATAGTCAAAAACAGGTACATTGACACATAATACTCTACAAATATCTTGCATCTAACAGACCCCATCAAACACTACCTATGAACATACACACATGACTGCAATAAGCAAGAAATTAGGGTTTACCCTTGAAGCGTGCGAAGTCCTGCCGTCGTTGCCTCGAGTCAACGGATCAGCACCTCCACCATGCACTTTCCTCAAGTCTCAGCACCAGCCTCCACCATGGCCATTGCTCAACAAGAACACCACCAGATCCCTCCACCAAAACGCCTCAAATCACTACACCAGGCTATTCCATTAGTAGATCGGGACTCTACTAGCTTGCTAATGTGTTAGAGCAACGAGTTTGGATAGAAATCTAGGCTACAAATCGGTGCAACGGCTGAGAAAATGAGAGCAAGCGAGAGAGGAAGAAGAGCTAGAGAGGAGCTAGCAGACGCACGAGCTGGAAATGAGAGCACCCAGACGACGGGCACGGGTGGGCGAGCTAATATAGCTGGGGCGCGTCGTCCGTTCAAGGGACGAAAGGCGAGTCGTCCGTTCAACAGCCGACGCGGCTGAACCCCTGGCACCCGACAGCTCGGTCGTCTTTTGAAGAAAAGGAGACAGCGCCGTCGTCCGTTGAACCGCCGACACGGCTGATCCCTGGCACCCGACATGTTTGGTCGTCTTTTTAACAAAAGACGACATGTTGGTCGTCTGCTCAACCGACGAAGGCGCTCTATCGTCCGTTCAACGGACGACGGACCGACAGAACTGAAATTTGCCAAATTTGCGTATTATTTGTAAAAATCAATAAAAAAAATGTATTATTTAAAAAAAATTAGCCAAGAAATCCTCGTCGATCATTTGAAAAATAAAAACACAAAAATCAGTGACACTGATACTTCAACACATATATTGGTATGAAAAGATTGTGTATACACGGACAAAACAAGTACACTCCGACACAATTTACACCATATAGCCGAAGACGAGAGATCAGAAGCTAGCTAGCTGAAGGCGAGAGATTAGATTAGCTGAAGGCGAGAGATTAGAAGCTTTTTTTTCGAATTGAGAGATTAGAAGCTAGCTAGCTGGCTGCACACAAGAGAAATTAGCTAGCTCGGCTACCCACCCACAAGTCCGTCCCAGTACGGCCTTGTTCGGTTCACCCCATCCCGGTGGGGTTGCATCCTAATCTCGCCCGATCCACGTGGGTCGTCTAGTCCGGGGATCAATCCCGGCCCGTCCTGAGTAGGACAATAATTTACCCCCTCCTTTGTTTCAGGGCCGTCCTCGTTTTACGTGTTTTTTCTTTGACCAAGAATTAATCTAAATATGTAAAGAGTTTTGGTATAAAACTAGTATTACTGGAAAGTATTTTTAAATACGAATCCAATAGTACTAATTATGTACAATATAATTAAGATTTTGTTGCTCAATTCTTTTGGTCAAACTTTGCTTTGGAAAGCGTGTGCGTCTTAAGCCTTGAAACGGAGGTAGTAGAAATTAATTAATCTTTAATTATATGATTAATCTCTGCTTGTATTCTGCACATTGAGACCGATGTATGGAGCGTCGCCTCTAGACCGCCATTGTCAGCGTCGGTTCACCCCTATAAAATTGTACAACTTCATCAATGAATGAAAACTGTCCTTTTCCCTTTGTCTCTTGTTCCTACTTTTAAAACGTTATCAGCACGCTCCCAGGGAGAGCAATCTCCGAAAACTCTGGCGAGAAAAGGTGAAAACTTGGAAAGATGCCTCGCTTCTTGTCGCCGTACCTTCGCCGTCTGCTGCAGAGACAGCGCCGCCACGCTTGCTTGGCGCCTCCGGGCCGCATTTTGGAGTGTACCGCTGGCAACGCCAGACATCGGCCGTCGCCACGGCGCCGGCGGATACCGGTCGTGCTGGAATCTATTAAGTACCTGGAACCCCTTACTGGGGATCTATTCACAGCCCGTCACGCTGATTGCATATTTGATGAGGAATATTTTCCGGCATTAGGGGGAGACTTCAAGTACCAGAAAGAATGCCCGAAAATTGATTGGAATGCTATCGCCATTTCAACCTCTGATCCACGTACCCAAGAGACCGAACTCCAAGTTCGGAAAATTATCAATTTGCAACATCTTGCAAATAATCTGCCAGATTCATTTACTGATCTAAAAGGTGTTACTAAATCCTGGAAACCGGCTAGAAATGCGTCCGAAAGAGTGGAGGTACCAACAAAAACCACTCAACTCCCTGATCCTAAAAAGAGGGGGAGTAGTACGGCCTCTGACCCGGAACCTGCTTCTCGCAAGCAACAAAGGAGAGAGAGGAGAAAATCCTCCAAATCAGTAAATGCAAGTCAACTCAACGTTGACGAACACCTTATGGATATTATACACCCAGTGAAAGGGCAACCTCCACAACCCAGCTCCAGCTTTCACACACTGGCTGGGACATCGGAACACCTAGACTCACACGTATTGGGAAATCACGAAGAGTCATCAAGGGTGCATGAGATATCCACCAACTATATCGATTCTGGAGAATCATTCAACCGTAAGTCTACGATTGTCGACACTTATTTTTCTGCTACAATTGCTGATACCCTTCTCAATGATCATGATCCAAGGACTATTGTTGAGTGTGAGAAACGCTCCGACTGACCTAAATGGAAGGAAGCAATACAAGCAGAACTTGCTTCACACGATAAAAAGAAGGTATTCACAGAAGCAATACCAACACCTCCCAATGTTTTCCCTGTGGGATTCAAATGGGTTTTCCTCCGGAAATGGAATGAGAACAATGAGGTGGTGAGATATAAAGCGAGGCTCGTAGCACAGGGTTTCACGCAGAGACCCGGCATTGATTTCAGTGAGACATATTCTCCAGTAATGAGTGGTATCACTTTCCGATAACTTATATCTTTGGCAGTGTAAAATCGTCTATCTATGCAGTTGATGGATGTCGTGACCGCATATCTTTACGGGTCACTAGATTCGGACATATACATGAAGGTTCCTGATGGAGTCTCTGTCCCGAATGCAAGCGCTAAGCGCAACATGTACTGTGTAAAACTGAACAAGTCTTTATACGACTTGAAACAGTCGGGACGGATGTGGTACAACCGACTTAGTGAGTTCCTTCTTCAGAAGGGTTACTCCAACAATGATGACTGTCCATGTGTCTTCATCAAGAAGTCCTCTTCAGGATTTTGCATCATTTCAGTGTATGTCGATGATCTCAACATCATTGGCAACACAGAAGATATTGATGAAGCACGCAATCATCTAAAGACAGAATTTGAGATGAAGATTTGGGTCAAACCAAATTTTGCTTGGGTCTCCAAGTCGAGCACCTTCCCTCAGGAATAATGGTACACCAAGCTGCCTATATCCAGAAAATATTGGAGAAATTCAATATGGACAAATCCTATCCGTCTAAAACTCCCATGATGGTTCGTTCTCTAGATGTAGAGAAAGATCCGTTCAGGCCAAGGGATGATGGAGAAGAGATGTTGGGACCCGAGGTTCCATATCTCAGTGCCATTGGTGCGCTCATGTATCTTGCAAATTGTACGAGACCTGACCTCGCATTTGCAGTGAATCTACTTGCTAGACACAGCGCAGCTCCCACCAAACGCCATTGGTCGGGAGTCAAGAATGTCTTTCGATATCTCCAAGGCACAAAGGATCTTGGCCTATACTTTCAGTTTCAGAGAAATCTGGACTCCGTTATGATTGGATACACTGATGCTGGCTACTTATCTGATCCCCATAATGCCAGATCATAGACCGGCTTTGTGTTCCTACATGGTGGAACTGCTATATCATGGAAGTCTTCGAAACTGACTCTGGTTGCCACTTCTACCAATCATTCTGAAATAATTGCATTATATGAGGCATCACGCGAATGTGTGTGACTTCGCAGAATGATAAACCACATACAACCGTCATGTGGAATTGGTTCTATCGAATCACCTACCATTATCTATGAGGATAATGCGACATGTTACCTGATGCAAACAGGATATATCAAGAGCAATATCACTAAGCATATTGCCCCAAAGTTGTTTTATCCTCATGAACTCCAAAAGAGTGGGGAAATAAACATCTTGCAAGTCAAATCATGCGGTAATCTCGCCGACTTGTTTACGAAGTCTCTACCAACTTCAACATTCCAGAAATATATTTATGAAATTGGTATGCGACGGCTTCGAGATTTGCAAGAATCCGGGGGAGTGTCTTCCTGAATTATCCTGTTCAAAGCATCATATTATACTCTTTTTCCCTTGATGAGTTTACTATTTAGGTTCTCATTAAGGTTTTTAATAAGGTAATATCAACATAAGATTATATGTCATACTATCCGTTTTCCCCACCGGTTTTTTTAGGAAGGTATAAAAGACATATTTATTGACCTCTATATTCTATGGATTTATTTCATATCAAGTTAACAGAGACAATAATCATTATATGCTGTGTCATTTTCTCCTTATTTTCCCAATGGGTTTGAAGTAGTTTTAACAGCATATCCTACTCAACTCCTCACATTTTTCCCACAGGGTTTTTAGAGGAGACTATTTAAAGATGATGAAGATTCACAAGGACAAGCATAGATTAGGGGGAGTGTTAGAAATTAATTAACCTTTAATTATATGGTTAATCTCTGCTTGTATTCTGCACGTTGAGAACCGACGTATGGAGCGTCGCCTCTAGAACCGCCATTGTCAGTGTCGGTTCACCCCTATAAAATTGTACAACTTCATCAATGAATAAAAACTGTCCTTTTCCCTTTGTCTCTTGTTCCTACTTTTAACAAATAACCCATTAGCGTCAATATTGCGCCTAAAGGTACTTGTAGTGATGCTGACGTGACATGTATGTTGAGTCGGTTGTGTTTCATCAAGTTTTTTATTAAATAGAGGAAGAGCATCTGACCTAAACATCCAAGAGATACACACTGTTTTTTATTAGATTATTCATAATACCTAACATTTAAAATTACAAAGATCATATGAAGCGACCAAGCCAGCGACATCTCGCTAGACCTACAACACTAATAAAGGAAGTATCTATGAAAAGGGCCAACACCTTACTGGGGATCTATTACTGGAGATCTATTCACAGCCCGTCACGCTGATTGCATATTTGATGAGGAACATTTTCCGGCATTAGGGGGAGATTTCAAGTACCAGAAAGAATGCCCGGAAATTGATTGGAATGCTATCGCCATTTCAACCTCTGATCCACGTACCCAAGAGACCGAACTCCAAGTTCGGAAAATTATCAATTTGCAACATCTTGCAAATAATCTGCCAGATTCATTTACTGATCTAAAAGGTGTTACTAAATCCTAGAAACCGGACAGAAATGCGTTCGAAAGAGTAAAGGTACCAACAAAAACCACTCAACTCCCTGATCCTAAAAAGAGGGGGAGTAGTACGGCCTCTGACCCGGAACCCGCTTCTCGCAAGCAACAAAGGAGAGAGAGGAGAAAATCCTCCAAATCAGTAAATGCAAGTCAGCTCAACGTTGACGAACACCTTATGGGTAGTATACACCCAGTGGAAGGGCAACCTCCACAACCCAGCTCCAGCTTGCACACACTGGCTGGGACATCGGAACACCTAGACTCACGCGTATTGGGAAATCATGAAGAGTCATCAAGGATGCATGAGATATCCACCAACTATATCGATTCTGGAGAATAATTCAAACCGTAAGTCTACGATTGTCGACACTTATTTTTCTGCTACAATTGCTGATACCCTTCTCAATGATCATGATCCAAGGACTATTGTTGAGTGTGAGAAACGCTCCAACTAGCCTAAATGGAAGGAAGCAATACAAGCAGAACTTGCTTCGCTCAATAAAAGGAAGGTATTCACAGAAGCAATACCAACACCTCCCAATATTTTCCCTGTGGGATTCAAATGGGTTTTCCTCCGAAAACGGAATGAGAACAATGAGGTGGTGAGATATAAAGCGAGGCTCGTAGCAACAGGGTTTCACGCAGAGACCCGGCATTGATTTCAATGAGACATATTCTCCAGTAATGAGTGGTATCACTTTCCGATATCTTATATCTTTGGCAGTGCAAAATCGTCTATCTATGTAGTTGATGGATGTCGTGACCGCATATCTTTACGGGTCACTAGATTCGGACATTTACATGAAGGTTCCTGATAGAGTCTCTGTCCCGAATGCAAGCGCTAAACAAAACATGTACTGTGTAAAACTGAACAAGTCTTTATACGGCTTGAAACAGTCGGGACGGATGTGGTACAACCGACTCAGTGAGTTCCTTCTTTAGAAGGGTTACTCCAACAATGATGACTGTCCATGTGACTTCATCAAGAAGTCCTCTTTAGGATTTTGCATCATTTCAGTGTATGTCGATGATCTCAACATCATTGGCAACACACAAGATATTGATGAAGCACGCAATCGTCTAAAGACAGAATTTGAGACGAAGGATTTGGGTCAAACCAAATTTTGCTTGGGTCTCCAACTCGAGCACCTTCCCTCAGGAATAATGGTACACCAAGCTGCCTATATCCAGAAAATATTGGAGAAATTCAATATGGACAAATCCTATCCGTCTAAAACTCCCATGATGCTTCGTTCTCTAGACGTAGATAAAGATCCGTTCAGGCCAAGGGATGATGGAGAAGAGATGTTGGGACCCGAGTTCCATATCTCAGTGCCATTGGTGCTCTCATGTATCTTGCAAATTGTACGAGACCTGACCTCGCATTTGCAGCGAATATACTTGCTAGACACAACGCAGCTCCCACCAAACGCCATTGGTCGGGAGTCAAGAATGTCTTTCGATATCTCCAAGGCACAACTTTCAGTTTCAGAGAAATCTAGACTCCGGTATGATTGGATACACTGATGCTAGCTACTTATCTGATCCCCATAATGCTAGATCACAGACCGGCTTTGTGTTCCTACATGGTGGAACTGCTATATCATGGAAGTCTTTGAAACAGACTCTGGTTGCTACTTCTACCAATCATTCTGAAATAATTGCATTATATGAGGCATCACGCGAATGTGTATGGCTTCGCAGAATGATAAACCACATACAATAGTCATGTGGAATTGGTTCTATCGAATCACCTACCATTATCTATGAGGATAATGCAGCTTGTGTTGCACAGATGCAAACATGATATATCAAGAGCAATATCACTAAGCATATTGCCCCAAAGTTGTTTTATCCTCATGAACTCCAAAAGAGTGGGGAAATAAACATCTTGCAAGTCAAATCATGCGATAATCTTGCCGACTTGTTTACGAAGTCTCTACCAACTTCAACATTCCAGAAATATATTTATGGAATTGGTATGCGATGGCTTCGAGATTTGCAAGAATCTGGGGGAGTGTCTTCCTAAATTATCCTGTTCAAAGCATCATATTATATTCTTTTCCCTTGATGAGTTTACTATTCAGGTTCTCATTAAGGTTTTTAATGAGGTAATATCAACATAAGATTATATAATATCCGTTTTCCCCACCGGGGTTTTTAGGAAGGTATAAAAGACATATTTATTGACCTCTATATTTTATAGATTTATTTCATATCGAGTTAACAGAGGCAATAATCATTATATGCTGTGTCATTTTCTCCTTATTTTCCCAATGGGTTTAAAGGAGTTTTAAAAGCATATCCTACTCAACTCCTCATATTTTCCCCATAGGGTTTTTAGAGGAGACTATTTAAAGATGATGAAGATTCACAAGGACAAGCATAGATTAGGGGGAGTGTTAGAAATTAATTAACATTTAATTATATGGTTAATCTCTGCTTGTATTCTGCATGTTGAGAACCGACGTATGGAGCGTCGCCTCTAGAACCGCCATTGTCAGCGTCGGCTCACCCCTATAAAATTGTACAACTTCATCAATGAATGAAAACTGTCCTTTTCCCTTTGTCTCTTGTTCCTACTTTTAACAAATAACCCATTAGCGTCAATATTGCGCCTAAAGGTACTTGTAGTGACGCTGACGTGACATGTATGTTGAGTCGGTTGTGTTTCATCAAGTTTTTTATTAAATAGAGGAAGAGCATCTGACTAAACATCCAAGAGATACACACTGTTTTTTATTAGATTATTCATAATACCTAACATTTAAAATTACAAAGAACATATGAAGCCACCAAGCCAGCGACATCTCGCTAGACCTACAACACTGATAAAGGAAGTATCCATTAAAAGGACCACCACCCCGACATCACACCAACACGCATTACCTAAAACCGAAGGCCTCAACAAGTCATCCATTGGCGCACAAGTGGCACAACCGGTCCGACGGACCCTCAGCGCGTACCACCATACGCACTCCAGAGTCCTCGCCGCCACCCGTCTTCCTCATACCCATCTTTTGTAGAAATCAATGCAAAGACCTTTCAAGGTCTGTCATCAACACCACCATGACGCTAGACATCGCCATCGCCCTGCGCGCATCAATAATCACAAGACGGCCTTCGACACCCCGATGCGCCATGCCACCGACACGCGCCACCGTTGACTCGGTAGATGCAACACCTCTCCACCTTGGTCACCGCGCAAGAGCACACAAAGATCGACGTCCAGCCACCGAACCATCCACTTGTCCATCCAGCCGATGTATGCAAACAAATAAGATGACCCTACAAGAGTGACGGCGTAGGAACATCACCATCATCCGATCTGGAAAGCCCGAATCTGGGGTATCCCTCGGAGCACATATGGAACGAGAAATGCCTCCACAACGCCTCCAATGAGGTAAACGACGCCCACAGACATTGATGTTGACTACAGAACCTTGCAGTTGTCACCGCTGAACCACCAGCTCCTCCTCCCTGCCGCCGACTGTCCTACCCCAAGGGCGCATCTGATCCGCCTAGGAGCCGCCATGAGGACGACGCCACGACTCGAATCCCGCCGTTAGTTGGGTGGGTTACTGAAAGCAGAGGAATCCTCTTTGTTGTGTGCCCGACGCCATGGACACACATTCCGCTGCCCTCATAGAAGCGTCCACCCAGCCACCACTGTCCTGAGGCCATCGCCCTGGTGCTCCGGTCCCACCTGGCACTTCCGCCGTCCAGGCCTGGCTACCACACTCGAGCTAGAGGTCCCCCGTCACGAGAAAAGTTTCATCAGGTGTGAATTTCACTTTTATTTTCTCCTTCTGTTTCTATTTTATTATAACCTTCTGGATGTTTACAATGTAAGGGATTCACTTAATGTAGGCAACCCATCAGAGTTTATGGAAAAATAGCAAAACAAAAGTCATCATATGCTATTATCCAAAAGCCAGCTGCACCAATTGAATAAATATCGGTTTCTTGCTTCATCGTGTGGAGAAAAGACCACATACAAATCCAAATAGATGAACATGCGAGTTTCACGTCGCCGCCTGCAATTCGTTATGGCACACTGTGACCAGGGAGGTATGACAAATAGGCGTTCACATGGTGTCAATAAGGTTGATACTTGTGTTGCACTCAGCCGAGTGTGTTGCACTTAGCCGAATACTAAGCAACACATCACAACTTATATACAAAATAATACAAGAATGTCCACAATATCTATGCAACAAAGATGATGAATACCTCTAAAACAGAAGAATACAGATAACTCTGTCACAGAGCAGCAAGGCTACCGCCCCGCACCAAGAATAGGTAGTCTCTAAGAGATACTTCGCGACATTTTTAGTTCTAGACGTAACATATACGTGTTCAGGTATACGTCCACGTACACATCATACACACGGTTGTCATGAAAACACATTAACTAGAGAGCATATAGTCAAAATAACTCTATTACCTAAAGTGAAACAACGATAGTGAGGAGGCAGTATCCGAAAAGATATCCTACGGACGGCTTAAAGCACTCATGATAGCATACATAACACTCAAGGGATGCACGGACAGGCATAAAAATGTGCAAAATTTCAGAAACTAATTCAGTTGTTTTCTACACCTTCTAGTCAACACTATCCAAGCCTGGCTCATAGGCGTACAATAGCATGACCAGATCCCTAGCAAGCCTTTCCATCTGTCCCATGATCATGAAGTGTGGCCTTGGGTATGGAAAAAGGCAACACATCCTAGTATTCAACAACAAACATCCTAGTATTCAACAATAATGACCGAAAGCTGGTTCTTCACTTCATCATATGAGTCAATAGCAATACATGCTCTCCGCTAGGCACAATGCACCATTAAAGTTGCCCCTCCAGCAATGTTGAGCAATACAACTCTGAAGTGGCCTCGAACCACATCACATAAATAGTAATTGACATCATTAACATCGATATCTAACCAAAAATCTTGCATAAAATTTCCAAGTGCAACTCCAGCTTCTACAGACCTTCATCGTATGCATGTAGCCCAAGCTAAGCAACCATATAATATTACATGATACTGCGAGATAAGCCTACCGCATATAAAATTAGAAAATCCATAAATAGGATTTGATGAGATATATGCACAAGAACAAAGAACATGCTTATAAATTTTACCAACACATAAAAAAAGAAGACCACGTTTTACCCAAACATGATGCATGACTTAGATCTTGCACACATAACTTCAGATGATAAGACCGTGGTTCAACAATGGATAGAGGAATTTTGGAGCAGTGTCGTCGAGAGGAATTTTTGGGCAGGATGTGGTCAGCGTCATGCTAATGGAGGCCAGGCCACAAAAGGAACAACCTAACATGAGACGAATGTGGTGCATGAGCAAACTGTCTGGACAGAAGGCAACAGCGGGTGGAGGAGACGCGTGGAGAGGTTAAGAGGGTTGTTTAGTAACACTAATTTTTTCCATAAATAGCTAAAATTGATGGTTTTACATCTTGGTGGCAGCACAAAATACGGTAAATATATTTTCAAGATTTTTCTTTTTGAAGGACAAACAACTTCGATATAATGAGCTAACAAAGGAAAGATTTCACAAGGTAAAAACACATAATTAATTCTTATGTTGCTGGCCCTTTTGCTTCAACTAATCTCAGGAAAGATATGGGTTAAATGTTAAATCTCTTAGCTATATGTCGCAATTCTACAATTGTGCATTTCTTAAGAAAAACTGCCACATATTCTTAGATGCACGACCGTGTAATTTAGTTTCAGTATTTGGCCAACTACTTTGCACAAATCTAAATTAAAAAGTAAAATATTGAGCACAAAAAAGGGTCCATCTTAGCACAAGTATCCATACAAATTAGACCAACATGATATTACAATCTACAAATATTTTCATAGGCCATACGCAAACACTATATAACAGAATAGATTATATGGATCCAATCGAATTAAAAAGAATATGCCATCATAGATTTTGGGTAGGAACCTATCCAAAATCATGAACATGGTAAAAGAGGTATATTTGCATAATAGCATCATTTAGAGGGTACCTTTGAAATAAAAGGACCATTCCTTAGTTGATCCTTTGTAAGAGATAGAGCAAGTACCCTATCTCTGCATCCGCATTAACCACCAAGTTACTCTAGCAATCTGTTGCGAAAATACAGTCTACCATGATAGTTCACAAAAAAGGAACAAACAATATTTTGAGAAAAGTAATCTACACAAAGTACTTCTAGGAAGTAAATTGACCATAAGGAAATAACCTCAAGAAGTAGTCAACATTATGTATTATTACCCATTAAAGATTTACTATGGCAACCTAAACATTGTAGTATATGTTGATTCACATTCTATATGCTTCCTATCATGATCGGGCGCCACACATACACGCATTTTAATTTGTATCAACAGATGAATGCAATAATATTTCAATTATAGGGACGACAAAAGAAGAGCAACAATAAAGAGAAGTCCACATGATGCCATGCGGTCAGGATATAACACATAACTAAAATTGACAAGAAAGATGTGGTTTTCCTCAATCAACTAAAACAAAAGCAGAAGCATGCCAAGTAATGCAGAATAAAGAACAAACCTAAGGTAGAAAAGTGAAAACTCTTGACACCATTTAAATCAGATAGTCAAATGTGAGTTAGAATACCATAATGGCGAGGCTTAATCCAATATACTTTGCAAATATTTTTCTAATTTTAGTCAGTAATGAAATTTATTTGACCATAGATCGATTTGCTCCATTAACATCACCCTACAAGATATGGAATAGAGATATTTAGTTTACACCAAAATACTCTTCAATTAGTTGTTGGTATAGGGAGTACTGAAGAATAGTTCAATAATTGACCACTCAAAATTTATCACCAGAGTCTCAAAGCAAGATAAGCATTTACAATGGACTTAATTATCTATTTGCTAAGATGTGTATGTATTAGCAAATCAAATATTGAGTATATGATAATAGAACCATTTGTGTAGAAACATAAAATAAGAAGTCCATAAACATTTCAATAAAATTCAATTAACCTACCTTACACGATGGCATCTGAATCCATGCACAACTAGCTTGGATGACAAAGAATCATTCTTTCAAACAACTAACTTGTAAGTACCAACAAAGATGAATCTATCGTCATGTGTTCTATCCGTACAATTGAAATAGTTGTAATATATTACTCAATCTTACAAAGGAAATCAAATAAAGTTCATAATCCACATTGTACAGAAAAGAGTGAGGGGGCTCACCACCGTGGATGGCGATGCACCGGCCGCGTATTCTCCTATCTTGGGAAGGAGAGAAGGACGACGAGCTCCTCCTCCATCACCACCAGCTGCCTCCGGCGGGAGAAAAGGGCGCTCTAGCCCGATTTCTATCAGGGTACGCACCATAGCGTTCAGGACGGAAGATGTTGTCAGCCTACGTGCGGGTGGATGTGGGAGGCGGGGATGGGGAGGAAAAGAGCACTCGTGAAACTTCTGGATTGCTCGATGGGGGGGGGGGGGGTTTAGATGAGGAAAGCACCTATTGGGAGTACTCAGGATCATACGGACATAAATCGTGTGCGCGGGGGTGTCCTCAGCGGTCGTGGAAGTCACCACGCTTAATCTATAAGATAATGTGTGGCTAAAGGAGCAACCTGCATAAAATATGGAGTTGTTGTCTAGTTAAACACATCATTTCTCACATTTCATACAACCCAGAGTATAGCGCAAATCCCCGCTCGTATTTGGACTTCTGTTTTGGAACATATTTTTATATTTTTGCATAAGGGCATCTATAAACAAATGTTGTATTATTTCCTCTTAATCACAAAAAAGACATATTTTACGATCGTTCTACTGCGTGCAAAGGGTTCTTGTAGCACATATCAGTGTGTAAGACTATGGATGCGCATGAGTAAGAAGATAAAGTTATTTATTCTCTATAATTAGAATGTTACAATTCTAATTATCTATGCACTAAACAAACTAAGATGATTGTTTTGGAGAAGTTTAAAACTAACAAGTAAAATGCAGAAAAGTAAAGAGCACAAAGAGTAAAGTACGAAAAATTAAAGAGAGCATTTTCTATCGCCAAGATCAAGTTTAAAACAGATGTGTGGGGGTGATAAGCGGGATATTGCATGGTTGATATCATAATAAAATAATTTCCATCATTCCTAGCTCTAGTAAGGTTGAATGTAGGAATGTGTTTCATATGTAGTTCTACATGATTACTTTAGAACTTGCACAATATTTATTATCCTACCCTTCCATTTCACCGGACCACTTATGGAATCTGAATAATGCATTATCACTTCGTGAACACATAAAATCCTAAATCTACATCATATCCCTCTTGTTTTTCCTACATGTCACCACCTAGTCCGCACGTTCCACTATTCAGATAAATAGCAAATTCATATCTATGATAGGATAATAAATTTTGTGTTCCAATTCAACTGCATATCTCTAAAGCACATACCACCCTGAGATTTTGACCAACACATAGTATTACAACTCACCTAGTGTGTTTTTGTTTTCCTAGTTCCACACCCCACCGATAGTCACAAATCAGTTCTGCAAGTTCATCCCAAATAGAGAAAGGAAATTTGAAAACTCCCATGACATATGCCGCAGGAATCGCTTGAGTTATGGCTTTGATTAAAACTTCTCAGGTACTATGAGCCAACAGGCTATCACTCCATGTCATGAGGCATTTCATAGCCTTGATTGAAGATCCACAAACCTACCCTTATGCATTCTGCTATCTGGAGTGGGCAGTTCTAGATATTTGTTCTCAAAATCAGGGCTTGGAACCTGTAGAATAGATCAGATCTTATCTTGATTGGTTTGAGGGCACAATCTACCGAATATGTTGGAATATTTGGCCAGGTTGATAAATTGACATGTTCCATTAGGATACAAGTAAAGGACTTACTTGATTTTTGAAGCTTCATCTGTAGAGGCCCGAAAGAACAATAAGGTATCATACACGAATAGGAGTTGTGAAATCCTAGGTGCTCCACGACACACCTTTAGTAGAGATATCTCGTTGAGCTCGACCTGTTTATCCAAAAGCGAATAAAGGACATCCGCCACATACAAGAATAGAAAAGGGGAGAGAGCATCCCCTTGTCTTAGTGCTCGAGTAGGAGAAAACGCTTCAAAAAGGGTTCCATTAAATTTGACTGGATCCTCAACATGGTCACACGTACCATAATCCATTATATCCACTAGTGAGAAAACCCCACTTTATACATTGTAGACTCCAAGAAGGGTCAATCTACTGTATTATATAGACAAATCCAACTTGTATGCACAAACGTCATAATTGGAGATGCACCATGTTCTGTATAATATAAATATTCGAAGGCCATCTAAAAGTATTATCCGTTATCATCCATCCTGGTACAAGAGCACTTTGATTTTCAGAAATAATATCATCGAGGAGAGGGTGAAGTCTATTAACCAAATAATTAGAAACCACCTTGTATAGAAAAGAGGACGTAATATAGGACACAAACTAATATAAACCACAAATGCCCCTTCCCTCAATATCAACGATGTGGTAGTGTCTCAAGATTGGTGGACAAACTAATGATATTAATTGTGAAAATTAGCCATAAATCTAAATACTTTTGTTACTTTTCACAATTATATGATAATATACTTTATGACGGTTTTAAGACAATAGAATTTATATTGCAGATCTTGTTTACTCATAAATCTTTGGTCAAACTTTATAAAGTTTACTTTACCTAAATGCAAAATGTGAACTAATTAAGTATTGTTCCACGTGTGTGCCAAACTCCAAATTAGCTCAGTTCGTTTACACTTTTTTACTATTTTTATTTGTATGCTTGTGATTAGTAACATTTAATAATTTGATGTATAGAATTAATGCACTATAATAATTTATAGACCCACCTTTTGAAGAACAATGAATGCAGCTTTAAATAACAATTAATGCGTTGTGCAAATACATAAGAATTACTGGGGAGGTATACGTTGCGAATTAGTGAGAAAATATATCCGATGAGATGTAGGAGAGGGGCATGAGCAGGTGATAACCCCCAAGTGCAGGGGATCGCCGTAGTACAATTCGATAAGTATTTGAGTCTCGAACCCATGAGGAGATAAAGGTAAACTATATTCTCTAAAGCACTATAACCCACTTATATGGCCTTCTATGCAAAGATAGGATCTAAAGTGTGTGTGGTTGTTTTTTTGGTATTAACTAGAAAAAAATAAAATAGTTGAAATAAATACTATAAGTAAAATAACGTAAATGAAGTGGAGCTAGTGGAGTGGATGTGGATAATCTATGGGAGCAAATATTTAGGCAAATTGCTATTTCATTCATTTGGTTATCATAATTGGTGAAGCACATATATAGTCTTTTTATTGTTTCTTATAGGATCCATAACTAGGTGTAGCTATAGATATGAGAAAATACACCACTAGTGATTGATCCCAAGGCCAATTAAAAAAAAGGGAATATTAAGACATAAAGTCCAACCACCACATTTAGATCTAAGGTCCCCACTGAAAGTGCATGTGGGCCCCCATGTATGGTTGTGGTAATTAATGACAATCTTTATGGACTAATATGTGTATTAAGTTTCACTTGTAGGATTTGTCCATTGGCATCGCTTGGAGCATGTGTTGGCTTCAAGGTTGATGAAATGAGAAGAAGATGTGTTGTGCAAGCTCAAAATGCGCCATCTATGGAAGATCTCATGTTTGATGCTTGCCATCCTCGGTGATCATGGATCGATGATGAGGAATCAAGAAAGGCGTTCCATCTTGAGAAGGTCAAGTTCGTCTACATTGAGCTCAAGTAGATTGCTCAAGTCAAAGGTATAATCTTGATAGGTTTTCCCGTTTTCCGGTCTCATGTTATGTGTGGGAGACCGGGTTTAGTATAGATAACCGTACTATCATATCGTTCGGAGAGAGCTCAAATCTTTGCATACTTGCATCATCATATTTGGTTTTTATTTGATCTTATCCACGTGAGGATTTAGAGCTTGTGGTAATCTTCATAACAAGCTCTTGTTAATCAATATCGGATCCCTCCTTTATATCTTATTGAGCGTTTGTTCTTGGAGGTTTTCCGGATTCTCACCAAGTGAGTTATCTCACTATAAAATACATGAAGTATTGTCACTTAGTGATAACCTATCTTTTTATAGGTTAGCTCATGTCGTCCTCTTTACAACGCAATTGGAATCGGTTCTATCTGAGTTACCAATCAAAAGTTATAGCCATTTAAATATCGTCGTTCTTATTTGAAAAAAGAAAAAGAAAAGTTTTTTGTCCGGGCCGACCGGTACTACCACGGTCCAGTACCACTCGCGTCTGGCAGCACGCAGCCCACCTTCTGGCCTGCCCGGTAGTCTTGGTCGGCACTACCGGCCCATGCGGCACTACTTCACGGGCGGGTAGTAATCTTGGCCGCCAGTGCCAGCTCCACTCTAGCTAGCCAGCCTCGCGATGTGCTCCATGACCCTCGCCGCCTTTGCACGCTCAATCCCACGCATCGTTTATCGCTAGCTGGCCCCACGTGCCGCCGCGTTGACTAAAGCGCACGCAGCCGCCAGAATTCCCACGCCGCTGCGCCCGCCTCGCCTTGCTCGCCTCGCCTCGCCTCGCTGGCCCGCTAACTCCCACGCACTTCTCACTGGCCCACGTCTTGGCTCTCGCTGGCTGTTGCACTTTCGCTCGCCTGCGCTGTTTAGCTCGATTCACTCAGGTCCCAGCGCGGTAGTACCGGGCCCATCCGGTACTATCGTCCTGGGCAGAAAAACTACCCCAATGGGAAGATTTGTCCCTCCCCTTTAAATAGCTTTCTTCTTTTATCTTTTGAGCTGCTTCTTCTTTCTCTATTTTGTCTAAGCTTTGTCCCATTTGCTCTTACTCTAAAAGATTGATTAACTCTTCCCCTCCAATGATTCTTGCCCATATTTGAGTGGAAGAGAGAGGAGATCTAGATTCATGTTTTGACCAAACCAAAACATCTCTTTGTGTGTGTATCTTTGGGATCTAGATCTTGGGGGATTTTGTGTCCCTATTTATATTCTTCCTCTCTTGTTCCACCAATAGCTTTAGTAGCTTTGTTGGAACTTGATAGTGAGGGATTGGAGCATCTTTGTAGTGTTCTTTCCTTTTGCATTCGGTGCATCGGTTTGAGTTCTCCTCGAAGGATTTGGTGAGTGAAAGTTGAGAAACTTTTTACTCTTTGGTTCTTGGAACCCTAGATGGTTTGTTGGTGTTGCAGATTGTGGATTACTTGGAGCCTCCAATTGAGTTGTGGAGCTTTACCCAAGCTTGTTTGTTGGGAGCCTCCAATTAAGTTGTGGAGAAGTGCCCCAACCTTGTGAGAGGTTCCGGTTTGTCACCGACAAGTGCACCGATAGTGGAAGTATGGATCGATCCCATTGGGGTGAGATTCACAGGAGAATAAGGGAGGCCTTTTGTGGCGCAGGTGGTTTGATACCAACCCCTCTCCAAACGAGACGTACTCCATGTTGGGAGGAACTCAGTAAAATATCGTTTTCCCCGCGTGCCTCGGTTATCTCTATACCCAAACTCTTACTTATGCACCTTACTTTGTGATAGCCTTCGCGCTTGAAGTATATATCTTGCTATCACATAGTTTTTTTGTCTTGCTTAGCATAAGTTGTTGGTGCACATTGGTGAACCCTAGTTGTTCTAGGTTTTGTGCTTAACAAAATAAACATTAGTTTTATTTCGCCTTTGTTGAGCCACTCTCGGAAAATTTTAAATCGCCTATTCACCCCCCTCTAGGCGATATTTGTATCCTTTTACCCATGATAATACCCCCGTTGATTAACCATGAATTAATACTACATATATTTCTAATACTTGGGATTCGGCTTTTATCAAACTCCGTCTATCCCTCATCCTATCAAAATGGAATAGTGACAACCTTGTGCATCCCCAAAAATATGTGTGCACTCATATTTTAGTGCATCGAGATCATCATAGAAGATAACATTTAATTGTATTCAACCAAAACAAACCAGATCAAAATTACTATAACAATTCACTACTCAAACATCAACATAGTCATATGATAGATCATGGGAAAATAATATATTGCATCATACATAACGTTTGCCAAGATATTATAGTGGGATATGCTGGGATCTTGCAGTATATTTGTGATAGAGATGAGTCTTCCCATAGGGAGAGGAGGCCACGCGGTGAGAGGAGGTGGCGCCGGCGGCAGGGAGGCGCCAGCGCCCTCCTATGGGCGGTGGCTGCACTTGGGGGTAGTGACTGATACGTCGGAAACATATCTATAATTTTTGATGCTCCATGCTTGTTTAGTATCTACTTTGATTTGATTGTCTACACTTTGTGGTGCTTTTTACATGTTTTTTGGTACTAACCTATTAACAAGTTGCCACAGTGCTAGTTGCCTGTTTTAAGCTGTTTTTGGTTTCAGAAAAGTTAGTAAAGAAATATTCTCGGAATAGGACGGGACAAACGTCAAAGTCAATTACTTTCTGTGGGGAACAAGAAGTCCAGAGGGGAGCCAGAGAGGCGGGCTAGGGTGACCAGACCTCCCTTAGGCGTGGGTGGGCCCTGCCCCGCACCTGGGAGGGGTGTGGGGCCCCTGGCCGCCTTCTCGGCCTCCCCTTTGTCTATAAGAAGCCCCCAATGCAGAAACCCTAAGCACCCGATCAAATCTCCATGAAACCGTGCCCAGAGCCGCGCCACAAGATCGCCCCGGATCGGGGATTCAAGTTCTTCCCGTCACACTGTCGGAGGGGAGATCATCCCGGAGGCCTTCTCTCCGGTATGATGTGTGAGTAGTTCCACCTTGGACTATGGGTCCATGTAGTAGCTAGATGGTTGTATCTCCTCCTTTGTGATTTCATGTATAGATCTTGTGAGCTCTGTTCATGATCAAGATCTAATCTATTTGTAATCATGCATGTTGTGTTTGCGGGGATCCGATGGATATTGAGATTATTATGTTGGTTTGATTAATGGTTTTGTCTTTATGATTCTATCATGTCTGTGTTGTTTGTGATCTTGCATGCTCTCCGTTGTTAGTATCTATCTTGGCCAAGTAGTTGCTAGTGACTCCAAGAGGGGGTATTTATGCTCGATAGTGGTTCATTCCTCTAGTTTCCAAGGGAAGTGACAATAATCTCTTCAGTTGTAAATGTGTTGTTGCTACTAGGGAGAAAACAATGATCTCTTGTTCATGGAACATGTGGACTGTTTACCTTACACACTTTTCTTAAAGCAGTTGTCTGTTGCTTGCAACTTAATACCGGAGGGGGTTCGAAAGATAACCTGAAGGTGGACTTCTATTCATAGATGCAGTTGGATGGCGGTCTATGTATATTGTTGTATTGCCCAATCGAATCTCATAGGATCTTTCTGACTAGTAATTGCATTGTTATGCCTTGATCAGTTCCTGTCAATTGCCCCGCTGTAATTTGTTTACTCTTCATGCCATGTTGTTTATCAAAGGAGAGCACCTCTAGTGAGCTATGGAACCGGTACAATCTTAAACATTGATACATCTTCCACTGTTACTTGTTTACTTGCTGCAAACCATTACCTTCCACACCATACGTTTAATCCTTTGTTACAGCAAACCGGTGAGCTTGACAACCTTACTGATTTGTTGGGGCAAAGTCTTGAGTTTGTGTTGTGCAGGTCTCCGCGTTCCTATAACACCTGTGTGACATTTCGTTCCTCCTACTGGTTCGATAACCTCGGTTTCTTACTGAGGGAAAACTTGTTGCAGTGCTGCTTTACCCCTTGCTCTTGGGGTTCCCAACGAAGCGCTCCTACATCAACTCAGCGCTGCATCAAGCTTTTCTAGCGTCGTTGCCGGGGAGGCTAAGGACGTCTTCACTAGGGGAGTCCTCCACTTCCTTTCTCTTTACTTTGTTTTTAGTTTGCTTTATTTCTTTTGCTTGGTTTTGTTTGCCTTTTTTCAAAAAACACAAAAAATTAGTTCCGGCCCTAGTTGGTGGTCTGTTATTGCCTTGCTTGGTCATTCTTTCTATCAATGGATGGTTTCTTTGAAACTAGGTCTTATTGGCAAGGTGGGTTCACGGAAGAACAAAAGTATTATTATAAGGAACACCATTTGTCACAAAAAGGGAAACACTTATGGGAACAAATTGATAAGTTGAATACTATTGCTAGAGACGTGTGCTCTACTTATAATGTTACTTATTGATTTGATAAAGCTTGTTGCTGCAGGAGGTATAAAACCTACCCTTTCAATGTGAGTATAATGATAATGTTACCATATCTTCTTATGTTAAACGAAATTATGATTTTGATGATGTGGAACAAATTGAAGAATTTATTGCCTTTAAGGGTGCATTTGAACTTGCCAGTTTGCTTGAGAATACTGATGATGCACCTTATAAACATGAGGTTTTTGAGATACTTAAATTTTGCTTTGATAATTACAAGGAAGAAAATAGCTATATTCTTGAATATTTTAATAGGCGTTTTCCACAAATGGAAGAGACTAATGCCTTGCAGGAGCCTATGGAAGAAGAAACTGTTGAAACTAGAAGCCCATTAGATGAAAAAGAGGAGGAGAGTGATGAACAAAAGGAGGAAGAATGGATCTACCCATGCCTACCTTCTAATAAGAGTAACTCTTTACCCCTTATATTATTTGATTGTCCCCAGGCTTACCAAAGGAGGATGAATGTTATGTTCCTGTGGATCCTTTTGAAATATCTACTTTGGGTAAAACCTGTGAAGGTTTTAACCCCACTATTTTTGAGCTTGATAGAAATTATGTGTTTGTAGATCGTGAAAAGCATGCTTTATGTGATAGCTATATTGTTGAGTTTATTCATGATGCTACTGAAAATTATTATGAGAGAGGAAAATATGGTTATAGAAGTTTTCAAGGTACTGAAACACCTCTCTATGTGCTGAAAGTTTTGAAGTTACTCTTGATTTATCTTCCTATGCATGTCACTTTGTTCTTTGTGAATTTATTCTCTTACAAGATTCCTATGCATAGGAAGAGGGTTAGACTTAAATGTGTTTTGAATTTGCTTCTTGATGATCTCTTTTACTTTAATTCATAATTCTTATCAGAGCATCTTCTCAAATTCTCATGCCTAACTTAAAGGCGTTAAAGAAAAGTACTTGTTGGGAGATAACCCAAGAGTTTCCTTGAGTCTTGGAAGTTATTACTTTTGTAATGACCTCTTCTTATCCTTTTTGTTTGCTTTTTGTGCCAAGAATGACCTCTAATGAGAGGAGTAAGATTTGGGGAGTTGCTGTCCCGAAACAGATTTCTGTCCTCCACCATAAAATTTCTTGAGGAGTCTCTGTAACTCGGATTGAGCTCAAAATTTACTAATACATCCCCCAGTATGTTATCTATTTTTCGTTAGTTCAACACTTTTTGATTTGAGCAAAAGAAGATGTTTGAAAAAATCGGTTTCTACCTTCTGGTCTGTTTTGACAGATTCCTGCCATTATTTGCATTTGCTTCTTATTGATTCCTTTTTGAGTTCTCTTTAGGTGAATTGAGCTTTTTGAAGGAGTTGATACAGTATCTTGTGTTTTAGTGAAAATCCTTGCTGTTTCAAAGCTTTTCCAGGGGTCTAATATCTTTTGAATAAGCTAATGTTGCTAATGAAGATTGTGTGAAGGAAAAAATCATGTGTAAAGAGAGAATGATGCAATGAGATGAAGAATGGGAAAAAGCTCAAGCTTGGGGATGCCACCATGGTGTCACCCCAAGAAATATCCAAGAGGTATAAGTGTCAAAGCTTGGGGATTCCCAAGGCATCCCCTTCTTCATCAATAAAAAAGCTCAGGTCTGCCTAAACACTTCGTTTTTATTGTTTCATACAAAGTTGTGTTGTTCTTGGAGCGTCTTACTTTTCGTTTGCTTTGTTTGTTTAGTTTTCTTGAATAAAGTAGTTTGGACCCCCGTTCTCATTATGTTGTTTTGCAAATAAGTTGTTTGGTGTTGGAAAGGAGTAGTAAGTTCTTGCTTGTAAGTGCAAGAGGAGCTTGCATTGACTGTGACTTAGACTTTAGCATGACATGATAGGTGTTGTTTTGACCTTATGCTTAGTGATTATTGCTGTAGAATGTCTTGTTCCAAACAATTGGGATTGCTTAGTGTGCCTTGAAGAAATTATGCGTTGTTTTAGCATGCAGAAGCATAGTATTGTGGTATTCTCCTTTGATGCTTTGATTGGGTTGACTTGGCACATGCTAACACCATGTTATGACTCTCACAAGTCACCATTAGCCTATATGATCATTTACTCCTTGACTTGTAGTACCACACTCTATGCTTTGATTAGTATGATTTGTTGCACTGCATGATTATGGCCATTATTGCTCTCTTAGTTGGTTGCTCCCAGTCTTTTGCTAGCCTCCACTTGTATGAGTAAGATCTACTCATGCTTCCAACTCCCAAGAAACCAAGTTATTCCAAAGTGTCCACTATAAACTCCTATGCATGGTGTGTTACACCATTCCAAGTATATTCTTGTTTTTAGCTATCTTCCAATTAAAAACTATTTTGTTATGTGGAAACTTAGTGATTAAAGCCCTCACAAACTTGATGGCACACTTTATATTCTTTTCCCCTAATAAACTTGAACCATTGTGTCATCTATGTTGTATATGCTTGCACTTATACGTTGGAATTAGCAGAACCATGCTGTCACGGGGAACGTTTTCAACATTGCACTTGTACTTTGTACTCAGTTGATATCTTGCTCTTTTGTCTATGGATGTCACCGGTGTGAAATAAAGAGGGAAATTGTAAGTCCATGGAGTTTGTATCCTGTGTTAGAGAAATGCCTGGGCCACTAGCCTAAGCCATGCCTAATCATGGTGGAAACTTGCAGCATCACCATAGTGACATATATGAAGCATTCTTCTTATAAAAAAAGAGACACATTGAGAAAAGAGGAAAGAGAGAAAAAGCACCATATTCCCATGGTAAATAAGAAGAATTGCTGAGATGCTCATTGTATGCTTGCCTTGTAATTTTTGTTATGGGATAGCTCCTGTACCATGTGCAAGGGGTACCCCGCTGGCGGTTCTCAATGATATGCAAATACTTACAGTGACAAGAACTTACAGGTGACAAAAGTTGAGTAGCATGAGGTGTGTCCCTCGTATTCAAGGGACTTGAGATTGCCAACTTATACTTCATCAAGCATATACTCCATCTTTGTCACTTTAACCTTAATCACTTCAAGATGCTTATGATAGGGGCAATGAGGGCTGAAAGCTAATAAGTACCATAATTTTTGGAAGCTCTTTTTTAAACTTGAAATCCCTGCTTCCTTTATAAAAGGCCTTTCTTCCACCACTATTGAGTCTCCACCTTCTACCTTTAGGCACCATTAAGAGAGCATAGTTGTCATTCTATGTGCAGTGTTCCAAAGCTTATTGATTGATGCATATTGTGATATTACTTATTCTTGTGTTATTTGTTTTTAGTCACCCTTGTGACCTTTGAAGGTGTCCTATGCATCTATATTTGCTACTCTATGAGGGACAAGCTGATTGCGACTATGCTATGTTTTCTGTATGTGACACAAACAAACGTTTTTCAATGCATGTTATTCATGATCTTTGTTTGTAGCTTGTCATGTTGCATGCATAGTTACTATGTCCTATTGTTAGAACTCCATCTTTAATGCACATGTTTAGAGTTCTTTGATCCAAGCTTTCAATGCTTGCAAATGGTTGGATCTTTATTGTGAGGGTGCATGTCACCTCAAAAATTATTCTTTTATCACTTACCTACTCGAGGACAAGCAAGAGTTAAGCTTGGGGATGTTGATACGTCGGAAACGTATCTATAATTTTTGATGCTCCATGCTTGTTTAGTATCTACTTTGCTTTGCTTGTCTACACTTTGAGGTGCTTTTTACATGTTTTCTGGTACTAACCTATTAACAAGTTGCCATAGTGCCAGTTGCTATTTTCTGCTGTTTTTGGTTTCAGAAAAGTTAGTAAAGAAATATTCTCGGAATTGGATGGGACAAACTTCAAAGTCAATTACTTTCCGTGGGGAACAAGAAGTCCAGAGGGGAGCCGGAGAGGCGGGCTAGGGCTCCCAGACCTCCCCTAGGTGCGGGTGGGCCCTGCCCCGTGCCTGGGAGGGGTGTGGGGCCCTTGGCCGCCTCCTGGGCCTCCCCCTTCGCCTATAAGAAGCCCCCGATGCAGAAACCCTAAGCACCCGATCAAATCTCCATGAAATCGTCTGTAGCCGCCGCCACCATCGTCCCTATATCGGGGAGGGGGGATCTGAAGTTCTTCCCAGCACCCTGCCAGAGGGGAGATTATCCTGGAGGCCTTCTGTCCGGTATGATGCGTGAGTAGTTCCACCTTGGACTTTGGGTCCATGTAGTAGCTAGATGGTTGTATCACCTCCTTTGTGCTTTCATGCATAGATCTTGTGAGCTCCATTCATGATCAAGATCTAATCTATTTCTAATCATGCATGTTGTGTTTGTGGGAATCTGATGGATATTGAGATTATTATATTGGTTTGATTAATGGTTTTGACTTTATGATTCTATCATGTCTGTGTTGTTTGTGATCTTGTTTGCTCTCCGTTGTTGGTAGATATATTGGCCAAGTAGTTGCTAGTGACTCCAAGAGAGGGTATTTGTGCTCGATAGTGGGTTCATGCCTCTAGTTTCCATGGGAAGTGACAATAATCTCTTCGGTTGTAGATGTGCTGTTGCTACTAGGGAGAAAACAATGGTCTCTTGTTCATGGAACATGTGGACTGTTTACCTTACACACTTTGCTTAAAGCAGTTGTCTGTTGCTTGCAACTTAATCTTGGAGGGGTTCGGATGATAACCTGAAGGTGGACTTCTAGTCATAGATGCAGTTGGATGGCGGTCTATGTATATTGTTGTATTGCCCAATCGAATCTCATAGGATCTTTCTGACTAGTAATTGCAGTGTTATGCCTTGATCAGTTCCTGTCAATTGCCCCGCTGTAATTTGTTTATCCTTCATGCCATGTTGTTTATCTAAGGAGAGCACCTCTAGTGAGATATGGACCCGGTCCAATCTTTACCATTGATACATCTTCCACTGTTACTTTTTTACTTGCTGCAAACCATTACCTTCCACACCATACGTTTAATCCTTTGTTACAGCAAACCGGTGAGCTTGACAACCTCACTGATTTGTTGGGGCAAAGTCTTGAGTTTGTGTTGTGCAGGTCTCCGCGTTGCTAGCAACACCTGTGTGACGTTTCCTTCCTCCTACTAGTTCGATAACCTCGGTTTCTTACTGAGGGAAAACTTTGTGCAGTGCTGATTCACACCTTGCTCTTGGGGTTCCCAACGAAGCGCTCCTACATCAACTCAGCGCTGCATCAAGCTTTTCTGGCGTCGTTGCTGGGGAGGCTAAGGACGTCTTCACTAGGGGAGTCTTCCACTCCCTTTCTCTTTACTTTGTTTTTAGTTTGCATTGTTTCTTTTGCTTGGTTTTGTTTGCCTTTTTTCAAAAAACACAAAAAAATTAGTTCCTGCCCTAGTTGGTGGTCTGTTATTGCCTTGCTTGGTCATTCTTTCTATCAATGGATGGTTTCTTTGAAACTAGTTCTTATTGGCAAGGTGGGTTCACGGAAGAACAAAAGTATTATTATAAGGAACACCGTTTGTCACAAAAAGGGAAACACTTATGGGAACAAATTGATAAGTTGAATACTATTGCTAGAGACATGTGCTCTACTTATAATGTTACTTATTGCTTTGATAAAGCTTGTTGCTACAGGAGGTATAAAAACCTACCCTTTCAATGGGAGTATAATGATAATGTTACCATATTTTCTTATGTTAAAGGAAATTATGATTTTGATTATGTGGAACAAATTGAAGAATTTATTGTCTTCAAGGGTGCATTTGAACTTGCCAGTTTGCTTGAGAATACTGATGATGCACCTTATAAACATGAGGTTTTTGAGATACTTAAATTTTGCTTTGATAATTACAAGGAAGAAAATAGCTATATTCTTGAATATTTTAATAGGCGTTTTCCACAAATGGAAGAGACTAATGCCTTGCAGGAGCCTATGGAAGAAGAAATTGTTGAAACTAGAAGCCCATTAGATGAAAAAGAGGAGGAGAGTGATGAACAAAAGGAGGAAGAATGGATCTACCCATGCCTACCTTCTAATAAGAGTAACTCTTTACCCCTTATATTATTTGATTGTCCCCCATGCTTACCAAAGAAGGATGAATGTTATGTTCCTGTGGATCCTTTTGAAATATCTACTTTGGGTAAAACTTGTGAAGGTTTTAACCCCACTATTTTTGATCTTGATAGAAATTATGTGTTTGTAGATCATAAAAAGCATGCTTTATGTGATAGCTATATTGTTGAGTTTATTCATGATGCTACTGAAAATTATTATGAGAGAGTAAAATATGGTTATAGAAGTTTTCAAGGTACTGAAACACCTCTCTATGTGCTGAAAGTTTTGAAGTTACTCTTGATTTATCTTCCTATGCATGTCACTTTGTTCTTTGTGAATTTATTTTCTTACAAGATTCCTATGCATAGGAAGAGGGTTAGACTTAAATGTGTTTTGAATTTTCTTCTTGATGATCTCTTTTACTTTAATTCATAATTCTTATCAGAGCATCTTCTCAAATTCTCATGCCTAACTTAAAGGCGTTAAAGAAAAGTACTTGTTGGGAGATAAGCTAAGAGTTTCCTTGAGTCTTGGAAGTTATTACTTTTGTAATGACATCTCCTTGTCCTTTTTGTTTGCTTTTTGTGCCAAAAATGACCTCTAATGAGAGGGAAGTAAGATTTGGGGAGTTGCTGTCCTGAAACAGATTTCTGTCCTCCACCATAAAAATTCTTGAGGAGTCTCTGTAACTCGGATTGAGCTCAAATTTACTAATACATCCCCCAGTATGTTATCTAACTTTCGTTAGTTCAACACTTTTTGATTTGAGCAACGGAAGATGTTTGAAAAAATCGGTTTCTACCTGCTGGTCTGTTTTGACAGATTTCTGTCATTATTTGCATTTGCTTCTTATTGAGTCCTTTTTGAGTTCTCTTTAGGTGAATTGAGCTTTTTGAAGGAGTTGATACAGTATCTTGTGTTTTAGTGAAAATCCTTGCTGTTTCAAAGCTTTTCCAGGGGTCTAATATCTTTTGAATAAGCTAATGTTGCTAATGAAGATTGCGTGAAGGAAAAATTTATGTGTAAAGAGAGAATGATGCAATGAGATGAAGAATGGAAAAAAGCTCAAGCTTGGGGATGCCACCATGGTGTCACCCGAAGAAATATCCAAGAGGTATAAGTGTCAAAGCTTGGGGATGCCCAAGGCATCCCCTTCTTCATCAATAAAAAAGCTCAGGTCTACCTAAACACTTCGTTTTTATTGTTTCATACAAAGTTGTGTTGTTCTTGGAGCATCTTACTTTTCGTTTGCTTTTCTTTGTTTGTTTAGTTTTCTTGAATAAAGTAGTTTGGACCCCCGTTCTCATTATGTTGTTTTGCAAATAAGTTGTTTGGTGTTGGAAAGGAGTAGTAAGTTCTTGCTTGTAAGTGCAAGAGGAGCTTGCATGGACTGTGACTTAGACTTTAGCATGACATGATAGGTGTTGTTTTGACCTTATGCTTAGTGATTATTGCTGTAGAATGTCTTGTTCCAAACAATTGGGATTGCTTAGTGTGCCTTGAAGAAATTATGCGTTGTTTTAGCATGCAAAAGCATAGTATTGTGGTATTCTCCTTTGATGCTTTGCTTGGATTGACTTGGCACATGCTCACACCATGTTATGACTCTCACAAGTCACCATTAGCCTCTATGACCATTTAGTCCTTGACTTGTAGTACCACTCTATGCTTTGATTAGTATGCTTTGTTGCACTGCATGATTATGGCCATTATTGCTCTCTTAGTTGGTTGCTCCCAGTCTTTTGCTAGCCTCCACTTGTATGAGTAAGATCTACTCATGCTTCCAACTCCCAAGAAACCAAGTTATTGCAAAGTGGCCACTATAAACTCCTATGCATGGTGTGTTACACCATTCCAAGTACATTCTTGTTTTCAGCTATCTTCCAATTAAAAACTATTTTGTTATGTGGAAACTTAGTGATTAAAACCCTCACAAACTTGATGGCACACTTTATATTCTTTGCCCCTAATAAACTTGAACCATTGTGTCATCTATGTTGTATATGCTTCCACTTATACGTTGGAATTAGCAGAACCGTGCTGTCACGGGGAACATTTTCAACATTGCACTTGTACTTTGTACTCAGTTGCTCTTTTGTCTATGGATGTCACCGGTGTGAAATAAATAGGGAACTTGTAAGTCCATGGAGTTTGTAACCTGTGTTAGAGAAACGCCTGGGCCACTAGCCTAAGCCATGCCTAACCATGGTGGAAACTTGCAGCATCACCATAGTGACATGTATGAAGCATTCTTATTATAAAAAAAGAGACACATTGAGAAAAGAGGAAAGAGAGAAAAAGCACCATATTCCCATGGTAAATAAGAAGAATTGCTGAGATGATCATTGTATGCTTGCCTTGTCATTTTGGTTATGGAATAGCTCCTGTACCATGTGCAAGGGGTACCCCGTTGGTGGTTCTCAATGATATGCAAATACTTACAGTGACAAGAACTTACAGGTGACTAAAGTTGAGTAGCATGAGGTGTGTCCCTCGTATTCAAGGGACTTGAGATTGCCAACTTATACTTCATCAAGCATATACTCCATCTTTGTCACTTTAACCTTAATCACTTCAAGATGCTTATGATAGGGGCAATGAGGGCTGAAAGCTAATAAGTACCATAATTTTTGGAAGCTCTTTTTGAAACTTGAAATCCCTGCTTCCTTTATAAAAGGCCTTTCTTCCACCACTATTGAGTCTCCACCTTCTACCTTTAGGCACCATTAAGAGATCATAGTTGTCATTCTATGTGTAGTGTACCAAAGCTTATTGATTGATGCATATTGTGATATTACTTATTCTTGTGTTATTTGTTTCTAGTCACCCTTGTGAACTTTGAAGGTGTCATATGCATCTATATTTGCTACTCTATGAGGGACAAGCTGGTTTCCACTATGCTATGTTTTCTGTATGTGAAACAAACAAATGTTTTTCAATTCATGTTATTCATGATATTTGTTTGTAGCTTGTCATGTTGCATGCATAGTTACTATGTCCTATTGTTAGAACTCCATATTTCATGCACATGTTTAGAGTTCTTTGATCCAAGCTTTCAATGCTTGCAAATGGTTGGATCTTTATTGTGAGGGTGCATGTCATCTCAAAAATTATTCTTTTTATCACTTACCTACTCGAGGACAAGCAGGCGTTAAGCTTGGGGATGTTGATACGTCAGAAAAGTATCTATAATTTTGGATGCTCCATGCTTGTTTAGTATCTACTTTGCTTTGCTTGTCTACACTTTGAGGTGCTTTTTACATGTTTTCTGGTACTAACCTATTAACAAGTTGCCACAGTGCCAGTTGCTGTTTTCTGCTGTTTTTGGTTTCAGAAAAGTTAGTAAAGAAATATTCTCGGAATTGGACGGGACAAATGTCAAAGTCAATTACTTTTCGTGGGGAACAAGAAGTCCAGATGGGAGCCAGAGAGGCGGGCTAGGGCGCCCAGACCTCCCCTAGGCGCGGGTGGGCCCTGCCCCGCGCCTGGGAAGGGTGTGGGGCCCCTGGCCGCCTCCTCGGCCTCCTCCTTCACCTATAATAAGCCCTCTATGCCTAAACCCTAAGCACCCGATCAAATCTCCATGAAACCATCTATAGCCGCCACCACCATCGTCCCTAGATCGGGGAGGAACTGAAGCTCTTCTCGGCACCCTGTCGGAGGGGAGATCATCCTAGAGGCCTTCTTCTTCATCATGCCAGCCTCCATTATGAAGCGTGAGTAGTTCCACCTTGGACTACGGGTCCATGTAGTAGCTAGATGTTTGTATCTCCTCCTTGTGCTTTCATGTCTAGATCTTGTGAGCTCCGTTCATGATCAAGATCTAATCTATTTGTAATCATGCATGCTGTGTTTGCGGGGATCTGATGGATATTGAGATTACTATGTCAGATTGATTAATGGTTTTGTCTATTTGATTCTATCATGTCTGTGTTGTTTGTGATCTTGCATGCTCTCCGTTGTTAGTAGCTATCTTGGCCAAGTAGTTGCTAGTGACTCCAAGAGGGGGTATTTATGCTCGATAGTGGGTTCATGCCTCTAGTTTCCAAGGGAAGTGACAATAATCTCTTCGGTTGTAGATGTGCTGTTGCTACTAGGGAGAAAACAACGGTCTCTTGTTCATGGAACATGTGGACCGTTTACCTTACACACTTTCCTTAAAGTAGTTGTCTGTTGCTTGCAACTTAATACTGGAGGGGGTTTGGATGATAACCTGAAGGTGGACTTCTATTCATAGATGCAGTTGGATGGCGGTCTATGTATATTGTTGTATTTCCCAATCGAATCTCATAGGATCTTTCTGATTAGTAATTGCATTGTTATGCCTTGCTTAGTTCCTGTCAATTGCCCCGCTGTAATTTGTTTATCCTTGATGCCATGTTGTTTGTCTAAGGAGAGCACCTCTAGTGAACTATGGACCCTGGTCCAATCTTTACGATTGATACATCTTCCACTGTTACTTGTTTACTTGCTGCAAACCATTACCTTCCACACCATACGTTTAATCCTTTGTTACAGCAAACCAGTGAGCTTGACAACCTCACCGATTCATTGGGGCAAAGTCTTGAGTTTGGGTTGTGCAGGTCTCCGCGTTGCTAGCAACACATGTGTGACGTTTTCTTCCTAGTACTGGTTCGATAACCTCGGTTTCTTACTGAGGGAAAACTTGCTGCAGTGCTGCTTCACACTTTGCTCTTGGGGTTCCCAACGAAGCGCTCCTACATCAAGTCTGCGTTGCATCAGCGACCCCTTGCCCCTTCTTCTTCCTTGGAGATGATGTTGATCTTGAGGAGCTCCTCTCCCTCCTTGGGGGTTGCCAAGGAGGGAGAATTTCGTGGCTATGGGTGGATGCCTCCAAAAGTAGGGTTTCCTCTTAATATATAGTGGTGCAGATGCAATCTTGTCCATAGGATGGATGCCCCTTTGGATCTAAGGGCTCTTGGGTATCTCTAAAACCTTCCTAGGAGTCTCCTTTGTCCTTAATGAGTCCATCAAGTTGTGGTTGGGCCAAAATCATCATAGATGGAAGGAGTTTGAGTCAACCACGTCACATATTTTTGGAGTCCTGAAACTGCTTTTGTCCTCCGTAGTAATATGGCTATAAAAATGCATTCGGACTCTGACTGGGGCGAATTTTTATGTCTAAATTGTTGCTCATAAAATTCCCCACAACTTTTCTTTTTATACTTTTTCATTAGACATCATTTTCAGGGACATTTTTGGCAATATTTGAAAAGAGTTATGCAGGGACATATTTCATGAATTTCCAGATTTCTCCATAATATGCGGTTCCTTCATATTTGTGTATTTCCTACACAACAAAGTGTAAAACAAGAACTTGTGAAATTTTGCAACTATTAGTAGGTTAGTCCTAATAAATATAATAACGTTGCAAATAATAATAATTTTGAAGCAATAAACGACAAAGTGTTGGGGTTCGAGGGCAGAAAACAAAAAAATTCCTACGATCAAACCCTAATGCCAAGATCTATATACTAGTAATGCAGCAATGGGAGGGGATACGGTGTTCCTACCTTTGAAGACCGAGTGCGGTTAACGTACCGCGAGGAATGTGGATGAAGAAGACGCTAACCTCAAGGTCATGATGTCCCGCGGCTCCCCGATAACTCCTAGCACCGAAAGCACGGTGCCACCAGAGGGAGTCACACACGTACGATGCTTGACGATGACTCCCGCTTCTCTCCGATCCAGCCGAGATTACAGAAGTAGATCTCCCAGCTCCGTATCCCGCAGTGCGACGGCGCTACGTGGTGATAACCTCCTTGCTCGCATAGCCCTGACAAGGGGGCCATGGTCTCAAGAGAGAGAATAGATAGGCAACACATGCATTTTATTTATTTTTAGGTGGAAATTGGTGTGTTTTTAATCCTCCTATGAGCACCCGTTTATATAGGCGGAGGGAGGGGTTCCCTCCACCTTAGGGTTCCCATATGGGACTAAACCAATAAAGAAAAAGGGAGCAAAACCGCCGACTGTCAGGGTGGGCCGCCTACCCACCCGCGCACAGCCCACCAGGGTAAGGTAGTGGAGGAGAAGGGCCTCGAGTGGGCTGCCAGCACCCGGCGGCCTGCGAGGCAGCAGCCGCTACGGTGGTGCCCAGCGCCAGGCCTAGGTGGGCCAGCCTGCGGCCCACGCACGCGCGGCAGCAAGCGGTGGGCTCCAGTGTGGGCTGCCCAGCTGCGGCCATCGGCGCATACTATATGATGCCCACGTGGGCTGTTTCAAAACCACCCCCTTTGCCTTTTTCGTCCGTTTCTATTTAGGTGAAACTCCTCTGGGATTTTGCCTAACTTATAAGGTGCCTTTTATAAATATTTATTTAAATATGTATTTACAATATATTAATTTATAATTAATATATAATAAACATATTTAAATAAACATTTATCTAAAAACCCTTTTCAGTCAGTTTTTCCTTTAATTCTCTCTCCAAACACCTTCGGATCTCCCAGAACATTTCTAGTCTCTCTTTTCTCACTTCTTTAGTGATTCAAACTAGTCATTTAATGATATCCAAGCTTCGTCAAGCCCTTAAGCGTGCTACCAACAGTTCAAGAATACTATAGACATGGCCAAGACTCCTCTCTGACCAATGATCAACAGCGGGACCTGGATGCCCATAATGATCACCTGTGTACTCAACCAAATTTGTTGTTGAACCATAAACATTGTGTCTTATTCCTTTTGTCTCTGTGATATTGTATTGTCTAAGGCTTTAATCAAGTGACATCCCCATGTCAGTGTTCAACATTGTTACCGACAATACCTTCTTTACTCGATCCGATAAGTGATAACCCCGTGACCTAGTCACACGTTGCGCAACTTATGGATATAACTTATCCGAGTGGGCCGAGAGTATCTTCCGTCACGCGGATGGACAAATCCTGCTCTTGACGCAGTCTCTTCAACCTGTTCCTCCGAATACCCAACAACACCTTTATGATCACCATTTCACTGAATGACGTTATGTGCCATCAAGGTAACCTCGGGTGATAGTGATTTGATATGGTCTCACGGTCTAAGTAAAGAGTCACTATGTTGCCTAATCATCGTAACCTGAACTCTGTGACATGATTGTGATACGATCCTATAGATAGGGTATGTCCATCATCTCATTCTCCAATAAAATGACCTCATTATCAATAGGGGCCGATGCACCAATATGATCAGGAAACCTTTGATCATCCATTGACCAATTAACCAGTGACTAGAGTTTCACCGGAAACTTCTGGTTGTTTGTATATCACACGTGTATTGACGTTTCCTAATCAATATAGATATAGCATGATATAAAACTTAAGCATAAACTATATGAAATATGCCATCTAATATTTGACTCTAGGGCATATTCCCTTCAGTCTCTCACTTGCACTAGAGTACAAATAAACTAGCTGCATTTGTTATCCAATCATCAGTATCATACTCCTTGGTATTATGCTTGCTCATGGAAGAGTTCTAATTCTAAGAAATGAACATTTCATTACTTGTGTATCCTTTGCAACATATTAATGTCATCCTACATGACACTAATACTTTTTATCATCTCTATAATAATTTCTTGTGTATGTACAATGTTTTAGCAAAAGAATGGGGTTTTCAAGTTCCAGATACCGGCAGTGACTGTAGATAGGTCTCGAGGACTTTCTCATGGGAACCAAGTATTGAAAGACACTCTGTGAGAAAATGTTTCTCAAAGCTTCATCATTTATACAACACATGGTAGTATTCATATACTAAGTTATTAAATATAGATTTCAAATTCAAAATGCACCATGTGCCATTTCGAGTATTTAGCCACCAAGCTTTAATTGTGCCTGAGGTAACCTTTAATGATGAGATTTCTAATATTCTTAAATTCAACATATAACCTTTCCAGTATAACACTTTATACTTCAAGTATGTTATTCTTACAGATCCAGAAACATGTCTAAAGATCTCATAGATACTGTGGACAATCCTGACTCATCGTTCAATGATTCACCAATCATTTTCGAACTTCTTCTTTCAAATAAGAACATGGATCAGATTATGTTAAGTATTTTTCATGATTTCAATTTAGAATCCTATGACACAACATAGTGGATGTCTAAACATCCTATTCTTTATTAAATTATAAACTTTTATACTTAATGATCTTTCCTAACCCCTTGAATTTTTTAGGATACTTCCTAAATCAATTCATATATTGAACTATTCAGAATCCTTTTAGAAAGTCATTCCAACATAATCCCATAGTACATATCTTAATCTCCTAGATTTCAATATCGTATGTTCCCATAAATCAACATTTATTTATTTATTGGCTTTTGGTCCTTATTCATAATGTGTCACTCACACACATGAATCCTGTCAAGCTCCCACTCAAAATATGTCAACTACATATATGAGTTTATACTTTACAATACTTCCTCACAAAAATATGTCATTCATATATTAATCCAGGAAGACTCCCTAGATCTCACTCAACTTTATGCATTTTGCATATACTTTCTCGACATTTCGAACAATTCGAAATCTCTTGATCAATTATCAATTCGAGACTTTCTTTTACAAGATTCTAAGATCCATTAGACATTCAGCAGACTGAAACAAGTTCATTCGAATTTACTCAAGACCCTTCTTGATGAATCACGCTTTGTCTTTTAAGACTCCCACTTATTTCTTATAACCTTGCGTTCCTTTAGAAACATCAAGCAATGATTTTACTTGATGAGATTCAGTAACTATTTTACTTTCTAATCTCAAGTGAAGTTTTATTTTTAGGATTTCTTGTAACTTTAGTTTACCATCAATTTCCTTGTAGTTCGTAGGTATGTCTCGTTCCAATAATAGGACAATCAATTCACATTTATCTCTACACCAGGTGTAGGGCGTATTTTTGAATCCTACTACTTTATGTAAAAGCATAACTGAAAAATACAATGATCATAATCATTGTTCTCTTTTGATATAACATGAAGAGTCGCATCCTGAAACATATTCCACTTTTGCTTCTCATCATTCTGATGCATGGTCGCAGAACTTCATCATGCTCTTACTTTTATTTCATTAACACCATTATCGAGAAACACACTTTCTCAAGAATGTACCAAATTTTTAGCAATACTAGCTTTGCCCTTCTTTGGTTCTCGTCATGAAATTTGTCTTACAAGTTTCCAATGACTTATTTGTTAATACTTTTGTTTTATCACATAAATCCAAAAACTTTCACGGATTCTAGACAGTTTAATTTAATCTAGGTGAGCGTTTACCATTTTGAGTCAATGATATTTTACTAACGCCACTATGTACTATTTGATTTATTGCCAGATGTATTTCCCACTTTATGCCGATTAGGCATTTTACAAATGTTTATGTATTATCAATTAGTTTTTTAATTCAAAGAATTCAAACATAATTAAAAATAACATATGAATATAATAGAAATCATTCATAAAAGCAGAACAACTGACTTGTTACAAACTTGTATGAATAACCGTCTCACAAAATATAAGATACACTATAGAAGGTTCATATTTCACCGATTACAATAATTATTCAAAAACTATAAACTATATGATAAATCTTGAGGGAGAGTGTTGTTAGCCATCATCATTATGCTCGCCATCAACACGCAATGTCACCTCCTCTCTTGCAATAAATTCACATGCAGAAGGACATGTTTTCATAAAACAAAACAAGTATTAGATACTTAGATACTGCAACAAGTGTTCACAAGATTATAACATTTATAAACTTGGTATATCATATATACCTTCGTCATTGACGACTTCTCCAGCCATTTGCTTGACCTAAATGTTTCTCAAATGTTCTGCAAACTCATGGAAATCCAATGATGCTACATCGCCTCTTGTGATGCAAGCCCGGATATATCCTTTGAAGCTGGTAGGAAGTGACCTAAGCAATAATCCTATTGCAAAGGAATCCACCATACAATAATCCACCAAGTAAACCAGTCTCATGTGTGCATCAAGTATGCGATCCAAGTGACTTTCCACACAAGTGTTTTCCTCCATCTTTATGGAGAGGAAGTTTTTGACAAGTTCATACTTCCACATGCGCACATGGGTTATAAACTCTGCCCTTAGCTGATCTATTATCGCATGCGGTTCAAGATCACCTATGAGCAGATGTAGTTCATTCACCATGCCATTACACATTAACTCTTGTATGAATGCAGATCTCTCATGACGAAAAACACGGCCTTCCAGCATGTGTGGGGTCTCTTGTTCTTCGTCTTCTGGCTCACTCAAATCCATTACGTGGCGAATGTACCAGGCAAATCTATTCTTGATAAGGAGGTCATTGAGACATGTCAACCATTCAGGGAAGTTGGATCCATCTAACTTAAGTTTCTCGGTGGCTAACCACTCGGTGATTTCAAAGGTGGAATCGTGGCATGCCATGATTTACATTTAATGGTTTGCAAAGGTTTCAGACTAATTTTATGAAAATATGAGTTCAAATAACTCCACTAAAAACATTATCCCTAACAAATGTCTTAGTGATTACACGATCCTCATTCACTACATCACCCCCGATCTTCACGGCCGGCAATATAGTTGCAAAAGTGGACGCTTCACGTCGATCACATCATTCATGTGACTTATGCTTGACCTTTCGGTATCTTGTGTTTCGAGGCCATGCCTACACATGCTAGGCTCGCCAACTCAAACTCGTGTGTATTGCAGTGCAACCCTTACACCCACTATATGCGGACGTAGGTATGTCCGACACCCGATCGTCACGGCCTGCCTCATACCAAAGAACTTTCTTGGTGGCGCACACACAAGGGGAACACTTTCATTGGAATTTAGTTGTTTAGGGATCGTCTTATTAATGCTACCATCAAGTATTTAATACTAAGCACACAATAAGATACACACAACAATCATACATCAAATGTAAGTGCGATGCGATATGGTCTCCGCGCTGTGATCTTCATCTTGGCGCCTTGGATCTAGTGCTAGGGGGCGGACGCCAAGGATCCGTCGCCTCCGGGGTCCTGCGCCATGGCCCTAGTGCATCCGACTTCTTAGTCCACCATCATGTGATGACCGTTACTATGACTTATCAATAGAAATTAAACTACTTTACCTTGACTATAACCATATCACATCATAACGCCCCTGTAAAACAAAGTTAGATGCTTCTACTTTATCTTTTGCAAGTTTTACATGGTTGTATGAGCTTTTGCGCAAGAACCATTCTTACCTACGAACTTCAACCACAATGTCGATTGAATAACTGTTTCTACTAACCCCTCTCGAGACCCTCCTTTGTAAATTCTATATCAACTATTGAAAGAGAGACACACACCCGCTAGCCACTTATATGAACAATCCGTATGTCGAGCGTGGAACCAGTCTCGCTTAAGAGTACGCGTAAGATCGGTCTGGGTCGCTTCATCAATCAATACTGCGATATAAACAAGTACACATGGAGGGATAAAAATTATAAAATTAATGCCCACACGTCACAACTCGTGTGTTCTACCCGTACTAGTATTAGTACACATGGATCTGCTCTGATAACACTATTGGGGTTCGAGGGCAGAAAACAAAAAATTTCCTACGATTGACAGCCTAATGCTAGGATCTATCTACTAGTAATGCAGTAACGGGAGGGGATACAGTGTTCATACCTTTGAAGACCGAGCGCGGTTAACGTACCACGAGGAACATGGATCAAGAAGACGCGCTGACGCTAACCTCGAGTTCACGATGTCCTGATGCTCCCCGAAAAATCCTAGCACTGAAAGCACGATGATGCCAGAGGGAGTCACACACGTACGATGCTTGACAATGACTCCCTCTTCTCTTCGATCCATCCGCGATTACGGAAGTAGATCTCCCGACTCCAAATCCCGCAGTGCGATGGTGCTTCGCGGTGAAGAACTCCTTGCTCGCATAGCCCTGACAAGGGGTTCATGGTCGCCAGAGAGAGACAGAGAGAGAAGAGATATGCAACACATGCCTTTTATTTATTTTCAGGTGGAAATTGTTGTATTTTTAATCCTCCTATGGGCACCACTTTATATAGGCGGAGGGAGGGGTTAACTTCACCTTAGGGTTCCCATGTGGGACTAAACCAATAAAAAAAAGGTGGAAAACCCGCTAGCTGGCGGGCTGGGCCGCCTGCCCACCCACTCACAGCCTAGCAGGGCAAGGCGATGGAGGAGAGGGGCCCCAGGTGGGCCGCCAGCACCCAGCGGCCGGCGAGGCAGCAACCGCTATGGCGGTGCCCAGCGCCAGGCCTAGGTGGGCTGGCTTGCGGCCCACGCACGTGCGCCTGCTCGCCCGTGTGGCAGCCAGCGGCGGCGGCTCCCAGGTGGGCCTGTCAGCTGCGCCCGCCAGCGGCAGCAACAACTGTAGCTACTTAGTAGCGTCCTCCCTATGCGGCGCATACTATATGACGCCAGCGTGGGCTATTTCAAAAACAGCCTCCCCTTTGCCTTTTCTGTCTATTTCTTTTTAGGTGAAATCCCTCCGGGATTTTGCCTAACTTATAAGAGGCCTTTTATAAATCTTTATTTAAATATCTATTTACAATATATTGATTCATAATTAATATATAATAAACATATTTTAAAAACCATTTATCTGAAAACCCTTTTCAGTCCTTTATTCCTTTATCCGAACACCTTCGGATCTCCCCAGAACTTTATTGGTCTCTCTCTTCTCACTTCTTTAGTGATTCAAACTAGCCATTTAACTGTATCCAAGATTTGTCAAGCCCTTAAGTGTGCTACCGAATAGTTCGAGAATACTACAGACATGGCCAAGACTCCTCTCTGACCAATGATCAACTATGGGACCCGGATTCCCATAATGATCACCTATGTACTCAACGAAATTTGTTATTGAACCATGAACACTGTGTCTTATTCCTTTTATCTATATAATAATGTTTGAGGATTTGATCATGTGACATCCCCATGTCAGTGTTCAACCTTGTTACCGGCAGTATCTTCTTTACTTGATCTGATAAGTGATATCCCTGTGACCTAGTCACACGCTGCGCAACTTATGGATAACTTATCTGAGTGGGCCTAGAGTATCTTCCGTCACGCAAATGGAAAAATCCCGCTCTTGACGTAGTCTCCTTGACCTGTTCCTCCGGATACCCAACGACACCTTTATGATCACCATTTCATTGAGTCGCGTTATATGCCATCAAAGTAACCTCGAGTGACAGTGATTTGATATGGTATCATGGTCTAAGAAAAGAGTCACTATGTTTCCTAATCATCGTAACCTGAACTCTGTGACATGATCGTGATACGATGCTATATATAGGGTATGTTCATCATATTATTCTCCAATGAAATGACCTCATTGTCAACTAGGGCCGAGGCACCAATATTATCAAGAAACCTTTGATCATTCGTTGACCGATGAACCCGTGACTAGAGTTTCACCGGGAACTTCTGGTTGATTGTATATCACATGTGTATTAACGTTTCCTAATCAATGCAGTTATAACATGATATAAAAATTAATCATAAACTTCATGAAATCTGCCATCTAATATTTGACTCTAGGGCATATTCCCTTCACAAAGTTTATGGATGCATTTTACATTCATCAAACATCCCCAAGCTTAACTTATGCTCATCCTCGGGCATAAAGGTGATAAAATTAACATGGACTTTGGAGTTTGTTGCTTTGCTTATTTTTCATTGCCACACAAAGTTCACTAGTTTTAATATTTCAGGAATAACAACAAGCAAGTGGGCTATAAAGTGATATCTTGCACACTCTACAAGCATGCTCAATAATAAGTAGACTCGTGTCAAATGAGAGATAAAACAAACCTTCAAGCATACTTAGATGAACCTATAGAATTGTTGGAAGACTCATTCCAATTATTGGCATGGTTTTTTTATGCGTTTCTAATTTGGGTTACTTCTTAGTTTCATGCCCTTGACCTAGAAGACTCACTGCTTAGTTTTATGTCTTTCCTTAAGATATTTTTATATCTCGTACCAAATGTATGCATGGATTTAACATGTGCAAAGGGTTATTTAGCTTTCAAACTCTATTTCATTAAATTTATGATTAATCAATAGTTCATCATTAGTGTTTGGTTCCATTTAACCCTATCATTATCATCTTTCCAAATCAAAGAAGAGAATAATTATAACAACATAGACCTGAAGTTCAACTTTTGTCGAACACTTTCACCATTTTTATATGACATCAGTTAACGGTCTTACCCTCCTAGTAACCAGTATAAACCTTATTCATCGGTCTTTAAATCATGTCATATGCTCTAAACAACCTTTACTTTTCACTTTCCATGGCTAGCCGAATCCTTGGGTGCCTATCTTTTCAACACTTTTCCCTAGAGCATATGTATTGAAATACCCATGACCCTCAGTTTACTCGTTGATTACTAAGTATATCAAGAGTATCTCATGTCCCCTTGTTATCATTACTTCCACTTTTTATCTTAAAAAACCATTTTATGTTTCATAAAGCATTGCCACCTTTGGTGGTTGTGCCTTCAAGTTCGTGGTCACCCCACAACCAACTTCTTTATGAAAACCATAACCATAAGAGCAAAATTATTTGGAAGTTAAATAAAACAAGGCACATGGGAAATATACTTGGAATAGCATTGATTCTATATAGGTATGTATGGTGTATGCTGTGGGAATTGGTTTTAAGGGTATTTGGATAAAGAAGCTTTGCTTGTATAGGAATTTTTGGGCTAGCAAAAAGATCTACAAGTATGCCATTGGATCCATAGTGCCCAACATTTATCATCACACAACTCCTTAGTATTAAACATCAATGTATATGAGCAAAAGGTATCACTAAATAAGGCACTATCAAATTATCATTCAGTAAAGTATTTGAGCTAGCAACACTAAGCATGACTTTGAATTTCAGCTTTTTTGCATTCATTCCCTTTTCTTTTGATAGCACACAACTCATTCTCATCAAGGAATTTAATCATGGGATAGATTGTTTTAGTAGATATTTTCTAAGCATGCAAAACATCTATTATTTTGGTTCATTTATTCTCAAGGCAACCTGCAAAACTAAACATAAAAGTAGACACAAGACGTTCCAAGTTTTTACGATCATTCTATGTTGCTGGAAAAACAAAATTTGGAGGTTTGCAAACCGAGAATTTGATAGGTACAGTGGGGTTCCTTGAGAATACCCAAGCTTATGGTCTTCACCATTTTTTGGGTAATTCTTAGTGTGGTGTTCCTCCATTTCCTGACAAAAAACTTCAACACAAAACTTTCTCTCATTTCTTTTTTTGGGTGACATTAGTGGTACAAAGATATAGTGCTAGATGTTATAAAAGCCACAAATAAAATTTCGTTTTAAATATCCAGAGAGTTAGTTAAGTGACCAATATCCATAAAATATCAAAAGACTCATAATCAAATCAAAAATCAAAAGGGCCACTCTTGCAACAAAAGACAGATTCTGTCCAAAAAACAGCAGCTGCAGAACATATTTATTTCGCCCACTTCAACATGTCAGGAATTTTAGACAATTGTTTTGCATATAGAGGGTGAAATGTTATAACTTCAGTAGAAAATTTAGATCAATCGGAGTTATAGAAAAAATCATAAAAATCGTTTGGTAAACATCAGCGCGCACAAATTTTCAACTCCAAATATTTGTATGAACTTTTAACATCCAAAAATGGATAAAACTTGGTACTTTATTTTTGTAAATATATAAAAAAAAATATAAAACCTTTATTTTAATAGAGAAAAATGTCCAAAAACCAAAAACATAAAAGAAGCAAAAAGACCAAGAAAGAATCAAGAGAAGTAAACAAAGAAGAAACAAAATATTTTTGTTATTTTTGTTTTATGAAAGATGAAAAGCAAGAAGCAAACAAAAATGATAAAGCATAAATTTTTTTTGTTGTTTCAGTTTTATAAAAACAAGAAACAAATGAAAAATCGTAAAATCTTTTTGTTGTTTTTGTTTTAAGGAAAAACAAGAACCAAATAAGAACCATAAAATGTTTTAAAGTTTTAAAAACAAAAGTCAAGAAAAAGCAAAAATAACCAAATAAACATAAAATATATTTTGTATTTTTATAAAGAATATGCAAAATATGATCCAAACAAAACAAAAAGGTAATTCAAACATGGTTTCCGCAAACATACAAACAAAAACATGAAGGTAAAACTAAAACATGAGTTTGAAATGATATTACTTAAAATACTTGAAAGAAGAGGGGGATGCGTGGTCATCCCCAAGCTTGTGGTCTTGCTAGTTCTTGTCCTCTACTTCTTTCTCATGATATCATGTCACTCATCTCAAACAAAGAAATATTTTAATCTTCATGTTACTTCAATGCCTACAAAATGATTAGTTCTCCAAACAAATGATATAATAGTTTCCACCATGATGCAAAATTTAGTAATGATTGGGAAACCATTTTACTCAAGAAGCTAATATATTACAAAAGAGACACTCCTTTTATTCTATTTTATGTGGGGAAAGTTTTAGTGATATAGGCTTTGCAATGGTTCAATTGGCATGAACAACACATGCTCAAGGTCGATCCGAACTTCTCCATTGCTAATCCTTCTCAGTTGCTCTCTCAAATTTTATATTTAGTTAAAATCTTAAACTAATTGTTCAATAATAGTATATAAAGTTATTTTACATATTACATGGATATCAAGGTGTGCTCAAATAGAATAGTATTTGAAAGCATATGGAGCACACCACAAAGCACATGGACATTAACATTTGATTCTAACTTTCTTCCTATGAATTGGCATTTTATATATGAATAAATAGCAGCAAGGTTGTGGTATATAATGCACATAATGATCACTATCTTTCATAAATAGAATGGAAACATAAAGAGGGTTTTTATCTCTTCCTCTTTCATTATTATTGCAAGCATCAAAAGAAAACTTAATCTCATAGTAGACAAGTCATATAATGAGCATAATAGATCATATAAATCAATTATATCACTTTCATCCTCCCATATATTAGACATAATTGTTCCACATAGAGGATTACTAGGCAATGAAATATCATCATCATTATAAGAAGAGTTGTTCATGGGAATTTGTGTGTTACCCTTGTTGGGAGTAGGAGATGGGTAGCTACTCCATTCTTCCTCCACTTTTTCTTCTTTCTCTTCTGTATCCTTTTATTTGGGATGCATGGGCATCCCCAAGCTTAGCCTTTTGTCATCTTCTTTCCTAACACTTTCATCATGATTTCTTGCATTTAAAAAGTTAGTTCCCAAGGGAATATTCAAGCTTTCAACATATTTGACTAGCATATCATACACATCATTGTGAGAATTTTCCATTATAATTTTTTCAGTTTTAATTTTATATGCAAGGTACTAAAAATAAACTAGCAATGCAAACAATAATAGAATCCTAGCGCTACGCTCCCCGGCAATGGCGCTAGAAAAGTATCTTGATAACCCCCAAGTGCAGGGGATCACTTTAGTACAATTCGACAAGTATTTGAGTGTCGAACCCATGAGGATATGAAGGTAAATTATCTATTCTCTAAAGCCCTATAACCCACTTATATGGCCTTCTATGCAAAGCTAGGATCTAACATGTGTGTGTGGTTTTTTTTTGGTATTAACTAGAATACAATAAAGTAGTTGAAATAAATACTATAAGTAAAATAATGCAAATGAAGTGGAGCTAGTGGAGTGCATGTGGATAATTTATAGGAGCAAATGTTTAGGCAAATTGCTATTTCATTCATTTGGTTGTCACAATTAGTGAAGCACATATATAGTCTTTTTATTGTTTCTTCTAGGAGGAGCCATAACTAGGTGTAGCCATAGATATGAGAAAATACACCACTAGTGATTGATCCCAAGGCCAATTAAGAGAAATCAAGGGAATATTAAGACATAAAGTCCAACCACCACATTTAGATCTAAGGTTCCTATGATAATATCCCCGTTAATTAACCATGAATTAATACTACATATATTTCTAAGACTTGGGATTCAGCTTCTTTCAAACTCCGTCTATCCCTCATCCTATCAAGATGCAACGATGGCAACCTTGTGCATCCCCCAACATATGTGTGCACTAATATGTTAGTGCATCAAGATCATCATAGAAGATAACATATACTTGTATGCAACCAAAACAAACTAGATCACAATTGCCATAACAATTCACTACTCAAACATCAACATGGTCATACAATTGATCATGGGAAAATAATATATTTCATCATACATCATGTCTTCCAAGAGATGATTATAGTGGGGGATGATGGGATATTGCAGTAGATGGTGATGGAGATGAGCCTCCCCATGGGGGAGAAGAGGCTACGCGGTGAGAGGAGGTGGCGCTGGCGCCAGGGATGCTCCAGCACCCTCCTATGGGCGACACCCTTATTCTTCCTTGGAGATGGTGCTGATCTTGAGGAGATCCTCCCCCTCCTTAGGGGCTGTCAAGGAGGGAGAATTTCGTGTCTATGGATGGATGCCTCCAAAATTAGGGTTTCCTCTCAACATATAGTGGTGGAGATGCAATCTTGGCCATAGGATGGATGCCCCTTGGATCCAAGGGCTCTTGGGCATATCTAGAACCTTCCTAGGAGTCCTCTTTGTCCTTAATAAGTCCATAAAGTTGTGGTTGGGCCGAAATCATCAAAGATGGAAGAAGTTTGATTCAACCACATCACATATTTCCGGAGTCCCCAAAACTGTTTCTGTTCTCCACAGTAATATGGCTATAAAAATGCATTCGGACTCTGATTGGGGTGACTTTTATGTCTAAATTATTGCTCATAAAATTCCCCACAACTTTACTTTTACACTTTCTTCCATTAGACATCATCTTCGGGGTCGTTCTTGGCAATCTTCAAAAAGAGTTCTGCAAGGACAGATTCGAGAAATTTCTACATTTCTCCGGTGGTTTCCTTCCATATTTGTGTATTTTCTACACAGCAAAGTATAAAACAAGAACTTGTGCAATTTTGCAACTATTAATATGTTAGTCCCAATAAACATAATAATATTGCAAAATAATAATGATTTTGAAGAAATAAACGATAAAGTTCATGGATGCATTTTACATGTATCATCAGGTTCTCCAACATATATCCGATGTACAAGCAACTCTAACAGGTATTGTAAAAACCCTAAAACCATAAATTTCTGACGGTTTTGCGGTTTGGACCTTGTTTTTGGGACCAAATAGAAACCCTAGTTTAGCTTGGGCCCATAAAAACTTTACGGTTCACCAAAAATCAGTCTACACGAGCGCTATATCTACTGCACGAGGGGGCGATACGGGTTGTAAACTGACTGGATCCCTCACCACCGCCGCCCCCAGTCCTCTTTCTCCGCCTCCTTCGATGAGTAATCCGTCTCCCTTGGCACAGATCCACCCAATCGTCCTAGCGGAGATGCCGAGGAGGTCGTCCACCGGAGTTGGGGCCGGCAGGTTGGGCCGTTCCACACCCCTGTGTGGCTGCAGCACCCCCACCGCGGAGGAAGTCGAGCGGGAGCGGCGCGTCATGTCACTCGGGGCGAGTAAGAAGGCGGGAAAGATGTGGCTCAACCACAACGAGATTTTGCCGCCGTCGCTTCAATGGTGGAACTTCGAGGACGCCGACGTGGGGAGCTCAAGAGGAGTGTGGTGGGAACCCACCCCGCCGTCAGTCCAGGAGGAGGAGGAGCCATGGACAGAGGAGGACGCCGCGGAGGAGGAGGACCGCGGCAGGCGCATCATGGTTTCAGACGACTTCGTCGATGATGAGATCGCTCTGGAAGCCAACACGAGCATCATGCTCAAGGCATCAACCACGTAGGTGGCCAAGCGCGAGGCGAAGGAGATGCGCGCAACCATCCAAGCGATAGCGGCACTGCAGGAGAGCGAGCGGGAGGCGGCGATGCACCGCACCAAGCTCGAGTTCATCGAGCGAGAGGTCATCATTGGTGACTCCGACGAGGAGTGAGTACACGCCGCCACAACCGGCAGGCTCCGGTGAGGGATCTAGGACGATTTTTATTCTTTTTAGGGTTAGGGTTAGCGGCAGCTATGTTTTTTTGTGTATGACCCGATATACAAAGACCTCCAATTGATCATATGCATGATCAGTTTATTGTCTAAATTTTGCCGCCAAGGCATCGTTTGCTTAATTTTGAAAAGTTCAGTTCACGTTTACAGTTTCTATTCTGTTTGGACAAGGACCGAAACCGTAAAAATGCAAGTTCACTTCACTTATATGGGATCTGTTGTTGCTCTAATATTGGCCTATTGATCTTTTACGCTTTGATCAATGAAGCTCTCTTTCCTGCAAAAAGAAGAAAAAACGTCAAGGGCAACGAGCTGATTCATCCACCGAGACGTGTGTTGGTGAGCGAGGGGATAAGCATCTCATTTGTTGGTTTTTTATTCGGACCGTCCGAAATTTTGTTTGGTTGCTTCAGTTTAAAAAAGCGGGCCATGCACTCACACTAAAGTGGTTTTAAATACTTCTTCCAACCCATATTAATTGACTCAAATTTATCTAGATATAAATGTATCTTACACTAAAATTTGATTAGATATATTCGTATTTAGATTAATCTAAATCAACTAATATAGGTCGGAGGGAGTAGAAAATGGCAGTGAATTTGTATGTCTTATGCGACGTATGAGTGTTGTGTCTCCATCGTCCATTTCACATCCATGCTACGTACAGGCCTCATGACAGAACGTACATACATACGTTTGGCCAACACATATTGCTCCGTCCACATCAGGGGCGATCCCACATCTCGACCACCAGGTCATGGCGTCCCCATCGGTCTTAGTCGCACCCTCCTCCACTAACTCCAATTACGTAATCGATCGGTCAAGAGTGATCCCACAAGCTCAAACCGTGTCCATCCTCAACTTCCGCGTAGTACGACGTCGCGGTGCCAGTGTCCGCCGCCGTTGGACCCAGCACCGGCGGGCTGATCATGAGCCCCTCCGCCATGCTCACCATCAGCCGCGGCATCTCGAACACGTCGTCCTCGTCCACGACGCCCATTATATCGTCACGCCGGTCCGCCTCGCCGCCACACGGCTGATCAGGGTAGTATAGGTCGCTCCGGTGAGTCGTCGTCCAGGAGCTGGCCATCGCGGACGCGGCAGCAGCGGCCGCCGCGGCCCGGACGTCGTCGGCAGACATGGACGCCGGTGCAGGGCGCGACCTGGCCGCGTCCGGGAAGTTGAGCGCCGTCCCTGCGCCCCGCAGCGCCAATGCGGCCGCGTCGTAGGCTGCCGCGGCCATCTCGGGCGTCGGGTAGGTGCCGAGCCAGATCCTGCTGGGCTTGCGCAGCTCCCGGATCTCCGACACCCACTTCCCCGCCCGGAACCGCACGCCGCGGTACACCGGGTGGCGCGTCTCCGCCCGCGGCCGCCTCCCGCACAAGTTCCCCATCATCCCCTCCCTCCCTTGCTGCTCCATCAACGTGCCAATTACCAACCAAATCACACTCGTGCACTACAATCTGCAACACATGCAACGCACTACGTACATTGCACTAACCAACATTCAAGCTGCACGATCAATGTGGGGAAGCAAACAAGCTGGCTAGCTATCTAGTGACCAAAACATAAGTACATATTAGCGGCAATGTCAATTAGTGGATGCTTACTACCAGTAGATCGACTAGCTAGCTTCGCTCGACTACGTTAATCGAGATGTGCCGGTTTCAGGGGGGTTTAAAAGCTCAGGGAACCGGCCAAAGTTGGTGAAAACATACGCGTTTTTTTGTTGCTTTGCTCGCTCGATCGATGCCTAGCTATGGATTAGCTGGGAGGCACAGGGCGCAAAAAGGAGTGGCTCTTTCAGGCTTTGGCAGGGAACACCCAATGGAGACTCGCCACATAGGGGGGCCAATCTAAGGTTTAGAAAGCCGCTTTTGTGTTAGTGCGCGGCGATGTTAGTACGACATCATTGCTTCATTACCGGGTTGTTACGAATAAAATGTCCAGGTGGCGGCACGCTGGGCTGCCGCAGCGGCCATCTGAGTGTTGACTGCTGGATGCATCATTACCTTAAAATCGGTTGTCCACAACTCCCTGTGTTGACTCGTTCAAGGACAATATTATACTGCAGGATTTTTATGGAAAGGCGAAAGGGAGAGATGAGTAGACGATGATGATGGTGGATGATTCTTTTGTTCCCTTGCCACCTACCATATCTAGTGCTAGATTACGGAGCATGGACGCCGGTTGGACGGTCAGATATTTGTCTTGGCGCGTGACATGTTCAGTGCCTAATGATGCTTGATCGTCAGAGTACTTCTATGCCGTTTGTCTTCCGATACTTTAGGCATGCATGTTCATAGTCTCGACCGGCATTGAGAAATGAAATTTGGGCTCGATGAGCTCCTTAATTAAAAAAATCTTTACATAAACATGTTTCTGTGGCAATCCTATGCCGTTTGTCTTCCTGCTTCACGAATTGCCATGCAACACGCACGTGTCCATCTAGAGCATTATTTATTTCCAAATTCTAAGTGGATACATATAAGATATAGAAATATACTTAAGCACTAGTACAACACTAGCAATATGACCCACATGAGATTAGAGTACATGGACCTGCAGAATGTGGCAACCCCACAAAGCTCCATCTTGTTTAGCTTGGAGTAAAGCTCAATCCAAGCATGCATACGTGTCTGCTTGCAATATTGGAAAAGGGGAGCTCTCGATATTATCCTCCAAATAGTATTGTCAACATCAAGGCAACATCGACCATCTTCTACAACCTTCCTTCCTAAAGGTAACATGACACTAAATGTTTGTGCAGCATGTAGACTAGGAGCATCTCGAGCCCCGAGCCCCAAACGACGTGCGACAACAGCATTGGATCGGTTGTTTGGGGAGCGCCAAGTATGAGTGGTCATCTTTGCGGAGCGCCTCTCCCCGGTTACGAGCACCAAAAACGGCTTCTTATGCAATTTTAAATATTATTTCATTCAATTCTATAAAACACAAATAGTTTAAAAATACAATTCAAATCCGGCCACATTACAGACATATGAGTGGTTCCTGATTGATCTTTGGCTAATATACGCTATAGGACCAAGCTCGCTCCTCGATTGCCCCTCGCGGGCGACCATGAGAAACCCTAACCCCATGTCCTTGTCTCCCCGGGGGGAAAAGCCCGTGCAGTGCCACCGCTGGCGGATCCTCCTGGTTCCTGTCTACAAGGAGGGTGGCGCGGGGCGGCTCTAGTAGGCGGCAGCAAACTGCAGCGATGGCCCAAAGCTCCCTTGCCAAGCAGGACAGTGAGCCTTGGCTAAGGAGGACCATCATGATGGAGGCAAAGGGGCTCGGAGATACGGACCTCTTCCTGGTGTGGGAGATGGCAGTGCAGACGACCTCTATAGGGGATTTTCGTCGGCGAGTGAGAAGGGCTCAGGGCGCCATCTACCGGTGTTGGGGAGATGAGGTCTGGGACGAACGAAGGTAGAAGAAGGCGACAGGTGGAGCTACCCTAGGTGGAGAAGTGTTTGCCTCTGCCTAGATGTAGTCCGATCGGGGCCTGATCTAAGTTGGCGGGCCTAGCGACCTATCCGGGTTTTAGGGGTGGCACTCGTCATGTCTGGGAGCCCTTCCCCTAGCCAAGGAGTAGTTGGGGTATCAGATCCGGTCCTAGAGGCCTAGATTCAGTGTCCGCCTAGCAGTCCAATTGCTCAGGTACTACGGGTTTAACCTGCGGGTGTGTCCTGCTCATTGAACCGCAGCCCGAGCGATCGCTGGCTTGCCTTCTCTTACCTGATATGGTGGACCTACCTTCGGGGTGTTGCCGCGTCAAGGGAGAGATCTCGGATGCCGAGGCGGCGATCTCGTAAGGTGTACTGTGAGGGCAACTCTACAACGAGCGATGTGGTGAAGGTTTTTGCAGGAGAAAGGCCATCACTTCGGTGCCAACAACGGCGATGTCTACGGGTGTCATAACCCTCTTGGGGGTGTCGTTGTTGTCACCTTCCCCATGCTAGTGCTCTGGGTGAGAACCCTTCACCTTTAAGAGGGTGCGGAATGAAGCTCCGCTTTCTATCGCCACCATGGGACATGTCTACGCCTAGATTTCCATGGTGTTGACATAGACGAAGAATATCATGGAAGCTATGATTGGAGCACCAGAAGGTTTTTGTGGATCAGGTTCTTCGAGACTACTAAGTAATGGCAGCGCAGGGTCTTGGATGCGATGAAGAGAGCCTGGTGTTTAGTGACTTAAAGTAGAGACATCGACAAGTGGATGCGGCATCATTGGAGGACTTCTTATTTGGTGGTGTTATTCAAGTATCGAGTCTTAGCTTTTAGGGTAAAAACCCAAAGTCTGAACTTAATTGGCTATACCTGGAAATGGCCTTGTCGAAGGCATTATTTTGGGATCTCGTACTTTCCTCAGGTGAAGAACAAAAATCTATTGATCAAGCGACAATGATGCATATACACTATTCCCTTCTTGGAGACGTGACTTTTGGAGAACTTTTTTGTAGTCCGGGTGTTATCTTTGGTGGTGGTCTGTGTGCTGCTGTTGAGGGTTTGATCACTTTGGCGGGGCCTTTTTCTTCTTGGTTGTATGCATCTTTAATGTCTTTCATACATGTTGTAAGGGCATAGGTCGGGTGTAATTGATATCTTCGTGGTGTCAATATATTACTTTTGTTCAAAAAAGGGTATCTGACCTCATCCAAATAGTTTCCATGATTCAAAGAATCAATGGTCCACATAAATAGAAAAAGGCTTATCATCAATTAATAATCCATTATACTAGGTTGAATAATAGAAGTTAAGATTCAACACCATGTGAAAGTGACATAATTTGTGTTGGAATTTTGCCTAATAAAGGCTGAGCTCATTTATATTATTCATCTATTCCTGAAATCTTAGAGGCCCACTTAGCCCATTCATGGGTGACAAGATATGAGATAAAAATTTAGTCCCATATTGCTAGTTGAGTGGAAGTTTGACCAACTTATAAGGGGAGCTGCTCCACCACTTGTAAGAACATGAGGAGGAGAGAAACCTAAACGTGCACTCCTCCTCCGTCGACTGCCTCGTCACAACACACGCGCCATGGGTTGAGCTTTATTTTGCCACGCAAGCATGGAATATTAATAGTCTTTAATATGAACTCAATGGAGATTGAATGCAAACTCAGTGGAGGCTACTCATTAGTCACTGCCTATTCGCTTCGCCTTCCGTCTTTTTGTTTCATCTCCCTCTGCGGCATGTCTGCCTAGTTATCCCATGCCTATAAGAGAGAGAGAGAGAGAGGTTGCTCCTCCTCTCAGACACACTTAGCGCCTCTAGTTCCATAGCTTTGAGCAGTCACCATTCTTCGCCATCATGTCTTGTGGTGTGCACCGTGAGCCAGGACAGTAGGTCTCCAAAACCCCACTGCTCCGAGTCCTGTATGGGAGAATGGCGATAAGGTTTTAGGGGAGCGCTCACGCACGACTACTGGCTTCATCACAGACTCCTTCAAAGACAGCGACGACATCTTCCCCAACAACAACTTCTTACCTTGCACCGACAACCTCTTCGAAGACATGATTGATCCCAACGCCAACGTTAATGCGAGTGGTTCATCTTCTGCACCATATGCTAAATTCCTCCACCATCTAGTTCCGATCTTTTGTCTACAAATTATGCTCCATATACTATGTGTAGCAATCTGTCTAGAATTTATATTTACTTTATATTCGTTAGGTACATGACTAGTTTTATTCCAATATTATTAGTCATATTTTATCTATTGTTTTATGAAGCAAATTATATGGTAAATTGCTCATATTTTCAACAATCCAAAAACCGTATTATAGGCGATTTACTTCAAATGGATTTGCCGCGGATATGAAGACACTAACCTCTAAGGGTATGCACTCTAAGAGGTGGCGCGTGAGAGCGGTCCTCTGGTTTCAGACCATGAGATGTCGCCACTCTTGGCAAACCTGAGGGTGAGCTCACTCTTATTCAGGAGGTTGAGTATGATAAAATTGATACCCTATTTAAGGAGGCTTTGTTGAGTGTTCTTGGTGAGAACATCATTGATCCTTATGCATCACTTGATTCTGGCAAGGCTATGTGGGTTACGCTTGAGGCAAAACTTGTGGTCTGGGATGCTCGCATTGAGTTGTATGTCATGGAACAATTCTATGACTACAAGATGATTGATGACTGCTCCTTGATTGAGTAGGCTCATGAGATACAGTTTCTAGACAAAGAGCTTAAGAATTTCACATGTGTGTTATCGGATGAGTTTGTGGCTGGAGTCATAATTCCTAAGTTTCCTCCCACATGAAGGAATTTTTCTACTTTTCTAAAACATAAGAAACATAAGATAAGGTGAAAGGACTATGTTTTTCCTTGCTATTTTGGTGGTGATGACATTCCCACTTGTGATCTAACCGTGTGCTTGAGTTTCAGGTTAATTGCTTTTGATGGAATTTATGAAGTATGTGGATGCTCTCTTTGGGATCTCATGAAGACGACGGTCTTTTGTTTTAGATCTGCGTACTATCAAGAGGGGTTCCACCTCGGAAGGCTGTGGGGAATCATCTGTTTCTGTACAAACCATATTTGCACCGCCACAACCATCCTATTTTTCTGTGAGAGAGCGAGTTTCTGATCAGTTGGTGCATTTTTTGTCTGATCGGAACTTCCGGCCAGGCGCCGGAAGTTCTGCTCAGGGCTCTCTGTGGGTTGGATCTGGGACTAGTTCCGGTCCAACTTCCGATGGAAGTTCCGACCAGCGTTCAGAACTCACTGTTTTGTAATGCTCTATTTGGCGGAACTTCCATCGGAAGTAGCACCGAAAGTTCCGGTTAGGAATTTCCTTTGCTTCTTCCACTGAGACCCTCGACGAAACTTCCGCCCAGGCACCGGAACTTCAGGCAGGCATTTTTTGTGACCCAGTTGTTCCGCCCCTAGTTCCACTCCAAGTTTCGCTCAGGATCAGTACACTTCTGTTTGCAAGTGTTCTATTTGCCGGAACTTGCTCCAGAAGTTTCACCGGAACTTCCGGTCGTTCTGACCAGAACTTCCGGTCAGGCTTTTGGAGCGTGCGTCAATGGCCTTCTTACCGTTGGTGCTGCACTGACCGGAACTTCTGGTGAGGTCGCGGACAGCCCAATAGTTTAGTTTGGAGGGGGCCTATTTAAGGCGCCCTCCTTCTTCCTCCTACATATCTCTTCAATTTTCTCTCTCCTCCATTAATACTAGAGCTTCACCTCACTATATCTCTCTCCCTATCCACTCAAATCACTTGATATTTTGAGAGGTGAGGGAGGTGACCTAGATCTACACTTCCACCAAAGAAGATTTGATTCCCCCCACCTATCCTTTGTGGATCTTGTTACTATTGGGTTTCTTGGAACCCTAGATGGTGTAGGGCATCCTCGGAGCTAAGGGCATGTGTTGTAAAGATCCGTGGTGTCGTTGAGGGCCTCCAATTGATTTGTGGAGCTTCCCCCTCAACCTTGTTGCAAAGGTTTCAGTTGGCGCCTTCAAGGTCACTGGTTAGTGGATTTTGAGGCCTCCTTTGTGGGGGAGCTCACCGGAGAAGAAGGTGAGGACTTTGTGGCGCTCGGGTGACCTTCTGTGGCCCCGACACCTCTCCAATGTAGACGTAGCTCCCTTGGGAGTGAACTACAGGAATTACATCTCCGTGTCCCCGCTCCGGTTATCTCGTTCCCTACCTTCACTACTTGCTATTTACCGTTCTTGTGCTTGTTGTTAGTTCTCTAGCATATAGGTTGTTCACCTAGTTGCATATCTAGAGAACTTACCTTCTTACCAAGCCTAAAATTGAGTAACAAATTAAAAATTGGTAGTCGCCTATTCACCCCCCCCTCTAGTCCATTCAAAGTCGGTACTTTCAATTGGTATCAGATCCAAGGCTCTTATTTTGGGCTTTACCGCCTAAGAGATGATGGCCGACGAAGGGGGTAGTGAAAATTAAAAATCCAAGAACTTGTCCACCATGGATGACCTCAAGCAATTGGAGACATCCATGATGTCCAAGTTTGAGGAAATGATGACTATTTTGTAGTCTCTCAAGCCAAACCCCATGGTTGCTCTTGCCATACTCCAAACCACCGAGCTTCCTCCCATCGTTCCCATGACCGCCCCCGGGGTGAATCCCGCGGCCGTCACCACTCACTTGGGACTTGGTTTTGTTGCTCAAACATCTACCAAGGTTCCAAGCGAGAACACCGAGGAGCCCGAAGACTCAACTTCCAAATAGGAAAGTGGAGGAAAGGACTACTCGCCGGTGCCCCCACCGCCGAAGTATACTCCGGATCCACCCATTCCCATGCCACACATCATTCCTCAAGGAGCACCACCTATGTTAGATACTTAAAATTTCGCCAATTAGCAATATCTAATGCGCTCACATATTTCCAACTCTTCTATTGAGTTAATAAGGATTGTGGAGGATGGGTTCTCTCCAAATGACCCAAACAAGTTGACTCGAGGTGAAGTGGTGGAGAAGCAACTCAATGCTATGGCTTTGGGAATGATTCAAAAGGCTTTGACTCCCAAGGACTTTGCTCACATTCGCCAATTAAACACCGCCAAGGAAACATGGGATCAGCTCACCGAGCTATTTGTTGGGAATGCAAGCATTCAAATCTCCAAGTTTGATGAAGCTCCAAGTTTGTTGGGAAGGAAACATGGGATCTTGGTGCCACCTATGTTGATGACAAGTTCATGAAGAGTAAGTTCATTCAAGCTCGTATTCCATTTTAAGAACAAAAGCTTAACTCCATTAAGGGAAGAACCAACTTTCACCTAATGACCTCCCAAGAAGTCTTGAGTGAAGTGATTGCCATGACCATTACCAAGAAGAACGCGGAGTCCGCCCGTGCTAGGGCTATTGGATCGACAAAAGTGAATCTTGCATTGAAGGCCAAGGCTATTGAAGTTGATGATGATGATACATCAAGTGAGTGGTCTCAATAGGACCTCACGTGTGCCTTCAACGAACATCTTGCACTCGCTTCAAGAGCCTTTTGGAATAAGTCTGACATCAAATCAAGGTCAACGGACAACCCAAGATTCAACTCAGCCAACAAGTCTCCCAAGGGAAGATCATGCTACAATTGCAATGACAAGAGTCACTTTGTGTCGAAGTGGCCCTTTGAGAACTGTGAAGACAATGGTGGTCGTCTCATTCGTAAGATCAAGTCAAGGCCTCCTCATCCTTTGAACAAGAACTATGCCATCAAGAATGTCGCCAACAAGGGCTATAGTGGTCCATGAAGAATACCTTTCGGGAATGGATGAAGATGACGATGAAGTCCAAGGCGGAGAGATTGTGGGAGTTGCTGCTATTGCCACTACCTCTACTCCACATATGTCCCTCTTCGACTCACCAAATGAGAACATCATCTCCTCCAACCAAAAGTGTCTCATGGCCAAGGCCACCGAGGTAACATCTAAACCCACTCCTCAACCCATATCTAGTGAGCCTTCCTCTCTTGATCTTGAAGGTCTAGAAATAAAGAAAGAGATGATAGACATGTGTGAGTTTATTGCTACCTTGTATGAAGAAACTAAAACTTGCTTCGATTCCTTGCTTGCACAACTTTACAATGCTGGGGATGCTTTAGATGAAAAGAAAGAACTTCTTGACTTGTTAAGTAAAAATGAAAGGGATGCCACCGATGAAATTGCTTCTCTCACTCAATGTCTTGAGGATGAACAAAATATGAGAATTAATCTTGAGGAAAACTTGTCTAAACTTGTAGATGACCATAACAGCACCATGTGCTCTCTCATTAAAGAACATGATCATGCTCTTGCTTTGGTAAAGGTGCTTAAGAAAGAGAAAGTTGAGTTTGGTGTTGGTCATGATAGGACTCGAGAAGATCTTGAGAAACGCAAAGAGGAACACATAGCCTTGGAGAGCAAATTCTCAAGTCTTTTCAAAGCCCATTAACAACTTCAAACTCAACTAATGTGTGAACATGATAAGTCTTCCGCTGTGAAAATTATAGACTTGTCTAGCCCTTCTAACCCTTGTTGCAAGCATGGGAATATCATTGAGGAGTGTTGAAGGATCAACTTGCCAAGACTAAGAAGAAGAAGAAGAACAAGAACAAGAAGAAGAAAAATAATAAGGGCATGGCTCAAGGACCTTCTAATGGTCCAACCATCTTGCGAAGTGACAACTTTGCCAGAAAGAACAATACCTCTTGTATTCTTTTCAAGTCCTATGATGGTCATGTATATGCTAGATATGTTGGAACTTCTTACACGCATGATTATCATTGGGCCATTTGGGTTCCAAAGACTCTTGTTACTAACAAAAGGGGACCCATTGCAAAATGGGTACCTAAAACCAAATCTTGATTTTCTTGTAGGACTATGCTTCCGGTGGAGCAAAATGGGTGCTTGATAGCGGCGCCACAAGTCATATGACCGGAAGCAAGTCTATCATTATGGAGATAAGGCCAAATATTGCCAACACTATGGTCTCCTACGGTGATAAAACAAGTTCTCAGGTATTGGGTTTTGGCAAAGTGGTGGTAACCCCGGATGTATCCTTGGTTGACATCATGCTTGTCAAAACCCCTGGTTAAAATTTACTTTCAGTTCTTGCTCTTGCCATTATGGATCTCTCTTCTTTCTTCAATGAGCATTCTGTGGTCCTCATGTGGAGCAAGTCTCTCAAGGTGGCTTTCGTAGGGTATATAGAGCATGACTTGTATGTGGTGGATTTTTCGGGGACCACCACTCCTCATGCTCTATGTCTCTATGCTAAAGACGACAAGGGCTGGTTGTGGAATCGCCGCCTAGCCCATGTTAACATGAGAACTTTGCAAAGACTTCACTCTAAGGGCCATATCCTTGGTCTTAACAATGTTTCTTTTGCCAAATATTGTATTTATAGGGCTTGAATTGAAGGAAAGATGCATGAAACTCCTCACAAAGTTCTCAATCAAAATCACCACGGAAAGATGCTTGGAGCTCTTGCACATGGACCTCTTTGGCCCTCCTTCTCATGATAGTCTTGGAGGCAAGAAGTATTGTTTGGTCATTGTGGATAATTTCTCGAGATACACTTGGGTGTTCTTCTTCAAGTACAAGAGTGAGACTCAACAAACCGTCATTGACCGTGCCAATGAAGTTCAACGGAAACACAATGCAACCATTCTCTTCATCCGAAGTGACAATGGCACCGAGTTCAAGAACTATACCTTGGATGAGTTTCTTAGTGATGAAGGCATCAAACATCAATACTCCACTCCTTATACCCCTCAATAAAATGGTGTTGCCGAAAGGAATAATAGCACTTTGATGGATGCGGATCAGTCTATGCTAGCTGAATTCAAGTCTCCATACAACTTTTGGGCCGAGGCCATCTCCACCGCTTGTCATGCAACCAATCGGCTCAATCTTCACAAGAAGAAGAACAAGACCCCTTATGAGCTGCTCACCGGGAAAAAGCCCAATGTTAGCTACTTTCGAGTGTTTGGTTGCAAGTGCTATATTCTCAAGAAAGGAGTTAGTTTGTCCAAGTTTGAATCCAAGGCACAAGAAGGAATTTTTTTGGATACTCAAATCAGTCCCATGCTTATAGAGTCTACAACAAAGCCATTGGAAGAGTTGAAGAGACGAGCAATGTGAAGTTTGATGAAGACCATGAGTCCCTTGTTAGGCAAGATGGTGTTCGTGATCCAAGTGATGAAATTCCTCCTAAGGCCATAAGAAGAATGGGTGTGGGTTTCCACCTCCCCATTGAGGATCCCCTTGTGGCCGAAGGAGAAGGACCAAGATCTACTCAAGTGGAGCCCTCACTCTCACAAGATCATCTTTCCCCTCAAGGACCCACTATTTTGGCACAAGCTCCCTCAATCTCTTCCGAAGCTCCTCATACTCATGACTCTTCAACCCCGAATCTCAAGCTCTTCATCAACAACATCTACCTCCCCAAGATGGGGCTCCTTCTCAAGACATCTTCCAAGGTCAAGATAGTCATGAACAAGGTCAAGCTCATCAAGAACAAGGGCAAGCTAATGTTGATCAAGGCTCCTCTCCAAATGCTGACTTTCCCGAGGTGGAGATTGATGAAGATGAACCTCGTGTTCGTGCTTATAGTCAAGGTGGGGACTCAAATGGTGACAATGACCAAGTGGTTCCTCAAGAATCTTGTATTGAAGCTCAAGCCCGCCATTAAGCCTATCGTCTCGCCAAGCTTGTCCGAGATGGCCATATCCTTGATAATGTTTATGGAGATTTCAATAGAGGTTCCACTACTAGGAGGCAATTAGCCTCTTTTAGCTCTCACCATGCTTTTATCTCTCATGTGGAACCACAGAAAGTCTTTGAGGCTCTTGAAGATGATGTTTGTCTCGACGCTATGAATGAAGAACTTCACAACTTCAAGAGGAACAAAGTATGGACCTTGGTTGAGCGGCCTAAAGAGTGTCAAAACGTCATCGGAACCAAGTGGGTCTTCAAGAACAAGTGTGATGCAAATGGGATAGTCGTGCGCAACAAGGCAAGGTTAGTTTCCCAAGGATACTCACAAGTTGAGGGCATCGACTACGGTGAGACTTATGCCCCCGTTTCTCTCCTTGAATCCATTCATATGCTTCTTTCTTTTGCTACTCATCGTAACTTCAAGTTGCATTAAATGGATGTTAAAAGTGCATTCCTTAATGGTCCTTTGAAAGAGTTGGTATACGTCAAGCAACCTCCAGGCTTTGAGTATCCACTTTTCTCAAACCATGTCTACAAGCTCAATAAGGCACTCTATGGTCTCAAACAAGCCCAACGTGCATGGTATGATTGCCTTAGAGAGCTCTTGTTAGACCATGGCTTCGAAGTGGGCCTCATTCATCCCACTCTTTTTACTAAGAAAGTTGGATGACACTTGTTCGTATGCCAAATCTATGTCGATGACATTATCTTTGGGTCTATCAACAAAGCTTTTAAGAGGATTTTGCCAAGATCATGACCGATCGCTTCGAGATGTCCATGATGGGAGAGTTGGAGTTCTTCCTTGGATTTGAAGTCAAGCAATTGAGGAAGGGGACTTTCATCAACCAAGCCAAATACATTCAAGACATGCTCAAGAAGTTCAAGTTTGATCAAGTCAAAGGTGCTAAGACTCCCATGCGAACTAAGGTTAATCTTGATCTCGATCCTAAGGGTAAGGATGTGGATCAAAAACTTTATCATTCTATGATTGGTTATTTGCTCTATCTTTGTGCATCACGACCGGATATTATGTTGAGTGTGGGTATGTGTGCAAGATTCCAAGCCGCACCAAAAGAAATCCACATGGTGTCGGTCAAGAGAATCTTTCGATATTTGGTTCATACCCCAGACTTTGGGTTGTGGTACCCCAAGGGAGCCAGCTTTGACCTCATTGGATACACGGACTCGGCTTGGGCTGGTGACAAAGTGGGAAGGAAGTCAACCTCTGGAGCTTGTCAATTTCTTGGAAGATCTTTGGTTTGTTGATCTCGAAGAAGCAAAACTGTGTGTCTATGTCCACTGCCGAAGCTGAGTACATCTCTGCCGCAAGTTGTGCTCAATTGCTATGGATGAAGAAAACCTTGAAGGATCTTGGACTTTCTTTTGACAAGTTTGCCTCTTGTTTATGACAATGAGAGTGCCATTGCCATTGCTCACAACCCCGTGCAACACAACTGTACTAAGCACATTGATATTCGTCATCATTTCATTCGGGACCATGTTGCAAGAGGAGACATTTTTTTGGAGTATGTTCCCACCAAGGCAAATCTTGCGGATCTTTTCACGAAGCCTCTTGATGAAGCAAGGTTCCGAGAGTTAAGGCATGAGCTAAATATCATAGATTCGAGCAATGTGGTTTGATTCCTTGCACACCTACCCATGTCTCAATGTGTATCTTTGTTTGGATGTAGGCATGGATTTAGGGGGAGTGTAGTTCCTCTTATGAACGAACATTATCCCTATTATGCGCACATTAAAGTTTACATACTCTATAGTCTCTAAAGGAGACCATTTGAGCTTCATGATGAGTGTTGGTAATGAACCCAAGATATATATATTCGTGGTGTCAAGCCATTTATTCTTATGTAAGGTGGCCTCGGCCACCGACCGTTTTGTGTTTCTTATTCGGTTTTCTTTGTGTTTTTGTGCTTGGTTGTTCTTGTCTTTTATTGTTTTGGTTCTTCACAGTTTGAGGTCTCTATCCCAAGCCTTTCCTTTCCTCAAGACCTTTCTATTCCCTGCACAAGTTCTCCCTTGTTGTCTTCCTGTCCCGAGAAAGTGTTTCTGGCGTCACCAGAACTTTCGGCCAGCTGCTGGAAGTACCGGTCAGCACTTAGTCCTTCGGAACTGCTTGCTGACCTGGTTACTTCCGCCTGGCTTGGAACTTCCGGTCATTCACCGGAACTTCCGGTGAGGTTCTTTGTCCTATGTAAAGTGGGCCCTAGGAAAAACGGGATCTTCTTCCAGTTTTTTCCAAGACCCACTTCTTATTTGGAGTAGCCGACGACGATGTCTACTCCGCGGAGGTGCTCCGTCCCATCTGTTTCCTGCCACCCTTTCTTAGATCTGCTCCGTGGGAACCTTCCCCACCTCGATCTCCCGCCATGGACTCCGGTATTTGCCCTCAACTCCCTCGATTAATGGAGATCTTGCTCTCTCCATTGCTTGAGTTAGGGATCACCTTGTCTAGGCTAGTTCTTTGGCTAGAACTTGTTGGGTGGTCTTGGTAGGCCTAGGGAACCTTGCTAGGGTAGATTGGTCCAATACATTTGTGTGAATCCGTACGTGTGCAAGTTAGATCTTAGATCCATGGAGTTTCCTGTTGAACCGCCCTGTTCGTGGCCTCACAGGAACTTCCGGTGAGTCACGACCGGAACTTCTGGTGGTGCGTTTTCACCGGAAGTTCCGACGGTTCAGCGAAAGTTCCGGTGCATAGTATTCGACTCACTGACTGTATTTTTTCAATCTATCTTCGTTTCCTCCTTCGAACTTGTGCACTTACCCCACCATCCCTCCCTATTCTTTGCTTTCTTCTCAGGGCAAGGTGGTTCCCGTAGAGGCAAGCGCACCCGTCGTCCTTCCACCGGTCCTCCTCCCGAGATTGATGAAGAAGATCTTGAGGTTGTGCGTCCTTCTACTCAGACTGCCCGTTAGAGGACTGCTGCTGATCGCCGTGCTGCTACCGCTGAAGGGAAGCGGCATGTTCTTGCCTCTCAAAAGGCCACTACTACTGGGCCTAATAACTCCAAGAGCAAGATCTCCAAGTGGCCTCAGAAGGCCTATTCTTCTTTTCGGCATGTGGATTCCTATCTTGTTCCATGTGACCGTCTTTGCTTGGATCCTCTCTTCCACAACTTTCGCCAAGAACAGATTTTTGCTGAGATCTATGCCACCAAGACCAAGTTTGTTGTTGCTCCTTAGAAATACATCAATTTGGCTCATATGGAAGACAAGCTTGAGTACTTTGGTGAATATCTTGATATTTGCAGAAAGTTTGGGCTGATTCCTATCATGGAGCACCGTCAGAACTATGATGAGGCTGCTATTGCTCAGTTCTACACCACTCTTCACATGGAGATGAATCCTATCGATGGCACCTTGAAGTGGATGACTAAGGGTCTACAGCTTTCCTCCACATGGTCTGAGTTTGGTGCGCTCCTTGGCTATCCCATCTTGCCTGGTAAGGGGGCCAATGGTTGGTGTGTTCATGGCACCCAGGCTTCTGCTCCTAAGGTCTTGGAGCCACTCTATATTGAGGCTTGAGGTACTTGTGGTTATGTGAACTATCTCCAGCCAGTATATGACATCATGCGCAGGGTCTTCTTGAAAACCATATCTCCAAAGGCAGGCAACTTTGATTAGTTTCATGCTTATCAAGTTGATCTTATGTTTCAGACTCACCGTCGCTGCAACTCTGACAGGAAGCTGGATGTTATGCACTTTATTTACAATGAGATCTGGCAAGCTATTATTGACAAGCGCTCGTGCCCCTATGCTCCATACATTCAGACTCTCATCAACTCCAAGTGGCTTGACACTAGTGGAAAAAGGGCCATCCGTTCGCGACCCCTCAGAGCATTAGTCCCGGTTGCACCACCAACCGGGACTAATGCTAGCACGCGTCCCGGTTGGAGAGGGCACGGGGCCAGGGGCATGCGTCCCGGTTGATAAGGGAATCGTCGGTTGGAGCCACCTGGGACTAAAGGCGTGCCATGCCACGCGTGGCACGCACCTTAGTCCCTTGGTGGCTCCAACCGGACGATTCTCCGCCTCTATAAATGCGCCCAGCCCCCTCCGCTCCACTGCTTTTTTCAATGGTGGAAGGTGTGAGGAGTGTGCTAGTTTTTTCTCTTCTATGCATGCATTGAAGGTGTTTGATGAAATGTTTGAGTGAAAAATCCCATTGAATTTCTCATAGAACAAAAATATAGAAGGTGTCCAAGACGCACTTGAGCTTTCTCCTCTTTATTTCCCTCGATCGAGGTTAGCAATCTTATCTTTTCTAGGTCATTGATACAATTCATGTGTCGGTGTGAATTGGTTATTTCACTATTTATGATGTCCTGTTTTTTGATAAACTTACTTATATGATGCAGATGAACGGTCGGGAATGGATGTACGGTGACGGCGCGTGGCAAAGTATATCAAAGCGTGGATAAATTTATCGATGTGGCTACGACAAACAAAGAGAATGGATTTATACGTTGTCCATGTGTTCAATGTCGGAACAACAAGGAGTACTCTTCCTCGAAAATCATTCGCGGCCACCTGATTATGAAAGGTTTCATGCCCAACTATAATTGCTGGACCAAGCACGGGGAAAGAGGGGTTATGATGGAAGATGATGATAACAACTATCATCATATGTTTCCTGAATACAGTGATACTGCAATGGAAGACAATGGAGAGGAAAGAGGTGAAGAACGGGCATCAGATGAGCCGGCTGATGAACTTGGTAGGGTCATTTCTGATGCAAAGCGAGACTGTGAAACAGAAAATGAGAAGTTGAAGTTAGAGGGCATGTTAGAAGATCACAAGAAATTGTTGTACCCAAATTGTGAAGATGGCACAAAGCTCGGTACCACACTGGAATTTTGCGATGGAAGGCGGTGTGGTCTAACTGACTCCTCATTTGAAAAGATGCTGAAAATAATGAAGCTGAAGTTTCCAAAACATAACGAACTTCCCGAAAGTACCTATGAAGCAAAGAAGACTCTCTGTCCTCTGGGATTAGATGTGCAAAAGATACATGCATGCATTAATGACTGCATCCTCTACCGCGATAAGGAGTATGAGAATTTAGATAAATGCCCGGTATGCAATGCGTTGCGGTATAAGATCAGACGAGATGACCCTGGTGATGTTGAGGGAGAGCCCCTCTGGAAGAGGGTTCCTGCTAAGGTTATGTGGTATGCTCCTATAATACCAAGGTTGAAACGCATGTTCGAAACAAAGAGCATGCCAAGTTGTTGCGATGGCACAAAGAAGACCGTAGAAAGATGGGAAGTCGAGACACCTGCGATGGGTCACGGTGGAGAAAAATCGAGAGACTTCCGGACTTTGCGGTGGCGCAAGGAACTTATGGTTTGGTCTAAATGCGGATGGCATGAATCCTTTTGGGGAAGCGAGCTGCAGTCACGGACTGGCCCGTGACTCTATGTATCTACAACCTGCCTCCTTGGTTGTGCATGAAGCGTAAGTTCATTATGATGCGATTGCTCATCCAAGGCCCGAAGCAACCGAACGCGACATTGATGTGTACCTTAGGACATTAGTTGAAGAACTCTTACGGTTGTGGGGCAAACCAGGTGCGTCGTGGGATGAGAACAAACAGAGCCATTTGATCTACGAGGGTTGTTATTCGTAACCATCAATGATTGGCCTGCTCTTAGTAAACTTTCAGGACAGACAAACAAGGGATATAAGGCATGCACCCACTGTTTAGATAAGACCGAAGGTACATAATTGCATAAATGCAAGAAGGTTGTGTACTGGCGAATCGGCGATTTCTTCCGACCAATCATCCGTAAGAAAGAAAGGCAAGCATTTCAAAGGTGAGGCGGATCAGGAAGAAGCCTGAACTCCTGCTGGTGATGATGTATTTGGTATGGTCAAGGACATAGAAGTAATCTTTGGAAAGGGTCCGACGGTCAATCAGTTCGAGCGATGTCGCTACAGGACACGCACCCATGTGGAAGAAGAAATCTATATTTTGGGAGCTGCCATATTGGAAAGTCCTGCGTGTCCGCTCTTCAATCGACGTGATGCACGTGACGAAGAATCTCTGCGTGAACCTGCTAGGATTCCTAGGCGTGTATGGGAAGACAAAAGATACACAGAAGCAGGAGGACCAACAAATTATGAAAGACCCAAAGAACATGCATACACATAACAAAGGCGGATAAAGGCGTCACTTAAGTCGTGCCCTATGCTCTTACCAAAGCGAGAAGGAAATCTTTTTGAAGTCCTTTACGGTATCAAGGTGCGTCGGGCTTCTCATCTAATATAAAGGGATAATAAATATGGCAGAAAAAGTTCCAAAACCTGAAGTCTCATGACATCACGTGATTATGACGCGATTGCTTCCGATTGCATTGAGGGGCTTCTCGGAAAATGTTAGTACCCATTGTGAAGCTGTTCATTCCTCAATGCAATATCTCAGAAGGTAATCAATCCAGATATTATGCCAAGGTTACAGAAGGATGTGGTACAATGTCTTGTTAGTTTTGAATTGGTGTTCCCACCATCCTTATTCAATATTATGATGCATCTCCTGGTTCATCTAGTGGAAGAGATTGCCATTCTCGGTCCGATATTTCTGCACAATATGTTCCCCTTTGAGAGGTTCATGGGAGTCTTAAAGAAATATGTTCATAACCGTGCTAGACGGAAGGAAGCATCTCCAAGGGATATGGAGCAGAGGAGGTCATTGAGTTTTGTGTTGACTTTATTCGACCTTAAGCCGATTGGTGTTTACGACTCATGGCGTGAGGGAAGACTAAGTGGAAAAGGCACCTGGGAAAGAAAGCAATGATATGTAGGACGGGATTCTTTCACTAAAGCACACTACACGTTCTACATAATTCCACCTTGGCAGCTCAGTATATCGAGGAACACAAGAATATTTATGCGCTCAAAAACCGGGAAGCCTGAATCATGGATTACAGATGAACACATGAAGTCTTTCGGTGGTTGGATGCGGACACATCTCTTGAATGACACCACTGTTGGAGATCAGCTATACTTGTTGGCCGCGTCACCATCTTCTACTGTATTGAATTTCCAAGAATGTAAATAAATGGGAATACATTCTACACGATCGCCCAAGATAAAAAGAGCACCAACCAAAATAGTGGTGTCCGCTTTGATGCAATAGACGAGAATGGACAAAAGGACACATATTATGGTTACATAGAGGAGATATGGGAACTAGACTATGGAGTCTCTTTTAAGGTCCCTTTGTTTCACGCAAATGGGTCCTGAATGGGGAAGGGTAAAGATAGACCGGTTATGCGGAATGACAGTGGATCTCAACAATCTTGGTTATAGAGATGAACCATTCGTCCTAGCCAATGATGTGTATCAGGTTTTCTATGTGAAGGACATGTCCTCGGACGAAAAAGAAAAAATATGCAAACGAATACATCATATGATGAGCCAAAGCGTCACATAGTTCTTTCAGGGAAAAGAAACATCGTGGGAATCGAGGACAAGACAGACATGTCAGAAGATTATAATAAGTTTGATGAAATTCCGCCCTTCACAGTGAAAACTGACCCAAGCATTCCGTTAAGTAAAGAAGATGCTCCATGGTTACGTCTGAAGCGATCATAAGGAAGGACATATGCCAAGAAGTTCATGCTCATATTATGTAACTCTAGTTCATGTCTTTCGCGGTTTGCGGCTTGACCGAAGGATATCTTTCGCGGTTTCTTTAGAGATCCAATGCAAGTTCTAACGATGCTCGTCCCCTATCTTCATGCACACCGGTTCGACCATAGTTAGAAATTTAGATAATTCAAAACGGGCATAATAAATTCAAAAAAAATCCGAACAATGAAAATCCTTCGCGTGGTGTCATATTATGTTACATAGTTGAAAGGAAAAATACCAGACTTGGTATATTGATCATGTTTCGAAAAAACCTTCACAAAATGACCTATCATGTTCGAGGTTTCATGGCTTTCGGTCCAAATGACCGATGTTATGTGCTGAATCACGGCATAGTTTGTGATGTTGTGCCCATATTATGCATGTGTGTGGACATTGGTATGGAGAACAATGTTGCAGGAGGAAGTTTTCCTTTTTGTCATACGGAAAAGCCCTTTTCCATTTTCCGAGCGCAAAAAACGGGTCGTTTTGTGAAGTAACCACCAAAATGCCGTTTCAGAATGCTACCGTCCCATTTTCCTAAAATACTAGACCACCTTACATGGACTATCTCCCAACAGGGACATCTCAAACCTTTTCGTCCATCCCGGGTAAAAAGGACAAATGTCTGCCGAATCGGTAGGAAGTGGGTCCGGTTTGTACTACAGGTACATGATCTATCGCCCGTGATTTTTTGAAAAAATCATTTTTAGACTCGCAATATGTGGTTTATTCAGAGATCCAATGCAAGTTCTAACGATGCTCGTCCCCTATCTTCATGCACACCGGTTCGACCATAGTTAGAAATTCAGATAATTCAAAACGGGCATAATAAATTCAAAAAAAATCCGAACAATGAAAATCCTTCGCGTGGTGTCATATTATGTTACATAGTTGAAAGGAAAAATACCAGACTTGGTATATTGATCATGTTTCGAAAAACATTCACAAAATGACCTATCATGTTCGAGGTTTCATGGCTTTCGGTCCAAATGACCGATGTTATGTGCTGAATCACGACATAGTTTGTGATGTTGTTCCCATATTATGCATGTGTGTGGATATTGGTATGGAGAACAATGTTGCAGGAGGAAGTTTTCCTTTTTGTCGCACGGAAAAGCCCTTTTCCATTTTCCGAGCGCAAAAAACGGGTCGTTTTGTCAAGTAAGCACCAAAATGCCGTTTCAGAATGCTATCGTCCCATTTTCCTAAAATACTACACCACCTTACATGGACTATCTCCCAACAGGGACATCTCAGGCCTCCATTGTCATTGCACACCTCCTGCAACCTCATCACTCTTTTCCATGGCTTCCACCGTAGCACTAACTCCCAGGGAGGCGTAGGCGCTTTGCGCCTCGAACTACCCCTGCCCGCCGGGCTACTGTGTCCCCGTCGGCTGGATGCTGAGCGCCGGAGGCATGCCGGTTCCTCCTGTCCCTCTAGGTGTGGCATGTCGGATGGCCATCACGAACCACTACTACTTCGAGCTCACGCCGGAGCAGCGGAGGAATCCCAGATGGCATCCCGATTATTTCCCGACTTGGGAAGCCTTCTTCGTGGATCAGCGTGAGAGGGCACTCACCAGGCACGAGGAGGAGGGCCCACCTCCTCCGAACTTCAACGAGGCCGGCCGTCGGCTGTGGTGGCGCGACCGGACTCTCCAGAGCGTCATGTCCTACGAAACGGCCGCCGACTCTAGCCCCTGCCTGCGCTACCCTCAAGTCCAGCCCACTCGTACTCAACCTTCAAGGTTCAACTACGGCGACCCGGCGATAGCGGCGACTACAGTGGCGAGTATTACAGGTGTAGGCAGGAGCATGACTGAATTATTCCAACATTGCAAAACAAGTTCGGCCGATTGTGGCTTAATCTGGCCATGTATCTTAATTTTCAGTTCTTCTATGTAACTTTGTGTTAGTTGCGTTATGTACTTTAATTCCAGTTCTATCCTAATCAAATTTTCTTTCCGCCCATTATTTTCCGTCCTTTTTTCCGCCCATTAAAACAGAAAATGGTTTTGAATTACTTATTCAAATCCAAACATTTTTTATGTTTAAAGTTTTTCTAAATTCCAAATTGATATTAAAAAAATATAAGTTAATTCATTTTTAATTGTAAATGGTTACATTAATTATTTTTAAAACAGAAAATGGTTTTGAATTATTTATTCAAATCCAAACACTTTTTATGTTTAAAGTTTTTCTAAATTCCAAATTAATATTCAAAAATATAAGTTAATTCATTTTAAATGGTTACATTAATTATTTTTTAAAAATAGAAAATGGTTTTGGATTATTTATTCAAATCCATACACTTTTTATGTTTAAAGTTTTTCTAAATTCCAAATTGATATTAAAAAAATATAAGTTAATTCATTTTTAATTGTAAATGGTTCATATTTTAAATGGTTACATTAATTATTTTTTAAAACAGAAAATGGTTTTGAATTATTTATTCAAATCCAAACACTTTTTATGTTTAAAGTTTTTCTAAATTCCAAATTAATATTCAAAAATATAAGTTAATTCATTTTAAATGGTTACATTAATTATTTTTTAAAAATAGTAAATGGTTTTGGATTATTTATTCAAATCCATACACTTTTTATGTTTAAAGTTTTTCTAAATTCCAAATTGATATTAAAAAAATATAAGTTAATTCATTTTTAATTGTAAATGGTCCATATTTTAAATGGTTACATTAATTATTTTCTAAAACAAAAAATGGTTTTGAATTATTTATTCAAATCCAAACACTTTTTATGTTTAAAGTTTTTCTAAATTCCAAATTAATTATCATTTAAAAAACAATACAAATTTAAACCCCAAAATAAAAAATAAGGCGGGAACAGAGAGAAAATACCGAAAAATTTGAAAACAGGGAATATGTCGGTTGGAGCCACCAACCGACTAAAGACCCTAACCAACCCTTGGTCTGCTGAAAATATTGAGTATCGTCCGGTTGGTGGCTCCAACCGGGACGTATGACCCTTTAGTCCCGGTTGGAGCCACCAACCGGGACAAAAGGCCCTTCGTTTATAACTGACGCGCCTTCTCTTTTTCTTCCCCATCTCACTTCACTGCTTCTCACCGACGCGCGCACAGGAACCGCCCCCGACGCCGGCAGGCTGCCCGAGTTCGCCGCCACCTGCCTGGCCCGCCACCACTGCCGCCTCCGCCCACGCGCCGGCCACGCTGTGACCTCAATCGCCTGGATTGAAGCTCCGTCCCGCCGCTCTCTCTGTCGATTCGTTCGTTTCTCAGCTCTTCGCCCGGCCTCGCCACCACCTCTGTCGTGTTCCTGGTGAGCTGCTGATCCTCACGATGTTCTTCTTTCTCTCCCTCTCCTCTTGTACTATTCTCCCCGTGTTTGCCCGACGACGCCGCCGCTCGAGCTCGACGGAGGCGACGCTCTGGTGACCAACAAGGAGCGGCGCCGCCACTCTCTTTCTCCCTGCATCGCGCTCTCTCTAACGCGCCCATCCGCGCATCCAGGCGTGCCCGCTATCGCCGTCGCTACCGCTGCCTGGGAGCTCACCGCCGGCGTGACGTCGTGCTGACGTCACTCGTCGTCACACTCAGCGTGGCGGTGATGTGGCCTAGGGCCCATCAGTCAGCCTCAATGGGTAGGCTCCTCTGTGGTATAAAAATGATCTGTACGCGTGGAGGCTGAGTTGGCACTGGGGCCCTTCTGTCAGTCTCACTGGCTAGGGGGCGCCCCGGTGTAAAAACTATTTGCCTTTTTTTTAATTCCAGAAAATAATTTAATATTGTAAAATCAATAACTTATTGTTTATAAGTCAGAAAAATACAAATAATATATCAAATTGTTCAGAAAAATGAAACCTATCTATTTAACCTATAATCATGCATTGTTCAACAACTTAAATGACAAGTATAATTAGAAGAACAAATGCACCCCTCTCATATGTTCCAAAGTTTCCCCGAGTTAGGGTTTTCACCCCTCGGAACCCCGATTAAATTGTCGAGCATGTCTTAGGGTTACATTCCAATGCAAATTAACTTGTCATATCATCATACTTGCTTGAGCATTGCATCGATGCCATGTGTTGATTGTTTCCCTTTCTTTTTGGTGTTTGGATTATTAGGTTTATTATTAGTTAGGTATTATTAGGTTTATTAATTAGTTTGGTATTATTGGTCTTCGGCCCCACTGGTCAGTCACTGTGGGTAGTCCCAGGCCCGATTCACATTGTCAAGCAACTTAAAAGCCCTATCTTAGATAAGGAATCATTAATACCCCTTAGGTGCATGTGGGTTCGACGATGTGCCTATCTACTACACGGTTTCCTTTTTGTAGCTAGGTTTAGGGTTTAGGGTTTCTCTTCATTTTTATCATTATGTATGTATATATTAGGGTTTCTCTGAATTAGGGTTTATATCTCTCAACACCGTACCTAACTTTCTCCTTTAGCCGCTTTGACTTATTCGTTTTTCCACCTATGCGTAAAATATGGACCCACACGTCGAGACGAAGAAAAGGAAGAGTTGATCCAAGGTGTGATCCGTGGGAAGAAAATTTAGACGATCAACGTTTGAACAACTCCGGTGAGGTGATCCTCTTTTACAGGAATAGACGACTTGTTTGAGGTTGAAGGTGTTTCCTTCATGAGGAAAGCGATGCCTTGTGTAATCGAGAAGACGACCGCTCAAGTAGGTGCATGTAATATAATCAATTCATTAATTAATCATGTTATCTATATAGAAATAGTAACGATGATCTTTCTTCTTTAGCCCTCCGGATCGAAGGAATCTCTGAAAAGAGCGACGAGGCCCAACCAAAAAGTTGCAAGACCATGAGAGGTTCAGATCGAAGATGTCGCTGAAGGCAACCAAACGGGCTCCGAAGTTGTCGCAAACAAATTTGGCACAATGCGAGTAATCGTTAGGGACTTAATCCCGATCACCATTAGAAATTGGAATAAGCCTGCTAATGCGGATGAAGAGGAACATGTTTATTTGTCCCTAACCACGCCAAAGATTCTTGTGGAAGAGGCTCATGGTTAATTTCAAACTAGAAGATAGAGCTGGATCCAAATGCGGAGGATCCAGTTGAGGACGACATACAACATGGGAGAGCCATGGAGGCTAAGGTCGAGTGGGCTTTGAAGAAGATGGCCCAGTGTTTCACCAAGCTGGAAGAAAAGATTGCACCTTGACTATGTCGTGAAAGAGAAGACTCCCGATTTCAAGAATATTCAGTTTGAGAACATAAAACCATTCTGGGCTGAGTTTGTGGAATACAAGACATCAGAAAAAGCTAAGAAAATGTCTGCAACGAATAAGCTGAATGCTGCTAACAAGAAGTATCACCATACTATGGGGCAAGGTGGCTACAGGGCTGGCATTCCTAAGTGGGAGAAACTTGAGAATGAGCTGCGTGCTAAAAAGATCACCCCAGATGAGGGCGATTGGGTAGAACATGCAAGGAATTGGTTTTACGGGCATGGGGCACGTTGGACTCAGAAGGGAGGTGTATATATAACATACGACATAAAGAAGACCCCTTTCCAATCGAGAGGATGAGAAAAGGTAAAGGCTATTAAAGATGGGGACTTCATTCCCGATAGAGAGAATGATGAGCTCACACTCGCCCTTGGAAATAAGGAACATGATGGACGAACACGAGGCACAAGAGGCTCCCAACCATGGAGGACTGGGTTTCCCGAAGAGAGGAAGAAATATCCTGATAGAAGCCGTCAGAGGAGAAAGGACAGGGTGGAAGTTGAAGCAGATAGTCAGAAAGAGCGAATGCGTTTAATTGAAGAACGATTAAAGCAACAACAAGATGAAATTAACGCACTTAAAGAGCAAAGTACTACCGGCCCATCTCAGCAGCACACTGCATTCGATGCTACCGGCCTATCGAATAATCGAAAAAGCAGTGTGGCTTCCACCGGTCCCGGTGATGACAATGGCGATGATGATGGTGCCAAGCGATGGCTCCTGTTGGCTACCCAGTGGATGATATTACAGAGATGACACACTGCGAGCTACATGTCAAAGTTGTTAACATATCAATGAAGGTGGCGGTCGGCTATGCCTTACCAATTGGACCCACACCAACTTACCACTGTCGTCCGGTTCGAGAGGGCTATGCTGTTGTCGGGGTGGATGAAATCATGCCCACCTTTGAAGTTTTGGATCTTCACTACCCTGCAGGTGAAGGGGATGTGACTGTAATGGGAGACGCAAAAAACGTCACCATTCTATGGCCGAAGGAATGTATCGTGCTTCGAAATCACACGCCAAGGCCATCTTCGCCGCCGCCTCACCCGTCTCCAGCGAATTAATCGCCGCTTGGCAGCCGTCTTCGTCGCCTCACCCGGATTCGTCGCCTCACCAATCTCCGGTGCAGCCATCGCCGGCGCCTCAGGATAAAAAGCGTAAGCGTACCGCTACTGTGCATCGTGGTAAGCGATCATCGAAACGTAAACAAGAGCCTCTTCCAAAAGTACCAAAGGTTCCTCCCAAGAGAGCTTATGACTGTACTGAAGAGGAGACTGCGGCGATCGTTGATGCGGAAACGACAACATTTTTCGCAAAGCTGAGGCGGCCGAAAGAGCCAGAGTTCCCCAGCACCAAAGAAGAAAAAGGCAAAGTGTTGAAAATGCTAAAGACTCTTCATCAACCCGAGCCAAAGCTGTCATCAGACTATGAGCGTTCTATTCTCAAGTCACATGCGGCACAAAAGCCTCAAGAGCGATCTTGATGCAAGCGAAATTTGTTGCCCACGGAGAACAAGCAAAACAGACTTGCGCCCCTCTCAAGGTGATTTCCCAAACCAATGTGGGTCGAGCAAATATGGGGCGAAGAGCAGATGATCTAGAGGTAGTTACTGTCTGAGAAGCGCCGCTCAAGGTATGAGTATTGCCCAGACTTATCCCGATTAGAGTTCTTCCCGTGAGTGAAGTAGCATACAAATACCGACGGCAAACCTCTCGTCAAACCTGAGGAGGTAAACAATCTTCCAACAAAATGCGAAGATTGCATAACGGTACATGCATGCCACAAAGGCCGGGCTAATCGGATAGTCTTGAGGTTACAAAAAAGCATCATGGGAAAGAAAAGGATGACATGATATCCATTGAATTTGATGAACTATTTCAATTATTCAATCAAGACGCCTTGGACAAATCGATCATCAGTGCCTATTGTCTGTAAAGTGCCTGACGCAGGGACACGGTAACAATCTATGTGGATACTATGTTTGCGAGTTCATCCAGCAGACGTGCGATGATAAGAGCAGAAATTTAGAGCAACTCCACGTACGTAAACAATTTCTATAGTTTTTAATTACAATCAAAATGTGTTTAGTTTCATTCATATAGGCTGACTCCTTTTTAAATCAGATCGAACGTCTACGGGACGGTCTTCTGCCAAAGGATCGCATACGAGCAATTCAGGAGGAATTGGCGGGATTCTTGGATGCAGAAGTCCTAAACCCAAAAGGGGAATACTATTCGGCTGTGTATAGACAATAGGAATTGGCCGGTAGCATCGAATAGCAACTTTTTTATGTAGTGCATGAACTCGATCCGTGTATTGAATGTAATATTGTCATGATGATCTTGTGTAATATAAGGTTCCTTCATTGATAAGTGCAAAACACTAAATAAACAATAAAACAACCTAAATGAATTCTCTGCCGCGGCACAAAAAGTGGCGAAAATGCTGTCGCGGCAACAAAATGTGCCAAAATGATTTCTGCCATGGCGGAAAGAATGGCCAAATCTGCCATGGCGAAGGTTATTAGTCCCGATCGGTTACGAACGGACTAATCTCCACCCTGCCACGTGTGCACCCTTTTGTCCCGGTTGGTGGGGCAACCGGGACTAAAGGTTAGGGCTTTAGTCCCGATTCCCCGTCCCGGTTGGGCAACCGGACTAAAGCCCCGTACCAACCGGGACCAATAGCCCCGTTTCCACCAGTGTGAAGCAATTGGTTCCCGCTACCCTCAGGACATCATCACTATTCATGAGGAGAAGAAGTTGCGTGTGAGTAAGCACAAGAAGCCTAGGACTCAAGCTGAGAAGGAAGAAGCTATATGGAAGGTTGGTGCTGGTGGTCCCTATTCTGCACATGGTGGTTCTAGTGCTGGTGGTCCCTCTCTTGACAGGTAGCCATCTTGGGCCAAGAAACTGCTTGTAAAGGTGAAGAAGGCGTTTTTCTTCTTGCAGAATCATGAGTAACAGGCTTATGTTGATCAGTGGCACAGTGCTCGGCGTCAGAAGGCGATTATGACAGCGCTCAATCTTCCTTGCTCTCCAGAGACTAGCTCCTTCACCGTGCCCAAGGATGAGTGGATCCGCAACAACTGCCAGTGGTCTGAGGATGAGTCTGAGGAGGAAGTCACCGGTCCCTCGCCTACGTGGAATAATGCCTCTTGGGACCCCGAGCCTACTCCTCCTCCTTTTCATGGTTGGGGTGATTAGAGTGGTAGTTTTTCCCTTTTTGGTGTCTTGATGCCAAAGGGGGAGAAAGATGTCTATTGGGTTGCTCACGGGATTTGCATGGGCTGAGTCACGAGTTTGTTCTTTATCTTTGATCTTTTCTTGCTCGTGAACTCTCTAGTTTATGTGTGTCCTTGTGGACATATTTGTGCTATTTGTGGACCTTGTTATTTGTATGAGACTATGTGGTATGTTATGCATGGTGTTTGGTTTGCTTGTTGTTGGCTTATGGCCGTTTGTATATGGTGGTGGAGGATTCATATCCTTCATTGATAATATTTCATCTATTGTATCCACCAGATTTGATTGGTGCAACAGTATGTTCTCTATCTTGTTTTCCCCTTGCACATGTGTTGTTTTTGCAATAGAAATGGGGAGCCTCATTATATGTGTGCTAGTCTTGTCCTTAGAGCTATATCTCTACCTTGCACACATATAGGGGGAGCTTGTTCCATCCTTTGCAAAAACTGCTCCTTCTTATGCAATTCCTTGGGATTGTCATCAAACAACAAAAAGGGGGATATTGAAAGGACTATGTTTTCCCTTGCTATTTTTGTGATGATGAAAATCCCACTTGTGATCTAACCGTGTGCTTGAGTTTCAGGTTAATTGCTTTTGATGGAATTTATGAAGTATGTGGATGCTCTCTTTGGGATCTCATGAAGACAGCGGTCTTTTGTTTTTTTCCATTTCTCTCATTTTATTGCTTTAGATCGCCGTACTATCAAGAGGGGGTCCACCTCGGAAGGATGTGCGGAATCATCTATTTCTGCACAAACCATATTTGCACCGCCACAGCCATCCTATTTTTCTGTGAGAGAGCGAGTTTATGATCAGTTGGTGCATTTTTTGTCTGATTGGAACTTCCGGCCAGGCACCGAAAGTTCCGCTAAGGGCTCTCTGTGGGTTGGATCTGGGACTAGTTCCGATCCAACTTCCGATGGACGACCAGCGTTCAGAACTCGCTGTTTTGTAATTGTCTATTTGGTGGAACTTCCACCGGAAGTAGCACCAGAAGTTCCGGTAAGGAATTTCCTTTGCTTCTTCCAATAAGACCCTGGGCGGAACTTCTGCCCAGGCACCGGAACTTCCGATCAGGCATTGTTGTGACCCAGTTGTTCTGCCCCTAGTTCCGCTCCAAGTTCTGCTCGGATCAGTACACTTCTGTTTGCAAGTGTTCTATTTGACGGAACTTGGGCAGGAACTTGCTCCGGAAGTTTCACTGGAACTTCCAGTCATTCTGATCGCAACTTCCAGTCAGGCTTTTGGAGCGTGTGTCAACGACCTTCTTACCGTTGGTGCTGCGCTGGGCGGAACTTCCAGCCACTCACCGGAACTTCCGTGAGTTCGCAGATAGCCCAACGGTTCAGTTTGGAGGAGGCCAATTTAAGGCGCCCTCCTTCTTCCTCCTACCTATCTCTTCAATTTTCTTTCTCCTCCATTAATACTAGAGCTTCACCTCACTAGATCTCTCTCCCTAGCCACTCAAATCACTTGATATTTTGAGAGGTGAGGGAGGTGACCTAGATTTACACTTCCACCAAAGAAGATTTGATTCCCCCAACCTATCCTTTGTGGATCTTGTTACTCTTGGGTTTCTTGGAACCCTAGACGGTGTAGGGCATCCTCGGAGCTAAGGGCATGTGTTGTAAAGCTCCGTGGTGTCGTTGAGGTCCTCCAATTGAGTTATGGAGCTTCCCCCTCAACCTTGTTGTAAAGGTTTCGGTTGGCTCCTTTAAGGTCACCGGTTAGTGTATTGTGAGGCCTCCTTTGTGTGGGAGCTCACCGAAGAAGAAGGTGAGGACTTTGTGGCGCTCGGGTGACCTTGTGTGGCCCCGAAACCTCTCCAACATAGACGTAGCTCCCTTAGGAGTGAACTACAGGAATTACATCTCCGTGTCTCCGCTTCGGTTATCTCGTTACCTACCTTTACTACTTGCTCTTTATCATTCTTGTGCTTGTTGTTAGTTCTCTAGCATATAGGTTGTTCACCTAGTTGCATATCTAGAGAACTTACCTTCTTGCCAAGCCTAAAATTGAGTAACAAATTAAAAATTGGTAGTCGCCTATTCACCCCCCCTCTAGTCGATTCAAAGTCGGTACTTTCATAAGGCAAGAGCAAAATACACATGCGTTAGAGGTGTTGAAGGTGGTTCTAGTGCCAACTTGGTATAGAAGAATAACTACCACCCTCACAAGTTCTAGAAAAAAACAAATCATATGGCAAAGGAAAGTTTGATTAAAAAATAAGCCATCGCAGTCTACCAACTTCACAAACAAGACTAATAAGAAGAAAGTTTTTGATGTGTGCGGTAATCCTGATAATTAGGCTCCTAATTGCCCTAGCCGCTTTAACAAGAGTGGGTATGTGAAGAGAGGCAAGACCGCTAAAGTTATCATGGGAGATAGTGAGATGAAGAATGCTAGGTATGGTATATCTCCTATCGTCCTTTCAGTATGTCATTATGCTCCTAATTGGTGGATTGACACGGGTGCTAATGTATATGTTTGTTTTGATATTTCCATGTTTTCTTCATATCAGGTTGCAGGAAATTCCTTCGTGTTGATGGGCATCGGCTCGCATGCTTCTGTTCATGGTGTTGATATGTCCGATCTAAAGTTTACTTTGGAAAAGACCGTGCGTCTAAAGAACATGCTTTATGTTCCCTCAATAAATAAGAATATTGTTAGCGGATCCCTTGTATGCTGGGATGGCTACAAGATTGTATTTGAGTCAAATATATTTTGTACTGTCCATTTATGGATTTTTTGATAAAGGCTATGAGTGCGGAGGCTTGTTCTGCCTATCATTGTTAGACGTTTGTAATAAATTTGTTAATCATTATTGCACAAATTTTGAATCAAATGTTTGGCATTCTCGTCTTTGTCATATTAACTTTGGTTGTATGACGCGACTAGCCGAAATAAATTTAATCCCTAATTTCACTATTATCAATGGATCTAAGTACCAAGTTTGTGTGCAAGAAATGTAACCCCGCAAGCAGGGCCGGTCCTGAGATTTTGGGGGCCCGGGGCGAAACTAAAATTCTGGGGGCCTTATTATAAAAAATTATGCATATATGAGATGATAAAAATAAATATTTTAAGTATACTCCAAATTATAACATTCATATAAAAATAACAATGTTTGCATGATACCTTAAAATTTCCTTCAAAAATTCCTAGAAGCAAAGTCCGTGACGATGGAATCGATATCAATATCGTCCACTAACTTCTTCTCTATGCATAGAGTTGCCAAACCATTTAACCTCTCCTGAGACATTACAGAACTCAAATAGTTTTTTTTTGAACAATTTACCATAGGGGAAGCCCCTACGGTGTAGATTTTTTATATTAAATAAGAAGAAGATACTTTACAAATAGTTCTTTTATAATTTCAACTTTTAAAAGCTTCTTTCAGCTTATGCAACAGTCACTGGCATAGTAAATAAGATCCGATAAGCGATAGAAATATTAGGATAACAATATTAGCAGATTCATCATCATAATTCCTCACATTGTTATCATCTGCGTTGATATGAACATCGTCCTCTGTACCGGCATTATATTCTGAATCAACAATAGTGTGTTCTCCCACAAGAACTAGCGCCAACTCATCTGGATTTCTTGTAGTGCTTGCGTTGCTCTTTATTTTTTTTGAAAAGATCCTCTCTTTAATTATATTATTAATTTCTTCTCTTGTTCTCTCCTTTTCTTTTCTAAGCACTGGATTTAGGCGCCATAATAATTTAACCTCGTTCACTATAAACAAGAAATCAAGAACAATAATTACTAACTAGAATTAAGAACTAAGAAATAAGAATTAAGGCTGGGCGGGGGTAGACCAGCATGCAGATTTGGAGATCTCGTCGATGGCCTTCCTGCGTGCGGGGTTCCTGGCGGTCGATCGTAAAGGTCTTGACGCATGGAGCTTGAGAGGCGATCAGGCGACAAGAGGCGATACGATCCAGGGGAGGCGATTAGGCGACGGGACTCGGGAAGCAGGGCATGTCCGGTCGTGGGAAGCCGAAGAGAATAAGAGAGTCTAGACCAATTCCTAGAGTCGTCGAGTACTCGAGTCGAGCACATGCCTTGGTCATGGTAAAGCGATGCGCCGATACCTGGGAGTTGTCGAGTCCAGCGATCGCTTCCTTGGCATGTGAGTCGATCGTCGAGGCAGGCGAACGATCGTGCCCTGCGAGCGATCGATGCTTGTTTCCTGGTAGCAAGGGAGTCGATGTATAGCCCATAAAAATGTCTTTTTTTACAATGTATAGTAGGCCTATAAATTTTTGGGCCCCTACTTTTTTCGGGCCCGGGGCGATTTCCCCGCTAGTCCCACCTCAGGACCGGACCTGCCCGCAAGTCACATACGACTGCAGGAGTGAGAAATTTGGTACCACTAGAACTCATACATTCAGATCTTTGTGAGATAAATGGTTTGTTGACAAAAGGTGGAAATAAATACTTCATGACTTTGACTGATGACTCCACTAGATAGAAAATTAACCTGATTGAAAGATCAAGAGGCTTAGGTACGATCATCGTGGAGAATATTTTTCCAATGAGTTTGATTCTTTTTGTGCAGAATATGGTATAATCCATGAGAGGATGTCTCCCTACTCACCTGAGTCAACTTGGGTATCCGAAAAAATAACCGTACTCTAACAGATTTGGTTAATGCCATGTTAGATACATTGGGTCTCTCTAAGGAATGATGGGGGGATACACTATTGCTGTGCTAAACCGAGTTCCCACAAAGAACAAAGAAATTACTCCATTTAAATAATGAGATAATAAAATATTAAAACTCTCTTACTTAGAAAGTTGGGGTTGTTTGGCAAAGGTTAACGTTCCAATCCACAAGAAGCAAAAGCTTAGACAAAAAAACATTTATTAATTGTGTTTTAAGCTGAGAGAGAGATGTGTGTATTGGATATCTCATGTCTAGATCTACCGTGGGGTAGTGTTCTCCCCTTGTTGGACCCTCCTAGCCTTTATATATAGGACTCTAGGTCTTGGTACCAATACGAGTTTGTTACAAGTTAGAGTTTATATGTAGTCTAGTCTTGGACTTTTCTTGTCTTGTATCGCCAGGAGTCTATGTCCTTGTAGGCTTATCATCTATTGAATCGTCATGGGCTTCATTGATATTGATATATATTTGAGTAAGTCTTTCCTGGGGACGCACCATACATACCAATAGTAGACACCCGAAGGGTTATACCCATATCACTAATCTTGTTCTCATATCCCTGGTATCAAGGTATAGTAGCTTCATCATGAAATAGTCCAAATGGGATGGATAAAAAGGTATGGGTAAATTGTTTACTATACTTAAGGATTGCTAAAAGTTGAATCCGGAAGAACACTAGTCATGTGATGATAGTGAATAAAACATCAACATAAAAAGTGTCAATCCAAGGGTGCTAGTACTTGACTAACACGCCTAGGATCATTGTGTCAATGTAGCTAGCATCACTATTGATGTTTATGCTTCTTCTACAATGAGAGGAAAAATCGAAAGAAAAATTGCAAAATTATATGGAAGAAAAGAAAGTTTGGAAATGTCCAGCTCAAAAGTATATAGATGATATATAAGTTATGGATGTATTGTTTGCCGGTTATCAATGTAATTCTTGGGTATTAGATACCAGATTGGTTGGTATGAAATGTCATACAAAGAAACAAAATGTAAGAACTACAATGGCCGGAGTAACTAGAAAAAGTATGTGGTGATGATGCATGCCAAAAATAAAATAAAGTGTTATTTTGTTTGTGGTCGGCATCTTATCTAGACTACGATATTTATTATAAGAGCTTAGTAGTTGTTACATAGATCCAGCTTTATAATAACAAGGGTTGTTCAACTTGAAGTTTTGATCCATAGTGGATGGATTAGTTATTGTAAAACTTGATGGTGATACACACATAATAACACTGACGCTAAATGTCGCAAGACAATGATTAAATTTCACTTAATTGTGACGTCACCATTTAGGTCATATTAGAAAGAAACACATGAAGAGAATCCATACCGATGGACTTTTGGAGTCGTTTGACTTTGAATCAATTGACACTTGTGAGACTTACCTAAAAGTCCAAAACTCTGTTCATAGTCCAATATTGAACGGACGGCTAAGTTGTGGGAGATCATACATGTTGATGTGTGTAATCCATTATGTGTAGCTGCGCGTGGTGGATTCTTATACTTCATATTATTTCACCGATGATTTGAGTGTATAGATATGGGTATATCTATTTAATGAGAAAGAGGCATAATACAATTGAAAAGTGTTCAAAGTGTTTTGGCATGAAGTGGAAAATCATCATAACAAGAAAATCAAGATTCTATGATTGGATCATAGAGGAAAAATATTTGAGTTACGAGTTTAGCAAGCATCTAAGAGTTGCGGAATTGTTCCACAACTTGCACCTCTCGAAACGCCACAAGAGTGTGGAATATTCTTGAGATGTCCTCAAACCTTGTTTGACATCATTGGATCTATGATAAAAACCGCCGTTATATTTTTGTGGATTATGCTTTAAAGACTACCGCTTTACAATGAATATTGCACCATAATAATCTTTTGAAATGACACCATATGAGTTATGGCATGGGTTCAAACCCAAATATGTCTTTTCTTTAATTTTAGTATGTTAGGCATATATAAACTTTTTACAAACCAAAATAGGATGAATGTGTCTTTATAGGTTATCCCTTGGTAACATCTGGGGATTACTTCTACCTTAAAAGCAAAAGACAAAAGTGTTTTTTGCCAAGTACGACATATTTCTCGAGAAAGAAGTTCCTCGCAGAATTTTTTTAGTGGGAGTATAATATAACTTGATGCGGTTATCGAATCTGAGCAAGATGAGCAAAGTAGCACAACACCGGAAAGTGTTCTGGGGACATCTATAGCGCTGGAGGCTCCCACGCCTAAAAAATGTTGTAGTCCCGAAAATCGAAGTTCCTATTGAACCAAATAGGTTGGGTAAAGTTTGTAATCAAATAGTAAGATCTAAGGACGAAACATTATTGTTGGACAATGATGAACCAACTACAAAGAAGCAATGATGGGCCCTGGCTCCGTTAAATGGCTAGATGCCATAAAATCCAGGATAGTATCCATGTGCAAAAATCAAGTTTTGATACTTGGTAGACCCTCCGGAAGGCATTAATCCTAACTTAAATGGATCTATAAAAAGATAGACGTGGATGTTCACATCCATAGAAGCTCGACTTGTTTAAAATAAGTTTGTGAAAAAGTTTAAATAGTTGACTATGATAAGATTGGATCTTCCATAGCGATGCTTAGGTCTATTGGGATTATTCTAGTAACCGATACATATTCACAAGATATGGTAGTTGAATTACAAAACAAAGTTCATTTCAAAGGTGTGTTAACCTAGGACGTGTATTGACATGACCCAAGGGTTTTGTTAGATCAAAGGATGCTAGAAATGGATGCAAAGTTCATTGGTAGAAGTTGGCAACACGGAGTTGGAATATTTACTTTGATGAAACTAAAATATTTGGTTTCATCGGGAACTGTGAAGATGATTGTATGTTTACAATAATTAAGTGGGAGTGCTAAGACATATTTTTAATACTTTATGTGGAAGACATATCGTTGATTAGAAATGATGTATCTTCTCTTGACACAAGTAAGAGTTCACTAAAATTATATTTGTGTAAAAGTCTTAGGAAAAACTAGAATATTGGGAATCAATATCTATATAGATATATTGAGGCACCTAATATAATTATGCCAAAGTACATAGATGAAATATTGAATTGGTTCAATATGGAGATGGCAAGAAAGAGTTCTTGATGCATGAAAGAGGTTGAAAGAAATAATCAAGTGTTTTGACACTTGATGAGTAAAACCGCTTGAACGATTATATCAATCATGTACACCGTGATATGTACATAACCAGGTATGTCTTATGCTATAAAATGTTATGGGAATATACTAGAGTGATACATATGATAATCACATGACAATAGTAAATATATTCTTATGTACTTTAGAAGGACAAAAAATATGTTTTGTATGCATAAGTGAAAAACGGTTCATTGTAAGGTGTTACATCGATACTCGGCTTATTACATATACAAATAATTTTTTATCTCAATTGGGCTACGTGAATTATAGAAGGTGGGGTAGTGTAATGGAAGTAAATTCCATGTTGAATTTGAATGAGTTCCAAAGTTAAATACTATGATGGATACTACTACGAAAGGCTGAGTATATCATTGTCATGATAACGGCAAAGGAGGGCTTTATGAGTCAAAAGGTTCATTTTTGAACTTAGTGTAGTTCTGAGTGTGCTAGTACTAGGACGATCTATTGTGAGACAATAGAGGACACATAGTTTCGACTGATGAACTAAGGTCCCACTAGTTGACCAAATATATACAAATGCCATCTCATTGAAAATGAGTTATGCGTGAAGACGCAAAAATATGCAAATACACACGGACCTGAACTTGTCAGATACATTGAGAAATTTTACTACATGCAAAGCATGAAAGGCACCAGTATGCCATAGGTGTTAAGCAGCTACAGTAATTGACTAGATTATTGACTCTAGTGCAAGTGGGAGACTGGTGGAAATATACCCTAGAGGCAATAATAAATTGTATTATTCTATATTTCGTGTTCACGATCAAGTTAATTATTCTATTCTATAATTGTATTGGTTTCAGATAATGAGTATTTGGAGGAAAACCCTAATACATGTGTGAAATCATAAACACCATTTAGATATCCCTAGTCTCACCTCTAAAACTAGTTCATGTATCATTGATAGTCCCAGTTTCCTGACTATGGGCAAAACAATAATATGTTGTGGAGTTGCTAGTGATATATGAGATCGGAGTTGTTAGGAGAACAATGACGATGGATAGACCCAACATGATATATCGTTAAATACATCATAAATATTATTATCGGTAGTTTCTCATAAACAAGTATTGCATTTACTAAAGATCGTTTGACCACGACACACAATTTTGACGTGGCAAGATTCTTCAAACATTGATCTTATCGGAGTAATCATAAATTTGATACTTGCTTTTACCGGATGGTACGCCAATTATTCACATGGGATGCTTGCGGAAATTTCTACTCCTGACGATGGAGAGATACACTCTGGGCCTACTCATGTACTAGGATGTACGTCATCTTATGGTGATGGCTGTGAAAAATATAGCCATCCATGTACGGATTTAAACTTGATATTATTCATATTTTTTTATGAAATATCTCTCTAAATCCTGCCACTAATGCCTAATGATCAAAGGGGTATGTAATCCTTTCTTTCTATTTTTCCTGCGCAGATAATAACGTTTGATGATGGGAATCACAACATTAAAGTCAAAGATACGAGATTTACAACAACTCAAAGAAACCTGGAGTCATGAAGTGGAGGCAGTACCTTTAATGACCAACTATACGGCGGGAATTTTGTTCCGGCCGTATAGTTGGCACCAACACTGCTAGGTCAAACAAAACAACTTTTATGAAGGGACCCCTATATAAAGATGCCCCGGGCGACGAGAAAAACCCTCTTCTTTTCGATCTTAACTCTCTCTTCCGCCCCTGCCATCAAAAACCACAACACCGGAGGGATAGATCTAGATCTAATCTCCAAACCCTTCTCCACCACCATAGCATATTCCTCCACTTGTAATAGTAGACCTCATCTCCAATTGGAGATATTGTAAGACTATTATTATGAATCTCATGATTTCCATTACAATGTTTTTGGTTGTTGATTTCATCTCTATGTGTGAGTAATTCTCTTTGGGCTAAGTGTTTCGGCCTAACCATGTAGCTTTTTGTGCATGTTATTTATTATGGATGGGATCATGTATTATTTTGTATGACATGATGATTATTGCACCCTCTCTTTCCTCAGTCTAAGGACTTGTCAGGTACCCAAGACCCCAAGGATTGATACAGGTATAGGGAGTCTTAGTAATGATTGATCTGAAAGATGGGAACCCTAGTGACAGAAGGGGTAGTACGGCTGTATGTGAGGGATTTACTTGGGATTAACGGTGACATCACTATGCATATTATTAGTTCTCTTTCTTCTATGGATGAGACTAGTAGGTTATTGCTATAAGCGGTTGCAGAGGCAATAGAAACTATGGATGCACTGCCCACATATAATTATCTTGCTCTAACAATTGCATGCATATTTTATTATTATCTTTTATTCCCATCAGATGTTTTGCATAGCTACTGGTGAAACCAAAATCCCCAGGCCCTCTCTCTCCATCGTCAACAACAACAAAAGATTGCAAACTCTTGGTTCGGTAAAACACAAAAAGAATTCTAAAACTCCCGAAGGTCCATTTAAGTAACCTTACTACGCTTTCTGCTTCCCGAGGATTCGATATCCTAGGTGTACTAGGGAAAAAGAGACTACATTCATAATCCAGCTCGAAGGTATCAACCCTTTTTTTGGCGCCGTTGTCGGGGAAGCAATTGCTACCCTGGTGAGGTTAGTAGGAACCTTGCTAGTTTTAATTCTTGTTTTTAATTTTGTTAGTTTGATTTTAGTGTTTATTTGAAAAACCAAAAAAATTAGTTAATCTTTTAATTCTTGCTTTTACTATTATAAGTTTTTATTTAAGGAAACCCCAAAACATAGGAATATGGATGAAAAGAAACTTGTGAAGTTTGCAACTCCCAACAATGATTATTTGCATACTCCTATTACCCATCCAACAATTACTGTTGAGGACGCAGGTATGCACTTGAATTCTTTCACTGAAATATGTGATATGATGTGCATTAAAGATATCGAACCCGACGCGGTCAAGTTGCGCTTATTTCCTTTCTCTCTTAGAGAAAGAGCAAAAGAATGGTTGCTATCTTTGCCTAGTAATACTATTGCATCATGGGTGGAATATACTTCTTTATTTATGACTAAATTCTTTCCACCTACAAAGACTATGCAACTAAGATCTAATATTACTGGTTTTAGATGGGAAGAGCGTGAGCCACTAGCGCTTGCATGGGAGAGAATGAAAGAATGCATGAGAAACTGTCCCAGCCATGGGACGGAAGATTGGTTAATTCTCCATTTATTTTATAATGCTCTTAACTCTGTATCTAAGTCTATGCTTGATACTGCAGCTGGAGTAACATTTATGGGTAAAAAATTACCGAAGCAAAGCAGCTGATAGACAATATGCAAGACAACCATGCCCAATGGCATGTGGAAAGATCAGACACAAAGAAGGTGAACTCCGTCACACCTCAAGAAAATGAAGAACTCAATGCTACGCTTGATGAGCTCATATTAGCCGTGAAAGGTAAGGAAACCTAGGTAAGAGCTATCCAGAATCAAATATTAAAAAAATAAACTTCATAACTCGTAATGATTATAACCCTACTTGGAAGAAGAACTATAATCCAAATTTCCAAAAACACTATTCTAGTCCTGCAGGTAACTCTAATAATAATATGGGATCAAGTAATGGTAGTCTCCAAGAAACTCTTAAATCCTTTATGGACTCACAAAATGAGCAACATAATATCCTTGTTAAGATAACGGATAACCATGATAATATGCTTGGAAAATTGTCTAACCAAGTTGTAAGTTTGAGGAATGATTTGCAGGCCCTCCAAGAAAGAACAAGGATTGTTGAGGCATAGCTAGGTAAGATAACCGAGAGTCAAACTCTCATTTTAGCTAAATTTGCAGGAAAAGTTGAGCCCAATCCAGTTGAAGACCTCAAGATGATAAGAATCCAAAGGGAGAAGCCTGAAGAACTTGACTATAGCAGTGCTCCTTCACAAAATTACACAGTTGAAGATCTTGTGAAAAGGATCAATATGAAGATTCCAATAAGTGAAGGAAATGAGGAAGCCATGTATCAACACTTCGTTAATAAGGTAGCAATAAAGGTACGTGATCTTGAGAAAGAATATAAGAAAATTGCCAAAAAACTACCTATTAAGCTTGATGATATATTTGAGCCTACTATTAAGATTAAAATTGGGACTAATGAGATGGCAGCACTTTGTGATTTAGGTACAAATGTTTCAACAATTCCAAAAAGTCTTTTTAATAAGTTAAATCTTGGCTCTTTTGAAATCACCAAGTCAAAACTACATCTAGCAGATTCTACCTATAAACAAGTAGTAGGAATTAAAGAGAATACTTTAGTATACATTAAAGGATGTCCTACTCTTATTGATTTTGTTATTGTTGATATGCCTAAAGATGCTACTGCTCCTATCATATTAGGTCATCCATTCTTAAGAACTATTAAGGCTTTGATTAATCTGCATGAAGCGAACGTGAAACTTTAATTGCGTTTGCGGGATCCTTTTGTTATTCATTTTCCTAGGAAGAAGAAAGCCAAGCATGATGAGAAGGAGGCCATCACTTTGAAGGCGAATTATTTTGGAGTCGGTGTTCCACTCATCTAGCCTAAGTGAGCAACATCAAGGTCAAGCTATTTGACCATAAAAGAGCGCTTAATGGGAGGCAACCCATGTGAAATAAAGGTTTGAGTAAAGTTTTTAGTTTTAGTTTAAGTTTTATGTTGAATAAAGAGTGCTAGAAAACTCCAATTGAGGAGGAGAGGTACAGTAGTACTAAAATTCCTTCTTTATACATGCTAATGTTGGTCGACAATTTATATAGTCATTTTTCTATCAAAACATGGTGTTTTGCTAAGTTTTAGGTTAAGAAAGAATTCTCGAAGAAACAAAAAAAATTTGACGACTACAGTACCTTTAATGACCAAATATATGGCGGGAATAAAAATTCTAGCTGTATAGTTCCGGCAGTATAGATATTTATGCCATCGACAAATTTTCTTCTACAGATACAGAAGGTTTAACGACCAACTATACAACAGGAATAAAAATCCCGGCCGTATAGATATCGTCGCCAGGAACAAATCCTAGAAACCCTAAAATTTTGCCGTCAGACCAACTATATGTTAGGAATATATGTTCCGGCCGTATAGTTGTGACCGTATAGTTTCGTCCGACCACTTAAACGCATGGGAAGGTACCCCCAACACCAAAAATTCAATCATTTTTCTCTCTTCTACCTCCAAACTCTCTCAAAACCTCAAGGGATCTTCATCTCTACTCAATTTCGTTCGATTTCCTTGCACACAACTGATCTACGGTATGTTTCTCCTCCAATCCTCCAATTACTTTTTGCAAATTCATCTTCGATCTATTATCATTATCAATCTAGGGTGAGACCTATTATGAACTAATTTCCATGTTTATCTTGCCTAGATTATTATTTTTAGGAGATTCTTTAGTGTGCTATGATGAGGAATATGTTATGCTTATTATTGTTGGATCAAAAAGTTTTATTTTTGTTTTTCTTATTATTTTAGAAGATGAACACAAGGATCCAAACACATGCTCAGGCCGCTGCGAGTTCTTCTTAGGCTGCTGCTGTAGCTCAGAACCGCATGGGGATACGGTTCAGGAATGAGCTCCAACGTGATCGCTTCGACAGGATCAAGAACCAAGAAGTGAAGGCAACCAAGTGGGCTTTCCCCGTTATATTGAACCAACTCGGTATTTTGATGAACCACAAGTATAGTGGATCAACAGTCTTCGGGGGTAGTATTACCCAATTTATTGATTTGACACAAGGGGAGCCAAAGAATACTTATAAGCCTTAAAAACTGAGTTGTCAATTCAGCTGCACCTGGAAATAGTCTTGCTCACAGAAGTTTATCCATAGCAATAGCTTTGTAGTAGCAATAGCATAGTAATAGCAGCAGTAAAACAAAGGAAATAGTAAGAGTAGCAGCAAACAGTAGGATATGAGTGCGGTAGGCATAGGGATGGATGGACGGGCGTTGCATGGACAAGTCTAAACATGTAAATTCAAGATCTAGGGCAATTGCAGATAAATAAGATAAAGCATCCAAATACTAAACAATCATAGGCATGTGTTCCATATATAGTCATACATGCTTGCAAATGAGAACTTGCACAACATCTTTTGTCCTGCCAGCCCATTGCAGCGGGGCCTCAAGGTAATCTACTGGCAATTAAGGTACTCCTTTTAATAGAGCACCGGAGCAAAGCATTCACACTCCATGAACACACGTGATCCTCACATCACAGCCATCCCCTCCGGCTGTCCCAATTTCTGTCACTTCGGGGCCATTGGATCCGGACAATGATATGTATACACAAGTTGCAGATAAGATCACAAACAATACTATCATCATGAATCCATAATAATTTCAGATTTTAGATCATGGCACTCGGTCCCTAGTGACAAGCATTAAGCACAACAAGTTTCAACAAAGTCAAATAGCACTAATAGAGATGCTAGGCACCATGCCATAACAATCTTATTCGATTACATGATAGAACTCATCCAATCCCTACCATCCCCATATCCTACAGCGGGGGATTACTCACTCATCGATGAAGGAAACATTGATGGTTGATGGAGATGCATTTGTGATGATGATGGCGATGATCCTCCCCAAATTCCCCGTCCCGGCAGGGTGCCAGAACGGAGTTTCTGGTTCCGAATCGCAGTTTCTGGTGGTGGTGGTACATCGGAACTCTTTCTGGAAATACATCGACCCCCCCTCGGTTTTTAGGTCAAGAGGCATGTTATAGGCAAATAGGGAGCCCGAGGGGTGCATGGGCTGGCCACACCCCCTCCAGGCGCGGGTTGGGCCCACCCACGCTGCAAGGGGTGTGGGCCCCCCAAGGCTCCACTCCGTATCGTATTCTGGCTCCATGGATCTTCTGGTGAAATAGGATTTTTGGCACATTTTCCGGGATTTTTCCTGATAATTGATTTTTTGCACAAAAACTAGACACCAAGGTAATTCTGCTGAAAACAGCGTCAGTCCGTGTTAGTTATATCCAAATTACACAAGTTTAGAGGAGAAACAATAGCAAAATTGTTCGGAAAATTAGATACGTTTTGGACGTATCAACTCCCCCCAAGCTTAGCTTATTGCTTTTCCTCAAGCAATTCAGTTGAAAACTGAGTGCGATAAAAGAACTTTCACGAACACATTTGCTTCATATGATGTATATATTCTCAGCACAGGAGTAGATACTTAAACCATGCATAATAAGAAGTATGCAACTGAGTCTACTCAACAGTCAATGCAAGCTATGAAGAGAAACCAACTCAATAATAATAAGTAGCATGAAACATAAACATAAGCAACATTGCAATGCTCATAATAAGGTATGATAGAGTGGTATCTCGCTTGCCTTTGTTTGTAGAGCACAATATAAATGTCAAGGAACCTCTGAAGTTCAAGTGAATACTAGAATTAAAGATATCAGAGGTACAAGCATCAAAGTCATGACATAATTAAACAAGTTTTGAGACAAACACAAGAATGACAACTATGCTCTCAAGAAGGTGCTCATAGAATAAGTGGTGACTCAACAAGGAAGTGAAAAAGGTTTTGAAAGGCTTCTAAATGCTGAAAGTAAGGTACTCATTAGCTTTGAGCTCTCATTGCCCTATCATGGGCATCTTTATGTGGTTAAGGTGAAAGTGAGGTCCAATATAAGTTATATGCTTGACAGACCATAAACTGGAAATCCCATGTCCCTTGAGTACAAGGGCCGCTCCTCATGCTACTCAACTTTAGTTACCTGTAAGTTCTTGTCATTGTAAATACATGCACATCATAGAGAACTTCCAACGGGGTACCCCTTGCACATGATACAGGAGCTATCCCATAATCAAAATGATAAGGCAAGCATACAATGAGCATCTCAGCGATCTTTTTATTGCTATTTGCATAGGTTTTTATTGAGGATGCTTCACAGATAGCTCATTATGGTAATGCTGCAAGTTTCCACCATGATTAGGCATGGCTTAGGCTAGCGGCCCAGGCGTTTCTCTAACACACATATATATAACTCCATGAACTCACAAGCTCCACTTTTATTTCACACCGACGACATCCGCAAACAAAAGATCATGGTATCAACTGGATATGTAGCCATAAGTGTTGAAAACCTTCCCCGTGACAGCACGGTTTCGCTAACTCCTAGCCTATAGTTTGCAACCATATAATTTTCATGGACAGTCACAATGGTTCAGGTTTATTAAGTGCAAGGAATAAAGTGTGCCATCAAGTTCGTGAGAGCTTTACTAACTAAATTTTGCAAAACAAGCATACATTTTATTTGGAAGAAAACAAGGCATAGTGAATATGCACTGAATAGCAAATGATGCTAATAGGTAGGTATGGTGGACACTATTGGCAATATTGGTTTTAGGGAGTTGGACGCACAAGTAGAGCTCATACTCAGTGCAAGTGAAGGCTAGCAATAGAGAGGGAGCGACAAACGAGAGAGCAATAATTTTCATAATCATGCTTGCAATAAAACAAGACTAATTATGGCATGAAAGTGATACAAGAACTCAGAGGCAAAATAAATCATTGAGGCTTACTGACTATTATTTAGTCATATGCATGTGTGAGCATGTGCCAAGTCGATTCATATGAAACATTCAGAGGAGGATACCACAATTTCATACCAAGTTATGAATAGAACAATGCAAGCAAACATTCATATGACATGCTACAAACTATTAGTAAGCTATAGCTAATCACAAGAGAGCAAGAACTACTAAGCATCCATAAATAACATACACCTTACATGAACAAACTAAGCATGCTCACAATGATGAGTATATGTACAAAAATGAAAACATATAGAGTTTGTTACCAACCTCTTACCACACCTCAAGTTGTCTTAATCTTCATTATTTCCCTTCACTTGTGTGACTTTAATAATAACATGAAACCAAACTCCACTGAGGACAGCTGAACCCTGCAAAGAACTTCACAAAACCAAAGAAGAACAACAAATATTTTTGGTGTTTTCGATTTTTTAAAGCAAGCAAACAAAGCAAAAACAAACAAAGCAAAATCTTGTTGGATTTTTTCTTTAAGGCAAACCAAATCTAAAAATCAAAGAAACAAACCAAGATAAACAACAAAAATATTTTTGGTATTTTTGTGTTTTGAGAAAGCAGAAACAAAAACCAAAAAGAAAGCGAAACAATGGATATACAAAGAACCGACGAAATATGATATATAGATGAGTGTGATGTCGGTATACCTCCCCCCAAGCTTAGGCTTTTGGCCTAAGTGGGACTCAACTCCATGGTGACCAAGAAGGTGCACCTCCGTAATACGACGAGGAGGCCCCTTCATCCTGATACGAGCTTGAGTACTCCCCTGTGTAGTGCATAGAGGGGTCGTATGAGGGCGCGTCCCCCTGATAGCGTCCATGGAAGCCAAGAATGCGTAGCTTCTCGTCCATCTCCTCCTTGGAGCGTGACAAAGGTCCCTGGGAAATACTGAACAAAGTGGTTTGGGGGAGAGGGATCTCTCTCTTCCCCGTCAGTAAACAACATTCTATAAACTAGGCTCTCAAGGGTAGAGCCAGCAGTGAAAAAAGAGATGCGCTTTCATGACAGCAAGATCAAGACTCTAAGGAGCCAAAACTATATCATTTGGATCAACAGAAAGGTATAAGTCAGCAACAACACCTGCAGCAATAATTCCCCCATAAATGGGTCCCTTAGCAGCTAAGCGACGAGCAATAAGAGAACCAAGATTGTACCTGGTTTCATTGTTGAGAGCAGCAGCTAGGAAGGCCAAATGATAGTTGGAAATATTGCTAGTGTTGTCCCTACCAAGAACACTAGTGGCAAGATAATAAGCAAAGTACCTGATAGCTGGGAGTTGAATGTTTCTTATATTTCCTCGTTGGGCTCTACGGCCATCATCATTGGTTATCCCGCGGTAGAGCTCCAACAAATCAGTGGGTTGAGCTGGAATCTTCTTCACCATCCCAGCTGTACCAATCCCCAGGATCTCACAAAATTTCTTCAATGTCATGGAGTAAGGCCTGCCATAAATTTTGAAAGACCCATCTGGTTTGAACTAGCTGTTAGAAAAAGAGAAGCTCTCCACAAAGGTTTTAGTGAGCGTAGCATACTGCACGCTCTTATCCTGCATATAACTCGTTAATCCAACCCTCTGAACCAAGGTTAGGAAATCATTGAGAATCCCAGCAGCCCGCAAAAAGGTTGGACAAGGAAAGGTGGAAGGGTGCGCATCCCCCTCATCTCCTTGTCGCCAAATCACGGTGTAATGAGATCCTCATTGTATGAGGGTCTATCTCGGAAGGATGATCTTGAAGTCCTTGTCCTTCTAGGTGCATCACTCTCAAATATTTCACCAAAGGTGTGGTTGTCCATGACCCCTTTTTTCTGAAATTTCTAGACAAACATCAAACCAAGTGATTTCCAAGTTGATAAATGATGAGAAACTACTATAGGAACTTGCTAGAGGGCTACACATGCATCAAAATGAAATCTCTAAGCATAGAACAAGCATGCAAGCTCACACAACCTGACACCTATAGCAGCAAAATACTCAAGATACAATCTACTAATCACAAATCTAATTGGACAAGCGGAGGAGGCACATACCAAGGAGCAATCCCTCCAAAAATCAGCAGCAAAGATGGGCTGAGCAAGGAGATCAAAAATAGGGAGCAAGAACAGCAGGAACTCGAGCTTGAGAAATTATTCTGGTGTTTTTCGGGAGAGAGAAAGAAGATGGCTGGGAGGAGGCATCTTGGAGGGCCACAGGTGGGCTACACCCTGGCCAGGCGCCACCTGGGGCTGGGCGCACCACCAGGGGGTGTGCTGGCATGTGGGGGGCTGGGCCACTCCAGGTGTCCCTCTGCATCTTTTTTTGAGGAAAAATTTAATATAAATTTTCTGGGATTTTTCGGGAAACTTTATTTTTGGCCAATTTTCAGGGTATGAAAATTGATTTTCTCTCAAAAAAAGATTTATTTTAGAAGAAGAAAAAGAAAACCAAAATCAAAACTACAGAAGTTCTAAGACACTCAAACAAGCAAACAACTAGCAAAACCAAAGCTAACAAGAGAAAGAGCAAAAAGTAGGAGGGAGAAAATAAAAGTGAGCAAGAATAACCACAGTGAAAGCATTGTTTTGTTCATTAAAATCCTTTTGTTAACAAGGTTGATCAAGTATTGTTACCAAAACAATCTTATATGAAACAAAACTTTGCATTCCACAAAGTGATTATGTTACCTCAAACTTGATAGGAATGGTCCCAATCATAATAGTTTCAAAACTTTCTTGTGGAATGGGACAATATATTTCTCCAACCTTGATGCTCTCAATATTTTCAATGGAATTTAGGCAATAGCTCTTAGCAACCTTCTTGGGGAAATAGACAGTATGCTCTTTGTCATTAATATTAAAAGTTACTTTTCCTTGATTACAATTGGTGACAGTACTTGCAGTATTAAGAAAAGATCTCCTAATAATAATAGACATATTATCATCTTCAGGCATTTCAAGCACAAAAAAATCAGTTAAAACCAAGCAATTATGAGCCACTTGAACAGGAACATCCTCACATATACCAACAGGAATAATAGTTGACTTATCAGCCATTTGCAAAGATATATCAGTTGGTATTAACTTTTCTAGCTGGAGTCTCTTGTAGAGAGAAAAAGGCATAACACTAACTCCAGCTCCCAAATCACATAAAGCAGTTCTAACATAATTGTTCTTAATAGAGCAAGGAATAGTTTGTATACCTTGATCACCAAGTTTCTTTGGAACCTTACCATTGAAGGAATAATTAGCAAGCAAAGTATAAATCTCCTCGTTAGGAATCTTCCTTTTATTAGAGACAATATCCTTCATATACTTTGAATAAGGAGGCAACTTAATAGCATCATTCAAAGGAATTTGCAAAAATAAAGGTTTCATCCACGCACAAAACTTGTTGTAGTGTTCTTCCCCCTTTGACTTGTGTTTCTTATTTGGAAAAGGCATAGGTTTCTACACCCAAGGTTCTCTCTCACTACCATGTTTATTAGCAATAAAATCTTCCTTAGTGTACCTAGTGTTCTTAGTGTGCTTCTCAGGTTCTTCCTCAACTTCCTCCTTATCAGGAGCATCATTTTTAACATTACCATTCTCAGTTTCAGCATTAGAGATAAATATACTATTAGGATCTACAACAGGTTCAAGTGGTTCCTCAACTACCTTATGTTTCTTTTTCTTTCTCTTACGAGGACTACCACTACTTTCACCTTGTTGAGAATCCTGCTCAATTCTTTTAGGGTGTCCTTCAGGATATAAAGGATCTTGAGTAGCTATACCACTCCTAGTTCTAATTCCATAAGCATGTTTATCTCTTGAGGCATTAACTAGCATATACTTTTGTACCTTAGCAAGTTGATCAATTTGAGTTTGAACCATTTGAAAGTGTTTACAAAGCATTTTAATATCATTAGTAGTTCTTTCCACAATATCTTTCAACTCATTATTAGCTCTAGAGTTTTCCAATAAATGATTCTGAACTTGTTTATTAAAACTACCTTGTTTAACAATAAATGTGGCAAGTTCCTCTAAGCATTGATCAGGAGGCTTACCATAAGGAATATCACCTTCATCAAAGTGGAGAGAGTGTACCTCAATAGTAGATGAGTGGGGAATTGGCTTGCATAATTCTTCTATAGGAGGTATATTCTTCACATCTTCAGCTCTAATACCTTTCTCCTTTAGACATTTCTTCGCTTCCTTCATCACTTCATCATTTAATGCAATAACTCCCCTCTTCTTTGGTGTTGGTATTGGGACTGGTTCAGGCACAACTGGTTCAGGAGTAGTAAGCTCAGGTGTATTTAGCTTAGTTGAAGTCCAATCATCATAATTCTTGCTTATTTTATCCATTAATTCTTCAGCATCTGTAGGAGTTCTTTTCCTAAAAACACAATCAGCAAAGCTATCTAGGTATGTCCTAGAATCATCAGTTAGTCCATTATAATAAATATCAAGTAGCTCATTTTTAGGTAATGGACATCCAGGATGTGCATGAATCAAGGCACAGAACCTTGTCCATGACTCAGGCAATTTCTCTTCTTCTCCTTATTTAAAATCAAAAAGTCTCTGCAAAGCAGCATGTCTAGCATTGGGAGGAAAATATTTCTGGAAGAAAGAAGCAATCAGGGCTATCAATGGAACCAAGAGGTAATCTATTAAACCAAGCCTTAGCTTCTCCTTTTAGTGAAAAAGGGAAGATCTTAGTAACAAAGTACTTGCGCATATTAAAATCATCAGAGAATAAAGCACTCATAGTGGAAAGCTCATTCATATGGGCTACAACACTTTCATTTTCAGTCCCACATAAAGGTTCTTTCTCAACAATGTCCAAATAGGATAAATCAAGAGAGAAATCATAATCTTTATCTTTAATATCTATGGGAGAGGTGGCAAACTTAGGATCAGATGACAGTTTAGGAATAATTGTACGTCTCTCAAGGAGACTCTTAATAGCACTAGCACCATGTGTGTTTCGGCGCTCTTCAATAAATTCATCAGTAAACTCAATGTAACCATCATTAATATCATATCTCTCTCTAGACTCAGGTGAGCTAATAGGTGTAACAGTGTCTTCACTAGGAGTTTGAGTGTTCCCTAGACTAGCCATAGTAGCATCTAGGAAAGAACCTAATGAACCACTCACCTCAAGCTAGTAGAAGTAACATCATGAGTATCAGAAGCAGTTTCAGATTCAGCAGTAGTAGCAGTGTGTGTAGCATGAGTATGTGGTGGTGGTATTGTTGGGAATATGCCCTTGAGGCAATCATGTATGATGAGTTTTCCCATTGTATTCATAAATATATTAAGTTGTCCTTTTATACACATCTGATGTATATCATTGAATATGTGTTCGATTGTGGAACTATACATTCATGTTGTTTGTACTAAATATCCTTGGTCATCGAGGTTGTGTTGGACACACAACTTAGACCAATGTGAAAGTCGGCTTGATGACTTGGTTCCACTTGTCATGAGTATGGAGATGCTATTCCGACTAACACAGATTCGGCTAAAGAGTTTAGCGAGTCGGATTGACCCATATTGAGGTGCAACGAACAAGTTTTCATTTGTATATCTCAATCAATGTAATCCTTAGACCTGAGGTTATTGCATAGTCCGAGTTGAGGATCACCGACTTAGGTTCTAACAAACGCTGATCCATAACTGGGTAGTTATAAAGGCAAGTTCGGGTCGACTGAGAATCAAGCTGCGTGATGTGAATAACTAAGATGGGATTTTGCCCCTCCACTCGGATAGATATTCTCTAGGCCCTCTCGGATGATATGATTCAGAAAGCATGGCCATGCACGACTCGGTTACGTGTTAACCGAGGCGATCGACTAAGAGTTAGTCGGGTGAATCAGTTATCTCGGATCGAGAAGAGAGTCGGACTATTTAAGGGATGACAATTATTTGCCTATAGTCTGACAAGGCATATCGTGAGGCAAAAGGGACTCGGACGTAAGTCGCATTGGAAAGGCAAGTCGTCATGACTCTTTGGTACTTGGGAGTCGGCACGTTCTGCTAGGAGCCACTACCGGCTGATCAATTGAGAGTCGGACTCTAATCGTGTCCAAGTAGCCATGAGCCTGCGGGGTCACACACTTCAAAGCGGGAGCAAGTTTGGACTGGATCTGAACCGGAAATCTGGTTGGGTTGGACCCAAGCCGGATTAGGACCGAGTCAGTGAGTCGGACTCACGGTGACTAATGTTATATGGGCTTTAGTGAATGGGCCGCGCGAGCAGAGCCCACATTCACTCCCTATATATAGTGGAGCACCGTAACCCAGAAAGGTTAATCGTTGATCGGTTAGGTCATTCCATGTGTTGGAAACCCTAGCTCCACAGCAGTCCTGCCGTCGTTACGAACCTAGAAGTTCGCCGCCGGCGCTCCTCCTTGTACGTGTGGATACCAGCAGAGGTGTTGTATGATCAGCACCAGGACGAAAGATCGTGAGGACTGCAGTGCATCAACTGACGTGCTTCATCAGTAATCCACAACTGCGCGTCTAGTGGTAAACCTCATGGCCTTCTACCTCAGCTAGATCTTGGGATCACCATGTTAGAGGGAAAAGTTTTGTTTTATCTCTTCGTGGCTCAGCAGGTATAACAAGGTTGTGTTTTATCCTCACACCACAACCATCTGACGAGGTTTAATCTCGTCAATGCCCATTGTTATGGACTTGGGTTTTGGAGAAGATGGGGATGCTGGAGATCGTGGCACGCATGCACAAGCAAACTGTGGGACACGAGATTTACCCAGTTCGTGCACCGGAGGGAAAACCCTACTCTGCTTGTCTACTCTTGATTACGGCGGAACCGAAGGTTCTGAGGTGATTCGATCTGGCGTGGATGCGTGTGCGAGGGTATGAGTAGATTCGATCTAGGACGTGCCCTCCTGGCCTTTATATAGACTTAGGCAGGTCCCGGGCATAGTCCTAGTCGGTTACAAGTTCTAGGGTTTTACCCCTTTGAATTTCCTATCTCCGCTAGTCTTGATCTCCAAGGATCCGAAGGCGTCATGGGCCTTGGCCACCCGAAATTCTTCATGGGCCAGTGTATATCTGCTGTGGGCCTTCCTTGGGCAGGACCAGATATGCTGAAGTCACGTACCCGTAGGGTATAACCATGTCCTGTTGAGTCAAGCAATTGATCCGAACAGCGACACGCTCTTTTTCTTCCCTCGGAGCAAGATTTGCACCTGCGACAATCGCGCAAAACAAGAATAAGGCCAGCAGGCTCATCCGAAGAACTGAGTTATAGCACGAACCAAGGATCAACTTACATTGCAGCTGCTCGGACAGCCGACCCAGCTCCGCCATCAAGTACTCCTCTCTGGCTGCACCACGATCCGCCTTGGACTTCCAAACATCGGCGCGACCACGTAACCCGAGCAATTCTTGCTCCGAGGGAAGAAAAAGAGCGTGTCGCTGTTCGGATCAATTGCTTGACTCAACAGGACATGGTTATACCCTACGGGTACGTGACTTCAGCATACCTGGTCCAGCCCAAGGAAGGCCCACAGCAGATATACACTGGCCCATGAAGATTTTCGGGTGGCCAAGGCCCATGACGCCTTTCGAATCCTTGGAGAGCAAGACTAGCGGAGGTAGGAAATTCAAAGGGGTAAAACCCTAGAACTTGTAACCGACTAGGACTATGCCCGGGACCTGCCTAAGTCTATATAAAGGCCAGGAGGGCACGTCCTAGATCGAATCGACTCATACCCTCGCACATGTAGGGGTTCGTAGCATGGAAAACAAAAATTTTCTATCGCATACAAACAAACAAGCCAAGATCTATCTACTAGATTGCAGCAACGAGTCGATGGAATAACTCACCCTCGAAGATTCCAAAGTGTTTAACGAGAGCAGATTCTCGTGGGTGATGTAGTCGTACTCTTTCCGATCTCAAGATCGCGTAGACGATCCTTCCAGCCTGGTTTCCCATAGCGCTCCCTTGATCACACACACGTTTCACTCGACGAAGACCTTCCTCTCCTTGTTCCAGCAGGCAGCGGAGGTTGTAGCACTCTCCTCGCGATTCCCGGCACAACGGCGTGGTACCGAGGTAGAGGGAAATCCTGAGGCTTCGCCTTAAGCCAAAGAGTATGGTGGAGCTTATGAGAGAGGCTATTAGTGGTCTAGTAATTATACGCACCAATTAGAAGGCTCTAAACCAATTAGAAGGCTCTAAACCGAAATAGCTCTAAACCGGGGTTTAGATCTAGGGTTTAGTTTAGAGGATAGGAACTTGTGTGTGTGTGGAGGGGAGGCCCTGCCCCTCCCTTTATAGGTGGGAGGGCGGCCAAGGGAGGAGTCCTCCCAAGTCGGCCTTGGGAGGTGCGCCCGCCAAGGGACTCCTCCCCAAGGTCTCCACCTCCTCCTCTTTTCCCACTTCCCAAAATTGCCGTTTGACTTTCAAACTAGCCGTTTGACTTTTCAATTTAGGATTTAAATAAATCCTTTATTTTGGACAGCAAGAACACTTAGTACATGATGCAATCATTCCAATATGTAATGAAACATTCATGTACCCTCCCCCCTCCGGAGTGCCGGACATTCCGGGACCTTCTAGAATGTCCCCGATGAAAACACCGGAACCATTCCCCAACTCCGAAACGGGACTTTCCTTATATGAATCTTATTCTCCGGACCATTCCGGATCACCTCGTGATATCCCGGATCCCATCCGAGACTCCGAACAACATTCGGTCTCTTTCTCATAATACCATAACTACTCAAACAACGTCGAATCCTTAAGTGTGTCTCCCTACGGTTCGTGAATTATGCGGACATGATCGAGACACTTCTCCGAACAATAACCAATAGACGAATCTGGAAATTCATATGGCTCCCACATATTTCTACGATTACTTTGCGATCGAATGAACCACTTACATACGATACCAATTTCCCTTTGTCTCACGATATGTTACTTATCCGAGGTTATGATCGTCGGTATCTTTGCATACCTAGTTCATCCTCGTTACTGATAAGTACTCTTTTCTCGTTCCCGTGATATGTGATCCCTTGTGACCAAGTCACATGCTTGCAAGCTAATTGGATGACATTTCACCGAGAGGGCCCAGAGAATATCTATCCGTCATGTGGATGGACAAATCCCACTCTTGATCCATGTGTTTCAACCAATACTTTCCGAACACTCAATGCCACCTTTATAGCCACCCCACACGGTGTGGTGTTTGATGACATCAAAGCATCCATCCAGTAAAGGCAATATGCATGATCTCATGGTCGAAGGAATTAGGTTACTATGTATCAGAAAGCATATAGCAATTGAACTATTGAAATGACTTGATCTTTATGCTACGCTTATCTATAGGAGTATGTCCACCATATCATTCTCCTAACGATATGATCTTGTTGTTGATAACATCTCAATGTTCATGATAGGGAAACCACAATCATCAATCAACCAACAAGCTAGTGAAGTATAGAGGCTATACTAGGGACTTCAAATTAAGTTTACAATTCACACAAGTATTAATGTTTCCTTGTTAATACTATTATAGCATGAATATAAACATTTATCATAAACACAAAGATATAATAATAACTACATTTATTATTGCCTCTAGGGCATATCTCCAACAGCACACGCATCCACGCCAGATCGAATCTGCGCACCCTGTAACCTTCGGTTCCGCCATAATCAAGAGCAGACAAGCAGGAGTAGGGTTTTCCCTCCGGGGGCCTGAACCTGGGTAAATCTCGTGTCCCCTGGTTGCTTGTCTGTTAACCGTGTCACGATCTCCAGCATCCCCATCTTCTCCAAAACCCAAGTCCATAACAATGGGCATTGACGAGATTAAACCTCGTCAGTTCGGGAAAGTAGATACGTTTTGGACGTATCATTTATCTACTTTGAAAGCTTGTGGAATGCTCACTAGGAGAGATGGTGTTTATTACTTGCATATTATAGGAGCTAGGCGTCTCTACTCTATCGAGGAGGAACGTTTTCTATATGATGTGCATGTTGAACAACATCAACCCGAGGAGGAGATTCTGGATGAAGATGAGGACCAAGAAGAAGAGCAAGAAGTTTCCTATCAAGAGTCCACCAAGTCGGTTCGCTACATATTAAGACTTCCAAGAACTTGGAGGAACTATGGAGGGGATGCATAATCTCGCCCTGAACCTCCGAGAAACCACTAGTAATTTATCAACTCAATTTTTGGACTGAAGTTACAACTTTTTCCTGCCACGTCAATGATTTGAAGGGCTTGCAAAAGCCTAAGCTTGGGGAAGTTTTCCATTTATTTTTATTTGGCATTCATTTGCTTTATTTTATTTCGAGGTTATGCTTTTAATTTGAGTTTATAAGCACTCGTGTTGGTTTCCCCAACACTTTATCTTTAGTTATTTTATTTGTTTTCGAGATTTTCAAGCCAAGCTTTGCCGCCAATTTTCTATCCTTTAATTCCCTCTCTCAAAAACAACAAAAATATTTTTTCATTTATCTTTATTTTCCCTTTTTATTTTCTCCTCGAGGTTCTCACGTATTTGCAGGAGAGTGATCGACTTCGAGTTTCCAAGAAACAAATCAAAAGGGTAGAGATAAGTGGAACCAAACATGAGAGGTATGCCTTATGACTCCCCACTTTTGAAGTTTGAGAAACACATTCTAGTTAGTGGTAAATGTTAAGATATTATATAGGTGGAGTGAGTCTTTATATTGGAGTAAAATATTTTTTGCATGGGTATTTAGTTGAGTATGTTTTGTTCTAGCTCTTGTAGTTAACCAAGTCTTGCCTAAAAATTTGCTAAAAATTTGAAATAAGAAAAAGTCTCACAATTGAAGGCTTGGGTGTTGTAGTGTTTAGTCTTGAAAGCTTATTCCTAGAGACACTCAACACCACAAAAAATAATGATTGACTTGATAGCTCTCTTTGAAAGGATTTGTTCGATTGAATTAAAGTTTAGCGGTTTTTGTGAGCATGCCAAAGTTTGACTTGTGAATCATAAGATTGATATAGATTTATGTGTGTCAAACTTCATGGGATGCTAACAACTCCGCTAGCCTACGAACGATCTTCATGGAGGAAACTTCTAAATTTTGGCTATGAGTTGATTAAACATATATAGCAGCAATGTTATAATGGGTAAGATTTTTGTCACTCTCGTGTAGCTATGTTCATGATGGAATCACTCCTATAGCTGATATAAGTAATCATTATGCAAAAGGAACAAAAACCTTAGTGATTCCACGAGTGTCCATCACAACCTGATAAACTAATGAATTTTTTGGCATGCTCTCAATTTCTTAAGAACTGAAATTCTTGAAGGACAATGAATAGAAAGGTAATGCTTGAAAAGTCTTGACTTATTGATGTGGGAGAATTGAGATACTTTAGTGTATATGATTTTCATGACAGACTCTCACACTCTCAATTATATATGAATATACTTTATTGTTCAAAGGCAAGCTTATGAGTTGATTACATGACATGGAATAAAGTTTACTCATTTGAATCATCCATGCTAAACAATAATCTTGCTGCGCTATAAGGATTCATTAAACCCGTATGATATGCTTTCCATTACTCTATCTATGTTGAAGTTTTTCAGCTTAATAAAGTGGAGGAAACATGAGACTATCAATCATGAGTAAGATCATCATCTTGTTATTTCAGTTTAAATGTTGAGTTACTTTTTGATTCTGGTTTTCTTGCTCGAGGACGATCAAGTTTAAGCTTGTTGGAGGTTGATGGCTATGAAATATAGCCATCCACGTCCACATTTAAACTAGATATTATTCATATTTTTGATGAAATATATCTCTAAATCCTGCCGATAATGCCTAATGATCAAAGGGGTATGCAATCCTGTCTTTCTATTTTTCCCTGTGCAGATAATGACGTTTGATGATGGGAATCACAACATTAAAGTCAAAGATACAAGATTTCCAACAACTCAAAGAAACCTGGAGTTGTGAAGTGGAGGCAGTACCTTTAACGACCAACTATACGATATGAATTTTATTCTAGTCGTATAGTTCCGGCTCTATAGTTGGCACAGATACCGCTAGGTCAAACAGAACAACTTTCGTGAAGGGACCCCTATATAAATATGCCTCGGGCAACGAGAAAAACCCTCTTCTTTTCGATCTCAACTCTCTCTATTCCGCCCCCTTCCATCAGAAATCACAACACTGGAGGGATAGATCTAGATCTAATCTCCAAACCCTTCTCCACCACCATAGCTATATTCCTCCACATGTAATAGTACATCTCATCTCGAATTAGCAACATTGTAAGACTATTATTATCAATCTCATGATTTCTATTACAATGTTTTTGGTTGTTGATTTCATCTCTATGTGTGAGTAATTCTCCTTGGGTTAAGGGCTTCGGCCTAGCCATGTAGCTTTTTGTGCATGTTATTTATTATAGATGGGATCATGTATTAGTTTGTATGACATGATGATTATTGTACCCTCTCTTGCCTCGGTCTAAGGACCTATCAGGTACCCAAGACCCCAAGGATTGATCTAGGTATAGGGAGTGTGACTAATGACTGATCTACAGGATGGGAACCCGAGTGACAGAAGGGGTAGTACGGCTGTATGTGAGGGATTTACTTGGGATTAACGGTGACATTACTATGCATATCATTAGTTATCTTTCTTCTATGGATGAGACTAGTAGGTTATTGCCATAAGCGGTTGCGGAGGAAATAGCGGCAATAGCAATTATGGATGCACTGCCCACATATAATTATCTTGCTCTAACAATTACATGCATACTTTATTATTATCTTTTATTCTCATCAGAAGTTTTGCACAGCTACTGGTGAAACCAAAAGCCCCAGGACCTCTCTCTCCATCGTCAACAACAACAAAAGATCGCAAACTCTTGGTCCGGTAAAACACAAAAAGAATTCTAAAACTCCCAAAGGTCCGTTTAAGTAACCTTGATTTGCTTTTTCTTCCTGAGGATTCGATAACCTAGGTATACTAGGAAAAAAGAGCTATACTATATCCGTAATCCGAATCGAAGGTATCATCTGGCCAAACATGTGATCAAATTGTTAAACACATGAACATCGATAGTGCCGTATGAGTAAAGAGTACATGCCGGGTAACGAGAATAACCTAGTGTTTCATCTCAGGCAATGTAAAGTATCGATGGAGCCTATGTATTGGACTTAATACTATGGTTCACACGATAGAGATCTTCATGTTATTTTCGGGGGTTACTGAGTGTATCAAGACGCCAATAGTAATTATTGTCGCAGAATGAGTTCTGGACATGTTCGCAAATATTAGAAACCATAGGGTCACACACTTAAGAGTTCAATGGGATTTATAAAATTATTGCGAATGAATATTTAGTAGAGAAGTAATTCCGAAGGTGTTCGGAGTTCTTAGAATATATCGGAGGTGTTCGGAATATTGCTGAGAGTGTTAGAAATAAATTTTGAGCATTAATGATATGATAGAAGGGTTCCAAGGGTGTCTCTGATGGTCTTGGAATGGTTTCGAGATGTCCCAGAAGTGTCCGGAATGGTCCCAGGAGTGTTCAGAATGGTTCAAGACATATATGAAAGGTTTTGGACAGAGCAGAAGTTTTTGGAAGGTTATGGAAGGTTCCGGAAGGTACCAGGGTGACCCGGATCATATTAGGATGTTTGGAAGGTTCCATAATAGGTGTAGCCACATGGTCGTAAAGGGCAAGAAAAGATACACTAGTCAAATTCAGGCTTGCAAAAGGAAGCTATTTTTGACTAGGTTTAATTTGAATTGACCTATACCTACCGGAACTCGTCCAAACTTTGGGGCTGGGTCAAGGACGACCCAATGGGCCTTTCCACCCATAAAAGGCCACCAAGGGGCACCCCAAGAGGCACTCATGTCACAGCCTAGTCTCCCCCAATCCGCCGCCTCCTCCCGGCCAAAAACCTAGCGGCCGCCACCGCCGCCCCGCGCCGGCTTTTGCCACCCTCCTCTGTCCTCCATCACTATGGTGTGGTGCTAAACCCTAGGGTTGTATGCCCTAGGTCTTCTTCTACTACGACGCCAGAGCGTTGTCCGAGTTCTACCTCCGTTTGGATCTAATCTAGATGGGATTGCAGAAACACTGCCGGATCTTCATCGACATGTTCCGTTTCGAATGTATGTTCTTGATCACACCTCGATGCGGTGCCGCTGATCTTGTATGTGTGAATACCGATGGATGTGCGACACTTGGAGCACTTGATCATGCGGATCTTCACAAGGAGAAATCTTCTCGCAGCTAATCGACTAGCTGTTGTAATCGACGCACCGACTACTTTGACAGCGATGTCTTCATCGATGCATGTTTATAGGAGCCGTCCGTGAGATAATACATCTCCTCGTGACTCGCAAAGGCTTTGTTGCAGGGATCAATGCACGACCAACCTTATCATCGACAAACTTCTGCTAGTTCTATCTTCGAGGGTATGATCTGCTTGTATATGATCCTAGTTATACACTAGAAATTTTTTGTTTTGCGTAGCGCGTTTCCCAATACAAAGTTATGGTACGTTAGAGGGCTAGTCGGGTCGGCCTCCCACACTGGGAATTTAGGGTTCGAGAGACGGGTTTCTTCGCAGACTGTAAAAATATTTAAAAAATTTAGGCTTTTACAGGTTTCACTAGAGCATTGTTTTTTCAGAAACTATAAGCTATTGATTTATTTATAGTTGGGTGGTACTACGCGTCCCCCCGGGGATCAAAACTTTCGATCCTCCGGGTCCTCCTGTTGACACGTGTCCCTTTCAATTCCCGCTTTCGCTACACGGCGTCCCGTTTTTGCTACATAATGCCCCGCTTTTGCTACACTGTAGCAAAAAACGATTCGCCGACGAGACAAAATAAAAAAGACAGATCTCGCTGGAGACTATGTAGCATAACATTTGTGCTAATGTAGCAAAACCGACATCATCGGAGACTCATCGGAGACTTCCGCCGGAGACTCACCGAAGACTTTTGCCGGAGACCTTGCCAGATACCAGGTAGCAAGAAATTTGCGCTATTGTAGCAAAATCAGAAAATAGAGATAGCAAAATAATTATGTTGTAGCAAAAAGCCGACTTCGCTGAATACATCGACGGAGACGTCGTAGCAAAAACTTGTAGCAAAATAAATATGTCATTATAGCAGCCCCGCTCGCCTCAGGTAGCAACACTAGAAGCCATGCGTAGCATCACCGCGTGTAGCGGGACCGCTCGTCGCAGGTAGCACCGTTGGTAGCTGTGTGTAGCAAGACCGCTTACCGCAGGTAGCAGCGCCGGTCGCTATGCATAGCATGGCGTCACAGAGAAGTATCTAAGCATGGCGGCTGACGGGTGCTTCGAGGAGCGGCGTCCATGGCGAAGCTTTATCGGTAGGGACGAGGCAAAGGCCGGCCATGGCGCGGGACGAGCTAGGGAAGCGGGCGATGCCTTCGTCATGGTAGTAGCAGCCATGCCGCTTCTCCCACAGGACCACCTCCGTCGTGGACTCCATCTCCTTGCCGAGCACCGGCAAACGGAGGCGGGGTGGAGACATGCCGGCCTGAGCGGCGAGCAGGGGCAGCACCAAGAGGGGCGAGCGGGGATGCCTTCGTGGTGGGCGACGCCTGCTGGTGGTGGGGCAGAACGGCGCCTAGTCAGCCTGGACGGTGCCGTCGTGGTGGTTGAAGGTGGCGGCACAGCGGTGTGCTGGCGGTGGGATGTGGGGCGAAGCCTGCGGCGACGCACAGCCAAACAAATCTACAAGGGAGACGGGGAGAGGATAAGGTAGAGGAGCAAGGAGACGTGGTCGTAGTGGGGCCAACAGAACAACGATGCGCGACGGTTGATGCAACCCGGGGGATAACTGTTAGTTATCCCTCGGGGGTATAGTATCGTTTTCCCATAGGATAGGAGCGTCAGCTGGCTAGGCCGAGTTTTTAGTTCCACCTAGATAGTCATCGTATTCACAACGTGCCAGCGAACCGACCTTGCCAATTGATGAAACTGACCTGGCCCAACTGATCCTTCAGCGAAAGGAACAAAGGTAGCTGGGCCAAGGAGGCAAACCCTATATAATGGCCATCGCGTCGGCCACGGGCCACGAACCCCCAGCGTGTATTTTCTCTAAGAAGACCTGCCCAGGAGGCTCTCATAGTCACCTGTTTTTATTCCGGCGTTCAGAAGTTTCTAGAAAGTTCCTATCCGGTTCTCCTGGTTAAACAATTCCGAGTTTGAACAATTTTCAAATTTAATCATTTTAAAATATGTATATTTTTTCAAATCTGAACATTACTTAGATCTAAATATTATTTTTAAAATTCGAAATTTTCTTGCTCTTTAAGAAGTGACGAGATAATTTGGTACTTACAAGTAGATTGACTACTGCGTGTTCCCCTCCCTTTCATTCTCCCTGCAAGGCGGCTAGGGTTTTGTCTCCTTCTATCAGCACCACCACGGGTCCGTCTCGTTTTTGTGGCCTTTAGACCATGGAGGCGGGATGGAGCTAGACCCCAACCAGCGGGAGGGCTCTGTTTTCCTGTTTTTAGGGTTTAAATTTGATGGGACGACGTTCAGGTGGTGATGGTGGTGTTTCTTCCAGTAAGATCTCTTCGTCTTTAGTCCCATCTCGTCGGCGATATTGAGGAGCTTGTGGAAGTGATATGGTCCTTGAGGACTTCTTCTAGTTGTGGGGATATTTGAATCGTCAAGGAGTTTTATCGGCAGTTTATCATTCTTTTTCGTTTTCGAGATAGATGTGGCATTTTTAATCCGTTCAGAGACTTCTCGTCCTCAACCAACAATGCTAGGCCGTCTCAAGGAGGAGCGTCAACGATGACGCGTTGTCGCTGGATGATGATGAATGGCTTCTCAAAGGTTTTGATGTAATTTTTTTAGGTGCTTTGTACCATTAGATGTTTTTAACTAGAGACTGATTAAAAAAACTTTTTTTAGAAGAAAAAACTTTGGTACTTATACGTGTTTTGGAAGAAAACATGTGCGTAGACTCTAGACTGTACGTGAACCGTTTGAAAAAAAAAAGGAAAAACAAAACACGGCGTGTGTAATGTGAGAAACGAATGCGAGAGTAAATGGGCTAAGCCTAGAAACGCGACAGGTGTAGGCGGAGCGATGTAAACGCACGCAGTAGGCGCTATATAAGGGCAAATGCTATTCTCTGTTTATTGCGTCAGTAGTAGTGTACGCCCACGTGGTATGCCTGTTTGGGCGGTAACCCATTTAACGCAGTAGCAGCGCCAAACTATTTGGTTTTTCTTCCCGTTTTGGGAACATTCTAAAAGGTTTCTGAGGTCGTCTGGTACTCAATATATGGATTTCATTTATATTATGATTCTAAAAACATTCACATGTTTGGATGTCACCGGAATTTGGAAATGACAGGTCTGAGATAGAAATCAAATTTACATATGAGGATATTATGATGAATTTGCTAAATAAAATGACGGCTCAATTTTGTGTCAACCAAACAACACATGAATGGAATTGCAAAATGAATTCCACGATTTCAGACCCAAATGATGGATACCGGCTCACCCCTGGACCCGCTCTTCCGCCGGTGAACGCCAATGAACACCGACGATGAGATCTGCTCGCTCATGAACCGCCGGTCACCCGTCACCGAGCTGATCCGGTTCCTCTTCTCCGTCGTTGACCTCCCCACCCCGTCCTCGCCCCCGATGATTTCCTCTTATTGGCGGTCGCTTACCAGACGTGCAGATAGGACTGGGGAGGGAGATGGCAACGCGCTGGGAGGACGAGGCGGCGAGGTTGAGGGAGGAGGAGGAGGCGGGGTGGAGGGAGGAGGAGGAGACGGCGAGACGGAGGGAGGAGGAGGCGGCGCTAAGTGTTGGGGATATGCTATATGGGTATCCTAATAGCATGTCTCTTATCCAACTAACCCGGGTGGCCCATAGTCGGTAGCATGGCCTATGGCCTGCTGGGCGGCCCAGTTAGGTGAATCCAGAAGGGAGGCCCATGCCGGATAAAGAAAGATTACGGTGGAGTCACCAGCGTACCCGGAGTCTTGGAGTGCAAGATACACAAGACTAGTGATAGGCGGTGTAGGACTCTGTAACCTGTCCGGCTAGGACTTTTCCCCTGTAACCCTAGGACCTGGCGACTATATAAGTAGGTCCTACGGGAGCCTTTAGGGCACAAGCATAGATAACTTCAGACAACCTCGCATAGAGAACCTATCTCTGTAACTCGGTGTATTGCCCTTATAGTGATTTATAGCAGGAGTAGGATTCCGCCACCGTCGTGGGATCTGAACCTGGGTAAGTTGTGTTACCTCGTACCCGTCAACCATCCGCCTTACCCCACGTCTCTAAACACGCACAGTGAGGACCCCTCCATGGCGTACTCATCGTCAATACCACGACAGTTGGCGCCCACCGTGGGGCAAGAGGCGCTCCAGGCTCTCCAGCGGGCGTGGACCAAAATCTTCGAGGGAATCGGCAAAACCGTAGCCATCGGCCGTGTTCTCTTCTCCGGCAACGTTCCGATCGTCCCCCCTGACGAGTTCTGGATCCCGGCGAAGACAAACCCTATGCGATGTTCGATCGTTCCTATCGGAGACATTCACCTCTTCATCGGTGAAACCGACTCGGGCACTAGTTCCCTGGGAGTCGGAGGAGCATCAAGACCCGCACGGACCGCCTACGGGCAGGATACGTTCGCGGAAGGATCGATGTCAGATCTCTCTCCGGAGTTTGTCGACAAAGATCGGAAAACACCAAAGCCCGCACGGACCGCCCACGGGCAGGATACATTCACGGAAGGATCGACGTCGGATCTCTCTTCGGAGTTTGCCGACAAAGATCGGAAAACACCAAGGCCCGCACGGACCGCCCACGGGCAGGATACGTTCGCGGAAGGATCAATGTCGGATCTCTCCTCGGAGTTCGCCGGCAAAGATCGGAAAATTCAAGGCCCACCCAAACCTCCCCTGTGCAGGATATAAAGGTGGAAGATCACTGCAAATCTGCCGGCTTTGTCCGTGCGTCTGGACAGCAAAGATCCAAGTTCGTCGGCGTGGTTACCATCTTCGATCTAGCGCGATGCGTTCAGAGAGAGGGTGAAAACCCTCGTGACTACCTGGCCAGGTGGCTCCGCATACGAGCCGATCTAGCCAATTACCCCAATGATGATGCTATCTATCACTTTGTGGAAGGACTGGACCATGGCACGCTCCTCCGACATTCTCTAAGACGGCAGCAGGCGTCAGGACGCCTTACCTTCGAAGGCATGGTGAACACCGTCAACAACTATGCGGAGGCCGAAGCGGCAGCTCAGACAGCGCTTGTGCTCATTGACGGAGCCCCTCCGATTCAGCCACCGCCACCATCGCCTTCGGCCGCCATCGTTGTAGCAGCACCACCACCTCCAGTCATCGTCGAGGCCGCTGCACCTCCACCGCCCATCATCGAGGAAGTCCTAGCACCCTCTGACTCGGTCATTGATGCGCTTTATGCTGATTTCAGTGCAGATTCAGAGGAGATAGACTTCAGTCCAGAAGAGCTAGACTCCGTTATGCAGGAGATGGAGGAGGAGTACTCGCGCGACAAGCAAGCTAACAACACCGTCATGTCTCGAGGGGTGTTCGTCACCATTGGGACGACGATGGATGAAGATCAACCCGGGCAAGCTCCGCCTACTGCGCTGGAAAAGGGGAAGGGGCCACTTATTACTGCTGACAATGATCGTGCAAAGGTCATGCCTCCTCCGCCTAACCCAGTGCAGCAGCCGCAGGAACTCGGCACCGGCCCGAGCAACAACAACACCGCAAACTTGCCACCTCCAGCATCCACATCGGCAGCAACCCATGTTACTCTAGCTGATAGAGTGATGTACGGCAATCTCCTCGTCGAGCCATTAACCGTTGCTCATATCCGGAACGTGACTCAGCTTGACGAGAAGCGCCAGCAGCTGCTGGAGGAGGCACAAGCCATCGCGGAGCAAGGCGCTAAACTAGATCGAGATCTGGTCAACGCGCATAAGTCCATAGAGAAAGCCAGAGCAATGGAGGCCGAGTACAAGACTCTGCTACAGCAGCAGAAGGCTAAGAAAGCTCCGGCTCGCGTCATCAACGATCCTGGTGTACGGCGCAACCTAGGATGGGCTCCCTCGAAGTCGGCACAGGCCAAGCCATACATTGACAGTGAAGGAAAGCAGGTGATGCCCACCCCACTCCTTAACCTCGCCGTCGCCAAGACCCTTCTGGAGCAGGATATATCTCCTGAGGCAGTAGAACAGGTCTATGACCTAGTGTCCAAGGCGGTAAAGCAGCAGGAAAAGGCCACCTCTCAAAGGCTTGAGTCTGACCCAGTGCTCTGCCGATCTAGCCAGTACAAACTGCCAAGGGACAGATCTCCTCAGGATGTCGGGTCACGGACTGGTTCATCAGAACGAATACAGAGGGATGCGCGCAACAGGAAGGATGCTATCCCCATATCCTCCAACCACGGAGAAAAAGCCCGACCTCGCCGCCCATCGCCACCGCCCCGATCCCCCTGACGTCAGGAAGACTACAAGGCTCACCATCATACGGACATGCCCCCACCAAAGCAGTGCGGCATCGCAACGCGGCACAGATCCGTCATGATGAAGAGCGCCACCAAGGACACAAGAGCAGGTCATACCACGACCCTCCATGTCCGACAAGCAACCGTGACAGGCGTGAGGCGTCGCAGGAGGGTAACAGCCAGAAGGCTAAACCACCACCACCCCCGCCTCCGTCGCCGCCAAGCAGTCACCATGGCGGAAGAGGCCCGCGTCATTCACGCAGCCCATCCCCTGTTGACAACAAGAAGAAGAACCCGGAGCCGTACGATGCACGTTCACGGATCGATAAGATCCACGAGGCCCGAGAAGGACCATACCTGGGACCACATTGCTTTGGACCTGCAATATGGTCCACAACTTACCCCAAAGGTTTCCGGATTGACAAGACCATCAAGCCCTATGACGGCACCGCCAAGACAGCCACATGGTTGCCGGACTACGGCAATGCGGTGGAGATTGCCGGAGGCAACCCCAACGTCGCCGTCAAGTACCTCCCGTTAATGTTGGCGGGCATGGCCCGTCAATGGATCGACGACTTGCCGGAGAGATCTATCTACAACTGGCTAGATATGCAAGAAGCATTCACCAAGAACTTTGAGGGTACATACAAGCGTCCCTGCACTATGGGCGATCTACAGAGGTGCGTGCAAGAAAAAGACGAGACATCTCGCGCCTACCTCTCCCGCTGGCTGGATATGAAGAACTCCTGCGCAAGAGTGCACACTCAGACCGCCATGGCCGCCTTCATCGATGGGTTGGAAAGGGGCACGTTGCTCCGACATAAGCTAAAGCGCTTGCAGGACAATCATCAGCTGGACTTGAATATGATGATTCAGTTAGCTAGTGAGTTCGCAGCTGCCGACAATGATGCTCATGGCTCTTTGCCGGCAATGGCCGTTCCAACCCAAGCTTGGAGGAACAGTAGTACAAAGCGGAAAACCGCTCCAGAAGAAAAGAAATCTACCGACATGGTCGCTATGACTTTTGCAGGACGAGGATAAGGCGGACAACATGGCCGAGGAAGGGGAGCGGGCCACGGGCAGCAACGAGGAAGTGAAACCACCTCGGCACCTCTCCGTGTTCCCCAAACCTACGAGGAGTACCGTGATATGCCGTGCCTCGTAAACCTCGATTCCAACGGCAAGGCCACCCATACCAATCGACACTGCAAGTTCGTCAACGACCTCAAGGAAGACCCAGAGTCCGGCTATAAGCAAAGTCGGAAGAACAGACCGCGAGGCCAGGGCAAGGGGAAGAAGAAGGAGGAGGAGTCCAAGGATTCAAGTGACATGGACGAGGACATCGACCCCAAACACGCCGCCAAGAGCGACGACAAGGGCAAGAACCCCTTCGCAAAGAAGGCCCCAGTCTACCACACTTTCCTTGGCATCCCCACCGTCCGACAATAGAAGACCTCTCTAAGGATCCTGATGGCCACTCTTCCCCCAGTACCCCAGTACCTGCGTTGGTCGGAGATTCCAATAACTTGGGACAGGACGGACCACCCAGACCTTGTGCCCATGGAGAACCAGTACACCATGGTCATCAACCCATTGATTGACGGCATGGAGTTCACCAAGTGCATGGTGGATAGTGGAAGCAGGATCAACATCATGTACCTGGATACACTGCAGAAGATGAACTTCACGGAGGCAAACCTAAGGCGGACCAACACCGTTTTCCACGGTGTAGTTCCTGGTCGGGAGGCTCGGTCCCTTGGGTGCATCACACTTCAGGTAGCCTTTGGCGATGTTAATAATTACCGCCAAGAGCGCATGACCTTTGAGGTGGTCCCCTTCAAGAGCGTGTACCACGTCATATTCGGCCACGACATATTCCACACGTTCATGGCTAAGCCATGCTTCGTCTACAACAAGCTCAAGATACCCGGACCAAACGGTGTCATCACCGTATCCGGAAGCTTTACCAAGGCAAGGGACTGCGAGATCAATGAAGCAGCCGTTGCAGAAGCTGTCCTCTACAGCGAAGAATTCAAAGAGATCCAGAGCAAGGTCAATGACTCAGAGATGCCCGCGTCAAAGAAGCAGATCTCCGACTCCGCTCCTCCGTTCAAGGCCGCCATCGAAACCAAGCCAGTGGAACTTGTGGTAGGCGATGCCTCCAAGACCGTCGCCATTGGGAGGAACCTAGATCCCAAAGAGGAAAGCGCGCTCGTCGAGTTCCTCCATGAGAATAGGGAAATCTTTGCCTGGCAACCTGCCGACATGAAAGGTGTACCTAGGGAACTCGCCGAGCACAGCTTAACACATAGATCCAAAATGTAAACCAGTGAAACAACCTCTATGACGCTTCGAAGATGAGAAGAGACGCGCCATTGGCAAAGAGATAGCTAGGTTACTTAAGGTCGGGTTTATCCGAGAAGTCCTTCACACCCGATGGGTGGCCAATCCTGTACTTGTCCCCAAAAAGGGAACCAATGAATTAAGAATGTGCGTTGATTACACTGGCTTGAACAAAGCATGTCCCAAAGATCCGTTTGCTTTGCCTCGCATTGACCAAGTCATTGACTCGACAGCTGGCTTGGAACTTTTGTGTTTTCTCAATGCATACTCAGGATACCACCTGATCAAGATGAGGAAGTCGGACCAATTGGCCACTTCGTTCACTACCCCATACGACACGTTTTGCTATGTCACAATGCCCTTTGGGCTGAAAAATGCAGGTGCTACCTACCAGCGGACAATGCAACGTTGCCTCCACGACCAAATTGGTCAGAACGTTCACGCCTACGTGGACGATATCGCGGTGATGTCTAAAAAATCCAATGACTTAATCTCCGACTTGAAAGAAACCTTTGATAATCTCCGGAAATACAACATGATGCTCAACCCTAAGAAGTGCGTCTTGAGGTTCCAAAAGCAAATTGTTGGGCTTCATCGCTTCCAATGCGGAATCGAGGTCAACCCGGAGAAAATCAAGGCCATCTTAAATATAAACCATCCGACATGTCTAAAGGACATTCAACGACTAACAGGTTGTGTTGCAGCAGTTAGTCGGTTCGTCAGCCGACTTGGAGAGAAGGCTTTGCTGCTGTACAAGTTGCTGAAGAAGGCGGAAAAATTCATGTGTACAGACGAAGCAGATGCAGCATTGAAGCAGCTCAAGGAGATTCTTTCCTCAACGCCCATCCTTGCAGCACCCGAGCCGGGTGAGCCCCTGTTAATTTACATGGCGGCAACCAACCGGGTTATCAGCATCGTCGTCGTGGTAGAGCGTAAGGAACCAGGCCATGAGCACGGAGTTCAACGACCAGTTTACTATGTAAGCGAGGTCTTGACGGAGTCCAAGCAGTGTTACCCGCACTACCAAAAGATAGCTTATGGAGTATTCCTCGCTTCTCGAAAGCTGAGGCATTACTTTTAGGATAACCCAATCACAGTGGTGAGCAAGACTCCACTGTCCGACATTATCAATAACAGCGACGCTACAGGAAGGGTCGCGAAGTGGGGCATTGAACTTGCCGCCTTCGAGATCACCTACAAGAGACGCGACGCTATCAAGCCACAAGCCTTGACGGATTTTATTGCAGATTGGACGGAGATGCCAGATGCTACTCCGTTGCCAGAACCAGAGTACTGGGTGATGCACTTTGACGGATCAAAGTTGCTCAACGGCTCGGGGGCTAGTGTACTGCTATAGTCACCAAAAGGAGACAAGCTACACTACGTTCTGCAGATCCACTTCGAGGCTACAAACAACATGGCGGAGTATGAAGCACTCATTCACGAACTACGTGTAGCCAAAGATATTGGCATCAAGCGCATAGTTTGCTATGGAGATTCTGACTTGGTTGCCCGGTGTGGCGGCACACTGAATGCGCGGAACCCTATGATGGCGGCATATCGAGACAAAGTGGACGAGATAGCCAAGAGTTTCTTGGGCTGCGAAGTAAAGTATGTGCCTAGGGAGCAAAACGAGGCGGCTGATCTACTGTCTAAGCTTGGATCAAGGCGCAAGCCAATTCCTCCAGGAGTTTTCTTAGAGCATCTACGCACACCATCCGTGAAGGGCGCCGACATCGAAAACCCGGATAGAGCTGACTCTTTCGTCAACATGGTGACAAAGATCCCTCTGGCTTGGACAAAACTGTTCATGGAGTATCTCGAACACGGAACTTTGCCCGACAACAAAGTCGAAAGACGGCAAATAGTACGACGAGCAAAGGGTTATACCATAATCAATGGGAACTCTATAAAAGGATCACTACTGGTGTATACTTAAAGTGTGTTTCCCAGCTAGAAGGTATGGAAATCCTGTGCGAGATCCATCTCGGATATTGCGGGCATCACGCTGCTCCCCGATCATTGGTCGCGAAAGCCTTCCGGCAAGGATTCTACTGGCTGACCGCGAAGGCGGACGCAGACAGGCTGGTTGAAACATGCACGGGATGCCAGTATTATGCCCGACAACCACATGTTCCTGCTGAAGAATTGCGAACAATACCAATAACTTGGCCGTTTGCAGTCTGGGGGCTAGACATGGTGGGGCCGTTACAGACGACACCGTGTTGATTTACGCATCTTCTTGTAGCAGTTGACAAATTCACCAAATGGATAGAAGCTAAACCTATTAGAAAGCTTGATGGGGCAACTGCCCTAAGGTTTGTCCGAGATCTAGTGGTGAGATTTGGTCTCCCACATAGCATCATCACCGACAACAGAAGCAACTTGTCACTCGGAGAAGTGGAGGCCTATTGCTGGGACAAAGGCATCCGACTTGACCTTGCATCTGTGGCACACCCACAATCCAATGGTCAAGTTGAGCGAGCCAATGGATTAATTCTGCAGGGAATCAAGCCACGTCTTGAGGCACCGCTACATAGAGCAGCTGGAGCCTGGGCGGAAGAATTGCCATCTGTGCTGTGGAGTTTACGAACTACACCCAACAGATCCACCGGCTACACCCCATACTTCATGGTATACGGAGCAGAGTCCATCTTACCTTCCTACATCCTCCACGATGCACCAAGAGTTGCCGCCTACGACGAAGATGACGTTGAAGAATCCAGACGCCTAGATGTGGACCTTCTCGAGGAGGAGCGTGCTTTGGCATACCAAAGATCCGCCATCTACCAGCAGAAGCTACGCAGCTATCATAGTCGTCGCGTTCGGCATCGCTCGTTTAAAGAGGGGGATTTGGTACTCCGACTTAAGCAGAAGAAGTCGCACAAATTATCCCCGCCATGGGAAGGACCGTTCATCATAAGCAAGACGCTGCTCAATGGGTCCTACTACCTTGTTGACAATCGTGAACTCAAGGATAGACCCAACGAGGATCATAAGCGTAAGCGACGTGACCCGGATGATGACTACCCGGAGCTTGATCGGCCATGGAACATAGCACATCTACGTCCTTTCTACACTTAGCATTTTTTATCTAATTGTGTACCTCTTATATGATCAATGAAATAAAGCTCTTTGTTTCACTCATATTGCTGAGTCTTTTACCTCCTTTAGTATTCATTTTTGGATCATGTAAAACCTTTATGCACAAGTCTTGCGTTTGCACTTGTGAAAATTCCGCCTACGGGCGTTAGCTTAAGTTTTCTGGTCTACACGTTCTTTGTCGTTTTTATGTGGATTCTGGAGTAGTGACTTTCGGCACTTGTTGTCGGCGATTTTGTGTTCGTGTTATTGACGGTGCCATTGGGCATCATCACCTAAGCGCATGGTTCCGACAACGAGTCTTCCGACTCACGAAAAGTCAAGCATAAGAACCAGAGTAATGGATAAGCCAGCACTTGCTTAAAAAATATATACATGCTGGGAATTAGTTCTTAAGTAGCTGGACATAACAATCATTATTTTCCGCCTTAAGTTACATCACCAAGTTTTCAGTGCACACATCAAAGGTGAAACAAATATTACAAAGTGTTTTTCATTCTTTGGGCGCATGAGACTTGGAGGCAGCATCGTCACCAGCCGGAGAATCACCCTCAACGTCGGCGCTGTGATGAGACTCGGAGGAATCTTGGTTGACGTTGTCGATGGTGTTCCTGGGCACGAATACGTTAACGTCCACCAACTCAACAACTTTGGTGTCATAACCCGCGAGTGATGACAGGATGGCTTCGTGATCAATTTCCTTGCCGTCATCATCCACGTCGGGGATGCCAGAGGTCACCGTATCGATGTCGGCATCGTCGTAGTGTGCCTTCACCATTGACAGCGCCATCCTTGCGCCACGGCACATGAAGCTTTCCACTCGTGACACGCTCGGGGGCTCGGCACAGAATCTCCGAGTACTTCGTCACGGAGTCCGAGGCCTTGATATATATCTGGAGGGGCTTGGCAATTTCCTTGGCTTGGGCGATGGCGGTGTTGATGAAGTTGCCGGCAAGAACCATGCATTCCTTGTCCGAAGGAGGCGAGCGGGTTAAACCCATTGGATCTGCAAATTCCGACAAGGAGCGCATGAGTTCAATAAACTCTAAGTATCCAGACTACAGAAATACAAGGCGGAGGAAACTTACTGAAGATGCTGGCCTTGGCCTGCCAAAGGGTGTCCGCCAGGGATTCCTTCTCTTGTTGGAGGAGCTTAAACGCCTCGCTATGGCGATGGTTTTGCTCATCAGCAGCTTGCTTCTGATCCTTTAAGATCGCAAGCTCCTCCTTCAAGCGATTGATTTCCGCGGTGGCGGAATCCTGCAGGGCTTTCATGGAATCCTCATGCATCTTCAGCACCTCTTCCCTCTCCTTTTTAAGGATTTTGTTCTCGCTGTCCAGCTGCTGGATGTGCTTGGACTGCTCGACAATATCCTTGGCCTTGGTGACATGTTCTGTAAGTCGGAGAAAACAAAGTACACAATGAGTACTCGGAGATTATGGGCACAAAAATAAGACGGAAATGCGCAAAAAGAAAACAGACTCTTGTTTTTGATGATCTGTTCCTTTAAGATGGCAGTTTTACCCTTTTCGGCTTCAAGATCTGCGCGCATCTTCTGATACTTGTCGTTGGCCATGCCCCTCCGAGCATTCTCGTTCTGTGAAAACAAGTATAAAGTTAAACCGTTGTTTGGTCTACTTAGAGAATCTAGTCAGAGATTTTCCACCTAGACGCTCGGGGGCTACAGCGAAGAGTTTTTAACTTAGCAATATGCTTAGCTTTTCTTTAAGCATCTAGTCGGAGCTAATTCAGTTCTCGATTAAAAGCTTGGGGGCTACAGTATAAAGTTTTTAACTCGGAATCTGCTTAGCTTTTCTTTAAGCATCTAGTCGGAACTAATTCAGTTACAACTAGAGGCTTGGGGGCTACAACATTGAAAATTATGAACACTGCGTATACTACTCTTAAAAGAATCCAGTCGAAATAGTTTGTTCCATCTAAATGCTTGGGGGCTACAGTGAGAGTTTTTTTCTAACTTAGTCACTCTTAGAGCATATAGATGCAAAACCTATGGTTTTCCGTCTACATCCTCGGGGGCTACGGTGGGATACTCATATGAAATGCAAAAGGCAAAGTAAAAACTTACAAGTGCAATAATCTTGAGGTTTGTAGCACTCTCGACTAGCAGCTTGCCGAAGGAAATGCTATTTCCTCGCAAGATATCCGCTTGTCGGAGTAGCTCCTCAAGGCCGCACGTCGGAGATGACGGTACTCCTCCAGGAACCAGAGTTGTGTTACTCGGCGTGAGCGTCAGGTAAACTATCTTCGGAAACTCAAAAGGTTTCTAGGGAGTAGGGGCACCACCTTCGGCAGAGGTACCAGCTCCCACCACCGCCTTGCCGCTACCGATGGCATCCTTAGCCGGAGCTTCAGCCATTGGTAGCTCCTCACGTCGCCGCCACCGACAATAGCAAGTTCGATAGAGGCGCAAGAATCCACTTCCATGACGGAAGGGCCAGGTGCCTCCTGGGCTTGAGAGCTTGTCGGAGCAGAAGAGGGCTTGACGGCAGGAGTAGCGGGGGCGATGGTGGGGGAGAAGTCGCGATGCAGCATGTCCTTGATATTTCTAGAAGCCCCCAAAGTTTTGGAGGACTTCTTGAGGCTGGTTGTGGCTTTCTTCCTAAAACGTGCAACGTGCATAAGTACAGGAACAAGACAGATAAATAGACAATGTCGGAGAATGAGAGGCTTACACTAGGGGGGGCGCTTTGGCAAAAATCCCAGTGGCTTTTCTCTTTTCCGCCTCCAGGGCGGCGGTAGTCTTCTTGGAGGCTCCACCCTCCGTCTTCTTCTTCTTGCCTCCGTCGGCAGCGTCAGAGATGGAGCTCTTCCGCTTTCACGCCAACGGGACATCGTCATCGGACACGACCGTGACTTCCTTCATCTTTGGGTCGTAGATTTGGGCAGCCAGGTTGCCCTCATCTAGATCGCTAAGCTGTTAAGTGAGAAATCACCGTGTTAGATAAGATGGTATTGGCAAGACGGAAAAACTGGATCAATGTCATACACGGAAAATAAATACCTACCTTTGGGAACTTGCCGTCTACAAACATGTCGTAGGTGATGGTGAAGCCACACTTCTTATCCTTCACCTTGACGATGTCCTTAAGGAGGATCTTGACGGAGTCACTCGAGAAGTTATCCACGGAGATCCGGAGGGTATCCCTTCGATCACTGGTGTACTCGTGCATGAACTTCGCGTGGTGCTGCAGAGGTTGGATTCGCCTGATGAACCAGCACATGGCTAGGTCCAAGCTGGTCAAACCCGTCTCTACGAACCATTTGATCCGTCTTATTGCGCGAGAAGCGTCGATGTTGGAGGGAAGGGAGGCATGGGATCTCCATGTAGAAACTTCAGCGGCGGCTCCATCCACGAAGTCTGGGTACGTCACTTCTCGGCCCGCCAAAGGAATGTCGGGGCCATAGAAGTACGTCCGCTGCCAGTTCTTGCAGGACTCGTGGCCGACGATGTCGGGGAACCGCCGGCCAGGACGAATCTTGAAGCTTATGGTGCCGCAGTTCCTAAGCTCCTCCCTACTATGTCCGGCTTCACGTTTGACGGTGAAGAAGTACACGAACAAGTCTAACCTAGGCCTTATCCCTAGGTAACCCTCACAAAGTGCCGCAAAGTTGCTAAGCACTAAGATGCTGTTGGGGGAGAGGTTGTGGGGTTGAACCTTGTAGTGGTTCAAGACAGAGAGAAAGAAGTGGGAGATGGGCAAGGAAATGCCGCGTACCAGCTGAGCCTTGAGGTACACCTTTTCTTCGACTTGGAGATAAGGTGTCACCTCGCCGGTCGGCGACGCCCGCCAGGCGAGCCCCTCCGTCACGGGGAGGTAGCCTTCGGCGACCATCTCTTGGATGTCGCGGTCGGTGATGTCTGAGCCACGCCAGTCGCCCTTGTGAGAGTCTGGCTCTTCCTCCAGTGGTTCCAGCGCCACCAGATTGTGGTCGCCGCCGGTGGTCTCGATCACCGCTGATGCGGGGATGACCAGGCCCTCTGGAGGCACGACGACGGAGATCGCCGGCTTCGCCGTCGCTTCGCTCGACGCCGCCATAGATGGGGACGAGCTGCTGCTGGCCATGGGGTGTTGGAAGGGTGCGACTGACGCAGATGGAAGCTAGGGTTTTCGAGGTTTCTCACGGAGAGCTCGAGGAGGCGTGCGGCTAGAGGAAGAAGATGATGACGCGAGAGAATGAGGTAAAAAGTGGCAAGTGTCCCACGGTTACTATTTATCATGCTCCGCGTCAAGATTCGTGCAGCTAACCGGACGGTTGCCGCGTAGACGACGTGTTCGTGAACGTGCGCGGTAATTTCGCCACGTCTCCAACCGTCGCCGCCAATGGTTCGTATCGCTCGCGCGGGAAAATCGGATATGATTGCATTCTCTGCATGTGTGAGTTACGAGGCGTCGCTGACCTAAGCCTACGTCGTCATAACTGGCATGGGTAGATGAGCCGTCCCATCGAAGATTCCGGCATGGACGGATTTAATCCGACTATGGAAGAGTACGATGGAAGATTCAGCATTTCTCCGGCTTACAAATCAAAGACGGAGAAAACCTTGCAGGGTTCTTTGGGAGGACTACAAGATGTTGCTTGACGATTTGCCGACATCCATCTAGACGGAGCATTCCACGTGAAGAGGCAAGACGGCGCAAGATCTCGGAGTTCTCCGGGGGCTACTGTTGGGGATATGCTATATGGGTATCCTAATAGCATGTCTCTTATCCGACTAACCCGGGTGACCCATAGTCGGTAGCATGGCCTATGGCCTGCTGGGCGGCCCAGTTAGGTGGATCCAGAAGGGAGGCCCATGCCGGATAAAGGAAGGCTACAGTGGAGTCACCAGCGTATCCGGAGCCTTGGAGTGCAAGATACACAAGACTAGTGATAGGCGGTGTAGGACTCTGTAACCTGTCCGGCTAGAACTTTTCCCCTGTAACCCTAGGACCTGGCGACTATATAAGTCGGGCCTACGGGAGCCTTTAGGGCACAAGCATAGATAACTTCAGACAACCTCGCATAGCAAACCTATCTCTGTAACTCGGCGTATTGCCCTTATAGTGATTTATAGCAGGAGTAGGATTCCGCCACCGTCGTGGGATCTGAACCTGGGTAAGCTGTGTTACCTCGTACCCGTCAACCGTCCGCCTTACGCCACGTCTCTAAACACGCACTGTGAGGACCCCTCCATGGCGTACTCGTCGACAATACCACGACACTAAGTCGTGGAGGGAGGAGGCGCTGTGGAGTCGAGAGGAATCGGCAAATGACAGGTCTCACTCGGGAATCTGGATAACGCACGGTGAAATTTAGATGGATTTGGCAAATAAAATGACGGTCCAATTCCGTGCCAACCAAACAACTTAACAATAAAGTTGCAAAATAAATTCTAGGATTCCAGACCCAAATGATGGATACCAAATGACTGTATTTCCCAGTTTTTGCTGGCTCTACATTGTTCTACTGTCTGATTTCTTCCTTATCTTTTCGTGTTTTTTTATTTTTTGTTGTTTTTCTTTTATTTTCTAAATGTCTAAACTTTTTTAAACTTGAATATTTTTCAAATTTAAACATTTTTTAAACATGGACAATTTTTAAACTTATACATTATTAAACTTGAACCTTTCTTAAAAGTTAAATATTTTTGAAATTTGAATATTTTCTAAGTTGAACATTTTTCTCATATGAACTTTTTTTGAAACCCGAATCTTTTTAAATATGCACGCCTCGATTAGGCATTGGTTGTAGGTCTCTTTAAGGAATTTCTGCGCCCGATTCCTAATCAAGTGTTGGAAAAACAGGAATATGATGCTTTCTACTTAAGCAGTAGGGAATGGTCCCGTGGTCTCTTCATTGTGCTCTTTCACATGGAGAAAACGTATCATAGGTTGCCCATGCTGAGCATGACTTTATCCCCTCTTTCTTTCAGCCTGACCCAATTTCCCATTTTTTTAAAATACTAAAATAATATTTTCAAATCTGAACATTTTTTCAACAAATATATTTTTGAATTAACTAAATATTAGGATGAATAAATAAACATACCAGAGCGAGGAAATAGAATGAGAAGGTGAGCTCAAATGTCTAACTGGGTCGGCACACCTGGAATCGTCCTCTAGGCGACGCCTCCCTAACGCACGCGTTAGACGTGAAAGCTCTTGAAGGAGGACCGCACCCAGTGGTTCGGGCCATGCCTATGGTGTCGATCGACCTTAGTGATGCATTGTAACACCCCTAGTTTTATTAATATTAATTAGGAATTGTATGTGCATTTATAAGCATCATTTTTTGCTAAAAATAAATACAAAACTCTAAACCCTAATTTCTTCCTCTCCATGTAACCCATTCAAATGGTTTTAGTATTTTGAAACTACAAAAAAATATTATGAAGCCCAAATTGTTTATAAGGGCCCCTACAATATTTTATTATGTTTGCAAAATTTTTGGTATTTTGGAAATATTTAAAACATTTTTGAATTTGAAATACAAATGGAAAAGAGAAAACAGAAAAAGGAAAAGATTTCAGAAATAAAACTACCTCTAACCCTAATTGGGCCAGCAACCCAACTCTCCTCTCTCTTTCCAGTCGCTCGCTGAACCTACCAGCGTAGCCCACAACCGAGCAGTCGGCACAGCCTGGCCCGTATCGTTTCGGCCTCCTCCTTTCTCCTTCGTCTTCGTCGACGACGACGCGAAGCAGCTGCATGGCGCCGCCGCTGTCGTCCAACTGTGTTGCGATGCCCACGGCCGCTATGATTCGTGCTACCGACGCTAGATGCGTCTATAAGCACCCCTATGCCGCCGCTTGTCAAACCCTAGCCCTCTTCCTCATCTTCTCCCTCACTGGCCGAACCCTAGCTCGCCGGCCGCCATCGTCCCCATCGATTCCGGCCACCCCAACTCCAGATGAGACCACTGCTAGAACCGTCGTCTACTCATTCTTCTCCGACAAGCTTCGAAAGCCGGCCCGTTCCCAATCGACGGGATCGAGCCCTCCACTCTGTCACCAGTAACCGTCGATAGCCACTGCATCGGAGCTCGCCTCGCCATCAAGTCCAACGCAATCCTGGTGAGCCGGAGGTCCTCGTGGCCCCGTCTATATCCTCTCTTCACCTCCCGGTTTCTTCCCCGACAACCACCTGTGAGCACTGTCGCTGGCCGTCGTCGTGGATGTCGCTCCGACGACCATTCGAGGGAGGCGCCACCACTAGCAGGACCGCCTCGCTCCCCTATTTCCAACGCGCCCACTTCCACAGCCCCACATCGCCCCTAGCGTCGCGCCCGTGCTCGACCTTGGAGCAAAGGTGTTACTGACGTCAGCAATGTGTCATGCTTGTGCAATATTTCCTTTTATTTAAATGTTTTTAGTAAATCATCTCTATGAATAATAATTATATGACATGTGGGCCCCATCTGTAATTTATATAAACATTTTCATAAAAAAATTCTGATTAATAAAAATGTACAAGTATTTCCAAAATGTGTAATTATTTTATAATATTCTGCAAATTATTTAAAATGAATTAAAAATGGATAAATTCATACCTAATTCATTTTAAATCAGAAAAATACAAATAATATATCAAAATATTCACAAAAATGAGATCTATCCCTTAGCATTAAAATCATACATTACTCAACAACTTTAATTGAAAGTTTAATTAGAAGAACAAAATGAACCCCGTAGGTGATTCTGAGGTTCCCCTGTTTTAGGGTTTTCACCCCTCGAACCCTGTTTAAAATGGTTGACCATTCCGTCGGATTTCATTTAAGTGCTATTTAAATGGTCATATCATCATTCTTGCTTGAGCATTGCATCGATGCCATGTGTTGATTGTTTTCCTTTCTTTTCGGTGTTTTGGTTCTTCCCGGTAAAATACGATATCGAGATCGAAGACCACGATCAACACCATCGAAGATCAATGATCAATACTTGACCAACTGTAATTATGTCAGGTACCAGGTATCCGAAGATTTTCTTATCTGGGTATCAACAAATAAGGAAAGCATAGTCCCACACATAAATGAATCCCATGCTTTCAAAGTATTTCAATTCTTGCCATGTGCATACGATTCTAAAGTCTTTTATCGATAGATAGAGTAATCATATCTGATGCATGTTACATTTGTAGCCTATATTTCCTAATCCACTTTGATGGCTCCTTGATGTGAAGCCTTTTGGGAACCCAAAGAGCAAGGTGTGAAGCAGCATAGCAGCAAGCTTTCCCTCAGTAAGAAACCGAGGTTATCGAACCAGTAGGAGGAAGGAAACATCACACAGGTGTTGCAAGCAACACGGAGACCTGCACAACACAAACTCAAGACTTTGCCCCAACTAATCAGTGAGGTTGTCAAGCTCACCGGTTTGCTGTAACAAAGGATTAAACGTATGGTGTGGAAGGTAATGGTTTGCAGGAAGTAAACAAGTAATAGTGGAATATGTATCAATGGTAAAGATTGGACCAGGGTCCATAGTTCACTAGAGGTGCTCTCCTTAGATAAACAACATGGCATGAAGGGTGAACAAATTACAGCGGGGCAATTGACAAGAACTGAGCAAGGCATAATAATGCAATACTAGACAAAAAGATCCTATGAGATTCGATTGGGCAATACAAAAATATACATAGACCGCCATCCAACTGCATCTATGACTAGAAGTCCACCTTCAGGTTATCATCCGAACCCCCTCCAGTATTAAGTTGCAAGCAATAGACAACTGCTTTAAGCAAAGTGTGTAAGGTAAACAATCCACTTGTTCCATGAACAAGAGACCGTTGTTTTCTCCCTAGTAGCAACAACACATCTACAACCGAAGAGATTTCTGTCACTTCCCTTGGAAACTAGAGGCATGAACCCACTATCGAGCATAAATACCCCCTCTTGGAGTCACTATCAACTACTTGGCCAAGATACCTACTAACAACGGAGATCATGCAAGATCACAAACAACACATACATGATAGAATAAATTAGACAAAACCATTAATCAATCTGACATAGTAATCTCAATATCCATCAGATCCCTGCAAACACAACATGCATGATTACAAATAGATTAGATCTTGATCATGAATGGAGCTCATAAGATCTATACATGAAATAACAAGGAGGAGATACAAACATCTATCTACTACATGGACCCACAGTCCAAGGTGGAACTACTCACGCATCATACCAGAGAGAAGACCTCCGGGATGATTTCTCCCAAGTGGTGCCGAAGAACTTCAGATCCCCGATCTAGGGACGACTAGTGGCTGCCATGTAAGGTTTGGTGGAGTTTTGATCGGGTACTTAGGGTTTCTACATCGGGGGCTTCTTATAGGCGAAGAGGCGAGGCTGGGAGGCAGCCAGGGGGCCCACACCCTACCCATGCATTGTAGGGTTCGCAGCATAGAAAACAAAAATTTTCCTACGATGGGAACTATGTACCAAGATCTATCTACTAGATACAAACAACGGGCGGATGTATATCCGTAGAGAACATACCCTTGAAGACCGACAAAGCTTAACGAGTTCAACTCGTGGTTGATGTAGACGATCTCTTTCCGATCTCAAGATCGAGAGGAAGTCCTAGCGCCGCAAATCAGCAGCGCATTCGTGCTCGCACACACGTTCGAGGCATCGAGCAACCTCCGCCTCCTCGCTCCAGCGATGCAGCGGAAGCACAACTCTTTCTTGCCGAATAGCCACCGGGAACATGTATCTCGCTAGTCCGAGACCATGGGGGATAAATTTTAGAGAGGGAGAGAGATCCTTCACGAGGAGGTGTGAGAGACAAGTGAGGAGGGGGGCTCCTTTTATAGGAGGAGGGGGGCACCCAAGGGGTGGCCGCCGGCCATGGGGGGCAGCCCCCTCCCTTCCTTCATTCATGTGGGTGGACACTCCACTCACAAAATGCCCTTTAAATTTCCTCCACTCAAAAGTCCACTCAAATTCCCATTAAATTTCCACCAAATTTAATGCAAACTCTCATTAAATAAAACTCTTTTATTTTATTCAGAATTTTGTCAATTGCTTTAATGACAAACATTCACAAATAACCCCTTGCTAGAATTCCATTTCACATGCATAACCACTTTATGCAATTTCACCCGAAAACCCGTTTCGGTATCTAGTGAAATAAATTCCTGCGCTTGTTCATTCTTTCGGCATGAAAATTTTGCTCCAGTTGGATGTCGGTGTCTATTAAGTGTGTCACCCTACGGTTCGTGAATAATGCGGACATGATCGAGACCCCTCTTGGATCAATAATCAGAAGCGGATCTGAGACCCATATCGACTCCACACATTCAACGATGACTTTTTGTGATCGCTTAACCTTTTACGCTAGTATCTTAATCCCTTTGTTTCACGATATATTACATGTCCGAGATTCGATCATCGGTATCTCCATACCTAGTTTGATATCGCTATCGACATGCACTCTTTCTCGCTCCCGTGATATAACATTCTAGTGATCAAATCACTTGCTTGCAAGCTAATCAATGTGATATCACCGAGAGGCCCAGAGTATATCTATCCGCCATCGGATGAACAAATTCCACTCTCGATCCATGAGCCTCAACATAACACTTTATTAGTTCTGAATCCATCTTTATAATCACCGTTACGGTGTGTGACGCTTGATGTTATCAAGAAACTCTTCCGGTGTTAGTGATTGACATGATCTCATGGTCTAAGGATTAGGATCACTTCGTAAGTTGTTATAGCAATATAAACTCAATGACTTTGATCGTAATGCTATACTTCAGATGAATGTTCATCACACCATTACACTAATGTTGTGATCCCGTTATTAACAACATCCAATGTCCATGATCAGGAAACCTTGATCATCTTGTTAATCAACGAGCTAGTTTTGAGAGAGGCATAACTAGGAACTTTCTATTTTTTTATTAAACACACATGTATTAACGTTTCCGTATTAATACAATTATAGCATGCAAAATAAACATCTATCATATACTTGGAATACACATAATAAACACTTTATTATTGCCTCTCAGGGCATATTCCCTTCAGTCTCCCACTTGCACTAGAGACAATAATCTAGTTACATAGTGATAAATCTAACACCCATCGAGTTCTGGTGTTGATCATGTTTTGCTCTAGGGAGAGTTTTAGTCAACAGATCTGCTACATTGAGATCCTTATGTACTTTACAAATCTTTATATCTCCATCCTTGACATGCTCGCGGATGGAGTGAAACCGGCGCTTAATATGCTTGGAATGCTTGTGAGACCTTGGCTCTTTGGCATTGGCAATGGCACCATTGTTGTCACAATAGATCACCATTGGGTCCAACGCGTTTGCCACCACTCCTAGTTCGGATATGAACTCCTTCATCCAAATCGCTTCGAGCCGCTCAAGCAAAGAACATATTCGGCCTCCGTTGTTGATCCTGCTACCACAGGTTGTTTGGAGCTCCTCCAACTAACCGCTCCGCCATTTATGAGAAATACGTATCTGGATTGAGACTTATAGTCATACGGATCGGTGTCAAAGCTAGCGTCAACATAACACTTAGCGACGAGCTCTTCTTCACCTCCGTATACAAGAAACGTATCCTTAGTTCTTCGTAAGTACTTAAGGATATTCTTGACCGCTATCCAAAGGTTCAACCTCGATCCGATTGGTACCTACTAGTCAAACTAATAGCATGTGCCACATCCGTATTGTACATAGCATGGCGATATTATAGAGCCTATGGTTGAAGCATAGGGACTTTGTCCATTATCTCTTTCTTCCCAAGCCGGACTTTGAGTCTTACTCAATGTCTTGCCTTGCAACATAGGTAAGAACCCCTTCTTACTTCCGTCCATTTTAAACTTCTTTAAAATCTTATCAAGGTATGTACTTTGAGATAGCCCTATTAGGCGCCTAGATCTATCTCTATAGATCTTTATGCCTAATATGTATGACGCTTCACCTAGGTCCTTCATTGAAAATTTGCTGTTTAGATAACTTTTAACACTGTTTAAAAGATCTATATCATTTCCGATCAATAATATGTCATCCACATATAATATCAGAAATGCCACATTGCTCCCACTCACTTTCTTGTAAATACAAGCTTCTCCATAAGTTTGGACAAATCCAAACTCTTTGATCACCTCATCAAAGCGGAGATTCCAACTTCGTGATGCTTGCTTCAATCCATAGATGGATCGCTGAAGCTTGCACACCTTGTTAGCATCCTTAGGATCGACAAAACCCTTTGGTTGTATCATATACAACTCTTCCTCAATATTACCATTAAGAAACGCGGTTTTTACATCCATCTGCCATATCTCATAATCGAAATATGCAGCAATTGCTAACATAATCCTAACTGACTTTAGCATCGCTACGAGAGAGAATGTCTCATCGTAGTCAACTCCTTGAATTTGTCGAAACCCCTTTGCGACAAGTCGAGCTTTATAGACGGTAACATTACCATCAAGATCGCTTTCCTTTTGAAAATCCATTTGTTCTCCACGGCCTTTAGGTCGTGAGGTAATTCTACCAAGTTCCAAACTTGATTTTCATACATGGATTCCATCTTGGATTTCATGGCTTCTAACCATTTGTTGGAATTCGGGCTCATCATCGCTTCTTCATACGTTGCAGGGTCATCATTTTCATCAACCATTAAATTCATGACAGATTTCCGATACCGAGCCGACGCTGCCCCGCTTGACCTCGCGAGGTTAGGTAGTACTCTCTTCGAGTTTCATGATCATTATCATTAGTTCCCTCTTCAACAGGTGGAGCCAACTCCTAACAACTTCCGGCCATTGCTACTCGCCATACTTTGAAGAGAAGGTTCAATAACCTCTTCGAAGTTCTACCTTCCGACTACTCACACCTTTCGCAAGAAACTCTTTTCTAGAAAGGATCCATTCTGGCAACAAAAACCTTGCCCTCGGATCTGTGATAGAAGGAATACCCAATAGTTTCCTTAGGGTATCCTATGAAGACGCATTTTTCCGCTTTGGGTTCGAGTTTATCCGGTTGAAGTTTCTTCACATAAACATCGCATCCCCAAACTTTAAGAATGACAGCTTAGGTTTGTTTCAAACCACAATTCATACGTGTCTTTTCAACGGATTTAGATGGTGCCCGATTTAAAGTGAATGCAGCAGTTTCTAGTGCATAACCCCAAAATGACAACGGCAAGTCCGTCAGAGACATCATAGATCGAACCATATCTAATAAAGTATGATTACGACGTTCCGACACACCATTTCTCTATGGTGTTCCGGTAGGTGTGAGTTGTGAAACAATTCCACACTCTTTCATGTGAGTTCTAAACTCGTAACTTAGATACTCACCTCCACGGTCGGACCGTAGAAATTTGATCTTTCTATTACGATGATTTTCCACTTCATTCTGAAATTCCTTGAACTTTTCAAAGGTTTCAGACTTGTGTTTCATCAAGTAGATATAACCGTATCTACTCAAATCATCCGTGAAACTAACAAAATAACGATATCCACCTCACGCCGACACACTCATTGGACCACATACATCAGAATGTATGATTTCCAATAAACTGCCGCCTGCTCCATTGAACCGAAAACGGCGTTTCTAGTCATCTTGCCCATAAGACATGGCTCACATGTATCAAATGATTCAAAATCAAGTGATTCCAAAAGTCCATCCGAATGGAGCTTCTTCATGCTTAATGCCAATATGACCTAGACGGCTACATATATATGCGGATATATCATCATTTAGTTTAATCCTTTTAGCATCAACATTATGAATATGTGTAACATTATCATCGAGATCTAATAGAAATAAACCATTCATCATCGGTGCATGACCATAAAAGATTTCATTCATATAAATGGAACAACCATTGTTCTCAGATTTAAATGAATAACCACTTCGCATCAAACACGATCCAGATACAATGTTCATGCTCAGTGCAGGCACTAGATAACATTTATTCAAGTTTATAACTAATCCCGACGGTAAGTGGAGAGGCAGCGTTCGACGATCACATCAACGCTTGATCCATTGCCGACACGCATCTTGACTCACCCTTGCTAGCGGTCGCTTGTTCCGCAGCCCCGATTCGAAAGTTACAAATATTAGCAACTGAACCGTATCAAATACCTGTGTGCTCGTGAGCACTAGTCAAGTACACATCAATAACATGTATATCATATATACCTTTGTTTGCCTTGCAGCCTTCTTGTTCCGCCAGATACTTGGGGCGCTTATGCCCAAAGGGCTGGTCCCCTTACAATAGTAGCACTGAATCGACTTAGGTCCAACTCGGGTTTCTTTTTCAGCACGCAATAGGCTTGCCGCCTTACTTCCCTTCCGCTTTTCCTTCTTGTCTTTCTTGAAACCAGTGTTCCTATTGATCATCAACACTTGATGTTCCTTTTGATCTCCACTTCGCAGCTTTTAAGCATTGATGTAAGCTCGGGAGAGACTTCTTCATGCCTTGCATGTTATAGTTCATCACGAAGCTCTTATAGCTAGGTGGCGTAGACCGCAGAACACGATGGATGCTTAAGTCAATGGGAATCGATATTCCCAAGGACACAATCTTATCGGCGTAATCGACATCTTGAGTACATGCTCACTAACGGAGTCAGGTCTTTCATCATGCAACTAAAGAACTTTTCTCAAGTTGTAGCTCTCACAGCAAAGATGTGTGTCGAAAATCATTTTCAACTCACCCATTGTATCAAATGCATTGCCGCTTTCAAACGCCAAGTTCCGGCTCTAGCCCATACAATATGCCACAATGAACTAAGTTGTGGTCCTCCTGACGAGTCTGATAGACATTCTTCTCCTCGTCAGGGGCATCATCAAAAGGTGGGGGGCCTAACGGTGCTTCTAGCACGTATTGCTTTTGTGTTGCAGAGAGGAGAATCCTCAAATTCATGGCCCATTCGTAAAGTTGCTACCGCTCGCTAGTTTCTCTCTCCATGAACACATTGAAATTAAAAGGTGTGGTGCCATCTACAACAGAATTTGTAAATTTTAGACTAAGTGTATGATAGATTGATTTCAACTAATCCATATTACGAATGAAATCCCACTCAAAAACGACATCCCTCGTGCCTTTTTGGTGATTACATGAACCAAATCCACTATACCAAGTCCGATCATCACGTGAGTCGGTATAGCTTCAAATGGGCATCATATCAACTATATGACTCATGCTTAACCTTTCGGTCCGTGTTCCGAGGCCATGTCTGTACATGCTAGGCTCGCCAAGTTAGAACCTTAGTATTCGCAGTGTAATCGCTTTTACACCAAATATGGTCGGATCCAAGAACACCCGATCATCACGTGATGTCTTGGAGCGACGAAAACATAATCGGTGCATACTAAAGGAAGAACACATTCTTATCTTGATATTTAAATGAGGGATCATCTTATTATGCTAACAAAGCGCTAAACAAGCAATATAAGATGCTATCAAACATCATATGTTTATTAGTGAAATGATATGGTTCCCGCAGATGATCTCTATCATGTGCATCGTGGTATGATCACTATCATACCTATATGTGTAAATCCAAGGTCTATGGAGTTTACACGCTATGTGTGTTGTAAGAGTATCATCTCATACTTCTACTTACAACACTACCATATCATAACACTAGCCCAGCAACAATCTAAACTAGACGCCTCTAATTTATCCATTGCAAGTTTTACGTGGCTTAGGGCTTTCGAGATAGAACCATTCTTACCTACGAACATGAACCACAACGAGGATAATCAAATTGTTGACAACTCGCTTGCAAAATAGATATTGACTATAGTAGGAAAGACAGACACCCGCTAGCCACTTATGCAAACTAGTTGCATGTCAAGCGTGGAACAGGTCTCATGTGCGAGGACATGTAAAGTTTGTCCGGGCCGCTTCATCCCACTATGCCACCAATATCAAAAATTACAACAAAGGAGCAACAACATGATCATCATCGCCCACATACTCATATGTGTACTACCCGTGCAAAGTATCTACGCATAGATCCGGCTCTGATACCAATGTAGGGTTCGCAGCATAGAAAACAAAAATTTTCCTACGATGGGAACTACGTACCAAGATCTATCTACTAGATACAAACAACGGGCGGATGTATATCCGTAGAGAACATACCCTTGAAGACCGACAAAGCTTAACGAGTTCAACTCGTGGTTGATGTAGACGATCTCTTGCCGATCTCAAGATCAAGAGGAAGTCCTAGCGCCACAAATCAGCAGCGCATCCGTGCTCGCACACACGTTCGAGGCACTGAGAAACCTCCGCCTCCTCGCTCCAGCGATTCAGCGGAAGCACAACTCTTTCTTGCCGAATAGCCACCGGGAACATGTATCTCGCTAGTCCGAGACCATGGGGGATAAATTCTAGAGGGGGAGAGAGATCCTTCACGAGGAGGTGTGAGAGACAAGTGAGGAGGGGGGCTCCTTTTATAGGAGGAGGGGGGCACCCAAGGAGTGGCCGCCGGCCATGGGGGGCAGCCCCCTTCCTTCATTCATGTGGGTGGACACTCCACTCACAAAATGCCCTTTAAATTTCCTCCACTCAAAAGTCCACTCAAATTCCCATTAAATTTCCACCAAATTTAATGCAAACTCTCATTAAATAAAACTCTTTTATTTTATTCAGAATTTTGTCAATTACTTTAATGACAAACATTCACAAATAACCCCTTGCTAGAATTCCATTTCACATGCATAACCACTTTATGCAATTTCACCAAAACCCGCTTTCGATCTAGTGAAATAAATTCCTGCGCTTGTTCATTCTTTCGCATGAAACTTTTGCTCCAGCTGGATGTCGGTGTCTTATGTGTCACCCTACGGTTCGTGAATAATGCGGACATGATCGAGACCCTCTGATCAATAATCAAGCGGATCTGAGACCCATATCGACTCCCACACATTCAACGATGACTTTCTTGTGATCGTCGGAACCTTTTACGCTAGTATCTTAATCCCTTTGTTTCACGATATATTACATGTACGAGATTCGATCATCGGTATCTCCATACCTAGTTTGATCTCGTTACCGACATGCACTCTTTTCTCGTTCCTGTGATATAACATTCTAGTGATCAAATCACTTGCTTGCAAGATAATCAATGTGATATCACCGAGAGGGACCAGAGTATATCTATTCGTCATCGGGATGAACAAATTCCACTCTCGATCCATGAGCCTCAACATAACACTTTATTAGTTCTGAATCCATCTTTATAATCACCCTGTTATGGTGTGACGTTTGATGTTATCAAGAAACTCTTCCGGTGTTAGTGATTGACATGATCTCATGGTCTAAGGATTAGGATCACTTCGTAAGTTGTTATAGCAATATAAACTCAATGACTTTGATCGTAATGCTATACTTCGGATGAATGTTCATCACACCATTACACTAATGTTGTGATCCCGTTATTAACAACATCCAATGTCCATGATCAGGAAACCTTGATCATCTTGTTAATCAACGAGCTAGTTTACGAGAGAGGCATAACTAGGAACTTTCTGTTTGTTTATTAAACACACATGTATTAACGTTTCCGTATTAATATAATTATAGCATGCAAAATACACATCTATCATATACTTGTAATACACATAATAAACACTTTATTATTGCCTCTCAAGGCATATTCCCTTCAGGCATAGGGCAGGGCCCACCCGCGCCTAGGGGGGTGTGGTGTCCCTCTGGCACCTCTTCATCTCCCCTTCTGGCTTCATGACGCCCACGGTAAAACATTGACTTTGGCTTTTTTCCCGTCCAATTCCGAGAATATTGATTTTCTGCCTTTCTAGAACCAAAAACAGAAGAAAACAGGCAACTGGCACTATGGCAACTTGTTAATAAGTTAGTTCCAGAAAAGATATAAAAAACACCTCAAAGTGTAGACAAAGCAAAGCAAAGTAGATACTAAACAAGCATGGAGCATCAAAAATTATAGATACGTTTTCGACGTATCAAGCATCCCCAATCTTAACTCCTGCTCGTCCTCGAGTAGGTAAGTTATAAAAAGAATAATTTTTGAGGTGACATGCACCATCAAAACCAAGATGAAACCATTTGCAAGCATTGAAAACTGGGATCAAAGAACTCTAAACATGTGCATGAAAGATGGAGTTCTAACAATAGGACATAGTAACTATGCATGCAACATGAAAGGCTAAAAACAAAGATCATGAATAGCATGCATTGAAAAACATTTGTTTGTTTCACATACAGAAAACATAGCATAGTGGCAAGCAGCTTGTCCCTCATAGAGTAGCAAATAGATGCATATGACACCTTCAAAGTTCACAAGGGTGACTAGAAACAAATAGCACAAGAACAAGTAATATCACAATATGCATCAATCAATAAGTTTTGGGACACTGGACAGAGAATGAAAACTATGCTCTCTTAATGGTGCCTAAAGGTAGAAGGTGGAGACTCAAATAATGGTGGAAGAAAGGCCTTTCATAAAGGAAGCAAGGATTTCAAGTTTCAAAAATAGCTTCCAAAAATTATGGTACCTGTTAGCTTTCAGCCCTCATTGCCCCTATCATAAGCATCTTGAAGTGATTAAGGTTAAAGTGAACAAAGATGGAGTATATGATTGACGAAGTATAAGTTGGCAATCTCAAGTCCCTTGAATACGAGGGCTACACCTCATACGACTCAACTTCAGTCACCTGTAACTTCTTGTCATTGTAAGTATATGCATATCATAGAGAACCGCCAACGGGGTACCCCTTGCACATGGTACAGGAGCTATCACATAACCAAAATGACAAGGCAAGCATACAATGAGCATCTCAGTGATCTTTTTATTTACCATGTGCATAGCTTTTTATTGAGGATGCTTCATAGATAGCTCATTGTGGTGATGCTGAAAGTTTCCACCATGATTAGGCATGGCTTAGGCTAGCGGTCCAGGCGTTTCTCTAACACAAAATACAAACTCCATGGACTTATAAGTTCCCTCTTTATTTCACACCAGTGACATCCATAGATAAAACAACATGATATCAACAGAGTACAAAGTACAAGTGCAATGTTAAAAACGTTCCCCGTGTCATCACGGTTCTGCTAATTCCAACATATAAGTGCAAGCATATACAACATAGATGACACAATGGTTCAAGTTTATTAGGGGCAAAGAATATAAAGTGTGCCATCAAGTTTGTGAGGGCTTTAATCACTAAGTTTTCACATAACAAAATAGTTTTAAATTGGAAGATAGCTGGAAACAAGAATATACTTAGAATGGTGTAACACACCATGCATAGGAATTTATAGTGGAAACTTTTGAATAACTGGGTTTCTTGGGAGTTGGAAGCATGAGTAGAGCTTACTCATACAAGTGGAGGCTAGCAAAAGACTGGGAGCAACCAACCAAGAGAGCATAATGGCCAAAATCATGCAGTGCAACAAAACATTACTAATCAAAGCATACAGTGGTACTACAAGTCTAGGACTAACTGATCATTGAGGCTATGGTGACTTGTTCATAGTCATAACATGGTGTAAGCATGTGCCAAGTCAACCCAAGCAAAGAATCAAAGGAGAATACCACAATACTATGCTTTTGCATGCTAAAACAACGCATAATTTCTTCAAGTCACACTAAGCAATCCCAATTGTTTGGAACAAGACATGCTACATCAATAATCACTAAGCATATGGTCAAAACAACACCTAGCATGTCATGATAAAGTCTATGTCACAGTCAATGCAAGCTCCTCTTGCACTTACAAGCAAGAACTTACTACTCCTTTCCAACACCAAGCAACTTATTTGCAAAAACAACACAGCGAGAATAGGGGTCTAAACTAATTTATTTAAGCAAACTAAACAAACCATACGAAAACTAAGATGCTCCAAGAACAATACAACTATGCATGAAACAATAAAAACAAAGTGTCTAGTAAACCTGAGCTTTTTATTGATGAAGAAGGGGATGCCTTGGGCATCCCCAAGCTTTGACACTTGTACCTCTTGGATATTTCTTGGGGTGAAACCGGGGTGGCATCTCCAAGCTTGATATTTTTGTCCATTCTTCATCTCATTACATCATTCTCTCTTTACACCTAAAATTTTTCCTTCATACAAAACTTCACACAATCTTTATTAGCATCATTAGTGTATTCGAAAGATATTAGACCTTTGTCAAATCTTTGGAACAGAAATACATTTCACTAAAAACACAAGCCACTGTAGTAACTCCTTCAAAAAACTCAATTCATCTAAAGAGAACTTAAAAAGGAATCAATAACAAGCAAATGCAAATAATGACAGAAATCTGTCAAAACAGACCAACGGGTAGAAACCGATTTTTGCGAACATCTTCTGTTGCTCAAATCAAAAAGTGTTGAACTAACTAAAGTTATCGAACATACTGGGGGATTTATTCCTAAATTTTCAGCTCAATCCGAGTTACAGAGACTCCTCACGAATTTTTTTGGTGGAGGACAGAAATCTGTTTCGGGACAGCAACTCCCCAAATCTTACTTCCCTCTCATTAGAGGTCATTTTTGGCACAAAAAACAAACAAAAAGGATTATAAGAGGTAATTACAGAAGTAATAACTTCCAAGACTCAAGGAAACTCTTGGGTTATCTTCCAACAAGTACTTTTCTTTAACGCCTTTAAGTTAGGCACAAGAAGCAAGAAGAATCAAGTATTTACAAATGAAGAAGCATTAGCATCAATACTTGCAAAATCTTCAACTATCAAAGGTATCTCATCCAAATGGGTTTTGGAGGATCCCTTCTCATCTCTCTTTGGTCTACTACTTTCATCAAAAAAAATTCAGGAGCAATTCAATCAAAATTCTTTTCAAAGGCTTCATGCATTCCAACAAGCTTAAAGGGTATGGGTATCTTAAATTCTTCTCTAGGCTTAGTTTTATTAGAAATACCCACAACATCTACACTTGAGCCTAGCATATTGAAACGCCCAAAGACCTTTTTGTCTTCCTTAGCAACATCATGGAATTCTTTTAATAAAGTTTCAAGGATGAATTCTCTCTTTTCAGCATTATTTTCTTCTTTTAGTTTTAGGAACAAGAATTGTATAAAGGGGTTAAGGCTAACAAACCTAGCCTCCAACATATGAACTAAAGAATCTACAGCAATCTCATAATTAGGAGCAAGCTCTGCTATAGATTTATCATCAATATCCTCATGCTTGCTAACATGATTAAAGCATTCTTCAATATTATCTTTCCCAATTATGGAGCCACTACCTATAGAAAGGTCCTTCAGGTTGAACTTGGGGAGCAACATGGTGAGCTAGAACGAGGTGGCAACTAGAGTAAGAACTAATTTTTTTGTGTTTTTGAATAAAGCAAGCAAACCAAACTAGACTAATTTTTTTTTAATTTTTTTAAAAAGAGGCAAACAAAACCAATCAAAAGAAACAAAACAAACTAAAAAAAGTAAAGAGAAAGGAAGTGAAGGACTCCCCTAGTGAATACATCCTTAGCCTCCTGGGCAACGACGCCAGAAATCTTTGATGGCCCCTTGATGTGAAGCCTGTTGGGAACTCAAAGAGCAAGGTGTGAAGTAGCACAGCACCAAGCTTTCCCTCAGTAAGAAACCGAGGTTATCGAACCAGTAGGAGGAAGGAAACATCACACAGGTGTTGCAAGCAACACGGAGACCTGCACAACACAAACTCAAGACTTTGCCCCAACTAATCAGTGAGGTTGTCAAGCTCACCGGTTTGCTGTAACAAAGAATTAAATATATGGTGTGGAAGGTAATGGTTTGCAGCAAGTAAACAATTAACAATGGAAGATGTATCAATGGTAAAGATTGTACCGGGGTCCATAGTTCACTAGAGGTGCTCTCCTTAGATAAAAAACATGGTATGAAGGGTGAACAAATTACAGCGGGGCAATTGACAGGAACTGAGCAAGGCATAACAATGCAATACTAGACAAAAAGATCCTATGAGATTCAATTGGGCAATACAACAATATACATAGACCGCCATCCAGCTGCATCTATGAATAGAAGTCCACCTTCAGGTTATCATCCGAACCCCCTCTAGTATTAAGTTGTAAGCAACAGACAATCGCTTTAAGCAAAGTGTGTAAGGTAAACAATCCACTTGTTCCATGAACAAGAGACCGTAGTTTTCTCCCTAGTAGCAACATCACATCTACAACCGAAGAGATTTCTGTCACTTCCCTTGGAAACTAGAGGCATGAACACTATCGAGCATAAATACCCCCTCTTGGAGTCACTAGAAACTACTTGGCCAAGATATCTACTAACAACAGAGAGCATGCAAGATCACAAACAACATAGACATGATATAATCAAATAGACAAAACCATTAATCAATCTGACATAGGTAATCTCAATATCCATCATATCCCCCCAAACACAACATGCATGATTACAAATAGATTAGATCTTGATCATGAACGGAGCTCACAAGATCTATACATGAAATCACAAGGAGATACAACCATCTAGCTACTACATGGACCCATAGTCCAAGGTGGAACTACTCATGCATCATACCGGAGAGAAGACCTCCAGGATGATTTCCCCTCCGGCAGGGTGCCGAGAAGAACTTCAGATCCCCCCCGATCTAGGGATGACGGTGGCGGCGGCTACATAAGGTTTTGTGGAGTTTTGATTGGGTACTTAGGGTTTCTGCATTAGGGGCTTCTTATAGGCTAAGAGGCGAGGCTGGGAGGTGGCCAGGGGGCCTACACCCTGCCCAGGCGCAGGGCAGGGCCCACCCGCGCCTAGGGGGTGTGGTGGCCCTCTAGCACCTCTCCATATCCCCTTCTGGCTTCATGACACCCACGGTAAAATATTGACTTTGGCTTTTGTCCCGTCCAATTCCGAGAATATTGATTTTCTGCCTTTCTAGAACCAAAAACAGAAGAAAACAAGCAACTGACAATGTGGCAACTTGTTAATAGGTTAGTTCTAGAAAAGATATAAAAACACCTCATAATGTATACAAAGCAAAGCAAAGTAGATACTAAACAAGCATGGAGCATCAAAAAATATAGATACGTTTCCGACGTATCACACTTCTCCTAGCGTAACTAGGTTTGGCTTGTGAGCATTGCTAGAGCTGTTTATTATTGGTTGTGATTAGCCATACTTAGCTGTTACTCATGTTCTATCCAGTTGATGAATCAGAGCTGTGAATGAAACTAGTTTGATAGTATGACGTGGTATGATCAGAGTTGAAAGTTAAACATGCTAAGTCTTGTATGACAGGCCACGGTGGGTTGTGGTTTTTGCGGTCCCATACTTTCCACTACTAGGACCTGAGTTCTTGCCTCTTGAATCAAGACAAGCGTACAGCCACATGGGGGACTGGAAACCCCCTCGACCAACTAACTTGCCTAGTAGATTCCATGAGTCACTTAGTTTGAGTGTTCCATTTGACATACACATTGAAAACATTCTCGAAAGAGGGGGTGAAGGAGGTGCATTCATAATAGGTAGGTAAGCATGGCCGGGAACAAGAAAGGCACGACCTCCATAATCTTGAACTCTGTGCACATATCTAGGGAACGACTTCGAGACTCGACCCGTTATGGCGTCATCTCCCTAGTGCGTGACTCATAGTCTCGGCGAAATCAAGGTAAAGGCCATGGTCAACCACTCTATGTTGGCCTTCCAAGGAAGAGGGATTATAGCTTTGCACTAAGAATAGGTTGGTACGTCTGAGTAAAGTTGTACACCCCTATAGGGTATTAATATTTTCAAAAAGTCGTATCCATGGTTATGGACGACTTGGGAATGGATTCTAAGATCATAGAGAACTTGAACCTAATCATAAAACTTGGAAACTAAAGTGTGCTTAAGGATGCTTTCTCGGGGATCGAGGGGGTGATCCTAGTTGGTAGTTTCAGCTGATAAAGATTCGGTGGATATCAAAGATGATCAAAGCTAGAGATATCGTTTCTCTTATCCCTTTTAAAATGTTATGTTTAGTCGAGCTTCTTCTCCCTCTTGTTTTATAAACAAAAATGTCTATACGCAAAATAGCTCCACCATCCATAAGTATTGCTAAGTACACCCTGTACTCACCCTTGCTTTGTTGATACTTTTGCTACAAAGTAAGTGTTACCATATAACAAGAGTTCTTTACGGCATTAACATCAACGGGTAGCTCAGGGTTCCCAGTCAGCAACCTGAAATCAATGGATTGGTACGTCATCATTATGCTTTAGGCCTCTTAGGCCATTTGTTAAGTTTTCTATACTTAATAGCATAATTTGCTTTCCATTCCTTGATGTTTGTGGTCAGTGACCTCTGGTTGTAATATCCTGGTTCTTTGCTCAGTTATGAGCTCGCTGTAATAACTTTTGTGTCGTAGGGTCACTGTTGTGTTACTGATTCTCTCACTATACGCTTCTGATATCTAGGTTAGGTTTATGTTAGACAAAGGTCTAGAATTTGTCTAGCCATGATCACAGGGGTGTCACAGGTTTTGGTATCAGAGCATAACCGTTTGTACGAAAACCTTTCTGTTGGTCGATGTTGAGTCTAGTGTTTGCAAAAACTATATGAAAGCTGAAATTATTTGCGAAAACTCTAGTATGCTTCTTTTTACTCCTTATCCAGTTTCACTCTAACTTTGTGTCATCTTATCTAGTGTTGATTTGGAAAAGTTTTGCTATCTCATCTCTTCTTTCAAAGCTTAGGTGCCTTTTGGGCTTGTCGTTTCTCAACCATTTGACCTAGTGTTGAATTCTCTATAGTTGTGTGTGATGTAAATTCCTTGTTCCCTTTGCTCTTGTTCACCTATAAGATTCCTTTCCATCATGATCTCTCTATTTTATGGGCCCATAATATTATAATGTAGTCACCATAGTGTTCTGCTCTAGGCTTTGAGGTTTCCTTTTGCCTCGTGTGCCTCCTTTTTATTTGGTTGGGTACTTCAGAAGTTGTTCCTTCTTTTTGAAGCCACATTGTGATTACTACTTTGTAGTACCCTGTATGCTACTAAATTAGTAGTTACTCATTTCTTTCGGTTACAACCCTTGGTATTGAACCGAAGATCTCTGTATGCTGGTTTCTGGTGTTGTGAATCTTGTACATGAAGTTGACCTTTAACCCAAGATCCATTTTATTGATCCATGTTGCTAATGTTCAAGCATTACCTCAGGATGGCTAGTACCTTTACTCTAGCCTTCAAGTTTGTGGTTATTGTCATGATTGAGTTGCGACAACTAAGGACTTACCCTACCACTAGCTATGCCAGATGTTATTTAATGGAACCAAATAGATCATGACAAGAGTTCTCTTAGTGAGTTTCACTTCTATATCCGTGAATCTGCCACACCTTCCCCCCTCTGCATTGGTTTTCGGAAGATTGTTGACTTATGCATCCACATCTCGGGATTCTGTCCTAAGCATGTTCCTTCTCTCTCTTGTTGTTTCTGACCTTTGTCTATCAGTTGGTAGCCAAGTAGTAAATGTGCATTGGTTTATCCCTATGCAAGATACTCTTGTGGTCTATCAAAACAAACCATTTCAGGATGTCACGAGAAACAAACTCCAGTACCTCATCGTTTGTAGGACCAGATCAAAGTGTTGTTACCTGTAGATCAAGATCCATTATTAGCTTCTATTATGTTCTACCTCGAGGTATCACACTCATTTATACTAAGAGGTCATGTTTTCATGACTTTCTTAATGAAGTGATGTTCTTACACATTTTTACCACCCTCCTTTTTGAGTTGTGTAACACCCTCAGATCGTCCCTATGCGAGTTTTAGGAATTCCCGCCAAACCCGCATAGAAATGATTCAAAGGTTCCTACCAAGAACTTTTGTGCAGGTGGAAAATGAAGTGATACCATTACACAGTAGTCCATGATGGAACCCACATAACAGATATATACAACAACGACTCCAAGAGTCAATAATACAGATATACAGTACAAAGATTCAAATCACCTTGAAAATGATACAGCGTCCGAGTATGGGCAAGATGCAAATTGGGCTAAGAGCCCGGAAGAATAACCAATGGAGTCCATAACCCTGCCCATGCCAAGCTAGAAGGGTAACCCTCCTAACGACGTCAATCTTAAACATGCTCAAACAAAAGGGGTGCCGTCAAAGGGCAAAGGAAACAGAGAGCGGTCGGTACTGAGGCCAGTACACGGTGAGTCTTAGAATTTGGCGACTCTCGCCTACATAGGTATGGTGGACTGAAGCGGCAACGAAGCATGCGCTAAACAACCTATATAGACTCAATACATCTGTCGGCTATCAGAGAGATGAGAAAGACCTATTCAAAACCAACCTAATACTACCACCAATCATACACATCCTCATATTTCCCCCTCGAGTCCAATCTAGGAAGTCATGCCGAGGAAACTCACACAGTTGGCCATTTTATTATTTCTTTCCATGGTGATTATCCAACTTACTAGTCATATTAGATACAAGTAAAATTATAACAATAAACTTTAGTTATAATTGTCTATGACCGGGACACTGTGCTACAAGTCGTCCACACCCGCGGACACGGCTTTTCAAAAAGATTTAACCCTGTAGGGGTGCACCAAAGTTTCCACACGCACTTTGACCCTTGTTGCCAGATCAATTAACATACTTCCAGAGTTATGTCGGCGGGGCCTAGGACACGACACTTTCCCTGACCCAAAGCAAGTACATGGGGGCCACCCCAATAAGCTACCCGTAACAAAGTCGGACGAGCTCCAAAGAAGGACCTAGAGGTTGTGAGATCAGCCAAGAGATCATAGGCCCAGAGGTATAATCCTCAACATAACGACCCACAGCCAAAACAGTATAGTAGTAAACGCTTATCGAGCAACAGATAATAAACATGGCATACATGGCATAACATGGCATGAAAACTTCAAACTAGTTTGTGGCCCCTAGTACACTACTTTGAAATCAGGTACTAAGCCGATAGGGGTGCCCACACACCCCACATGTGGTTAGCGCACTCAGTCTTGGAACAGGTGTCAAGAACTCGGATCCTAGGTTAATGATACGTCCAAAACATATCTAGTTTCCCAAACACTTTTGCTATTGTTTCTTCTCTAAACTTGTGTGATTTGGATACAACTAACATGGACTAACGTTGTTTTCAGCAGAATTGCTTTGGTGTCTAGTTTTTGTCCAGGAAATCAACTTTTAGGAAAATTCCCGGAAAATATGCCAAAAATTATATTTTACTAGAAGACTCACGGAGCTGGAAGATGAGGCAGAGGTGGGCCACGAGGGGTTGCCGGAAGATGAGACTCACGGACCCTCGGCCTCCCTCTTCGCCTACATAAAGCCTCCTGACCTAAAAACTCTGGGGTTCGATGTTTTTCCAGATAGAGTTCCGCTATACCGCCACCACGTAAATCGTGATTCGAACCAAAACTCCGCTTCCGCATGTCGGGACGGGGATTTGGAGGAGATCATTGCCATCATCATCACCGACGCCTCTCCATCAACCATCCCATGTTTCCCCCATCCATGAGTGAGTAATATCCTGCTATAGGCTATGGGGATGGTAGGGATTGGATGAGATCTGTCATGTAGTTGAATAAGATTGTTAGGGCATGGTGCCTAGTATCTTTGTTAGTGCTATTTGACTTTGCTGCAACTTGTTGTGCTTAATGCTTGTCACTAGGGCCCGAGTTCCATGATCTCAGATCTGAACTTATTATTGATTCATGATGATAGTATTGTTTGTGATCTTATCTGCAATTTGTGTACACATATCATTGTCCGGAACCAAAGGCCCCGAAGTGACAGAAATTGGGACAGCCGAAGGGGATGGTTGTGATATGAGGATCACATGTGTTCACAGAGTGTTAATGCTTTTCTCTGATACTCTATTAAAAGGAGTACCTTAATTGACAGTAGATTCCCTTGAGGCCCCGCTGCAACGGGCTGGCAGGACAAAAGATGTTGTGCAAGTTCTCATTGCGAGCATGTATGGCTATATATGGAACACATGCCTATGATTGTTTAGTACTTGGATTCTTTATCTTATTTATCTGTAATTGCCCTAGATCTTGAAGTTATATGAATAGTATCGTCCATGCAATGCTCGTCCATCCATCCCTTTTCCTACCACACTCATATCATACTGTTTGCTACTATTGTTACTACTGTCTTTGTTTTACTGCTGCTGTAACTTTGCTATTGCTACTACAAAACTGTTGCTACTGATAAACTACTGTGAGCAAGACTATTTCCTGGTGCAGCTGAATTGACAACTCAGTTGTTAAGGCTTATAAATATTCTTTAGATCCCCTTGTGTCGAATCAATAAATTGGGTTATACTACCCTCGAAGACTGTTGCGATCCCCTATACTTGTGGGTCATCAGTGGACACAAGTGGGTGGTTAACAACCAAATCTCAACTATTACCCACCGGTGCCTCTTCATTAAGTATATCCATTATAATATTTAATTAACCAGCTGTAATTAAAACCACGATCATCTCCACCTTTATGAATATGCCAACCCCCAACATCAGTGGAACATTGACAACGCGAAGCAGCACCTAAGCAAGCAACTACGAGTCACAAGGCCAACTGTCTATCAAAAAATATGTAATCGAAGTTGTCCATGGCAATATGGGATGCAAGGTATATAACGGATACGAAAATACTAAAGCATCGCAACACAGGTAGCAATAGATCAACAGGAGGAAATAAAGACGATAAATATAAAATATGTAGAAATAGGGAGATTGCTCGCCTGAAAACACTGCCAAAGTTTCATCCAAAGATCAGGTCGACACTCGCATCAACTCACCGGCCTAATCTGTGAAGAAGCCAAGCGCTAGAAGAAACACCGGATGCACTATTTAATGCTACGATAGAAGATCAGGCATGATGCATGTATGATGTATGTCATGGAAAATATGTGATGCAACTAGACAATATTAAGCGGAACCAGGTCCCGACAATTAATTATATGGTTCCAGTTATTTAGATACCCACAATTTAAATGTTGTATTAACAAGGTGAAATACGGTAAAGGTTCTCTACACAAATTTAAATGGAGCTTATATAAGGCTAGATTAGCCCGCATATGGTCTCCATATTTAATTATGAGGTGAATCGACAAATGCCTCCAAACCACCTGATATGTGTGCAAGATGACAATTTAAATGCAACAAGTATATAGCATTCGTAATATAGGGGTCCCGGAAAAGGGGTCACACATTTGATTGCGAAGAGCTTGGGGCTCGGAGGGGTTCGGGGAAATGATCTTCGGATCTGGGGTTCGGTTGTGGGGCTCCGCCCATCGGATCCGGGGACAGTCCATGAAGTAGATCTTGTGTGTCTTCTCGAAATCCTTCGGGTACATATTCGTTCATCATTAAGTGGATGCAAATCATCTCGGGGCATCGACACCTTCACGTAGTCAATCTTCAGGTCATTGGATCCATGAAGCAGTTCTTATTGCATATTTCTTTATCGGTGTCCCTCGGGTGGCACCACAGCGAGGCAGTGAGGAGGTGGATGTCCGCGGGGATGCAGAGCTCGGGCAAGGGGCTCGCATGGTGAGCTTGAGCGGCGATGGTGCTTGGGGACGACCGCGGGAGGACGAGGGCGAGCGGGGACTCTGCGGCGGCGGGGAGTAGGCGATAGGAGGTGGTGACATAGTTGGAAGGAGGGACGACGCGGGCGCTCGTGGGGCGGCCATGGTGGGGGCGTGGGCGAGCACGGCCGCGGGCGCGAGATGCGGGAATAGGCGACCTCGTGACAGCAACGGCAGGGCCTTGGGCCGGGGAAAAGGGACGTCGCGCGACAACGGAGGGCTCCTGTGGGCGGCGGCTCGACGCGGACGGGGAGAGCCGACTAACGGAGGAGGGCAGCGACACGATGCAGTTGCTGCGCTTGGGCGCGAGAAGAGGAAGGCGGTGAAGGAGGGTTCCCATTGGGGAGACGATGGCTCGGCGCGGGATCTGCGAGGGAAAACAGCGGCTCGACGCGGGGTAGGTGGGAAAGGCGCAAAGAGGGGAGGGGGATTCGGTCACGGGCATGAGGGAGGTGGGGCCGGGGTTTGCGGACGGTAGCAAGGTGGGGGTGACGCATACAGGATAAGGTGAGGTCTAGGCGGGTTGGCGACGTACGCACGACAGGGGCAGGTTGGCACCGTATGCGTGGCAGGGGTGGGTCGGGCCTGGCGAGTTGACTCGCTAGCGTGCGGTGGAGTGTTGGTGTGCCGCGCACGCTGCTACTGCAGTGTGCCGTGCACGCGAGTTTGTGCTAGCGTCGTGTGAGGCACGCTGCGGGTAGAGGCTTAGGTGTGGTGTGGGGATGGTACTGGGTGGTGGCGGCGACAGGTGGAGGGAGTGGAAGGTCTAGGTGGGGTGGTTGGGTGTAGGTAGTTTAGGGTTAGGGTATGGGGATTTTAGGGTTAGGGTTTTTAGTGGGTGGAAGGCTGCTGGCTTGTTGGGCTTTTGGCCTGGCAGGCTGGCGTCCTCCCCCAAAAAACGATTTGTTTAAATTTTTATTTAGTTAAAAGTAATTCCTTTGTAAATAGTTTTAGGAAAATAATGGATCCGGGTGGATCGAGGGTTTGATTTGAACTAGGAGGGGGAATAATTTAGAAAACAAAAATAGGCGTTTAGGAAAAATGGTTTTAGGTTAATTGATGCATGATGAGATGATGATGCATGAATAAAAATAACACGTAATTTTCTAGTAGTTGATTTACCCGGGGTGCTACAATTCGACACCACTAATAATGGATCTCGCCCTCGAGATCCACCTCATGGTACAGGGAAGAAGGATGGCAATCTAAATCTTCTCGCTTTGTGTAGTTCCTCGCGACACCACAAACAAGATTGTTTCTCCGTCTTGAAATTGGTGACACCACCAACAAGGGGTCGTTGTTCACGTTATTCGAGAGAACACTCTGGATAAAAAAAGACGAAGGTAAAGGTATCAATAGATAAGGCCACCTCTAACTTTGACAGAAGAAGAGAAAAGATGCATTCTAATCCACTTCAATGTATAAGAGCAAATAGAACGAGTATTCGATATGGGGGCCAATTCCATCACGAACCCAAACTATTACTCCGCATATGTAGTAGAAAAGCGTGCAACCATTCTCAGAATTTAGACTAAATATCTTCACAACAATGTTTAGAAATAAAGGAGTGGTGCAGGATCTTCGTCGGATCTGATGTTGAAGATGTTGTCGCGTGAGATAACACTGGAAGATTCAAAGATTTTTTAGTGAATTTTCGATCCACTGAATGGTACTACAGAGGAAGATTCCTCATATAGCATGAAGACTAGATGTCGAACCACCATTACAAGAGGACGGAAGCGAAACCCTGAAGGTACGACGGAAACCCAACCACGAGAATTCCTGGACTCAAAGAAAAGATAAGAGAGCAGATTCAAAGCACGGAGAGGTAAGATGAGAATAGCGGAGGGGTAAGGAGTAAAAGCAGACCTAATCAGATCTATCCAACCGATTTTCAGAAATAGTTTTGACACTCTACAACATCCGTTAGCTAGGTTATCCTATAGGCTGGACCAGTAGGGTATCGCAACTACTGAGCTCTTATACCACTCTGTAAAACCCTCAGATCGGCCTTATGCGAGTTTTAGCGATTCCTACCAAACCCGCATAGAAACAATTTAAAGGTGCCCACCAAGTACTTTCGTGCGGGTGGAAAATGAAGTAATACCATTACACAGTAGTCCACGATGGAACACACAGAATAGATATATACAACCACGATTCCAAGAGTCAAGAATACAGATATATAGTACAAAGATCCAAATCACCTTGAAAACGATACATCGTCTGAGTACGGACAAGATACCAATTGGGCTAAGAGCCCTGAAGAATAACCAATGGCGTCCATAACCCTGCCCAGGCCAAGCCGGAAGGGTAATCCTCCTAACAACGTCGATCTTAAACCTGCTCAAACAAAAAAAAGCGGTCAGTACTGAGGCCAGTACACGGCGAGTCTTAGAATTTGACGGCTCTCGCCTACATAGGTATGCTAGACTGAAGAGGAAGCAAAGCATGCGCTAAACAACTTATAGAGACTCAATACATCTGTCGTCTATCAGAGAGAGATGAGAAAGACCTATTCAAAACTAACCTGATACTACCACCAATCATATGTTGGAGATATGCCCAAGAGGCAATAATAAAGTAGGTTATTATCATATCTTCATACTTATGATAAATGTTTACATTCATGCTATAATAGTATTAACAAGGAAACCATTAATACTTGTGTGATTTGTAAACTTAATTTGAAGTCCCTAGTATAGCCTCTATACTTCACTAGCTTGTTGGTTGATTGATGATTGTGGTTTCCCTATCATGAACATTGAGATGTTATCAACAACAAGATCATATCGTTAGGAGAATGATATGGTGGACATACTCCTATAGATAAGCGTAGCATAAAGATCAAGTCATTTCAATAGTTCAATTGCTATATGCTTTCTGATACATAGTAACCTAATTCCTTCGACCATGAGATCATGCATATTGCCTTTACTGGATGGATGCTTTGATGTCATCAAACACCACACCGTAACAGGGTGGCTATAAAGGTGGTATTGAGTGTTCGGAAAGTATTGGTTGAAACACATGGATCAAGAGTGGGATTTGTCCATCCACATGACGGATAGATATTCTCTGGGCCCTCTCGGTGAAATGTCATCCAATTAGCTTGCAAGCATGTGACTTGGTCACAAGGGATCACATATCACGGGAACGAGAAAAGAGTACTTATCAGTAACGAGGTTGAACTAGGTATGCAGAGATACCGACGATCATAACCTCGGATAAGTAACATATCATGAGACAAAGGGAAATTGGTATCGTATGTAAGTGGTTCATTCGATCGCAAAGTAATCGAGAAATATGTGGAGCCATATGAATTTCCAGATTCCTCTATTGGTTATTGTTCGAGAAGTGTCTCGATCATGTCCGCATAATTCACTTAACCGTAGGGAGACACACTTAAGGATTCGACGTTGTTTGAGTAGTTATGGTATTATGAGAAAGAGACCGAATGTTGTTCGGAGTCTCGGATGGGATCCGGATATCACGAGGAGATCCGGAATGGTCCGAGAATAAGATTCATATAAGGAAAGTCCCATTTCGGAGTTGGGGAATGGTTCCGTGTTTTCATCGAACATTCTAGAAAGTCCCGGAATGTCCGCACTCCGAGGGGAAGGTTACATGAATTTTTCATTTTAATTTGGAATTATTTCATCATGTACTAAGTGTTATCGCTGTCAAAAATAAAGGGTTTATTTAAATCCTAAATTGAAAAGTCAAACGGCTAGTTTGAAAGTCAAACGGCAAGTTTTGGAAAGTGGAAAGAGGAGTAGAAGAGGGAAACCGACTTGGAGAGGGAGACCTCCTCAAACCGGCTGCCAACTCCAAAGCCGTCTTGGGGAGGGACTCCACTCCTTCCTCAAGGCCAGCCCCTCCCACCTATATATGGAGGGGTGGCTCCCTCCACACACACACAAGTTCCTATCCTCTAATCTAAACCCTAGACCTAAACCCCGGTTTAGAGCTATTTCGTTTAGAGCCTTCTAATTGGTTTAGAGCCTTCTAATTGGTGTGTCTAATTACTAGACCACTAATAGCCTCTCTCATAAGCTCCACCATACTGCACCGGCTTAAGGCGAGCCTCAAGGATCTCCCTTCTACTTCCCACGCCACAGTCGCCGGAATCACGAGGAGAGTGCTACAACCTCCACGCCTGCTGGAACAAGGAGAGGAAGGTCTTCGTCGAAAATCGAACGGTGACCGATCGCGGAGCGCTGCTGGAACGTGGCGCTGGAAGGATCGCTCACGCGATCTTGAGATCGAAAGAGTACGACTACATCACCCACGAATCTGCTCGTTAACCGCTGGAATCTTCGAGGGTGAGTTCCACTATCGACTCGTTGCTACAATCTAGTAGATAGATCTTGGCTTGTTTGTTTGTATGCGATAGAAAATTTTTGTTTTCCATGCTACGAACCCCTACAAAGGGTATCGAGCCGTGTCTATATGTAGATCATTGCACGAGTAACACAATGGTCATTGTGGGCGTTGATGCTTTTATTGTCGATTACTTTTGTGTACTTTGCATCTTGCGGTATGTTGGGATGAAGCGGCCGGGCTAACCTTACATGACATCGCTCATGAGACTTGCTCCACGCTTGACATGCAACTTGTATTGCATAAGTGGCTCTGGGTGCCTGTTTCTCCTAGCATAGTTAAGATCCAATTTACAACGGGTAATCAACAATGCTAGTATCAATGTTGTGGTTCTTGTTCGTAAGTTAGAACGACACTTATTGAAAGCCCCAAACCACGTAAAATATGCAAAGAAAGTAGAAGCGTCTAACTTTGTTTTGCGAGGTGTGCAAAGTGATGTGATATGGCCATGATTGTGATTATATTTGATGTATGCAATGATCCTTATTGTAAGTTGGCAACCGCAGAGCCATATGGTTGTCTTTAATTTCTAAGACCTGCGTGTCTATTCAAAATAGTTGTAATAGTTGAAGCTGGTGGGCGACAACCATGAAGAAGCGTCATTGACCTTGATGCTATGCCGTGATGATGGAGATCATGTTCGCTTGAAGATGGAGATCGGAAGCACAAAGAAGAAAGGCCATATCATATCACATATTATGAATTGCATGTGATGTTAATCCTTTATGCATCTTGTATTGCTTAGTAGACGACGGTAGCATTATAAGATGATCCCTCATACACATAAATTTCAAGTTCTAAAGTGTTCACCCTTAGTATGCACCGTTGCCAAAGCTTGCTGCTCAAGCACCACGTGATGATCGGGTGTCTTTGATTCCGGGTGAATACAACGTAAGCAAGCCAGATTTGCTTGCGGAAGCTAAGGTTTGATCTTGACGAGCCTAGCATGTACGACATGGCCTCGTGAACACGGATTGTCGAAAGGCGAGCATGAGTCATATAGTAGATATGATGAACATGTTGATTGTTCGCCATTGAAGCTACATCAACTCACGTGATGATCGGTTTTGATGTGGTGGATTTGGTTCAGGTGATCACTAAAACAATGTGAGGGATATTGTTTTGAGGAGTTCACCTAGATTAATTTAATTATTAATTAGAACTCAATTTATCATAAACTAAATCAAAGTGAATTTGCATAGCTGTTGTAGTCATTGGCATCCGTTTACCACCTTGGCGCTTAGTTGTAATTGAGATGATAGAACTATAGAATTCTGGTTAGTTACTTTACTTAACTGGTATCGTATTGTTTTGAAGTGTTAATCTAAAGTTTAAAAGTCCTATTGCAAACTTTCAAGAAGTTCCGGTTACTCTATGAAGTTTAATAATTGGTATTAAAACAAGAGTGACAATTCCAAGTGTTAGCATATGAGTATCATGTTTGTCTCCATGATTCTTGATATACAAAAGATTATCTTAATATCAAGGTTATCTAGGATCTGAAAGAGTTGTTTGAAACCATCTTGTGTGGAAGATATTGTGATATCTGAAACGAAGTTTTGGTTACAACATGATAGAGTATAATATGGCAAAAGTCATGTTCTCATATTTTGATGAGAATTTACAAAGGGTTGGAGACACTTGTTGTCCTAATTCTCCAAAAGGTTTTGGATAGCAACATTATACTCATAATTCATCGTTACAAGCTAAAGTAGCTTGATCATGGATAAATCCATGATGAGGTGAATATTTGATGTAGGTAAAATGTTTACTACACCAAGAGATTACTAAAGAAAGGAATTTGAAAGAACACCAAATATTTGATAATGGTGATCTACTTCAAAGTGCAAGTTCAAAGACATTGGTATTTAACTATACATGCTTTTGGACTATGTGTCATAAGTATGACTCCACTATTGATGTTGATAGATTCTTTCAAATGAAAAAAGGAAATACTGAAAGAGAATCTCATAAGTATATGGCGTAAAAGAAAAGACTAGAATTGTTCAGTTTAAGTATATAGATGATATATGTGTTATGGCTATATTCTTTGCTTATTAAACAATGTGGTTCTTAAGTATTTGATATTGAATTTGTTGGTGTGAATCGTCATACGAAACAACACAATTCATGAACTACAATGGCCTAAGTAACTAGCAAAAGAATAGGTGATGATGTTCATCGAGAACAAATAAAGGGTTATTTTGTTGCTCGTTAAAACATCAATGCTTGCCTTCAAGATTTGTTTTATCAGTATTATGAGAACAAAAGGGTTGTTCAAATAATTGCCGTAATCCATAAAAGATGGATGATTCACAAATCTCGTTGGAGAAATCACATCCATAAAACTAATGCTAAAATTGTCGAAAGACAAATTGATTGAAAGATCACTTAGGAAGTGACATCGCTTAAATTATATTGGAAAGAAAACATGAAGAAACTCCATGTGGATGGAATTTTGGAGTCTTTTGATTTTTGATCAAATGACGGTTTGTGAAACTTTCCTAGAGATAATTAAAACTTCGTTCATAGGCCAAAAGGGAACGAAAGACTAGCTTATTGGAACTTGTGCATATTGTTGTACTAACTCCATTATGTGTAGTCAAGAGCGATGGATTTCAACTTCATATGCTTTCTCCGAAAATTTGAGTGAATATATGAATATTTACTTAATAAGGATGAAGTGTGAAATATTTGAAAAGTTCAAAGAATTTTAAGATGAAGTGCAAAATCATTGTAACAAGAATATAAATAGTTTATGATAAGATCATAAAAGAAGATATTTGAGTTACAAGTTTAGCATAATACCTAAGATTTAAGGAATCGTTAGTGGATTTGCATTTCCAAACACCATAAGAGTATGGAGCGTTCGAGATATGTAATTAAAACCTTGTTTGACATGGTAAGATCAAAGGTATAATTCATAACTGCCATTATATTTTAAAGATTAAAAGCTTTAGAGACTACCGCTTTCCACTAAAAGAGCTCCATCATAATCCGCTGAAATGACACCATATAAGGTTATGGTTTGGGATAAAACCCAAGTAGTCCTTTCTTAAACATTGGTATGCTATGCATAAGAAAGATGTTTGCAACCAAAGTCGGATAAACCTGTCTTTGTATTATCATAAGTATTCCTCCATAAACACCGGAGACAAAAGTGTTTGTCACTTAGAACGTCAAGTTTCTTTGAGAAGGAATTTTTTGAAAAGTTAAGTGGGAGGACAATAGAACTTTGATAAGGTTAAAAGAACCTTAGCTATATGTGCAAAGTTGCGCAGCACCGAAAAGTGTTCCGGAGGCAAGAATAATGCTCATGGCTCACGTGCCTCAAAGGTTGTGGTCACGGAGGTCTAAGTTTCTATTGAAACAAGTAGGTCGGATGAACAATCAAATACCAAGATTTGAGAGTTAAATCATTATTTGACAATAATGATCCGACTAAATGCAAAGAAGCGATGATGGGCCCCGACTCAAATGGCTTGAAGCCATAAAATCCGTGATAGTTCCATACACGAGAAATCAAGTTTTGAACTTGAAGGACCCTCGAGAAAGGTGTAAGACCTTACAGCTTGTGTTTGGATCTATAAAGAAGTAGACATGGATGTTTCACATCTATGAAATAGTCGACATGTTGGGAAAAAGTTCACAAGAATGTTCAAAGGTTGACTATGACAAGATTTGATCTTTCATAGTGATATTTAGTCTAGACGGATTAATGTAGCAACCACTACATATAAATTTGTTATATGGTAGTTGAATAAACAAAACAAGTTCTTCTAATAGAATCGTTACCTAGGACATGTGCATAACACGGTCCATAGGGTTTTGTTAATTCAAAGGATGCTAAAAGCATATGCAAACTTCAATGGTTGAAGTAAGCATAGCGGAGTTGGAATCTTCACTATGATGAAACTGTTAAAAGAGTTTAATTTCATCGGAGACAATGAAGATGCTTGCATTTGCAAGAAATTAAGTGGGAGCGCTAAGACATGTTTCTAATACATTATGTGGAAGACATATTGTTGATTGGAAATAATGTATCTTTTATTAACGCATATTAAAGAATTTCATCCCAATGAAAGACTTAGGCAAAACCCAAATATTTGGCATCAATAGACGCTAATATGGTTGTGCCAGAAGTACATAGATTTAGATATTGAATGAATTCAATATAGAAACTACAAGAAAGGTTCTTGTTGCACAGAAAGGATTGAAAGAGTTCAATGTTGATGATATATTCAAGTGTATTGACATTTGGTAAGTGAAACAAATATTCAAGTATAGATTGATACTTGATGTATGAAATCACAAAGAGAATTTATATCAATCATACTGTGATATGTACAAATCCAGATATGTCCTATGCTATAAATATTATGAGCATATACCAGAATGATTCATAAGATGATCATTGGACGATAGTAAGGATATTCTTATGATCTTTTGGAAGAACTAAGAGTATATTATTTGTAGAAGTGACAAATAGATGGTTAGTTCATTGTAAAAGTACTACATTGATACTAGCTTTATCACAAAGTACAAATTTAGTTTATCTCAATCTAAATTAAGGGTGGCACAATATAATGGAAAGTGAGTTCCATAATGGATTTGGATGAGTTCCAAAGTTAAGACATTGTGATGTATACTACAACAAAGGGCTAAGTATATGACTGCTATTATAGCAGCAAAAGAGGGCATTTGTGTCAAGTAGTTTGTTATCAAACTAGGTGTAGTTCACATGGATAATACTATGAAGATATATTGCGACAATATTATCAACATGTTTTAACCCCAAAGAGCTAAAGCTCACACCAAAAGACCAAATTTATACAAAGCCATCTCATTAGAGAATGAGTGATGCGTAGAGACGCAAATACATGCAATTGCACACGGACCTGGAAGTGTCGATCCAGGAGATCGCTTAACCACTAGCAATAGTGTACATACAACACCGTAAAGCCATAGGTGTTGAAAACACAAAGGTTTGAAACTAGATTATTGACTCTAGTGCAAGTGGGAGATTGGAGATATGCCCAAGAGGCAATAATAAAGTAGGTTATTATCATATCTTCATACTTATGATAAATGTTTACATTCATGCTATAATAGTATTAACAAGGAAACCATTAATACTTGTGTGATTTGTAAACTTAATTTGAAGTCCCTAGTATAGCCTCTATACTTCACTAGCTTGTTGGTTGATTGATGATTGTGGTTTCTCTATCATAAACATTTAGATGTTATCAACAAGATCATATCGTTAGGAGAATGATATGGTGGACATACTCCTATAGATAAGCGTAGCATAAAGATCAAGTCATTTCAATAGTTCAATTGATATATGCTTTCTGATACATAGTAACCTAATTCCTTCGACCATGAGATCATGCATATTGCATTTACTGGATGGATGCTTAGATGTCATCAAACACCACACCGTAACGGTGGCTATAAAGGTGGTATTGAGTGTTCGGAAAGTATTGGTTGAAACACATTGATCAAGAGTGGGATTTGTACATCCATATGACGGATAGATATTATCTGGGCCCTCTCGGTGAAATTTCATACAATTAGCTTTCAATCATTTGACTTGGTCACAAGTGATCACATATCAAGGGAACGATAAAATAGTACTTATCAGTAACGAGGTTGAACTAGGTATGCAGAGATACCGACGATCATAACCTCGGATAAGTAACATATCATGAGACAAAGGGAAATTGGTATCGTATGTAAGTGGTTCATTCGATCGCAAAGTAATCGTAGAAATATGTGGGAGCCATATGAATTTCCAGATTCCTCTATTGGTTATTGTTCGGAGAAGTGTCTCGATCATGTCCGCATAATTCACGAACCGTAGGGAGACACACTTAAGGATTCGACGTTGTTTGAGTAGTTATGGTATTATGAGAAAGAGACCGAATGTTGTTCGGAGTCTCGGATGGGATCCGGATATCAGGAGATCCGGAATGGTCCGGAGAATAAGATTCATATAAGGAAAGTCCCATTTCGGAGTTGGGGAATGGTTCCGTGTTTTCATCGGGAACATTCTAGAAAGTCCCGGAATGTCCGCACTCGGAGGAAGGGTACATGAATGTGTCATTGTAAGTTGGAATGATTGCATCATGTACTAAGTGTTCTCGTCCAAAATAAAGGGTTTATTTAAATCCTAAATTGAAAAGTCAAACGGCTAGTTTGAAAGTCAAACGGCAAGTTTTGGAAAGTGGAAAGAGGAGGAGAAGAGGAAACCGAGTTGGAGAGGGAGACCTCCTCCAACCGCGGCCAACTCCAATGCCGAGTTGGGAGGGACTCCACTCCCTTGGCCGCCAGCCCCCTCCCACCTATATATGGAGGGGCAGGGCTCCCCTCCACACACACACAAGTTCCTATCCTCTAATCTAAACCCTAGACCTAAACCCCGGTTTAGAGCTATTTCGGTTTAGAGCCTTCTAATTGGTTTAGAGCCTTCTAATTGGTGTGTCTAATTACTAGACCACTAATAGCCTCTCTCATAAGCTCCACCATACTCGCACCGCTAAGGCGAAGCCTCAGGATCTCCCTTCTACTTCCTGTACCACGCCAGTCACCGGAATCACGAGGAGAGTGCTACAACCTCACGTCTTTGGAACAAGGAGAGGAAGGTCTTAAATAATCGACGTGTGACCGATCAAGGGAGCGCTGGAACGTACCGAAGGATCGCTCACGCGATCTTGAGATCGGAAAGAGTACGACTACATCACCCACGAGAATCTGCTCTCGTTAACCGCTTTGGAATCTTCGAGGGTGAGTTCCACTATCGACTCGTTGCTACAATCTAGTAGATAGATCTTGGCTTGTTTGTTTGTATGCGATAGAAAATTTTTGTTTTCCATGCTACGAACCCCTACATCATAACCATCCTGGTATTTCCCCCTCGAGTCCAATAGAGGAAGTCATGCCGAGGAAACTCACACGGTTGGCAATTTTATTCTTTCTTTCCATGGTGATATCCAACTTATTAGTCATATCAGATACAAGTCAAAATATAACAGTAAACTTTAGTTATAGTTGTCTATGATCGAGATACTGTTCTCTAAGTCGTCCATAACCACGGACACGGATTTTTGAAAAGATTTAACCCTACAGGGGTGCACCAAAGTTTCAACACGCACTTCGACCCTGGTTGCCAGATCAATTAACATAGTTCCATAGGTATGTCGGCGGGGCCTAGGACACGATGCTTTCCCTGACCCAAAGGAAGTACATGGGGGCCAACCCAATAAGCTACCCGTAACAAAGTCGACCGAGCTCCGAAGACGGACCCAGAGGTTGCGAGATCGTCCAAGAAATCAAAGGCCATAGGTATAATCCTCAACATAACGACCCACATCTGAAACAATATAGTAGTAAACGCTCATCGAGCAACAGATAATAAACATGGCATACATGGCATAACATGACATGAAAACTTCAAACTAGTTTGTGGCCCCTAGTACACTACTTTGAAATTAGGTACTAAGCCGATAGGGGTGCCCACACACCCCACATATGGTAAGCGCGCTTAGTCTCGGAACAGCTTTCAAGAAATTGAGTCCTAGGTGGACACAAGTGGGCGGTTAACAACCAAATGTCAACTATTACCCACTGGTGTCTCTTCATTAATTATATCCATTATAATATTTAATTAACTAGCTGTAATTAAAACTATGATCATCTCCATATTTATGAATATGTCAACCCCCAACATCAGTGGAACATCAACGACGCGAAGCAGCACCTGAGCAAGGAACTACGACTCACAAGGCCAACTGTCTATGAAACAATAGGTAATGGAAGGTGTCCATGGCAATATGGGCTGCAAGGGATATAACAGATACAAAAATACTAAAGCATCGCAACACATGTAGCAATAGATCAATAGGAGAAAATAAATACTATAAATATAAAATAGGTAGAACGGGGGAGATTGCTCGCCTGAAAACACTGCCGAAGGTTCATACGAAGATCAGGTCGACACTCGCATCAACTCATCGGCCTAATCCGTGAAGAAGCCAAGCACTAGAAGAAGCACCGAATGCACTATTTAATGCTACGGCGGAAGATCGGACATAATGCATGTATGATGTATGTCATGGCAAAGATGCGATGCAACTAGACAATATTAAGCGGAACCAGGGTCCCGACAATTAATTATATGGTTCCAGTTATTTAGATACCCGCAATTTAAATGTTGTATTAACAAGGAAAAATACGGTAACGATTCTCTACACAAATTTAAATGGAGCTTCTATAAGGCTAGATTTGCACGCAAATGGTCTTCATATTTAATTATGAGGAGAATCGACAATAGCCCCCAATTGTGCAAGCATGACAATTTAAATGCAACAAGTATATAGAATTTCTAAAATATGGGTCTCGAAAAAGGGATCACACGTCTGGTTGCGAAGAGTTTGGGGGCTCAGAGGGGTTCGGGGAAACGATCTTCGGATCTGGAGTTCGGTTGTGGGGATCCGGCCATCGGATCCGGGGACGGTCCATGAAGGAGATCTTGTGTGTCTTCTCGAAATCCTTTGGGTACATCTTCGTTCATCCTTAAGTGGATGCAAATCATCACGGGGCACCGACACCTTCATGTAGTCAATCTTCAGGTCATTGGATCCATGAAGCAGTTCTTGTTGCATATTTCTTTATCTGTGTCCCTCGGGTGGCACCACAGCGAGGCAGCGAGGAGGCTGACGTCCGCGGGGATGCAGAGCTCGGGCAAGGGGCTCGCACGGTGAGCTCGAGCGGCGGTGGTGCTTGGGGACAACCGCGGGAGGACGAGGGCGAGCAGGGACTCCGCGGCGGCGGGGAGGAGGCCACAGGAGGAGGCGACGCGGTTGGAAGGAGGGCCGAGGCTGTCACTCACGGGGCGGCCATGGCAGGGGAGCGGGCATGAGATGCAGGAGTAGGCGACCTCGTGACGGCGACGACAGGGCCTTGGGCCAGGGAAGAGGGAGATCGCGCAACAACGGAGGGCGCCTGCGGGCGGCGGCTCGACGGGGACGGGTAGGGCCGGCTAGAGCAGGAGGGCGGTGGCACGACACGGCTACTGCGCTCGGGAACAAGAGAGGAAGGCGGCGGAGGATGATTCCCATCAGGGAGATGACGGCTCGGTGCGGGATCTGCGAGGGAAGACGACGACTCAGCGCGGGGTAGGTGGGGAAGGCGCAAAAAGGGGAGGGGTATTCGGTCGCGGGCATGAGGGAGGTGGGGCCGGGGTTTGCGAACAGTAGCGAGGTGGGGGTGACGCGTATGGGAGAAGGTGAGGTCTAGGCGGGTTGGCGCCGTACGCGCGGCAGGGGCGGGTCGGGCCTGGCGAGTTGACTCGCTGGCGTGCGGTGGCTTGTTGGTGTGTCGCGCGTTCCTGCTTCCGTGTGACGCGCGCGCGATTGTGTGTGAGGCACGCTGCGGGTAGAGGCTTAGGTGTGGTGTGGGGATGGTACTGGGTGGTGGCGGAGGCAGGTGGAGTGAGTGGAAGATCTAGGTTGGGTGGTTGAGTGTAGGTAGTTTAGGGTTAGGGTATGGGGATTTTAGGGTTAGGGTTTTTAGTGGGATGGTAGGCTGCTGGCTTGTTGGGCTTTTGGCCTGGCAGCTGGCGGCCTCCCCACAAAAAAATTTGTTTAAAATTTGATTTACTTAAAAATAATTCCTTTGTAAATAGTTTTAGGCAAATAATGGATCCGGGTGGATCGAGGGTTTGATTTGAACTAGGAGGGGGAATAATTTAGAAAACAAAAATAGGCGTTTAGGAAAAAAATGGTTTTAGGTTAAATGATGCATGATGACATGATGATGCATGAATAAAAATAACACGCGATTTTCTAGTAGTTGATTTACCCGGGGTGCTACAAGCTATCTGTGCAAAAGACGTTGTGTGTGCATTTTGATGTGGCTTCTTAGCAATTTTCATTGCTTTGAAATTTAAGGACATTTTTGTCATTCTTAGCATGATTGTTTAACTCTATTACTAAGAGAAGTTCGATTGTGCTACCAAGTCCGCTATTCTGGTACATTCTCCTCGGTCAAAGTGTTAGACTCAGTGCCAAAGCTCCGAGACTGTGTCTTATTGTCTTACCAAGCATGTTCCCTCTTGAGCTTTGTGACATATCGATGGTTCGTGATATTCTGGAATGTCTTTCTAGAAATATCGCCTTGTTGCCACATGACTGTGTTGTCAAGTTCTTGAGTAAGAAAGTAATATGAACGTCTCTTTCTCTAAGGATCTGTATTGGATACCCCTAAACTAGTTGGTTGAGCTTAAACAACAATTCGGAGAGTTGTAAGACAAAATTTATATCCGACTTTGTTCCTTCTTAAAGGGGTGTCTAGTTTTGTTCATGTTGAAGTAAGATAGTATCTCCTTGATGGATATGTTATCTTCCTCGTCTTTGATTTGATTTGGGTCATCGTCAAATCAAACTCGGGTCCAAGCATTATCGTGATGGTGTATCTACTCGTGATGTTTCACTTAAGTACATCTTCATGTCTTTGGTCTGACCAATGTCTATGCCTGATTCATACAACATATGAGTCCATCTTCTTGGAGTACCTTGAGAAGTTTGTTGTTGAGCCCATCGATGAAATCCTTATATCCTCCATTCTAGAAAAGATTCATATGAATAGTCTGAATTAATGTTGGAAACTTTTGAGAACCGTCTTCGGGTCATTTCGAAGCATGTGTTCTGGAAGTTAGAAGTGACCTTATCCGGTTCATGTGCATGAATTTGAGTAGATTGGCCTTTGTTTCCCCGGGAATCATTTTAAGTCATTTAAGAATGTGCGAAGCATTCTCGATATGGTAGGTTGATACTCCATATTCTGAGAAGTTCCTTCATGCGCACCAAGCCACTGACTTATTTGTTTATGAAAGATAAGAAGTCCAATAACTCTGGTATCTTATTAACTGTTTTCACCAACAAGGATTCAATTGTATTTCATTGCAAACAATTCATTTAGGTGCAATTATCTCAAATAACTTGCTAATACATGGGTTTAACAATCTAGCTCATCTTTTAGAGCTTGACACTATAGTCCATATCTTGAGAATCTAGCGACTTTACCTTACAGTAAATATTGCAAACTTTCTATTCGGACATGCTGAGTCTAAAGTATCACTCCACTTAACTGATGTTTGCAAGTGCACAGATTGTTTGTAGCTAGTTTCAAAGTTAAGATATCGATCCCATAAGAGCCCAAAGGAAAGTGTTTATGAATGAAGTCTCTGTTACTCTCAAAGTTGTCACAGGTCTTCGAGTGAATTGACTGCAAGTGTTGAAATAAGAATAAAATTTGGATTAACCTGAATATATTTAAATAAAACTAAAATGTAAACTTTAGAAATAAAAAGCATAAAAGTAAAGAACGATTCGATTGTTTGTTGTTTTCCGCAGATGACAAAGCAGGCACAGGGATATACAGTTCATGATGATGGTGATTGTGCCAGGTGGATGAGTGATAAGTGTAACAATTATAATCTTATACGTGTATGTGTATGCGAGCAACCCATAATTATCCAGAACTCGTCTTGGTAGATTTCATCCCAACTTCAATAATCCTACTAGTCTATTACCAAAACCATGGTTAGTCACTAAGGCAATTAACATCCTTTAGGTTGCGTAGCAATTAAGCTCCTTGGATCGGAGTAATGCATTATGCACAGTGGTTCTTCATGATCCTCGAGTTCAACTAGTTTTCCATTGATATCCCCGTGTCACTCGGGGGTCGCCGGTCTGCTAGCAAACAAGACCTTATCTATGTAGAACAAAGTATCATGTTGTTTGGGCCCTTAATTGGACAACAAACATTAGGCATCCCATAGATAGTCAAGCGCACACAATATAGTAATTAAAATCAATCACGAATTAATGGAAAATATATATAGGCACATCACATCTCACCAATCCCCTACATCTCCCACACCCGAAGGAACTTACTCACATATGACAGAAGAAAGTATCATTGATATAATTAAATAAAAGGAGTTCTTCTCAATATTACCGTGGAGATCCATAATAAGAATAGAAAATCAATCCAACACAATTCAAGGTAGGAAGAAACAATCTCAAACCCTAATCTTGCAAGGTGAAGATCTCTCTCTCTCTCTCAAGTACAAGTAATGGCTATGGGAGTGTTGTGTCTAGGAGGTCTAAGATCGTGGAGCGAGATGAAGAACGTCTTTCCCTTCTTCTACGGATATCTTCTTTCTCCCTTCTGGATGGAACGGTGGCTGATGTGTTATGTTTTTCCGCATGAATCCTTCATGAAATTTGTTCCTTTTGACAGGGCGAAGGCGGCAGCAACTATACGGCAGCAACTATACAGCCAGAGAAAATATTCTCACCGTATAGTTGGTCGTTAAACCCACTGGTTGCCATTCTTGATTGCTTCCAAAAAGAGACTTGCTTATTTTTGCCTGAATATTGTATTTATGTTGTTGAAACCTTCTGTTGATGTTCAGAACCTGAAACATACAATAAAACCAAGTTTTCTTTGCTACCAAGGTATTAGCGTTAGGTAAAGGTAGAAAACCATCAAATCAAGATGAAAACTATCAAGAAAAACCATTTAAAATGTATCGAATCTCACAGCTATCACTAACCAAATCTGAATCTTAGGCATATATGCTGGTTGGTGTTCCTCAAGGTTTTGACATGGATCTCTTTGAAAATCCGGCAAGGTTGATGTGGTGGTTGACACAATAGCCGGAAGACCTATTGCCATATTCTCTTGACTCAGCAATAACAATCACTCTCCATGAGGCTTCTCCTATGATTTATTATAGGAGTTGTGCTTATGGTTTACTTGTATCCAAAGTTTGATATATACTTGATGACTAATTGAAGGCTTGTAGTAGCCTAATATTAGTGTTTCAAACATCAAGGACAACATTTCAAGTAGTGTCGCTAAATGTTTCTCAGTTGATCCTCTAGACAATTGTACGTTGGCAAGCGTCTTGTTATGCCAAGTACTTAGAGTCTGAGAATGAAGTTTCTTTTTCTTGTGTCATTAGTAATCTTCTTACCTATTCATCTGGTGGTGTAAAGTTTTATCATGATCTTTGGCAAAGACTTTGATAGTCCTGGATGAATAAAGATTTCCTTTCCCCATCTGCGATCATGTTGCAAGAGAAAATATGATTTTGGAAATCAGAAGTTCTCTTGTTACATGTTACTTGTGACTCTTATGAGTCCTCTCCACAAAACACATTTCTGTCTTGGCCTTTTCTTGAACCAAATAATGACCCTTCTATTTCAAAAGTAGTTCAATAGCTTTGTTTTGTTGATCCATATCTCTGCAACCTGAAATCTCTACTAAAGTTGTTTAGTAGAGGTTCATCTCTCGAATTCTGTGGTCATATCCATTGTGTTGGAAGTATCCTTCCCTCAGAAGTCAAAACTCTTCTGCAAGTTCCATGGTCTCAATCCTTATGAAGACCATATATCCAAAGATTTGATACCTTCTCCTTTTGCTTCCTCCTTTAGATGTGTTTCGTGCTTATTGGCTTTAGAGATGTTATGAAACATCTATCCATGAGTTAACCATGAGATACTCTGTTTGTGGTTCTATGTCATTCCCTCTCTTCCTTAGTGTGAGCAGCAACCTCGAAGGAAATGAAGTGCTTCATTCATCCAATAATGGTGGCATGGATCAACCTCTTTGAGAAGATCGTTGAAGACTAGTGTAACCTATTCCTTCTATCTTCCTACATAGGAATCTCGGGACAAGATTCTTTTAAGGAGGTTAGAATTGTAACACTCCTAGTTCTATTAATATTAATTAGGGCATGTATGTGCATTCATGGGCATCATCTTTTCTGCTAAAAAGAAATGCAAAAAAATAAAATATACAAAACCCTAAATCCTAATTTCTTCCTCTACATGTAAACCCATTCAAATGGTTTTAATATTTTGAAACTACAAAAAAATATTATGGATCCCAAATTGTTTATAAGGGCCCCTGCAATATTTTATTATGTTTGCAAAAGTTCTAGTATTTTGGAAATATTCAAAAAAAATTGAATTTGAAATAGAAATGGAAAATAGAAAACAGAAAAAGGAAAATATTTCAGAAATAAAAACTACCTCTAACCCTAATTGGTCCAGCATCCCAACTCTCATCTCTCTTTCCAACCGTCAGATGCAAGCAATCAAGAGCAGCCATGCCTAGCGGCCTACCAAAGGCATTCATTTCAAATTTCTCCTTCCTCCTTCATCTTCATCGACGACGACACGAAGCAGCTACATGGCACCGCCGCCGTCATCCAATTGCACTACGATTCATGCTACCAACACAGGATGCATCTACAAAACCCATGCGTTGCCGCTCGTTAAACCCTAGCCATCTTCCTCATCTTCTCCCTCTCTGGCCTAACCCTAGTGACGAGGGTTCGACTAGTCAATGCCCATTGTTATGGACTTAGGTTTTGGAGAAGGAGGGGATGCTAGAGATCGCGGAATGGCTAACAGACCTACAACACAGGGACAAGAGGTTCACCCAGGTTTAGGCCCCCGAAGGGAAAACCCTACTCCTGCTTGTCTGCTCTTTGTTGACGGTGATGCCGAAAGTTACAGGGGTGCGCAGATTAGATATGGTGAGTTGTGTGCTAGGTTATGAGGTTAAGTCCTCGTAGACGTGCCCTCCTGGCCTTTATATGGGGAGGCTAGGTCTTGGGGTAGGTCGAGTAGGTTAAAAATTAGGGTTTCGCCCTTTGAATTTCTATCTAAAGCTGGCCATCTTCTCCAAGGAGCCATTTCCTTCATGGTCCTGGGTCACCCGAATCCTTCCTGGACTTTGTCATCAGGAGTGGATAATTGCATAGGCTTCTGCCAGGCTAGACCGGATAGGCTAACATTAGGCACCCGTAGGGCATACCCATGTCAATAGCCCCATGTTCTGTCGAATCATAGATTCGATTGGAGACACTTAAGTCTTTCGAGTGATTTCATCCGAACAAGTTTCGGGTCAATATGTTGGTTCACAGGGATTGTTGATATGCGTGCCTAACTCTCCCGGTGGATCAGGGCTAGTTCACTGCCTTTGGAAAAAACAACGCTATGTACTTCAGACTCGAGTCCCTGGACTCAAATCTGAAAAATTGCTGGTTTAATTCGACTCAGGCCGCGGAGGTCTTACATGAGTTGAATTCCAGTGTTTTTAACTTATGTACCCAACGCGTCCGTTGGGATTTTTCATCGTACTTGATGACACGGAATATTACTAGCAAAGCACAGTAGAGTGCGTTTCCAGGCCATCAGATTGTATCTGTAGGTCTTATCTTTGCATCATAGACACAACATCCAAAAATTTATCGTCGCGGAGGCGTTTCGAGTGACTAAGGAGACGTTATCTCTCTTAGCATTATTTTGGGCAGTGTTACCGATTGTTTTTGTAAGTTACGTTTTATTGTAATCGTGAAGGATCCAAATGACCTCAATCAGTTGATTCATAGGGTGCGCGACCAGCACTCCCTATAGGAGTAGCCCCCGAGTGTCTGTTCGAGTCATAGACTCGAGAAGGGACTTATGTTTATCAGTTATGTGATACAATGATCCAGAACTGCTTCAGATGACCAATATTTTCAAATGCGTTGCCATCACTCCCAATGGGAGTAGCACCCGAGTCCGTATTGGATTCATATACTCGAAGGAGGACTCGAAGCTCATGAAGTGTCTCGACTAACCCTGGGACCTTACCAAATCTTCAGCTGGCCAGCACTTCTGATAGGAGTAGCCCCCGAATAATTAGTTGAGTCGTAGACTCAAGTAAGTACTTTTGCCTTGATTTGAAAGATTAGAGTCGTTTCTGGACTTTGCTTTTGCAAGTTGCTAACGTTATTGCTGACACTTGGTGAGCTCAATCGTCTGCGACGACAGAGACAATGGGAGGCGATGATCATGGGTCCCACTTTCTAACTGAGATTTGACTAGTCACGCGTAATTTACGCGAAAATTACTCTATCGCCTCGAAATTTACTCCGTCGCCTCATTTCTCGATCCCATTGCAGACGAGGTCGTTGGCCTTTTCCACCTGACCATTGGTATGCGGGTGCACCACCGAGGCGTATGTGACATTGATGTCGAGTCCTTCGCAGAAGTCTTGTAACTCCTTTAAGGTGAAGTTTGTGCCGTTGTCGGTGATGATGTTCTTATGGCACCCCGAAACAGTAAAAGATGGAGTGAAATAACTTAACAGCAGTGGCACCAGTTTGGTTGGTGACGGGCATAGCCTCAATCCACTTGGTGAACTTGTCGACTGATATGTCGAAAACCTATCTATAATTTTAGATGTTCCATGATTGTTCAGTATCTACTTTGCTTTGCTTTGTCTACACTTTGAGGTGTTTTTATATGCTTTTCTAGACTAACCTATTAAAAAGATTCCACAGCGCCAGTTGCTTGTTTTCTTCTGTTTTGGGTTCAGAAAATCAATATTCTCGGAATTGGACGGAACAAAAGCCAAAGTCAATATTTTACCATGGTGAACACGAAGCCTGAATACGAGACGGAAGGAGCCATCAGGGGGCCACACCCCCTGGCCACGCGGCCTAGGTGGGCTCGCGCCTGGGGGTGTGCGGCCTCCCTCGCCGTCCCCTGCCTCGCCTCTTTGCCTATAAAGACCCCCCGATGCCAAAACCCTAAGTACCTGATCAATATTCCATGAAACCGTCTGTAGCCGCCACAACCATCATCCCTAGATTGGGGAATCTGAAGCTCTTCCTGGCACACTACCGGGGGAGATCATCCCGGAGGCCTTCTTCTTCATCATGCCAGCCTCCGGTATGAAATGTGAGTAGTTCCACCTTGGACTACGGGTCCATGTAGTAGCTAGATGGTTGTATCTCCTCCTTTGTGCTATCATGTTTAGATCTTGTGAGCTCCGTTCATGATCAAGATCATATATTTTGTAATCATGCATGTTGTGTTTGCGGGGATCCGATGGATATTGAGATTACTATGTCAGATTGATTAATGGTTTTGTCTTATCGATTCTATCATGTTTGTGTTGTTTGAGATCTTGCATGCTCTCTGTTTCTAGTAGCTATCTTGGCCAAGTAGATCCTAGTGACTCCAAGAGGGGGTATTTATGCTCGACAGTGGATTCATGCCTCTATTTAATCTAAGGGAAGTGACAGAAATCTCTAAGGTTGTAGATGTGTTGTTGCCACTAGGGAGAAAACAACGGTCTCTTGTTCATGGAACAAGTGGATTGTTTACCTTACACACTTGTCTTAAAGTAGTTATCCTTTGCTTGCAACTTAATACTGGAGGGGGTTTGGATGATAATCTAAAGTTGGATTACTAGTCATATATGCAGTTGGATGGCGGTCTATGTATCTTGTTGTATTGCCCAATCGAATCTCATAGGATCATGAATGTCTAGTATTGCATTGTTATGCCTTGCTCAGTCATGTCAACTGCCCAGCTGTAATTTGTTTACCCAACATGCCATGCTTGTTTATCTTAAGGAGAACACCTCTAGTGAACTATGGACCCCGGTCCAATCTTTATCATTGATACATCTTCCGCTTTTCCTGTTTACTTTTTGCAAACCAATATTACCTTCCACATTATACAGTTAACCCTTTGTTTTCAGCAAACCGATGAGATTGACAACCTCACTGTTCGTTGGGGCAAAGTCTTGAGTTTGTGTTGTTCAGGTTTCCAAGTTGCTAGCAACACCTTTGAGTCATTTCCTTCCTCCTACTGGTTCGATAAACTTGGTTTCTTACTGAGGGAAAACTTGCTGCTGTTCTCATCACACCTTCCTCTTGGAGTCTCCCAACGAAGCTTCCACGCACCATCAAGATTTTATGGCGCAGTTGCCAGGGAGACTAAGGACGGCTTCACAAGGGGAGTCCTTCACAACCTTTCTCTTTAGTTTGTTTTTATTTTGCTTAGTTTCTTTTGCTTGGTTTGTTTGCCTCTTTTTATCAAAACCCCCCAAAAAATTAGTTTAGTTTGGTTTGGTTTCTCTTATCAAAAACACAAGAAAATTAGTTCCTTCTCTAGTTGCTACCATGTCTGGTATTGGTCCAATCCCTGTGTCACCTATGGAAAGGATCTTTACTTTCAAGCAAGAAAGTGAAGAGAGTTTGAAAGAAGCTTGGTCTACAATCTCTGATTTACAAAGGAAAATTGAGCCTAAGATGAGTCTTAGCTTGGTTATTAATAGTTTATACAGTGGTCTTGCTCTTTGTTATAGATATGCTTTGGATGCTGTAGCTGGGAAAGCTATTTTTCGATGTACTGAGGATGAAGCTTTGGATGCCATAAAGAAGTTTATTATAATTTATAATATGCCTAGCAAGTCTGATTCTTCCTTTATAAACATTTATGCTAGGTTGAACACTCTTGAGACCAGTACAGTTGCTTTGAAAGATTGCTATAACATGCTTAGAGAGCACCATGATTTTGTTAAAATAAATTCTGAGCCTTCAAAATGGTTTCCTACAATAAAAGTTGCTATAAATAGTGAAACTTTTGATGCTCGTTGTGATATTATGTCTGAATTCTGCCATATGCCTAAAGATATCTATGAGTCTTTGAATCTTTGGGGACTTTCTGAAGGAGGAGAAGAAATATCTCTTACCAATAATGCAACTTTATTACCCATTGGAATAGCTGAAGGTGTGTTTACAAAAATTTCAGGGAAAGTGGTGTCTACTGATTATCTTGTTATTGAATGTTTAGGAAAAGGACAAATTACACTTGGAAGATCCCTGCTGAAACACCTTGGAGCAATAATAGATGTGGGAAAAGGAATTATGAATTTTGCTTCTCCAATAAGCAATCATATATTCCCTAAAGAGAAGAAGAAAGGTAAGAAAGGTAGGAGCAAGAGAGTTGATGTTAATGCTTCTTTATTTGTAAATACTTGATTCTTGCTTCTTGTGCCTAACTTAAAGGCGTTAAAGAAAAGTACTTATTGGGATATAACCCAAAAGTTATCTTGAGTCTTGGAAGTTATTACTTCAGTAATGTCCTCTCCTTATCCTTTTTTTTGCTTTTGTGCTAAGAATAATCTCTAATGAGAGGGAATTAAGATTTGGGTAGTTGTTGTCCCGAAACAGATTTTTGTGCTCCACCATAAAAATTTGTGTAATATATCTATAAGTCTTATTGAGATGATATTTTCAAAAAAAAATCTCCCAATATGTTAGCTAACTTTCATTAGTTCAACACTTTTTTATTTGAGCAACAGAAGGTCTTCGAAATTTTTTGGTTTCTACCTGCTGGCCTGTTTTGATAGATTTCTACCATTATTTGCATTTGCTTCTTATTGATTCCTTTTTGGGTTATTTTTGGGAAATTGAGATTTTTGAGGGAATTGCTACAGTAGCTTGTGTTTTTAGTGAAAGTCTTGTTGTTCTAAAGCTAAACCCAAAGGTCTATTATCTTTTGAATACACAAATGCTACTAATGAAGATTGTGTGAAGTTTTGTATGAAGGAAAAAAATTTAGCTGTAGAGAAAGAATGATGTAATGAGATGAAGAATGTAGAAAAGCTCAAGATTGGGGATGGCACCCCGTGTCACCCCAAGAAATATTCAAGAGATACAAGCGTCAAAGCTTAGGGATGCCCAAGGCATCCCCTTCTTCATCAATAAAAATCTCAGGTCTTTCTAGACACTTCGTTTTTATTGTTCCATGCACTGTTGTGTTGTTCTTGGAGTGTCTAAGTTTTCATTTGGTTTGCTTGAATAAAGTAGTTTAGATCCCCGTTCTCGCTATGTTGTTTCAAATAAGTTGATTGGTGTTAGAGAGGAGTAGAAAGTTTTTGCTTGAATAGTACAAGAGGAGCTTGCTTTGACTGTGATTTATACTTTATCATGTAATGCTAGATGTTGTTTTGACCTTGTGCTTAGTGATTATTTCTTCAGCATGACTTGTTCCAAACAATTGGGATTGCTTAATGTGCCTTGAAGGAATCATGCGTTGTTTTAGCATACAAAAGCATAGTATTATGGTATTCTCCTTTGATGCTTTGTTTGGGTTGACTTGGCACATGCTCACACCATGTTATGACTATGAACAAGTCACCATAGCTTCTATGATCATTTAGTCCTTGACTAGTATTACCACATTATGCTTTGATTAGTAATGTTTTGTCGCTCTGCATGATTATGGCCATTATTGATCTCTTAGTTGGTCGCTTCCAGCCTTTTGCTAGCCTCCACTTGTATGAGTAAGCTCTACTCATGCATCCAACTCCCAAGAAACCAAGTTATTCCAAAGTGTCCACTATAAATTCCTATGCATGGTGTGTTACACCATTCCAAGTATATTCTTGTTTTCATCTATCTTCCAATTAAAAAGTCTCTTTGTTATGTGAAAAAATAGTGATTAAAGCTCTCACGAACTTGATGGCACACTTTATTTTTCTTGCCCCTAATAAACTTGAACCATTGTGTCATCTATGTTGTATATGCTTGCACTTATACATTGGAATTAGCAGAACCGTGCTGTCACGGGGAACGCTTTCAACATTGCACTTGTACTTTGTACACAGTTCATATCATGCTCTTTTGTTTATGGATGTCGTCAGTGCGAAATAAAAGGGGAGCTTGTAAGTCCATGGAGTTATGTATGTGTGTTAGAGAAACGCCTGGGCCGCTAGCCTAAGCCATGCCTAATCATGGTGGAAACTTGCAGCATCACCATAGTAAGCAATCTATGAAGCTTTCTTCTTATAAAAAAGAGAGACATATTAAAAAGAGGAAAGAGAGAAAAAACACCATTTCCCATGGTAAATAAGAAGATTGTTGAGATGCTCATTGTCTTCTTGCCTTGTCATTTTGATTATGGGATAGCTCCTATATCATGTGCAAGGGGTACCCCATTGGCGGTTCTCTATGATACACATGTACTTACTATGACAAGAACTTACAGGTAACTAAAGTTGAGTAGCATGAGGAGCGGCCCTCATATTCAAGGGACATGAGATTGCCAACTTATACTTTGTCAAGCATATACTCCATAGTTTGTTCACTTTAACCTTAATCACTTCAAGATGATTATTATAGGGGCAATGAGGGCTGAAAGCTAACAAGTACCATAATTTTTGGAAGCTCTTTTTGAGACTTGAAATCCCTGCTTCCCTTTATGAAGGGCCTTTCTTCCACTATTATATTGAGTCTCCACCTTCTATCCTTAGGCAAAAATTAAGAGAGCATAGTTGCCATTCTTAGTTCTATGTGCATTGTCCCAAAACTTACTGATTGATGCATATTGTTGATATTACTTGTTCTTGTGCTATTTGTATCTAGTCACTCTTATGAACTTTGAAGGTGTCCTATGCATCTATTTGCTACTCCATGATGGACAAGCTGAATGCCACTATGCTATGTTTTCTGTATGTGAAACAAACAAACATTTTTCAATGCATGTTATTCATGATCTTTGTTTGTAACCTTTCATGTTGCATGCATAATTACTTTGTCTTATTTTTAGAACTCCATCTTTCATGCTCATGTTTAGACTTCTTTGATCCCAGCTTTCAATTCTTGCAAATGGTTTGATCTTGATTTTTATGGTGCATGTCACCTAAAAAAATATTATTTTTATCACTTACCTACTCGAGGACGAGCCGGAGTTAAGCTTGGGGATGCTTTATACGTCGAAAACGTATCTATAATTTTTGATGTTCCATGCTTGTTTAGTATCTACTTTGCTTTGCTTTGTCTACATTTTGAGGTGTTTTTATATGTTTTTATGGACTAACCTATTAACAAGATGCCACAGTGCCAGTTGCCCGTTTTCTTCTGTTTTTGGTTCCATAAAAGGCAGAAAATCAATATTCTTGGAATTGGACAGGACAAAAGCCAAAGTCAATATTTTATCGTGGGGAACACAAAGCCTGAATACGAGACGGAGGGGAGCCACCAGGGGGCCACACCCCCTGGCCGCACAGCCTGGGTGGGCCTATGCCTGGGGGGTGCGGCCGCCCTGGCTGCCCCCTGCCTCGCCTCTTCGCCTATAAATACCCCTTGATGCGAAAACCCTAAGTACTCGATCAATATTCCACGAAACCGTCTGTAGCCGCTGCCACCATCGTCCCTAGATCGGGGGGATCTAAAGCTCTTCCTGGCACCCTGGCAGAGGGGAGATCATCTCGGAGGCCTTCTTCTTCATCATGCCAGCCTCCGGTATGAAGTGTGAGTAGTTCCACCTTGGACTACAGGTCCATGTAATAGCTAGATGGTTGTATCTCCTCCTTTGTGCTATCATGTTTAGATCTTGCGAGCTCCGTTCATGATCAAGATCATCTATTTTGTAATCATGCATGTTGTGTTTGCGGGGATCCAATGGATATTGAGATTACTATATCAGATTGATTAATGGTTTTGTCTTATCGATTCTATCATGTCTGTGTTGTTTGAGATCTTGTATGCTCTCCGTGTCTAGTAGCTATCTTGGCCAAGTAGATGCTAGTGAATCCAAGAGGGGGTATTTATGCTCGATAGTGGGTTAGCAAACTTTACAAGCGATGCTTCACCGAGATACTTTAGCAATGCGTCACCAACAGTGAAGGGAAGAGCATCCTCCTCGACATCCACGAAGGCATCTGCGGCCACCACGCTAGCAGTCGTGCCCTAGTCTCCAAGGCTCTGCGAGCTGGATTCTACTGGCCAACCATGATGCGTGATGCCAAGGACATCATCGATAAATGCAACGCTTGCCAGAGGTTTGCCGACAAACCACATGCACTAGGCTTTGAGTTACGACCCATACCATTGGCCTGGCCCTTCATTCAATGGGGACTCGATATGGTTGGAAAGCTACAGAAATCCTCACCCGGAGGACATGTCTTCCTCCTGGTGGCAGTCGATGATGGTGCGTGGAAGCTTTGTTTGGAGATCCCAAGAGTAAGGTGTGATGAGCACATTAGCAAGTTTTCCCTCAGTAAGAAACCAAGGTTATCAAACCAGTAGGAGGAAGGAAACGACTCAAAGGTGTTGCTAGCAACTTGGAAACCTGCACAACACAAACTCAAGACTTTGCCCCAACGAATAGTGAGGTTGTCAATCTCACCGGTTTGCTAAAAACAAAGGGTTAACTGTATGGTGTGGAAGGTAATAGTGGTTTGCAGAAAGTAAACAGTAAAAGAGGAATATGTATCAATGATAAAGATTGGACCGGGGTCCATAGTTCACTAGAGGTGTTCTCCTTAAGATAAAAAAACATGGCATGCTGGGTAAACAAATTACAGCAGGGCAATTGACAGGACTGAGCAAGGCATAACAATGCAATACTAGACATTCATGATCCTATGAGATTCGATTGGGCAATACAACATATCCAACTGCATCTATGACTAGTAATACACCTTCAGGTTATCATCCGAACCCCCTCCAGTATTAAGTTGCAAGCAACGGATAACTGCTTTAAGCAAAGTGTGTAAGGTAAACAATCCACTTGTTCCATGAACAAGAGACCGTTGTTTCCCCTAGTGGCAACAACACATCTACAACCTTAGAGATTTTTGTCACTTCCCTTAGATTAAATAGAGTAAGGTTTTGAACGGCGAGCAATATGCCTGGCGTCCGTCGGGTCCTCGGGTAGTTTCTTGCTCAACAGGTACCTGACGTATGGTTGAGTCAATGTTTGCTCGATTTCTTGGACTTGCATGAGGCTCACCAGCTCAACATCTGCCTCCAGCTCTGCGTATGCCTCTGTTTTCTTGGGTGGCACATCCCCCGAGTGTTCCACGATGTCGGCTATGCCCTTGGGAGTTTTGCTCTTAACGGAGCGCTCACAGATTTGTTTGAGGAACACATCTGGTGGTATCGGGGTGCAGGTGGAGCCAATGTTGGCGAGCATGTCTTCCTCCTTGTTGCTTTCCTGACCGACGTGCTGGAGTTTGCATCTGTCAAAGTCTCCTTCAAGTGAGTTATAGAGGTCACGGTAGGCGATCATGTTGTCGCTGACGGCGTCGCACTGGTTCATTGTCCGCTGGATGACCAGGTTTGAATTGTCGTAGATGACTAGACGTGTTGTGTCTCAGACTTTGGCCATCCTCATGCCATGGATCAACGCATCGTATTCGGCCTCATTGTTGGATGCGTGGAACTTCATCCGCAGCACTTATCTCATCTTGTCCCCTTGGGGGGATGTCAAGATTACTCCGGCTCTGAATCTAGTGTTGCATTTAGAGCCGTCGAAGTGCATCGTCCAGATTTGGGACATGTCTGGACTATCCAAGAGTTGCAGATCCATCCAGTGGATGAAGAAGTTAGGAAGCACCTGCGACTTGATGGAGGTGCGTCACTCATAGATGATGTCCCGCGAGGACAACTCAATGCCCTAGAGGGCCACTCGCCCCGTTGCTTCGGGGTTGTTGAGGATGTGTGATAGAGGTGCATCATTGACGACCACTATTTGGTGCTCCTGGAAGTAGTGGCGTAGTCGACGCGCGGTCATGAATATGATGTATGCCAGCTTATGGTAGTGAGGGTACCTCTATTTTGTAGGTGTTAATACCTCGCTGAGGTAGTACACCGGTCATTGCACCCCATGGGTTTTACCGTCTTCGGGTCGTTCGACCATGAGTGTTGTGCTGACCACTGGTGTGTTGCAGCAATGTAGAGCAGCATGGGTTCTCTTGCCGTTAGCATCACCAGTACGGGAGAGATTGATAACAGGTGTTTGAGGTCTTTGAATGCCTCATCTGCTTCAGCTGTCCACTCGAATTTGTCCGACTTGCGAAGCATCTGCTAGAAGGGGGGAGCCTTTTCACCCATGCGGCTGATGAACCTGCTTTGCGTTGAGATTCTCCCAGCTAGCTACTGGATCCCTTTGACATTCTTCGGATTCTCCATGGCTAGTATAGCCTTAATTTTCTTCCTCTCGGAGATGAATTACCCGTGCAATTGTTCGGATGGGACGCCGAAGGCGCAATTTTTTGGGTTTAGCTTGATCCTGTATCGATCAAGGTTATCGAACGTCTCTTGGAGATCGTCGATCAATGTTCGGCTCTCCTTGGTCTTGACCACTATTTCGTCGACATAGACCTAAATGTTTCGACCAATTTGATTTTTTAGACAGGCTGCATGCATCTTCGATAGGTTGCGCATGTGTTCTTGAGCCCGAAAGACATTATGTTGTAGCAGAAGACTCCAAATGGCGTGATGAAAGCCGTTTTCTCCTGATCCTTGACCTTTAGTCGAATCTGATTATAGCCCGAGTAGGCGTCGAGGAACAAGAGTCGTTCGCATCCCACGATGGAATCGATTATTTGATCGATCCGCGGTAGGGGTAAGTGATCCTTTGGGCAGTGCTTGTTAAGCGCCTAATGTACACGCACATCCGCAGGATGTCTGTGTCCTTCTTAGGGACCAGCACGGGGTTAGCTACCCATGTGATTTCTTTGCTCTCCCTTATGATGTTGGCATCGAGGAGTCTATTGACTTTGATACCAATTGCTTCCGCTCTTCCTTTGGACAATCGACGCATCATTTGCTTCACTGGACGTGCATCCGGGTACACATTGAGTGCATGCTCGGCGAATCCCCTGGGAACTCCTGGCATGTATGCAGTACACCAGGCGAAGATTTCCCAGCGCTCACGGAGGAGCTTCCTATGCGGGACTCGGGTTGTTGGCGATCAGAGCCGTCTTGGAGGGGTCCGTCGGGTGTACCTGCATTGCCTTGGTGTTGACTGTAGAGTCGAATGACATGTCGGGTGCATTTTGCTTGGTCACCGGGGGCAGACTGTTGGCTGTCAACTCCTTCAACCTCGTGAGGTCCTCCTGCATGCCAAAGGACTGGGAGATTCTGTTGAATTCTCTATCGTAGTTATTGCACTTGGTGAAGCTTCTTGGGACGGTGATGACATCGTTAGGTGTCCTGGCATCTTCAGCTGCAGGTATGCGTAATGCAGTACTGCCAGAAATCTTGCGAATGCTACACTGTCAAGGATGGCATGGTACTGCGAGGGCCAGTCCACCACCTCAAACTCAAGCCGCTCACGCCTGAAGTTCTTGGGGGGTATCGAAGATGACATCGAGTCATATTTTGCCCAGGGGGTACACTCCTTTCCCTGGGAATATGCCGTGGAAGTTCGTGTCGGATGCCTCCAGGCTGGTGAGTGGGATCCGCATGACGTTGAGTGTGCTGGCGAACATCAGATTGATGCCGCTGCCACCATCCATGAACATGCGGCTCATCTCGAATCTGCTGATCTGTGCCTCGATCACGAGGGCAGAGTGTCCTGGGCTAGGAATTTGACGCGGATGGTCAAACCGGTCGAAGGTGATGCACGACTCTGAGCCACTGAGGTACTCATGTATGGCCAGAGGGGAGGTGACGGCTAGGTTTATCTGGTGTGTGATCGTCTTCTGGATCCTGTTGGACGGACGCGCTTTCTATATCATCATGGTACCCAATGCTCGTGGGTACTGCTCTGCTCCATTGTTCCGGGCTGTTGCAGCCGCAGGCTGTGCGGGTCCTCCGGGCGGTGGTGGTGGGGCACCATATGCGATGGGCCTAGGGGCAAAACCGAACCCCTGGCTCGCTGCATCGCGCCGCAGTTGGGTGTATCCCTCGTGGAGCTTCTGGAACTCCCTACAGTCCTTGAGCAGATGGCTGGCTTTCTTCTTTCCATCATGCTTGTTGATGTAGAAGTGGATGGTGCAGGGACCCAACAGTTTGTCAAATGCGGAGGGCTCATCATCCCGATTGCGGCATTGCCATGCTTGAGCGGGTTTCCCACTGTCATGATAGTTGCCGCTGCTATAGTCACTATTGCGGTTTCTGTCTTCACGCCGTTCCGCGTAGCCAGCCGCGACCATATCAATCTCTTCGTGATCATCGTAGACGCATGCTCTTATTTTTCCTCGGTGTTCATGTTTGCGGCCGAGGTCATCTTCATCATCCAAACGGGTTTGGTTGACGGCATCCTCGCTGTCCGCCCAGCGGTTGGCGATGTCCATCAGATGATGGATGGTTTTGGGCTTGATCCGGCCTAGCTCCTCCCTGATTTCACAACGCCTTACGCCACCGTTGAAGGCGTCGATTGCTCTCTCTTCTGAGATGTGCTCGGCAGAGTTCTTGATGAAGCACCAGCGCTGGACGTAGGAGCGGATAGACGCGTTGGACCTTTGGCAACAAGCACGCAACTCTTCGATGGAGGTTGGCCTCTTGCAGGTGCCCCTAAAGTTGCGGATGAAGCTGTAGACCATCTCCTCCCAACTGCAGATGGATCCGAAGGGAATGTTATTGAGCCAGGCTCTGGCTGCACCTTTCAGCTACAACTGAAGGCACTGCATGGCTATATTCTTGCTTCCGCCATGCAGCTTGACCGACGAGATGTGGTCATCTAGCCAGATCTTTGGCTCCTGTAGGCCGTCAAACATGGGGTTGTCCAAAGGGAGCTTGAAGCCCTTGGGCATCCGAGTCTGTCGTATGGCTCTGCTGAAGCATATAGCGCCGCATAGCTCTGTGTCTTCGTCCTCCGATTCCGTGGAGCATGCATGTTTTGCGTGTGTCTGTCGATCTTGTGTTGCGTGAGCTCATCATGAGCATCATAGTTGCTGCTCCTTCGCCGCGGGCTGAGGCGTCGCCGCGACCGGTCATGCTCATCCTCATCGGATGAGGGCGTGCGACTCCTTGTGAATTTCACCGCAACCTTTTTCTTTAGCTCCGGGGCCATCTCTCAGAGTAGTGCGGTGATGGCTGTGAAATATAGCCATCCACGTCCACATTTAAACTAAATATTATTCATATATTTGATGAAATATCTCTCTAAATCCTGCCACTAATGCTTAATGATCAAAGGGGTATGCAATCCATTCTTGCTATTTTTTCCTTGGTAGATATTGACGTATGATGTTGGGAATCACTACATAAATGCCAATGATACGAGATTTCCAACACGTCAAAGAAACCAGGAGTCATGAAGTGGAGGCAGAATCCTTAACGACCAACTATACGACAGGAAATTTATTCCGGCCATATAGTTTCGGCCGTATAGTTTCCATCGACTTCATTAGGTCAAACAGAACAACTTTCATGAAGGGACCCCTATGTAAAGAGGCTTTGGGCGACGGGAAACAACGCTTCTTTTCGACCCCAACTCTCCCTGCCACCAGAACCCGCCACGCCGGAGGAATAGATCTAGATCTAAACCTCTAAACCCTTCTCCACCACCATAGCCATCTTCCACCACTTGTAATAGTAGATCTCTTCTCCAATTGGCAACAATGTAAGACTATTTTCTATCAACCTTATTATCTCTATTACAATGTTTATGATTGTTGATTTCATCTCTATGTGTGAGTAATTCTCCTTGGGCTAAGGGCTTCGGCATATCTATGTAGCTTTTTGTGCATGTTATTTATCATAGATGGGATAATGTATTAGTTTGTATGACATGATGATTGTAGTATCCTCTCTTGCCTCAATCTAAGGACTTGTCAGGTACCCAAGACCCCGAGGATTGATCCAGGTAAAGGGAGTGTGGGTAATGACTGATCTGTAGGATGGGAACCCTAGTGATAGAAAGGGTAGTACGGCTGTATATGTGAGGAATTTACTTGGGATTAAATGGTGACATCACTATGCATATCATTAGTTCTCTTTCTTACATTGATGATACTAGTAGGTTATTGCTATAAGCGGTTGCGGAGGCGATAAAAATTATGGATGCTCTACCCACATATAATTATCTTGCTCTAATGATTACATGCATACTTTATTATTATCTTTTATTCCCATCAAATATTTTGCACAGCTACTGGTGAAAACCGAAGACCCTAGTCCCTCTCTCTCCATCTTCAACAAAAACAAAAAGATCGCAAACTCTTGGTCTGGTGAAAGCACAAAAGGAATTCTAAAACTCTCGAAGGTCCATTTAAGTAATCTCACTTTGCTTTCTGCTTCCCGAGGATTCGATAAACCTAGGTCTACTAGGGAAAAGGAGTTATACTACATCCGTAATCCGGATCAAAGGTATCATGTGGCTCCCACAATCCCAAGACCCGTAATCGCAGATTTATGGATTGCATGTCTGGGATCCCCAACCGGTGGCGGGTTTGTTGCCAGATACGTGGTGGCTGCCATAACCGTGACCTGCGGTGTTTTGGGCATTATGTTGCCCTGCGAGTCCATCGACATGAAGGACAAGTCGAGTGCCTTGGTGGCCTCGTGTCGAGCAGCAGGATCCATGCGCTCCAACCGAGAGTGGTGTTTATGGTTGTCGTAACCTTTGGAGGAGGACACGCCGACAGAGGAGAGCACGGCTCGCCGCATGCTTGATTCGTCGGCTGCCCTCTGACGCTGCTTGAGCTCTTTATTCTTCTCGACCTGCTGATTATGCTCCTTTATGAGGAGCCAGTGATAACCCATCAACATGTCGCGAGTGGTGTCGAGTGGCAAAGGGTTGGTACCCCGCATGGCCTCCCGAACTCTTTCCCACTAGGCCTCGTTGAGGTGAATCTGCTGACGAGCGTGATCGCTGCCATTAGCGGCTTCAGGTGGCCCGTTCTCGTTGGGATTTGGCGGGGTGGGCCGTTGGCTCCATTCGCGGTGTTAGTAGCCTGCCGATCGGTAGGGGGAGCTGGTGGATTGACCTTGTTGTCAATGTGGGCATCGATGACCGCGCACATGTAGCGATAGGAGAGATCATTACTCCTGCAGCTCTTAGATCCGGAATCTAGGTTTCTTCCTCCATAGGAGGGTCGCAGAGATCAGACTTGCAGTTGTTGCTGTCATCCGAATCGTTTTCTAGTGATGGGGCGCGTAGGACACCGATTGGTGGCACCCACAAAGTAGGTGCGATTGACAGGGCTATCACCCGCTTAGGGAGGCGGATGGTACCAACCTTGCCTACCTGGAAGCATAGGCTTACAAGCATCATGTCGACTCTGTCTCCTACGGAATCAAAGTGTTGGCGGGTCACCGACGAGTGGAGGGTGAAGTCGACGGTGCCAAAGAGGAGGTGGTTCTATGTCGTAGAGGAGTCGAAGATCGCGGTGGATGGAGTCGTCGTGACCGCATGATCAGCAACCCTAGTTCCCACAGACGGCGCCAATTGACGAGGGTTTGACTCATCAATGCCCATTGTTCTGGACATGGATTTTGGAGAAGGAGAGGACGCTAGAGATTGCAGAACAGCTAACAGACTTGCAACACGGGGACAAGAGGTTTACCCAGGTTTAGGCCCCCAAAGGGAAAACCCTACTCCTGCTTATCTGCTCTTTGTTGATGGCAATGCCGAAAGTTACAGGGGGTACGCAGATTTGATCTAGCGAGTTGTGTGCTAGGTTATGAGGTGAACTCCTCCTCGTCATGCCCTCCTGGCCTTTATATGGGGAGGCCAAGTCTCGGGGTAGGTCGAGTCGGTTACAAATTAGGGTTTCACCCTTTGAATTTCTATCTAAAGCTGGTCGTGTTCTCCAAGGAGCCATTTCCTTCATGGGCCTGGGTCACCCGAATCCTTCTTGGGCTTCGTCATCAGGAGTGGACAATTGGATAGGCTTCTTCCATGCCGGACTGGATGGGCTAATATCATGCACCCATAGGGCATACCCATATCACCTAGATTGTCGGTCGCCATCGTCCCCACCGATTTCGGCCACCCTAGCTCTAGCTAAGACCACTGCTGGAACCGATGTCGTCTCCTCGTTCGTCTCCGACAAGCTTCGCAAGCCGGCGTGTTCCCAATAAATGGGATCGAGCCCTCCCCTCTGCCGCCAGTCACTAACGTCAGCAATGCATCATGCCTGTGTAATATTTCCCTTTTGTTTTATTTATATGTTTTTAGTAAATCATTTCTCTGAATAATAATTATATGACATGTGGGCCCATCTGTAATTTATATAAACATTTTCATAAATTTTTTCTGATTAATAAAAAAGTACAAGTATTTATAAAATGTGTAATTATTTTATAATATTCTGTAAATTATTTAAAATGAATTAAAAATAGATAAATTCATAACTAATTCATTTTAAATCAGAAAAATACAAATAATATATCAAAATATTCACAAAAATGATATCTATCCCTTAGAATTAAAATCATACATTACTCAACAACTTTAATTGAAAGTTTAATTAGAAGAACAAAATGAACCCCATAGGTGATTCTGAGGTTCCCCTGTTTTAGGGTTTTCACCCCTCGAACCCTGTTTAAAATGGTCGACCATTCCATAGGATTTCATTTAAGTGCTATTTAAATGGTCATATCATCATTCTTGCTTGAGCATTGCATCGATGTTTTGGTTCTTCCCTATGTTGATTGTTTCCCATTCTTTTCGGTGTTTTGGTTCTTCCCGGTAGAATATGATATCGAGATCGAAGACCACGATCAACACCATCGAAGATCGATGATCAATACTTGACCAACTGTAATTATGTCAAGTACCAGGTGTCCGAAGATTTTCTTATCTGGGTATCAACAAATAAGGAAAGCATAGTCCCACACATAAATGAATACCATGCTTTCAAAGTATTTCAATTCTTGCCATGTGCATATGATTCTAAAGTCTTTTATTGATAGATAGAGTAATCCTATCTGATGCATCTTCCGTTTGTACCCTATATTTGCTGATCCACTGCTCCTAGCATAACTAAGGTTTGGCTTGTGAGCATCGCTAGAGATGTTTATTATTGGTTGTGCTTAGCCATACTTAACAGTTACCCTTGTTCCATCCGGTTGATAAATCAGAGCTGCGAATGAACCTAATTTGACAGGATGATGTGGTATGATCAGAGTTAAAAGTTAAACATGCTAAGGCTTGTATGGGAGGCCATGGTGGGTTGTGGTTTTTGCAGTCCCATACTTGCCACTACTAGGACCTGAGTTCTTGCCTCTTGAACCAAGACGGGCGTACAACCAAAGGGGGGCCTGTAAACCCCCCTCGACTAACTAACTTTCCTAGTAGATTCCATGAGTCACATAGTTTATGCATTCCATTCGACATATGCATTGAAAACATTTTCAAATAAGGAGGTGAAGGAGGTGCATTCATAACAGGTAGGTAAGCGTGGCCGAGAATAAGAGAGGCATGACCTCCTTAATCTTGAACCCTACGCACATATCTAGGGACCAGCTTCGGGACTCGACCCGTTACAGCGGCATCTTCCTAGTGTGTGACTTATGATCTCAGCGAAAGAAAGGTAAACGACGTGGTCAACCACTCTCTGCCGGTCTTCCAAGAAAGAGGGATTATAGCTTGGCACCAAGAATCGGTTGGTATGTGTGGGTAAAGTTGTATACCCCTGCAGGGTATTAATATTTTTGAAAAGCCGTATCCACGGTTATGGACGACTTGAGAATAAATTCTAAGATCATAGAGAACTTGAATCTAATCGTAAAACTTGGCAACTAAAGTATGCTTAAGGATGTTTCCTTAGGGATGGAGGGAGTGATCCTAGTTGGTAGTTTCAGCTGATAAAGATTTGGTGGATATCAAAGATGATCAAAGTTAGAGATATTGTTTCTCTTATCCCTTTTAAAATGTTCTGTTTAGTTGAGCTTCTTCTCCCTCTTGTTTTATAACCAAAATGGCTTTACGCAAAATAGCTCCACCATCCCATAAGTCTTGCTGAGTACACCATGTACTCACCCTTACTTTGTTGATACTTTTGCTACAGAGTAAGTGTTACCATATAAGAAGAGTTCTTTATGGCATCAACATCGACGAGTAGCTTGGGGTTCCCAGTGGGCAGCCTTGAATATATGGATTGGGACATCATCATTATGCTTCAGGCCTCTTAGACCATTTGTTAAGTTTGCTATACTTAATAGCATACTTTGCCTTCCGTTGCTTGATTTTTGTGATCAGTGACCTCTGCTTGTAATATTTTGGTTCATTGTTCAGTTATGAGCTTGCTGTAATAACTTTTGTGTCGTAGGGTCAATGTTGTGTTACCGATTCTATCACTATACGTTTTCAAGATCTAGGTTAGGCTTATGTTCAGATGAAGGTATGAAATATGTCTAGACCCTGATCCCGGGGGTGTCACATGCATGTTCCCGCTGGCTAAAGGTGATGGATGTATAGGCGCTTCCGTCTTAGGCAGGCGTTTCTATACACCGGCAAATGCGGTAGGAAACCCGCGACGCACACCCATCTGGAGGTGTTGGACTGGCACGCACTAGCTTTTCCTTTTCTTTTCTTTACCTTTTTTGTTTTCTCATTTCATATTTTTGTTGTTTCTTTGTGTTTCTTTTTGCGGTTTTCGGGTTTGAAATTTTAAAATATATGAATCCAAAAAATATGAACATTTTAAATTTAATTTTTTTTTCAAATTTGAATATTTTTTTTAAATTTAAACATTTTTCAAATTTGAACATTTTTGAACATGAACATTTTTCAAATATGATATTTTTCAAAAGTAATTTTTTCTTATATTTACTGATATTTGAACATTTCCTAAATATGAATATTTTTTAATATGGACATTTTTCAAATTTAAAAATTATTTGGGTATAAACATATTTTTAATTTGAACATTTTGAATCTGAATAAAAAGTTTACTAAAAAGAAAAGTAAAAATAAAATAAACATAAAAGTAAGAAAAAATAAAAAAAAAAGAGATTACCTATGCACCAAACTAGGCCAAGCTCATGCGGCATGCGAGGAGCGTGCGGCGCGGTGTCTAGCTGGATTCACCCATGGAGCATCTCTAACTAGCACGCGGCGCAGTCGCATATTTGGCACTCGCGCGCTATAGCGTGACGAAAAAGTTGACAAACGCCGCACAACTAACGCTAAAATCTTCACGCCCTAAACTCTATCCCTACCTACTCTGGCGCTGCTGTGTCCGAATCCGCACCGTCGCCGCTTTCAGCACTAGACCTGCGGCGCTCTGTTGCTCACCTTCCGTTGCCCCGCCGCCTCGGGAGCCGCCGCTGTGCCACCGCGTCAAATCGAGCCTCCGCGCCGCTTCAGTTTCCACCGCCAACCCTTGGCCGCCGCCGTGCCACCATGTCAAATCGAGCCTCCGCACGCACCAATGCTAGTACGCGAGCACCTCCGGCGCTCCATGAACACCACCACCGGTTGGACGCACGCGCGGTGTTCGAAAAATCGCGCGCAAGGTATGTAGACACCGTCGCCGCCACCCTTTTTAAAATAGGATTTGCGTCTTGATTAAATAGTAGTTAGATTGTATTTTTGTAGATGAGCTCTTCATACAATTCATCCGACGAAAATTTTGACCTCGAAAAAGAGGACAATTTATTCATACTCTTGGCTTTGTAGAGAATAAAAAGTCCAAGCACGATGGTTCCGTTTTTGGCCGAAAGAAGTTGTATTTTTCAGCGCCTGGTGATGCCCTACTTGGCACGCGCTGTAAAATACAGCCCCCCGTAAAGCTCAAACCACCTGTGCACGTTAAAACTTAGGCTTATGTTGAAAATTATCTTAGGCTCTTGTGCCTAAAAATTGCTGAAGACAACAATAGCGATATGGGCCGGACTTTGCATGAATTTTGGAGTAAACAACTTTGGGCCCTTGCCATTTCAAGACAATAATTAGACCCACGAATGGCCTTTTATGCTTCTTCAGCCTGTGGGCTATGCTAAAATGCGAGTGACTTCCCTTTTTCATTTTGTGCCCAAACGAGTGTGCAAATCTGAGCAACATAGCGGCCTAGTTCGCCCTCAGCAGTTTTGTCCGTGTGGAACTGGAGTAGAAGCACAGTTTCCAGCACGTGCCCACTTGCTGCTCGTATCAATGGGAGACATTTTTTTATGGCTGTATGACAAATCCATGAAAGGTGTGCCCGTCCAGCCATGCTGCTGATGATCATGATGCATGGAGCCCACAGACACACACCACACCAGAAGATAAGCTATTAATTAAATAAAAAGGAGCGTGACATGATATGCTGTCCTGCCATTGGTCCTACAGTCCAACCCGACAAGGCATCGTTGTCCAGACTTTGCCAAAGTGTCCAAGTTTAGTCCCGGTTTAACTAATAACTAATTCCGGAATAAGCTGTCGTTCTAGAAGGCCGCCATGGTGTAGGAGCAGTAGTGCAGTGGAGTAGATGGTAGACTTGTTCTTTTCCCCGATCCATGCAATACAGAACAATTGTTCTTGCGTGCTGTAAAATCCGAACAGTTTGACACGGACAACATGCTGGGTCGGCTGGCTGCTGTGGTGGAGTCGTGTGCCGCGGAATTTCCACTTGCTAAAGGGAGCCGCCGTATCTGACTTCTCCTCGCGCCGGTGATGTACTCCTAACAGCATTGACTTCGGTTGACATCGTAGGGCCTATCCAATCGGTCGGCCTCACCTCTCGCATCCGATTAGTCGACCTCCTCGAGAACCTCTCATCCATGGCATCGCCTCTTCCTCCGCCTCCGGGCTTCTCCGGAAAGCTTCGGCCCAGTTTTTTTTGGACTTTTCCGAAAAGTCGTTTTTCACCAGCTTCCTAGAAAAGCTGGTCTAAAAAATTTGCGAGGCTTTCAAAATAGTTAAGTCTAAACAAATTTAAAAGCCTCGCAAATTTTTAAACCGGCTTCCTCAGAAAGCTAGGGTAGGGCAACTTCTGAGAGAAACGCGGGGGATTGCCGACGAAGGGAGATCGAAACAGACAGCCGCCAGGAGAGGACGACAAGGTCGGAGGAGGCGCAGCCGATCATGGAGGCGCAGGCAATCAGGGAGGCAAAATCGGCGTCGGAGCACGCCGCACGTATGCCATGGCCCATCCGCTGACGAGGTTTCGACTCGTCAATGCTCATTGTTATGGACTTGGGTTTTGGAGAAGATGTGGATGCTGGAGATCGCAGAACGGTTAGCAAACAAGCAACGCGAGACACGAGGTTTACCCAGGTTCAGGCCCCCGGAGGGAAAACCCTACTCTTGCTTGTCTGCTCTTGATTACGGCGGAACCGAAGGTTACAGGGATGCGCAGATGCAATCAGGCGTGGAGGTGTGTATGTGAAACTATGAGTCGAGAGGTCTAGGTCGTGCCCTCCTGGCCTTTATATAGACTTAGGCAGGTCCCGGGCATAGACCTAGTCGGTTACAGGTTCTAGGGTTTTACCCCTTTGAATTTCCTATCTACTCTAGTCTTGCTCTCCAAGGATCCGAAGACGTCATTGGTCTTGGCCACCCGAAAGTCTTTATGGGCCGGCGTATATTTGCCATGGGCCTTCCTTGGGCTGGACCAGGTATGCTGAGATCATGTACCCACGGGGTATAACCATGTTAGTAGCCCCCGAGTGATCAGTTGAATCGTAGATTCGGCTGAGGACTCTTCAATCCTTCGGGTGCGACTATGTATTTCAATAGTTCATGTGTAGGGATTGTTGATGCGTGTGCCTGACTCACCCGATGGATCAGGGTCAGTTAACTGTCTTAGGACGAAACAACACGATCTTCTTCAGGCTCGAGTCCCTCAACTCAACTCGAACATATCTTGGCGTAATTCGACTCAGCCGAAGGACTTACAGGAGTGGAATTCCAGTGAATTTAATTGATATACCCAACGCGTCCGTCGGGATTTTTCATCGCGCCTGTTGGCATGGATTTTACTAGCGTAGCGCAATGCAGCGCTGCCAGCCATCGTGTGATATCTCAGAGGTCTTATCTTTATGTCGTAAACACAGCATCCGAATGTTTATCACCGCGGAGGTGTTTCGGGTGGCCAAGGAGAATGTTGCTCACTTAGCGTTTAGTTGGGACAGAGTTGCCGAAAAAGTTTGGCATGCTGATCCGAAGGATCACAGTCGAAGAATTCATAGGGTACGCGACCAGCGCTCCCTATGGGAGTAGCCCCCGAGTGTCTGCTCGAGTCGTAGACTCGAGCGGAGACTTTAATTCAGCTGTTATTCAGTATCAGGTCCGTAGGACACAAAAAAAATTCGGATGCTTAAATCCATCCTCCCTATGGGAGTAGCCCCCGAGTCCGTAGTGGAGTCGTAGACTCGACATAGGACTCGAAGAAATAGTTAAATGCTGAAACATGTTGTTCATCTTTTGGGTGCACGGCCAGCGCTCCTTATAGGAGTAGCCCCCGAGTAATTAGTCGAATCGTAGATTCGTGTGAGTACTCTTAGCTTTGAAGCCGAAGAAATTGTAGCTGGTGCTAGTGTAGCTTTTGATGATGTCAGTGCTGACGATCGATAACCTCAAGCGTCTGCTGCGCCAGAGATGACTTGACTGAACGAACGTGGGTCCCACTTTCTGACCTTGAATTGACCGGTCACGCGTGGCATGGAGATAATTACGGCGCATTGGACGGGCGTGTTGGCGACGTTACGTTCGCTATGGCGACACGCATGGCCAGATCCTGCCGTTGGCGTTAGGTCTTCTCGATGGACGGTTGTCGTGCATCGTCTTCGTCTTTATAATCATGGGGAAAACTTTTAGTTTGTTTTCACCGCAGCTATTCTTGTTTTCACTGCTTCCTTGTTCTCGGAGAGTTCTTGCGTGCGCTGGGATATCCTTTCACATTTCCTTCTTCCATCCTTCGCTCTCGCCGTCGGCGCCGCTGTACCGCGATGGGGAAGTCGAAGAAATCTTCATCTGCGGTTGGTACCAGCGCTGCTGGAGGGAAGAAGAGTGCCGCCGCTACCCGTGTCACCGACGGTGGCTGGCGGCGATCGGAGACGCGAGAGAGTGATCTCCGCAAGCTGCGCGAGCGGGGCCTGATCCCGCAGGATAGGGAGGCCGTCAAACTCCCAGGCAATGAGGTAATCCCCCGTCCCCCCGCTGGGTATCGGGTTATGTTCCTTGCCTTCGTTATTTGCGGATTTTCCTTCCCAGTCCACGACTTCCTTCGTGGACTGCTTTTTCTTTACGGTATCCAATTGCACCATCTTTCCCCCAATTCTCTTCTTCACATTGCTTGTTTCATCACTTTCTACGAGTGCTGGCTCGGAATCGAGCCGCACTTTGGCCTCTTCCGAAAACTCTATTCCATGAAGAGGCAATCTGGTTCGGATGGTGTTTATCCCATTGGGGGTTGCATCATCTCCCTCAAAGCCAATCTTCTTTTCTTTTCTTTTTCCATGTCCGAATCTGTCCAAGATCAAGTGAGGCGATGGTTTTATATTCGCGACTCCACAGTGGCTGGGCAGCATTTTGGTCTTGCTCCTTTCGACCCCTCGCAAATAATCGAGCCGAAGAGGTCCTGGAAAAACTAGATCTTGGATGGCAAGGTAGCGGAGATAGAGGCTCTCTATCGTCGAGTGGAGGATCTCCAGTTGATTTCGGAGAAGGAAGTGAACGGTGTGGATATTATCCGCACATTTCTTGAGCGTCGAGTGCAACCACTCCAGGCTAGGGTGCACCCGATGTTTCTTTATGCTGGCCGCCGCGATCCGACGAGGGTTTCAGCTGAGAAATTCTCCCAGGGAGATCTCGACAGGGCCCTTCGTTCACTGCTGAAGTTCAAGGCTAGAGAGGATATCCCGGGGAAGTCGCTGACTCCTCCGTTTTCTTCTGCGCTTGCTGTTCCACAGGTGTAGATTCATGCGCGTAGCGCTATTTTCGACTGCATTGTACTTGCGTTGGTTTGCTAACAAATTTTATTCTCTTGTGAAGAGCTTCAAAGTGCCAGGCATGTCGCCTCCATTACCCGAAGTGTTTCCGGATGCTCCAGATAATGATGTGGTGGATTCCATGTCCGAGCTGCCGTCGGCGAGGTCTCCGACTGAAGAGGCCAACGAGTCGAGCGAGGACCACACTCGCAAACGATCACGGAGCTCCAGCGAGTCTTCGGATGCCTCGACCCCTCCGACTCCTAGGAACCCTCTTTGTCTTGAGCGTCACAGTGATGGGCATGGAGGCTCTTCCTCTCCTATTCCTGCTCGTCCCGTGCGGGCTGTAGCGCCGCACCCACCAGCGAAGCGGAAGAAGGAAGAAAAGAAGGAAGAGAAGAAGGAAGAGAAGAAAGAGGAGAAGAGAGTCCGAAGGACCCCTCTTGTCTTCAACCTGAGCGAGCTTGACTCGTGAGTTTCTTCTGCACTGCGTTTTCTTTACTGTTTACTTTGTACTTGTGCTAATTTGTCCTTGTGCAGGCACTCTTCCAACGACTCCTCCAGCGATGGTTCTCTGGAGATGATGGGGGAGTCGAAAGTTGCGTCTCCTCCTCCTCAGACGGTGGCTATCTCGGAAGGCGCTGCGCCGGGCCCTTCTCCGCAGGAGATTCAGGTGGTTGCGCCTCAGAAGGCTGCGAGCGGGCCTTCGGAGTCGCCATCGGATCATGTAAGTAGTTATGTCTCCTTCCATGGGGAGAGCCCCCGAGCATCTGTAAAAGAGTTTTCTTGTTTTGTTCTTCCTTCGAGTCTCGGGGGGAGCCCCCGAGCGTTTTCGTGTGTGTATTTTTCTTCTGTTCTTTTCTGTTGGGCGTAGCCCACGAGTCCTTTTCATGACTAGTAGGTCTTCTTCCTGCAGCCTTTTGTGCAGGATGCCAAACGACTGGTGCAGGAGCACCTGGTGCTGGAGGCCAGCCTCAAACAGCTTCGAGGTACTTTTATGCCTTGATGTTTGCTTTTTCTTGTATTCTTGTTCTGTTATCTGACGCTTGTATTATTTGAATGCAGAGGAGCACAACACCTCCCTTCGCGAGATTGATGCTCTCAAAAAGAGCCTTGGTCAAGCGGAGAAGAAGGCCGAGGTCGCCATTGGTGCGAAAGAGTGCCTTGAGCTGGAGCTGGCTACTGTGGCCAAGGCTAAGGAGCGCCTTCAGCGGGAGGCCATGGACCGCGAGGAGCAGCTTGCCACTGTTGCGACTACGCGTGAAAGGGAGGTGGCTGGCAAGCTCATGGCGGCTGCCAAAGCTGTTTCGGGTGAGTATCTTCACTTGCGTATTTTTTGGTTTTGTTGTCTTTCTGCTGCGGTGCTTTCGCTCATTTCTTCTCTTTATTGTCTCAGATGCCGCGAGCATCGAGTTTGACCGCAGTGCTCTGGAGCACGGGAGTGCTCTGGAGCACGGGAGTGCTCTGGATGATGCTACTGCAGTGGTCGAAGATCGCTGCAGCACCGTCGTCAACTCGCTCGCCAAGGCCAAGGAGGTCCTTGGACGCTTCTACAAGGAGCTTGTCCCCAAGGGCACGGCCCTTGATGATGTTGACGCTCTGGCGGAGGCATTGTCAGCCGAAGCACCTGCGACGTACAAGCGCAAGAAGAAGGGCATCAGCGCATCCGTCGGGCTGGCAATGGCTTTGGCGGCTGGAGCGGAGCTAGATCTTCCCCAGATCACCTCCCGGATGCCGATGACTGCGGATGGATCCGAGGTAGCCTTCGCTACCTATTCTACTCACTATAAGCGATATGGGCCAAAGCTGATTGATCTGCTGGCCAAGTACGCGCTACGGCAGCAGGAGGAAGCCAAGGCGAGGCAATCCGGCTCCGAGGCTACTCAGGGTGCCGCATCTTAGGCGTTGTAGCTGTAGGATAGTTGTAGTCTCTTTTGTTGTAATTATGTTGATGAACAAATCCTTGTGCCACGTAGTGGCTTTTGATGCACTTAATGAATTTGTTGAGTTGTGTGCTTCTTCGTCTGAGTGTTCATGTCTTTGCCTTTCTGCTGATCTAGGGTCCTTCGGGTGCTGATCCCGTTGAAACCTCGCCTGCCGCGCGGCTGCGACCCTCCTTGGAGGATTCATCACAGCTTGCTTTTCTTCGAGACCGCGTTCGTAGTCTCGAGAAGGAGTTGCTTGGGGTGCGTGGCCATGCCGACGTTTGGAAGTCCAAGGCGGATCGCGGTGCGGCCAGAGAGGAGTACTTGATGGTGTTATTGCTTCGACTATCTGAGCAGCTTCAATGTAAGTTTTTTTTCGAGCTGCTGCTCATTTCTTCGGATGCGCCTGCTGGCCTTGCATCTTACTTTGGTGCGAGTATCGCAAGTGCTAACCTTGCTCCAAGGGAGGAGAAGGAGCGTGTTGCTGTTCGGGTCAATTGCTTGACTCAACAGGACATGGAAGCCGGCGGGTTCTTCTGGATGGATCGTGACCGTGCCATGGTTCTGGCAACGGTGCAGGATCGCGTTCACCAAGTATCGCGGGTGCTTCGTCAAGTGCAGACTTCACTCGCGTCGGTTCTGCATGTGATGTTTCCACTGGATGCTGCACCAACAACCCTTTCTGGTCTTCTGTCGAAGTTTCGGAACGTGAATCGTGTCCAGGAATTGGTGAGGCAGCAGCTCATCACAGGGGTGAAGGCTGCGCTGTCCCTTGTTAGGCTGCACCGTCCTGATGTAGATCTGTCACAGAAGGGCCGGGCCACCCCCTCGACCAGATGGTGGTGTGTGGGATATGTGTCCGCATTACGCGGCTGTGAGACAGTATGCCGAAGAGATCGTAGATCTATTTGAGCAGCGCGCTCAGGTTTTTCTTCAGAATAGGTAGTACCTGTAAAAGAGGTAGATGTAAAATTTGTATATTTTTGACTGGGCATGTTGTGCCCTTTGTTATAAAGGTTTGGTTGTTGTTTGAGCACGCAGTGCTTTGTTTGCGTACATGTCCTTTTCGTTAGCCTGACGTGGTCAGCTACTCAGGTGTACACGTGTTATCCTCAGTCGATGAAATCGTGAGGTGGGGCGAGCCCCCGAGTGCGTTTGTAGCATGAAGTAAAGGTGCGAATAGCGAAACGAAATTTTGGGGTGAGACACTTAACTTTATTTATATCGTAATGGAGGAAGTACATTGTTCGGCTGAGTAGCCTTGGCTGAAAAGCCTAATTGAAAGTAAAGGGGTAGGTAGCTAGGGGTAGAATCGTCGCAGCTGTGCAACGTTCCATGGGTTGGAGTATGCGACTCTAGACTCCACGTGCTTGAGGCGATAGGCGCCACCTGGGATGACTTCGGTGACGATGTAGGGTCCTTCCCATGGTGACTCGAATTTCTTCGGTCGCTCTTGCTTGAGTCGCAAGACGAGGTCTCCTTCGACGAAGGACCTTGGACGCGGCCGTCGGCTGTGGTAGTTGCGGAGACTCTGCTGGTACATCGCTGATCGAGCTGCTGCTATGTCTCGTGCCTCGTCAAGTGTGTCGACGGCGTCTTCGAGTGCAGCCGTGGATTTGGCTTCGCTGTAAGCGATGACCCGGGGGGCCTGGTGGCGTACTTCGGCTGGTATCACGGCTTTGGCTCCGTGCACCATGAAGAATGGCGTGTAGCCCGTGGAGCTGTTTGGCGTGGTACGCAAGCTCCATAGGACAGATGGTAGCTCTTTCGTCCAGGCTCCAGCTTTTCTCTCGAGTGGGCTCATGAGGCGCTTCTTGATGCCAGTGCCGATTAGGCCATTGGCCTTTTCCACCTGCCCGTTCGTTTGCGGTTGTGCCACCAAGGCGTATGTGATGTTAATTCCGAGGCCTTCGCAGAAGTCTTGAAATTCTTTGGAGATGAAGTTCGATCCATTGTCGGTGATGATGCTATGCGGTACGCCGAACCTGTAGACAATGGATACAAAGAACTTGACGGCAGTCTTGCCCTTTTGGTTAGTGATCGGCATGGCCTCGATCCACTTGGTGAATTTGTCGACTGCGACCAGGAGGTAGACGTGCCCCCCTTTCGAGGACCTTGGCAGTTTGCCGATCATGTCGAGGCCCCATTAAGCAAAGAGCCATGCGATAGGTATGGGCCTGAGCTCTGACCCGGGTGCGTGTGGTTTGACGGCGAACCTTTGGCACCCCTTGCATCTTCGGACGATGTCCTTTGCGTTGCTCATGGTCGTTGGCCAGTAGAATCCAGCTCGTAGAGCTTTGGCGACAAGGGAGCGGCTGCCTGCGTGATGGCCGCAGATGCCCTCGTGGATGTCTTGGAGGATGGTTTTCCCGTCACTGATGGTGACGCACCTTTGTAGTATACCCGTAATGCTGCGCTTGCACAGCTCGCCATTAATGATGGTAAAGCTTTTGACCGGCGAGATATGCGCCGGGCATCCGTCAGGCTTTCAAGCAGTTCTCCGTCTGTTAAGAACTGGAGGTACGGTCGCGTCCAGGTTTCTTCGACTGCCATGACCTGCATTAGGTTGACCATAGAGACCTCTGTGTCTAGTTTCTCGGGTCCTTCATGACCTTCGGGTAGCGTAGCCCCCGAGTGTTCTGCTTCTTCGGATGATCCCTTGGGGAATTTTCGCTTCATGGATGGCACGCAGATCTGTTCGAGGAACACACCTGGTGGCACCTTTGCGCAGGTGGAGCCGATGTTGGCGAGTCTGTCGGCCTCCTCGTTGCTTTCTCTTCCAACGTGCCGAAGCTCGCAGCCGTCGAATTCTCCTTCGAGTGCGTTGTAGAGTGCGCGGTACACGATCATGTTTTTGGCGTGTGCGTCGCACTCGTTCATCGTCTGCTGGACGACGAGGTTGGAGTCACCGTAGATGACCAGGCGCGTTGCGCCGCATATCTTTGCCATACTCATGCCGTGGATGAGGGCTTCGTATTCGGCCTCATTGTTAGAAGCTCGGATTTTCATCCGAAGGACGTACTTCATCTTGTCGCCCTGCGGGGAGGTCAGTATGACCCCGGCTCCTGCTCCAGCTTTACGCTTGGAGCCGTCGAAGTGCATCGTCTATGACTGCGACATGTCTGGGGTGTCTAGCAGCTGCAGCTCCATCCAGTGTACAAGGAAGTCCGGGAGGACTTGAGACTTGATTGCGAGTCGCTTCTCGTAAACAATGTCTAGGGGTGACAGCTCGATGCCCCATAGGGCCACGCGTCCTGTGGCCTCTGGGTTATTCAGGATGCTATTCAGGGGTCCCTCATTGACGACCATCACCTGGTGCTCCTGGAAGTAATGACTCAACCGACAAGCCGTCATGAACACGCCGTAGACGAGTTTTTGGTAGTGAGGGTACCTCTGTTTTGTTACGCCAAGACTCGCCGAGGTAGTAAATTGGGCGTTGGACCCCATAGGTCTTGCCTTCTTCGGTCGCCGACCACTAGCACGATCGACTACCTGGTGTGTGGCTGCTATGTACAGCAGTAAGGGCTCGCGCTCCTTTGGCGTGACCAAAACGGGCGAGGTGGAGAGCAGTCGCTTTAGATCTTCGAATGCATCATCCGCTTCGGCCCACTCAATTTATCTGCCTTGGCGGTACCGGTAGAATGGCAGGGCTTTCTCGCCCATGCGGCTGATGAATCTGCTCAATGCTGCTATTCGTCCTGCGAGCTGCTGGACGCCCTTGAGATTCTTCGGCTTCTCCATGGTCATGATGGCTTTGATTTTCTTTGGGTTCGCCTCGATCCCTCGCTGGGAGATGAAGTAGCCGAGCAGCTGACCCGATGGGACGCCGAAGGCACACTTTTCGGGATTGAGCTTTATCCTGTAGCGATCGAGGTTATCGAACGTCTCACGGAGATCGTCGATGAGCGTTCTCGCCTCCCTTGTTTTGATGACTATGTCGTCGACATAGACTTGGACATTGCGACCGATCTGGTCCTTCAGGCATGACTGCATGCATAGCTGGTACATGGCACCTGCATTCTTTAGCCCGAAGGGCATTGTGTTGTAGCAGAATACTCCGAACGGTGTGATAAATGCCGTTTTCTCTTGATCTTCGACCTTGAGTCGAATCTGGTTGTAGCCTGAGTAGGCATCAAGGAAGGAGAGTTTCTCGCATCCTGCAGTCGAATCGATGATCTGGTCGATCCGAGGAAGAGGGAAGTGGTCCTTTGGGCAGTGCTTGTTCAGCGACGTGAAGTCCACGTACATCCGCAGGATATCCATGTCCTTCTTGGGGACCATCACTGTATTTGCGAGCCACTCACTTTCTTTGATCTCCCTGATGAAGTCTGCAGCGAGTAGCCTGTTGATTTCCATCCCGATAGCTTCGGCCCGTGGCTCGGACAGTCTCCGGATGGACTGCTTGACGGGATTGGTGTCTGGAAAGACGTTGAGTGCGTGCTCGGCGAATTCCCTGGGAACTCCTGGCATGTCCGCAGGACACCAGGCGAAGATTTCCCAGTGCTCACAGAGGAATTCGACGAGCGCGCTTTCCTATGCGGGGCTGAGGTCGTTGGCGATCAGGGCCGTCTTGGAGGCATCCGTCGGATGGACCTGCACCTTCTTTGTGTTGACTATGGAGTCGAAAGACATGTCAGGTGCGTTTTGTCGTGCGACTGGGGGGCCCCATTGTCCGTCACCTCGCAGAGCTTTACGAGCTCATCCTGCATGCCGAATGACTGGGAGATTATGTTGAAGTCCCTGTCGCATTGGTCCGATCAGGTGAAGCTCCCGTGGACTGTGATGAAGCCCCTTGGTCCTGGCATCTTGAGTAGCAGGTATGCGTAATGTGGGACAACCAAGAACCTTGCGAATGCTACACGCCCGAGGATGGTGTGGTATTGTGATGGCCAGTCCACCACTTCGAATTCGAGCCGCTCGAGTCGAAAGTTGTCCGGTTTGCCGAAGATGACGTCGAGCCATATTTTGCCTAGGGGGAATATGCCCTTTCCTGGGACGATGCCATGGAACGCCAGGTTCGATCGCTCCAGTGCTGCATCGGGATCTGCATTGCTGCTAGAGTGCTTGCGAACATCAGTTGATGCCGCCGCCATCCATGAAGAGCGGCTCATCTCGAAACCTCCGATCTGCCAAAGCACTGTGGCAGCATGACCTGGGCAAGGGATCTGGCAAGGATGATCCGAACGACTGAACGTGATGCAGGACTCCGATCCGCTGAGGTACTCAGGGATGGCAGGTGGAGTTGTCACAGCCAGGTTTATCTGACGGGTGATTTTCTTCTGCACCCTATTCGTGGGGCGCCCCTTCTGGATCATCAGTGCTCCTTTCGGTGGGGGATACCCGTTTCCAGCGTTTTTCTGTGCTGGTGCAACTGGTTGGTTCGGGCCTCCTACAGGTGGCGGTGGAGGAGCTCCATGCGCTATCTCACCTGGTGCGGGTGCGTTCCCGAATCCAGGAAGTGGAGCTTCCTGCCTCATCTGGACCATGCTTTCGCTGAGCTTCTGGAACTCGCGGCAGTCCTTGAGCATGTGGCTTGCCTTCTTCTTGCCATCCTTCTTGTCGATGTAGAAGTGAATGGTGCATGGACCCGAAAGTTTTTCGTATGCTGAGGGTCCGTTATCATGATAGCGGCGCTGCCACGACTGTGATGGGCGTCCTCCATCGCGGAAGTTTCCTCCGCGGTATCCTCCGCTGTTGCGGTTACGCTATTGCGCGATCGGCGAGCCGGGCCGTGACAAGTCGGGTCCATCGCGATCGTCAGAGACGCGATCTTCTCTTGTTACGCTCTCGCCGGCCGTAGTCGTCCTCTTCCTCCGAGTGCGCCCGGTGGACGGAATCTTCGCCGTCAGCCCACCTGTTGGCGATGTCCATGAGGTGGTCGAGTGTCTTGGGCTTGACGCGCCCAAGTTCCTCCTTGAAGTCCTGGTGCTTGACGCCGTCCTTGAAGGCGTCGAGGGCCCTCTCTTGGGAGATGTGCGCTGTGGAGTTCTTGGTGTTGGACCAGCGTAGTATGTACGAGCGAATGGATTCGCCCGTTCGTTGAGTGCAGGCCCGCAACTCCTCGATTGAGGCGGGCCTCTTGCTGGTGCCTTTGAAGTTTCGGATGAAGCTGAAAGCTAGCTCCTCCCAGCTTCGGATGGAACCTGAAGATAGGCTGCTAAGCCAGATCCGGTTGCACTGTCTACCGCAATGAAGGCATTGCATGGCGGTTTCCTTGTTTCCGCCGTGCAATTTGATGGATGACAGGTGGTCGCTGAGCCATGCCTTTGGGTCTTGTGTGCCGTCGAACTTTGGAGTATCCGAAGGAAGCTTGAAATTTTGCGGCATCCGTGTCCGTCGGACAGATCTGCTGAAGCACCGGGCTCCGCAGAGTTTTCCTTCGTCTTTGTCCATCTCGGATTCAGACGAGCATGCGCGCTTAGCTCGTGCTTTGTCGATTTTGCGATGTGTTAGCGCGTCTCTGGCGTTGTAATCGCGGCTGCGATGACGCGAGCTCTTGTGCCTTCGAGGAAGGTCATGGTCCTCTTCTTCGGATGAAGGAGTGGGGCTGCGGTTGAACCTGACCGTAGCTTTCTTTTTCAGCTCCGTAGGAGTTTCTTGATGGAGCTCATGTCCGACGAGTCCGAGTCCGGTGAGTGCGGACTTGTGCATGGATCTCTTTGGGTCCCCCTCCGGAGGTGGGTGGGCCGCGAGGTACGCAGTGGCTGCTATGATCGCATCTTGCGGTGTCTTCGGGATGATGTTGCCGTCGGCATCCATCTCCATGAAGGATGCGCTGAGGGTTCGGGTCACCTCACGACGCTCCTTGGGGTCCATGTTCTCCGTTCCGGAGCGGTGCTTGTTGCCGTGGTTGCCGTTTGAGCTAGAGCCGATGCCCATGGCGGAGAGCGCAGCTCGTCGCGCGCTGGACTCCGAGGATGCTTGCTTGCGTTTGTTGAGAACCTCTTGCATCTTGACCTGCTTCTTGTGCTCCTCGATCAGGAGCAGATGGTAGGCCATCAGCAGATCCCGTGAGGAGTCTGCAGGCAGGACTATGCTGCCTGCCACGGCGGTGCGTGCCTGGGCCCATCCTTCTTTGCTAAGGCGGATGACATGGCCATTGTTGTCCCCTTCGGGTGGGGGGTCTGGCTTCTTCTGTTCCCGCTATTTCGATCTAGCGGGTTAGGTGTCGGGTTGGGCGACGGGTTGGGTGTTTGCTGCTCCACGTCGCCTTGGATGACTACGGCGCATTGGTAGCGCTCGTAGATTGGTCTGCTGCTGCCGTAGCTTTCAGATCCAGAACCGTAGGTCCCTTCATTCGATGGCGGATCGCACAGATCGGAGTTGCAGCTGCTGCTGTCGTAGGACTCATCTGTTTATGATGTTGTGCGTAGCACAGGGTTTGGGGCCCATGAAGCGGGCCTGATTGATGGTAAGGACACCCGCTCGGGGAGGTGGAGGGTGCCAGTTTGCCCCACCTGGAAGCAGAAGCTCCCAAACAGGATCTCGAGTCCGTCGCCTACGGGCTCGAAGTCCTTCATGGTGGCCGGTGAGTGGGCGGTGAAGTCGAAAGCGCCGAAGAGGAGGTGACTCTCTGTCGCCGCAGAGTTATAGATCGTTCGGGTTGGGACCGTCACGATCGCACAATCAGCGTCCCCAGTTCCCACAGACAGCGCCAATTGACGAGGTTTCGACTCGTCAATCCCCATTGTTATGGACTTAGGTTTTGGAGAAGATGGGGATGCTAGAGATCGCGGAACGGTTAGCAAACAAGCAACGCGGGACACGAGGTTTACCCAGGTTCAGGCCCCCGGAGGGAAAACCCTACTCCTGCTTGTCTGCTCTTGATTACGGCGGAACAGAAGGTTACAGGGGTGCGCAGATGCAATCTGGCGTGGAGGTGTGTATGCGAAAGTATGAGTCGAGAGGTCTAGGTCGTGCCCTCCTGGCCTTTATATAGACTTAGGCAGGTCCCGGGAATAGACCTAGTCGGTTACAGGTTCTAGGCATTTACCCCTTCGAATTTCCTATCTACTCTAGTCTTGCTCTCCAAGGATCCGAAGGCGTCATGGGCCTTGGCCACCCGAAAGTCTTCATGGGCCGGCGTATATTTTCCGTGGGCCTTCCTTGGGCTGGACCAGGTATGCTAAGATCATGTACCCGTGGGGTATAACCATGTCATCCGCCGCCTCTCATCCTGCGCAATACAATGCATCGTGGGAAATCCAACTAAGCATCGGATCTCCGGTCGGGTTCTCGCCGATCTCGCTGGCCATGTTCCAGGTGAGCCAAGTGAATCCGCACCAGAGGTTCCCGTCCTCCCCCGAGTTCGACGGCGGGTTCAACCCGAATGTTCTCTTCTCCTGCCCTGCACCTCGCCCTCCGGCCTTCAACGTCGACATCAACGTCCCTGATACCTTCAATCCGGATTACGGATGTAGTATAGCTCTTTTTCCCTAGTAGACCTAGGTTATCGAATCCTCGGAAAACCAAAAGCGTAGTAAGGTTACTTTAACGGACCTTCGAGAGTTTTAGAATTATTTTTGTATTTTACCGGACCAAAAGTTTGCAATATTTTGTTGTTGTCGATGATGGAGAGAGAGGGCCTGGGGCTTTCGGTTTCACCAGTAGCTGTGCAAAACATCTGATGGGAATAAAAGATAATAATAAAGTATGCATGTAATTGTTAGAGCAAGATAATTATATGTGGGCAGTGCATCCGTAATTGCTATTGCCTCCACAACCGCTTATAGCAATAACCTACTAGTCTCATTCATAAAAGAAAGAGAACTAATGATATGCATAGTGATGTCACCGTTAATCCCAAGTAAATCCCTCACATACAGCCGTACTACCCCTTTTGTCACTGGGTTCCCATCCTGCAGATTAGTCATTACTCACACTCCCTATACCTGGATCAATCCTTGGGGTCTGGGTATCTGACAAGTCCTTAGATTGAGGCAAGAGAGGGTACAATAATCATCATGTCATACAAACTAATACATGATCTCATCTATGATAAATAACATGCACAAAAGCTACATGGCTAGGCCGAAGCCCTTAGCCCAAGGAGAATTACTCACACATAGAGATGAAATCAACAATCATAAACATTGTAATGGAAATCATGTGATTGATAATAATAGTCTTACAATATCGCCAATCGAATATGAGATCTACTATTACAAGTGGAGGAATATGGCTATGGTGGTGGAGAAGGGTTTGGAGATTAGATCTAGATCTATTCCTCCGGTGTGGTGGCTTCTGGTGGCAGGGAGGCGGAAGAAAGAGTCGAGGGCCGTTTTCTCGTCGCCCGAGGCCTCTTTATATAGGGTGAAAGGATACAGATGACGCCTAGAGGGGGGGGGTGAATAGGCGGTTTAAAACTTTTCTGAGAGTGTCTCAACAAAGGCAAAATTAAACAAGCGTTTACTTTGTCAAGGACAAAACCTAGAACAACTAGGGTTCACCTATGTGCACCAACAACTTATGCTAAGCAAGACAAGTAACTATGTGATAGCAAGATATAGACTTCAAGCACGAAGGCTATCACAAAGTAATGTGCATAAGTAAGAGCTCGGGTATAGAGATAACCGAGGCACGCGGAGACGATGATATTTTACCGAGTTCCTCCCAACATGGAGTACGTATCGTTTGGAAAGGGGTGGTATCAAACCACCAACGCCATAAAAGGCCTCCCTTTTTCTCTTGTGAATCTCACCCCAACGGGATCGATCCACACTTCCACTATGGTGCACTTGTCAGTGGCAATCCGGAACCTCTCACAAGGTTGGGGCACTTCTCCACAACTCAATTGGAGGATCCCAACAAACAAGCTTGGGGAAATCTCCACAACTTAATTGGAGGCACCAAGTAATCCAAAGACCTGCAAAACCACCAAACCGTCTAGGGTTCCAAGAACCCAAGAGTAAATAGCTTATCGCCTTTCACTCAATCGAATCCTCACCGAGAACTCAAACTGATGCACCAAATGCAATGGCAAGAACACAAGAAGTGCTCAAATCCTTCTCTCCCAAATTCCACTAAAGCTACAAAAGCTTGTGGGGGAATAATAGAGGAAGAACAATAGAGGAAATCCACAAAAGACTCCAAGTTCTAGATCCCGAGATGTTCCCCTCACTTAGAGGAGAGATTGATTGGTGGAGTTGTAGATCTAGATACCCTCTCTCTTTTCCCTCAAGAAGATGCAAGAATCATTGTAGGGATTGAGAGATAGCAAGCTTCAAGAGTTCAACAATGGTGGGGGAAAAATTGCAAGAGAGATAGGGGACCATTGGGGAAGAAGGGCCCTTTAAATAGGTCCCTAGAATCCAACCGTTAGGCCATGGAATCTCCCTGTCCGGAGTCTCCGGACTGGGGCTGGAGTCTTTGGTGTACCTAGGCCAAACGGAGACAATCTGGAGGACATACTGGTGATGACCCACAAGTATAGGGGGTGTATCATAGTACTTTCGATAAATAGGAGTGTCGATCCCAACAGGAGCAGAAGGTGTTGAACAGTGGTATGGAGCAGGAAATCCCTATGAATACTTAGCAAACGGAATTTTAGTGGTTTTCTGACAAGGAAACAAAACAAGGATCAAGTAACAAAGGTAACGAACAAACGGAGCAAGTGGCCTAATCCTTTCTTAGCAAAGGACAAGCCGGTGGAAATACTTATAAGGACCAAACGTTCTCGAGGACACATGGGAATTCTGTCAAGTGCTTTCGCTTCAAATAGCTGAGTATTCTTATTTGGTGTTTGTAAGTGTTGTGTGGGTGAATCTGTGCTAACATACCACCCTTCCTAGGACTAATACATAATTGTGATTAAACCCCTTGCAAACATCCGTAACTATAGGAAAGTAATTAAGATATAAATCTAACCACAGCCTTAAACTCTGAGATCCTACACTCCCTTGTGCAAAGGTGTCCTAATGGGGGTTCAGGTTTCTGTCACTCCGTCAACCCCACAATTAGTAGCCAAATACACAATGCATCCCCCTAGGCCCATAAATGGTGAAGTTTCATGTAGTCGACATTCACGTGACACCACTAGAAGAATAGCACCACAACTTAAATACTAAACCATTAAATAATATCTCATCACAGATTCACTACTAATAACATGACTTCTCCCATGTCCTCAAGAACTAGACGAACTACTCACAAGACATCATATGGATCAAGATCAAAGATGATATGATAATGGATAACAATTTCAACATAAACAATAATCCAATGGTTTCACTCACAAGCATCAACTACAATAGTAATTAACAACGGGAAAGTTTCCCATAAGAACTAAAGCAATGTCCAACACAATTGTTACAGCAGGACGGAGTGGTGATGATGGTGCTGGTGGAGATGATGGTGTGGATGATGATGATGATCCCGATGAAGCCTAGCTTGATGATGGTGTTGACGGTGATGGTCTCCCCTCTCCGAGAAGGAATACCCCTGACAGAAATCTGTCTGTCGGAGAGATCTTTCTCTCTCGGTGTTTTCCGCCCCCAAAGGCTGCGGCAATCTATCTGTGGTTGCTCCCCGAGACTTAGGGTTTCATAGGGAAGATATAGGTGAAGGGGCAGAGTCGGAGGCCGGGCAGGTGGGCCACACCTGCCCCGCGGGGTCAGGTGGGCCCGCGCCTAGGGGGTGTGGGCCCCCTGAGGTCCCTCTTCGCTCCTCCTTTTGGCTTCCTTCGTCTTCTGATAAAATAATAGGTTTCCATATTTTTCTGGTATTTGTCTGATCTTTGCGAAATTGCACCGAAACGCCTTATTTTCCATCAGAATCCAGACTCCGGCAGTCCATCCTCCAGGAATCATCCAACATGCATAAACAGATGAAAAAGCCATAAGTAATACCTCATAATAAGACAAACATCAATGAGTAGAGGTAAATTATGATATAGAAAGGTGATGCAAATTGAGCGTATCAACTCCCCCAAGCTTAGACTTCGCTTGTCCCCAAGCGAATACTGAGCTCAGTAAACATGTCTACAGGTTTATGGAGTGAAGTGTCAATAAAATAATACGAACAAGAAGCATCACACTTACCGTTGCACAACTCATAGAAGAAAGCAACTCACCATTATATAACTTAGCTTGCAATTAAGTACATCAGTCACAATAGATATGCATAAAGATAAATCATAATTGGAATTGGCAAACTTGTTCTTGGTCAGAGAACACCTGGCAAACAGTTTCACAAAATCTTTTTGTAGAAGTTTCAAAACAGGAGCACTCTTTGCTCAAAAAGGTTTTTTTCACAAGTGAAGGCTTTCAAAGTAATACTCAATAGATAAGAGTTTTGTGAAAAAAAGGAAGATGAAGAACATGACTGAATAAATCACCATATGAATGCTTGAAACACAACAACTCAAATGCTTGTTGGAGATATAGAGGAAGTAGGTTTACTGACTCAACTGGCAACTAGGAGAGAGGTCCCTTCTTAGAGCGTAGCAGGGATTACAAGTCATAAAGAGCTTCCAAAAGATTCTGGTACTTACTAGCTTTGAGCCCTCATTGCCCCTATCATAAGCATCTTGAGATGATTAAGGTTAAAGTGAACAAAGATGGAGTATATGCTTGATGAAATATAAGTTGGCAATCTCATGTCCCTTGAATATGAGGGCCACTCCTCATGCATACTCAACTTTGGGCACAGGTAAGTTCTTGTCATTGTAAGTATTTGCATATCATTGAGAACCGCCAACGGGGTACCCCTTGCACATGGTACAGGAGCTTTCCCATAACCAAAATGACAAGGCAAGCAGATAGTGAGCATCTCAGCAATCTTTTTATTTACCATATGCATAGCTTTTTATTGAGGATGCTTCATAGATGACTCACTATGGTGATGCTGCAAGTTTCCACCATGATTAAGCATGGATTAGGCTAGCGGCCCAGGCATTTCTCTAACACAGGATACAAACTCCATGGACTTACAAGTTCCCTCTTTATTTCACACCGGTGACATCCATAGACAAAAGAGCACGATATCAACTGTGTACAGAGTACAAGTGCAATGTTGAAAATGTTACCCGTGATAGCACGGTTCTGCTAATTCCAATGTATAGATGCAAGAATATACAACTTAGATTTTCACAATGGTTCAAGTCTATTAGGGGCAAAGAAATAAAGTGTTCCATCAAGTTCGCGGGAGCTTTACTAACTAGTTTTCACATAACAAAATACTTTTTAATTCGAAAGGTAGATGAAGGTTGAGAATTTGCTTGGAATAGCAACAGCTACTAGGTAGATATGGTGGACACAAGTGGCAAATGTTTTTGGTTCAAAGGGTTTTGGAAACATGAGAAGTATGCCTTCTCAAAACAGGTTTTTGGCTAGCAAGGCTGGGTAGCAAGCAAGAGAGTTGAAAGAAACAACAAACATACAAGTAATAAAGCTAAATATGCAATCTTCCTTGAAGACACAAAAGAATCTTAAATATAGAATACTAAGCTTATGAGCCAACAAGAAAGAAAACAAATTATACAAAATACCTGTAAGCTTTTTCTTTCTTTTTCTCTTTCATAGTGATGCTATTAACCAGAACACGGTTTGCCAAAACCAATTTAGATCCACTTGATGATCCCAAAGTGGTGCCAATACTGATCAACAAGATCCATCATATAATAGATATTGCAAACTAAAATAAGAAGTGCAAAAAGTAAAAGATGAGACTTCTCATTAATATTCAATAAAGGCACTCGCATCAAGGGATACAAAGATAATCAACTAAAGGAGAGATACTTCCACATGCAAACCAAACTATAAGATAACCCCTTTACCATAGATATGAATCCACTAAAAAGGTAAAAGATAAAAGATAATGGTGGTGATACCGTGGCACTCCCCCAAGCTTGGAACAATCCAAGGGGATGCCAACCCTGATGATGAATTACTCCCTTGGTGGTGGTGGTGTTCTCTTGTCATCATCAAACTTCCAAGGCAATGGTTCCCCATCCAAAAAGGATGTCCTTGTCTCCGCAATCCTGTAACTAGCAGTAGAGCTTATGCGATCAAATCTAGCCTCATACTCACAGTTTTGGTTCTGTATGTCATAGAGCTGTGCGTGCAATTGGTTGGTGGTCTGACGAAGGGAAAATATCTCTTCTCGGAGTTCAGCTACTTCTCCCTCGTGCTTGGTGATGAGTTCTGAACTTATATTGTGAATAACATCCATTTCGTGTTCTGCCATCTTCTTGTACCTGAAAAGTTCCTGTTCCAATGCTTCCATCCTGTCTTCCAGACTGCCCTATCCTTTAGGGCCTTGAACTTCTTTCATATGTACCGTCCCCTCCTTGAGGATCAATTCTTTGGGATGAATCCTCAACTCATACATGTACGGGTTGAGGATGTCCGCAGAGGAACCCTCCGTGGGTGATCCAGAGGAAGACATTGAGGCTCCAAATCTGAGAATTTTCCTGACAAAAATAGATCGAAATGAAAACACGACGAGAACATGGTGCAAGACCCTCGGGGAACCCAGGGGGGGTTATATATTACGAAGTTGGCATAAGGAAGGTTTTGACACGGAAATAGGACGGAGACGGAGTTCGAGGGGGGAACACCCCCTCAGGTGCGACTAGGATGGGCCCGCGCTTGGGGTGGGTTTGTCCCCCGGGCTCCGTTTCCTCTTCAATTTCGTCTTGTAACTTCCCTTATGTATTAAAAACATCAAAAATATAAAAAAGATTGGAGTTTCATAAACCTTATATTTTCACCACTTTTACCTATTCAAGGACGAACTCTGCAGTTTCTGGTGTTTGGCTTCTAATAAATTCTTCTGGAGTCACCATTTGAATAACATCTACATCTTCATTATAAGAATCTCCAGAAATATAATGTTTTAGTCTTTGACCATTAACCACCTGTGTTGTGTCATCCTTCAAAGAAAAAAATTTGATGGCACCTGAACGGTACACTTCCTTGATAACAAAAGGTCCTTCCCATTTGGAGAGTAGTTTCCCTGCAAAATATCTGAGACGAGACCTATACAAAATAACTTTCTCACCAACATGGAACTCCCTTTTGAGAATTCTCCTATCATGCCATCGTTTTACTTTTCCCTTAAAGATCCTAGCATTTTCATAAGCTTCACCTCTCCACTCATCTAGATTACTTAAATCAAGCAGTCTTTTCTCACTAGCAAGACTAAAATCTCTATTCAACTCTTTCACTTCCCAATAAGCTTTGTGTTCTAATTCTAAAGGCAAGTGACAAGATTTCAAATAGACCATTTTGTAAGGAGACATCCCCATAGGATTTTTATAAGCAGTTCTATAAGCCCACAAAGCGTCATTCAACTTTTTGGCCCAATTTTTCCTAGATCTATTGACAGTTTTTTGCAATATAGATTAAATTTCCCTATTGGAAAGTTCTACTTGCCCACTAGTTTGGGGGTGATAAGCTGAAGCAATTCTGTTGTTTACATCATACTTAGCGAGAGTTTTTCTAAAACCCCCATGAATAAAATGAGAGCCTCCATCAGTCAAGAAATATCTAGGAACACCAAACCTAGGAAAAATGACATCTTTAAGCATTTTCAAAGAGGTCTTACCATCAGCACTGTTTGTAGGTATGGCTTCCACCCATTTTGTAACATAGTCAATAACAACAAGAATATGAGTATACCCTTTTGAAGGAGGAAAAGGCCCCATAAAGTCAAATCCCCAACAATCAAAAGGTCCAATAACAAGAGAATAATTCATAGGCATTTCATTGCGTCTAGAGATGTTACCTACTCGTTGGCATTCATCACATGATAAGACAAACTTTCTTGCATCTTTAAAAAGGGTAGGCCAATAAAATCCAGACTATAAAGCCTTTTGTGCAGCCCTATCCCCAGCATGATGTCCTCCATAAGCACTGCCATGACATTTTCGCAATATTTCTTGTTGTTCAAATTCTGGAACACAACTTCGCATAATGCCATCTACTCCTTTATATAAGTGTGGGTCATCCCAAAAGTAATTGTAATATCCCTCCCTTTATAAAGGTAAGGATCCCTGTGATTGCAATGCTAGTCCCTGGATCAATGCTAGCATCCACAGTTTAATATGAAGTACACAGAAACAAAGGTCATTATTACATATCATTCCAGACACAAACATAGTCTTTTACAAACTCCATGGCCACAGGCCTAATACAAGAGTTCAAATATATAATAAGATAAATAAGTCTTCATCTTCATGTGCCACAGGCAAGCATGTTGAGTGTAGACTCATAACCCCTAATCATCATCAGAATAACCTGCAACATCACAAGTTACAGCCACAGTGGGTCAATACATTGGAATAGTATTGGCAAGTGATACCTTAGTAAAATATTTGCAATCTAGATACTATATGCATTTTTGGCTAAGTGTATCTTAGGCTTGCTTTTCTCAAAATAGGTTTTACCTATCAGTTGAAAACACTAAGTTTTTCTTGGACAAAACTTTCCCAAGGAACCACCAATAGACATTGGTGAACCTTACCCTTGTTCAACCACAAGTTTTAACTTAGAAATTGGGATGAGGAGATTCTTGATAGCTTCCATGCCTTGATGCTCAAGTTGTCCAATACCAGGGACATGGCTAAGTACTTAGATTCTTCCATCTGCAGAGGTTGTGCACTTTCCCCACAAGACTTGATTTTCACCAAGACAGGACCTTTCAGAAGCCTTCCCTTAGACCAAATGGACGCGCTCCAAACCTATCATCCCACTACCACCAACTGTCCAAATGGCTAAGTTATTGTAACCTATATGATCCAGGCAGAGCCCATAATGCCATGTGGCTGCACTAGAAGCTTCTTAACATATGGCATCTCAAATCCCTTTATTCATGGGTGGCTTTCCACAAGTGAGATACACAAGGTAAACCATAGAAATGGGCCTTGGGTAACCACTCAACACAAACCATTCTTTCCATTCCACCCAGGTGTTTCATTCACTTAGTTGTTTTATTAAGCAAAACACAAGTCCAAAGACTTAGAAATATTTTCACATAACATGAATATATAACCACCCTTGGTTGCTACTAGCTAGGCTAAGCATGGCTGTGATAAGCATCTTAACTTAGAAATTTCTAGCAATTCTACAACCACTAGGATTTCCCATGCATAGCATATAGATCAAAATATTCATGCAAGTCCTATACAAAATATTTCTAGTGCATAATTGAAAAACATAGGAATAAAATCATGAAGCACCACTTGCCTTGGTAGTTTGGGGAGTAGCAACAATATTCACAACCACAATCACTATTTGCACCAAAATCTACACATAAAATAATGGCACCAAAATCACATACCAAATATATATACAAACAAAATATATGAATGCATGCAAATGCCATGTGATAATTTTTCTACACCAAACAATACAAGTGAACATTACTGAAACAAAACAAGTCCAAGATATTCAAAATAAACCTTATTTGATCCTTAAAACATTTTTCAAATAATTTATATAATCAAACTAAGCCTACACAAGTTTCTTCATAAACAACCATTTTTACCGAGGAAAAATATTAAACACATTGCATAAACAGATAGGATTTTCTCTCCTGATTCCAATGATATAAAATTTGCAAAAATTGAACATGGGAATCAAAAGATATGAATTTTACAAGTTTGAATCACTAATAGATATAAATTCTGTTTTTAAAACAAAGAACTAGCCACGCGGCGCTCTCTGATTCGTCGGTACTGTTTCGCGCGGATCGACTAGCGTGGACCGCACGATCTAAATAAAATCGCATGGCCAGATCTGTCCCGTACCCCTTCGTTTAAGTGATCTATCTAACGCGTTGGATCTGGATCTAACGGCTCGCGATCAAGCGACCAAAGTCTGGCGGCGCTAGCAGCGGCGAGTGGCGGCGGCAGCTCTGTCAGAGACGTTGCCGACGATCTAGGTCGCGCGGGAGAGGGGAAGTTAGCTCACTGAGTTCTCCGTGCGTTGCCGATGCTTAGGGTATGCTTGGTTGGCGAAGGGGCGCTCGAGGTCGACGGAGATTGCTCGCTGTAGTCGCTGTCACGGGGTGTGTCTTTGGAGACGGTGGCGACGCTACGGTTCATGCTAAGGCACGAGAGAGATGGCGTTAGATGTGTGCAGACGAGGCGAGTGTGTGAGTATGAACGAGAGAGGGAGGCGCTGTCAGTACAAACCAGGAGAGCTCGTCGGAGTTTGCGGTTGCGTCGGGCACTTGCGGTCGTCGTCGTTGGGGAGGCTCCGGATAGTCCTAGAACGCATCAGTGAAGTTAGAAGATGCGCAAGGTTGCTGCAATCATGCTGGCAGGATTAGAAGGCAAGGGGCGATGAGTGCTCACCGGAATCGCACGTCGGGGTGGCTCGGTACCGCGGTGGTGCAAGCGATAAGCCTGGTGGCGGAGTGGGGGCGCTAAGTGAGGGGAAATGATCGCAAAGGGGTGGAGATTAAATAGCCGGAGCAGGGGCGAGAATTACGCGCGGCATCAATGGGATTGAAGAGCATTTGCGTCGGGAGGAAACGGTCGCGACGCGTCGCAAAGTAGATTTGGGGACGACGGGTGACGTGGCTGGGGGCCGCTTGTCGTGAGGGGGTGTGAAAGTGAAAAGAGAGAAAAGAGGAAGGAGGACCGGTGGGTTTTGCTGTTTGGGCTGGAATGGTGGCGCCAGGCCCGCTGATTTCTAATTTCCTTTTCTTTTTCTATATTGAATTTCAGGAATCTTTTTCAAATGAAATCAAGTGCATTTGAATTCCAAACTTTTTCTGGATTTTTGTAAAGTGTAAACCTCATAATATTGGATATAAAACCTTGATGTCTCATTAGACTAGCTTGGTCTGTTTGAAAAATCAAAATAAACAGTGCCCTAGCACATGATTTGAATAGGTTTTGAAAATGGTTTAAAACCATATTTGTTTTGTAAATTTTTCCAAGCTTTAACACTCAACCAATCCAACTTAAGAGCAAACAAAACTTGGTTTAAAACAATTATTCTCTCACTTGAGAGTGGCATTGCATCAATGCTTGTTTACATAAAATAACAAGCACCCAAATGCTTCCGTTTTCTTGAGATGAGTTTGAAAGTGATCCCCTAAATGACATGCATGCATGAATGATATGCAATCTTTGAAAACATGATTTTAGGGATGTTACAAATCTAACCCCCTTAAGGTGAATCTCGCCCTCGAGATTCGGGTTGGCTAGCAAATAGGTGAGGGTGGTCTTTCCGAAGATCATCTTATCTTTCCCATGTTGCTTCTTCTTCGGAATGATGGTTCCATTGAACTTTGCAGAATTTGATAGTCTTAGTCCGAGTAACTCTTTCTGCAGTCTCAAGAATCTTGATAGGTTTCTCCTCGTAAGTGAGATCACTCTCCAATTGGACCTCCTCCAAAGGTATAGTATCCTTCAAAGAAGTCTCTTCCATTTCTGGATGGCATTTCTTTAGCTGACTCACATGAAACACATTGTGAACAGCAGACAATGATTCTGGCAATTCAATCTCATCAGCTACTTCTCCTTTACGACTCAGAATCTTGAATGGTGCAACATATCTTGGGTCCAATTTACCTTTGCCTCCAAATCTCTTCACTCCACGAAGTGTTGAAACTCTAAGATAGGCTCTATCACCTACTTCATAGGTGACCTCTCTACGCTTAGGATCTGCGTAGCTTTTCTCTCGGGACTGTGCTATCTTCAATCTGTCCTTAACTAGTTTGACTTTTTCTTCAGCCTCTTTGATTAGATCTGGTCCGAACAAACTCCTTTCTCCCACACCATTCCATAGTAATGGGGTGGTACACTTTCTCCCATAGATAAACTCAAATGGTGCCATCTCAATACTGGCTTGATAACTGTTATTGTAAGAGAATTCTGCGTAAGGCAGACTTTCGTCCCAACTGGCTCCATATTCTAGGGCACATTCCCTCAACATATCTTCAAGAATCTGGTTGGTCCTTTCTGTTTGTCCATCAGTCTGAGGATGAAAAGCAGTGCTGAATTCCAACCTCGTTCCCAATGACTCATGTAGTTGCCTCCAAAAATGAGAAGTGAATTGAGTTCCCCTATCAGACACAGTACTCTTGGGTACTCCATGTAGACATACAATTCTACTCATATAGATTTTGGCTAACTTAGCACTTGTATAGTTAGTCTTCACGGGTATGAAATGAGCCACTTTAGTTAGGCGATCCACTACTACCCAAATAGAGTCATACCCTGACCTGGTCCTTGGCAATCCGGTAATGAAATCCATGCCAATCTTGTCCCACTTCCACTCAGGAATAGGTAGTGGTTGTAGCAATCCTGCTGGTTTCTGATGTTCTGCTTTCACTCTACTACATACATCACACAAAGCAATATGTTCGGCGATGTCTTTCTTGAGATTATTCCACCAAAATCTTTCCTTCATATCCATGTACATTTTGGTGTTACCCGGATGAATAGAATATGGTGAGTTATGTGCTTCTTGTAAAATCAGTTTCTGAAGCTCCGGATCTTGCGGAACGTAGATACGTTTTCCATACCATAAAGTACCCTGTTCATCTTCATGGAATCCTTTGGCCTTTCCTTTACCAATCTTTTCCTTAATCTCCTCAATTTCCTTATCTGTCTTTTGGGCTTCTTTGATTTTGTCCAACAAAGTGGGTTGAACATCCAATAACATGAGATGTCCCTCAGGCACAATCTCCAATCTAAGATCTCTAAATTGGGCACACAGATCATCTGGCAACTCTCCCTTAGTAAGGCCATTCACAAAAACCTTACGGCTTAGAGCATCTGCCACAACATTTGCTTTACCGGGATGGTATTGCAAACTCAAGTCATAGTCCTTGATGAGTTCTAGCCATCTTCTTTGTCTCATGTTGATTTCCTTCTTGGTGAAGATATACTTCAAACTTTTGTGATCTGTGAACACTTCACATCGCTTTCCCAAAAGATAATGTCTCCATGTTTTGAGTGCATGGACAACAAAGGCTAACCCTAAATCATGAGTAGGGTAATTTACCTCATGAGTTTTGAGTTGTCTCGAGGCATAAGCCACAACTTTCCCTTCTTGCATAAGTACTGCACCTAATCCATGATGAGATGCATCACAATACACTTGGAAATCTTTCTCCAAATCTGGCAGACATAAGACTGGTGCTGTCACTAGCCTCTTCTTCAATTCTTGGAAACTGAGTTCACATCCCTCAGACCAAGCAAATTTCTTGTCTTTATTTAGTAACTCTGTCATTGGCTTAGCTATCTTGGAGAAATTCTCAATGAACCTTCTGTAGTATCCTGCCAAGCCAAGGAAACTACGAACCTCTTTCACTGACTTAGGATATTCCCATTCAGTTACACCTGAAACTTTAGCAGGATCAACTGCTACACCATCTCCTGACACAACGTGTCCAAGAAATCCAACTTCATTCAAACAAAACTCACACTTGCTGAATTTGGCATACAGCTTATGCTCTCTAAGCTTCTCAAGTATCAAACGCAAATGACCTTCATGATCTTCTTTGCTCTTGGAGTAGATCAAAATGTCATCGATGAAAACGACAACAAACTTATCAAGGAACTCCATGAACACCTTGTTCATCATATTCATGAAATAAGCTGGTGCATTGGTCAAACCAAAAGGCATCACGGTGAAGTCATACAATCCATACCTAGTGGTGAAAGTTGTCTTAGGTATGTCTTGTTCTCTTATCTTAAGCTGAAAGTAACCTGATCGGAGATCAATCTTTGAGAACACACATGCTCCTTCTAACTAATCAAACAAGTCATTGATTCTAGGCAAAGGGTATTTGTTCTTGATAGTCACCTCATTGAGTGAACGGTAATCTATGCATAACCTTTGACTTCTATCCTTCTTTTCCACAAACAACACTGGTGCTCCCCAAGACGAAGAACTTGGTTGAGTAAATCCTTTCTGCAACTGTTCTCCAAGTTGTTTCTTGAGTTCTTTCAACTCATCAACTGACATCTTGTACGACCTCTTTGCTATTGGTCCAGACCCTGGTAGCAAATCAATCAAAAATTCCACATCTCTATCTGGTGGCATTCCCGACAATTCCTCCGGAAACACATCCGGATATTCACTCACAATTGGCACACTGTCTATGCTAACCCCCTTAAGAGAATTTAGCTTACTCCCCTTCGATTCAAAGTTAGACTTGAACCTTATCCGTTTCTTTTCCGGGGTTGTGAGTGCAACAGTTCGATTAGCACAATCTAGTACTCCTTCATACTTGGTCATCCAATCCATTCCCAAAATTACATCTAGTCCTTGGGAATCTAGGATTATCAGACTCACTGGGAACTTATGCTTTCCAAACTCTATTACAAGATCCCGGCATCCAAGACTCACTATCATATCTCCACTTGGAGAACTTACTTTTATTGGACACCCAATGTTTTCAGTTGGAAACCCATTTCTATCAACAAATGCTTTTGATATGAATGAATGTGATGCACCAGTATCAAAAAGAACAAGTGCTGGAATAGAATTGAGTTTGAACTTACCAGCCACAGCATCGGACTCCTCATAAATTTCTTCCACATTGATGTGGTTCACTTGTCCCTTTTGGAAAGGGTTGGGCTTGTTGGGTCCTTCAACTTTATTTTCTGGGAATTCATTTGCATAATGCCCCATCTTCTTGCACTTGAAACATTCAACTTGACTAAGATCCTTCTTGACAGGATGGCTTCCACTACCACTTCCACTTCCATTGTGGTGGTTCTTGTACCCACTCTTGTGATTCTTGTACTTGTCATTGTCATGACTACGGTGATGTTTGTTGTCATGATGACGGTTGTGGATGTGGTTGTTGTACTTTCCATGCTTGTGGGATCCAGAATTCCCACTATCATCATAATGGAAACGCTTGTGAGACGATCCCGAGCTGTGCTTGTCAGATTGTTTCCTCTTCCTGCTTTCAACCTGTTTCATCTTGATCTCCAAGATGGCAGACTTGTCACAAAGAGACTGATATGTGGGGACATAGGCCACAGCTAAATGCAGGTTCAATTCATCGTTCAATCCTTCGAGGAACTTCTCTTTCCTCTTAGCATCAGTGTCAACTTCATCCGGTGCATAACGCGCCAGATTGTTGAACTCCTCAATATATTCAGCCACGCTGCGGTGGCGCTGTTTCAAGTTATGAAATTCCTTCTTCTTCAAACTCATCACTCCAGATGAGATGTGAGCAGTACGGAAACCATCTTCAAAGATAGCCCATGTCACATCCGCAATGGGAGTGGTGATCTGGAAGTTATCCCACCAAGTAGCTGCTAGTCCTTCCAACAAGTGTGCCGCGAACCTGACTTTCTCTTCATCAGTACAGCCTATAGTTACCAAATCCTTGTTCACTGAGCGTAGCCAATCATTGGCCACCATGGGATCAGTAGTTCCTGAGAACTTTGCTGGCCTCAGTCTTAAGAATATGGTAAGCATGTCAAAACCCGGTGGATTGTTCTGATTGTTGTTATTATTATTATTATTATTATTATTATTATTATTATTGTTGTTGTTGTTGTTGTTCTGATTCTGTATGAACGTGGTCATCATCTGCATCAGCTGCGTCTGAGCTGTCATCATCAGCTGTATCTCAGGGGTGATATTATTGTTGTTAGGGTTGGGATTGGCACGTCGGGGAGGCATCTGTGGTTTTCAATAAGGATAAGAATGAGATACCCATAGATGCTAACATGCACAATACATCACATAAAAAAATCACCAAACATGCATCAAAATAATAAAAGTTCAACAACATAGACAACAAGTTTTGAAAAGTAAACACACCAATAGCAAGCCATCCACATGTTGGATGGTCATTGCAACTCAATAATCAGAACCATGGTAAATAAAAGGTATATGAGTAGTCATCACTACTCCTCTGCATCGACCTCCTCATCAACAAGTGTAAGACCTGCATTCTCCATTGCGGTCTTGTATTCCTCGACATTGGTAGTCAAGGCCTCTACTTTGTCTTTGAGAGCCCTCTTCTGTGAACGAAGTCTCTCAATCACCACCTGCTGATGCTCGAGCTCGAAGTCCTTGGCCTCTAGTTCTGCAGTCATCTCTCGAATCCTCTTGTTCCTATCTTGGACTCTTTTCTCTTGACTCTTGAACTTTCTATCCTGACTCTCAAACTTGGCCTCCATTTCCTTGACTATCTCATCTTGCTCCACGAAGAGCTTGTCCTTCTCACGAAGCTGCACCTGGAGTTCGTCATTGCTAAGCATGACGTTGGTCCTATCAGTATCTAGGTGCCTAAGAAGAACCTCTAAGTCCTGGAGGTATAGACGAATCGGCTCTGCCGTCTCTCTAGAAGTATCCTTGAAGTCAATGGCCTCACCATCCTCGTCACGTCTACCGAAGTCGTGGAAGTGAGTACCTCTAATCTCCCGAGAGTGTCTCCCTAACAAACGTCCAAGCAAATCCTACATGACTACCTCTAGGCCTCTCTCCTTGTCATCATGCATGAGCTTGAAGGTGATAGCCTCCGTGGCTGGCTCAGTCTAGCATCCTGGCTGAGTAACCTTGAAGCCCCAAAGGTCCTTCCTCTCGAACTTGGTGAGGGGAAGCATCATGATGGTAGGAAGTGGGAGATTGAGCACACTAGTGATCTCAATAAGACGAGTGCCAAAATGAGTTCCCTTGAAGTCTTCAGCCGTGCTGATAGTAACATTAGGCATCTATTGAAGGAGGAAAAGGCCCCATAAAGTCAAATCCCCAACAATCAAAAGGTTCAATAACAAGAGAATAATTCATAGGCATTTCATTGCGTCTAGAGATGTTACCTACTCGTTGGCATTCATCACATGATAAGACAAACTTTCTTGCATCTTTAAAAAGGGTAGGCCAATAAAATCCAGACTGTAAAGCCTTTTGTGCAGCCCTATCCCCAGCATGATGTCCTCCATAAGCACTGCCATGACATTTTCGCAATATTTCTTGTTGTTCAAATTCTGGAACACAACTTCGCATAATGCCATCTACTCCTTTATATAAGTGTGGGTCATCCCAAAAGTAATTGTAATATCCCTCCCTTTATAAAGGTAAGGATCCCTGTGATTGCAATGCTAGTCCCTGGATCAATGCTAGCATCCACAGTTTAATATGAAGTACACAGAAACAAAGGTCATTATTACATATCATTCCAGACACAAACATAGTCTTTTACAAACTCCATGGCCACATGCCTAATACAAGAGTTCAAATATATAATAAGATAAATAAGTCTTCATCTTCATGTGCCACAGGCAAGCATGTTGAGTGTAGACTCATAACCCCTAATCATCATCAGAATAACCTGCAATATCACAAGTTACAGCCACAGTGGGTCAATACATTGGAATAGTATTGGCAAGTGATACCTTAGTAAATTATTTACAATCTAGATACTATATGCATTTTTGGCTAAGTGTAGCTTAGGCTTTCTTTGCTCAAAATAGGTTTTACCTATCAGTTGAAAACACTAAGTTTTTCTTGGACAAAACTTTCCCAAGGAACCACCAATAGACATTGGTGAACCTTACCCTTGTTCAACCACAAGTTTTAACTTAGAAATTGGGATGAGGAGATTCTTGATAGCTTCCATGCCTTGATGCTCAAGTTGTCCAATACCAGGGACATGGCTAAGTACTTAGATTCTTCCATCTGCAGAGGTTGTGCACTTTCCCCACAAGACTTGATTTTCACCAAGACAGGACCTTTCAGAAGCCTTCCCTTAGACCAAATGGACGCGATCCAAACCTATCATCCCACTACCACCAACTGTCCAAATGGCTAAGTTATTGTAACCTATATGATCCAGGCAGAGCCCATAATGCCATGTGGCTGCACTAGAAGCTTCTTAACATATGGCATCTCAAATCCCTTTATTCATGGGTGGATTTCCACAAGTGAGATACACAAGGTAAACCATAGAAATGGGCCTTGGGTAACCACTCAACACAAACCATTCTTTCCATTCCACCCAGGTGTTTCATTCACTTAGTTGTTTTATTAAGCAAAACACAAGTCCAAAGACTTAGAAATATTTTCACATAACATGAATATATAACCACCCTTGGTTGCTACTAGCTAGGCTAAGCATGGCTGTGATAAGCATCTTAACTTAGAAATTTCTAGCAATTCTACAACTACTAGGATTTCCCATGCATAGCATATAGATCAAAATATTCATGCAAGTCCTATACAAAATATTTCTAGTGTATAATTGAAAAACATAGGAATAAAATCATGAAGCACCACTTGCCTTGGTAGTTTGGGGAGTAGCAACAATATTCACAACCACAATCACTATTTGCACCAAAATCTACACATAAAATAATGGCACCAAAATCACATACCAAATATATATACAAACAAAATATATGAATGCATGCAAATGCCATGTGATGATTTTTCTACACCAAACAATACAAGTGAACATTACTGAAACAAAACAAGTCCAAGATATTCAAAATAAACCTTATTTGATCCTTAAAGCGTTTTTCAAATAATTTATATAATCAAACTAAGCCTACACAAGTTTCTTCATAAACAACCATTTTTACCGAGGCAAAATATTAAACACATTGCATAAACAGATAGGATTTTCTCTCCTGATTCCAATGATATAAAATTTGCAAAAATTGAACATGGGAATCAAAAGATATGAATTTTACAAGTTTGAATCACTAATAGATATAAATTCTGTTTTTAAAACAAAGAACTAGCCACGCGGCGCTCTCTGATTCGTCGGTACTGTTTCGCGCGGATCGACTAGCGTGGACCGCATGATCTAAATAAAATCGCATGGCCAGATCTGTCCCGTACCCCTTCGTTTAAGTGATCTATCTAACGCGTTGGATCTGGATCTAACGGCTCGCGATCAAGCGACCAAAGTCTGGCGGTGCTAGCGGCGGCGAGTGGCAGCGGCGGCTCTGTCAGAGACGTTGCCGATGATCTAGGTCGCGCGGGAGAGGGGAAGTTATCTCACCGAGTTCTCCGTGCATTGCCGATGCTTAGGGTATGCTTGGTTGGCGAAGGGGCGCTCGAGGTCGACGGAGATTGCTCGCCAGAGTCGCTGCTGTCGCCGGGTGTGTGCTGCGGGAGACGGTGGTGACGCTACGGTTCATGCTAAGGCACGAGAGAGATGGCGTTAGATGCGTGCAGACGAGGCGAGTGTGTGAGTATGAACGAGAGAGGGAGGCGCGGTCAGTATAAACCAGGAGAGCTCGTCGGAGTTTGCGGTTGCGTCGGGCACTTGCGGTCGTCGTCGTTGGCGAGGCTCCGGATAGTCCTAGCATGCACCAGTGTAGTTAGAAGATGCGCAAGGTTGCTGTGATCATGCTGGCAGGATTAGAAGGCAAGGGGCGATGAGTGCTCACGGGAATCGCACGCCGGAGTGGCTCGGTACCGCGGCGGTGCAAGCGATATTGTGGGCAGCCTGGTGGCGGAATGGGGGCGCTAAGTGAGGGGAAATGGTCGCAGAGGGGTGGAGATTAAATAGCCAGAGCAGGGGCAAGAATTACGCACGGCATCAATGCGATTGAAGAGCATTTGCGTCGGGAGGAAACGGCCGCGGCAGCGCTGGTCGCAGGCGAGATTTGGGGACGACGGGGTGACGTGGCTTCGGGGCCCAGTTGTCAGCGAGGGGGTGTGCGCGAGCGCGGTGAGAAAACAGAGGGAAAGGGAGGACCCGGGTGGGCTGTTTTGCTTGCTGGGCTGGAATGGTGGCGCCAGGCCCAGTTTGATTTCTAATTTCCTTTTCTTTTTCTATATTGAATTTCAGGAATCTTTTTCAAATGAAATCAAGTGCATTTGAATTCCAAACTTTTTCTGGATTTTTGTAAAGTGTAAACCTCATAATATTGGATATAAAACCTTGATGTCTCATTAGACTAGCTTGGTCTTTTTGAAAAATCAAAATAAACAGTGCCTTAGCACATGATTTGAATAGGTTTTGAAAATGGTTTAAAACCATATTTGTTTTGTAAATTTTATCCAAGATTTAGCACTCAACCAATCCAACTTAAGAGCAAACAAAACTTGGTTTAAAACAATTATTCTCTCACTTGAGAGTGGCATTGGATCAATGCTTGTTTACATAAAATAACAAGCACCCAAATGCTTCTGTTTTCTTGAGATGAGTTTGAAATTGATCCCCTAAATGACATGCATGCATGAATGATATGCAATCTTTGAAACATGATTTTAGGGATGTTACAGTAATGCCTTAGATCATAAAAGAATTTCCTCCTTTGCTGAGCTGTAAAGGTTGGAGGAAAATACTTGGAAACAATAAAGTTAGCATAATTAGCATACCAAGGACTCTCATGTGGACTTAGCATTACTGCAGCTAACTGCTCATTTGGAAAACTATCATTAACATGCAAAGGGCCAAAAGAAATGTTTTCCAAACGAGATAAATTATTAGTAACCAGATTATCAACACCTTTCCTAATCACAATATGCAGATCAAACTCTTGCAATAGCAACACCCACCTTATAATCCTAGGCTTAGCGTCCTTCTTTGTCATAAGGTACTTAATAGATGCATGATCAGTATGAATAGTAACCTTAGAGTCAACAATATAAGGTCTAAATTTATCACAAGCAAAGATTACAACTAAGAACTCTTTTTCAATAGTAGCATAATTCTTTTGAGCAGCATCCAGAGTCTTGCTAGCATAATTAATAACATTGAGCTTCTTGTCAACACATTGTCCAAGGACAGCACCCACATCAAAGTCACTAGCATCACACATGATTTCAAAATGTAAACTCCAATCAGGTGGTTGGACAATAGGTGCAGTTGTCAAAGCCTTCTTCAAAGTTTCAAAAGCTTCCTTACAATCATCATCAAAAACAAAAGGTACATATTTTTGAAGAAGATTAGTAAGGGGCTTTGAAATTTTGGAGAAATCTTTAATAAACCTCCTATAGAAACCAGCATGACCAAGAATACTACGAATACCTTTGATATCTCTAGGACAAGGCATCTTCTTAATTGCTTCAATTTTGGCTCTGTCAACTTCAATGCCTTTTTCAGAGATCTTGTGTCCAAGAACAATCCCTTCATTAACCATGAAATTGCATTTCTCCCAGTTAAGAACAAGGTTGGTTTCTTCACATCTCTATAAAACTTATCAAGGTTGTGCAAACAGTTATAAAAAGAAGTTCCATAGACGGAAAAATCGTCCATGAAAACCTCCACAATTTCTTCACAAAAACCATGAAAGATATCAGACATACATCTCTAAAAGGTAGCAGGAGCATTACATAAACCAAAAGTCATACGCTTATAAGCATAAGTACCATAAGGACAAGTGAAAGTGGTTTTATCTTGGTCCTGTGCTTTCACAGCAATTTGAGAAAACCCGGAATAACCATCAAGAAAGCAAAAGTGGGTCTTTTTGGACAACCTCTCAAGCATTTGATCAATAAAGGGCAAAGGATAATGATCTTTCTTAGTAACTTTATTAATCTTTCTAAAATCAATGCACATTCTATACCCAACCACTACTCTTTGGGGTATAAGCTCATTATCCTTATTAGGCACAACAGTTATTCCCCCTTTCTTGGGAACACAATGAATATGGATAACCCATTGACTATCAGCAATAGGATAAATAATACCAGCATCAAGGAGTTTTAATACCTCATTTCTTACTACATCCTTCATCTTAGGATTTAGACGACGTTGGTGCTCAAAAACTGGTTTTGCATCAGGCTCAATATTAATAGCATGCTGATTTAAATCATCAAGAGTATAACCCATAGCTCCTCGGTGCTTCTTCAATACTTCCAACAACCTTTCTTCTTCCTTCCCTAAAAGTTTAGAACTAATAATAATAGGATATATTTTCTTATCATCAAGATCAGCATATTTAAGATCATCAGGTAAAGGTTTTAATACGAAAATAGGATCCCCTTTAGGTGGTAATGTGGTACCAAAATCTTCCACAGGAAGATTATGCTTAAGCTGTTCCGGTTGACGAAGGAAAACTTCGTCAATCTCATTTCTTTCCTTCATGAAGACATTACTTTCATGGTCTTCCATGAACTGCTGCAAAGCATTGTTAGGAGCAAGAGAAATAGCAGACAGTTGTTCAACCTTGAAATCCTCATCAGGTAGTTCATTTTCATAAGGAGTTTTGGAAAATTTGGAAAAATTAAACTCATAAGATTCTCCAGCAAACTTAGTCAAAACCTTTTCCTTCCTACAATCTATGATATCCCCACAAGTATTAAGGAAGGGTCTACCAAAGATAATAGGATAGGTTTTACTAGCTTCTTTACCAAGTACTAGAAAATCAGCAGGATATTTAATCTTACCATAAAGGACCTCCACATCTCTTACAATACCAATGGGTAAAACTTGCTCTCTATTAGAAAGGTGAATAACCACATCAATGTCCTCAAGCTCACAAGGACCAATCTCATGCATAATTTCCCTGTAAAGCTCATAAGTAATATCACTAGAACTAGCACCAATATCACATAAACCATAGTAGCTATGACTACCAATTTTAACGGAAAGCAAAGGGACACTAGCTTTTCTAACTTTCTTAGGATGAGAAACAATATTAGTAGCGTCTTCACAGAAGACAATATGCTCATCCTCTATATTTCTAGTGACAAGATCTTTTACAATAGCTACCACAAGCTCAATATCAATAAGCTCATCGGACCCTACAGTTTTCTTTGCGCTTCTTCTAACCACATTAGCCATAATAGAATGCTCCCTTAACTTGGACAAAGGAAAAGGAGTTTTCACAATATAAGGTTAAGGCAAAATAGGATCAACAGTACAAACCTCTGTACTAGCAGGAACATGGGTGATAGTGTCTTTATAAGGAGTGTGGTACTTGTCCCACTCTTTCTTGGGAATTTCAATATAAAAGGCAAAGGCATTAAAAAAATTACAAGAACCTGAGGATCAAGACCAAACTCATTGCTAATATCACGGAAGTTATCAGTTCCCATAAAAGATTTAATGCATTCATAATCATAGTTTATACTTGACTTTCTTCCTTTGTCATTCTCCCAAGCTTCAGTATTATCTTGAATACGGTCTAAGAGATCCCATTTAGCTTCTTCCTTCATACGTGTGAATGATCCAGCACAAGAAGCATCTAGTAAATCTTTATCATGAAGAGAAAGCCTAGCATAAAAGTTATTGAGAATAATATTGTTAGGGAGTTCATGAATAGGACATTTAAGCATGAGTAACTGCAATCTCCCCCAAGCTTGAGTTGTACTCTCTCCATCAAGAGGCCAAAAGTTATATATAAGATTTCTATCCTTATGAATCTCACTAGGAGGATAAAATTTAGAGTAAAAGAGAGATGCCATCTCCTCCCATTCCATGGATTGTCCATTCTTCAGTAGCTTATACCATTCTTCAGCTCTCCCTTTCAAGGATATGGAGAGTAACTTCTTCTTCACCTGTTCAGTTGTCATACCTTCACACTTAAACAACCCGCATAATTCATGGATAAAAAGCAAGTGATTGATGGCGCCCAGTACTTGTCGTGGGACGCTTTGTTGGAAACCCCAAGAGCAAGGTGTGAAGCAGCAAGGAGCAAGTCTTGCCTCAGTTGAGACCAAGGTTATCGAACCAGAAGGAGGAAGTAAAAGTCACACAGGTGTTGCGAGCAACGCGGATACCTGCACAATACAAACTCAAGACTTTGCCCCAACGAATCAGTGAGGTTGTGAAGCTCACTGGTTTGTTGTAACAAAGGATTAAACATATGGTGTGGAAGGTAATGGTTTGCAGCAAGTAAACAGGTAACGGTGGAAAATGTATCAATGGTAAAGATTGGAACGGGGTCCATAGTTCATAGAGGTGCTCTCCTTAGATAAACAACATGGCATGAAGGGTAAACAAATTACAGCAGGGCAATTGACAGGAACTGAGCAAGACATAACAATGCAATTACTAGCCAGAAAGATCCTATGAAGTTGATTGGGAAATACAACAATATACATAGACCGTCATCCGACTGCATCTATGACTAGAAGTCCACCTTCAGGTTATCATCCGAACCCCCTCCAGTATTAAGTTGCAAGCAATAGACAACTGCTTTAAGCAAAGTGTGTAAGGTAAACAGTCCACATGTTCCATGAACAAGATACCGTTGTTTTTTCCCTAGTAGCAACAACACATCTACAACCGAAGATATTTCTATCACTTCCCTTGGAAACTAGAGGCATGACCCACTATCGAGCATAAATACCCCCTCTTGGAGTCATTAGCAACTACTTGGCCAAGATAACCACTAGCAACGGAGAGCATGCAAGATCACAAACAACACAGACATGATAGAATCATAAAGATAAAACCATTAATCAAACCAACATAATAATCTCAATATCCATCGGATCCCCGCAAACACAACATGCATGATTACAAATAGATTAGATCTTGATCATGAACGAAGCTCACAAGAACTATACATGAAAGCACAAAGGAGGAGATACAACCATCAAGCCACTACATGGACCCATAGTCCAAGGTGGAACTACTCACGAATCATACCGAAGAGAAGGCCTCCGGGATGATCTCCCCTCTGACAGGGTGCCAAGAAGAACTTCAGATCCCCCCGATCTAGGGACGATGGTGGCGGCGGCTACAGACGGTTTCGTGGATTTCTGATTGGGTACTCAGGGTTTCTGCATCGGGGGCTTCTTATGGGTGAAGGGGCGAGACCGGGAGGCGGACAGGGCCACCAAACCCTAGCTAGGCACGGGCCCACCTGCCCCCGTGCCTGGGGTGGGTCTGGCCCCCCTGGCCGTCCCCTCCGGCTCTCCTCTGGACTTCTTGTTCCCCACGGAAAGTAATTGACTTTGACGTTTGTCCCGTCCAATTCCGAGAATATTTCTTTACTAACTTTTCTGAAACCAAAAACAGCAGAAAATAGGCATCTGGCACTGTTGCAACTTGTTAATAGGTTAGTACCAGAAAACATGTAAAAAGCACCTCAAAGTGTGGACAAGTAAAGCAAAGTAGATACTAAACAAGCATGGAACATCAAAAATTATAGATACGTTTCCAACGTATCAGCAACCCCAAGCTTAACTCCCGCTCGTCCTCGAGTAGGTAAGTGATAAACAGAATAATTTTTGAGGTGACATGCACCCTCACAATAAAGATCCAACCATTTGCAAGCATTGAAAGCTGGGATCAAAGAACTCTAAACATGTGCATGAAAGATGGAGTTCTAACAATAGGACATAGTAACTATGCATGCAACATGACAAGCTACAAACAAAGATCATGAATAACATGCATTGAAAAATGTTTGTTTGTTTCACATGCAGAAAACATAGCACAGTGGCAATCAGCTTGTCCCTCATAGAGTAGCAATATAATGCATAGGACACCTGCAAAGTTCACAAGGGTGACTAGAAACAAATAGCACAAGAGCAAGTAATAACATAATATGCATCAATTAATAAGCTTTGGAACACTGCACACAGAATGACAACTATGCTCTCTTAATGGTTCCTAAAGGTAGAAGGTGGAGACTCAATAATGGTGGAAGAAAGGCCTTTTTTTAAAAGGAAGCAGGGATTACAAGTTCCAAAAAGAGCTTCCAAAAATTATGGTACTTGTTAGCTTTCAGCCCTCATTGCCCCTATCATAACACTAGTAGAAAACAGGCCTTTCGTCCAGGCCATTAGTCCCGGTTGTGGTTGGGGCCGGGACTAATGGCCCGCGCCGGACGGCCCGAGCCACCCCAAACCATAGGTCCCGGCCCGTTAGACACCATTAGTCCCGGTCTGAGACACAAACCGGGACTAAAGGGCCCTGGCCCTGCCGCTCGCTGCGGGCACCCCCTTTAGTCCCGGTTTGTATCTCAAACCGGGACTAGTGGTCTGGCCCTATATATATGCACAGCCCCCTCCCCCTCTCAACTGTTTTTTCCTGGTGGGAGAGGTGGTGTTGTGGTGCTATTTTTTCTTGTTCATATGCACTAGAGGTGTTCAGTGAAATGTCCATTAGAGCAATGCGAGTTTAGTTAACACAAGACAGACATGATATGAGGTGCCTGAGCCACACTTAAGTTTTCTCATCTTTGTTTCCAAGTGTAATAAAAGGTTAGCAACTATTTTCTTGTTTAGACCGTCATGCGGTACTAATTTTAGCATAGTGATTGTGTTTGACATATATTTGTATGATACAGATGAGCCATCCATGGATGTACGGTGACTGACGCTCTTCCGCTTTCATAGAAGGCGTGCGTTCTTTTCGAGTTTTGGCCGAGGAGAACAAGCAGTGGGATGGTTTTATGTGTTGTCCATGTGTTGATTGTAGGAAGGAGAAGGCTCACACTTCCGCATGAGTCATTCAGAGCCACCTGCTTCGATCTGGTTTTATGCCCGGCTATAATGTTTGGACCAAACACGGAGAAAGAGGGGTTGTGATGGAAGACGGCGATGAAGAAGAGAACGATGATGACAACTACCGATCAATATTCTCTGAATACGCTGATACCACAATGGAAGACAATGAAGAAGAAGTAGGTGAAGAACGGGAACCAGACCAGCCCGCTGATGATCTTGGTCGGGTCATTTTTGATGCAAAGCGAGACTGCGAGACTGCGACACAGAAAAGGAGAGGTTGCAGCTTGAGCATATGTTACAGGACCACAACAAATTGTTGTACCCAACTTGTGAAGATGGCCAGAATAAGTTGGGTAGCACACTGGAATTGCTGAAGTGGAAGGCAGAGACCGGTGTGACTGACTCGGGATTTGAGAAGTTGCTGGTACTCATGAAGAGGTTGCTTCCAAGAAATAACAAATTGCCCGCCAGTACATATGAAGCAAAGAAGCTTGTCTGCCCTCTAGGATTAGATGTGCAGAAGATACATGCGTGCCCTAATGACTGCATCCTCTACCGCGGTGAGAAGTACAAGAATTTGGATAAATGCCCGGTATGCACTGCATTGCGGTATAAGATCAGAAAAGATGACCCTGGTGATGTTGATGGCGAGCCACCCAGGAAGAGGGTTCCTTCCAAGGTGATGTGGTATGCTCCTATAATACCACGATTGAAACGTTTGTTCATAAACAAAGAGCATGCCAAGTTGTTGAGATGGCACATGGAAGAACGTAAGAAACACAGGATGTTGAGGCACCCCGCTGATGGTCGACAATGGAGAAAAATCGAGAGAGACTTCCTGGACTTTGCTGGTGACGCAAGAAACTTATGGTTTGGTCTAAGTATAGATGGCATGAATCCTTTTGGGGAGCAGAGCTACAGTCACAACACCTGGCCCATCACTCTATGTATCTACAACCTTCCTCCTTGGTTGTGCATGAAGCGGAAGTTCATTATGATGCCAGTGCTCATCCAAGGCCGAAGCAACCCGGCAACTACATTGATGTGTACCTAAGGCCATTAGTTGATGAACTTTTACAGTTGTGGGCCGAACCAGGTTTACATGCGTGGGATGAGCACAAACAGGAGCCATTCGACCTACGAGCGTTGTTGTTCGTAACCATCAATGATTGGCCTGCTCTTAGTAACATCTCAGGACAGACGAAAAGGGGATATAATGCATGCACACACTGTTTAGATGAGACTGAAAGTATATATCTGGATAAATCTAGGAAGAATGTGTACCCGTACAATCGTCATTTTCTTCCGCCTAGACACCCCTTAGGGAAAAAGGCAAGCATTTCGATGGCGACGCAGATCACCGGAAGAAGCCTGTCCCCCATACTGGTGCTGATGTATTTGGTATGGTCAAGGATTTAAATGTAATATTTGGAAAGGGTCCCAGAGGACAACCTGTTCCGAAAGACGCCGACGGACGCGCACCCATGTGGAAGAAGAAATCTATATTTTGGGAGCTGCCTTATTGGGAAGTCCATGAGGTCCGCTCTGCAATCGACATGATTCACCTGACGAAGAATCTTTGTGTCAATATTCTAGGCTTCTTGGGCCAGTATGGGAAGTCAAAAGATACACCGGAAGCACGGGAGGACCAGCAACGTCATAAAGGACGAGACGGCAAGCATCCAGGGCAGTTTCAAGGGCCTGCCAGCTATGCTCTTACAAAGGAAGATAAGGAAATCTTTTTTGAAGTCCTTTTCAGTATCAAGGTCCCGTCTGGCTTCTCGTCTAACATAAAGGTAATAGTAAATATGAAAGATAAAAAATTCCAAAACCTAAAGTCCCATGACTGCCACGTGCTTATGACGCAATTGCTTCCGGTTGCATTGAGGGGGATTCTACCGGAAAATGTTTGGCTGGCCATTGTGAAGGTATGTGCATTCCTCAATGCAATTTCTCAGAAGGTAATCGATCCAGAAAGTCTATCAGGGTTACAGATTGATGTGGTCCAATGTCTGGTCAGCTTCGAGTTGTTATACCCTCCATATTTCTTCAATATTATGACACACCTCCTAGTTCACCTAGTCGAAGAGATTATAATTCTCGGTCCTGTGTTTCTACACAATATGTTCCCCTTCGAAAGGTTCATGGGAGTCTTAAAGAAATATGTTCATAATCGTGCTAGGCCAGAAGGAAGCATCTCCAAGGGCTATGGAACAGAGGAGGTCATTGAGTTTTGTGTTGACTTTCTTCCTGACCTTAAGCCGATTGGTGTTCCTGAATCTCGGTATGAGGGGAGGCTGACTGGAAAAGGCACACTAGGAAGGAAAATAATGGTATGTATGGACAAGGATTCTTTCAATAAAGCACACTACACAGTTCTACACAATTCCACCTTGGTGGCTCCGTATATCGAGAAACACAAGATTATTGTATGCTCGGAAAACCCGTGGAAGCTTGACTCGTCGATTAAAGTGGAACACGAGGACACTTTCAGCAGTTGGTTGCAGAAACATCTCATGAATAACAACACTGTTGAAGATCAGTTGTACTTGTTGGCACAGTTACCATCTTCGACTATATGTACTTTCCAAGGGTACGAGATAAATGGTAATACATTTTACACGATCGCCCAAGATAAAAAGAGCACCAACCAAAACAGTGGTGTCCGCTTTGATGCAACAGATGACAATGGGCAGAAGGACACATATTATGGGTACATAGAAGAGATATGGGAACTTGAGTATGGACCTACTTTTAAGGTCCCTTTGTTTCGGTGCAAATGGGTCAAGATGACAGGAGGAGGGGTACATGTAGACTAAAAGTATGGCATGACAACAGTGGATCTCAACAATCTTGCATACATGGACGAACCATTCGTCCTAGCCAACGATGTGGCTCCGGGGATCCTAAGCCCAGCCATCATCGTCATCGTCATCATCATCGTCATCGTCATCGTCACCTGCCACTCCGGAGATCCTGAGCCCAACCATGGCATATACCGGGGGCACCTGCCACTCCGGCCTCGGATTCACGGCGGGCGGGTGGACTTGTGGGCACCACAGGCGAGGATGGTCTCCCCCGGCGATGTAGCGCATCACACCGATGATAGTATGGTTTGCCCACCACAGACGACGTCCTACTTCGTTGTGGTTCACCGGGGGCAGGCCATCACCATCGTACCTGGCGAGCTCCCTTTCCCACCGGTTAACGAAGAAGGCATTTCAGGTGTCATAGTTGTCGGGATCCCACTGGGGATCCATCCGCTGCTCCGGCGTGAGCTCGTGGTAGAAGTGGTCCATGATGGTCGTCTGTCGGGCGAAGCCTTGAGGCACAGGAGGGACAGGAACACCTCCAGCGCTCAGCATCCAGCCGGCAGGCGGCCGGTAGCCTGGTGGGCAAGGGTAGCATGAGGCGCATAGCGCCTCCGTCTCGTCGAGGGTTAAAATGGCCCAGTAGGCGTTGTCCATTTCTGTGAGAGAGGAAGGTGTGAATGTGTGCATAACCATGGCGCGGTCGGCCTATATATAGATGGAAAGGGCGGGAAAACATTGCGGGATGCGGTGGGAAATGGCGGGAAATATCTTTAGTCGCTGTCAGTGGCTACAACCGGGACTAAAAGCTCGGTTCAGAGGAAAGGGCGGAAAAACTTGGCGGGAAGCAGTGATAAATGGCGGGAAAAATCTTTAGTCCCTGTTAGTGGATACAACCGGGACTAAAGCTTATTCAGAAAATGGATTTGGATTAATTATTCAAATTCAAGAACTTTTCATGTTGAAAGTTTAGTGAGATTAAAAAATATGCAAAAAATAATAGTTAAAGCATTTTTAAATTGATAATGGAAAAATGGGCAATAATTTGACTATTTAAAATAATTATTTGATAAAACAGAAAATGGATTTGGATTAATTATTCAAATTCAAGAACTTTTCATGTTTAAAGTTTTGTCAAATTCAAAAATAGGCAAAAAATAATAGTTAATTTAAATTGATAATGGCAAAATGGTTAATAATTTGACTATTTAAAATAATTATTTGATAAAACAGAAAATGGATTTGGATTAATTATTCAAATTCAAGAACTTTTCATGTTGAAAGTTTTGTCAAATTCAAAAATATGCAAAAAATAATAGTTAACGCATTTTTAAATTGATGATGGCAAAATGGTTAATAATTTGACTATTTAAATAATTATTTGATAAAACAGAAAATTTGAAGAAAAAAAAACAGGTAGCTGGTTTTTTTGGCCAAATTGCACAAATTTGGGCCTTTAGTCCCAGCCCGCCCACAGCAACGAACGCTTCTCTAGTCCCGGTGCATGGCACCAGCCGGGACTAGATACCCCCCTTTAGTACCGGCTGGTGCCACGGACCTGGACTAGAGGGGGGGGTATAAATGTAGCCCTTCTCCCCCGGTGTGTTCCACGCACCGGGAGAAGAGGAGGCCAGCATACGAGCATGATGCCGCCAGGCTGCCCAACTCCGATGACGAGCAGCACGCCGTCGCGCCCGCGCCTCCCTCTATGTCGGCCTGCCGCGCTCGAGCCCGCCAGTGCCCTTGAACTGCCCTTCCTCGGCCGCCCGATCTCCTCCACTGACGCCACCGCCTCTCCACCGCCACTGCCGCCACCGCTTGTAGGACGATTTGTTAGTGTTAGGATAATTTTGTTATTAGTGTGTTTAATTAGGATTTGTTAGTGTTAGGATTAGTGTTAGGATTTGTTAGTGTTAGGATTTGTTAGTGTTAGGATTAGTGTTAATTAGGATTAGTGTTAGGATTTGTTAGTGTTAGGATTAGTGTTAGGATTTGTTAGTGTTAGGATTAGTGTTAGGCCTAGGGTTTAGGTTTAGGTTTTATAAGTCAAGTGTAAGTTTATCGGTGAAGGGCATGGTCACGGCTAAGTGTCGAGGCCTAGGGTTAGGGTTAGGGTAATTATTGTAAGACCCTCTTTGTAACCGGAGTTAGGGATAGGGTTAGGGTGTTGGTGCTCGGTGGTGACAGGAGTTAGGGTTAGGGTGGTGGTTCTCGCGGGAAGCCGCTTAGTAGCCCGCCTCTCCCGCGGCCACCATCATCGGCCACCGCACCTCTGGGTTTAGGGTTTAGGTTTTATAAGTCAAGTGTAAGTTTATCGGCAAAGGGAATGGGCACGACTAGGTGTCGAGGCCTAGGGTTAGGGTTAGGGTAATTATTGTAAGACCCTCTTTGTAACCGGAGTTAGGGTTAGGGTTAGGGTGTTGGTGCTCGGTGGTGACCGGAGTTAGGGTTAGGGTGGTGGTTCTCGCGAGAAGCCGCTTAGTCGCCCGCCTCTCCCGTGGCCATCATCACCGGCCACCGCCACCGTACCTTCGGGTTTAGGTTTATTTGTTAAGTTCAAATAAATATTGTGTGCATTTTGCAGGAACTATGGATTCACCTAGTCCAGTCCACAGAGACCTATATTCGGAACACTTGCTCGAGGATATGATTCACGATGCCGATGAGGGATCTCCCTCGAGGTATCTGAACTCATCTGGGGAGGGAGAGGAGGCCAACAGACAAGAGGAAGAAGCCCATGGACGCGTAACGCAGACTGACGAGGTATATATATATATATATGATGTCCGATGATCGTCACTAGATGTACCTAGTTGTATATATATATTATGTTGACAAATGTTTCTTCTCTTAGGCCTCTACATCGAGCAAGAAAGCCAAGCGCGACCCAGCCAAAAAGTTGCCCGAGGGTACTGTTTATGAAATTACAGAGGTTTCAGGAGACGGCAAACCATTGGAACCAAAGAAAACAAAACAACTATTTGTACAACAAGGCGGAGTTGTTGCTAGAGATCACACCCCGATCACTGTTCGGGAGTGGAATAAGCCCAAAGAGGCGGAATGGAGTGATGTGTATATCGATGATAGGTTCAAAGAGCAGCTATTTACTGACCTAATGGCACATTTCAAGCTGCTAGAATGTGACACTGAGGACGAGACGGCTGAAATGAGAAAGAAAGTCAAGCAGTTCGCACTAAAGAAGATGGCCGAACTATTCAAGAACTGGAAGAAGTCATTATGGCAACAATATCAGAAAGACAAGAAAACCCCATTATTCGAAGGCTATCTAGCGAAGCAGCAGCCTTACTGGGATGCATTTGTGCTGTATAGGGGGTCAAGAGTTGCAGAGGAAAAGTTAGAAAAAACAAGATAAATGTTGCGAAGAAATATCACCATAACTTGGGGCCAGGGGGCTGCGTGGCTACCATGCCTAAGTGGGATGCAAAAGAGAAAGAGCTTCATGATAAAGGGATCATTCCAGATCCAATTCGCGAAGAATGGGATTTGAGGGAAAGAAATTGGTTCCTTGGGCATGGGAGTACATATGACGAACTTACAGGGGACCTTGTTCGCAGTGACGGGATAAAGGTACCGAGGACTGCATGGCTAAAAGTGGTGAAAGATATTAAAGATGGAATAAAACAGTTTCATCCCGATAGAGAGAAAGACTTGCTGACCTTGGTCCTCGGGAATCGCGAACATACAGGACAAGTCTGAGGCCTTGACGCGATTTTCACGTGGGAGACTGGGTTTCCTAAGGACCAAGGTACCTATAGAAGCCGAGCAAGAGCAAAGCAACGACGGGAGGAGGAGGAGGCAGACAAGTTCAAGCAGCTGCTAGGAAGACTTGACAAGCAGCAGCAGATCGACGAACTTAGAGGAATAGCGTGCTTGCAGCAAGATCCTCCACTTGATATTACAGCCAACCCATCTCAGCAGAGAAGCAGCGTCGCTGAATCGGAGGTCCCGTCTAACGATGCATCCTATACTACAGATGGCGGTCCCGGCTACCCCGTGGATGGAATTAAGGAGAAGATACCTTGTGAGCTCCATATTAAATTGAAGAACGTACCTGTGAAGGTGGCGGTCGGATCGTCTTTGCCTTGTCCGCCTGACGCATGTTGGCATGGCCGTGAGATTCCACCTGGCTATGCTAAAAAGTCGGGGTGGATCAAATCGTAAAGGAGTGGGAGTCAATGGAGCTTGACATCCCTGGACCTGAAGGTGACATCACACTCGGAGAAGTACTTGGTGGGATCATTCTCTGGGAAAAGAACAACATACGGTTTCCAGGCTCGGCCCCAAGGATAACACTACCTCCTCTTGTTGGAGATATGCCCAAGAGGCAATAATAAAGTGGTTATTATCATATCTTCATACTTATGATAAATGTTTACATACCATGCTATAATTGTATTAACAGGAAACATTAATACTTGTGTGATTTGTAAACATAAAAGAGTCCCTAGTAAAGCCTCTTGTTAAACTAGCTTGTTGGTTAATATATGATCATGGTTTCCTGATCATGAACATAGAGATGTTATTAACAACAGGGTCATATCATTAGGAGAATGATGTGATGGACATACTCCTATAGTTAAGCGTAGCATAAAGATCAAGTCATTTAATATAGTTCATTTGCTATAAGCTTTCTGATACATAGTAACCTAATTCCTTCGACCATGAGATCATGTTAATCACCATCACCGGAAGGATGCTTTGATGACATCAAACACCACACCGTAACTGGGTGGCTATAAAGGTGGCATTGAGTGTTCGGAAAGTATGGGTTGAGGCACATGGATCAAGAGTGGGATTTGTCCATCCATATGACGGATAGATATACTCTGGGCCCTCTCGGTGGAATGTCATCCAATTAGCTTGCAAGCATGTGACTAGCTCACAAGGGATCACATATCACGGGAACGAGAAAAGAGTACTTATCGGTAACAAGGTTGAACTAGGTATGCAGAGATACCGATGATCATAACCTCGGATAAGTAAACTATCGTGAGATAAAGGGAAATTGGTATCGTATGTTAGTGGTTCATTCGATCGCAAAGTAATTGTAGAAATATGTGGGAGCCATATGAATTTCCAGATTCCTCTATTGGTTATTGTTCGGAGAAGTGTCTCGATCATGTCCGCATAATTCACGAACCGTAGGGAGACACACTTAAGGATTCGACGTTGTTTGAGTAGTTATGGAATGATGAGTGAGAGACCGAATGTTGTTCGGAGTCTCGAATGGGATCCGGGATATCACGAGGAGATCCGGAATGGTCCGAAGAATAAGATTCATATAAGGAAAGTCCTGTTTCGGGGTTGGAGAATGGTTCCGGTGTTTTCATCGGGAATGTTCTAGAAGGTTCCGGAATGTCCGGCACTCCAGAGGGGAAGGGTACATGAATGTGTCATATCAAGTTGGAATGATTGCATCATGTACTAAGTGTCATCGCTGAACAAAATAAAGGGTTTAATCAAATCCTAGTTTGAAAAGTCAAACGCCAATTTGAAAAGTCAAACGGCTATTTTGGGAGGTGGAGGGGAAGTAGGAAACCTACTTGGGGAGGAGTTCCCTCCCTCCACCGCCGTCCCACTTGGAGACCGAGTTGGGGAGGGACTCCCCTCCCCTTGGTGCGCCCCTCCACCTATATAAGGAGGGGCAGGGCTGCCCCTCCAAGGACACAACACCACGCCCCTCTAAACCTAAACCCTAGCCGCCGCCCACCATAGCCGCTGCCTAGGGTTTCTCCCCTAGCCGCCGACTTTGGCTGCTCCAAGCCCTAGCCGCCGGCCCTATACCCTTCTCCTTGGTGCGTCTAAACCCTAGATTGCCGAGGATCTCTCTCATAGTCCACCATACTCGCTCCGGCTTAAGGCGAAGCCCTGCGAGATCTCCCCTCTACTTCCGGTACCACGCCGTTGTGCTGCCGGAATCGCGAGGAGAGTGCTACAACCTCGCTGCCTACTGGAACAAGGGAGAGGAAGGTCTTCGTCGAGTACCGAACGTGTGACCGACTGAGGAAGCGCTGCCGAACGCAATGGAAGGATCGCTTGCGATCTTGAGATCGGCAAGAGTACGACTACATCACCCACGAGAATCTGCTCTCGTTAAACACTTTGTAATCTTCGAGGGTGAGTTATTCCATCGATTCGTTGCTACAATCTAGTAGATAGATCATGGCTTGTTTGTTTGTATGCGGTAGAAATTTTTTGTTTTCCATGCTACGAAACCCTACAGTGGTATCAGAGCCGTGTCTATATGTAGATCTGTTGCACGAGTAGAACACAGTGGTCATTGTGGGCGTTGATGCTTTTGTTGTCGATTTCTTCTTGTGTACTTTGCATCTTGCGGGATGATGGGATGAAGCGGCCCGGGCTAACCTTACATGACATCGTTCATGAGACTTGCTCCACGCTTGACATGCAACTTGTATTGCATAAGTGGCTTTGCGGGTGCCTGTTTCTCCCAGCATAGTTAAGATTAAATTTACAACGGGTGATTGACAATACTAGTCAATGTTGTGGTTCTTGTTCGTAAGTTAGAACGACACTTATTGAAAGCCCCAAACCACGTAAAACATGCAAAGAAAATTAGAGGCGTCTAACTTTGTTTTGCAGGGGTGTGCTGTGATGTGATATGGCCATGATTGTGATTATATTTGATGTATGCAATGTTCCTTATTGTAAGTTGGCAACCGGCAGGAGCCATATGGTTGTCTTTAAATTCTGTTAAGACCCGCGTGTCTATTCAAAGTAGTTGTAATAGTTGAAGCTGGTGGACGACAACCATGGAGCGACGTCATTGACCTTGATGCAATGCCGGTGATGATGGAGATCATGTTCGTGCTTGAAGATGGAGATCGGAAGCACAAAGAAGAAAGGCCATATCATATCACATATTATGAATTGCATGTGATGTTAATCCTTTTATGCATCTTGTATTGCTTAGTTCATGACGGTAGCATTATAAGATGATCCCTCAAGCACACAATTTCAAGTTTTAAAGTGTTCATCCTTAGTAAGCACCGTTGCTAAAGCTCGTTGTTTCGAAGCACCACGTGATGATCGGGTGTGTTAGATTCTGCGAGTGTATACAATGTGAGCAAGCCAGATTTGCTCATGCGGAAGCTAAGGTTTGATCTTGACGAGTCTAGAATGTACAGACATGGTCTCGGAACACGGATCACCGAAAGGTAAAGCATGAGTCATATAGTAGATATGATGAACATGTTGATTGTTCGCCATTAAAGCTACATCAACTCTCGTGATGATCGGTTTTGATGTGGTGGATTTGGTTCGTGTGATCACTAAAACAATGTGAGGGATATTGTTTTGAGTGGGAGTTCAATGGCAATATGATTAAAAGTTGAACACTATTTATCATAAATTAAATCAAAGTGAATTTGCATAGTTGTTGTAGTCATTGGCATCCGTTTACCACCTTGCGCTTAGTTTTAATTGAGATGATAGAACTACAGAATTTTGGTTAGTTACTTTACGAACTAGTATCGTATTGTTTTGAAGTGTTAATCTAAAGTTTAAAAGTCCTATTACAAACTTTCAGTAAGTTCCAGTTGCTCCATGAAGTTTAATAATTGGTATTAAAACAAGAGTGACAATTCCAAGAGTTAGTGTATGAGTATCATGTTTGTCTCCATGATTCTTGATATTCAAAGGATTGTCTTAATATCAAGGTTATCTAGGATCTGAAAGAGTTGTTTCAGAAACCATGATGTGTGGAAGATATTGTGATATCTGAAACGAAGTTTTGGTTACAACATGATAGAGTATAATATGGCAAAAGTCATGTTCTCATATTTGATGAGAATTTGCAAAAGGTTGGAGACACTAGTTGTCCTAATCCTACAAAAGGTTTTGGAGAGCAACATTATACTCGCGATTCACCGTTATAAGCTAAAGTAGCTTGATCATGAATAATTCCATGATAAGGGTGAATATTTGATGTAGGTAAAATATTTACCACACCAAGAGATTACTAAAGAATGGAATTTGAAAGCACACCAAACATTTGATGATGGTGATCTACTTCAAAGTACAAGTCCAAAGACATTGGTATTTAATTATACACGCTTTGGACTATGTGTCATATGTATGACTCACTTTGTTGATGTTGATAGATTCTTTCAAACAGAAAAGGAAATACTGAAAGAGAATCTCATAAATATATGGTAGAAAAGAAAAGACTAGAATTGTTCAGTTTAAGTATATAGATGATATACATGTTATGGCTATATTCTTTGCTTATTAAACAATTTGGTTCCTAAGTATTTGATACTGAATTTGTTGGTGTGAATCGTCATACGAAACAACACAATTCATGAACTACAATGGCCTAAGTAACTAGCAAAAGAATATGTGATGATGTTCATCGAGAACAAATAAAGGGTTATTATGTTGCTCGTTAAACATCAAAGCTTGCCTTCAGGATTTGTTTTATCAGGTATTATGAGAACAAAAGGGTTGTTCAAATAATTACCGTAATCCATAAAATATGGATGATTCACAAATCTCGTTGGAGAAATCACATCCATAAAACTAGTGCTAAAAATGTCGAAAGACAAATTGATTGAAAGATCACTTCGGAAGTGACATCACCGTTTAAATTATATTGGAAAGAAAACATGAAGAAACTCCATGTGGATGGAATTTTGGAGTCTTTTGATTTTTGATCAAATAACGCTTGTGAAACTTTCCTAAAGATAATTAAAACTTCGTTCATAGGCCAAAAGGGAATGAATGACTAGCTTATTGGAACTTGTACATATTGTTGTACAAAGTCCATTACGTGTAGTCAAGAGCGATGGATTTCAACTTCATATGCTTTCTCCGAAAATTTGAGTGAATATATGAATATTTACTTAATAAGGATAAAGCATGAAACATTTGATAAGTTCAAAGACTTTCAAGATGAAGTGCAAAATCATTGTAACAAGAATATAAATAGTTTATGATAAGATCATAAAGGAAGATATTTGAGTTACAAGTTTAGCATAATACCTTAGATTTAAGGAATCGTTCCGTGGATTTGCATTTCCCGAAACACCATAAGAGTATGGAGCGTTCGAGATATGTAATTAAACCTTGTTTGACATGGTAAGATCAAAGGTGCAATTCATAGAACTGTCATTATATTTTAAAGATTAAAAGCTTTAGAGACTACCGTTTTTCCACTTAAAAGAGCTCCATCATAATCCGTTGAATTGACACCATATAAAGTTATGGTTTGGGATAAAACCCAAGTTGTCCTTTCTTAAACATTGGTATGCTATGCATGAGAAAGATGTTTGCAACCAAAGTCGGATGAACCTGTCTTTGTATGTTATTTTGAATAACTGTTGAGTAATCCTCCATAACATCAGAGACAAAAGTGTTTGTCACTTAGAACATCAAGTTTCTTTAAGAAGGAATTTTTCGTGAAAAGATAAGTGGGAGGACAATAGAACTTTGATAAGGTTAAAAGAACCTTAGCTATATGTGCAAAGTTGCGCAGCGCCGAAAAGTGTTCCGGAGGCAGCAACAATGCTCATGGCTCACGTGCCTCAAAGGTTGTGGTTACGAAGGTCAAAGTTTCTATTGAACCAAGTAGGTCGAGTAAGCAATCAAATACCAAGATTTGAGGGTTGAATCATTATTTGAGAATAATGAACGTACTACATGCAAAGAAGCAATGATGGGCCCTGACTCCGTAAAATGGCTTGAAGCCATAAAATCCGTGATAGTTCCATACACGAGAAATCAAGTTTTGAACTTGAAGGACCCTCGAGAAAGGTGTAAGACCTTACAGTTGTGTTTGGATCTATAAAGAAATAGACATGGATGTTGCACATCTATGAAATAGTCGACATGTTGGGAAAGAGTTCACAACAATGTTCAAAGGTTGACTATGACAAGATTTGATCTTTCATAGCGATATTTAGTCTAGACGGATTAATGTAGCAACAACTACATATAATTTTGTTATGTGGTAATTGAATAAACAAAACAAGTTCTTCTAATAGAATTGTTACCTAGGACATGTGCATAACACGGTCCATGGGGTTTTGTTAATTCAAAGGATGCTAAAAGTATATGCAAACTTCAATGGTTGAAGTGAACATCACAGAGTTGGAATCTTCACTATGATGAAACTGTTAAAAGAGTTTAATTTCATCAGAGACGATGAAGATGCTTGCATTTGCAAGAAATTAAGTGGGAGCGCTAAGACATGTTTCTAATACATTATGTGGAAGACATATTGTTGATTGGAAATGATGTATATTTTATTAACACACATTAAGAATTTCATCCCGATGAAAGACTTAGGCAAAACCCAAATATTTGGCATCAATAGACGCTAATATGGTTGTGCCGAAAGTACATAGATGATATATTGAATGAGTTCAATATAGAAACTAAAATAAAGGTTCTTGTCGCACAAAAAGGATTGAATGAGTTCAATATTGATGATATATTCAAGTGTATTGACACTTGGTAAGTGAAACAAAGATTCAAGTATAGATTGATACTTGATGTATGAAAACACAAAGAGTATTTTATCAATCATGCTGTGATGTGTACAAATCCAGATATGTCCTATGCTCTAAATGTTATGAGCGCATACCAGAATGATTCATAAGATGATTATTGGACAATAGTAAAGATATTCTTCTGATCTTGTAAAAGAAATAAGAATATATTATTTTGTAGAAGTGACAAATAGATGGTTAGTTCATTGTAAATGAATTACATTGATACTAGTTTTGTCGCAAAGTACAAATTAAGTTTATCTCAATCTAAACTAAGGGTGGCACAATATGATGGAAAGTAAGTTCCATAATGGATTTGGATGAGTTCCAAAGTTGAGACATTGTGACAGATACTACAACAAAAGGCTAAGTATATAACTGTTGTTATAGCAGCAAAAGAGGGCATTTGTGTAAAGTAGTTTGTTATCAAACTAAGTGTAGTTCACAGCAGGGATAATACTATGAAGATATATTGTACGACAATATTATCAACATGTTTTAACCCCAAAGAACTAAAGGTCACACCTAAGGACCAAATTTGTACGAAGCCATCTCATTAGAGAATGAGTGATGCGTAGAGACACAAAGACATGCAATTACACACGGACCTGGAAGTGTCAGATCCGGAGATCAGTTAACCACTAGCAATCGTGTACATACGACACCAGAAAGCCATAGGTGTTGAATACACAAAGGTTTGAAACTAGATTATTGACTCTAGTGCAAGTGGGAGACTGTTGGAGATATGCCCAAGAGGCAATAATAAAGTGGTTATTATCATATCTTCATACTTATGATAAATGTTTACATACCATGCTATAATTGTATTAACAGGAAACATTAATACTTGTGTGATTTGTAAACATAAAAGAGTCCCTAGTAAAGCCTCTTGTTAAACTAGCTTGTTGGTTAATATATGATCATGGTTTCCTGATCATGAACATAGAGATGTTATTAACAACAGGGTCATATCATTAGGAGAATGATGTGATAGACATACTCCTATAGTTAAGCGTAGCATAAAGATCAAGTCATTTAATATAGTTCATTTGCTATAAGCTTTCTGATACATAGTAACCTAATTCCTTCGACCATGAGATCATGTTAATCACCATCACCGGAAGGATGCTTTGATGACATCAAACTCCACACCGTAACTGGGTGGCTATAAAGGTGGCATTGAGTGTTCGGAAAGTATGGGTTCAGGCATATGGATCAAGAGTGGGATTTGTCCATCCATATGACGGATAGATATACTCTGGGCCCTCTCGGTGGAATGTCATCCAATTAGCTTGCAAGCATGTGACTGGCTCACAAGGGATCACATATCACGGGAACGAGAAAAGAGTACTTATCGGTAACAAGGTTGAACTAGGTATGCAGAGATACCGACGATCATAACCTCGGCTAAGTAAACTATCGTGAGACAAAGGGAAATTGGTATCGTATGTTAGTGGTTCATTCGGTCGCAAAGTAATCGTAGAAATATGTGGGAGCCATATGAATTTCCAGATTCCTCTATTGGTTATTGTTCGGAGAAGTGTCTCGATCATGTCCGCATAATTCACGAACCATAGGGAGACACACTTAAGGATTCGACGTTGTTTGAGTAGTTATGGAATGATGAGTGAGAGACCGAATGTTGTTCGGAGTCTCGAATGGGATCCGGAATATCACGAGGAGATCCAGAATGGTCCGGAGAATAAGATTCATATAAGGAAAGTCCTGTTTTGGGGTTGGAGAATGGTTCCGGTGTTTTCATCGGGAATGTTCTAGAAGGTTCCTAATGTCCCAAGACTCCGGAGGGGAAGGGTACATGAATGTGTCATATCAAGTTGGAATGATTGCATCATGTACTAAGTGTCATCGCTGAACAAAATAAAGGGTTTAATCAAATCCTAGTTTGAAAAGTCAAACGCCAATTTGAAAAGTCAAACGGCTATTTTGGGAGGTGGAGGGGAAGTAGGAAACCTACTTGGGGAGGAGTTCCCTCCCTCCACCGCCGGCCCACTTGGAGACCGAGTTGGGGAGGGACTCCCCTCCCCTTGGCACTCCCCTCCACCTATATAAGGAGGGGCAGGGCTGCCCCTCCAAGGACACAACACCACGCCCCTCTAAACCTAAACCCTAGCCGCCGCCCACCATAGCCGCCGCTTAGGGTTTCTCCCCTAGCCGCCGACTTGGGCTGCTCCAAGCCCTAGCCACCAACCCTAGACCCTCCTCCTTGGTGCGTCTAAACCCTAGATTGCCGAGGATCTCTCTCATAGTCCACCATACTCGCTCCGGCTTAAGGCGAAGCCCTGCGAGATCTCCCCTCTACTTCCGGTACCACGCCGTTGTGCTGCCGGAATCGCGAGGAGAGTGCTACAACCTTCGCTGCCTGCTGGAACAAGGGAGAGGAAGGTCTTCATCGAGTACCAAACGTGTGACCAATCATGAAGCGCTTAACGAGCATGGCCGAAGGATCGTCTACGCGATCTTGAGATCGGCAAGAGTACGACTACATCACCCACGAGAATCTGCTCTCGTTAAACACTTTGGAATCTTCGAGGGTGAGTTATTCCATCGACTCGTTGCTACAATCTAGTAGATAGATCTTGGCTTGTTTGTTTGTATGCGGTAGAAATTTTTTGTTTTCCATGCTACGAAACCCTACACCTCTGAGTCGTCGCAGGTCTCCTTCACCTCCACCTCCACCTCCACCTCCATCACCTCCAAGAATCCCACCCCATGATGACTACGACCACCACATCCCGAGTCCATATCGATCTCAGTCGCAGGCTCAGCAGTCTTCGCCGCCTGCTAAGGACAATAAGTGGAAGTGTGCTCCATCAGTGAGTACTAAAGGACGCGGCAGCCCAAAATGGAAAATGTCGCCCCTCCCGACAGTGCCTCATCAGAATCTTCCCATCAGACCTTACGATTGTACTGATGCGGAATCTGTAGCGATATCAAAGGCCGAAGTGGCGCGGCATTTTGAGAAGAAGAAACCCGAGCCTGCTCTGGTATACACCGAGAAGCAAAAGGCATATGCACTTGATTTTCTGGACACACCATCGCAATATGAGTTGCACCATAAGCCAGATGACTATCTACGCACACTTCAAAAAGAAGTGGCGAAGAGAAAATCAAGCAAATCAAGTGCAAGCGGTAAAAAAATCAGCAAGCACTGGTGCAAGCGGGACAAAAAATGCAATCAGTAAAAAATCAGAGGTTCCCCTTCTCGGATAACAGGAAAAACAAACGATCGCACCCCTCAAGGTGGTTTCACAAAACATTCCACTCCTCGCACAACAGCCACTAGATATGTCAATAGCTGCGGAGTTGACAACCAGCATGGAAATTACTCTTGATGAACTATCAGGCCCCCAACTCGACCATCTACCCAAGATGCCACTAGCCCCTAAATATGTCACAGGTGAGGATTTGGTTAGCAAAGAGAGGCTGAGAGAGGTGCCAACACAAATGCGGAATCTCCATCAATGGTACTCGGCGGTCATTAAGCATGGAAGAATAATGATCGTAGATAAAGTCCCACATGAGTACTACTTCAGACCCGAAGAGGTACATATTAAGTTTTCAGAACTGTTCCAGTTATACCATCTCGACGCCCTGGACAAATCCATCCTCAGCTGCTATTGTTTGTAAGTTGTTGAATTCGTTGTTTACATGTTCAGTTTTTCAGTTGTTTAGTTCGGAACATGTGATTATCCTTATTATGCAGAATGAAGATCCTGGAATGTAAAAGAAAAAGAATCTACAATATTGGGTTCATTGACCCAGATAAAGTGCATATAACCACGCTAACGAATAACCTCGAGGAGACAGAGGAAAACCTTCTAAGGTTTCTAATGGAGCAAAATTTCTCCAAACACGTACTGTTTCCTTACAATTTCAGGTGAGGGTCTTACTCTGTTGTACACATTCACTTTTGATTAGTCGATGCTAATAAGTGTAACTGATGAGTTACTGATGTATATATAAATGTTTGCAGCTTCCACTGGGTTCTTCTAGACATTCAGCTTGATAAGGGGAGAGTTGATGTCATGGACCCATCAAAGAGAAACACGAAGATTTCCGCAGATGCGCACATGCTACTGTAAGTAAGTTTATATATCGGTCTCTTTCGTTGATTTCCTGAGATATCAGGTAATGAATAACCCGTGCATTCATTTTCTTCGTCGGGCAGGGTTTGGATCCGGTTCAAGCGCGAGGTTACCGGTGTATTAGTGAGAAGCTGACGTTTAGGCGGTCTCGGTAAGTAGCACGTGATATGTCCGCACATCTCTTTACTTCTAGTTCAATACAATAATGATGCTAGATTATTATTTTGATTGAATTCTATTCTTGTAAAGTGCGCAAGGCAGCCACAAGGGTCGAATCTATGTGGATTCTATGTATGTGAGTTCATTCGCATGTTTACCACCGAACACAATGATTATGGAGTCAATGTAAGCAATGCATTCACACCATCATTTTATTGCCGTCACATTTTGTTACCATGATTGATATTCATATTGATCTCCTTTTTCTTATATATAGTATGAGAGAATGCGGGATCAACTACTACCAGCACAACGTGTACTAGCAATTGCGGAGGAGCTGGCAGGATTTATTTTCAAAGAGATCGTAGACGATGCCGGAGAATTTAGTGTGAATAGGCGCTACTGATCTCCATGTAATCGAACAGACGTGCTCTAGTCCCAAGATTTTTTGATCTCCATGTAACTATGTAAATTGTATATATTTGTATGCTCGATATCGTAATACAAGTTATCTTATATATGCACGAATGTGTACGATATGTGGTGGCGTAGAAATATTCAAAAACTATGTTGAAATGAAAAATAAGTAAATAAAATAATAAAAAATGAAATCTCTGCCGCGATAGAGAAGGGGCACAAAATGCTGCCGAGGTAGAGAACCACTAGTCCAAGGTAATGCTCGCATGCAGAAAAGGAAAATGTCATGTAGAAACCCACTAGTCCCGGTCCGTAACACCAACCGGAACTAGTGGGGGTGCATCACGAGCGCGTAGGGGCAGCCACGTGGACATCCACTAGTCCCGGCTAGTAACTAGGCCGGGACTAGTGGTGGGCCTCTAGTCCCGCTTGATGAGTCTCGGTTCAAAAACCGGGACTAAAGGCCTTTACGGCCCGAGACTAGAGGCCCTGTTTCCACTAGTGTAAGCATCTTGAAGTGGTTAAGGTTAAAGTGGCAAACCTGGAGTATATGCTTGACGAAGTATAAGTTGGCAATCTCATGCCCCTTGAATACGAGGGCCACACCTCATGCACACTCAACTTTGGGTCCAGGTAAGTTCTTGTCACTGTAAGTATTTTCATATCATTGAGAACCGCCAACGGGGTACCCCTTGCACATGGTACAGGAGCTTTCCCATAACCAAAATGACAAGGCAAGCAGACAATGAGCATCTCAGCAATCTTTTTATTTACCATATGCATAGATTTTTATTGAGGATGCTTCATAGATAGCTCATTATGGTGATGCTGCAAGTTTCCACCATGATTAGGCATGGCTTAGGCTAGCTGCCCAGGCGTTTCTCTAACACAGGATACAAACTCCATAGACTTAAAAGTTCCCTCTTTATTTCACACCGGTGACATCCATAGACAAAAGAACATGATATCAACTGAGTACAACAAGGTACAAGTGCAATGTTGAAAACGTTCCCCGTGACAGCACGGTTCTGCTAATTCCAACTTATAAGTGCAAGCATATACAACAAAGTTGTCACAATGGTTCAAGTTTATTAGGGGCAAAGAATAAAGTGTGCCACCAAGTTCGTGAGGGCTTTAATCACTAAGTTTTCACATAACAAAATAGTTTTTAATTGGAAGATAGATGAAAACAAGAATATACTTGGAATGGTGTAGCACACCATGCATAGGAATTTATAGTGGACACTTTGGAATAACTTGGTTTTTTGGGAGTTGGAGGCATGAGTAGAACTTACTCATACAAGTGGAGGCTAGCAAAAGACTGGGAGCAACCAACTAAGAGAGCAATAATGGTCATAATTATGCAATGCAACAAAGCAAACTAATCAAAGCAAAGAGTGGTACTACATGTTAAGGACTAAATGATCATAGAGGCTAGTGGTGACTTGTCATAGTCATAACATGGTGTGAGCATGTGCCAAGTCAACCCAATCAAAACATCAAAGGAGAATACCACAATACTATGCTTTTGCATGCTAAAACAACGCATAATTTCTTCAAGGCACACTAAGCAATCCCAATTGTTCGGAACAAGACATGCTACAACAATAATCACTAAGCATAATGCTAAAACAACACCTAGCATGTCATGCTAAAGTCTAAGTCATAGTCAATGCAAGCTCCTCTTGACTTCAAGCAAGAACTTACTACTTCTTTCCAAACACCAAGCAACCTTATTTGCAAAACAACACAGCGAGAACGGGGGTCCAAACTACTAAAGCAAACTAAAAAAACTAAGCAAAGCAAACAAAAACTAAGACGCTCCAAGAACAACACAACTGTGCATGAAATAATAAAAACGAAGTGTCTAGACAGACCTGAGCTTTTTATTGATGAAGAAGGGGATGCCTTGGGCACCCCCAAGCTTTGACGCTTGTACCTCTTGGATGTTTCTTGGTGTGACACCATGGTGGCATCCCCAAGCTTGAGATTTTGTCCATTCTTCATCTCATTGCATCATTCTCTCTCTACACCTGATTTTTTCCTTCAACAAAAGTTCACACAATCTTCATTAGCAACATTAGTGTATTCAAAAGATATTAGACCACTGGCAAAACTTTGGAATAGGAAGGCTTTTCACTAAAAACACAAGCTACTGTAGTAACTCCTTCAAAGAAACTCAATTTACCTGAAGAGAGCTCAAAAAAGGAATCAATAAGAAGCAAATGCAAATAATGGCAGAAATTTGTCAAATCAGACCAGCAAGTAGAAACGAATTTTTTCCAACATCTTCTGCTGCTCAAATCGAAAAGTGTTAAACTAACGAAAGTTATATAACATACTGGGGGATTTATTCGTAAAGTTTGAGATCAATCTGAGTTACATAGCCTCCTCACGAATTTTTTTGGTGGAGGACAAAAATCTGTTTTGGGACAGCAACTCCCCAAATCTTACTTCCCTCTCATTAGAGGTCATTCTAGGCACAAAAAGCAAAAAAAAAGGATAAGGAGAGGTCATTACATAAGTAATAACTTCCAAGAATCAAGGAAACTCTTGGGTTATCTCCTAACAAGTACTTTTCTTTAACGTCTTTAAGTTAGGCACAAGAAGCAAGAAGAATCAAGTATTTTCAAATGAAGAATTGCCCCTCTTGTTCCTTCTTTTCTTACCTTTCTTTTTCTCCTTAGGGAAGATATGATTGATTACTGGGGGAGTAAAGTGCATGATGCCTTTTCCCACATCTATTACTTCCCCAAGATGTTTCAGTAGAGATCTTCCAAGGGTGATCTGTCCTTTGCCTACACATTCAATAACAAGATAATCAGTAGACACCATTTTCCTTGAGATTTTTGTAAACACACCTTCATCTATTCCAATGGGCAATATAGTGGCATTGTTGGTAAGAGAGATTTTCTATCCTCCTTCAATAATCCCCCAAAGACTCAAGGAATCAAAAATATCTTTAGGCATGAGACAAAATTCAGACATGATATCACAGCGAGCATCAAAAAGTGTAGTGTTTATTGAGACTTTGATTGTGGGAAACCATTTTGAAGGCTCATAATTGATGGGAACATAATCATGGTAAGCCCTAAGAGTGTGATAGCAACTATTCATGGCAGCAATACTAGTGTCAAGATGGTTCAACCTAGCAAAAATACTTGTGAAAGAGGAATCAGACTTGCCAGGTGTACCATAGATCATGATTAATTTCCTTATGGCATCATAAGCTTCATCCTCAGTACAAAGCAAAAAATCTTTCTCAGCCACAGCATCCAAAGCATATATATAACGAAGAGCAATACCGTGGTAGAAACTATCAATAACCAAGCTGAGGCTTACCTCAGGCTCAGTTTCCCTCTGGAAAGCAGAGATTCTAGACCAAGCTTCCTTAAAACCTTCTTCACTTTTTTGCTTAAAAGTGGAGATTTCTACCATAGGGGAAATAAAGGCAGACCCCGACATGGCAGCAACTAGAGCAAGAACTAATTTTTTTGTGTTTTTGAATAAAGCAAGCAAACAAAACTAGACTATTTTTTGGGTTTTTTGAAAAGAAGAGGCAAACAAAACCAAGAAAAAGAAACTAAGCAAACTAAAAACAAAGTGAGAAAGGAAGTGAAGGACTCCCCTAGTGAAGACGTCCTTAGCCTCCCCGGCAACGCTGCCAGAAAAATTGATGGCGCCCAGTACTTGTAGTGGGACGCTTCGTTGGAAACCCCAACAGCAAGGTGTGAAGCAGCAAGCAGCAAGTCTTCCCTCAGTTGAGACCGAGGTTATCGAACCAGAAGGAGGAAGGAAACGTCACACAGGTGTTGCGAGCAATGCGGAGACCTGCACAACACAAACTCAAGACTTTGCCCTAAGGAATCAGTGAGGTTGTCAAGCTCACCGGTTTGCTGTAACAAAGGATTAAACATATGGTGTGGAAGGTAATGGTTTGCAGCAAGTAAACAGGTAACAGTGGAAAATGTATCAATGGTAAAGATTGGACCGGGGTCCATAGTTCACTAGAGGTTCTCTCCTTAGATAAACAACATGGCATGAAGGGTAAAAAAATTATAGCAGGGCAATTAACAGGAACTGAGCAAGGCATAACAATGCAATTACTAGCCAGAAAGATCCTATGAAGTTCATTGGGCAATACAACAATATACATAAACCGTCATCCAACTGCATCTATGACTAGAAGTCCATCTTTAGGTTATCATCCGAACCCCCTCTAGTATTAAGTTACAAGCAACAGACAACTGCTTTAAGCAAAGTGTGTAAGGTAAACAGTCCACATGTTCCATGAACAAGAGACCGCTTTCTCCTAGTAGCAACACATCTACAACCGAAGAGATTTCTGTCACTTCCCTTGGAAACTAGAGGCATGAACCCACTATCGAGCATAAATACCCCCTCTTGGAGTCACTAGCAACTACTTGGCCAAGATAACCACTAGCAACAGAGATCATGCAAGATCACAAACAACACAGACATGATAGAATCATAAAGATAAAACCATTAATCAAACCAACATAATAATCTCAATATCCATCGGATCCCCGCAAACACAACATGCATGATTACAAATAGATTAGATCATGATCATGAACGGAGCTCACAAGATCTATACATGAAAGCACAAAGGAGGAGATACAACCATCTAGCTACTACATGGACTCATAGTCCAAGGTGGAACTACTCACGAATCATACCGAAGAGAAGGCCTTCGGGATGATCTCCCCTCCGGCAGGGTGCCAGGAAGAACTTTAGATCCCCACCAATCTAGGGACGATGGTGGCGGCAGCTACAGACAGTTTCATGGATTTCTGATCGGGTACTCAGGGTTTCTGCATCGGGGGCTTCTTATAGGCGAAGGGGCGAGACCGGGAGGCGGCCTGGGCCACCAAACCCTAGCCAGGCACGGGCCCACCTGCCCCCGTGCCTGGGGTGGGTCTGCCCCCCTGGACGTCCCCTCCGGCTCTCCTCTGGACTTCTAGTTCCCCACGGAAAGTAATTGAATTTGACGTTTGTCCCGTCCAATTCTGAGAATATTTCTTTACTAACTTTTCTAAAACCAAAACAGCAGAAAATAGGCATCTGGCACTGTTGCAACTTGTTAATAGGTTAGTACCAGAAAACATGTAAAAAGCACCTCAAAGTTTGGATAAGTAAAGCAAAGTAGATACTTAACAAGCATGGAACATCAAAAATTATAGATACGTTTCCAACGTATCAGTGATCACCAGGGTGGACAGTTCCATCCCCAAAATAATAATTATCCATAACACGATTAATAATACTTGTAGGTATCTTAAAAGGATCTATCTCAACAGGAGGTGGTTCATCTACTACCCTAGAAGTGGTAGTAGTTTTCCCAAACAGAAAACCAAGTGGGTTATCCATATTGGAAACAAAGTAACAAGCAGTAACAAAAGCAATACTCGTAGTAAAAGTTTCCTTTACCAGTTCCACTCTTCAATAGCGCTTCACTCCTGGCAAAGGCGTCAGAAAATAGTCTTGATGACCCACAAGTATAGGGGTGTATCTTATTACTTTTGATAAATAGGAGTGTCAATCCCAACGAGGAGAAGAAGGTGCTGAACAGTGGTATGGAGAAGGAAATCCCTGTGAATACTTAGCAAACGGATTTTTAGTGGTTTTCTGACAAGGCAACAAAACAAGGAGCAAGTAACAAAGGTAACGAACAAACAGAGCAAGTGGCCCAATCCTTTCTTAGCAAAGGACAAGCCGGTGGAAATACTTATAAGGACCAAACGTTCTCGAGGACACATGGGAATTCTGTCAAGTGCTTTCGCTTCAAATAGCTGAGTATTCTTCTTTGGTGTTTGTAAGTGTTGTGTGGGTGAACCTGTGCTAACATACCGCCCTTCCTAGGACTAATACATACTTGTGATTAAACCCCTGCAAACATCCGTAACTACAGGAAAGTAATTAAGATATAAATCTAACCATAGCCTTAAACTCTGAGATCCTACACTCCCTTGTGTAAAGGTGTCCTAACGGGGGTTCAGGTTTCTGTCACTCCGGCAACCCCACAATTAGTAGCCAAATACACAATGCATCCCCCTAGGCCCATAAATGGTGAATTTTCATGTAGTCGACGTTCACATGACACCACTAGAAGAATAGCACCACAACTTAAATACTAAACCATTGAATAATAACTCATCACATATTCACTACTAACAACATGACTTCTCCCATGTCCTCAAGAACTAGACTAACTACTCACAAGACATCATATGGATCAAGATCAAAGATGATATGATAATGGTAACAATCTGAACATAAACAATAATCCAATGGTTCCACTCACAAGCATCAACTACAATAGTAATTAACACCGGAAAAGTTTCCCCTAAGAACTAAAGCAATATCCAACACAATTGTTACAGCGGGATGGAGTGTGATGGTGCTGGTGGAGATGATGGTGTGGATGATGATGATGATCCCGGTGAATCCTAGCTTGATGATGGTGTTGATGGCAACGGTCTCCCCTCTCCGGGAAGGAATTGCCCCGGCAGAAATCTGTCTGCCGGAGAGATCTTTCTCTCTCGGTGTTTTCCGCCCCAGAGGCGGCGGAAATCTATCTGTGGTTGCTCCCCGAGACTTAGGGTTTTGTAGGGAAGATATAGTCAAAGGGGCGGAGTCGGAGGCCGGGCAGGTAGGCCACACCTGCCCTAGGCGCGGGGTCAGGTGGGCTCGCGCCTAGGGGTGTGGGCCCCCTGAGGCCCCTCTTTGCTCCTCCTTCTGGCTTCCGTCGTCTTCTGGTAAAATAATATGTTTCCATATTTTTCTGGTATTTTTCTGATCTTTGTGAAATTGCACCGAAACGCCTTATTTTTCATCAGAATCCAGACTCCAGCAGTCCATCCTCCAGGAATCATCCAACATGCATAAACTGATGAAAAAGCCATAAGTAATACCTCATAATAAGACAAACATCAATGAATAGAGGTAAATTATGATATAGAAAGGTGATGTAAATTGGGCGTATCAACTGGACGCGGTCCGGAGATTGACCAGAGATTTAGTCCGGAGTCTCCGGTCTTACAAAAACTGGCAGAAAGACCAATACGAAAACAACCATAACTTTTGCATCCGGACTCCGATTTTGATGATATTGTGCTCATTTTAAAGAGGACAATAAGCTATACAATATCATACGGAAAAACATCATAGTATAGTAAGGGAGGATAGAACCAAATGGCGAAAGGTTTAACCTCTCTCAAAAAGACAAACCGGTAAAACCTCCAACATCGAAAACGTAATAGAGAATGCATATGAAATCCGTTTTCGATGAACTAGAGCTTGTCATGGAGATTAACACAAGCTCTAAATCCTCACATGAGTAAGAACCGAATAATGTAAGATTTTACCTATCTCTAAAATACAAACCAGTAAAACCTCCAATATCGAAAACGCAATAGAGAATGCATACTTTTGGATGAAGACCTTGTTATGAATATTACGACAAGCTCTAGAACCCCACATGGATAAGATACAAATAACAACCAAGAAAGGATGATGCTAAGTATGCAAAGGTTTGAGCTCTCTCGGAAAGATATGATCGAGTTACTCACTTGAGATCCCCTCTTGATAGTACGGTTATATATCCTATAAACAAGTCTCCCCAACTAACACCACAAGACCGATAAGAAGGAAACCCTATCAAGATCATACCTTTGCCTTGCACATATTCCACTTGATCTTGATGTAGACGATCTTGTCAAGATGGAACACCTTTCTTAATTGCTCTTGTACGCACTCGATCGATGAAGACTTGAAAGTTACTCCCCCATACAACTTGGGGAAACCTTTACTTTGACGTTATCATCATCGATCCATGATCACCGAGGATGGAAAGTTTAAAGCACGAGATCTTCTAGATATGGCACATCTTTAGCTTGCACAACATTTCTTCTAACCCCATTTGTATGATGTCTTGAAGATACACATGAGGAACTCTATCTTCTTCTTCAAGACACCCTTGATCTTATTTTCTTTCTTCTTCTTGTTCTTCTTCTTCTTCTTCTTCTTCTTCATTTCTCCTGCCTTGAAGCCAACACATGTTCCAAGTGATGCCAATGGACTATTCCTACAAGTGTTACTCACTGCAAACATTAGTCCATAGAGATTGTCATTAATTATCAAAACCACACATTGGGGCCCACATGTTCTTTCATAGGGGTCCCTTCATGAAAGTTGTTATGTTTGACCTGGCGAAGTCGGTGCCAACTATACGGCTGGAACTATACAGCCAAAATAAATTTCCACCGTATAGTTGGTCGTTGAAGTCACTGCCTCCACTTCACGGCTTCAGGTTTCTTTGAGTTGTTGGAACTTTTGTATCTTTGACTTTAATGTTGTGATTCCCATCATCAAACGTCATTATCTGCGCAGGGAAAAAATAAAAAGACAGGATTGCATACCCCTTTGATCATTAGGCATTAGTGGCAGGATTTAAAGAGATATTTTGTCACATCCCAAATTTTAGATTTGGTCTTGCATATCATTCATATCATTGCATCATACTTTTCCATGCAAAACCGTCGATTGAAAAGAATCGGCGAAACGCTATTTTCAAAACCCTATTCTATTTTACTACGAGGCTCCTGCGGGAGGCTTTAGTGAGACTAGCATTTTCCACCCTTTTATCCTAATGGTTTCGCTCAACCTTTGACCCTAGATTGTTCCCCTCGATTTTACAAAACCGTAGGAGCAAGAATCGCTCGATTCGGAGCTCGTACGAAAAAGTTGCGGCCGTTTTATTAAAAGACGGAAAAACGGGCCGAAAATCGGGCCGAATTTTTCCGAGTTCGCGTCTAACCGCGTTCCGAATCCGCGTAGGACCGCGCGAGGGCCCACAAAAAGGACCCCACCTGCCTTGAAGACCGCACCGCCTGCAGCCTCGGGACCCGTGCCCGCCTCGATCCCGCCCCGCGCCGCCTCCTCTCCTCGATCGCCGCGCCGCCTCCCCCTTCCACGCGGCCGCCGGCCGCCAGTGCCCCGCCGCCGTCGCCCATCTTCCCCGCTGCCCCCAGGTACCCGCGCATCGCTGCGCCACGCCCCGTGGCCAACCGCCGCCTCGCCGCCCTTCACCCGCGCACCCCGCGCGCCGACCTCGCCCCGCAGCCGCGCTGCGCTGCAGCGCCTGCGCCCGCCCCCGCGCGCCTCGCCTCCTGCAGCGCTGCTGCCGCTGCCGCGCTGCCGCGCTTTCGCCAGCAGCTACAGCTGCCAGACGCTTCTGCCGCCGCTACTGCAGCGCTGCTGCCTACGCGCCGCCGCCGCTTCTTGGCGACGCTTCTTGCACGCTCTTGCGCCGCCAATGGCTGTCGCCGCACACCTGCCGCCTGCGCCGTCTTGTCGTCGTTCGATCCCGGTGAGTCAGCAGCCATCGTTAGATCTCAGATCAGCGGTTCAGATCGGTCGTTGACTGGTCAGACCCAGGCGTTGACTAGTCAGACGCCCAGTCAGCGCCCAGTCAGCAGACGCGTTGACCAGTCAACAGACACAGTTGACTGGTTAATTTCGTTAATCGTTTTAGTGGACAGATTTTGGTAGAAACTTGTAAATTGCATAGTAATTAAACCGCTTGGCCAAAAATTGCAAATAAAATATGTGTAGATTCAGTGAGTCGTGTAGAATCTTGCTGTACCTTTGGTTCAGACTTTTGCAGCAAAGTTTAGTACAGTTTAATCAAACTAGTTAGTGGCATTTTCGGAGTCATAAATTCGTAGAAAAAGATCCGTAGCTCCAAAAATCGCGTATGATATGTCCTGGATTCAGTGGAATGAGGGGAATCTCATCGTGAATTAAAAGGATAGGCTTACAGTAAAAACTTCTGCAGAAACTGTCTAGTGGCTTTCTGCAGTATTTTAATTACTCGGGGAGTTTTATAATTCCTTTTTGAGTAATTCCAGTTGGTACTGTTTCTAACCAGCGATGCCTATGCGGTAGAATTTTCCCAAGATTTTAAAAACAGTATACTACCGGTAGTGAATTATTTGAGTTCTAGCTCTAGTTTTGAGCATTACTTTTTGCGTAATAGTTTTCCTTGCGCTAAAACTATTTTCCATGCATGCAATCAGTAGTATTATTGAATAGGATTATGTGGTGCAGCTGTAGCACCAATTCACTTGCCTTGCATACCTTCATGCATCATATTTGTTGCATATGCTTGTGGATTGTTTGTTTATGATTGCAATTGTATCGTGTAGATTGTGACGAGTGCAACGCTTGCTCGTGTGTGGATTGGTCTTCCGACCGCTACAACCAAGGCAAGTAGATGCTACTTTGTTCATGATATCGTCCTACTATTTTCAATGCATTGTCGTGTATTTTGTAGATGCGTGTGTAGGATGATACTATCGCTATGATATGACCTATTATGTGGTAGGGCTTTCCTTGTAGATGAACCACCGTTGGTAGATGTGCTTAGCCATGCTATGTTGAACGAGGGCTGGGTTACATCATTGAGACTTGTTTCTAAAAGTATTGGTTTGTGAAAACTAAAACAACTTAATCAATGAATCTCCTGGGTGTGATGGTATTGATAATTTTTGGTGGTTTCATTGCGGAAAGGCACCCAGGTATCGAGAGAAATTGATTGGCTTCTTTATTGTGTAGCTTACGTGTACAACTATGTGCCAATAATGGAATGGGCGGTTGGTTGAACTTAGTAGGTTGTGGTGACCCGAACCCGCGTATCCAGAGATGTAGAATTTTGGTAGGTTGGACGGTGTGCGCGTCGGGATTGGGGAGCTACTTCCCGAACAGTCTCTTCTTGGACTTCTCCCTATCATCACCCAAAATGAGAGTGATGGTACGAGATGGGCTGGCCAAGTCACATGGGTAAAGTGTACTAACCCCTGCAGGGTGTATAATCTAATCGATTAGCCGTGTCCCCGGTTATGGAAAACTGAGTTGCTTGATATTGATTCCATGACATGTTTCTCGCTCATTCAAATTTCATAATTGTTTTAATATTGTTGGGTTAACTTAATTGGGATCTTTTCAAAGAAAATCAAAAACTGTTTATGAAAGTAGGACAAAGGTATTTGCAAATGCAAGCCAGACACAGCTCCACTTGCCAAATATGCATGTAGATGTTAGCACTATTGTCTCCATTACTAGCTCTACTTGCCATACATTCCATGTATTGACCCTTCGGGGCTGCTACGTTTCATGTTGCAGGTTATTCCGATTCCGAGTAATCGATATAGGCCATGGTACTCCACTCGGCACTTGTTCACTTGTGGGCAATTTGAAGAATGGAGAATTTGCTTTATTTATGTTGCTACCTGAATAATTTGAGCTAGCTTTGAGCTAAGCTTTTATTGTAATAATGGTACTCTGGATCTTCGTCATTTATAATACACGGATATTTTGCTATGTTATTCATCTTATTCTATTGTGGGCCAATGAACTGATCCAGGGATTGGCATGTCACATAGAAGCCACGGTCTTTTCAGAACCGGGGTGTTACAGGATGGTATCAGAGCCCGTGTGTCGACTGTAGGATCGTGACCTAGGATTGGATTAGGAAGCCATAGATTTATTAAAGCCTATATTAACTCTGTCTTTCATCTTATGCCTTTCACCCTCGTAAATTCTTACCATATGCTATTCTCACACTTTCCTCTTTTACTTGATAGATGGGAGAAGTCAGGACTGAGTATGCCACCATGGAGTCACCAAGGCCCTTTGCAAGGCAGTTAGCTCAGCTCTCGCAGTCATTGGGATTGCCACTGCCCATGTTCAAGGGAAGAAGGTTGTACACCTATGGATATGGAGAGGATGCATGGGAGATCACCACCTTCATATTCAGAGATGCCACCTTGCCAAACCCCGTGCACTTGATCTACACCAAGACATACTGCAACTGGGGACTTGGAATCAACTTGGCCATACATGAAGCCCTGTCTCCCGGTGCCATAATGTCCACACCTACTGCCAGCAGATTCACCCTACCGTGACTATGGGAGGCGTGATGAAGATGGGCACATTGAGGTTACCCAGGCGACAGAACAACATTCACCCGTCGGAGGCACATAGAGGACATGGAAAGGGAGAATGGAGCTCTAGCTGAGAAGGTGATGATGATAAAGGAGATTGCAGATTTTGCTAGCAATGGTATGGTGGTCCAAGGACAGGAGATTGACACCCTGCATGAAGCTGTGGGAGTTCTGGAGAATGCCCTGATAGCCATAGATGCAACTATAGCTCATCTTCATGGTACTGTGCAGGAGAACACCCAGAACATACAACAGTTGCAAGGGACCGTCCAGGAAAGGGATCAAACTATTGAAGCTATGACAGCCCAGATTGCCGCTCTCCAGGCACAGCTGAATCCACCCTCTGATGATGACAATGGAGATGATGGCAACAATGGGGATGATGATGACAGTGGGAACGATGATGATGATGAGGACGAGGATGATGATGATGGAGACGATGATGGTGGAGGAGATGAAGCTGTTGCAGTTGCAGCTGAAAGTGAAGAAGAAGAGGAGGATCCAAAAGAGGTGGAGTTTGAGATCTCAAGTGATGGTTCAGGAGAGGTGTACACTCCGCCGCCATGGTTGAACCGTGGACCGAAGCGTCAACGCATGACAGCAAGGACCTACCGCAACCTCTTCAAGGAGTAGATAGAAGTCCACCAATTAGTCCTCGTTAGGTAAATTCGTTAGGATTAGTCTCGATCGTTGTGAAGCTTAGTTCGTGTTAGTTTAAGAGTGATTAGTTGCTTATTTGTGTACTCCAATATCCCAGGAATTATTTGTGCGAATTTTATGAAAGAGTTATGGCAAGTTTGGTTAGCATCTGTGTTATTTTCGCTGCAGTTTTTCTGCTGATACAGCAGAACTGTACGATTTTCATATTTTTTGTTTACTGGGAAAAATCTGAAAAAAATTGGGCTGATGCGAAACTCCCTGTACTGTATGTGCAAAAATCAGCTAAATTTTCTGACGAGTTTAAGTCAGGCGGAAAAATTCGCGAATGCTGCTGGACTGTTCTGGCAGATTGCTGTTTTGTTGTTTAGTTGATCAACTGTTTAGTTAACCATTGCCAACTCTTGTAAAACTATTTCAGTAGGTATATACTGCTAGGATAACCCCTGGGATGTTGCTGGATCACTTGTTAGTTGATGTGTTACTTGCTTGTGATTGTCTGCTATTGTTTGTTGTTGTTTGATCATATGCATGGGTAGAATCCTATTATCGTAGTTGATTCTTTCTAAACTTACCTGTGCTGAACCGCAGATGCCTCCCCGCCGTCAACCTGCTAAGTTGGAGCAACTCATGGCAGCCCAGGCACAGCTGACCCAAGTGATGACTCAGTTCATGGCAAATCAGAACAACAACAATGGAAACAATCAGCCTTAGGGAGATGCTCTCACCAGATTTCTGAGGCTAAGGCCAGCTAAGTTCTCTACTGCAACTGAACCAATGGTTGCTCTCGACTGGTTGCGTTCAGTCAACAAGGATCTAGTAACTGTTGGATGCACTGATGCTGAGAAGGTGAGGTTTGCGCTCACTTCTTTGGAGGGACCAGCCGCTTCGTGGTGGGACACTTTTCAGATCACCCACCCGCTGGATACCGTGACTTGGGCAATGTTTGAGGAAGGTTTCAGGACCAACCACGTGTCTTCTGGAGTTCTGAGCCTGAAGAGGAAGGAGTTCCAACTTCGCCAAACCAATCGCTTGTGGCTGAGTACATCGAGAGTTCAACAACCTGTCCGTTATGCACTGAGGATGTTGACCGATGCAAAAAGGAGGAGAGATTCTGGATGGCCTCAGTGATGAGCTTTCAGTGCAGCTACTGGTGGTTTATTGCCCCACTTTCTAGGAGCTTATGGACAAGGCCAGGATCTTGGAAGGGAAGCACAAGCAGGTGGAGAACCGCAAGAGAAAGAACAACAATCATCACTCTGGTTCACACCACAAGTCTCGCACTTCATATGATGGATACTCCAAGCATGGAGTAAGTGACCATGGGAGCCATGACCGCCACCACCATGGAGGTGATGGGCATCGTCATGACAACCATAGGAGCAGCCACCATAGCCACAAGGGAGGACACTCTCACCACTCTGGAGGACACGGTGGACATGACCGCAACCGCGATCACAGCTTTGTGAAGAAGGATCTGAGTGAGGTGACGTGCTTCAAGTGTAAACAGAAGGGACATTATGCTGACAACTGTCCGGAGAGGAAAGGAATGAAGCCAACCAACAACGAGAAGGCCACAGTGAACCACATGAATGTGGAGGAGATTCCAGATGAGCCTGACCTTGTGATTGGTAAGTTCCCAATCAACACTTACCCTGCACTTATACTTTTCGATACTGGTGCATCGCATTCGTTCATATCAAGGGCTTTTGTGGATAAGTATAAGTTACCTACTGAGTCTATGAAAGGGTCTATTAGAGTGAGTTCACCTGGAGGAGACATGATAGCTAGCGCGGGATGCCGCGATTTAACTGTGAGGATTGGAACACACAACTTCAGTGCACATTTGGTAGTGTTGGATTCACAGGGATTAGACGTTATTCTGGGAATGGATTGGATGTCTATGCATGGGGGACACATAGATTGTGCACAGCGAGCTGTTTCACTCAAAACCCCGGATGGTAAGAGGATAAGATTCAAGTCGGTTGTACGACCAGGAAGGTGTAAGTTGAATTCTCTTAAGGGGTTAGCATGGATACTGTGCCAGTGATTCGGGATTACCCCGACGTGTTTCCGGAAGAGCTGCCAGGGATGCCACCTGACAGGGAAGTAGAGTTTCTTATCGACCTGATGCCGGGAACAGGACCTATAGCAAAGAGACCATATAAGATGGATGTGGATGAGCTGAAGGAATTGAAGAAGCAGCTGAAAGAGCAGTTGGACAAGGGATTCATTTAGCCTAGTTAAATGCGTCATGGGTGCACCTGTTACATTTGTGGAGAAGAAAGACAGCACCAAGAGATTAGTGGTGGACTACCGCTCGCTGAATGAAGTAACCATCAAGAACAAGTACCCTCTACCGAACATAAATGATTTGTTTGATCAACTGGAAGGAGCGAAGGTGTTCAGTAAGATTGATCTGCGATCTGGCTATTTTCAATTGAAGATCCGAGAGGAGGACGTACCAAAAACCGCCTTCACCACTAGGTATGGTCTATATGAATATACAGTTATGTCTTTTGGACTAACGAATGCCCCGGCATATTTCATAACCATGATGAACAAGGTATTTATGGAGTACTTGGACAAGTTAAGTGGTGTTTATTGATGACATCTTGATATATTCAAGGATGATGCTGAGCATGAGAAACATCTGCGACGATTATGGAGAAGCGGAGGAACACCGGTTGTATGCCAAATTCAGCAAGTGTGAATTACGGCTTAACACCGTTGGGTTTCTTGGGCACGTAGTGTCAGGAGAAGGAGTCGCTGTTGATCCAAGCAAAGTGACTGCAGTAACTGAGTGGGAAGCGCCCAAGAATGCGGGTGAGATTCGAAGCTTTTTGGGACTTGCTGGATATTACAGGAGGTTCATTGAAAACTTTTCCAAGATTGCAAAGCCGATGTGAACTTCTGAAGAGAGGAAGTTTGAATGGTCGACGTATGTGAAGCCAGCTTTCGAGGCGAAGCGTCGACTAGTGACTGCGCTTACATGTTTACCGATCTTGAAGGATTTCCAAGTGTCTTGTGACACTTCTCGACGGGGACTTGGGAGTGTCTTGATGCAAGATGGGAGAGTGGTGTCATATGCCTCGCGGCAACTCAAGCACCATGGCGGAATTACCCCACACGACTTGGAGTTAGCATCGATTGGTTCATGCGCTCAAGGTATGGAGGCATTACTTAATGGGAAAACAACTGATGTGTACACCGACCACACGAGCCTGAAGTACATATTCACCATGAAGGAACTGAACATGAGACAAAGGAGATGGTTGGAGCTTATCAAGGACTATGATATGAATCTGCAATACCACCCGGAAAGGCCAATGTAGTAGCGGATGCTACGAGCGGAAGGTTTATGCCAATGGATTGACAATTGGTGAATTGCACGAGGATTTGTGCAAGCAATTCAAGGACCTTAGGAGGTAGTATCTGAAGGGTACTTGGCAGCAATGGAAGTCAACCGGCCTTCTGAGGACAGGATCATAAAGGCTCGGATAGGAGACAAGGAAATAGAGGAGATAAAGGAAAAGATGAAGGAGAATCGGAAAAGGATATTCGAGGATGAGCATGGTACCTTGTGGTATGGAGACCGTTTGTGTGTGCTCAATGACGGAGATAAGGGAGTTGATTCTGCAGGAGGCTCATAACTGCCGTACTCCATACATCCGGCAACACAAAGATGTATATGGATTTGAAGAGCAGATTTTGGTGGAACAACATGAAGGGAGATATCGCCAAGCATATTGCCCTATGTGATGTATGTAGCAGTGAAGGCAAAACACGAAGCCAGAGGACTGCTACAGCCATTGCCCGTGTGCAGTTGGAGGTAGGATAGAGTGGAATGGACTTTATCACAGGATTGCCAGGACCAGGTCAGGATATGACTCTATTTGGGTGATGGTGACCATTTGACCAAGGTAGCCCACTTTATACCAGTGAAAGGCGACCTATCTGAGTGCAAAGTTGGCCAAGATTTACATGGACAAATTGTGTGCCTACATGGAGTTCCCAAGAGTATTGTGTCGATAGAGGCACCCAATTTACCTCACACTTCTGGCGCCCACTACACGAGTCACTCGGTACTAGATTGAGTTTAGCACAGCGTTTCACCTGGTGATGGAGCCGAGAGAGTGAATCAGATTTTGGAGGACATCTTTGAGAGCTTGCGCCTTGGCTCATGGTTCTAGTTGGGATGAGAATTTGCCGTATGCTGAGTTTTCCTACAACAGCTATCAAACCAGCATCAAGATGTCCTTTATTCGACGTGCTATATGGGAAGCAGTGCGGACACCATTGCTATGGGATGGAGTAGGAGAAACGTCAGTTGTTTGGGCCTGATTTGATCAAGGATCTTTGAGGAGAAGGTCGCCTTGATTAGGGACAGTGAAGGTAGCACAATCAAAGGCGGAAGAGCTACTGGCGGCGTAAGCGCAAGGAAGTGGTGTATGAGATAGGTGATAGAGCATACCTCAGTGTCACCGCCGTGGAATCAAGAGATTTGGAATTAAGGAGTAAGCGGCACCTCGATTTGTTGGATCGTATCGGGTCTTATACGCATAAAGGAGAAGTTGCTTATCAGTTGGAATTGCGGAGGCTCTATCCGCTGTTCACAATGTGTTCCGTGTCCTAGCTGAAGAAGTGCCATCAGGAGATGGTGGATACACCATTGAGAGACACCGTACCCGCTAGAGGAGGTTCAGCTTGAGAATGATTTGACCTATGAGGAGAAGCGGTCAAGATTCTGGAGGCAGCGAGAGGACTACCGTACCAAGACAATCAAGTTTTGCAAGGTGCAGTGGAGCCACCACACCAAAGAGGAAGCCACTTGGGAGCGTGAGGATGACATCCGAAAGGACTACCCACACCTATTTGCTAGCCGCATCGAATCTCGAGGACGAGATTCATCTTAAGGGGGTTAGTCTTGTCACATCCCAAATTTTAGATTTGGCCTTGCATATCATTCATATCATTGCATCATACTTTTCTATGCAAAACCGTCGATTGAAAAGAATCGGCGAAACGCTATTTTCGAAACCCTATTCTATTTTGCTACGAGGCTCCTGCGGGAGGCTTTAGTAGGACTAGCATTATCCACCCTTGTAGCCTAGTGGTTTCTCTCAACCCTTGACCCTAGATTGTTCCCCTCGATTTTACAAAACCGTAGGAGCAAGAATCGCTCGATTCGAACTCAGACGGAAAAAATTCTTGACGTTTTATTAAAAGCGGAAGCGGGCCGAAAATCAGGCGAATTTTTCCGAAGTTCGCGTCTAACCACGTTCGAATCGCGTGAGGACCTTGAGCCTAAAGGACCCCACCTGCCTTGAAGATCGCACCGCCGCCCGCCACCCGCCTCATTGGGCCCGCGCGCCGCCGACGCCTTTCCCGCCACCCGCCCGCGC